>CM020220.1:36165899-39160899 GCA_009819775.1 Phoenicopterus ruber ruber
TTCTGGGAAATTGTGAAATACTGTGGACAAAATGTTGCTATGCTACATTGAGATCCAAACAGTGATTTTTTGGTTTCTCTGTAAAGGATGTTCATAAAACTCATTGGTTTTGGTTTTCAATGTAATTGTAAATATGTGAAACTGTATGTGTCTTTGTCTGAAACGAAGTTCAGTGTGGTGATGGTAGGGGCTGAGAGGGAGGGAGAGGATGTGCAACAAGGTGCCACTAGTTTTCCCTGACTGAAACCCACTGCAAACTAGTGAATTGTGTGAATTGCACCGGGCTGAGGTGTTGGAAATGAATGAAAATTAGTGGGATTGGCATCAGCCTCACAAGTGAATGACTGAATAAATGCAATAAAAGGCTAATCGACAACACTATTACTCTGTTCATCACTTTGATTACTGATTTTGTTATAAATTTGAGTACATGCATTATGTAATTTGTAAAATGACGCTGTAGTGGAGACCTTGCTACAACACTATTAAAAATCTTCCCTTTTTGTGAGATATGAGGTTTGTAGAATAGTGAGATTCTTTCGTATGTTGAATCTTAATCTGTTCCTAATGGTGGGAGTGCTGAAGTAATGTATCTCACTGTGATCTGGTACTTCGGTATTTGCATAAAATGGCAGTTCTGTATATTCTTTTGGCTAACTGTAAATATAAATGTTTCATATTAGTATAGTTGAATTTTTGAGGTACAGCCATTTGTGTGAGACTAGAAAAAACAACTTTATTTCTAAGAACTTGTAAAAAAAAACAAAAGTATTTTCAATAAAATTCCCTACCTCACCTCTATTGTGCAGAAATTATCCCATTTTCCTATGTTTAATTTTCCAACTTCATTTGTAAACACAAAGGAGATCCCTTTTCAGTTACTGGCAAAACATTGCTGGTTTTCATCAAATCAATCAAATAGTGGAATGCTTGGAAATGTGAAGTCTCACTTGTTTCCTTTGCTTCCTTTCCATTATGGTGATCAGGTATTTCATACCTGAAAAGCAAATTCTAGAAATTTCATGCCATCTTAAGCTGTTCCCTCACTCTACCCTGAGGTCGAGAGCCTGTACCCTGTAATTTTATTGTATAGTGGCTGGCCATGCTTGATGGTTGGGGTTTTGGGGGAGGGGTTTTGGCAGTGGGGAGGGGAAGGGGTGAGCGGTTCCCAATCCTTGTTTTGCAGTGAAGGAGACTGAGCAAACACTTTGCTTGCTTTAATTGGGATGTAAATGCATATTCCCATAATCAGTTCTAAAAATAAATGTCTTGAAAGACTTGGAAGTTATGCCAAACTGAACTAGCTAATTAATTCCTCCTTTCTCTGAAATGCTTAACTCCTTACACCTTTAAAAAAACATAATTAATGCCAGGAGTGTTCTCTCACATTGCTACTGGGAATGACTGTTTCTCTGGCTTCTCCTGAGGTGGATATAGCAAACCCAAATCAAATTTTTAACCTTAAAAGTTTCAGTACTTGGGTTTGATTCCTCTATATTCCAGCACTTTTCTTACCATAGTTCAGAGATTGCGTTCTTTGACACCACCTGTAAAATTCACTTTCTGAAGCTGTCTAATGGTGCGGGTCCCCGTAGGAAGTAGGGGAGAAAAGGCACTCTGCTGTGCATACAGGAAGCCCTTCCTCAGGAGAACTCTTGTTCTTTCTTACTTAGGTGCAAGAACCAGAGTTTTGATAGGAGGGTTGTAGAAAATGGCATCAGTTCCTGCTGAGCTTTGTGAAAAAGCACTAATTTTCAACCCAAATAATCTCAAGTTTTCTGGGCTCAATGTCTGCTTCCTTGAGGAGAAAGGTTGATGCATGTATTTTGAGATGCAAATGTTTCCGTCATGTTGCTGTTTGTAGTTTCAAGACCGGTGTAAAATAGCTGGGTTGGCATGCCTGGAACCCTCCCTTTGCCTGAGATTTGAGCAATAGCTTAAAGCAAGAGCTTTAAATATTACTGCGTAAAAGAAATACTAGGTATCCCCTACAATGATAAAAGGATGTTTTCTGGTTCTCAAATTTAAGCTGCAAATCTTGAGGAAACTTTTAGCATCACAGCAAAGTGGTCGTACCTACTACTTGGCAGCCTGCATACTTTGTAACGGGTTCTTCATGGTTTTTAGAAATGGAACCCCTACTCTTTTTAAAACAGTAAGGCTTGCCCTCCTCAAATACTATAAATAATAAAGCAGGTGTGACCTCCTCACTGAGTCACTTTTCTTTGAAAATAAGGGTTTTCAAGAAGGTTTTTAGGGTTCTCACCCTTTCCCCTTATTACATTAGATACCTTATTACAGGTGTTTGAATTATCTGGATTTTGATGTGAAAATCTATGATCTCATCAAGTAAGAAATATGCAAAGTTAGACTTGTTTCTAGAATGTTCTACTAGACTGGCCTCAGCCGAGGGACCCAAGGCACCCTAAACCAACGTACTCCTTGGTGTAGCTGTGCCGAGCCCAGGGCCGGGATGCAATCGCATCTCCCCTGTGCTCCAGCACGATTAAGCTGAAATACCTTTGTTGCAAGTGCTGGCCTTAAACAACCACCTCATTCTCTAAGTCTGGTTAAACAAAAGCAAAAATGTGCTTTCACGTTTTGATTAAAAACTCAGGTTAAAGTTTTACAAACCTTTAAGTTGGAGACTAATATTAATGTAATTAGCTGGATTAAACATTACATTTAAATTGCAAATAACTAATAACCTTAATATTGGAGAACTCAGACTTTAACAAAAGATGTTAGTTTTGCTTATAAGACACGTGCATAAGGAGGGGTTTTTGTAATTCTGACATTTTTTTAATTAACTGTATATCCTAGAGCATTCCCATTCTTTCCCTGCTTATGACCGTCATCGTTTCATTTCATGCTAAATAAAAACTCATTTACTTTGCAGCTTTGTTGGAGACACTACCTTAATCTGAGAAGAATTAATATACATCATGGAATGATGTACATCCCACTTCAGTTCATATGCCAGGGCTCCTACCTTTATTCTGCAAGGTACTTTAACGTGAAGATACTTTAACGTGAAGTTGCCATGGATTTTTGGCATGAGGACCAACCGGTATTCCTCAGAATGGGACTGTTAACTGTTTGAGCTTTGAAGATTACTGTGATGTTAGGATTTCTCTTATACTGGCATAATGTTCTGTCATTGTTATGTGACATATTATACCTACAAAACTATTAATAAAGAATTTTGCTAGAAGTACTGATTTCTCTGTGCTTTTATAAAGTTTAGACCAACTTTCTGAAGTCAGGCTACTGGAATAAAATAATGTTTGAAAGCTATTTAAGTAACTAAAATGTTTAGTGCTCTGGGGAAAGTTGATTTTATATAAAAACTTAGAACTTCCTTCTCTCCTTTTTGTAAAACACTAATTTTCATGTTACTGCTGGCACTCAAGTCAGGGTCTTGAATTCCTGAGAGCTCAGCCCTTAACTGTTGTAGGGCTGAGTTTCACTGCGTCTCTTCCTGGAGCCTCCGTGCTCACAGAGGCGTAAGGTTCACCACATTTTGATCCGGTGAAACCAATTTTTGGTTTCTACCGTGTCTCATTCCCCTGAAATTTTAAATTTGAAAAATACTCAGGAAGAAGCCTTATCGGAAAGAGGACAATCTAAATACCAATGCTTGACCTTTTTGTTGTTGTTTTATTACTATATAATAATGTTCTTCACATTTTATTTAATTTTGTGCAGTTAGTAGCCAGTTAAACTAACTGTAAAAATTATTTTTGCAGTGCAGATGGACACTGTTACATGTCATCTAATTACATAGTGCTCGCTCAAATGTTTCTCAAAACAGTTCAAGTTTCAGAATCAAATTTGCTGTTCTATTTCAGATTAGGGCTATTGAAAAATAGCAGTAGACTGTCTAGTGATTCAAACAGCATTTTACAGCCTTTGCAAACAAGAGAAGGCAATGCTCCTATGCTTTTGCTGCTCTGTATCAGCAAACAGAAGGGTGAGAATTACAACACATCACTCTCAACACAGAAAATACGCCACTCCATGATGAAAGAGTAGGTTCAGGGGGAGTTGTATCGATGTGTGTCAATACCCGGTGGGGCAGTAAGGAAGACAAAGCCAGACTCTTAGTGTTCCCAGGGACAGGACAAGAGGCAATGGGCACAACTTGACATACAAGACAGTCTGTTCAAACATAAGAACGTTTTTACTGTGAGGGTGGTTGAACACGAGAACGTGTTGCCAGAGAGGCTGTGGAGTGTCCATCCTTGGCGATGCTCAAAGCCAGCTGAACGAGGGCCTGAGCAACCTGCTTCAGTCAACCCTGGCCTGAGCAGTGCGGTTGGACTAGAGCATCTCCAGAGGCCCCTTCCAACCTCCACCCTTCTGTGACCTGAAACCGTCCATAAAACGCACTACTTCGGTGAGAAAAGACAGTCACAAAGTTTAGATTCTTAATTCTAGCCCGACTAGGAAATGCTCTTGATGCAAGCTTAAAGATGCACATGTGTACAGCTGGGTATCTCTTGTCATTATCCCTACAGTATCTGGTAGTGATGCGGTACCTCAGTAACAAAGGACTGATACCTGTATGCAAAAACTAGGTTTTTTTTTTTCACCAGCTAAAAGTTAAAGGGCCCACGTAGCTAAATAAAAGCTTCAGTACATTTTATGCCGATATAGTTATACGGTTTGGGGTTCCTATGGGATCGTCACAGGCACACTTAATGACTCATCTACAAGTTTGAGCAGAGCTTCCTGCAGAGCTTCCGCAGAGCTTTCGGAATCTGCAATGCTTTCTGCCAATAGCATACGTTCCATAGGTTTGTACAGACAAATTGTCATTCCAACTTACCTGCCTGTCACATACCAGTGATGGTGAACTGTGGTTTTTTCTCTTAAAAATCTCTCCAAATACAACAAAACGTGGCCCTGCGTTCACAGTGAAGGAATGCCCACTCCAGTGAGCACAGACATTGCAAAAAATGTTACTTTAATCATACTGCTGTCTAGTAATAGACTCCTTGTACACAATTGCTCTCTAGTAATTTCTGCTGTCACTTTTAAGTCCGGTTCCTTCTGATCTTTTTCCACAAGTGGAAATTTTTTGTATGGAAAATGTATACTCATTTGGCAAGAGTTTTGAAAAATTCACTGTCTTCCTTTCACAAAGGGATGGTCCAGCAACTGCAGAGCAGAAGGGCGTTCGTGTTGATCTCTGCATTGAGGGTTTGAAAAATCAGTACATAACATGAATATGCATGCCTGTGATGTAATTGTTTGTAAAATCTAAATGCAAAGTAAGCCTTTTTTTTTTCTCATTTCTCCAGTCATTACTCATTTTTAGATTTTTTTGATAAAGCTGGTAGAAAGGAAGGCAGGATTTATGGGAAGAGACTGTTGGAATTTATGAATTATAAAACTGAAATATTTTATTATTACAGAAATCATTATTTGTTCCTCTAAATTCCTTGCAAAACTTCGGATAATTCTGCTCATGTGGCTGTTTCAGGTGCACTAAATATGTATTTTAGGAGGGTGGATAATTATTTGTTTGATCTTGTGTCAATCAGGCTGTTTTGTCATCTCCAATCAATGTCATGCATGTTAAGGAGCCCATATGGAATTACAGTACTGTAATTACAGTATTGGCTTACTAGAGCCAAGGGCTTTGGGCTTTTTCAACCCTCAATTTGGAGAAAAAAAACAGGGAAAGGAGTAAAGGACACTTATTTCTTAAATAATAAACTAATGGAGAAGATGGGATAAGAGAGGCGTTTATATTTAGGACATGGTGAGATGATACATTAGAACTTTGCCGCCACAGGTGCATCCTGACTTTTGAAAAAGTAGATACTTTATTTGAAAAGGTAAATGCTTTATATCTGTATGTTTCCTTCTACCTAACAATTCCTTCTACCGTTTAAACACTGTTCTCCCTGAATCAAAGTATATATGATGTCGCTATATACAGTCCACAATTTTTCTGGTTATTGTTATATGGTCCACAAGAACCATAACCATACCATAACAATTCTAGTCCAGGGATTAGAAATCAGGTTTCCTGCCTCCAAGACCCACTAAATAACATGCGTCTCTCTAGTACTCAAATCTGATCTTTAGAGACATGTAAAAGGCTGTTGTTAATTTTATAAAGACCACTCGTAGAGGTCAGGAACTTAGCTCTTGAAATGGATAGTCCATTTAAACATCTGAAACAAAGCTGATACTTAAAACAAAACAAACACCACAAAAATAATTCTTATAATGGGTGAGTGCTGGTGTTTTGGGGTTTTTATATAGAGAACTTTATGTTTCAAATAAGGACGTATTTCCTGGACTGGCAGTGATAATAGATTTTTCTACTGCAGAAGATAAGAATTAAGTGAAAGCTCTTTCATTTAGAGTATTGTCCTCCAAACAACTTGCCTGACATAGGCCAGACTCAGCCGATGTGATATTGGAACACCAAGGCACATCAAAGAAATTTATCAAACATTTTGTCTAAAACTCAATGGTGCCGTGTTTCTGCACGAAAATTACAGGGAAAGTAACTGATGAGTATAAGGCCTACAAAAAGAGAATTTGTGAGGGTTTTTTTATACCATTATAGACAGTAAAGCTGTTTTATGTATATTATTATTTAAAGGTTTTCCTGAAATGTTAAAAAAACTATGCATTTACAATACAGTCATAAGTACCATGTAAGAGGTAACCTAAGCTCCCATCAACAGTCTCTACAATACAAACTATCTGCATTTTTCCTTTTGTTTTTCAGTTAAAAATCTACATACCTGGTTAAGCACGCATGCACAAAATCCACTGCAGTGCCGGAGAATCGATCAGGTAGGGAAGGCATCAGTCCTCTGTGGGCTCCAATATAGAACATGGCTGCTATCCTATCCATGGAAGCCAGCGGTGGTTTTCCTGTTGCCATCTCAAATACGGTGCAGCCAACGCTCCAGATGTCTGATTTTCTTCCATATCCGGATTCATTTATAACTTCTGGTGCCATCCAGTATGGAGTCCCGTGCACAGACTTCAGCATCTCGCTCTGTGTGCCACTGAGGCTTACCCAAGCTAAACGCCTGGCACAGCCAAAGTCAATTAGCTTTACTATACCATTTGGCATGAGCATAACATTATTGCCTTTGATATCTCTATGTACCACACGATTGTCATGTAAATATGCGACCCCTTGCAGAATTTGTTTTGTATATTTACAAAGGACAATTTCTGGCAACGGACCGAAACGATTAATAATACTAGAAATTGAGCCACCAGGAACAAACTCCATGAAAATGCTTAAAATATTGTCTTCCAGACAAGTTCCTAAATAAGTTACAATATTGACGTGCTTCAATGTCTTCAAAAGATCAACTTCCTCATGCAACTTCTGATACTCCTTTTCTGTAGTGAGTTGATCTGACGTATCCAAAACAACCTGCTTTACAGCTATTAATTGTCCCTGGCTTGTCAGACCGCAGTATACCTACAATGAAACTAGCATTTATTAAAATGAAACATGAAATAAAACTGAGTATTTACTTATTTTAAATACTATCTTTGTGTTTGTCATGTTTCATGTCTCACTGTATAATCCAAAATATTTATTTGTCAAATAGGACAACAGCCAGTTATAAGGTAAGATGTAGCTCAAAGACGACCAGCGTGTCTCTTAACATATTCAGACATTAACTTACCGTGCCGTAGGCTCCCTTTCCAAGGACTTCACCTCTTGTCCACATGATAGGATCTTTGTTAGTTAAACTGCTTCCTGGTAATTTAGCAGATTCCTCAAAGTTTAGCAGGTCACTTTCTTCATTTGATGCCAAAAAGGCTTTACTGTAACTCTGCTTGAGAGATGATGGTCAGTGTGGGGAGAAAGCAGGGAGGAAAAGAAAGGCTTCGTATTATCCTTACATTTTTTATAATGAGTATTTTTTACCTAGCATGGCTCTTCTCTCCAGATTTTTATATATATATATACACACACATACTCATTGCCCAGCTCATCGATACAATTGCTATACTAAGACTATGTAAATATTTTCAAGGATATATCACAATAGTGCATAACCAGAAGATTATAGCATGACATCTTTTTCCATTGAGAGGAAGACAGACAGAGGGAACACTTAAAAGAGCAGGATATACATCTGCTCGCTACTTTTTTTTTGTCACGTAGGTACAGTTTGCTAAGCTGAAGGGTGAATATGACTATCACCTTGCTCTAGGTAACATGTAACCCAAGTCTGATGAAAACAATTTGGACATGACTTCGCAGGAAGAAGAGACTGCTTCAGAAAGATGTTAATAATTGCTCCATCTAGCCATGGGTCTCCCTAGGAGAAGGGAGAATGGACATATAACTGGCACCTGCGTCTGCAGAAGCATAAGGAAGTGTATCAACATGTAGTGAAAGAAATTTCCTTATAAATTTGCAATTTAAATAAACAAAAAGCTAACAGGGCCAAGGAGAAGCAGTACTGGTAGATAAGCACCTTAGTAGGTGAAGGTTCTTAACTGACTTGCGGGCCAGAATCTAAGCCTTCCGAGCTTGAAGTTTTGATTAAACATTAATTAAACAGCCTTAAGTCTGTCTGATAAGTCAATACTTGTAGTTCATACCTAGAAAAGTATCTGGTTGCACTCAGAGATTCAAGGAAATTGCCCTTTTGGATATACAAGAACCATTTGTAGTGTCTTTTCATATTCTTTAGGTGTCAAGATCTCAAGAGCTTTTGCCTTGCCCCAGCACGTTTTTATACATGCCCTTCAGTTAAAATAGCCTCTCCTTTTTACTCACTACAATTTCTCAATTTATCTTGACCCATCCTATAAGCCTTGATAGCTATTCCTGCCATGCCTTAGTACCATCTGGCTTGTGTCCTGACATGCAGCCTCTAACTTGGGTATCCTCAACTGAGCACTGGAAGAATCAGTGAGCAGCTGGCCCCAGGAAAAGAGACTTGATCATTCATGAGCAGGTATTTGCTATCTTTCATTCAAACTTGTGTTGAAGCGTCACTCAAAAGAGCTAGCAAGTTACAAGAAATTACTTTTACCTTCTCTAGCGCACTATTTACTATTGCTCCATCTCCATTCATCATATTTTCTTCTTCTTTAGTATGTGTATTTTGCATTTTAGAACCTGTATTTTTTGTTCTTGAAGAGTTGATGTCTTTTTCTTCAAGCATTAGCAATTCTTCAGCCAGACAACAAAGCAACTCATCAGTCACATTCTTATCTGCCCAGGACAAAATGTTTTGACTTGTCTGGAAACTGGGGCTTGTAACATTTTTTGTCTGAATCACCAAAGGCTGAGTCAATTCATTTGCCAAACCACTGTTTTGAGGTGTGTGTGCCCAACTGTGATTTAATTTTTTTGTAGGGGACTGACACTCCAGTCTATCTGAAAAAGGCAATGCTTCACATTTATTTATAGTCTTGAAGGAGGCCTGGTCTGATTCCAGGCCTTTGCAGCCATCCATATCCACCCTGCACTGGGGTACACAAATGTTCTGGTCTATTGTTAGTAGACTGCTACTTAGAGCAATGCATTCTCTGTAGTCTTTATCATTGAACTGAAGAAGATTCTGGCTACAGGTAGCAGCTCTCTCATGGCTGGATATATCCTGACTGTCTAAAGACTGCTCCAAAGAAACTTCTTTAATAGTTGATAAGTTCGAATTTGAAAAAAAATTATTTTGCTTAGTTGATTGTGAAAGCTCTTCTAAAAACGTAAGCTGATGATCTGTGTCTTCATGAAACAATGATGTCATGCTCCTTGAAGTGTTTATCTGAAAATCTGAATCAGAAGCTATTACATTATCTTGCTCTGTGTTGCTGTCACTCGACTTGGTACTTCCAACTTTTGTAATTAAACCTTTCTGCTTTTGTTTAGTGCCAGGTATGGTCGTCTTTGCCTTAGAATATGTTCTCTTTTGAGTATTTCTTACTCGGCTGCTCTCTCTCCCTTTACTGCAGGTA
The DNA here is from genome assembly GCA_009819775.1 of Phoenicopterus ruber ruber. NCBI lineage: Eukaryota > Metazoa > Chordata > Aves > Phoenicopteriformes > Phoenicopteridae > Phoenicopterus > Phoenicopterus ruber. The sequence continues at coordinate 36,175,869 of CM020220.1, forward strand.
GATCTGCAGGTGCTAGCAGTGCATCTCCCAGGTGGAGCAGAACAAACATCTCTATAAAATCTGTTCTCATGTTGATCAAGCTTGCGTATGTGGGAATAGAAAGGAGTTCCAAACATTTCATAAATACCTGGGCCTTTGTCATTTGGATTTATTTTCTTGAACATGTCACTGTATTTCAGATCCACAAAATCCGAAGCAGACTGTGCATGTGGTAGAGAAAGTGGAGTAACAGGTTTCTTTAAGATAACTGAATTTTTGCAGCTGCAGGAGAAACTTTGCTTTTTAAGTTTCTGAGCACTCTGAGCAAAATGGTCTTTGTCTGCTTGAGGGTTTTTTTTTTGACGCTTCAGGGAAATCTCAGATTCCACATGTGGCAATTCCAAAGATGGAAAAATCTGACTCTTGGCATTACATTTTGTGGAAATCTCATCAGAAACAATTAAGTCTTCAGATATCTTTGTCTTGCTACTCATTTTAGATTTTGATGAATATTTATTTCTGTTCATCTTTATTTTACTTTTGTCATTTTCTTTGCGAGCAAGAATATTGAAGCTCTGAGTAACATGAGGAGGCAGGCTACGAATGACACTCTTTTTTGTGGCAGGTTGTTTAGCAGTGTGTGGTTCTCTAGCTGGTTCTTGTTTAGAGAATGTAACATGAACAACAGGTACAAGCTCATTTTGGTCTTTTGAAGTTGCTTCTGACATTGCTTCTTTTTCCATTACAAATTCAGAGAGGCAAACAGTATTTTCTGTCTGTTTTCCAGAAGGATCTTGCACTTCTACTCTGGGAATTACTGCAGCCACAGAATTATCTTCTAAGGCATGGCTGGCCTCTATCACTTCATTTTTACAGGAAGACTCTAAATCACAATTGTCAAGCACAAAGTTCACATTCTCAGCATCTTCATGTGGTCTATAATCCAGTGTCATCTCTGTAGCATTTCCTTCTTCTAGACCAGTTCTACAGCAATTGTCTGTTCTTTCCTTATTGCCAGCTCTTGAGGCATCTCTGTTGCTTGACATTGTAAATGTTGTCTGAGCTGTAAATATTCCACAGTTTATCAGAGCATTACTTGAGCTCAAGTAGGGATGACTAGCATCATAGAAACTGGCTTGGGTCATAAGATCTATGTTCTTACAAGCCACTGAAAACTGGTACTTCATCTGGTCATTCTTTTCAGCATTGGTAGCTACATCAGCTTCCCTCCATTTTAAATTGCTTTGAATTTCTTCTTTCTTGTTGCTAGGGTACTTACAATAGTTACTTATGCTGAAGAAGTACAGGTCTTTCACTGGAGTGAACTTATCAGAAATAGTAGCCACAATCAGGTCCGATGACTTTTCAGTGTGCCTTTTGAATAGATTGTCTAACTGATACTGATAAAATTTAGTAACTGGTTTTATAGGCTGAGGAATAGAGTTCATAATATTCAAAATATTTCTGATGTTGGTGCTTTCATTGACAATATTATCCTCTAGAGGAGCAAGATGAATTGTTCTTACAGGCTGAAATGTCACTGGTGGCAAATGAAACTGTAATTTCCATAAAAACCATTAATAATGTGCTACACAATAGATACAAGGAAAATCTAATCACTAAGAACCAAGTAGACCAAGAAAAAAAAAATCAGAAAATCTTTTCTATATTCTCATATTTAACCTAATATGAAGTGTAATATCAAAACCCTGGGAAAATACATGAATTTTCTCACATCCTTACATGAATTTTCTCACATCCAGAATTATTTCTAACTATTTCATAGCACAGAAAGTGGGATCCTTTGCTATAAGGCACAAGTCATTCCCCATGATTTATAAATAATAAGCTTTGTCCACACATACAAATCATCTTGTCAGTTATTAACTATGTCTTATGCCACATAGCATGTTTGCTCCAGGAATTCAAAGGCTGGTCAGTGGCTTCATGTGCCAAAGTTTCTTTCTTGCTGCGCACTCTCACTGAACAAGAGCGCCGCTCTTATGCTGATATTTAAAGTCTTTTTACGTAACCCTCCAAAGTGTTCTGACACTAGTAGTTATATTCCCAATGGAACTACATCTCATGTAAGCAATTTTTAAAAAGCAAAAGCTAGACTATTATAACAGAATGCTATTTTATCCATGGAGAAAACAATTCTTACAAATTATTTATAGGTTTTAAAAGACATTATTATAAATCTAAACATAAAAATCTTCCATATGTTTAGTGTAGCCTTATGAAATTCCATAAACCATGTTATAAGTACATTGGAAGATAGCACAGTCTGCAGTTCACTTTCAGTGAAGTGAAATGGATAGCTACCCAAAGGCCAGTTTTATATGGCAGCTAACACAGAAGTCTGTTGTGTGGGGGATGTATTTTATTGTTCCTCCCTTCTTCCTTCTCTTCCCATGCCATTAGTTGAAAGGTACCGTATAACTTTGAAAGCGTACAGATCTGAGAATTGGAATACTTTGTTGTGATTATTCAGATGAACAGTGAGAATAATTTTCTGAAAATAATATTTCTGTTCTTTATTTTATAGGAAATGGAGAAAAAAATAAGCTTGACTATACTGTATATTTTTATGCAAATGAATGCAATAGAAATAATCACACAGTCATATGCTCCAAGTACTCATTTGCATGTCTATATTCAACATCAGTTTGCAATCTGCAGGAAATTTTTGTTTGCATTCCAAGGGCAAACTGAGGTTTGAATGTGCCAGGAAAAGCAATGCATGCTGGTTTGAAATTTACAGTTCTGAAGGCTTTGTCTAGTCTGCATGGCATTAATAAGAATGCTCAGTTTATCCAAAATGATATGCCTCTAGAACTCATCAGAGCCTAAGACATGAAATAAAGCTGTATTAAATCACACTGAGGTCAGCTAAATTATTTTTCTTAGACATTTCCCTCCATTTGAAATGTTTTTTCCATAGCCCTTGTTATCATCTTCTGTCAGAACTCTTGCTATTACTTCCACACCTTTCTTTACTTTTTTCCTGTGAATGCTGTTGTATTCTGTAGTGGGTTCACTAAAGTATACAGCTGATTCAATGACTCAAGTCTTTTGTACAAAGGGCTATTAATTAGTATCCATAAAGACCAAATTCTCTTTTTTCTAAATACAGTATATTTGATCTTTTGTAACTTTTGCGGCTCATGTGGTGTGAAGCACCGATAGATGTAAAATTGCTAGCTTGTTTGTAAGTACAAAAGTTTTGCCAGGAATCCTATTTACACTTGTCACAAAATTTCATGTCAAACATGTTTAATCCTAAGACCTTATTTTTTATTTGCTAACACAATAAATTTCAACAATCATCTAATATCAAGACAGTTCTTCAATTTGGCTTCAATTTTAAATTACCCCTCAATACCAGAAAATTGTTTGTTTTTTTAAATTTGGCAAAACTAGACATCTAAAATGTTTGACATATAGGATGTGCATACTTTAAATTAACTTACATATTTCTATTTTAAAAGGTTTTATATCTTTTTGAACTTCCAAACCTTTACCCTCAAAAATCCCTGATGTAACAGGGATTGTTGATATAGATCTGAAGATTTGCTGACACATATATATAGATAAAAAATATATGTAAAAATACTTGAAGTTCATCCAAAAAACTGAAGACTAAGCAGAGGAAACTACCTACACTTCTTCTGTATTTCTATTTTTAAGGTTTTGGAAGCATATAATACTTTGAACGGTGTTCAGTTTTATACATAATACCATCTTACCTCAGATCTCTTGTTCCTGGTTTTTAGCATTGTTATATTTAACCCTTAAAAATCAAAACAAATGAAATGTTAATTTGATATTCTTAAACAGATTACAATTTTCACTTATAAATTAACTTCAAACTGTAGGGTTCTGGGGACCAAGAATCTGTCTGATGTGTGGTTGCAGGACTACACTATAAATCTGCTATGTAGAAAAAAGCTGTAAATTGAAATTTAATTGTGATACTGAACTTTACAATTCCATTTTCTATTAAAAAAATATAAAATACAATAATTTTAAAATACTTTGACTCTAATAATTTAAGCAAGTATTTCTCCTTAATTTCAGATGTTTGCTAACTTCAGTATGTGGCTAATTAATATTGCCAGTATGAGGAAAAAGGTGAAAGAGATGGAATCATGGCCCCACTCCAGCTACAGAGAATTACACTTTACATTTTGTGGGCTCAGTTTCATTATACAGAGTAACAGGTGAAGTCTGTCATTGCTTCTCTTTTTCTCCTTCATTCTGCAAGTACACACACACATATAATTAAAGAAGAGGGTCAACATGGCTGAAGTCTACTTTACATGAAGAAGTCAAGCAAACCCAAAGACAAAGTTTAAAGAAAAAGAACTTCTAAGGCTTTGCCATCTAATTTGATAAGCAATATATAACTGTATTTAAAAGTTGTGACTTTTAAAATTGAACTTACTTTGTTGTATTTGTGCTTTTATTATCTGAAAAGCATCTAAATCCATAAATGATTTTGAAATGTTAGATTCTGGGCACGAGGCCTGTAGCAGAAAGCTGAAGTCAAAGCCACGCCCTGTGTTCTCTTTCTTGAGGAAGAAAGGTAAAGAAGTGTGGTGTCCCATCCGTAATGCTAACTGATTTTTGCTTTGAAAACATGCCACTTGTTGATCTGGCCACGGTCTGGATGTTGGTGCTGTTTGACTAAAAGGCAAAAAACAAAAAACCAAAACACAGCGCGAAAGTAAGTGGAAGGAGCCTACTCAGTTCAAATAATCATATGACTGGAGAATACTGTGAACAAGAAGTTTGTAAGATCCAAGAATGCCAAAGTATGTTTTCTTTCTTCTTCCATCTGGGAAGTTGTGGCGCTCCCTGGAAGCATCCGATTGAGATGCCAAGATTGATGACAAGTGAGAATGAACGACAAACAATGTAAACCAAGCAACAACAGGAATGGAAAAACATATTGTCCACCTTCGCCTTCTTGACAAAAACTGATTGCTTCCAGTATGTATTTTTTATGAATCATCAGGAAAGTGTATCAGAAGAATTCTGAAGCCCACATGTGCCCTTGTTATTTATAAAATATGCTGTGGCCTGCCTGAAAGAATAGAGGCTGTGCGGTCAAGCCTCAGATTTCTGCCACCTGGTTTCTGAAGAACAAAAAATCCAAATATGGGGAAAGATAAATACTGTGACTGAAGAGAGGTACAAAAATATAGTCTAAATTACTCTTAAAGCTGTATGCAAGATAGTTGTCTGTTTTTAATAAGTCAAATGCTGATGTAAAACCATATACCCTATGTTTTTTCATATTGTACCAAATAATTTGTTCATCTAGTGCAATATCCTGCCTCCAGCAATGGCCAATAATTGACGTTGGGAAGACAGAAACATTACACAACATATATAGCTGTATGTAACATCTGGCACTAAGGAAAGCTTTTCTTACTCATAGACTACTACCTGCTTTGTCTCCATTTTTGCATACCCAACTGCAAATTAAATATTAGTACTACTTACCTGTTTTTTCCTAAAGCTTTGTATGACTGATGCATTTCTTTCATTATCTTATCTGCATTCTGAAGAGCAATAACACTTCCACAACCTGCAACAATACATTAGTATTTGCATAAAAGCCATATAACTCACTGACCAGTAACACAATGCAAATGCAGTTATTTTTGGACATTAAAATATTATTATAAATAAATATAGGAAGTAACTATCAGGAAAAAAAGAGCATGTTTCATTTGACTAAGACAGCTATACATACTTCCTATTATAATTTTTGGAAATGTGAATGCATAAATCTGAATTAATTTTAGTTATTTAAGTGTATTAATTCAATGTACTATGAAAGCAAAGAACATCTAAAAAAAAAAATTCCAGTTACAACTCCTATTTCAGTAGAACAGAAATATAAGAAAAATATTCACAGAAACTCTACCAAAGTAGAGCATTTAAAAATAGGAAAGCTATTAAAACCAAAACGAATCTCAAGGCTTTTCAAAGGTGCAAAATAACTCTGAGTTTGATTTCAAATTTTTTTGTGGTTGCTTGGTTTTGACAAGTAGCCAGATTTCAAGTTAACATTGTCCTTTTTCTTCTTCAGATCCCACACATTACACTTTATATGTATAAACTTCAGTTAGACTACCTTCTTTGCTTCTCCTCTTATTTTGTTGGTTGTCAGACATACTGTCCTTAGATGTATTAAGGTCTGGAAATCTGAAAAAATGTTTTGTTAATTAATTTCCAATTCACATGTACAAAGCAGTACTTTATATTTCGTTATTTCAGAGCAATAAGTAAGACAAAAGCAACATTTAAAAAGTACTTGAAATTATTTGAAGTGTTATAATTTAACTTAACATCCAATGCCCTGTCCTGCAAATACACAGAACCAAACAGTCCAGACACAGATTTTATTGCTAAAAACTCAACATATGCTATGTTGAATAAGACATCAAAGCTGTCAGTATTATTTTGCTGATACCATCCTTCCTGTTGGACCAGAAAGTCAACACTTCACATTTGGGAGATAATTGCATTTTTAACATATTACTGAGAAACCAAGTCTGAATTAAATGTATATCTTTCTCTACTTGGTCAAAACTCTCTCTCAGCAAAAGAGATTCAACATCCAAAACTTTCTGAGCACAGAATAGCTTGTACACTGCAGCCTCAACAAATCTCTTTGATAGCTTATTCCAAAGAAACATGAAGTCAACCGGAATCTTTCTATAAATTTCAGAGAAGTATGCTATTTACTTTGTAAATAATTTTTAAGTATCTTGAGAAGTAATTGTCCCATAATACAGTGTAGTTTTAAACATATGCTCAAAACTTAGCTAGGCATTTTTCTCTACAGAGCCAGTGTGTCCAGACTGATTTGACTGAAAACATTAACAAAAATCTCATTGATATCAACAAGGTATAAATTTCTCGCTTTATCTCAGACCTATTATAAATTCAGAGATACATGAATGGCAATGTATTATCTCTGAATATTTACAAAGGTAAATTTTTTTAGGTATTTGAAAATTGTACGCATTATAAAAAATAACTACCCATTATATTATTGCCTTTTTTGTTGCCATTGAATTTCTGTGACCTGTGCCAGGCATCTGACTGAATTCACTATGACCAAGAGTCACTAGCCGAGACAGAGTTAGCCTATTAACTTATTAATAGTAAACTTTTGCTTCTCACTTAAAACTATTGTATTGTCAGAAACAGTATCTTAACCATGAGTGTACCTTCCTGTGAGCATCTTAGTACCTCTGTATGTTTAGAAAAATATATTATTCAAATTGTACTACATTTATAAAACCAAAACACCCTAAATCTTACATTAAATTAGCATTACAAACATTTGATATTTTAACTCCTGGTTGTTGAGAGACATAACAGTAGCTCAAGGAAATGAATAACAGAGCTATCCGTGTATCATCTGTAGTCTGGCACCGTAAACTCCTGGCCTTCTATGAGGATATATGAGCTCTCTACACTTACGTGAGAGGCTTAAAAGAGATTTCCATCAGGATTCCCAAATAATGCTTTGATACCTTTAGAGATTGGTTTTCCAACCTTGAATCATTCCATATAGAGATTAACTAATCCATAAATAATCGTTTGCATATTCAAAGTTATGCTTTTACAGTACTTCTAAATTCAGGCAGAAACAGAAGTAAGAATAATGTTCACTGTGAGTACTCGTGCCTTGTATTTTCAGTTTAACATAACAGGATTTTCAAGGAGATCTACAAGCCCACAATAGCAAAGTCAAACAATAAACATTTGAAAAAGCTGATCTCAGGAATTAAAACAGCAAGTATTTTCTCTCTTTGTACATTTATTTTCTACACCTTATGTTAACAATTGTATGCAGAAGTAACAGTAGGCAGCTAGGTGCTTGTCCAAACTGACAGCAAAGTCTACAACGCAGGTTGTATGAAAGTAGTTTAGTTGCAGTGGAATTTAATACTACAGTTCTTGCAGAAAAGAACATGCTTGGGGAAACTCAGACATCCAATAGCCCTGTTACTGGCTTCAGTGGGACTGAGATTTCACAACAGTTCAGATCTTAAACTGTGAAGCAGAATATGTAGATTCTTTTCTCACACCTAGCATGGATGCTTGCATCATCTTACAAAGCTCTCTGAACTTTATACATCTTTTTTACATAGACAGAAAACATGCTAATTATCTAAATGTGTAAAGTTTTTCACTATATTAATTCAGTGGGGCATATTTATTTTTGAGATTGTTTTCAGAAGTAAAACACAGTAAGTATTTTGAATTAATTACACTGTTCATCTAAAACTTTCTACTATATCTGTATTCCTAACTGTAGCTGATCTAAATGGTGTTTCTTTCCGAATAAAATGGTACCTTTTGGTAAAAAAAAACCCAAACAAAACAGCTGATAGTTGTTGAAAAACACTGAAAAGATCAAAATAGATTAATCCCTTCTCCACACTTTTAATTGGAAATGCCACCACTGTGATTTTAAGTTTGAATGTTGTTTCATACAACTATTGCCCCCTATCCTGCATCATCTCTAAGGCATTACTGAATTCCCACAGTGGGAAAAAGCTGTCCTCAAACATTGTTTTTTCCAGACAAAGACGCTTTTATTAGGCTTTACCCTTAATTAGAAGATTGTAATGAACCTTTCCCACAACTAATCAGCAATAGCTGTGGGAAAAGAGCTAGCTGTCACCCTTCTGGTTAATATAGCTATGTGTGGGCAATATTGATCCTGTTCACAGTTAACACTATTCCTGAATATGGTGAGTAAGAGTACGGTGAGCTGTTTCACAGCTATGAAAACATCAACCCTCTTTTCTGAGATTAAACTCAAAGATTAACAATACCATAAGGTGATAGTGACATAAACAACCCAGGTGATAGTGACATAAACAACACAGGACAATCACAAATTGCAGACTCTTAAAGAAGAAACATGAGAGGGCGGAGTGAAAGGATTTGAAGATTTGAAATTCTAGACAGCTAATTCTTAAAATAAATTAATTTCAATTAATAGTTCTGATGGATTTGGGGCTCTTTCTGAAAAACATAGTGAACTTCTATTTCTCAAGCAACAAGAAGACATAATGTACTTAAAGAGAGTGAATTGAAATGAATAAAAGAAAATACAATCATGAATATTAACTAATATATGTATCAAAATGTTTCCAAATGTCTTTATTATTTAATAACTTATCATTAAAAATACATAAGATATTGTACATAAAATAAACAAGATATTGTCAGATATCTTATGTGTATGAATGTACATAAATTAATATGAATATACATTTAAACCTATATGAATAACAGTGTCAAATTCTTACATTGGGTAACTCTAGGTGCTACAGAGGAATATCATAAAGTGCATAATGAAAAATTATGTAATAATATGCCTATCAGGATTTTTTTTTCCTAGTAGCTAATCAAGAGGTATGTAATATGACAATTTATATCCTATATATATATGTATGTTCTTGCTAATATTATTTAACGGACTCTAACTTTTTATGCTACATAAATATGTTACTCTTTTCAGGGATACGTGAAATGTTCTGTTGTATTGAGATAATTGATACAACGTGGCAGTGGGTTCTCCTATTTAACCGTGTAAGAAATACATGTTATGTCCATTTAAAACAATTATCCTTCACAAAAAAATGTTTCTATTTTCTTGCATTTGCATCTTCAGTTTAATTTGCTGCAATACGTTCTCCCCTCACACAAAAATATTGCATAACCACCATATACCTGCTGCCAAATTAAGCTGTTTTAGAACTTAATTTGTATGGCAGCCTAAAAGAAAGGTATGTTTTTTAGAAAATCACATTTATTAAAATCCATAGATTGGTAGAACTATGAAAACCAGGGCATCTAGTTGCTCTTATGTTGCTTATTTCTTTACAAAATTTTATTTTCTCTCTGCTCTTTTCTTTACTTGCGTATTTTTACTTCATTGCTTGTCCTTACATCACTCAACTGAAAAAAACCCTCTGTTTTATACATCTTCACCACCTAGTAGTACATAACATTTTCAAAATTAATTCTAAATTTTATTACAAGTTTTCCTAACAGCAATCTTGGGTACTACCCCAGCAATGTTGTTTTCATTTTTTTTTTGGCGTTCCCTCATAAATTCCTGTTTTTAATTTATTCATAAATACCTAATTTTTTTCCTTTGCAGCTGAGCTCAGGGCTCTCAGTAGTACCACTAATGTATAGAGAAAAAATGCCTGATGTCAAAGTACTACCAATGGTAAGATATATGCAACAGATGGAAAGTAAAAATCAACATAGCTGTCTGTCCATAAGGAATTATTCCATTTCCAAGTCACTACAGAGGTCAGTGGAAATGAAGGGCCTGCGTGGTTTCTGTTGGATTCAGTAGCATTTTGCCACTCAATACCGCTAGTCAGGAAAAGAATTAGGTTTTTGTTTCTGATTCTATTAGCAAAATGTATAATTACTTCAGAACATGCAGCAGCCTTCCCAAGAGACTCATGAATTTATACTAGATTAAATTAAATTTTTTATAACAATTTCGTATGGCACTTTTTATCTGAGGAATGTGCATTATTTTATAAATGCTAATACTAAGCTATGTAACAGCCTGACATCAGACAGTACTGTCATTCTTAGTTTACAGAAGAGGAAAAAGACAGTGAAAAGTTGAATGACCTATAGCTGATGACCAAGGTCATCCAATGAACTGTACAAAAGGAGCTATAGAAGTCAGCACTCTTGAGTTCTCATTCTTATGCTAAACACCAGATAATCCATTAAAATATTTATCCCATTATGTTAGTCTGTTAAGAGTCATATTAGATGGTGAACTTCTCCAAACTTTGCATTTTTTTATACACAAAACCCCCTTCAAAATAATAACTGAAAAGATTCTATAAAAAGGCACAAGCAATATCTTACCTGGTGTTTCAGTAGCGAAGTGTGAAAGAGGCACAGCAACCCAAAGGGAAGTTACAGAGCATTTTTGGCTCACAGCCGTCTTCCTTTGCTGCACAGCAAGGAATTCAAACAGTAATTACATACGCTTTGGTTTTATTTTTGGCGTGTTTTTCTGACTGCGGAGCACGTAGTACTTATTACTGAGGCAGACTGTTCCGCAGGCAAATCCTCCAGGCAGCTCCTGCTACACGAGGCTGTTGAGTTTACACGATGTTGCCGAGGCAACTCCCCCCCCCCCCGGGGGCATTTTGCTTGGAGGAGTTTAATTCAAAGAGCAGTAGTGACCTATGAAAGCAAACACAGCTGAACTAAACGGTAGCTTTTTAAGCTCTAATCACGACAGTTCTTCCAGCAGCCAAAGCAAAGCATTATTTCTCTTCTGTTTACCTCCATTTATGCTTTTAGTACCTCAGTACATCATTTTAACTTTGCACTCAGTCCCCTCACCTAAACACTCCCTGTTACTCACGAAGAGTTTTTTATCTCCTTTCAGGCAGCCTTAGACAGCAGACTTCAAGGATACTTCTTTCTTTTTTTAAAGCAGCAGACTGTGCTAAAGGGGAAGAAAAGGTAAGAGAGGTATAGCCGGGCTCAGGCTGAGTTGAAAGGGTTTTGAAGGGAACTGGTTTGCCGGATGCCAGGACTGGGACGCTGTCCCCGGGGACATGGCGGCAGGGTGGCACAAACGAGAGGGGGGACGCGCAGCCTGCTTTGGTTTAGGCTGGACCAGGAACACCAGGCCTGGGGGACACCCCAGCTCCCGGCTGACTGAAGAGGGCCGCATTACTCGTATGTTTGCAGGTATCCGGCGGGACTGGCCTACTGGTGACAAGCGGCGACGCCAGTCGCGCCCCGGTACCCCGGGCACACCGCAACTCAGCCGGTAAGGCACTGCGTTTACCCTCTCGGGCTGTCCCTGACGGAGCCGGAGAGTCTCTGGGAGCAAGCCATGCCTCAGCTTCACACCGCCGTGAGGTAACCGCCCCAGCGGGCGCCTCCTCGGCAGCGCCCGTGAGGCACTTCAGCCCGCTGCGAGCGCGGGAGGGGCGCCCGGGTGTCCCTTCCCACGGAGGGCTGCGGGGAAAGGCACCCGAGGGACTGAGTGGCTCCGCCGCTACGGCGGGGAGCCGGGCTGTAAGGCGACCACGACCGGCCCCTGGGCGGGACGGGACGGGTCGCACCGCCCTCCGCCGCTTTCCCGTCAGCCTCTGCGGCCGTGGGGGTCCCGGCAGCGGCGCAAGATGGCGGCGGACAGCGAAGTGAGTGTTTCCCCCTCTCCTCCCCTCCGCTCTCCGCCAGGGCCGCGGCGGTCTCCCCGCTCACCGCTTCTCCCGCTCTCTCCCCGCAGCCCGAGTCGGAAGTGTTTGAGATCACGGACTTCACCACCGCCTCCGAGTGGGAGAGGTAGGTCGTGCTGCCGCCGGTCCCGCTCCCCTCTCCTCACGGCGGCCGCCGCGGGAGGATCACGGGGGCTCTGCCGTGTCTGCCTCAGCCCGCTTCTGCCCGCTTCTGCCGAGGAGAGCCGGGCCCCTGCGGTACCGGTGGCACCCGGAGCCTCGTCCCGGCGTTACCGGCGTGTCGCTGCGGCCGAGGCTCAGGCCGCAGCTGATGAGTGGGTTAAGAGGATCTAGTCAAGCTGTTTCTGAACTTAGTGAAAGGTCTGTTTTAATATCTATTTGCAAGGGATTAGAATAAAAATTTAGAAGGCTTATGTGTTTTTTAAGTAGCTGCCTGATTATTAAAATAATCGTCTTATAGCCAAAGCCTTTAAAAGTTAGTAGAACAATGTACAAGAAAATTTAACATGAAGAATGCTCTTGCATTCTTAATGTACTGTTTTTTAAAATACTTTTTACAGAGATGATGGCTATGACAGAAGGGGACAAAGATTCTAAGTGCTGCATTTTAAATTTGAATTTAGTTCATAATTTTGTGTCAGATGCTTATTTATCTGTGCACACTGAAACAGGAGTATGTGTAAAAACTAATATGCTGCAATACAAGGTGAGATTCTATAACAACTCAAAGCATTCTCATAGCAGTTGCTAAAAGTATCTATCATCTGAAATGTAAACATAGGAGGACCATTTTGTTTGTACAAGGAAGTAATTGTTCTGTTTTTATTGTCATCCTTCAGGTTTTTTTGTTGTTTGTGTGTTCTGTGGGTGTTTTTAAGGAATTCCCTAGTGGGACAACATATTGCCTGCTTTTAGGGAGCTGAATTATAATACAAGTTTAGTGTTCAGCACATATTAATGCCTTTTCCCCTCCCTAATAGATTTATTTCAAAAATAGAAGAAGTGTTGAATGACTGGAAACTTATTGGGATTTCTGCAGGCAAACCTCTAGAAAAGGTCGGTTACCGCTTCTGAATTTTCTTTTAGAATTTGAGTTACTAACTAGTAATACATGTGTATATTACATGCATTGCCATTTTCTTAGGTGCGGCAGATAATGATTTGTATTGGGGAATTTTCACTTGTAAAAGTGGCAATTTGACAAACAGTTGCTGTTAAATTTATTGCTGGACTGTCTGCCAAACAGCCTATTTTGCTGATAAAGTTGGATCTTCATACAGGGCCTAGTGATTTTTTTATTCCCAGTTTTCAGTCTGGAAACATGGTTGAAGTTGTTCTAAATTCTTAAGGAGTTTCTTTTTGCCCTGCCTTGTGTCTTTGTCACACATCACGTACTTATGGTCGAGGTTTGCGTAGTACTACTTGTGACTCAGTATGTTTCATAGATCGGAGAGATTTTTTTCAGAGCCTAATTAGAGCCTTTGTAGTGCTTTCTCAGTCCTGTAAAATGCCGAGGAAATTGCTGAGGTCTTCTGCATACTCGTGCAAATAAATCCAGCTGTTCTCTGGAAACACAGCAGCCATTCAATTCAGGAGTTTTATGATTCTTAATTTTAGTCAGGGTACAGAGTATTCAGAACAAAACCTTATGTTATCTAAAGAACTAGTTTTCAACCTTAGCTGTCAGTGTATTCCTGCATGTCTTCTGTTCTAGACCAGACCTCTCTTCTTGATTTCTAATGAGAAGACACCCTTTACAGATCAAAGGGTTGTCCAAGTTGCTTTGTTTTAGTAGCAGCATACAATTCTGTACAGCGATGTTGATTTTTTCCTAGAAACTTTCCTATGCTATATTTTTGTTTAAAAATTAATTATCCTTACACACAGAAGTTTTGCAAATTGTAGATAAAAAATCATTTATCAGTGAAAGCATATTAGAGGTAAATATTAAAGTAGAATTTGCATAGAATGGTATAGATATAGATAAAATCCCGGGTGGGAAACTTCTGTCTTTGGGCAAAGTTGAGGGTACACATGCTTAAGATGTGTAGTTGCATATGAGAGGATATATCTGCCTCTTTATTGCCATATAATTCTGAAGACTTCTCAGGGGGATATCTGGTCCTTGAAATGAGCATGATTATTGGCAACATGGATTTTGGTATTCAGCTACCTTTATAATGAAGTACTTTGTGAATTGTTTTTTTGAAATTAAACCATGCTTAGCTATTTAAGAATAAATATTTAGCAGTAGAAAAAGATGAATGAATATTATAGATTGTGTAGGCAGTATACTTTTTAAGGTTTATGAATGTTAACCTAAACCTATGTGATCAAATAATATCTTTTTCTATATGCAGGGTGTATACACTACAGGAGCATGGGAAGAGAAGTCAGATGAAATTTCATTTGCAGACTTCAAATTCTCAATTACCCATCATTATCTTGTACAAGAACCCAGTGAGAAAGATGGGAAGGAAGAACTGGTAGAAGGTAGCTGATAGTTCTCTTACATGCCTGTAAGGATATGAGAAAAGACAATTGCAGTATGTGGAATTCACAGTGCATTGATTTGCTTCTGTGTGAAATTTTCTGGGATCTGATGCGTGTGATCTGACATTTCTGCTTTCAGTATGCTTTGCATTCAACAAGTTGCTAATATAAGTAAATTGTAAGTCAGTTGAATGGATGCTGATGCTCTTCTTATGTATGGTTTTTTTTCCACAGATGCCCTTCCTCTGCCTATGCAGGACTTGCTGTGCACGAACAATGACTTTCCTCCTAGAGCTCACTGTCTGGTGAGATGGTACGTATGCTGCCTCTTGTCTTTAATACAAATAAGCATAGCAACTGAAAAATCTTTGCTGGCACAATCACTTGTATATTTTTTTTTTCCCCATCAAGAGTTAAAGCTTAAGTAAAATTATTCTTTGTACTGGACACAGGAAGGGAGTGCAAAAAAAGCCTACCATAGTGGGCCTATCTTTATTTTTTTTTCCCCAAATTTTGTTTTTCTGAATTTCATAGACTAACCAAACTTTTATATTTGTAATATTTAGGTGCATTCTTAAAAAGGAAAGCTGCAGCACCTTAAGAAACAACCACCACCATATTCTTAGTAATGCAAATCTTTAGCATGTTATAGCATTGTTCTAGAGAGATTGTTTTTATGTATAAATAGTTACAGTTATTAACATAAAGTATAAAAAAATAGATAGACCTGGAAGTCCACACATTGAGTACCGTGTTTGAATGATGTTAAGCTCCAGTAGTTTGTGATTTGAGAATCTGCAGCACTCCATGCTGACTCAGTTCTTGACCTCTCTGAAAGAGGTACTCGCATGAAAATAACAGGTTCCACAGTCTATTGGTGACAATTAGGTTATTCAGGTTACAATATTTCTAAAAATTTCTGTGTTTCAGCTGATTTGCTAAAAAAACAGAAATGTGTTCTTTTTTTCTCTCTCTCTTAAGGTATGGCTTACGTGAGTTTGTGGTTATTGCTCCGGCTGCAAATAACGATGCAGTTGTTAGTGAATCCAAATGTAACCTTTTGCTGAGTTCTATTTCCATTGCATTGGGGAACACTGGTTGGTAGGTGAAAGCATAAACCTTTTTACATGTCCAGGTGGAACTCTAGCATACTGCTATTGTGAGGAAAAAGCATTAAATTGTTAGCAGAATACATTCAGAGTTTGTTGTATTTGCATCATAATATTGTTACAGAAGGATTTAAAAAAGAAAATTTCCCATGGAAACTTCAAAAAGATTGATTCAATGTGTTGTTTATATTAATTATCATTTAAAAACCTCTAAGACTTTTAAAAGCTGCCAGAAGTTGTTGGAATAAGTGGTGTACAAAATACAACTTTTGGAAGAAGATTTCTTCCCTATGTGTGGTGACAGTAACTTTCTAATATTCTTCAAAAGTATTTAGACTGAAAATTAGGTAACTGAAGTCGTGGATAGGGCTTTGCTTATGACATGACAATTTGTTAGGCGTTCCATTTAATGGTGAAGTTAACAGTATTTTTCTATGATTCCTATTAAGCATTTTAAACTGTGTTCCACTAAGAGAAAATGTGTTCTAAAGAATATGAAATTATGTTGAAATTAGGTTAAAATATTTAGCTAGTTTTAAAGACTACAAGACAGCACGACGTTTTAAATAATCTGAAATATTCATGTTTTATAGTCAGGTACCACTATTTGTGCAAATACATCATAAATGGCGACGAATGTATGTTGGAGAATGTCAGGGTCCAGGAGTTCGAACTGACTTCGAAATGGTTCATCTTCGCAAAGTGCCAAATCAGTATACTCATTTATCGGGATTACTGGATATCTTCAAATCCAAGATTGTAAGTGCATCTGAATGTATATAACTGATATTAAGAATAATTATTTTATTACCTGGTGGTTTGTAGATTCACTTATGTCTCTTAGGGATTTTTTTTTTTTTTTTTGTAAGGACGAGGCTCACACTGCCAATACCAACAAAGTCTTTTTCCAGGTATCGCCATTATCTAGCGATAAACAGTGAAAGTTGGTATGGGTTATGTTCCTCAGTGTTATCACCTTCTTCCATTTTTATTTTCCACTGGTGTGTGAAAGAATGTGTCTGTTTTACAGTCTCCTTTTAACAACCTTCTCTTCCCCCTCCCCAGAACAAACTCCATTTTGGTGTTTAAAAGGAGAGAGGAGGGTTGGGGTGGGTTTTTATTTTGATACCTGTAGCTCCCCATAGCTAAGTTAAGAGTGAAGAACAACATGATGAAATGTGGCGAGTCTGAGTGGACTGCTTTTTTGTGGAGTGGTGTGGCTGACTGCAACACTTCACAACTAATATTGGTAGTCAGCAATCTCATCAAAACACTGAGGGAAAAAATCGTTAATGAAAACCTAACACATTCTAAGTCAGAGTTACTTGTGAGTGACCAACTAAATGGAGCATATGAATGTCTCATGCATTTTAGAAAGCTTATGTGCTTACTTTTACCTGTGAGTGTCTTGTTGAGCAATGGTTTTACGAGTAATACTTTGGGTGTTGCAGTTCTGATAAAATTAGCTCTAATACAAGCTGTCATAACTAAGTTCTGTTGAAGGCCTGAGGTATTTGAGAGGATGTAGTCTTTACATTGAATTTTTTCCCTAATATTTTCAAGGGATGTCCTTTAACACCACTGCCTCCGGTTAGCATGGCTATTCGGCTTACATATGTGCTTCAAGACTGGCAACAGTATTTCTGGCCACAGCAGCCACCAGGTAGGATATTTTTGTCCTCAGAATAACTTGCTTTAAGATAACAGTCAGTGCTAAAGAAAATGTTTGTGTATCTCGCCAGAAGAATTAAAACATTTTCTGCGTTACTAGGAGAGGCTTCAGTTACAACTGACTACCATCCCACTCCCTGTGATAGGCTAGCAAGCTTAAAGCTGTTCTGAAATCGTGTCTGTGGCTTATGGTTGTGACGGGTGTTTTGGTTAGGGCTGTACCTAGAAATATACTTTTTTGTTAGCATTTAGAGGTATAGTGGTACTTCTAAAATAGTAGTATCTGTTTGGAGAGGAAAGGGTAACTGACTGTGGATCTGTAAAGAATTCTGCCAAATTCCATAGGGAACCTTTTGAATTCAGGTTCTAGTAGGTGCTAATACTTCACAGGAGTATCTGTCAATTATTTCCATAAAGTAACTGATTTTAATACTTCCTATTTAAGTGTATTAACAATGGGAAAAAGAAAATACTATATGGACCTCACTTGAGGTAAAAGTTTAGATGTATGTTGTTGTTGTTTACGCAGTGCTAAATAAGCCAAGCAGTTGATTGATTTATTTTTTTCATGCAGGAAAAATTTCTGATCAAGCCTTTTATTATAGTAGCCTTGTATGAAGGGGAAAAAGGGGAAAAGTAATGTATAGTCTTAAATCTAAAGTACATACACCAGACTTGATAAGTTTATGCCATAGTGATGCTATTTAGGAAAGATGGAGTGAGTTTGCTCACTTGGTAATCTCACAATGAACTGTCATATGCTTGCTTGGTGGTAACGCTTTCTTCCTTGGGTGTCAGGGGTTTGGTTTTAACAGACCTATTTATATATAGGTAGCATCAGAAAATAAATTATAAACTTCTGCTTGCTCAAATCTATAGGAAAAAGGTAGATGTTAGTTCCTTCTTAACATACATTTTTATTAGTGATGTGGTATTTTAGGCACAAGGTGGTGGAACAATTAAAATGCCCAAGTTCTATTCTTGGCTTGGTAGTAGTTTTATGTAACAAGGTTAAAGTATTTAGGGCACACTTAGAGGGACAGAACTTATGTGACCTTGGTCTAGTTACCTAATTGTTTGGCTTTCTTTTGCTTAAAAAAAATAATTCTTACAGTGATCAAAGGTATGTTTTGAAGAAGTCTGTAGTGAAGTTGATCCTCTGTGCTTTGTATCTAAGGAGTGTTGAAAATATGTTTAAAGAGAATCCTATTCTCTAGAGTCAGAGAAAATCAGTGCTTTGTAAAGTGCTAGTTTCTTTTTGCAGGTAGACTAAGTTTACCTAAAGAACTTGGGAAGCTAGTTCTACAGGTTTTATTTTTTATTATTTCTGCAGACACAGAAGTCAATGTTTTCTGTAGTCTCTCTCTGCCTTGCTATAGTTATTCACTAAGTTGGGATCCCTGGTTTGTGATGAATGAGTTGTACCACTGATCACATCTCTTGATTTGAGCAGTTTGAATAAATTCTACTCTTTTAGAGGGTCTGGTTAAGGGAGCTAGTGGCATAGTGTGTTGCAGAAACTGTAGGAGACATAACATGTCACTCTTGTCATAAAAATGTCAACCTTTTAAAAGTAGTTGGTTTTTCACTCTGCAGAGTTGCTCTTCTGGAGTCTCCCTTTTCTGCTTGGAACTGATTTCCTGCCTAAATATTTTTATGGCAAACTTGTGCTTATTTGTTCTTGTGTCAACATTGACTCTTTAAGGCTGCCTTTATAGCTGTCACCTTTACCTGTATGAAGGGAATAACCTTCCCTCAACACGAATGTCAAGAATTTTATCTGTCTTTTTGAATGTCCAGTTGCATGATTACTTCCCAGTATCTGCTGGAAACAATTGCTTTGACTATATGCTAGGATTGCATTTTCGTAGCTGTGTCACCTTAGCTGTTCAGCTATTCTCTGGTCATCCTACATGCTACAGTCTTTTTACTGTGAAATTAAGATGATATGCTTCTTAAAATATTCCATAAATTCTCTATGGAAAATGTATTGATCTGTCTTCAGATATAGATGCTCTAGTTGGGGGAGAAGTTGGAGGCCTTGAGTTTGGGAAGTTACCATTTGGTGCCTGTGAGGATCCTATTAGGTAAGATAAGAGTTCAGAAAACTATGTTTTATAACTTCCTTAATGGAGGACTTAAAGGTACGTTATTTCAAATCTTAGCTTTGCTTGCCTGTCACTTAATATGTCCCTAACAGATGATTTGATTATTCAAGTACATGGGAAACTTCTGTGAAAAGTAATGGTCTAACAGCAAATAAGACCATTTGCAAAATTGTCTACTGATATTCAGAGTTCTAGCTCATAAATCTTTCACCATAAACTTCTGGAGTACTCCTTTTACCTCTGAAACTATGTTGAAATATACCTTAACTGGAGATAAACTTTGAGACTGGTATGCCTTCATTCAGGAGTTGGACTTGCTCTCATCTTTTACTTTAACATTTGCGGAAGACTTAAATTGAGAGGGTCTGTAAACTGAATTATTACAATCTCTCTGTTTTCTTCTGAGCACCCCATCACCACGCATGAATGATCTAGGAATCATTTTAATGTATTAGACAGCGTTTAATGCTGTAGGCAATTCATGAAAGTTGTTCTTTCCTCTCTACAAAAGGAGAGATTGTATTCTAGGTACCCAGGTACAGAGGAGTTGTGAGAGAGTCCTGTATGCCAGGTACCAGTAAAGTTTAATGCACTACTGGGTGACATGCTGTAGAATAAGCAATAGAATGTATGCAGCGAGAAAACTCATTGGAAAACATGCACATTTCTGGATGTAGCTGCAAAATACATAGAGGGACTTAAATATGAACTATCACAAATACCTTTCAAGATCTTAACTATGATGGAGAGAATGCTTTTTACTAGCACTGAAAGATTTAAATCTTGTTTTATTTCAGTGAGCTTCATTTAGCTACCACATGGCCTCACCTAACGGAAGGTATAATTGTCGACAATGATGTTTATTCGTAAGTATTTTGTCTGAATTACAAATATCTAGAAGTGTACTTTATTTGTTAACTACTGCATTTTAGTGACATATAAAACATTGTGCGTGGCTTTGTGTGGGAAAGGGAACCCATTTTGAGGAATGCTGAGGTCAGTTGATAGAACATCTCATTTGGGAAAACACCTTCTTTTGAAATGTATTTCTGTGTGAGAGAATATTATTGTATGGTAATCTCAAAAGAACACACACCTTCATTTTTGGGCATATTCTCATGCTAGACTTAGAAGTCTTGTGTCTTGCATACTGGGAAAGATGATAATGGAATGTGGAAAGCAAAAAGAATTAATTGAGTGACATCCCTCTCCCAAAAACTATCATCCAGGTTTTCTGGTAAGCCTCCTGAAGAGGAAGAACAGTGTATACTGACACTTAAGAAAGGGCGGGGGAAAAAAAAAAAAGGTGGTTTACTGTTTTAATTAATGCAGAAATTAGTTTCAACATTAATACACTTAAAAGAAGACAGTTTAGTTGAACTGAATTGTTCTTGCATGTTTTATTCATGTTATGTATGTACATGAGAACAGGGACTCTTGCATTTGGATTGTTTGTTACGTTCTCCTGTGTAACGTGGTGTATATTAAGGCTTCCATGGCCTAACTGGCTATGACATTCCATTTATTGAGAATTTGATACTCATCTCTTGCATACTTACGGCGACAGCATGACACTTGTGGTTTTGTTTTTTTTTTTAAAGTGACCTGGATCCTATTCAAGCACCCCAGTGGTCCGTGAGAGTCAGAAAAGCAGATAACCCTCAGTGTCTATTGGGTAAGACATCAGAATTCCCTATCTTACCTTACGGCTTTTAAGCTATTAAGTTGTGAAGTTACGATTGAATTGTTGATTACCCGATGACCTCTGTTTCCTTAGTCCCCTTATTTTTTTGAGTGGACAATATTTTGGGGTTCTTTTTCAAGAACACAAGCTTTGCAAAAACATAAGTTTCTGTTGTAGATTATTCTACATCTGTGTACCGTGTACTTCATTGCCTCTCGTATTTCACCAGGTTCCAGAGAATAAGCATTTACTCTGTGTGTTCTGTGAAAATTTAGATTTCCTAGAATCTTTAAATTTTATTAAGTGCCTTTTGCATATATCCATTTCCTTAGTTGAATCAATCTGTCTGACAGGCAGGATTGGGATGCCTGGAGAACTGGACTATTGTCCGTCCTCCCCTTTTAGCTTGTGGGGAAAAGGGCTTCAAAACTAAAAAAAAAATTAACATGCTGCAGAAGTTTCATCTTGCTTTGGGTGAAGTGGATTAAACTGCATGCAGAACTGTGCTCTGGAGAGGTGGGTGATGTACATTTTCCTAAGCTTTAATTATGTGGTTTAAAGGTATTTATGCTTCAAAACAAATTACCATGTTCTTTCAGTTGAAAAGATAAAATTTACTGTCCCTCAGGCATCACTTTGAGAGTTAGCTTATTGTTCCATGAGATTTTATTTGAGTAGCTGTTCAGAAACTTTGTTTCTCTTACAGGTGACTTTCTTACTGAATTCTTCAAGCTTTGCCGTCGGAAGGAGTCAACCGATGAGATACTTGGAAGGTCTGCATTTGAAGAGGAAGGAAAAGGTAAAACTAAAATCTTGTTGATTTGTGTTGTTTAATTTTAATTGCTTCATGTTATTTTACCTTCCCTATCCCCTTTTCCTGACTTCAGATCGATCAGTATTTTCTACTTGCAACTTTTAGGCATTTTCTGTAATACTCCTAGGAATTTTCTGGTCAGTGCTATGTGGTATAATTTCTCATGAATTCTAGGCAAGTTTAGTTCCTAAAGTCCCAGAGGACAATTGCTGCTGTTGTAGTTGTTTTTTTCCACTGAAAAACAAAAGTTTAAAATTTGACTAGTGTGTACAAGAGTTGGTTTTGAGCAAACATCAAAGAGATTTGTCTGCATCTTTTTATGTATTTTTGTATTTTTTCCACTTTTTTCTGCTTTTTTTTAAGTACTGTGTAGTGCATGTTTTAACAGCCAGTTTAAAGAGTCTTTAATCTGTTGGAGAGGCTTTGCCATCATCCTCCAAAAAAACCCCCAACCCCAAACGAAAACAACAAAGCAAACCAAAATTATCTGACCAACAGGTCAGACTTTATCCCAAGAGTGTAGTTACTGACATCTTTTTGATGTGTCTGTCCCTTTCTTTTGCTTTTGTGGCTGTATATTGTGAACATTCCCTCTTTCCTGCCTCTTTTCCCTCCAAATATGGCCCGTATCAATGTATTTTCTTTGGTTATACTTGATCTTACTTTTGAAGGAGCTCGCTGGTAGCTTAAAAAGGTGTTAGACCGAGTAGGGTATATATTACTCTTAGTACTTGACATATAGTCTTTTTAGCTCTCCTTATCTCTAATTTTCTTGAAATCTTTGCAAAGATGAGTTTTTCCAGGCTGCTGGTAATTATTTGCTTAAATTTGTCTGTCCTCTTTTTAACAATGTTAATTCATTTTATTGTGAGAGGGGTTCTAAAGTTTACCAGCAACAACTTTGGAAAAAATCTTTTGATTTGAGGAGTTTACCTGAGGACTCTGAAACAGAATAGTGCTTACACCATGTGAGGTCATATGTATATACATATATGGATTAATATCGGATTTATTTAAGGCTTATCTAAAGCTCTAGAATATGCTTGAACAGTCTTTGTTATCTACAGTGTATTCCTTGGTTTCATGTATAAACAAAGCTTAAACACTGACTCGTCGGCAGCCTTTTGCTGATCCTCTGCCTGCAGTTGTCTGCAAGTACGCAGTACTACTACAGTAGGTGGCAGGCACTATCTACAGCCAACCTAGTCTAGACTTCATTCAGTAAATTAAACCAAGGACAATCCGTGACTCCTTTGTGACCTCATTATGCTGCTTACCTTTGTGGCTAAGAACAGCGAATCTCAGGTATGGTACCTGACAGCGCAGGGGTGTAGCTTTGGTTAACAGGTGTTAAAATCAATACAAGATAAATAGACTGAACATGACAGTGAACTTTTTAAAGAGAGATGGTCTTGCAGGTTTTTTTTGGTTTGTTCTAATTATTTTTATTTTATTTTATAGAGGTTGCTGATATTACCCATGCTTTGTCGAAGCTCACAGAGCCTGCACCAGTCCCAATCCATAAATTATCAGTCACAAATATGGTTCACAGTGCAAAGAAAAAAATTCGCAAACACAGAGGTGTAGATGAATCACCTTTAAACAATGAAGTTCTGAACACCATTCTTCTGGTAAGTGAGCTGTCCATGCACATTAAATTCATATAAAACACATTTCATGCTTCCACTGATGCATTTGGTTTATAGTTCATGGGAGAATTCTAAATAAAGGTCTCTGATGTCAGTTCCATTATTTGAATTGCATTTATCAGCTTTTTGAAACAGCCTAAGTCGTTACAAATCTCTACAATACAAGTAGACTGAAAATGAACTCTGAACTCTGCTAACAGTTGGGATTGCTGCTATGTAACCAGCAGTAGCTTTATGGAGAAAGTGGGAAAAGCAGAAAAAACCCCATACTGATGCAAGTTTGGATTTTTTTTTTTCCCCTTGAAGTTCTTATTTCCTGATGCTGCTGACAAACTCGCAGATGGATTTGAAAGCAGAGCTAGCACTTCGGCAGGAAACAATCCTCCTCCAGAGAATGAAGATTATGTAAGTTTTACTGACTGCCACTCACGAGAGAGAGAGAAAGTAATTTTGAGTGTGTGTTCATACAGACTTTACTGTGGTTGCCCTATGTCTTGTAATAGATCGTTTTTTGAAACATGAAGTTACCTTTGTGGAATCTCCAGGTAGAAATAGTGATTTTTTGTGTGTGTGTGTTTTTGGGTTTTGTTTTGTTTTCTCCTTCTAATTTTTTTCTTTCTTTCAAAGACTGTCTTTTTTTGTAGCTTATACTTATAGATTTAAAATGTTATTTAGCCACTTGTATTATCAAACAGGAAAGAGATCATACAGTTTTGGAAAAAATGTCATTGTTCCTGTATTTCCTGCTTTCTTTTATTTCTTACATAGAACCTCTTCAGTCAGTTTAAATCTGCTCCTTCTGATAGTCTGACGTACAAACTAGCTTTATGTCTTTGTATGATAAACTTCTACCATGGAGGAGTAAAAGGAGTGGCACATCTTTGGCAAGAATTTGTGTTAGAAATGCGCTACAGATGGGAGAACAACTATCTTATTCCAGGGTAAGATTTTTTGTTGTTGTTGCTTTGCCACAGAAAATGTTCTTTGTTTCAGGAACAGAGTGAGTTCACTATGACTTTGAAACATACTGTTTGTTTCATTTTTTAAATTGCAAATGCTATCCTCTATTACCCTACTTCCTTAAAGCAAGAAAGGATAGGCAGTAGGGAAAAGCGTCTGTGCCCTCCTTTGAAAACTTCAAGATGTCTGGAGGAGGCTCAAGTTAAAGAGCACTCCATTGTGTGAATGAGGGGGGAGAGGGGAAAGCTTGACTTCCAGTTTATCATTAGATGAGAACGAAGGAGCTGATATAGTGAGAAACACCTTTGCTTTGTAGTGTAGTTTTGCCACTTTTCTAAAGGAGCTGTTCCGAGTTCCTGCTGGTGTAGTAGCCTTTTGAGGCAGCTGTCTCAAGTATTCCAACCCTTCCAGGTTATGTCTGCTGCAGCAGAGCTTGTTGCAGACCAAATGAAGGGTTCTGTCAAGATGAGGTATCAATGTAGAGCAAAAATGTATCCCCCTTTTTTTTTTTTAAATGGGATGGACTGGCCATTTATTTGCCAATTTGTACTTTCAAATGGTTACACTAACGAACAAAATGGAGCTTGATGTATATAGAGATCCCTCTACTGTGTTATTGCAGTTTAAAAAGTAAAGTCAAAGGTGCTTAAGTTTTGTTTGAAAACAGTTACCCTTTAACATCCAAATGGAAAACTGACCAGGAAATGCAGGGCCTGTCTGTTTCGTACTAGTGTAAATGATCTCTGAGCTTCAGAAATGACCTCTAGGAAATAAATGTAGTTTAACTTCTGGGCTTGTTCAGTCACTAGCCTGTCTTCTGACACCACAGAACAGCTGCACAGTTGAAATGGTGGGGGTGGGTTCAATGTGGATATTTGCCCCTCTTTTGGATTTCATATGATTTAAGACCACATGTGTGTGAAAGATTCAACTTTATAATTGATAATGGTTACGCTTCTACCTTTTGTTAGATTAGCTAATGGCCCTCCAGATCTGAGATGCTGTTTACTGCATCAGAAACTTCAGGTAAATATCCCAAATTTAAGAATGATTTTTCTCCGAAGGAAACTGTCAAAATTATAGCAAATATTAGCTAAATATATTGTTTTTGTAGATTTAGTTACACTTGTGTTATTGGGTCTGGACTTCGTTTCTTGGGAAAATCTTTGTTATAGCAACAAGTTCAATAGAATTGTTATCTTTTAGAATTATAAGAGATTTTTGGTGACTCTCCAAGTTTTTCTGTGACATTGTTTCCGTAAGAGAAGTAATTGCTAAACAATTTTTTTTTCCTTTAACCTGTTAGATGTTAAATTGTTGCATAGAAAGAAAGAAAGCAAGAGATGAGGGGAAAAGGGGGAGCGTGTCTGATCGTTCACCTGGTGGTACTTCTGGTGATACTGGAAAAGGAGCAGACCACTCTGGAGATAACCCTGATAAGGAAAAAGAAGTTGGCAAGTCTTGGGAATCGTGGAGTGACAGTGAAGAGGAATTTTTTGAATGTCTGAGTGACACAGAAGATCTTAAAGGAAATGGGCAGGAAAATGGAAAGAAAGGAGGAGCAAAAGAAGGCAACAAAGAGCCTGTAAACTTAAAACCAGAAGGTCGTCTGCATCCACACGGAAAGCTGACGCTGCTGCATCCAGGAGAGCCTCTCTACATTCCAATAACACAGGTTAGGTAGCAGAGCTGAGCCAGATGGGCAACACGACTCATGCAATATGGCTCATACCTAGGACTGTGAAACTGTATATAGTTCTCAGGTTGTAGCCTTA
This sequence comes from Phoenicopterus ruber ruber, assembly GCA_009819775.1. Classification (NCBI taxonomy): domain Eukaryota; kingdom Metazoa; phylum Chordata; class Aves; order Phoenicopteriformes; family Phoenicopteridae; genus Phoenicopterus; species Phoenicopterus ruber. Next base: position 36,202,395 of record CM020220.1, read on the forward strand.
TCTGTTGTTAAAATTGCTAGGTGTTTTTGGCCTAAGACCTTGTTTTCCATTTTTAAAACTTGATTTTAAATTTTCTTAAACAAGAATTAAGCTGTCTTGCCTACCTTAAATTTGAGTTTCTCTTGATTTCCAGCTCTTGAGGCATCTTCCATCCTCTCCTTACTTTCTTTCCTGTAAAGTAGGAACTGCCGTGGTCCTTTCACCATGAAGATTTCTGGCTGACTGACCAGGGTACTGGATCAGTTTTGCTACTGTTTTTTTTGCTTTTTTAAAAGAAATCATTTCTCAACTCTCATCTAAAAGGCCATAGTCATCAGTTTTCAGTACCATTATCTAAAGCAGGTTTATCATCAAACTACTAGAAATGTTATCTAATGCAGACTTTCTTGTAGAGTGACGTGGGATGGCATAGGAAGCAGTGGTGTCGGAGGAAGTAGTTTGAAATCAGCCATGCATGAAGAATACAGTGGTTTTCATTCACTTGAGAGAAATTATTTTTAACGGATGTTACTTTGCGTGGGTAAAAGGTGTGAGTAGAGTGTAGTCAGGCAAAATGTTATCAATCAGTTATGTGCTGACAGTATCAACGGCAAAAATTCTGCATTGCTTTAGGTGGATTTTCATCCATCTCAGCAAAATAATACCAGTCAAACACTTCCTGGACTTTGTCTGGATTTTGGCATTTTAACAATATATCCTTATATTGTTACTTCATTCTCAGGTTGTTTTCTTTTTAATTTCTTTTTGTTAACGTCTTCACATGCACAGCTTTAGGCTAAACAGTTTAAGCAGTAGAAATTTATGTTTATTTCCTTTGAGTACAAATGAATTAGAATGAACTTTTGGTGACAGGGAGCTTTCCACTCTTTCTGCCTTAATAAGGGCTAAGTCTAGGAGAGGCTGTTTGTAAACTTGTCTTTTTCCATGTTGCAGGAACCAGCACCCATGACTGAAGATTTGCTGGAAGAACAGTCTGAGGTGCTGGCAAAACTAGGGACATCAGCTGAAGGTGCTCACCTTCGGGCACGCATGCAGAGTGCCTGCTTGCTCTCAGATATGGAGTCTTTTAAGGTAATACTACTTGAAGAATTCTACGAGATTGCTTTCTTCTTCATTAAACTATCCCTCTTGCTTGTGTTGAACAATTTTGAAGGTTTTTCTGATGATGTTTTTTTTTCTCCACAAAACAGTTTCCAAGTAGTTTAAAGCTGAAAATAAAAACTTATTGATAAAACTCTTAGAACGTTTCAAAATCTATAACTATCCCAGTCTATTATGCTGTAACGTTCCAGTAAATTTGCACATTGTCTGTGGTAGGGGAAAAAACCCCAAAACATACAGTTGATAAAATGGGAATTAAAACTCGGACAAGCCCATATAAAATGATGTCAGAAGAAAACTGAGCATCAAAGTCCTGAATCAAAATTACATGTGTCTCCCTCCCACCACCTTTCAGCTTTCATTTAGTGTCTGGAAAAGTGTAGTGGAAAGTGTACTTTCCACTGTGTCTAGCTTTGTAAAATGCACCTTTAAGCAGACTCCAAATGGATAAAATGTAAAGGTGGTGTAAAGAAGAAAGATCTATTAACACATTCACAATTCTGTATTTGGACTTTGGGGAGGTGGATATAGTTTTTATGTTTAGTTGAGAATGTTTTGGTCTTTAGTAGGAAGGATAAGTTACCGCTATTTAGAAGTCCTATACAGCTGTTCATCAAATTGGGACTGGACTAGCTGTGGTTTTGGGTAATTTGTTCCATTTCTTTTCTGAGCTCTGCAGAGGGAGCTAAGAGCACATACACAGCTGTCATCAAAGGATCTCAAAACTCTAAAAAGATTGGACATTCTGTCCTGAAATAGCTATGTATATATATTTTTTAATAATTGCAATGTTACTTTGTAGTGAAAGGATACAGATGTACTGTAGAGTAAGAATATTTATAGCATATCAATATCAGTTTATTAGCAGTGATTCATGTCAGATATATGTAGCAGTTTTATTTCTATGGTGCGAGCGATCTAAAAACTCGGGAATATAGAGCCATAATTTGAAGTGGAAGTGCACTCTCGATAGGTACATTGAGTAGAAAGCGGGGTTTCTTTTTATGTTCTAGAGCTATGGATGTATTTATTTGTGGTGATATTGCATCTATGAAAAATGAAGTTGTTTTGGTTTGGGGGAGATTTTTTTTTTTTAAAAGGAAGAAGAAAAGATAAATTTTGTTACTGGAGTAACAAGATGGAAAGTCAGTGCTGAAAGCATATTTATGCAGCCCAGTGATTCTTCTGGGCTTGGGCTGGTTTTCGTCTAAGTCTTTAATGGTATAAGCTTATACATAAAAAACAGTGAAAATTCATCTTTATTGCCTGTATCAAGTACCAGATAGAAGCTTGACTTACTGGTATAATTCTGAGCTTGCCTGAAATAACTGATGAATGTACTGCTTTTGGGGGATAAGAGGAGAGTTTCTTTGGTTTTATTGGTGGTGTGGGTTTTTCCCCCTGCCATTCTCTTGGTTTATACTTCCTTTATCCACCTCAACCTCCCAGGTCTCTTTTCTAGTGTACAGTTTGCTGACTGAACAGAATTCCCTGAGTTTTGGCTCCTAGCCTCTGCTCTACCTGCTAAACCGTATTGCCTTCCTACCCAGGTTATTATGTTGTTACAGGATTTTTCAGACACAAATTTTATCTCCTCTTCATTCCAGGCAGCTAATCCTGGCTGTTGTCTGGAGGATTTTGTGAGGTGGTACTCCCCTCGGGATTACATCGAAGAGGAAGTGGTTGATGAAAAGGGGAATATAGTAATTAAGGGCGAGCTGAGCGCCCGAATGAAGATTCCCAGCAACATGTGGGTAGAGGCCTGGGAGACAGCAAAACCAGTCCCAGCCCGGAGGCAGAAGAGACTGTTCGATGACACTAGAGAGGCGGAGAAGGTAAAAAGCTCTCTGGCTAGTGATAGTCTGATCTGTAATGCTTGTACAAAACTTAGAGCAGCCCTTTCTTTTTCCTCCTGCAAGATTTAAACATTAACACATCGTTGCACTATATTCTTGGAGTTATTAAACTGTTTTGTACATGGCTTAGGATTAATCAGAAATTCTTGGTGCCGTACAACAGTGTGTTTGAAGTATCTAAATTAAACAGTGTGTGCAATGTAACTTCATAAGCTGTATTACTTAGGTACTTCTTTGAATTATTAGCAAATAAACCAGATTTTTATCTGCATGTATGTGTTAGGAAACTAAAGTGTTCCTAAAACAATTATTTTTAGTTTCATTGTAATGCAGTTGGGACTGTAAGCAGTCACTGAGGATTCACGTAACAACTACCTATCGAGTCCTGTCTTACGATGGTGCTCCCATCTTGTGAATTCTTCAGTGTAGGTGCTCATCTTTCGTAGGTCACCTTATCTTTGGGAAGTAGTTTTGATCACTAATATATTAAATTTTCTAATGTTATAGGTGCTTCATTACCTTGCAGTTCAGAAACCAGCTGACCTTGCAAGGCATCTCTTGCCTTGCATCATCCATGCAGCTGTACTCAAGGTAAAGGAAGAAGGTAAATAATGTTTAATAAATTATTAAGATATTTTAGGGTGAACACTGATGCAATAATTACACCTTCTTAATTTCTTTTCCTCCTAATAGAAGCACTAGAAGATATATCTTCAGTTAAGAAGATTATTAAGCAGATAATATCCCATTCCAGTAAAGTTCTACGATTCCCAAATCCAGAGGACAAGAAGTTGGAAGTAAGACACTTACAGTGGCTAGAGCTGAAAACTTAATAGACTTTTACACTGTTCATGGGAGTGCTAAAAGAACATCTTTTAATTTTCATTTTTATTAAACTGCTGCAGGAAATCATTGCTCAGATTATGAGTGTGGAAGCTATCATTGCCCGGGCCAGGTCTCTGAAGGCAAAATTTGGGGTAGAGAAATGTGAAAATGAGGAGGAGAAAGAAGATCTACAAAGGTGACTGATGATTTTTTTTTTCTTTATTTTTTCCCTCCCCCTGTGTTATTTTGTTTTTCCTCTGATGCCCTTTTTTTGTAGTTTCAAAATTTATGACAGGTGGAAGTGGTGATAATACAGAAATACTAAGGAATCATTTAGTAGCTATAAACATCAGGTGTCCCTGTCCCTAGGCTACCTAGAGACGTTCTATGTGGGTACCCCAAATGCCCCTCTAAGTCATCATCTCTTTGAAAACATGTGATACAGATTATTTTAATGGAATTTGGTTTTATTTTGACAGTACTGGGGATTTAATTTATTTTTTGTGTATGTAAAAGGTACATTTGGTGAACTTTGTTACTATAGAGGTAAAATTAGAAGGACTAGGAATTTAGTATTTTGTGTAACTAATATGGAATGAAATACACCCCTCCAGTTACATTTTCTTATTCTAGTCTCCTTACTAATTTGAAACATATTACTGAGGAAACTTATGAATAAAAAGCAACGAGCCGCTTTTCATTGCTTCACTACCTGCTGTCAGATTGGTTACTTATTGCTTAAGATGACTAATATGTATCATTTAAAAAAAAAAAACACGTTAAATTCTTGCTGCTGTGCTGAGAGGGAGAGGTGACATTTTTGTCATACGTGCTGGGAGTTCAGAGGAGTGATGTCTGACCGAAGCAATATCCTTGTGCTCAGAAAAATTGTCACGTTGTCACTACTTCTGTGTGGCTGACGCCATGGAGGCTTTTCATGCTGAATTTATACATCTCCTTTAGGAGCCTGGGTTCCATTTGTAGTTAATTGAGAGCAGTAGGTCCTTTCAGAAGCTGAATTGCAACCTAGGTGCTCCTCGGCCCTGCTGCTGGAGTTGCAACACGAACAGCTGTATAACGCTGCCTTTCCTGACCTCACGTGGGAGGCTGCTCTGTTCAGCGTAGTTTTGACCTACGTTATCTGTGAAAGAACAGCTTGTCCTATTAGCACGAAACAAAGAACAGCAAAGTAGGAGGGAACAACTGAAGGCTAAGCGGGGGTTAGTCTTTAGGGTAGAGGGAAAGGGGTAAAGGGATGAAAAGGTGATGATAGCGTTCGAGTGGGATGCTGAGAAATGTCAGGGTTTTTTTCCTTAAACTCTTAGAACGGAGAACTCTTGAGGGTGTCTGCCAGTTCTCGCTCTGTGCAAATGATGCTAGGTGGAGACCTCCTCACAGGAAACAATTCTGGCTTTAGATTCGCAAACTGGATACAGCTGAGAGTTAAACATTCCTTTTTCCTTTTCAATACTTTGTACCACCAGATTTGTAAACTGTCTCCTGGAGCAGCCGGAAGTGTCAGTTATTGGTGCAGGAAGAGGACCTGCTGGTAGCATTATTCACAAGCTGTTCGTGAATGCTCAGAGGGTAAGAGAGAGTTCTTGATTGCTTTGCAGACACTTCTAATTTAAGCAGTATGAGGCAACGACTTATCATATGATGCTAGTTTATTTTGTCTGCATATATGCCTGTATTGTCATAAATGTGTTTGAGGGTTTTTTTGTGAAGTTCAACATTATTTTGGCAATAACAGAACCTCGCAAGACGAAAGAAGAGTAAGTGACCTGGGATGTTAAACAATTAAAGCCATCTGGGTAGGTAGAGGTGTCATTAATGTTTGATTTACTTCAAATGAGAACATCAGTAATGCTATTATGGCACAAATTTCTGCTTTATTCAAGTTGCACGTTATGTTCAACATCACAGTAAGAACAAGTGTGTTGATTGTTTCACACAGGAATGTAGAGAAACGCGTCATAATAATAATAAAAAATATTTTAGAAGGAGTAACTTTTTAGACTGAGGCTTATACTTGGAATACTTGAGATTTCTTCTGTGGAAACTTGTGTGCTTAGGAAGAGTTTCAGTCCTTTTCCAGTCCAACTCTACACTCAGTTTACTTATTGCCAGTGTTGCACCCGTTTTCTGGAAACCCTTCCCCAGCTTAGATTGCTATAAATACTCCCTTTTTCTCTTAAGCAGTCTTTGTAATAATTAGCCTTAAAGTATTCATTTCCAGACTCCTTGGACTGCAGTCAGCCTTTGGTTTCTGTCAGAATTGCACCTATTCACAGCATCTAACGTTATCTAACTAAAATTTAATTACAGTGGTAATAACAAGGTAGTGAAGTATTGCAGACATCTTAGAGCCTGAAATCCCATTTGGAAATCACTGCTGTAAAAATTTTGTGATTGGGAATTCAACACGTTCAAGGTGTGGATGCTTTTATAATAATCTGTATTTTGCAACTCGGCATAAAAAGGACCATTCTGAAAACAGACCATGGTTATTCTGAGAAATGAAAAGCAGAACAGTTTTATTTTATCCTTCTCGTCTCTAGGGAAAATCTGGTTGCAAATCTCAAAATGTCAGCCAGCCTTACTTACAGACCTCCCTGTGAAGCCTGGGATTGTGCCCTGGAAGTGTACGCAAGTGTATGCACTTGCCTTTTTAGTACTGAGGCATTATGTTTTTGAAGCTGAGTAACAGTTTCTAGCTTTAATGTTTGATAAAGGTGTATGTCAATGTATAGGGTTACAGATACTTCCCGCTAGCAGCTGGGCACTGGTAATTAAGACTTCTTAGTGGGACAGAAGCTAAGTTGCTACAAAACCCCCCTTGTGTTTAATCTGGCATGAGTTATTTCAGTAGAGAGCCGTTTGGTAAATAGAAGTTGAATGACTTCTGTGTTCATTACCTTTTGAACCTGGACTCCTCCCTATGAGCTGTGTAAAATGTGGTGTTATATTCTCAAGTTTTGTCAGGAAAATTGTGATAGCAAATGCATGTTCTTGGAAGTAGAGTGCATGATGTCTCTTAAACCTACAATCTCCTTCTAACCTCTTGTAAGTCACCTCTGACTTGCCTTTGTTTCTATCTTTCATCACTGGTTCTTTTCTCATCCCTTTCCAAGCTGACTGAATCTTCTGATGAGGTAACCAACTTTGTCCCTCGTTTCCCGCTCATCTTCCCTAGCTGCATAGAGTTGAACCTGTTGGTAGATGTAGTACAGCAGCCTGATCTAGTTTGTTCTGTTGTTCACATATTAAGCATAAAAATAATTCTGTGTTTCCAGAATGGTTTTTCCTCATTCAGACTTTATTTTTAGAGCCTAAGAGGTAGTGAAAAGAGAGAGAAATCTTAAAAAAACCAACCAACCAAACACCAAAACCCAAAACAAACCAAACAAAAAACATTTCTTCAAGTGAATATTAATATTTTCTGATGCTGAAATATGTGGCCTTGCCTTTATAGTCTTCTCTGTTGCCGTCACTGTGTTTTGTTTATTGAACAGCCAGATGTTTGGGGGGTTAGGTAGGGATGGACAGTGCCTGAATGTCACAATCCTAGGTACTTACTGGAACTACTGACTGTTTTGGGCAGAGATACAGAGAGGTTTGGGGAAGAACTGGGGTAGCTGCGTGAACAAGTGTAGCGCAGGGAACCTCCTCTCTGTTGGTTTCCTAAATGGCTCTTGTGGGAACAAGCAGCACTCGTCCCTGGCGACTTCTCCTGTGGCGCAGGCTGCGGAGCCGAGCGGCACCGGGTCCCTGCTCCCGGGGTTTGTCTGGGGAGAGGGGTGGGAGGGGGTGTGCAGCGGGGCGGCTGCGAGGGGCCACGCGGGCCGTGGGTGGGCTTTTCCACGCCTCAGTGACACTGATAAGCTTGAGTTGTGTACGCTTAAATTGGGACCCTGGTAGGGGACTGGAGGGGGGTATGTGTATACATATATACATATGTGCACGTAATTAGGGAGTGTTTATTGGGCTGATGGGAGCGTGCCAGCCCTTCTTCCAGTACTCAGACTTGAGTGCTGCTGCTTACTGGCTCTGAGGCAATGAGCAGCCATGGAGGTTGCACAGCATCTCGCTCGCTCTGCAGCGCCGTTTTGGCAAGCCTCTCTTTGGCTGTGAAAAGCACATATCGAAGCAGCACTTGGAGTTGGAAAAGGCAGGTGGCTTTTTGTCAAGACTCCACTAACGGTGCTGGTTATTTTTAAAAGGAAGCTGGTTTGGCCTCATGTAGACACAGAGAGCTGAGGAGAGAGCCCTGCTCGAGACGGGCATTTAGTCTGGTCAAAACCCTCGCTTGTCAAAAATCAGGAGCTTAATCGAGGCTGAGCTTCACCATCCACACATGAAGGTTCTTCCATTTGGTTGTGTGCAGTTTATTTCTTGACATCCCATTAGTGTCTTGCTCTGTGTACACATAAAGCCTTTTGATGTGTTTACCATTTTTAATCTTCCTTGTTCCTCTTACGAGATATTTTCTGAATCCTAATGTGAAGAAGCAGCTTGCCCTGCAATTACACCTCTGCTCTTATTTAAGGTTTCTGCAGTGCCTCCGCTCGATGAGGAATTGAGGAGACCGGGTTCACCAGAGGAGCGAAGGCTCACCACGGGGGCTGTTTCGGATTTCCCACCGCCCACGGGTCGCGAGGTGATTTTGCGCACGACTGTCCCCCGCCCCGCCCCTTACTCCAAGCCGCTGCCGCAGCGCATGTACAGCGTCCTGACGAAAGAAGATTTTCGACTTGCAGGTGCCTTTTCAGCAGATACAACGTTCTTCTGATGTAACCAGCTGCGTTATCTTGTGTGTCTTCACAAGTAGAATGCTATTCATTTTCCTTCGGGGAAGTTAACGCTTACAGAGTGACTGTGGTGAGGAGACAATACCGTCGTCCTTGGTGACGAGTGTCGCGTTCCCCAGGACAGAGCTGCACTGGCAGCGGAGAAGGATTCCCGTAGCAGCTCTAACTTGGAGGTTTGGAATGGCTTCACAAGTAGTTTTAATCAGATCTTTGGGGAAGAAAGTTTAGCAATCTCCTCTCTGTCCAAAGGGAGCGTATTATTTTCTTTTTGCATTAGCTTGTTTAATAATGGACATGAATGGGCTGTATGCAAATACTTCATGTTGAAATTCATGCAGAACGTGCTGCTTCACAGTTCTTAATCAGGCTTTATCAAGTGACATTAGTCTACTTAAATTGATGTGCAAACATTAAGTAACTTGTATTTATTGCTAATCATAAATATTGAGCCCAGCATTTTTTGGTTAATCACTCAGTTGCAAATACTTCTAAAATATCCTTATTTTTATTTAAAGTACACAGTACATTCTAGTTCGTGCTAAACTCTCCTAGCGTTGCAGCAGTTGTCCAAAAAGATCTTGTCCTGGATGCTTCTCCCAAAGAGAAATAAATACATTTGGGGCTGTATCTGGACAGTAAGCCTGATAGCCGTAAGCGGATCACCGATGGTTTGGGATACTTTCTGTCCTTCCCTGCATGCAAGGGCCAAAGCTGTGTGTAAATGACATACAGAGGTGTTTCACTGTAAGCAACTTGCTGGTATTTACAGAGGCCATTTGAGTGCATACTGTGTCTTTGATCTCATACGGTGAAACAATTCTCTCACCTGCTGTAAACTAACCCCACTGGGTATCATGCAAACACTACGACGTGTATGTGCCAATGCTGCTTTACAGTCATCTTCATGTGTTTTAATGAGAATCGGCAAAAGATCAGCATTACTTTACAAAATGAAATGTAAAAAAACAGCTGCAGTATTGTTGACATTATTCAATAAATCTGAACTTATTATTGGCTCTCAGACTTCTTGGGGCACTAGCAGTGGTTTTTCAGTGTCATCCTTGCATAATGCGACCTAGGAACAGCATTGTTTGGCTCTGACTACATGAAGTAGAGGAAGTTAAGTTGTCTCAAATAGTGGGTCCCAGGTGTTACCCTAAAACTTCTTTGAGGAGAGAGGGGTCAGGGGCTAGAGTGTTTCCCTCAGATAAAAGTTAGATCAAGTAGAAAAACCTTTTCAGGATAAAGAGTTCATTTTCTTCAGAGAAAATCTTGTCACAGAATTTGTTCTCCAGGCTTTTTGTGTCTTACCTGAGGGAAATTCCTCTGATAAAAGGGATGAGAAAGACAAAGACCAATTTAGCTGTTGTTTAACTGTCTAGCTTCTCTAAAAGAAATTGCACTGGGCTAATTACTAAGTAATCTTTAAGTTAAGCTTCCTCCTTGATACTCTTGGTTTCCTCCTCTCCTGCCATGCTGTCTTCGTGAAATTTTACATTGAAGTGTGTCCTCTTGTAAGGGCTGTGTAAACTTGGAAATCCCTCACTTAGTTATCAGGCTATTATGACTTGGTCTTTTAAGCTGCTGAAGAGACAATTCCTTTAAAGCTGCTCAGAGAACACAAACATTGTGTAATGCTTTTTTTCAGGCAGTTGCCTAAAGCTGTTTGTGTCTTTGCTGGAAAAGTCCAGTTAGTTTCACTTTATAGAAAATGGTGCATTCACAACACTACTTTCTGTTAAAGATTTAACAGAGAAAAAGCATGTTTTAAACTTCAAGAATTGTTCTCATAAGGATAACTTAGAAAGCTTTTCAGCTTGTTTTAACTAGATGTACTTGAAATTGCAGTCGTGTACTTTCAGAAAAAGATGTGTAGTGCACAGATGTGCTCTATGAACTTATTGCTGCCTTATGGCTTTCAAGGGGGGGAGAGACACTGATAAAGCATAAAAAAATCACCTGGAAACAGAGAAATGTATTTATTTGAAGTAACAGTAAAGCAAGCCACATAAACAGTCCAAAAGAACCAGCATCTCCGCAATCTTGTTAAAGAGAATGCGCCTGTAGCATCTGCCAGCAACTACCTTTGATAAGATAATTGGTAATATTTATTGTTCCCTGGCACAAATAAGTTTTTTTAATACAAGCTGGTTTAAGTAAAAACAGATTTCAACAGACATTAATTCTAAATGCCAAAGTCTTGTCAGTGAGACCCAGTGCCAAAGCAGGCCTTCCATGGCTGATCAGAGCATGCCCAAGGCTGCTATTAATATGTTTTGTACGTATGAGACAGTTTTAGAAGAGACAAATCACTCACTAACGCTATCTTTGTCTTAATAGAGATCAGAGCCTGTATTTTCTCCAGTAATTTTGGTATGTGAACTAAGAATTTAAGCTAAGCTGTCTTCTGGGTCCATAATACAATGAACCCTGTAAGACTAATGGAAGTTTCAACAGAACTTCCTCGAATCCTTGCAGCTACGACTACGCTGTAACGGGAAAACAGTAATGCTTCAAAATTGCATTAAGGTTACACACAGAAATTGAGCTTTAAACCACAGGGTCATAAAAATATAACCATGATCAAGTACGTTGGATGCACTCACCCAAGGCCCTCTGACAATTGGTGTCATAAATGATTTCTTGGTTTTAATTCTGTATTTTCTTCCCTCCACCAACAGCACGATAGACTACAAGTATTTATTTTTTTTTAGATCAGTGCATGAGGAGAACTATGTAACTATATGGTTTCTGAGTTATAATGTAACTGAATATATTTTGCATTTTACATCTTCACAAAAAATTTTGTGATATCACAGCCGTACTTTGTAGCTAAAGAACGTCTCTTCATCTGGCTTCGTTCCTTGGCCTGCTTTGCAGTTCTCTGCAAAAGAGAGACAGGTCTGTTCAGTAAGTATCGTTACTTGGCAACAGCGTGCTCGATGGAAAGCATTAGCCCCCAGTTCAACTGCAGTCTACTTTTGCAGTAGACAACATAATAAAATGTAAATGCTTATTAAGGTGACATTTTCCCAAATCCCGAGGAAACTGTTGTCACAGTGTAATGTTCATCTCATCACTGTACGGGATGGAGGGGCTGGGAGCACAGGGGTGGGTCAGCTGGAGCCCACAGGGCTGAGGAGGCGCCTGGTGACCGAAAGGAGGGGCAGGAGGCAGCGAGCCAGGCTGTCCCCGGGGCAGGAGGCAGCGAGCCAGGCTGTCCCCGGGGCAGAGGCAGCCCTGCCCACAGCCCTGCCTGGGGCCTTCCACAGCACACGAGGAGGTTTCACCGGAGGGCGGGCAGTGCAGGATGGCACAGGGTGGTGCTGAGCAAGGCTGCGCCACCTCTAGGGGTCCCTACACCCAAAATACTTCTGTGATGTTGTAAATACCACCCCGGGGCACGTTGCACAGCATTTCCCTGTGAGAGGGTGAGGAGTTCTGACCATGCCATACTGACCTCTCTGTGGCAGACCGTACACAGAGTTTGAAGGTTTTCCAGGGAGCACTGTCCTCCTCCACTATAAACAGGCCTGATGTGGTCTGCCTGCCAGAACTGGCCTTCGGTCGGGTTTGTTATAATTTCATTCAACTGCAGTAAAACAAAGGACACGACACTGGCAGCGTTAGATACACCTTTTCAACTACACGTATGTTCTACCGTAAGAACAAGGAAGTAATTCAGGAAAGTAGCTATTTATAGTTTTCATCAAGAGAAAGAAAGTAAGCGTTAGCATTTTTTTGTTACTCCCACTGGACAAGCAAACAACTGTAAATTTAGGTGGCAAGTTTTCACCTAGCCTGCAGCATGCTGAAGCACATCGCAGTGGAGCAAGGGAAAACAGAATGAAAGGTTCAGTTTTCTTGATTGGTACAGTAAGTTATCATCTTCAATGCCATTTTATCATCAAGCGCTGCTATTAAAAACAAATACACACAAGTAATAACGTGCAACAGCTTAAGGAAGTGGCCTCTAACTAGGTATTTGTCATTTAAGTGTTTGATCAAGACAGTGGGAATTGTAATAAGGTTTCTCAATGCTCCTTACGTGATAAAGCCCTACGTCAGCTTTCAGAAAGCTCAGGGCTAACTGTAACCTAACACAGAGCTGTGTTCACTTGAAGGCTGTAAGAAACCCCCACTCTGCAAGACTTCTCATCTCTGTCTTCTGGATGTGCACCACCTTATTTTATAAAAGCTCCAAGCAACAAAGCTGATGTCATGCATACCACCAGTGATGGTAAATTCTTTCTTTTGCAAGTTCCCATGGATGTCTGCAGAATTTATTGAAACAATTTAGAGCCAGTAACTTCTGAAGCAGAATTTCAACTTCACAGCAGAAAATGAAATAGCCTTTTAGTTTCTGAATAAAAATACCACTTTGCGTAGGAACGTTCTCCCTCCCTGTTCCACTGCCTTTGAGTCGGAGAAGCAGCAACCACAGCCATGGAAGAACAGCAGTAGTTTGTAATGCATTTTGAGGTGATACTGAGGGGGGCTCCTACCAAACATTCTGCCAAGGAGGAATAACCTAATACTACTAGACTACAATTCTTCAATTCTTTCATAACCGTAAAGTTTGTTAACAAAGTGCATTTCAAGTAGATCTGGCTGCAATATTCACATCCCTAAGGAATCCGAATTCTGATGCCTGTGCCTTTCAGCGATGAAAAGCATGTTAGAAGGCATTGGGCGGTTTTGTGTTTAAGATTTTGTTTTTTCTTATTCTGTTGTTGATGCTAGGTTAATCTTCAATCTTCAACTTGTAAGAACATCATTCTGGATTTCTCTGAACTATCTGCTACAGGAATACACAGATTAGCTGTTACTGCTTAAAAATCAGTATTATTACCTGCCCAAGTGGAAGCTGAGACATCCAAGAACTCTCCAGAAGTTTCTTACGCTGACTCTTGGGCGCGTCTCTGATGCTGAGATAAAGCTCCTGGGCGTTTTGATTACAAAACTGGCAAACACCACGTTCAATTTCAAACACTTTAGTCCTAAGGTAGCTCTGACTAGAGCGGATCGAGAAGTCCTCCTGGCAGGCATGAGAGCAGAATCGCGTGTCCCAGGCACGGGCCTGGCAGCCCGGGCCAAGCTGAGGTGTCGGCTGCTGACAGCTGAGGCAGAGGGGGTTCCCTTGGCTGTCCAAGGCTTGCAAATAGCCTTGGGGCAGGGAGGAGCCTTCAGCTTCCGCCTGGTCTGAAGGAAGAACCGACGGGCCTTTTCCACTTTCTGAAAGCAACCTGTTTGCAGGGAACAAAGGACAGCTGTTAATAAAGGAGGTATTCAGCACCACCGTTCAGTAGTGGTTTTTATGCACTGTGTATTTCCCTTGGATACCTTTTATGCTCTGAAATACCAATTTTAGTTGAAATAACATCTTGCTCAGATTGTTACCTGCACAGTGCAAATCATCTATTTGGTCTCCGCTTCCATTTAACCAAAATTTGACAATATAACAGGCAGATTTTTCTTTTGCACATCTTACTACATTTCCACATGTACACTGAATTATCAGCTGAAATAATGCTGTATTTCTAAAGAAATGGTGGTTTCTATCAGGTCTGTACACATATAAATGTAAAATGTTTCAGACCCCTCTTTAACAGAAGTAAAAAGTCAAAGGGAACATCCTGGTTTCTCTACGCAACTTTCACAGCTACCTACCAATTTCCTGCTCTAAACAAGAGTTACCTCCAGGCAGGATACACACTGCTTGTCTAATAAAATTTTTTAAAAGGGCATTTTCTGTCTAGAATTTTCATGTTCTTTTCTCCCTTTTCTAAATTTTGAGGCAGAATAGAAGAAAATCTGGTGTCCCCAATTTGCTGTTGACCTCACAAGCAGGCCTGACCTAACATTCTTTTTTCCTTAACTGAATCATGTAACTCTTCTTGTTTCATTTTAATCAGATGCAGTTAATTAGCAGCTGTATCAGCAGACAACAGATGTAATCTAAATTGTTGTAAGACTAAACCATAGCTCATTAGCACTACAGCAAATTTCTTATCTAAACACTGTACTTCAGCAAGGTAAACACTCACAGCAAATAATTTTGCTACCTTAAAAAAAATCTGGGGAGAAACAGCTTAATCACCTTACTGCATTAATAAACTTACTTTGTGGATTGACCCGGTTGTTCAATAGAAGCATTTTCATTCTTCAGACAAACCCCACTTTCTCTGGAGATGAGGCGCACGCTGCCCCCGCTGCTGCTAGCTTTGCTGAGTGAGGCTGCTGCTACATCCTCCTTGGTCACGTACCTAAAATAATTCAAAACTCTGTCAATATACTACAAAGGGAACAATCCCACTCAAAGAATGCTCACTCTTGGCTGCAGCAAGGTTGGTATGGCATATTCTCTTAAAACATCCCTCATTTCCCAGGTGAGAAATGAATAAAAGTTGGGAAGACATACTTCACCACAACACTTCCATATTATCTATCTTTTTCTAAAACGGGCTTCAGCTCTAACCAGCAAACAGGTAAGCTGGTGTGTGTGTAGCAATATGAAAATGAAAGCAATTTGCTATTGCCTGCCAGTGAAATCCGAAAGCCATTTTGTTCCAGTTAGGTGAAGTCTCACTGATATTCTAGCTAATGCAGGAAGCTTTTCAGGCTCTGGAGGACTCCTTGCTCCGTTGGTTATGTTTGAACTCACTTCTTCATTTTAGTGTGAAAACATACAAAACATCACTGCTCTTAAGTAAAACTCTTAAAATCCCTTTACTCTGATCATTCTCCCAAAAACCACTATTCAGGCAACTTCCCTTAAGTATACCTCTCTGGATTATGCATATGCCAAATCCCGTATAGTACTTAAGAAGACTGCTGTAGGTTACAGTAGATTTTCTAACACGGTTCACAGATCTTTCCTACTTTTATGGAAGGAAACAATCAGGCAACAGGTTAAGAAACACTTACTACCTGCTGTTTCTTCTATGTTACTGGAATTACAGACTATTTATTTACTCGAATTCTTACCTACAGCCAAAATACTCACCCTGGTGGATTTAACAGTAGGGACTGTGAGGAATAAAAAGGTTTTAGATTGTTTGCAGAGGCACCTTGGTGAGTTAAACCTGTAGGCATGAGAAGTTTTGTGGAGAGTAATGACAACCCTGAAGCTGCAAGTGTCGGTCAGGGAAGATAGTGTATGAGAAAAAGGAAAGAACGTGGAAAAAAGTTAAATTTAGATTTTAACAAGGATTAAACACTAGCCCTTTTCAGTGACACCCAACAAGGAAAACAATAGTTTTGAGAAATGTCATTGAGAACGGAATTGCTTAAATAAAAATGAGTATCAGAAAGGGTTGGAGTAGGCTGTGAATTATGAATAAAAAGCATTATATATCATTGATGGCAACTAATGATTTATTCCTGCTTCCAGGTGGGGAAAACAACAAGATTCTTTGACCTTACTTTTCTTTTGAGTCCCTGAGGTCATGATTTTTCCTCAAAAATCTCTGGAAAGTTCCAGATGTTTAAATACACAGCACAGCAAAGCCAGAACAGCTGCTGAATGCGGCACGGTGCCGGACAGGGAAGCAGACACTTTCATTCCAACAGATTTACTGCCATGCTCGGTTGCCTGCGTTTGTCACTATGTGACAAGCAATCATCAAACAACCAGTTTGGAATCTCAGCATCATTCCACTGTAAGTTACATTAAATGTATCAAACTTCCTGCAGCAACTAGTAAGGGGAAGAAAAATTAAAAACCACATACCTTTTTGTGCTGCTGAGCACTGACTGCTTTTTAGACAACTCCTCTGCAGCATGAATAGGACTACAAAATATCTGACCACTTTTTCTGACCATCTTCTGTTTCATTGCTGTTAGATGACTCCATTCTTTCACAAACCTCAGTATCTGGCAGAGAATGCTATTGTCAGCAGCATGACAGACATTACACAGAACTATTTAATTACAGCGAAAGAGTGCTATGAATTAATACATTCAAAACTGGATGAAAGCAGCTGGTATGATCAGAGATAGTCCCTTCAAGTAATTTTTCATACAAGCTGCAACCCCCGCCCCCCCCCCCGCTGAAGAACTCTGACAGCTTTGGCATTGACTACAAGAACGGTTTTACTACGTGTGTTGATCCAGAAGGTGGAAAATAAGGCCAGAAAGGGCCTTTACTATTCTAAGGCATAGCGATAGGAGAAGAGTTTCTTGATAAAGGCTCAAGCAAATCTTTCTTGTGTAAACAAGTCTTTGCTGATGGGAAAAACAGACACACAAAGGATTTTTCTTCTTATAGCAGCCATTGTCCTGTTGCAGCCGGTCTCTCAGAAAAGGAAAGTTCGCTCCTATTACTTGAACAGCATTTATAATTGGGTTTACAAACCACCTTTCCTCTTTCCTTTAACCTTCTGATACATGCTTAACACTAGATTAACAATCTTTAATATAGAATAGAATCATAGAATCATTCAGGTTGGAAAAGACCTTCAAGATCATCAAGTCCAACCATTAACCTATCACTGCCAAGTCCACCACTAAACCATGTCCCTAAGCTCCACATCTACACATCTTTTAAATACCTCCAGGGATGGCAACACAACCACTTCCCCGGGCAGCCTGTTCCAATGCTTGACAACCCTTTCAGTGAAGAAGTTTTTCGTAACACCCAATCTAAACCTTCCCTGGCATAACTTGAGGCCGTTTCCTCTTGTCCTATTGCTTGTTACTTGGGAGAGGAGACCGACCCCCACCTGGCTCCCACCTCCTTTCAGGTAGTTGTAGAGAGCGAGAAGGTCTCCCCTCAGCCTCCTTTTCTCCAGACTAAACATCCCCAGTTCCCTCAGCTGCTCCTCATAGGACTTGTGGTCTAGACCCTTCACCAGCTTCGTTGCCCTTCTCTGGACACGCTCCAGCACCTCAATGTCTTCCTTGCAGTGAGGGCCCCAAAACTGAACACAGTACTTGAGATGTGGCCTCACCCGTGCCGAGTACAGGGGGACAATCACTTCCCTACTCCGGCTGGCCACACTTATTTCTGATAGAGGCCAGGATGCCGTTGGCCTTCTTGGCCACCTGGGCACGCTGCTGGCTCATATTCAGCCGGCCGTCAACCAACACCCCCAGGTCCTTTTCCGCCGGGCAGCTTTCCAGCCACTCCCCCCCAAGCCTGTAGCGTTGCCTGGGGTTGTTGTGACCCAGGTGCAGGACCCAGCACTTGGCCTTGTTGAACTTCATACAATTGGCCTTGGCCCATCGATCCAGCCTGTCCAGATCCTTCTGTAGCACCTTCCTACCCTCAAGCAGATCAACACTCCCGCCCAACTTGGTGTCATCTGCAAACTTACTGAGGGTGCACTCGATCTTGTTGAGATCATTGATAAAGATACTAAACATAACTGGCCCCAATACTGAGCCCTGGGGAACCCCACTTGTGACCGGCCACCAACTGGATTTAACTCCATTCACCACAACTCTTTGGGCTCGGCCATCCAGCCAGTTTCCTACCCAGCGCAGAGTATACAGTCCCTAATGTCAGTGTGGAAGGCTTAGCTACAGGTAAACTGGAAGAGCTGTTCAATTCAACTAGGTAATAGTCCATTTCTCACAAAAGTTTTCCAAATTGTAAAATTTTAACAGAATCACTGACGTACTTGCTTTGAGGTTATTAGATTCCTTTACAATAATACAGTGTCAGAAAAACATACATAATAAAAATTATTATAGTAGATTAGCAATTAATTATATGAGAAATCAGATCACCAAATTATCTTAATCATGCATCTGTTTTTATGGCAATACTGCCATCCTCTTTTCTGTGGCATTTCAGCGCAGCACGCTAAGATCTATGACTAGCAACTAGAGATATGCTTTACCATCTAAATATTATTCAAAGGACAATAGTTTTGAGCAGTTTAACCTGCAATTCATCTTGTTCCATAGCAATCTCAAACTGACACAACCACAGGATCCTGAGGAAAAACTGATGAACTGTTTAACAAAATAATTCAGAATGGAAATGGAGAATATAGCATAATATTGATCACGTCTCCTTATTTTGCATTTAGAATTTGAAAGTATAATAAAATAAAGAGGCACAGAGGAACTTAATGTCTAGTACTGAATCTAATAGTTTTTTAGATGCTGGGAAGCCACAAAAAAACCCCTTTGAAACTGTAAACTGACAGGACCGGTATGATTAATGGATTTCCTCAATAACTATAACCACAGAACAGTGAGAAAGTGAGGGGAAAAAAAAACCTGTTCCTACATAGGAGTATAGAATTTATAACATGGCTGCTTGCTTTACGATGTGAGTAGGAAAAAAATTATTTCATCCTATCCTCATTTCTACAATAGAAAGTAAATGAGAGTAACAATATGACAACTGAACGAGTGGCTTGGTGTTTTTTTTTTCCATTTCATTTTTCCACTCTCTTCCCCACTGACTTGCAACTGCCTATAGCAGTCAGTATCACGCTGTTTCTGAAAATGGACTATGGGAAGAATAACTACATCGTGCAGTAGGGACTTAAGTGCAACTTCAGCTTTATCCAGGAACAAACTTCCATACTTCAAGATTACTACATGGCAATGATTTTCTTTTCTCCTTGGAGTATTTTTGCATGGCAATTGTAAAAGCGTACAGATGAGTCTCGCTTCCTCAGAGTCGGAGCAGCAAGAAAGAAGTCAATGAAATGGCAGGATATAATGGAAACAGAAACAAGGTATTTCCTTGATTCTTTTGGGGAGCATTTACTAATATGGATCTTCTAATCTAGAGGAGAACGCTGAGGGACAGGATGTTCCATAAGGCAGTGTCACTCCCTGCCCACAAACATGGGATTTCTTAACTTGTCTTTTCAGTCTAGCAAATAGCTCTTAAAACCTGTGGCAACATCTGTGTTACCCACTCATTAGTTGCTTCACAAAACTGTTGGCTTAATCAGTCAGGTATCTGTCTTACGAATCTAAGTTCCAACCTTGCTGGAGAACCTACCAAAAAGAACCAGCTTCATTCCTACATGACAGAATCCCCTTTTCCAAATTATATTTCTCTTTAAATGGAGAAAACAGTTAAGAAAACTATGTTAAGCAGATAATATTGCACATCCAATTTAAATTCTGTATTTCCTTACTTGAGTACTTGGATTTACAGCGTTAACGTTCTCCACAAACACCATTAAGGACGTGATCTTTATTACTGAAGCAACTGAAGCTGTATGTCTCAGTGGAGCTGTGCCCTGCACTGCTTTGAACATTGTTAGAGGACCAAAGAAAGACGTGAGAGTGGAGGCCTGCTCAGAACTGCAGCTCTGATACAATCTAGCACATTCTTATTCATAATGCACCCCGTTTAATTCATAACCTTTAAAATGCTATTTTGTTGACTTATAAATGTTAGTTACTAATCCTGTAAATGAGAAATTAAATGATGCCTGGTTGATTCCATCTAGCGAAATGTTAACAGGAGGCATGATAATTTGCCAAAGTAACAGACTGCGTACTTAATATTCACATCAACATTTATAAGATCTGCTTGCATTGATGAAACTGTGCCTAGATCCCAAGGCCTGGAAGCATTCTGCATTTATTTTAAAAAAATAAGTCAAAGCCCTCCATATTAAATATTATATTACTGTGCCAGTAGAATTTGGTCTTACCAATGAACGATTTTGTTTATGCTGGAAAGCCTCTGGTAAATCCTCCCAGTTATCCAGCTGTATGTCCAACGGAGTGAAATTATGATTCAGTGGTTCACCATCCTAAACAAGCAAACAGTTTTGTTTACAGATGCAATGTAGCACAATCTAGTAAAAAAAAAATTTACCTGTTTCAAGTGAATTATCCCCCCCTTCCTACTACATTTAGTCTCTCAAGGTAAGATTTTTCCAGAAACAAACAATAAGCCACAGATGTACGATAATACCACAGATGCAAGACACATGATTCCCATTAATATATCCAAAAGTAACAGGGTGAAAACTTGGAATATATCTGAATTTTTTTCTTTGCAAATAGTTCAGATACACAAACTGCCTTAAATTAAGACACTGAAATTATAATCCTCTTGATTGAATTTCCAGGGAAATGAATGATTGTAGACTGGAGAATGTCACTTCATTACCATTTAAAATCAGAATCTTAAATAGAGCATTGTTCATTAAAATTAACTTTTTTTTTTTTTTTTTTTTTTAAAAAAAAAAGTCTCAACAAGTTCTCCTCCACCTAATTGTTAAGGAACAAGTTGTCCCAGTGGGTACATATGACCCAGGAACCTATCGAAGATTCACAAACATTCAAAAGAAGGAATCAAAGCAGAATTCCCCAGTGTCTCATTGTTCAGCAGAAAGATTTTGTGCAGTATCTGGCATAATGTAACTCTAATCCAAGCCAAAACCAGCCCAGACCAATACACAGTTGCCCATATACCATCCAACATGCATCTTTGTCTTTGAATAAAATGCGTGAAGCTAGGAAGCAGCGTGCATTTTAAGTATATTAAACAAGTTTTCAGACACAAGAGGACACTCTTTTTGACTTTTTCCCAGCTGTATCAGTTAGCCAAATAAAAATGTATTATCTCAAAGACTTGCCCTCAGCTATTTGTGATGCTTTGCAGTTGCACCTGAATACACGGACTCATTCAGTAGCTTGGAAGAAATCTTCTCAGGGAACTTTTCTATCCTTTAAAAGGAGGAATTGGAAAGTCCTGACCCCTCCTTGAAAAATGACCTGGAAAATTACGAACTGCCAGTTTCTGTACTCCCATTACCATTGCAGATTAATGATAATGTGTTCTATTCAGGAAGTTACTGACTTATACACAGCACCAATGTCTAGCTTCCTGAAAAAGTGGTGACAATAATTTATTTACTTACTTAGTCTGTCAGGATTCACTGTCATTTTTATTTTAAATTTGAATGTTCTTCTATTAAAAAAAAATTGTGATGAGACACTATAATAAAAAAAGGGAATCTTAAACAACTATCACTTGCATTTCTAACAGATGATCTGAGCACACATCTAATGTATTAGCCCCATTTTGTAAGCTAAGAGAAGTGTTAAAAGTTATATATCTAAGGAAAATCACTGAGAAAAAGAACTAGAATGATAAACTACCTAATTTTTGTACATTTCGGCTACCACAAAAATCCTGGTCTTTTTATATAAAATAGAACAAATGAAAGTATACACACACATTTTGTAGGACGTTTTACTTCGTAATTTTAAAATGATAATAAACATGCATATTTCAGGTTTACCTTTGTATAGAGGTGAATTCTATCAGTATTCCTGCTTGCACAAAACATAAGCCTGTCATATATTGGAAATGTGTCCGATTTATCTACATCTCCTATAAAGAGAAACAATGTTGACATTAAAAAGTTTTTTTCTTCATTCATTTCATTCAGTCTACTCAGACATTAAAAACAATATTATACATGTTTTTAAGAAGTTATTTGTGAAATTTCCCAATTTGGTGTGCATGCAAACACACTTCTGTACGAACATTGTAAATCTTTCTCTTTTTTTTTTTTTTTTTTTCCTTCAAATGTTCAGCAATCATGGAACAAAACCCAGGAGAATATATACCATGTGAGGATTCTGTATCTAATTCCAGAACAACATAATAAGATACACAGCTCAAGCAGCAAGCTATTAAGATATTTGTGTATTTTATTTTTCCGTTTCTCCTGAATTACCTCATCTGTTTTGCCTGTGGCTGTCCTGAACACACGTAAATGCCATCTTAAGTTTTAATAAACTATACAAGTTCACAGCTGCTAGTTTGACATAGCTCTTATGTCAACCAAAAACTCTGTATTGCTTCAGGAGTTGTATGGAAAGGCTGGGTTTATCCATCATCAAAATTCAAAAAACATCCCAGGCTAAAATGAGAAAGTCATGTGCTAGTGTATGTACTTCTATCTTTCAAATGTGTAGGTTTTTATTTAAAAGTTATTTTTCATGCCAGAGGCATTTAATACGGTTTCACAACGGGATATAATCTTTCTTTCATAGGAGTCCCACTTTACCTTCTCCACACTTTTTTTCACTTTCTTCATTTTCAATTTCAACACTTTCCTGTTCGCCGATTTCAGCAGACTGCTGGGTCACCGTTTCCCCAAAATCTTCTCTTCTATCTTCAGCATTACACACCGCTCTCTCTTCATTTCTTCTGGAGTCCTTTGACACATCTTCCTCAGTCTGGCTAGTGGGAGCTTCACAATTTCTCTCAACTATAGATGAAGAAACCAGAAAAGCAATTATTTATGCTACCTGTATAAACAAGAACCTAATCAATACACATCTGGAGACAGGACTATGTAATTGAAATACAAAGAAATTGCATTTTATTCTCCAATATTATTATAGTGCAACCATTTAGGAAACTAGAACTACCTTTAGTATTAGGAGAATAAACACATGGAACAAAGTTTTCCATTTATGCAATTTCATGCAGCCAGCTTAATGTCAAAATATATGCAATAAATAATGTAGTTAGCAATTCCATATCATATACAGTTATTGTATACCATAAACACACAAAGTAGTTTTCCAGGCATTGATCTATACTTGTGAAATTCAGAAGCTGTCCTTACTTGAACAAGCACAGAGACTTAAATAAAATTAAAAAAAGAAAGAAAAAGAACCTTACTCCCTTCTTTTGCAATTGAAATGGCAAATATGGGGACAGATTTATAAAAATGTTTTATTAAGTTTCCAGACAGATTAAATAAATTTAATAAAAGACATCTACTCTGGCCTGTTGGAGCAAGAAAGTCGTATTTTCCAGGTAATGTCTCTCATGACAAACATACAATACCCAAGTTAATAAAACATCTATACCACATCATTTCGTTTTGAGAGGTAGAGAAAAAGTTTGCCATTTAATTGGATACAGAATAACCATAAACCTCAAGGAAAAGGAGAGCTACGTTTGCTGCAAAGAAAATTGAGCATATATTCCTCCTCACAGAATTTCTATCCTGTAACATTTATCTGAATTTTCCATATATTTCAAATTAGAAACATGTAATAGATCCTTGGGGAAAGCAAAATTAAGAAGGATCACTTAAGGGGTAACTGTTCATGTAAAGATACCATTCTTCATATTTTGCCTGGATTTGTGTATAGTCATTTATTAAAAAATACTGTATTTTCTGAAACTAATCACAACCGAAAGGAAAACCGCATCTTTTTCTCTGCAGCACAGGTTACTTACCACTACTGCTTTGAGGGCAATTGCACATTTCACAGTAAGGGAGTAATTCATTATTATTATAAGTGCAAACACTACAGTGCCAAACTTTATTTAAAGCTGTACTTTTGCTTGAAGTATTTAAGTCACAAGGAAGGACATCATTGTTTTTTTCAGAAAATAAAGAGGGCTTTTTTCCAGTCAAAGATTTTTTCTTTTTCTTACTGGAGCTGACTGGAGTAGATCCACTTATGCTTCTTGCTCTTTTAGCTTCAGGTTCACAGGTACTTTCATGACAAATCGTATCCATGTCACTCATTCTTGTGGAATCCAGGTTTTCATTGCTCTTCTCTGCATCCTCTTCTTTTGTGACTTTGGAAGATTCTGAATCATTATGTAATGATTCATTACCAGAAAATATTTTGCGTTTCTTCTCAGTGGAGGATTTTGGGGAAAAGAAAGAACGTATGTCATGCTGTCTTTCCTTTTCAAACTAGGAAAGAGGAAAGAAATATGTAAACCCCACTTAAAATTACTGCATCAGAAGCCGTTAAAATTATGATTTTTCTCCATTAATATTACTCTCTAATACAAGAAGCTATTTTTAGTTTGGAGATGGAAACAAAAGATATCTTCATTTAAGAACAAACAGCTAGTAGAAAAAGCAATGCAACATTCCTTTTCTGTTTTGTAAAAAGTATTTTCAATATTCTCATGAAAATTCTGAAATACCACTACCAGAAAACACATACACAGAACTGGTATGCTATGTGCCTTTTTTGATGACGTCAATTACAAGGAAAGGCTTTTGAACATTGTTTATAAAATAACAGCCAATTAAATTCAGTACAGTTAATAAAGCTGTAATTTAAACAGAAATTACTCGGTCTTGGCTGACTCTGAGGGTGGGTCAGTCACCTAAACATAACATAAGGACCCATCAGAAGCCTGTGGATGACATTTATACCCAGCAGGGCACCTTCCCCGACTTCACCTAACTTTTAAAATGGAACTTACATTACTTTTTCCCACTTATTTAGTGTTTATCCATTATTAAAAGTCTGCAGTGCACAGAAAGCTTAAGTGAACAATGGTTGTAATATTTTTTTAAATTAAAGAAAAAAGAAAAACTTAAGTATTGAGTCATACATGTGTAAATAAAAGTTCATTTTTGGGATCTTCTAGACTTTCATTTGGGGTCCAGGTCTCAGCAAAACTCAAAAAATCCCATTTCTCCTTATCACCTTCTTCAGCCTGCATTTTCTCTTTCTTGCCATTCAAGGTGCTGCCTGTAACTTTAGCCTGCAGAAAGAAGACTTGCATAAAGTTTCCAAGGAATTCACATGTTGGAACAAATTTATTTGCCTATATTCACTCAATTTGCTTCCCTTGTAAACTTAATTCAGCATTTGCAAAGTAAGAAACTCTGTAGTAATTCAAAATAACTTCAGTGATTAAAACTATTCCTCTTCCAGCATCCATTTCTGCAAGAATAACAGTAAACAGTGTATTTAACACACTACAACATGTGAAAAGGTACATACAAAATGTCAGTATTTTTTGAAGTTAAAAGAGAATAAACACATTGCGTACATCTCTTACAGTCTTAACACGTTTTGCTTAGCACGTGGGGACAAACAAAGGCAGAATTAATTGAAAGAAGCAGTTTAGTGACAGAACTTGTAAGGTAAATTGTTGGTTTACTGAGACCCATCTGTGCCATGTTTAGGGAGACTCTTAATGTACTGGACTGAGAGTTTTTCAGAGGTATCTACAGGAATTAGAATACAGAATTTCATTCTCCAGCTGAATGTCAAATACAGTTTGCAGTACTTAGATTCTTTAAGCTGTGATTGCTTTTCAGCAGGAGAGGAACATATTGGCAAAAAAATGATTATCAGTTTCTCAGTATAGTAACTGTATGGACACAATCACTTGAACCGCTACAACACTGGGGTAGCCAAATGCAGCAACAACCACCGTAAGTCAGCATTTGCATCAGAATAAATCCCGTGTAACCACAATCTCAAATGATTCTGACAACTGGAGTTTAAAAGGCAGTTCTTTCTATGTTGACACTTCTGGAAATGTCAGAAAACAAGAGCTGCAGAACACTAACACACCTCAGTTATCAAAACAAGACACTAATGAATGGTATCAAAGGCTACAAAAAGGTCACAAAAGCAAAACAGCCAAATTATTTTTCTTAGTCCTGTGAACTCTCAAAGATCTTCCGAGTAAGGAAAGAAAGCAGAATAGAACTGCTCTTCCTAACTAAGACTGGGTGATACTTGAGGAAAATGGCAACAGAAGATAAGATTACTGTAAACGTGGGTGTACTGAAGAAGAATTATTTGAGAATGCTTCTGCCTCTCAGAAATGAAGTTTATTTAAGGCACAACATTCATCCAATTAAAAAAACCCCAACCACAACAAACTCTAGCTATTATGAGTGAGCAGAAAACCTTAAAATTGTAAATTGAACAACTAGAGCAATAAAAAGCTAGAATGAAGATAAACCAACAATCTCCTGTAGATGTGAACCACCTCATTCAGCTTGGCAAAGAGTTAGTTTATCTACCTTTGGATCTTAAACAGAGAGCAAAAAGCTAGAAAAGACTAATTCGGAACAGAAATGGACATTTTGTTGATTAGCAATTCTAGCTGTATCAATTTTGTCTTATAGTAGGATACTGCTCTAGATAAGCAAGAATGTTATTTGGCACATGCACTTAAGTGCTATCTTAACCATAGCGAGTTCTTGATTATTCAGTTCTATTCCACACATACCTTGCGATTCAGCATTGCCCACATAAGAGTATCCATTGTTCCTTTTGCAATAAGGAAGTGAATGTTCACCGAACTGCACTGCCCAATTCGGTGTGCTCTGTCTTCTGCTTGCTTAATATGGCCTGGATCCCAATATAATTCAGCAAACACAACGTGAGTAGCAGCAGTGAAAGTTAAACCCTAAACAAAATAAGCAGATGCATTTTAGAAAAAAAGATTCCACACAAACAACTGAATATCTGAAGAAAAACAAAGCTCAATGTTGTACAGAACAGCTTTATATGGAAGTAAGAGGGACCACCTGGACAGCACATGGGCCTATTACACTGATTCCTTAGGCCTCAGATAGATATTAATAAGATTCAGAAAATACTTCAATATTGTACAAAGACTGCATACTGCTTTTCACTATGGAAGTAACATTTATTTCTTATTAATCTGGTACTTTTAGAGAAATTGAGTTTTTACTCATTATTCAAGAATGAGATGCTGCTGCTTATCTTGATTTTACTCAAGTAATTTCAATAGAGGCTTAAAACAGTTAACGTGATTAGTGCAAAAAATGAATACGTGAGTCTACAAAAGACATTGCATGAACTGCCTTCAGTAAACCACTGCAGTCACCAATGACTTTATATTCTTCAAGTTTCTTATTTCACATATTTTCTTTTTTGTCCTACCTGACCAGCTGCCTGAATACTCAAAATAGCAACCCGGGTATCAGGATCCTTCTGAAACTGATTAACGAGATGTATTCTTTCTGCAGAAGGAACACTTCCGTCTATTCGTATGTAGCGAACCTATAATATAGTATAATAGGGACAAAAATAAAATTATCCATGTCCATTTTTTGACCCAGTCACCCTCTGTCCCCCCAATAAAAACATGAACACATCTGTTCTATTCCTGTCATAGGGATACGGATACATCAGTACTCTTTGGCCTTTGATTTACAAGTGAGCCTCTTTATCTAGAGAAGTGCAGACTTAGTACCCCCTGTTGACAAAAGAAGACGACAGAACAACACGAGATCTTAAAATGGAATACTCCGTAGAAGAATCTGTAATTTCCCTGACATGATTTACTGAAATTCCAAGCATTTGCAAAATAATAACAATATTAAATATCAAAGTTAGCCACCATTCCCTAGCAATGGTTGAGAGTCCATGATCAAAATAATACAAAAGTTGTTTGCAAACATTTTTACTGCTTTGAATTAAACACTCAGGTGAGATGACAGCATTCTGTAAAAAACAAAGCAGACAGAAGCACATCGGTGGAAAAACTTGGGAAACAACTGCCTACAACATTGATTCAATAATAATGTATCATACTAGATATGAGTGTTTACATTATCCTCACATACAAAATATTTCTTCAAAACCACACAATCCCTTTAATCCAGTGGCACTGATCCATATACACTTAAAATCCATAAATTCCTGTACACACAGGTAGTTCTACTGAATTCAAACACTGCTTATCCATATTAGTAAGGTCTGAAGTTAAACTTCTGTGCACATTTGTTAAATCATTACCTTATTTTCTATAACTGCCTCTGTACAAGCTTGAAGCATGCTTAAGTGGTGAGCAAAAACTAGAAACTTCAGTTTGTCATTTTCAAGCATCATTTTGATATAGTCCTTTACTGCTCCTGCCTGGAATAAGAGAGTGTGTTTTCATTAATTAGACATACAAAATGTTCAAAAAGACAGTTTTTATTTTAATACCTTTCAATTTCTTATAATATGAAAAGATAAATGACCATACTTTTTGTTATCCATTTAAGACTTTATCAAAAATTAAGTATAAAATTATTCAAATTAATTTTGCTTAAAAAAATACCACAACTTTATGTCTTTGTGAAACCTATCTCATTCCTTCAGAGAAAAAAACCCCAAACCTTTATCCTTAAAAGATCACAAAATTACACCACACTTCTTCCAGATTAAGATGTAGGTAAAATGCCTCTTAGTTACAACATTATTATTTGATGTTTTAAGCCATATTAAAAACAAAACAAAACAACACAACCAAACTGATTTCTGCCCAAACATATTTCAAATGGACAAGGTATTGTGTAATCAGAACTTCTGTATCTGCACCCAGAAAGCCATATATCAAACCTGAAAGAATAATTTTGATACTTTCATGATACCATAATCATAAAAGATTGCTCTGTTTAAACATTCATAGAATTCTTTTGTGTCAAATACAATTTTCAATAGCTTTTACAAAAACTATTAAAGTAATGATGACAGTTAATAATAAAATTTATCAGTGATCAATGGTTAATGCAATACCTACTGTATTATCCTCAGATTTCTTTTTTTCTCTTTTTTGTCTTTTAACTTCCTCTTTGAGAATGGATTAACAGAGGGTAGGGGAGAGACTAGAAAAGCGGGGAAGAAATAGCAACAGAACCACAGTGATATTTTTAAGATAAGGAGAGAAACATTTGAAGGAGTTGGTCAGATTCTCAACTCTTACTGCTCCAGCAGCCTACAGAACTTTTTTTTTTTTGGCCTATCCTTTTCTAAAAATAGGTTAGCATAATGAAACCTGATAACAGGGTAAAAAGTAGACGTGTAAAGGATTTTGGTTATTAACTTGTTTTTCCTCACATCTTAAGCTACAGTGCTATAGGAGGAAAAAACAGAACAGGGGGTCCCATTTTATAAAACAGAAAGAGACAAGCTAGAGGGGATTGTTCTTCCACATTTATCCACGGGGAGAATCAGTACTGACAGAACGCAGCCTGCGTAAGGGCTGCATCAGCACTGCCCTGGGTCAGCGGCAGCAGCTGCCGAGACACAGGTATGTCCCTGAAGTACCCACCTTCAGTATATCCCTAAGGCTGTGAGACGCATTTAGTGCTGTTGGTAGACTATGTCTGGACAGTCTCAGCCAGCTTGGCGGATATCTAATCAGCAACAGTTTTAACGCTTAGCTCAGGTCATTATAATGGGGTTCAGCCTATTCCATAAACATACAGGGAAAAAGAGTGTTTCTCCATGTCACAATTATCAAACAAACCAACCAACAACATCTAGTATTCAGGCCAACACAACTAATTTTATTAAGTTAAAAACACATTGGGTATTTTAAATATATTAAGAAAAGACTTCCTCGCTTACCTTGGCAATGGCTGTTTCTTTATACATGCGTGTGATTAGATTCATGACTTGAGAAAAGTGGCTTTCAGTGGCATCTGAATTCAGATTTCTCATTAATTTCTCCCACTCTGCAAAAGTGGTATTCAAATTCTAATTGGCAGAAGACATCAGTGGTTAGATATATAGTACAAAGCGTGTTCTACCTCAACACGTAGATTTCAAGCATGAAATGTTTAGGAACTGAGTACTTTTGAGAACTCTATCAAATTTGTCTAACAGTAACTGTAGGATTCAAAATCTAAAGGAAAGGAAGACAAAGTAAGAAGATCATACTAAAATTAGAGCAAATTTTATCATTATCTGATGCCAAAAATTTGCCATATTCATATTCTTCATGTTATATTTTAAAAAGAATAACAGAGATGCTATGCTATATATTCGCACATTCTTTGTAACTACATATAATACACATGCATACATATAAATACATAGATATTTCTATTTACTAACAAATGTGTTTTTAGCAAAAGTGGAAAATTTACCTTAGCTGCGGCTTGTGGGAGGTCAAACGGAATACGTTGCCTAACTTTGGGAGGCAACTGAGTTAGAACATCATTCTTCAGTCTTCTGATCATTATTTCACTTAAAAGTTGATGTAGTTCTTCTAAATTTGAAGCTCCTCTACAGTCCCATTGAGTTCTTTTACCAAAAAACCTGAATTGGGGGTTAGAAATCAACACCTGAGGATGAAAACTAGCTCTTCCAAATTCACTGGAAGCTTTACAAAATCAAATTTTAAGCACACTGTTAGACACAAAAGGTGTGCTGGATAGCAACACTCAGTGTTCCTGCTTACGCCAGAGATGATTGCTTTCTGTCTGATTCCTTTCAACACTAAAGTCAGAGCTGTTTTAAATTCCCAGCAGATACTGCTGCCCACAGACATTACTACCCATCAGATGCATACAGTCCTCTATCTCATCCCAGCTACCCTTCCCTTTCTACAGGAAGTATCATTCAGGTATCATTTTATAACTCTTGTTTCAATGGACTAGTAAGAAGACTATACCACCATGAGAATGCTCTTTATAATATTATAGATGGGAACAACTGATAGGGAAACTATCATGAAAGCTGCAAATACCACCATTAATATTCCTTTGTTTCTCCCCCTGAGAATTCCCTCCTAGTTACAGTCAGAGATAGGATTTAAAGCTAAAGGTACCAGCTTTAAATGCAATACTATTTAATGAGCAAGGTTAAAGAGAGGAAGTAGGTTTAAGGTTGAAAAGAGAAAGAATTTATTAACTTAGTCTTCCTTTTCCTTTCTTTGCTTTGTTGTTTTTAAGGAAGTGTTGCAGCAGGAACAGCAGCTTTTCTCTGTCAACATTGCCAAGAGATAACAAAATAATGAGCATGACAGATTTTGCTGCCTTCAGAGAAAAGCCCAGGTAGCATTTTCCAAGGCCAGGAGACTATGTTGCAAGCATGTAATTTTACTGGTAAATTATTATTGTTTTAAATATCATTTAGAGAATTTTAAGCCTTACTGAGCTTATCAGTGTGTTAGTTGGCTGCCTATAATCATTTGGGAAAGGGGCTGAGGGACTCACTTCTACACTGGTGAAGTACTGGCGTAACACACTCAGAAAGCCACACAGATGGAAGACAGCAAGATCTTTGCTCATATCCCTTCTTTGGTCTATTTATATGGCTGTCCTTAGAAAGGTTTCCTCCCTCTAGCATGAGCATTGGGGATATAAAAGAAATGGTAGGCAAAAACTCACAGAAATACTTTGGACATCATCTTTAGAAACAGGTGTCTATGAACATTCAAGTTAAAAAAAAAAAAAGGATTTTTTTTCACAGAAAGTGCTACATAAAATAATCCTATCAAGTTTATTACCACGGGATGTTTTGTTTCAGCCAAGTCAAGAAGACAAAGTTATTTATTGAAAGCTTGCCAAATCCTGAACTTGATTTCTATTACATTTATGGTATTCCAAAAATAAGATAATCATCTATGATTGAGTAGCTAACCATGCTGTACCCACGCACACTTGTGGTGTGAAAATTACAGATGCATTCAGTCAAAACACTGTGGAAAAAATAGCATTTCTCTGTCTGAAAATTAGACAGCACTCTTCCATGTTATTTGAAGTTAAATGCTGATAAAATGCATATGATGGAGGGAGAAAAACAAGTTGTATGAAAATGAAACCATGTAATTATTACTGTAAAAATTAAATCTAAATGCTAGTCAATTTAGCTGACAAAATCTATTGTTTTGAATATATGCAAAGTTGTAGATAAGAAATTTTCTAGCTAAGAAATTTTTTAAAGGTTCTTCCCTTCTCATAACTTGTTTCATTCCAGATTGTAACACAGATTTGGATGGGTAAAACTAAGCATTTTAAATCAGAGCTTCTTCTATCCCCTCTATTTTAGAATATCGCTAGAGAAACTGATCATTAATCTAAAGCTAAGGGAAGCAAGTCAGAGGGAAAGGAATCCTCCTGAAGTTAATAACTTAAAGCACATGAAACATGAAAGATGGAAGGGATAAAAATGGATCAAAATTCATTAGGCACATGCGTGGAAAAAAGTGTAATAAGCAATGTGACCCAGTAAATTGAAGGCAAGGTGGTGGACAAGAACTTACAATGCCTATATTTGATCCTTCAAATGGAATTACAAACACACTACTGTGCTTTGGGAGTTTTATACCTTTACTTTTACTCAGTCAATCTGTACAATACAGAGACACGTATTGGACCTCTTTTCCACCCGAGTGTAGTGGGATAGCAAAAGACTGGATCCCATAATAAAGTGAGATGTAAATTATTACATGATATGAACATAAGACTGAGATTTAGAAACTTCTAAGTTTCATCTGTAGCTGAAACTCAAGCTCTGAAGGCGAAACCGATATACACTTCCTGCTAACAACAGTAAATTTGTAAATCATTTTACTTCACAGAATGCTGACACTTAAACTTTATTTCAAACTTTAATAGCTTCCAATGTTGTCCTCAGATAACACCTCCTGTCAATTTAATCCTTTTCCCAGTCCTCTTTGACGGAGGAGATGGTATCTGACCCAGGGTTTCCAAGCAAGATAGTATGATACAGCAATAGAGGTACTACTTACTGATTCTCTCACTTCACGTGACAAGAAAAATCAAAGACACTCATAGCAAAATAAACGAGCAAGAACAGTAATACCTGACATGAGCGTTGCAGTATTTTTTGGCATATTCACTCCAAGTTCCAAATCTTCTTGGAAACAGTGCCTCAATCTGCATGAAAAGCTGTATAAAAAACCATAGTGATAGTGAAAAATTGCCTGCAAATGTAAAACTATTCAGAAATAATTATTACATGATTATTATGTTTACTTTCAATAGTCACACAAAAAATACACAGCTTGGCACACATGCAAAAGATATTCCATAGAAGTATGCGTGTGTCTTGGAAGCCCCCAAAAAACAGAGCACCCTGAACCCCGTAACACAGTGCTGATGACTTGGAAAGGATTTATACTAAACAAGAAAACATGGATGAGAAGGTGTTACTCCTAAGAATAGAATATTTGTCATTTGCCAGGTACATGGGCTTCTGCAAAGCTTCAGTGCAGGTATTCCATGAATAGTCCACTTCTCAAAATACATGAAAAACCTACTCATGCTTAAGTTTTACTTCAAAAAATAGACCATGTCAATAGAGACCAGAAATTTCACACCTTTCTTCCTGGTTGAGTAACAGGAGGTAAATATCAGTTTAGACAACCTCAGCCAGAAAGAATCCTACTTTACAAGCTGTTTTACCGTCAAAGCTTTCTGGATTCAAAGATCACTACTAGATCCAAGACACATTGTTGAGGAGTAGGAGGGGTAGCATAGAGACAACAGCAGTATGGAAAGCTCTCTCCTAAATGCATTTCCCTGCTATCCTCTTAAATCTACTGTACATCACTTCTGCCATTTAAACTTTCATATTACCTAATCACATGCTAGTGACCCCTCCCAAAAAGAAAATTATTACAGCCTAATTTTCTTCTTCACAGGCTTCTTTCAAGACAGAAGTTAGAGAACTGAAAAGCAGTGTTAACAGAAAAAAAAAAAACCCCAAACCCAAACCAATTTAGTCGCCCAAGTGAAATGCTGCTATTTTCACATCAATCTAGGCCAAACTAGAAACTGCTTGTAATTATTTGCTATGAACGTACATAAATATAAGTGAATAATGCTTTTCATTTTCTATACATATTCCATTTAAAGACTTCATAGAAAGATTCTGCTTATGACACAAAACTGATTAAAGAGACATAATACATTTTACACTCTGCCTTATAAGCCATGGAAGAACTTTGGTATCACTATAAAAATGTCTTAAGTTGTCTTCCATTTGGTCATGAATTTTGACCGCATTACTGTGATCAAGGACAGCTTGTATGGAATTTCTTTTGAAGACCTTTAGCAATGTTGCTTACTCGTCTTGGTATCAATGCACTGTATAAAAGTATAACACTTCTTTAACTTCAGTTCTCCTTCCAGGGCTGGTTGTAATGTCTTTGGTACATGTGCAGGAAGTTTCATAATTATCCACACCCATAGATATAAATATTTGTTTTAACGTTTTAAGCAAACCCTCATAATACACCAAGCCCTTTTTCATACAGTGGATATCTTTCTCAAGTTATAACCTCTCTGAACAAATTAAATTATTAAAGGGTTTTGGCATAAGTTCTATTTACACAATAAGAAACTCTAAAGTGTAAAGTATTATTTATGTAACCCTTATAAGTTCCCTGGATACAAATCAGCTCTTATATTCCATTTATTTCTACATTTGATAAATAAAGGCAGTTTTCTTGGGTTCAGTATAAAGCCCAAGCGATTTTTGGTTTCCTCTCTGCTCCTCCCCAATTCCGTAAGCTGAACTACCTTCAAAGGAAAATTTGTCTTTCTGGACTGCAACAAGCACAGGATGTATTTTTTCCACTTATGCAATACAAGTGAACATTAGGAATACCTAAAAGACCAGCAATAAACAAAGGACTTCCTATATCAGATGAGGAAGCAGAAGATGTAATACAAAGTTCTTGTCTACCAAGGAGACTCCTACCCAGTAGAAACAAATCGTTCTCTACTTAGGCTCTCTATTTTCTGTTTCACCCAACAGTCAGTCTGTTACATGAAAGATTTATTTCTGATAAGAAACACTGTCTCAAGTCACCTGTGCATGAGCGTGAAACAAGTTTGTAAAGCATCAATATAATCAACTCAAAGACATTTGTTTAGCTTCTTATATTTGTGCTTCCTAATACAGCTTGTGCACTGTTTGATGTCATAATGCATGTAATTGTATATATTCAAGAAAACTACAAAATTGTTCATTTATTACTTATACCATCCTTAAAAAACCCCAAACAAAACACAATACATCAAATACCTCTTCAGGTCTTCCTAGAGCAGGAGTTCCAGTAAGAAGAATAGCTCTAAGAGCTTTCTGCACAATTGGCAACAAAATCTTGCTGCGGGTGGCATTTCTGGATTTCATATAGTGTGATTCATCAATCACAACTACCTTAAAGTTCTGCCTGTACAAAGTGTCTACTAAAGTCTGTGCATCAGAAGTTAACATGCCATACCCCAGAATCGTTACTTTGCTCGTTGATATTCTCCTAAAAGAGAAAATCCAGAAGTTTTCTTAGTAAATTTGCACTGTAAAAAAATTAACATAACAAAGGAATTATACCAAACTAATTTTTTTTTTTTTTAAGCAGGTATGTATGACACCTTTTGGACTGATCAATTAGTGGGCTGTCAGGCTAATAATAACAGCTTTTGGTGTTTAAAACATTCTAGCATCTCACACTTACAAATCACACACATTTCGTAACTATTTTCTGAAGACATACATTGCATTTTAAAGGAAGTTCATTTATCTGGTTGCATTGCTTCAACTTGTGCTCCTTTCCAGGAGTATCGCATGGGACAAATCCACTTTCTGGTTAAAAAACTATACACGCAAGTCACATTATTATGAGCACACTATGTAAACAACACCGGAACACCTGAAGTAATAATGTTGCAAGCTACCTACTGCTCTGTGTACAAAGAGTCACCTTACCAGCAGCCTAAGATGATTAACTAGACTGTCTCTGAGTATTTGGGTACTGTAAAAGTACAGTCCGGGCTGAACCACACCACCTGAAAAACACATTCCCATCAAAGTGGTCTATCCAGCTTTTTTACTCAAACAACATACGAAGAAAACAAAAAAACAGAAGCAGGGAATCAACAAGGCACAAGATGAAGAATTAGTATTTAGTTGGAAAGGAACTTCTTACAATAAATGTAAAAGACATATAGGCCCAAGTCATGAACTGACTTTAAAATCACTAGAGAGCACTGTGGCCCTTCAGGAGCCTTTGAGCAGCAGAGGAACTCTTAAGGTTGTTAGACAAACAAGTCACCAGAATGAGAGTCATCGCTGGTCTACCCATCTGTCAGACACTACCGCTCTGCTGGCATGATTTTTATTTGTTCTCCAGTAGCAACAGATCAAAAAACCAACTAAGTTGACGTTTCCTTGAGTATTTAAGGGGAAGAAAGTATGTGTATGTGCACATTCATGCTTCTAGACAAGAAAGAAGCAGCAATGGTTAGAGCACTGGCACTGTGGTCCATGCACTACAGACTCTGGCAGTTACTGTATAGATAAATGTAGTAACCAGGAAAACAAGAATTTCCTCTACCCCTTTGTGAAGGGTGGATAAAAAAAATTACAAATAAAATTATTTATTCTTAGTGGAATCAAGTTATTCAAGAAATATCCATTTTCAAATTTAGTTAGAAATTATAACAACCTAAATTGATGTCTAAGTATATTCTAATCTAAGAAGTTAAACAACATTCAAGCAGTAAATTTCACTGCTGAAGTTTTGAAGAAAAGCAAAGTATTGAACCGAGAGAAATCAAAGTTGAACATATGGAAGTAGAATTTAACAAAACGCTAAACCAAGTTTGGCAGCTGTATTTTTGCATTTGCATTTTCTTGCAAATGCATAAAACACTTTTTAATGTTAAAATATTAATTAGTTCTACCTCACTTATAGCTAGGAAGCCTCCTGGGAGTTAAACAAGCAGAAAACCAAGTTTTCCTCTACCCTTGTTGTTGAATAAAAGTGATAATGGTTAAGGTCTACTCCTTTTAAAAATCTTAAAAGATGAAATGAACAGAATTCTGTTTGCCATTTACTTTTGCCATCATTTCCCTCATTCCACATTTCTCCTTTCTGCATTCAGCACTATAAGCATTACATTTGTGTGCATTTTAGCTATTTAGGTTAAAAAAAAAAAGGGGCTCCTTGGATCCTTATTTTAGTTCCCATATTCCTATGATAAACTTAAATTTTGACTATCAGTAGCAACTACCCCTTGATTAAGCTTTTAAAATGCATTTGGATTTATCTGGTTGCCAAAAGGAAAGTTCCAAGCTACTTTCTCATCTGCACATCTTGGCAGTCAAGTCACTTTCTGATACTCCCCAGACAACATGAAAGTCAGTCACCCTTATCCAGAAGTTTTAGAACATCTAGACATTACCATTGGTTGTGGTTTAACCCCAATTGGCAACCAAGCACTACGCAGTTGCTCGCTCGCCCCCACTGAGATGGGGGAGAGAATGGAAATAAAAAAACCTTGTGGGTTGAGATAAAAACAGTTTAATAGGACAGCAAAGGAAGAGGGAATAATAATAAAAATGATAAGAGAATGTACAAGTGATGCACAATGCAATTGCTCACCACCTGCTGACTGATGCCCAGCCCGTCCCCGAGCAGTGATCCCCCTGGCCAGCTTCCCCCCAGTTTCTATACTGAGCATGACGACATATGGTATGGAATATGCCTTTGGCCAGTCTGGGTCAGCTCTCCTGGCTGTGCTCCCTCTCCCAGCTCCTTGTGCCCCTCCTCGCTGGCAGAGCATGGGAAGCTGAAAAGTCCTTGGCTTAGTATAAGCACTGCTTAGCAACAGCTAAAACATCAGTGTGTTATCAACATTATTCTCATCCTAAATCCAAAACACAGCACTATACCAGCCATTAGGAAGAAAATTAACTCTATCCCAGGTAAAACCAGGACACCATGAAATCAACCAAGTCATTTACAGTAAAGTAGATCAAAATATACCCTTGTAATTCAGTGTAATAGGAGAGTTATTCTAATAACACACAAGACTTGTAGTCTCTCTTTGATTCCCTGCCCAGCACAAATACAGGCTGGGCAGAGAACGGATTGAGAGCAGCCCTGAGGAGAAGGACTTGGGGGTGTTGGTTGATGAGAAGCTCAACATGACCCAGCAACATGCGCTTGTGGCCCAGAAGGCCAACAATATCCTGGGCTGCATCAAAAGAAGCGTGGCCAGCAGGTCGAGGGAGGCGATTCTGCCCCTCTACTCTGCCCTGGTGAGACCCCACCTGGAGTCCTGCGTCCAGCTCTGGGGTCCCCAACACAAGAAGGACATGGACTTGTTGGAGTGGGTCCAGAGCAGGGCCACAAAGATGATCAGAGGGCTGGAGCACCCCTCCTATGAAGACAGGCTGAGAGAGTTGGGGTTGTTCAGCCTGGAGAAAAGAAGGCTTTGGGGAGACCTTCTAGCAGCCTTCCAGTACCTAAAGGGGCCTCCAAGAAAGCTGGAGAGGGACTTTTGACAAGGGCATGTAGTGATAGGACAAGGGGTAATGGCTTTAAATTGAAAAGGGTAGATTTAGATGAGAAGTAAAGAAGAATTTTTTTTACAATCAGGTAATGAATGGTATCCTCAGCTGCATTAGACAAAGTATTCCCTGTGGGTTGAGGGGGGTGATCCTTCCCCTGTACTCAGCACTGGTGAGGCCACACCTGGAGTGCCGTGTCCAGTGCTGGGCTCCACAGTACAAGAGAGATATGGATGTACTGGAAAGAGTACAACAAAGGACCATGGAATTGATTAAGGGACTGGAGCACCTCTCCTATGAGGAAAGGCTGACTGGGACTGTTTAGCCTAGTGATGAGAAGGCTCAGGGGGGAATCTTATTAATGTATATAAATACCTAAAAGGAGGGTGCAAAGAGGACAGAGCTAGGCTCCTTTCTGTTGCGTGCAGTGACAGGACCAGAGGCAATGGGCACAAACTGAAACACAGAAGGTTCCTTGTGGACATCAGGAAACACTTTTTTTAACTGCAGGGGTGACTGAGCACTGGAACAGGTTGCCCAGAGAGGTTGTGGGGTCTCCATCCTTGAAGATATTAAAAAAACCACCTGGACACAGGTAACCCTGCTTGATTAGGGGTGGGGAGGAAGGTGAACAAGCCTTTCTGTAGAAGAATAATGAACTTTACTCACCCAGTATCAGTTTTGTTCTGAATGATGCTAATATCATCTGGAGAGAGTTCTGGAATCCATTTCTCCATCTCATCAACCCAAGGGTACCTCAGAGATGAAGGTACTACAATTAAGAGAGGCCATTCGTTTTTATAGTAATACGAAATGGCAATTGCTTGAATTGTTTTACCTAGCCCCATCTGGGAAAAGAAAAGAAAAGAACCGAAACAGAAATTAAAAATAGAAGTCTCTGCTCAGAAAGCATATTCCATTCAGAAGAGCCAAAAATATTTTGCAAATACAGAACTAGATAAAGGAAACAAAGCCAAAGAGCTAGTTACGTAGTATCTATTTCATTGTCAATTTGTTACCACAGATCATCTTTTATGAAAGAAGATATTTCTCTTTAAATGGATTAATACATGTTATATCTGGTTAGCTTACTAAAGCTAAAAAAACCCATTTCTATTCATTTCAGAAGATACTCCTTTCAGGGCCTTAGTAGGGTAGACTATAAAGATCAAACTCTAACTCGTTAAGCTACCAAAAACATTTTAAAAAGACTAGGCAAAGGAAAGAAAAATATGCGATGTTGTCTTAAAATAAAAATGACAACTATGTCCTAAGTTGCCCAGGCAAATGAAGAACAAAGGAAGATTTATATGCAGAACTCTCTTGATCCAGCAAGTCAACAAAAAGAAACTACAGCTTTCATTCACCATAGCTAATAGTTTCTCTTTATTCTGTAACACAGAAGAGGAAGCTCACCTAGTGGAGAATTCAGATTTACAGACAAGGTGAAGGGTAAATATAGAATACAAAGATATATATTTAACAAGAAAGTACTTGCTTCATATTGTCGAAGCAGAAATGCTCCCATCTAATGAGTTCATAGAATCATAGAATCATAGAATCGTTTGGGTTGGAAGGGACCTTTAAAGGCCATCTAGTCCAACCCCCCTGCCATGAGCAGGGACAACCTCACTAGATCAGGTTGCCCAGAGCCCCGTCCAGCCTGACCTTGAATGCTTCCAGGGATGGGGCTTCTACTACCTCTCTGGGCAACCTGTTCCAGTGCTTCACCACTCGCATTGTGAAAAACTTCTTTCTGATTTCCAACCTATATCTCCCCTCCTTTAGTTTAAAACCATTACCCCTTGTCCTGTCACAACAGGCCCTGCTAAAGAGGTTCTCCCCATTTTTCCTATAGGCCCCCTTCAAGTACTGAAAGGCTGCAATAAGGTCTCCCCGGAGCCTTCTCTTCTCCAGGCTGAACAGGCCCAACTCCCTCAGCCTGTCTTCGTAGGAGAGGTGCTCCATTCCTCTGATCATCCTTGTGGCCCTCCTCTGGACCAGCTCCAGCAGGTCCACGTCCTTCTTATGTTGAGGGGCCCAGAGCTGGACGCAGTACTCCAGGTGGGGCCTCACCAGGGCAGAGTAGAGGGGTAGAATCACCTCTCTCGACCTGCTGGCCACGCTTCTTTTGATGCAGCCCAGGATACGGTTGGCTTTCTGGGCTGCCAGTGCACATTGTTGGCTCATGTCCAGCCTTTCATCCACCAGTTATGCATATAGATAGCAACAGATGAGTATAAGATCCAGAATTTAGGTTTTTGTTTACAAAATAAAACCCCCAAGATTTTAATCAAAGAATGCAGCTATTTTCTCTACTTGTTCACATGGCAAGAGATAGTTCCAGACTCCTGTTAAGCACTAAAGCAGAGACTGGCCTTAAAAATATTCTGTTCAGGTTTTCCAGAGTTCAGTGGACATTTGAGTTGATCTGCTGCAATCTAACTACTCACACTACAGACATAAATGAACAACTTACTTATATCCTCAGTATTGAGTTTAAATGGACTGACGTAATGATATCGCAAGGAGATTTCCCAGGTATGGAAGAAAACATAATGAATATTTCTACTACTACTAGAAATAAAAATAATCAGAGAACTACTGTGATGCTAAGTTTTCATTAAAAACTGCCAAGTTTTCATTAAAGTTTTCCTGCAAGCCCTCCCTTGTGTCATCAGTAGTGCCTGGGCCAGCTGAAAACAAATCCAAGTTAAAAAAAAAAACCAAAACCAAATCATTCATTTTTAGTTTGTTGCCACAGTTGTCTCCCTAACTCAGACTGCCCAGTCACTGGTGCACTAGTGATGATCCAGGCAACTGAGTTGAAATGAGCAGGGAATAAAAGGCAGGTCTCTTGGCAATAGAGCACCCACAACTGAATCTAGATCTCATAGAGCTGATCACCAGTCTAGACTGTAAGAATGTGAGAGACAAGAAAAAAAAGTAGAAAATATTATGCGCTTAAATGAAAAACCAAGACCATCTTTCTCATTCATGGAAAAGGATGACATGGAAAACCTGAAATTTTGCAGGAAAAATGTTATCTGTCTACACTCCAAGAAAAAATGGCAATATAATTTTAGAATACTTTTCAAAAACATACTATTATTATCGTACTTTAATCCTTACATAATTACATAATCTAGGTATATGTACAGTAATTATATGATCTCTAGTTTTCATACATAACTTCTTTTTGTATACAAGTTCACAATACTAATGTTTTCTTTCACTAACATTTTCTTCTTATTTTAGAGATATGTCAACAAGCACAAGATACACACCACTGCACAATACTTCCTCCAGTGTCAGACCTATTGTCATTATGAAATATATATTATTTACTTCGGAATAAATATATCTTGCAGTACTTTTTATTGCTAACATAATTATACATGGTTTATTTTCTCATTCAAGGAAGAAAATAAGAAACTTTGTATTAATAAACAAAGAGCTATTGCTGATATTTCAGTTTTTCCCAAATTTCCCTTTTCTCCTTCCCTGAATGCTTTTGTATTCTCCACAGTTCCCAGAAATTTCACATTCTGTGCCAGGATAGTTTATCTCCAGCTGTAATGAGATTTTTATAGTATGAGGAGATGCTTTAATCCCAGTAATCCATCTCTCTCTCCCCCACAGCATTTCAAGAAAACTCAAATTAGAATTGGGAGACTATATCAATCCCCAAACATTAACTCTTCTTCAGTAAGATTTTATACTGACAACACATCAAGAACATTATACTGTATTACAAAAATGTTTTATCTGTGGGAAGAAATGCTGGACTCAAGTTTCCCTAATATGGAATAAAATACAAATTGTCAAATGTATGGAAGTAATGAATTTCACTATTACCACTTGATCAGTGCATTTAAGAAAATTCATCTTTGGAAGGCATATCTGTTCAAAACCCACCTCTTTGGGCCAGGAATGTCTCCTAACTAATCAAAAATAGCTAGCTATGCAATTATAAAGTGCTAAAAGAAAAAAAATATCAACTGAGTTAATATTTTTAAGATTTAACAATACAGGACATTTAACCTACCTAAATACAATTAAAAGTAACCTTCTAAGTTTTCTCAAAGATTTTTTTAAGCTTATGTCAGGTTTCATTTTTTTTCCTCACTTAGATATTTTCAGAACATCTGCTGAATATCACAGCAATTAGGCTTCTTTCATTACCAACCTTTCTGCCTACATTTCTCAAACAAAGAGAGTCACATCTGCATGAAGTACATTAAAACAAGGAAAATGATGTTAGAGGAACAGGAACATCACTTACCTCATCAGCAATCATACACCTAAATAAGAAACAAGAAGAGAGGGGGAAAAAAAGCAGAAATTAATAGTAAATATAACAGATAAACCAATACTTATAAATTGTTTACTATAAATTTAAGTTATGGATTTACTGAATCAATGAAAGGAAAAAAGGTAGACTTCATTCCTACAGATATCAACTACAAAAAGTAAATTCAGTATGAATTTGAAAGTAAGTATGCCAATTATTCTAAAAATGTATGTTCCATTTGTTAGCATTACTGAAGAGCTTGCATTGTAAAACTGAATTGCTGCTTTGGTCTAGTGCTATATTAACGGTAAATCTTAAGAGACATTTTCAAGGCAAGAAGTGCATCTTCAATTTTTTTTTGTCTTTCAGAAACAGCATTGGTTTTGCTGCTTCATGATTAAGGATTATTTATATGTCAGATTGATTTTAAAAAGCTGCTTTCCAGAGCTGTCACAGTTGTTTTGAAATAGAAACAGACACTCCCTCTCCCCCACCAATTGTACTAGCTAAAGTATTAGAAAATGAACTTGATTTTGTTTCCCATTTTGGAGTCATTTAGTTAATGCTACTCCATGTAAAGACAATGACAACTCCAAGTCCCCAGTCAAAAATAGTAAATTCTGTTCAGCATATTTACATTTTCTAAACATTAAATGCCATCTTTGATGTGAATTTCTTATAGGTATTTTAAGTTATTTAGTACATACATTCTTAACTCAAGTAGGGTCTAGGGAACTTAAATGTTTCTAGCCCATGCAAGCTGCTTCATCAAATCTTTGAGACTGGATGAAGGACAAAGGAAATTATTTGATGGACATTTAGTTGAGCCATTAAATGGATGATGCTGCATCTTCCCAAATGTGTACCCTCAGCTATTTTACAAACTCAGCTCTCAGCTATTTCACAAACTTTTCCAAGCTGGAAAAAAACCCACAAGACAAACAAGAACCCCCAAAACCGAACCAACAAGCCTATCCAATTCAAAAGCATTATCTACAGAATTACAAGAGCTTGTTCCACCTCCAGTAATTAGTAGACAAAATACATATATTAAATTCATACACACTAACAAATTCAGAGGAAGGCACGAGTTCAAGCAAAAACTATAAAGAAAAGAAAGAGGTGAGGAGAAAGCCTGCTCCCTTTAAGTCTTACAGCAAGGTGATGACTTAAAGTTCCCTTTTCTCCTATAGCAACCCTGGACTGCAGGAACATACAGATTTACTAAGTAGCTTCTGACCAGAATCAATGCTGGGAATTCCAAGGCGAGACCTGAAACAGGCACAAAGTGTGAACTTCTGCAACTTCGTAAGAATTGTCAGAGTTCGATAGCAATACCTGCTGCAGTTAAATAACTGGCAATTAGATGAATTCTCCAGCTACTAAGTAATCTGGGAAGTCTTTCAAGCATTGTATAATTTTCTAAATTGTCATAAAAAGCAAACTGGAAGAATAACTCCCACCAGTCGGTATCATAGTGCTACACCAAGGGCACGGGCTTAGTCAAATCATTGACTGAGTAATACAGCAGTGAGTGCTGTTGGTTGAACAAAGTGACAGCAATAGACTGACAGCTCTATGCAGCCCATTGCTTTGCTTGAGGACTTATAAACATTTACTTACAGAAAAAAGTGCCAAGTCTCAGAAATCATGAAATATTTCAAGCTCTGGAAGGGAAGAAACTTCACAGACCGCGCTGCTTGTTTTTCCCCTAACTCAAGTATCCTTCTGCCTTGTGCTTTTCACTTATTTATGCCCAGTAGCTTTCAGTCATGGACACAAACTAGTCTTGATGAATTGCTCTAGATGAATTCTTCTTCACAATCTGTTCCCAGCCACTGTATATTCTAAAGGAAACTGAAACTTCTACTGCTATGCCACATAACTAGATACACTGGACCATGTAACTCAAATGCAATGTTCCTTCCATGAAAAAATGGAAAAGATCTTCAAGGTCTTTATGTCTACAATAAAATTTAACACACCAAGATATAAATGTTCTGCATTTTGATACCAAAATCTTTTAAAGTAATACAGAACTGCTTTTTTGGTGATAGGTACTCTGAAGTTAGTATAGCTACCCAAAACCACAACAGAAGTCATCTTTTCTGCACAAACCCCAGCCACTTTACACTAATGATTAATGCTTGTAGCAGCACCACCAACTTAGAGCTGTCATTATGTCTAATAACACGTGTCTTGCCA
This sequence comes from Phoenicopterus ruber ruber, assembly GCA_009819775.1. Classification (NCBI taxonomy): domain Eukaryota; kingdom Metazoa; phylum Chordata; class Aves; order Phoenicopteriformes; family Phoenicopteridae; genus Phoenicopterus; species Phoenicopterus ruber. The sequence continues at coordinate 36,247,292 of CM020220.1, forward strand.
TGGGGCCAAAATGGACATTTCTGTGGTCAAAATAGAAATCTCAGCAGAAAACGTACCCTGGCGCTTTTCAGACATGATGTGCGAGATAAATGTTTGATATTCTGAGAAGCATGGTATACTGCTGTTTGCTCACTCCATCTGCCAGTGTAAATTTCAACATCTGCCAATTTCATCAGTTTCTTTCAACTAACATAAAAAAGAATTCAAAATATATCTTATATAATTTAATAAGTAACAAACTATCTACTTGCAATAGCTTTGTAACCACACCCCCCCCCCCCCAAGTTGTTAGGGATGGAGCGATGAAAACAAAGGAAGAAAACATAACAAAATAACCCCCCCAAGCCTGCACAGATTTACAAAGGAAAAAAGGCAGGAAAAGAATTATTTTTAGCGGCAAGTCATGATTGTGGGGCCTTAATGCCTGTGATTTGCAGCTGGACAAAGACATTTATTTGCAGACAACTAATACACAATTCTAATTTAAAAATAATGTCAGTTTTTGCTCACTTCAAAGACACCCCCCCCCCCCCCATTTAATACCCATTGTTAATTCCTTGAACTGAAGTTTACAAAACAAGTCTTTCTTTTTGCAGATTCTTTCAGAGGCCAGCTGCTTTCAGTACATTAATCGTGTTTTTTAAAAACAGTTTGAAGCCTGAAATGAATTGCAATGCACAACAACCTAGTGTTGCAGGGGTTTTTAAACTTCTTACACAAATGCAGAAAATGAGTAAGACCATAGCAATTAGCTACAGAGCAGAGGCATCTCAAGAATAAACCAAAGACCTTCTTCAACAATATAGTATATTTAATATAAGGATGTCAGAGCAAATGTACAAATATAGCAGTAACCGAAAGTATATTGCATCCAAGTAGCATCTGGTACTTGGTAGTAAGGAAATGTGGTAAAGAGGACAGGAATACAAATGTTCCTTGCCAACTTGTGCTGACAAATACAGTATTTCTCAGCATATCAACTTATATTTTAGTAGAATTGCATAAATAATGAAATGTTAATTATGCCAGTTCAGACACACAGAAATCAAAGTGAGAATACATAAGATCCTACTGCACTGTTCTTTGGCATATGTGAACTAACTGTTTGGATCCTCATTCTTTTTTTCAGGATAACAAGCTAAAATGAAGAAATTCAGAGTGATTTACAAATTGCTCTGACAATTAGAAGCTGAATAGCAATTAAAATAAAAAGCCTTAAAAACATGTCAACCACAGGAACAGATGTTTTTTCCATAAAACGAGATCTTTTTCGTTAGAGTGAACTGTAACCACTTAAATTTTGATGACTGGAGTATCTGCTGAAGAATAAGAAGTTGTTCTGGTTTTCTTTTTGCACTCATTTTCCAACCGTGCTCATAGAATCTTTGCTGCTATGGAGTATCTTCTGTTTTCATGCCTATTAACTTCCACTTAATATGTCTAAAGTGAAACTTCTTATGTAGCAGCGACAAAGTTGCTGGATTTTAAATATTTATAGAAAGTCATCATTTTGTTGCTGGTAAATGAATGGAAGTACAAAGTAACTGCCATTGTTTTATCCATAACATAACCACTCTTATAAGATAATCACAGTAAAGTGATCAACACAGTTTTATCTTCCTTGTTTCTGCAGTACCAATACAAATAGAGATTCCACAGAACCACCCATATGCTTGAAAGTTACATAACTAAATAGCAAAATATCACTATAGATATGTATTCATTCTCCTCTCCCACCCAATGATGAAATAGCTTTGTCATAAGTAGTTTGGATTTTCTTTCTATACTTGCAACCCATACATTTTTTTTAGTCATTTAAACATTCGACTAGACACATCACAGATTGATATGAATCAGGTGCACAAAATTGTTTTTAAAGCTCTAGTCAGAGTATCTGAATGCATTAAGTCCTCTGCTATGATACAGTTAGCAACATGAATCACTGCTTTGATCCACACTCTTCATACTCAAATTCCTGAAGCGCTACAGTTTTAAAATTGCTGATTTATGCCAATTAATTAACATTATCAACAATTACACTTGATAAAAGTTTTGACATGTCACACACGATGAGTTTATGATACAGGTAGCAGTTAATAAAACTAATGTAAGTGGAAATTGAGGATATTCAAATTATTTTATGACTTAATGCATTTTAGAGCATTCATCCTCTTTAGCTTTCACAGTTTTAGAATAAGAACCTTAAAGATGCCTGCTTAATGTAGTTACAAAAGATGAGAAGTCCAAAATTTTTTCATTAAACTCGAGGGCAATGAAAAATAGCTTATATTACTGAGAGGGAAATCATCAAGTGTTCCCAGTTTACAATCAAAACAATTAGATTTGAAATGTAAAGAAATTCCCCATCATTATAGCCCAGATCACACAGAACTTATATCTAATAGCTGCATTAAGCTTTTAAAAAGCAATACTTTACATAAGCTTAAAAATATGCAGCCTCTATTTAAAACAAACTTCAGTATGTTCTATATTATTGCAGCCAGACAAGTTGCCAACATGAACATAAAGGTTCCATGCTGTCAAAGCAGAAGAAACAGATCTTCAGCTACATTGAAGGGACAAATATGTATTTTTGTTTCACGTATTTTGACTGCAAGAAGACAGACTTCTTGTTCTCTGAAGTTCAATTAGTCATTTCCTCTCAACTGGTAGTTACCCAATCTGAGCTTCATCATTCATATCCCATCTGTTCATATGACACCTTAATAATAGCTCTATCCAAGAATATAAATCAGAGCTATGATATGCAGTTTCATATCCTGTTATAAGCTCAGCCCACATGGACAAAAGTTTCAGAAAAGCAGGGAAAAAAATCATTTTAGATGTCTCAGTTACACTTACTCCCAGTAAAGTCCAACCGAGCAAAACGCACCACAGTCAATGGCAAATTCTTTCAGATTCTTTCCCATTTCATTTTTAAATGTTTCCCTTCTTCACAGTGAATCCTGTGGCTAGCGTTTGAATCTCTGTCCATTTATCAAGGAAATCTGCTATTTTTTCCTAACAGAAAGCATCAGAATCTCATTGGGATGCATTGCACGTGCCGCTACAATCTTCCTACTATTCATAACCCTTTTGCAGTTGTTGGGTTAGCACTGGGCTTTGGACACAGTAGTATCTTTCATAAATAGAAGGGAACCACATAGTCTGGTCTCCACTAGGATTTAACAACCCTGTCATTTCGAGATTTATTAGCTTTAAAATAAAACTACATTTTCCATTAAAATGCAAACACAAAGAGCAAACCAGGAAGCTTTGTGTGAGAACGTATTCTGGGAAGTGAATATGCATACAGAGAAGAGAGCAAGAAGTCTACTGTGTTGGTTCATCTCAGGTGCACATAGGTCCAAAACCTTATTGTTGATCTCCACACAAAAGAGAACAAATGCAAGCACCTGAGGTTATACACAAAACCCATCACCGTGTTTGAAGCTTTCTTCTAAAAGTAAAGAATCACATAATTTAAGGGACCACACAAAGCTGGATGAGTCAGAACCCCAGAACCAGATATTCATGAGTTAGCATGCACTATCAAAACAGCCTTGTAAAGGTATCAAGCACCAAGCAAAGGTGCATTTACACATTCTTACTACAGCAAACCTTGGAGAGAAACCAGAAGGTAGCAAAAAACAGGTGAAGGAACTAAGAAAGAAACCCAAAACCTAGCTCTAAGAAAGCTCTGGTCAGGAAAGTTCTGCCTTTAGAAGGACAGAAAGCATAATTTTTCAAACCTCAAAGAGGTTTGAAAAAAAACACAGAAAGAGCTCCTGGTTGTGTTGATGTCAAGAAGATTGGAACCAACTTTGCAGAGCAGAAGGAGAAGCAGATCTTTAAAATTTTATGCAAATGAGTTGATTGGAGAAGCAGAAGGAAACTGAGGCTAAGCTCATGTGGCATATGAGCCACACAAAAATAGTCTGCGTCAGAAAGAGGTTAATACCGAAACAGTTTCATAAAATGAGTTCCAGGGAAGGAAAAAATTTTTAAATTAAAGTAATTTCTATTTCTGTGTGTCTGGGTTACATTCAGGTTACCTCTTTTGAAATGTTAGCATTCTTAACCAAGCAAACAATACAGCTAAAGTTTCTTATATTAGTTATGGTACCTTTCTTATATTAATTATGGCTACTTCAGCAAGGTATCTTTGCAAAGACAAAGAATCTCATTTTGAACTTTGCTCTTGCAAGAATACCCATTAACAATACACTGGCATATATCTAAGGTCTATATAACCAAGAATCCTACTAAGTCATACAGTCAGTGCTAGAGGTTTCTTGTAACTACAGAAATATTTTGCAATACTATCCTCTCTAAACTAGACAGTTCTGCTTCCTTACATGGAGGATTAAAAGCTACAGGGGCATAGCAATCCAATACATCTATTGCTTGCTTGTGGGGATAATTTAACTTCTTGATTAATTCTCAACAGCTATTCATCCAGAAAAAAATAGCTAGAACCACAGGTAACTTTTTCAGAATGAACTCCTTCACTTGTAAATGCATTTTCCAAGGCAAACAGTCAAAGCAGTAGCACTTCATTTCTTAAAACACTGAAAAATTTTGTTACTACTTAAACAAATTAAAGCTGTTTTTGTTAATGCAGTCTTTGGAACATGTTGTACAGAGGAAGCTCGCATCTTTTTCACTAGTGTGGGTGTCCTGATATTCTTGGGATTCTCACCTACTCATGTGAGTCAGTTTTATATAACGCTACAACATATAATTTACCTCCTACTCACAAGCCAACACTTTAGCACTAACATCTTAACCAAGGGTTATTTAAGGAATCTGAACTTAGTACATTTTTATATAAAACTGCGCAAGCAACCATTACGTTTGTGTGTCAGTAATCACAGCACACAGTCCTAAAACTAGAACAAAGAGAGCTGAATTCCTTGCAAAAATAATCAAGGTTGTTTCACCAAAAATAGAGCCCCAGAAGATTTAAGCTAGATTATACCCTTGCTCTTGAACTACACTAGGCATTTTAAAAAACCCTAAATAATAAAAAAACAACCCTCAATCTAATGTAAGATGCACTAAGTTGCCACATCTGTAGTGTTAATGATTCTCTAAAGGAGTGTAGAGGAGAACGGTTGTGCTGCCTTATGGTTTTCTCCAACAGTCCTCAACATGTAACTGAAAAAACCCATCTAAAATGCTTATTAAGATTTGAAAGCTATGAGAGCACAGTTGCCAACATATTCTAGTACTTTAGCTTTTACAAAGATGTGTGGAATAACACATATCAAAGTGGTCAAGTTGAAGGTTAAGCTCAGACACTTCAACAGGTTTTTAGAATATATTAATTGAACTGTTAACTGATAAAAATTCTAGTCAAGAAGACACCTAATAGTCATAGTGAAAACCCTTTACCTATTCAGTCACTGGCTTCAGAGACAAATTGGTTCACCAGCTGACTCAATACAAGAAAAATTGACTTCAGTTAATTGGAACAATTGGAATAACAACTAATTTCAGCTCCTGACAATCTAGGCTACAAACCTTAACCTCAGTATTAACTGGCATGATTGAAATACCTGTGATCAACAGTAGCTCTTCCTTAGTATGTAGTCTAATGACTTTCAATGAAATTTAGGTACTTATCATTACTTTTCCAGTAAACTCTGCTTTCCCAAGTGACCTTCCCCTTGCAGTGATCTGCACTGCAACAGCTGCGGAACTACTCCCTTCATGTCTTCCTCCTTTGAAGTTAGCTGAATCAGGCAATAGGGAAAGAATTACCTAGAAAAATGTCTCATCACTAATCTCTCCATTTTCAATAGTTCCCAGATTCAATGTCTTTTCCCCTCCAGTACCCCAAGCTCTCAAAACTGGTGTTTAGTTTTTCTCCTACACTTTGTTCCTTCTCCATACCAATACTTCAAAATACTTTTGTACCTTCCAAAGACTTCAAAAACAACCATCCATTCAACTGTTGACAGAATATCGCACTTCTTTTCTGACATATAACTCTGAACTAAGCAATTCTGCTCATCTTTTCTGCGTTGATTTATGTCCTCTACTCTAACTTGTCCCCTCTTCGACACAATACAAAGACATCATAAAGCATGTGGATTTAAATTGTTTACCCAGCTACCTTGGGGTTAGTTTTCTCTTCTGCCTATGTTCTTCCTCTTCTTCCAACTTCCATTCAGTCAGTCAGAATTTGACTCATACTTGTTTAAGACTTTACTTTTTCTCACTCGCATTAAAGCAGCTTGTCTCACATACACAAAACTGATCACTTTCATTCTGCCCTCTCCCTGATGCTTATAGTTAAACACACCAATTTTTCATTGTGGATTCTCCCACTGCAACCTTTCATTGCACACAGCTAACACTAAACTCATTTCCCCTCTCTCCATCACTGTTGACAACCTATTACTTACATTTGTAGCCTTTATCTCACTTGGTTCTTCTCTTCCATTCTAAGAAATTGTGCCCTGCATTTCTAAAAATCTGTATTTTCTTCTCTATTCCTGCCACTAAAACTCTACATTTAAGACCAGGTAATTTCCCAGATTACTACCATTGCTTTTTTCTGTTCTTAAATCTTTTTTTTTTAACCCCACACAGTTCCTATCCTAAATGAGATTCTACATTCACTTACTGATAATGCATTTTTTGTTTCATTTGAATTGCTTCCCAGTTCCTCCAGCATCACTTCCAAACAAGCCTCCCTGGTCATGAAAGCTCTGCAGAATTTGGCTCAATTTCTCATTCATACTTCCTGCATCTGAACCTCATTCTGTGAGCTAGCATCTTCATTTAATCATCTCTCTCTTGCTCGCTCTCTCTCCCCCCACTTTGTCACTTCTCAGATGTGAAATGTGCTCTGAAACATTACAAAGCCACATCTTCAAAAAATGAAACTTTTCTTTAAAAACACAGTACTCACAGAGCTACTCCATATTTAATTGCTGAAATGTATTAGATTAACTGTTTGATGCTTTACATATTCCTTAAATAGCCATTCCATTCTTTTTCCCCAAAGATAACTTTTCAGCTTTGTTTTCTAAGACTGGAAACAACTGCTCATCTATTATTATGCAGGGTTTAAGGACTCGGATTTATCACAAAATTATAATCATTTCATGTATCTAACATGAGTTGCTGAATATGCTGGAATAAAAGATTTCTTTCTTACTCTAGCAAGAGACTTATGCCTTGTTTCAAACATCTTGTTCAGACTATCTAACCACAATCTACTGAGACTAGAGACAGAAATCACATTAAAAAGTTACAATTACTTTTATTCCCAGCTGTCTCTGATCTGAAGATCTACAAATAATGGAGACACTTGTTGATGGCACTTGATGCTGCAAGTCATCAAGTTCAAATTAAAATAAAAATGAAACATCCATAGAAATATTCCTAGACATGACTAAAAAAAAAACCCCAAATGTGAAAGGAATTTTGTTTTCTAACATGCAAATTTAATTAATTTGGCATCTATCAAAGTCAGTGTGACAAAACCAGAAAGAATAAGTAGATCTTCCAAAAGAGACTATGGTTAACTTCATCTTGTTTGGTTTTGAATTTATCTTCTTCATGTTAAACTCTGAACTCTCCATCTTAAGATCAAATTGGTCACAAGTTAATAACAAGAATTAAAATTAACTCCAGTCTCACAACAATAGTGATACTACAAAATTTGGAGTCATGAAAGGATATTCTGTTTGAAACTTACACCAGTTCTACATCCTTACCTGCAGCATATATGAATGATAAATAGTCATTGTTATGTGCTTACAAGGAAATAGTCATGAGGCTCACAAAATTTCCAGCAATTTATTCAGAACAAAATGGCTCAATATGAATAAAACTTGAAGAAAAATTCTTCTTATAAATGTCCTCCATAAATACCAATAATTATCAGTATAAATACTCAGTATATAATCTTATAATATTATCAATATAAATACCGATAATTATCAAATAGCTATAGCTCCATAAAACATGAACTCTCCATGTCAACCATTTCTGTTACATTTTTCTTCCTTTAGAAATTAATGGCTAATGTTTTCACCGCATAAATGAAGTTGTATGCTACTTGCTTAAGTTAAACTAAGACATTAAGTAAACTAATGGACTGTAGTGTTGTGAGGACTTATAGAAGAGATGAAAACAGAACAGCAAAATTCAACTGAAAATAATGATGCCACATCTCCCAGAAAAGAAATACTGAGAAATAATACTGGGGGACAATCCAACAGTAGCCCATAAAATATTTTGGTAAGTGTTCCTTTAAACCAGGTAGTTGATTCTGAAAAAAGAGATAATTTTAGACAATAGTAAAAAGCAGTTGGTCTTGCATTTAATCACAACATAGACTTGCAGCAACCTATGACCTTTCAAACAAAGGACAGAAAAATTGGACATAGACAGTAACAGACGTGAACATGCATCTAGGCTTAGTGCTTCAAAATGGAAATGGAAGAAAAATCTATTTTCTTCTCTGAAATTTCCTTATTCATAGCTACTATCAAAGATAAGAAACTGAAGAAAATAAATACACTGAAAAAGTAAATCAATCAGTAATCATGGATCAAAAAATAGTAAAGATAAAAGCAAAGTAAAACAAAAGCTCTGGTAACTTAGGCAATAAGACAGAAAGCAACAGTGGCATTATACAGAAAGAGAACGAAAGATTAACAGACAACATAAAAAACAGAACTAAACTTGGTAAAAATGACAAAAACAAGAGTGAAAGGGAAAAATAGTTAAACAAAAGTGTAAGAGAAAAGGACCTACTGTTCTAGCACAAACTAAAGTGTACATGGAATCAAAGGTAGCCTGAACATATTTTCTTCTATTACATCAGCTTCCAAAAGCTAGAAATATAACTCCCTTAGACACTCAACTGAAATGGAAACGATACTTTTCACACTACTCAGGGGCTAATACAGAAGAATTCACCTGATTCAGGCTATCTAGTTCAGAGTCTAGACAAAGAAAGCTTAACCTCTTTCTCAAGGTCTAAAAAATTCTATTAAGAGAGACATTTCCACCCCTCCCCACCCCTGCCCAATGCACTGGACAAGCAGACTATAGGGTGGGGTTTTTTTATGTTCAGGCAGGCTGAATGAGATACAACAAAGCAGATTCAGAATAAGGATTTCTGAGAACTTGATAATTTTGAATTTCAAGGGGAAAAAAAAAATGTTAGTCTACTGTGATGCAGATATCTAGACTCAATTTCTGTGCATTCTCATCCCTCCCTCTTACTACCATCCTAGAAGGTTACAGAAATTTGTGTAGGAATTTGCCCCAGAATTTAAATACGACTTATATCAGAAATTCCTGGCCCTAAAAAAGGCTATACCGTGCCCAGGAATTCTAAACATTTCTATTTGCTTCCTGCCCAAGAGCTATCATTTCTATGATTCAACCACTAAAACCTCAGGAGACTGTATATACTCTACCTTTCCAGTGAGGAACTGGAGGTAGAACCTTTTAGCTGTGTTCTTAAGCTTTGAGGAAATTTTGATTTGAGCCTCTGTTTTTCTGGTCTACTTTGAGGGTGGGAGGTGGGAATTAATTTCTATGAAGACTGATAAAATCTTTGAACTAAAAATCTGTTTAAATTAATGAAAAATTAACTATGTGTTTCTCCTGTGTAGCTTGCTAGAAATCAGAGACACAGTCAGTGGAAAAAAAATGTACTATTTTGAAGTGCAGGCAACTGACTCGTTATTATAATAGGGACAGTCTCACTCCATTCTCTAATGAGCTCACTATCATAACGATTCTCTGTAGCCTACTACCCAAAACAACATTAAACACTATACAACTTTTTCTTACTCTAGAAAATGACTGCTTAACAAAACAAATACCCTTTCATTAAAACTGATAGCTCTCAATGCCAGATATGAACTCTGTGTATCATGCTACTGCCATCCGTCATCATTTACCTCTTTTTTAATGTGTCTATACTCAATAAACAACATTAAGCCAGCAATGTATGGGAAACTAAAAATCACATGCTCCAGAACATGTAAATGTAAGTTAATGTATTACCTCTAAAACTTATAAAGGTACCATTAAAAAGCAAAAATTATCTATAAATCAACACTAGAATAAAATACAGATCCCAGTAAATGTACCAATAAACATTTTAATATTTAGATAAATTTATATTTAAAAAATATTTTTTTGCCAGAAAATAGAAGTTACAATGCTAATGCACTTGAACCTTATGTAAGAAAGCGAGAAGAAAACACAGCAGGAAAGTAGATTACTCCAGTAAAATCGTTTGAGCATACAATTATAACGGAAAAGCTCATTTCATGAGTGGTAAATAACTCCAAGTCCTCTTTAGCATCCACAAGCAAGATAGCTTAAACAAATTGTTCTGCCAACATTTCTAGAAAAACAGAGATATCTGTGTTTCTGAAGGCATCTTTTTCAGATACTGTCAACAAGGCAAGCCATGCTAGATAACGATGTTTGCCAATCACATGCTGACAGTTTTTAGTATAAAACCTGATAAAGTATTTAGTGACATGGTTTGTACATGTTACCCAGTAGCAAGAGAGCTAACTTGCAAACAATAGCACGCCTCTGACTTTTACAGTATATTCAGGTGAGCCAATTGTTTGTAATACAAGACAGACGTCACACACTTCTATAAAGAGAGGATATAAAATGAGAATACATGGTAGAAAGAGATTGTGAGTTTCCAAGTACTATGTTAGTGAACAGCCACAGTAAAAATCATTACTATCTAAAGAGAGATGCGGGCTCAAAAGAGATTGAATACAATCTTTATCAGTACAATCAAGCCGTTTGCCCATACACCTCTGCATCTTGGATATTTTGCCCAAACTTCTACCCCTTTTTCCAGAGTATTGTGCTTTGACACTGCTACCAACTCTTCACTAACATCTGACCATTGGCTGGTGACTCCTCAGTATTGTTTAGGCCTTCATTCTCAAGTCAGCCTCCTCCTGCATACTTCATAGATTTTACATGGAAGAATAAAATAGGCCTGAAAATTATACTCTGTTATTCAGAACAACTAAACCCAATGAGCACGATGACATCTTTACTTTAAGGTTTTCAGTTTATGCCTCTTCACTTGTGATTAGGTTACCCTGTGCTCTTAGGAAATGGGGATTTGTCCACATCTGCCCAAACTATGACTAATAACCAGCATGCAAAGAGCAACAGAGAGAAAGCACATATAAATATAGAAATAAATAAATAAATAAAATATGCTGGGTTTTTTAAGTACCTTACTCTTTTCCTGAAAGAAAAGCATAAAAATAAAATAGTTTTCAAGTACAGAATTTGTGTGCACCCATCTTTTCTGCACATTAATGTTTGAGGTTATAAATAAAGATCAACATTGTTTCCATCCCTAGGTACCTATTCCCAAGTGCACTTCTGAAGAATAATCTCTAGGAAAGAATAAGCAGCCATGTAGCTATTTACCTTTAAGGCATGCCTGTGAGCTAAAAGGTATCTTAGCATATGTTGAACTATACACTCTCTTGTTGGCTCTAGAATTGCTATTTCCTAGAAAAGTGTTAGGCAGTTTCTGTTAGTCTAGATGATGGCTTTGGAGCATCTACTGAAAAAGCCTTTGATTCATTTACTAATGAATCAACACAACAGCATATTTTTTTTATGCTCAGGGAAAAGACAAGGCAATTAATAGGTTACTCCCAGCCGCTTCCATGCAAGACATAAAAGTTTGTTCTAATAATAAGTCCCTTTTCACACTGGGTGCTTGTCTAACCTAAGATAATATTAACTGAATCTCTTCAGCTAACAATAGAGCACTTTCTCTACACCAGTTTCCTGCCACTACAGCAAAGCAAAGTGATGACTGCAAAGGGAGTGCATAGCCTGAGGCAGAGAAGAAAGAAGGGCTGAGATGCACATACTGTTTACTTCAAGTCCTATGTTTATATATTTTTAAAACTAGAAAAGACACTTTTATGGAAAAGTACCAGACCCTGCTAAAATATACCACTGGGAATACTGAAAGAAGGCTTAAATCATTAAGGAGTACACAAAAAGGAAAGACTTGGGTGAGCCAAGGGCTGACAAAATAATAAGAAAATTCAGCTACATGCAGCAGAGGCTCTTGTTCTCTGTTTTGGGACAGAAAGAAAATTAGATCTGCCTGAGCAAGGGACAGATTTAAAAAAACCACTCCTCAGGGAAGTTTGACTTAATACATTTTACTTTATATAGAGGCTGGCTGAGAGTGTGCACACAATTCCTCAATTTGACCCAGCTAACATATAGAATTTAGAACTTGCTACGCCAAGGAATGAGATTTCTTGCTATCACGACGAAAATACTTTCATGCGCCTGCCACAGTAAAACCATCAGCGCCATATTACTCACTCTTTTGTTAGTGAAGGGTTTCAAGAAAAGAAAACAACATAAAGCCCATAACCCTAATGGAAATAATATAGTTCCCTCCTTGACAGAGAGTCATTAGCCTAGATACTACACACCTTTTCAGATACTTATTGCAGGCAATTGTTACTCTTCAAACAAAAAGAAGAAAGAAATACCTGATTAAAATTTATCTAGTCCTACAGTTAAGCTGCTTCCTGAAGAACCTCTATATTATATAATAGGCTGCAAAAGATTATGCTACTTTCAAATACATCCACTAGCCTACACTAATTAACATTAAAGAAACTATACACATTTAATGTCTTCTGTCATTTCACTATTTGTATATACAAATGCACCTCAACTGCATACTATATAAACCTCACTTCCCCTTATTAGAATCAGATCAACTAAGATATGGTAGCCAGGGGCTTTGGATTTACTAAATTCAACTCTAATGTAGACTTCGCTGTCTATTCTATCAAAGTCTTAGTGATCCGTTAAAACTGTATACATTCATTCTCACAGTCTCATTGTGCGGCAGGAAAGTGCCTAATATGACCAGTGGTCACAGAGAAGTTAATGCCAATACAGCATAAAGCTTTTTAAATCTTAGGCTTGCACATTAATGGCTGGGCTCATCTTTCTACTCTGCTACCTAGTCTGGCAGCATAAAATAGACGGCTTGCTTCATTCCCTGAAGATAACAATATTATAATTGTTGAAGGATTTTGGCCAAATGAATAGAATTACAGCGAAAAACTTCAGAGGAAATTTTAATTGATCGAAAGTTCCATATAACTGCAAGAACTGATGATAAACATTTCCTTTCCAATTTTTAACCTTTAGAGAAAGAGATGCGCATTTCTTTTCTCCTGTAAAAAAATCGCAAACGTTAGCAAGCAACCCCTTTAGACCCTAAGCCTCTTGTTCTGAGCAAGATGATGAAATGATCAGAAACTAACTTCATCCTTCTTCAAAACCTAAGCTAAAATGATCTCATTTGTGCCCGACCTCTAAAACGTCATTACTTTCCAAAAGCACAACATACAATACTTTCACGGCTTTAGGTTGCAATTGCCTAAATTTTCTAAAATGTATAAATGTGAAAATAGCATTTCCCTTCCCTCTTCTTTGCCCATGTAACTCAGTAACAGGCTCTTACTCAGCAAAATATTTCCAGCCTCTGCTGCATAAACTATTTTTCTGATTTATCAGGTACTTCATTGTTGAATGCCTGCTCTATCAGTTGCTGCACTTGCTAACTGAGCACTCTGCAAGGCTTCTTCTGCTCTGCTGTTGCAGCTCAGTGAGTTCCAGAACACCCTGATTACATGCCAGAATTGTACCAAGTTTAAAATAGAATACCACACAGATGCATCAAGATCTGTTAGTCATTCTCTTAACAGCTCTACCACGCCATTAAGAACTAAAGAAACAAATGTGAATTAACTTATTTTAAGAAATCTCTATTAATATGACAAAAAGGATGGTCCTACTGATATCAACCTCCTCTTACACAAGAAGATCTTTGATACTACAATCCTCTTTCACATAATGCATTATTAAACATTTCTTCATCCTCTGGGGAAAAAACAAAACAACCCCTCATTTTAAACCATGTTATCTTATAGTTTACAAAAGATTTCTGTAATATAACTCACCTAAGAGCTGCTGGTATTGCATAGCCTTTGTAAAAATTAATTTACGTTTACCTAAAATAATTATTTTTAGCATATGATACAATAAGGATTTTACCTGCCGCTTCGCTGAAGTGCAAATATGATGCCTTTCTCCTGAAAAGGAAGCAGCTTCTTTCTTAGTCTTTCTGGTAGAAAGGACAGCTTAGCATCAACATTTTCTGAATAAGAAGCTTCAAGTGTAGGTGTTTCCTGGAATGTACTAGCCATGTTGAACCTAAGGGAAACAAAACCAAAAAAAAAAGATGTCTTACTTAAAAGACAGGTCTGCAATACGTTACAGAATAAAGTTTCGTGAAACAATAATAATCACTCCATCTTGAAATATTCCATACCTACACAACTTTTCTCAAGTCTTGAGAATTCTCCCTAAAAAGCATGAAATAATATAGATGATGGAGGAAGGGCCCATCACCTCAGTATCAATAAAATATTTTAACTATTCCAGTATGAAGAGCTCAGCATGTATCACTTCCTCAGTGCTATGAAATAGTTATTTAAGAAAGTTCCCTATTCAAGGATGAAAGTTATTCTATTCATGGATGAAAGTTATTGGCCATTCAAATAGAGCTTACTTACAGACACTGAAAGATATCTCTTTTAGTAAACATTTTTCAGAAAAGTTACAGGAAAAAAAGTTATTTAACCTTCTGATGATGGAACTAACAGTCCTCAAAGTTTTAATCTTAAGAGTCTGATCAGGAAAAAAGAGCAAAATATGCCCAGTTGGGGGTGGGGGGGGTGGGGGGTGGGGGTAAGGAACTTTATTCCCCTCAGAACGGAACAATCTTAAACCGCAGAATTAATCGATAAAAATTATCATACTGTGCTTCAGACTAAAAATGTGGATTCTTCATTCATTTTTGTCCAAGGGGACAGGGTCAGAGAAGAAATACTAGCTTTTGTTCTCTTATAACTTCAATAGACTTTAAACAAACAAACATTAAAAAGCTCAGTAGCAGTGCGCTAACTAAACATGAGGAAAGCAAAAAACCTTTATATCAAAGCATTACCTAACTATTTTGGATTCATGGCCTGTGTGAGGAGCAGAATTACCTTAACAATCATAGGAACAAAGATTATCAGCCAAAATATGCTTCCTGTATTGTTAACAGTAGATACTGTACCGCCAGTTTTGATAGCAAAATTCTGAACATGTTGTGCTCAGATTTTTTTGTACTGACATATTTCTGAAGCACCTCGGAAGAAGTCAGATATGATTTGGCAGGATGAAACATCTTCACAAGAAGAAACAGGCTGAGCTAAACGGTCATTCACTTCAAGGATCTGCAGGACTAAGTAACCTGTTTTTTTACACTGACTGGTTACAAAGTAAGATAGACCTGGGGACAATGCAAGTGGTTAAAGTAATCAATATAATAACGCATGATCATGCAAAACAGAGCTTCCTTCTAATGTCATGGAGTACAGGTGACGAGGTAAAACAAACAGATCCACTCAGATGACATTATATGCCACAGTGAAAGAACAGCACCTTTGTATTCCTAAATAATTCCATTTATGAAATTTTAGCTACAAAACTTGATGTACACTCTTCCAGCTGACGTCACATTCTCTTCAGTGAAGATAATCTAGCTATACCTGCACTATTTTTTTTTTTTTATATATATATAATCTATCTCAAGTTGAAAGAGCCTGGGCTTTTGTTCTAGCACAACTATACAAACATCTTCTAACACTCCACCTTCCACGGGCCTACGTTAGATTAAAACTGAGCAATCCTTCCAGTGGGATGGGGGCTCGGGGCGGAAGGTTCGCAGGCCCGGGGAGGTGCCGGGCCCGGGAGCCCCTCTCCATGGTGCTTACCCGGGGGCGGCCCGGAGCCCCTGGCCGTGGTGCTGCAGGACGGGCAGCCGGAGCCGGGAGCGGGATTCGCGGAGCCCCCACCCTGCACCTCTCGCACTTGCCCACTCAGCCGGGCCCCGGGCTCGACAGTTAACGTGGGCTTAAAATCAGGGAGATCCAAAGAAAAAGGGAAAGAAGAGAGGACGAGAGAGCACTGCGAAAAATGTTATTGGGAATTTGCCACTCTGGAGGAAAAAAATAAAAAGGGCACTGTCAGTACCGTTGACAAAAATGTCTGTAACTGGACAAAAAAAACCCCAACCAAATCAAAACAAGGACCACGCTCCCCCCTCCCCCCAAAGGAAAAAAAAAAAAAAAAAAAAAAGGACCTGATTGTTCTGGAAATCCACTAAACTGTTGTAGAACCCTAGAAAAATGAGTATTTGGGAGTATCTTGACACTGGTATCACCAGTCAGACTAATGACATTCAAACAGACAGAAAATGAGTAAGTGCTTTCTTTCGTTCTATGATGAATTATAGGCATATCTATCAAGATATGCATCACAGACATTCAGAGAACTGGAAAGAAAATGCTGCAGACGAGCCTGAGGTCAAGTTTTACGAGACTGTCATTGTGAAAGTATTGAACAGGGTAACACTGGAGAGCTTCTGTGCGTATCTTCTTGGGCATCTATTACCTCTCCTACAATGAAGTGGTGTGTAACCACAACTGTCTTGACATACCATTCTGCTGGACAATGAGGGGGGAAAAAGCGAATTCAAATTTAAAATATCAGGCAACGCTCGAAGTTGAAGCACAAGGGCTGTATTTATCATTGCTATGGATTTTGTTCTATTTTGTATTAAATTACTTAGCTGCTAGAGAATCTATTTTAAGCAGCATATTCTTGAAGAGTTATCCTTTTTCCCACAGGTAAAGCCCTAGAAATATTATTGCATATGTATGAAAACAACAATTCTAACCGGAATTGTAGATACGTGTGTGCGTGTATATACACACACTTAAGGACTTCTGTATAAACATGGTTTCAACCCTGGTCTCAAAAACATGTAACTTAAGGGTCTGAACACCTGACGTTACTCACTGGATGAGCACAAGTAATTCACACAGCAGTAACAACTCCATGGCTGGAGAGAGGCTGTTGTTGTGCTTCCAATAGCACGATCAAGGTACAGAAAGCCCCGTTCTCAAGCAAGTCTGGTACCATCAGCAGAAAGATAGGATCTTTTTCTCCCTAGATTCATATCAGGTCATGCACTCAAGGTGCTAACCTAACAAGAGACAAGCCCAGTGCTGCTAAACCTCCTCCTGTTACAGACTTCTGACTAAAGACCTTCTAGAACATAACCTGTCCAAAGATAAAGAGGGATACCTTTTGAATGTCAATGAAATAGCCAGTTATAGAGAAAGGAAATTGGGATTTCTTTTGCAAACCAGACATTCTGTGTCATCTAAGTGCGATTGCACTGTTCACTATGGCTTCCCCCCTCCTCCATTTTTATAAGTGGAATCTCTCTCCTACCTTTAAAGAAACAATATTCTTGTACTTCGGGCCTCTGGAACATTCAACAGCAGATAAAAGTACTATGATCAGTACCAAGGCTCTTTGATGATCACTGAACTTTGCTTAACAGAAGAAGGAAAGCCTCTGGCTTGCCCTGTATACCCAAGAGATGCATTTCACTGAAAAGAAGCCATAAAGCTCTGGTAAATACCCACTTCATCTCTCAGTTGAGCAAACAAAAATGTTTCGGCTCTAACTGTTGGGAAAGCAATCATAATCACTTCAATAATTCTATCACAGTATTTTCCACAGAGTATTGTTTTTTTCTTTAAAAGTTGATTAAAGTACTTCAAGATGGCTGGCAAAAACAAACACTAAACATTTCTGTAGAGCCAACCTTAAACAAGTATGCTGCAGGACTGGTGAACCCAACAAACCTGTTCAACACCCAGTTCTATAGTTCATCCCTAAAGAAAATTTCTGACTCATTTTCTGTGATGGTTTTCTTTTCTATAAAAGCAGAGAAAATTACATACTTCTGATCAGCTTGCTACATAACTTGTTGTGAGTGACAATGAGAATGAAATGTTAACATAACTAACTTTCTGTTGAACTAGATTATGACAAGATTCTTTCACTGAAACATTGAATAAAAACCATGCAGTTTCAGAAGCATAATTCTGAATTAGAGGAGGCACATATGATTCATCAGTACATAGCAATACTACCATAAAAAAATGTTTCTGGATCAGTCACTAATAAGGTTAAAACTGACTTTGCAGATCTGTCTTATAAAGGAGCAACAGCAACACAGAAAGCACTAACTACCAGATATGTACAACTTTTTGTTTTTTTCTCTAGGTGAATAATTAAAGAAATGAATGGTGAATAATTATAGAATAGGTGAATAATTAAAGAAGTCCACATGCAATGAACAATGACTATTATAAAAACATAGACAATGACTAGTGTGAGCACAAAACGAGAGCAATATGAATTGTGCATTACTAAACCTTTCACGCATTGCTCCTTGGAAAGGCGAAGTAGTGTGCATAATCACATTACCCCAATATTCTCCTAATTATCAACTTTATGCTCCAGTCCTTTTCATTTACCTTATCTACACTATTATTTTAACTTGGACTACAAGCTCTCAAAGATGGACTTTGCCATCTGCTGTGCAAATATAACCTACCACTCTTGCAGTTCATTACTATGGAGTTCATGGCAAGTGAAAAATACCTCAGGTAAAATATTCGATGCTTGAGATATGATTGCCTGAGAACATGCACTTCACAATGAAGTTTTAAGAACTTGGATAACCTTAAAAAAAAAAAAAAAAAAAAATATATTCAAAGATCTCTGTCACGATTTCTGAATAAACAGCAGTGACAAAAATCCATATTCAGTCTATATTCATACCTGCAGCACTATTTTATGATATCCAAAGCTACAGAAGGCACTATGAAAGGTATATTGACCCTATGAAAGATTTATTTTGGTTGTGTAGAATATGAGAATGAACAGTGATGAAACAAGACAAAGAAATGAATTCCACCAAATTGCCTTTTATTGATTTGTTAAAGTAATAATTATACTGAGAATCAATGCCTTACTTGTGTATAATGACCTTGGCAGTGGTGGTAATTTATATTTTGTTTTGAGACAGATCAATTATGTACACCACTGTAGTAACTGCAACAAATAAAAACAGTCTTTTTTTTTTTTTCAAAAAAATTTAGTCAGTGTAGCAGAAGACCAGTTTGTGCCTGTTGTTCTACCCATTGCAGATTTGGAAGCTCTAAGAAGAGAGAGAAAGATCAGTGCATGTTTTCTCTAACTACAATTTTTCATTTGTTTCTGTGTCCTTAATATGTTGTAATAGGCCTTGCCTTGTTGTAATCAACCTTCCCACATCTCTAGATCACAAGCGCTGGAACTTCAGTTTTCTCAAACAAAATAAGCCTAAAAGGTTTGATGTGGAGACCTAACTTTTCACTCAGAGAGTTCATTCAGCTACAGAATTTTTATGAGTAAAACAATAGAAAGAAAACCTGTACAGTATTTTCTCAAGTGTTTTAAAGGAAATCAAGGATGAAATAGCTGAATTTCTAAAACTAGTAATTTTTCATCTTCTTCAAATTGGTTTAGTGTCTCAGGACTAGCTAGTGGTAAATGATCCCAACTTTTAAAAGCAGGAACGGGGAAGACTCATGGAACTACAGCATGATTCATTTATAGGGCATAAAAATCAGTAAAAACTATGAAGTGCAGAACCTGTGAACACCAAAATAAATGTGTCTATTTGGTGGGAATCAACGTGTCTTTTGTAAAGGTGAGTCTTATCTTTCAAGTCTACTGAAGTTTTTTTGAAAGTGATCAACAACATACCTATAAACTGGTTGATGCAGTCCAGTTTCCACTATTTTTCAAAATTAATTAAACTAGAGTAAGTTTTATAAACATATTGGTACAGTAATTAGAATTTCCAGGAAAACTTCTGAGGAAGTCCCTCAAACTTTTAAGAAAACTGAGCTGTCATGTGAAAAAAATGCACTGAAACTTTTTTCTTTAAATACGAGCAAGTAGACTGTTCACACATGAGGGAAACAACATTAGCAATATTTCAAAGGAATCTGCTCCAACTTCTATTATGTTCAATGAGTTCATAAACAATCTAGAAAAGTAAGTAACCACCGAGGGATAAGGGGAGTGTAAATACTAGTAAAACAAAATAAAATAAAAACCAATCTGGAATTCTTTCTGTCACTGCTGCTGCTATACTGCATTTCACTATGGACACTTAATCCTTCCAGAGGTATGTATTGAGACCCAACTTGTTGAGGGTATTACCCCAGGTGATATGTATGTTTATTGCAAGGTTGGGTGCAAGACTGACAAGAACTTCAAGGATTGTTTAGGTTTTGCAATAGCTGTTTGTCAACACAAGCTGATGTCATAATATAAATCCACTATTTATTTTTACAGGCCACTAAGTATAGCCTTTTAATGCAGCTCAGTAGCAGATGCCTAAAACAAATGAGTATTTCCATCAACCGTTTGCTTCATAACTTTCCTCTTGATGGTCCTAACTGCTCCACAACTGTATGTTCAATAAAACTTAATAGGGAATTTAAGGCTCTAAGAAAATCATGGGACCTTGGCTGATTGAGTCATCAACCATTTTTCCACAGGTGCAATAATAAAGAATTGAAAAACTACCCAAGTCATTAGAATACAGCATTTTTAAAAATGTTACAAGAAAACGCAATCAGACAGAACAAAGGACATCACAAAGCTCTGTAAGCACACAACAGTTTTTCCACAGGCCAGTGTCCCGGCCTTGAGGAAAACAGACACCTTAATACCTGCCTAGGGGTAATATTTTTTTTTTTTTTGACTGATGTAATTCCCCGTCCACAGCAGCGTCCCGCAATAGCGGAACTACCTGAGCACATGCTGCGATAACCCAGCAGCAGTATCAGCAGCCGGGGCGAGCAGAACTAGCGAGACCTTCTGGCACAAACACGGGCTGAGAAAGAACGAGAGTCACCTGGAAGCTCGTCCCTTTACAACGAGAGAGTCCCACCTGGGGCACCTCATGCTCCCTGCGCGGCCTCTCAGCGCGCCACACCCCACTGCCTCGCGGGGCCAGGCCGCGCTCCCGGCCCGGCCTCCACCCGTAAGGCGGGGCCCAGGCCGCCCCCTCACAACCGCCCCCCTCCTCCTCCCAGCCGCTGCGCATCACACCACAGCGCAACCGCAGGGAACAGGCTGGAAACGGCCCCTCCCGCTCCCTGCTAGCCCGAGGGGCCGCTCACAAGCGAGGGCCGCTAGGCCGGGCCCCGCCGCGCCACTCACGACTCTGACCGCCGCCGCCCCGCACCTTCGCGGGCTCTGGGCTCAAACCGCCGCCGCCCGGAAATGACGCGACGCCAGGGGGCCCTGGGAGGGCACACGCGCAGCCGCGCGCTTCCCGCCGCTGGCCGCCGCGCGCGCGGCGCTTCCGGGCCCGGGGACCGCTTTTTCTTTATGTTCTCTGCCCTCCCCCCCGCTTCCCCGGGAGCGAGTTAAACGGCATGTTCCTGCCCGGCGGTGCCTCGTACCGGCCCCTGCTTCGCTCGGATGGTGCGCGGGGGAGAGAGGGAGGGCTGAGGGAGCCGGAGGGGGCGGAAAGGGGGAAGGAAAGCGGCGTGGTTACCTCACGGCAGAGGCCGCTCCGACGGGGGCGGGCTGGCTGGGAGGAGAGGCGCAGGGATGGCGTTAAGGGCCGGGCTGAGCAAGAGGCCCGCAGGGCAGGGCGCCCCGGGTAGTGCCGCCAACGCTAGTTAGCGGGAAGAGCCGCTGAGGGCTGAAGCCAAGGCGGAGGGGCCCGGAGGGCGAAAGGGTGCAGGGCCAAGCCGGGACTACAGCTCCCAGCCTGCCCTGCGCTGCCCTGGCCAGGGGTGCGGGCTCTTCGTGCGCCTGCGGGGAGGGCTAGCGGGGGACACCCAGCGGGGTTGGGGTGCTGCTCCTCGGGATAGACCGCATCCCAGGCGGTGGTGGACCTGCTCGGGCACATTACGGTCGGGGGAGGGTTGCCGCCGCCCGGGGGAGGGGGGGGCCAAGGAAGAGGGGGCCCGCGGGCTGTCATTAGTCGCGGGAGCAGTCCGTCTGCGCGCCGCCGCGCTGCCAGTGGTCATCGGCTGCCCACAGTGGGCGGGCGCGGCGGTGCCGGTCTCTGCGCCAAGGCGGGGTTCTTATTGGCGGTCTTGTCCGTCTGTCAACGCAGCGGCGCCCTGTGACTGGCCGCTGTCTTCTGGGCGGGCTTGCGACCGCGTAAGCGCGGAGAGGCGCCACTCACCGGCAGCGCCGGCGGGAGGGTGCTGCGCCGCTAATTGGCCCGCGCGGCCGTTAATCATTAGCTTTCCGCGCGGCTATTGGCTGTGGTGGTGCGGCGCGGCGGGGCGGGCCTTTCTCCCCGCCGCGGCAGCAGGAGGAACCCGGGCGGCTGTCGGGGCTGGCGATGGGGTTAAGCGCCCCTCGTGCGTGAGCCTGCCGCCGCCGCGCCGGCCCCAGCCCGCCGGCCGCGCTGCCGCGGTAAGGAGCCCGCCGCCCCGCCGGGGAAGGCGCCTCTGCGGGCGGGGGGCGGTGGCGGCGGGGCCGCGCGCTCCGCTGAGGAGAGCGGGGGGAGGGGGGGTCGGCCGGCCGCGCCCGCAGTGCGGAGAGCGGGGGGCAGCCGCTGAGGGAGGGCGGCCGCGCCGCCGGAGCGGGCGGGCCCGCGCGGGGGGAGGGGCGCGTGCCGCGGCCGTTGGGGCCGGCTGGCGGCGGGGGCCGGCTGCACCTGCACGCCGTGGGGGCGGGGGGGTCCCGGTCCGGCGGGGAAAGGCTGGCCCCGTTTCCCTTCCCTAATATAGGCAGGGCTGGCCGCCGGCGGAGCGGGGCACGGCCCGGCGGCCCGGAGCTGCGCTCCTGCGCCGCCCCGCTGTGGGGCCGCCGGTCGGCCCCGGGGCTGCGCTCTCGGCCCGCCGCAGCCCTGCGCCGCCCCGGCCTGGGGTCTGTCCCGGCCGCGCTGTCGCGGTTACTTGTTGGAGGCTGTTGGTCCCTGGGCAATCGCTCTCTCTGGGAGCTTGGGGTAGGGAGGCGGTTGGTGGCCCTCCGAGACCTTCAGGCGGTGGGCTCCAGGGGTGCCAAGTGTGCTGCGCTCGTATCGGCTATCGTGGGTTCCTATTTAGACCTCTTCCTATGTTGTCTGAGGGGAAAAAATGTTATATTCGTGCTGCCTATGGTAGTGTCGGAAGAAGGCTGTTTTATTGTGGTTTTTTTCTGTCACATGTTGGACAATTCTGCATGTAGATATATCTAGCATACTATAATCCAAAGTGTAAGTAGGATTGAGAGCAAACTGTGTCACAGCCTGGTTTTTACAGTCTCTTTTAATAACATTTTTAAATGAGTTTTCAGGAGTGAAGAAGGGTTTCACTTTATGAGCGAGACAGAATGAGATAGAAAAAGAAGTGAGGCATAGCTGTTTCTTACATTGAGTCTAAGAAGAATTCAGGTTATTCACACTAAGAGATTTGCACAAATTCTGTTTTTCATAATTAAGCCTGTAGTACAAGATACACATTTGTGGATTTGTGTGATCTCTATAGAAAGCTGGATTAGGAAGGTGATGGAAAATACCCAAATTGAGTGATGGATACTTTATTTAGGGTGCATTGTCAGATCATATAATCTACAAAAGTGTGTGGTGTTTTGGAGTAGTTTTTAAATTGGGTTTTTGGGGGGTTATTTTTTTTTTAATATTGATGCCCTTTTTCCATTAGCCTGAAATTAGCAAGGTCTTGTGTGCCTAATGCAGAATAAGGAATGTGTTGGAGGTTTTCTTTCTCTTACAGAGAGAAAAGACAGCCTTTTTGCATTGAGGCATTAACTTGCAATTTTCAGCGGGGTTACTGTCTCATGTCTTGTCTTCTGCAGGGAGTATTGTACTTGAGACTTGCTTTCTGGTTGAATACTAAGCAGAAGACTTGATAACAGCAGTCTTACAGTACAGTATTTCTTGTGAATGTTAGATTAGAAATATGTATTTATTGTTGAAGTGAAAGCAACAAAAATGAAATTCTGCAATTATTTTTCAAAAGGCTTTATTCAAACAATTTGCTATTCAGGAGAAAGAAATGGCAATGAAAATATTTTCTTTTTTAGTCTTCCATTTGTTTGTTAGAAATGATAATGTTATTGCCAGGCAGCTAATATTAAGTGTTTGTTTTACAGTAAATACTGTGATGTCGAGGGCTTGAGTATTTTGTAGAAAATCTGTAATTTATAGCTTGTACTCCTCAATTAAAAAAAAAAAAAGCCCTAAAGGTAAAGATTGACTGTTTATTGTCTTATAAATCTTGGAAGGTCAAAAATGTAGTACTTGTAACTGCATTGCTCGCTGTTGCTAGGTCACTTTTTATTTTACAAAACTGTGAATTGCTATCAAGATCAGCTACTACTTTTCTCAGGAGTAAAAATGTGTTTGACTAAATACCAGTAATTTTAAGGGGTATGCAGTGTACCGGGTCAGGTTTGTTAGCAGTCTTCCAGAAACTATTTGTTAAAGATTTGGGAAGGGTGAATTACTCAAATCTGTTGCAGTGGTCCTCTGATTATATTTTATTTTCGTGTGTGTATGCAGGAATAAAGAAGGAAAATCTGAAGAGACAGATACTACTACTTGCCTCTTTCTTGTCTTAAGCATAATCTGTCTATGCTTTTTTTCTTCCTTTACCTTGTAGTAAGTTATTGTTTTTCATTCCTTCTTGTGTTTCAGTGTATTTGCCTTACCTCATGGTCTTACTTATTTTATACTCCTTGCTTAAAGTCTGTCTGTGACACTGCTTCAAACTAGCTGGATGTTCTAGGTGAAGTGCTTTAGGTATAGCTCTGGGTATGAAACATAAATACTGTGGCTTTGTGTTTTATTCAGTTGAAAGGTGCTGTCAGTTTGCTCCAGTAGTCTAAGTTAATTTAAGTTCGTATATCTTTGTATCACCATTTTCACACATTTACTTCTCCGCAGAGTTAATTTGACTAAGAAATGTAGTGCCACTTGTTTTTAAATGCAATGATACGTTTGAAGTTTCCAGGTACTGTATTCTAGGCTTTTAAAAGTAGTTGATACAGTTGCACTTTTTGGTCTCTCTGGGGAAAATGGGACTTTTGACAGCATATTCATAAAGAGTGGGTTGTCAGATAATGTTAATGAAGCAATGTAAACTTCGAATTGGCTGCAATGTAGCATACATTCAATTTTAAAAAACTTTTTAATATATATTGATACCATTACTCAATTTTGGTGAGCTAGACAACTCTATGCTATAACTTTTACTACCTGCATAAAAAATAGCAACAACTTTGGATGTCCTGGTTAGTGGTGGCCAATAAAATTACTATTAAAGTGTATTGATTCTGAAATTTTCCAGCATACTCTAATTCTTCTTATTTCATAGATATGAACAGACTTAAGCAATAGCCAGTAAATACAAAATACTGTAATTCATGGGTTGACATCTAAGGAGCTTTCATAGAAGTGGTAGAGTATTCTGTAATCCTGGCACCACTAGGTTGGAAGGACTGCAGGGGTGTTGGGGTTTGGGAGCCCAGTTAAGCTTTTAGTGGCAGTTTTCCCATGTACATTCCACCTAGTAATGGCTAGATAGGGATGACCCAGGGGCTTTTGTTAAACGCTGCATTCCAAATTGAGCCTCTTAGTAATGGAAAGATGAGTCGTTTGGCAATGCAAGACCTGAATAATAAGGTCATTGACACCATACTCTTTAGGCAAGAAGAATCTATGTGAATGCCTTAATATGGTGCTTACTCTGGATCATAGGTAATATCTATACAAGCCCATTAAAGTAGGTTTTATGTGTTTCTTTGTTGGCTTTTCTTTGAGGTGGTGAACTGATGTGCTGTATAACCATGTTAAGAGATTTTTTTGAAAGCAGTATTGGAAAGCTCTATTTCTGGGATATCATAAATCAGCAACAGATTATGATTAAATATGGTTGGGGAAATTGTACTTTCAGCCTGCCTGTAATCTTATTTTGATTTCATAACTTTCTGAAGGAGTGCTTTAGAGGAAATAATGTCTGAAACCAGATTTATGGAAGCTCAGCAGCCTTAATTACAGAACAGCCTCCACTGCTACTCTTGTGCATAAGTTAGTCTCCTGCAGTTTAATGTATGTATTATGAGAATCCTGTCAATGTGTCATTTTATGATATGAACTCTTCTTCAATATATAGAATTAAGTTTCTAAGAATATTATATTTGGTTATTGTATGTTTGTATCCAGGCTGCTGAAGCAAACTAGATTTGAAGAGCGTGGCTGTGGGATGCCTATTCAAGGATTCCTTTTCTATTCTTTATCTTGGATTTCTAGAAGGGAATGGGGCATTATCTCCCAGCAGCCGTTGCTTTTCTGCATAAACATTTATATACTGCATTGTTCACCTGTCTTTGTTCATCTGCTGCTAAGTTTTTCTGTTCTTTTCTCGCTTTCCCAACATCAATTCTTGTTATTCTTTCATCTATAGCTCAAGAAATGGTGTATTAAATGGAATTTTGTCCTTTAACACTCTCAGCTCTCTCCTCTGCTCCCTCCCCAGGTTTATTTGTTAGCAAGTTTGTACTGCCATTTATGAAAGGTCTTTGTCCAATCGTGTATAGAAGGGTCTGAAGGCTGAAGCTTGTCAGGACAAACATCTTAAATACCATTAAACCTATGGCTAAGTAGCATAGCATAGTTGCTCCTTCATTTTGAAAGCATAATTTCGGATAACTTGTGTTACCGGGTCAAAAAATAACCTCTAAAACGCATAGATGTAGAAGGTGTCATTGTTGGATTTGGTTTAGCTGACCATTCTTGGCAAATACCCGGTTCTGAGTTTTGTATTTTTCTAAAAAATGTTTTCTGTGATCGGCTAGCAGTTAACCCACCACAATTGTTTTGAGGAAGTGTGTTCGCAGCAAAGTGAGGTGTAATAGCTTTCTGTTAGTGTCCAACTAAACCATTTTACTTTACGTTATGGTGAAGCAGGATATAAGTAGACGTGCTCCTTGCAAATATCTGCCTTTGAAAGAGGCCATCACATTGACACATCCTTAGCTTTTTGTTCATACCTTCTGTCACCCTCTCTGATCTGTTAAATGAGCTGTTATTGTGAGGAGTCTCTGAACGTTTCACTTTCACCTATGTAAGATGTAGGTCTCTTATTCTATCAAATTGAAACGTGTATAGGGAGGCTCACAGGAGAAGTTTAACTGGCAGATGGAGGAAATGGTGACTGGAAGTGAGATCAGTGACTTCTTTAGCGCAGCTGAATCTAGAAAAGGCTGTTGGTGTGTAGCTGGTGAGTGAAGTTTGAACTAATTTGAGTGCTGCTGCCAACAGCAGATTGAGGAGTGTTCTCACAGTCCTTTTTGATGTCAGAGCTTTGGGCGTAAAAACCTCCTGCTGGTGGTGAGTAGCTGGGAGCAGTTGCATCATTGACCGGCGTGCTGCATCCACAAGAAGATTTCCATCTGTTTTCATATTCTAAGTGAGCTCAGAAGAATTCGGTATGTTCTTATGGAGATACAGTAGGAGTTTTGAGAGGCATTGGGAAATTGTTGACCTTTATAATTTAGGCTTTGATCAAATGTTCAGTTTTTGCGCCCAAATGGTGCAGTAGCAAAATTAGTAAATCAGTTTGTGGGGAATTCTTGTCCATGTTATCACAGTGTGATTTGGAGCATTTCCAGAGAAGGTACAGTAAAAAGCCTGTTTCCTTTAAAACATTGTAAATCCCTCTATCTTTTGGATGAAGAGCTACATTTCAGGTTTGATGTGCTCTGTAGGTGTTTAAAGAGTAAAACTTGTGGGCAAAATGAGATTCTTTTTCTCCCTGTCTTTTGTCATCTATTGAATCTGTTCCATAACTTAAAGCAAGAACCGAACCCTTGCCAATTTGTCTTCCCTTGAAAGTAGCTTGATTGGTTAGCATAGCTACACAGAATGTCAGTACCTTGACTCAAAATAAAACTTGGCTTGTCTTTAGTTGATGCATCCTTATCCTTCTTACACTTGGGAAGCCAGACTATTCCCGAACAAGAACTCTTGCCTAATGGCTTTCCAAGGGAAAACCAAGGGAAACTGACTAATTTTCTTGTGTTAATGACTGTTGCGTATACTTCAGTGGAAGAAACTGTGGTAAAATGGATAATTGGATATTCATAGTATCTGCTAATAGTAGTTCTACTGTTAGAATGGACAATGAGTCTTTGACTTTTACTTGCAATGAAGATTACAAATGATTCGTCTTCTAGTCTAGATGTTGTGGTTTCTTTTTTTTTTTTAAGCGCATCAAAGTGATGTTTAATGTATTTTCATTGCAAATAATCTCTAAAAAGGATTCTAGGTGCATGTTTTGTTGCACATTGCATTATTGTCATGGAAAAATAAACTACTCTTCCAAGGGTTTAAAGCTGTACTGCAGCCCAGTACCAGTATTGCTCTGAGGTGTCATCCTTGTGGTATGGATTGAGAGGAGGAAGAGAACACGGAAAGCTGTTAAGTGACTTTATGGAGGCTGCCATAGAAATACTAATGCCTTCTGGTTAGACTTGTGGTCTAGCAAGTGGATATGAATCTTTCACACCAACTATTGTGTTAATTTATAAAAATGTTATGATTTTCATCCTAATGCTTTGTGTGGTAACACTACACAGGTCCTGTTTCCCTCTCTGTTTTCAAATGATGGCTTCTGGAGAGGAACACCTGTATTTATGTGGACGTTCTTGTTACTGGGAGAAGCAACTGAGTCAAGACTGAGCTTAGCTAGTAATGATTTAAATACAGAAGAGCCTTCATCCAGTGTAATAAAGTAATACCATGTTTTGACTAAGATTTCTGAGCTCTCAATGGTACCTTTAGACTAAATTCTTAAAGCAGTAATATGAACAGAATAAATGACGTTACTGGGCTAACCCAATTATTGCAGTGTATGATATTCCAACAGTTAGCTGTTCATCATTAGGCATGATGACATCCCATTGGCTGCTACTTAATCTTGTCTTTACTGACGCTGTAAAGTTTAATTTGAAAAGCACGAAGAGCAGTAGTCCTTATTAAGACTTGTGTATCAAAATGGTAGTGAAAGCTGTCCTAGCTCAGAATACCATTAGCTTTTTATCTGGCCTTTTCTGTTGAAATATTGGACAATGCTAGAAACTGGATTTGTGTATCTATCTTCCTTGGTCCATAGCAGTGTGAAGGCTTAAAATTACAATGTTTCATAAAGATCGAGAAATGTAAATGTGTAGGTATTCTCTCAGTATCTCTCTTGTCCTGTCTTCCAATATGCAATGAAGTACAGGCTAATTTTAAGCAGGGAACAGTTTAGCCCATTTGTGTGGAATAATTGGGGGTGGGAAACCCTGAAAAGATTTTTCAGCTCTGATCAGACAATGTGTGAATTGGGGAGTATTTTCCTGTTGCTTGACTAAGATCAGAGTGATATGATGGGGTTCTTAGTTGTCCGGCTAAATATCTTGTCTCCCCACGCTGCTCCAGAGAGGCAGCAGCGTTTCCTGTAGATCTGTGTCCTGTCTGCCCACACTAGATGTCTGTATCTGGGCAGCTCTCTAGCTCTTGATATGACAAGTAAGAAAGTCCTCGTGCATGAAAGTTAGCAGGCGTTCAGCTTCAATACTGCTCATAACTTATTAACCTTGCGACTCTTATGTTTGAAGTACCAGTAGTTGTTTTCTGTATCCATACTTTATTCATGTCTGCATATCCTGCAGTTACATGCTTATGATGGCAGTGATTCTAAAATTTTTAAACTATGTTTGAATCCAGAATGCCTATGTACTATATATAGGTTAAATGTAGGCATGACTACTATAAGGAAGATGGATTCTCTCACATGTTTCATGTTATAAGGTAGACTTCCATAGAAAATGTTGGAGGACATAAAATTGATTTTAAACTATTCTTTGAAACTTTTAGAAATAAAGTACAAGTAAGTAGACTTTCTTCAGTTTCTTTTAATTTCAAGGAAAAATTCTTGCTGATCCTAAGAAGGCTTCTTACCAGGCTAATTGAGAGTAAAGTTGGATGAACAAAAAATTTTCAGTTGGTTCCCACTGCATCTAGGCCATCCAGGTACTCTGGTATTAAATAGCAGTAATTATCAGTAAAATAATGGGATGTTTGTGGACAAGTATGCAATTTAATGCACTGTGCACTGCATGAATGTGCCTGAAAACTGAGAGACTCTGTGGGTCATTTAGTCCAGTCCCTTCTTATTACAAGGAATAATCCTTCCATAACTGTGTCAAACTTTATCTTAATGTTAATTAAATTGCTAGCTGTCTTCTTTCCTGCTGAATGGCAGTTGTAAAATTTTGTTCTATGATGTCTCCTGGCCTCCAGCCTGGCTGACTGTGGCAAACTTACAGATACACAGTTTTATGGCAACTTTTTCCTCTAGCGTAAGTAGCTTTTCTACCCACCTGTTATCTACTGCAGCCACATGTGTGATCTAATAAAGAGCTGTCCTGTTTAGTCTGTGTTTTGACTAAGGTAGATGGTCTTTTTCAGTCTGTTCTTCAGCTACCTTGTTTTTAGAATGAAATTATGTTTTCCAGACAAGTTTTTACCAATGCAAATATGATCTTCCTTATAAGGTCTCACCAGGGCTTTATTAGAATGGCATTTATGCTTCTGTAGCTTTTTGGAGAATTATTTGAATGGTAGGTACATCTTGCTGCATTTATCTTTTTCACGGCTACATTGCATTGGGAGTTTAGTCACAGAATCAATACTCATCTTGGGACTGGTTAACTATTTATCTTCCATCTTGTTTCTATTGGATGACTACTTGGTTTAAGAATTTCTGTCATTGGTAACAACAGTCAGTACTGTTATCGGTATCCTTAAGATCATCTTTTTGCCTCTGCTGGTGGTACTTCCCATGTTTGTGATCCAAAGATGTTAACATTGCGTCTCATGTAGTAGGACTGAAATGAAACAAAGCTCCGTTGCTCACCCACTTGCCCATTTTTCCCCTCACTGCCCTACCCGTTTGTCCCCTCTATTAATCTACTCCTTGTTATATTACCTTTTGGTAGTAAGCCTTCTAATTACTAAAATAATTTTTGTTGAACTCCATTGTCTCTACTTTATCAATTTCCTGTATAATACCACATATAATTCAAGTAGATTAGGCCTACTCCATTTATTTTTCCTAAGAAATACTACTTTATTAAACAGAGCTGTTTGGCACAATCTCTGTGTTACACATGTTTTTCTGTCAACTCATTTTCCATTGACTTTGATGCCTTTGATTCATTCTTTCCTTTAAAATTTGTTCAAAAGTGAGGCATACAGTTATTTTTTCCTTGTACTTAGTTCTGTGCTTGTCATTCTAACATCAAATGATACCATCATGTATTTTGTACTGTTGCAAAAAAAAAAAAAAATCTCTGCTTTGGGACTTCTGATGTGATGAGAGAGTTTTTCTTGTTTTCTATAGTTAGTGGGTATGCTGTCTTCAGCATTTACATTGTGAATCTTGTTTTTCCTTTCAATGTACTCTTCCAAATTCAATTTCAGTTGTGCTATAGTGGTTTTCTTGTGTTCTTGTTCTTTTTCTATTTATATGGATAATGAACTTCTTGTTAGCAAGCTCTGACTCAGACTGGTAACTTGTGTTTCTGACTTCCAAGGCTTACCTTTTGGTTGGTCATTCTGTCTGGGGGGGATTGTGGGTTGGTTGTTTGGGTTTTTTGCTTCCTCTGCATTTATTCATCCAGCTAAATTTGTGGTTATTCCTTTTAAAGGGTTCTACTCCCTTCCCAGCCCCTTCCCCCTCTGCCTTAGGGAATCTGTAGTGAAGGCAAGTTCCATAGGTATTTTAGAGAAGATTCCTTAAATAATCTACACACATAATATTGTTAAGTACTACATAAAATTCATCAATATCTTTCCATATATATTATTGTAAAGGTATATTGTATATCTATATAAGGAAATGATACATCAAGGACAGCCTGATTATCCTCAATACCTGGATTGTTGTAGCCTGAGGCTGTATCAAAGTCCCTGTCCTGGATTGCCTATAAAGTGTAAAGCCTTTTGGTCAGAGAAATGCAGGATTCTAATAATTATTAATAGCTATTCTATTAATTATTAATAATCCTTTGCTTGAATATTCTGACTATGTGAATAAGATTCTTAAGCATTGACTTACTCAGTGGTAGAGCACTGTTAAAGTTTGCTGTCTCTTTAAACCATCTCCTTTCCTTATCCCATGTTTGGTATCACAGAGAATGACTGTAGCACTGACCTTCTGGTCTGGTCACACTTCCTGAGTATGCTAGACAAAGCATAATACAGGTTGTAAATAAACACCCTTAAAATGTGAAAAATCTGATTTCCAGCAAGATTTTTCTTTCCTGTTCTTTTAAGCTTTCAAAACCTTTCTGCCCCCAGACTTGGGTGTGTATGCCTGTGTTCAGCTAGGGAAAGGTGCATTTGGTATTTGCATTTTGAGGGTGGGTTGTTTTTTTTTTCTCCTGACAAATTTGCAATGGCTTAGTCATGCAATCTTTGAGGTATTTTTGAAGAAAACAATGGTGCTTATTTTTCATTTCCCTCAACCTTTATACTTGTCTCTAAACTAGTTTTCCAGAAAACTTTTCAAATAAATTCACTAAGTTCTAATGCACTGTATTAGTTTCTCATCTAAACTTTGAAGTGTAAGAGTTATAGAGATCCTTCAGAATATAAACTTAACTGGTGGCAGTATTTGTCCTATGTTCATACTTTTTTTTAATTAAAAAAAAATCCATCATGCTATAAAACAAATCTTCATTAAGTTTACTTTTCCTTCTTGCTTCCCCTCTAAAGAGAGATACAGTGTTTGATCCTGGTAAGTTTCTTGAATGTGTAGCCTCTTGTTTCGGTGATTGTACCATGAAAGAGGAGGATATGCCATCACAAAAAAAAAAATAGTACTTAGTGCAAAAGTTAGCATTGCTTCCTTGACTGAACCCTCTACTTCTTAGGAAGATGAAATATCTTTGAAAGGTATGAGTACCAAAGTGGCAGAGAATGATGCTGCATGTTTTTTTCAGTTGGGGAAAGGAAGAATCTGCTCTCCCTTGTGCTTGGGTCCGGACAGTTAAGCGGCCGTTCTTCTGATGATGTGCTTTCAGAAGTGTTCGTTGGGAAGTAGCAAGATGCTGATTTTACTCTGCTTTCCTTTGTTACCAGGATTTTCAGTTTAGAGATACAAAACCATTCTTAAACAGCTGTTGGATGAGGCCATCATATTAGTGAGGCAATTGTCTTCTGACCTCCCTCTGACCAGAAAGTTGAACAAAGGAATTTACAAGATTCAGCTGCAATGCAGGGCACTGCTCAGCACTGGATCTTAAACCCGATTAGACTGAAGCTGCTGCAGAGGACAGTAGCTCATTTATAAACAATGCAGGAAGACTAGCTGTAAGAATCAGATACTTTAATCTTCTGTGAGTTAGACTGTCTCCACTGAACATTCTCTTGAATTGTGCACTCCACGGAAAACTAGTTTAGCTATAACCTAATTCAAGAAGCTTTGCTTACAGGGAAGGCTTTGCTCGTGAAACTTGACTAGATGTCAACTTATTGTTGTGAGATTTCACTGGATGAACTTCAGTTTAAAAACTAGTTCTAGTTGTCTGTGGGATACTCAGATCTCTACAGCTGTCACACATGATGACAAAACAATTTAATGTGTAGCTTGTTCCAGGGCTTGTCCTGAAATGAATGCACATTAACTGAAAATCAGCTAAACTGAAGCAATTGCACTTAGTAAAAAGAGGTACTTCATGGAGAATTGAAGAGTATTTATCAAAACAATATCAAATAATTAGATTATCCACCTTTTACTGTGTTTTTGCAACTTTTTTGATAATACCAGCTTTGTAAAACAGCTTTGTAGTTTGTAGTTACAAACATTAATATACAGTCATCTTGTCGCGTATGAATTTGTATGTCGATACATAGACTATGTTAATCTCCAGAAATTGGGAACTTTGCTTAAAATAACTACAAATTTTACTATTTTATTGGTGTTTAAAACAGAGATCTGAGATCTGCGACAAAACTCCCCAAAAGGTGGGACAGGTTGTGGTGTTTGATTTGTTTTTGGTTTTGTTTTTTTTTTCTCATATCTCATTCCAGCTTCTCAGTGAACTCACAGGGAGGAACAGTTCAGTCCTAGAATATGTTAAAATAGTTATCTTCTGTCATATTCGGCAAAAGCAGAATGTTACAGCTGGCCTTGTCCAGATACTCCAATTATTGCTGACCAGCTAATCAGAGACTTTGTTGGAAAGCCCAATGAAGGAATTTGTTAGTTCTGAAGTTTTAGTGGTGTATTGACTTACCAGAGTTGAAAGTGTTAAATTAACAAAAATCTTGCCTAGTCTTGCTGCCATTGCTTTTCGAGTGCAATAATAGACCATCTCCAGACTGCGCATAAGTCTTCCCCCCATAGTATTTTGTATGTGGCAAAATTCCTGCTACGGATGTGCATGATGGATAAAGTGTGTCCAGTTCTTCTCAGTTCTTCTGGTCCTTACTTTGTAATTGCCAAGATTTGTTCCTGTCACTCTGGAACCATTGTTGAATCAGTACAAGGAGAATCTTAGACAGAGAATTAAATTTAGCTTTGGCTTAGAAAAACGATTCTTTTAGATTGTGTAACAGTGTTTTATGCAAAATAACTGCTTATGTCTCTTTACTCTAGAGCTGTGAGCCTTTTTTGTTCAGACTAGTGATCTTGCCTTACGTATCATGTTAAAGCAATAGAAAGAT
Organism: Phoenicopterus ruber ruber; assembly: GCA_009819775.1. Lineage (NCBI taxonomy): Eukaryota > Metazoa > Chordata > Aves > Phoenicopteriformes > Phoenicopteridae > Phoenicopterus > Phoenicopterus ruber. Next base: position 36,282,090 of record CM020220.1, read on the forward strand.
GCATGTTTAGAACTCTAATAAATATTCTAGACAGGGTATATGGTATTTCTGTTTGTGGTGATGGAGTAAAGCTATTACTTTTATAAATCTCACTATTCAGGAGTACATATGAATAATTCAGTCAGGAGTCTAAGATCTTTGTATATTGCCACCTGCTCATTATTCAGAAATTCTTGTTACAGTCTGCTGTTGCCCTAGCAACATTCTGAAAATTAGTGTTGCATCTATGAAAAAGCTTTTGTTTATCTAGCAAAGCCCACTCTCCAATCTGTATTATTGCAGGATGCATCTCAAGTGGCTACTCCAGGTCCCAGCCCTAGTTGTTTAAAAAATAATCATCTCCTTTTACGTGGCATTAACTGAAATTTTTTTGTAACTAGTCATAGATACTAAATATGATGCTGATTTACCTTAAAGTCCCTGTAGGGTCTGATAATGCCTTTATATTATCTCATTTGAGTAGAGATGCTTGACTGTACAGATACGCAAGAAAGTAAAAATCACATGTTGACTCCTGGTGTTCTTAGGGTCCCTCTCTGTGTCCCCTACCCATCTCTCTTCTCCCTCCTTTCTCCCTCCCCCTGTTGATTTTTACATGAGAAGTCGGATCTTGTTTAACCTTAAACACCCTGGGATTTAGAAAGATCTTTCTTTGTGCTGATGAAGTTGACATTAGCCAAATTTGGGGTGGGAGCAGAGGTGGTGTTAACAAAGTCCTTGAAACTGCTAATGCCGCAGCTAACAGAAGTCTCACAACTTCAGCTGTCACTGTTTTAGGATGAACATACTTATCTCACAAGATATACCAAGATCATTTACTTTTAGAACAAAATCAAGGAGTAAAGCTGATATTCTGGATTGTATTTTTTCAAGAGAAAAATAAATTGAAAAACAATATTAAAAAAATATCCAACTTCTCAAATCTTCTCCATTGTCGTGAAGCAAGAGAAAAGCTGCAGCCCTTTCCCTAGCCACTCTTTTATATGTGGTTCAGATCTTCCTTCCCTGTTGTATTGTCATTTGTTTGGTTCAACCCTACAGCTACTCTCGTTCCTTTCTGTATGAGTGGAAGATAACGCATACCTGCTCTGAGGAAACTTGTCACTCTTGTCTTATCTGACCTGTTGATTTTCAGATTCTGAGTTCTGGAGAGTAATAAAGACTTGTGCTAAATTAGCAAGCTGTAGTCAAACTTCACTTCAGAAAAATACTTATTTATCCAGACTCTTACATCTCCCTTGGTTTAAACTAATGCATTCCTTAGTCTTTTGCCTCTGAAGTACTTCAGGATTGGAATTGATGAGATGAGAAGTTTTGATTTCTCAGGGGTTGTCTTTGTGCCTGCTTCATGACATGAAAGCATGCTGGCAGCCATTGCTACCAGTTTGCAATGTTTTAAGAGTATATGGAACTACAGAGAGAGAACACAGAAGGAAAGGACTTCTGACAAATCACGGGCTTTCCAGAAGGCTGGAGTAATATTGTTATTTTCAAGAACTGTCTGGTTTTGGCTTACAGTGATCTTGCGGGTATTTAATCTAAGCACCTGATAACTAGCGACATAGTAAATGTTAAGTTGTGGGAAAGGACAAGTGTTCCCTGTTCCCGTGTTCATAGTTGTTTAGAATTCTTTGGGATGATAACACAATTTGTTGTGCTATCCAAACACGGATTTTTATAAACGTGAGAGAGAAGGTTTGTTGTTTGGGGTTTTGTTATTTTGGGGATAGCCGTTGTTATTTGGGAACTTTTATTTCAGCTGTCTCTTTGCAGAAAATAACACTGGCTTAGAATAAACAGTTTCTTACAGTTCTCTATTCTCATTTTTGTGTTCACAAAACTGCTGGTCATTGTGACTTTTTGCTGGAATAGACAAAAACTTAGTTTGATTGGTTGCTTGATAGTGTCTTTACCAAAAAAAAGTTGATTTTGTATCCCCCTCAACATTCCCCTCCCCTCCCTAGTGTGACAGCTCTGTATGTATTGCTCATAGGTTTTGGATAGCATGGCTTCAAAATCAGTACATTCTGAGGAATGATTATTTGCATATCACATACCTTACGGAGACTAGGTTTTGTTAAGAAAAAAAAAATGGGGGGAAAAAATGGAAAAATATATCCAGTGAGGCAACACAAGTTTGTTCTGAGTGTTCACACTTAAAGCAGATATTGTGATTTTAAAAATTCTTTTCAGCATCTGGGACTTTCATATGCCTGGCCCACTATGTCAGTCCACTTACTGGGTCACTTATGGGGAAGCCCTATCAGAGATGTTACTTGTTGTTCAGACCGTTGCTTCTACATTTAAAAAAAAACCAAACCCAAAACACAATGAAACTTATGTGGCTGAGAGGATATTACAGCATATTGTTTTGGCTTTCAGGCAGTTAAGATGACCTTAAACTCCAAGCTGCAAGTGAGTAGCTTAATTTTCTGCTTAGCTAATGCCTGGCATTTTCATGAGACTGTATAAAAGCAGAACATCTAGAACAGTCTAAATTTAAACTACAGTTCAGGAAAAAGTTAATACCAAGATAGGAATGCAAAACTAGACATAGCATGTTCATTAGGTTTGCGTGAATCTATCATCTTGAGACTAAATTTACAATTCCTTTAATTTTTTTCTTTTATTTTTATCAACAGTGAAGTAGGTTAGGTCGTTTGTGGAGAAAATGTGAAGGTCTTGAAAGGATTATAGACCTGTTTTTTAGAAGTAACAGTGAATGTTGAATATTCACTAATAGGAACAGCTGGGGGTGATAGGACAGAGAATACAGTGATTAAACATGTATCTGACAAAATTAAGTAACTGATCTTTAGTATGGCTTTGTGATACATTCACTCTTTTGTTTAGCATGAGGCATTTCTCAGTGGTTTGCTTAAACTGTGATACTTGTAAAGAGATTTTTAGTCTTGAATTCTGTGAATGCTAGAAGTATTTTTTCAGCTTGTTTTTATACTGTTACTCTAGACTTTTTCATTAACAATAAGTTAGTCTTTCATCAGCAGTTGGCCCTACAAATGGACCCACCAGACAGACACTTGCTCATTTGGTATCCATGGTCCAGAAGGCATTTGAAACGTAATTGCATTTAGTCTTTAAGACTAGCTTTGTACAGTCAGTGTTTTGGAATTGCTTGAATTTATGGCTTTGGCTTAAGGTCTACTGTATTTAGACCTGGACAACACTTTGTCATTATCTAGTGACGATAGCTATTTGGTGACTAGCTTCCAAACAGCAGTAAAATTGTTACATTTATACGAGCAAGAATAAGAATATATTTCACTTCTTGGAACAAAAATAAAAACACCAGAGAATGATGTTTATTTTAGCTTCATCACTATACTGTCTAAACTGTGCTTATGGTGCAAAGGAATGAAATTGCAGTGCTTGAGGGTTTGTGCTTTCTTGGAAGTGAGGGGTTTTTATAGGGAGATTATATGAACTAAATACAGAATAGGCATTTGTGACCCGTCTGGAGTTATGTAATTTCTCTAAGGGTAGAGATAAAGATATTTCTGTTCAATAAAATGTTTAAGACTTACTAGCAGTTCAGAAGAGACAAACTCAAAATCAGTCAAGTGGATGAAACTCGGTGTCATCAGAAGATGGCTTCATATGGCACTTCTGTTAAGCTCATGTAGATAGGCCAGACATTACTTACACCGTTAAGTGTCTCCCTTTCTCATGTAACTGAGAAAAGCTACTCTACTTCTTTTAGGTTTATAGATAAATTTCATTTTAGAATTGTGATAAGTAGTTTACTTAAAATACCCCATTCTAGTCTTTTTTTTAAGCTTTTTGCTTCTTAAGCTTTTTCTTAAATGTCTTTTGGTTGGTCCAGAAGCTTGCTTTTTAGCTTCTTCTTTGAGTCTTCAAAGAACTAATTTTCTTTCTCTTCCTTTGTTCATTCTAGCTAACAACAGGCTTCCCTTTTAGAAGAACATTTCAGTTAGCTGTGTGCTTCCTCCTCCAGGAGTTTGTGTCTTGCCTTTTCTGCCCTGAAAATGTACAGGCCTGTAAATCTTACTGTGAGTTGTTTGGGAGAATATAGGGCCCTTGTGACTCAAGTGATTGGATATTGCAGAGCCAGTAACACCTGCTTCCCAAGTATATCCTATGTAACAGAGTGTGCTATTTTTTTGCTTTTTTAATGAGTTCAGATTTCTGTCTATGTCAATACTTCTGTTCAAGTTTTATAGAAAATTTCATTCAGGGAGTCCAGTCTCCTCTATTCTGTGAGTCAGATACTGGTTTGGGGGCGCTTGGTGGTACACTTTGGCCACTTACTGAGTTGTGTGATTTTGTTATAAGTTCAAAAGAAAAGAAAATGAAGATATTAGTTTTCACAATCACTCCTATTGAGGTTTTCAGTACAAGTATCATAGAGGGTATTGTTTGGTAAGGAAAATGGTTTTGAAGTGGTTGTGGCTGTGTTGCATATCTTCACTTTTTTTCTTGAGCAAGCCTAGAGAATCCTTCCTCCTTTAGCAAGCATCTGATTGCTTTCTAGACTGTTTTTCATTTCTCTCTTGAATATGTGTCTTGTATGCTTGATTTGTGGTATTGCTTTGAAATTTGAATTTAATTATTTGCATATCTGTTTCTGATCTTATGATGCCTATTCTGTTAGATTGTATTTCAGCAAATGTAATTGTGTGTGTTTGATAAGAGATACAATTTACGCATGTTCCAAGTGGAAGATTGGCTAAGTCAGGGTTGCTAATGCAATTGTAAACTAGCCCTGAGTGCTCCAACTCCTGTTTCCAGGATGTAAGTTGTTATTTATCTTAAGCACATTAATTCTGTGTCTTGTCTCATTTAAGAGAAATGTTAAGGCATTATTTTTATGATATTTGGTTCAAACTATTTTCCTATTTCACATATGTTAACAAGTTATTTCTGTATTCATTTACATGTAGTTGCATTTGGCATAATCTTTGTATAAACACATTCATAGAGCTGTAGACACAACATCAAACAGGCATTTATACAGTACATTTCCTAGGCAGGAATATTTCAGGTGGCTATTGTTTCCTGTCAAATTTCCTTTTTAATGTTAAGCACAGAAGCCCTGAAGACTCTTTTAATATTAAGCTAAAAATTATTTCTCATCTCTTAAGGAAAACTTTGGTTGTTGTAGGCATTGATGGTTTTCTTGTGATTGTAAAGAAGCCTCCCTGTGAAGGGACTGAAATTACAATAACTAGACCTGCATTTTGGGATCTTCCACCTTAGATTGCCTCTATTTTTTTTTTTTTCCTTGCCCTCATTTCATCAGTCTTTTGCCATTTCCCACTTTAATGAAATCCACCGCTAAAACCCACACCTTCCTGCACCAGTCTGTATGGAACAGCAGCAACTGAAAGGAAGATAACAACCTGATGGGAAGGAAAGCAAAGTGAAGTACAACAGATTGTACAAGCTTTAGTAGAAGTGATGCAATTCCACTCTTGCTGCAACTGTGGGGTAGAAAAGATCCTAAATCTTTATATTTTGCACTTAGTTAATGTAGGTGTTAACACCTCCCTCCACCATTTTAAAATTATAGAAACAAAATGTGGTTTTTATCTCCCCTTTGTGTATTAGTTTGTATTCATAACATAATATGCAAAAGAGGCACCTTTTAGTAGAGTGCAGCTAATGACAACTTACTGCAGAAGGTTTTGTTGAATACTGTACTAATTGTCAAATTTTACTGATAGCTTCGTGGTATGTCTTTAGGTTGACATTTTCATTTTTGTTTAAAATTCTGCAGTTTTAAAGATGCAGACAATTTTATTAAGTTGATTCTAGTATAAATTTTTTCACTTGACCATATGTCTTACTTTTCTATGCTTTTATTCAAAAGGGCATCTGGTAATGATGGTAGTTAACAGACTTAATTGGCCATGGGTACACAGCGCAAATATCTTATTTCTGGGTTGGTTGACTCTTTTTTTTAACTCTATTTTTAATTATCAATTGTTCTCAACAAGATTACAATTTATAGAGCTCTATTGCAGAAATGGAGACTCCGAAGTGTTAAGATGAAGCTTATTCCATAGTTCTGACACGCATTTGAAGTCATGAGAGGAGCCTGTAGCTCTAGTGCGTATAGGGTGTAATAGTGTATACCAGCCTGCTTTGTTCTTGGCTTAGAACTTCCCTTTTTTTTTTTTTTTTTTTTTTCCAAATAGCATTCTCTTCTCCTCTGTGGTTAGATACACGGTCTAACCTTTTCCAGGAGGCAAAGGTATTAGAGATTCTTCTAGTGGAAATAATGAGAAACGGTGAACTCCTGGAAAGAAGGAATGTTATCTGATAGAATCTGGACAGCTACAAGGTGGGGATTATGTGGAAGTGCCTCATGGAATTATTCACTGGAGGCTTTTTTTTTTTTTAAGCTCCTGCTGAGGGATAAGCTTCTAGTTATGGGGGAGAAACATAATGACTGCTATTCCCATTTTTAATCCATAATGACTGCTATTCCCATTTTTAATCCATCAGTTAGAGCAGACCAATACAGTTGCGTAGGGGGGGGAACGGTTTTGGTTTTCTTATGACAAAGTAAACCCAGACCACTCTATCCTCTCCTGTAGGATGACAGTCTCCAGGATAGGAGTTACAGAAGCAAATAAAAGCCAAAAAGAAGTATTTGATATGTTCATGACTCCTAAAAAAGTGTGGGTGTGCGAGTTTCAGGAAAATTAACAATTTTCTAAGGGGCAGTGCAAAGTATAACAGTAGTTCATTGCCCAGTTCTTCTCTTTTTCCCTTGGGTACTGCTTTATTTCCTGTTCAGGGTTAGCTGCAGCTTGTTGCTGATTTTGATTAAAAAAATACTCCTAGGTTCTCTGCAGTGATGTATGTGAATGCCAAATCCAACTATAACAGTAGTTACACACACACGTGCACACACACATGTTTTCCTAGTGTTGTGTAAGGAGACTACTTAAGAGATTATTCTGACGTGAATGTAATCTGTATACTGTGTCCAAAAATTAAAAACTGTTCTTTTTGGCAGCATTCAAAGTACAGACCGTGCAATGAATGTATTGTGCACATAGGTGTTCACCTATATGGAATTCATATGATCCAAAAAAAAGGAATTTTATTCTCTAACCTCTTGCCAAAGAAGTCTAGAAGTTTTTACCATGAAGAACAATGCTCCCATTGCAGACCAGGTGAAACCTCAGTGAAAATATCAAGAGCCTCCCAGAATCATGCTGTTTGTATATATTTTCTTAGGGTTATTATAGACTTGTCTGTTGGGAGCTAATTGGGTGTGTTGATGGGACAACACATGTGAGATGGTGCAGTGTTATCTAGATTAAAAGAACTGTGAAGCCATAGCCTGGGGAAGAACGACAGGAATAGCTGGCTTGTGTACTAATGTAAGGAGGTAACTGTTGAGAAGAGAGCGAGCCAGCAGTTACATTGAACCTGCCATGCACAAGAAGAAAACAGGTCTGCCAAGAGCTGCTATCTTCAGCTAAAGGAAAAAGGCTTACTTTTTTTTTTCCTTATGATCCTGCTGGTCAGGGATGACAGCCGAGATGCATCAAGTGTGCGCCACTGCTGTTTGCAGCCTGTTAGAGTGGAGGCTTTCAAGCTGGAGCACAGAGGTAGCAGAGGAGGGGAATAACAAGCATAGGAAGATTTAGATTTAGACCTGTCGCAGACCGCAGCAGTCTCAATACCAAAAGATACTTTTTTTATATTTTGTTCATAGACATTTATAAAAATATCTCTTGGTATTGAGACTGCTACAGTCCGTGACAGGTCTGAATCTTCTTATGCTGGTTGTTTGTTATTTATTATTTCCTATGCTTGTTATATTATAGAAATGTGTGTTTGTGTATGTATATATACATGTGCATATATTTTATATATGTATTTTTAACCTTGGCCCTTAAAAATACAGGGTCCTGATCTGTTGGTCAGGAATGATAGCCTCCCAAGATCCCACCTCTCCTCTCTGGAGCCCCCGAATTAAAAATACTGCTCCATTTGCCTTCCAGCCTTGCTTGGTACACAGGATTCTTCAGAGTGGTGGCTGGAGAAGTACAGAAGGGACATTATCATTCTGCAGTAGTACTGCTGAGCACTGTGGTAATGCTACAGATGGGGTAGCCATAGCAGTTTCTCACAAGCAAGAAAATTATAGAGCCCTGGTCTGGATACTGATTTTGGAAGTTTGATAATTAGCATATTATATTAACTGGCTTTTTTTCTACCCCTCTGTTCAGAAAATGTTTTTCTTCCTTATTTGGGTTCTGATAGTGGTTATGTGCCAGTCCAGAAAATTATGGCATTCATACTGTTGATGACAACTGCGTTTATCTGCTGGCACTGTAAAGTAACTTACTGATGTTTTTTTAAGTTGGATTCAAAATGCCAAACTGAAGAAATAAAAATGTTTAGAAAGGAAATTAGTATCTTTAGAGCGTTAACGTTTTTGTCCTACTTCTGTGTCACATCAAAATTTCTTTCAGCGTGGTATAAACTTTCATTTTGAGAGTCGTCTGACTGTTAATGGTGCAAGTGATTAAAATCTGTGCAGCCATTTTATAGCACATTCACAGCTTCAGCAGGCTTTTGCATCACTTGCTTGTGAATTGCTAATGAGGAGCTCAAGATAGGCTCTGCGCATTTTGGTGGCTGTGCGTGGGGACTGGCTGGGTGTCACTGACAGCACGGCGCCCAGCTGTTGATTTTCTATTGTCTCAGAGGCTTCAGCAAGTGCCTCCACAGACCGCTTCAGTGTGGACCTGCGGGCGCTGAGTGATCAGCTAAGCACGTCTGTGCAGCACGCTATCTAAAGGCGCATGCAGAGCCTTGCATGAGATATTATGGAAAGCACGTCTTCAGTAACTGCATAATGAAGCAAAATGCCAATATGATGCAGGTATGTGAGTTCTGAAATAGGGTATGTAAACGCTATCTGAAAGAAGAAGAATGAAATGTCTGTAGACAAATTGCAGTTTGCATTTGGTTTTCCTTTTTTTCCACAAAGCCATTTTAGGCCTAATCAATTAACAGAGATCATCAGCCTCCCTAAATCTCTTCTTTCTTTAAACATTGACTTTTAAAAAGACTTTCTTCTATCACCTGGTTTAATAATGGCATTCTTGCTAATTTTTGTTTACTGGATATCCTACTTGTGCTAGGATTGGAAAACCATTATAAATATCTCTGCTAAAACAAAACAATATTCCTCTGTGGCAAAAATGGAGGAGATGTGTATATTTTTATTTAAAGTATTACTGTTATCTCCATTCTAATGAGGAACTATAAGTAAGATTAAACTTCTTAATGAAGATAAGTTTTGAACTGAAAAACAGATTTCAAATCAAGATAGGAAGAGTATTTACAGTAGCCTGCATAAAAATGTTTTTTCCTATGCAGGGTGTTGATGACTCTCTTTTGTATTGTGGACCAAATCTCCTTTTCTTGAGATAACAGGTAGTTTTGGGTGGCTGTTAAAAATCATGGCACTTGATTCCATGAAGATCAATGGTCATTTAATTTTTTTTCAAGTTTCTGCACTATCAAAGCAGACATCAGAACTGCTATGGCTTTGTTATAGACTGAGCAAAAATGCACTGCTAAAGGATTGATGTTTGTTAGGTAGACAGTTTTAAAATTCTGATTTGTTGTTACGTGATATTTATAATCAACAGATTTTTAAGCTACCAGATGACATGTATATATATTTGTGATGTGGTGTTTTGTGAAGCTATGGAAATGATACGTAGGTGAGATTATTGACAGTGGTCCATGGAAAGTTTTGTTGCATTTCTCTTGTTTGCTTTGATGTTTTTTTGTCTTTATTTTACTTGATGCAGGGAGAGACCATAATGGTATGGTAATTCACCAAGTCAGTGATTCTTGTTACAAAGGGGAAAGAAAGTGCCTGTTGTATTTGAAGCTTTTGCTTCATAACTTTTTTGAAAACCAAGCCCATTTCATAATCTTTAGTATCTAGGGTCCTAAAGAGAATCTTTAATCTGGCCTGGTAACTCTAGGAGTCTATTCCTACCATCCGCTGTTGAAATTTGTGTGTCTATTTCAGAGACCCTTTTTTTCCCCCCCTGTTGTTATCAATGGAAATACTGAAGGAAAATGTAAGCTTCTATATTCTAAGAATAAAACCTGAATTCTGTATAAAAAATGGTTAGTTGCTGTGTGCAGTTCTGGATGGCTGTTTTCTAAATGAAGTGAAGATTTGTATCTTTTAAGAAAGCTGCTATTTGAAGGATATCCACTGAAAATAGTCACAGGCAATGCTTCAGTTTGTTTACTTAAAATAACTGGGGGAAAAAAAAATCAATCTTTGACTATTTTTAAGTTTTAGTTTGCTACTGTGTCATCTGAGGACATGTACATGGTGTGTACTTTATTTGATGTTACTTGTTTTCTGCATGTACTTTTATTTGTTATGTGTTTTCTGTTAAGTGTTTTGAGTAGCAAGATGATTTTTCTGCTGCATCTGAACTGAAAATATTTATATACTCTTACTTCTATCTTGTTTCTAATATACTAATATTAATCAGTGCTGAGCTGAAAAGACTCTTGAAGATACCATTGGTTAGTTTACGGTTTGGTAATATAAAACAAGTTTTTAATTTTTCTGTTTTTTTTTTTTTTTAAGCAACCTTAAACAGCTCAGGCTATACTTATACTTTTATTGTGCTATAAAACCTTTGTGATGTTTAGTAAGCATTGATAACAGCAGAAAGGGAAAACCAGTTATTTTTTCATGAACTAATAATTTTATTTACAACAGACACAGGGAAAGTATATTGTGACTCTTCTTCTATTCCATTTTAAGGCCTTAATGCTAGAAATTTAGCTTCAGGGAATGATCTAATAACAGGTGATTCTTCTTCAGTTTTTAAGAGTTCTTTATTAAAAAGACAACTGACTATTTCTATTTGATAGTTTAAAACAGGTAGATGCTTCAGTATTGGGTCCTTGATCTGAATGACTTTATGACCTAAAGGTATTAAATAGATACACAACAGTATTATATGGTGATGTGGAGTTTTGTGCTATGTGGTATTACAGAGTGTGTTTTGTGGAAGTGTCGGAGGCTTTCTAAGTATGTAGTTGAAAATGAGTGAAAATTTTATGGAAAAAAAATCTTGCAAGATGACAAAAGGAGCTGGTAAAGGATGATGGGTAAGTATGCAATATAAACAAAATAAGGATAGAAAAGGAGGAGTTGCGGATTGCGTGAAAGATGAAATGGCTTGAAGTTGGGGGAGGGTGCTGGTGTGGGGACACGGATACAGAACTGTACGTACATCTGCTGTAGAGCTCCCAGACTAGAAACAGCTTAAGAGACAGGAGGAGTTTTCCTGCTGTCAGTTAGGTTTCTCTGAATGATGTAAGCTAAGCCAAGAAAATCTTCCGTCAGCATAATTGTTTCTACAGAGCTTCTGCTGGTACAGCAATGTCATGTGAGAAGGGCATTCATTTTTCACCTCCCAAGCCAACAGAACTATGCTAGCAAAACTAAAGATATGTCATGTTCTATTTCATAAGTATTTCTAAATAGTTCTTTCCTCATGCCTTTAGACAGGCATGTTCTTTGGGGGAGGAGGGGCTTAGCCATTCAACATACGTATTGTCCACTAACCTAATGCTTTGCTGTTTCTGAGGTATGTCATTTTTGAAAGGTTAATGCTGTAATAGTGTTCAGGCTAAAATGGCTTTTGTCTGCCAGCTTATGTTACCCTGTGCAGATGCTTGCCAGTGAGACAATTATATAAAAAATAGTTTTTAGTTAACTGTCTTGAAGTCTGTTTCAGAAATTTTCTTTCCCTCTCTCTCCCTCTTCAGCTAAAAAAAAAAAAGGCGAGAACAGATCCTAATGGAGCAATGACTTCAAATAGTGTATAAACCATTTAAGATTATTTTAGTTACCCTAATGAGAATGGACTAGCCGCAGAGTTGTGTTTTATAACAATATGTATATGCTAGCCAAGTCGGTTTTCATCCAACACAGATTGTTCAATGCTAGAACCGTAATTTCATCAGAAACCCTGCATCTGTTGAAACATGTGGATTGAACATTCCTGCTCTGTCAGGAGGACTTTTGTTGTTCATGTTGTGTAGTTCTCCTAGTCAAAACAAGGATTGTAGTGTGGCCTTTTTTCTTAGACAGTATCCTAGTATGCCAGCCCTTGCCTTTTCCTAAAATGGTTAAATTGTCTGCATTTTTTTTTTCATTGAAAGTGCATATTTTGACACCATACAAAAAGAAAAACACCAGAAGCCTGCTGGATTTCATAGTAAGCTGGAAGCACCTTAGCAGAGACCCTTTATCATGTTACATTGTAGCAGGGGCTACCTCCTGAGGACTCTTTCATTTGCCATGAGGAAACAAGACAATGTTGTTTACTTCCTTTGATGTACTTTGCTCTGATTGTTTGTATCCTAAAAGTCCAAAATGAAGTCCAAGAAGAGAACTAATAAGAGATCGACAGTGCTCTGTGCGGAATGGAACGGCTGACCCTCCTGAGGAGCCAGCGCTTCAGATTACTGTGAAGAAGCACTGTATAGTGCCGGTGTTTTTTCTGCGTATCAGTGTACATTTAAACTTTTTCTAGGGCAGAATTTTTGAGTTTATGGATAACAAATGCCAACAACAAACTCCTGCTGATCTCCATAAGTACTTTAATACTGTAGTTTCCTATCAATATGTAGAATAAAGATCGCTCTAGTATTGCTGGTTGTATTTCTTATGAGAATTTCTTATTCTCATACGTGCAACTATATTCCTGAAGGAGTTATCTTGCTGTTCTTTGTCACTGCCAGCTAAGTGTTTCTGTTGCATTCAGTAGTGGACTCACAGGAGAAGGTGAAGCAGGGTTAAAGAGCCTTAGATTATTGCTCAGAATTTAAAATATAAAAAAAGGGGGAGGGACAGTTACTAGTAATATGTCTTGGCTTCTCACATGCCTATTACGGTGAAAGGTACCCTCTTTAAAAGCCTATCAACTATCTTATGAACAATGGTAGTGTCCTAGCTTATAGCCTGTGTGTGTCAGAGGGGCACTATATTGTGTTTTTAAATTGTTTGAGAGATTGTAGTACGCAAAACTTCTCAGTAAAGAAAAGATCATCTTTAAATATAATGAACTACAAGACTGAGGGCAAGTTTCCATTTTTGTTTCTGATACGCAGCATTATTGTTGTGCAAATAATATACTGCTGGTAATCTGTACCTATCCAAAGTGTGTATAGGTTTGAAGTAAGTGTTTGACAGATATGTTCTGCTGAATCTTGCTGCCATGCTTTAAGACAATGTCTCTTTCCGTCTTTCCTTCCTCTTAAGGCTGTTGACTTTGCACCAAAGTCAGTGGGTGGGAAGGTAGTATGATGGCACCTTGGTCACACAAGTGCAAAGCCCACAGTATCTTGGTGTATGCAGTCAGGGAAGGTCTGTGTAAGCTTAGCCACTAGGCCAAGCGGGAGTGATTGAGGTGTAAACATGTTCTCTTCTGCCAGCTTCTGCTGTTGTAGTAGTACCTCTGATAGAGTGACAGGACAGAGAGGTAAGAGAGCAGATTACTTTGTACAACCAGTGCAGCAAGATTAACTAGAGCATACCTACGAGAGCCTTTTATCAGTCTCGCAATTGTGAAATTTTCCTTTTGTCTTCTGACTTTCCTTTGGAGGGAGTTTTCTCAAGAAAGTCTGCAAATGTCTTCTGGTAAATTTGGTGCTATTTCTGTCCAGTTAATTTTTTTTTAATGATGTCTACACTCAGTAGGTAGTAGGATATAACTTGCATAGACAGTGGAACACATCCAGTCTTTAATGAATTTTGGAAGAGGTAGAGTAACTGCACATTATGCTTTGTATTCCGATTTATCATCATATTGTTTCTTTGAAAATCTGATTACTAAATAGCTTGGTAACCTGAATCCAATAAAAAATATCTTTTGATGCTAATGCAGTAAATAGCATTCAGTTGTTAACTGATTAATGTATAACTTTAAAATCTATGTAGATGGTATCATTGGGAAAAGCATAAATCTTTGATTTAAGTATATTTAAGTCAATGCAGCATGGCGTCATTTGTACAGCATTTTCCAGTACGTAAATGTAAACAAGATGAGGGATTTTTTTGATTCATGCTTCAAAAATGGACAAATTTCATATTTAAATGCTATGTTATTAATAAGATCAGACCTGCACGATGTCATAGTGCAGTAGGGAGGTGGAGATTCTTTGCTCCCTAGTTAGTTGTTTAATGGGTCTCAAACTTTAGACATGAGATAACATGCAAAAAGCATGTGCAGAGTTATGTATGTGTTGGCTTTTTTGGAAAAAGGGAACAGCTGCCTCTGCATAATTCCAGTTGCTATGTCTCATAATTGTACAGAGATTTTCTCAGTGAATGGTAATCTTAAGATAAGCTGCTATATTTTTATAAAAGCTGCGTGGTAGATTTTAAAAGCCTTTGAATCTCTGGGCCACAGAAGTAAGTAAAGCACTAATTGAGAGAGGGAGAGTGAAGCTTTGGTTGCAGACCCTGGCTTAAGTCTCTCGGAGCATCCCTGAGCGTAGCTTGGTCTGTTTGTGGGCAGGAGAATTGTTGCTCACCCTGGAATCCTCCCTTGCTCTCCAAGTCAGGATTTTTAAGGTTGTATGGGGTTCTTGTTTTTCCTTCTCCCTTCCTCTCCTTTATCACCTGAGGCAGTTTCCTCCAGTCCTCTTCCTGCTCCTCCCCTAAGGAAAGTTTCCCAGAAGGGACTAATCTGTTCCAAATATAGGTGCCTATCAGCTTGTCCATCTTTTGTCTCAGGATTCATCTACAGGCTCTCAGTTAACGGATACTTTTTTTTATTCCTCAAAAAAAGTATTAATCTGCACCTTCACATAGCTTTATGTTAATTAGGCTGGTGCTATTGAAGAGTGTCCTTAATTGATTACTGGGGCAGAGCACTGCAAAAAGAGGGAGGTACAACTGTTTCTCTGTCCTTCTTGTTGCTTTCTTCATGCTGGCTAGTGCTCATATAAACTTCCTGTGCGCCACCATAGCTCAGTAGCTCAGCAAAAACTACCCTTACAATTCTGTCACTTCTTGTTAAATCACGCCACGGAAAAGTTCAGGAAACACCAGAGCTGATGGGAAGGTGGAGGTGGGACCACAGTTCAGGAGCATGGGACAGAGGCTCCAGGGAGAAGGAGGAAGAAGCAAGAGCTCCCCTTTTTGACAGCAGTGAGTTCCCCATTGATTTAGCTGTCAGGCATCGGTCTAACTTGCCGAAATTAATTGTTTCTGAGCATTGTGTGTAAATAGTGGTCCTCAAGAACTAAGCAGTAGCTGGATTCAGTAATTCTCTTCTAGTTATACCTATAGTTTTTGTTAATGTAACAATGAGATAATTTTGATCAATATCTTTCTGCTTAAGGCGTAAACGTTTTCCCCTTTCATCCTAACAAAGAAACATATGTAACTTTTTTGTGAGTGTTTTTGGCTGGTTGGGGGGTTGGTGTTTGTCCTAATCACAGGAACCCTGAGGTTATGATGCTCATATAAATATGTTCATACTGTGTTTAAATGTTGCCTAAAATAATTGAGGTGAAAAATAGCTGGAAAAGCTCTCCTTGTGGCAAGTCTTTTATATAAGAGTCTTCAAAGATCTTTTTTTCTAGGGAAGGTCCTGACTTTTCTCAAAAAAACCCCCAAAAAACAAAAAGAAATTTCCATATCCAGGGAAGGCTTGTAGCACCAATATGCTAGGGGAAGGCAAGACTCTTCCCAGAGACTTTGCTGCACTAATCAATCACTTCTTCCACTTAAGCTGTGGAGGGAGTTGCTGCACAAAGCTGCTATGAAAGTTATGGTAAGAGGCCAGTGTGTGTTTGGTTTTTTTTCCTTGTGCAGCTACTTCTGTAACAGTTTTTGAAATAACACAGATCCTGTACAAAGCTCAGGTCTCCCAAAGGAAAAACAGGTAAATTTGTAGATTTCCCCTTAAGTAAACAGTGCAGCTTCTGATGAGGACAAGACTAGTCTAGTCTTTTTGTAGCAAAGGTAATTGTTGTTTAGTGCAGAGCATCTTTTATGCATTTTTCCCCTTCCTGATAATTCCTCTCTAGGGAAGATTATCCTTATAATCCTGCTTCAAAGAGAATATAAGTAAGTAAACCCAGCATTGATTCTTCCCAGTTGAATGGAATACAGCATAAATAATATAGAAAGTAACCTACCGCTGTGATTCCTCTGGGCATGTGTACCTGCATAAAGGGGTCTTTCTTTTAAGCAGAGGAATGTCAACTCTGTGACTCCGAGCTATGAGAATTGAGAAATAAAATGTAGCGAAAGCAAACCAACAGCAAAAACGTGTAATTGTAGATATATTTCATTAGATTAATATAGTCTGTTCTCAACTCTGTCCCCACTGCTTTGAGCACATTCCCAGCCTCTTCACTTAATTTGATCGGGAAGGTGGTTCTCATAGTTGAGACTGAAGGATTGCTGGTCAGAAATCTTCTGTATTACATCCTATGTTCATCTTCCCGTGGATTGCTTTTCTGAAAGACGTGAAAGACTTTGGAAGTATGAAGTGTTTTAGAAATGCTTACAGGAAATCTAGAGGTACCAGCAAGAATCAGTTTCTGTCTGTATCTCTTCTCACATTTAGCTTATGGAAACTACATAACAAATGTAACAAAACTATACAAATTTTTCATATGTATGTAAAAATCTGGGGCAAATACCAGACTTTTACCGCCTGTCTGTGTGCCTTAATATTTACACACACCCCCCCCCCCCCCCCTGCTTCTTGGTCCTGTATCTCTCCTGTCTTACCTGTCCTTCCTGTGATTGCTGGCCTTCTGGTGCTGGGATAGACAAGCAACTCAACTACTGCTGCTTCTTGCTTTAAATTTTAATACATTGATTGTTTTTGCTTTCTTTTCTTTAAACTCTAACATAGATATAAGTATGGCTTTCTTTGTACTGTTTCACATAAGCTTGGTCTGGTTTCAGGGAGAGTACAGATGGATAATTAAGTTCCAGCCTTTAGTGCTCAGATAATAAAGCAACTTCGGAAGAGAAGTACAGCTTTACATGTAACTAGAGCAAATGTTGAGAGCTAAGACAAGGCACTGCATACAGCCTGGAGATTTCTGAATGACTTGCAACAAGCCTCACTGGGAATTCAGCACTGACTGATTTTGACTGTCAGGTTAGGGGGCAAACTACTTATAATTGTAGTAAAAATGAGGTGGGTGGATATTGTCCACAACAAGGGATATAGTCTTTAGACCTGTGCGAGAATTCTGGTGAAGTATCTGGTGAACAGAAGCCTGTTTAAGAAACAAATTTTCATTTTACCTTTCTACTAACAGTGTGTTCACTTTGCGTGTTGAATGTAGATTTTTCACCCCCCACCCTTCTAATCCAGTTTCCTGCCCTGAATTTGATTGATACCAGTTATTTTGACAGCTGTTTCTAGGGTCTTTTGACAACAATGATATCGATAACAACTTTAACAAAGAATAAAAAAATCACCTTCTGTCTTTTACCTTCTTTTTAAAAGAAAAAGAATGGATTTCTTCTGTTAATGGGCAGAGCAAAGCTTCCTATCTACATTGCCAGCATGAAGGAGATGGAGGTCTTGATGCCTATTAGAGAAATTGGATTGAGTAGATCCTGTTCCCAGAAATATCTTCACTCATTACAAGTCAATTTAGTGGGTTGCCATATGATGGTTTTCAAGTCGGAACCTGAAACAAAGGACCCTGTGGTTTTCCATGTCTGTGATTTGAGAGGCTTCTGTCATAAAACTCAGGAATGGCTTTGCTTGACGTCTTCTTTTTTATCACTTGTTGTCTAGGTTGTGCAAAAGAAAGCAATAAGAGCGCAGCATTGGCAGTTTTTATGATCTTGTGACTGAAAAGCATATGTGTACATAGTAGTAGGCTTCCATCTCACAGCTGGTAATAGCAATTTTCCCTCTGAAAAGGGGCACATTCAGAATAGCTGCCTAGACAAAGTGGTTACCACTTTTCAGAAAGGGAGTTAATAGAATTTTGGATGAATGGTGGTGGTATAGTATTACCAATATGATGAAGAAGGGGAAGAACATACATTTCAACAAGAAGTGTTTAGATGGGGAAGGTTAAAGAAGACAAATATGATGTTATCCTCCACTTTTACATGCAAGTCCTTGTACTTCCTCTGTATTAAAGTAGGTGCCTATTGTTGTCACGTATAAAAGATACTAACATTGTAAGGCTTTTTTCATGAGACCTGTTGCTAGCTGTTTGAATTTTCAAGTGCAAAACCAGGTAATGTTCTACCCTTAATATTCAGTCTGTTCAACTGTTTGGATAATTTTAGGGCAGAGGTATGATGTCCCTCTTATTAAAATCTGCTAACCCGTATTGGTCTATATTGCCATCCAGTCTATGGCCAGTGTTGGCATTTGGTGTACATCAGCTTAATCAGTTTGCTTACTAGAATCTGTTTTCTCTCCAAACAGTAGAGCGAATCCTAAGGTCTGCCTTCTTGCTTTCTTCTGCTTTTTCCTGTCTGCATGGGACACAAGAAATTAACATCCCAATATGTGGGGAGGTGAAAGAGGTGGGATTTAAAAGGATCGACTGTGATCTGTGTGTCCGCCCCCCCAACCCCCATCTGCAGCACATAAAATTCCTTGAGTTTTTTTTTAATCCAATCTGTGCAAATTTAGAAACTAGAACCAAATTATCTCAGTATGAAAATTGTCTGAATTAGAGGAAACTTCAGGGATGGAATGTTATCCAAGTACCAGTAACTCACTATTGTGGGTCACAAACACAAGGATGCATTACCAATTTCAATGAATCTATGGTGGTTATTACTAAAAATCAGGTAAGCAAAGATTCATCTTTGTTATGTGTGTTTTGCTGTTAATCTGAAGCATGGGGTTTGTCATTTATTCATGGATGTACATATAGCGATTCCAGTTGACTCAAAATAGCTACGTTCTGTAAAACTAAGAAATATATATTTCGTGTGAATTGAAACTACACAGCTTTTCCTTGATTCTGTCCCTTTTACTGTAGGTTGTGTAGCACAAGATCTGTAGGCTTTAAGTCTGTCTGCAGGTGAAAAAATCTGTTCATAAAACATTTGTCTAAATACAAACTGTATGTCAGTCAACAAAAACAGCATCTCTATTCAAGTCTTGTTTACAGTAAAAGCTGTTAATCTGAGCTTCTTCATAAGTCTTAAATCACCATCTGGATTGCCTTGAAAAACTAACTCAACAACCAGTGTTATGTATCCTTTGTTGCATTTCTGCACCTTTTTATTTCCTGTTTGTTCTTTCATCTGTAATCCTTTCCCCTCCATTAGATTCAGTGAATAGGGTCTTTTACAGGCCTGAATCACAGCCCATCTTTTATCTTTCTTTTCCATACTTCTTTGCAGTAAGATTTTTTAAGCCAAATGTCTGTAGTATCTCTTACCTCTTATCAAACTGTATGTTTCTTCAGATCTAAAAAAGTAATTGTAGCCAGGCTTTAATCTTACCTGCACAGAAACCTGGAAGTCTGTGGGCCACTGGGCTGCTGTTCTATGCCATCAGTCTTCCGTCGTACTGAGGGAGTAGTTCAGCACGACAAAGTGCTCTCCTCAGAGTTGTAACTATTTATGATGAATTAAGATACCTTGGCATTTAAGGAAGAGGTGTTAAATGCTACACACTGTTTAAATGATGATTTAAAATTCTTCTTATCCAAATCTCTTCTGCAGGGTTTATTTGGGGGCAAGCAGGGAGTGCATTATTCTTGATGTGCGTGGGTCTGCTGAAGTGTTGCTTTCTGCTGCTTTTACAGTTGTTTTTCAGGAAGGGATCAAGAGATTGCAGTATCTTTATCTGTATACAAAGCAATTTGAATACGAGCTGGTGAGGCTGTTGTGGAATGTAGAGAATATAAAGTATTTGCTTTCTGGTTTTTTTCATTGTAAATCCTACTTCCTATCTTCAGTTCTGCGGGTTTTTCTTCAAACAGGATATGACTTTTCTCTCATGTAAAGTCAGTATTGTATTTAGCTAGTTTTCTGTTACGTTATTTTGTATTAAACTTTGTTTTGACAAAACATTAAAACTGATAAAAGGCTGGGCGCTGTCACAGCCTGACCTTGTAATTTTGATATTAATTGCTTTCTAGTGACCTCGTACTGCAGAATGCTTAAGTGCTCTCAGATTCTTTCAGCTAAGATGCAACTTGTTGGAGACATTGATAGCTTGCACAACTTGTCTTTCCATCCTTTCTTCCTTTATGTAGTGCAACTCTTCGTTTTGAAAGAGAACAGTTTAGCGCAGGTTCTTCACCTACATCGATTGAAGTAGTGTTTATAACCATGGTGCAAATGTCTCATTTGTTTCTTAATGTCACTTCAAACAATTCTGACGTTTTTCACTTGTTTGTTTGTTTGTTTTCCTGAAACAATTCTAATTATCATGTTACTTACATGGAAATTAAGTAGCTCAATTGAGGTGACAGAAGGTGTTCTTGATGTTTATTATCATTTGTACTGGTTTTAATAAGCCCCTGACTAGTCATGAGAAAAGAGTTTGGGGAATGCAATACAGAAATCCTTTTCAGCTATATTATTTTGGTTTATCTTTCACAGGTTTGAAAGATAGTTATTTGTGTTCTTTGCTTTAGGATATTTTCGCTATGTTCATAGGTTACATTTTGTTTGCTATTAGATGTCTGTTGTTGCCTACCACTTCAAATGCATGCTTCCTTGTGGGTGGAGATATTACTTGTTTCTCAGAAAAGCAAATCTGAAAAAGAGGGAAGATGGAACATTGTCAGTTTTTTAGAAATTTGTAAATCCTCATTCAAGGGCAATTACTTTGTTGAATAAAATAAAACTGTGTTCTGTAATTCAAGTTGCCTAAAATAAGGATTATGTATGGTGCTTGTAGATTATTAACTATGACAAAGAGAAAAATGCTGTTATCCTAACAGATTTGTGAGCTTTTGTGGCCTATTACTCCTCCACACCTGCTGGGCTGCTTATTTCAAACTGTCTTTTCAGACTCTTCTGGAAGATACCTGCTTGTTTATAGAAACAGAGTTTCACTAGGAATGCCAACAAAATGTTTATTATGACTACTTGTTAACTCTGTAATACAGAAGTATCTTGGAAGTCTAATAAAAAATATTATTACTGCTAGATAAAGCAAGTAGAATGAATAGATATGACAAATGCTGATTTCTTATGTGCTTTTTTATTGAAATGACTATTTAAGTTTTTGGGTGTCATCATGTTCCCTCTCCTCTCTTGCCCCAAATAAAAGTATCATGTATTTCCTTTGTTGATTTTTAGGCATTCGAAAGGGATGTTCTTGCTGATTCAAGACAACATAGTTCTGTCCAGGACTCTACACTGGGGATAAGGACATGGGACTCCTCCTGCCGGATTCCAGATGGTTCATTACAACTGACATCTTGGTTGACAACTGTGAAAAGGAACTTTGGATTATTTTATTTTATTTTTGTGGGAGACCACAATCCCCAAACTGTAGGATATATCAGGTACTACATCAAATACTTGATTAGACTTTTCCGTAATGTTGTTTGATTGCTCTTTGTTTTCTATGAAGAACTTTAAGCATTCAGATCTTTGTTTCTTTTAAGAAACGTAAAATTCTTGGTTTTACATCTTGCGTTGTAGCTGAGTAATGACAAGAAGTTGTTTTTCTTATTTCCTAGGGAAAAATTGGGGTGATTCTGTTATAGCTTTAATCATTAGTTATCTTTATATAACATTTAAAATTATTATAATAAATTATTATTATAAATTACAATTACTGATAATGGTGGTTGTTACCCTAATTACTAAAACTGTCTCATTTTTCTTTCTTTGTTGCTTTTGAGAGAGTGCTTAATTTTATTAAGACTAGTTTGGCTACATTTAGTAGGTAAGATAGTTCCTGCATTCAGAACTTGTCTAGTTGTTACTTGGCAACTAGGAAACTTAAAAGTTTTAATGAAATGGATGAATCTTTGCACACTTGGTGTGTTATGATTCATATATTTACTTTCAACCCTTTTAAAATAAATCTATATGTAATTCTCTTTTCCTTTCAAATGAGAAAAGCTTCCCTTATTTCTGTTGGAACCTAGTTTGTTTTGGAGAATCTGAATGTTCAGGTGGTTATTTTAAAATACAGAAGGGAAGATCTACAAGTGTTAACCTGTAGTGTAGCTCTTAGGTCTCATTTGTATAGATGTCTGTTATTATAAGCCTCTTGATAAAAGTGGTTAAAAAGAAAATGATCTCCCTCTGATACAAAGGAAAAAATAACAGGAGGGGGAGTCCTTTTTGCAGCAAAATCATGTTTATTTCGGGTAACTGTTTAGGTATGTAATTTTTTTTAAAATTAATGTAAGATTACTCAGTGATCCACTTTTTCTTTGTATTAAAGGTTCCATATTTCTTGTAGAATTTTAAAATAACCTTTTCTAATGAGGATGTCTGATATTCTTACTGTAAAAGATGAAACTGATGCAATGAAGGGTTCAGAAGCTGAATTTAAAGATACAGACTCAGTTGAAAACTTTATAAAATCAGGAAGTCAGGAGCAGATTCAAGCGGAAAAGGATGAAAATTGTCCTGATAGCAAAAACAATATGCCGGTAAGAAGCTTTTAACTTTATTTTTCACTGGTATATCATGTTAAATAAGTCTGTGTCTCGTTCTTCTCCCTTTCTCATGATCTTCTCACGTGTTTCTTTGGTACAGGTCCAGAAAGCTTGGCCAGTGTTAGGGAATTAAGTAGGATGACTATTGCTTCCTCTCTGCTCCTTTGCCCCCCTTCTCTGTTTGTATTCATGTAAATATGAGAGTCAGTCACTTCTAATTGTTTGAAGTAGGTGAGTGGTTTTCATGGGAACCAAACAATTTGACCGTGTTTGTGTTTTCCTAAGTGCACATGTGAAGTTGAGTCTTTTCATTGTAGCAGAACGGGGGAAGAACTCAGCACTCAAGCTGTCTTTTGCTGTTGCTGAATCCTGACTGAGTTTCAGAGACTGGGCAGTGTTAAGAATACACTATAAAATAATAGTGTGGCTTGATTCAAAACATTAAAATGTTGAGTGTTGCTTGTATGAACAAGGCACTATAGCACAGCTCAGCATGTCTGCCCTGAGTAGGGGTGACCAATCCAGGGCTCCTGAGCTATGTGCAGCTTACAGGTGGCTCAGGTGTAACTTTTACAGCAGAGCTGTACAGCGTAAGGCTAAAGTAATCAGATGTAGGTAATCCAAATCCCCAGGCGTCACAGGAATCAAGTCAGCAGAGCTCCTGAGGCCAGTAGGTCTGAGCCCTGCCCTAGCCACCAGCAGAAGGTCCAGCCCTTCTCCCTTCATCAATAGTGGAGTGAACTGGTGAGCCATCATCTCATCTTGGCTTCTAGCCAGCACTCCCCATACCTTCCCTTTTCCTCCGTTCTTCACTGCTTGACAATTTTGGTACGCGATTTATTAGGTAGAAAAGCTTAGGTAGTCCTCATACATATGCTGAAGAGCTGACACATATAAATGAATGGCCTTTGCAAGATGGGAAGTGTACCTATAAAGGAATTGTGGCATCAAATTTCAAGTGAGAAAGAGGGGAGGAGAAATAGTATGAAAACATCTTGTGTTAAAAGAGAACACACCAGTAAGGATGGATTAAGGATTTATGGCAGCAAATTTAATACCTCTGAGGTTTAGTTATGCAGTTAGTTTTCATGCTCGAGAGTCCTGAACGATGAGTCTCTTTCACATGGGACAAACTAGCTAACTCCTGGCTGAGGCTGCCTGCTTGGTCATTGAAGACTATAAGTATCTTAGATGAGGTAAGGAGTTAAGGAAAGCAACTGGAATTTTGTGGCACAACCTAGAAAATGGGGCAAATTTCTAAGAGAAAACACAGAAGATTGTATGTCACAAAAACTAGTTTTCTACAGGAATTTTGTGTTTGTGGGTTAATAATAAACAATTTTCTGATTAAAAATCCTGATTGGGATATTGGGGTATGGCAGTATTGTCTTGTGGGTTGCAAAAACAGGACAGTAGCTTATTAGATTCTTGTTATTGAGAACTGAGTAAAAGGTTCTTTTGGGAGTAGTTTTCTTTAAGACTAACAATTCAATATTCCACTGAGTGAAGTAAGCTCTATCTGCTATGTTAAATTGCTTCCAAATAAATCTTGTAGACCACTCTAATAACAATACAGTTTTACACTTTAATATCTGCTGGCTTTATTAAGGCTGGCATCAGTGTAAATAGATAATTTTATGAAAAAAATAAATCCTTAAAATGAAATAACTCTCCTGTAACATATGAGAAATAACTGCTACTGAAAAGCTGGTAGATGTTACAGCTGAGCTGGTATTTTCTTTAATCAATGGAATATCCCAGTAGTAAACCTTAAAAATTAACTTAAGGTTTATTTATTTTCCTACAGTTCAGTAACTTGGAAAAATCTCATTCACATTTTCTCATTCAACAAATTTTAGTGTGGAAACTTCTATGAGACTCAAGTGGCAGATCTGCCTCCTGCAAATGAATGTTGCTGTATCGTGAGACCTGGTCTAGAGAAATGAATCTGTCGGTGCTGTCAATGGCTGTGGGGTTTGGCGAGGGGGTTGGTTGCTTGGTTTTGTTCTTGTACAGGAGTAGTAGCTGGTGGCTGAAGTAATTATCGAGCATATGCACGATGAACTGAACAACTGTGTAATGAAGGCTGTTTGATGGAAACAGCTTTACTGTTGTCTTCCTTTAGTGTTGATGTAAGTGTTGTGTCCAGGAGCCTCCACCAGAATCAGAACGTTGCTGTTACATGAGTAGTGTAATTAAAAACTGAGTCTGTAGGCTGAGGATGTTGATTTCCAGAGTGGTAGGAAGACAGTCAATTACAAAGAGGAGCCTTGCTAATGTAAGCCCTTTATAACAATTGAAGTCACTAAAAGTTAATGTCACTTGTGTGGTAGCTGCTAGTGCAGACATATTTGTCATATATTTGAGGCTTTTTCATTGAAAGCGTGTCTTATGCTAAAATACAAAACAAAAATTTTGGCCTGTCTGTAGTAAAAACTCTGGAAACAGTAGAGTAGTCAGCAAGTTTTTAACTAATGGATGATTAAATAGTTTGACTAGTGAAATTTCACTGGATGTACTACTTGTCATTAAGTGCAGATTAAATGTTACTGTATAGGTGGGAAAAAGAACAAAGGATTTACTCACAAGTGTTAGGTAAGATTATCAGAAGCTTATTGGAGTTTGTGTTCTTTTGTTTACTAATTGAGTATATCAGAGGATGGGTTGGGAGGTGGGAGTTGTATGGGGTTTCATTTTGGCTTTCCTAGCTAGTAGCTAATTGCTTAATAGTTTTCGTATCTGTTGGTAAACTATAATAATATTCCTGAGTACAGTTATCACTTGATTTCTAAGTTGCTATTTAACTTCTTTACAGCCAAGTACGAAACAGCGTATGATCTTTCCTCTGTCTAACCATATCATGGTTTGAATTAACAGTTCCAGAAACTGGTGTTTATATTTTGAAATGTAACTTTGGCTCTAAATTCCAGATTATTTTGAGATGTTGTGCATTAGTAATCTATTTGCTGTTGCGTACACTGTTGGAGGTACAATGTGAATGAGAAAAATATCTTATTAGAGTAAATGGCTAGCACTCCCAATTTCTTTAAGCAGTGTGAGAGTAGTATAATCTCTATATCGATTATTAGGGAAGATTTTTGAATTGACATATTTTGAAGTGACCATCAAGTAACACTTAAATGGGACTGGAAATAAGAGGCACTCATATGAAAAGTACTTTTACAGAAGTCATGCGCATGTCAGCACTATGGTAGTTTTTGTGATCAAAAAGGTTTTGGTTCACTAGTCACTGTTGTCTCCCACCTGTTAATCTTATCTAGGTCAGGTGACAACATACTAATTCTGAATTAGCTAGAATACAGGGTCTGAAGTTTGTCACTGGGTGGTGGGACAGGCAATACTTCATCCTTTGTAAGGACTGCTGTTACAAAGTTAATGTGTCAGGAAATATTGACCAAAAATTAAATAAATAGCCTGGATTTATCTTACAGGATAGAGCCTTTTATTCAGTGTTAGGAATATTTTTTTTTAAACCAAAAAATATTTAAAATCTCCATAACAATTCATGTTGGTTTATGTATAATCCAGAAAATGAGGTTTGTTCTTATTCTACAATCCATGCATTATGGGGGCTGGGGGGAAGAAGAATGTTAGTCTTAAATACTGTCATCTCTGCACTGAAAAATAAACATTAATAAGTAGATACAAGATCCTTGATGGGATGATGATTGCCAGGGCAGTAAAAGACAGAGAGAGAAAGCTGCATATCACTACCTATCAGGAAAAGCACTTGCAAGCTGTGGAGAGTAAAACCAAAATACCACCAACAAAAAAAGCCTCATGGAAGGATGGAGGCTGGTGCATGAATGCAGGAATTGTATGCATCCACCATATGATATGGGCAAGCCAAACGTTGTAATAAGTGAGTATAATTCTGTTTAGGATTTATGTAATTAAGCAGATATCCCTGTCCTTTGGAGGAATTAGATTAATTTTTTTACTTAACAACTAGACATCTCTCTTCCTACAAGTTTCTTCCCTCCATACCAGCACAAACCTTTGTTTTCTCTCTCTGTTCCACAGCTTGAGTTCTCTGAAGACTTTCTTTGCCTCCTCCCCCCCTGTTTTGGTCTTGTCAGGATTTACCTGTCTTTGTCTCCAAAATATGTGACTTAATACTTTTTAATAGATAAATGATCAGGCAGATTCTGTTTAGCTACTTCTGAACTGTTGAAAATGCCTCTGGGTCCAATGGTGAAACTATTTTTCCATCAGTCATCTTCTATTGTGTCATGGAAAATTGCTGTCACTACTCACTAATACAGGACAGCAAGTAACCATAGACTATGCTGTTCTTTCCTTCAGTATTACAAAGCTATCTATGGTTGTTAGGACTGTAGCCCTTAACTGGATTTAAAATTAGGACCTAATTTAGTAGAAAGGTAGAAAACTGAACGTCCTTAGAACACTCTTTGTTCGGGTCTGTCATGTCATGCCTGTCCTCTGAAATGTCCAAATAGTACTTCAGAAATACAGTACCTTCTCACAAAATTTTCACACTTCTGAGTTTGCCATCTTGTGCCTGACCTGGTTTTATCCAGCTTCTTTAGATGATCGAGGAAAGTGTGTAACAGCTCCAGATCTTTACTTTGTATTTAATATACATGATCTGTGGAGGTAATTAGGAAAAAATAAAGCAGTCAATTATGCCTACTGAAAGCCTGAATATATATGATTATTTGTGTTTAGTAAACTCTGTCTTAATTCCCTTTTTATTTTGTAGTTGGAAATGAAACGTAGTAGTTGGTCTTAAAAGTTGTTGGGTTTTTTAAAGACAAAACCCCTAATTGTTATTTTCATTATGCAATTGTTTGGAATACTTGCCTTTAAACACTGTTTTGAAATCATGCCCATAATGACTTTAAATGGGGCATAAATATATTTTTAATCTTGCTTTCATTAACACAGCGTTTTCTCAAGTTAGTAAAAGCCTTCGAGAGGTGCAAATATAAAGAAATTGCTGAACTTGCACTCACTAAGGATTACACATTCTAAAGTAGCTGTAAATTGTTTTTCACAAATGAGGAACATAAAGGTGCTCTATAGGAGCAAAAATTAGTAAATGCAGAGGAATTAGGACAGAACTGAAATTCATGGACCTGAAAAGAGAGAAAATGTGCTTTAACAGCTACAACATGCACTGACTACCTATTGTCCTGGAATTCCAGTGGAAATGTAGTTATCCTCAGTCAGCATGGTTTTGCCCCAGCAAGGAATTGTGCCAAATCATCTTCAAGTTTTGCGAGTGCAGTTACTGTTGATATCACAGTACTTTGGGGTTTGTATTTCCAGGCACAGACCTTGCATCATAGGCCTTTTCTCACGTTGGCTGGACTGCAGGGACAGCTATACCAGATTTATTCCAGTGCTTCTTACCTGTCAAGTGTGTGGTGCTTATTCCTCCCAGCTACAGCTGGATGTGGGGGCTTGTATTTCAGGTTTTGACATCCTTAAAGTCATGCAGGAAAGCAAGGAATCCACACCTATCAAAGGATTGGTTTACAAGGCAGTTGTTTCTAGATAACAAGTCTTAATACGATGGGTGGGCTGATACTTGTCGCATGTGTAACTTTGAGGTTTGAGTCATTTCAGTCAAGGAAGAATCTCCCTCCTACGGTGCCTCCCCGGCTCTCCCCAGTGGTATTGGTGTTCATTTGGTCCCTAAAAATTGTCAGGTGCTCATGAAATTGAGCATCATGGTATTCAAATGCCTTAGTTTACTACCCTAAATATCTTATATTGCTTTGATTAACTTATTCCCCATAGGTTGCAAACACCTTTTTTTTTTTTTTTTTAAAAAAAAAAAAAAAAATCTTTGAATGCAGCATAATTGACAGTGTCAGTTGGGTTGGCTTTCCAGCCTGGAAACAGAACTGTAATTCTGAAAGCAAAATGGAAGATGAGATACACCACACTTAAAACACTTAAAAGGAATGTACCATCACACTTGTCCTATTGTGATTGAAACCTGAAACCCACATTGTTTTTAAACATTCTTACAAAGAATTCAGATTTGATACTAGATCATTTCAGTTTCAATATCTCAAATTTTGAGGCATTTGCTTCACTTTATCTGGCATGAATAAATATACTTAAGTTTTGGCTGCAATGGATTCCTGAGACTTTACTGAGGTAAGGTGAGGAGGAGAAACGTGCTTTGTACAGTTTTTAATTAAATTTAATTATGATACGCTTCCTGCTTCCCAGCAACAATCTCTTCTCCGTTTTAATTTTTTTTAATCACTCTTAAAAGTAATTGAAATATGAATGCCTTGTCTAATTAGTGAGCACTAACTTATGTGTAAAGTTTTGGTTAACAGTATTAGAAATTCTGTTTGACTAATTTAAAATGTCTTATGTCCTGTGTAATTAAGTTGATTCCCCCTTCCCCCCACCATGGTGGATCTGGGGTGTTTGCTTCCATATCCTCTTTTCAGTTATATACTGGCTTCAAAACTTCCAAAATTTTTGCAAAAGATAAATAATTGCCCAAGCGTAGGTTCTTTTGCCCGTTGCTTTGACAGTGGACTGAGGACTTCACTGGCAGTGCTGATTTGATTTTAAGTTTACACTACTTGATTTGAACCCACCTAAGATAATTGGTGCTGGAGTAATTGATATGGGGCTGGGAAGTCATCCAGTTCTTGAAAGTTTAGTAGCTTGGTGTAACAGAAACTTTGCCAGGGCTATGCAGAGTGCCAGCTTTCAATATGCAATGTATGCTTTCAGCATAGCTGATCGAAAGGAAAAAATATTTTGCAGGTACCAGCACAACTCAAAGTCTCTGTATTGTTCCAGGCATGAGAACGTTTGAACTGTCTTTGCTGCTCAAAATCTTAGCAAGCTTCCTTTAGAAAACTGACGATGAGTTCAGTTAGTTTTCAGTGCTGCTATTTAAAATCCTGTCATATAGTGGAATGAGCTCCCCTTCTGCTGCTCTTCAGCTAAGCTGACGCAACATCCAAAAAAAGACATCTGGGACTTGAGGAAAATGAGAGAAATAGCGGTTCTTCTGCCTTTACGTGGTAGAATGCTTTTCTTTAGGTTAGGTGTTCTTTTTAGCAACACGTGTGTCCTGCTAAGAAATTAAGGCACTGAATAGACATCTGCTCCTGTGAGCCTAGTGCGGAGAGGGCTGTCTTCATGTAGTGTTCAAACGGAGTTTTTACTTACTTTCCTTCTGAAAGGATAACCCTTTCGTGAAGGGGGAAATATTGTCCATTAAACAAGGTTTGAAATTATATTGCCAATGTTACTTTTTCCTTACAAATATTAGGCCTGTACTCAGTAAAACTAGTTCTGTTAAAGGATTGTGTATTCATCAGTTTTATTTCTACAGTGAGACCAGTACTTAAATTATGTTATGCCACTGTAAGTGCTTCTGTTCCTGTGTAACTGCCACAGAGGTTTGAGTGAGTTTTAACTATACAGTTAAGAAATTGTTAAATGCTTTTGTTGATTCAAATGTACCTTTCAATCATGCATATCGTAGCAAAATTCTTGTAATGTTTTTTTTAAGAGAAACAATTGTAGTAAAAGAAGAAATCTGGGAAGAGAAAGAGCAAAATTAATGCATCCTAAGTTAGTTACTAACTTAAAGAAAACAAAATTGATCAGTAGCCTATTTCGAAGTCCACTTTCATAGCTCCTAAGATGAAATGAAAAATCCGTATGTTTTAACCTGCCTATGATAGGTCATTATCTGTTCCCCTGGTAGAGGCAATGCTTTTGGTTTGTTTTTTTTTTTTTTCCCCCATATTGTTTTTCCAGGTAGGTTTCAGGAATAGAAAGAAAATTTATAAAAAGCGTTATGTTGCCAAGGAAATTAGGACACGAGAATTTAAAATGTAGGCTGAGAGTGTAAACTGCTTGGATCTTACTGAAAAAGAATAATGCTTGCTTCCCGTTAAATTCCTGTTGATAAATGAAGAAGAGAAATCAAGGACAAGCACAATGAAAATGGGAGAGCATATAATCCTTCAGCCAAAAGCAGCTGCTGTTCCTTTCACAGATTGACCATCGTGTCAGTAATAACTGTTAAAGCTTTCTCTTATACAGACTTTTGCATTAATAAAATTGTACTGTTAAGTTTAATAAAAACCTTTTCTGTTGTGCCTATCGTTCAGCGGCCAGTGCAGTCTTTTGGACAGACAGCAAAAAGGTCGAAGGTACGGTAGACTTGTGTGCTGGCATGCTAAGGAAGCCCTTCATGCTTGATGAAGCTTTGTTACTTTGTGAAAAGTGCCTTTAGTTTTATTTTTTGGCATTGAAGCTTTGTTTTATTCTGTTGAATTTTTGTCTTGCCTAGTTGTCTGCTTTTGTGGTTTGCCTTTATATTTTTGGTGGCTTTTTATTGTTATGGAGAGAAACACTTTCCCAAAGATTTTATTTACTTTTCATTAGATGTGCTCTATTGTGCTGACAGTGCCTTCAAAAGCTGCAATTGCTTGGGTATTTTCTTCCTAAAGGAAATTATTTATTGAAAATATTAAAATGCCGTTTTCAGCCATTTTGTTTTACATAAAATGAATGAAAAAATAACGGCTTATGGTATATTTATTTATTTTTTTATAAGCCATAGTTTTTAATTTTACATACTTTCCTTTAGTCAAACACAAAGTTAAAGTTAGTTCGGAGCCTTGCTGTATGTGAAGAATATCCACCACCTCCCACAGCTGAAATATCACAGGACCTCCAGGTAAAAATCACATTACTGAAGTTTCTGAAACAATTTGAAGTAACTTATTGTTCAAAAGAAAATCTTTTGGGTACTCTTTAAATATGCAGACACCATACGATTTTTTTTTTTTAAATACAGCTTTAATAGAGGTGGTAATACCAGATGAAGAATTTGCTGCTTTGTTTTTCTGAACTATAATGGTTGATATCTGGGGAACAGGAAGAGGGGTTTTGTTGGTGGTTTTGACTTTCTAGTGTTATAGTGCACTTGAGGCAGTCTTAAACTGCTTAAGTGCTGTCTGCCATCAGTAAGACAGAAAACTTATGATTAATATGCAGCATAATTTATTGCCTTTTTATATTTAGAAAATTTAAACAGTTGTAAGTTCTGGTGTTTTAACTGAATTCCTGCATATTAGTCATAATTGCTCATAGTTCTATTAACACATGCCTCTGAGGTATGTCTGAAGACTAATCTATTAAGATGATATAACACGCTTAAAGAAGTTCCTAAATGCTGGACAAAATATGTAAAAATACTTTGGAGAATTTAAAACAAAATCTATCTTTCCTGACTTTACCTTCATACCAGTCTGTATTTTTAGAGCAAAATACTGTGATGGTTTTAGCTCTATGTATGAATGAGGGGCATCAAAATGCATTCCTTGATGCTCTTTTTTCACTCCTAACAGAACTGAAATGATCCTTAGTGGCTTACTCATAAAGCATATTGACTTATTTTGCTGTTATTTTGAAAGCTTCTAAACTGTCTTTTTCTGAAAAGTCTCGCTTTCCTTAACAAGAAGAAGGAACCAGTAGAATAGCAGGGTGTGAGGGCGTTGTGCTGGGGGAGTGGTAATTCAGTTTTGGGGAGGGAGGAAGGTTGAGAACTCATGTAGGTATTTGTTAAGCTAATTAAAATTTTGTAAGATTGAACCACAAAGTATCTAGGTTGGTTTTTTTCCTTGGGAAAACAGAGAAAATAGTATTTTTCATAGTCCTTCACTAATATACTAATATTTGATGAGTTGACTAGAGAAATTTTGAAACTAGGCCTGCTAATTTGATGAAAATCTGAGTCTTAGATTGGTATAGGCTGCAGAGTAAGAGATTAAAAGACAACAGAAAAGTTAATGCTATTTACAATGATTTACAACCCTGTTGTAATGTTTTGTGTAAGATTAACAAAACTGACTGTGGGATCTAGTTCAGGCTTAGTTGTTTAGTCTGAAGCAGTAGGGTTTAACTTTTTCTGTCACTGTATCTAATTACAGCAAGAGAGAATCCTAATTAGAAGGGCTGTTGATCCACAGTGTATTTCAAACATAAGAGACCTTAGGATTTTAAAAACCTCCAGCACTATACAACACCACGTATTTAATGGTTTAAAACCAGACACTTATAGTAAGTGTTCTCTGCAGATGGCAGTTGTTACTGTGTCTTCTGGGAATCTATCCTTAGCTGCCTACTGCAAGGTAGTTCTACTAATGCAATAATTCCTTTCAAGAAGACGTGTAAAGCCGAGTTCTACAGAATGAATTGAATTGTGTGGTAATCTAAGTCTGTACGAAAGGAATACCATAAACCAGATTGTATATTAAGAAACAAAATTAGATCTAGCTATGAGTTTTCTTTAGAAACAGTAATCTAGAAAAAATGGCTTATGAATCCCAATAACTATGCAAATGATTGAGAGAACAAATTTAATTCTTCCCTGTAGAGTGGAGAAATGCATGTTGAAGAGAAGAGTTAGAAGCAGGAATTTGTTACAAGTTCTCGTGCTGGAGTGCACATCCCATGGAGCACAGGTCTTCCATGACCCTCTGTAACAACTCACACAGGCAATTTCTTCACCCATTTTGCTTTCTTTCCCAAAGAATCTTTGGGAATGGCATGGAAGGGTTCTTCTGTAAGCACCGATCAGCCGCTGGCTGCCTCAAGCCCCATACTTTGAAGTATGATGTGTCTGCTTAATTGTGCTTGGGACGTGTGGGAGATCCAGTGGCTAGTGAAGTGAGAGACTGTCTTGCACAGCCCTCTCTGGCAGCACGAGAATAACCTCTGTGATTGCTTCGCCTTCCTGGAAAAGTCACTGCTCTGTTGTATCAGTGATTGCAACTGAAAAATGGCTTCCAGTTTTGTGTTAATACTTAAAATGGATTTTAAGAGTTAAGAGGAATAAGATTCAGGATGAAGTTGCTGATAATGCGTGAAGAATCCCAATTTTTAATGGTTAGAAAGTGTTAGCCTTGATAGGATGAAAAATATACTTACTCAACGAGGAACTGGTGTGAGCTGTGGCATAACTCTGTAGTCTTGCCTGTGACTTTGAGTCACACCTTCCATGCTAGTGTGTGCAGCAGCTCTTAGCAGGGTAAAACTCCTGGGCACGTGCCGGTGTAGAAGTCACTTAGCAAGTCACTGCTGGCTGCTTCTCCTCAGAAGGCTATAATGAAAGAAGGTGACAGACCAGACAAATTGTCTCAAGCAGATCAGTTTATTTTCTGATATAGTTTTTTATTTTTTATTGAGCAATTGCAACGTGAAAAAAGATACTGTTCCTTACTGAAAAACCTAGGTAAGAGCTCACACATTTTTAACCCTTAATTGTTGAAAAGCACTGGCAGCCCTTTACTAAAAGGTGCTATGAAAGTACAAGCTTATCAGCTTATTGCAGGAGGAAGAACGTAACTGATTTATTTAATCTTTTATCTTTGTAAATACACTAACTCTTTATTCTCTTGCTGTCCTTTGTCTAAATATTAGGTACTGGGGTTGTTCTGATTCTGTGTGCTCTAATACCAAGTACAAACACTAGCAAAGGATGATCCATTTCAGCTCCTTTTAAGGAAGGGCTGTTGTCACATGAATGACAGTTGTTATTATGGGTAACAAGTAAATAAACCTTGAAAAGATTAAACTTTTTCTTCTTAGCAAAATAAACCAACACTGAGGAGGCAGGGTGGGGGCAGAAGACGGGGTTTGTAATGTTAGTTTATACTGACTTGTGTAAATTCAGGTTCTAGTTTGTTTTGGAGATTGCTGGTAAAAAGCCAGGTAAAGGCCCCACCATGTAGGGCCTTAGAGTAATATTCCATAATGTCTCCTGACTCTTACCTTTTTCTCAAGTGTTTTAAGCTGGAGAAATTTATCAGGTCTTGATGGTTTGGGGGGGGGTTGCTTTTTGTTTGGCTTTTTCTTGTTTAATCAGGGTTTGGTGACAATTTCTTCTGCTACAATGAGGACTTCAGATAGGTGATCTGAGTTAAAGCGAAGAGTCTGTTAAATCAGTGTGCCAGCAGAGACCTGCTACAAACAGGGTGGGATTAAAAGAATTTTAGGGAATAGAAGTTAAAAGATTTTTTTGGCAGCTTTCCAGTCAAGTAGGTCATTTTTAATTAGATGCTACAGTTTTTATAGCATGAAAGCACAAGAAAGTGCCCTTTGGTACACAGTTCTGTTGTATCACACTTTGAATTAGAATTGGTGGTGCTAGAAGTGGCTGTTCAGATGGCTGTTCCTTTTTTAGCTCTCATTGGGGAAAGAGGTATGAAAATGATTCCTTGCTGAAATCCTTTGACTAAACAATGGCTGTATGCTTTTACCTGGGATGAGTTTAGAGTATGTAGTCAATCAGTTTTCTAGTGAAAGAAAATCAGACTATGAAAATTTCCTTAATTTACTGATAGTTTTGTGGAGTATTATTGTAAAATAGAAAATAACATATTCGTGGATCCAAGTCAGAAATAGTGTCTTAAGACATAAACCATGTTTGTTTGTTTCTTTTTCACATAACGTATG
Organism: Phoenicopterus ruber ruber; assembly: GCA_009819775.1. Taxonomy (NCBI): domain Eukaryota; kingdom Metazoa; phylum Chordata; class Aves; order Phoenicopteriformes; family Phoenicopteridae; genus Phoenicopterus; species Phoenicopterus ruber. The sequence goes on from CM020220.1 coordinate 36,317,250, forward strand.
CAGCTAGTAGGTGAACAGTAGGTGTAATGCATTTGTAGTGACAAGGGAATTGCTCATTTGCATTATATTCAGGCTTATGAGGTGAGGAATGCAAAGATTTATTTTGGACTCTAAGGTTTGTAGCCAAGTGAATTCTCAAGACTAGGAAAGAATTATACAACAGAATTCATTGTTAGTGATGGGTGATGGTTTTTGTCAGACTTGGGTATCGATAATATCATAAAAGCTGAGAAGTCTTCATACTTGTAATGCTGGGTGGTCATGAATTAATAAGTTTAATTAGAACACTTAATATGGGGGAAAAATCATAATGAAAGGGAAAGCTGATAAAACTATCGGCTAATTTTTTTTTTTCTCATTTGAAAAAAAATGTTACTCCAAAAATGCATGTTGAAACTAGTTTTTAACCATAACCTCATTAGTATGGCGTTCCCATTGCCCAGCTCTGAAGGGACCAAGGGAGAGAGAGCAGCTTGGTGTGCTAGGGCAGGGAGGAGCGTTACTGCAGATTGTGCAAGGATGCATTTGCATGTGAAACAGTCTTTAGCCTTGGTGAATCCTGACTATATTTAACTCTGGCCAGCTTACACAAATGAGCTCAAGTCTGTGGAACGACACACGAGGAGAAGCTTAGAGCAGGTGCCTGGGTACGGGTAAGAATGGGTTTGAAGGAAGAGTGAGGACTTGCATGGGAAAGGATTAGGTGCAGGATAGAAGAGTGATAGGCAAGAATAGGTGAGGGGCAGGTTCTTTGGGTTGGGAAGGATCAGATGTTCCTGGGTTGGGGGGTGACAGCATCAACTCAGTTGGCATCTGGGGGAGCAAAATTGACATTTGAGGGAGTTCAAGATAAAAGGTAACGGAGGAGTCTCACAGGACTCTGCCATGCCTCCTCTCGGAGTCATTCAGACACGTGGTGTCTCCATTTCCCCCTACCTCCTCTGGTTTTGCTGTCTGAAACATGTTAGTCCTTCACTGACAATCTTGTTAGAGTAAAGAGGCATGAAAAACAAATTATAGCCTTCCACTATTTAGGGGGCCATTATGTTACTATAATTTCAAAAGGAAGCTCTTTTTTTGCTGTATTTGGGAAACAGGTTTTATGATAGTCCACCTACTTGTATACAAAGTGATTAAACACAAAGCTACTCTGTCAAAATATACAGGAAGTTAAGAATATAAGCCTTGATGACAGTAAGGTTTGCAAATTTTGCTTTGATATATTGTACTGTAAATATTTCTCTTTTTTGTGGATCTGGAAATGCTGGTCTGTCTTACACTGAAACATTTATTTTTTTTCTTGATATAAACCAAATTGAAACTTGAAACGAGCTTTTATAGTCAAGAACTGTGAAGAATGGGGGAAAAAAAAACCATCGTGAATGATGTATTACTTAAATTTTATACAGCTTCTAAATTTATACATCTGAAAAACTGGATTATTTTTCATATGTATATCAAATAAGATACTTTGGATTCATTTTGAAATAGCATTCAGGGTCTGGAAGTGTGTGTAAACTCTAAAATGTGTGTGGTACATTCTACATCTTCTCTATAGTTTTTGATTTGCTAACAAATAATTTCATTTTGTGGTTGCATAAAGTACATGTGGGATCAGAAAGAATATGAAGGCAATTATTTTCCTTGTTGCTTCTTTGTTTTGCAGGTAATACAGTACAAAACAGTTCTCCTGCAGGTATTGTTTGAAATAATTTCTGAACTGACTGATTTTTACTTTTGACAGGAGAAAATTCAGATCCAATTGTCACAGTCTTTTGAAAAAGAAGAAAAGCCTGCAAAAGATGAAACAGAAAAGGAAAAATCCAGTGATAAACTGTCCAGAAAAATGTTATCAAGAGGTTTGCTATCTGTCATTCCGCTTTTAAATGTACTGTGTAGATAAACTGTATTTTCTCTAAATATTCTTTACTTGCAGGACATCGTTGCATAAACATTACTCTCTTTATTTAGCAAATAGATCAGACATCTTTGAGCTGGAGAAGGAATTGGTCCCAGAGGATACAGTGCTTTCGAGGCTTCATCAAGCACGTGTACTCCAGCAAATGCTTTTCCTTTCTCACCTGTCTAGCTATGCAGATCAGCCTAAGAGCAATTGTGTTGCCTCAGTTGTGTCCAAGTTTTCTTTGGAAAACTGACTTCACTAGTCAGTAGAAGTCATTATCTTATTCCTAGACTTTGTTGTTATAGGTTTTGTGAAACTTAAGTGAGAATGACAACTACCTTTGTACTTTTTCTGATCTTTATTCAACATAAGTCAATGTTCTTGTTTGTTTATTTTACTTTTGATAGTATCTAGAATTTTTTTATAAAGTTTTGGAGCAAGGATGGAACTACATAAGTAAAAATGATAAGTATTATGCTTTCACTTCAATATTCCTGCATTCTGGAGTGAAGATCTATTCTATCTGCTGAAAATCTTTGTTTTTTAACCTGGAATAGAACTGCAAAATTAATGACATAAGCCTGTCTCTGTCCATGTTTCCTAATGCCGCCTACAGGTAGAAGACTTTAAGCGTTTAAGTTGGCAAATCATTGTACAGCTCTTGCTTTAAATAAAGGATCCAGATCGTTTACCTAAACATCTTAGATTGACCAGCGTGTAGGAAATATCTTTAAAGCTAGAATTCTTTTTGAGACAGGTAGCACTTGTCCCTCTTGTGTCCCTCAATTCCATAAGGCCGCCTTCATGTGGCATTTCAGTGCATCGTGTCCTAGCTGGCAGCCAGGTATTTGCGAAATTAAAAGTGCTGGAATGGAGAACTTAACTGCATTTATAAATCTTAGTCTTTGAAATGAGCCTTAATAAGTAGGGTGTTCTTTCAGAGCTAACTTGCTCAACCTTTAAAATACATGCCCACCTTCTAAAATTTAAAAAAAACCAACCAAACAAAAAAAAAACCGACCAAGCAAAAAAACCCAAGCCCCACCCCACCCCCAAATACCCAACATGTTAGGTGATGATAGAGAGTTGAGAACAAAGTGACAAAATGCCTAAGGTAGAGGTAGCTGTTTTAAATTCACCCAGTATCTCCTCTGGAAGTTAATTACTTCCCAATTTAGGATGTACCAAAATAGAAAATGATAGAATTTAAGCATCAGTCTTCTAGTAATTATAACTAAATTATTGCTCACTTGCAAATTAAGAAAATTAAAGTAAATAATTATTCAATCTTACAGTTGTTTTACCAGGCATACCCTTTCTCCTTTTTTCTTCTTTTTTTTTTTTTTTCCCCCCTTCCTTCCCTCAGAATTAAAAGTCATCTCAAACCATAAATGCTCAAACTTGCTTGGTTTCATTTATGCTCCCTTGGTAATATATGGGCAGGATTGATAGCATAACAAGCTCTGCAGATAAAGCAATCCACTGTCATTCTTCTTTAGGGAACTAGAGATTCCCTGTCCTCAGGTGGACTTGGATTGTCTCCAGGAAAAACTTAGGTCTCATTTTTGAAGCCTGGACACTTTGGTCACCCAGGGTCACACTATGCCAAGAGGCTGCTCTGCCGGCACTGTTGCTTCTAATGAAAAAGCCTGCATAGATTCTGTCTCCACCAAATCCCACCCTTCTTTGTGCAATAGTCCCCTCACTGCTAATAGAAGCTAATTTGCAATGTCTGCTCTCCGTACTGACCACAAAAAGAGCTGGAACGGCTAGGACCTAGGCAGAAGTTTGAGCTGTGCCGAACTTGAGACAAGGTTAACACGTAAGTGGTTCTTGGAAGAAATCGAGTTCCAAAAATACTGTTAAAACACCTCTAGCTTTGAATTCTAAGGCCTGGAACTCTGAAAGGTGCTCATGTAAGGGAAGATTTGGTGTTAAATGATTTATTTCAGTGACAGATTTTAGAGAACAAAATGTAACTTTGAATACTTTGTTTCACTGAAACCGGAATGGAGGCAGGAGGTTGTGAGACTTTTTGACAACTTCTAAACTTTATGTTGTGAAAACAAAGCCCAACAGAACAAGGATTTTTAATAATACAAAGTAACATTTGTGAAGGTTAAACTGTTACATTCTGAATTACAACATTTCTTCAGGCAACATCCAGTAGTTCTGTCGGTCAGCTGCTGCTCCACAGACGTGTTATACGACAGTGCAATGTAGTATATTGAGAAAACTTGGCAGGTTGGTGCAAATCAGGTGACTCAAGGTGATATACTGCTTCAAAATATATAGCAATTTGTTAACAGATTGGCAGTGTTACTGAAGCTTTTGCTTCTGTATTACGCTTGAATTAAGGGATTGGGGGGGCGATGGCAAGTTTTCTGTTTTCTTTTTTACTTGTGAGCATTTTCCCTGGAAACTGGAAGTGTTTAATTTTGGGAATAACATGCCTAATAGTTCTATAGTATTGATCCATAAATGCTATGTTCAGCAATAATTGGAAAAAAATAGTGTTTTTTCACAGTGTAATTTTGCTCTCTTCCCCCTCACCCTTAGATTCCAGCCAAGAGTATACAGATTCCACTGGTATAGATCTTCATGAATTTTTAGTAAATACATTAAAAAACAATCCCAGGTAAGCATCAGTAATGTCAACTTTCTGTTTTCCTCTCTTGTTGTCACCTGAGGTGTCACACCACCTGGTTTTTTTGTTAATTTTTTTCCGCTCTTAAATGTCTAATGCTGTATGTCAGTAATTTAGGATGAGATTTTGTTGCGCAGGCTATCTGAAAGACCAATCCCCTGTAATTTGTGTGTTACACAAACAGAGGTTCAGGACATTGAAATGGTTTAAATGCTTTTAATGTTTAGTAGGCAAATAATGAGCTCTGTCTGCGTGCAGTTCTCTCCCTGAAGGGACTCTAATAACATGTTTCTAAAACTTGTACTCTCTTAGCATCTGCTTGTTAGAGACCAAACTGCCTTCTCTTACTTTACTCTGCCTTGCACTGAATTTAGAGATGAAGGAATTTTTTTTTCAGCTGTGCCATATAACCATAGTTGAGAGATACATCTTCAGTCTGCACATCAGAAACCAGATCTGACCTAATTCAAGTCCGTCATTTGTTAGCAACAGAGTTGACATGGTTCTGAGTTGAGATTTGCAGTATGTTGCTATCTTGTTTGGTCTCTTCTTTTCCTCGATGAGGTTTCATACTAGGCCTGTGGCTATAGACACAAGGCAAGAAATTAACTTAGTGGAATGGTGCTGCTCTCACAACAGCTATTCCACTGCTATTTGCTGTTCATTCATATTACAGTTATGATTTCTAATGCGATGGTTTATTGGGATTCCATTGTATTGGCAAAAAATGTACAATGAGCTATAATAGGGGGCAAACACCATTTTGTCCTATGGAGTAAAATTAGAAAGCACAGACCTCTGTTAGTCTTACGTTGTTCCTATTTGAAGTCATAAAGCATTCCAAGGAAAATAAGAAATTGTAGGTGAAGGTCTGCTGTGGGTGTACATGCGCGATAACTGGGAAGCTCAGTTATCTGATGTGCACAAATTATGAACTGTGTGACAGGTAATTGCATTACATGTTAATGATTTATTGGAACTGGCATAAGCATTTTTAAGACTAGTGTTCATTTCTATCACCTTGAGTTTTAGCTTTTTTGTATTCTCTTAATATCTCATCACATTGCAATGTGTGCCAGCTGTTAACCACTTGGTTGTTGGTATGTTGTAGTCATGCCTCCTGTTACCCGTGCTCTGTCACTTTGTCTCAATGATCCCGTGATGTGCTTCGCAATCCAAGGGCCAGTTCAGGCCTCTGCAAATCTTCCTACCCATGCTAACCAGCAAGAAGCAACTAGTCACTGCTTTTCCTTCTTCTTGAGATTGTCTTCTCAATGACTGTACTTTCTGTTGAGCCTACTGGGCAGAGATTACTTGGGGGATCTTTGTATTCTGATTTCTGAGATGAGAACAGCATGTTTCACTAGGCAGGTTCAATATAGCTTAGTGAAAAATGAACACTTTGTCCTAAAAATAGTGTGTTTGACACCTGGTGGTCCTCTTTACAGTCTGCCATCATCCCTTGATCACAGATCTTACCTGTGTATTCTTCAGATGAATACAACTGCAGTTATTGGAGTGTCTCATATGTGAGTTGCTGTGTTTTTACTTTCAGGGACAGAATGATGCTGCTGAAATTAGAACAGGAAATTTTAGATTTCATTGGTAATAATGAGTAAGTACTGTATTCTTATAGGAAAAAAGAATTCAAGAGTGTTCCTCTTTACTTAATAAAACTACTATTCCTTTCTTCCAGAGTTCCAAGAAAAAAATTTCCCCCAATGACATCTTACCATAGAATGCTGTTGCACAGGGTAGCTGCTTACTTTGGATTAGAGCACAACGTGGACCAGAGTGGGAAGTCAGTCATAGTAAATAAAACTAGCAATACAAGAATGTAAGTGTAAAAGTCTTGGAAAAAACTTTTTGATGCATAGATTTAACAGGATATAGGATATATTACGCAATGATGCTGCATCTGTAGCAGCAGGGATCTGTCTACTCATTGGGAACCGTGCATCAAGGAGAGGTAGTTGCAAGATCTTTACTGTTCATGTTCCAGTGCTATGTAATAATGTGATCTATTTCATGTTTCAACTTTTTTTGGGGGGAAAAAAGAAAGGGACGTTATCTGTAAATTAAGTATTTTTGTTGCTTTTCTTGCAGAGATGCATGCTAACTTTGTTTCCTTGAAATATGAATTTATATCAACTATTTATCTATTTAAAGATTTACACCAGTAAAGTGTACAAAGTACATTCTTTGTTTCTTTTGGAAAGCAGAACCAGCCCTAAACTTAGAACAGGGTCATTTCTGATTTGGTGAAGGGAGGGGACAAGACTTGTACAACTTTGGCTTTTGTACTGTAAAAATCTACTGGGAAAATTCAGGCGTTGAAGTCTTTTGTTGGAATAATGTTGCTTACGGATCTCGCATGGCCTTACAAAATAAAAGTAGCAGAGAAGACAGACATCTCACCAGTGGAAGTGTCAACCAGGTTAACAAGTCGTGGCATGCTACTTTACTGTGAGGGCTGGGGAGTGTTTGGAGAAACCAGTAGGCAAATCCATACTACAGAAAAGGTAGCACTGGGGCCACAGCGACTCCAACACCCATGCGTAGCTGACGTTTTCATTCAAAGGACCCAGCTGTTTGTCTGTCCTCTGCACTTGCTCTGTCTCCTCATTCTCTCTCAGGTAGACAAAGGACTAATGCGTTGGTATATTTATGCCACCTAGTTTCTAGATTTAACTTAAAGCATCTGCCTGACACCATTTTTTGTTGTGGTTTTTTTTTTTTAAGTACTCTCTGATTTGAACATCAAAATAGGAGTTTACAGCACCTGCATCCTAATCCCACTCTCTGTGTACACTCTCCATAGCTTTGGGAGAAAAAAAATCTAATTATCCACCCTAATTTTAGAGTCAGTAGAACTGAAATAATACACCACACTGAAATCTCACTTAAGTAAAGAGTTTCCTCCTCAAAAGTTTCTAGAAAAATATGTAGAGCCTAAATATATGTTAAATAACTTATGTATTCATGTATGTGTTTTTGTTTTGGCTATACATTCTCTATCTAAATTGACTTATAAAGCCATACATTTCAAATCTGTTGCCTTTGCATCTACCAGCACCTCTAGGCTGAAGCTTCAGTCTAGCACTTCAAGTGTGGAATAAGAGTTATTAAAAGGTTATTTCCTTGTTTTTATGCATTTTTTTCTAGACCGTATTTAAATAGCTTATGACGTCTGGAAGCCCCCTTTAGGTATAGTTACTAATTAGCAGGCATTTCATCTAACCTGCAGACATTAAGATTCTTAATGTTTTCAGTATTCTTATTTTAAATCGCTTTGGATATAAAATAAGAATTTAGAAAGAAAACTTTGGAGATCTGCTCCATGTTGAATAAAACCAAACTTACCTTTTCCTCATAGGCAGATTCCCGGCTCCATCGCCGATCAGTGATGTTACTGACATCAACAACCCAGTGCATACTGGGACGTCTCAGTGGAGTGGGAAGTTGGTGATTGCAGGGCAGTAAATTCAGGGACCTTTAAAAGAAAGAGGTAAGACAGTCTAAAGGTTCTCTGAAATGCCTGCTAATTATGTTTGGGCATCCAGTAACTAATAGTTAGGCTTGGCTGTTTTATGGAAAAACATCTCCTGACTCTGTACAGGTGTCCTGGGTAATGAATAAAGAAACAGAAATAGCGAAGAGTATACATATGTTTTGTCTTTTATTAGACAAATATTTCCTGATTGTCTGAGAACTTCTTTTACAGTAGCAGTTTTATTGCCTAGGTACATGGTATCTATTTTTAATAACAAGAATTTGCAAAATATCTCACTTTCTTTCCCAAAGTAGATAAAATACCAAAACTATAATCTGTTGCTTCATCCTCTCACTGTGATCTTGTGAAGCTCTTGCTTGCCTGCATTGTACCATTCTTCTTCTCTTGCTTATTTCTACATAATTTTGTTTTAGAAGTTTGTAAGTTTCAATGCTTTCTCCTCTATCTTCTGATCTTCTGTTTTCCCTTGAAATGAATTCTGAGGTATTACAGCTCTAGCAGAAAGCGCCTATCTTCACTTCCATGCATGCCCGCTATCCATTGCATGGCACCAGTCTGGATTCAGGAGCGCTTCTGATTCCCCAAGGGCGTGTGGTTTGCTTGCCACCTTAATTGGAAATTGAAGCAAAAGCTTTGAAGGAGGAAGAGGTTTTTGAAGCAGGTTTGTTATGCCTCAGGAACAGGACTTTTCAGGGGTCATCTTACACATCATCTTACCTTTTTGGTACCTTTTCCATTGCCTGGACAACCAAAATCTATCACTTCAGTTAGAATATTAAGTATATTTAACTTTAATCTTGAGTATATTTCAGTTTGTTCCACTGCGTATAGTATATGTTTACAAAACTATAAATCTCTTCTTTCTAACGACTTCTCATAGACCTGACCAAAAGTTTTGTGAGCATATAAAGGATGAGAAGAGTGATGATTTCCAGAAGCGGTACATCCTTAAAAGAGATAACTCTAGTTTAGACAAAGATGACAACCAGGTAAAATACATACGGATTATTTCCTTCCACTTGCTGTATCTGACTGTGTATTTACACTGTTTTCCTGTAGAAGTTGACACTGTATCACTTAATCTAGATGAGAATACGATTAAAAGATGACAGAAGAAGTAAATCCATAGAAGAACGTGAAGAAGAATATCAGAGAGCTAGAGAAAGAATATTTGCACAAGATGTATGTATCAAAGAAAATCTTAGTGTTTTGTATGAATACTTCACACGCATAAATGCACATGTGGCTTTTGTTAAAAGTTACTTCTTTCCAGGAAGTCTTCTGTTTCTGAAGGGGGCTGAGCAGATAAGAATCATTAGTGTGGCCTGAGTGAGTTTTAAATGATATTGAAGTCACCAAGAAATCTTCTGTTTTCTCTAATCACTGCTGTATGAAACTCAAGCAACCTTCAAGAATTATTTTGGTGCATTATCTAGCATTACCTATTTCAATGCATTATTTGGCCCCTTACTGAAATTTAAGTTATAGAGTTTTGGTTCTGCAATCATTTCAGTTGTTGCTCAGAGAAATAATTATTTAAAAAAAACCAAACCAATAAACAAAAAAAACCCCCACCCAAACAAACAAACCCCAAAATGTTGGTTTTTCTTACTTGTGTCTATATCAAACACATCTTATAACTGGTCACAGTGAAATGATTTGAATTCCCATACGTGAAATTTCAGTCAGAAATCTAGAAGTCTAGTCTCTTGTCCTGCTTGATAACTCCAGTCAACATTGTAAACTATATTTCAATCACAAATAGTGATTATATTTAATTATATTGAGTGAAACAGAACAAATATGTCTTCAAAAATATGTGTAATTTCTAATAATCCACTTCTTCTGACATTCATCTGTAGCTCTTACACATCCAAAACCAGATTCTTGTTCTGAAGAAAGAGTAATGAGCTCTGAGAGGCTAATTTGCTATATCCAAATATTTTCCAAAAGCCTTTTTTTTCTTTTGTTCGCCTTAGTTACAAACAAAAAGAATGGACTTCTGGATATAAAATTACCTTTTCCTTTTGCGTACTCATTTACCATTTACCATGTATTGTCCCCTTAGAAGCTTTGTACCAAAGGTTAGAAGTCACATTCAAGGACAACATAATTGAAGCTAATAATAGCCGTTTTGATTGTTTATTCTGTCTGCTTTTTAGCGTATGCGTACTTGTACCCAAAGAATTGAGTACAATTATTGCAGTAGCCAGTGTCATCTTCTACTTCACACTTTCAAGGAGAAGACAAGGCAACTCAGGTGGTGTTAACAGACTTGTGAAGTCACACGTCAGCTGGAAGTTGCGTAAAGCAGCAAATGCCCAGTGGAAGAATTGTAACTTCAGAAAAATACTAATGTAAACAAAACGGTCAGCATTGTAACTGTTTTAATGCGAACTTTTATTTCCTGCAGATGGGCCTTTTTATATCGGGGTTTTTTTTTTTCCATAACATGGAAATTATCCACCAAAGCCATTAAGTTTTCAGGCAGCTTAATATAGAGAGGATGCTGTAAAAGTCCATGTATAATGCAAAAGACTCCAAATCGCAGCATGTTTTGTTACTGCGCTGTAGTAGGGGTTCTAGATGCCATTCATATTAATTTCTACACTTCTTTGCCCCTCAGTCCCTGTGTTCCCAAGAGAATTATTTCACTGATAAAAGGTAAGAAAATTTGCAGTCTAATTCTGTTTCATTTTCCTATTTTCTTAATAAATATTAAGATATCTTATTAAAATGTCAACAGAATCCAGGAGGAAGAAACTAATAGTACTCAACAAAGACGACAGATACTTAGGTATTTGATGCTTTCTTTAAAAAAAATAAAATTCCAAAGTATTCTGCATGCATTTCACCTTTTCTTTCTTTTTTTTTTCTTTTTTTCTTTTCCCTTATTTTGCAATTGATGCTTGTGCTAAAAGTTTAGTTTATAACTTACAGAATCAATAAGGAAACATCAGGGAGATCAGCCAACAGCCATCAGAGCAGTACTGAGAATGAGCTGAAGTATTGTGAACCCCGTCCCTGGAGCAGCACCGACTCTGATAGCTCCATCCGCAATCTGAAGCCAGCTGTAACGAAAGCCAGCAGCTTCAGTGGGATATCAGTTCTGACAAGAGGAGATAGCTCTGGAAGCAGCAAAAGCACAGGCAGGCTGTCTAAGACAGGTATAATAAAATCTGTACAAATACATAGTTACATAGCAGTGAAGTACCTGATGGTGTGATACTTGATGCGTATTGCAGATGTGTACGTACGTAGAGGCCTCGGTCTCGTAGGTGCTCCATGCATACAGCTCCCTCTGGGTACAGTGGGTGCTGCATACATAGAATGACTACAGACCTAGCCCTATAGCGCGTAACTGCCTGGGAGAGCTAGAATTTGGGGAACGAATTAAATGAAGACTCTTGACTTCGGACGTAGAATTTGAAAGTGCATTGGAGATGGCTTTAAGCCAAGCATTTCATCTTGCACAAAGGATCTGGAAACATTTGTCAACATAAGTACTTTATTCAAAAAAAGCAAAAAAAATTGAGAGTTCAACTCTTTAGTTTCAGTGTGGCAAAGCTGCATTGTGCAGTCTTAGGAAACTGTGTGCTGCTCTCCTGCTAGCTAGGAAAAAACAGCATTAAAGCCTCCGAATTGTTAGTTATATTTGTTGCTTTATCTTTCAGTGCAATCGTTAAATTTAAATTAATATGGTTTAAAAGCTCACTTAATTTTTAGATTGCTGAAAAATCAGATCAGTGGAACGAAGTGTACTGTTTAGTTTTAAGATTCAGAACTGTTGGGGGAAAATACTCCTAAGATTCTGGGTTTTGAAAGTGTGTTAACTTGTAATTAATGTCAAAACAAAATCTCAGAAAATATGGATATAAATCTTCTGTGGGTCAAAAATGAAATTTAGTAAATATTTGTATTCCAAATGCCAACGTAATTTGATCCAATAGGTAATCTTGGTTGTGGAGAATTTTGAGGCTTGTAATACATGGGTGGGTTATGGAAGCACTACTTAAGAATTTGAAGTAGAACTGTAAAAAAGTAGAATATTGTTGCTTGCCTGTATTATGCTTGGCTTTGATCTTATTTATAAAACTTGTTTCTAATGAGGATCTGTTTAAAGTTTTTGTTTTCCCTTAAACCACCACTACCTTATAGGTATATCACCACACTTCTAGATCTTAATGCAGTAAACCAGTTACAAATTCTGTTTGTCCACTGTATGCTTGTATGAAAAAATACATTCCAAGGTACTTCTGCATATGCTGTAGAATTGTGCCATCATACTGAGTTACTGCATTTAGCAATGTAGTAATACTGTTTGGCACAGCTTGAGAAGAAACGACAACCTGACAATAGCGTATATATAAAACACATTCTTAGAAATCTTTGTTTTCTAAATTGCAAGAACGTAAATGGATTCTTAAAATTTCACTGGAAACTTTATTTTGGCATTCTGAGTGTTAACATTTGAAGTTCGGAATGCCTGTCTCGATGGTGGTTGCTTCACTGCAGTTACAGATTGTGGTGATTTTGCATGTGTTGATATTGGGTTGGTTTGTTCATTTTGATCAAGGATGTAATTGGCTTTAATTATGATGGCTTCAGCCTAATTTCTCTACATAATCTAGAAGTGGATACACTTGTAAACAAATCTAATCAAAGTAACTTGACAGGTGAAGATTGTTTTACAGAGCTGGGATATGCTATTTTTCCCAGTTTACAATTAACAGCTTTGTATTTCACTTCATCTAGCAATAGAAAAAAGGTTAATAGTATCAGCAAATGCTTCAAGCTGTACTGTCTTTTCATACACACAAGTAAAAGGGTTACAATTAGAAATTTTTATGAAGGACTGCAAAGTAACTTCAAACAGTAGATAAATTTCATCACAGCCCTTTTTGAGTCTTGCTTTCTCTTCTAGATTGTATAGAGGCTGCTAATGAAGAGTTCTTAAATTTAAACAACTATATTGTGTCTCCAAGTACTGCAAGTATCGTAGCAAAGACTTCATAAAAAGTATGATAAACTGTACACCTAGAGATCTAGGTATACAGTGATCTAGGAACAGTGCAGTTCTACGGACCTCTCCATATCGGACTTTTGGAATATTGCTTTTAGCTGCATGCATTGGCTTTCAGAAAGCTCAGGGTCTGGTTCTCCACTGCCTTGCAATGTTTATAGTCATTCATATCTGTAAAATGATTATTGCTTTCAATCAGCTATTTCATGCTCCTTTTGAACTTTGAATTGTTGCATAAAGCTAGGCTAAAGCTACTATATTACAATGATTTTTTTCCAGCTGTATTCTTGATTTCAGTCTGAAAATTGTCAGAGGAGGAAAAAATAGTTTTGAGTTTTTTAGTATTCTGCAATTTGCCCAGCAGGCGAGTCAGAGAAGATCTCTGACATCTAGTAGTAAAAAGAAAATGGTCATTGCTTGCATGCAGGCTATGTCTACAGAGCACATCAATTTAGCCAGCGTATCTGAAGGGATGTTGGGCCCACTGCAGCTGCGTTACTCCATGGCCTGCACATACGCAATAGTTGTAGGCTGTGTGTTCGTTGCTTTGATGTATCCAATTGATACATGCGCATGCGCCGTTTTGAATAAGTGCCCAATCACTTAAATGAATTGCAGATGAACTGAGCATTAGCACGTGTGCGTATGTACAGGCATGTATTTTCTGTCCAGAAAATCAGAGCTGGATATGAAAGCCTCACTTTACAGTGCAAAGCAGTGCTGAATTGACCCTTGGTTCACAGAAGGAATCTTGTAACGGTATTCCAGGGGAGATGAAGGGGGAGTTCATTGAAAAGGCCACTGTTTAATAATGTACTTAATGCTGAGCTTTAAGGGTAAGCATTTACAAGTATGTATTTTAAGCGAGCATGATGTTTCTGTCTCTAGGTAAAAACAATTTCTCATTACTCCTTTCCTAGGTTCAGAGTCTTCTAGTAGTGTAGGGTCATCCACGGGTTCTCTTTCTCACACCCAGCAGCCTCTTCCAGTGCCAGCTCTAAGCCAGCCTTCTCATGGCACACCTGCCGTCTATCCAACTGTCAGCACTAGTAACTCTCTTTCCTTTGATGGTGGCATAAGCGGGCAAGTGGCACCTACTAGCGCTAGCTTCTTTTTGCTTCCCTTGGAAGCGGCAGGCATACCGCCTGGCAGTGTTCTGATCAACCCTCAAACAGGTTGGTACATGCTTGTGGATGTTTTTGTTACAATTGAGAGCTTGGAGTAAAATGCACGAGTGTTTACATAAAGCTGAATGTCAGTATTGTCATTTCTTTTTCTCTTCGTTTTTTTTCTGTGGTTGTGTGTGTTCAGTGCACTTAATTTAAAAAGAAAGCATGACTCTAGGATAAAAGGAATAACTAAACTCACTTGATTTTCTCTAGTAGAATTTTAACTTGTATTTAAAATTTTGATGAGTGACTTATATGTAAAATTTTAATGAGTAATGAGCACAAAATATGAAAATCCTATGATTTACTATCCAGAACGCAGAATAACTTAAATTAATTGTTTGGCTATTTCCAGGAGAGGGAGAAGTCTTTCCCATTGCTATTATAAAACAGTTTCAGTGAAGGGAGAGAGCCTGAAGAAGTAATCATATTGACTTGAAATTATTTATCATCCTTCATTTGGTTTGTCGCAACATATTCTTGTCTCTCTATACTCACAACATTGACTTAATACAAGTGAAAGAAATAAGCATGAGATCACATGCTATTTCTAAACTTCTATTTGTCAGTTTAAAACAAGATCAAATCAATGTTGGCATAATTGGCCAATACTGGTATTTTTAGTAAGTAGTAGGAAATTGATACTTCCTAATGTAGAGGCAATGAGATGTGTAACTACTTGTCTGGATTAAATGACTAGTTAGCATTCTCTGGGCAAACTTTTACTTTATTGTAGAAGTTAAGAAATCCTGAAAATTTTAATTTACCTTTTATGCAACACATCGTAATCTTTGGAAAATGATTATATTTTAATTTTGGTTCAAAGATTTGTTTTCCTTGTAGAAAAGAAAATACTTCAGGATATATTTCCCATCATTCTGTAGATGGACTTTATTATGTTTGAATATAACTGCATGTGATGCTTTAAACTAAATTTATTCTTATTAGAGTTGTTGAAATTATCAGTTATAAAATTATTTCCCTTCTGTAACTAAAAGGTTTAACATTGAAATAGATAGATACATTTCTCTTTTTCCTTAATATATATCAATTGCTGTTGTATACAAAATTTGAGATTTTTTTTTTTTTTTTTTTTTTTTTTAGTTAAGGATTCTGCATATTGATATGCTGCCTAAGGTTTCTCTTAAATGCCTTACAGGATAAACAACTAGTTTAAGCCAACCCTGCTAAACATTTGGTGACAAATGACTAGCTGTAGTATCTAATTTCCATAGTTAAGCACTGGATGTGAAGGAGGATGTATTTGCCATCTTAGATCTAGGTTCTGGACAACAGCACTATTGACTTAGTTTTTCTAGCGCTAATGTGATAGTTGTACATCTTATACATGAATTTTCCATTGTGTGCATTGACCATCTGAAGACAAAATATGATGATTAGTGAACAAGTTTTGCTAGAAAAATAAGTGGGTTTAGTGTTTGTATACACCAGAGTACTTCATACTCTACATGAAATATGGAGAATGTTGGCTGTCATTTTTTCATACTATGAGTTTATAGCATGACCATGCTAAAATCTTTAGTTACTGGACAGCAAAACAGATATTGCGGGCACTGAAACAATACCATCAGCTTGAAAGTGTTTTCATGTAAAACATGGTAGTTTTTTCATTTAAAAAATAGCGGGTTTTAAGTCATCTTCATTTCAGTTATGTGCTTGTCAGCATTTTGCATGTGACTAGTTTCACTTTCTTCCTCCTGTACTGTTGGTCATTTTCCCTGTTACATTGATGGGACTTCCACATAGCAACAGGGAAGGGCAGAGAAACAAATGTGATTGTGCAAGTTTTTCATCTGAAAGCATCTTGTACTTGCACCCCCCTCAGAAAAGGAGGCAGGATTGTAGATTTGCCTCTGTTTGATATTCATTAAAATTAGCTTGATTTTCAAATTGTGATTCTTCCTACGTTTTATCCATTTTTTTAAATGTATTTAAACCAGTCATTAATAGTCTTTCATAACAGTGGATTATGTTAATATCTAATGAGTGTCTAATAGAAGATAAACTGCGCTTCCAGAACAAGGAATATCTAGGTTCAGATAAACTTTCGACTTATAATGTACTCAAATCATCATATTCTGTAATTGTTCATCTGGCTTTATTGTTCCAAATGACAGTCAGAGTTCAAAAAACATAGATTAGTATCTCAACATTTCTGACAGAGGATCTCGTGACCGTAGGTCAACAGAGTTATTCTTCTCAGTAGTTGAAGACAGTAATTAGGAAAAAACAGTTCTTATTCAGCCACTACAGGAAACCAGTTAAGCCCCAGTGATTACCAGAAAGTGGTAGAAGGAAATAAGAAAATCCAACTCCCTATTTATGTGACCATTCCCAATGCTTGAGCATTAAAGAGAAATCCATTAAGCTAAATTGAGTATAGCAAGTCTGTTCATGCTTCCTGTCTCTCTCTTGCATTAATTGCCTCAGTCCTCTCTTCAGTAACTTGTATGCTTTTATGTTGGCCAGTTGCATTTAAATATGATGGGACGAAGAAGTCTGAAGGAGCATTAGTCTACTTTGGCAGGACCCCGGCTAGGGTGCAAAGGCTTAAGTCTCAGTTTATACCTTTCTGGAAAGAATCTCAGACAAGAAGATATTTATATCGGAGGAGAGAAAAATGTACATCATTACTTGGACTTCAAGCATCAAAATAAGCCAATGCAAGGCATACATCATCGGGCAGCTAGGCTAGACACAGGCCCTTGCTAGCTAATCTGTTGTTCCTTTGATTTGTTTTTTTCCCCAGTGAGGCACCAAAATAAATCACTGTTTGTTTCTAATTTAAGTAGTTTATTTTTTAATTCTTTTTCATTAGTGTACTGCTGTAATATTGAAGTTGCAAATTATTAAATAGCAGAATAATACTACATTATTTCATTTGAAAGCTAAAAGCCAATTTATCTATGAATAGGGGAAGAGAGTCCTTTAACAGTAATCTCATTAGCAGTTATGGGAGTACCACTGCAGCTACTGCTTTATATGTATGTTTTTTAAAATCTTTGCTTTTAAGCTCTCCTGTGTTCTAATTGGTGTTCAAACTGAGTAAAAGAGATTAATTTAATTGCCTTTTAAAAGGTCCTTAAAATAGTATTTTCAGTAGAGTTTTCCTTTATTACTCCTGTCCTTTTCAATCCACTTTATTAAAAATGAGTTTTCAAGACAAGCAGGATATGGCAAATATTTATCTGTGTTCACTAAGTAAAGACTGGGGTATCTTTGTTTACCTTAAATGTTTTGTTTTTTAACTGCATGTAGTTTGTCAAATGAGGCCTGTGTAGTCACTGCTATTATAAATGTAGTTGTGGGGATTTGGCATAAATCTGTCATATGACTTCACTTTGGCATAAATCTGTATGACTTCACTTATTTTCAAATGTTACTGTTTTATTCATTTTGCTTACTGTAAATACATTTGTTGTTATTTTCTCCAAACTTAGATGATGCAGCTGGCTGTCATTGGGTTGTGTTTGTTCTCTTTCAACCTTTCAGGTCAGCCATTCCTTAATCCAGATGGCACTCCAGTTGTGTACAATCCTCCTATGCCTCAGCAGCCTGTTAGGACCCAAGTGCCTGGACCTCCGCAACAGCCAGCTCTTCCCGCACCACCTCAGCAACAGCCTGCAGCTAATCACATCCTCTCACAGGTGCACATGTCAAATACATGCCGGTTGTATTCATGACTGATACTGTCATATTGCTGTCTGATAACAAGGGATCGGTAGGTTTGTTCCGTTGAAGCATATGTTAAGAAGTAATAGCTAATAACTGAACATGGTAGGCAGCCTCTTCTTAAAAATATAGAAAATATTTTCGTATGAAAACACACCAAGCGTAGATTGCTCTGGAGAAGAGGTTCTGCCTTTGTCCTTAGTCACACTGCGTGGTTACCCCTGACATTAACAGTAATATAGTCAGCAATCTGGGAAGAGAGTTAATCCAACTGAAATCTTTGTTTCCTTGTCTTAAGGTCGTTTTTCAGCCAGATGAATTCTTGGGCTGTACTGCACAAGCAGTACTGGTGGCACAAAAGAGGTAGCTTAGGACTGGTAGAGTATGAACGCCTCTTCAGTAGCACTTGCTCTGCTCACAAAACTGCACGCTGTAGAACAGAATATATTTTATCTGTCTCCTTTTGTACAAGAGGAATTTAGTAAAATAGGCCAGATTAAAGATGACCTCAGCCCTTGAAGAAGAAGAAAAGCAAAGAGTGTGTATGGGCAGGAGAAGGGAGGGTTCCGCCTCTTTTTACTGCAGCTATTTCAGGCACTAAGCTACTGGCTATAGTCTCCTGTGATATTTTCAAATTGTTCTCAAATTTTATCAAAAGGTTATTTATAGATCTTCATCTAAACCTTTATCCTTGTTCATTCGCTGGCTTAAATCTTCTGTTCAGGATACCTGCGTATGCCGCAGTAGAGATGGTCTGTTTTGAAAAAGGCTCATTTGTACTCTTTTTCCCTGTCTAGTTGATAGAAGTGTGTATGTGGTATTTGCAGTTTTCTTCACCAATTGTTTACTACTTCTATGATTGGCTTCTCAATGGGCACTGGAGTTGAACATGCCCAAAATATTATCAGCAATGACACTTCTCTGATGTTCAAATAACCACAATCTAGAGAAAATATTTTAGTATTGTTGAATAAGTGAAAGTAATACGTTTTAATCTGTGGTTAGTCGTAAATCCATTCTGTCTTTAGATGCTTTGAAACAACTTGTATTTAGAATGCATGTGTAGCTTTTATTTTACGATTTAAAAAAAAATCTCTCTAAAAGAAACAGGAAATGTTAAATAGAAGTAATTTGCTGACTTATAGCTAATATAATGTGTAACAAATAAAGCAAATGTATTTCTGCTGGGAGACTGAGATACTGAAAACTACCTTTATTTTAATTTTGTGCAGTCTTGAGCTTAAAAAAAGAAGTATCCATTCCCTTTCTGGTAATGGAGCAGAGTTGCTTTTTTCTATGACAAAAGACTTTGACTTTGTTTTCACTTCTCTTACTCTGATGTTAACCGTGTTTATAAACCTGTTATTTCTTCAGCCTATGCGGCCTCTGCAGCCCTCCTCCCAGCCTGTTCAGTACTCTGCAGTCTCTTATCCACCCCCACTCCTGCCAGTCTCCTCTACACAGCAATATTCTGTGGTATTATATCTTCTGTTCATCTCCTCTCTGCATGGGTTAATCTTTAGTGGCTGCTGACCTTTGCTTGGGTGTTTAAGTGGTGTGTGATACCAGTGTAATGACTGGCTAGCTTTTCAATCACAGTAAAATATTACCTGAGTGGGGGAAAATAGTTCCTGAGATTTAAACGTGTTTATTTCAAGTTCAGAAGAAATTATAGTTAAGGCTATATCTATATATCTCGATATTTAGATATGTATTATTTCCCTTTTAAAGGAACAGCTTTTCGATGCTGTTTTGTTAGCCAGTCAGTACCTTTTTATGTCTCTGAATTAACCTCGTTCCATCCTTTCTTGTTGTTTCTTTCTCTGCTCTCTCTTCTGCTGAACCCTAATACGTTTTGAGGGATCAGCTGTTCTGTTTTTTTGAAGTGACTTTTGTCTAGCCTCTTTGCCAGAACTCTTAACACTCCCACTCCACTAGCGTCCCCTGTTTAATAAATAGAAGCTGGAAATTAAATATCTTAAGTCTTTTGTGTTTAAAAATCAAAACAAATAAACAAGAAACCACCCACACAAATTGAAACTGAAACCTAGTAAAGGAGGAGAGTTAGCCAAGGCAGAATCTGAACTAGAGTCCAGGTCAAAAACTGAGGCTTCCTGACTCCCCAGACTGCTCCGATACTCTAATGAATACATGTTTGCCTTGGGTTTGGGGCAAGGTTTTGGGAGCGGGGGCGCTGCAGGGATGGCTTCTGCAAGAAGAGACCAGGAGCCGCCCCCATGTTGGACAGAGCCAATTTCAGGCGGCTCCAAGACTGACCCTGCGCTGCCCAAAGCTGAGTCAGTCATTGATGCTGGTGGTGTCTCTGTGATAATGTATTTGAGAAAAGGTAAAAAATGCTGTGCAGCAGCTGTGAGGGAGAGGAGTGAGAAACAGCTCTGCAGACCCCAAGGTCAGGAGGAGGAAAGGGAGGAGGTGCTCCAGGCGCCAGAGCAGAGATTCCCCTGCACCCTGTGGAGAAGACCATGGTGAAGCAGGTTCTCTCCCTGCAGCCCATGGAGGACCGTGGTGGAGCAGATATCCACCTGCAGCCCATGGAGGATCTCGCACCAGAGCAGGTAGAGATGTGCAGAGCAGGAGCTGTGGCTCGTGGAGAGGAGCCTGTGCCAGAGCAGGTTTTCTGTCAGGACCTATGACTCCGTGAGTGACCCACGCTGGAGCAGTCTGTTCCTGAAGGACTGCACCATGTGGAAAGGATCCACACGAGCAGTCTTGAAGAACTGTAGCCCGTGGGAAGGGGTTCACATTGAAGAGGTTCATGAAGGACCGTATCCCATGGGTGAGACCCCATGCTGGAGCGGAGGAAGGAGCAGCAGAGATGAGGTGTTACGAACCAATTGCAACCCCCATTCCCTGTCCCCCTGTTCCACTCGGGGGAGGAGGCAGAAGAGTTGGGAGTGAAGTTGAGCCTGGGAAGTAGCAGGGGGAGTGGGAGAAGCTGGTTTAGTTTTGTTTTTATTTCTCACAATCCTACTCTGTTATTAATTGGCAATAAATTAAATTAGTCTTCCCCAAGTCAGGTCTGGTTTGCCTGTGATGGTAATTGGTGAGCGATCTCCCTGTCCTTTTCTTGACGCGCAAGCTTTTCATCTTATTTTCTCCCCCTGTATTGCTACGGATGGGGGAGTGGTAGAGCAGCTTGGTGGGCACCTATGAGCTAGCCATGGTTAACCCACCACAGTGTTATACAATAGCTATTTTAGTATGTATTCAGAGTTTTTATTTTGTTACTATTTTCCACATTAATCAGAAATGTCTTCTAATAATAGATACAGATTTACCTGAATTCAATAGCCTGCATATAATTAAAACTATATTGTAACTGTTACCTGTACTTTAGGTATACAATTCTAAAAGGAATTGCACTTCATGGAGAGTGTTTTGTTACTAGTGATGTTGTTTGTCACGTTATTTTGGAGTTTTTGAGTATGTGTGGACTGCAGTCAGTGTAACTTACCTCCTTAGTAATGACAATTAGCCAATGTGAGCTTCCTGTGCAAGTTTAGCATATGACTAAATTGCTGTTAGTAGCAGCTAGGTCAGGGGTCTCTGTTGTGATTCACAATCATTGTTAGGCATATGGTTGTTAAAGCAGAGAATGAAACTCCTTCCAGGTTTATAATCATTTCAGAGCATTTCCCATTCAGGAAATGGGTTCAAATACTAAGTGTGCTGGCAGTTTCAAAAATCTATTCCTCTGGATGGTAACTTAAGTAACATAGCGAAAAGGATTGGTGGTCTTGGTTCAGAATCTCAGTGCAACACGTCTGTAGTTGGTACCAGGAAAGTTGGCTTTATCTGTTTATTGGTAATACCGTGTTTCAGTGGTTAATTATGCTTGTACTATACATATCACTGTATGACAAACTGTCCAGATCAGAATTTACTCATATTGGTAGTGTAACAGAAATAAATGATTCTTGCTTGGGTTTATCCTTTGGACATTTTCAGAGGTAATATTAACTCATAATTAAATATCAGTATCTCCTCTCTAAACTAGGTATTATGAAAATCAAAATGTAAAATCCAGTGTAGAAAAGCATTATAGTTGTGTTAATAGGAATCATTAAAGAATGAAATGCCAAAGGCAAAGTTAGAGTGCTGACCTAATGAAGACAGGACTTTTTAAGCTGTAAAGGTATTCTAAATAAAGTTTTAGGTGCAAATTCATATTTCCAGTGGTAACTAAAGAATATCTTTTAGCCTGGGAACTATAAAATTTCATCATAAAACGTGAATGTAGCTAATCAGTAAAAGACAGAGCTTGCACTTACTTTTTCTTGATTAACTCCTATCTTCTTCAGGATGATCTAAGAGAAGATCAAGTGGTCCTAAAATATTTTTAATGTTCCTCCATGTTTGGAGAGTCTACTTTTGAAATACAAACTAAATCTTCCTGTTTAGCAAAAAAATACAATACTAGTGATCACTTCTAACTTCCAGGGTGTTGATAATTTGATACTGAATTGCTTGTAAAGAGGAGGAGCTTGGGGTTACAGTAATAAAGTTTCAGATTTCGCAGTGCTCAGGGCAATCAGTATCATCGTTTCAGATGTTAATAAAATACAGATAGTAGGTAACCACTAGAATACATTTCTTGTAGCTGTTACTTGATTTCAGGCTAAAAAAAAAAATAATCTTTGCATGTACTATAATACCAAGTTAGAGGAATGTACATTGTTATTCAGGATTAGAGCCTCATTAACTTAAGCTCTTAAAACCAAAAATTACTTTAGCAATACTAATGCCTTCTGCTATTTTAACTGGGGTTAGATGTTTTCACTCAAGCTTTGGAGTCCACTCAGAAAATGTTAGTGACACAAATTCTGACTTTATTTTTGACAATTGAATTCCCACAATAAGTAGATAGAGGCAGATGTAATCCAAAAATCGAATATTTGCAGTGAAATGAATGAAGTCTCTGAATGTGGATGTTCTCTCCTGCTGTCGGCCCTGAAGATAATTTACTACTGTGTTCCATCTTGTTCTTTCCTGTTGTTCTTTGGCTGATGTTGCTAATGCACAGTAATCTGAGTCACGCATATTTGAAACATAGAGATATTTGGCTATTTTATTCTTTTTTTTTTTCCTTGAATGTACATTTGTGAATGTAATTTTTCCTTTTTTTTAACTGTTAACAGCAAGACAACCTAGGATCACAGTTTAGCCATATGAGTCTTGCCCGCCAGCCACCTGCTGATCCAGCTGAACCTCATACCGCGATGTTCCAGTCCACCGTAGTCCTCCAGCCCCCACAGCAGCCTGGCTATATCATCGCAGCTGCTCCACCACCCCCACCGCCCTCTGGCCAGCCAGTTTCTGCTCCAGGCTACTCGACATCTAGCCACCCTGTCAACCAGCAAGTACTCCAGCAGCAGGGATATATGCAGCAACCTGTGCCACAGGTACAATGGCTCTGTTCCCATCCTCCCCAAAGCTATATCTAAAAACTGATCATGCTGTTCTATTAATGAGCTTCTTATACGGTGCGGGGCTCCCTGTTAAATTGCAGATGTGTGCATTTATTCTGGGGTTGGGGTTTTTCTTCTGGCTTATGTGCTTTGAAATGAGCGACTTTAGCTTACTTGAGGAGGAATAATCACCCATGTTTTCCTATTTACCTGTAGCTAGTAAAACTCACATTCTGCATAGTTTTCTAGTGTCTCAGATGTTTCTTTGTAGAAATTGGGAATCATTACTTCTACAGTGAAAGTAGAAGAAATTGGCTGTTAAAGAGGGAATTTATGTAGTATAAGTATTTCTTAATTGCTAAACTATTTAACATTAGTTGCACCTTTTAATAAGTTTTGCATCTTTCCTTTATCGTGTGACTCTTTTTGCATTTAGATGTCTGCCTTCTACAAACTTGCAGGTACTGAACCTCTTTAATTGTATTTTGGTTTTAGATGCCAGCTTGTTATTGTACCCCCAATCAGTATCCGCACTCCAGTCAACAATATCGACCTGTTTCTGTCCATTACAACACGCAGCAAAACCAACCACTGGCACAGCCGGGGCAGCAGACAGGTTTGTTGAACTTTTTCAGCATTTCAGTAGAACACCTTGTGTGCGTTCTCTCCTGGTTTTGCTTTTTAAACTTATTTTGCTGTATTATTTCAAATAAACCGAAAGTTCAAATAAAGTGAAAGTTCAGATAGAGGATACAAAGTGTAACTAACCTGAGGTGGAAAAATTTGAGTCAGTTGTTCGTGAAACTTGAGATTTGAGCCATTACTATGAGTGGCTGGCTCACGGTGTAACCAATTATAGGATAATTGGGGTTTTCTTAAGTTTAGAACTGAATAATTTAAAAAACTTGTAACTTAGTTACTTTGCAAGTTACTAAAAAGTTAGTAAGATGAATTAGTACCTTTAAATGATGTAACATTGCAGAGATGTACCTTGAAAGTTCTAAACAAAAGATACTAATTTTAGATGTTGCGGCATGAAAAGACTGCTATGCAGAAGGTACTGGCGATACTGTTTTAATTTGTCTTTCTGTCCTATGATTAAAGGTATCTGGGTATTGAATAGAATATATAATGAGACTTAAGTGGTTAGAATTAGTTTTCTGCTCCTCCTATTTCTAGTAAAGACTTTCCTCCTGTTTCCAAGTTACCTTTCTATGAATGTTACCAAGCTGTATTTTTCTCCTTTCCTATTGTCTTTATTTCCTTAGAAATTGTGTAACTGTAGCTACCATTATTCTGATAATCTGTACTTAAAAATATTGTTATGACTTCTTCAATAAGATTTGGATTCCTGAAACAAATTTGCTTCTGAGTAATATCTTGACTCACAGTCAAAACTTTCAGAAGTAACTAGTGATGTTTGGAGGCAGAGGTCCTTAAAAATCCATGCTTTTTGTATGCTTAGTCGAATACATTACACTTAGTGTAAACTTTTGAGTTTCCTTCAGGAAGAAAGATTTTTTAATTCTTCCCCCTGTCCCCAACTATGTGTTGCTCTATAGAAGTAGGATGAAAGATCAGCTTTTACAAATATTAACTGGATTTCTTTATAGCTGTTCTATGAAGTAGCCTGTAAGAGGAATGGCTCCCTCTTCTGCAGTCCTTTTAGGAAGTGCTCCCATAGCAGCAACACCTGAAGTTGTTATTCAAGGTTCAGTTCACAAATTTATGCGGGATTATTTCACTGCAGAATCATCAAGATGTGATGGCCATTTATGATAGGGTTGTCAGATCATTTTAAAGTACTGTTAGTACCTGCTTACTGTAAAATAGATCACCACTTTTCACTCTCAGAAGTGAAAGCATATTGACATTTTTTCAGAGGAAAACAAATTACTTGTTTTTGCAACTTGTTTTATCCATTGGTGTTAAGGATGTGTTATCCAACTGTATTACACAACCTGCCTTCCTTCCTCAAAATTTTTAATACCTAGACTGCTTAATAGCAAAAAGTCTGAGGCTCAGCTGGGGTTACTTCCCCATTTACGGGGACACCCTATGTGAATGGCACACAAACTCTCTAAATTGGAGAGTGCCTAGTGTCTATATGTAGCTAAACAAAACAGTCTGAATTTGAAAGCATGGGGTGATGGTGCATCAGCACCAAGATGCAAAGGGAGGAATCGGTTGCTATTAGGTAAGTAAGCTTCTTTATTGTATCTTTTTAGCTCTTTACATTTTAACTGAATTTCACTGCCTGTAAGGTGGACAGGGTGAAAAGCATCAGCAGCTAAAATCTCCCTCTGTGTGCTAGAAGAAATAAAATAAGAAAGCTCTGCAGACAGCTTCTTTACTACTTTGATAATGTGCGTTGTACCTGTAACCCTGACATCGAGAGATCATGTTTAAGTGGTGAAGGGGTGGTCCAGCCCATAATTCCATTCAATCCTGTTCGGTTACTTCTTGTTTACTAGCACTAATGGTAGAGAGAAGTATTCTACTAGCAACTGCATAATTAGTGTTTAACTCAAAATCTCCAAATTGCTACTGAGCCATTGCTGGCTCTCATTTACTGCTTTACAGGCAAATTTGAATTCTAGAGATGGAAGGTTTCACATCATGTTTTCTGTTCTGTAAACTTCTCATGACATGGTGTATTTTGAAATTCTCTCTTGTAGATTTATTTTAAACCTTAAAAAGTGGTATTAAGCTGACACAAAGCTATATTCAGAATAGTTGATGCTTATTAGCAACGGCTGGTTTTGAGACAAAAGGCAGCATGTTACTTGGCTAATGCATAGCAATGTGTCTGGTCAAAAATGAGAACTAACAACTCTTGTATTACATAAAAGCCGTGGGTTTTATTCATCGTATAAAGTGGTTGCTAACTATGAAATAACTTTCCAAACACAAATTTAGATAAAAGATGACAGCTTCTGAGAGCATGGCAACTGAAGCCACTTCTGGTTTAATATTATGGAGTGGCCGGACTTTATTTATGAGCTGTTGGATTCGGGGCCGTAACACTGTCTGAGAGGTTTACATTTCTCACAGTGAACCGGTCTCTTTTTCAGCTGCTTCCTGGCTTCCTTTTTAAAGGGGTTTCAGGTGAAATATTTGGGGACTACCTTTTTAATAAAAACGCTTTGGTTGCCCAAAAGATGTTGGGAGAAGAAAACTCTCTTTAAGAAAAAGGCGTTTCAGATTGCCGTGATAGTGAGGGCCCAGTTACCATGAGACCTAACCACGGGTTGATTAAAAATCTTACCTGAACTACAATTACTGTAGGAACATCAGCTGAAGTTCAACTAGCTTCTGCTTCACAGCGGCCAGTGATAAAACTATTACAGTTGTAATAATAGCTGTAGTTGTAATAGTTGTAATCATAGCTTGTTAACCAAGTGATTGTACTTGCTCTTCTGTTCCTGAATAAAGGCTGTTTCTCACTCTTAATGTGTTATTCAGAAAATGGTATTTCTATATTCTGTAAGTTAACTTCTTTTACATTAACAGTGATTTCTTTTTAATTATGTAAATATTAAGAAACATGCTTCTTTTTTATCTACTGTTTCAGAGTATTTCTGTGTAATGCGACAATCTGCTACGGCAGGTGTGGGTTTTCTGCCGAGTGCTGCATTTCTGTCAGACCACTCTCTATGCAGAGGTGAAATTGTGAAGCTAAAAATAGAGCATTCTTTGGAACGCTGTGGGGAACCTTCTTGGCAGTCAATTTATATTGTTCCAGTTCTCTCTGCTTGCAAAATTGATTATGTCTGTCTCAAAGTGCCAGAAAAAGCTGAAAAATATTCACAGCCACATTGCAATTTCTGGGAAACGAGGGGTTTAGATTGCAGATGTATTGATTGTATCTCATGTACTGCAACTTTGCATTCTGCTGCTTTTTAGGTGCCGTAGATCGTTTTGTAACAAAGTACATTTAAGCATTTTGTTTAGTACAGATATGAGATGGATTTTTGTGCACAGTTCAAACTTGAGAGTTATTAAAAATTCTAATTACTAATCCTGATTCAAGCATGCATTGTTCTGAAGCTTTGTAGAGTACTCTGAAAATATTTATAGTGTGTTGTGTGTTTCTAATGAATAGCTCTCTTGGTTTTAACAAACTGAACCTTCTTCCCTTTAATTTTCTGAAGCAATATTTGATTATATTAAGTCTTTTTTAGTGTTCATTGTTGCAATTTCTATAGAGACAGCCAGCTGAGACTGTTAATTCACAATGTTCATTGTACCCTGTATGTATGTAATCAATGAACATTGGTGGGTTTTGTTTACAAAAAAGTCTCTTGTGTTAACTAATTATTTTCAAAATAGACCATGCAATTTTTTAAACACCCTTTAAAAAAAAAAAAATCTAAGTGAGTTTTTGCAGCTGTATTTGCTTTATTATAGTTCCATACCAAGGTAGGGAGCATGGGGAATGTCCAGGTCAGTAGAATGTGAATGTGTCCAAGTTAAATACCGACTCTTCTTGCCGTCAGTGCATCTTGACAAGCCCAGTTTTGTTATTCTGGAGTGATAACTGGCTTTGTCTCAAACACTGATAGTTATGGGGTTTTGCTGATGTGGTAAGTAGCACATACCTGTATAATAGAATATGACAAAAAGAACTTTCCTTGTGTTCTGCATGTGTTTTGATCATGGTAGCAGTTACCTGCTATATGCTTTTTAAAAAAAAAAAGTGGGAGTTAAGGTTGGACCTAATAAATGCACAGGTTTCCTGTTTGGCACTTATGCTTGGGTTTGGGGCGTTTTTGTTTTTTGGGGGGGTATTTTAGGCCGTTTTTGAAAGATAAAGGATACCAGTTTAAGCAATAAGAAATTGTTGTAGAGGCACTGTAGAGGGGTGAATATGAACATCTGTCTTTTTTTCCTCAAGATAACTTTGAATATAAAATGTCTTCCGCTGTGTATCAACGCGGCCTTTACCTGGAAGATTGTTCTCAGTTCCTAGTTGGTTTTAGCATTACAGATTTCAGTAGAAATTGCCCTTTTTAAAAAGATGTGCACACATGCCTTACACAAATTTTCTTGAAGTGTGATTCAGTTTTGAATCATAGTCAAGATACTCTCATCCCTAGGGCACCTGAGGTACTAGTAGAATTTAGCATAACTAGAATTTCAAGACTAAAGTACCTAGAATGGCCTTGTTCATAATAATAGACAATTAATTGGTTTTGCTGTTACCTAGCATGCTTTGTTCAAATGCTTTCAGCTTTCACCTATCAAATTAAGGTGTTAATGCATGTAACTCACTAGAGTGTAAATAAGTACTGCAAGCATGTGAGAGCAGCATTGCAAATAGTATGTATAGTATTTTATGCTGGATCCAAATGAATAAATCTGTTCATTTTAATGTTGGCTTCTTTTTATATGCATGATAAGTTCAGCTCTTATGAAGCTGCGAGATTTAAAAAGCCATTGGAAAATGCTACACATATATTTTCACATAGGCAACTGTGTATAGAATGTGTTCATTATTTCAAAATAATATTTAAATGTATATTTTCAGGTTACCAGGTTTTGCCTAACCAGCAGCAAAACTACCAGGGTTTAGTTGGAGTTCAGCAGTCTCAGAATCAGAATCTAGTCAGTGGCCAACACAACAACGTTGGGAATCAAATTCAAGGTGTGATTGTTCCATATCCTTCAGTGCCATCTTATCAGGTGGGTAATTTATTCATAACTTTCCAATCACTCTTCTGTGTGTTTGAGTGGGGTTCGTTGTGGGTGTTTTTTTTCATTTGTTTTGTTTTGTGTGTTGTTTTTGGGTTTTTTTCAAAGTATATTGCTTTGTAAATGGTAGAAAGCTGCAGGTAGGTGTCAAAGGTGAATTTGGGGACATAAACAAACAAACAAACAAAAAACCCCCAAAACCCCACACAAACAAAAACCACAATTGAAGTGAGAAGAAAATCTGATGCAGGTGTACAAGTTCTAGTCCTGTTGAATGCCAAGTGCTGTGTTAACTGCAATTCAGAGGATGGGGAAGAAAGAGCTCATAAGATTTCCCTCCCCACTACCCTGCTTTCTGCTGTAGAGAAAATCTCTTTTTGTTAGTTTATGGAACCAACATTTCCATTTTGGGAGAAGAAGATAAAAAGTTTTTTTAATAAAGTGCTATTATTTCAACTACTGTTATCACTAGTCTTCTGGATTTAGAGAACACCAGCAGATCTTTCTGTTTCTTTAAAAAATTCTTATATAAACTAGGTGATGGGCAAGAGGCAGAAAGCAACATTGTCTGGAGAAGAAAACCTTAATGTGTTCTCCATTGTAGGTTTCGGTGCCTCAAGGTTCCCAAGCAATGCCCCAGCAGACGTATCAACAGCCTGTTATAATTCCTAGTCAGTCAAATCAAGGATTGCCCGCAACAGGAATGCCAGTTTACTACAGTGTCATTCCATCAGGTCAACAGAATAATTTAAGGTGAGTTTAACTCAGTTATTTGATTTCTCAGCAATTATGCTTAATTGCCTTGTAGTAACTCACAGGATCTACTATTGTATTGCATATATTAAAATGTATTTTAAAGGCAGACTTACAGACACTTTATTTTTGCTCTTATGCAATTAACTAAAACAACCAGTACTGCTTTAATTGGGACATACTTATTAGACTGGAAAACATTGTTTTCGTATCACTTTCAGCAATACTTTACTACAGTTCCACGTCTTAAGTTTTCTGCATTCCTTTCCTTATACATGAAACACGAGAGTGTTCAATGGCAATGCCTTTTTGCAGTAATAGTCAAGATGACTATCCATGTTCACTGGTTTTGTCAAAGATACTACTTTAATAAGGTGTAGGGAAAAGAGATTTGAATCCCAGAAAAAGACTGACTTTCTTCCTTTTTTGGAGCTTTGTCTGGAAGGAGCTTAGCTTACTTTGTGTACCTTACGAGGCCTGCTGGCACAAAGCTGGCTATGAAACAAGTAGAGGGACTTTTTCGTATGCTTGGGGTTTGTTTGATAAATAACTTTTTTTTTTTTACCTACCTTGGCAACAGCACATGGGTGTACATGTACAGACCTCCCTGTGTGTCCATCTGTGTCCCCCACACAATTTGAGTATTTGTGAGAGAACAGATAGGCAGATACCTAAGAGAATTCATTAGAATTAATGCTTGTTACAAATTTTTCTTTCTCTAGTGTTTTGAACTTACAGATGTGCATCATTTAAAAATACCTTGCTTGCAGCTTTTAAACAAGCGGCAACATTATGAAGCTTGCTTCATCCGTTTGTGAGTGCAGAGACTTAAATAGTGTCATCACTGCATGGCTTCATCTACTTAAATCTGAATTCTTGTTCTTTGTATCTGAAGGTGTTTTTTATCCTTTTCTTCTGTAGTTATATTTAAGGTTCAATGAAATCATAGGTAGACATAATCCCAAACTTTTTTTGAAGTAAGTTTTGTTGCTTGATCTTTTGTGTCTCATAGAATGTCCCTCTCTTTCGAACAGGGAAACATTTGTTAAGAATTCAGAGCAGACTAGCAACTGATGACAGCATCTTGCTTTTATCAAAATAGTTGTATTGCAGCACTTTAAGGAAAGCAGAATACAGTTCTGCAGGAACTGAATAGTCTCAAACCTACAGGTCACTATTGAAAACTGTAATCAGTAGACAGATGAGCAGCTGTGTGAGAGCACAAGCCCCATGCAGATATAAACCCATCTGTTATAGTTTCCACTGAGTTTTGTCTCCTTTAATGGAAGGGAATCTTTAAATTAAAATGATATAATTGAACTGTGCAGCAAAGGATGGAACAAACTTCTTGTGATGACATAGGTAAAAATGGTAAGTCCAACAGGATTACACCTAGTTTTTTCCACAATCTGAAGTAATAATTTTTTTTCCTCATACCCTCAGAATGTTTACTTTATCTGTTAGTACAGAAATGAAGTACAGGATTCTATAGGCACCATGCTGATTATGGTCCACCCACCTGATGTTCTGGCTCTGGCAGAATGATCAGTTAGTGGTATGATAAAATTTGCCTGTGTCTGTTACTTACCTGTTTTTCCCCTGAATGACCCGAAAAATACCTGACATAAATAAATTTTTAAAGTTATCCTCTTCCTACATATTACAAACAAATGAAAGGTTGTTTATCTCCTTGAGTCATTTTCCTTTTCCCACACCCTAGTTGGTAAAGGCATGGAAAGGCAATCATCTCTTTAAGCTGTGTTACTTTACACTGAAGCAGATGTGTGCTCGCTTGGTGTGCTGAATAAGCTGGCTCAGCTGCATGGGGCCAGCCTCCAGCTGAGGGACTGCATCTGAGATCCTCGTGGCAGGTTCTGTGCTGATCGCTTAACTGAGACCTAATTCTGGTTAATTGGGCAAGACTGCAAATTGTCTTTTATTATTCTACATGTCTTTATACCAATATTGCACTATCAACAGAAAAATAGTATATCAAAATAGGTGAATTAGTACATCTTAATGTATGCAGGGCATAAGTTTTTGCCAAGAAAGAGATGTGAAAATTCAGTCTTCTGAAGAATGAGTAAGTTTGGGGGTAGGTGGGAATATTATTGATTTTAAAATTAACAAAATATCAGTGATTTGCAGTACGTGTAGACAGCAAATGCGGCAGTCATGATTAAATAAACGATTGTAGCATAAATGCCTGTTATTCATGTTCTTTTATTATTATTATTATTACAGTTCATCAGTAGGATATTTGCAGCCGCCTGGATCAGAGCAGATACAGTTTCCTAGAACATCATCACCATGCAACTCACAGCAGCTTCAAGGACAGCAATGTGCAGGTTGGGGGAATGAAGTTTTTATTGAAAGCCTTCAAAAATGTCTAGCTATTACTGTGCTGGGTGATTGGATATTGGCTATTAAGGGTTTGATTTAGAATTAATTACTGTATTATATTTCCTTCTGTATTCCATTTTTGAAGTTATACTGGAGGCAGATTAACTTGACATCTCAATTTGTTTATTGTTGAAAGCTCTCAAGTTACATTCTTAGAATTCAGTAACGTCCATCTTAATGCCTTGCATGTCTGCTTGTGAGTTGAGACAGCCATGGGAACTATATGTTCTCAGCAGAATGACTTTCATCTTTTCCTGAATAACTACGTGGGTCTGAAAGATTTGAGATTTGAGTTTACATTTGGTAGAACAAGAGCAAGGTACATTTTGGAAGCCGTATACTGGGCTCTTCTACTCAAGAAGCATTCTAGATTTCACTTAATGGAGTAGGAGTGGCAACTTTCTTAAGAGTCCCTGAGAAGAGGGTGAAAACTGGGTTTGGATAGAGAGGAGAGGTAGTTTTTTGACCTGCTGAAAAGCTAAATGAAATACTCCTAAGCTGTGTGGGGATGTTCTGGTTTTGGTTTTATGGTAGCCTTATTTACTGCTTTTACTTTCATAGTTTATAGCAACCATTCAAGTCAGAAGCCATCACCTCCTACATTATTGCCACCTTCATCAAAGTCAAAGCCGCAACAGGCTGCTTCCATTGTGCACTACAGCATAGTGTCTCCACCCTCATCATGTAAAAGTTCGCCCACTGGTCTTTCCATCATGCAGCCAATAAAAGGTATATTTTATTGGGATTTTCATCTAAGCCATTCTGTCTAGAACTCTGTTGTAAATTATCAAACTGATTTCATGGCTAACTGCTAGAACAACTGCAACTTGAGTGCCATCTCTGCAAATACTTTTTTCGTAATTCTTCATCTGAATTGATATTATTGTAACTTCAAAAATGTCAACTTGGACCTTAAGTGAAACAATAGCCAACGTCATGGGGGCAGCCTGGAGGCAGCCTTCAGCAGATGAGTGTCACTTAGCAGAAGCACTTAAATCAGGTTCCAAATGTTTTGATCTACAAAATATTTGGGTAATTTTTAGAAGGTGTATAAATAGCAGCCTCAATGGCGTTTGAAAACAGTGGTGACATAGAGCTTGTCATATCCATGAAATGTTTATAAATGTTAATATTCAAACAATCAAAAACTCTGAATTTCCAACCATAAAATTGATGGACTGGTCAGGAAATTGAGAGCACTAGGGTTAGCCTCCACACGAGGTTGTAGAACAATCCTGTGATCATGGGGTACTGTCTTTATTTTGCCAATAGGGAATTTTATACTTTAGAGGTTTGGCTGGCCAAAAAGGGATAATCTCAAATACTGCTATCTCAGTATTTTGCAAGCAAGCAATAGGTTAAACAACCCTAGGTCAATAACCTAGATTGCACTATAAATGTGGTGTTTCTTACAAACATACATCTTTTAAGATATTTTTAGAGCCTGTAAATAGATAACATGCAGTTAAGTGGCAAGATAGCTGGATTAGCAGTGTATTACAGTTCATGGGCAGGCTTGGTTTCATTTCCAGTTTGCTTCAAGTTTGTTTGGCTTTAATGCTGGAAGGCTGTCGTTTTAGGATGTCTAAAATCAGTCTCGTGTTAGTTTGTTCTTCTGCCCTCCTTGTAAGTCCTGGAAGTGCTGATTTTATGCAGTTTTGAAGGCCTGGTTCAAACCTGTTAAACTATGATTTAAAGAAGTTTGGGGAAGGGGGAAGCCCTCTATGACATAGGGAGAACAAAGTTTGAGAGAACAAAGAAAAGCATGCTTTTCAGCAAGTGATACTGAGATGGTGAATCAAGGCCACTGAGGTAAGTAAGAACAATGAGGACATACGCAGACAAGCAGCAGAGTTGTGTTTCTTCTCATTTGAAAACGTTATAGAGGGCCAGACTGCCATCTGGGAAGCCTTCAAGGGTCTCTTCTGAGTTTCCTTTCTCATGGGTTTTGACAGGTGATAAAGTGTCTGCAAACTGACTTATGTGATCTGACACTTCATTTTGTCAGGATGCTTTTTTAGGAAAAGAATGCCATTTATTTTCATTTACTGAAATGCTGTGGAACTAGAAGTAGTAGAAAGAACAAGTTTTTCTGGATGTACAAAGTTTTCTTTTGCTGTTTAAATAGCATTTTCAGATTGGGACACTTTTTTAGAAATGATGCTGTAGATGGTTTTGAAAGACAAGCATGTTTTTATTGGGTGTTCAGTTCTCACAGAACAGAGATAAGTCAAAAGAGTATGCTAGAGTGCTGCAGAATAAAATACTATAATATTATAAAACAGTAAGATGTAAATAAGTATCACTGATAATACTTAAATATATGCATAAAATCTTAAAATGAAACCAATGTTCTTGTGTAAAATATAGTGTGTATATAGATGTTTGTCTGGTACATCTCAGGGTTGCATATAGGGATTACATAATTTTATGGCTTTACCACTTGGGAACTGTTGTATTAGATATTACTCTGATTATGTAGTAGACATCCATAAAGAGAGTTATATTTTATTTTGCTGTGCAACAAAATAGAAATATTTGCAATGTGGCTCTTACAGCGACAGAGTAGGGACTCTTTAAATTTATATCCTCTGCTAAATTTGGCCAGATAATCTGATGCTTCCATTTCAAACCGTAACACATGGGTAGAACTTTTTGCCATTAAAAAGAAAGTATAGATGTGAAAACATTGCTAATATTACTTCATTTATTTTTATAAATATCAATATAGTAAATATTTCAGAATACAATTTACAAAAGCTAATATAGTTTTAATATTATGAGTTCATTATTCTACATTGTTTGGTTTGCTTTTCGAAGGAGTCTTTGTGGAGCCCAGAGGTAGTGAAAGCAATAGCCCATTTTAAAAAATACAAGATGAGTGCATTTTATAATCTGTATCTGACTGCTCCTAACTGATGCTATGATGTAGGCAGTAAATTGAGAAGATTGTAGACTCCCTCTTTAAAGGTGGATGATTAAATGATGTTTAAACCATGTGTTTTAATTGTGATTTCTGAGAAATACTGTGAAGTGGGTAGAGCAGAGAAGGAAATTGCAAACAACCATTTACAAGTAAACAGGACGTTATATAAATTACCTGGGACAGAGCCAGGTCAAAGGGGGAAGACAGCTTCTCTCTCGGGCAGCCTCTCGTCACAACTCCCCATGTGAAACCTCATGGAACAGCGTTGGCTGTTCAGCTGTTCTCCCCTGACTTGGGCATTTCTGTAGCTACGCAGTAGCTAAGTGCTACAGGATGTGGGGATCGAGTTGCAGTCTCTGCCCAGAAAAACATTCCCATACAGAACTTGTAAATGAGGGTAATTTTGCCTCAGACTAAAGATCGATTCCAGGTCTTTCCAACATATGCCATCATATCAGAGAAAAAATTTTGAGTCCATATTGCTGTATATCATGTAAGACTAACTAGATAACTTCTATTTTTAAATAAAGCACACTTTTGCTTCATATCACATGTTCTTCAACACATTGCTCTGACAGTAACTACAGTGAATGTTGAATACTTTCAACTACTATTAAATAGAATGATTTCTTTCAAAAATATTCTCAATAATGAGTTTCAGTGGTTCCACTATCTCTTCTAGTTCTGGGAAGCCCTCTCTAAGTTAACTATGGCAGATTTATCTGATAGTGGAAATGTAATTGTGCAGAAGATACTGCTCTAGTCTTCTAGAATTCAACAGCTTATTTAGCAAAACATTCATTATGTTATTCTCCCCC
This sequence comes from Phoenicopterus ruber ruber, assembly GCA_009819775.1. NCBI lineage: Eukaryota > Metazoa > Chordata > Aves > Phoenicopteriformes > Phoenicopteridae > Phoenicopterus > Phoenicopterus ruber. The sequence goes on from CM020220.1 coordinate 36,353,222, forward strand.
CTTTTTTTTTTTAATTCATGTCTGTGCTGCTAAAATGAAAATTGAAATGTGTGATGAACTAAGTGTGTCCTACTGATTTCTCATCTTGTAGCGGTAGCACCACCACCAGGTGGAGGAGTAGTAATGATGCAGCTAAATATACCTAACAATCCTCAGCCTCGGAACCATTCACCTCCACAGTGGAAACAGAATAAATATTACTGTGATCATCAAAGGGGGCAGAAGTCCACAGAACTTAGCACTTTAGACAGTGCTGCACAGGTATGAGGATTTTGTTTTGTTTTCCAGGATGACTTAAAATTTGCATAAACTGCATCTTTGCATGTTTTTTCAAAAGTTCTTTTGGGGGAATAAAAATCTGCTCTGATAATACTTAAAATAGCTAATTTAACTTTACTTCAGTCTTTGAACGCTGTAGGTGTTGTTCAGCTTGTTCAACTAGGTACTTTTTAAAACACTAACTTGTTGTTTATTCCAGTTGCAGCATAGTCCTCAACTAGGTAGTCCTGTCACCTCACCAGCCCAATCGCCAGCACCAGCTCAACTATCAAACATGAAGAACATCCGTCCCACATTAACACCTCTTTCTATTGTGTCCCAGTTTTCTAGACCTTTTGTCCCTGGACAAGGTATATTTTTGGTTAACTAAAGTGTGTGTCTGTGTCTTCTATTTGAATGTTTTAAAATACAAGTTATATGAGGATTTTCTGATGAACTGTGGCTCACTTTAATAGTAATGCTATTGAAGCAGGATCATCAAAATGATCCACTCAAGCACCATGTAAAATTTCACCTTTTCTCTCTGCACTGATACCATCCCCCGTATTCTCAAAAGCTTTTGATCTTCTTGTTATTGTGAGTGTTTCTATAACCCACGAGCTTTCTCATATGTGAAATTCCCCATTTCAGCATTGAAAATATTAAGAAAATGTTTGATATAATTTAGCTTCAAGTTTTAACCATAAATCAAGAACTTGACACACACTGTCACAAAGGATATAATTTTAGAGCGACAAAAATAATGTGGGACTAGCTGATCTTAATACATTAGGTAGGCATATTATCTCTTGGGGGAAAGGATATAGAAGTGTGATGTTGAGATGAATGTTCTGCCAAACTCACTTATTAGTTGATGATGCACTGAGTCAAACCTAAGCGAGAATTCTATATTCCTTTGTAGAAAAACGATCACGATGGGACCAGAGCCTCTAGCCAATACTGTTGCTACTTCAGTTAGTATTTCAACTAGTACCCACCCAAGGACAGAAAAAATTCCTTATGGAAGAATTTCAGTCCTCTGCTGCCATGTTGACAGAAAAATGGAAAATAGGGAATTTTCACTGAGATGTGATAGTTGATAACTTTTAAAAACCAAATGATAAAAAAAACCCCTTTGTCAGTGAGCAAAGATGTCCTGGTAGAGTTCCCATACTCACAATTAATGGCCCTATTTTACAGAAAGACTTATTTTAAAGCAAAACTTACAGAAAATTCTGTATGTCTTCCTTATTGATAAAGAAAACCTTATTTTCTTGTCTTTGTCTTATCTTCTGCATAATCTTTGTCATTGCTTTGTATTCCGATGATGTTGTAAAAATTCCAGGTTGCCTGTTGTAAGTATACCTCTTGCCTTTCTTAATCTTCTGTGATTACTAAAAACTTCTATTTCATTGTCTTTGTGGATCCTTGGAGCAAAGAGGAATGTGAAGATGTACCTGGCACTACTCAGAGATATAACCATGAAAATGACTGAAATAGTACACTGAGAGGAGCTTTAGCCTAATTAAGCTTATTTTGAAATGAGAGGATTTAGATAAGACTGCAGTGAAGAAAAGCTTGTAGTGTGTTTTTCAGTGTAATCCTTAAATGCAAGAAAGCTTGTACCTTTTCACCTTGTGATCAGTACGTGACTGACTTACATTTATTTAATCATGCCAAATCTCATTTGTTAGCCTAGCCAAATACACCACTTTGTGCATAGCTATTCTGCTTTCTCTTCTGTGTAAGATGTATATCGTAAGAGGAACTTGGAGGAAGATTTCCTATAACAGAAAAACCTTTCTAATTACCTTTCTCTTTAAGGAGATGCCAGATACCCATTGCTTGGCCAACCCCTGCAATACAATCCACCATCTTTGTTACGTGGACAAGTAACAAGCCAACAGGTATTAAAGAGAACAACAATGAAAAGAACAATTCAGGACTACCATTATAACCACCGTGAATAGGGGAATATGTTATTGCATTAGAAAAGTAATTGAGTGGAAGGTGCTTGCTTTCCAATAACAATTTTATTCTGTGTTGATACTTCCCATTCTTCTTGGGTTTTGTATTTAAAAAAAAAAAAAAGTGAGAAACATTCTCCTGAAATTTAGCTTTAGGCACAGTGTAGATCATGGATTTTTTTTTTAAGCAACTCGCCAGCAGTTCCAAAAATCACAGAGAGAATGTTTGCTAAAAGGATTTTGTTTTACTTGAATAACAATTTCAAGAAAAAATAGAAAATACATGTGGATATTTCTAAACAAAGAGTGGGTTTGTTTCTTATAAGAAAAACAAAACCAAAATATTAGTGTTAGCAAAGCTAAAAAGTTTTGCCATCTATTTAATTTTTGGGACAGACACACAGACCCCCTACCTCTACCTTGCTCAGTTCTACCTGAGATCAGCCAGAAGATGTGATGGATTGGGGGTGGGGATGGGGCATGTTCTTCCAAAAAGACTTAAGGTGACTTTTTTTTTCATCATTTCCTCCCTTTCTTCTGAAGCCAAGGATTGAATGTGCCTGACTGCAGGATTGCTAAACTCCAAGATTAAAATTGGAGATGAAAACCTTTTCTGTATCATGGTAGCATGTGTTATTTTCCAGACATTCCTCTGCACCGTCTTTCACTGAGCTAACCTAGAAATGTTAAGATATTGGTGCATTGTCATTAAAGTACATCATTTATGTCACTTTCCAGTGTCAACCTGGAAACAGACATGGAAACAGGGGAAAGAAACCAGCAAAGAAGGCTGCTTCAGCAGATCTTGGTGCAGGAGAACCAGGTATAGAATTGCTGATTGACACAGTCCTCCAACAAAGTGAATTATGGTGATGGGCTGGGAATGTAACAAGAAAAGCACAGGTGAGAAAAGAGCCAGAATGAAGAGTAATTGGACAGAAATAGACATCGCAAACGCTAGGAACATAAGGATGGAGAGGAAGCCTTGATTAGGAGAGAGGGGAAGAGGGAGGTTCAATGAGGAAAGTGTAGTTTTGAAGGCTGGAGAAAAGACCGGAGAAGATCAGGACTGGACAATACTAAAAGGAAAAGCAAGTTTGTCAGTGCACTAGATGTAAGTTATGTTGTATTGTTACATTAAATCTTGTATACTAAATATACATACCCCTGCTTCCTTTTACTTGCATGAAATGTGAAATCGATCTACAGATTAGGTCCTTGGAGTTGGTGAAGATGTCAGATTTTATTTGGATGACATCATCTATCTTCATATCTTTACTGGAAAGAATTTTCCATGCAAGCGTTACATACTATTAACTCTTTGCAGAAAGCTACAGATAAATCAGCTTTTTCTAACAATTTACTGGAGAGGATTTTTTGAGGGAAGACAGACTAGGTTTTTAGCACAGTGATGTGTGAAGAGTTAACAGGCAAAGCCAGTCAGATGCTATAGTGAGTTCTCAAACCAGCTGCAAAATTAGGTGTTCATTATTTTATTATTTTTCCCTCTCTCTCGAGGGTCCTCTTTGTGTTCTCAGCTTTTATTTGTATGCTTGTAGCTGTAAGCAGTGCTAAATGTGAAAGCAAAAGGCTCTCTAGAATATCAGACATGGAATGCCTGTGTATTTGCTATCAGCCAACTGGAGATACAAGTATGAAATAACTCATTTTCCATTGTGTTTGTTGTATCATTAAGTACAATGACCAATTTTTGATTGAATGTTTTTCTTGTTTCAGTTGTGGGAAAAGTTCTAGAAATTACTGAACTGCCAGAAGGCATAACTCGTATGGAAGCAGAAAAACTATTTGGAGAACTTTTAAAAGTTGGTGCCAAGATTCGGTGGCTAAGGGATTCGCAGTGTCTACAAACGCAGCAGCAGCACCATCGTCGTTACTGTGGCAGCGGAGATAGTAGCGTGAACATTGAGCCATCCAAACCTAGTGACTTGGCTTCCACTTACACGGTTCTAGCTACGTTCCCTACAATGTCAGCTGCTCAGAATGCATTGAAGAAACAAAGCAGTACCTCAGTGAACAAGTTCAGGCTGAGAACAAGCAAGAAGCACTACGACTTTCAAGTTCTGGAAAGGGCTAGTTCTCAGTAGCAGTTACATCAGTGGACACTCAGCCTTTACTACTTCCATGTCCTCCTCTCCTTGATTGGCTTGATGTTATGGGGTTTCTGTTCTCTTCATAGAGACTCCTGGGATGTTTTGTCATATGACATTAGCCACTGAAGAATAAATAACCCAGTGATCCAGCAAGATGAAGAAAAAAAAAAATACAGAGTTAATCCCAGACAATAGCAAGGAATCATCTTTGAGACAGGCAGCTTTCTACAAGGAATGCTGTTGAAATGCCCCCTACTTTTATAGTAGTTTTGTTTTATATTTTTGAATTCTTGTATCAGATCCAAAGTTCTATTGTACAGCAAATGTTCATAAAAATCCATATTCAGATTTGTATTTTATAATCCCTTTTCACAGCCAGCACACAGCTGTTCATTCCAAGGCAGGAACCTGAGGATTGGTGGAGGGGAAAAGAGAACCATTTTCAAGGAATTACACTCATTTTCTAGCAAACTACCCCAAATCTTCAAGTTAACCTGTTCTTTGTCCCTTGTGTTTTTCTTTAAGAAAAAAAATATATATAATTTTAGTAACTAACTCCTTAGATGGTCATTTTCTTTTGAGATTCATTCAAGCAATGTCAAAAGAAATTACAAGTAGGTTGTACCCTTGAAGGATTTGCTTTTGATCCAACAAGTTTAAGAATTGTTTAAAGGGGAATATGAATAGGTTACAAAGAATGCTCACTGAATCACATTTTAATATTTCTTCTTTTTAGCAAAAGTGTGAAGAAACTAAAACGTATCTTCACAAGTGACAAAATGTTTGCACTTTAATTGTGTTCCCACCAGTATGGATCTCTTTCTCTTCCTTTTCACGCTAAGGTAATTGTGTTTGATAAGTGCTGGAAACCTTTTTAATGGTTTAAGTTTTCATCATTTGCAGATGCTCACTGGACATTAAAGATTCGTTGCACATAAATGAAACAAACTTTTTTCAATTTGTGTAATTTGCAAGGCTGTACAATGTGTGCTGATGCAAGCCTTTTTCAGTTGAAGAAAATAAATGTTTACAAACACAAACTTTTTCAGTGCACTTGTTTAAACTTCTAGGAGTCTTCTGAAACCTGGATGAACACCTATTAATGGTTCGGATCCCTTCAAATGTGAGAAAAGAACTTAAAAATAACACAAATACTAGAACTTCTCAAAGAACCACCATCACTGTTCCTCTTCTTGAAGCATTTATTTACGTTATCGTGCCCTTCACCATTTTTAAATGTTTCCCTATATAAGTAAAAAGAGAGAGAAATTGATCAGAGACCATAAGGGACTGCTCCTTGTTTTTTTACTTTTAGCACAGGTACTGATTTGCTGTGTAGACAAGCAACTACTTGTTCCCTTGTTAAGGCTATCGCTTTGTAAAAGATGCGTTTGGAACTTCTGTGTGGAAACTCAAGGTAAACATTATGTTTAAAAACACATTTTACAAAGGAAAAGTAAAGAATTTAGGTGACTAAACCAACATTAATTTTCATCTTGTATGCAAAAAATCCTATCCCTGAGCAACCAAACATGAACAGTCCTATGCATGTTCAATTCTTAAGTCCTTCATGCAATGAATCAAAGTACTTGGAAGAAAACTGACCTGTCTGGGAATAATGTAGCCTAATAAATTAGGTATATGGGACTTGATTCTGCAAAATGCTGTAGTGACAGGTATTTACGTGACTAAAGGTAAACTTGCACACAGATGCTGCCTTAAAACAGAGGGGAAAACGTGCAGCTTTAAGCCCCTAGCCAAAAGACAAGTCTACTTATCCCTGTCTGCTTTTCTGAAAGGATGGTACTTCTTGGCATTCGAGTTCTTATGCTACTACTTGAATTGAATATACTACTTGAATGAGGGGATATATTTCTTCCTCCTCAGGTTGGATTGCCGTAGTTTGCTGCACCCAAAACCAAAGATGGTAAGAACCCCAGTTTATGGAGATCATAATATTCCCCTCCACTGAACAGCACAGAGATAAGATGACTAACGCACAGGTTCCGTCACTGCCTCTTGCCAATCTTCAGAACTAGTTTAAGATTATGGTTTTAATCCTGTAAAGTAGTTAACAGATTAAAGGTCTGTAATGACAGGTGTCACAACCCAGAGAGGCAGCGGCCTCCTGTGGCTAACATGTTCCAGGATGAGATTTTTCGTAGATGTAGAAGAGTAGTCATTAGCTGAGACCTTTCATCTGTTCTGAATGACCTAACAACTAAATCAAATCAAACATCAAATCAAACCATTTGCAAAGGATGCTGCGTGACTTGCTTCATTTAGTATCTTTCCCCATAATAACCAAAGAGAAGAAAAGGTAATGACAGAGGTAAGCATGGAGAACGCAAGCAATCCAAACAAAAGGAGGGGAGGGGTACACTGATTAGGAACAAGGCCCAGCAAATATTTAATTCTTATCGAGTAAGTTGTAAACTTGAGTGAAAATTGCCCTAGAAGAAAAAAATAGAACATTTAATAAGCCAGTTGTATTCTAATCCTGAATCTGACACTTACGTACAATTACTACAGGCACGTCACCCTTTCGGAGTATATTTTCCTTTGTGTTAAACACAGGCAGTTACATTTTTTTGATTTGGATGTGCTGGTATGAGCCGCACAGATAAAATTAACAGAGCCTTGGAAGCATCAAAGGCCTCTGATGCCTACAGTGGGCACAGAATTCAAATATTTCTGCTTTACAGTCTTGTTCATTCCTGATTTTGTGCTATTTCATACTGTCCCTAGGAAGTGAACAGGGTGTAAACTCACCTAACCAAGACCATTTGTACCTTCCTGGCTTTTACACTTCTGCCCTTCTGGTTCCTTAAAACACACAAGCCTAGGGACTGTGTACAAAAACCCTGGCACTAGATTTGTTCCATCGATTTGGATTGTGTTCTGGAAAGCAAATAAATGCACTTTATGGCACGAAATAGACATTGTACGTAAAACTAGCATTCTCAAGTGTTCTCAACGAATCTTCTAGTTACTCTAGAGTATTTGAGCTTCCTGTCATTTAACATTAAGGCCATTTTTAAAGCAAGTAGTGGCAAAAGGAATTAGGTGGAGACTTAAATTACATTGCAGTAATTTAATACGTTTTATTTGGTTGGGAACATGTCTTACAATTTTTAAAGCTGAGGAAAAAGTACTGGAAGAATAACCAGAAAAGCAAAACAAATCTGGCTATTACCTACTCCACCAAAGGCTATTATTTCTTGATTTTAATTTTTAATGAATGCAGTTATATTACTGTGTAAACTGCATCCCTAAACTGTGAATGGATGCAATGTTGTTTGTGATATTACAGTGAAAATGATAATTCAAAATTAAGAAAACAAATTTAAGCTCCATACTCTGGGAACACTCAAAACCACATGGACCTGAGGTTGGATTTGGGTAGATCATAACAGCACACCTGAGAATCTACTCACAGCCTCATGTGCCTCATGTTTCAGTAAGGCTGGATTGGTAGAACGTGAAACATTGGTAAAAGGTGTCTTGCATCTTACCTGAGACTCCTCCCTGAGCAAATTTAACCTATGATAATCTGAAATCCTTTGCTTTCACTCACACACATACACTCAGAAAATGACATGAAAAGTAGCGGAACATCTACAAAGAAAGATATCTAGCACTGTGGTGTACTGAAGACTGCAGTGCTTAGGTGTTTCTACCTGCAACCATTCCTAATCCTACTGGCCTTTTGTAGAACACACGTTACATTTCAAGATCCAGGCGGTACATAGAAAGGAGTTCAGTTTTGTCAAAGCACGAGAATTGTTTAGCTTGATGAATCAAATAAGGTACTTCAGTATGCAACATGCCTTTCACAGTATGACCCTTTTTTTTGCCTTGCACTATTCAAATAGCTCTATACACTTTTCCCATCTAGTAATGCAAGCCACTTCCCTCTCAAAGTAGAATAAATAGTTATATTCTTACGCGATGACACTCATTTGTGCCTTACACATTCGACATGTTTGTTGTTTTGAGTTAATCTTGTACTAACTTGTTTGGATGCGTGAAAGGGAGTCGTCATTAAAATTGCAACTAACTTCTTTTATAAGTATCTATTTTGGCTCCATGACACATTGTTTCCCTAGCAAATCGATGCAGGCTGTAATTGCCTGTATTTAACCCTGGGGCAAAGAATGTTTATATGAAGTTTTGGAGAAAATTGATCAAACCACTTTTATGTTACAGATCATGAAAAGTTACTGTAGCTGGATTTTTTATATGTTTCCAGCTGAGAAAGGACTTAGTTCAATCCCTTCAATGTTTCTACAGCTCAGTCATCATGAAAGTTGATGTGCGGCCTCTATTTCACATCCTGCTCCTATTCACATTTCAAATATTTTGGGTTTGGGTATTTTTGGCTATTAATGTCAACAAGCATAAACTTAAAGTGCACAATGTCAACGTGACTTCATTTTGGAAGCCTTATTTCTTGGGTGTAGACCAGAACCCTTAAAAAAGGGCCTGATTTCCAAAACATTCTGAAAATTAAGTCACTTTAAGGTCATTCTGGAACCTGAGACCAAAGTCACTTTTCACATGTGAAAACTTCAGATGCAAGGTCCAGTGTAAATGAAGTTGCCTCCTGGCTGACTTGAAAATGTATGCAATTACGTTCTAACCACAACATGTATTGGCCTCCTTTTAGTTCAATGTCTGCCTTGTGTGTTCAGGCTTGTAGGGCTGGAGTTTGTACCTGACTCTGGCAGCCCCTTATTAGCAAGGTTTATATTTTATCCTGCTTGTAACTAGATGTTTTGCGATGTTTGCTGTTTGCCAAAATTTGTCAGGTTGGAAGTGGATCTTGCTTAAGAGATGATTAAGAAGCATTAAAATTTGGTCCAGGGCACAAACACTTTAGTGTTGCTACTTTTTTTCATTTTCCAGTCCTGCTGGTAAAGCACACAAGCCTAGTCATTATATGGGATGCATGCAACGGCAATGAATTGGTTCTGCACTTCTGAGAAGAAACTTGAATGTCAGATAAGACTAGTGCTGTAAACCAAAGAGCTATATAGGAAAATCTGTATGTCGCTGATAGTTGTATGCTTTTAAAACTGGTATAAATTATAAAAATAAACTGTGCTGCTGTGGATAATGCTTAACAGTGAGGTTTATTCTTAATTCAGTTCCCATGCCCCTGTTAACTGAGAATCTGAATTAGACTAAGGATTAATGATAATACACCGTGCTGACAGTAGTGAAATTTTTCAGACGCAGGTGCAAGAGGTGGAAGGCATGCTAGAAGCTGGCTGCAATATGGACTGACTAGCTTCAACCCTAAGGGATCAGTTACATTTGAGTTCCCAAAATTACTTGACAGCTATCTTAAAAAAAAAAAAAAAAGAAAGAAAAAGAAAAAAAAAAAAGGCAGCAATATTGCACATCATACTTGAATTACAGAGGACCTCGGTTTGTACTTGAGAGGGGAGACACCGCCATTCTGCTTCTTTCTAATACCTTAACTTTTGCACTAGTTGGAGGGTTAATTAGGGAGATTGGTATGCAGCACAGCCTTGCCCTTCTTAGGTTGCCAAATTAGTTACTCTACGAAACAGTATTATTTATTATTAAGTGTGCTATGATACTTCATCACATTGATTTATACATACTAGGAAACACACCAGAGCTTGTCTCCATGTTTACTCAAATTTGTTGCCTTTTTACTTGGCTTAAACTGATACTTTGATTTGTTAATGAACCATTGATTAGCGTGAAGCAACAGTGCAATTAAAAGAAGTAATTCACTAATAAAAATATTTTCCTTTTTAATCCAAGCAGATCTGTGCTGTTTTGGGGGGGAAAATTAATCTCTCAAAATGTAAATGACTGTCTTGCATTGTTTCCCATACTGATTGCTGAATTTGGTTTTGTGTATTCATTTTAACAAGCTAGCTGGCATTTCCACAAGAGTAATAGATGTAATATACACACACACACACAAAATTTGCCTAACTCAGCCAGGGACTTGGCAGCACACCAAGGAACTGAATTCCGGGTAATGCTTCAGCTATCAAATTATTTTTACTTATTTCCCAATAAAACGTTCTACTTACTAGTTACCCCTCCCTTTTCCTAGGCCTACAAATTGAAGACCTCTGCTGTTTCCCAGGGACACCTGCTCTAGGGGCTCTCAGATCAATTACAGCAACAGAAGCATGTGCAACAGCAGCAACTCAGTGACCCTACAGTTCGAGAATTACACATTTAAAATTGTAATTATTTGAGAATGTAATATAAACAGTTCCTGATGATGTAAAGGGTTGTATACCCTCACTAAAGTTACCTATCCAGTCATGAGTAAGCCTTTCCACTTTTATGTCTAAACAAAATTTCTTCCTTCCTTGAAGTGGTGTAGAAATTTTTGAAAATCACATTTGCAAAATAATTTCCAAAAAATATGGTGTTCAACTCACCCTTCTCATGCAACTTGGCTTCCAACTTAGGGTTTCAAATAAGGTCCAATAAATGCAAACTATAGCTATTGGGAACGCCGGGAGAATTAGTGCAAAACTAACTCTTCACATAGCTTAACGTACTAATACACATGGCAACCGAACCTCTTCCTCTATATGCACCTGCATAACAGAGTTGTCTTTTTGTTCATCTCCAAAAAATGTATAGTTTAATTTAATACCATCCAACCTTTGGCATTGTTCTTAAATCTATTTTGTTACCATGAAGAAAGGAAATTTAAAAAAAAAATAATACCATCTCAGCAGAAAAGCTATAGTGTTCCATGGTTACTTCTTTAAGAAACTTGCAGAAGCACAGTATGTGTATGCAAAGCTTACCCAGTGAGCAGGATTACTGTGACACGTTTTCCACATGCTGCCATCTTGAGAGAAGTCAAATGATTTTCGTATATTGTTAACATTGATTTTTCCTCTTTTCACTACAGCTTTGTAGGATTTTTAGTTGTCATTATCCATGACTTTTTAAATTAAACTCCAGGTTACACAAAGTACAACAGTGAAAAGCTTTCCAGGCTGAGAGGCTGTATTTTTTGGCCTGCAAATGTTTGACAGTATCTGCCTCTGCAATAGTTACCCCGAATACATAGTCACAATCCTAATTGTGTTTCAGAGAAACTGAAGTGCAGCATTTTTTCCAAAATGTTATCATCAGAGCACTTGAAAGAAATTGTCCTGTCCTTGTTAGTGTGTAATGTCCATCAAAGAGACTGTCTGCCTTTGCTGGCTGTGCCCCCGGGGCTGTGCTGTAAATGCTGTGCTGTCCAGTCACGGTCCCTCAGGCAGCCTGGCTCACCAGGGAGCATGGAGGATGTCCTGGCCTCACCTCCTGCCACTCCGGAGGATCTGTGCATGCCACGCTCTCTGATTTTAACATATTTAGCATGGATTTCTGTCAAACAGGTACCTCCTCCATCATTTTTCCCCTCGGTCTTGACTTCCCCAAGGTGGATGCTGGGGCCAGGGTTAACTGTGGCCATCCTGTCCTCAGAGCCCCTCAACCACAGGCCCCGGGGCGCACGAGGCGCACCCTAAGTGCACGGGCCCCTTTCTCCCTGCTGCTGCCCCGAGCCTGCCTCAGCCATTTTGCGGCGGGACACAGCTCGGGGGCGAGGCTCCGTCATGGCGGGGCGGCGCCGCTGCCGTGGAAACACGCGAGGCACCAAGGCGTCAAGATGGCGCCCGGCCGAGGCGAATCTGCCGACACCCCGCGCGTGGCCGAGGGCGGGCGCGCGCCCCCCCGCGCACGCCAATCAGAAGGCGACGTCGGGCCGCGACCGCTGGCGCACGCGCGGGAGCGGCCGTTGGTGCGGCGGCGCATGCGCCTGGCGGCGGCTCGCAGCGCCTCGGGCCGGCGGCACCATGATGTGGTTCGGCGGCTCCATCCCGGCCGCCATCGCCGCCGCCAAGCAGCGGAGCTCGGTCTTCGTCGTGTTCGTGTCAGGTACGGCCCGGCCGGGGCGGGGGGGCAGTGCTGGGCGCCGGGCCCTGCCCGCCCCCGCACTGACACAGCGTCCGCGGCCGCGTCGCCGCCGGGGCCGGAGGGGGCCGGGAGCAGCTGCCGCTCAGGAGGCCTCTGGGCTGCGGTGCCGTCCCCGAGGCCGGCCGGGACGGCCCCAGGCTCCGGTGGCGCCCGAGTGGGGCGCGGTTCCCCGCCCGCCCGCTGCCCCGTGGGGTGCCGCTGCCCACAGCCTTCCCCGTCGGGGGGCCCAGCCTGCCTGCGGCCCTGTCAGCCGGCGCTGCTCGTTCGCTCGCCCCCGGGCGGAGCTTGCCGGAGGCTCCGCAGCGCCTTCGCCAGCTGTTGCTTCCCCGCCTCCCCCTCCCGCCGGGCAGTGATTTCTGCTGTGTCAGTACGAGTCCCTGCTGCCCGCCCGGCGGTGCGTGGCCTGCTGTAGAGGTGTCCTGGGCCCTGTTATGGTATATCGTGGCTTTATGCACTGCTCCAGGCAGTGAAATCAGTTGTTTCGATGTTTCGCTTTTTCCTTCGTTATATCCTTGCATAAGCCTGCCTTCAGTTCTTACTGCTGTAACTTTCTTAGCTGTTTGTGTACAGTGTCCTTTTCCCTTTTGAGTTCTCTATACTCTTTGTTCTGTAACTGAATGGTAATTGAAGAAACCTGTAGAAACTCGCATTGTCTTTGTGTACGTTGCGTTTCTGTTTGGAAAAATGAGAATGGATAAATGGAAAGGAAGACATTAGACTCTTTAACTTTCTTCTTGTGTTTTTATGCGCGTGTGTTGTTTCTTTTGTAAGTCCTTGTGGCTTGAAGTTTTTCAGATACCTTGTGAAAAAACAACCACGCTGAACCTGTGACTAATGCTGTTCTCTTAAGAATTATTGAACTGTGGGATTCACTTAGCTTCAAGGAGAAGTTCACTCCCAAAGGGGATGTGAACAGAAAAGTAAAGTGCGGTTAAGTTCCTTTGTTGACACAACTCTCCTTATACTTGGAGAACAGCATTTGCTACTGAATATTAAACATACTGCTAGAAATCAAGATCTTCTCAGCCCGCAACGTGCTGTGTTGGTGGAAAGGATGGGGTAGTGTATGCAGGCTTTAAGGCAGCATTTTAAAGCCCACAAATCATCATGGCAGGTGGGTGCTGTGATGTGAAAGCCTTTTACCGTTGGAGTTTTTTTTTTATAAACATACTTTAGTGTCTTTACCTGCAGCGCCTGCCTGATAACTCTCTGCCTTCATAATCAATAATGAGATGATCATAGCGTGTTGTATAAAATTAAATGGAAAGCCAGGTGGTAAACAACAAGAAACTTCCTGACACAGGTGTGTTGCAACACTTGACATCTTCACCTGTGAAACATAATGTGCTGTGACTTGTGTAAACCCAACTCCCTACTCAGGGTTAAAAGTTCTCTACTAAATGTCTTGGATGTTTCAAATGCTCTGTATTAGGTTTATGTGGCAAGCTACTGGGGTGGCTTCTGTGAGAAGATGCCAGAAGTTTCCCCCATGTCCAATAAAGCCAATGCCAGCCGGCTCCGTGGCAGACCTGCTGCTGGCTGAGGCCGAGCCCATCAGCGACAGTGATAGCGCCTCTGGGATAACAGAGTTAAGAAGGGGTGGAAAAACTGCTGTGCAGCAGCAGCAGCTGGGAGAGAGGAGTGAGAATATGTGAGAGCAACAACTCTGCAGACCCAAGGTCAGTGGAGAAGGGGGGGGAGGAGGTGCTCAAGGCGCCAGAGCAGAGACTCCCCTGCCGCCCGTGGTGAAGGGGAATGTTGACTAGTTGGGTGTAGGAATATGTAGATATACAGAGTGGAGATACATTTATGATTGCAGGGATGTAACCAAGTTTTGACATTGCAGTATGCTGTAGGGATTTGATTTGTTTTGTTTTGCTTGGGTTTGAGTCCTGAAAAAGAGAAAGTGTTACTTAGGGTGGGTATATCTCCAAAATTAAGAGTCGGAGAGTTCTGCCGAGTTCTGGTCTACCCTAGGAACAGTGGGATCAGGGCAGCTGACCTGTGATGGAGCTGATCGTGAAGCAGTTTTCTTATAGCTGCTGGGAAAGGGAATCGGGAAGCGCAAGAACATACTTTCTCTCCATGTGTGGAAGCAGGTGCGTTTGAAGGATGCCGAGTGCTGAAAGAATAGTCTATTTTTATGCCAGCAGTCATTGGGTTTGTTGTTTGGGTAGATCCATGTTTAAAACCGCACAGTTGGTGGTGATGGTATCTTTGAGTCTTCACACTACACGCTTGCACATAGACGCTGGAGACAAGCATTTGAAAGCAGCTTTCTGAGCAGGAAAACATGCTTTCAGAAGTGTTCAGTGTTTCTGTTTTGTTTTGTACACTTCGTCCAATAACGTATATGGGGACAAAAAATTAATAAAGGAAAATATAAATTAACTGTAATTTTAGGGTGGCCACTGTGGAGGGATAGCTATTAAATACAGCCTTGACAAAAATTACTGAATTCTGGTAGGTCCATCTTTTTGGTTTCTGCTACCACCTGTCTGTCCCTCTCTCCCTCTTCACTGCATTTCTCTAAACAAGCACTAGAACTGGATTATTCTTTCTGATTCTAGAATATTTTCCAGTCAAGCAAGGAATAATGTGGCTATTTATCTTAACAATGAGGTGGTGTTTGTGACTGCCGTTGCATGTTGTTCAACTAGGTTTTTTTTCTTCAACATTTTTGGTTGCAGCTATAATCCTAACATTTTTTAGTTCCATTTTTAAAACCTTCACGGCATATTCTGGTGATGCAGTTGTGTAAGCATTTAATACGCTAAAGATCCTGTTGAATTCACGGGAAGTTGCAATAAAAGGGGTTGCTCTGTGCTCTCCAGGGAGCATGAGGTGAATTGCATCTGCCTTACAAAACTGATTTTAAATATTAAGGTGAGATGTTAGATTAGAGGCTTCTGTAGACACAAAGCATGGAAGTTGTGTCTGGGGACCAGAGGAGTTACTCTGTGGCATCAAATAATGGTTCTGCTGCTGCACAGGGAAAAAGTATTCCCGATACTGAAACAGATCTGATGGATGTCTCTGGTATCTTGTTGGTAGCTGTTCTGTAGATGATTTTCTAGCCTGCAGGGTTAAAAAAAACTCCTCTCATTGAGTTATTAATCTAAAGTTAATTGTTCATTTGATATGAAACCCCTTCAGATACCTCCTCTGTTCTGTTTGAAGTGTTTAAGATTATTCTTTCCAAAAGTTAGACATGGTCTGATCATGAAAATACCAGGCCACTCATAAAAAGTGCTTTTCAGAAGTGAAAAAAGGAAGGGGGGAGAAAAGCAAAAAATCTTCAAGCTAAAATGTTTGTGTTTCTTTTTAGTAACACTTGTGGAAACACTCCTGCCTTTGTTCATAACTTTATTTTTAGATTTTTTTTTTTTTTACAAAGCGCTGATTTGCAATCAACAAGCTATTTGTTAGTATTTTGTAACCAAGCTGTATCAAAGAACTTTTCAAGTTAAATATGTGAAATGATGCAAAGGAGGAGGTGCATAGCTTAATGTCCTGGCTTTCTGTCATTTCCAGAATGGGCAATCCTTACTCTTACTAAGTAGTTATGAAATGGGGGACATTAAGAAGTCAGCTGCGCTTATCTTTCTTCTTCTGAAAGGAAGACACTTTTCCCTGATGACTGTGTGCTGAGGAATAGGGGAATTAAAGTCCTTTGACAACCTGTGATGGTTTTTGAGTAAGTTCCTCGTACAGGAAATAAATCATTGCAGAAAAAGAGTCTCTTCCGGTTATCTGAATCACTTGAGAAATGATGGATACGTTTTCCCTGTGTAGGTATCTAAATTTACCTGACCAAATTTAAGAGATGAGTGAGTGTGACTGCGAATTGTGTACAGGTCTTCCACTAAGTGAAATAAAGCGATGCTTTTGTTTGAGAAACATAAGAAATCAGAGCGTCTTGGGAACTAGAATTCTGAGGTGGTTGTGATAGCTCAGTGTTTAGGGGAATTATGAATTATGTCAAGTTCTGTTCAGCTTGACCTCTTGAGTTTTCTGATGCTTTTCCTGTGACCTGGCAGTTTTCATTTCAGGAAAACTTCAGAAAATAATTACGACTACAAAACTGTAATAAATGAACTGTAAGCCCTAATGAGAAAGGGTTATCAAAACAAAAAGATGCATGAGAATAAGCAGCTGTTCTGTGGGTAGTCACAATATTAAACTGTGCTTCATGGCATAGAGCTTTATAAAATGTGAGTTATCAGCATTTTCATTCATGGGTCACATCTCTCAGACTACTGTGAACAGTCTCTGACCTGTTTGTGTCTTTCAGCATTCTTTTTCTACAGCAGTTGTTTGTATGGAAAAGTTAGTTAGGCAAATACTGAGATATTTTTAGTAGCCTAATCGGATGAGCACATGTCCTTTTGAAAAAGTGTGTGGTGAAGCAGCTGTCTCTGAGCATTTGGAAATGGGGGAGGAGGCCGAGCCGCTCTTGGCAGAACAGCTGCCTCTATTGACCACAGTTGAAAGCCCTGCACTTAAATGAAGAGGAAAGGTAAATAACATCAAATATCCTAAATATTTACTTGCTTATGTAGAATAATAGTAATAGAGATGAATACTTTCTTACTTGCTTCAATACTTCCAGAGAAAAATCGATACATATGGTTGGAAAACACTTTTCCAAAATCAGTGTATTTTTGATGTGTGTCTCGGAGAAGCATTGTGGCCAGACAGTCATGGCCTTAAGGCAGCAGTGCTTCACCGGGGGACTGCATGTGTAACTCCTGATCTTTAACGAGTAAAAAATACTGCATGAAATGGCAATTGGGATGAAGCAAACAAATGGTTTGTTGTTGTCGTTGCATAATGGACTACTATACTTCTATACTTGTGACTCAAATTCTTCATCAAGAGTACAGTCGATTCCAAGCTGCTAGGAAGAAGATAAACAAAGGGTTGCAGGCCAGTTTACTTGTTGAAATATGGTTAATATTCATCGGAATCTATTTATTAACCCACATCCTCACTAAACCAGTGCTTTGGAGGATAAATGTATGATTGACATGTTTCATCTGATTAAAATAACACTTCTGAATCTGTGGCCCTAGAGCACCTTTTCAGTTTCCCTTACTTAAGTAGCTCGTCTTCTACTGTTGTTCTTGTTCCTCTGTGCTCCTCACTCCTTCCCCCCCCCCCCCTTACTGTTCATGTCAGGAGCTGGAATACAAAACTAAATTACAAATAATCCTGCAAATAAATATTTCTTGGTTTGTGGAGTTGTTTTTTAACACCATCAAACTGTGAAACCTTGTCTGCTGAATTATGTATTTACAAGGAGTGGAAAATACGGTTTTCCCTGTTAGCAGCTGGTGTACCAATGTGTAATTAAATTTATAATGAGGGGTAAGCAGTGGATAGTTTTAGCATGTTAGCAGATCAAGCTTAATGGCAGGGGGAAGCAATGGTTCCCTCTGTGCTCTAGAATCTCGTTGCGTATTATGAGAGTATAGTGAAGCAAAATACTAAAGTGTAAGCATACACACTGTAACATGAAAGTGAGGTACTCCGGTAGTTGTGCAATTAGATGACGTAATCAATCCAGTCTTTGGACTGGCCATCACCTCCAGTGCCTGTATCTCTGTTCCATCTGTGTGGTCCCGTCCCTTCTGCTCCCTCGGACCAGCTCAACGTGCAATTGAATGACTGCGAAAGCTATGTGCTTCCTGGCTTGGAAGGATTTTTGGTATATTAGGGTTTTGGCATGTTAGCAAGATGAATCAGCTGGAGTGAATTGTCTCCAGATTGTCCAAAAAAAATGATAAACTGACTTGAAAATAATCACGGGAGTGTCTTTCAAAGGGATTTCAAGCATTTGAAGCCAAGCTAAAATCAGACCAGAAACAGTAATTTGTGGTGCGTTTAGCTTCACATGTGTGCTGTATCTTGCAGGTGAGGATGAACAGTCTACTGAGATGGCTGCAAGGTGGGAAGACGAGAAGGTGACTGAAGCTGCCTCAGATGGTTTTGTTGCTATTAAAATCGACACCAAAAGGTTTGATCCTATTCTGATTCTCTCTTGTACAGTCTTTCATTGACGATGATGACAGTAAGAGGCTTTTGAAGTCCTCGCCCTGATTTGGAGGTAGTGTAAATACAAGGTTTCAGAGCATAAGTGAATTCTCCTGAAGCCCCTAGAGCCTGAAAAATGCCAAATTTCAAAATTTACTGTTGTGTTCTGCAGAATATTCATTGCGTATTTCAGACTGTATTTCAGCGCTAGTAAAAGAATGCTTGAGGTTGTCCTTTTTCAACAGGAATAGAGACAAAAGTTATGTAAAACAGCTGGAATCAAAATGCAAGTACTCTTGAGGCAGTTCTTGATTTGCCAAGTTACATAATGAATTTAAAAACTCTTATGAATTCAGATAGATAAAAATCTGTAAAGCCCCAGAGAAAGTGTTTGTCTCTGTTGTAACACATAGAATAGAGAAGCATTGAAGCTCCTGGGAAAATTACTCAGCTATTTCTGTTATGTTTAAGTGTTCCAGTCCATGTGCAGGAATTGCACCGACATTTCCCAAAATGGTATTATTTTGAAATGCTCTATAGACATTTTATTAGACTTACTATATTATTTGCACTCAATAGACTAGGGGTCTTTTTCCTGAATTGCTTCTTAGCACTGTTTCCCTAAATCTTATGTAGTCAACTGTGATAACCAGGGATTGTCACCATGTCAACACTTATGCAAAATGTTAATGAGAAGATGCAATGCAAATTTGCTTTTAGTGTTCTCTCAAGTATTTAAATAGTTTTGTGTGTGGTAGTAGGACAGTTATTTTTGATGAAAGACTTAATCTGAAGTTGTTGTGAAGTGATTGCTCCTCCTAAACACATCTTTTCTTTTAAACAGTGAAGCATGCCTGCAGTTTTCTCAAATTTGTATCCTTTGAGATCAGTTTAGATGCTACATTATAATTACAGATAATTGCTCTTTACAACTTAATACTGTTCTTAAGACAAATATTTACAAGCAACATTATTAGAAATACTTCTTATTACACAAAAATATGCAATGAACTGTGTAGTTAAAAGATACCACCTATGTATTCAACTTACTGTCAGTTCTTAGAGAAAGTGAACAAGTTGGGTTTTTTTAATGTTAATCCTATGTAATTCTCCAAATAGAAAATTATCCAAAGCTTTATCTAGACAAAATAACCCCTTGGTATTACTAATCAGCATTAGAAAACAAACAAGCAACACTTTAAATTATTAGCTGGAGTTCAGAGTTACAGAGGAGGAAGAACAAGTAGTGGGCTGGGTTCTGTCAGGTACACAGGTATGAAGTTAGGTAAACATCTGCCTGCCTTAAGTAGGTCACTGCATATAGCTCAGGAATTCTGTATGATGCTGAGAAAGGGAATTCAGTACCTTAACTTGGATTTTATTAATGCAGTAAAGAATTCATTATTGTCTACAGAAGATGTTGTCTCACACTAAACCAAAATCTTTCAAGTCAAAGCATAATCGATTGTCGGATATCTGTGTGCTGGAGAAAAATACTTTGGCTTAAACCATTTCAAAGAAAAGAAGAAATACTGATCAGTTATATGTAATGTCTTCCAGCATTTTTGTTAGCGTCTTTTTTCTTCCTCCCTTGGCACTGACTACTGGTGACCAGATGGAGATAGAATGTTGGGCTAGAAGGTTCTGTAGGAAGGACTTCTGCTTTTCCTTTTAAAGTTACTTTATAAACTTTTGTCCTTTGTTGCCCTTAACTGTTGCTGTGCAGATCCTGTAGTGTGCGTTCCATCCAGTTTTTTTATAGGAGACAATGGAATCCCTTTGGAAGTGATTGCTGGCAGTGTTTCTGTTGAAGAGCTTGTTACCAGAATCCATAAAGTTAAACAGGTAGCGCTTGCTGACGGATTGGGTCTTTCAGATTGAGTTGGGTGCGCTCACGTGCTCGACAGATGTCCCTGCCCCTATTAGCATGTGCCTTGCGGAAGTACGAATTAGTGGGTCTGTGTCCTTCCAACACCAAAATCTGCAAACTTAAATTCAGTACAAAATTGAACAGGTTTGAAAGCACTATGCAGAAGTGCTACGTTTTTTTTGTTTCACAGATTGTTTTAGATCATCTGTGTAGCACCTACAGCATTGAAGAAATATGTCAAGAACTCTAAACTGGAGTGACATACCGATTACTCTTTCGGTTCATACGTGGTTTTGTAATACTCTAATGTGGATTTATGAAATTAAGCTATGGAACATAATATAAATGTAGATAGTTTTATCACTTTGATTGCAAGTGTAAGACTAAAATTAGGAGAAAAATATTAAATGTATGATTGCATCATACTCAACAATATGTGATAATTTTAGTTTTATATTTTAAATAGCACTGATTCTCCAGAAGTAGTTTAGTCTTGACCTTTGAACCTGTGGAAAATATTCAAAGTTTCATAGTCTCTTTCCCCCCCCCGATTTCTTAGATGCACACAGTAAAAGGGCAGCCTTTGGAAAATGGCAGTCAGTCATCTGCTCCCTGTGCCTCCTCTCAATCTGATGGTGCTCCAGAAAATACACAATCCAGAGCAGCAGGGTTTTGTGACTCGCCTGAGTCTGCTATGTCTGAGACAATAAGACCTTCTGCTGGTAATGGTTAGTATTTTTACACAAATGCTAGCGATTTTGCTTTTGAAATAGTTCTCCTTTTCTGAATTTGTTATATGATGGTACATAAAAGGCAATATATTGAGTGGACTTGTTGAGGAAAAACCTGGGTATCCCAGAATGCTTCTTGCAAGTCTAGAGGGAAGAATAACTTGTCATTCTCCTCAGTTTTAATGAGTGAGAAATCTGTGGTTTATAATAAAAATTGTGTACGCTTTCTTGAAAGGGGATTCAATTACAAAAGTTTCTTTGGGTTAGTAACCTGAAACTAAACTGTTGGGTGAGGGAGTCAAAATAGCAGAACCTCATATCTCCTTGAGATACCCTAGTTGCTGCAAATTATGGCTAACGATGAGCATAATCATTTTTTATGATAAGAAATATACCTTTTATTTTTCTCTTATGCATTACTTTCTTGTAAATCACTTGAAGATGGAGCAAATTCAGGTCAAGCAAGCCAGGAAGCAACTAGTTCTTCAGATGAGCAAGTGAGTGATGCTCAGCCTGTGAATGATCTTACACTCAAAGTAGAAAGGTAAGTCATCTTTTGCAGACTTCCTGATGTATTGTATTTGTTTCTTAGCAGGCAGTTTTGTTGTTTGGTGGTGGGTGGTTGTTTTGGTTTGGTTTTTTTAACAAACAGGCTTAATTACAGGATTTTTGGTGCTTATTCTGTTATCATCTGGCAAACATTTATGTGGTCTTATTTTTGTTTAGGTGTCTGTGACAATACTAGGGTTGATACAGAACCAGCTTTTAAAGTAATCTCATTTTTCATGTATTCTGAAAGAAAAGGGTCATCTGGAAAACCAAAAATGTTCTTCTTACTGTGATATAACTTGAATATAGAAAATATGTTTGCTGCAAAAATTTTGAAGGAGTTAAAACGTTGAACTGAAAGCCCTTGAAACTGGGATAATAAAGTGCTAACCTAGATTTTGTACAGAGGTGCTATCTTACTACTTTTTCTTCTTGTCTATTTGATGACTGTTTGTAGTCTAGGCATACTGAAAAAGCCAGAGGAATCCTATTCTGAGACTCTTCTTTTGATCAGTGAACAGTAACGAGGTCTGAGCAGTGCTAGTTCTAGTGTTTTAAAGTATGGTGACCAGAAACATCTGGTTCAATACATGGCTTATTCATTAAATTGATTGGTTTTAAATACAAGATTTTGTGTATAAACTTCATTTTTAGCATCTGTAAGACTGACGCTATTTGCGATATGCTATCTAAACCCAGAAACACATACTTAGAAAATAGGATTATTTATGCTGCTAAAACATATTTTAAAACTTTTTCACATTTAATTTCAGTTTTCTTTCAAAGTTGTTGGACAATAAGTATCACTTTTACTTACCACTGATACGAAAATGCAGTCAGTATTTTAATATAAATACCAAAGTTCCTTTCTAAAATGGGCATTAATCTTAAATTATGCTGTATTTGTATATATCTACAGCATTTCTTTCAGGGGAAAAAAGAGGCAAAGCTCTGCAGTGATTACTGTTTTCTTTTTTAAAAAGCAAAACAGCTACCATACAAACAAACTTTTTCTGATTATCTGACTTCCCATGTTGTTTGGTCATGCCTGCCCTTTCCCCAGACTTAAAATGTGTTGTAAATTACTATGTTTTTTTAAGTCAATCCTTATTCTAAGGCACAGTTCTGGATAGATGAGACAGATGCATGTGCATCTATGCCAGTGCTATATATTATTTGCTTTCCGTTTTAGGAAGTGATGTGCAGAAGAAACCAGATGGCTTAAATAGCTAAGACAAGATGGAGATTGAGTTTTTCTGTTACCACAGATCATAAGTAGTATTTGCTTATTGTATGTCTTACAAGTTGGTTCAACAGTAAGAGTATGTAAGATTCTTCATTAACTGAGTGGAAAAGGACAGGAGGAATACATTAGAACTCCATTAAAAGTTGGAAACGAGGTGGTGAATCACCACCTCATCTTTTTATGGATGGTACACCCGCGTGTGAATGAATCATTACTGTTACACTAGGTATTAGCACTGTGTTAGTTACAGGTCATGTTCATTTTCATGTGTTCTGTTCTTCTGTGTGTGCCAATGCTTCATTAAAGTTTTAAAATGTTAATAACAGATACTGCAGTTTTAAGACTTTTCACTTTTTTCTTAAATTTAGAATAACAAAAAAGCTTGAAGAAAGACGAGAAGAGAAGAGGAAAGAAGAAGAACAGGTAACACACAAATGTAAAACCGCTTGTGATTGTTTTATACCCTTATTTGAATAAATGGTTTATTTCTTTTTAAACAAATATACTTCAGTCTTGTCTTACTCTTGTCCAAGGCAATTTTGTGGTCCAATTTTTGTGTCTCTGTTCTTTATTCAGAAAGAAATCAAGAAGGAAATTGAACGGAGAAAAACTGGTAAAGAAATGCTGGAGTACAAAAGACGGCAGGAAGAAGAATTGACAAAACGTATGTTAGAGGAAAGGAACAGAGAAAAGGCAGAAGAGAAGGCCGCTAGAGAGCGTATAAGACAACAGATTGCAATGGTAAATTGTTCATTTTGGAAGACAGCTTGCTGCTTCTCTCTCTCACAAGGGCCACCGGTGTACTAAAAGGACAAACTGTCCCATTCGGTGAAACTTTGAAAGATTGTCTGGTTTTCTGTTTGGAATCCTGTGGCCTTGTATTGTAACAATTTATGAGTTTGGGGTTTATGTAGCATTTCCTGTGTATGAAATGAAGCTTCTGCTTTCATATTCATGATGATCTTTTCTGTCTGAACGAACATACCAACTTTTCTGTCGTATTGCTTGAGTCCAGTGGAGAATTAGCATTTGAAAATAATTGCAATTTAAGCATAGTTTTGGAACCGAAGCAAGGGGGTATTTAATTGTGAAACATGCAGAACAAGACTGATCTCAAAATGGTGGTGAGGATTATTTTCTAAGTTTTATGTATGTGTATGTACATATATGGATATAAACAATTCATAACAATTGAAATCCCTCCTTATTATTAGGTTGTGGCCTAGAACACTTAGAACTGTAATCATGGAACTTGTCATACAATTTTTGTCTTTATCTTCACTGGAGTGTTAAACTTGCATGGGAAGATCATCTGTTAACAGCTATTTGCATGAAGTGACTCATTGAAAAGTGTGTCATCTTGCCTGATGACACAAGATCGTGCAATTCAGCAGTGAATAATTCTTTGCAGCACTACTGTCTTTTCTCCTAGTTGGGTACTGACTACAGATTGTAGCTCTCTGTTTTAATGAATTAAGCTCCAATTTATGTAAAAATTAAGGTTTCTGTTTGGTCCTTTCACAGGATCGTGCTGAGAGAGCAGCTCGCTTTGCAAAATCAAAGGAAGAAGCGGAAGCTGCAAAAGCTGCAGCTCTTCAGGCTAAACAGGCTGAAATAGAGGCCAGAAAAGAAGCATCTCAAAGGGAGCGAAGGTGAGTTCCTGTAGAGAAAGAAGTGTATGTTTTTGGGGAGAGAGGTAAAGAAACTTTACATGAGCTTTTAAAAGATTCAGTATACATCCTTTTAATCCTATTAATTGATGCGGTGTTGAACTGCTTAAATAGTGACATAAAAAGCTTGCTTTCTTTTACATTATTTATTTGTAGCTATTTACATGAATATTATGTTCTCTGATAACTTTAATCCTTTTGACATCCCTGATTATGAAACGCTAACCACCTTTCCTGGTGTGTTATTTTGGTTAGGCAAGAGCTTTTTCTGTCTGATCCTCGATTTAAATACCATGTCTGATGGGGCTAGGTGGGGAGCTAGGTAAGGTGAGAATGTGATGGATAGTGACTGGGCAGACTGAGTAGATAACGTCAGAACTCAAACAGTGATGCTGGGCCATAGCTCACGGAATACAGAATGACTTGCCAAGCCAGCTTAAATGTCTGTGCCCTCATAGTGCAACTTCTTGGAAAAAGAACAAAAGTAATAAATGTATTCATTTTTTGCATGACTAATGTAAATATCTTGTTTGAATGGTGATGGGTCTTGGACTCTGATAAAAACCAGAGGAAATGCATTGTGATATATGAGCAGATGGTTATCAGCTGTGGATCCAAACGTATAACCCATCTGCTCTGCCATAAGTAGGGTGGCTGTCCCTCTCTTCCACATTCCAATACTACCAAGCTAAAGCCCCAGGAGTATTTGTAACTGTTCATATGCTGACTGACCCCGGTACGTGTCCTGCAGTGCAATAGCCAGGATTCAGTTCCGCCTCCCGGATGGATCTTCCTTTACTAACCAGTTCCCATCTGAAGCACGGCTGGAAGAAGCAAGGCAGTTTGCTGCACAGGTAAGCTGGTGTTTCGTTTGCTCAGCTACGTGCTGGTTACGGCTTGGTGTTACATCAACTAGTTGTTGATTGTGGTGGAATTGTCATCAGCTGCTTTCCTTTGTGTTTATTTGAAGGGGGTTTGGGTAGCAGCCTTTTCCAGTGCCACCAGCTGCCTTTGTATTACTGCAGTGTATCACGAGTAAGAGACAGTAGGATATGAAAAATCTTTCATTTCTCTATATGAAGGTGATTGATAGTTTGATACAGAACTCTTGGGTCAATATGGCAAGGTATGCTCAACTGGCTGCAGTTGTTTGAAAGTGAACAGTATAAATAAAATGTTCTCTTTGTATTTTCACAGACGGTTGGTAATGCTTACGGCAATTTTTCACTGGCGACAATGTTTCCCAGAAGGGAGTTTACCAAAGAAGATTATGGAAAGAAATTACTGGAGCTAGAGTTAGCACCCAGTGCTTCAGTAGTGTTGCTGCCGGTAGGTGTTGGGTTTTGGTTTGTTTGCTTTTCCTTTTCTTGCAAACAGCAATACTGTAGCTGTATATTTGCTATTAGTCAGCCATGGTATTTGGCTTGAATTTTGGTCTTTTCTGTGTCTAAGACAGATTGCAAAATTACTTTAATGTTTTATCAGGACTGATTTGGAGAAGGCCTTTTTCTGAAGCTGATAAATAGCGGCATAGATAATTGTCTAACATGTAACCAAAGGAGTTCTCTTGTGTCTGCTGAGCTGCTTCTAAATTATAGATGAAATACTGTCTACAAGTGCACGCTGTTAATATCTGACAAGTTTGCTTTATGTGTTCCTGACCAGGCGGGAAGACCTGCTACTTCCGTTGTTCAGGCTTCGGGCAGCGATCTGTGGAAGTTCTTGGGCACAATACTTTATCCCCTCTTAGCGGTTTGGAGATTTATTAGCAACTTCCTGTTTACGAGTCCACCCCCCTCACAGTCTACTGTGAGATCAGCTCATCAGCAAGACCATTCAAATCCTTCAGCGTCTAG
Source organism: Phoenicopterus ruber ruber (assembly GCA_009819775.1). Classification (NCBI taxonomy): domain Eukaryota; kingdom Metazoa; phylum Chordata; class Aves; order Phoenicopteriformes; family Phoenicopteridae; genus Phoenicopterus; species Phoenicopterus ruber. The sequence goes on from CM020220.1 coordinate 36,379,493, forward strand.
CAGCATTGAGCAAAGCAGGTAATCAAAACTGGTTTAAGGCAGCTGCTTCTCAAACTGCTTGCTGGAATAGTTTTCATCTCGTAGTGGGGAACTGAACTGTATCTGTCTCTTAACTGCTGCCTTCTTGCAGCTTCTGGCCACCACCCTTCCGTCGGGTTCAAAGGGATAACCTGGTGGCTGGTAAACCGCGTGGCGGCTCTGACTAGGGTTTCTTGGCTTTTACTTGTGTGATTAAGCAAGCTCCTTATGGTTTGCTTCAATTTCCAGTTACAGAGTAGGAAAAGCATTGCCTTGCAGCCTTTTATGAATAGGGAATTCAGCGGTAACTACCACTGTGGGCTTCGCTTGAGGTGATACTGTTGGGAAGATACAGATTTTAAAAATCAGATGTCAAACTGTTATGGTATGGTTGTACAAGAAACTTAAGCAACTGAAGTCTGATTTTGAGGGTTAAGGTTTTGTATTGCGTAGAGAATGAGACCTCCCCTGTACCAGGAGAGCCGCTGGGCAGTTCCGCGTGAAGCACCCAGGTATCGCTTCAATGACAGGCGCTTTCCAGGGGAAACGAGAGTCTGTCAGTTTGGCTGACTGCTAAACGACCAACTTCCAGCTGGGTATTGCTTCCCAAGGAAACAAAGGGCTGAAGAAAACTATTACTGGGCATAAGAGAAGGAAGGATGTATGATGTGCGTATGATACTGCGTTCACTTCTCTTGTGTAATTATTACCAGGGAAACTGTCAAACCTCCCTGTCGTTTGTACCCTAGGCAAACAGTCAGGAAACGAGTAGTGGAAAAGCGGGGGGAAGACTTCAAAAAAGAAGGCAAAATATATAGACTGAGGACTCAAGACGATGGAGAAGATGAAAACAATACTTGGAATGGAAATTCTACACAACAAATGTAGTTTTGAGTAACTCCAGTAATCACTGTCTGGCTTTTTTTCTTTTTTTTTTTTCTCCTTATTTGATCTAAGTCAACTAAAGCTTCTGGACAAGTGGGGCTTATTTGACACTGACTGAATTACTTAATTCTTATTTCTGCAGTGGAGTATGGAATAAAGTCACCCAAGTCAGAAAAATCGAGTGGGTGTAGCTGAGGCCTAGAAGCAAAGAGAGGAAAATCTCCATCAGCTTTCATAATCATTACCCTACTGCCATAGAAGGGCACTTTTTAATCTATAAATATTCTGCTATATAAATTTAAGGGCCAGATATTAATATAAAGGTCATGGTAGGCAATGACTGATTAAAGTGAGGGTTTCAGAAGCACTATAATAGCAAATCAGGTAACTAATTTATGTTTCACTTCTTTCTTGCTTCTGCAGCTGCAAGCAAAACCTTGTAGTTTTTAATTCCCCAAGCACTCAATAAACTATTTTCCAGAAAACATAACTGTCTTCTCTTGTGAAGTTCCTCTGAAGTACTTGTGTCACAAGGAAGCAAGCAGTTACGATCATACACTGGAATTTAAAATATAGTGGACAAACTCATCGTTCCAGTTTAAATGACCTTACTTGGGAGTTTTTCATATAAAAATCTGGTAAAACGGATCTGAAGTAGTGTTTTGGGTCCAGGCTATGGCGCAGGAAGAAAAAACATGGGTCTTCATCACATAAAATGGAAGTGGTGTTAGCAGGGGGCTGCAATACAAGAGCCTGGCAGCTTTTATTTTGGAGGAAGGGTCGACATCAGCCTTCCCTCTCCCACACCAAGTACTGTGCGTCTCAGTGTTAGAGACCTCAGTATTACAGCTGTTCTCTGCTCCTTTGGATTCCTGTTTAAAGGAGACTTAATTAAAGTATTGCACTCTGTTCAAATGTGAAGGCACAGTACTAGGGCTGCTTCCATTATTTTTTTAATCACTTACGATACATAATTCAAAAAATACTGTATATGAAATAAAGGAAGGGGGGAAAAACCCCACTACAGTAGCTGCCATAGAACAGTACGTTCTCCTAGACCAGTTTTCACCGGTATAGACACTAACTTGTCTTACAGCTGCTAGAAGTGCTAGAACCTCTCAGGGATGCTCTCAGATCCTTTGAAGAGACCTGTGTCATCTGAGGGGAGATGACGAAGCGAGAACAGAAGAAAGTTCAGAATCCTTATGCAGTAGGAACAAGCAATTTTATTTTTGTCTTTAAGAAATCAAACCAATAATGCCTGGGCAGAAAAGAGACAGTTAACAGAAAAAAATTTCCTTCATATTTTAAAGTTGGTAAGCAAACAACAAAATGATGGGGAGCCATCTCTAAGGCAAGACTCCCAGCTGCAGTAGTACCAGCACTAGGTTTCTTTTCCTGGTGCCATAGGCTGCTTTTATAAAAAAAGAAAAAAACCAAATGCTTTAGCAAGTGGAAACTTTACAGTTTACTAAGCTCCACGTGTGATCGTTTAGGGGATCTTTTGGGTAGTTTTCCGTACTTAAAGGCAAAAAGAGCCAAGCCCAATGCTCCAACTCCCACAAGAGCAAAAAGCACATACAGTGCTATTTCTGCACTTTGTGATGTTAAATCCAGTCCCAAAAAGCGCACGCTGTCAGCCGGTCCTGGTGTGGGGTCTGTTGGTGTCACTGTCCACGGGAAAACAATAAGAAAGTATTAGTACAGAGCCTGGGGTGAACTCCTACCTGTGCACGTGTGCGTTGCTCTCTGCAAGGCTTTCAGTGTTGCTATTCATTGCTCTGGCAGCAGCTGTAAGTCTTTGGGACCAGTGGTTGACACAATTCTAGCTCAGAGTAGGGGCACAACTGAGGCTTGTAGTGTAACTTTTGAGACTCCAGGAGAAGCAAATATTCTCTGGCAGCCGTGGTCACCCCAAAAAGCCGATAAAAACGATTATTTAAAAACCCCACACTAAAAATGGTTGCTGTTCAATGTACTCCTCTAGTTCAGAGAATGTAAATGACCAAAGAATCAGTATTTCCAAAGGCTTACCCAAAACACACTCAGATAAAGTATTAAAAATTGTTTGGAAAAAATGATGTGGGGAATACTGAATGTGTGTGGTTTGGAAAACACCTTAGGCAGTTGTGCTAATCAGAGAAAAGTAGAATGGAATCACTTTTTTGCTGCATTTTGGAGACAGGCATGTATTGAGGTGCTATCGCAAAAAATTTAGTCATTGTTCTGGTTGTGTGTGCAGAAGTGACATAATTCCCCATGAATGTCTTCAGTCATAACAAAGACCGATGATCAGTCAGTGCGCTACTGGAGCCCTTAAAAAGAGTCTTGCAGAAAATGGTGCTGTCTTTAAAGACCACAGAATACAGAAATCTTTAGGGATTAGAATCAGATGCGTGCACACACAAGCACGGTTTCTGCTGCATCGCTTACCTTCAGGCTCCGGTTCCAGACAGGGATGTGGGCCCGTTGCTGGGTCTGGAAACCCGTTGCAGTTTACGATCTGTGAGTAATACCTGGCGGAGGCCTTGGGGAGCCGCGGCAGGTTGGGGTCTGTCAAATTCACGTGATAGAGCCCAAACCTTTCGTCGAAGCCCACTGCCCACTCGAAGTTGTCCATCAGTGACCATGCGGTGTAGCCTCGTAAGTCGACGCCGTCGAGCATGACGGCTGTTGCCAGGACCAGAGAGAACAGGTTAGTTGTGCAGCCGGATGGCAGGAGGCATCGCCACCAGGCCAGCAGTGGCACGAAGACGCTCCAGGAGACTACACGGCAGCAGCAGGGTGCTGAGGGTAGCGAGGTCATGGCCACTTCAGCCTGTCTCCCCCTTCCCACCTTGCTCACGTGTTGCCTTAGCTCAGTTCCTTTGAGGTAGTTCAGCTGCCAAGTTACAGCTCGTGAGCAACCAGGGTAGCTCAGCTCAGTCAGCCTGCCAGTACTGGAGGCTGCTTTTCTCTGCTCCAAAAACCAAAGCTGTTGTCCAATAAACCAAGGTTTAGGAACAAAGAAGACAAGCCATCAACATGCAACCGTTCCTTAAACAAGTGCTTGTGGGGCCTCGCTGCTAAAAGGCAGTAAACAAGCACTTTCTGAACATCTGGCTGGCAGCTCCGAGTATGTGAGAAAAGCAAACTGAAAAAGCCCTTCCTCGATATCGCTTGGCCACTGCTGTAATTGGGGTTGGTTTTTTTTCTGTTTTTTAAAAAGATGCAGTGTTTAGACACAGCAGGAGTCAAACTAGAAGTCAAACTAGAAGTCAAGTAGTAGCACCTTCTCTTGTGAGATGCAGCTATACAAGGAAGCTGCAGTTACCCTACTAAACCCAGGCAGGGTTTGTTCTTCCTTTAGATCGCTTTCCCTGCAAAGTCGTGGCTAGCTGTGGACAGTTTCTGCTAAACACGAAGGCTCTCAGAAATGGCCAGAGAGTAAACCCATGTGAGTGTAACTTGCAAGCGTGATGGCAGTGGTCTTGCAGCTCTTCACAACTTGCTTTATAGGCGTCAGTCTTGTGGCAAGACACTGCTGCTCTCTAGAGATTTGGATGGTCAGATTTAAATAATCATTCCTACCTTTCAGTGCTTCGTTGATATAGTTCCGGTAGTAATGTATTCGCCAAGTGTCATTGAGGTCTAAGGCTCCCCTTTCTGAGACCCCATTTTCAGTGACATAAATCGGAGGGTTGTTGTACTCTTCCTTTATCCATCTCAGGAGCTTTCGGAAACCAAAGGGTGCCACCTTTAGCCAGAAGGAACCGGAGTTCAGCCAGCTGCGGTCGGCTACTGAACCTGTGCCCCTGCAGAGGAGGACACACTGATCAAGGGACTGGTCCCAAGCGCCTGCAGCTGTGCCTGGCACCTCATTGCTGCAGGGCTGAGAAATACCCTGCTGAGCTCTGCGGAAAACTGAACCAGAGGTGACGTTGTGGCAAGCTGGCAAAAGCACAGCGGGCTGAGGTGGCACGGGTGCTCGCAAGCCTGTAGAAAGCACTTCTCATACTTTGCTTTATAGTCATATTCTGCTTGAATCAACTACGGCTGAGGATGTGGTGTTAGCTCCAAATCTTTGTGCTTTGATACCATTTCTACTGTTCAACATATAATCTACAGTGCAGTGCTTGAGCACACAAAATTGCCATTTACACCTACGTACAGGAATGCAAGACTGAGCCCAGTGTGCCTCTATGAGGCTAAACCACAGGGGCTGGGATGCAGCAGCAAAGGGAACTGAGAATAGTTCCATACGTTCTCTGTGGCAACATTTCAGAAAACAGCCCGTTTGTGGTCCCACCATTACCTTAATTCTCATCATAAAAACTAGTAAGCTCCTGTTGTTTACCTTTTGAAGCTGGGGGAAGAAATTGGTATCTAAATAAAAATCTTGACTTATTTATACTTAACTATGAAACGATTAAGCTATTTAGGCTTTGAACTTACATTTACCCATTGTGGTGAGGGAACTAAACTGTTTAACAGCAAATGGAGCAGTATCCATAAACCAGGATAATCTAGCAGTTCAAACTGCAGATTGGGGGCAGGAAATACGATAAATACTTTTTACAGCTGATCCCAAACCATTGGGAGACTCACAAGTGCAGATTCCTTCCTTTAGTAGATCCTCTAATTTTCCTTGTTCTATTTTAAACCTTGATGTTTATCATCAGGTCTGTAAAAAAAAGAGCTGTTGCTGGACTTCTATGAACAGTATCACAGATATTGTTTGGGGATATTTTCCCTATTATTGGTTATAACAGCTTAAACAATTTGCCTCATGGCTTTAGTTGCTACTAGTTTACACTGCTCAGTTGGCCCAGGCTCCAGGTGCACATGTTTTACTTGACCAATAATTTACATTCATCTCTTACCTATCAGACTCATATGACATAACACCAGCAGGATAGTTGATGTTGTATACTAAAACTGAAGTATAATGATTTAGACCAAAGTAGTCATATGTGCCTTTAATTCTTTGCTTTTCACTTTCAGTAAATTCTGGAAGTCTGCAATAGAAAACAGAGAAAAGCATAAACCCCTCAAAATGTAAGTCTTTTCAGGATTTCTCCTTCGTTTGCTCCCCAATCATGTTGTATAAACTAAACTAAGCTTTTCCTAGAATATGCAATTCATGCTGCCTGATCTAATGTTCTCCAAGAGAGGAACAGACCTTCCACTGACCAGAAAGAGAGACATCTGATGGCTAGAGGTCCTGCTCATGGCCAAACAAGAAGTCAGTGGCAGAAACATAACCTCAGCGCAGAGCTGCTGCCAGGCACTTGGGTCCACCAACCATTAAGCAACGCTTGCTCTGGAGCAGGAAAAAGAACTAGAGACAAGGGTGTTATTTACCAGATCTGTGTGTTTTATCTTGCTGTGCTTGGCCTCAAAAGTACTTCTAGTCAGAGAAGTCAGAAACTCTTCTGCCCTAAGAGCATCTGTAAAATTGACATGTGGCCTTCATCCCTTTAGACATGGGTTTCTTCCCAGCTGTGGGACCCAAAAGGGTTAAATTTGCACGGAGTCTGCCTTCACTGCTGCAGTTTGTTGAATATAACATTAAGGCGTCTAAAAGCCCAAAGGAAAGGGGAAGGAATATAGCTAACAGATGTATAAATGGAAAATACAGCTCCACAACCTCTAACTACCCTAAGCAAGCCCCTTTTCTTCAAGTGCTCGTTCATAAGCGTATTCATGTGGGGCGAGAGGCTTTGAATCAAGGATATAAAGTGGCTATGAGCATGCGTCAGGACAGTGCCGATAAGAAATGTTGGGTGCAAACAAGCCTTAGAACAGGAAAAAAGAAAATCAAGGGTGAATGTGAGGCACTTCTGGAACGGTGACTCAGGGACTTGCTCTACTCTTCAGCTGGATCACCAAGGAGGGAGCTAGAACACAGAGGCTAAGACCCCCAGTTATGAAGAGATGCAAATAGCACTGGAGATGTGCAACATAAAGCCGTCCTCGGCGTTGGCAAGACTTCACGGAGGTCTGCCTTAGAGAGGGGACGTGACACCTCGTCCTTCTTTAGAAGACAGGAGACAGTGTATGCTCAGTCATAAACATGGTGGGAGGAACCCACGATACCATTTTGGTTGTCACGTGCTCACCACTCCCCTCCGGAGATCCAGAGCTGCAGTGTTTGTGAGTGACCTGTCTCAGCCCACCATCCTGCAAGAGCATGACTAGCTCTGACAGAGGGAAGCATGAAATGGTGCCTCCTAGCAGCCAGCAACATCCAGGGGGTCCTGTCCTCGCTCAGGTCCTGTCACAAGCCCCGTCAACACCCACTGCACTCCTGCTCGCACGCCCTGAAGGTGCAGCCGGCCATCTGTGGTAAGATGGCTTGGAAGGACTTCACAGCAGCAGGGGAGCAGGCGTCAGCTACAAGACGAGCTCTTCCCTGTGTGGCAGTAGTAGTACTTGGTAGGTCATAGCAGAGGCTAATACCGGGTTATCTCATAAACTCTGGCTTCTACACAGGAAACAATAAAAACTTCTGAGCTTTCTCCTTGAGATCCACACTTTGAACACACTCCATGTGTAATGCTGGTACAAGCACAAGGGGAGGTACCACAGTCCTTCTGGAGGAACATGGGAAAACCCAGGAGAAACTGGGAACTAGGCTCTGTGTGTGGACTCTCCGATTTAGTCCCAAAGTGCTTGGTTCCCTTCAAAAGGGAGGCCTCCTCAGAGAAGAGCATCCTCCTTTGGGATCTGCAGCCCTACATGAGTAAGAAATGGAGTCAGGGACATCCAGGGTATCCTGGGGCAAGGAGTGAGGTTTCAGCTCTCTTTTAGCCAGAAGAGGGAGAAAATTCTCCTGGGAATTAGGTCGCTAGGCAACCCCTGCTGAAAATGCAGGCAGTGCTCCTGGCAATTTGGTGATGTTTGAGAGTTTGCAGTCTTGGATGGAGGACAGGAATTCCTCCCCAACTGAGATGCTTGGGCACATTATCTCATAAAGCAACACACGTGACTTTGGTCTCCTACTAATGGCAGCAGCCACCAGAGAAGAAATAATGTGTAAAAAAAAAGTGCTCAAGAGTGCGTTTTAGGCACACATAAAAGCCTAACTCGAATCTTGAAGAGACCTGCGTTTGGTGCAGAGCGCACACCAACTCTTCCACCATCTCCCTCATTTCAGAACAAGTGGTCTTTCACATTTTCAGAGAGGAATGATCAGGAATAGCCCCAGCTCTAATATACCCCATCAAATTGCTATTAAAATGAAAAGCAGGGAAAAAAAGTACTTTCCTTACATGTGCCTAAAAAGGGAGAGAAAAGGAAAAACATTCATGACGGAGCACTGCTAGCACAATAGCGTTAAGAATAATTAATGGGAATGGAAAACAGGAAACATAATTCAGAGGCACCAAGGAGTCACTCAGTGTTCGAGTTCAGGACATCATTTTAAGAACAGTTAAAACACATTTACCATGGTCAGGTAAAGCACTGTGTCTAAGGCAGAGCATTTACTGGATCACTCTGTGCTGCCAACTTATTACCCCAAAGATATGTTGTATTAGTGAATTTAGTCTGCAAGAGAGGTAAAGACAAGGAACGGGCAAAATGTACAACAGGGTTTTTCTGAGAGAATACAGTAAGATTTTTACAGTAACACTGCAGAAGAATCATTGAAATTTAACACTTTTTTTTTCAGAAAAGCAGGTTTCAGCACAGCAAGTAAAACAAAAGCAGGTATGTGCCTGGGCTCTTACCGGGACTTGCTCAGACCCTGAGCCAGACTGCGTTCCCGAATCCTCGTTTTCATCACTTCATTATAATCGCCATTTTTGAAAATGGGATGAGCAAACCAACCTAGAAAAAACTAAGCCAGGAAATAAGGGAGAAGGATAAATCATGTATCAAAACAAGCGATTTAACTATTTTTCCTTCATGTGCTGCTTTATAGATAGTACCTGAATTTATAATGAACAGGCACACGGAGATATGCAGAGATGCCCATTTAATAGCAGCAAATTTAATAAGCTTTTGGCACTGCCATCATATTTTGTCTCATTTTTTGATCAGCCACCAGCATAGGATGATACTTTTTCTTGCAGTGATGCCTCTGGCTCATCCTTTTCTTTCAGTGAGATGCTGACCTGGGTTCTGGGCATCTCCAGCACCCAGGGAGGTGGTGCCACCATGAACAAACCCAGGAGCAGGAGGGAGAGCTGTGAGTACCTCCAAGTATCGTCTGGCAGCATCGTTGTCCTCCTGGTTGTGTGGGTTCCTTGGTTCTGCCCAGTCAGAGTTGATGGTGATAGAGATTAATCCTCCTTGTTTTGCTCGGTAGGTCTCGTTATAGAGGTGCCAGGCTTCTGCATGGGCCTTTATTAAGTTGTGCCCCACCACATAAGGGGCTCGCCCCGGCCGAATGGAGATGCCTGCAGAGAGAGTGACAGCACAGGCAGTGGAGCAGCAGTTCCCAGCTTTCTCGTCAGCTACTTCCCAGGTTAACACAACAACCCAGAACTGCCCGCTGGTAAATGAATAAAAGTGCAGCACCTGGTGCCCTCGGGCCCAGCCCTGGGCTGAAGTCGCTGCTTCGGCAGAGACAGGTGAAGGTGCAGCTGCAGTGGGCAGGCTGCGCAGGACCCCGCACTGGCCCTTCCTCCCCCTGCGGCGGGACACGGGCTGGTTCAGCTCTCCCCGTGCAGGGCTGCTGCTGCCAGCAGGGAGAACAGACAGCTGTGTGCTCAGGCCAGCTCCCATCCCTCTCCTTCCCCCGCTTCTACCCTACAGCTGAGCTCGGCCCTCCTCCAGCCCTAACCCTTCTCCACAGTCGCTGGAGCTGGTCTGGAAATGGGGTCTGCTCCAGGCAGCAGGTGTACCCAGAGGTTGCAGAGAAGGGTGGGTTAGAGGAGTGGAAGAAAGAGGATGGATCTTGAAGGGGACAGGCAAAGTGAAAGAAGGACCCGTTCACCACCTCACAGCAGTCCAAACCCCATTTATCCCCACCACACTGTCTTCCTTGCTCTCCCTTTGCAAGCCCCTAGCATCTACTCCGCTGCAGCATAAAACAGAGTAGTGTCTACAGTGCTGAGAAGGCTCTGAGGTTACGCCCAGCAGTCTTACCTGGAGCAGCTGTGCCAATGCCATAGCCCAGATATGCGGTGATGTAGGGTTCATTGAAGGTTATCCAAAATTTCACTTTATCTCCTAGTCTCTGGAAAAGGAGCTCAGCATATTCCTTAAACCTCTGAACTATAGTATCATTCTCCCACCCACCAATGTTCTGCAGTGCCTGTGGGAGGTCCCAATGGTAGAGAGTTACCTGTGGGGAAAGACAGCAGGAGAAAGGACTCAATCAGTCACTCTTACTTTCAGAAATAAGGACAATAACCCAGCCTCATTTATGAACTTAAATAAATTGTGCTTTGATCTGCACCTACCTGTTCCTAACGGTGTTTGAGTTTGTAGCGCTCACTCGTGCACTCAAATGAAATACCTTTTTGCCAGTGTTTCAGTTTCTTTAGGACATGGGGAAATGACACAAACTCTAGGGACTGCCTGATGGTGAAGATGAAGCTTTTATCAAAACCCACCACAACTTTGTGATAGCAAGAACTCGTCAGTGAAGAGCTGCTGTGCCTGCACTGACTCTCAGATGAAATACAGTCCAATTAAACACCTGTTCGGGTGGGTACATCCGTTGGACCAGTCTAGAGCACTGCCATGAAGGCACAGGTTTGCTCAGGCGTGATCTGATGCTTGTGTGGATATTCCTGGATTGCCCTCTGTGTGGTGTGCATACACAAGTACGCAGCGTTTGGTGCAGCCACGTGCACTCCCTCTGTGTACCAGCACGGCTTGGGGAGGACGGGGACAGCCAGTGGGAAAGCAATAGGTAGAAGCAGAAAAAAGCTCCACGTGTCCAAGTCTATGGGGACAGGTCAGATTCACTCAACAGTGCTGAAAGAGCTGATTGATGCCGTGGTGAGGTCACTGTCCATGATATGTGACAAACCGTGCCGGTAAGTGGAGCTTCCAGATTCCTGGGAAAAGAATAACGTTACACCCATCTCCAAGAAAGGCAAGAAAGAGGACCCTGGGAACTACATGTTGGTCGGCCTCACTTCAGTGTCTGGAAAGATGACTGCGTAGGTCCTTGTGGAACCCACTTCCAAGCACATGAGGGACAAGAAGGTAATTGGAAATAGCCAACAATAAGGTTACTGTGATCTTTCTGGGTAGTAATTTCTAACACATCACTATATTCCCAGTTTGGTTGCTTAGGCAAAAACCATGTTTCCTTGCAGAACACAATGAAAAACAATTTCTCTGTGAAGGAGGGCGTGGATGGAAAAACACACATGTGCTTTGAGCATCAGACTTGGGTTCTGCTATTTGTCAGTTACCTGAAAGTTAACGTTTTTCATTACCTGAGGAGTAATGTTAGCTGCCAGAAGAGCATCGATAAGCCTTTCATAGTAGTTCAGTCCCATTTCATTGATGTATCTGGTGGTCCCATCTGGGAGAACGCGGGGCCAGGAGATTGAAAAGCGATAGTGAGACACCTTGAGGCTTTTCACCATTTCCACATCCTCCTCAATCTTGTGGTAGCTGTCACAAGCTACATCTCCAGTGTCATCATTGCTGATTTTCAAGGGAGTGTGAGAAAATTGGTCCCAAATGCTAAGTCCTTTCCCATCTGCTCTCCATCCTCCCTCAATCTGTAATTGAAGATGGGGAGGAGAATTGTTAGTAAACCCCAAATTTAGGTCTTGGCCTAGCAAAGAATTCAGCTTTTTAGTCTTCATGGCACCACACAATATTTTGACTTATCATCAGCTTAAGACTAGAAATAGCAATGTTTTTGTTGTACCAAACTAGTAAGACGTCTTGGGCCTCAAGGCAAAACATATTAACAGAGTACAATGTCACAGAACAGGCATTGTTTCAGTTCACCTCCTGCTCCACGTTGGCTGGTTCTTGTGAGGCCCATGCTGCTGTCTCAGTTCCCGTGGTATAACCACAGTCTTAAATATCTCCAAGTTCCTCCCTTTTACAGCAGTTATTACACTAACCCTCAATTACGGTAAAACCTAATGTTATCAAAGCTGTAGGTGTCTCATCCAAAATGAATTAACTGTCCGCAGATACTTTAAGAGTCCAGCTCGGTTTCCTAACCTGATATGCTGAAGTTGCTGCACTCCACCGAAAGTTCTTTGGAAACTCTCCGTACAAAAATTCATCTTCTTTTGGCAATGGGATACCATTATTGCGGATGATTTCTGCATAGTACACAGCAGAGTGCTTTGGGGTTCTTGGCCTGTTGGGATTGGCAAAATCAACCTGGTGCAATCCAAATCTTGTTTCATAACCATTCAGCCATTCAAAGTTATCCATAAAAGACCAAGCGTTGTATCCTCTCAGATTAACACCATCCAACTTGTAAGCTGAAAGACCAGAAACAAATGGAAGAGCATCAGTGGTATAATCACACATTAAATGAACCACAAGGAATTCACATGCGAGCATGTACACACTTCCAGCTTCTTAAACCTGGCACTGGACAACTGTGATCATAAGAAACTCCTCATAGTTGGAGGATACAGAGTACAAATGGCCATGCAAAGGAGATCATAAAAAGAAACACTGTGTTTATATTGTGTTCAGAATATTTAAAGACTGATATCAATCACTTTTAAAAACTTCTCTTCAGAGGAATAAAGTAAGCAGAAATCTAGAGAGGAGACACACAACACCAACAGAACAAAAGCAAACCCTGGTACCTTTTAAAGCTTCATCAATGTATGTTTTGTAGTAAAATATCCTGGTACTGTCATCAACATCCCAGTAGGTTTTTATCCCCACCCCATTCTCAATTATGTATATTGGGGGATTTCCATATTCTTCTTTGATCCAGTTCAGTAGCCTCCTCAGCCCCCAGGCCACAGCGCGATGGTCAGTAATAGCTGAGGAAGGCCAGGAGCTGTCAACCTCTGTTACGACTTCCCGGTCATGCTCATAAGAGAAGGGTGTCAACCGGGTCGTTGCATGGGTTACAATTTTGGAGGTGTAGGTGTTGAAGCAGAAAACATCTGCTGTGCCCCTGATGTATTCACGCTCCTCCGCTGTGAAAACCGGTAGGCGAGACGATGGCAGGTTCTGGAGCTCACTCCTGTTCCCGACTTTCCACTTCATGACCTCGGGGTAGTCCCCATTTTTGAAAATTGGGTGTGTAAACCACCCCACCAAAAACTGCAGGTACCTGTCTGCAGCTTCGATGTCCCTGGGATTGCTTGGTGTCTTCGGCTCAACCCAGTCAATGTTGGGACACAGAGCGATGACCCCTCCCTGGCTCGCTCTGTATTTGTCATCATATGTGTGGTAGACCTTGGCGTGAGCTTTCAGTAAGATGTGAGCAACCCTGTAGGGAGCACTGCCAGGGTCATTGACATTGGGTGGAAGTTCCCCACTACCATAGCCAGCCCAGGCAATGACTTGGGGTTCATTGAGCGTAATCCAGAACTTCACCCTGTCGCCAAAGGTCTGGAAACAGAAGTCCGCGTAACTATCAAACAGGTCAATCAGCGCATTGCTCTCCCAGCCACCGATGTCCTGGAGAGCTTGTGGCAGGTCCCAGTGGTACAGAGTGACGATTGGAGTGATGTTGTTTGCAACCAGGCCATCAATGAGACGGTTATAGTAGTCAACTCCATGGCTGTTTATGGAGTTGTTCCTTCCACTGGGGAAAATTCGAGGCCAGGACAGGGAGAAACGATAGTTCTTTACCCCTAAGGCTCTCAGCAGGTAAATATCTTCCTCCACCTTGTTGTAGCTATCACAAGCTATATCTCCGTTTTCATTATTCACTATATTTCCTGGGACGTGGGTGAAGTTATCCCAAATGCTGGGTCCTTTGCCATCAGCATCCCAACCTCCCTCTACCTGGTAGGCAGAAGAAGACACACCCCACGTAAAGTCCTCTGGGAATGTCCCATAAAAGTATGTGTCTCTTTCAAAGTCTGTTTGAGATGAAAACTTCTGCCAGACAACCTTTGCCTTGGAGGGAACTTCTGATGCTGGTAAATTCGGCAACTTTGATGGCACGGGTAGGTCAAACACCACCGGTGTAGAAAATCTGTCCGTGACTTTGGATGGGAAACCATTTTTTTCAATAACACTGGCATAGAAATAAGCAGATGCCTTGGGAGTCCTTGGTCTGTTGACGTCTTCAAAATTCACATGATGTAGCCCAAATTTTCGGCTGTACCCCACTGGGCCTTCAAAGCCATCAACCAGGGATCGAGCAATGTATGACCGAACATCAACTGCGTCTAGTTTTACCGCTGTCACAGAAACAGTACAAGACACTGTTATTCATTTGAACATTTTCTGAATACAGCACAGCACAACATAAGCACCACAACTGAGGTTAACAGTGTGATAAGCCGAACATCTACAAATGGTCTTTTAGGCAAAAAACTCCCCCCAAACAATTAGAGTATCTGGCAAGAAAAGCAGTCAGCACTGTAATAGGAGCTGGTAAAATGCTTTGTGATAAAAATGCATGAGAAAAGAAATATTAGTCAAGAGATATTTGAGTACAGGACACTTGTGCCACCGGTATCGCTTTCCCTGTGTTCTTGTTTTCAAGCACAATTCATCAATTTAGATATATGATGCTCTTTTAGATTCAACGCTATAGTTAAACTGAAACATTACATGTATTTAGTGCTTGGCTATCACCTTCCCTGAGCACAGGAGAGTTTCTTTTAGCAGAACAGCACATCCAATACCAGCAGAGGCAAGCCCAGCATCCTTCCTCACATTGCCTACAAAAAAGCACTAAATCTCTCTCCTTCCAGAGAAGTTCACTTCCCACATGCAGTCCATCTTCTTTGCTTCTGCTGAGGCATAACAGCAATGCTAAATTGTGTTTTCCGTAGCTCTTCTATCAGTATGTTGAGAACTAGGTCAAGAAGATCAAATGCTGTACACTGATCACCAAACTATTTAATATAGCATATTTAATAACGTTTTCCTGGCAGTATTTATTTGTGTATCTCAAGACAGTATCACTCAAATGTCTATATAAAAACTCAAATCTCGAGACCTGTCCAGAACTTCAGTCACTAATATTATGCTTACATCAATTGATAAGCAGTTTGCAAAGATACAGGCATACCTTGAACCTTGCTCAAAACGACTGAGATGATATAAACATCTCCCTAAAAACTCTAACCTGAAATGGTACAGGACGCTGCCAGTTAGGTCTGCTTAATCAGTAGAGACATCATTCAGTCCTGATCTGTGAGATCTCTACAGGCAAGAGCCTGCCTGAAGGCAAATCGTCTTCAGGGAAGCTGAATTATAAAAAACACTGTTCTCACAGAGGGACTGACGTTAGGGTCCAGGCTACATTAATCCATATATATGAAAAACCTGTTCCTGTATCTAAGCAGAATGGAGAGTTCCATATCTGGACACCAGACAGGCTGAAGTATATGAGGTCACACTACACACACAATAGGCAGCTGACCTCGTATCACTATGCAAGTGGCGATGTTTTAAAGTTAACCACCATGGAAGGGATAGAATAACTAGCTGCCATTATTAAAAAAAAAAAAAAAAAAAATTCTCCATACCTTTTAGAGCCTCATTGATGTACTGGTGGAAATAATCCACTCGCAGAGTGTCATTAATAAGATCCCCTGCGTCTTCCGTCGGCACACCATTTCCTGCTATGTAAATTGGGATCTTCGTCCCTGTATATTCGTGGGACACAAACTTCAGCAGCCTTCTTAATCCCCAAGGGACCACATGGATCCAAGAAGAGGCAGTCTGTGGCCAAGAAGGATCTACATGCAAGGAGAAGTTCCCGATACTCTCATAGCCTGGTGTGCAGGTCCCGTCAGTCCCGGCACTAACCAGGCGGGAAGTGTAATGGGAAAGACCAAAAAAATCTGCAGTCCCTTTCACCCAGGACTTCTCCTCCTCTGTAAACAGAGGCAGCTGTGCAACTGTTGTGGAGCACTGCTGGTTTACTTCCTGGATCTGAGCCTTCAGGATAGCTGGGTAATCACCATCAACAAATATAGGGTGAGCAAACCAGCCAAGCATGAACTGCAGGTACCTCTCAGATGCCCTCACGTCCTCAGAGTTGGTTGGAGTCTTGGGTTCAGCCCAATCAGAGTTCAGGACCAGCCCCACCTTTCCCAGTTGCTGAGAACGGTATTTGTCATTATACAGGTGCCAGACCTTGGCATGAGCCTTGAGAATTGTGTGTGCCACCTGGGGGCAGAAAGCAGAGGAATATATCTGTTGCACTGCTTTGCACAAGAACTCTTAAGCATTGAGATTATTGCCATGTGAGAATGTCGTCTCCAACCAAAGGAATAAACCTTGACAAAACAAATAATCCTAGCCAGAGAGTGCAGTAGGTTTTGGAATAAGCAGAAGAATCTGGCTATCCACCAACACCAGCTTTCCGAATAGAAAAATAAAATAAAAACATCTAGCATCCATTAACTAATCCATTTTTTGCAAGTATCATAAATCCAACAAGCAACTAGTTGCCTCAGAGGCTATATTAGGCTTGAACATAGTTAAAGTACAGAACCATCAGAGGAAAACAACACAACAATGGCAGTTGCAGGATCCTAGTTATTCCTGTGTGCCTACCTTGTAAGATGCTACTCCTGGGTCGGTGATTCCTGGAGGATGCTCTCCAGTGCCATAGCCAGCGTAGCTGATAACCCAAGGCTCATGGAAAGTAATCCAGAACTTGACTCGATCCCCAAAAGTGGAAAAGCAGAAGTCTGCATAGTTTACAAAAGCATCTATGATACTGTCATTCTGCCAGCCACCAAGAACCTGTAGAGCTTGTGGGAGGTCCCAGTGGAACAGAGTCACCATGGGCTCAATGTTAGAGTCTAGCAACCGGTCAATTAATTGGTTGTAATAATCAACACCCTTGGAGTTGATGGTCTCTTTGGTGCCAGCAGGGAAAATTCTAGGCCAGGATACAGAAAATTTGTACAGTTGGGGATGAAGACCCCTAAGTAGGTAAATGTCATAGCTGGTTTTATAGTAGCTGTCACATGCCACGTCTGCTGTTTGGTTCATGTAGACGTGACCTGCATGCCCAAACTGATCCCAGATGCTCTCTCCTTTCCCATCCTCTGCCCAAGCTCCTTCGATGTTAAAGGCACCTGTGGATGTGCCCCAGAGGAAACCACTTGGGAAAACATCTTGCAGAAAAGAATCCCTCTCCGATTCAGATTGTTTAGCAAACATTTCCCAAACTGTTTGATAGGAGGAGCGAGGGGCAAGAACAGCATCTGGGTTCTCCTGTAGAGTATTTCTTTTGCTGGAAATAGAATGAAAAGAAGTTAAAATCTCCAAGGTGGATGCCAGTGCCATAGGACTTGCAAACACAGAGGGTAAAAAAAATCATTTGCTTCCCATTTGGCTCACAGAAGCCACTTAGGGTATAGCTCGTTTGTCATCTGATCAATCCAACCTACTGCCATCCAGCGAGCAGATGAAGGTGGAGTGCCATGAGCTAACTGCAGAGCAGCTCAAATGCTATATGCATTTCTTTGCAGGTAGATTCTCATAATTCACTACAGCTAGATCAAAGGTGCAAACAAAATCCTTGCAGTGTGTAGCAATTTCACATGCTACAACTGCTCTCATGAGTTTCCATGGGATAAGCTAAAACTAATCAATCCTGCTTCTGTAATCCTTAGCATCTCCCTACAATGACATCTCCCACACTTCGGTAGGCCCAATGGGCTTCTCCCCTAGGAAAGCCTCTATTGTAGTTATTTATTTATTTACTTATTTATTTATTTTTAACTATTTTGCTCTTGAAAAGAGCAGAAGGCTTGGAAAATGTACTTGTTACTATTGGCTTGAAGGTGCAATTTGGGTAACCAAGGATAAGAGAGTGGAAGAGGATTACATTGCCTGTAATAGTAGGATAGAGGGTTGCCTGCAATAGCAAGAGACTGGGCTCAGCAGAAAGGCATTCCTTTCCAGTCCTTTCAGCAACCAGCAGCAGACTTTACCACTAAAAGAGTCTTGTGTCTGCCTGCACATAGGTTTCTAGAGGACACCATTTTATTATAGTATCTGATTTAAGGGACAAAAACTGTACCTTAAAATATGAGATGATGAGAAGTCCAGGAACTCATTAACATCATATCCAATCGTACGTGTCTCTTCTTTATTAATAGCTGAAAACAAATGGTAAATGATGGACTTTCAGTCACAACTTAGATGCCATGGACTGCATGACGCTACTTGTACACACAATGACACCTTTAGAAACAAGGCCCTTTTCATAACTAATAGCTATTTTTCTCAGATCAAATATGTTGGGTTTTTATTAGATATTTACAATTTCATGTTAAAAAATGATCACAGAGTCATAGAATCATTTAGGTTGGAAAAGACTTTTAAGATCATTGAGTCCAACCGTTAACCTAACACTGCCAAGTCCACCAAGTCCACCACTAAACCATGTCTCTAAAAGTGCCACATCTACACGTCTTTTAAATATCACCAGGGATGGTGACTCCAGCACTTCCCTGGGCAGCCTGTTCCAATGCTTGATAACCCTTTCGGTGAAGAAATTTTTCCTAATATCCAATCTAAACCTCCCCTGGCACAATTTGAGGCTGATGAAAATGATGAAAAGCTTTGGGGAAGATTTCCTGCTTCCCCTCCCCTCAACACTCAACATCCACCCTTAATTTTCCAAGAAGGCTATGAAAGAAACCATAAAGTTATTTCATCTAATAGCAGTGGTCTGGACTGGACAATTTTGAATTTCCTCCACAATTTGCCATGCAGAGCTTAGCTAAAAAACTCTCCTCTTTCTTGAAATATGTCACTCACCTGTGACAATGGCAGCTACTGGTTTGAAAGGATTCTCTTCCATGGAACCACAATCAAGGAACTTCAGACTAAAAACCAAGATCTCTATGTCCTTCCAGACATTCTGCAACATCAGAAGTCAGAGACTCATATGAAAAGAAGCATCAGCCAGCTAGTAAAACTATGCTCTTGGCATTTGTTGCTTTTAACACAGAATAGGAAATACCTAGAAGACTGAGAATCGGTGATAAAGTTCTTCAAAGTTAAATTCATAAATCAACAGATTTTTCTCTGATCCAAAAAAAAGCCCAATGCAAATCAAAGGATAAACCCCAGAAACCTTCAGTGTTCGACCTGTCATTGAAAAGGCACAAGGAACTATGTCCTTTTTTGAAAGCCTACTTGGTAAGAAGCTGTTGCCATAAATGGCCCACTCCAGATTTTTAGAGTAACTGCAGCATGCTGGGACCCTAAAGACAATGAGTCACATGGGTAGCTCCTTATTCTGCTACTTAGTTGCTGGATGACTCTCATCTTATGGATTTTAAGAATGCAGTTCACTACCAGAGTTTTAATACCAGGCACTAGCCTATAGCATCACTGACATTGTTGCTCTGTGTGATCTAATCCTTTCACAAACTCATCCTCATTAACATTTCTAGCACTGCCTCTACTGATGAGGAGTTGTGAAGTTTGGCAGTACCATTGCAGAACCCGTGCTAGAATAAAATCCTGTCTTTTAGTGTATAGGTATTAGCCTAACAGCTTATCAAACACTTAGGATGTGAGAGAGGAGGTTTTTCAGTCCTGGACAAAAGAATGACGCCATTCCAGTTGTTAATGCACCAATAATAAGCACTGACCAAGATGATCCTTGCCAGCACTTTCGAACACCTGTTTTTAAGTCAGAATAAGAACAGAGAAGTAAGAGAGCACTATGCAGCTGTTTCCCAGTGGAGCTCTTTGAGTTCTCACAGCAAATCAGAACTGTTTAGACATGCATCAAGAAACATGAAATGCCCCTTCTATTTATGGTCTGTTGTCTGCTGCTGTAATTTTAACACTCTGCATAATGTTACCTGGAATTCATTCAATTTCTTGTAGAAATCCATTTCATTTCCACAACGGTACTGAAGGCTGAGAGACAGAAAGTCTACCGAATCCTGGAAACAAGAAAAGGAAAAGAATCATGCTGCAATAAAATGCATTTTCTTGCAGGTATTACATTAAAAATGTATAAAATTGTGAAATGTTTGATAAAGATACATTGCTGGAGTAAGAAGCCGTACAGCTCCATGGGAGTCCTGGACAATGTAACGAGTACAAATTGGATACTGTATGGGAAGATCTCTCCTTCTAAACAAAGTAAAATTTAAACAGCTCAATGAAATTCTAGGAGTATTTTGTGAATTTAATATTAATGATTTACAGTTGATTTTCTAATTAGTAAGACTGTCTATGATTAATCAGAGAAACCTTCCTAATTATGTGGTTCAGGTAGGCCTTAGCAATAATCCTTTGGGGAAAGTCCACTTCAGAAATCTTTAATCATTCCAAACTACAAGCGTTATCGCACTAGAAGTCATCAAGCCCAAGGGAATAGATAGTATTTTATTAAACCGGTTGATGAATTTGGAAAAAAACTGATAAGCTTTCAGTTTATTTTTGAGTCCAAGGTTTTCTTCTAGCTTAGTCAGCTCATCCAATACACCTCCTTTCCTCTGCCTACAAACCACACCTTGCTTATATCCTTGAAATGTCATGCCTACAACATTGCCTACAACTTGCAACAAATCACTTGATCCCGTACATAAAAATCAAATTAAATCAAATCAAATTTATGTAATTTTGGAAATAATTTCTATTAAAGTGTTACCTGAAGAGAAACTGAAAGCAATTCTGATGAAGCACTATCCGAGACATGACCCATTCCTAAAGCAATGGACAGCTTTCCACCTTGAAAAAAAAAAGAGGCAGTCTATTGGTAGTATGTTAAGGACAAATAAAAAAATTCAGTTCACTGCAGTTATTTTAAAATCAATTGGAAACTTTTGAAGACGTGGAACATCAGACAGTGTCCTTGGTAGCTGATTTCAGAATACCCACTATGACTTCAACAGAGAGTTGAAGAAGGTAGAAATTCAAAGGTAGATTTCAAGGAGTCAATAAATCTTGTCTTATCATGACTGCTCATAAACACCTCAGCATTGTTGCTTGCAGGAAGGGGGATCTGAATACAGGTGTCCAGTGGGTACCCTTCTACTCCATGCATAGTTATAAGTAATATCTTTAATTTTCATGCCTTTGTGGTGGTTCTACAGTGGTTGTTTTTTAAAATCCATTCTGTGCTGGATGCTGCTGAGATGCTGGGATGTCAGGAACTTGGGGGGACAGGTGATGCGGGAGGGAAGCTGGGCAACTTCTAAGGGCTATCACCAGATAGTGTGAACTGTACTGCAAAGTATTCCAGACAAATGCAAGAATTAAAAATAAAAAAATAATTAAAAATTTGAAAAAATGATGACTCAGCCAGCTCTACTGATTGTCTGCCTGGGACAGAAAAACTCCAAGCCCAAAGGAGGCAGACCCGAGGTCGGTCGCTGAGGGGAGCTACTCCGGAGCCAGCCCGATCCGCAGCAGAGTGGCAGGTCTGGGTGCAGTGGGGGTTTTCCTGAGGCAGGGAAAGGCCAGGGCAGCGGAGAGACCCACCAGGAGCTGGCAGCTCTCAGGGAGATGCTGAGGAGGCCTGGGCATCACCAGAGCAACTGTGGCCCACCCCCACGCCTGTAAAAAGCAGCCTGGGGAGCGCCAGCAACCAGGGCATGGGGTGTCAGCCAGGGCCAGGCGCAGCAGTTTGCACAGCAGTTTGCACGGAAGGGCGCAGAGGGAGGGTGTAGTCACCCTACCTGCTCAAGAGGTGAGTTCAGTTGGTGGTCATCACCCTTTTAGAAGGAGCTTAGCTGGGGTATCCACCTGGCGGAAAGCCATGTCCTCTGCGCTCACCAGAATGGATGTGGGAACCTGGACAGAGCTCCCTCAAAAACACGCAGCCATCGAGGTCTCAGGCCGCAGGGAGTGGCAGAGCCTGTCCCTGGTAAGGGACGGCAGTAGTGAGAGCGGCTGTGTGAGGCGTGAGCAAGTGGACAATCTGCTCAGCCTGGTGACAGAGCTATGAGAGGAAGTAGAAAGGTTGAGGAACATCAGGGAGCCTGAGAAAGAGAGAGACTGGTGGAACCCTGCTCTGCTCCCCTGAGACAGAAACAGTAACAGCCACCAGAAAAAAACAAGATTAAGGGGATCCTGTCTCCTCCCCCTGCCAGGCTGAAGGTAGTAGCTTAAAGGAAAGGAGCGAATGGTGGGACTAATCCCGTGACTGGAGTGAGGCTATTGATGGCTACAGGCTGTTCAGAAGGGCCAGGTGAGGAAGGAGGGGCGGAGGCGTTGCCCTCTGCATCAAGAAATGCATAGAGTGTGAAGAGCTGTCTCTGAAGAATTGCCACGAGCAGGTTGGAAGCTTATGGGTAAGAATCAGAGACCGAGGCAACAAAGGGAACCTTGTGGTTGGGGTCTATTGATGAAGCCTTCTTACTCCAGCTACAGGAGGCATCGTGCTCGCAGGCTCTTGTCCTGCTGGGGAACTTCAACTACCCCGACATCTGCTGGAAAAGTAGCACAGTGAGCTATAGGCAATCCAGGAGCCTCCTGGAATACATTGAGGATAACTTCTTAAGCCAGGTAATAGAGAGCCCTACCAGAAGGGATGCAATGTTGGACCTGTTGGTCATCAATGCGAGTGAGCCTAACGGTGAAGTCAAGGCAGCCTGGGCTGCAGTGATCGCGCACTGGTGGGGTTCGCAGTCCTGAGGGATATGGGTCAGGCACAGAGTAAAGTCAGGACCCTGAATTTTAGGAAAGCCAACTTCCAGCTCTTCAAGGAGTCAGTCAATAGGACCCCCTGGGAAACTGCCCTCAGGGACAAGGGAGCAGAACAGAGCTGGCAGATCTTTAAGGAGGCTTTCCATAGAGTGCCAGAGCTCTTGGTCCCCAGGTGTAAGAAATCAGGCAAGGAAGGCAAGAGACCAGCATGGCTGAGTTGAGACCTGCTGGTCAAACTAAAGGGCAAGAAGGAAATGCCCAGGCAGTGGAAGCAGGGACAGGTATCCTGGGGAGAGTATAGGGATGCTGCCCAGTTGTGTAGGGATGGGGTCAGGAAGGCCAAGGTGCAGCTGGAGCTGAACTTAGCAAGAGATGCAAAGAATAAGAAGGGCTTCTACAGGTATGTCAGCCAGAAAAGGAAGGTCAACCCTTCCTTTGGAAGCGAACCTTCAGGAAGCGAACCCCCCCTGATAAGCAAGACTGGCAAACTGGTAACAACAGACAAGGAGAAGGCTGAGGTACTCAACAACTTTTTTTGCCTCACTGTCAACCTCTCTTCCCACACCGCTTGAGCAGATGGACTGCAAGACGGGGACTGGGGGAGCAAAGTCTCTCCCACCGTAAGAGAAGATCAGGTTCGTGACCACCTGGGGAATCTGAACGTCCATAAGTCTATGGGACCTGATGAGATGCATCCCAGAGTCCTGAGGGAACTGGCTGATGTGGTTGCCAAGCCACTCTCCACGATATTTGAAAAGTCATGGCGGTCAGGTGAAGTCCCTGGGGACTGGAAAAAGGGAAACATTGCACCCATTTTTAAAAAGGGTAGAAAGGAGGACCCTGGGAACTACCGACCTGTCAGCCTCCCCTCTGTGCCTGGGAAGATCCTGGAACAGAGCCTCCTAGAAGCTATGCTGAGGCACATGGAAGGCAGGGATGTGATTGGAGACAGCCAGCATGGCTTCACCAAGGGCAAGTCCTGCACCAAGCTGAGTGGTGCAGTTGACACGGCTGAGGGATGGGATGCCATCCAGAGGGACCTGGACAAGCTGGAGAAGTGGGCCCATGTGAACCTCATGAGATTCAACAAGGCCAAGTGCAAGATCCTGCACCTGGGTCAGGGCAACCACAGCACAGCCACTGACTGATGGCATGATCTTACTCTCTTAGCTGAACAGCAGCAACTGCAATCCCAGTTTTCAGTGACATTGAAATAAGTAGTAAGGCTTTAAAAAGGAGATGACTGGGCAGGAATCAAAGATTCTTCCTAAGTCTCAGTCCCACTTTTATTATACAATACATTTAAGGTTTGGTATATGAACAGAATGAGACTACAGTTCATCGAGGGCATCTGCTGGTCTTCAAATTAAGAGCACATGGATAACAGCCCTTAGAGAAAAAGCATATAAAAGTATTATAATGTTTGGTTGTGAAGTACTAGTTTCTGCTGCTCACATTAACTGGAGGCTATTTAATGCCCTGATGCTTAAAAAATTAAATATAAATATGCACACATACACATTATCCCCAACTATTTTGGCTATCATTTCAAGTAAAATGCAATTACCAGCAAATTATAAAAAAATTTTCAAAATAAGGGATTTGAAGGAAGACGTTACTCAAGGACTTCTATGTAATTCTAAGAGCACTGACAGCATATTCACACAGAGATTGCACGTAGCAGTTGCCATTTAACCTCATCACAAAATATTTGTGAAAAAGTCATATAAAAAAATCCCTCTCCCCTTTCTTCTTACCTGCTGGTGAATATTTCTCGTGGTAGACCATATAAGCTCTTTCATGAGCGGCAGCTAGGGCCTGGGCTCGGTACTGGGGGTCATCGTAAGGCAGACTTTTAAGGACCTCCGGCAGGTCGCTGAAGGTGAGCCACACATCGACCAAGTCCCCAAAAACACGGAAGCTGAACTCTGCGTATTCTACAAAAAGGTCAGCAAAAGTGTTGGCTCTCCTTCCCGTGGCCTGCGCAGCCACAGCGCCAGGGACACGCTGGTGATGCAGAACTACTGCCGGCCTGAGGTCTGCAGCAACCAGGGTCTTGAGCAGCTCCCGGTAGCACTGCACTTGAGCTTCATCTGGCTTCCTGGCATCCCCCTTCGGAAGAATGCGTGCCCATGGCAGGAAGACTTTGTAATGAGTCACCCCGATCTCACGAAGGTGGGAGAAGTACTGGGGCAGCTCAGGAGCCACAAGATCTTCTTGGCACAAGTAATCATGGGCTTCAGCCACAGCAGGGCACAGATCTTCCTTGGGTAGGACTTGGTTCTGCAGATGTAATCTATTCACTAACTTGCTGGGTAGAGGTCCAGCAATGGCAATAACATTCTGAGCAAATTCCCTGTCTATCCCAAGGCTGTGAGAAACTAACAGAAAGAAGACGACTGTCTTACAGATCAGCTCCATTTCTGTACCTGCTTCAGAAACAGTTATTCCACACGACTTATATTACCGTAGAAGTAATATTTAACTGAAATTATCTATTACACAAATAAATGTTCCCAGAACTAGCTGACACTAGAATGATAACAAATCAGGACTTTCAATCAATAGATGAACGAACAAATGGGCAAATACAAAAACCACTGTCAAACAACTACTTGGAGAAAGGTCATGGGGAAACATTTTCTGAGATGCTCAGGTTCCTCTTTATGCTTGAACATCAATTGACATTTGCTGATACTGCCTCCATTTCAGAGGAAGATAAAATAAGTAGACAATGCTTTTCACCTCCTCTTGGCCTTTTTTGGCTTAAAGAGGAACCCCAGCACAGCTCTGGATGCAGAAAATAACAAGAGCAGAGCTACCTGCGTTGCTGGGGCTGGGTGCCACCACGGCTCAGGGTGTGCGGGACAGCAAGAGGCATGCTTGTACCCCAGTTCTTGGGTGCATAACGGAAACCTGAGATATGACATCTCACCCACTTGGAAAAGTGGCTATTACGTGAATTCAGGCAGCAGCAACAATGTGTTGCCTGATAACACCAAGGACTTTTAATATAATTTTAATATAATTGTGCCTGATAACATCAAGGACTTTTAATATAATTTTATTGCTTTCCAAAGTACTCATTCCTTCAGCCTTGAAAACATGTTCTCTCAGCAGGGTGGACACATACAGATCACCTACCTGAACTGCTGCAGGGAAGAGATAACTCGACCTTTCTACAGTCAAATACAGCAAAACTGAAGAGCTGAGAACATTTGCTGCCTAAATATAGAACATGTTTAAATCAACTAAACACAAAATTCTACATAACTATATTGAAAAGTCAGTTCCACCTCTGAGTTTATTTCCTTTAATAACCAGCTTTTTGTCTAAAGCATACCTGGAATCATCTGGGCAACTTATTGCTCTGTCAAGCAACATGATATTTAAGTTACAGTAGAAAACGTCTCTCAACATTTGCTGTTACTCAAACAGCCAACCTTATAGCTTATAAAGGATTGTCATTTGTTTACTTTGACCCTGTTTGATTCCCAGGTGACTTTTTTTTTTTAGGAAGCCTTGAAAAGCTTGCTGAAACATTGTGCTTCGTGTTCTGAACAGCTACATACTCTCTTTTTTTCCCCCTGATGTTTGAATAACAAGTTTGAATAGGAACTTTACAGCACCACCTGCTGCTTATGTTTCAGCAGAGCAGTGTTCACTCAGAAAGAGAACACCCCTTCTAGCCTATGAAGCATATAGAACTAGGGAAAGAGAAGCAGAAAAAATACTTTCTCCCATGTGAAGAATATTTATTATCAAACAAAGATTGGGTGGAGGGGAGGGGGAAGTACAACCATCTTCTTGTCCTTATTTTGAAAGTAAATGAACAATATAGAATAACATGAAACTGTTGTTGCAGGTGGGTGGCAATTTTTAATGAAATGTAGCATTTGCCAAGATGCAGTTTATGAAAGAAATTAGTGGAGGGAAGTTACTGCAGTTAGAGTTAGTGAGTTAGTGCCCACTCTAACTGGGCAGTATTGTCAGTGACAAATATTTATGATTCCTCCCATTCCTTAAATAGTTAGACCAAGGCATATCTCTCCAAAGCTGGGAGAGATTAACAGGAAAAAGACAACTGTCTTACAAACCAGCTCCATTGCTGCACCTGCTTCAGAAACAGTTATTTCACACTATTTATACTTAAAATATATAGCTTTGGTATCTTTCGTGCTATTACAAACATTTCCTAGGTGCTGGTATCAGGTTGACAAGACAAATATTCAGGTATTTTTAATTCTTAATAGATTATTTAGTAATCCCATAGCATACAGCAAATAATTGAGAACAACAGAAATTTAAGTAAAATTTTCTTACAGAAAAATCTACAAACAAGTTTACAAATATAGTCTTAAAAATCCCTCACAAATGATGGCAGTTTTCAATTCACTTACAAGTCAAGACATTCATCAAGATGGGGGTTTCTGACCTCCTGACTTAAAGCCTTGCTTTGGGCTTGGCTATTTTCAATTTTCTATTTTACATATGCCACAGGAGCATACGCATCTTTAGTCCATCTAAAAAGAAAGAGAAGCAATCAGAGTTTCTCATTATCCATTACCAGAAGTTAAAAAAACTTCTTAAAAAACAGCATCTGTCATCCAGGAAATTTAATCTTTCTTAAGACATTAAACATTTAGATCACTATTTTTTCAGCCTCAAAGCACAGGCATAGAAAATAGCAATCCCACAAACGAGTGACAACAAATCCATCCCCAGACATCTCCAGACATTTAATGATCTTTTATTTATGTTAATAAGAAAAACAGTAAAAACCTATAGCATAAAAAGTCTACTAAATACAATAGAAGAACAATGCAAAATTTTTCTCATTTAAAACAGAAGCATCTACATAGCTTGATGCTGAAAAGAGCTATTGAATGATTCTCCTCTGCATCTGGATGATGGCACTGAAACCCAGAATTAATAATGAAGCTAATACGTAAGTGTGTTGTTTCTTAAAAAACCTTCCAGGTATGCTCAGTGTAAATGAGCAATCATATATTACTAACAGCACATTGGTGCATTCCACAGTAAAGCATTCATAGGAATTTAAGACGTTAGCTATACAGCAACCCTTGCAAGAAAAGAATGCATTTTCCAACATGTAACTAGCCAGCTCTGCGATCCAGTTCTCAGCCCTTAGTCTTCCAGCAGATAGTTTGGGTTGACAACCAGGTATGGATCTTCATCAAAAGTCTCCTCTTCTCTGGATCCTCTCAGTCCTGACTGGGACAGTTCTATCAGAATGTGGTCCTGCAAAGACAAAAATTTGTATTCAAACACAAACAGAAAGCTCGCTTTGTACTTTTTGAAAGGCATCTCTTTTTTATACTGGTAGCACCTCTTATTGATGAATTATTTAACCCTTTCAATTGTGAATTCCCTCTTTAACAGTTCCTAATCTTAGCAATTATGTTCAGTGGAAATCTCTTATATGTTGTATGCTTTCTGGGAACACTTCAATCTAGTGGTTTTGTACCTTCAAAAGTGAGAAGTATTTTATATTTTCATACGTTTTCCTCCAAACTGCCCCAGTGCCCTCGTGACTTAAAACTAGCCATTGAATAAAGTGTTGTTTGTATTTCTGTATCCTAACATATAACTAACGCTATAGAAATACAGAAAAATATCACTTACACTTCTATAGGGACATAATATGGCACTTCAAACTTTTACTTATACGCACCTCTATTTCAGTGTTTTCTCTACAATTATTTTTAACAGGTATTAAACAAAGGCGGCATTTATATTGCATCAGTCAATAACACATAAGCACAAAACATATTTCTCAAACTAGGAATGTATTCCATTAAAAATGAATCATTGCACTATATAAATTAAAACCCTTTTTCACTATCCACACATCTCTATACATACATAATGCGTAAGTCGGTGAATGACTCTCTCTATGATCTTCTTTTTATTTATTAGTTCTTCTTCAGATTCTATTTCAGATTCAATTTCCTTTAGATACCAATTAATAAGTTCACTCTTCTTTAATGATGAATCGTCCTCTTCTGCAAAGAAAATTATTTGCATAAACACAGCAGCAGTAAGATACCATTCAAACCATAAAGAACAGGATTTATATGTTAACATTTACAATGCTGAAGAGAGAAACATGCTTTTTAAAATGTTTAAGAAACATGAGACTTTCTTCTGTTTCTTAAATCATCATGTTTTGTACAGAAGGCTGTTGTATCATGGTTTAATTGGAGATATTTAGATTGAGAATAGAAACTTTCAGTTCTATGCATCCAAGTGGCTTACAGATTAAATGAGCAGCCTAGCAATCACATCAGCCTTCAGCTTCAAGAAAAAGCAGTCATAAGGACTTGCACAACTTTCCTCTAAGTAAGGGCAAAAGAAAATCAGTCACACAAAGCCGAAGAAGTCATCGTTCTAAATGTACTCAGAATTTTGAACAGATACTGTATTCTCCACGCCCTTCCAAAAACTTCGTAGCATTGGTATATACTATGAGACAACTGCTGCATTTCATTACAGGAGTAGCCTTATTGCAACTGAAATATTTCATCTCCCCAAGAAATGACGCAGCCATTTGGCACATACTGGTTAAGTATCTACTTTAGGCTGTGGTTGCTGGCACACATTAAAGCTCTTGCTACAGTTTTCATTGCTGCTGACTCTTCTATCCAGGTTAAACCAGCATATGCTACAAATCCTTTTCTGGATCTGCTCTGCTGACATGCTCCTTGACTTACCGGGTTTTGACAAATGGCTAAGATACCAGAGCTAGAAAGTCCGAGAAGTCGTATTTGTATCATCAGATGTAGTATAGCCACATGTGTACCGGTTCACACCTGACCTAACGAGTTTGGTGTCTCAGCAGTAGCGAAAATCCCAAGTGCAACAGCATGAGATGTAGTAACAGTTGCTCCCTGAACTCAGGGTCTGCTGTCTTTTTAACAAACAAACTCTTACCTTCCTCTGCTTTCCTGAGGTGCAGCACCAGGAGATTAGAAATTCGTCGATACTCAGAGAAGCCCAGTCTAAGAGAAGCTTTGGGTGCAGCATCCTTGTTCATGTCCTCAGAATGGCCATTGATCCCATTTACAAGACCATTGACCCCAGCTGGAGCTTCTGCCTCACCTGTTTGGACACATGCCCACGTTTAAATCTGTAACATCTTTTAACTGTTTAATACCAGTGAAAAGTGTTGCATTGACCAACCAGGTGAGTGGACCCACAACGAGGCTGAAGAAGTAAGAGAGTTAAGAACAGGAGTCAAGATTCCTAGACCTTATTAGACGAGAAATAAGTGAGAAACTGAAGAGAAGCATATACTCAAACAAGGTAAGCTGTACAGGCTGGAAGTATTTCCCCCTTTGAAAAAATTCTCTACAAATAATTTACCATTGACTCCATCTTGGTCCTCTTGATCCTCCATTTGCTGTTCATCATCTTGGTCTAAATTAATGTCAGGAGTCTCAACTCTAATGATGGACTTATTTAAAAGCCTGAAAGCTTCCTTCACATGTTTCGGGTGAACCTGGGGAAGATTGGAAAAAACTTGTCCTAAAATAGGCATGGTGGCTCTTCTAGTATTAAAAGCTTTTTTTCCCAATGGCTCCAGAAACTCACCTCTGACTCTGACAAAGGGTCTTTCTACCCATCTCACCTGATTATTCCTAAGCAGTAAAGACTCTGCAAGTCAAATGATATCCCACTACAAGGACTCTGAGTTCACATAAGGTTATGGAGGGAATAAGCAGCCTGATGAATCTTTCAGGCTTTGGCGATCATGTGGAGTTGATAAAATTTTTACTTAAGCCAAGAACATTTTGAAGAAAGATCAGTGGAGCAAGAAACATGAAAGAAATGGGTCTGAACAGAAACAATATGAAAAAAAAAGAAGATGTAATTAATGAGATTCTCCTCCAGAATTGAAAAGCAAAAACTGGAAAAATCATCTCTAGCTGAGCCATAAGCTAAAAGCTGTTTCTTTATAAGCTGAATTTAATTAAGAAGAACCCAATGGGTGTCCTTCTTACACAACCAGTGAGCAAGTTTCTATCACTGCATGTGTCCCATAACCCCTAATCAAAATTTCGAAAGGCCTGCTGAGTTTTAAAGCAGGGACTAGATGGATAGTAGTCATACTACAGTTAATAGCCATAACACAATATACATTTCAACATTGGCTGATGTGAGGAGCCGCTCAGATCACAAATACAGGTACGCTTAGGGAGTTTCAGATACTTTGATGAACTTTGGCTTTTTAGATTGCAGATGGAAGAGAGCTATGAGAGATTACAAATTACGCAAAACTAGGAGAGACATTATCAACAGCCCTCGCTGATACTAACAGATGATGGTTCTCCCTATTTGTCATGATTTGACAGGTACCAGGCTGAGAATGCTGATACAACTGTAATGTAAAAACATGCATGTTCTCAGTTTGGACCAGCTGATCTCAGTTTTACAAGACATACCTTAAAAACAGTATTTCTGGCATACAAATGCAGACTGAGTATGACCACATCGCAAGTGAAAACATGATCCAGAGAAAACATGCATACTCCTCACCCACAGGATTTAAATACGTACAATACCATAGTCAAATAGCAAAGCCAGAACTCCCACAACATTTACATAAACATTTATACGAACTTTCATTAAAAACCTGGTACCTCATCACAGCAGTGCATACGAGCCATAGCTTCAGACAGCCGAATCATGCTTTCCAACTGTCGCACTGTGATTCTCCAGGACGACTTTGTCACTCCAGAGCCATCACGCTGCCGTAGTCGCTTATACTGCTCCACTATAAAGTCCTCAGACTCCTTAGATATCTTTGTGACATAAGACAGTATGACAGTTTGCCATGTTAAAAGCATTTAAGAAGTTTATTCTTCTTGCATTAGATTGGCAGTTCTCAGACTTTTCTGTACTAGCTACTGCTTTTCTCTCAAATATTCTATGTTATACACATAGTATACATAAATATGACAACCATCTTATGTTAAAATTATATTGTAATAATGATTACAGTAACAATGATATTACAATAAGTACATTCATGCATTAATTATTTTACAGCAGGTTTTTTATCATTTCTATTTTTCTGTTCCACCAACTTCCTTCCAGGCATAATTCATGGCTGTCTCTACTAGATTGTTCTATGGTTATTTACCTTTCATTCTGCATGCAAACACACACACAAGCATACGCTCGATAAACTAACACTGACTACAGCTTCGTGTACATGCTTTTTAGCCCGAGCCTATCTGCACATACACAGATTCAGCCGGAAAACAAACTCCCCGCCACATGGAAATGAAATGGGAGTTTTCAAAACTCTGTAAGGGAGAGTGTCCTCTACTTCCATTTGAGAAGAACTTCTGAAAATCTAACACACAGCCCATCCAAGCTGCTATTTGAATAGACCACAAAAATTTGTGCTTAGAGCAGTTTTCCATGTTCTGTATTTTACCACAAAGAAAGCAAAGAAATATTGAGGAACAATACCCTTTTAAAATACGGACAAACAAACTGTTTGATTAAGCAATAAATCAATAAAATACAAAAATATCTGCAGCAGCCGTGTCCAATAAAGCTATGAAACAACCCCTCAAATTGTTCTAGACAGAGGTTAAGAGCTGCCACCAAAGCAGTTAAGACTACTGATTTTAACAGTCTCAGCTGGGCTGGCTGGGTTTCTGGAGTTCAAAAAAAAGAGTATATGGCTCCAAAATATACCATGTTTCTAGATAATAACTGAGTTTGCAGCTCCTTTCTTGAGCGAACACTACACTAACTGTCTTCGCATTTGCTGGAAAAAAGCACGCTACAGAGCAACTGTTCCTTTGGACCTCCTCATACAGAACTTACACAGGAAAGTAGAATTACCTTTGGTTTAAACTGTCTTGCAAACAGCAGATACCTTCTGATATCATCTAATGAATAGACACGATCAACAGATTCTTCTACTCTGGAATGCAGATCCACTATGCGTCTGGCAATGGCGTAATCTGTAACCTGGGATATTATTGCTCTGTCAGATCACTTTCACAACATCAGCCAAATATCAAAACAACAGCTATATTCTTCCTTCCCGTTCGCCTCCCTCACTTGCATTCCTCATGGCAGAGCTAGTCTTTCCAGAAGCCAGACTCTCTGCCAGAAGATCCAGGAGAATGCCCTGGAGGTTTTTAATACAAGGAAACATAGCAGAGAAGGGATAAAAGGGAGTTTTAGGATTTACAACCTCTTGGAACTCTCCTGGGTTACAAGTTAGCCATAGAATAGGCAGAAAGCAGCACTTTGCAGCGTGGGAACTGCTTGCTTTCTTTTCAGTCTACTCTGTCTCTTTCATCAGTCCCTTCTCAATTAGATAATCACTCTGAGCAAAACAGTGGAGAGAATAGCGCTGAACTAACATTAATCTCTGTATCTCATGCATTCCCAAGGCAAATGTCACATAGACAGGTGGTAGCAGTCTTAGCCTTAGTGACCAGAGATTTGTAAAAATGACTAATGGTGTTAAGTTTGCAGGTCAAATCACTACAAGATGAAAAGGCAGTATCCTTGTATTCAGCAGAGCATGTTCAAATTTGTACTGACAGCTTTTAACTTCACAGACAGAGAAGAAAAGCAGAGCAAGATAGTCTCATGAGATCAGCTTCACCTAAAATTGCAGAGGGCCACCAAGATGGTCAGAGGGCAGGAGCACATGATGCATGAGGAGAGGCTGAAAGAGCTGGGTCTGTTCAGCTTGAAAAGAAAGCAACTGCCTCATTGGCGAGTATAGATGTGATGGAGCCAGATTGTTCTTAGAAGTACAGATTGGCAAGAGGCAACCGACACAAACTGAACCAGGAGAAATTCTGACTAGATATAAAAGTTATTATTTTTTAAACACATGAGAGTTGTCAAACATTGCAGTAGGGGCATAGAGAGGCTGCAGAGTCTCCATCCTTGGAGATACTCAAAACTCACCAGGTCAAGGTCTTGGCAACCTGTTCTCAATGATCTGCTTTGAGCATGGGGTTAGACTAGAGACCTCCAGAGGTCTTTTCTGAGTTCCTTATTATTCTACAGTTCCTTAAAATTACCTCATTACATTCATCCACAAGGATGAAGAAGAGATCAAAGCGAGACATGATGGGAGCTGACAGGTTTATATTCTGTTTCAGTGACTTGGATCTGTCATAGCGCCCGCCAACTGGGTTTGCTGCAGCCAAAATGGAGGTCCTGGCATTCAGGGTAGCCTGACAATGAAAAAAAAAACAAAAACAAAAACAAAAACAATTATATCTGTGACCATTTGCTAAACCAACTCATTTCAATTCGAATGGGTCAGCATAACTTATTTTAGATGGAGTTTCAATGGAGGTATTACAACAATCACCCCTCAAAAGAGCCCAAACTCTTCTAACCAGCCCTTTCTAACCAGGTCTCTGCCCCAAGACACAGTTTGCTGAATCAGTATTTTAACATTGTCACACTCTTGCCAATAATACTGAAACAAGCCCTTAAAACTGCTTTTCACAACACCCTGTTTTTAACAGTGCAAATACACACTTTACTTCTACAAACACACACAAACCTGTATCCTCTTTTGGGGTTACTTCAAGGTTAGGATTTTCTCATTTTCTGTTTCCTGTCCACTACTATCTCTTTTTTCCTTTCAGTAACATTTCTGATCTGTTTTGGGTATGTGGCACAAAAACTTTGTGGGCAAGCGATCTCTGTCCTGCCACAGTGAGGCAGCTGCAGAGCTGACATGAAAATCTGACAGATGATGCTAGATCAGTACACGTAACAAACAGTGAGGCAACCGTACAGACTACACAACCAGAGGAATAGAGCAAGCTACCTTTACTCCTGCTTTAGTAATGGATATAGTCTGCTGCTCCATTGCTTCATGAATGGCTACTTGATCCCGCACGTCCATTTTGTCAAATTCATCAATGCAACAAACCCCCTGCAGCAGAAGAATAAAAAATAATAAGTCACTCAAATTCAATCACTTTTGGAAAAAAAGCATCATTAAGACAATTTGGGGCTCTTTGTCATTAATCAAAACCATTCCAGGGATGCAGGAACCTCTCTAGCTCCTGGACTCACATTATCTGCCAGCATCAGCGCTCCAGCTTCAATGACAAATTCATGAGACTCTTCATCTTTTACAACAGCCGCTGTTAGACCAGCAGCACTGGAGGCTTTTCCACTGGTGTATACAGCACGAGGACTGAACTCGTCCACATGCCTATGGAGAGAAATAACAATGAGGAACAAACTTAAAAAGTCAGATTAAAAGCTGCAGAAACAAGGTAAGTGTAATGCAGTGCTGCTTTCAACCTCTCAGGCCAGGACTCGTTCCTTCCTTCAGGAAGCAACAGATATTTAGGTAGGCCTTCCCACCTCTAATGAAGTTTGAGCAAGCCTTGAAAACTAATCCTTATCTAACTGCAGTCTATCACAGGCCTGTTATTCACCTGTGGTTACACCAGCAGAAAAAATAATCCAGACCTCCTCCCACAAGTTCTCTGCTGACTTCACAAGCTAACACAGCTCCTTACGGGTCAGGTAAATGTCAGCACAAGGGAACAAATGGCTTCATAGCACGAAGCAGCGAGACTGACCACAGGCAGCCTAAGGCAGCTTTTGTGGTGCCGCTACAAGCACATGCTGCAAGGATCTCAGCTTCACGGAGAACGATGCAGAGGTAAATGAACAGCATGATAAAACCAAACCATATTAAATAGAATTTCCAATAAAAAAGCATTATAACATAAGATGTAGCATAAAACATAATTATTTCGTAATTATTTTTCAGGGCTAATAGTTGCCTATTTGTCCAAAGTGTTGGGACCTACCAATTTAGACCAAGCTAAAAATAGGGAAAAAAAAAAAATCATTATTTCATCTCTCTCTGATATTTTAAGATGTGCAATAATTTTTTTATTTTTAATATTCAATGCCTTTTGAAAATATTTAGAAATTCATACTTTCATAACTACCTAAAGAACAACAAAAAAGTCTTAATTCATTCTTTGTTATTACCACAGGGGCTTGTTGAATTTGCTTCAGCCCTGTTCAAATACTTCAATCACATCCAAACAATTCCCGGAAAATATTCTTAAATATTCTACTTCCCTTTCCTCTGTTTAACATAGAAAAGGCACAGTCCACATTTATAGCTCTAGTCACACTGGACAATATTTAAATACTGAGTTTTAATGAGATGCTTACTTTAGAAATTGACTCTTGGCTGTACTTGGATCACCAACAACACAAACATTGATGTCCCCACGCAATGAAGTGCCTTCTGAAGTGGTCTTAGGAACTCCTCCAAAAAGCATCAGCAGAACCCCACGTTTCACTTCATCATTACCTGCCCCAGAAAAGACACTCAACTAAAAATCCAAAGAAAACACCACATTTTTCCTATTTAAAAAAACCTTCAGCCCACTAGAATTGTAGAGCGTTTGGGCACATCTGCTCAGAACTTACCTACTTGCTAAACGTCCACTAAAACTGCATTTATGCGCTTGATACAGTTTCAGGGAAGAATGACTCAGAAAGTGGCTGAATTCCTTTATGCTACAGTGGCTCAGAATATGGACTAAATTCAGCAGATCAAACTTTTCAGTCATAACCAATGTAAGTCCTCAAACTAGCTCTGAGACAGAAACTACTGCAAACATACACACACACACGCATGCGCAACAGCATACAAATATTTGGAACCCTTAAGTCTTTTGAAGGAAGCCCATATAAAATAGAGCTTATATCCAACTGTCAGCTGTAGGGTTTAGTAGTAGATCACCCAATAGCAAAACCAACCATTTTGACTAGTCTTACAGGAATTTATGATTAAACACAGCAAGTACTCAGGAAATAGATTCTCCTTTTCTAGCACAACCAGTGCTGGAGGGGAGAGTTTATGGTAGTTGGCACAGGGCTTTGAAGCTTTCTCAGAATGGCACTACACGGACAGCAAAAAGAATTAATATTCTCACAAGTGAAATCTTCCCTCTGAGGCAACAATCGGACTTACCATGGATAGTGGGGAAGAGACTGGTGCACAGATTATGGTAAAGGTTCTTATCTTGGCTCATTTCAAAAACCTTTTCCCACTCCTTCACAGACATTTGGTTTTTAATGCTTTCTGCAGTCTGTTCTTCATCTCGGAGCTCTTTTCCACCAAACTAAACAAAGGAAATGAAAAAAAAAAAAAGTAATAACATGGTCACTACTGAATGTGAGGACTGCAGACAGGAGGTTACAAAAACTTCCTCTATAAGCTGAATGGGAGGAACATATTCAGAAAAGCTGGCTAAGGCTAAGGAAGCTCATTACCTTATACCTTTAAAATCCAATAGGCAATTTTCTAGGGAGCAAAATCAATTGAGTGTAACTTCAGTTAGTGAGAAAAAAACAGGAGAGATGCTTGTCCAGAGTTTAAAAAGAAAGTAAACTAGTACGGCTTCCTTTGGCTAAAATTTGCCTTTGTAAGCATTCTTCACTAACAGGAATTTACAAGGTCTTTCATTACCCTGCAATGAGGCAGGAAACTTCTACGCCCAGAAGATAACAGATGTTATTTTTATCCTATGTCAATGATTAAAATATCATACCATGCTAACACCCAGCCATAGCCAGTATTACTTATGTTGTAGTGACATCCCAAGATGTTATGTGATAAACCAGAGGGAACAAGAAGGATCACTGTTTCCCCTGTGACAAAATGAAGCAATAGGATTTCCTGGAGGAAAAGGAAATGCTGCAGAAATGGATGAAAGCTGAATGGAAATAAATGGACCAGTTAGCTCTTTAGAATAAATTGATAACATTGGCAAATAATGACATCTGTGAAAACTGCTATGAACAATAAAGACAAGAAAAGAAACTTGCTATATGAATCTAATCAGAATATAAAGACAGTCAAATGCAGAGG
This sequence comes from Phoenicopterus ruber ruber, assembly GCA_009819775.1. Classification (NCBI taxonomy): domain Eukaryota; kingdom Metazoa; phylum Chordata; class Aves; order Phoenicopteriformes; family Phoenicopteridae; genus Phoenicopterus; species Phoenicopterus ruber. The sequence continues at coordinate 36,417,042 of CM020220.1, forward strand.
AAGGTGGTACACATACATATTTAAAGCTTTACCCATTCCTGCTCCCTAATTTGAGGTAAAACCATACAGAGCACAAATCATCAATACCTTTAAATCTATTTTCTTTCCAGACTCACCCGTGGATTTGTTGGTGCAACGTAACAAGCTAGAAAGACTAGCTTATATGACAGCTCTCTGACTCCAAGGGCACGAAGTCCTCGGATGCCTTCGGTTTCGTAGCCCTCTGTCCCGCTCACCCGGGAGCCAGTTTCTGCGCGCACCCCTGCCATTAGAGTGGGAGTCAGAACAGCAGCCCCCACAACAAGCAGGAGGGACATGTCATCGAGGTCACGAGTGGTAGCAACAAACCTGGTGTTGAGAGCTGGGACACGTCAGGCACGACAATCAGTGACCCTGTGAAGTCACATTTGTCACCTGCCTGAGCAGACTCCACCGCTTCTGCACGCAAGATCACTTCCACGCTGCGAGGAATGCTACCACGCGGCAGCTCGGCCTGCGTCTCCTGAATGCGAACCTGGGGAGGGAGAGAATATTAAACACTTAGCGGATGTCACCACATTTGAAACTGCTTCAAAAGCTAAGCTGCTAATAAATATAGTAAGTAGCGTTTGATTGCTGCCATCCATGTCAATCATGAAATTCCTCTTACAATAAGACAAACAACCAAAAATCCCTTCACTAATCAGTATCTAGGGAGTCTTGGAGAAACTTAAGAGGATACACAGGGGCCACAATGACAGTTCTGAGGGCTCGGAAAAGCAACTTGAAGAGTCTGGTTAACGTGACTGACACAAAATATTATTGCAGAATGTGAAGTGCTGAGGATTTGGCAGAGTAAATTAATCTGGAAGAGCAAAACACTGCAGATACTAAAAGACACCTCTTCTCATACTCGTATAAAACAACTACACATGATGTACCTGCAACACAAGACTAACAATGGCTCGAATATGTGGGTTTTCAGTGGCTTACTTAGACAATAAACACCGTGCAACAAAACTGCTTTGATACTATTTCCCATGCTTAAACATAAGCCTTCCATAGACAGAAAGAAACTATTTGCAGAAATTCCAGTGCCTTTTCTTGAGGTCTTTTCTTGATGTTAACAGAACCAAAATTAACTGCCTTCGAAGTGTAGCCGTACAAACAACATCTTTCAACTACCATAGGAACACCGTTGTTTGTTGTCATCCCCCAACCTCACCACTGTACCTTTTGGAAATCAACAAATCTTGATTTGTTCGTGTCCAGCAGGAATCTCCTTCTATTGGCACAGACTGGGTTTCTGCAGATGTTTGGTTGCGTGTATTTAAATTGCTGTTCCACATCTTTAATCACTGTCTGGCAGTCGAGGCACAGGAAGGTTCCACTTACAAGCTCAGGATGGACAGGGTGGGTACGTACCACCTGCCCACTGATACGCATCAGTGAGCCAATTTTTGCTGACGTCAGTTCTCGAATTCTGTTTAAAACAGAAGTTCATAACGATTAAATTCTTGAGTTGACATTTTTAAGCCCAGGGTACTACGCAAGTACTGAGATGCAACATAGTTTCATTCAGCCTCTGCCTAAAGAACAGTTGTAACAGACAAAAGAAACAAAATTACTAGAATATATTCTCATTTTATGCTTTCACATAAACTTTTAGATTAATACTAAAGGTCAAACCAATGCAAAAGTTACTTCACTGGTACTTCAGAAGCAACATACTCTAAATAATTTTTTTAAATTAGAGAAGTTACATTTTTTTGTGGAATATGATGAATGTAAGTATCTGAGTGCAATTCACAAATGAAAAACTGTTTCAAAAAATATCCTGCACAAGATCAGGAAACTTCTTCACAATTGGATTGGTCAACTGTACATTTCATGCTATATAACTAAAACATTTTCAGTATGCTTTGACACTTTTTCCCAGTAGTAAAAATGCACAAGGTTCTGGAATTAATAATCATCTTACTTGTGTCTGGTAGGTAGATCTTGGAATGCAACATAAAAGTCCTTGTTTGAAGGAACATTTCCATGGTCTCTGGCAAAAGTTTTTACTGCTCGGCAGAGGTAAGGGTAAACCCTGAAATACAGAAAATAAGTTTAAATTTTATAGAAGCTATCAAAATGCCTTCTTTGCTTCAGACTACAACAAAGGCTTGTATCATACATTTCCAGATTCTGGCTTTTACTGCCAAATTATGTATGAACACACACAAACTAATCTAAATATGCTAAATATGAGATTACTGCATAATAATGCCATTTGCTTTATTGTCTGGAAATGGACTTTTTAAAGTCTTATTTTATGACACTTTTATCCTTATATTAAGGAGTAGATCCTCAAAATAAGCCACTGGCTCCAGAAAATATTTTCAGAGCAAGAAGTTCTAGAATTTATTCTGTATTCCTGTACTGACCATCTACTTCTTTACCAGAATAAATGTGATTGCCTAGTTAACTAATGGTTTCCAGAGAGGAATCCATTAAGAAATAAGTTTTGATCCAGTAAAAAAAAAAAAAAAATCTTAAATGTGTTTTCAGGATACAGAAAGCAGATAAACTTCTTGGTTTTTAAATAACACGAAAGACATTATGGGCCTGAGATGGTAGCACTGCTCAGCTCTCAGGTAATCTCTACACTTTACCTGTAAAATTCCTCCTGAATAGTGGTAGAGAGCTGCTGATTGAACTGCTCCAAATCCGCAAAGCTTACGATCAACGTGTTCCGCTCTGGCCGAATCAGTTCTTCAGCATCACGCAAGTATTTCACCTCCCCATCGCTGTTCTGGAACCTGAAAGTGATTCAGGAAAACGTTTCACAGTTACATATCATGCTGCAATTGAATACTTCTGAATTCAGGACAGAAAGAGAAGAAAAGGATCACACACATTAGGGAGCGTGCAAGGGAACAATGGCATCCCACAGTCCCTTGCAAACATCTTTTCCAACGATCCTTTTTCTTGTTCCACCCCCCTTGCTACATCCCTTCTATGAACACCCCAGCACAGACACGCTGGATCTGCATTTCATGCAGCTGGTTTGCCACACAGAGTTGTATCTATGGTTTTAACAATGACTCTGCACCAGCAAAACGGGTTTTGGCTTGTGTTCCTCAGGGTGATGTTAAGGGTTTCCTTGTTTGCTGCTGAAGGGTCCCTCGGGAGGCAAAACATAGAGACTCAGACGTATTAAGGTGTAACAATCAAGTCACGAAAGGGAGTTTCAACCTGGCTGTCACAAATCGTTGTCAAAAGGGGCCAAACGCACCTAACAAAGTCCCATGGAAACTCTCCGGGAAGGATTTTGCCAACCAAGGGAGCACCGCGCTCCCTTCCCCCGCCCCTCGCGAGGCAGTCACCTCACGGCAGAGCCCAGACGATAGGAGAGCTTTTCTGACTGAAGCACGAGGGATCGGGGCGACGGGCCCTGACAGGATCTCACCCAAATGGCGCCCCCTCCGCGAGGCGCTTGCGGCCCGCCGCGGCCCACCGCCTCCTGACGGCCCTGCCCGCCCGCCGCCAGGCCCGGCCGCTCTCACTCACTCCTCTAGGAAGTCCTGGAACAGCTTCTGGCACTTCTCGGCCACCTCATCGCGGAGCTGCTGGTGCTGCGGCGCCGCGCCCGCGTTCCCCGCCGCCACTGCCAGGTCCATCCCGGCCGCTGCCGCTGTCCCAGCCCCCAACCCGGCCCCACAGCGGTTCGCGCCACAGCGCACCCCACGTGCGCTGCCGTGCCGCCGCTCCGGCCAATCGGCGGCCGCCGGCCCGCAGAGCCCCGCCCCGCCGCCCCTGCCCCCCCTTCCCTCACGGACGTTTTCGCGCCAAAGGCGAAGGGCGCGTCGCAGCTGAAGGCGGGGCTCGCGCCGTGGCTGTCGCGCGGGGCGGGGCCGTTGGCCGTGCCCGGAGCGGCGGCGGAAGGAGGCGGATCCCTGCCCCGGGGAGGGGAAGGTTTAGAGAGCGTAACTTCGGGCCGCGGCAGGGGCAGGGCTCTGTGAGGGGGCGGCTGGCCCTGCAGGCAGCCGGGGAGCATCGGGTGGCCTGGGCACCGGCCCCGTCTCTAACTGCTGGGGGGTTGGTTTCGTCAGTAAACCTGTAATAGAGGAATGCGTCCCATGAGCGCGGGGGTGTGTGCTGTGGGTGGCTTCAGCACAGTCTTTAGCTCCAGTGAACTCGGGCAGGTCGCTGGTTTCCCGGAGAAGCAGACGAGCTGCGCTGACGGGAGTTAAAGCTCCGCGGGTACCCGCAGGGCGCTGCTGAGGAAGCGCGGAGCCGCGGCAGCCCCTACGCTGTGCGCGGGAGGCGTCTCGGGCAGCTTCGTGCTGACAAGACCCGCTAGGCAGGCTGCACCTCGGCTTCTGAAGGACTAGCCTCAGGTGAAAAGGGTGTAATTTAACCCAGGGGAGGGTCAGGCCTTAGTTTGGGCGCTTGGCTCCGCGTTTGTAACGTTGCGCTTACGGGTAGGATGGTGTAAGGTAACGTTTGCCAAGTGATGCCATGGCTGACAGCCGTTACTGAGTGGCAGCTGGTGGCACAGGAGGAACCGTTTCAGTATCTATGAAAAATTGCTTAGAATCGCTCTGCCACCTGCAAAGTCATTAATCTCTGCCTAAACTGGGAATTTTGCTGTAGTGAAGACAGCTAAGGGCCGACTCAGTTCTGAAACCCTGTAAAACGTGCTAGCAGCACGAGCTTCCCGCAGTAGTGTTATTTCACGTTATGGTGCACTTGCTATATAGTGAACAGAGACTTGTCTTAATTGCAAGGTGGTAAAGGCTGCCTGGCAACTTGGTTTTTTGGGGATAGTAAGATTGACCTCTGCATGGTTCACTCACTTTTCACTGCAGAGGTCAGAGTAGAGGTTCTAGCTGGGTTAGTCTTTTTTGAAAGTTGGTATTATATTAATGCAGATTATGTACCAAAGCACAACAATTACAGCTTTTTGAGGGTTGGGTTGTTTTGTTGTTTTTTCTTTTTGAAGATGGCGAAGGGCTGAAGAGGTGGCAAAGTAGAAGAAAAACTGCCCAACTGTTTACAATTTATCCTATGCTTACATGCTCTTTTAAATCCAAAGAAAATAAGAAAATAGTAAACCTAACTTGGTAACTTTTTAAAAACTTGCAGTGAATAAATTCCATATTTTGTGAGATCACACTAGCAAAAATGTGCACAAGCACAAGTTGGTGGTGAGGCTTGTTTGTTTTAGTAGAAATAATAATTGACAGTGGACTCCTGTGGCCTGAATGAAATCACGCCAGCGCTGGGTGCTGCCATACAGGACGTGCTGGAGCCCCAGTATGAACTGGAGGGATTCCAAGGCAGCCAAGCGGTGTGCCACAACTGATACTGCGTTCTCCTCCATCCCTGCGGCAGCAGAGTGCAGGCCACAGTTTGCTTTCCTGTGTCCAATACACCTGGAACTGACTTCCCCAGGCTGGAAGCACAAAGTTTTCCTGCTTTTACTCTTCCTTTCCTCTTCCCTGGTCCCACTGGGCAGGGAGCAGGCAGCTGTGTGGTGCTTGGTGCCCACCGGGGCTAACCCCAACAGGTGTGTGCAGCCATGGGGAAAACAGTCCTGCACTTCGCCTCCAAAAGAACAGCCCCAGTCCTCGTTCCTGCTGGGCAGACTCCGACAGCTCAGTGAACACAGATGGGTTTTCACAGGAAAATGTTGTAGTTCAGCTTCAGAAGCAAACTGAAGCTTTGTGTTTGTCTCGAGCAGATGACTCCCTGGCTATTCCTTACCAATAGCCTTTATAGTTCCTTAGTTTAAAAAATGGCACGATTGTAATTACCATCTGTATATCATGAAAGAAAAAAACCCCAAAACATTTTGACTGGTAGAGAAGCAGCAGCAATGTGGACTCCATGTAAAATGCTGAACTTCCTGCAAGTTACTGGAAATAAAGGACTATACAAGTTTGACTTTTCCAGAGCTACCAAAGCAGAGCAGCTACCTATCAAAGCAACATAAAGTTCGGAAATTACTATTTGCAGCGTTTCAAACTAAGTTCTAACAATGTGCAGCTCCCACTAAAGTATCCTGTTAAGATGACATCCAGGACAAATGCATTTGCATTTTGATTTATGATCATAATTATTTTCAGTTAGCTAAGAAAAACTGCATGAAAGGATTCTGCATACAAAGGAATCAGAGTCTCCATCTGAATTCTCATCCTTGTGCAGCTACTGTGAATAAATCAAACTATGATATGAGCTCAAGCAGCTCGTAACAGAATTGGGATAAGCACAGTTGGTTGTTACAGGGATGTATGCACAAAACTTGCTGCCAAATCTAGAGCAAGAAACATAGTTCTCAGAGTGGGTTTTTCGTTGGCATGAAGTGTAAGTCAGTAATTTTGCTCCTTATTAGCAGGATGCGCTTCTGATGTGGAATACATTACCAGTTCTGTATGAACAAAAAGTGATTAAATTAAATTCATTCCAGTTGGCTCAGCTGAATAAACAACTGTTTTGAAACTTGGATTCATCAGTAATAAGTCTGTGATGATAAGATGTATTTACAATCCACTTAGCTTTGTAAAGCACAACTGGGTACACTGTAAGATTTTAAAGTTAATAATTTGGGGAAGATTCCATGGTAAATTAATTACAACGGACTCATAAACAAAGCTGCAAAATAAGTTATTCCTTGAATTGTGTGACTTCCAAACAAAGTTTAACTTTTACATTTCCAGTACTTTACCTAACTGACCTTTACTATGATTGTTTTCTAATGGAGAACTCTTGTCACAAAACATTGAAATTAAGTCTTGTTCAATGGCAGCTGCAAAAGACGATTTGCCCTTTTGTGAAATTCTACACAATTTATACACAGCCTCACTGACCTTTCTGTAGCATAACCAATATGTGACTTCTCTGACATTTAAAAATCAAGGTAGCAACAATAACACAGAATGTCTAAACCATACCTCCTACTGAAAGCTCCTTATCATGTGAAATGTTAAGCAAAAATTAAGTCAGGAATTACAAATATGTATGAATATTAGAGTAACTGTATTGCAGTACCCAAGTAAGGAATTTAATCCTTTGCTCTTTGGCATCCTCACTTAAAAAAATGTTTTAAATTTGAAAAACAACTATCAGATGCAGTCCATAAAAGGAAGTTTCAAATACACCGGTTCCTCTCCAAATGCAGGGCACATCCTTTGGCTTGGGAGGAGGAGGAAGAGAAGTAGCTTTGTGCATCACTGCAAATTGAGGAGGTTCAAGCAGGTGATTCATCTGAGAAAAAGGATGTCTAGAAAGAATTTTAGAAGTACTCTTACAGAAACACCCAGTTTCTCTAAATGTACAACAATTGTGCTGTTCACAGCATTTATAAATGCAAAAAAAAATTAAATAGGTTGACTTACATTATTTGCTTTTCTTTCATTGGCAATAGATACATGAAATCCTTGCTGATTTGTTTTGTTTGTTATCTCAGACTGGGTCAGGCAGGAAAACACATGACCTGCTCTCAAACTCACCATCCGTTTATTTTCTGAGAGTATTAAATATCCCTTGTGTATTCCATGAGTGTATGTAACCTTCTATCCATTCTCAAATAGTAACATAAAATAAAGAACGGGCCTATGGCTTGTATACAACTTTCAAAAAAAAAAAAAGGGGGGGGGAGAAGATAGAAAGAAAATAAATTTAAACTTAGGCAGTTATTGCATCATTTACAAAAAAACCCAAACCAACCCTTATCGATTCATTATTATCTTGTGAGGATACAAAACAAAAACCAGAAAGACAGATACTGTATCTAATTTACTTTGAGAGATTTATTGCAATCTATTTTTTTCACAATTTCATATGAAGACTTTGTTAAGAACGTTGTTCTTCTCACCTGCTTCTCTACCTGACACTCATGTAAATTAACAATTGGCTGGTTTCCTTCTGATTTTTAAATTGCAAGCATCCAGTTATTTTAGCTTTGAGCCAATTCTGTACTTCAGAATATTCTATCTTGCTGACATAAGTTTAAAAATGCAGAATTTTTATTGCATAATTTATTAAAATGTTTAGAAACGTAATACAATTTAATGTGACACTAGAATAGTAACTCAAAGTATCACATTTTCATTAAAAATGTGCACAGTTGCCAATACAAAGAGTCTTGATCTGTTAAAATATTTTCTTTTAAATAAAGAGCTAAGGATAAAAAAAATTATTGTGGCACTTTAGTAAATGAGATTTTTTTTTTTATTATTGCGTATTATAATGCTCAAATCAATACGCGTTCATCAGTAGCAGGGGATATGCTTGCAATCGTACCATATTTGCAGGGCAAATCATCTCAAACTTTCAAAAGCAGCTCATGTTAGGGTGTCAGTCGTTTGGGATCCCGTGGGAACATGGAGGTCTGACGAACATTATGCAGCCCTAGGTACAGCATGGTTACTCGCTCCAGCCCTACAACAAATGAAAAAAAAAAACCAAACCATCAGTTGAGTCAGTCTTTTGTTTGAAACTTCAGAAGCTAAAGGTACTTTATACCTACAGCCAGCCTACATAGTAGTGTGACCAAAGACCGAGATGTATGCATCAGCACATCCGACTACAGAAAGGAGCTAGAACCAAAAATTCTGGATTTTACATACAGTGCCTTCTGCCACCATACCGACCTCATTTGGAACATGTCGCAATAAGCAATGGTAAGAGAGACTCAACCCTGCTCTGAATCACTTCGGACCTTCAAGAAAGATGGTGCAGAAAACTGAAATGGGAGGCGAGTAATCGGGAGCACTGTACCTTGAATACAGTAATAGAAGTATAGTCCAAACCAGTCTTAACAGCTTCAGAGTAAGAGACATTAAGTGCCATAAGCAACTACAGTAAAAACCTACAGTTGGGGAAATTTATCCCAAACCCTCTACAGTACAGAAATGTAGATTCAGCAATAAGAACCCGTGTAACTATCTGCTGATATCTTTATGATACTAAATATTTCACTGGTCGTTGTGTTCTTTCTTCCTGAAACCTTAGAGGTTCTGTGTGTACTATGGAACATGGAAGGACTTCCTAATCCACAGGGCTACATGTGCACCCCAGCCATGCCGAGACGAAACCCAGATGCATGCTAGTTTTCACACACTGCCCTCCGATGCTAAGGTTGCCACCTGAAACAGCCAGAAACCAGTGTTCATTCTCACAGCATCTCTCCCGTTTGGCTGGTACTTGGCCTGACCTCTGGGATGTGCCATGAGGAGCATTTACTGCACAGAAAAGATGTAGTCTCAGCTTCCTTGATGTCCGTTCTGATTGGCCTAAATGATTTTGCACCACCTGCAAATGCTGCATCTCTCTGCTCACACATACTGCATGATCATCGACGCTTACATCTTGTAGGTATTTCAAAACAGTTGTCTCAATAGCATATCGCAGATCTAATGCATTTACTGAAGGCATATATAGAAAGCTGTTCTGAGAACATGCCAAGAATGTACTAAATATACTTTACAAAAGTAAGGCAAATGCAGAAAGACTGAATCAAAGACTTCATTGTGTTTATTGATCAGGACCTACAAAGTGTCTTATTTCCATGTGCATGAACAGATTTCATCCTGTTAATAAAAGCAATGTGTGTAACCGTAAATTGTTATCATTAAGATGCCTACAACTTATCTTTTTTCTGTTTAATATGTAAAATACACCCAAGACACGAAGCCTCAATACCTTTGCTGAAACAATTAGCATCAGCCAAACTGATCAGTGGCATTCAGTCAAGTCACTGAATAAGACAGAAGCAATCACTTACTTCTCCTCACTGCAGAACAGCTTCATCAAATGCACTAAGAGAGCGGTGGCTTCTGGTATTAGTAAGCTACGATAAATCCATACATAATACAGTATTTTCTTGCTTCCTTAAATTTTCCTTATTGGTTAAATTTGAAAGTGATGCGCCTGGCTAGTAAATCGGCATTTTTTCTTGTGATCACCTACTTTTTAAACTTACCAGATTGTGCCATTAATATTTTGCTTATTTATTTTATGATGATCCTTCCATTTTAACTTCTCTCCTTAAATTCTCCAGGATAAACAGCCCCACACATTTACCTAACCAGGCCACTACTCTGAATTTTATTGAACCCTGCTTGAGACTGAGCAGTTTAAATTAAGCTCAGGCTAACACAGAACAAAATAAAATACAGATACTTACCTATTCCACCACCTGCGTGTGGAGGTGCACCAAAACGAAAGGAATCGATATAAGCCTTTATTTTCTCCAAATCTAGAGAGGAAAAAGATATGTTTTTCACCTGCTTAATGAACCTCAAGCCAAACATACAAGTGACTAGAGGACTGCAAACACAACAAAAAATTTACCAATTTAACTTACAAACTAACAGTGGGGTTTTACTCATTAAACATATAAATTATACAGGACTATCTAGAAATTATAACAGTTTTGTTTTATAATTTTGTTAATAATTTAATCAGGGAAGAAATTCTAGAATTGAGTAAGAGCTAGGCCCAGGTGTTCATTGTAACTTGCAGAAAATGGTGACTTCTTGAATAAACTTCAGTGAGAAAGCGAAGATTTAGCAACTATTTTTCCGTCTTGCTACAGTGGTAGCTACTCCTTTTTTTGCTACTGCCTACCTGCCACTTCACTTTGCCATTCACTGAAAGCATAATTTTAGTCTACATTTTACTCTTGTGATCTCCACCTAATTTACTCTTCTACCCTTCTACTATTAGCTGGACATGTCCCTGCTGAGTCTTTTTTTTGTTTGGTTTTTTTTTTTTTTAATTTCCCAAAGGGACACTTCTTGCTTATTTGCTCTCAGTTCAAGATTTAAAAAGGACAGCCAACCAAGATTCTGCTACAGTACTCTGTAAAAAGTTTGTGAGAGTACAGAGAGGCGCAACTGAATGAGACTTGTTTGTCTACTCTCGTTCTGTGGAAGGTATTTCCTGCATTACATTCTCTCTAAAGTCCTCGGAAACAATTCCTTTTCATCAAGATGTTGCTGGGAAACTAACTAGTCTCTTAATACCACCACTCTAGATTAAAATGGTTAAACAGAATTAGATGGATTAACATTAAGCATGAAACAGTACAGTGATTTTAGCAATACTGCCACGTAACAAATTCTACCCCAAATTCTTCCTCTAAAGGAAACAAATCCAATCATGATTTATACTCTTTTAAATTCAGCTTCCTGTTGTTTGACTTGTTACCGATGCCATGATGCTGGGCTCTTTCTGTCAGCAGCTGAGGATCGTGAATTCTCTGAGCTCCGGACAAAATCTCTTCCCCTCTCATGAACATATCGTAAGAGTTAGAGTTTTTCTGAAAGATAAAGATGAGTGTGTTTCCTACCTACAGTTGCTCCATGCTTAGGTGGCAAATGCACCTCTCAATAAATTCACTTATGATATTCAATGTTGTGCAGTAAGAGTGCCATGTATTTGGAGTCTGCCTGGGAATTACAGCCCTTTGGCTCCTCTCATTAGACTGGAGTTGATTTAAAAAATGGAAGTTCATGCACACGCCCTTTGAAAAACCACGACACTTGCATGTAGTTATCCCAGCAAAAGGTGCTCTAAAGACATTTACCCTGGATTTAGGAATAAACTGGGGAATTTCTAACAATGTAAAAAAGCATATTTTCTGTTAAAGTGTCTGCTGCCTTGGAAGAATGTTTTTGCCTCTTCTCAGTGATGGCAGCAGTGCTCTGACCATGGAGATCTCTTCAGAAAGCTCTCCCAATTTTAGCTAGATTCGTTTCTTTCTGGTATGTTTTCACCAGTGAAGAGTAACTGTAAACATTTTACAAGTCATGTAACACTGACCTGATCTCGTTATCGGAATTTTAATTATAAGAGCAGATCATATAAATATACTTTATCTATTTGTCACGTTATCCCTACATGGAATAATTTAAACTACAAAAAACCCCCATTGACAACAACAAAGAATTTTACTTACAGGGTTTACCGGGTCTGGCATAGTGTAAAAAGGCCTCACAGCAAGAGGATATTTGTCAAGAATATAGAAGTCCGTGTCATACTGAAAGAAGATAATTTAAAACAGTTAGTACAAGAGAAAATGATGTGAACAACAAACTACAAGAGGAAGACACAACCAGTGAATCTTTGAAATAAAATAAAAAAAGATCTCCCAATAACTTTCCACAAATTTGACAGTATTATCTTAAAAAATAATAGTTATCAATAAAAGTGGTGTATTATTTTTCAGTTTTCCAATACTAATGCAAACTTACAAATGTTTAGCAGTAAAATGTCTTGCTGTAGTAACAGGTATATTTTTTTTTCCAAAGATCCTATAGATTTCCTATAGATTTAGTTAAGATCTGATTTGTTGTTGTGGTTTTTTTTTTTTTTTACATTATTGTACGAACTGGTTTTGGAATGTACTATTCTGTTTGGTGTACTCAGTGTAACAGCTGATAGAAATAAACATAAAAGATTGAAGATGGTTTGAAACGGCTTATTAATGATAAAGACAAAACTCAGATTAAATAAGCAGCAGCAAACTGGGAATGCAGTCAGACAATTAAAAAGGCTTATGCTAATCACAAACTCTTCACAACTTCTGCATGTTCTGAGATACTGTATTCTCAATCAGTGTGTTAAAAGTTGTTTTACATAAAGCAGGCATTTATACCAACTCAATGACTCCATGACATCAGGTTTCAGATTCAACGACAAATTTATTTATTCTAAAATAATTGTTACCTTTTCCTTTACCAGGCGTCCCAGGAGCTTTTCATTCGGTGTGCTGAAAAAGATTATCACCATTAAAATTAAGTCATTTAAACTTGTACTGATTATATACTTCATCTGCTGCACCCCTTTAGAAAATCTAGTTCTTGTTGCTGAATGTTTTGGATTGTGCAGACAGAAATTTCAAAAATAAAGTATATTTATTTCTGTTCCTAAATATTTTATATTGGTCCTAGAAATCCCTTAATTAACTGATACCTAAAGATATTCTTGCTCTTAATATAACTACTTCCTAGTCACCATATTCTGATTACTGAAGAATTGTATACTCCATTTCCTATTGGCATATACCTTGTGCAGCCATTTCTTCCTATGCACAACAAGTGAAAACTACCATAAGCAGTTTCTAAGGAAATTATTTTGCTCTATCAAACTCTTACGATTGAAACTTTTTTGACGCACAGATCATTTAACTGGAAAACCACATTATCCTACTGGTACTGGATATACTATAGGAAAGAACAGAAATGTTATGATTTATTAAGTGTCTTTAGAAAAGTTTATATATAATCAGTTAATTAAACTCATCTTTCAGTCAATCAATGAGAATGCAAGCATGACTGCTTAATCATTTTCCTGAGAGGTGAAAAGAAGAAATGGGAAGGTGTTACTGAAAAGAAAGACCTTAAGACTGAAGGATCTTTTTGTTTAATCCTATTCAAAGACACGTGACAATTCACATGAAGGACTGCAATTGTTAGAAAAAAAAATGCTTCTTTTATCCTTAGAAGGTTCAAGTTACTCTCACTTTATGTTGTAAGTTATTTTCTTTTGCATTTCAGAGTTTGTACGTATAGCCTACGGTAAAAGAAAGGGCTATTTTCATATCCATTCATTTATTTGTCAAGAGATCTGGACATGAGCACTGTCTATTCCTCTAAAAGCTTGTGGTTCCTTCTTGAGGGCTGTCAGTTGCACAGTACAAAACTGACACTTGACTACCACTTTTGCAAGCCTCTGACACATTTGTGTACTGCCAAAGTACCTCAGATCTTCTTCATCACCCATCTCAACACCAGCCTTTCTAAGCATGGCCACAGCTTCACGGTATTCCAGCCTCAGAGTTGGCTCCAAAAACTTAAATGGCTCACACGGGAACTGTTTGTTCACTGTCTGAATTTCAGTTTGGAATCTATATATGAGGAAACAAGAACAGAAGCAAAATACAAAACAATGAAGAAACGGACTGTTCTTGCATCTAGTAACGACTCTGCAATGGCAATACAGTTTTGCCACAAGAGGTCCCTCTTGCAACATTTCTGGAGAAATTCTGTACAATCCTAACGAAATGTTTCATGTAAGTTAATGCATCTACTTCAATGATATACACATTAACATTTTACTATTACTTCTGTTCTATTCCTTTTGTAAGAAATAATTGACTAGGTCAAATTTTCACAGTAAAGACATCAAGAAATCATCCCTTTGATTTGTAATATTTACCTGGGTTCTTCTTTGATTTGAGTAATATCCTATTTCAAATATAAAAGGGAAATTTCCTTCTACACAGATGAAAAGATTTGCATTTCTGCTGGCAAGATAGCCTAATTTATAAGCAAATTAAAACCACTTCCTAAACTTCTGGCCTGGCTTTTTAATGAGTTAGACTGTAAACAATGGAAAATAATCTTTGCTGCTTTCATGGCAGAGATACAGGTGGTTACAATGAATTTGATTCAGAAAAACTTTCTTAGATAGTAAATATTAAGATTGATTTAAAAAATAGAACAATCAGTCTACCTGTAGTGGCACAAAAAGAAGGACATTTTAAATTAATGATGGATCATTTCTGTTAGGAAGTCCATTCAACAGTAAACAACAAGTTTTAGTGCAAGCTAGCGTACTCTTGGAGGTGCAACTCAGGCTAGAAACAGAGAGTTTACTGGCCTATAGTTAAGAGCAAAACAAAAATGTTTGGTTTGAAGTTCTGTTGTAAATCAGATTACTAATGATTATCTGACAAGCTGAGGATAAAATGCTCACCCATTTCATACCATAGTGCAAGAGATCTCAAACAAACGAAGTTGCTCATGAAACGGAAAATGCTCTTATTACCTTTCCTGAAGTCCCTTGAATATCTGCACCAAGGTATCTGCGATCTCATCTACCACTTCATGATAGTGATAGTTAAAAGCCATTTCGATATCCAGACCAACAAACTCAGTCAGGTGTCTGTGTGTATTGGAGTCCTCAGCTCTAAATACTGTAAAATTAAACAACAGAAATTCTAACTGACCTGAAATTATCATTCCATTTTGAAAAATAACACTGACAATCAATCACATCAGCATTTGGATCAGGCAGACAATGCTGTCTTTAGACATGACAATTCTCACTGAAAAACAAAAAGAAAACTAGCTGCCTCAGAGCATCATTTATAACAACAGTGACAGCATTATTGTAGCTGTGGTGCTCAAAGGATGCAAGACAGACAAGGCTCGTAGAGAGGCAGCATCTCTTGTTAGACCAACAGACAGAAGTGGAAAAAACCAGACAAGCTCTCAGGCACACAAGAACTTTCAGATTTGCCTTGTTCAGAGGAAATGGACTTGTGCACGTGTGTGTGTTCTGTTGGGGTTTTTTTGTTTGTTTGTTTGGGGTTTTTTTTGTCAGATATATGAGTCTAATATAAACATGTCTTCCTATAAACCATGACTCATTTTTTAGTAATTACCAAGAAATTTAAGATCTTCTGAATTATTTGCATCTTTTTTCTTATTTTTTTACATATCTTTAAACCTGTCTTTGAGGTCTTAGGAAAAAAATGCTGTATTACCAGCTAAAGAGGCCACATCCTATCAGCTTTTGAGCAAGAGAGAGCATGAGACCGGACATTATTAATTTTTTATTATTTACTGACAGCCCAGTTAAAAGTATGCATTTTCTAAATAAAGTTGTTTGGTACTTACACAAGAGCAAGGGACAAGTACACGTTAATATGCAATCTGAAGTACATAAAACCTAGCTTGCCTATTTTAACTGCTCGCTACTGGGCAACTAAAGGCAACTAGGCAACTACTGGGCATGGTTAACAGGAAACTATGGCTTCAGTAATCACAGTGGTGGTCCATGTTTTACTAACTTCATCACATTATCAATTTCCAATGCAACTCTATTCTTTCTCCTCACAGAACAGCAGGCACTGGAGAAGAGTACTCCAGCCTTATTTCAGCATTTTAGTTTTGTTCCAGCAGCTTCTCTGTTAACTTTACTCTCATTACTCATCCCAACTGAAATTTGTGTTTGGTAAGTGAAACTATATTAAGTGAAACCATTCAAAGCTTTCAGTGTGCATGCTATCTTATTTGTACCACAGCTGCTAAAAGGCATCACTGCACACTTCACACTTTGGATAAACCAACGTTTCTCTTACCTGGCCCAACGCAAAAAACCTTTTCAAAGTCAGCACATATGCACATCTGCTTGTACAGCTGTGGGGACTGAGCCAGGTAGGCACTGCTTTTGAAGTATGATACAGTAAACACATTGGCTCCTCCTTCACTGGCAGCTGAAAAGCAAATGCTTGCAGTAATTATTAAAATAAAAATGTAGAAAATAAATCAGAGGTAGAATGCTAGACTATTGGTCTTACATCTAGAGATCAGAAGGAGATTTTTCTTCAAAGCATATTAGAGGAAAAAGATATATTTGCATCCATTAATGCTAAGGGAAGTTTTGCAGCTCAGGAGTGCCACACATTGTCTTGCAAATCTGCAAATTTAGTTGGGGTAATTTAAAATGTTAGTATTCCCAGCTGTCCTTCACCTTAGAGTGAGAACAGCAGAGAACGTATGCTTATACCACCACATCTACTTGCAGCCCAACGTTTCTGTGGAAACCGGTCTTTATCAGTGACGTAGGCTTCCAGGGGTTAACTGCAGAGGCCGAGATGAAAGTGCACATCCTGTTTTGCCAGGACCATCCTCTCTAACTGAAGGTATAAATATCTGTCAGAGGCAAAACTAGATTTACCAGAGGACATCTGCCAAAGGTATAAAGCTTTTTCTCAGTTTGAGGCAGTTTTAATAGAAGGTTTCCTTGAGAGAATAGGAACCAAGAACACATGCATTTGAATCCCTTACTGCAAACTGCCTACCAAAACTATCAGCTGAGTCACTTTACCTTTTCATTTCCCAGTGTGTGACATGAGAGGTATAGCTGCCTAACTTGCTAACAAAAGCATGCCAGGGCGAAAGATTAGTTAATAATCTTTGAAAGTTCTAATGTTGAGATAACTCTAGGTAAAGTACTAATTATTATTATTACTAACCATTCCACTGAGATTAATGTTTCTTTTTTTTCATTACCTCTACTCCCACTGAAATGGTTTCAGTGAACATTTACAGTTATTTTTGAATACAGGTAACTTTTAGAATCTCAAATCTTAAAACAGCTATGATATTTACATTTGAAGTTTAGCAAGGATTGCGTCAACTTAACTTAGTTATTTTTACAAAATATGATCTCATTCAAACAATAGGATGCTTGCTTGCTTGCTTTCAATGGTACACTGCACAGTAAGAATAGCACACTTCCTCAAAGGTCCTATGTAAATAAACTACTTGGGAGTCTTTAGTACTTCATGCTGTTTCAACCGTCTCTGTAGGAAAACAGTTATCTAACCCTATAGTTCAACGATATTTTCCATGCTGAAAGAATAGTTGATTACATGTATTTTGTTAAAAAGCCCTTTTTTATGTCAATCAAGAGCTGTCTTCAAAAATATAACTACAGAAGTATAAAATTCAGTAGGCAAAATGTATGCATATAACAAATACACATACAATGAGAATAATACAAATATTCTGCCCTATGGTAGCATTTGCCATGCCGTATGTCTTAGTGACAACACCAAAGCCTCAAAGAACACCAATAAGATGGAAGAAAAACATCCATCAGTAAAGCAAGTAATTTGACTTTTGAAAACAATACAGCAGATCAACAACAGAACTAGAAGCAAAATCTGCATTTCCAGACTTTTAGTCGGGCTGAAGCTGTTATGCCACACTTTCAGAAAAATGATGCTACCACCTTCTATTCAGTCATATGCTCATTGCTAAAGAAGTGACACATTGTATATAATGGCATCATCTTTTATACCATGATATGTTTGTTGTAACTTCTTTATGATGGAAGCTGCTTCTAATCTAAATTAGAGTGGGGGTTTTTTGATACTGGGAATGGACCTGGCAGTGCTCAACATTGAGAACATTGATTTGAAGAACAATGCATACGATCAGACATCTGT
Source organism: Phoenicopterus ruber ruber (assembly GCA_009819775.1). Lineage (NCBI taxonomy): Eukaryota > Metazoa > Chordata > Aves > Phoenicopteriformes > Phoenicopteridae > Phoenicopterus > Phoenicopterus ruber. The sequence continues at coordinate 36,435,040 of CM020220.1, forward strand.
ATTTAATCAAATTAAAACTTTAAATGCACTGCAAAGTACATAAATCAGGTATATATAATATCTGTCTTGTCATTCTTTTAACACTTAAAGTCAGGATAAAAGTAAAGAACAACTTTGATACCTGCTAAGAGTTTGCTATGTTTCATCTAAATTAGAAATAGAACTTTATCTTTTTTAAATAAAAAGTTACTAAATTTTTGGCAGATAGGTAGGCTGAGCAACTGTAAAAGAAGCAGACTTGTAGCTGCTGGATCACATATACAATACCTGAAATTATTTTGGGAGTCTGAATTTCCACAAATCCCTTGCGAATAAGAGTTTCTCGGAAAAGCTGACAAATACCAGACTGAAGGCAGAAGATTGCCTGACTAGTGGAGGTCTATAAGAAGAAGATAAAACAATGAATCCTAAGTTATTTTTTCCTGACTCTGTTACTTTTTCTGGACAGCTGGAAGGATGAATCTCTTCTCTTAGGAACACTTGATTATTGTATTTGCCTAAACAGAGAAAAGTGCAAATTGATAATTGTTTATTACACAAAAAACCCAGCAAAGGAAACAAGAGAAACTCCTCATTTCAATTTATGGCATATTCTGTTATAAAGGAGGCACTATGGTCAATTCTACATTTAAAGAATCATTGATTTATGAGATGTGCTTCTGTAAATAAAGGTTTTATAGTAAGAAATTGAATAAAAGCACTAAACCTATTAAAAAGCTTTCAGCACACTGAACTAGAACAGCTGCAGTAATATACAGTGCATGATAAAAGCAAAGCCCTCAATAACTTACATAAGGTAGAAATGTTTGTGTCTATTAAAGGCTACCAAATACAATGTTTTTCATGTAAAAACACAGCCACATGTTAACCATGTACAATACTGCCACAAAAACATCCCAAAACCAAGGTCTAAACTCGCAGCATTTAAAACAGTCCACATAACACCTGATCATATAAACTGCAGTTCTTCTGTGTTTTCAAAATTTACTCCAAAAGTACATTTAGCTGAAAACAAAAGCAGATGTAGCTGAAATGATCATCTTCTTTTTGTTTATGTATGTGACACGGTTAAGCTACTTATCTGGTTAGCAAATACCTACACTAAATGTTCTTTTAACACTCTTGGGCTTTAGCATGAAGAAAAAAACAACCCTTAGTGCATGCTGAAAACGCTGCAATACGTCAACACTGAACCCATATCTGATTTTGTGCTTGCAGTGCTTGACAGTTAGCAACCTAGAAGCGTATATAAAACCTAACGAATTCCTGCAAACAACTAAGAGAACAGCTCCTTACGACAATCTGCGTCATACCACTGTTTACTTCTCCTTTCTGAAAGACACCCAATTTTTCAGTTAGGGTAGCAAGAGACTTGTGGGCTTTTTCACATGACTCGTACCAAACCACAAAACAAAAACCCCCAACCAAAACAAATTATATAAGCACCCAAGTTTAGACAGTCAGCTAGTAGATATGCTGAAATAAAGCTACATCCATCATCTCTGCAAGATAAAGATCTAAAGTGAAGTGATCTTCACTGAAAAACCAAAAGAGAAAGCTGCAATAATACTGCAGATCTGTAGTAATTTGGAGTTATTTGCAATTTTAGCTGACCGATAAAACATCTCAGGAGTGTTAGTGGTTGAGACTAGTAAATAATAGCTAACAGCTCTCACTGTCTGATAGCATTAACCACAGCCACTACTCCTATTACTTTTAAAATGAAGGAAATGAGGTTTTAAGCAACAGTTACAAAACTACCCCAAAACTTTTTCACCTTTTTTACACAGGTCTCCCAGAATCAGACATATGCTAAGACTTTGCCTGAGTTCTGGGCATAATCTGGCACTGCTACATCAAAGCACCGGGATGATTCAAACAGATATTTTATTTTATTTTATTTCATTTTATTTTATTTTATTTTAATTAACCATCCTACTTAGAAGTTGAAAGTTATTTTCCAAGAGATGACAACTTAAACAATGCGATTTGGGTTTAGCAATACAGTTTTTGATAAACTAGCCAAATTTCTAAAAATGCTAAGAGACAAGATGTGTAACATTTTATTTAAAGTGGGATAGTGACAATGCCCTCCTCTGCCCTTCTGATGAACCAACACTAGTTTCATGCCAGAGCAGGTAAGAATGCAGTCCTAAGTAATACAGTCCTAGGAAAAAGAAAAATGGTTGCTACACCCAATCTGAAAGCAATTACTTGGTCTGACACCTAAAAGTGTGCACAGAAACACAGCCCGTCAATAACTCGCACAGTTCTCCACTAACAATAGTTCGTCAGGTAGTAACTCCTCCTGGCTTTAGTGAGGATGCAGAGCAAATCCCATCTATAATGATAAATTATGCTTAAAAAGTATTTATAAAAGCAGCCAAATCCACAGATCTGGACACTGAAGCTTTTATTTAACTACAGAGCAAGGAAAGAACAAGCAGCAATTCTCTGTACCTCAAATTAGACCTGACAAGACCACTCTTCTTTCTACCAAAGGTAGCCGAGTTTCAGTGCCCATTCATTCAGAGATTGCCAACAAGGATAACTGTTGAGAATTTGTGATACTGCAGTCTCCTTGTAAGAATTAAACAGGCCAACAAGACATTTGAGATATGCTCCTAAAGAACTGCAACTGTCAATGTGCAGTGGAGTCAAATGGATGACCTCAGAAGTTTTACGTGCCACTACAACTTTCCAAAGATTTTAAAGATGATTCTGCATCTACACATGGAGCAAAACTTTTCAGATTTAATTACATCCTTTGCACTGGTATAATGTTTAGGACAAAAAGAGAGTGAATTTATCTGAAGAAAATAATTCAAGCTGTTACCCTGTCTTCAACTGAGATGCTGGTATGTGTATTACCGTGTTTGGTACAATGGTAGGTAACACAGTTACCATTTGAGCTACCACACTTACGTACAACACAGCAAACAAAAGCCAGAGACAGCTGTCAAAATGAATTGATTTTTACCTTTGCCTGAAAAAAGGTTTTGCCATGGCATTCTTTTCCTGTGGTGTTTACTCTAATATGAACTCTTCCACATACATATTGACAAACTATCTTATCTGAGACAATGGCAAAGACAGTAAATATTCCTTCAAGAGTTAAGCAGAAACAGAAACAAACCTAGGCCACTTAAATACTGTTGCAGTTAAAAGTGTTGCTGTTTTAACTTGGTCTGCAGAGTTGATTTTACAGGGAAACTCATTATTTTTAATAATCACCTTTTTTACAGATAGCAGAAAAAATGTTTAGCTAACAATGCTGAAATATGAGTTTTGGTCATAACCTCACTCTAATTTCACCTGTGTGTTTATTATTTAAATGCCACAAAGGAAAATATTAATAATAGAACAGAGTGTATTTTAACACTATAAGCAAGACTATAAAAACAATTATCACGTTTTATTCAGCACAAGCTGCAATATTAGACTAATCATAGCCACATAAGTTGCCAGAGACCAACCAATGTGTTTCAGTAGAATTGAGGGCAGTTAACACCTTACGTGATCATATCTCAAAAAGGTGCGACTGAGGCACAGACGTACAAAGTTGTGAACTTTTCTTTTTACTCTCACGTCAGCTGTAGAATTTGTTCCACTCTCACCTCAGTTTTGCTTTTCAGTTCACCTGCTGTAACTACCTATCTTCCACCATGAACAATCACTAAATACCTAAAGTAGGCTAAATAAAAAGGGAAAATAATGCAATCTATATTCTTTTAAGTAATATACATTATTTTAAATAATGTAAATAATTTTGTAATTCCTTCACTATAAAAACAAGCAATGAAGTTTTTGCTAGGAAATAGGATTTACATTAAATAACAATTTTTTAACCCCGAAGTGACAGTCAACTTTTATTCAAATTTCAATATTACTTATAGTACAATAAGAAGATATGAACATTAAGTTTGCTGTCTAAATGACTGGGAGTGTGTTTTGTCTTCACCACCAAATCACTACCTACAATAAAATAAACTGTACATCTCCTTGTTCATTACAGCTTGAATTCAGTCAGGAAAAACACAGCTTTTGCAATGAGTAAATTGAATTCAACACAATGAAATCAAGCTTGAAGTAATCAAGTATTTTGAAAAAAAACTGCATTAAGATCAGTGTACACTTGGATTATCATATAACATAGTCTGACATCCTTGAACTATTAGAGATAGATACAGTTTAATGTTTATGCTCTACCCTGAGCAGTTTAAACAGGATAATATTGACGCTAAAAAGACTATGCTTTGGTTGCAGACACAATTACAGCATCAGGACTGCAAAATGCATATAATTCAAGTCAAATCTGGACAGATACTGTTAAGATAAAAACCCTGCTGGACATCAGAAATAAGCCAGAGCAAGGACATCAGTCAGGTCCGTTGAAAACTTGATGAACCTGGACTGATTTTTTTCTTCAGAGGAAGACACACTAAGAAGCAAAACCCAAGAATCAGTGTTTCACTTGTCTTTTCTTCATTGTTTTTCATCTACCACAGATCTTCATGAAATATGGTTTCTGTAGGTGTTTTTACAGACGTGGGAAGTCTACACATCACTGAGTACTTCAGTTAAACTTAAGAAGAGCAGAAAAGTAAAGATTTAAAAACACAATCAGTGCTCCAATTTTCCTTTTTTAATTGTTCCGATAAAGGAACAGTAAATCAAACATCTCTAGAATCAATTGTTTTGACTTTCATTAAGCTACCATGAAAAACAGATACTTAGGTCAGCAGCGGTTTCCTCATGGTCACCTATGGTTATGTGAAAGAAAATCTGGTCTACATAAGGACTCTTCATACTTCTTACCAGCTCTTGTCTCTACACCCACAATTTTTCTACTCCACAAGGATGTGATCTGTATGTTATGAGTTAACTCATCAGGAACAGATTCATTCTTCCTCAGTTATCATTCCTTGGAAAGGATTTTTAAAACTCTTCCACCCTAAATAATCACCATTTTCCCTCCATACATCAGAATAACAACTACAGCAACAGCTTGGGATCTTGGCATTTAAGTACTTCCCACCCCTAACCTCAAAAAAACTACCAGACGCCTCTGGAAGATCTTTGTCAGCAACCAAAATGCAAGACTGTTAAAAATACAATGCACTACTCAGTCTATTTTCACATGTACACAAGAACTGAACTCTTGCAATCTCTGTAGAATACTTTGCATATTACATCTCCACTAATGTAATTTCTTTATTATTAATTGCACTCCTTCTACCACATCATAATCAAACTCTCCTTGGTATACCTCATAGCTGGATGGAGTGATGCCATTTTTGGAAATCCAGCCCCTTTCATTCATGCAATAACCGAGTTTCACAGCTCCACTTATATCATGATTTGGCCCTATCCAATGAACTCCTTGGTTAATCACTACTTAAAATTAGTTAAACTACTTAACTACTTTAAAGACTACTTAAATGGACAGAAATAATTTTAATTCCATACTAGGACTCTTCTTAGTCTGAGTCTAGCCAAGATCTACACATTTAGTTTGCTAAATCTTTCTCCAAAAAATAGTATCTCTCTTTCTGATGTTTGATGACCTCCTTCTTCCTTAAAAATCTGGGGCACTGAGGAAACCAGAACTAGATGGTGCATATATCTGTGGTTGGACTTCCTTCCACACTTATAGGGACAGATCATCACAGCATATCTGTTAGAACTATTCTGTTAACATTTCTTCCCTGGTGCCCATGATTCGGTTTTCCTAGAAGGAAGAGGTACGGGAGAGCAGTGGCTAACAATGGTTTCAGCTATCTCTCTGAGCTTTTAACACATCACGTCTTCTAATCCTCCTTAGAGTATGCCTACTTATGCAGTGTATTTGAAACACTAGGGGCTCTCTGAAGTCCCATTTGTACTACAGCTCCGCTCTATGTAACCAAATTACTGAAAATCAATTGCTACTTTTCGTTTTTGGGGGGTTTTGGTTTTTTTAGTTATTTTGAAGGACAAACTGCCTTCGTGTCCCTGCTCTTGTGATTCCACTGCATACAGAGCTTAGGATGTGCACATATATATAAGCACTTGTATTCTCACTGGGATTTCCCCTTTCTCCATTAAATACCTTTTCTGCTTATTCAGCTCTCCCTTTAAAAAAACAGGTCACAGTAACACAAAATTATTTAGAATCTTCTTTTGCACAAGCAAAGCTCCTGCAGAACAAACAAAGCAAACTTATGAATAGGCATGAGGCTACTGTTCCAAAGTAATCTGCTTTTGTTCTGAAACAAATAATGAAATGTGCAACAGAAGAGACACACAGAAATATGACACAGTCAGAGACAGAAATTTTTCCCATACGTAGGAGGAAGGCAAGATAGATACCTAAGCCTTAATCAAGGGAAAGCTGTGGCCCGGTTACGTCGAGCCACGGGTGCATGCAGAAGACAAGACATAAGGCACTGAAGTACTGAGATTTGACATTTCGTCCTTCCATCAGTTTTGTAAAAAGTTAACCTGAATTCGTGTTTAGCATGAAATAGCTGTTTAGCACCACATTGCAGCAGCTGTTGGAGCTAAGGAGAAAAAGAGCTTCTGTAGAAGGCAGAGTTAAGGTTCAGACCTCAAAACAAGGTGCCAAACATTGCTGAATAAATGGTGTACCGGCAATGGTTGGGACATAGAAGTTAGAAAAGGTTACAGCTGCATTCACTTAGCTCACCAGCTGTACCCTCCAGGCAGAATGCTGACAACTAACGTTCTATTACTATACTGGCAGAGATACATAAGAAGTATTGGGAGAGTCCCACTGAATTACTGAATGTGTACAGGGACGGAAGAATTTTAGCCCCCACCTTTCTGTTCCATCTCTTGTGTTTATTCTGTTCGTTACAGTCTTCTTTCTTTTTCCATTACTATATACCTTCTTAGGTTTTACTCTGCAGATGCCCGCATCCGAATTACAGCCAAGGATACTTTCACACCATTATTTTCAGCTAGTATTTTTAACTGTTATTTCCTTTTGTATTGTTTCTCTGTTCTCTTTGGGGTTCATGGCTCTTTCCAGTTTATTATGCAGGTATTTCAGTAATTTAATGGATTTTCTTAAGTTTCTCTGGAGTGCTGTTGAGTATTCTTCTTCATCACCAGAAGTTCAAGTAAAACTTGCACTTTGAGCATCCCAGAGTTCTCCCTTCAATTTAGTACCCTGCCTTACCACTACCATAAGCCAGTGATCCTTTAAATGACTTTCACTTTCAAACATTAGTATAGAATTCTTTTCATCAAAGGCTTAATTAAAGACACAGATGAAGAGACCAGTATGATGAGATACTGAGTATCCTGAAAAGTAATCACAAATTGAAGTTGCTCAGTATTATACATAAGGTCAAGTGAAAAGCAATTAACTTTGGTCCAAGTAAAACAATTTGCACAAGTAGTTTTAGTTGCTGAAATAAGGATATCAGATGTTCAAATGCTTTAAGCATCTCAGTGCCAGAACTTTTCCAAATTTTCCAATAAATAACTGACTTTTTGATTTATTTCCCAGATCCATAGATTGATTTACTGAGAAACTGCCATTATCAGAACTTTGAAGGCAGTACTAGATACACCATAAAAATGAGCTAAGCACACTCTTCATTCAATGAAAAGTTAACTACAATTTTATTGTGGAGAGCCAAATATGGGAAAAGACCACAAAGCTTCATGTCAATATGAACAGTTAGTTACTTACACGCTTAGTGTTACTTGCTGTTTCATTAAAAAAGAAGAAAAGTTCTGTAAGTGATTTAGTAGATAGTTTTTTGCTGATGATCAGAAAGACTAAATATTTGGGAAGTATAGGAATTCACAGAAGCCTGTGTCTCTATGACCTGGAAGAAGATGGTGTTTCAGAAAAAAAAAAAAAAAAAATGAATGCCGTGGAAGAAACAAAGAGAATGAGATTGGTATCACGGCCTGGTACAATTTCACGTGTGAGACATGCATTACAGCACCTCAATTACACGTTAAGTTCAAAACTTCCATCTTATACTTCAAAACTGAGCTCTTACTACAGTTTTTGAGTATCGAAGACTACATTTGAGAAGAAATATTGTCTCTAAACTATCTCTATTCAGTCATCTTTGACTTTTGTAAATAAAAAAGCCTGGGTGTACATGGCTACATGTCAAATCCTAAATGTTCACCTTTAAACTACTAATACGTGTTCTTTGATTAATGTCAGAAAAGGTGAACATTTAGGATTAAATCCCCCTGTGTTTTCACAATGCCACTCACAAATAGAAAAATATATTGTTTATTTTTCCTCTGCCCAACAATACACTTCCATCAAATCCATGACTTTTATTGCTTCATGGATTAGAAATATGAAGAATAAACACTTGCAGGCAAGCACATAACAGCATGTTCCTTACCCTCAGATCAATGACTCTGTTGTCCAGTCTTGTATCTTGGTTTACAGTAGCTCTTCCATCCTAAACAGTTGTGCAAAAATACATAATGAATGCATACACCTCCAAAAAAAACTCCCCAAAACCCAACAAAACAAAATCAATGGAGAAAAACATCCTTTGGTTAAAAGCCAAGGGCTACTTCTAAGTTCAGTAGAATTTCTAGATCATTCCAGAAAGAACATACAGCAAATTGCCAGCGTAGCAAAGCTTAAGGTGTAACTTTTCCCAGAGGCCACAGGCAGAACCCAACTATGAGGATCCAGAAGACAGACACACAAGACTGCAAACCCTCTGGTTTTGACCTTCTACTGCAGTTCAGCAGACATCAAAGCTATAGAGATTCCTAACACAGTTCTGGATAACACAAAGGAAGTAAAATGCAAGCCAAACAAAACCCCAAAATCACTGCATTGAGGAAGTTGCCTGGCTTTCATGCTTTTGTTCAATCACAAAGACAATACAAAGTATTTGAGGATGCAAAGTTTTCACCTCTTCTCCTTCCACTTCTGGCCGAACAGCATCATCCAGCTGTAAGGGCAGTCGGGGTTCAGCTAAACTGATCACATAGATCTGAAATTGAGACAGGAACAGAAATAGCATGAGACTCAGCCCAAAAGGTGTGATTTACGAAAGGATATTTCTGGCATAGACTTGAAACAGTGTTTGCATAGGCTGTTAGCTGGAAGACTGTGATTTTACTCAAATACTTGAGATACATGCGTGCATTCTCATGACAATACTGGAAGTGCTTAGGTCTTATTTTCCTTTTGAAAGACTAAAAATATCTTTTTTTCTACTGGGAAGCACTGAGTTGAGAAAGTACACACTGCCTGAGGGACAAGCCTATTGGCATGAATGCCAAGTCTGAAACTATTAGATTTCACAGAGTTTTAGGTTCTGATTCCAGCAAGATCATCCTGTTCTTCTCATTGTTAATGTATTATTTTACTTATCATCTGACTATATCTGGAAGAGCCATTTCAGACTGAAAATTTATGAGATACCTAAAATACAATCAGAGAATGAAAAACACCTTGCCTTGCCTTACAGTCTAGTCATAGGTGCAGTGAATTTGATATTCTTTCAGAAAAATCAAGCATATGATAATCTGCACATATATTAAAACACGTTTCTTCAAAATCTGCAGATTTTCCCCAGTGCTGTTAGCTGAAATTTACCTTACTGCTATAATAGTCATTGTACTCTACTCTTGAGGTGACTGTGTTTCAGCTGTGTTGTAGGCATACAGTTTGGTTGAAAACCTTCAGAAGGAAAGGATATTACATAAAGGTTTAAATATGCTTTCTATTTAAACAAATTATAAAGTTGCACTTCCTCCAGCCCTACAGCACAAGCTACAGGAATTTTAGATTTCAAGAGCTTCCACACTGTTAAGCCAGTGCTTTACTTTTGCTGAGAGTTATGTATTCCATTCCATTGTACTAAGGGGAAGATTGTAACTTTCTGATAAAGAAGAAACTTCTGACTTGCACTTAAATAGAAGCAGACTTTTTATTACAGTATCTGCTGCAGTTAAGAATCAAAAACTAGCATTACAAGCATTCCTGGCCAAATTATTCTAGCGAGATACTTTATTTTACTTGATACTGTAATTCAAATGGCAGATAAAACCAGGAAATTCTAAAAATCAAATCTCTTAAAAGCAGAAATGTTTCATGTTTACATATGAAACACTGAAATTTGTAGTTTAAAGCAGTTTATTTCTCTGGTATGGGACTGCTTACTGACAAAGTTTATATATGTAGATAGACAGACAGCCTAGACAGAGAATCTCTCAAACAATTAACCAGTGCTCCATTTGCTAAAAAAAATTACCCTTTGAACGTGAAGCTCAACATCTTGCTGAGTGCAACCTCCGATTTTCTGATGCGCTTGCCTCACAACGCCTTCTACATCCACAATGCTCTCTTTGTTGATGCTGTCAATAAAGATAGTAGGCTTACTAAATTTCATTGCACACTGCACCAGACTCAGTACTGAGCACTAGGATGTTCATGTACTGTATGGACTGCTGGAACAACAAAACAGAGTTAAGGATTTAGGTAAAGTTACTTATTATAACAACTGAGTAAGGAAGGACTTTGCTAAAATATTCCCAGCCACAATGAACTGAAACTGGGATGGAAGACTTGGGAGGAAAAGAATTATGATTAAGCTTAGTGCTCGCTCATTCTTTGTGTGTGTATACATAAACTGACAAGTTGCACAGTTCTTTTTCTAGGCGACACACACTCTTGTAAGTGTCAGCTGATGCAATTATCTGAAAGATGTGTCCTAACCAGCAGAACAACAAACTGAAAGAAAGTCCTAGATCTGGAGGGGAAAATCAAAACTGATTGAGCTTGTTTAAACTACATGACTTGTTACTGAAAGATGCAAGATGCTTGTAAGTCATTTCTCTAAGACAGGGGACATCTTAATTGCTCTCCACTAACAGTCACTAATAGTACATTAAAACACCATATAACATGTTGAAAGTCTTCCAAAAATGTGATATAAACTATGTGTGCTATAAGCAAACAATAACAAAAGTCTCAAGAGTCATAGGTGAGAAAATAATTTGTATGAGAAGTTTTTATTCAGGTATTTAAGGTACTGGACTTTAAACCAGTAATTTTCTACAGATAATCTCACCCCCACTGGAATATTTCCTTTTTATGAAAAATAACTGTTACAATTAATTTTATCTTTCACCTCTCAGGCCTTCTTGAGAAGGCTGGAAAGAACTTTATGTACATCACTTGACCACATAAGCCCTTCGAAAGCAAGAAAGTAGCAGAACCACAATTTAACTGCAAATAATAAGAGGTGAGCAAGGATGTCATCGGACAGGCTGGCCACTACTGATCTTGGTAAAGCAAATAGCAATTAACAATCTTCAAGTTTACAAGGTTGCCTTTTTTTTCATAAGACCCCTCCCTATGCCCCCTTAAACCCAAACCAACAAAATCCATACAGCTAAGTTGGAGGGTGGTGAGATAAATATTTATATGCACAGGAGGGGTTACTGAGGGGCAATACCCCCCAGCTGAAGGAGGTAAGGACAGAGTACAAGCAGGTACAAGCTACTGCTGATGGTAACTATAGTCCTAATCACTTGCATCTGCATCAGTTTATCTAGCACCGCCTGGAGTAAGTCAGTCTAAAAGCTGTAAACAAAATCTAGGTATTCTAGCCTACAGCCTTTTCATACAGCTATAGCAAAACCACATGAGAAACTTCCTGGGACTGAGAAGCTTCCCTTTAGAAATATCTATGTTTGGAATTAGTCATTCTCCCACATTTTTAAAGTAGGATTTACGTGGCTAAACAATTAAGTTTATCTTTTGAGTTGATGAGGGAAACTCAGCTTTCTTCTCAGATAAAGCCCAAGTGGTGTGACCTAGAAGCAGCTGAGATACAAATCACCAAGTGTTGCCAACTATGACTGCTTGTTTGCCCTGTTTTCTACTATTCCTGAAGCATCCGTATCAGCCCTAAGAAAAGCTAGATGGATCCTTGGTCTAATCTGGGACAAACTTTTTAATGTTATAAAGCTGAGTTCAAATTTAAGTTATCCAACAGAATTTTTTAATAAAAATGATCAAAGTTTTGAAAAATCTGATGATATTAAAGTAACAGTGGAAAATTCAAGCATCAAAATTCTCAAAACCTAACAGCATCACTGTAAGTAAGTTACAAGTAACTTAAAAAAGCCAAAGTTACAACAAGAAACAAGATGCTTTAATTAAATGCCGGTAACTACAGCAAAGTGTTCTCTGCAGCAGCAGCATTAAGTCATCTAGGTGATTTTTTGATAAAATTCCCCTGGGTAACAAAAAAAACCCCAAAAAAACAAACCAAAAAAAGTGAACAAGTAGCAGAAAAGCACGCCAAAGCTATCACTATTTCCATTAAAGACAACAATATTTCTATCTGTAACTAATATTACAAAGGACTAGAAACTAAATTAGGATGCATGATACATTAAGAAAAGACAGATGACATATGTCATCATTATTGTTTAATCCTTAAAGAAGCTATTTCAGTAATAGATTCATAAAGTCCAATGCTAAAAAATTCCTCTGTATAGCAAACTGCTTCTTTATATGTAATATTAAAAAATCAAGACTATAATTACTAAAATGTCCACTAGATGCCTTATGTCCCTCTTGATTAGCTGCATGTCTATTAGCCAAGACTTTCTCTTTTAACCACAGCATTGCATTATTGCAGTTTGTCTGACAACATCTTTCATCAACAGCTTCATGTTGCAAGCTGAACCCCATGCGGGCCTCCCTAAGTGAATCACAATCAACATTTTCTTGATCAAAAGTCTGAAGAATTGGAAAAACTTGGTTATTGATAGACTTTAAATAGAAAATGTTTTACTTAATGGAAGCATCTATACTTGTTCAGACATTTTCTTGTTTTTTCTTTAACACTTTTCTGGAAGTAGACTGCACAAATTATTATATTAATACATAATTAAATCTAAAAATATTAAATAATTGTCATAAAACATAATAATCAATGATCCTTTATCAGAATGTCAGTGAAAGCTGAAGACAATGCAGTTTACTTTGAAAAAATGAGTTCACCTTGTAAATAGTTGAAAGTATAAACATTTTATACTCAACTCAGTAAGAGCAACTGTAATACTGTCTGCACAAATACAGTTAGTATCCATTAAGCCCTCTGAAAGGGGAGTTAATTGACATTGTATACATGAAGGCCAGGTAAACATCTATTCTTATTCTCTTCATTCTAAAAATATAATAATCTGTTTTCTGTACCAACATTCTAACACCTGGATGAATCTGGGTATCTTCTGGGGATTAAAAAAAGCATCTATCTTCTTTTAAAGATTTTAAGTGACAAAATCCACTACCCATTTTTGATCATTTTCACTGAAGAAAATTCCACTTTATTTCCCTTCTGAATTTACCTAACTTCACCATCTGCTCATTGCATCTTGTCATACCTTTATATCTGAAAAGTAAAGGACCCTCCATTGGCAGAAAATCTTCTTGCATAGGTACTATCAGACTGGGATTTAAATTACTTACTAATTTCTCTTGGATAGACTAGACAGGTTTCTTTAGTCTCACAGGAAGGCAGATTTGCCTGACCACATGTCATCTTGCAACTTCATCATCCACCTTTTCCAATTTGATGTATACTCAGACACAAAGACAACAGAAGCAGACAAAATATTCCAGAAATGGTCTAATGACTGGCATATATTATATTAATGGCATTTTATTCCTCTTTTTCAAACCTCAAGAGATGTCCTAGCATAGCAGGCAAGAGAACTGCATGGACTCCTGTTAAGGCAGTTACCTACCATGATCTCGCATTTCTCATCACTTCCTTTCCTACATGTTAATCCTGAACATAGATAAAATCTGAACTAATGATCACAAAGGTACAAACTTACACTGAAGAGCATCAAAGTGATTATTCTAAATGAACCCTAGCTACTATACAATCCTAGCCCCTAGCTTACCATTCCAATTTCTGTGTCACCAGCAAACTTAACAGCTGCGATTTGACATTTTCTTCCAGATCACTGATATAAAAATTTACATCCAGGTACTTCCTGAGTGAGGTCACATTGTTTGGGCAGCTAAATACGAATCTGTTAGCCACCTCTCCCAACTGCTACATCATGTCACGTAGCTGTGGTAGTGGGGGGGGGTGGGGGGGTGCCTCAATGCTGATATAAAAAAAAATACAAAGAGAGAAAGAAAACCAAACCCGACCACACTCTATGGGGTAAAAAAGCAGGTTGATAAATTACTAATTGCATGACTTGGTGCCTCTGCTGGCTGAAAGAGACAATTAAGTCTCTCTCTTATACAGCATCCCTTGCAGGACTAGCATGAATTTTTTTCCCTGATGAAAGACATAAGAACAACTCCACAGCTGCCAATCCAGTATCTCGACTGGCTCTATGTTGTTGGCTATATATTTTTTGGAAATTCAACTAGAAACTTTTCATAGTTAAACTCACAGAAATTTCTTTGTAATACCGAGTTAAACCAGTATTAAGTATCTTTCACTAAAAAGAACTCACATTCTTACGATAATGGAGATAATTAGTATATGAGTGTTGCTAGACCACAGAAGGTTATGAAAGTTCTTGGTTTCCATGTGCCAATATCTAAAAGAGGAACTGGTTTGTTTATTATTTATGAAAATTTGTACAAAAAATGCTTATGATTTAATTGGTTCTCATTAAAAATTCAAGATCCAGAATTTCACAAACTATTTTAAAGAAATTTTTGGATCCAGTATCAAAATACAAGAAAGCAGCACATGAAAAATCAAGTTGATGTACTGCCAGTGAAAAAGTTTAGTTTAAAAATTTAATTGAAATGTAAGGTATTTGAGTTAAATGTTTTCTTCAATAAATGTGTATCTCCTCATTTAATGTGTAGGAAACAAGAGGAGATGATGAAAAAAGATACTGAGAAAGGCAGAGAAACAGTATAGTTATTTTTTGACATCTAAGACCAGCCTCATCTGCCAGTAATAATGGCATCATTCCACAGCAGGTGAAAACTAGTGCTGAAGTGACTGAAGACAAGGCACGTACTGTTGCTGTGCTTCAGGTGTTACTGACACAGTGACCACAAGTGCACTCAGAAGTCAGGGAACAGCAGCAGCCTCTGAAGGACAAGAGGCAGCTGCAATGGAAGTATCAGACAAAATTGTAGAAGAAGATAAAACATTAGAAAAAGTGAGAGCATGGCAGGATGTTAATAAAATAGGTTTGCTGGTGGGAAGAAATCATGAGAAGGTGATTGCACTAATGGTGTTAAAAACCAAAAGCAAACCTGCAAAACAAAACCCAGAAGGCTGTAGCAGATGATAAGCACGTAAGCATCTCGGAAGCACAAATAATAAGTAAAACATGCATGCTGTAGAGAGGCTGAAGTATCAGGATTTAGCTAGCAAATGCTATCACAAAAAGGAGCAGAATGAGAAGTCAAAACACAGTACAAACATAATGAGTCTGGCTACTCAGAGGAAATCAGGCCTGCCACATCAAGAAAAGTGGGGAGATGACAGGGAGTTGGAAAGAACCTAAGGATGAGGTTCCATCTGACTTAACGGCTCACTGCTGCCAGAAGAGAAAGAAGCTTTGCCCTCTACTCTTCCCAGATACCCTTTTCCACCATTTACCACTCCTTGTCAGCTCTGGACCTCCATGGCCTAGTTTAAATCACTAACCTGACAGAAAACTAACCAAGTAAGAAAGATTAGTGAATCAAAAAAAAAGTTACGGAAGGCTTACAAGTGGCAGAGTCAGCACATAGAAGAAAAGAGTAAGGACCAACTTCCCTCTCATGAGCTCCTAAGCACCGAGTTCTGCCACTCATGAAACGTAAGAAATTCAGTTGTGGAGGAAAGAAACACGAAGAAAACTGAAAAAGAGAGATGTTGGAGAGAACTTGAGAATAGGAGAGTGAGCATCACAACTGTAAGAGCTGTTTCACTGTTCTGTAGCGCAAGTTTGTCGAGAGAGTACAGGCACTGTCAGTAGGTTAGAGGGAGACAAACTGGGGAACGAGTAGACTATACACTTAATTCTTTTCAAAGATTCTAAGCGCTGGAGAGAACAAACTATTTCATGAAGAAACAGAACACTTCACTTTGGCTCATAAACACCTGTAAACAGCATGCTTCACACTGGCACTGCCAACACTAAGCACCGCCAAACAACAAACACTGCTGGTTCTGTTTTCCCATTGCTTTGAACCTCATCAGCAGAAGCATTATCCTAACCTTCTTAACTTGGCTTCTGGAAGTCTATACTATAATGAATCCCTCCTCTCCCTGACATATTGAAGGCTGTAGCACTTTTGCAGCTAATTAGTGGGGGCTCCCTTCCCAGACATGAGAGCAGTGCCAAGAACTACACAGAAGCAACTCAAGTGCCACATGTTAAACATATTATTGCACGAAATTGATCCACATTTCTATTTGTGAACAAGTAGATATACATGATTAAAAGCTCTACTATAAAAACACCTTTGTCATGCAAGCATATTTAGTATTGGACAACCTGAAAGCACAATCTTGAGGCAAATAACAGGGGAAGATAATTTTTTAAGAATAAAACAAACCAAATAATTTAAATTGCTGCAACAAACATTTAATTGGCAAGTCTAACTATTACACCTCTAAAAAATATTTTAAAAAGTAACTTGAATCCCTCATTAAACATTCTAGTGCCAAAAATAAGGTGTAAATAAGATTAATTCAGTGCACAGAAGCAACTCTTGATTTCTACAACTCAGTAAGCCACTTGTAATATGGAACATCTTCACATCAGTTCTAGCTATAAAAGGTGTTACTACACTGCACATCTTGTAGAAGAAAACAACTGAGCATGTGCAGACACCCCCCCCCCCCCCCCCCCCCCCAAAATGAAGTGTCCGACTAAGCTCAGCTTGCCAGACTTTTTGTTAGCTAGCTTGAAAGTAAATGTAGGTTGTCTATGGCGAGAGAATGCTGCTTCAGCAGTTCAGAATGAATTTCAAGCCTGTTCTCTATTTTATCTTTTGTCAGTGTAATGTATTCAACGCAATAGTGAGCTGACAATTTAACTAACTACATTTTAAAACAAACGAAGCATTGATGTTAATGTGTGAAAATGGTCCCAACCCCTGGGAGTCCTGGTTCCCACCATTGTTTACTCTGACAACAGGATATAATTGCTTACTTACTTGGCAGCAAACTTTACCATCTGCTTGCTTGCATGCTGTCCCACAGCCACAAGAGCCTGGATATTAAACTGCTGCTGACGCAGGACTAAGAAACACTGCTTCCCTGAATACAAAGAAAAACAACGCAGGTGTATTAAGGACAAGTTATTCGAGGTCCTTGTGAATGAGAAAAAAATGCTTTACTACTTTAATATTAAGATGAGCTGTTGGGGGGGGGGGGGGGGGGAGGGGGGAGGGTGTCTCCCTCACCGTGGACCCCCCCCCCCCCAATAGCTACATCAAACTAGTCAGCTCTGCATGTACACACAGAGCCACCAAACATTGAGATAAATCAAATAATTCTTCCTTACATCTATAAACATGTGAATGGATGTTTTCTAAAACTAACAATAAGCCTTCCAAGATAAGTAATATCTAGACAAAACAAAAACTAGAAATCGTAACTTTTAAAATATCTATTGTTATTCAACTGCAAGAAGTAAATCATACTTTTCTTTGTTGCTTTGCTCACAACTACTTCAAGTCTACATTATTTTAAAAGAAGTTTTTTCTCATCTTCTAAAATTAAAGCCACAGAGTTCATTTTACAAAGCTGCTCTGAGAGAAATAGGCTTGATTTTGCACCACAGGGACTAAACCAACAATGTTCATTCTATAATACACCACACATTCAGAGTGAAGGGGAACAAAAGGAGTATTGATTCTGATGAATGACAAGAACCTAAAAGACCCAAGTAAAAATTCCTGTAAGAGTAATTTATTCATGAACAGCTTAGGGAAAAAGTTAATAGGAAGTAATAATAATTTACAAAGAACGTAATGCACTTTGTTGACTTTTAAAATGGGTATTTCCAAGTCAAGAAAGCTCTTTCTAATCTGTTTAGCTGACAGTTAAAATAATTTCGTATTTCTCCTCACATCTCTAATAAACATGTACCCCTTAACTTAGATTTAAGGAAATATGGTGATTTTAAATGCGTCTTCCTCAGAGAGAGAAATTAACAACAAACACTTCATTGTTGTACCAGTATCTGATAAAATACATCAATATCATTTTAATTTCGATTTCTGACTCATAACATTATAACATTTCCATTAAAACAGTGAGAATAGGAAGATGCCAGAAGCTTTGTTATAGATAACTATTTCCCAGTTGTTGACTTAGACTATAAAACATTAAAATCAACATATATCTAACTTGAACACTGACACCAGTTGCAGTTTTCATTTGTAATTATGTAGATTACCATTCCTGACGCATAGCTGCAGATAATTTAAACAGTATCAGAAGATAAATGCAAAACATTTGACATACAATCTGATGGAAATAAAAGCAAACATATAAAACTAGTACAAAATATTATTAAAAATTAACATTATAATTATTGGAAATAACTAACCTTGTCCTACGATTGCAACTTCAGAAATTCAACAAAATTAATGCCATGTTTTCAGAAAACAGAATACAACTATTTCTGTATTCCAGAGGCTGCAATATCTAAGTAAAGAAGCTAATATGGTACGGATGTACGTATTTCTTGCAGGCAAGCATTAAGCCACCGATTTAAATTAGAAAAGTACAGACTTCAGAAATTAAATAGAGCCTTCAGTGGTACACGTGCCTGTGTTTCAGATCCAGCAAGTCAACAAATGAAGTACAATTTTTCCATAGGATACAACATGCTAAGTTTCTCTGGATAAGCTAGGTGTATCTCACATCTTTGATATCTCAGTATTTCTTACTTACAATGTGGTTTGATACAGTATTTCCTAGAAAATAGTATTTGTCTCCATGATTTCAGTAACAAATAATTTAGCAAAATATGATTGAAGTTTCAGCAATGCTGTATTAGGTGTTCAAACAAAAAATACACAGCTGAAGACAGCAACAATGTCACTCAACAAGTAAATATTTAAGGAGAAGATAGTGAAATAAATGGAGGGACTTGCTATCATACTAACCAGAAGCAAAAGTTTGGCAGTTGTACTTAATCCCAAACACTGGAAGTCTGATCAATATCTGCATGATAAAAGGACTCAAATCTTTTTGTCATGAGTAACAGTAGTTGCTTTCATGAGGAAAGAGGATGCTTTGTAGAATATAACCATTTCTAATCACACAGAAGATAAGTGATCAAACAAACCTCTCTTATAGGAATAGTTAAAATATCACAGTTACAAAGACTGTAGGAGAAAACAGAACTTTTCCCAAAAGAGCCTAATGCGTGCAAAATAAAGTATCAAAAAGACAAGCCATAATCAAACCTAGTTCATGATTAGATGCCTTTCCAGATCAAGAGATGGGAAAAAAGGAAGCATCAGAGTGAGAAAAAAATTGGGATTATGGGATGTTCTCCACGTGTTTCAAAACATTTGTATGGTATTTAAGTGAAAAGTGTAAGACCAACTTTATTCACATTCAACAGGAAACTACTCTAAGTTTCTATAAAACAAACCCATATTGTGTCCCACAAGAATGCCCAAAAAGATGAAAAGTTTCAAAACAAATTTAGTTAAAAAGGTCTGAGTCTAATGCAAGGAACTTTTAGTCATTGAACAAAGAAGACAAGACACCACACAGAGAATCCTGGCAAAAGTAAGCACATAAAACCAAACAGGAATCCATTTCCTTTCTTGGATGTAAGTACCACATGACACAAGACCTTATGAGAGAAAAGGATGTAAGGAAGGAGTTTGCATAAACCGTAAAAAATGTTTGGTCATTTAAATTAATACATTGCTAGTCACAGACATCTGCCAGCAAAGAGAAAACTTTACATGGTTTATTATAAAATTTGCTCCAGTATTTAAATTGCTCTTGGTGGTACTCTTATTTTCAGACATACTATTTTGATGTTTTATAAACCTTTGCATTCATAAACTAAAACCAAGTTCAGGTCTAACATACTGCGCAAGTCCCAGCTGCCTGGCAGAACCTAAGCTGATGTCCCAACTGCTTTCCAGTGATAAACATGATCAGTAGCTTAGGCTGGCTTTAAAATAAGGCCAGAAATAACATTTACTCAATCTAACGTAAAAACCACAGGGCCCCAAGTACTTTAATTTTAGTACAACCCACAGAAATTCCCAACACCCCATTCTTTACACATCCTTCAGTTAATTTCCATCAGGGTTCGTGAGTGGCTTGCTATATGAGACAGCTGGATTCTGCAGTTGTTCACATTCATTTTTTTTGGTTTATTGGTCAGAACTAGACAGGGTTAAATAAAGGATATGTTGGTTATTTAGGAGCCAAATTCGAGCTTCTGAGAAAAACTAAAGCTATTTTTGTGTAAGATTTTCCTGTTTCCTGCAAGACTTTCCTTTCCATAATAGTAGGAATAGTGGCCACGATGTGTGTGGGAAAGGCTAATATTACTTTTTACTCTTAAATATTAGCCTTTCTTTTGACTCTTTCCCCCAAAGCTTAAGTAAACAAGCATATGGCATTCCCTAGCAGCATTCCCTGAATTTCAGAATTGTTCTGTGCTGTCAAACCAAGAGGGAACAAGAATCATAATCAACAAATTGAGAACACTTCACGCCCATAATCAACTCCTTTTGCATTCATCCCTCAGGTTGTGTTAAAGAGTTTTGAAAATAAGCACTGTTATTTCATGAAAAACAATAGTCTTTCCTGAGGTCAAAGGTGAGGGATGACAAACAGCTTCTTAGAAGTTAATATTGCCATGTTACTTATGTTACTCTGATTGAAGTAAATGCATACATATATCATGCAAGGTATCGTATATAAATGCAATACAGAGACAGTAATAAACAACCATTGAACTTTACGTTGTTTTAAAGGTCTGCATAGACACCTGTCTTTAATATACTAAACTCTGTTAATAGTCTGAACTCTTCCTCCAATTGCAAAAGAAAAAGCCATAAGGATACTCTTATTTGTATACTGATAGTAACATTTAAATTAGATAGTGTCTCCTGTCTGAACACCTTCAAGTAGTAACAATCAAGGCTTCCACAGCTTTTGGGGTTGACAATTTCTATACATAGCAAAGAGAGACTTCCATGGAAGATCACACTACAGAACTATTGAGGAAATCGCAGGGGACTCCCTAAATGTAAAGATTCTAATACAAATTAAAATGTGCACTATATGTATATATTTACATGCAGTTCCTTATTTTAACTGACTGCAGTACAGAGACTCATTAAGAGGGACATTTTTTAAGAAAATGAAGCCTCAAAGAGAGAAATGAATCTGGTATCTGTGACAATATTCTGTACTGGATTCTCACCCCTAATTTGCATTATTCCCAACTCTAAGACTACTGTTAAGTTTCATTCGTGAAGATAATTTCTTTATGCTCTTTTCTTTCAACTCTTGGGAAGACAAGGTATTTATATCTCACTACAGAGCTGCCAAACATAACTGAAACCAGTACAACAGTTGTCAGCATCTGATGTCAACTGAAAAGGCCAAAGCCTATTTAAGTTTGCATATGGCAAACTGATCTCCAGAGAGAACTTCTGATTCCAGGGAAGGAATATGGCTGTCAGACAGCCAACTATGACAGCCACACTGCTGAGAACCTATAAAAAGATTTTTCCTTTGTCTTGTTAAAGAAAGCTGATGTTTCTTATTTTAAGTTGAAATTGATATAATCAGATACTGGTAACTGAAAGTAAAAATTCTGAAATTTTAACACAGATTTTTGTTTCCTGTCGAAGAAAAGGTATAGTGAAAATATTCATATGCAGGAGGATAAATATGGCCTGTCTGACAACTGATATATTTATAATAAAAGTACGTTCTACAGTAGAAGCTTGTAACTTTCTTATCTCACAACTGTTAACACGCAAAGAAGAATGACTAGAATATTTTAAAATTCCTATTATTTACAATTGTCCACACATTATTTAGTAATATGATAAAACCAAAATTCACTTTTACTACAATATCATAGTAATATCTGATTCCCAGTCAGTTGAAAAGAAAATTTACTTTTCCCCTCTTGGAAAAAGAGAAGTGGAAAAAAGAAAAAATAACCAGTCAAAGTGAAGACTGAGTGAACACCGAGTAAAAAGGTGGCAAAGTTTTCTTGTATACAAGACATAACCAACAGGTCATGAAGCCAAAATAAACATTCAGGTTATACTAACAATATGAGGAAATAAAACTAAAAACCCTGGAGGCATCTCACCTTTAGCTCTGCTTGTGTGAATTCTGCCACGAACCCAAACCACTTCATCAGCCTTCTCCACTGTCAAGTCTTTTATTCGAATCAAAACTCTATCTGAATTACAGAAAAAAAATCACATTTTAAAACGGTTTGGTTTTTTTTGAAGCAAAACATTTTTCACTTTAAACTCCAAATACATTTTCTATCATTGTTAAAATTTATAATAAATCCAAAACATTATTTTTTGTATCTACAGCTTAATAGAAGTACTGAAAACACACAAGATCCCATTTCCTTTCTCAGTGAACTGTACTTGATCAAGTAGTTTTAAATTGGTTCAAGCTTATTGTTTGACTTATAGAGCAGGGTCAAACTGCACTAAAACAAAAGCAAGACTGACTGTAGTTCACGGATGGCAGAACCCAGCATGACTACACTAGTTTTGATAGGACTTCACTGTGCTGCACTGTACTACCTGCACTTATTAGTCTGAATTTCTGCTAGCTAAGGGATGTCTGCCCTGCTCCTCCACTGTGTGATGTGAAAGTTGGTATCTTGAACACAGCAAAACAAAGGCTCAGAGGTGACACGACTGTTCTCTGTATCTACTTAAGTAGGGTGAATATCACTGTAAAATAATTATTATTTAAAATGGAAAGAAATCACAAATAAATGTGCATTAGAAATTAAAAGAAGATTTATTTTGATAAAAACACTAGCATTTTTGAGCAACTAGAGTATTACTGTGTAAAACCAGTAAAACTTATTTTAAGAGAGAATCTGTGACAACTTGATCAAGCACTACTATCATAGGAACCAGGATTCATCAGAAAGAACACGTCAAATTCTATGTACCCAAGAAAGCTAAATAACAATAGGAATGCATGGTTTGGAAAGGATAGATTTTGGGTAGTAAAGGAAAAAATAAAAATTATCAAGGAAAATATTTTTAAATAAATCAGGGCTTTAAAAATTGTATATCGCCATTATAAACTGCCAATATGCTGGCTGCATGCCACTATTCCTTGAAATGTACTTGTTTAATTGTATTTTTCATAGATTTTTGGCCAAATGTGTTTTTACATGGTCTCAAACACTTATTTCTTACAGTATCTACAAATCAGTTAGAGGATATACATAGCATTGCATAGAACCTCAAGAGTTCTAACAGCTACACTTACTCATTTACAGTTCGTATGTGGTTAAAACCACTGCTTATTAGACAAAAAAAATCTTCAAGGGAGATATTGATCCTTATGGGTCTCTTCCAACTCGAGATATTCTATGATTCTATGACATATAACACAAGCAAATTCACTCTCTCTGCCTTTCATCAGAGCCTTCTCCCTTGTTTCAAAATAATGTTAAATTTACTAAGACACTTCCACTCTAGACTTTTCCCGCCAGAACTTTTCCAAAGTTTGCCTACCCCAGGTTTCCATCTGCCGTTCTGGACTCCTTCCCTCTGTCTCTGAATACCAGTAACAGCTTGCTCTGCAAGCCTATTATTCTGCACTGGGAATTTTAGGGGGTTGAAAATGTTTATTAGCTTATGCTCAGGGCAATGCAGTTTTTTCTTTACAGACACACATCAAAACCAGAACAGAATGAAAGTGCACAGAGAAATGTGACAGGAAATTGGCTCAAATATATTAATAATGCGTGTGTGTGTGCACGCATGCACTGGGGAAGGCAGAAAGGGGAATAAAGACATTATCACTTCCCAGCAACTTCTGATGTTCAAACTTTATCAGTATAGTACTATAGGAAATACGCAACCAGCACAACCCATAAGCTTTAGTATTTCTAAGAGTTTGATATTCAGATAGTTAAAATTACCTCAGTCAACTTAAAACTGTACTGTTAGAAACTTAAAACATTTTCCAGGCACAAGCATAAAGACAGAATGAAGTGTTACCCTTTTTATGGATCCTTAGTGTTTTAGGAACCATCTGCATTAGATAAATACTTTTAAAAGTCTTTTGGATACATAGTGGTTCATGTTTCATCAAGACTAAACAAGACACCTTTAACACAAAAATTTTTATATGGTACGAATTATTTAAAACTATTTCACCTTTCATAAAAAGGGTAATAAAACAATATCCAAAAAGAGACATCATAAAGTCATTTTTTTCAACAGCTGATCACAGAATCACAGTATGGCTGAGGTTGGCAGGGACCTCTGGAGGTCATCTGGTCCAACCCCCTGCTCAAGCAGGGCCACCTAGAGCCAGTTGTCCAAGATCATGTTCTGACGATTTTGTTTCCCTCCACGGAGGGAGACTCCACAATCTCCCTGGGCAACCTGTGCCAGTGCTTGGGCACCCTTACGGTAAAAAAATGTTTCCTGATGTTCAGAGAGAACCTCCTGTGTTTCTGTTTGTGCCCATTGCCTCTGGTCCTGTCAATGTGCTCCAGTGAAAAGAGCAAGATGTAGCAACTGTTATGTCACTTGGCTTCCTTCCTTCAACACTTCCCAAATCTAGTCGTCTTCTCCTCTCATTTCTAAGAAGTCTGTAGTTTGTGATAATGTCTACATTTGTTAGCGTAAGCAATTGTTTGTCTTTGTCACTCATTTTCTCTTGTCCAACCAACATATGGTAGCTCAAATCTTCCTTCTGTACTCACATATCATTTCACCTGGAATTCCTTTCAGTTCATTTCTATCTCTTCCATGTTAAAAATGAAGTTTCTTGTTCTCACCTTTAAGGTCCTCCCACTATACTCTTCAGACTACCACCTACTTGTTCTTTCACAAAAGAAAACTATACTTACATTTTCTGTCTTCTTGCCACATAAACACTTACAATTAAATAATGCAAAAATAAAAGATGTTTTAAATCATGCTACAGTTGCAGTGAAGACAAGGAACAAAGATGTTAAAAGAAGTTCAAACAAAACACTCCGTAAGTCTGAAATTACACTTCCAGCCCCAATTCAATATTCATGCTATCTCACTTTCATTGCCATTTTGGATCATGTTTAAAGGGAAACTGACTCTATTTTTTCGTCTCCTTCATGTATAGCACAATCTCTTCTTTTCAGTATACTAAATATCCTTATCTTTCTCTTGGAACTCTAACCTCTTCTAAACACGGGAGGAGAGGATAAAAACCCAAAAAGCTGTGTGCGTTATACAAGTCAAAATCACTTTTCCACCCCCAGACCTCCATTCCCTGCCTGTCACATCAGCCTGTTTGCTAAGTTCATTTATCTTGCATCATGGAGTTCTGAAGAGCACGATCAATATTTCTGCTGTCTCTGTGAAGTGCCAGAATCTTCACAACGTTGGATAAATTTGAAAAAGAGAAGGTAAGTTTAATAAAAAACCCTGAAAGCCAAAAGCAGTATAAGATGAAAGCAGCTTCCAGGGAGGGGAGATGAAAGTAATGGGGCTGAAGGGAGAAAAAGGGAAAGGCAAATGGAATTTTACTAGCAATCATAGCCTCAAGCAGGCAGGAAGGACTAAAAGACATGATGTAACAGGAAGTGAGACAATCAGATAGCCAGGGCAGCCAACATGAGCAGAAGACAGACTAAAGCGGGCCAAGAATGAAGGCACAGGTGTGTGTGAGCAGGGCGGAGCATCTATGCAGTAACTTTGTGACCATGTGAAAAGAGTTTTAATTTGCCTGCAGAGGAACAAGAATCTATGAGTATGGCAAAAGGACAATAAGCCTATCCCTTGGAAAGGGAGTATAATTTGCTCCAATCACTCTAAGCTTTTTAACCTCCCACATCCAGCCAGTGTCCTCAGGACAGCGCAGCTACTACAGCAAGCCTAAAAGCAACAGTGCCGCAGACGTCCCACTGAGCTCCTACCCACGTCTGTGCTGTCTGTATTGTCTGTTGGCTCCAGTTACCAGACGGTATCTGGATCTGCACATGTCATACCACAATTTGTTATTCTGACTTAGACATGGCATGTACCCACACAGACTTCATAAACAAACAAAATTAATACAGTACAAACAGATGGGAACACCTGCATTTGTGCTTCCCCACCACCCGCTGCCCCAAGCAGTAGTTCCTCCAAGACACTCAACGCAAGCAGAGTACTTTTGAGGAAAAGCATATATACACAACTGATGCTGAGTGATGACTTCACCCTCCTGTGAGTCCTTTCATAAGAGCTCTCCCTGGCAGGAACTACTGAATCTTTAAATAAGAGGGCATTAGCCTCAAGGAAGGGACTAGGCTGATCTTGAACTTTCTGATTATAGGCATTTTGGTTTTTATTGTTACCTAATTTTGGTGTTCCGGGTAACCATCTTCTAAAAAACGGAACAGCAGGCGTGTTGTAGGTTGCATTTTAAGCCCAATGGAAAACCTACTCAATCTTGTCACACTGGCTGAGACTTCTGTTTTTTAAACGAAGATTGAGGATCAAGGGGACAACAGGGCTAAATACAGCACTCAGCTTTTTTCATATCATTTCCTGTAGCTTTCGCCATTTTCCTTCTCAACATATTTTTTTCTCCACAGTATTTTTGAGTGTTTCTTTTGAATATGTGACAGATGGCAGGGCAGACTTTCTCCAAGAGAGCAGGATTTGATCGACCATCTCAATCTCCCAGTTTGGGTCCCCCACACAGTTGTTTGCTCTGGGGTGTGAAACTGGCAGAGAAAACACAGCTTGCAGAAACTCTACTGAGCCAAATGTCACCGCAGAAGAGTGTAGGGAGAGGAGATCCCATAGAGCAATCTTTCAGCCTACAGTCAGCACTGCAGGTTAACCAGGCAGACGCTAATTTGGAGAAGTTACATTTTTCTTAATATTACATCTTTTAGGTTGCGACTGCACACCAATTTATAGA
Source organism: Phoenicopterus ruber ruber (assembly GCA_009819775.1). Lineage (NCBI taxonomy): Eukaryota > Metazoa > Chordata > Aves > Phoenicopteriformes > Phoenicopteridae > Phoenicopterus > Phoenicopterus ruber. Next base: position 36,462,165 of record CM020220.1, read on the forward strand.
CTGTTAGGTGGTTACACATAACTATGGATGGCTGTGTTCCTGCCCCTTCCAGCAGTCATCAGACCTCTAGCCAACTTCTTTCACTTTGCTAAGCTGGCTAAACAAGTTGTTATTATTAGCACGTTGAAACAGATCAGAAGACCCAGCATCAGGAAGAGGGAGACCACAGCAGCCAGCAACTGGGCTGGCTTACGACGTGATTTCAACTTTAGTTCCCCTTATTTGACAGCTAGTACGTATTTTATTCAATAATGACTGTTAATACAGTCTCTAGTGATTTTATTGTCCTGTTTTACATTCTTGACATAATGTTCCCCTTCAGTTGGTTTTAACCTATGATTGCTTTTGTGGCTCCGCCTCTTCCCTACATTCTGCATTTCCCTTCCTAAGGGAGGTCAACCAAAACAACCATTCAGAGGAGAAAAAAATCACCTAATCACAGATGATGTTCCTTTTTTACATTTCACTATGAAGAAGTTACAAGAAGACAGTCTATTACCTTCCCTCGTTCCTGTTTCATGTACTGAATAATATGAAGATTAATATTTCTTGGGATGTTGGTCTGGGAGATTGTTCTCCAGCTGACAAGTCTTTCTGAATCCCAATTCCCCAACAGTATAAAATGAGCATTTCCTGAATTCACAGTGGTGTGAATAATGATAAAACCCATAAATATTAATATATAATATTCATGGATTTGGTGCTCATATGCAGGAGTAATGAAGGCTGCATAAGCAGACAGATATCCTACTCAGAGAGAGAGCACTGTTGCAGCAAGCCATAGCAGAACTTACTCCAAACAAAGAAAAAACCTGACATCTCAGGACTCAGTAAATTATAAATAATAACAATGTAGTCCAAAAAAAAAGCCTGCAGTGATGGACAGAGACAAAAACTGACAACCTGCGCAGTAAGTGGTCCAGGCAAGGGCAAAGACTGAGATTCCATAACCACTCTGGACTCAGCTCCAATATCCAACCACACTCATGATTTTTTTTCCTTCTATCTAATCAGAATTGACTGTGTTCCAACTTGTGCCCATGACCTCCCGTCCAATTACTACACCGCTTCAAGAGTCACAGAATCACAGAATGGTAGGGGTTGGAAGGGACCTCTGGAGATCATCTAGTCCAACCCCCTGCTAGAGCAGGGTCACCCAGCGCAGGCTGCACAGGGCTGCGTCCAGGCAGGTTTTGAATATCACCAGAGAAGGAGACTCCACACCCTCCCTGGGCAGCCTGTACCAGGGCTCTGGCACCCTCACAGGGAAGAAGTTTTTCCTCATGTTCAGGCGGAACTTCCCATGTTCCAGTTTGTGCCCGTTGCCCCTTGTCCTGTCGCTGGGCACCACTGAGAAGAGCCTGGCCCCATCCTCTTGACACCCGCCCTTGAGATATTCATAAGCGTTAATGAGGTCCCCTCTCAGTCTTCTCTTCCTCAGGCTGAACAGCCCCAGCTCCCTCAGCCTTTCCCCACAGGAGAGATGCTCCAGTCCCCTCATCATCTTTGTAGCCTCCGCTGGACTCTCTCCAGTAGTTCCTCATCTTTCTTGAACTGGGGAGCCCAGAACTGGACGCAGGACTCCAGATGGGGCCTCACTAGGGCAGAGTAGAGGGGGAGGAGAACCTCCCTCGACCTGCTGGCCACACTCTTCTTAATGCACCCCAGGATGCCGTTGGCCTTCCTGGCTGCAAGGGCACATTGCTGGCTCATGGGGAGTTTGTTATCTACCAGGATTCCCAGGTCCTTCTCCACACAGCTGCTTTCCAGGAGGTCACCCCTAACCTGTACCGGTGCATCGGGTTGTTCCTCCCCAGGTGCAGGACCCTGCACTTGCCCACGTTGAACCTCATGAGGTTCCTCTCCGCCCAACACTCCAGCCTGTCCAGGTCTTGCTGAATGGCAGCACAGACTTCCAGTGTATCAGCCAGTCCTCCCAGTTTCATGTCACCAGCAAGTCTGGCTTTATCTTCTCTACACCCTCCTATTAAGTAGCTTTAAACAGTAATAAGATCACCCTACAGCTTCCTCTTCTCCAGCTCCCTCAGCCTCTCCTCAGAGATCCTGTGCTCCGGTTCCCTGAGCAATTTGGTAGCTCACCATTGGACTGGCTCCAAAATGTAAATGTCTTCCTTGCACTGGAGAGCCCAAAACTGGACACAGAACTCCAAATGCAGCCTCACAAGTGCCAAATGTATTCAAATAAAGGGAAAGAACGGCAGCAGGATTTGAATGAAAAAGTTTGGTAAATGATTTCTCAAACAAGTACTGTAGATATCTAGTATATAACTTCTCCTGCCCCCCCGCTTTTAAAAAACCTTTTTCATTTTTTAACTGACCTGGTTTCTCTTGGGATTGTATCATTGATGACACTCCATATCTTTCCTTAGCATAATCCTAAAATGGAGGTGAGAAACATACATCAAAGAAGAATACACAAAAAGATGAACAAAATCATTACAAATTTAACTGAGGTAATACAAAACAATTAGCTGTAATATTAAAGTCAAGAAATTGTGTTTCAGACTCTTAGAGATACACTAGTGAGAGAAGATAATTGTGCCCTGTAAGGAAAAAAAAATCCAACAACAGCAAACACACATTAGGATCATTATTTGCTGCACAGAAGTTAGTATGAATACCTCTGCAAAAAGCCTACTCCTGAAAAGATATTTGAGTCCTACAGAAGTAGATCCATGGCTAAGTATTTCTTTCTAATATTCAGATACACCAAGAAATCCAGCAAATCACATGTCATTATGACAGCCAAAGCAAGCTTGACTGACTACTACCAAGACTACTACCAAAAATCTGTTAGGTAAGACACAGGGCCATGGGGCCTCTTCATCAAAAGGATCACAATTCTAGTTTCCCAACTAAGCCCCCTCATTTCCAAATTTTAAAAAAAAAAAAAAAAAAAAAAGCCTTGGTTTACTTATTTTATTCTATTCAATATATGAACCTAAGTTTATTCTAAAAACTTTACTTGGGGGTCTCCATTTCTCTGCTTTTGATGAATCCGTGGCCCATGTATAATTTTACGGAAGCCACCTATACTCAGAATTCCTTACTGCTGATGCATTTTTGGCTTTTCAACAGCAAAACTGATTTTATAACAACATGAACTGATGCTTGTTATTAACACTTTTTTTTTCTTTCTTCTTGAAGAAATACTAGCCTCCAATTTTTCAGCACTGATCTGTGATCTTCCAACACAAGACAGAAACATCTGCCAGGCCAGCAGGAGCCCCCGGTGCCCCTGCAGAAGCGGCCTGCAATGGAGCAGCAGCCCAGGTGTTTCTGCAGGGGACTGCAACGGGCGAAGGGCACAGGGACAGGGCAGGGCAGGGCTGTTTCGCATCACGCAAGCATGGCCTCCTCCACCCGCACACGGGGAGATCGGACTCCAGCGGAGCTCAGGAGACGCCGTGTGACCGGAGAAGGGCAGAGCTCTTCACCAAAGCACGAACTGACCGGGCCCGGCGAAGGGGGAGGTGGACAGGCAGGGCAAAAGCAAAAGGCTGCTCTGCCCTCGGGCCCGGCCTCCCCACCCCTCAGGGGACGCTGCCGCCAACCCCTTCAGCGCCGGCCCCTCGGGCGGCTCCAACCCCTCGCTAGGCCGGACCCTGTCCCTTCCCCCTCTCGGGACAGGCAGCCTCGACGCCACGCCCGCCCCGTCCCTGCGGAGACCCACATCGGCCGCCGATGACTCTTCGCTCTCCGGGCGGCGGTCCTGGCCCTGGCCGCGGCCGGCGGCGCTCGGCATCCTGCTGCAGCCGGCACGGCCCCTCACAACCCGGCACGGCTCGGCTTGGCTCGACCCCACGCGCCACGCCGCTTCCGCGCGCCCGCCTCTCGCGAGAGCGGCGGCCGCAGCGCGAGAGCGCCGCGCCCACCCCGCGCCGGCCGGCCTATCGCGAGAGCTGAGCCGGCGCTGAGGGGCTGTGCCTAACGGCGGGCCGCGCGCGCGCGCGGCCAACGGCTGCTGCCGCGGGGCGGGGGGGGGCGAGGTACCCTCAGCGCGGGGCTCCCACCGCAGCACCCTCAGGGCTGAAGGAGATGTCGCTTCCCTCCCTGCGACAGGTGGGGCTGTTCCTTGCCGCCCCCTCCTCTCCTCAGAAGGCGAGCGGCAGCCGCAACGGTCGTTTTCACGAAACTGCCGCCGTCCTGACGAGGCTCAGCGCCTCCAGCCCTGCTCTGATGCTGAGGCGAAAGCTGCCGTCCCGCAGTGGAGGTGTGCTGGCCTGGGCCGCGGCTGTGAGGCTTGGCAGCGGGTGGGTTTGGTCATCGCTCGCCTTGCTTTGCAGTCTGGCACATTATGGCCTGACGTAAACGTGTTGGAATGTAAGGTGGCTAACTAAATTGCTCGGCTCAGCTTGGTAGCCGAGCCAAAGTGCACTTTTGTTCTATCTCGCCAGCAAACTTGGCTCACCAGTGCTTACCCTGATAGCAGTTTAGTCTCCTGTCCCCCTGCTAATCCCACTGTTTATTATTAGTTAGCTAAAACCCCAAAGTAGGTCTGGTAGTTCGGGGAGAATGAACATTAGTGGAAATCCAGGTGTTTCCCTCCAGCTGGGCGCTTAAATCAATGCTATGGTATTGAGGCCGGGCCTCACTGCAGGTGCCAACTTTCAAATGACAGAAATCAAAGTTGCAAGCAGCTGTTGAATCCTATGGCCATAGATTGTTTATTTTGTGCAGGATGAGAAGAAGGAGTTAGCTGTCCTGATTTAAATTGCAGTTTTGAATTTTCACATTTGACTAGCTAATCCCTCTTGCGGTATCAATTAGAGTTCTTCATTTCCTGTTCTACAGTTGTTTATTTTACAGCGCTTTGTACTGCATTGGTTCAGCATCTCTTCTCGTGGGAATCCCCTTGCAAAGTTCCCCTTCTGCCTCTGTCTCGGAGAATTATGCACTTCACCATAAGACTGCATAGCTTTCACAAAATGCTTTCTTCTCATGCAAAACTCTGTTGCAAAGAATTAAGATCCAGTAACAGAGAAGGCAAATCACAGTCAGTTTTCATCCCTCCTCACCACAAGAAACAAAGTCCTGATAGTAGGTGTCATGTACTTAAACGCTAATGTAACAGTAACATAACACGTGGATTTCTTACAGCGTGTCAGTTGTGTCTTTTCTGTTACCTGTCACTTAGAACACAAGGCTGAGCAGAACCACTGCTGAACCTTAACTAACAGACAGATGCAAATCTTGTGCCTCACCACAGAGTAGACAGTACCATCTGTATGACAGAGTGCTCTGTAATTCTCGGCATTTCACTGACTTTGCTGCGAAATTCAATCAAAACAAACCAACCTTGTAACCCTTATTTTTATGCTGGGAGTCTTCCAATAGTGAATAGCATAATGAGTATTTCCTCCGGGGCAAATAACCTGAAGGTGGTTCTGAAGGAAAAATCCTTTTAATATAATGAGGGTGTTAACTGAAAACAAAATATAGCCATTTAAGTGGCACTGTAGCTAATTATTCCATTGCCAAACTTTCAGAAGCAGCATTTTCCAGGGTTCATGCTCTCAGGTCATTTGCCCAGAATCCCTTTGTATTGCAGTGCAGACACAGGTTTTTTGAACAAAATTCTACAATACACTGAAAATAGAAAAATAAAGTAATTTGAGGAAGAATTACTGACAATAATTATTTCATATTTGGTTAAATAAACCCCTCAAAATTCTCCATTTAGTTTGAGTCTGCAGCAAAAATTTATTTTTCCATATCCATCTCGCTAAATTTATTACAAATCTTCTGTTAAGAAAACAAAACACTATGTGCAGATGATGTAGCTCATCTGCTGCGCCTTCTGTTTCATTGCACTATTATTGAAAATCATGTAATTGGGGCAGTACCTGCAGTGAACCTTAGAGTGATAAGTAGGAGCAAAGCCGGTGCTGGGCCCGGGTGGGAGGCGGAGGGGCAGGGGGACCTGCCGGGCGGCCAGCGCTGTCCCCTGGGCCTTCGCCGAGGATTACCAAATGGAAATGACATCACCCGCAGCCAATCGGGGGGCCCCGGGGGTACAGCTGGATGGAAGCCATATTCCACTTAAGTAACAAGACATGACATACCATGTGCTAATGCTAAATAATTTATCCCTCAGGCATATAGTGAATTGCAAAGCCAAGCTGAGGCCTGGTCAACAGTTTGTAGTTTAAATTAAAACTGGCTTTTCCATCTTAAAGGGAGGGAGGGGGTTGTCACCTATTGTGATCAAAAGTGGAATGCAGAAATCTGGGGTTCTCCTCTCCTCTCCTCTCCTCTCCTCTCCTCTCCTCTCCTCTCCTCTCCTCTCCTCTCCTCTCCTCTCCTCTCCTCTCCTCTCCTCTCCTCTCCTCTCCTCTCCTCTCCTCTCCTCTCCTCTCCTCTCCTCTCCTCTCCTCTCCTCTCTCCTGTTATAATTTTATCTAATCAAAACACTTTTTAGTGATTCGGGGGATGTACTCCACATATCTCTTATTAACATGCAGGAAAATTTTAGAGCACGTTTTAAGTCTCTGTGAATAATGATATCCAATATATCCTTGAAACTTAGGCATTAGCACCTATAATATCCTAAACTGAAGCTATTCCAAAATTTGGTCAGATGTGTATTTGTGTTACAAATGTTATATGAGCGTTTCCATAGCAGAGTCGTAAATGTATCTCATTAGGAATCCAGAGGCATTTGCTTCTGCTTAGGCTGAAGATCACGCCCAGTCAGTCTCTTTTCTGGATGGTTTGAGTACACAGAGGCTGGATATGATGTTAACCACAGCATTTTGTTGCCCGCTGCTGGCTACTGGAACTCACAGTGTAGCTTTTCCAACTCAGTGGTCCAGCTAAGCTTGGCCAAACCTTTGACATATTTTTGCTAAAATGCAATGCTGTTCTTACTTAAGAGCTGGATGCCACAATATGCTAAACAACACTTCTATTGAAACCACAAGAAGGTGAAAGTAGTCAGCACCTTCCATAATTTATCCTTATGTATCACTTCACAAAAATAGTGGCTCAAATATTCTTTAATCTTCCAGTGTACTATTGATTAAGAAATGAACAGTTAAAATACGTACTGTGTTGGTGGGAAGGAGATAGGAATTGCCTTTAAGTTATTTTAGGGTAAGAAATTAAAAGGGCCTATGGAATAAGTGAGAATGTATTTACCTAGTCTCTACATGTTTGGCTAGTTAAAACCTGGAGAGCATGAAGTGGTACAGAGTTAAAAGGAGCATGTGGAAAAAAATACAAAACAAATTGGTCGGGTCTCTGAAAGGTCTTCAGGGAATTCAGCTTTATTGCCACAATAGTACACTTTCGAGTATGCAATTACTCATTGTCATGGAAAGGGATTTTGAAGATTTCTCTTATTTTGGATGCTGCAAAGCATGCTTAATTTAAGTAAGAGGTTGCATTTGATTTTTCCTTTCCATATTTGTTTACTTAGCTAGGTTCTTGTATGATTGTCAGGCCGATATCCAAGTTCCCCTTAGATAACAAAAAGAAAAAAAAAACCCACAAGTGAAAAAAATGCAGCAGCAGCTAAAAAATGCATATATTATTTATTTTTAAGTTATATAAGTTCATAATGTGCATTCTGTGATAGGGAAAGCTTTTCTATTAATAATTTTCAACCTTGGCAAAAATGCATTTTTGTAATTGATCATTCTTTTTTTACTCAAACATTTGCACAATGAGTAACAAAGCCTTTGCATCTAAATCCAAGTAGGAACAGAATTTGGCAAATCTAATTCCTTCCTGGATTTTCGCAGCTCTACTTCCTTTAGGAAGTTTTTAGTCAATGGGAAACAAAGGCTTATTGAAAGGATTAAAGTTACAACTATTCTCTTTGTTTTAGAGCTTCAATCATGGTTTTCCTCTAGTAAACAACATTTGCAATTAATAAAACTTCTAAAAAAACAGGAACTTTGGGGAAGTACGTGCTTATGATAAGCAGCAGGATTTCTTTTAACAGAACTCTATACAAAGGTGTAGTCTTTTTAAGTTAAGACAATGATAACAATTGAGGTTCTGAATGCATTTTAAAAGTGTTCCTTCTGATAAACACAAGACAACACGCTCTACAGTCAGAGATGGGCAATACATTTAAATAGGATATATCTTGTCAACAGTTTATTGTGTCCCCAAATGATTTTAAATAGCTGCAAACAACTCACATTTCATATCATGCAGAAACCTAGTAATCATGTCTTACTCAATGAAATATCTATGCCCATTGGACATACAGGACTGCATATATTTATGAACGATTACCCATAAATTGTTTATTGTTTCCTTTATATGATGCTTGAAAAAGGCATTTGGATAGCAGTTATCTGTGCATGAATAAGAACACATGGAATATTTAATCTTTATAATTTATCTTTTACTGGTTTTATGTCGTGAAATATCTTATGAATATTTTCATATTTATGTCAGCTGTATTTTTCTTACTCACTTTATGTGTTTGCTCCCAAGGAATTATCACCTGTCAGAGGTAAACTGAGGGAAACGTCATAACTTTGTTGACGGCCCTCCCTGGAGGGCAGTGTGGAGCTGCGGGATGATTGGGACTGACTGTTGCAGGGGACATTTCATGAACAGCTCAACTATTGTTCTTACCCAAGTGTCCAGTTCTTTTTCTGGGGTGGCTTATGTCCAAAGGGTGCTGAAAACAGCAATCTGGAGAATAAAGGAACTGCAGTTCTGACTGGCGCCTTAAGTGCAAGCGCATTGTTGTTTCTTACATGCCATTTCTCATTTACAAAAAGCATCTTAAGCCATTGTCCTTAGGATGATAATTTTTACACTTTTATCTTGCACGTAGGCAGATTTTTTCTTTCAGATTTTTTCGAGTAGATGTTCCTGTGAACTGAGAGAATCTTTGCTAACCTTTAACCCAGAGTCAACTTCTGGTGAAGTTATAAACCTTTAGAAGCGGAAGGTTTTAATGGGAATCCTGACTCAGACTTTATTTCAGCAGCAGAACAGTGCTCTGTTATCAGGAGAATGTGAGTCAGGCACCAACAGTAAATCTGATCTTTGAGATCGTCCATTAAGAGTAAATGTTCTTTGTTGCCGTCTGAAACAAACAAGAAACAGAGACGAGTCATCTAAATGATTAAATGTGACACAGAGGATGTTAAATACTATTTTTCAGACATTTTCCTGCAGCAATCATAAGCTATTTTGTAAACGAAGTGTGTTATTGATTAAGGGTGCTACACCAGACATTCTGCATTTATACATGGAATCAGATTGTGAAGATAGCCACATAGAAATTTGTAGGTTAGTGTAAATGGACAGACTGATTCCTAGAGGAAATAAGCGTTAGCATGAGAACAACAGCTGAAGTAAAATCCCATAAGCCAGGAAAAACAGCTACACAATTACACTAACAGGTGGTTGGTTTCAAAACAAATTTCAAGGTCTGACAGCTCTGTGCACCTGCTTTGGGCTGATTTCTTTTAAGGACTTGGATTTGGTATGAACCATTGATAAAAACCATAATTCTTTGTGTCTGAGAAAAGTCATCATTACCATATAGTGATGATAAACTACTAAAGCTTTCTAAAAGTAGTACTTAGCCAAAAGGTACTATAGGTCATTCTGCACACTCTGTCATTATAGCTCAAGCTTTTCTCTACCAGAGAGCTTCAGGCAAACACCGTTAGGATCAAACCTCTCCTTCTGTAAACTGAGATAATTCCATCTCACTAGAGTGGTGTGATTTGAATTAGGTATGACTTCAGCCTTTGCCTTCACCATCATAAGAAAAATCAAGTTTTATTTGATAGGGGGTTTCGACAAAAATATTCAGCAAATTCTGTTATAAAGGTTGTACTCTTTCTTCTAAATTTCTTTTAGTTGTTAACATTTCATTTAGGGAGGTTTTTTCTTTGCTTATATTTGTTCTCAGTGTATAGGCATTTTTCCTGAGTTTTGGACAAAAGAAGGATGGTCATTTTCATGTTGGGGAAAAAAATGAAAACATGCTTTTATCTTTCAAATGTCTGTACTGGTGGTCCTTTATGGATGGCTCCCACATGTCAGTAAGAAATAGTATAAATCTTCAATTTGATCAGAACAGATTGATAAATGTAGCATTGTGGGTTGAGGTCACTTATTTTCTACAGAATTGATAAGAGGTTTTCAGAATGGTCTAAATACCTAGAAATTCAAGTTCCTCTAATTTTCAGGTAGTAGAATTACATATAGTGCCAAGTTTATCACATCTCTGTAAGATCTGGGCCTTTATTTTGAACACCGCACTTTGCAAACCTAACATGTCATGTTTTTATGTGATGCAATCCTGAGTTCTAGAAATGTGTTTTGTTGGTTTCTTCAAGAGGGAGCAGGAGAATATGATGCCAATTTTCACCTCTGAGCAACTAGTGTGATTAAATGATATGCATACCTACAGCCTAGTACCATTCTAGGGACACCAGTGTGACCTGCACACTATGCAAACTGCGGCTACTTTTCACTGCTGTACTTCCCCTCTCCTCTTGTCTGTTGCGCAAAACTTGTAGGCATTTATAAACTTTATGGTGTTCAAGATTGTGGGGAATGCATACAGAGCTGCTTGTTTAGTTCTTTATCCTACTGTGGGGGTTTCCCCTCTACATTTTGCTGGTTTTTTAAGATATAAAATGATGAGTATATGGTTCACAGATGGTACCAGAGAAACAGATGAACAGGGTCATTAACCTGACATATCCCACCTCCTTTTTACAAATGAAAATGCAGATCTACATGATAACAGGTTTTTGTTTTAACTGTCCTTCATTCAGAATAACTAAATACACTACCTGACAGCAGGGTGGTTTTTTTTTTCCCCTGAAGATTCTGTTGCTCAGACCTTGATAGATTACTCCTTGTTTTGGACATTCCTGTTAATTTTGCTTGGCTGCAGTATATAATTTAACTATATGACTATGAAGGTCTGTCTGTTAGTTTTTCATATTTTTGTAGTTACATTCCAGATTCCATGATCTGTAGACTTGAACCCATCTACCTGGAAAATCAGATGTGAAAGATACTAAGTTACACCTCGTGAAATATACTTAAAATGTGCATCTTAATTTGCTGTGTCAGTTTATCTAGGTTTGCAGTGGTTTTGCCTTTGTTGTAGTTATTCAGCTAATAAAGACTGGGGTGCCTTTTTTTTTTGTTGTTGTTGTTGTCAACTAAGGCAGACACTAGCACAAACTCAAAACCTCAGCTGCCTTCCTTGAGGAAGAGTTAGCAAAGCTGAGCATTAGGTTCAAGAACTGGGTGCAAGGTTTTATCACTTGAAGCTACAGAAAAAAAATTAGAGAAGATCATATGGATGAAGAATCTGAGGATCTGCAAATTTTCCATAATGAATATCCAACAGCAAGCCAGGGACAATAGTCTTTTCTACCAGTGAGCTAGTGGAGACTGGCTGTCCACAGTACTGTCTTAAAGGTTAGCCTCTGTGGTAACCTGCATTTACACCAAATTAAGTTCAATGTGAAGCCACACCCTCAGACTGAACGACTCCTATAAATGGACCCCTATCCATTTCAGACAAAGTCATCCAGGTTAGCGAAGCTCTGCCATTTGGCTGACCTTATTTGAAACACAATGGTGAACAGACAGGATAGATAAAGGTTAGCAATTTCCACTGAAGTGTAGCGTGGTGAACAATTGAGAAAGAGCCAGTGGGCAGTAGCTTGTACGATACAGCTGTATGCAAAGGCATACTTGTCTATAGTGTGAATCATTCTGAGAAGATGTGCATCTTAGGTTTTCTGCGTTTGCAGACTACCACTATGCTCACTGCGCTGCTGTGACTACCAGTTTCTTTATCCAGTATGAAGGCTGCTTACAGTTGTGTTGTATTCTCATGTATCGGTAGATTTCAACCTGCTATGGAGTGATCCTTTGTCACTTTCTTAGAATGTGGCTCTAAGCTTTTCAGAGGGTCAGGACATCTCAGGACTTAGCTTTGAATGCTTTTCTCAGAAACCTGACTGTTGAAGAGTGCTCAGATTTTAAACTGAAAGATTTGACCCACTTTGGAGGGGAAGAAGAACAAATAGAACTGCAAGTGGGAAGGTCACCTTTAATAGCACATGAACTACTTCTTAACAAGCTTTACAATTGCTTTGTTTCTTCCTCTCCTAGTGCTGTAAACATGACTAGCCAAAGGAAGACCTTAGAAAACAAGTCAAGGAAGCTACAAAGGCTGTTGAGAAAGCAAAGAAGCCAGCTGGACCGGTTAGTGTTAAACACAATGTTTTCTGATAGTTGTAGTGGATTGATTTCTCCGCATTTCTCAGTAGCTACACATGACATATTTTGAACCGGTACAGTGAAGCAAGTGAGGGCATTCTCATACAGAAAGCTCACTTTTTAATGCATAATAATGGGCTGGGTTCTATTTGTAGTCTTCCTAAATCCCTGGTAAATAGACAGCTGCTTAATCCAAGGTGGAACAGAAGAGGAAGATTTTAATACATCCTTTTTTCACTTACAGTTTAGCTACTGGGCTTTCTGCTAAAAGAGACCCTCCCATTTTTCTTGGCTTGGGCACAATTACTACAGCGAGCACATTTGTCAATGAATTGAGAAATACATGGGGTTTTTTACATAATGGCAAAATTCTGAACCTCATGCTTAGGAGGTTGTATTGCTTAGAGGGAATGTTGAATTGCTAGTGGTTTGTGACATTTTATATTTGAAGAATCAAGGCAGTGGGATAATATTGATAAGTCATAGGTTAAACCTCTTAGTGAGAATAAGTTTGTAGATATCAAATCTAACTCTTCTTAGTTTGTGATGTCTAAAAAGGTGTTGGGACTAGGAGGTATGGTTGATTAATGCAGGTGGTATATCTGTGTCTGTAATTTGAAGTAACCATCATGTATTTTCAGAGTACCTAGTACCAAGGTCACTGTAAGGTTACGTGGCATCCATGATCCCTGTCCCTCCTTTCATAATTGTGCATAAGTAGAAGGATGAGTTGCTCAAACAACATGCAGTGCCTTTGTGGTCCAGGGTGGTCTGCACAAGCATTTGCACTATGTGCAGTTCATAGTGGGAGGACTTGATATTTCCTGGCTCCCTGATCGCTTTCCTTTCCCTTTCGTTCCTCCACTGGGCAGCCTGTGTCGGTCTCCACGGTGTATTAAATCTTGCTTGCAGACAAACATGGTCATTTGGTACCTGTCAAAGAACGGCAGTAGGGGCAGCTGTTCCTCTGTCACTGTGCTCTACCTCTTGCCATAGTATTTAATCTGTCTCCCTCAGTATTTCACTGCATCCCATTTGAAGTCTAAGAGACATCTCTGATGTAAATCATAGGATGTTTTCTTTTCCTGTTATGTCTTCAAGGGCCCAATTCTCCTTGCATACACTAACTCCCATTTGTAAATAGTAACTCTATCTCCATGGTTGGTTAGGTTCTTGAACTACATTTCTCATTCTGCACTTGATTTTCAGAAAAGCAACCTATGGCTCTTTACCTTAGCAATCAAGAGGAGGTTTTCCTGGAATATGTTTTGCAAGCTGAAATGTTTCTGACAGTAAAAACAATTCTCATCTCTGTTAAGGGCTTGGATACATTTAGAATATAGTTTTATCCAGAATAATTTATCTCAAATTGGAGGGAAATTTGAATTCTGAGGTGACATCAAGTGAAGATTAAGTCATGTGTATGCACAGCATGAACAAAAGGAAATGGTTCTTTATGAAAGACAGCAAAACTGAGTGGGTAAGAAGAACGAGAATGTAAATTTTGCAAAGGGAATAAAAAAAAAAACCTTTTATGTAATCAGTGTAGCAAACAATAATAATAACAGAGACATAAATGCGGCAAACAAGAAAGGAGTAAAAAATGTAGTTATTCTCGCTGAGCTGATTGAACTAGAATTGCCTTTGTATCATCTACTGTCTTGTACTTTGAAACTGAAGTACATTAAACAACAAAAATGAAAAAAATGCCTAATAAACTAGTTTTGACTTTGAATGTTTGAGCTGTGAAATGCCTTTGTTTCATGTATTTATTTGTTTGTGATGTTATCTACAAGTGGTGACTGATTTCTTCCTGTACAATATCCATTCACTACAACTAAAGAGGGATGGGACATTCAGCCTTTGTCTTTGGAGTGAGAAAATAAGTTGTACATGCAAAGAGAACAGATTATCTATGTTATGGCTGTGTCTGTCCCAGTGCTTCTATATGAAACTCTCAGCCTTTATAAGTTACAAATGTCATTTAACTTTTTCTAGAGTAGGTTGAATAACATTTATAAATTATGGTCTAGTGATAAAAGTTAAAGCTGTAAACTGAGGTTGACATAGAATAGCAAAGGAAAATAATCTCATTTTAACTCACTCTGTAGGTGGTACAGTGTTCTACAGAATCACTGAGCCATTACTTGCTCTCTAATTGTCTTTCATTTTCCTGTGCTGAGAAGCTATTAGTGCAGGATGTAAATTGTGTCTGTACTATATCTCTGTACCTAACTGGTAAGGAATCACATCTTTAAATTGTCGCATAGAGGTCCTCAGCACCTCAACACCTCTACAGCTTCAGACAATAAAACCTTCTAAAACTTAAGGTTTTTGGAATCACCCGTCTCTTCTCAGATACTGTGTTGCTATTTTAAAGGCTTTTTGGTTGATTCCAACTCCAGCACACATTTTCTGTGCAATATACTGCTTCAAGCTCATGGATTTGTAATTAGTAGGGAAACAAAATTCATAAGGCTGTTCACCATTTAAAGTATCACAGTTTAAGCTTAAGAGACAGCTCATTACAGCAATAATACTTCTTTGTCTTCACTACAGTTACAAAAAGTAATTTTTACATGTTGTGCTTATTTGATTCAAGTGAAACCATGGTCCCATCATGAACCCTGTAGCTTTCTTCTGTTCTGCTTTGTTTGTGAGAAGCCACTTTCTGCTTAGGTGGTTAATTGTAGGTTTGCTTTGGAGGAGTGTTGGTTCTGGCTTACTGTCTCAAAAGCAGTGGTCTTAAACTGAACAGTTGGAAGTCAAATAGATTATCTTTTTTTAAAATTTATTATTTAATATTTCTTCTTCCCTTCATAGTCTTTATATGTTTTAGCCAGCTTGGAGAGGTATTGCATTTAAACATATGCATCATTAGTGAAGATCTGTGTGTGTACAACTGAGAGCAGAATTGGCTTAAAGTCTGCTTCAAAAGGAAATTGAGTAGGATCCTGCAATCCCAACCTGTTTCCCTTTCCAGCAGCAATGAGCTGAATCAGAAGGGAACTAATGAATTCTGGTTGATTTCCTTCAGCGCACCAAAGCTCTTTAAACACATACTGAAGAAGGGAAATGAAGTAGGATTAGTCCATTTCCCTTTGAAGCCAGCTGTGTGTTCACAGTGCACGCATTGGAACACTATTTCACTTGCCACTTTCTGGCTGTGGGCCAAACTGTAGTATCATCTTGAATTGACGCAAGATCCGAAAATACGTAGAGAAACACATAGACTGCCTCTGGACAGTGAGTAAGAAATTGGTATCTGTATGGAGAATTGGCTTGTGGTGTTATTCTTCAGTTCTTTTCTTCTGTTTGGCAAGGGATCACGTAATTATTTTTTTTCATTAGCTTTGCCATGGCCATAAGCAGTTCTGGGCCCATATTTTCCCTTTTAGATTGACTTCAAATGGGAGTGTGAATTTTTAATGTAATGTTAAGACATTTCATTGTTTCTTTAGTGCTACTAAGCTGTGTTTTTGAGGGAGAAAAGTCCCACATGTTTCATCTTATACAGAGTGTGTTTGGGGAGGAAGGATGTTTGAGGAGTTGTATAATACTGAAAGTTGTATATGTGTGACTCATGCAATTACTAACTATTGTTCTGCCTGTATATAGCACCTTTCTTTCCAGAAGGTCTCAAAACATTTTGTAAATAGTGTGGTGATTGCCTAGCACGTGAAACTCTCATGGACTGAAATATCCTTTTGGTCCAAAAGGATGAGACTTCACCACTCCATTTGCGTTTAGCGTTGCAGAACTATGGCTATCACACAGTTGAACAGTTCTGATCCTTTGTGTAGGAGATAAGCAAAAGATAAGAAAAGGATAGGCAGAATCTTATCCACACCAGTATACACATAAAGTACACTGGAATGAAAAGTGGCTGCGATCTCATAAGTACTGTGCCACTGGGAAGAATTGGAACATTTGGGCTGGGACCTTTCTTCTACAGAGGTATTGTCTCACAGAGTCTTTCTTGTAATGTGTCCACAGACACTGGCCCTGCTCTTATCTGTTACAGGGCATCTGTGATTTCCATGTTTTTCCATGCCACTGTGGTTTTTGCCTGTTTAATTACAGCACATTTCTGAAGGCACAAACTAAACTGACAAATGTGCTTCCCTGATGGCATA
This sequence comes from Phoenicopterus ruber ruber, assembly GCA_009819775.1. Classification (NCBI taxonomy): domain Eukaryota; kingdom Metazoa; phylum Chordata; class Aves; order Phoenicopteriformes; family Phoenicopteridae; genus Phoenicopterus; species Phoenicopterus ruber. Next base: position 36,478,556 of record CM020220.1, read on the forward strand.
AATGAGGCTGAACCAGGCATTTACTGGTACGGCAGTGTCAGCTGCAGGTTATATGTTTTTCACGGTTTGTGTTGACGTAGCTATGCTGGCAGAAATTCGTAGTGTAGTGCTGACTCTAGGGATCAGTGGATGAAGATTCTTGGCTGCCCTTAAAGTAGGTGCGGACTAACCAAATTAGGGTTAGTAGATTAGGACTGGGACTTCAGACGTGGTCCAGAAGTGAGAGGAGGATCGGAGGAATACCCAGAGCACCAGAGCAATATTAGACTCTGTCAGGCTGAATACAGCGCCACTTCTCTCTGAGGTTCACGTTTGCTTGCAGGTTGAGTGAGCTGCTGAGCTGGTACCAGAACTGACAAAAGGCAACTAACATAAACAACCTTCGTACTAAAAACATGCTAACAATAAATTTAAGAAAGCTAGCAATAAATAAAAGGAAACTTGCTTGTTATTCTGACTGCTGTTTTATACCTAATGATAATACTGTCTGTAATAGACAGTGAAGGATTGTGATTGCAGAGCTGAGTTCAAACCACAAAATCTGAATCTGTATGGGCCTGCCTTTTGAGAAGATTAGGCAGTCCAAAACTAAATCCATGGATAAAGCAGTGATCTTTCTTCAGGCTGTGCAAAAACCAAAGGAATTTCTTAGTTTGCTGTTCTTTGTTCTCAGGAAAGCACAGTGAAAGGAGGGAAAATAAGAAAGGCTGTGCCTGGGTTCCTAAAGAGGCCTTTAAAAAAAAAAACACCACCCAGACACTAAAGAGTCAGGTAGGAAAAGATGAATGGCCTCGAGAATTTACATGCAAAACTGCCCTTATGGGAGAGCTACAGGAAAGCTTAACAGATCTCCATAAGTACTATTAACTCAGCCAAAAGCTAACAGAAAATTGTCAGTATTCTGCAAAGCCCAGTGAACTGTCCCAAACGCATGCAGATTAGACATGCATGACTTCTGGGGGCCCTGAGATGGAAGGGGATGCACCCGATCAGGAGAGCGGGGAAAAAACAAACAAACAAAAAGTGCAGATAATTCAGCACTCCCTAACCCTCTACTCTGGAGATGTTCCCTTTTGTATCTAGCACAACAGAGGTAGAAATTAGGCCACAGCATCACTGGAGCAGACGGGCACGCTCTGTCTGTGCAGCAGCGGCATGTGCTGCTTTTCATGGGGTTGCCTGGCAACGGAATGCTGTCTGCCTGAGGAGCTGCAGGAGCCCATTGAAACCCTCCGACGGGCAGAGGGAAGGAGAGAAAGGAAGAAAGAAAGGAGGGGGGGGCAGAGTGAGCTCACCAGTTCAGAAACTTCTGGCAGCAAAGCGAGGACACTGAGAATGAAAGAGGGAAGACAAACTAGGAGAGGGGAGAAAAGCTCTTGCTATTCAAGAGTAAATCTCTCCAGAGATGTCTAATTTTATTTCATACATGTCAGAGAGGGATCTAATTTCACTGATTTTATAGAACATGTGAGGATCGTCACGCCCAAAGAATATATTGCTTCTAATGTGTAGAATATGCATCCTTCTGAAAAGCAAAAAGTGCTTGTGGAAAGCTGAATGCACATACACAACCTTACTGTAGATAATGAGAGGCATCCTCCAATGCGACTACTTCTTCCCTCGTATCGCACTCCGGGTGACTGGGCTTTCAGGCCAGTAAACTCAGGGGCTATTAGCCCAGCGGGACACGACATGTGAGCTCCTGTAATGACGTCATTAAATGCTGTGCTGGGGACTGAATCTATTATTGTGACCAACAATTAGATTGCATCGTTGTGCCAAATGACTAATTTCTGTTAGTGTGAGAATTAGTTAAATATCACTTCATCTGGGATTTTAAAGAACCTAAGGGAGTCAAGTGTTTAACTGTCACTGAATTTCAATTGCATATCTCCCAGGGAAAATTAATGACCTGGGTCCTGAGAAGCCTTACTGTTTCCAAAGGAGTTTAAATTTATTGTTTGTTGTCCAAGTCTCTTTTCCCCCTCATTTATAGATACGGAGTATTCATTTTTACATGCAGAAATATTTATCAGAAATTTCAGTTATTAATGGTTTGGGAATTTGGAGTCCTTGCTCTTGTGGAATAAGCTTTCAAATGGTTCCAACTAAATTCTGTTGTCAGAGTTGGGAAGTAGGTAGTTGTAAAGACGGACATCTTGACCACTTTAAGAGTTAGCAGCTCACTGAACTAAATGGTTAATTCCCTCAGAAGTCAAGATCAGATTCAGGAAATGAGCACTGAAACAGCCTTCACTGGAGACTATTGCAGTATGCTTTCTTAGTGAAAACTCAAGCCCTGGAGAAAATACTGGAATTATTAGTTAAATATCCAAACAGGAAATGCTGTATTAAATCAGACCAATATTCCATCAAATATGAAGCCAATTTTTGACAGTTACCAGAAGCATGGAAAAGTATATTAATAATAATTTTGAAAAGGATTGCCTGTAAAGGGAATCTCTTTCAAACCATAGTCTATTGATGATAGGATTATTTTTTTAAATGTAAAGGTTAAAGAAAATATATGTCAATATGATCAGTCATTGTAAGAACTCTAGAAGAGCTGTAAGTCCCTACAGACAACTGCATCTATTATAAGTTTGAATTATTTTTCTACAGTGAACAATTTCTATGGTGCGTGCTGCCAGGAGCTCTGCTCACACAAAGTTGTTCAATCTTCTTTAGTTTTTCTCTAGGTATGTATAGGAATCCAGCTAGTAGTATGAATGTGCTTAATATATTCAAATTAATTGGACAGTCATTATTGTATATGAGACTGATGAGATGCTAGGGATTGAATATACCCTCCAAGAATATGCATATGCTGTCCTACTGTCCTGTTGTGTGAAGGCCACTGTTCTGCAGCAGCCAACCACTTTTGAATTTCAGGAATGATACTAACAGACTCAGGTGGAAGCAGCATGGATCTTTTCTGAATTACATAACTGGTTGATGTTTTATGGTGAGAGCAGAGATGAGGAAACTCTCTTTGCAAAAATTACCCAAAGAACTGGGAATAATATTTCCATTATATCTGAAAAATTCTGTCCTATGAGATAACAAACCCAGACAATTACACTTTTTTTCCATCATGAGGCATGAAAAGAAGCTATAATAAAATAAAATGTAGATAAAGGAAATAATTTTGTTTCCTTTGGAAACCAGAATGTAAATTACTGGGGTTTTTTGTTGTCTTTTAATAACTGTTGTGATCTTTTTAGAAATAGTTAGAATGTCTGGGGAGAATTAACTATCCAGGTAATGGGTGGTTGTGGCAGTTACAGCTGTAGCTTATAGGGCACTGAAAGAAGCAAATCTTTTGGGATCAAACATCCTACGTGCTGTCCCTATGACATTCATACTTTAATTCAAAAGTGCAGTCTTCTGGGGTATTTTTTAGATACTATGTTGCTGCTGTCATCAAGCACACCATTCCTGTTTTTCTCAGTTCACTGGGTTGTGCAAGAAACATTTTTTCTCCCAAAGCCCAGGAAATGAGCCATGTTGATTGTTCATCGGAGAATATAACTGAAGTTTAGCTTTGTGTTTGACTGCAAGAGAATTTTCTGTAATCAAAAACTATGTGTCCATTCTATGTCTGAAAGTAGGATCAGAAATTCCCAGGTTTTCCAGGATATGTGATTATTTCAGCCGTTCTGATACAATAAGACTGGGCTCAGTCTTTGCTTTTCTCTTATCAGATTTGCCATACTCTACAATACAATAAACGCCCACACAAAAAACAATGTTAAAATAAGGTTAAGGTGAGGACATATACTCACAAAGGAAGGAAGTTCTGAAATACCGTTTTCATTAAAATCTTCACTCAACAAGCAGAATGTTATCAAAAGATGAAGGGTCTGTGGCTGAGGACTGCAAGTATCCTAACATTTTTACTACTATGGTATAATCTTTATTGTGCAAAATGATTCTTCAGCAATCTGCTCCAGTTCGATAATCCTATCCACTATCAAAATGAATGAAAAATTATTGCAGCAGATTAGTTGCAATACTTACTGCTGGATATTTTTATGCATCAGTAGTTTTTTTCTTTGATGTCTAGAGACATTCAAGCTAGGAGCCTATGTTCAATTCTGAAATTCTCTGCCTTTTACAGACCTCCTCTGATGGTCCTGTTATGTATTTTAAACTCTGAAATGCCAGCTTGAGTACATGATTTGAAGGCTGAGTTGTCAATTGTTAGTCTAACTTTTATGGACCTACATTGAGCTATTTAGTTTTGTCCAGACATAGATTTCGAAGCACATTTACTCAATTTCACTCGGACATCACAAAAAATGCCTTTGATTGATTGATACAAATGTCATTTGCTTTGATGAGGTTTCCATAAGTTCCACAAATGCGATTTGACACCTAGATTTTCTTCTTTATTGACTCCCTCTTACGCTTGCCTTCATTTTGACATGGTATCATTCCTACATATAATTTAAAAATCACCTAGATTAATTTGAGGAATTTCATGTTGTCTTGTCTGAGATTACTGGAAAGCCACAGTGTATTTGAACTACTATGCCATATTCCAGTGGCAAAATATTATCAGAAATGTAAATCATCATTTTCAATATATTTTTTCCTATGGTATTTGCTACCAAGACTCGGAATTTTTCAATTAGTTTAATATAATTGGCCAGTAAGTGTATTGTGATGATAAAATAGAGTCAACTGGTATTAAATATATGTCAAGCAAAAGCTACAGTTTGCTAATGCCAGTAATGAGGTTGTATGGAAGTACTGGGAGGAAACTATAATGACCATACCAGCATCAAAAAGTCACACCTTTTGCAAACGTTTGTGCCTTCAAATGATCAATGAACAAAAATATGTAATGTTCATTGAGCCATCTGAACAGTGTAGGAGGAGCAGTGATATTTTTTTCAGAAGGTTCACACATGCAGGAGAGAAACCATTAACTATATTAAAACAATTTCCAAGGTTTTCTTGCTGCTGTCACTCTTGGATGGTTTATTCTGGAATGAGAATGTCCATACATAGAGGGTTTGGATTTTTGGAATTTTTTAAGTAGTTGTTCTACTTCGAACATATATTGTATATTACTTGTATGGGCAAGTTTAGGCAAGGCCTTAGCTTTTATCAAGATGCCATTCCAGTATATGCAGGTTGTTATTGCAAGTTGCTATGTAAAGCTATGGTACAAGGTAGAGTATATTCAGTTTAAAAATTCTGTAGAAATGTCTGAGGTTGCATGTATGTTTGTAATCCTGTACTCAAGATACTGCTGCTGTGAGGAGCTCTGTATTTTTTCTCATTTTACTGTTGATAATTTTTGCTTTTGGTTTCTGTTTCTTTCTCTTTTCCCCTCTATTTTTAATTTTCTTCCTTGTGTTAGACAATAAAATCAGTGAATTAACAGAAAAAAACCCATATAAGGTAAAAGATGAACAGATTTTCAATCATTGGAGCATTTTAGTTACCATGAATTGGGATGTGTTTCTTTAAATTAACATAATGAACTGTCAAAATATGATGGCTATCAGATTAAGAACAAATCTGATTTCATTTATTCTGCATATAGGTACAGATCCTTTGTTGTCTAAGTTGTCATAGCTGATGACTTCTTGAACTGTGATGTATTACTCCAGATGGGGAGTGGCCAGTGTCAGAATATCGATGGATCAGTGGTTCAGTTTTTCTTTCATTTTGTAATTTTTTTCCCCTAGATTTTCCTTGATTTTACTCTCCTATGTTTTCCTCTGTCTTTTTCTCAGCTGCGTGGTTACTTAGGGAACAATCATAGTGTTTATAGGGTTGTTTAGTATAATACATGTTTTCACATTTAGTTTGGTGTAAAATTTACATATGTTTGGTAGTGCAGTGTCAAATGGGAGTAAATCCTAAGGAGGTGCCCCTTACTTAACCCAGTGTCTTGTGTTATCCAAAGAATAACTTCAAAGCTGATTATTTTACCAAGAGGCACCACACAGGGCAACCCTTTGATTTTCTTTTTTACTGCTCACAAGCTCTGATACAACAAATTAAAATAAAATTTCTCAAAGACTTCTTTATATTTTTAGCTGCCCCAATAAAAGAGATCACCTCCACATTTTTGGGTGTGCTGTAAAGTGCTTTTCTGTTGAGCTAGTGTGATTACCATTTGCACATTCCTTAGTTTAAAGGAAAAAAGAAAGCTTTATAACATGGAGCCTGTATTACACAGCCCTGTCATTGTGTTTAACGTGATTCAGTACTGCAGCTGTTTATTCCCTTTTTTCTTTTCTCTGACAACAATTTAAGATGATTTTGGTTAAAGTGAAATCATGTTCCTCTTATTTACCTATGTTATAAAAATCCTACCATATTTGCAAGTGTCATCAGTTCAGCAAATGTTTGAAATTGTATTGAGAATTTAATAGATATGAGCAGATGGGTCCCCAGTTTCAATCCCTATAGTGAAAGATGTGTACTGCCGAGAACCTGCCTTTAAATAATGACTATACCATATGTTGTTGTAAAGAAACACATTAAGGTTTGGCAAACTGCTTAAAAAAATACTTTGTATTATTCAACCTCTTATTTTAAGATTACCAAAGTTATCTCAAAACATGCAACAAGTGATTTAAATCAAACACTTTAGTAGTGCTGATTAGCATTTAACCTGGTTTGTCCTAAACTGCTATGTGGATAATTGAGAAAGACTTAGAAAATTGCTAGTGCTATATCAACTTGTACGTTGGCAATTCATTTAACTGGGCTGTCCTGAAGTTTTGTTTGATATGTGAGAACATAGCCATCTCACACTGTTTTTATTATGAATGCAGGAAGTAATGGTTATTAGGGCCTGGGAATCCTGTTAAAACATATACTTGAATTAACTTGTTACCACTGACAGTAGCTTACTTTGTTAGCAAAGGAAAGAGCATGAAGTATTCAAGTATTAGAAGTATTAAAAAAGCAAAAGGTACAGTAAAAAATAGTGTATTCAAAAGTGAAGTAAAAGATGAAGTCAACAACCTATCTTTTGGTGCATTGAAAGTAATGACACACTTAATGTGAACTCTCTTAATTTACAACAATTAGAAACAGCAAATAAGAGAACATAAAGTAAGTCAAGGCTTGTATGAAGAAGTAATATCTTTTACTAGACAAATGACTTAAGTGAAATAACAGCTGAACTTTCTAGGGTATAAGCTCTTACTTAGGCCTGAAGTAAGGCAACTACTGAATATATTGTTTTGTCTAGTGAAAGTATTAACTATCCCTATACAGCTTAAATAATTTATATACACAGACTATCATAGTTGTAGCATCATTGCTACTAGAAACATATTTATGAAAAGAACTTTTTTTCCTAGTTAGCCTCCATTCTGCTTCACAAAGTGATTCCTGTGCTTTCTGGGAGGGAACTCAGATAGACAAAAAGTGCAGAGTCAATAGCAGTGCCACATACCATACAATCCCCGTTAGAAGTGGCATGTGTTGAGATAGAGATCCTTAGATGCAGCTTGCATGGAATTACCATCAGATTCCATCAGATATGTTCCAAATTTGTGGCCACAGTTTTTGCTAGAGACTGCTCCTGAAGACTCTGCTTCTGTAGTCTACAGCTGAACATTTATCCTCCAAGGCTGAACCCTTGATAACTTGATATAATTTTAAGGCACTTTTTGTAGTCTTCATACAGGGAAAACACCAATTGTAATTAATATTTGGTATTTTGAACACTGTTCTGAAGTCCTTAGTAAGTTCTTAAATTTTATTTCTGTGCTCATCTAAGATAGGTGGTAAGATCAATCGTGTACCCTGGCAATCTTTTCAGCTAGAGAATTGACTCCCTCATTTAGGCGGAATGAGCAGTTGTGTTGAATCGTGAAGTCTAGTGGGAACATGTTGTCTGTATAGTTTTTGCATTCTGGCTAACTATCTAGGGGCACTTTAGATTTTGTCATTGCTTACTAAGATATTTAAAGCAATGTAACTCTGTAGTATAAATACAGTTATTATTTTATAATACATAATATGTATGACTTTTGAATTGGAGCTGAAAGTTTTTCTAAGACATAGGTAATAATTAGGTGGTGAAGGAATGCACATTTAAGGATGTAATAATGTGATGCAACATATAGATGGTACAAGCGCATCCATAGTCAGTAGTAGTGCTGTAGCTATGGTGATTTGAGAATATAGAAGAACAAGTGAGGCAAGGCTTCTAGGAAGAGGCAAAATCTTATTTTATCAGTTTTCAGCTGGAGAAATCGATAAGCTTTTGTGAATGCAAGACAGAAAGAGACATGAAGTAGAAGGTGCAAGTGTCAAACTGTATTCTGTTTGGGAATAATTGCTTTGATAATTTAAATTACTTAATTATGTTAAACAGTTTGAAGCAAAAAAGGTGGCAAGCACTGCTGCAGCACAGGGGGAGATGGAAAAGTCATTAGTCACTGGGAGACTGAAGGATGGTGATGGAAAACTACAATAAAGGGAAAGTTTAGAAGCAACTACTAAAAAGAAAAAACCTAATCTATTGAGATAGAGAGTTTAGTATAAACAAAACCACAGCTATGCTTTTCCAAAGTAATCCTGTGAATTTTAGTAATTCCTTGTGGGTTTGTGTCAGGACAGAATTTCTCCACCAGCATCCTTGCCAGACTGTGATTTGCTATCTTTAATGTAATTGTCTTCACGTTTGTATTTAAAGTACCTAGGTTCTTTCTTTGTTCTTTCATTTGTTTAAATTGAATGTTTTCTCTCTCTTTAAGTGTGACACACTTGTTCTTTTATTTGGTGAGAGAATCAAAGCAAGTCAGACAGATTGCATAGCATTGTCTCTAATCAAATGAAAGTAGATAACTCTGTAGTTTGAAAGTGAAACCCAGCAGCAGTTCCAATGAAAACAAATCTCATTAAGTGTAACTATTTTTTCTATTTATATTGCCTTGTTTTCCATCTCCTTGCAAATTGCTGTTTCTTCCTTCTTCTTTTGTAGTTCTAACAAACCAAAATGAAACTAAACATGCTTTGATTGCACTTACATCATCATCCAAAAAATTTAGTGACTCTCATATCATATGGAAAGTACATGCTCTATTTTTTTAAAGACTTAGTTATGTGAACTTTGTAGAAAGTTTGTTGTTTAGTATTATCAATACTTCTTCCATAACAAATTTGTCTGAAATACTTTCAAAGGAAGATATCTTATAAAATTTCAAAAGAAGACATGATTGGAGTCCTACTGAAGTGTTTCCTGTAACAATATGATTCTCAAACAAGTGTTGATTATTAAATGCCTTTGTTAGTGTATACATTTTATTTTTAGTAAAGATGAATGTAGATGTTCACAAAGCTTCTCTTTTTGCCTGTGAAGTGTCCTACCAAAATGGAATACAGTTCTGCTGTGAAACAGAGAACAAGGCTTATGATTAGCATCGGTCACTTGTTACTGCAAAAATCCCACTGAACATTTACTTCTAAGAAATTGTATCTCACATTACTAATACTATACATTTTTATTATGAAATTGATAGAATGACAAATATTGGTCTGATTTGCCAACATCTATCATAACAAAGAACCAAATACCTAAACTAGTTTTCCAAGTGGCACTTGTAATTGTTTGTGAATGCTAGCATTTGCACACAGCATTCTTGCATATGCAAAACCAGAAATTTATGTGTTCTAATCGTACCTGTACCTGCAAAAGAGGTTTAATATGTAAATGTGCAAGTAGATAATTTGAAAGGACAATTCCTCATGTAGCTCAGTACTCCTAATATGAGCAGGAGGTGAGGACAGTAAGAATTGTGTAGTGTTAATTCATTAACAGAAAAGTGTTTCTGTGAAAATACAAGGGTTGTATATTTAATTGACTTACAACATTGCATATTGAATGTACTTAGTTTACTGTTGACATTAAAGGATGGAAAGCTAAGATTTTTGTGTGCATAGTTAAAAAATAATTTCTTCTGAACAAACTGGATGATTCTAGATCAGGTGATGCATGAACTACCAGTTTCTTAACAATAGCAGTTTTTTAAAAGGTATAAAATATAGTAAAGTAATCGTCTGTGATTCTAAACAGTGAAACATACACTTCCGTAAGCAACTGCATTTTCTAAAGGAGAACATAGAGAAATGCTTACAAAAAAGTGTGCAATGAAGTTTTACAGAAAGATTGGTGAAAAAAAAATTGTCTTAGCAATTTAGAAGGGAAGGGATCATTCCAAATTAAAGATATTATAAATTGGAATACTTCTGTGCTCTGGAAACTTAAGGAGCAAAAGGAAGAAAGAGGGTAGGTTAGTGAAAGTGTAAGTAAATCAGATGAGAGGATAGTAAGATCAAAATTACAGCATGGCTTCATAACTAGTAAACAGAAAACTTTGGAAATCAAAACTACCATAACTTCAAACAAGATATGGAGATGACACTTAGTCATTTGGTGCTGTTGAAAAAGAACTGATAATAAATGGGAATTAAAGAAAACTCCTAAACACTGCTATTTTCCACATTCACAGAATCACAGAATGGTTGATGCTGGAAGGGACCTCTGGAGATTGTCTAGTTCAAAGTCTCTGCTCAAAACAGGGTCAACTAGAGCAGGTTGCCCAGGGCTGTGTCCAGTTGGGTTTTGCGTATCTCAAGGGATGGAGCCTCCACAACTTCCCTGTGCAGCCTGTTCTGTTTTGTTACCACCTTCACGGTGAAAAATGTTTTTTTCTTATGGTTAAATGGAATTTCCTGTATTTCCATTTTCTCATCAAGAAACTAAACTAAACAGTAAACCAATTGACAGTCCTAAACATGGCATTTTCACTAAGGAATGATTAATTTCTTCTTCCTACACTGTCTTATATAATACTGGATTTTGAGCGTAAAGTTACTTTTTCCTTATGTAGAAAGGTTTGACCTTTTGAGAAAAAATCTGAAAATTTCTGTGCAGAAATGTTTTTTGGTCAGGTGCCACTGAATAACAGCAACCTTTTAAGTGATTGCTGTAAAATACTTTTTGTGAGAGGAAAGCTACTGACCTACATAGTAAGTTTTACTTTAAAAATTCATACTACTCTCACCTCTGTCAGTATTGCTAGGGTGTAAGTGGCTAAGGATAACCAGTGCCTTAAGATTTGGATCTCCTATCAATTAATTTTATTTTGAATAATTGCTCGCTCTGGACATCTGGCATGATTACTTCTATCACATTGCTTTTGTCTCTATTTCCACCAGACATCTGCCCTACAGACGTTGTTTTCATTGCCAAAAGAGTCTAGAAAACCTGAGTTAGTCTCGCCTACAGAACAGACTATAGACAAAATCTTAGTGAACATAAATCAGTTTGTCGTTTCCATAATGTTTTTAGCTTGTTATATTTGGCCTGCTAATTTAGCTAAAACTATAAATTGTGTTGCGTTCACTAAGATTTCTCTCAAGCTAAGAAGTACTCATTTTTCTTAATTCTCTATCATCGGTTGTATATTTTGCCAAGTGCAACTCATCACTAGGTCGTAGTGTCCTAAAGATACTGTGAAACAAGAACTGTTTCTCTAACATTGGCAAAAGGCCATTGTCACAAAGATGTTGCAAGAAGACTTCAATTCTGAATACTGATAATAAAGAATATGCCTCCATTTGCTGGATACTGACCAGCTGATAATTACTTATATAATAATTTTGTATTTCTATTCTGTAGAATGCTAGTATACTGATGAATTTGAAAGCTGTGTAAAGCAAATTGTCAGCTTATTGGTTCTGCTTTTATTTAAAATTATTCCTTTTACTATCTACTGCAAAAAATCAAATAACGTGCTACGAATTACATGGCATTACAAGTCCAGTTTTGGAGTTAGAGAAATGTAAGTCTTCACCGTTCTAAATTAGTGACTGAAACAGACACTCAGACCTGAAATCTGTGCATATTAGCAATATGCAGTATTCCTTCCTCAATGTGGGTATTCAATTGGCTGGAAGAATTTTCTGAAAGAGGAAGAAAATCTCATTGTATTTTCACATATCAAATTTACTTGACTATGTCTAATTATATTGTGCTTGACTGTCAGTGGAAAAAGTGCTTGGGTAATCTTTTCCAAGAGCATAATAAAAAAAAGCAAAGAAAAAAACAGCAATACTGGGGGTTTTTTTTGGTCCCTATTCTGTTTGCTGTGATAGTGGTGTTTCCCTTTTAGGCACTTCCAGTTGTTTCCATTTTTTAAATTGTCGCTTTGTGCTAAAATACTTCATTTCCTACCTTCCCCATTTTGCTCTACCCACTCAGAGTTTCCCATGCCAAACTGCTTTTACTAGGACAATCCCATGATAGTTCAAATTTAAAAAAATACCTTTATGGAATTTTGAAAGGATACACATATAGTCTGATCCTGAAATGTAGTGGCTTCTTCCACTGTCTCATGTAAGACACTTAAAATATAGCCTGCTTTTCCACTATATTTGCTTGAATCTGTATACTCTACAGCTGTTGCCTTCACAGTAGACCTTCCAAATAAAGTAGCTGCTCATACAATCTAGGAGCCACAGATTGTCTTTTGTTTTATATCAGAGAAAAGGAGTTTTATAGTACTTATTTTTTAGAATCAAAAGAAGAAAAGAGGCTAGGGAGCCATCTCAGACTTTAGTTGAATGCTTTTATTGTCAAATTCAAGCTCAGGATGATGACGATAGTAATAATACCATTATTTCAAAGGGTTAACTCACTTTTCTCTCTTAATCTTGATTTATTTCCACGTTATAATCCATGTCATAGGAAATTTCTTCACTTTGTTGCAGCCCAGTATCACTGTTTGTACTGGATGGTGCAGTTCAATCTTGCAGTTCAATCAATATTGACCTTGAGGGTTAATATCAAAGGTTCTTACAGTGGCAGTTGCTCATACTAAGTTATTTTCTATCCTTATCTTGGTAGCTGGCAGGTGAAATGTTTTACAAACTCCACAGTCTATTTTGCACTTCTTAACTCTTTAAGACTCACGGTCAATATGTAACAGTCTCCTCTGAAGTGCAGACCATGATGTATATGTAACAACATCTTGATTTTATTTCTACGAGATCTTATGTGCCTGGAATGAATTCCAAATGATAGCATCTATCCTTCAAAAGGTGAAGGCTTGTTCTTTCATGTCACAGAAAACCTACTTAGCTTTGGGAACCATTCCCTTCCCTTGAAAGTTTTCGTTCCAAGCATACAAATATGACTGTGAACTGTGTACCTCCAGGGGACATGATGAACACAAAATCTGTAGGAGGCAAATTTTTCATTAGGTAGTGGAAAAACCCACACAGTGTTAACAAGGGAATGTTCTGTTGTCTTCGATCACTGTCTAGGTACAACATCAGTTGTGTACACTTCTCTTGGCTCTGGCATTTGGACAGTCTGTGACACAAGGTCTCTCCTGAGGATAGCAGTCGACATACAGGTTTATGAAATTTGTAATACTTTTCTCCTTTTTACCAGAGGCTATAATAGTAACAACAGATAGTACCACTGATGCATTTTGCATCAACATACAAAAATAGCGTGGGATCCCCTCTTCTCTGCCTGTAAATGTTCTGATATTGAAACTGGCTTGTTCAGTATCAGGTTGCCTTGACTATTCTCTATCTCTCAAGAGTCCTAGACACATTACTGTACAACCTGTGCTGCTGAAGACTGATGATTTACAAATGAGAGCTGTGGAGCAATTCTCAGAGTCCTCTTCCAGGATTTGTGAGTACCTTGAAAGTGATCTCCTTCCCTTCGGGACATAAAAGAAAAGCCACTCTTTCTTTGGCAGCCTCAGACTGTTTTCTGGTTTCTTGTTATGCCTATTCCAGCTGCTGAGGGGGAAAGTTTCTCATACCTTCAGCTCTGGCTGATGGTCATCTGGAAGATAAAGCACAATGCAAACAAGGTAATTACAATAAGCTAGGGTTGGCCAAAGCTATTCTCTTCCTGAATTTGTTCCAGCTCTTAGAGGAGGCATGCAAAACCTTGTCTTAGTTTCCAGATCTGCTTTCACATCATCTCCACCTGCACGTGAAGGCTGTATGCCAATTGTTCTTAGGTTTAATGCATGCTGGTTCTTCTCTGGTAGGTCTAGACTCCTTTCAGCTGTTACAAAGGATATCTGATGGACATAGATATTCCCAGAGGGCTGTGTTCTTGATATGGAGTTTAGCCAGGTCCCAGTCTCAGCCAAGGACTCTGATCCACATAATTATGGATGATTTTCTGAATTTGAAAAATAGGGAGAATCTCCATTAGTTGGTTAGCTAGCCAGCTTTTTCTGCCATGTGTCTTCCTAAAGATGAATAGTCTGTGTTCTTCCTTCCTGTAATCCCAAAGTTCCTAATATTGCGGTTGTGGATTCCCAATGTGAAAATAAAATGGATTTACATCCTTCACTGGGAGAGCTGTTTGAGCCGCGAGCTTGTTGGCTGCTTCTTTTTATGAACAATAATATTAATTATACCTTTTACTTCTTCAATAAGTAAGGGTAGGAATTTAAGCCATGTTACTTCCTACTCAACCTTTTATCCTGGCAAAATTTCTCAAAATTCCTTCTTTGTTCAAGGTAAACCATTATTGCCAGTTAAGTCAAAAGATTATTTTGCCTGAGTTTCTTCCAAAAGTATGCACTTGAAAAGCTGAGGGACTGCTTCCTGCTGTAGACTTTGAATGCCACCTTTTTGTTTAAACGGACAAGAAGTTGTCATCTCTTGGAGCCCCTTTAAAATGTTGGAGCTGAAAGCAACTGAAGGATGGAGAGTACAGTTTATGCTTTGTGCCTGTGCGTGCGCAGAAAGCTGTCATTAGGTCAAACATGTTCTCCTGGTATTATGGAGACAAAAAAGGTCTCTGCTGTTTTGAACACCTGGTGTTTACACAGACAATTTGAAGAAGTAGTTGGGCAGTAGATGTAGAAGGAAACAAATTCCACTTACTAGGGGCAGAGGTGCTGGAGGCCAAGTTCATAGACGAGTTGGCTTGCTTACTTGCATATATGGGCAAGCTTGTTTTTCTTTTGCTTTCTCCCACTTGTATGAAATCTTGCTGTATTAAAAAATGATACTAAATGGAAGAATGTGATAATATCTGTAGCACTTCTAAATGCATTGTCTTTGTTTGTATGCTATCTCTAATCTTACTTGTGATAAGGTGTCACAGTTTTGACTTTTATATGCAAAATAGCTAATTAAAGACATGCTTTCCTTTTTCCATTTGTATGCTAACATTTTCAGTTTTCACACTTACAAGTGTGACTGATTGTTTCTAACAGTTTTGATCACAAACTCCAAACAGCACCTAATCTCCGTAAGTTTGTTTGCAGGAAGAATTATAAGAATAATTAGAAACTTTCATGCTACTGAAGTTAAATATTTTTGAGGTAAGTATAATGTACTTGTCATGACTGAAGTCTGCAGTACATTTTCTCTTGGGGTAAAATGTCTTCTGTCTCTGTATCTCTGATCTTGCCAGTACTCTTAATGTTATTCTTTGTTTTCACCTTCAGGACCAAAATATTGGAATTTATCTTCTCACACTGGTCTTTTCATACTGGGTGCCCCTTCTTGTTGAATAGTCTACCTGTCATCATCCCTATGCTGTTAGCTATGGACACTGTGTGCTCCCACAGTCTGTAGCTATGTTTTAGTCTCAGCTGTGATAACTATTGTAATTAAGGCTTTTGCATGTTCCTAAATCGTTGAGAATACATTTTTAGAAATGGCTGGTGATTAAGGGTGCATATCTGGACATTTCTTTTAGAGGTGCTGAAATTACTGGTGCTGAAAGTGAGACACAATTGCTGAATCTGGACAGTCCAAATAAAGAAAAACACCCCCTGACTCCTATTGTCCAAAGTAGGAGGGCAGCAATTATGCCACAGTCTCACTACAGGAATGCAGTTCTGCCATCAGTCTCAGCTTCATTAGCTTTCTATCTAGTGCCAGATCTGAAGCAGAACTGTCTTCCTGTTTTCTGTGCTTTCTCATGAAATTGCTTCATCCTCTCTCACAGAACTCACAAACCCAGTCTCTACATTGCTAACTTTTTTTAGCTGTTAAAAAAAAAAAAAAAAAAGAAGCCTCTCTAGTTTCATGAAGCGCTCTGTTTCTGGAGTTACAATATTGTACAATACACTTTCAATACCTTTCTGTCTTCTAGTAAGTTACTTTTTCTCCTTATTGTTCCTACAAAATGCTGGGTGTTCAGACCTGTAGTGTATAAGAATTTAGACATCCTACTGATTTCAGTAGGACTTTTCAAATTCCAAAAACTGAACATAAGAACAACTTCACTGGGTCAGACCAAAGGTTCGTCTGAATCAGTGACTTGTCATCTTGGCACTGACCAGCATCAGAGTACAGGAAAAAGTATAAGAAGACAGTAAGTATATAGTAATATTTCCCCCAAATGCTGTCCCAACCTCCAGTGATTTTCAGAGCAGGAACTTCTTAAGCCAAAGATAGCCTCTTTGCATTTAATTGTCCATGCTGGATTTTCTTCCATTAATTTTGTTATATCACTTGTTGTATCCCTATAAACTTTTAGCGTCTTTTAGTTCTACAGATTAACTATTTAGTATGAAGCAATACCTCCTTGTGTTGGTCTTGGACGTGATGCCTTCTAGTTTTTATGTCAGCCTGATTGTATACTCTCTCATCTATTTATCTTCTTCATACTGCAAAAACTGATTGGTCTATCTGTCTATCTATCTAGATGCTGTAGACTCCTGTATATGTTTTTGTTCCTCATATAGAATCCATTCCATACCTGCGGTGCACATAGACATATGTAAGCGATGAATTAATGGATTCAGCCATTACCCTTCCTTCTCTTAGCCTGCCAGTTACCTCTTTTAGCCTAACACTGGTTAGTTTCTTGTCTAAGCAGTTTGTTCATGTGCCACTCTTTTGTCTTCATAAACTGTTCTTGTGTCTATATGTACATCAATGTAAAGCAACTGGTAATATTTATTTCTGTAAGATAGAAGCTGTCTGAAAATTCTGTTTATTACACAGGAGAATTAATGCAGGGGGAGGGGAATGCGCTGTCTTTAAGGGATATGTAGACAGGAAAATTAATTTGTCACTTAGACTGCAGCAGAGTAAGCATACAGGTGCTGTCAGGTGCTTGTGGGAGGATGCAAGCTGCTTTACTCATTCAGTACTCCAGACCACTCACTGTATGTGCGTAAGCTACAGCAAAGCCCCTCGGAGACAAATACCTTGTCTATATGTGATGGACAATCAAATACTGCAGCAAAAAGTTCCCAAGAGGAAAACATGAAGCTAGGAGAAAGAAAAAGAGAAAATTACAGAAAGGTATTAATTGGAAAGAAGTTTTTCCCTTGGTTCTTTTTAAAAGACCTTCACTTTTTAGAGACGTGGCAGAATGTTTTTAGACAGTTCTAACGTATTTTATTCTCTCCTCATCTCTTTGCTGTTCATTCCTTTTTAATAAATTTCTTTTTTCACCTTTTCCTTTCTACCTTACTTTTTACTTTTGTCATTCAGCCTTTCATTGCTTTATATTTACCTTTTCTTTGTTTGGATCAGTTATTGAAAGCAAGCAACTACAATGAGATGTCTCATTAGCACTTTTGGAAGCTTTCTTCTTGCCTCCCAGTTTCTGGTTACAGAAGGATGACAGTTGTAAAACCAATATAGTAAATAATGGAATCTGTATGTTTGTATATTTGATGAATATATAATACTCAGCTCCCATAATTAAGGCAACTGAAAAGGTTTTAGCATATAGAAAAAAAATGCTGGCTGCAGTTTAAACTTAAGAAGCTGCACGCAGACAGCTTCAGAACAGCCACCAGCAGAGGTGCCAACAACAGAATCAGATATCACTGCTGGGAAAAAATACATTCTTGAGTTTGACATCTGGGTCCTGCAGCTGGAGTGACTAGAAGAAGAAAGGGAAACAGTACAGACTGTCATCAAAAGGAGGTAGTGGTGCCAAGTGAGCATGGAAATTACATACAGATGCCACTTTTTTTACTTAAGACAAGTAGCTCAACTATATAAAACAACAACAGCAACAACATCCAAAGATGTGCTTAGAAGTGCCTGATGGGTAAACGAGCATTGCTTTTTTTAAATATAACTGGCTTATAACTGGAGATGTGAGATTTTGAAGTTGAGGTTATAGTTGGATACATTTTAATGTTTGAACAAATATGCTCAAAAGCATTTTTATGTATAAAAAGGCAAAGAACAAATATGGTGTATTCCAACTGTTTTCTGAGTGACTCATTGTCTTAGCTTTCCAGCCTGATACTTCACTTTGCAATATATCACTCTTGCTCAGCACATCAGTTAACCACACAGGGCCCACTGTAATGACTCTTCTGAAAAGCCCCAACTATATCTGATGCAAAAATTAATCAGAATTACTTAGGTAGCTGTGATGGCAGTAGAAAAGAATGGAGAAAGTCAGTGTGCAAGAGACCCTGCATTGGTGTCCTGATCCAAAGCTTATCAATCCAGTGAGAGTCTCCACTGATTTTAGCAGGTGTTTGAATAAAGTTCTACTCTAATGTTCTTCATTTTGGTTTAAGAGGATGAGTGAGGGTGTGGTAACTGGGATGACTGGATATTATAAGATTTGCTAGAGAGAAACATTGTACCTTAGTTCTGCCTTTTCTTTTTTAAGATCGCAGGAAAGTGGTACTTTCATTGGACCATTCTGTTCTGTCTCAAAAGCTTGATTATTAATCATTTTAGTGAAAAAAGTTATAATAGGATCCATTTTATGCATATAATCGTCACTATACCTTGCTTTTACTTCTAAATGATATATCTCAGTTGATAACAATATTTTCCTGTATATAAAACCCCTGAAATCAGTTATTGGATGGAGTACTATCTTTCATTTCTTTGTGGCTAGAGTTAGTGTCACAAATCCTTTCATTTAATTTTTTTTCATTGAAAATTTATTCTATTTTATGTTATTATGTCTCTTTTGTGTACATATTAGGCATGCTCTGCTTCCTGTCTTTCCTTCATTCAAAATACAACTTTCCTAGAACCATGTGATTTGAACTTCTCAACAGAGAAATAATGTGTTTTCACAAATAAAATGGAAAAAGTAATCTAGACTTTAAAGGTGTTTTAAGAGTTGCTTGGCTGATGAATATGATCTTCTGGGGAAAACAGATAATCAGGTGTATCCACTAGCACATATGTATGTATACCTGCTGTGAGTACAAAAATATTGTGTACCCTCTTTGTTGAGGAAGCTGTGCAGTAAGGGCAATAAGAAAACAGGAAACACAATAGCATAAAAACTCATTAGGGATGCTCTGACTCGAAAAAGTACTAGCAACAGCTTTACCTAGACTGTGACTGGAGAAGACACTAGATAATGCTATAGAAATAAAGAAGAAGGAGGAGGAAGATTGTTTGGCTCAGAACTTTTGTAATGGGATGAAGAGCTATTTCTCTTTGAGATCCAAAAGTAATCTGTCTTGGAAATAGTTGAAAGCCATCTGTCAAGTGTTAACTGTCTTGAAATAAATTAATGGTCTAAATCTATTGTACAATGGAAACATGTCCATATACTGGAATCAGTTATACCCTGTTGATAATCTCACCAGAAAACTGGATAATCTAGTTGTCCTGAGGATTTTCTTTTGTTTACAGAGGTAGTCCCAAGAAAGTTGTAATGTCCTCAGTGCTGCAGTTTTCTGTAAATGTGTACAGGTTGTACAGACTCCAGGAGCATCAAACTAGGCATCTTCTACAGCAATTTGTCAACCTTAATTAATAAAACTGTGTCATTGCCATGGTATCTGATTTTAGAAATAGAGTATTATTTAAGGCTTCTCTTTCTATTACCAGACCTTCAGCATCTGCAAGGACATTCCAGGCTACTTTACTAAGACGAGTAAATGGGAATGCTTATTTGGGGAGTAAGCAATTGCATAGGTGGTTTTGAAATTCTGTCTGCTGAAACACTTGAGGAAAGGTAATGTAGTTTGGCAGCTAAATACCTTCTTCACTGAAGGACACTTTACATAATATACTACAAATTGAAAGGAAAAAAGCTTGAACCCAAATCAATCCTATACAAACAAGACCCTTTCTTGTTTAGCTTGTATTATAGCTTGCTGTCTTGGTGCTATCTGAAGCAGCATCAATGGGTCTTGCTACCATTTGGGAAACCTGTGTGTATTTCAGTCACACATTGTTCTTGCAGGATTTCCTTAGGCTAAGCTGCAGAAGTGAAAGAGCTCCATTTAAGAGAGTCTGTGAATAACTAGGAAATGAGCATCAAACTAGGCATTATCTGAAGATGTTTGTTAACATGCAGGATGTTCCTTAAGGCCTCTATCTTGAATGAGAAGAGTTTTTATTCAGGATTGCTTTTTGAAAAAGCAAGAGTTCTTTTGCATGCATGTCACTATGGGCCCTACTCAGGCAAAGACCGCTATTTGATGCTCTTGGCACGTGTCTACTTCTCTAGTTTCCTTGGATATACTGCTATATGCAGGCCTATTTGGAAGATTATACCTTTTCAGTAGTGAGAATGGGCACAATTTGCAACCTTGCATACTTGCCTATAAACTACTCCTTTTCTATTGCAAAGTTGTAACTTAAATCATAAATCAAAACTGGATGTCTATTGAGGGATCTCTAGAGGAAAGAAAATATTGTGGAGAGAAGGCTCTGCACTTTCACTAGAAGATCAACTGTGACCCTTCCCTTATCTTGATAAAATACTCCATTTCGTATCTAGCTGAGAACAAGGAAATACCTTTGTATAGGCAGTAGGCTCTGCTTTCTAGGGAGTGTTAGGCAAAATGATTTTTTATTATATAGTGGAATGACAAGCAGCTGGAGAAGCAAGTTTTAGAAGGGTTCCAACTCAAACGTACAGCCATGAAGATAAATGAAATAGAAGTTTTCCTATCAAAATATAAGATTATGACCCGAACTATAATCAGTTGGATTTGTGTGTGTATGCCTGTGTGCTTGCGTGTATGAATGAAGAAGACAACATATCTTTCCAGAAGAATGTTCTTACTTAGGCCTTGCCTACAAAATTTATACCAATGAAACAAAATCTAGGTAGTTATACTGGTGTAATTTTCTGTAATATTGACAGAGTCTCGAAAAGAGCTTAAGAGAAGAGAGAAGAATTAACCTTTAGACTGTGAAATCTTTAAACTGTGAAAGCCATCCGCTAAAAAGTTAGGAAGGCATAAAGTGTAACCTTGTTAATTCAAAGACGAAAGGGATCCATTCATACATTCAGTCTTGTGTCCTTTGTATAAGCATTATCCTCATCTCTAAGGAAGCAAAGACTTAGAAGAATATACATGCTATATTCATGTTTATCTAATTAATTTATAGAGATTCCTAACTCAGCAGACAGTTTTTGTATATCAAAGTCAAAGGTCCTAACATATGTCAGCCTTCTTACACAGATGTTATACATATGATATCTAATAAATAATTAAACATTGGATTCGGCAAAGCTACACAGAATATAGATTTGGCCTATTTAATATATGGAAAGCTAGTTATTTTTGACAAACAAGAATAATTTAGATACAACAATGATTTTAATAAGGCAAGGTGAGTTTGCTGACAAGATTCACTTCGGAGGCTATGTCAATTTATGTTGATTCAGTGCAAAACCACACTGGGATATTGAATACATTAACCATTTTCCACTTTGTGCCCAATGACTTGTAAATCTTGAATTATTAGCTTTTTACTTCTGATGGTTTTATCAATTGCCTATTTTAGATGGAAGAAGATCTTTAAAAAATGTTAGAACAGCATAAGCTATCCAGTTACACAATCTTCTCAGCTGCTTTAAATTAGATGTGAAGCCATCGTGTACTGTATATGAAGATACCTGCAGTTCAAAAACAATAGAAGTGTGGCTGAAATGTGGCTACTCCATCATATGCGAGCTAATTTCTCATCCTTTCCAAGTCATAAACAATTAACTCTTTCTTTTCCATAAACCCTGACTATCTATTGTAATGTAATGGAACAAATACAAAGCATCTGGAAAGAAAAGAATTATAATTAAATTAGTCTTTCCAATTAGAGAAAATAGTGGGCCTTTCCCTTCATTTAGAGTTATAATAATCATTTGTAATCTGATTTAGAAGGGGCTTATGGTTGCATTCATAAAACTGGGAGACATTAGGATTGACATGACCTCTTAGGTATCTAAACAAATTATAGGCCTACAGAGGTAGGAATATATCATTAAGTCCTGAACTGACAGCATTTTTTATTTCTACTGACCTTTGGTTGGATTAAGTCCAGTCATCAGAAAATAATTCAATTTCAAGCAGCTGAGAGTTATTATCAGGTTTTGCTGATTCAGGATTAAGCGTACCTCAGTGGCTGAAGAGCTCATTAGGATGAGCCATCCATTCGTTTGTGGAGTTTGTGAAAAGAGTAAGGAGGAAAACATGTTGTAGCTCTATTATTTCTGGTGTAGAGCTTGAATTACTGGTGTATGAATATAATCTACAGCTCTATTTTGTTAATATGTGGTACAGAGTTCTGTAGTGTTCTAGACTCCACTGACTGACAGGTAGATTTACAAGACAAATTTACATTTCTACAAATAATATGGACACTTAAATCTAAACATAAATCTTAAAAAGCTTTTGACGATTCCTGGCAGATCTGAGTACCTAAGTATCTACTGCTGCTAATGTACAGAACCGTTTCAGACTTGATAGTGCCAAATGACAAAGTAGATCTGCCTAACCCCCAGCAGAAGTCATAAACAAAGCACTTCTCAGCTTTTTTCAAAGGACAGTGCTTACTCCTATAGGTGCTTTTTTAAATGCACACTTAATCCTATACAAAACATTGAAGAGCAGGAGGAGGAGCCCTCTTGCAAAAACAATGTCCCTTGTCAAGGGACATCGGTGCAAAAGCTCGGGTTTCCTGGCAGTCTAAGAGAGCGCAGTCTCTCCTGGGAGGGTGCTCAGTCGCCATGCTATTGTATGTGATGGGGTGCTTTTGTCTTGTGAGTCCTTTTGAAAATTTTAAACTTTGCATAAATAAATATTCACTGACTCAGAGAGAGACTAAATCTATAGCCCAGTGGTCAGGACAGTCAGGATGGATAAAGGGACAGGTAATCACAGCTGCTTCTCTGGCTGCATTGATTTCTGAACTCAGTTAATATCACCAAACAGTACCACTGTCAGCTCAGTCAGTGTAACCTCAGCATTTCAATACCATGTTCCAGTTCAGGCAGATGTACCTTTATTTTCCTCGCAGGGCATGGCTCACAGAGGGCATAATGGGCCCCAGTTTGGCCAGCAGCTGAAAGAGTACATGTAGAGTAAAGTGTGTGGTACTAAGAATGGAGGATTTTAAAATGGATTACCTTTAGAAACTGCAAGTATTCTAAAGAGATATAGAAAAATCTTTGTTGTGATTTTTAATTGTTACTGAAACTGGTGAATGAATGAACAGGATCTCTTTCAAACACCTGGGTAGCAGAGTGGTTCTTAAATATCACAGACAAAGGATCTTGTATCCTTCATCTGTCACAGTTTTTATTACAGAGTCTCCACAAAGTGCTTGATGAGGGGGCACAGTTTCTTAATATTCCTTCCATATTAGCTTGTAGGAAGAAGCAAGAGTGAGTAGATTCAAGGATTCGTGGCTCTATTGACTGTTTATTCTCTGGGCTGAAGTATGGTTAGACTGTTGAATTGGTATACACTACACTGAATATTCATGCAGTTGCCAGGCTCTCCCCTTCAGTGCAGAGTATTAGGAGAGCCATATAGCTCCACACATTCAGACTATACAATCTGAGCATATTTAGTTTGGCTTCAACATAACTGGGCTGACTACATTTCTTCAGTGAAACTAAGTTTGCATTTGAGGCAAGGATCTAATGTTTTCTCCTAAGCAGATTTCATACCAAGAGGCAATTTCTTCTTTCCTTAGTTGATAGGCTAATTATAAGGAGAGAGTCACAGCATAATACTTGAACTAAATGCTTTGCTTTTTTTTAGTGATTGTTAAATAGGAGAAAACCTGCTCTGTACTTTTCAAGGAGCCTGCTTTTAAAAATGATACAAACATCCATCACATTCAAAAAGTCCTGTGGACTATACATGTGAATGTAGATTTACACTGTGTCTTAACAAATAGCTACATTAAATCTGATGAGCAATATAGCTTATAATCAAGAACATGATTAATCATGCTATTACAGATCTCTCTAGTTTAAAATACTGCTATTCGAGTCCTCTTTCTTGAGCCTTGTTTCAGGGAAAAGTCCTCTGCAGGACTGTGGTCCATGTAGTCAACAGATAATCATATTTTGGTTATGGAGGAAGCAGGGCTCACTTCCCTTAAAGAGGGGCATCTATTCTCTCCATACCTTTTTAGCCTCTTACCTGAGAACTGCTTTATGTTTGTTTAACAGTTTGGCTGTTTACTTAAGGAAGTTTTGACAAGATATCTAAACCGGTCTAACAGCTTGCTGCTCCCAAAAGACGGGGTCCCACTTTGCTCCCCCCACAGCTCCCAGGTGCATGATTCCACCCTCACTCTGGCAATCGCTCCAGTTTCTGACTTCTTGGTGAGACAATTCAGTTCATTATGCTGGCTGAAATCTATCCACTTTATTCTGTTGGTTCATTTTCTGTGGCTGGTGGGCTTGACTAATACAGGGAGTCAAATTAAGAGCTCATTGCTGCTGAAAGAAAAAGTGCAAAAAAGTCTGTGTTACAACTTTTCTTTCTTTGCTGAGCCATATGCTTGACTGCTTATTTTTTTATCTTGGGTGTAGTCAGCCCTCTTTCTGAGCTGACTAACTTCATTAAAATGGTATAAAATAAACCAGGGGAAAAAAAAAAAAAAGATACTGCCTATCTATTTGGTCAATTAAGTCTGTTCAAAAGAAAGCATGGCTGATTCAACAGATAATGCGCAGCAGGAGACAGGTCCACAATACTAAGAATTGGAGAGTGTTGAAGATATCAAATGAAAGGATTAGAAGGGGAAGGGAGAAAGGGAGGGAGGGAGGCTGAAGGCCTTCCCAGCAGAGGAAGTTAGATTGCTCCAAATTCCTGTGAAACTCCAATCTTCAAGAGCTGAACTGGCTTGCCAAGGAGTCACATGAGCAGCAGTGGTTGAGGGGTATGCATAGTTAAGAGTAAAGGAGAGAAGGAAGGGGACTGTGAGGTGTGAGACTATCCTTTTTGGTCCTGCTGATTAGTAGATCAGCTCAATTGCCTTGTGTCAGTGCATTCTTAGTGCCCAGTTCCATGCAGGATAGTGCTGTTAAAGAATCACCACAATGGGGTTGGGGAGAAAGCAAGCAAGCAAAGGGGGTGGGGGGCATGACCTGAAAGGCCATGGAAAGGAAGGTAGTAAATACTAAGGGGTAAGGGAGGGCAGGAACTCATTAAATCTACTTCGCTGTCAAGTTAAATCTAACATGAAACCATGCCCTTGTACAATAATCCCTTCTTCCCTTTTATTCGTGTTAAGAGACTCTACCTTCTCTTACCAATGCATTCCTATACTGAGTTCCAACAGTGCACTTAACACTTGTATAAGAGATGTAATTCCTCCCCCAAAGAGCAGGAATAATAGATTTCAGGCTTGCAGTGAACCTAATATTGACAAGACACGTCTATTGCTGTCACATTAAAACACATCTATAAAAAACCAGAATTGTTCTCTTACTTTCCACAGATTTTAGAGACGGAGTTGATCTGTGGAAACTGAGGTCCCAGTTTCATCTTCTACTATCAAACAAACCAGCATTTCTCTCTTTGGTGAACTCATGTAGACAGACTTGGCAGAATGAGTGTTTTTGAAGATATTTTAAATATTAGATATTTTTCCCAAGGAAAACAAAGCAAATATTAGCCTAAGAGGGGACAGTATTGAAAAGGAGTAACCATAAGAAAGGTGACAAGTGGGATGTCCAATAAAAGGTTGAGTAGTTGTGAAAGGAGAGTTAAGGAAAGATGTCCTATTTGAACTTTTCAGGTTTATTTTGTATTGTGTCTGTTGAGGAGTGTCATGCTCACCTTTGGCAAGGTGATACATTAGGAGTATTACCAGTGATAATTATTGCTGTCTGGTCTTATTGTAGCCTTGCAGAGTGCATCAGTAGTGACAGCAAATTTATGGACAGCCCGTGTTCTTGTAGCTGTGTTGGCATCAGTGATGACGCTGACAAGCAGGTAAGGGGCCCCCTCAGCCTTTCTTATCCAGACCTCTCTTTGGGAGATCTGCCCGGTTACGGAATGTTGAATAGGAAAGAACCAAGAAAGTAAACAAATGTGTGCTGTGATTGCGCTTTAAGAAACTTGAGAATAAAACCAACCTTTGAGTTTAAACTTTTCATACGATATAGAAGTAATTTATCTTTTGGCTAAAGAAAAGCAGATGTTGGAAGGGAAATGCACATGAGAAGACATAGAAACTGTTGTGAAGGCTGTATCTTTTATTTGAACAGTCTCTCTTTACTTTTTCTAACTTATCCAGGATATTGTCTGTAGTCTTAACAGAACAGAGCCATTACAAATTCTATTAAGGTATATTTTTAAAGGAAAAGTCAAGTAGAATAGAAACTGTGAGAAGAGGATAATAGAAACAAAAGCAGCATCAACAGCAAAAAAATCCAAACCAAAATCAAACCAAAGCAATACAGAAGCCAAAGAACTCCTCACAATGTAACCCTTAAAAAAATCCCACGTAATTTCTACTTAGTTTGACAGCTTTGTGTGGTGAGAATCTGTTCCTGGTGTGAATTCCAAAAGATAACGATATTTAAAATGTTGACCTATTTCTTTCAAACACTGTGCCACTGAAGACAAATTACTGTCAGACTGTTGATAGCTGGGTATGCAAAGCTTGCATGCCTTCAGTAAGAGAAAACCATTTTGCTGAAAATTTATTTCTGTTATGTTCAGCAGAACGATTCCACCTGCTCCGTACTGAAAGATTTAATTTCTTGTAGATCTCTGACTGCAGCTGAAATCAGAGGAACTTGTAATCTTCATTTGTAATTGATTTAGGCTGTAAGGTTATACGCTTTAGGAAGCATAATTCTTTAGGTACCCTGCTGTCTCTGAATTCAGTGGGAGTTTGTCACTGAAGCTGCCTGTCCTTTTAAGAAAATAATAATTTTAATCAATACCTACTACATCTGTAATGAATCCTGACTCCTCTGAAGTCAGTAGTAGCTTTGCTGGAGCCTGGATCACTTGTATCAACAATTGAAAATTATGCTTATAATCTACATCATTATATATATGTAGATATATTTATGTTAAATATATATATAAATAAACACAAAGTATGCTTATAATCAACTACTATTAAAATATGTTTTCGTAAACAATAAGCATAGCATTGTTTTATTGTATGTCCTGTTAGAACTAGAATGGTGGGAAGACAGTAACAGAGTTGATGTTAAAACAAATGATCTTTAAACTTCATCTTGTAAAAGATTGAAGATTTTCAGAGAAAATTAAGAGAGTGACAGAAAATTTGTTGCCTAAAGAGAAAAGATTTTAAGAAATTTGTGCCTTCTTTATAAGAAGTAATCCCAGTGCTCATGTAATTTCAATTGACACGTGATTTATGGCTGTGAAAAAGAGTCTGTATAGCTCTTTCAAAACATAAAGTGAGGGAGTGGCATCCTTTGAGCAAAAACTCTGGTGCCCTATCTGCTCAAGTGTTTCCTAAGTTTCAGCACTATGAGAATATGAGAATACTCCATTGTTAGGGGATTTTGGAGGCATGCCTGGATCAAGGAAGTACTTCCTCGTCATGCTGTTTCCTTTCCCAAACAATATAAAAAATGGCCTTTTCAACTAAACATCTAGAGGTGGTCACTTTGTACATTGTCCAACTAGAGCTCAACCATCATAAGATAAACCATTCACTTCTATGAATGGCTCCATGTTATTACTGCTACTTCCTTTTGATTTTCATGGTGATTTTGTTTTGATTTATGTATATGCATAGAAGTTGAACCCCCTGTATAATGATTGTGTCATAAGACTAGCCAAGAAAAAACAAGAAACTCCACCTTACTCACTGCCCTCTATAGCCTGCATACATTAGCTCTGACACCCTCACTACCACCACTCCTCTTCTCACATCCTCCTCTGATGTGGACTCTGTACAACCTGATTAGACAGAGTAAAAATATACCATACAAATAATGGTAATTATTATTATAGTGTAATATTATAGGTAATTATTATAGATAATTATTATAGTGTAATTTTATCCCACTGCTTTAAGTATTCTAAGTTTACTTCCAAACAGCATTTCAGAGGAAGCAAAAGTAAGTTCACATACATGTTCTGTTCTTGGTTTAGCCTTGCATGATCCAAAGGATTTCTAACTAATCTTAAGCACTCAAAATGTGTGCATTATAGTATTAGGTGAATATCCGTGTTTTAGTCCAGCATTGCTGTTAGCACATTGTAACAACCATGGCAAAATACTCAGTGCCTGAATTGCGTGGAAAGAGTCTTTGTAAATACATTATAATGTATTTAATGTCTTTGTAAATACATTATAAATCTTTTAAATTACCATGTAACATTTTGGTAATGTTTGTAACCAATGGTACTGGTACTGGTACTCACATTTGTTTTCTGTTCTGTATTTTGAGTTGTTTATTTAAAATTACTTGGGCACAGCTATTATGACATCAAGAAAATGCTGAGACTATGCATTGTGTATGTCTTGAAGAATGTAATTATGATTATTCTGTATACTAGAGAGGAATAATTTGAAAAAAGACTTGGAAAGTCTCTTTGAAAACTTTGGAAAGTTCTTGATGTATGTGGACTTGTCCAATGTATAAATTACAAAATTAGGTCTATTCATCTTTGTCACTGAATTTACACTTTGAGAAATGCATTTACTGGGACTACTTGTGATTTACAAAGAGGTAAAAAAGTCACAGCCTCAACAAAAATGAGCTTAAAGGTGGTTTTGTTTTAAAAGCGAATAAATTCATATTTTTTACCAACATGGTATATCTGGAATAGCTCAGTGGCTTTGAGAGAAATTTGCCTGATTTGCTCTTACTCAGAGGTAAAAGGACAGAACTGAATTCATAATTTCTTACTATGTTTCCTCATGACAACTTCATTCAATTTGCAAATATTTGCTCTGTAAACAGTACAAATATATGCTATATTCATATTTATAGATATATGAAGTTATTTAAAAATAAATACATGTGGCTTTTGACTCATCTTCCTTGCTGGAGCAAAACCCCAATGATCTTGCAACTCCTTTTCAAGATGTTCTTCTGCCCATAGTTTCACTAATTCGACTGAAAACAATGGCAGTTTTAGAAAACTAATGTAGATCTCATCCCTCTGGGGCATGGGTTATGTTTTAATTTGCTAATTTATTTTCTACACAAATGCTTTCTATTGTTTGTTTAGTGTCCTTTTAGTGATCTTTGGCAGTAACACGGACTGCTGAGTTTATGCTGTCTTGCACCCTCTTTCCTGCTAACTCTCTGCTTGAGGTAACAGTTGGCTGACTGAAGTATGATGAGAATAATCTAAGTTAATGCTGGAGGGCTGTAAACATTTCCTCAACAAATAAGCAGCAACGTGTTGATAGCCAATAAGTATTTTATAAGTGCAATTAAATCACAGTGATTGATTGGGCTGGGGTGAAAATCAGAATCATTTAGAACAACAAATTCTTCACGGGGAAACCCTCACTAAATTAAGAAAACACACAAACGAACAACAAAAATAAACCATTTAAGAAGTTCTGCTCCTATACGACGTTTTCCTCATTTCTCAACTCTGTTAACAAGGAACAACTTGATGAAAGTGAGACCTTTTGTTTCTTGAGAATGCATCTTTTCTGTCATTAATTTATGTTATGTTGAGCGTAGATATACATTAGTTAGCTGATCTAAAAGTTTAGTTGCTAAAAGGGGGGACCTGCTTCCTCTTCCTTCTAACCTGCCTGGCTCCAGGTTACAGGGTCTTGCACTTTCCTAATGCTTGTTGGATTCCTCGTTGAGCTCATTCAATTCACTAAATTGCTGGAAAATTATTTTTTTTTTCTGCCAGGTTAGTTTTGTGCTGGTTCAGCAAACTGAATCAGCTCACCATGGCATCAGATGACTACTACTGTCATTGCAAGGGAAAAAGCGTGCAGGATGCAGCCAGGGTTGCAGCCTCCAGACAGGAGAGGAGGGAAGTTGAAAACAGAAAGGTCTTGTATTTATGAAAATATCTAAAATAAAACATGTGATTTAATGTATAGTTTAGCATAGTGGTACATGCTCCACAAAATCACTAGGGTGCTGTGCTTGTGAAAACACATTCTTTCTGGGTAATACCATTGCAATATCCATGTTGCTTATTTCACTTCTGTGTGACTAGTCGGTATTGTTTATTTTTTTGCTTTTTTGACTTCCAAACTGTTAATTATTTATACATCAGTAACAGTTGTGTTTGTTTTTTTAATGTAGGAACATACAAATATTCTCAATGGCTCTGTCCTCTTGGGTATTTATTACTTTTGAATGCACTCTACTAACATGAAGATATAACTAACTTAGACAAGTAAGATTTCAACAATAACTATGGGAAATTCTAGTCTGGCTGATTCCTACTAAACATATATTTTTCAGAAGAACTGGTACACATTCTGGATTTTTAAAAAGAATGTTAAGATAAGATTATATTATATTAAGAAAACCTGGATGTAGACAGGATAGGGAAAGCTCCACAGAGAAAAAACACTTTCCACAGAGGAGATGATACACCAATAACTTTATGTCTAGTCCCAATGCAATGTCAAATAGCAAAATGGCTTTGATTCAACTACTTTTGATTACTATTAACATGTGAAACTAAATTTAGAACAGCAGAAGGCAGAAGAAATGTAGGACTGACTTTATATGCATGGCATAAAGGTTAGTCACATGCAGTAATCTTAATTTGACTCCCAAGAGGCTGTGAACTTTAGCAATTGCTTAAGGAGATTGGTTTTCATTTGTAGATATTTTGCCCTCAAAAAGTTCTTTGTTTGAAAGTGATAGTTTAAGTCATTCTAAAGATAATGTTAACTGGTGTAAATGTATTCCGGTGAAAAAACGAAATTACTCAGAACCCACAGGTGTCAACTGACTAATCAATATGTATCGAAACTCATTTTCCTGCTTTTCATACAAGAGCCATGCAATTTTCAAAGAAATTATTGTGCATTGAGAATTGCAAATAAAAGCATTGAGAAAAACATTTCACCAGAAATAAAAATACCACTCAAAATAACTTTTTGTCATATACTTTTATTTACCTTGAACAGAAAATTTTGCAAATGATCAATTACTGAGAGCGGGGAAAAAACCCCTAGCATATAACAGAGGAGGCTTTGGTTATAAGTGCCATTTCTACAGCAGAGTTAAGCTATTGTAAACCAAACATCTTGTAGTAAGGTAAAAATCTCCAGCCAAATTTTTAAGAATTTAAAACAGCAACACTGAAAACATTTACATATAAACAAGAGAGAAATATTTTCTAAACTTTTAACAGTCACTTTGCTACAATCCAGAAGTGTTTAGTTCACATATCTATACATACAGACAAGCACTAAAATTTTTGTGAACTAACCACTTGTCCACAGGACCTGCCTAGACAGTTTGTCATCAATACGAAAGTTTTTTTATATAAATAAGTCAATTAAACTTCACAGAGACTAAAAGAAACAATATAAAATTCCAACTGTAAATAAATTTGTACATTATGGTCAGTCTTGTTTTTCCGAACTCTTGCTCAACTTTCAAGTGTCTATTTATAAAATGATGGCAAGGAGCAGTGTTAGCTGGAATGGAAACTTGAAGACTCAGACTCTGTAGAAACAGAAGAATGTCCCCCACGTTTGCTTTTTGAAAGAATCTTGAGGCTTGATCCTCTGCTAACTGATGTCAAGGCATTTTGTGCTGATGTTTTGAATTTGGCACCCAGGAAGGCATACAGAATTGGATTCAGGCAACAGTGGAAGAATGCCAGGGCTTCGGTAATGGAGATCCATTTATGCACTATCGTCTCCAAGCTGCAACGATGTCTGATGACTCCTAGCAAGATGAATGTGTCGATGCTGATACCGATATAGTATGGCAGCCAGCAGGCAAAGAAGGCGAGGATGAGGATAACCGTTGTCTTCAAGGCTTTGCGCTTCTGGTGGCCTTTTGAATGTGACAGCTTAGATATTATAATACAGTAGCAAGTCAGGATTATTAGACCAGGCAAGACAAGTCCTACCAAGATATGCTGAAATCTGAAAGAAATCAGCCAGTTTTCATGAGGGTACATGCGATCACATAGATACTTCCCTTCTACTTCACTAGTACCGGCAAAAATTATATCGGGCACTGTCAAAAGCACAGCTGGTAGCCATACGCCTATATACACCACCTTCTCAGCTAGCAGCTTTCGTGGTCGCTGGCTGTTGGTAGCATGGACTATTGCCAGGTAACGATCTAAACTTATAAAGGCCAAAATCAAGACACTGCTATAGAGGTTGACTGTGTAAATGACATGAACTGCCTTACACAGAACATTCCCAAAGTACCAGCTTATGGCCGCATCCACAGACCAGAATGGCAAGGTGATAACGAAAAGGAGGTCAGCCACAGAGAGGTGCAGCCTGTATTTATCAGTCATGCTTCTTTGTTTCTTCTGGTAGCCCATAACAATAATAACCAATCCATTGCCGATTATTCCTGTAAGGAAGATGATGGAGTAGATTGTTGGCAAGAAGATCCGGTTGAAATCAGCATTCTCATGCTGAAAGCATGGCTCTCCGTAGTCTCCGTAGTCACCTGAACCACTCTCATCCGTGCCATTATCAGAAAATTCAATGATCAGCCCGGAGGACAGCTAAAAAAAAAAAATTAGACGTTAGCTCCTCTGCAAAAGCTCACTCTACATGACAGTATGTTAAGAGTTGCCTGAACAATGAACAGTCTCCATCATCATGAATAGGCAAACTTTTTGAAAACTAGATGGAAAAATACATTTTTTATATATATATATATAAAAAAATATATATATTTTTATATATATATATAAAATATACAGCAAATAAGAACAAGTTAAAAAATTTCCTTTGTTTTTCTCTAAGGAGTAAGATCTTGTAACTAAGGACAGGGGATGAAAGGGAAAAGAAAGTGAATGGCTACTCCCAGAAACATGGTTGGTTCTGGACACTTCAGTGCTCTAATCAGGTGCATACTACAAATGGAAGAGCCCAGAAGTGCTGGATGCGAGAGGTTAGTGTGCACAGGATATCACCTACGGCAGTTAACTCTTACATCAGAGAGCTACAAAAAAAAATACACCTAGACAGTAATTCTGCTGCTCCAAAGTCCCTTCTCATTAAGGGGATGGGGTCAACGAGAAAGAGACAAGGTCCCCTTGGCTGATGTAAGAAAGGATAAATAATAGCAAGAGTTCCCTGCTGAGAAGCAATTGGCAGCTCCACACACAGAGACAAGGAAAAAACCCAAAGCCCATAAGGAAAAGAAAGAGAGAGGTGACCTTAAGCAGGGAAACTCAAACCCCATGGAGGGTCATCCCGAACGACCACGTTCCCCTCCCTTTGTTCCCCACCCCTTGCGGTCGCGGGGTAGGGGGTGAAGCTGGCTGGTGCTGGGCTGCAGCCAGACTGCTGAACTAAGTACGGCGGTGGAAAAAGGAAGCGAAATTCTGGTGAGGGCATGAAAGCACATCAGGAAACCACCAACGGTTTTGGCCACCACGCTGAAAAGCACTGCAGGCGGGCGAGTGCCACCTGGCTATGTACAATTCCTCAGGTTTTCAGATTTCAGTTTTCATGCCCTCTGTACCATGAACCCCTGACCTCCACGCAGGATGCGCCCCAGGATCCCGCAGCACTGCACACACGGATGCACCGGCTCCACGCGGGCATTCACTGCGCATTAAAGTTGGAACTCGCCGGAGATCTCCGTTTTGGTCCTAACTAGTCTCAAAACCCTGTGGCAGAAGAGCGGCCTCCGGAAGATCGGGACGCCGCCGCGTTTCGGCCGGAGCGGACGGCTGGGCGCTGCCGCCGCTCCCAGCCCCACCGTGCGCGGGGGCGGCCCCCGCGCTCCGGCACATCGGCACCCGAGGTCAGGGCGGGCACCGGAGCAGACGGATGCCGTTGCCTGGAGTCCGATCACTGCAAACTTCCCCGCGTGTTTCCCCCCTTCGTCATTGCCGCGGCTCTAACCGCTCTACCGGCGTTTTTCAGCCCACAAAGGCGCCACATGTCACTGCAACTGACGGCCAAGCAGCAAAGCCCGAGGGAAGAAGCGGGAGTCCAGCAGTGGCTGCAGCTGTAGCGAGGTCCGAAGCGCTGCAGCCAGACGCAGCAGCGGCAA
Organism: Phoenicopterus ruber ruber; assembly: GCA_009819775.1. Lineage (NCBI taxonomy): Eukaryota > Metazoa > Chordata > Aves > Phoenicopteriformes > Phoenicopteridae > Phoenicopterus > Phoenicopterus ruber. The sequence goes on from CM020220.1 coordinate 36,512,943, forward strand.
GAGGTCAGGGCCGAGCCCTGCCCGTCTGCGCCCCACAGACCCTCGCAGTTACGCGGGCTGGGAAGCAGGAGGCGGCGCGACGGCCGTCTCCGCGCCCCCCGCCTTGCCCCGGCCCCGCTCCCCGCGCGGCTCGGGGTGATCCCCGCCCGCCGCCGCCCGCCGCCTCCGCCGAGGGCACTTTTGTTTGCAAACAGCGCGCACATGGGCGAGCGCGGCGGGGAGCGAAGGCTGCGCGGAGCAGCGGCGTCGAGCAGCCAGCGCCGCCCCGCGCCGCGGGGACAGCCGCGGCCCCGCCGGCCGGCTCAGCTCCCGGCACTTACATCCAGGCTGTCGAGGCTGTTGTCCATGCTCTGAGCCATCTAACGGTTCTGGGCTCTCGAGTTGTTGTTGTTGTTGTTGTTGTTGCTGTTGCTGCCGCCGCTGCGCCTCTCCGAGCGCCGCCACTCTCAGCTGCACCAAACAGACGCCCGGGCTTGCCTGGCGGTACACGGCTTTTATAGACTCCCCGGCTGCCCCCGGGGGCGGGGGGGCAGCCTGGCTCCTCCCCGCGGGTGTCACCGCGCACCCGGGCTCCGGGCGGGCGCCTCGGACCGCTCTTTGTCTGCAGCGTCGGGGCATGGGAACTGCACTTGCCCGAAGTGCCCGCGGGGGCGTTGCTCCTCACAGGGGCATTTTCCACCCTCTGATTGATGCGTTCAGACAAGCGGGTTTTTGAATTTCCCCTCAAGAAAATTCTTTGAAGTGTGTTGTCGGGCCCCGTGTTGCCATGGGTACCTCAGGCGAGCTCCGGGTGAAGTCACTGGTCCAGGAATTGTGATGGAGGAGGAAGAGGAGAGCTCCTGCATACCCTTCAAAATATAGTCAACTCAGTCCTCAGAGCTGTCTCTCATGCCTGCTGAGGACAGAGTGTACCGGGAGAGGCAGGAAGGAAGGGGATGGTCCTTACTGAGGGATGAGAGGTTCTGCAGACCTTTCAGGGGCTGCAAGGTCAGTGGGCTGCAGGTTGCCCACTGAACTCCTCTGGCGTCTGTGGTTTTGGGTGAGAAGTCTGATGAGGAGCTGCAGGTGCTTCATCAGCATGTCTGAGATACGATAATGGTTCATTGTGCCAAAAAGCTTTGGAACATTACAAGAAATGTGTTAAGGAAATGAGAAATTGGGAAGAAAGTACAACATTGTCAAAACAATGGTGCTGCCAACTTCATCTAAAACCATGGATTTGCATGCTCAATGTCTTGTCATCTAAAAATAGCAAACAGTGAGCTCTTTATTTGCCCACTAATATCAGGAACACTGCTTGTCTTTCTTCTTAATCTCAAACTTGGTAAATTAGTTTTTTAAATGTGAAGGGTGAATATCTTTAGTAATGATCTGTTTCTAGTAGTTGGATAATCTAAAAAAAAAAGAAAAAAAAAAGAAAAGCAAAAAAAGAAAACCCTGGAATTGTATATATAGGATAAAAATAGCAATCATAAAATAGATTTGTAAGGGAAAACCAACCCAAATATAAAGAAAAATAAAACAGAATCATGAATTTCCTTTACAGTTGTCTCTGGGGTCTCAGTACTGTTGATATTCGTGCAGGTAAACTAATTTGCAGAAAAGATTTTGATTAGAATAGTGTGTCATCTTCCCCCCCCCCCCCAATTTCACAATTCACACCATAGTGAGTAACTATATTGGGAATAATTGATTCAGTTATATAGATTTACTCTTTACAGTTGGAATTTGGAGTGGAAAGAAGAAGAAGGGAGAAGGGCATTCTTTATGTAATAGCAATATGCTCAAATTACCCTGGTAGCCTCAAGGGATGAATAAAAGGAAAGTTTGACAAAAGTTTTATTCTTAAATTCCCCTATTACCAGTTTACACGCTCTGAGTTAGCCACCAGTTTTAGATGCAAAGATTATTTCATAGAATCATAGAATCATAGAATCATAGAATAGTTTGGGTTGGAAGGGACCTTTAAAGGCCATCTAGTCCAACCCCCCTGCCATGAGCAGGGACAACCTCAACTAGATCAGGTTGCTCAGAGCCCCGTCCAGCCTGACCTTGAATGTTTCCAGGGATGGGGCTTCTACTACCTCTCTGGGCAACCTGTTCCAGTGCTTCACAACCCTCATTGTGAAAAACTTCTTCCTTATGTTTAGCCTATATGTCCTCTCTTTCAGTTTAAAACCATTACCCCTTGTCCTGTCACAACAGGCCCTGCTAAAAAGGTTCTCCCCATTTTTCCTATAGGCCCCCTTCAGGTACTGAAAGGCTGCAATAAGGTCTCCCCGGAGCCTTCTCTTCTCCAGGCTGAACAGGCCCAACTCCCTCAGCCTGTCTTCGTAGGAGAGGTGCTCCATTCCTCTGATCATCCTTGTGGCCCTCCTCTGGACCCGCTCCAGCCGGTCCACGTCCTTCTTATGTTGAGGGCTCCAGAGCTGGATGCAGTACTCCAGGTGGGGCCTCACCAGGGCAGAATAGAGGGGCAGAATCACCTCTCTTGACCTGCTGGCCACGCTGCTTTTGATGCAGCCCAGGATACGGTTGGCCTTCTGGGCTGCCAGTGCACATTGTTGGCTCATGTCCAGCCTTTCATCCACCAGCACCCCCAAGTCCTTCTCGGCAGGGCTGCTCTCCATCCCTGCATCCCCCAGCCTGTACTGATACCGGGGGTTGCTCCGACCCAGGTGCAGGACTCTGCATTTGTCCTTGTTGAACCTCATGAGGTTCGCCCGGGCCCACCTCTCAAGCCTGTCCAGGTCCCTCTGGATGGCATCCCGACCCTCAAGCGTATCCACCGCACCACTCAGCTTGGTGTCGTCCGCGAACTTGCTGAGGGTGCACTCGATCCCGCTGTCTGTGTCGTCGATGAACATGTTAAAAAGGACCGGTCCCAATACAGACCCTTGAGGGACACCACTTGTCACCGGTCTCCATCTGGACATTGAGCCATTGACCACTACCCGCTGGATGCGACCATTCAACCAATTCCTCATCCACCGAACAGTCCACCCATCAAATCCATATCTCTCCAGTTTCGAGAGAAGGATGTTGTGGGGGACCGTGTCAAAGGCCTTACAGAAGTCCAGATAGATGACATCGGTTGCTTTGCCCTTGTCCACTGATGCAGTCACCCCATCGTAGAAGGCCACTAAGTTGGTCAGGCAGGACTTGCCCTTGGTGAAGCCATGCTGGCTGTCTCTAATCACCTCCCGGTATTTCCAGGTATTTGACAAGAGTGACTCTCTTACTCTTCCCCTAAAAGCTCTAGAACTCCTCCTCATGCACTACAGTGAGTATGAGTTTGGTTGTGATTGATAACACTGATTATCTTTCTTTCTGTTAAAAACATGGTATGTAAGGTATGACCTATAATGTGATTACAAACTTTAACTACATCGTAATTTGATAGTAATTCATATACAAGTTACATTGAAAGCAAACTTTAATTGATTATAACTCAGGAATTAGCAGTCTTCAGAAAACTCAATATCTACTTTGAGTTTATATCCAGAAAAATTTGAGAGGGATACCATGCTGGAATTCTATAGAAATTAAAAAATCTTCTACTGAATCCCCATTTTTAGATACTAATCCTAGCCTTATGTTACCCTAATTCTACTCTGCTGAACTTCTTAAAAAACAAGTGTGACAAAATTATAATTACTGATATTCGTTCCTTATTTTCCATAGAACCTGCGATGTGTTCACTCCTTTCTAGACACACAAATAGGAAAACACATACCCCAAGTAATCTGCAGCCCAACCTTAGATGACCAGGCAGATAAATGAGCAGATGAGGGTTTTTTATATGTTGATGAGTAGGATCATGTCTATAAAATAATCTTTCACTTTTTCACTTGGAGAGGATGCCCAGCTCATGGCACCAGCAATTGCTGTGCAACTTTCAGCAAGGGTATATGCTGCTTGAAAGGCTCCCCAGCCTACTGAACTTGCAAACATGAACCAGATTTGCAGAAATATGCATATTGAATGACTGCTAAAAAACTAATCGGAACATGGTGCTGCATATAGGGGAGACGAAATTTTTGGAAAAATTGGATCATACCCTGCCAGAAATTCATATGGGTGACAGATGTACTTTTATGGAGAACATATTCTCATCTTAGAGGGGCATAGAAGATTAAACACTGATCCTTCTCTATGTATGCAGTGCAGGACATTAAAATATGCTCGTAGTGCAGGTGGCTTGTGGCAGTGGTTGCAGATGAGCAAAAAAATATATATGTACATGAACTCTAGAGCTATTTGACAAGTTTGAGAGTTGGTTGGTTATTTATTGGGGTGGATAGCACAGAGTGGATTGACATGTGGGTTATCGATGCACAGAACTGCAAGTGTAATTACAGCCCAAGTAGGCAGGTGTTATCACACCTCCATTTTACTGTGCAGATAGATCCGTAACTGCGAAGTGTATTACATGAAAATTGATTTTCTTAATTAACGGGATATGGGACAGGGACTCAGTTATTTGTGTTCATAGATAACATAAGAAATTCGGAACTGAGGAATGATCTACTTCCATGGATTAGCCCTGAAGCATGGTAGTGCTGAGTGATGAGAAATTTGGGGATTGATACCCTATCTGATGAGATGTCACTGAAACATGTTTGGATGAAGGTCCTCTAAAACTATCATTCACACTGCTATTTTGTTATCTATGATCTCTTTTGTTTCTCCTATCAGAAAATCCATGTGAAAACTTCCTTTGTTGCACAGAGGACCATCGAGGGCAAGTTAATGATTTCCAAAGTGATAAAAGAAGGGAGCTGTTTCTGCAGAGCATGTAATTCAGAGTTAGCTACAAATCTTCTTAAGACAGAGCCAGCAAATAGCAATTTCCAAGCTTATGTTTTGCATTACATGTTTTTCTGGTCACAGAATTACTGTGAAAATCAGACCCTTCCTACCCCATGCAATACATATTTTTGTTACTGAAAACATATCCTCCGAGACTCAAAACCCTACGTGTTCTTACACTGTTATGCTAACAATACAATTCCTCAGGTTGTGAATCATTAACCTATTTTTTGTCTTCTAAAAAGAGACAAAAGTGTTGGTCATGCAAGAGCAAAACAGTTTCTAATAAACCTTTCTAATGGTAAAAATATCCTTTTGATTCAGTATCCACAGAAGAAGAAAAATAAATTGCATTTTATTTAACTATGTTAAATGACTTAATCTGAAGGCTTCACAAGTGTCTTTAACAAAGTAAACTTCTAGCTAATAAAAGTTTGATGATGCCATTGTCTGTGGGTGACACTAGGTAACACAAAGGAGATATGATCCCTGGTTTATGTAATAGATGAATACCACCGTGGTGTATTAATTACAGTGATGTATTAATAAACTGTTCCTTATTTTTTAGCATTAATGGAGCTATCCTTGCAGGACACATAGATGATTGTGTCTTAAAAATACATAACCAGCAATATGTCTGAAATTACTCTGTTATATAGTAGGGAGTGAATACTTTTCAAATATGCACTGATTTTCTCTGTACATGTCAATTCCTGTACTGGAAGTCTTCTGAAAGTGTCTTCTGAAAAAATAACGGAAAATGTGCTCAGGATTTGCAAGACATTACCTTGAGTAAGGTAATGTCTTTTCTATTCTAAAAAATACTCCAGGGGACTGATGCTTGCCACTAGATGAAAAGTGGATTCCTTATAAAACTCAAATGTTTATTACCATACATTGGATTGACTTCATGACAAATGGGTCTTCAAGTGCCCCAAAGTTGTATACATAGAGAGGAAAAGGATATACTCTGCCTTTTCCATCTGATCTTTCTGTTGAAGTGGGAAAGGTATCAATCTTACGCCTGTTAGAATGGTTACAAGCGGTTTGCTGGAGTTGGGTTTCAGTTAATGGCTTGCTTTGCTCTTGGTTCTCAAAGCTCCTTGTCTCCATTTCTTTCTGCCTGTGCTGCAGTGGAACAAGCCTACCAACTGTTACCCTGATCCTGGAAGGAGAGTGTCTGCCTGCCTTATGGGCAGGGTGCCACCTAAATTTACTGATTTGAAAGCAGAAAGGCAAAACGAAATCTGCAAAGGAGCAGGATATATCTTTCAATTGGTAGCATGTTACATTACCACAGGAATAAGTCCCTGTATGAAAGGAATGATACTTGAATATCAGAATAAAGTTAAAGCCTTACATCAGTATAAGGCAACAAAAATGTTATCAACACTGGCATAAAAGACAGATTTCTTTATGGTTCCTTGCTTTTAAGAAGGAGAATTTATTTTGTTTCCTGTAAGTATTGCCACAAGGCCAAGATGTCTAAAGTCAGCACAGACAAGTCAGCAGGAAAAAAAGGGCTGTCCTCTAAAAGGAATCATAGTCACTCTTGTGTTTTAATCCCACCTCCATCTGTGGCCTGCAGCAAATCACTTAACCCTTCTGACTGTGTTCACCCGACTGTAAAATGGGGATAACAATACCTACTTACCTACCTCAGAGGAGAGTTGTAGGGATTAATTGGTTGATGTTTGCAAGGCACTTTGAAGACAGAAAGTGCTTATTTTAGAGCCTGTTGAAATTATTGGTGACACTGATCAGCTAAAATTCAAAGGGGACCAAACTCATTAAGGTTCTGATCTTCTTCCTCCATTTGGCTATGTTTATGGGTTAGCAAATCTCACTGCATGCGGACAGTTTATTGTTTGTTTGGAAGCAGAGTAGACTAAAAAGATGCTTTGAACAACTTTGTTAATCCTTTTAACAAACATGTCTTCATTTGCATATCACTGAAGCTGAAGGTTTTATCTTTGATGATTGTATAGCAGAACACTTCTGGAGACATGTTGAAGTGGTTTTTTTCCACAGTTGCAGTCAGATCAGAATTATGAAAACAAACTAAAATTTACCTATTTGTATCACAAGCAAATGCTCTGCTATAACCAGGTAGGATTTTGGCTTTCATAGCATTCAGATAGATTACTGTTTAGCTATGAGATGTGTTTCTTATGATGTTCCTTTATGCTGTAAAATTCCATTAGAAACTTGCTCGCAGTTCAGTTTGGATTACTAAGGACAGGATTTGCTTCTGTGGACCCACAGTAAGAGCATGCTATATTCCTGTCTTAAGAGCATATGCATAAAATTAGAAAATCTAGTTCAGATATTTGTGTATACATCTATGCAGTTTCACAATTTCCTGATTTCTTAGCACATAGCTTTAGAGATACAGTTATATCTGGGACTGCGCATTGCTTGTCCTACCAGTGTAAACAGAACACAGCTACTTGGAGACTAATAGACTGAACAGGGCCCCGAGTGACCTGATCTAGCTTTGAATCCAACCTGAATTATTCTATGACTCAAAATAGGTCCATCAGACCATGTCCTTATGCCCCTGCTGCTAGCAGTGCCCTGAGTTACCTGGATCAAAATACATCCACTTAGGTTTGCGTACATTAAGCCTGTTTGCTCTACACAATGGAAATAGCATTTTGATGTTTTGTTTCCGCCCTGACAGTTTTTGATCAATCTTTTGTTGAAATGGTGTCTGTGGAACTGTGTGCTTGGGATGTAGCGAAGTGTGGTGGCATGTGCCTTGTTTTCTTTATGATTTTCACACATTTCTTCCAATTCCTTTCTTTGGATGTGGTAGTAGGTATTGATTTTTCACATGTTGTGAGCTTCTAAGCTTGCTGAAATAATTTCTTTAGCTCATTTGCCCACTTGTTTTGTGTCTAAAAAGTAGCACTGAAAGCGGAGCGGGAGCAACAACTCTTCCTGTTCAGCTCAGTTTAGCAGTTTGAAGCTCACAAATGTTTTAGTTTTATTGCAACAGCTTTGAAGTAAAGTCTGTACCTGTGGGTGCTGAACCTCAGCCTGGATACTTGTTTTTGAATCTGCATGCCAGGGATTGCTCCTGTCTCTGCTTCCTCTCAAAATTGGTGACTGAGTCTGTTGTTCAGCAAGTAGGGAGGTCACCCAAATTCAGTGATGTGCATTCCCATCGTTTCTTTCTTTTGGATCTCTCCTCCCACTATTTCCCTGAAAATTCACTTTAGAATTCCAAACATTTTTTTACTGCTGGAAGCCAGATTTGCCATATGCCATTGAGATATGGCCTTTTTTCTATCAGGAGGTGCAGGAGTAAGACTGGGTTTACATTTCTGAGCCAGTGCTTCGTACTTAGGTAATATAATTGATAGCATTTGCTCAGTAACTGTCCATCAGTTTGATGTCTGTTGAAAACATGACCCAACATTTCTAAACCAACCAAAAAATCCCCATTAAATGTTTCCAGATTTTCAGTGCTTCAGTCAAGCCCTCTGTATACAGTACTTGCTTAAATACCATGAGTAAAAACACATATACAGCCTGCTATATCCATTTATTTATAGTCAAATATAAGGATGTACAGAGAGCTGTAGGAATATTTATGGCAGGAATGTTCCTTTCTCTGTTCATTAATTGCCAGTGAAATAGGCATGATATTACACACTTATTATTTTGAGCTGATTGGTTATGAATAGTAATATTTGCTCTTGCTGTTTTGAAAATTTGGTAGGTAGGATTTGGGGCCTAATCTTTCTAAACAATCATTGAGGTCACACGGTATGATTTCTTCTCAGTCATTAGGTGGCCAACCTCTATGAAAGCAGAACTGCTTGAAGAAAAGATTGGGATGTTGAACCTCTGTTTCTGATTTAATGGGGAGGTAAATCCAATTTTCAGGGTATCTCTTACTGCGTAAAGAGTGCTCCAGCCACATGATATAAAGAGCTGATCTCTTTCGGCTGAACTTGCTAAACTTTCGTCTTGCTTGTTCAAATTCATTTTTAGAAAGTGGAACAGGCAACTTTGGGCAAACTTGATGCTGAACCAGGCATCATCCACATGATTTCCATAATGGCTGGAACGAAGACTTTACAAACATCATGGCATGTGCTCTAGCTCATTTGATAGAAAAGTGATAGCGTGCTAATGCCTGATCCAGATCAGATCTATACAGTTGGGTGATTCTGCAACAATCTGTTATGAGGAACTGTGGAGCCCTCACCTCTACAAGATAAGGTGAGGCAGAATCCTTAAGTAGCATAAAGAATAGAAGATGAGCATCCTAGAAAATAAAGGGCATTAAAAATCTCTTCCCGCCTTTTCATTTTTCACAAGAAGGAGAACTGCATTTGGCTTGTACATAGACCTTAACGTGAAATAGCTGTGTTCCTCCCTGTGAAATAGCTGTGTTCCTCCCTGCCAGCGGGAGAGGAACTTACCATCCAAACTCAGTCCAGATTATTGCCCACATAGGAGAAGCATCTAGAAAATTAGTTGTCATGAATATTTGTTCATGTGTGCATGTTTGTTCACGCTTCAGTATACCTAGTTATGCATCAGCATACATTTAAAAAAAAATCTTCCCCAAACGTACATATAAACAGAGAACAGGTGAGTAAGTGACAGTGAAGAAGTAAGAAAAAATGCTATTCAAGCAAACTGTCATCTGTGTTTATCGATATCATTATCCTTCAATTTAGAACTGAACAGAAGTAGAGGGAGTGTAGAAGCTTCAATATTTAGCAGTGATGGTTCCAACTTAGCTTAACTTACACTTCAAATTTTTTCCATTAAAAATTGTTGCCTACGATCCTGTTCATTCATGAGTTCAGTGCAACTGAACATGGGAAGAAAGACTTTAGTCTTGAAATACTTGGTTTATAAATGAATTTGTTATTCTAGGAATGTGCCATTATTTTAAGTAGATGTTTCTATATTTCTGAGGTTATTTTTCAGTACTGAGTGAATATCGTGAAAAACATGCAAGAGGGGAATTCTAAAAATATTTCTAGGTTACAGTCTGTGTTCAGGACGGTCTGTACTAAGTGCTATTTTATCTTTTTTTTAACTTATAAAAACAGGAAGAAGCCTTGCTACTTCTGAGGACCCTGATAAATGTTTCTACCTGTCTTTTTCTAGAAAGATCTCTTCAGGTGCCAAGCAAGGGTCACTGTAACCATGGATACTTATACTCCATTTTCCCCTTGGGTTTCTGTGAAAAACTTGGTATGATGCCCAGTTTAAACCACATTTTGTGTTAGGTAATCATAGGCTCAGTCTGTTCTTGAGTATTGTGGTTTTAAGTTTTTAACGGTTGCTCTGTGGTTTGAAGCTGTTTTTTTTTGTTGCCTCTTCTTTTCTAAGCAAAGAAGATGTTAAAGCAAAGTTGCTTGATAACAATTATTCCACCAAAATAAAGTCTTTTGGGAAGGATTGATTGTCGTGTGGTTTAAAACTGAAACCAAACTAAGAAACCACTTTACTCCAGCATCATGTTCAATGCAAAATATTTACTGAATTTTACTGAATTTGGAAAGAAACTATTTAATTCCTGGAATTTGTCAAAATGCACTCAGGAATTAGAAAAGACTTGATCTGTTTTTAACATGTGTCTTACAAGTCAGTCTTAGAAAGATTTCTAAATGTATTTTAGTGAACAGTAGAATACTTATTTTCCATGAAGTAGCCTGTCAATCCTGCTCTGCTGCTTTGATATAGATCTACAAAGGATCTAAGTCTAGTTGAAGGAGCAGTGTAATTCAGCTGAGAGGAGAAACTAATTATAGATTTTTCTCACCTTTCAAAAACATTGAAGGTGTTGAATAAGTGGACAAAGGCAAAGATACCGAATATGAATGAGTATGAATGAGTATATAGAAATGGAAGCTGCCTTACTGGATGTGGAAGCAAAGCTCAAGAAGTGCCATGTGATCAGATCAGAAGAACCATATCAGCTCCATCATATTCTGAAAGAACTATGTTAAAGGAGAAGTCTTGAAACAGTTAGTTTTTAATAAATCTGTCAAAACCAAGACAAAAAGTCATGTGACTATCAAATGGCAAATGCACGGCCTACGTTTAAAAATAATAACATGGGCTACTATTGCTTTAGTTGTCTTATTAGCTTGCAAAGCATTAAAACAACCTTTGGTGGGAAGAATATTTAAAAGTGTGAAAGTAAATGGAAAATAGAGCAAAAAGGAAGTTGAATTTATAAAGGTATATTGTAGTAGGACTACTTAGTAGCTTTCATTGATAATTAGTTTTCTAGGCAAAGGAAATACAGTAGAGTCCATTTGTCTGGACTTTAGTAAAGCATTTCATATAGAATCATAGAATCATAGAATCATAGAATTGTTCTGGTTGGAAGAGACCTCCAAGATCATCGGGTCCAACCATTAACCTAGCATTACCAAGTCCTCCGCTAAATCATATCCCTTAGGGCCTCGTCTAAACGTCTTTTAAATACCTCCAGGGATGGGGACTCCACCACCTCCCTGGGCAGCCTGTTCCAATGCCTGACAACCCTTTCAGTGAAGAAATTTTTACGAATGTCCAATCTGAACCTCCCCTGGTGCAACTTGAGGCCATTTCCTTTTGTTCTGTCGTCAGTTACTAGGAAGAAGATGATGCTAGTTACACTTAATATTTTGCATTAACTTTGGGACAAAAAGTAGTAAGCTACTGAAATTCACTACTAGTGGAAAATGAGTTGTCACTGTTGAAACTGGGATATCCTCAGACATGACAGAAGGGAGAAAAATTTAAGTATATTAGCCAGTTGCAGGATGCATCTGAATTTCTCATATACAGCTGAGAAAGAGATGTCCTTGCTTACTGAATGTATCAAATAGAGTACACTGAAGGGAGAAAGAAGTACTATTGCTACCATACAGAGCACTGGAAAGGTGTCTTCTGAAATATTTTTTACAATTCTTAGCAAGAAAAATGAATTCAAATGAAATAGGTGCAGAGAAGGATGATCAGGGTGACGTGTGGAATGGAGAGCTGCTCCTGCACAAGGAGACTGAAAGAGCTTCTTTTTCTTAGTTCACAAAATGAATGTTGAAAGGGACAATGAAGCAGGATAGTAGACATCTGAAAAGGAAAAGAAATAATTGGACTAGTATTAGCACACAAATGACTGGATGTAGTATCATGGTGAATACACATTGTAGAAACATGAAAAAGTTTTTAACTGTCAGAGGAACACGCTTTAGGAGCAGTTTCCCAATAAAAGAGAATTTTAAGCAATTGAGTGCTTTGACAGATTTGTTGGGACTTGTTGACCCTAGTTCAGTTCCATTGTCCTGGGTTCTGATCTGAAATTCTGTTCCTTTGATAGCTGCAATGTCTGTGAAAGTTAAAATATTACATACCTGATGATCACAGAATCTAAGCATTTGTGTAACTTTTATACTATGCATTTTTATTAAATTCAAAAGAGTTGATGTCCCTTTCTTTAGGATTTCAGGTGCTATTAGGATAGCAAGATCAATTTTATGTGAGATGGAAATATCTGCTGAGAAAGTACCCTTCTGGTGCCTAAAGACAAAGTATTATTGAGTAGTTCATAAAATCCTGGTTTTGCTCTAAGAGAGAAGCAATTTTCAGCCACAAATGTCAGATTTTAGTGTCCAAGCCATGAATCTATGCCAGAGCTGGTGAGCAAGTCTCTGTTGACCAATACAGCAACTGTACTGCTTGTATCAAATGTAAGTACTTGTACCTTGAAAATATGGATCTTCTTAGAGTAGCATATAAAATCAGTCATGTTCTATACTGCTGTTTATCACAAAAACTCAATCAAAATCATTAATTCAGTAGTTCCTGACTGACTGTGAAAGAATCACAGTTGTAGAGAAGAGTCAAGAATGGCCAGTCATAACCAAAGTGTTAGTCATTGAATAATAGTCAAACACAAACAATTCAAATCTTATGAACAAAGAGACAGAAGAGCCTTTTCATCATCTGTCTGTCTTATTGCCAGTGGAAGGTGGTTTCCTATAAGAAAGGTAGCAAACAAAGGCAAGAAGAGGCAAGTAAAAGCAAAATGTAAACATACAGAGCCAGAATGTAGAGGTTAGAAGGAGGTCAGTGCCTGACATGGTAAAAGCGAAGTTTAATTGTGTTTTTAGACTTCGATTTTTACATTGGTACCCCACTGAGGGAAAGGCTGCAGTCTAAACAGCCAATACTTTGGGTGCATTATGTTAGATATTAGGGAATACAACCACAATCACAAATCCATTGGAAGGTTGATTTTGTTAATTATTAGAATGGTAGCTTGGATGCTACCAGAATATATCTTTTAATATTAAATGCTCTGTAGAATTTGAATGTGCATTTGTGTCTGTTCTTATAAATCGGATGTACACAATGAAATAGAAGTAATGTAGTAAAGAACAACAGGTTGTCTCTACTTCTAGATAATGTCTAGTTGATTGCAAAGCAAAACTTGTGCAACTTCTTACACTCCAATCAGGCACAGATGGACAAGAAATGGCAGTGAGTGTTTAACTGGCCTTATGCCCATTCTTTGTTTTAAAGTCCCTGAAAAGACTCTTAGCTCTGGGTAACAAAACACTGGTAAGTCTGCTTGTGATTCTTTGTAATATTCATTACATGGAAACCATTTTCCATACAGGTAAATTCCTTCTCAGAGAGGCAGCTTGTGAGCAGGGCCCACGGAATAATACTAAAAAGGCAGTTAACTTAGTGGTAAAGGATAAAAGAGAAACATGTAAAAGTAAGACTGTATATACAATGCTGTAATGTACATGTAATAATGAAATAAAGTCCTATGTACAATCATCCCAGAATAGCTTGTCCAACAGAAAGTATCATACATGAAATAACAGAAGGATCAATATCAGCTCAATTATTTACTTGCAAGTGCTGGTACCAGAAATGTAGTCTCCCTAGGAGCCACTCTAACTTATGCATCTGGCTTTTCAAAAAAGTAATGATGTGGTGAGTTATGAAAGGAGTAAGGAGCTGAGCACAACCTGGATCCTGGTGTTGTTCTCAAGGTGGAGAAATCACCTTGAAGTTAACAGCTTTTTATTTGTGGAATGAGGGTTGATTTGGGAAAAGTTAGGTTAAACAGTGAAGAGAACGAGGAGTAGCAAAGAAGGAAAGATGAACAATAAGTTCAGAGGAAGCAAACAAATAGGAACAGAGTCAGTAGGGTCATTGAGAGACAAGAGTATGAAAAGATGGTGACAGATGAAGTTCATAGTCCCTCTTTTTTATTTTCAGTTGTCACAAAACCATAGAAAAGCAACCTTATCCTGGTGGATAGGAAGAGGTGAAGATTTCTCAGTCAAGGAGCAGGTCTGTTTGAATTGCTGCAGGCTGAGCAGAATGACAAATGAAAATGCGGAGGAAAATGGGGGCCTTAGGGGAAATTTGTCCTAGCTCAGTAAGGACAGGGATAGTACCAGATTCACAGAGACTTATTCATCATCCAAGGAAAAAAGACAAGAGAAAATAGAGAAAATAATGGACTTACTTAAACTTTATTTCTGTGAGAAATATTTTATATACAAATAGACAAAGTTCTTTAATAATACATGTTGGTGCATTTGTGCTTGTGTCTGCTCTAAAAAGAAAGGAATACAATGCTTGTGAAAGTGTAAGACTGGGGGCTTTCAAGACAGGAAAACCTGTTTTATTCCTAGTGCAAGTAGAACACAATGAGTAGAAGTCAAATATGGATCACGTTATAATTTTGATCTCTTGCTGTTAAATAGCAAATCTCTTTATCTGTTTGTCCACCGTGTTCTTACTAAAACATTCAAAATGTGTTTTTATCTCTATCAAATAGCAATTTTCTTTCTACTACTATACTACAGGAAACCTTTGTGGATTATTCCTCCGGTTTCTTGCATGCATACGCAAGTACACATACACACATACATACACACACACATTCTCTGCCCTTTGAACTATGAAATGGTGTGGAGGGGACAACTCTCTTTTTAACTGTAACAGTGGACAACCTGTATCATATCCCCACTGAACCACATGACAAAGATCCTCCGAGGACCACAATAATCACCACAACAGCTCACGAAAATAGCATTTTATCTGTTCTGATTACAGGAATTCCATAGATGGACAGCTTTATTTTTTGTAGAGTAGTGCTATAATAGCCCTGAGGGTCCCACCAGTCTCATTCCTAACCATGAGGACCTACCTACAGAATAAAAAGAGTTTATTTAGTTCTTTCCCTGTAATAGGCAACAGGGTGTCATTTAGGTCGAAGTGTAAGATGGGGCCACTTGTCCATTAGGAAGTGGAATGAAACCACTAATTCATTTTATGTAGACTATAAACCAGCTGCCAGACAGTAATAATTTTCAGTCAGTGCTGACCTGGGGTAGATTTAACAAGTGACCTAGAAATGAAAAGCTCGGTAGGCAACTACAAATCCCCTGAGTTATTTGAAAAGGCATGCTTCTAAAAGATTTAGAAATGTATAATTTAGTAAGGGACAGACAGTATGTTTTAATTAATATGCTTGTATTTTTCTAGGTTGGATTTTCTTTTCCAGTTAGCTTGATACTGTCATTTGTATCAGTAAAGTACAGATACAAAATACTACTTGATAAGAATAGTTATGTTTTGTATCAACTTTGCATGAAATTAAATTAACTCATGAACAGGAAAGTGATACAGAATCAAACTCTTGGAGTGTATATTTGCATTTATGAAAATGAGTGAAAATGCTAAGTGTAAATGCAGTGTATTTTGAAATCAGCAAAATATTTCTTTGGTTGTCTCTGTTAGGGGAGGTACCCAGGACTGGGTAGTGACGCTGTTTCAGGGCAAGGGCATGGGCAAAAAAGACTGACACTGTTAGGTTTTGAACAAACATGAATAATGAGGGGGTAAATTATAAAACAATGAATGGCCTGGATAAAACAGAGGAGGAGCATATTGTCTTCTAATTTTACAAGACTAAAATAAGAGGACAGTTAATGTACTTAAAATAGCGGTGACCTATTGCTCCTGTGGCTGAGGAAGCCACACAGCTGGTGTGCCTGAGTACCAGTAGCAGAGGGAGGTCACTGGCCAGATGTGTTGTGTGTGCTGCTACAGTTTTCACATCACTGAAGCTAAAAACATACAGGGATCCCAGAAAGGAGAAGATGCTTATATGAATATTGTATATATCCAGAGCTGCTACAATCAGTAATATCTGCTTCCATAGTAATAAGTTTCAGGCAGCAAAGGGATAGATGACTATTCACTTTTTTTCCTGGTAGGGTTAATTTTCTGATGTTTTAGTTCCCTAAATTGGTTCATTGTGGAATTGGAGCCTATACAAGGGAAGTAGTGGGATTATATTGCTAGGATCAAGACTGACATTTGTGGGACAAGCCATTAGATCTTCTTACCAGTAATGTGAAAATGCATTTTTAGAGATCCATGGAAAATATAATGGCTGGCATGGGGGGAAAAGCAAAACTTTTGTCAACTGGGAGGGGGTGAAAGTTGCTTTTTTTACTGCTGGCCAGTGTCAAATGAAGGATACTGCATAATATGCACTAGGGTCTAATGCAGTGTGGAAATTCCCATTTTCTATTGACATAAACCACAACATTTTAATTTACCTAGAGAGGAACTACACTCCAATCCTTGCTACATAGAACTTGTCGGTTGGGACTCCAGGGTTTTATTAATGGCTCTACCTTTCATGCGCTGGATGACTCCAGGCAAGCCATTTAACTGCCACTGCGTCAGCTTAATGCTTTTTAAAAAGAAGATAACAGTGTGTGTACCTGAATCCAAGAAAACCTTGAATATTAGATGATCTCATATCATATGGGTCCGGTTAGGAAATATGCATGATAAGTTAATGTTTCTTAAGTTAGGTTGTTGGGTCTTTTTGGAAAAAAACCCCAAACAACAATTATCTGTTGATAAAGGTGACCTCAAATTACCTTGCATTTGCTGTGACAGTACTGTGCCTAAGAACAGCGGAGAAACTATTAGCGTGGCCTGCTTGGCCTTCTGTCACAGATGCAAGGTTGCCTTATATTACCTCACATTTACTACAAGGCATTACTCCCCAAAGGCTGACCATGCACACCTTTTACCTCTACTAAATCAAGGTGATCTATTGTCTTATTCCGTGTCTGTCATGGTACTATCTACTCATTTTCTGAAACTGTAATGTGTACAAAATATTTTTCTTTTACTTCCAGCCAGCAAGAAACTTTTAGCCATATTATTTTGGGCTGTTTGATGGAAATAGTGAGTTTTGCAGTTTTCCCCATAGATGCTGAGGTTGTTGACCTCTATTGAAAGAGTTTGTGGGATAGCTGCTGAGCCATTTCTGTCTTCTGCACACCTAAATTTTGCTTGTGATGTTGACAGTTTCATAGTTCCAGTAGGATAGAGCTGTCATCAAGGGAAGTGAGATCACACAGCATGAAGTGGTCCCTCATTTAAAAGACACTGAAGGAGAGTTTTGGACATGGAGAAAAAATAATTTAACCTAACTGAATGCCCCCAATGAGAGGAATGAAGAGGACTGAACATGCAGATGATGATGGTCTTCCAGAGGTTTGCACTGGTTTGAAGATTTAATGAAATATGCTTCTGAACATTGATTACACATGTGGGCACAGAAAACTGGACTCCTCAGATCATTAGTCTATGAGTTTCTGTAGTAAAGTTCTAATGAATTAGTGAAGAACAATTCTTTTACTGATCAAGGTAGAAAAGATTTTACTAGCTGTGAATTCATAGATAGGACATCTACACCTTTTACTTAGGTTTGTATTTTGGTTTTAGTATAGAATCTCTGCAGTCCAAATAGAAATGTCTTCATCTGGGGTTAGAAGGAATGTTTGCCTGGTTTAAGTTAACAAGCTAGGGGGGAATAAATTTGTAGCTTAGTCAGAAACTCTCTTTTTTGCAGTATACATCCAAACTGAATGACTTCAGTATTAATGGTGCCCATCTACAGTCTGCGAAGGGAGTTACCTATCAGTTGGTTAGGGAAAAATTCTGAGGCTCCTCGTTAAAAAGAAACATGGGATATCCCCTCAAAAATATAAATGAATTAAAAAATAATGTGGACCAATAAACAGAGCAGGGCTTTGCAGAGTGAGGATTTTCAACTGGCATAAGTTGACACAGAAATTTAGAAATGTGTGACAGTCATCCAGGATAACTGCTATGTGTAAATTTAACACTTATTTCCCAGAAGCAGTGAGCAATCAGGGAAAGCAGTAAGAAATCTTGACTTCTAATTCACTGACGTGAAAATTGTAACTAGTTCTGATATATTGTGATTAGTTAAGTACAGGGTAACAAAATACTTTAAATAAACATTGAGTATCAAATAATATTCAGATCTTTAGGTATTTATGGTGATATTTAGAATGTTTAATGAGTACTAGATACAGAAGAGATTATTTTTAAACAGAGGGTACGTGATCTTGGGAAACTTTCAGTGCATGAATTAATATACTCTGTAAAACTCCATTTTACAGTTTATGGTAAATTATCTTGACAGGAATAGCAGTGAATTTAGAATATAGTTTAATGATCTGGACCATGGGTTAGCATCTCTTCTCTTAAACCCTGAAAATTAAGAAACATCAAAACAACGACTTCTGATAATCCCCTCAAATGAGGCTTAAATTCCTGAAGTGATTCCTTTGCTGAAGTAGCTGCTTTGTGTAACAATGAGCCTTATACAAAGGCTCCCTACGGCAGGAAGATAGGCAGGATGCAGGCTTGAAAGTTTGCTGGCCCAGTCAAGATTTTTTATAGCCTTGGGCTACACAGCACCAGTTAATGTGGGGAACTGTTTAACTGACTTTTTTATTTATACAATGTTCCTCTCTCTGTGTTTAACTGAAAGCTCTTGGCTACACCAGTTGGCATCACCATAGCACTTCTAAAATAACTAGAAAGCTGAAATCAGTGAATCGGTGTTGCAGGTACAAGTATGGGCAAATAGAACGAAAACAAAGAAGTGAAATTGAGTTTTTGAGTAATTTTCCTTTTCCTCTTGCAAAGCAGTATCCACCTACCACTGACTACTCAACACTGCAGCTCCACAATAAAACCCCCTGTTCCTCCCCTTGTTCCTCCCCCTCAGTCCTCCATCCTGAAAAATCCCCTCCAATTTAACATTTCATTCTGAAAGCAGAAGGAACTACATGTGATATACCAAAATGTTTTCTAAATGTTCAGTAGTCAGTAAATACATCTATATTGTTAAATGGATTTTTATATAGAACTGGGACTCACCAAAGTTTTCTTTTGTTTGTGATGTTCCCATTTCTGTATCTCTCAGAGGGCTGTAAGAACACGCTAGAGTGTGATGTTTATAAGCATCTTTTGTAATGGAGAGTTACTTTATTTGAAAGCTCACACCATATGTGACCAGTGACCATTTTATGAACACTCTGCAACTTGAATACAGCAAATGACCAGTCAGGAGGGATGGCTCATATCTTACGTTTCTAACTTAAGAGCTTGTAACTCAAATTGGAAATGAGAGAGCAAAGTTAAAATGGAAAAAAAAAGAGTAACATCTTACAAGAACATAGATAATATATTGGATTTTATAAACATACAAACTAATAATTCTCATCTTTAACATTAATTTATTGTCTTGCTAAAAGGAGGTCTGTTGCATTCTTGAGAGTAGACATTTGAAAGGGAGAGAAAGCTGCAGTGAGCAGGTTCTACTTTCCTACCCTTAACAATTGCAGACCCACAGGCCTTGCTCATCTCTAAAAATAAAGCCTTAATGTGGTGTCACAGGAGAGGAGAAAATGCCATCAACCTGCTCAGATGGCACCTCGGTTTCTGTGGTTGATGATGAGTATCTTTTGTCCATTGACAAAAGGCGGTTGGTGACACCAATTGACCTCAAACCTCCTGCACACTACTCTGGTACTTCTCCTGGTTCCTCAAGGCTTTGCTGTGTTTGGTTTTGACTTTATATGAAAACTGATTTGGACTTACCCCTTGAGCTGAGTATTTCTTGGTGTAATTTATCTTAAAAATATTCATGTTGTTTTTCTCTGAACAATAGTAGAAACAAATTTCATACAATCAATTCTCTGTCAAAGAAATCTTTGTTAAAATAACATTTCCTCTTTCAAAAAAGCTACTTTTTTTGCCTCTGTTTTTCAAAGGCATAACAGGCATCTAGTCAAAACCAATCTGCTTCCTTATGGGAACACATCCAGCTCAGTCTTCTCACTGTATA
Organism: Phoenicopterus ruber ruber; assembly: GCA_009819775.1. Lineage (NCBI taxonomy): Eukaryota > Metazoa > Chordata > Aves > Phoenicopteriformes > Phoenicopteridae > Phoenicopterus > Phoenicopterus ruber. The sequence continues at coordinate 36,532,999 of CM020220.1, forward strand.
ATGCCTTCCTGCCACACTCTTACCTAGGAATGCTTTGAACCACATTACATGTCTGTATGGTCATAGCAGATATTTTGAGCTCTAGCCTCTTCTTTACTTTCATGGAGACTACAGAAGAGGTGACTGGTTTAATTGATCCATTTGCTTGGGTTCCGGCAGAATTTCAGTGACGAATATGCATTGCAAAGCGAACTAGAATAATAACTAGTGCTTCCATTAACTTTGCTTGCAACCTGAATGGATTGGTACTTTAGTTAGAGTTCCTTCAGTGTGGTTGTAAGCAGCATACACAATCTCACACAAACCACCTGATTTCATATCTGTGAGATGTGTCCCCAGAAATCTTAGCATCATACATAAGCGGGTGCAGTGTGAATAAGAGCACAGCAGTTCAGGTAGTTTTTATGGAGTGGGTGCTCTCCTTTAAGCTACTAGATTGATTACAAGGAAGTAACTCAAGTCCAGAGAACTTGAATTACACGACAATGCACTCTTAAAAACAGATTTGGTGAGAGTACTTGCACAGCAAAGGATACAACTAATGCAAGCTCCGCAAGCAAATCTTTCTTTTTTTTCTCTCATTTAAAAAAGAAGAAATAAAATTCAAGGGGTGACACTGATCCTTACATAACTGAAAACTTTTTAAAAATTTTGAGTTATACAAAAACATCTGTAGACCTACCAAAACCTTCTGTTAGCAGCAAATGCTTGGGGGTTTAGGACCAACGGTACAGTTTTCTATTCTGTTTCTTTCCTTGTGAAGTCATTACCATGTATTTTTTAAATGCTTAAGATAACTCAGCTTGTCTATGTGGTGGATATAGCATAGCTTTTTGAACCATAAGTTTTCTTTTTTCTGACTTGGTAATGTTGACTTTACAACCTTCATTTTTAACCTACACAAGGCTTTTATACATTTAACATTACATTTAACATACAGTGTGGGAAGCATGGTCTTCATGTGTACAGTGCTTTAAGCTACACTTTCTTTTTAAGGCATTTTTCTATGAGCTATGGTATTTGTGATTGCATCATTTATTTCATGCTCTATAGCAATTATTGCATTAACAATCAGAATAGCTAGTAGCTCCAGTGGGACAACAAGAACTATGATGCATTAATAGAGAATGAAATACATATTTTTTGTATCAAGAAAATTTTAAATGGTTAACTGTATAGCTGTTTCAGCTGCAGGCAGCAAATGGGACAGTGTACAACAATAATTGAAGCAGGTAAGAGATTTCAGATATTGCAGGCCTAACATGTAAGAACTCTGAATAAGAACCTACATTCCAGCAACATTTCCTATTGCAAGATTTCCAAGATTTTGATGAGAGCTCAGAACAAAAGCTGCTCTGTTCCTCCTGGGCTTTACGTCAACCAGTTGTCTTATTATTCCTGATACTTTGCCAATCATATTGTACGCTTTCAGAAAGGAATGAAAAAGCAGCTTTTCTCCTTTAAAGAGACTTAAACTTCAAAATCTTAGTACTGTGACTATTAATTGCAGAAGGGACAGGCTGAAATGCCAGCTATAGAGTACAGTAGAGGTACTGCTGACAACATTTTTACAAGGTTCCACATAATGGCATTTCTGTGTGGTGACCCTAAGGTTATAGATGTTCCCATAAATTTTAGAATTTTTTTTTTTTTTTTTTTTTAATGGATAGGAGTGGAGTACAATGGATGGGAGGATGGGATTAGAAACAAATCCAGTATGATGAGCAATCTTTCTTTATTTTCTAGATTTCTTCCATTTTCTGGCATTTTGTAAATTTTGAGTGCTTGGATTTACAAACTGAGAATTATTTTTAAGACATTTTTAATGCAAATAAATTTAGTTTGGTTGTTTGCAACAGCCTTAAATATTAAAGCGATGCAAAGAGGTACAGTCTTCTATGCATTAACTGTACTCAAAAAGACTATGCCTAGGGGACTGAAGTCCCAAGAACTGCAACTAATTTTTTTAGGGGAATGTGCTTTTAGACTTGTATCTGTGGAATAGCTTTGTCTGAATAGAAATGCATTATTTGTATTTGCATTGTATTGTACTTATAAATACCCTTTCACACAAGTTTCACAATGCTACGGAATAATTTAGTTTGGAAACCTGTTTCCAGCTCTTGATCTGCATTTTAAAATTTCATTTCTAAACTAGTCCTGCAGTCTCTTTGCCAGGACATTTCCCCAGAACATTTCGCAAAGAGCAACTGGGATTGTGTCCACAGATGCACAATTGCAAACAGTCCTTGCATTGCTAATGCATCGAGCCAAATAGGCTACCAAGAAAAGCAGCAAGATTCCTTGGTAGTCAAATGGCCTATACGCTGTACACCGAAAACATTTATTTCTTGTCTCAGAAGTCATGGGTAAAACACATGTTTTGAAATGTTTGTCAAACAAAACAATAATCCTCTAGCTTAATGGTAAAGAAGAGGTGCGAGTGCCCTTCAAATGTCTCCTTCACTAGTAGTTTTGCTTCTCTTTTCTGTGCTACTGGAGTGATTGAGAAATCTTGATCTTTCCATAGGCCTTTGTTTGAGTTTTCCACAGGTTGAATTTCTCTGGATCTTGCCAGGTTACTTCATTATGGACTCAGTATTTTCTTGAAAGATTTTTTTTTGCAGTCATTAACTAACTTTCGCTTAATCAAGCCTTCTATTTAAAGAGTCTTTTGGGGAATAAAACTCCACTGATTTCTTCCATTTCTAAAATCAGCTTTTTAAGCGACTTTTGATAGCTTTACTAAGGGAAAATTGCCACTGAACATGCTCAACACAAAGTGAGTAATTCTGGATTCAACTATATTTTCTTAACTAAAGGCTTCAGAATTGCATTTATTATTATCATTAATGTTACCAATATCTTGATTGTCCTATAAGGTCACAATTTGTAACAAAAAATGTTATTTCAAAAGTTCAAATCCATGCATATCGTAGTCTGAACCAGCGCCAACTGAAGTGGAGAAGCTTTCAGTGATATTGAAATGATGTGAGAAACTTCTCAAATTTTCTGCAGATGGGCATTTAGAATTGTTAATATTAGTATTATATTATCTGAGACATGCTTGAAATTTTAGCATTTTTCAGTGAGAAAACTATCAAATATAACAGATGAACTTTCACTCAGTTTATGTCAAGTTTTTAAATTTGGTTACCAGTGCTGTCCAGAGTCAGAAATGAAACTGAAAGCTGGCTTGTGGCAGAAACAGTCATGTGGACTCAAATCTCTTTTTCCCAGGACCTAAACCAAAAAGACACTTAGGTGCTGAACTGTGAAGATAGTTTTCCCCAAGAAAAGTTCTGTGTATAGCAGGAGGTGAGACAGATCCACAGACCACTAACAGAGCTGCAAATACAGCCTTGGCCAAAGATACCATTGCATCTACTTGCTAATTTATGACAGTGTTTTCAATAGCAGTTGCTTATTTAACACATATTCTCTCCTTATATACGGACAGCTTCTTTTTTTCTGTAGAGACTATATTTTTTTATAATATGCATTTTCTATGTAACATATAGGAAGATCCCTCTTCATTAAGGAGGAGAGATTCTGATAACTATACAAAAGATTGTTTTACTATCATCTGATATACCAAATACCCATAAGGATCAACAAAGATTAAACAAATCCCAGTGGGGTGCCCCACCAGTAGTCACAAGGCTGATGGCAAAATCACGTGCTTAAGACCATGGAAGTATTAACAGAATTTTAAGGATAACTGAAGTCTTGATATTATGCTTTTCAAATCTTTACACTGTTATATAAAATACTAGAAGCAAGCAAAGAAATTGGTTTATTACTGCAATAAATTAACCTAAAAGAAATACTTAGAAGCCATGGGTCTGAATCATAATGTTGGTATTAATGACACAGGAAGGCAGTGTTCCTTGTGTAATACTGCAAGTTTCTAAAATATGAAATGTCATGCTTGCGCTATATTTCATAGATGGGAGATAAATGGAACTACATAGCATGAAATACGAGGGACTAACAGAATCTGGTACAAGCACTTTGTAAAATTATAAAGGTTAAAAAATGTTATCACAGTAGAGAAGATTAATCATAATTAAATCTAGGGAAAATGAGGTATTTGCAGAGTTTATTTCATTACATTGACCTTTTTATCATACACTACTTAAAATGTGTTGTTGAGGACTGGCAGAGGACTGGCAGAGGGCATGTTGCAGCAAACAAGATCAAAGGGAAAGGTTTTGTTTTGGGACCTTATTCAGTGGAGAAAAAGTGTATTAATGGTATTGAACTCTTATGTAGCGTTTTATTTGTATATATCCAAATGCTTTGAGAAGAAAACCATTTTCCTGTTTTACAGATTATGAGACAGAAGCACAGAGATTTACCTAACAGTGTCATATTGAAGATTATGAAGTCAGGAGCAGAACTGAGAGGAAACTAGATCTCTTTAACTCCATCTCAGGACAATACAAAAGGTACGTATTTGTATTTTTTAAGTGGCTACGTTAACTATCGTATGTGACTCTCTCCAAAAGTAAGTTCAGTTATCTCTTGATTGCATAGCAATGCATCCTTTCCGTAGTAAATTTTGATAGCATTAATTATATTGGTGCAATTAACTATGGGCAATTTTACGTAAGCAGTAACCCAGGTTACAATTCCATTGAGTTTGATAGGAGTCTTTAGGGGACTGCTGCTATGGGGTCAAGTAAACCTCCTCCTCGTATTTTTGTTATTATTATAGTTACCCTTTGTTTGGGTAGTGTCTGCAATGTTCTGGGCAATTTCCCAACATAAAAGAAGGCAATATTTCCTTCCCTAAGAGGTTACATGATAAAAAAGACAAAAAGATAAAGAGTAGAAAAGGTCAGAATAGAAACCATTAGTGTTTTAGTATCTTGTCACATTTAGCGAGTTTACTGAGTAATCTCCAAGAATCCCAGTCTGGCCATAATCAACCTAAAAGAAGGCTCATCCCATTTTTAATAATTTAACCTGTTTGTGTGCAGATGACTCTTGCCCATTCTTAAGAAAGTCATCTTTTTTGCCCCAGCTGTTGATTTGGGAAGGTACCATGCAAAACCCAATGTTTAAATAGGGTTTAGGCATACAACTCCTATCGATGGTGAACCACTCTTATCTGCTGCTCCGTGCATTGAACTTCTATAATCTATACATACTGGGTGATTTTTTTAATGTGTGAATGAGTGCTAATGTATTAAAAATACAAATCAGTGCACAGAGGTAAAGCTACACATACAAGCAATTGCTAATAATCCAGTTAATAACAACACTACAAAAGAATAACACATTAAGAAGTCAAATATTACAGAGATTAGTAATAGGACGGATTGTCTAAGGCTTTTAAGTCCCCAACTCAAATCGAGTTTAGGTCTGTATCAACCAAATGTTACTATTGGATTGTTTTTCACAAGTCCTATAATAAAGACATTTACTTGTCTTAATTGGTATGCATACATCATGAAAATTATGACTGCAATAAAAATCTTGTTTTAGCAAACTTCATAGATGCCCTTTATTTACTGTTGACTGTATGTGGAGACTTGGAAACTCTTAATAACTCTTTTTAGGGGATTCCACCTGCATATAGACCTTATCAGATGGGTTACCATCCCTACAAGCACTATATTTAGATTAAAAAAATGTGTGTTTATAAAATGCAAGCATCAGAACAGGGCCAAACCCAGCAATTACACTTCTGAGCTTGATGTTTTTTGGAAATTCAGAACTCAGCCAAGTATTTTGAAATTATTAATTAATATATTTTTATCTAGCATGATGTTAGTTATCCATAGTACCTGTCTGTTCTCTAATGTAAACATTAAACCTCTTGATAATGGTATAAGTTAATTAGAGCAACCTTTTTTTCCACATTATTCTATTGCTGTATCTTTAGCTGCTGTAAAAGATACTCTCTTGTTACACCACACTTTAGATGATAGATAAAACCAGAAGCAGCAAGAAATAAACATCAGAAAGGAACAGTATGCTTATTATCACAATATCGCACAGATAAAACCTAGCAAACACAAAAGACTGGAAAAGGGGAAAGAAGATCTTCCTGATTGCTTTGCAAGCATGGTTAGCAAAAAATACCTGATAAAAAAATTACAAATTAAAAACTCCAATGCCAGGTTAAAAATGCATAAAAATTTAAAGCAATCAAGTAAGAAAAATGGTAAAGAAAAATGAAAAGGAAAATGACAACATTTTAATGATTTTTTTTTTCCTTGGATTATGTTTCTCATGTGAGCTATGAGAAATACATTTCTCAAAATGAGTGTGTTGCTGTAATTTGTTTCATTTTAACTGATCACTTCTTGTACGTTAGGATCTGTGCAGACTAGGGGATTTTCTAAACTGGAATAAAAATTGTGCTTTTAAAATATTGTAACTGCCTGTAACAGACTGCCAGTTTTTTTGTACTCTCTCTCTCACTTCTTGCTCAGTTATTAATATTATTTTTTTCAATTCGCTTTCTGTCTAACGCTGAGGTTTCACAAACAATTTATGCGAGGGTTAACTGTAGGTTGTCACTGAAAGGGGTGTTTTCAACTCTTTAGAAAGTAGCTGAAAACTGAGTATTTTCAGTGTTAGTTTTCAGTAGGATCAGTGAGCTGATCTTGTTTATCCTTTGGCTGTATGATCTCTAGAGCCCACACAAGGGAAGTGGTGGGAACACGCAGCTGGAGATAAAAGGAAGTTGGATTGCCCTGTTCAGGAGCAGTGCAGTCTTAGATCAGCTTAAATTGACTGTGAAATCTCACTTTTAGTAGAGGGGGAAATTTGCTGATTTACAGAGCAAGAACGTTTGCACTAATGTCTGATTTCTGTCTTACATGGGTTTAAATTTACAGTAACTTTTGAAGTGAGTAGGCTTAAAATAGTAGGGAAGTGCTAGGAATATTTTTAAAATTAGGAAAATTGTTATACCCATCAAAAGAAACAAGTTAATTTGTTCAGTGATATATTAAACAGCTTTTTGATTCCTTTCATTTCAGCCTTTACAGGCTTCCCATTTATGCCCAGGTTCTGATGGGGCTGTGGGATCTGCCCAGGCTGACTTCTTCCTTAATCCATTTACTTAAAAAATCAGAAAACAAACATGGAAATGTCTGTAGCAACTTTCCCAATGCCAGTCTGTAGATCTGTCAAAACGGATCTTCTCATAACGGCTACGTCTGTCTGTCCTCTGCTGACTCCTCTTTGCCATAGAAATTTGTTGTTGGAGGGGAACATTACTGTATTTTTTATTTCAGTAGATAGGTCTTACTGACTTACTGTCAGGGCACAGGGGGCACTAATAGCCCTTAATGGCCCTTACTAGCCTCCATGGGACCTCTGCCACCCCACCCGTGGCACAGGACCCCCTTTCAGCCGCCCCGGGGCCATCAGTCCTTGCACTGCTGATGCTGTCAGGTGCCTGCCTCCAGCCCCGCCACAGCCCTGCCCTGTCCAGCCATGGGCACTGCCGAGCCAAGTCCACTCGTGGGCTGATGTCCCAGCCTGACCTTGGTCCTTGCCTCCACCACACACTTGCCTGGTGCTCTGGGGTGTCCCCAGCTGCCCCCCAGCCTGCTCTGCTCCCTCATGGGAGTGGTGAGACAGGCCCTGGCTGGTGCTTTTAAGTGGCTATAACTGTTGTAAAGCAGGCAGCGGTTTCAGCTATTCAACTGTATCGTAAATCAATATCGATCACAGAAAAAAATGGATATTCTGCCGGTTGTCCCTTGTTTTTTAAATTTGCCGTCTCACGCTTCTTCTGGGGACATCTGTTTTCACAGTAATTTTGCATGAAACTAAATGTATATTTATTACATTTATTAAATGTGCCCCAAATTACCATTAGCCAATCAATAACTATCTGATAGAACTATTTCTAGCAGAAAAGAAATTAAATTGATAAGTGGGCAATCTCTGTGGTCCATAAAGTTTAATGTTTAATGAAATTATTGAAATGTTCTTACTATGGTATTGGTTTTCTTATTAAAAGTTACCATTGGAAGCATAATTTAGGCTACTTTGATTGGGTTTCTCTTTACACCCAAAATATATTTGTACACTTTATCTTAGAAAAGATTTTGCACAACATTGATATTTCACATACAGATGTCTAACTTGAGTAGTCTGAGATTTCTTTTTGTTGTTAAATGGGGTAAAATTCTTTGTCTGTCACTCATCTTCGAAACAGAAGCAACACTTGAGTGAGAGCTTCCCTGTCACCTTCTCGTGTCTCCTTTTGTTTATCTGACACTGTTGTGAGACATTTGGAACCCTCCAGCTCAATATAAAACATTTGCTTGGCAGGTTGGGCCTCCTCTTCCTTTGATGGATGCAACACATGTGAAGAAGAGTTGTTGGACACATCTGATCTTGTCCTATATGCCTTGGGAACTTAGCTCTTCTGATTTAATAACTTACAAAAGCTCTTCTCCCTGTCCTTGAAAAAGAGCGTCTCCAAACTCTGTCTACTGAAAGCATTTCAATCTCAAATCAGAGCAAAATAACATACTACTGCTGTTGTCTAAGCACTGTTGTTAAATACTTAGTACTTCACATTTCTGCTCATTCTCTCTGTTTTCTGAGTGGTCTTTGCTGGGATTTGAAGCCAGCTGGGAAGTGTGCTTTGTGCTGCACATATGCCCAGGAATAGGCCGTTCCATTTCAGATACAACAGCAGAAAAAAGACCCGTGCTGTTTTCTGTAGTTAATAGAGATTAGTTTTTGAATGTTTACACAATTTCATTATGGGGAAGGATACAGAGAGAAATAAAATAAGGAAGAATGTTTGAGGTCAAAAACTTAAAAAAATTCAGCGGTGCATATATGCACTTGGATGTTTATTCATTTTATGTAAGGGAAAGTTGGATAAAGCTGCTCAACTCATCAAAAATGCCATCAGGTTTTATTTTTGGCATGATTTATATAGATGCACACCTAAAACTTGAACTGTTGTTGTTCAGTGGAACACAGCGCCTATTCCCATTATTTTGAGTGGGCAAATCTATAGCTGGCCTCTTGCAAATCACTTTTTTCTACTATAAAGATTTACATTTCGCCTGAGACTTCACGCTACACATAGCAGAACTGCTGTGATCCTAGTTCATGGAGAGCAGCATTTTGAGATACTGGGGAACATACCAGTAAAATGCACTAAGAGCTTGTTTGCACATCTGCTAGTTATTGAATTGCTCCATTTGGTCAAGTGATGGACAGGCATGTTTTTATAGTTTGAAGATGCTGGGTTCAAATCATGCTGGCTTGTGCAAAAAACGATGTGATTTTCCTTAAGAATCTCAAAAGGGGCCGTCTACCCCGTTAGCACTGTCCTGCATGGGAAGTGTGCTCTATCACAGAAGTGCAACTGCAAGAGGACTAAAGCGAGAGCTTTCTTACATGAGTGTGCAGATACCAGGACCTGGGTGTTGAGGTAGAACGACTGGGTGCAGGTGAAATTTTCTTGCCACTGAGTGGCCCAAGGCCTACAGTGAGAAGTGACTGCAAGTGGCCTGACAGAGTTGTCTGCTGCACACACTGAACTTGCTGTTAAGATGGGATTTGTTTTGATAATTTGTACATTAGAGACAGCAAAATAATATTCCTTGCTTTTTTGAAATATCACAAAAGCTGACAGCCGCCAATGGTCTAAAGTAAGTGTATGTAAATACATGTGCATGTATATGGATACGTAATAAACCATACTGTATGTGCATGCTTGAGGATAGATAATAAATCATACTATAGGATGTAACTATCTGTATGTTGTATCTTAGTGTGTATGTATATGTACAAAAGCCTGCCCTTAACTATACAATAATACTGAATTATATCTAAGCCATCCTGCTCGTGTATGAAAGGAAATCAAACATTTATATTCATATAGAGTACTGTATGTAATGACTGCAAACCTCTAAGACAACTTTAATAACAAATAGATCTGGAATCTACTGTCTGTGTACCTTTCAGTACTGAACCAAGGCTCTTTGCAGGGTAATGTTGATAAAACATTCACCTTTGAGTTAGATATCCTATGCACTTAGTGCATACAGAGCTCTAGAATTACAAAATCATGATTAGAAAATGCTGAAAGTACTAGAATAGAATTAGAATTCCTAATTTATCTATCAAAAAGCTTTTTTTTTTACCTGAAGTGATGTTTAGTAACCTATCAATCATCACAATTAAACACAGAGGTTAATAGTTATTTTCCCTGTCTAAACACTTCTAATCTCTTTATGCCAAAGCAAGTAAGGTACAGATCATTCTGTATTAATTGTCAGTGATCTAATCTGGGACTCAGATAAGGCATATTTGACTGATTCTGTGAACCTGCACTATGAAGAGGAAAGATGAGTCTGAGAAGAATGAGCAAATTGAAATTGCAAATTCAGGAAGCAGTATTGCAACTTAAATTACTTGAGTGAGGAAACAAATTGAAGTTCTGTCACAATTTAGGTTGCAAAATGTAAAACCACCAAGCATAAGTAAAAATAAACCTGTCATTAAATCCATTTATCCATTTTGACAAGTCTTTTCATTTTTTCCCCCCAAGATTGTAGACTTCTTTACCTTAAGTGGAATTGTGTAGAATAACGGTTTAAAGCATTGTAAACATGTCAGAAAAGTTTTACAGAAACCATAGAAACTCTACTAATTACATTTATTGAAGAATACAAAGCTAGCATTTAATTAGGGTAAACTAAGTTGCATTAAATACTTCACTGAGATATTTTCCAGCATATTCATTTGCCTTAATAGTGTGCAACAGATGTAGCGATAGTCTGGGAGGACAATATTCTGGCCCTAGATCTTCAATTTGTTTCACATTTTAAGCTCAGCCCGAGCACTTGGAGCTTTATAATGATTGCTTGTGTTTGAAAATCCAACTTAAGAACTCTGTGTTTGGTTTTCAGAGATTTGCACATCAGTATTTTCACTACAGATCAATGTATGTGCGGGTACAAGTTTACCTCACACTTTCAACTGCCTCACTACTGCCTTGTGTTTCTCTGCCACGCTATTGCATCACGGAACAATGCGGTTCAGTAGTTGTTCTAGCGAATTTAATAGTAAATAGTGGCAGTAAAATTGCCTTTGAAGAGCAAGTCCCTCCTGTTAAGATTAGTAGACAAAGTTTCAGAATGCAAAATGCTAGATTATCTTCGAAGTGCAGACCCTATCCTATGGGCCTCTTAATTTTGCATTTACAAAATATTGATGACAAAGGGAACTTCACTCATTATTATTGTAGCTTTTGCATTTCCTTGAAGTGCTTTGACATCTATTGTGAATAAAATTGTTAATAATGGTGGTGGCATGTGATAATGGCCTCTGTGTAATCCAATAACTAATAGAAGAAAGAAAGCTTTTGGAAAGCTGCTAGATTCATGTGGTTTGCAGTATTGGTAGCTGTCAGGTGAATTAACAGTGCTTTTCTACAGTTTCAGATGTTAAAACTTTTTTATACAGAAATTGCCAAAACTAAGATGAAAAAAGGTATTCAATAAAAAGGAAACTTTTTAAAAATTCCTGTATTTTATTTCAGTCTTTCCTGTTTAAGTTTTCCTTTTCTCTTATGTTGCAGTTTAAAAGAATTTATCCACATGCTTAAATAGAAATTAATTCAACAAGACATACTGTGTATGTATGTGCTGAAGCCCCCTTGGCTTCAATAGGTCATTAGTGCATGTGTAAGCTGAGCATTGACTTGGTACAGAAGTTTAGAAAGATTGCCACTCTTTTAACAGGGTTTAATATTTTTTGAGATTCATTGCAATAAAGAAGGCATGGGAATAAACAGGAGAAGTTGGAAAGCAAAAAGGCAAACAAGATGAAAAAGGAACTTCAGAGAAAAAAACCTCTGAGCAAGATTTGTGGAAAATACCAATGTTGTTTGTGTGGTAAAGTAAAGTATTAGATCAGCTGTGATGCATTGCGGATGTTTGACAATGCAAATCTTATCTTCTGTGTCTGCAGACTATAGTGCCTTTAGTTCTGCAGAGAAAAAGTATTTTATACAGGATATATAGGGTGCAGTTGATATTAACCCTTTTTTCTGTGTAGACATAATGGGGATAACAGCTATGCTTGGAGAGAAAGAGAGGCAGAAATTACCTTTCAAGTTTTTGCGCGCAAGGCTATGGGACGTACCATAGCAAATGGAAGCTGGTTACAGAACACAAGGATGCAGAGGAGTCATAAAATGAAGATGGAAGACGTAGCTGGTGATTAGACAGATTACCTTGTCGGGAGTCTAGGGGTGAATTATATTCCCAGAGAAAGTAAATGTACATGAAATTAAATGAAAAACTGCCATTATTTCCTGTAGAGTGGAATTAGGAAAATTTGAGCATAACTGCTGCAACCCTGGTGCAGAATCCAGCTCCTGCTTTTAGGGATCTGTGTAGATCTAGATCCTGGCTCTGGCAACCACCAGCTGCTCAGATGTGAGTCTCTCAAGACTCCATTTGCTTCAGTGGCATTATTCCTTACCTGCAGAGCTAGCACCCATGTTAGGTGTTCGACTTTCTTCTGTACTGGCTTATTCTGTCCCTAACATGAAAACTTCACTTGGCTGTAGGCAAATGTACTTGTCTATATACAGTTTGTGTGGAAATGGGGTCCCCAGAAGGTAACAGCGATAGACCAGTTGTAGTTGCTGGGGAAATCGTTGGGGAGCTCTAATGCAGACAGGATGTGGTATGTTTCTGGATGAGACCTGTAAAGACTTGCTGTGAGCCCGTGGAAGACTCTAGAGATCAATAGTGCCAAGAAGCAGGTCCCTAGAGAAGTAAAAAGTGCTTTACAAGAGAGTGTCAAAGGACCAGAAAAAAGTGCCTAACGGATCAGGGACTCTAGCAGTATCCTGGGAGCTGAGAGGGAACTAAAATCAAGATTTAGGAAACCAAAGAATAAAGATAATCAAAACCTAGGGCTTTTGAATGTGGACTAGTTAACGGAGCCTCGGGGAGTCAGGCATCCTGTTAGAGTTAGTGTTCAGTTTATAGTGTACATATAGTGTTTATGAAAAAGTATGTGGATGGATTAGCTCTTTGGAACACTGTTGGTATTTTTTCAACAATTCTTTGCTCTGTTTTTCTATAAACATTTATATTATCAGTTCTTTTATATTTTATGCCTCACAATGACATTTGGCTTTGCCAAATGTATCTCAGAGGAGCGTTATTATTTTTGTATTGTTTGTGGTATGAGCATGAACTTTGACTTCCTGCCTTCCAATTTAGTTTAGTGTCTAGCTTTTTGCTGTCTGGGTCACTCATGTTACAGCTGGAGCTTCCTGTTTTCAAACCCGTATCAGCCAACCATGTAAACCTGAGGGTCAGCTCGTTCAGAAATGATGCATGATTCCAGTCACTTGTTTGCCGAAATAAATTAGATTTACGTAATGAAAGCTGTCAGGTGCTGTATCAATCTTCTGCACTAGTCAAAGTACTTCCTTATTTACAATTCTTGTTTCTTGATGCGCAACTCAGCCACTTAAAAATACTTGCATTATTTCACTTAGAGGACAACTGAAAACTTCTTTCAGACAAAACTCCTATTTAATTTTGTGAGCCTGATACAAAAGTCAATTAATAATAAAAGTTTCATTTGGATGGAAAGGGTATTCTGTGTGTAAAATCTTGGGTGAAATAGTAAGCATTTAGGTCTAGTTGCATACTCTGTATCTGCAAGTAAGGATGTCCATCTGTGTATGTGTATCATCCCCTCTATCTGGAAGAGGAAGGGAGAGTGGAGGGACATCCCTGTGTCCACACTATCCTGAAATCTAGGGCTTCCAAGAGAGATTTTGTTAGGAAATGCTGTGTCCTGACTCTAAAAAAAGAAACTCCATAGTTTCTGTAAGGATGACTCTGACGGGTCAGTGTGAGCTCCCCAGATCCATTTCTGCAAGAGTGGAAGTGCCAGGTGAGATGGCATTTTAGAGAAAGGGTCCCCACAGGGGGTCATCTGGAGATTCGTTCACTTTGTGCATTCTGGGGGTTCTGGAAGGCAAGGCACTTTGCCTCTATGTTGGCTGTGAGTGCAAAATTTTCTCAAAGTAGCTTTGTGATGCTATTATTTCTAAAATAACAGCAGCATTGCCAACTGCAAGTGTAAGCTTCTCCTCCCTTGCCCATAAGTCAGCCTTCAAAGCATCATGAGATTTGTTTAAATCATGGGAATTTGAAGCTGCCATACTTAGGAAGTTCTTTTTATTTGACTTCTTGTTTTTGCGTCTTCAGGATACACCCAAGTCACACTGGCAAGCTTTCCTCCAGAAAGATCACATGCTGACCCAGAATTACATCAGCTGAGGCCTGAAGGAAAACATGAAGCAATGTGTTAGGTGCAATAAAATCCTGAGAGTTAGCAACACTGGAGCAGATGGAGTGCAATCAAAACTGGCTTGCTCTTCCTTTTCTGATTCAGCATGAATTCGGAATACCTTTTGTTAAATCTGAGGAGTGTTCAGCAGCAAAAGAAAGTATGTATTCATCTGCTTTGTGTTGCTTGGTTAATTAGCTCCCCAGAAGAGATGATTACTAATTGAAAAAGAAAAAGCATTTGGAACATTTAGGTGTTGCTTTTATTCACAACTAAGGAATCTTTGCAGAGCTCTAACAATGTAAAATGGCCCTTAAGTGCATTCAAATTACATTTAAGCTACAGCAATGTAATAAGAATAATTTCCACTGAATTTTCTGTCCGTTTAGGGTTTCTGATCACAGTTAAGGAGCTGTCTGTGTTTGGCAAAGAGGCCAACTATTTTGCCGGAGCAAAAAGTGTATACCTTCTTCATATCTGAGGTATTCATTGCCAATACAAAGTATCTCCTAATCAGTGTACTTGTCTCTCTTGTGTTTTTTAAAAATGAATTTATCTGATAGATAATAATATGCTGTGAGTTTCAGCTCAGACAAATTCAGACTGTCAAAGCAAATGTTGCACTGAGAGTGTGAGTAGTACTAATGGAAATAACTGGGTCACAGATGACCATGAGGGGAATCAGAAAACTAACATTTTCTTTTCCTTCATATTAATTTTATATGATTGAGAGCTTTGTGCATTTTTGAGTTGGCCATTGTCAGCCTCAAATTTGAGTTTTACATTTTTATATTCATAACTTTTACATTCCAACAGCTTTTTTATGGGTTCATTTTGTTTGTGTGAACTTACAAGAAATTATAAAGTTGAACTTTCTCTTGTAACTTTTAAAAGAGAGTTTGTTGGTGGCAGGTGTAGGATCTCGCCATGTTAGAACTCTCTGTGAGTGGAAGTGGTGGTGGTTTGTTCTAGAGAGACTCAGGTATTGCGCTCATCCCTGGAGGCCCTTCCCACCGTGCATGAAGCCAGGTGCATTGTGTCTGTTATTGCAAGGCTCGTTTTCTCTCTCAGTGTGTTCCCTGGGAGAAAGCGTGCACACAGTGAATTCAGCTGTCAAGCTTTTAATACGCAAACATGTACACACACAAACAGAAAGAGATATGGAGACACACATAGGTATGCACAGTGATCTTTTTTTGTTTCAGAGAAAACAAAGTCAGATAAGTGCAACATAAACATGGAGAAGACAGCACATTTTCTTGCTTGAGGGAATTCATTCTGGAGGCCTGTGTCAGCAATTCGGAGTATTCTTACTCTAGTACAAATGAATAAGTGTCCTCATTATGATCAGGTTCAGAGGTTTCTAAGCAATGAAGTTGTCAACCACAGTCTTTACCCTAAAGGTGCATAAAATGATTTATACATCTTGCTAGCAAACTGGGGAGCACCATCTGATTAAAATAAATGATCTTGAACCTTATTCGTCATTCTACTGGATGTCAGGGTAGGACATGTTTAATACATTCATGACAGTCTGTGTTTCAGAGAACATGTATTGCCATATTTTGAATTGTTAGCATTTCCCGAGGGTCAGCACCTTCATACTCAATGTACTGCATTGTTATAATCTAGTTGGTAGGTGACAAAGAGTGGCCTCTTGGGTCTGATCCTAGAGGAGGATCACATAGGGTGTATCTATATTTAGTGCACTGGAGGCGTTCTTTTTTAGCTGTGGGTTTTCTGTGTCTGTACTTGAGTGGTGCAGTCTAGAGTCTCTGCACTGCTGGCGTGCAGGAAGCAGTTTCACAACTGATGGAGACCAAGGTTAAGTTGCACACCAAGCACCATGCAGAGAGCTTACAATGGGGATGCAAGGTACCTCCTCCAGAGGAAAGTGCATCTTCTCTGAGAATGGTCCCCCACCAGTTTGCTTTCTGCACGTGGGATTTTGTTAGTAATAGCAACATCACGGTGGTGATAGGATTGATGAATACAGGGCTGACTACAGTCCAGCTTATAGGTAGGTACCGAAGTGTTCCTAGGTCTTTGCCTTTGGATGGCTTTTTAAGGAGAATTTACGAAGTGCTTGTCAGGATCAAAGGTGAGGGTCTGGCAGAGTCAGGGTGATAAGAGCTAGACTGCCCAAAACGTCTGTCTGTTTTTAGTGGATAGGACTTGGTGAGACTTACATTCTGTTATGGGATACATGTAACTGTTGTATCCCATAACAGAAATTGTTGTTCTCAGATGGGAAAGTCTGTAACCTCTCCATGGTCACCTGGCACTATTGCCATGTAAGACATTAAACAGCAATAGAGGTGTGACCAGCGTAGCATTCAAATGCTTACCTAGGCTGACACCACTGATGAACAAATTAGGAGTCCCTCATCTATTCTGTTGTAACATATATATTTTTCTTCAAAGGTATTCAGCAGTATTCGTACTAGGAATAGCATTTAATTTAAATTAACACTGTACTTGATTAATTACATAAAGTATACCTTAGCTCTCTAGACTGCTGTAGAACTTGTGTTGATGGTAAAGTAGCATTGTATTTCCTATCTTCCTTTTATTTCGGTATTATAATGGTCTCCCATGCAAGTTAAGTTTCAGCCCTTACCTAATTAAAGCTCAAATTTATTAACTCAGACAAGACGTTCAAGAAATTGGGACCTTCAAGCTGCAGTGGTAATTTCCTAATGCTCCCACCTTACTGCAGTAGAAATTATATATACTCTTAATTTTCCCTTAGGAATCCTCAGTAACCTGTATGAGCTCTCTAACTCTGCCATGAAGTTTCATTTGTATCTGTGGTGATTATTTGAAATACTGAGTCTTGCTTGTAATTCAGCTAGATTAGGCTTCTCCTGTGTTGTGATTTTACCTAATAGTGATGCAGCTTCTCCATGTACCGAATGAATAAAAGCATGAGCTCCAGTGGCTGCAGGAAATGTGCTGTGGTTAAATATTTTTTTTGTTTGTTTCTGTCTTCAGAGATTACATCTGATAACAAAGATTTAAAAAAAACCCTTTCCTTATTTCTTGGATAACCACAAGAAAGAAAAGGGAGAGATAGTTGAAGGGGGTAAGAAATGAGAAGAACAGTAAGAGGTAGCACCCAGTTCTGGATATTGACTTAACCCCACTTTAAATCCAGCACTTGACTACAGAAAGCCTGCTGCTGGCTGAATTACTACTTCTGCAAACTTCCTCATATTCAGTTCATGTGAGGAGGGAAAACAGCTGGAACTTGTGCGGTTTACTGAGTAGACAAGTCCCGTGTGCTGGAGCCAGGGAGTATCCTGGATTTAATCTGGGTTCAAGAGTCTGACTCATTATGTGACCCCAAGCAAATCATTTGACCTTCTTGATCTTCTGCCAGCTCAGATGGAAAATTAGGTAAAAAGCAAAGACTGCAGTGGAAATTTGGTTCTGTAACTGAACTAGATGATAGATGAAATGAAATGAAATGAGTAAACGTACAGGTGTTTCCCTGCACTTACACTATTGATACCAATGGGAGCCATAGCAGGATTGAAACAAAAGACAGAAAACAGCAAATGTTTGGCATTTTTTTCTGGCTGAGCCGTCTTTCATAATATGTAGCTTCTCACTGGAAACAACCCATTACAAATATGTTAAAATAAAGCCGTTCAATGTGCTGTGATTACTGAGGTGCCATCCACAAGGAACGTGACTTTGATAGTCGCAATCATTTTTTCTGCTCTTATATGTCTCCTTGGTCCTTGGCTTTGGCACAGCATTTGATAGCACTCACTTCCACTTGTCCTGCCTTGAACAGAAGAGCCCTAGAAGTTCATAAACCGCTATGGAAGATTCTGCACAGCGGGTAGAAAGGGTTCTGACTGTCAGAATCGCAAGGTCTTATTCCTACTTCTACCACTATCTCACACTGGGCCTCTGTTTTTATCTTACTTATCTATAAAAAGTTTGCAATGAGACATTCTCTAATATATTGAAATTAGCAGTACTTGGAAATCCTAAGATCAAATACCCAATTTAAAAAAAAAAAGTAGGTTTGTTTTTTTTTAAAAAAAAAATTAGTTACTTGTAAGAGTGCAATGAAAGCAGTGGCTGTGATAATGTTCAGGTTGGGTTTTTAGTGCCTTCAGGATGGAAGATCAGAGAAAGATATGGTACAATTAAAAAGAGAAGGGAATAAAGTACATGGTAAAGCCTGAGCAGGAATTGAAAACAGATAAAAAGAGAAGTTTTACGTTATATTCCTTCTCCACCCACGTTCCCAAAGCTCCTTTAAAAACTGACATTCTGGAAAAAAATTGTTACAGTTCTGGTTACATCACAGGCCACTTGATCAAGCTTTCTATGATGACACCACAGCTGCAAAATTATTTCAAATCTTATTACTCACATTGCTTTTATAATTTTTCATTGTGTATAACTGTTACATTAAAAACTGTAAACACCAACTGTAAGTTTGTTTGACCTTCCACTAAGAATTCAAGAGTGACTGGCTTAGTCCTAGTTGTAGTTTTATTGCATTGTTTTATTTTTATTACCGTGCTATGGAAAACATGTTCATATTACTGAAATCCATCTGAGAGAGATCTTATTACCTGCAAAAAGGTTTTTTTGATCTTTATACATCAAAGGTAATCCTTTTCAAGTCTACAATTGGTTTAGGGCCAGCCACGTGAATGCCACTTTTATACTTGTTTTCTAAGAATGGCTATGTCAGAAAACCCCCTCTTCCTCAAAGCCCTTTAGTTTACATGATTTTTGTTTTTCTCTTTAAAAATGTATAACTATATATTAATTATAGAATCATATTTATTTTCCACTGGTGCAAAGCAGACTCCAGCCATTCATGCCTTAAAGCATTAACAGGGAGTAAGGAAATTTTATCTGCATTGTTATTAAGTCTGGGACATTTTCCCTATTTAGCATTAAAGAATTATTTTCTCATGTATTTTTTCCAGTTAGTATGTGAGCCTGAAATTATTTTGAGTTTTTTTGGCGCTGAACATCTATTGTCTCTGGTGGACTTCAGCCTGGTGCAAACTACCTAACAGTACAGGGGAGATAAAATCTGAACCTTGAACTAAATCTTATCCTACATAAACTCCTGTCTTTGAAATAGAAGTAAAACTTTCATCTGAGCTTCTGAGAGGAGTGTTTGAAAACAGGACTGAGATCTGAATTTCATGGCCTGATCCTGTCTTGCCGATTTGAATTGTCCTATAGTTACACTGAAGTTATTTTGATTAGGGTAGTAAAGGAAACTGTTTCTGATTCAGTCTGATTCATCATGCCCAGACTTCTTTCTCATGACTGATTAAACAAAACACCATTTATTGAGTGTGCCGGTTACTATGGTAACCAGAAACACTGAACATCAATGAAACTGATTAGAAATTGTGATTCTTTATATTCAGAAACGTATCTTTTGTGTGGAGACTTTCTTATAAGTTTGGATTCATGAGTTAGCTTTGGGAAAGCAATCTCTAAATTTGCTCCCACAAATACGTACGGGCATAGGTGCACACTGGTAATTCGTATGTGCAAATTAGCATTTTCAGAAGAAGCAAACAAAGGCAAATCATTTGTTTAAGCTCTGGGAAGCCTGAGTTCTTTCCCGGACTCAAACACACACATCTTGTTTGGCCTTGGACCTTGTCACATAAAGAATTTTTTTTAAAAGGCCTCTACTTTTGGGCACTTCTGTTTTCAGGCACAATAGGTACCTTAAGCCTGTTTTTTTCAGATATTCTGTATATCTGTGATTTTAGTTGTCATCTGTGAGAAAGTTTAGTTGTTTCCCACTCTAAAAATCATGTCTTAAGGCAATATAGCATAAATACTTTGTTTTCATGTAATAGCCCACAGTGCAGAACATTTTTTCACTTCCCTTCTCTGGACCATTGATGAGATTTTCTTAAAATAAGAAGGAAGTTGTTGTTTTCTTCTACCCATAGGTTCCAATTGCTGGGCTTGTTTAGTGCTGTCTTTTTCAAACAAGTAACAGATGAACTGATCAGACCGTTTTCATTTATGAATGAAGATTATACATAATGGATGTCATTTGACACGAAGATTACAGCGGGATGAATCTAACTTCAAAAATGAATCTAGCTTGGCCCGAATCAATTGTGTGGAAAAGAGAAGCAGCTTTGATCTTACCTCATGTAACAGTATTCAGTGAATTTTATTATTCCCGTAGGTGCACCTGCTCAGGCCTTGGAAGAGGATGCTAAACGTATGCAGAAGTTGTCTTTGCACTTACCTTTACCTGTGAAAGGATATCTCCCTGTTTGTTATCCATGTCTGGAGTGAGATCCCGTTATTTTTCCCTCTGTTTACATGAATGCTTCAGGGACAGGCATTAGCTCCTAATGTCTTAGCCCTTATAAACTCCTAGTAGACCAGTTCAGAGATCTTAAATATGTGAGCAGTCTGGCTAGACTGTGATGGAGAGAAGCTTAACGTTGCCAAAGTCTGAAACATTAATGTGGTGGGTTCAGTATGAGGTATCTGAGATTTTTTTAATTTTTTTTCCCCACGAGCAGGCCTGAAATGAGCTAGCATGAAGAATGAATTTGCGAATTCCCTGTAGAATATGATTTGTCCTGGCCATGGGAAGGTCACTGGTAGGGCAGTGTAGGTAGGATTAGAGATACAGACTTGGCTTGATGATTTATTTTTGGTTTGAAACTAATATCACTTTTCTGTAATAGTGTTCACTTGCAGTCCATGACAGATGGGAAGAATCCACAGCCATTTGAACTGCTTATAATATTTCAGCATTTACCACTGAAACCCTGCAGTTCATTGTATGTTATTTTAGAGAGAAGTGATTAAAACAAAAAAATAACATAAATCAAATTTTCTTTCTCTCTTTCTTTCCTCCCTCTCTGCCCTCTCTTCTCTCTTTCTCCCTTTCTCCCCTTCTTTTCTTCTTTGGAAGGGCTCCAAGAGATACATTAGGAAATCTAATGCCAAATGCCAACAAAGACTGAACTACTATCAGGATAAGACTTTTAAATATTTTTTGTTGGCAAATAAAAAGGGCATACAAACTAAAGACTTCTTTTATTTTGCTGGATTAGAGATAAAATGCTGAATACCCAGTCATCTCAATCAGACATTACGCTTTTTGAAAGAATCCTACTTGACTTTAATAATTGTGTAACAGCTTTTTATCCAAAGCTTTGTTTAAAATAAAGCTTGGGAGTTTGACACCCAGACATGTTTGTTCCAGTCAACTTATAATAGAAGTGTTTAGTTCTCCTTAACTGCAGATGCCCATGAACTTGAAAAGGTGCTGAAGGATTGTTAAACACACACTGAGACTCAAGGAAGTTATTTTGTTTTGTTTTGTTTTGTTTTGTTTTGTTTTAGTTTATTTGAGAAAATTATCCAAAATATGGCAGAGGAGCTGACAGTAGAATTCAGGACTTGTGACTCTGCTCAGCACTGTAACTTTGGAAGATCCTGTTTCATTATTCCTGTACTCCATGGGAATATTAACTTCAGCAAAAACTCTTACAAGAGTAAACTTGTATTTGCCAACATTCCTTTGCTATTGATACTTACGAATGAATAAAAGCATTAACAAGTTACAGACTATTCTTTATCATTGTCTCTATGGTTAATCTCTCCCAGAAGATGATGAAAGCTGGAAGGGTTGCCAGATAACAGCCTGGCACTTGTTTGACTATCCAGGAAATAGTATCCTAAATAGACAAATTCCTGTATTCCTCTAATAAACATAAACTACAATGTGGTGAATGAGCTACTACACGACAGTGCTAAAATGCAGAAGGTGTCCAGAGAGGTGGATTCAAGTCTCAGTCATGGAACAGGCACTTTTATGGCCTTCTTGGATATGAAGCTACATCGTATCTCACACAGTGGAAAGATTAGGTAGAAAAAGGTTATGCAGGAAAATTGCTCAATTTTGGTGTACCAGCAGCAATAATCATACAAGAATGAAAGTGGGATGATATCTTCAAGCCCTGCCTAAAGTTGTTGTCTCTTTTGTAAAACTACTTAGCAGACTGGCTAAGGTATTATGAGACATAATTAGTGTATGGTAGGTATGGATGAAAACCTGAGACACATATATGATTCTTAGGAACAAGGGATGGGTGAACAGTCAAGTCACAGTGGGAATCCTGAAATCCACTGAAAACAGAGGGATTTAATGGTGCCACTAATGTGTCTAACTTCTGCTAATGCCACTAATAGCTTCTCTGTAGGTCAACTATTCTCTCTGTGCCTTTCTCCACTATAGTGTACTGACGACTGAGCTTAGGCTACCATATTCGTTTGCTGGTGTTGGTGATAGACTCAGCTGACTGCACTGACAGGAGTGAGATATTGCTGCCAAACATATAGAGGAGAGATTTATCTCGTAAAACAAATTCTGCCTATTTCATAGAAGAATCTTCCTCTGCCAAAGGATTATATAAACTCCAAAGCTAATCAGTACTGCAAAACAAGTGGTCTTTACTAGACAGCAATTAAGGAATTAGGGGGGTTCTCTAAAAGGGAAAGTCTTTCGCAGTAAAATAGGTGCCATGAAAGTGACAAAGTGATTATGTGGCTTCTTTGGTGTTGAAAGGAAATGCTAGTCAAACTGGCTCCAAGACCCAGCAGGTGGGTTCCCCACCTGAATGGTCCCTGGAACATGTGGCTGCACCTCAGAACAAAAGGAACGTAAACAGTTTTGGATGGGCTCACAGACGGAGTCTGAGCGATGAGATAAAATCTTGAAAGAAAGACAAGACTTAAATTCAGTTTTAAGGAGGAGGAGGTTTTGGACTAGGATGGAAAAAAAGGAAAACTGAGAATTGTCAAAAGGAACTGTAAATAAAAGTAGATTAAGATAATTTAAAGATTCAGTATCCACTGGCTGGTCATTTGTCTCTTGAAAGAAACCACTTCTCAAGTTGCTATGGACCAACTGATCAGTACAGTGAGAATTCATTAACAGAAACACAAACCTTTATTGTTATTAGTGCTAACCCTTTATTGTTAGCCTGTTGTTCCAATGGCCTGTGCTTTGGGGACAGTTACAGGATGTAAGTCCATCAGTGACAGATGGGGCGGGGGGGGGAACTTTATAAGAACGGGACAGAAAGCAGGTGTGTGATGGACTGTGGAACTACGTCCTTGTTATAAATAATCTCATCTAATTTATTTTGTCCTTTTCTGGTCACTTTAATTCTGATCACTTTTGTTCAGGTTAATTTAGTTTTCCTCTTCTTGTTTTCTGTATTCTAGCTAAGACAAAGAATGATATCAGCCTGAATATCTGATCTGCTTGCTGTTGGATGTTGGAATTAGAGATGAACAAGAACCCTACTATGTCATAAACTATAATGAATTATATTGGGGTTTATGCTCTGGTTTTGCCTGTCTCACTTGATTCCCTATATATCTGCTTCTCCATTTCACACCTCTGTATTCTTTTCCAATTAGTTTTTGTTTCTCCCCTTTTTGGCCACTCTCGTTATGGTGGACAGCTGTCCACCAGCAACTCATTTCACCCCCCAATTTACTTCCCAGTTGCCCAGTTGTAGTGACTTTCAATCACTAGTGACCTGGATCCCATTCATACCTTTGACTTGAGCTCAATGCCTTTTTCTGTAATGGGCTCTGATTAGCTGCTGACAGGGACAGGGAGGAGAAACTACAAATCCTTCTATTGTGAAATAGAGTCTGACCTTCCATTCACTGAAGTCACTGATTCCCAGGGAATCAGGATTGGGTCCAAAGTCTTGAAAGAAGCTTAAGATATTTAACTTTTTGTGTGTAGCAACAGAAATGGCATTCTTGGCTCTCTAAATTAGAGCTTTCACAAGGCCAATGCTACTGTTTATTCTCTCTTGCCATACTATCTTAGCTATGAATTCATCATGTTTGAGACCCTAAAATACAAACAATGCCACTTGCAATGATCCAGAGTCCTCATTACCTTTCTTCTTTAGCTAAGGGCAGCTGGTCTTGCACACATCATCCTAACAGTATTTACCCGAAGCCATGAAAACTGCTGGAATTGTGCTTTGCCTCTGCTATACAAAGTACACTTTTTAATAGGCATGGGTCAAATTGACTTGGCAAATTGACTTTTTAGAGGGAAACAGGCTGCTCCTCAAAAACTATTAGGGATTCTGTCATCTGGAATATCCCTATCCTGTTGACCTTATTTACAGATTTCATGAAAAATACGGCATCATAACATTGATGTATAAACCCTCTAGCATTCAATTTCTTTAAAGGATGCCTCCATATGAAATAAGGATGCTGGTCATGAATCCATGCATGCTGAGGCAATGCTAATGAGACTAAGCACTGTGGAATATATTGCACACAAAGGCTTTTTTAAAATGTAGTCATACACTTTGGAAATAAAGCAATTTGGCATCTTACCATGGCTACAAATGAGGTAGTGTTATGGGATGGGGAGTCGGGTAATAAAAGTGACAGTTGTGGAGTGTTATTGACAGCTTTTTTTTGTAATTGCAAACTGGCTCTGCATTTATCCACATTGTCCAAGCTCTGGTCTTCTTTAGGAGTAAAACACAACCATAGGATGGTAACATTTCATTTGGTCTGTTGGAATAATACTTTATCATAAGCAATTAAAACATCTTTTATTATTACTTTTATGCTTTTTGTTATGAGAATCATGCTCAGAACCATAATTCAAATGCTCCAGGGACCATACAAAGCCAGTAGGTAAGATAGACACAAAGCAGGTGTTATACAAGTTGAAGGAACAATTTAAGGGCAAGAAAAAAAAGCTGGATTTTTTGAGAGGGAAGAAGTAGGTGGGCTCCATTAGAAGCATGAGTCTGCACAGTGGAAAGTAAAGGGAAAGGAACTGTGCAAGGGAGGCAAATAGAGGAAGTGTATTTTAACAGCTATGGATGAGGACCAAAGCTGAGGTACAGAAAGTGAGGGAGGCTACAGGAAATAATCAGCAAGGAAAAAAAAAACTAGAAGCAATATAGGAAGTTCTTTCTGGCTACCCGGGCATCCCTATTTTGGCTGGTTTGGGTCTGATGTTTGTCTGGCTGTTCTCTGGACTCTGCCACGTTGTGCACAGTGAGGGGAAGTGCCACCTGCTCACTGCCCGGCACAGATCTGGGCTGGGATTGCGGGCCGAGGGCTGGCACCAGTTTGGCCCAGTGTGCGGTATGGCAGATGAGAGATTCAGCAACAGCCGAAAGCAGTGACCCCTCTCTCCCTGACAATGACTGCCTGCAGCAATCCAAACCATGGGTAGAGATGAGAACATTTCCTAAGCTCAAGCAGTTACAGTGGAATGTTTTTACCAAAGCATGAAGACAGATCTCAGAAATGTTTTTTCATTAGTGTAAGTACAGAGATCGTACTCTGTGTGGATTACTAGATGGGCGGTACACATCACCTATTGAGATTTATTAGGGAGTTATTGAGCAAAGAGGAACTCAGAGATATGAAACACAGGGCAGGGAGGAGCACAGAGAAATGAAAGAGCATGGCTGGGCGCCGACAGTAGGCATGGGCCTGAGCCTTCATTGATCACCAGTCAAAATTCGGAGCGAAGAGATCAGGATTCCTTGAAGATTCAGAGTGAACTCTAAGGAAGATTCAAGAGAGGTGAAAACACTGAGCTTAGAAATGCAAGTAATAATGTCTTATTTTGTCTAGAACTGCAAATGGCAATTGCTTTTGGGAACCTGCGCGAGAGAATAGACTTACTTGAAACAAACAGGCTTGGGATTCCTGGGCCTATTGCTGATAAGGGATGGTAAACTGAGAACCTGTAGTCCAAAAGATCAGCCAAACAACAGGCCTCTACTGATGCTTAGGCAAATTAGAATGGACATTGGGGAAGCCTAGGGAGTGTCCAGTTAAGGGGGTTCTGCCAGGCTTGTGACTTCTCCATTTGTTTTTAGTGTCTCCATCTTCTCTCTTATTTAAACAAACTTAGCAAGAGAGCCTGGAAAGGCTGGCAGTGTTTATTCTGCTAATCTTTCCTCTAATTTCAGTGAATTCCGTACTTGTCTGGAATGCTCTAATACTATTTGTGATCTTTGGTTCACAATACAATGGGAATCATTGTAAAATGATAGTATTTATGAATGTGAATGTATGGTCATCTTTACCATTTATGCATGTCATTAACAAAATGACAGCAAAATACTACAGGGATTATCTAATCTTTCAGAATATCTCTATTTTCTCTTTTAAGTTGACATGTAGGTGCTTTTTTATTGAAATTGGTATCAGTCTGTAAAAGCTATGCGACGTCTTGCAAAGAAAACAATTTATCAGTGTGACATAATTCATCATAATTCAGCATTCAGATGTACAGGGGATCACATATACAAATACATTCTGAAGTGCTTTCTAATAAAATAAAATAAAATAAAATAAAATAAAATAAAACAAAACAAAACAAAACAAAATACAACTGTGTTTCTGTGACACAAAATTGTCTTTTGCCTGTGAGGATAAAGTTATCAGGAATAGAGATCTTTAGACTGAAACAAGTATGTTCATTTAGCTTTCATAACCTTGACCAGCAGTGCATTTTGTGTCTGGTAGATAGAAATTTATAGCAAGTGTTGCACACACTTTTAGCCTGCATTTTTTGTATGATCAATAGATCAGAATTGAATGATATTAGTAGCTTAGAGCCAGCAATTCAGTCTAATAGACAACTTATGAAATTATGCACAACCTTATAGGCCTTTAAAACAATGTTAAAAACCAATCTCATGTTTGGCAAACAGTCAGTGTAGCCGTGTCAATACGGAGTGACACACTGAGGTCATACAGTAGCAAATCCTGCTCTCAGGTGGTCCTGTAATGAAAAAATAACACCATGAAAATCCGTGGGGTGACTTAACTTTACAGCAGTGCATAATGGGGCAGGATGTGACTTTTATGGGAAGAGTCTCTTCCCATTGGAGTTGAGCAGTTAGGTGCGAGGTGTAACTACTGACATGAATGGAGTTTAGATTCTCACTGATGGGTAGAGGCCTACCATTTTTGCTCACAAAAATGTCTAACCAGCGTATCTATATGTCAACACATGTATGTTGATTATATACGCTGATATACCGAGTTAGTTCATAAGTAATCATTCTTCTAACAAATGATAAAAATTATGTTCTATGCGACATTGCTTACTGAAAATTTGACACCTGACTCTCATTTGTCTCCTCCAAATTGCATATGACAATGCAAATCCTCATACATAAGGGTGCTCTGTGCAGCATAAATATGCTGTTTCAAAGAAAAGAAACAAATCCTGAGACAAATCTCCATCTTCTGTAAGCATTGTGCTGACATGTAATGGTTGGCATATTTTAAGCAGGTAAAATAACTCCTTTTCCAGTCATGGAAGTTTGCTTCTGCCGTTAGTAACATATGTGCTTTTCTATACATGTCAATACAGTCAACTCTTATAGGTGTTCATGTGTGTACCTTGGTTAAAATGAGTGTTATTTTTGGATACGACTGCCAGCCATTCTCAATTTGTGTGACCAGAGAAGAAAGCGAAGGACCCCATGTAACAGGAGACATACAAAATGTTACAGAATTTCATCCTGAATGCCTGATTGTTTTTCACGGTGATTTTTTCAGTGAATTTCTACATTTGTTTTTGGGCTTGAAAATTTCCAGCTCTTTATTTTCATCTGGAGAAGTTTTAACAATTAGTGGATGGAAACTTCAAGGCTGTAACTGACTAGTGTCCCTTTTTTGGAAATAAATTAGTTAAACTTATAGCTTATGATAATTACAGCACATTATATAAAATGATATTTATGGGAGCTAATCTGTCTTAATCACTTTTAACAGAAGGCACTTTGTTGAGAGGATTGAGCAGGACTTCAGAACAATTGATTTCACCTTCAGTTCTATAAAGGGGAAAACAAAAGTAAGTTCCACATGTTTCTGGTTTAGTTTTCTCCAAGATTGAAAACGAAATCATTATTGCTCCTATTAGAGCACATTTGTTTTATGTCAGGGAACAGCAAGGGCCTGCTACCACTTAAGGGAAGGTGAGCCTGGTGCCGAGGGTGACCCCCAGGGTGGCAGTGCCCTCACTGATCCTGGCACAGCCCTACAGGGTCTGACCATGGTGCCAGAGCCGGGAGCTGGTAACAGGGTCCATCAACAGCCCCAGACAAGGCAAGCGATAAACCAGGTCCAGGGTCCATCCAGGGAGCCCAGTCAGGGATGAAAGAGACAGGGACAGGACTGGAGACAAGGCTACGACATGAGTTCAAAGTCCAACCAGGAGATGAGGACAAAGACAGGACTTAAGAGACAATCTAGAACACACACCTGAAGCATGCATACAGCCAGCAAGCTGCCTGCCATGTAGGTCCAAGGTTCAGCCAGGAGGGAAGCCTGGAGGCAAGCATACCTACAAAATAGTTCAGGCAAGGACTGAAAGCCTGGACTTAAATGGAGGGAGTGGGGCCCAGGTGAGGCGGGTCAGGGCCATTAAGATCTATTAGTGCCCGCAGATCCCTGGCATTTTAGAAAAGATAGTCCTTTCACTGAAGAGCTTTGTCTATGAGAGAAAAATACAGGGAGTTAAAAAAAGAAATGGTGCACCTCAGTTTCTCAATGTGTCTTAGTAGCGCAGATTATCTCTGTCTTTGCAGAGGCAAAATCAAGTAATCATTTAACTAATATTTTAAATGTTTTTCATAGAAGGAATCACTTTGTAACAGGGGATTTGAAAGAATAACTGGAAAGCCTATAAGTGTGTTTTAAAATTTTGTACCTCTAATATGTGATCACTACCAAAGCTCTGAAAATAGGTGACAGAATTTGAAGCTGCTCTATAGTAATCTTTGAATGTTGTATATTAACCTGTATGTTACTGGGGTATTGAATGCATTGACCCAGTGTGTTTGTCTAAAAGGCAGTGGGAGGATGAAGAAGCAGGAAAAAAGAAATTATTGCTGAGAGGTGCCTTATCTCTAGCCCACACTTGAGAGCTATCGAGGGACAATAGTTGAGCCATTGGTTTTGAGAACTTTGTCTTAATCTCCTGCTGAGTTTACAGTACTGGTTTTATCTAGGAAGGGCAAACCCTGAGAATACAGAAGAATAACCCCCTTGTGACTCTGGGTGTTTAAAAGGGATTCTTCCTCAAAAGGGAGGTTAGTGTTTTGTTGGGGAGACAGGCTGACATGTGCAATGTTTGAAAAAGTAAGGCCTGCCCGTCCTAATGGGTAATGGAGTGAGCCTTTGACAAAGATAAACCAGAAATGCCTCCAGCTTTTCAGAATCTCTTTTTTTTTAATGACTGCTTTGATTCTACAGTTAAATAATGAATGTTTTTACTTTCGGGAGCTCTTTTGTCAATATAGATGCCTGTCAGTATGTCATTAACTCTAAAGTGGGACTAAACAGGCTGTTAACAACTGACCTAATGCATGTATCGCTGATTCCTGTTCAACTGAATGTGTCTAACTGAATAACATTATCGATTCAAAATATCTGTTTTGTATTTATTCTAGTGTAGTAAATCAGGGCTGGGTAAAGACACAACGTGGCTATGAATGATGAGCTTTAGCACAAATGGGGAGATTACAACTGTCTTGTGTGTCCTAGATCCACTTCCAAGTAAATCCGTATAAACTTATTTCCATTCTTGGTTGTTGTACTCCAAATTTAATGGTATAATGCATTCCTTCAATATATGCTTTCTGTTTTTTTGTATCGCAAACATTAGAAGTGAGAAGAAACTCACTGCAGTGTTTCATACTAAACACTTTGTTACCACTCATGGGACCTGTTTAAGCCTAAATTATGAACTACTATATGACAAATTTTGTAAAGCTGTGAAATTAAATGAAACAAATGCAACTGTTTACTTGGTAATTATTTACCATATAATTTCTGTGCCACTCTATGGTACTACACTGCAATTAAGTGATCAATAGTGACTACGAGTGCCAGGAGCACTCACTATATCCGTGGCCTGCAAATAAGCTGTTACCAAATCAAATGAGCTAAACTGCACAGGAAATACTGAAGGTATTGATCCACACCCCAGGTGGGTAATGCAGTCGTCATACAGCCTGGCTACATGCTTATTTCTGCCTATACATTCAGAAAGATAAGGCTACTATTTCATTTATCGGAAGTGCTGTATGGGCCTGTACACTGAGAAGCCCATATAATATATGGCATAGGTAGATCAGTTCAAAAGAGAAACGGATCGTAGCTCTGAATTACGCTGTTTGTATTCCCGGAGAATTCAGCTTTGTAACTCATTAGGAGAAGGAGTCCTTGTTTCCAAAGTTATTCACTGAGAAACTAACAGCCGGCGAGTTTCTTTGTCACAAAGGAGTGGAGTACAGGAGTTAGGGGCCTCCTGTACAGGCTTCACATGCCTGGTAGAGAATTCTCCTCTGCCTGGCTCTAGTACATGGGAAGCACTGATATTCCTGCTCTCCTATCGGGGAGAGATGGATGAGGGTGGCAGAAGGTATTGCAGCTTTGTATTTGTGCAGCCACTGCACAGTAGAGGGTAAAAGTGGAATTTCTCATTCAGTGTCCTGCTGGTTGTTGGATTCAGTCTTCACCCGTTTATTACCGATTTCAGCAGTTCTTACTGTGGAAATGTGGCAGGTATGGTGATGAAACCTCTGCGGACTTTGCCCAAGATTTCCCCTGAATTAAAACTCAGGAAAAGATTCATCTGCAAACTCCTAGAAGGAAGGAGTGCCAGCCAAGTGAATCGTAGCATGAGAGGTTATACTCAGAGTTTTGCTATTAAACTTTCATTGGAGCAGGACCAGGAGCCTTTTTAAGAAGTCTGACACTTTGTAGCACAGGGAGGCCAATGAAATATTCCTCCTGGCTAAAACCTAACTGAATATTTGGAATAAAGGGAACGGTAGCTTAGAAGGAGAATTTCCATGGTTTTCAAACTATACATCAATGAGTTACTTGCAGTTTCTTCTTGTTGTTTACTTAACTAGTATTTTCAAATGTCTCTCTGTCGATTTCTGGCATTGAAATATGAGTAGGGGCATGACAATAGAAAGTGAAAAGGCACATTCCCCAGTTTTTGGGTACATTATTCCACGAATCTCTTTTGTCGTTGCACATGACCAATTGACCTTTGAAACTGTGTCAGAAATAACTCCGCATCTTGATGGATGACACTGACCTTAATAACAATAACAAAAAAGAGAGTAAAAAATGCAGTCCCTTTTCTCTGTAATCACCATGGACTGCTGGCTGTCAGGCTCAGCCTTTCCTTATTGTTCTTCTCATTTACAAGCCAGACAGCATTACAATGGGTTTTACTTACTGGCTAGTACAAGAGCTAATGTGAGGATGGGTAGTGTGAGTGCAGCAGCCAGAACTTCATGGTATTAACAGAGAGGGAAAGGAACTGGAGAGCTGACTTGAAATATACGGCAGGGTCTTTGCAGACAGGAGTGTTATAGTCTGTTGTGGTAAACCCAGATTCACTGCTGTTCCTCCAGCTTTATTTCTCCTAAAAAAAAAAGGCTTTCAAACACATCGTAGTGATAAATGGAGCGTTTACACCAAGCAGCATTCACAGATGAAGGTATTTTTGCCTCCTGATAACACACAATATATGTGTTATCATTGTGTGCATATTCCGTTAAGAAATAGACCTGGATTAGAATCTTGTGGGCAGATTATGGAATGTTTCCTTTGTATTCATGACTGAAACGGAATAATAGGATTTACCTGATCAGGCCTTGTTTAAAAGAACAGACAAACCAAGAATGGGAACAGAAACTTTTGTATTAGTCGGGGGAGGGGGGGGGGGGGCAGGCAGAGAATAAATAGAATAGCCCCAACTTCTGTAATACTTTTGTCCTGATGTGGCATGATACAAACTACTTGTTATCATTATTTTTTTTTTTTTCTATGCAACCATTCGGTTGAAAACGCTGTCATTTAAAAATGTTGATAAAAAGGAGGTAGGTAATAATACAATGTGTGGAGTTCATGAGAGAAGTGCTTTATTGGTTCCATAGATCTTTTGTCCCTCTAAGTTTAGGAAGCAGAGAATATTCACGGTACACAATTTACTAAACTTGTCTAAAGAAGTGAGCCTAATATGGTGAGCCTTTACCCTAGTGCTTTTACAAAGGCCATTGTGAATCTATTCCGATTGGGTACTTTTCCAGATTTCATGCCCATTAAAGCATCAATTACGTCTGACATTTCTATCAGCCTCCTATTAAGTTTGCACTTACTAAGTTTCCAGAAATCATGAGCAAATTAATCCAGGCATTAATCAGATTGCAGAGGGAATAATTTAAAAAAGGAGAAAAAAAGATCGGTATAATTTATGATAATAGGTTTTCAAATAAATTGCTTCCTTTAGTTAATAATTTGTTCTCTTGTGGCTACATACTTGATACTACACTGGAAGCAGTTGTTTTTCTGACTAGATCAATTAGTTAGTGTTTACACAGCACTTTGAAGATGTAAAGCACTATGTAAATGCAGACTTATTATTGCTAGATCAGTCAATAATCTACCAGGCTCATAGTCCTCCTTGTAAAACATATTTAACAACTGTCGAGTTGCCTTTAGCCATCCCAGGAAGGGGGTTCTTTCTTCCTTCTTTTTCATATTTTTAGGAGACCTTCAGTTGTGTTGGTGGATTTTCAGTTGGAGGGCTTCTTATGCTGAATAGCCACTTCATTGTACTGACGAGTCCCAGGGGAGAGACAGGCTAAAGTTATTATTACTTATTATTACTTAATATTGCCTCAATTAACGGGTTTAAAAGCCCACTGGACCTCAAATCAATAAGGTTGGAAATGGAATAAATTAGTTCTATTTGCTCTGTTTATTTTCCTCCCCCTGTATGACTGAATACCTATCTCTTAACACAGGGGTAGGGGTACATCTCAGTGAATTTCAAAACTATTTCAGTTTTGAAATGATAAAGATTAACTGAATTGAAATAAACACTGTATTTTCAAAGGGGCTTGTTCTGGGGATGCACAGCAGGGGACAATCTGCATTGTATGCTGAAGTCAAGTTAGATATGGAGACGCACAATGGGTAAGTAGTTAAGCTTCAGTTGAATTTACGGGCTTGAAATACTCCAAGCTGGTGGGAGTTTGGTTGTTTGCAAGGAAGCTCTCAGATACTAATCCAATCTTTCCTAACAAAGAGATGTAGTCGCTGAAATGCAATGCTTATTTTTCTCTCAGACTTCTTTTATTTAACATTACAAATATTTCAGCCTATTGCTGAGCTTTTATATGACGAAGTACTCTGTACATCACATCCTTATTGTTCTTGCAGAACAAAATGAAAGCTAAGCAAAAAAATGGGAAAGGGAGAATAGGGACATTGCAGACATAGACACCTAACAAATTGTGATTAATACCCCTCACCAGTTTTATAACGCTTTTGTCTAGTGGCACTGGCCTGGAACAAACAATAACAAACCAACCATAATGTAACATCCCCTGAGAACCATTTGGATCATGCAGGAGCTGGAAAGCCGACAGCATGAGCTAGTGAAAACTGTTCTAATGACTCGTTAAGATACACTCTAAAATCTGGCAAAGGAATCTATACTGAGTACCACAAATGGTGCAGCAGTGCCACCACCTGAAAGAAAGGGAGACTCTAAGGGCGGGGGAGAAAGCAGTGAGGATAATTAAAATAAATGAAATCATAGTAAAGGTCTGATTTTAACATCTAACAGAAATCCATCCGCAGCCATTCTTAATGAGGCCAGCCTTTGGCCTTTCTCCCAGAAATCACTTTATTTTCAACTCCAGCACTAAATCCAAGACGTGCTGGGTATGATGGGCATCATGATGGGTATGATGGCATTGAAACCTGAGCAGTAGAGAAAGGAAACCGTAACAGGAAAGAGTTCTCTCTTCGAATGTAGTAGGTGGGAGTAGGAAGGTGCAATGTAGGATCACTTTTTCCCTCAGCTCCTCCTGGAGACTGATGTTCCTTTTGCATGCCTCCCACTTTCCTGGTGATCGTTGCACAGGAGGATTCCAGAGGTATTAGAAAATGAAAGGAGAGGTAAAAAAGAACGACAGTCTTTTCACTCTCCCTATCTTTACATCAATCTCATGTGGTTTGATGACTGGGTGATAAGACAAGATAGTAAGAAGTATGGTCACCAAGGAAATATGTTTGCTAAGGATAGCAACTGAGCAACCTTGCCTTCAATCTCTTATCTATTAAAAGAAACACTTCTCTGGTGTGAGGTCCCATAGCCTGTCGCATACGTGATAGGTCATCTTCACAGCCTTACATACATCAGGGGCACATAATTCAAAGAAAAAGAATTAGACTGCTTTCTGATGGCAGCCTCTCTCTCTGCTGTATACCAGGAACTGTTATTACTTTATGTTAAATTAAATGTCCAAAGTTTGAACATTTCTATAGGAAACCCCAATACTTATTGAGGAATCTCGAATGCTGTCAAGATATAGAACACCACAGAAAGAAGCGAAAGCTGTCTATATAAATTTATCAATTTTTAAAGCTTTAAAGGGTTTAAGATTGTCATCCTTGGCTGATTTGAAAGGCCCATATTTTGTGGCTCTTGAAGACAAAGTAAGACTGAAATGTGCTGTTTAAATAATTTAAATTTTTCACAAGGAGTCATTGTAAATATTTCCTGCATGTGAAATGGTTTTGCATTCAGAATTTCAGGCTCAGTTGCCACTGTTAGTCCTCTGCAACGCTGATGTATGTGAGTTGGAATTGTGGATTCTTAACAATCAAGGCTCTGTTTTCATTAGGAACATTTTATTCAATTTAATATCAGTTATGTGGATTCAAATTATTTGATAATGGTTTGTTGGTTATACAGCATTCAGGCAAGTCTACCCAAGCACAATGCACTAACATTATCAAAAGCAACTTGCTGATGATCAGCCAGTCACAGCCAGTGCTGTCTCAGTTATGTCAGGTTTCCACTGCCGTTTTTAAATACAGTTTTCTAAAAAACACTGTTCCTAAAAAGTAAAGAAAACAAAAAAGTTTCCCAGTTGGGAAATAAGTTGCTGGGGTGTTTCTGTCCATTTACTGGCAGCGTGGACATGAAAAAGCCAAACAGGTGCACAGCGGAGCGCTAAAATCTTCTGTCAGCCTGTGAAAAGAAACCCAAACCCCCCACTCTTTTCTGCTGAGGTGAGCCTAAGAGGGAGCCTTCCTGTTTGTTTTTTCCCAAACAAGGAGGAAGCCCTGAGCTTTATTTTCCTATATCTTGTTTAGCCACCTTGATTAGAGTCTATATTCAGGTTCTTAATGGACAGCGTATTATATAGGTTGTTTGAGGTTAAGTAACAATGGGTAGCATGGCTAGCACAGTTTCCCATGTCTCTAAATATAAACACAATAAGAATCCTGTTAAGACAATGAAGCAAGATAGAAACAGGCTCGCTGCTCGAGCGCGTAGGTTCTTTTTCTTGTTTTCTGGCCATTATGTAAACTGACATTCTGTTTTTCCCATTTGAGAGCAGACCTCTGCCTTATCATCATCACAGCAGATGTGCCCAGAGAATGTTTACCAATAAGGAAAAGAGACATTGCCGTTGTCTGGGTTGTTATTTCCTACAACAAAGAATAGGGGAGTTGGGATGAAGGAGGAGGACGGAAGGCAGCCGGTGTTGAAACGCTACGGCGACAATGTAAGCAGAGACCCTGATGTGCGGTTAAGAGCAGAGCTGTCGCACAGCTACCGACTTCATTCAGAAATGTAGGTGTATGGAAGAAGTGCTAACTGCCACCCAAATCTGTATGTATGCACCCATACCCACAAGCACAACCTTGCAGTATCTTTTGATGAAAACTATGCAAGCTCCCTCCCCCCCCAGTGATGGTTACCCCAGATCAAACCCTCGCATGTGAATTTGCGACTCCTGTGTGAACGGGGTTTCAAACCGTGTAAGCCACATCTACGTCAGCTTCATTTTACTCAAGTGCAGGTCATTTACACCAAGATTAGCTTAATTATTAGTAATGTAACCTTGATGCAAAAGCTCCTGTATCAGTAAGGCCAACAAGTATTTTCTACAGATGGAGGAGAGGTTAGTTCCACTAGAAAACTGAATTTCTCTGCAAAAATAGAAAATGCCTGCTTTGGAGCAAAATCAAATTAAAGTATAAACAAATATAGCAGAATATAACAACTTATAGGCAGGAGGAATATTTGTGCAGTAATAGCGAAATTGTAACTGTTAAATATTCATGAATATATCTGAATTTAATAAAGACAAGAAAGTTACAAGATTCAGCTCAGCTCTGTATCTGAACTTTTCTCCTTGCTCAGATGTGAGATTTCCTTCTGCCCAAAGTGGCTGTGACTGCTAAAAAGCAATTTCTGAGAGTCATGAAGTATTTAGGCCTCGATTTTTAGGTTGCATCTTTGTCTAAAAAAAGCAAACTAAATGTCTTTTGAAAGTGTAAAAGTGAACTCCAATAGCCACTAAACACTCCTTCCAACCAAACAGGTAAGCTCTCACTGCACTTGTGGCTCTGTAGTTTCTGCAAAATACAAATTATAATTTCCCCTAATTAAGTGTTAGGAGAAGGCTTTAACCGGTACTTGACAAAGGTCTTGGAGCATAGACAGTTAAAGAGTGTAAAGAGCTGAGAAGTGGTTTTGCAAGTAGTACAGCCTTCATGCTGTTTGTTTCTCAGTGAATCAAAAGGTTCTTTGACTTTTTTTCAGTGGGAGTAATAGGCAGAGAGTTCAGGTCTCACTTATCTGTCTAAGAGAAATATAAACCAGAGGTAAAAAATGAAATACTGACCCTGTTAAGTAAATGTAGAGTGTCAGGACTTGAACTCATTCTGATTTCTCCAAGCTATAAATGTTAAAAACCCAGTAATGTCTACATTGGAGTGAAAACGCATCAAATCCTGCGTTCAGTAACCCCAGCTGCAGTCTCTGTGCTGTAGCTGTCGAAGACACGCTCAGCTGCAGACCGGTACAGGTACAACCAAAACCGGAATTTGTGTCCTTCGGGTGGTTTGAAAAGGTTCAGGCTCCAAGACAAAGTGTCACCATCTGTGAGCGGAGGTCTTGGCAGCTGTATTCCAGGCGGTCATTTAACTTGTATTAATATAACTTCACCCTCTGCGTTCATCCCTTTGTGACAGTTCGGAGATGCCATAGATATGGAAAGCAAGGGCACGGGGTTAGTTCTTCTGCACTGGAGTCAACACACATAATATATTTCAGGCTCCTGGGATTTGGTGGAGCGGTTCATTAGTGCAGTGGAACTCCTTCAAGGGTCTAAGCTTTTTCTTCCAGGTATTTGTCTCTCTAATTATGCGTTTTCTTGTTTTTATCAGAAGTGCTTATTTCTAGAAAGCTATAGGGTTAATAAGCCTGGAATTTTTAAAGAAGCCTTTGTGTAATTGTTATGGCACATTTTATATGCACTGCAACATCATACTCCTGTAGAGGAGAAAATCTATATTTCTCCATCATACTTTAAAGACTAATTCTCTGGAGTAATCTCTGTTCTCTACTAGGTTATTTTAAATAAAATTGATTTTTTCTGGGAGATTAAAACCTGCCTTGAAGATTGTGAATGGTTTTGTTGTGTAGGCCTTTATTAATAGACTCCCTGCAGCTTAATTCTGTTTATATAAGTTGAAAACAATAAAAAGAGTTGACAGTTTTGTCAGTTGTGTTTGCTTAAAAAAAATACAAAAAAAAAGGAAACGCAGACACCTCCCCCCCCCCCTCCCCCCCCCCGCGATGTAGCAACTGACATTGCTGTACACAAACTTCAACGAAGTGTTTAGGAAGATCTGACGCATTACTCGGGGTAGAGTGGGCTGTGGCGTTTATCTGTGAAATGTTAAATCACGCAGAAAGTGAGCCACAGGACTCGGTGTGTGCTTTGTTAACCAGGAGATGATTGTTTATCACCATCAACAATAAGTGACGTAGGACTCTGTTCACAGAGCTAAATCCTACCGCGCGCTTTTTCAGAGGACGTAGCAGGTTTCACTGCGGTGTAACAGGCGCAGACATCAGACAAGCGCAAGGATGCACTCTAAGTGGCTTGTGGGCAGTAGCTTCCTGTAGACGCCAAAACTGGTGCGTTTAATTTGAAAAAAGAAAAGTGTGTACCTCCTTAATAAGCTGCATTTTTCATTGATAGGACTTGCCTTGTGGAGGCGTCTGCCAGCAGGTAGTTCCGGCCTTTGAAAATTAAGGTAAACGTTGCACTACCGGTTAACAAATGCATTATTTAAATAGTAGCCAGTAGCGCAAATTTACAATTCCCAGTCAATTGTCTTCGAAGTAAGACAGAGG
The DNA here is from genome assembly GCA_009819775.1 of Phoenicopterus ruber ruber. Lineage (NCBI taxonomy): Eukaryota > Metazoa > Chordata > Aves > Phoenicopteriformes > Phoenicopteridae > Phoenicopterus > Phoenicopterus ruber. The sequence goes on from CM020220.1 coordinate 36,571,649, forward strand.
AGCTGAGATCTAGGTGTTAATGCTGACACATTGAATTTTAACCGTGGTTATCTTCCCGGAACTGAGAAATCACTTTGCAGGTGATCAGAGAAACTTCTCAAGATTCTATTAGTCAGTCGCCTTTTTAATCTGCCTTAGTTTAGGAACTGAATGAACCATGGCTCTCTCCCATGGCACAGCATCAGAGTTTTTATTATTATAAAAGCAGGATGAAAGCAAAATTTTTGATCAAGATAATTTGACAAATATGATTTGAGCTTGCCTAAATTTCCTTCAGCTTAGTTTTGATGTGGGACAGGCTACCACAGCTGAGTTCTGCCCCCTGAGTTCTGTCACCAAAAGCATTGTATCTTAAAATTCCAACATGACGCTATTTGTTGGCTTGCATTCACTTAAGATATCATCCAGTTTTACTCTAGACATATCCTGTACATGTGCTTTTTGGTGAATGAGTTCAAAGTTTGGAATTTGTACCTAAATCTCTTTCAGCAAACTGTTTACCTTAGCACTAATAAGAATCATGAAAACATGTTTTTCCTCATGAAACACAATCAAAACCTCTTTCTTATCCATTCACTTAGCTCTTCAGCAGGCAAAAGTCTGTACACGTGCTCAGCACTAAGTACATGTGTGTTCCTACTGATTTGAGTTTACATTGGTCTTAAATTTCATCAAATAATGCCCTGAAACTCACGATGGTCTTTAAATGATTGTAAAGCAGACATAACTTCAGAGACATCAAAGCATGATATACCTTTAAATAGCCCAAATAATGACACCAGCACCTTGTGACATAAGATGTGACACAAGCACCTCGGAGGGTTCAACCCAAAATTTAAATCTGAACTCATAGTGCTGGAAAGTTTGTGTCTAAACTCTGCTGTGCTCCTGCCCTTTGCCCTTAAGCATTTTTGAATGGAGAGATTTTGCTCTTTTGAATAAAAAACACAACTTACGAGGTGCCATCAATTTATTTGTAAAAGGGTTGTGTTAAATTTCACTGTGGCATGTTTTTATGTATTTTCTTTATAAAAATTCACGAAAGCAATCCCTAAGTCAGGTAGGCAATATGGCATTTAGAACACATCTTATAGGAACATGTTACAAATGGGTGTATATTGGGAGTGGGTAACTTCAGTAAGTCTTCCTCACAGAAATGAAAAAGATTGAAATCTGTTATCGGTTGGCCAGCAGACTCGTGGGGCAACTTGTGGGTGTGAATCCAAAGCAAAGTTACAGGGTGGAAAGTATGAAACTAGCAAAAGAAAATGAGCTAAACAGCAGCGGTTCAGAACAGCCCTGAGGTCCCTGTGTTGGGAACAAATGGAAGAAGTGAGCTGTCCTATCTTCCCTAAGTCAGAACTTTAAAAGTTTTGAACTTTAGTTATCTTCTGTGCTTTCAGCTTGATATGGGAATTATCTTCAAAGTAGTTATCTGAAATTTTCTATCTGGAGAAAAAAAAAACCAAAACAAAACTTAAAAGGAATACTAAATACAACTGAAAGCAGTAGAAATCTACTAACTGCTGAGTAAAAATTTGTCCTTTTATCTATAAATAGATTATTGATTCTGATACAACCATATCACAGTGTGGGTGGAAGATGAGCTCCGGAAGAATTGATCATCTCAGAGAGGAAAAAAAAGAGAAGTATTTTTACCCCCAGCAATGATATTTAATTTTGTCTGGTCTTTTAAAGCATATTTATATAAGACAGGATTTCTGTTGTGTTAATCATAATTCAAGAAACATGCTGTTATACATTCTCTGCAATATATGTTCTTGAGATTTCATTTGTTGCCCTCTGAAAATGTATTGAACTAATAATGAATGGGGACTCCAGGCCCATAAATAGAAATAGTTAGAGCCAGAAAAACTTAGTTTCCAATCTGTATTTTGGAGAACTTGTTCAGTTCCTTGGAGAATTTTGATCTAGCTAGTATGTACAAAGCCGTGGATATCCTTCCAGCGACGCTGGAGCTCATTATAGGCAGCAAGATCAATTTGTGTGAGAAAGAGGAGAAAGTTGATGGTGCAGCCTTATGCTTTACGAAAAAACTAAGAGAGACGATCAGTTAGAGACTTGTTCTCCTGATAGCTGTAGTCACATTAGTCTGACTGTTGTAATTTAAGATGTCCTCGTTATGTTAGAATAAAAGATAGAACAAAACCATACTTGCTCTTCCAGTTTCTAGTTAGTGCCTACACTTAGTATCTTTTGATGAAATACTGAATTGTGTTTTGAGTGATACTCCTGCTGCATAGTATTTCTCAAGCTGTTAAACAGAACTGAATCCACACGCTGCTCTTCTAAGAAAGATCATCTTTTGCATAATTAGAAATATCAGGAATGAATGCAATAGTGGTGGACATTTTCAGTAGAGACAGAGATATCATGGAAGAACAAGGTCACATTAAAAAAACCAAAACAAACACCCCCAAAACTTATGTCCAGTATTTTCTATGAAAACAAACTGATTCTCCTTGTGTATTGGATGAAATTAAGTGTAACATCAATGAAATTAGAGAGAGACGAATGTAAAATGGGTTGCAATAGGAGAAAATCAATCCAGATATTTGAAAGCAAGAATAATATATAGATGCAAAAAATAGTAAGATCCTTAGTGAAATTACGCAACTTGTGTTGTATTTTTCTGAAATATAATCAATTGATTTTTTTTTTCTGAAATGTAATCAATATAATCATTCAAATGATGTTTGAACTTGGCATTTTTCTTAGGAAAATGAGTTCCAGCAATAAGGATCAGAGGTGGAAACCAGTGTTAACTTTAGTCAGTTGTGAACCTCCTCAATAAGTTAAATAACGCTGCTCTCAAAACTCATCCAACAGCAACATCTCAGTTCAACAATTTTTCTTTTCAGTTCAGCTCATTGTCATCTGCCTTTTACCCAGTTTCTTGATCACCTCATAGTGTTCCTATAGTTGTGCTGCTAATTTCCCATGTAGCGTTGTTTGAAGACGGTTGCTGAAGTCCATACACCATTCATACAGTCTAAAAGTAAATTGGACTGAGACAATCAGCAGTATATATATATATATAAAAACATAATTAATTTTTTAGAGGTGCCTTGATCCTTAAGGTTATTATCAGGGAACTTCTCCAGCTGCCAAGAAAAGGCTGAGAGAGTGCTTTAAATGGAAGTGTATATTTGAGAGAGAGAGATACATGCTTCTGAAGTTTTGGTGAGAGGAAAGCTAGGTCATTTTGTTATCTTATGAAACATGTTTTGAGAAGATACATCTATGAGACGACCGAATTAAAAAATACTTGCTATGTCCTATTCTGAGTATAAGCTGGATAAAAAATAATTCAAGTTACTAGTGAATGAATTTTGTCTTTACAGACCTTTGTAAAGAAATAGAATAATCATCACTGGTCTCGCTCCTTTGTTATTCTATTGTTTTTAGTCTTCTAGTGTTATTCATACACTGAGATATCATACTTACAGATGCATAATCATTTTCAAATAAATGCTTCAGGCAAATGGTTGATGGAGTGCTGCCATCTCTTGGTTATGCAAATTATATGTTGCAAGATATAGGGCACTTTTCTTAGATGGAAATGCCCTCCCTAAATATCCTTACTCTGTTTGGTATGTGAAGGGTGATACTCAGCTCTAATATTCAACATATTTACAGACATTTTCCACTTAATGTGTCCAGCAAGGTTACTAGTGATATTTGAGAGACATTGGGTTTGTCCTTCCTATTAAAGATGAGAGGTTGGCTGCTGTTGAGAAAGCGGTTTAAAGCGGCAAAAGCATTGAAATGCTGTTCAGACACTTAAGCATGTGGACCCCTGCTCCGTAGCTTGCAGTGTCGAGGAGAGACCACACACATGCAGCCTTGCAGCCCAGTAAATACGGTGTTGCCGTTGCATGTAGCGTGCCACGGGCTTCGTGCTGAGCTAAGGACACCAGCCTCAGGACTTGTCAGGCTGTGCCTGGGCTGGAGTTTTGTTTTAGTTTGCCAAGTTGTAACGGCATTATCTAACTAGCAGCTAGCTTTCGCTTAGCTTTGTACAATTGTGTGCTAATGCTTATAGTTATACGTATTTCTGTAACTAATAGGTAGTAATGACAAGTAGTCCTTAGTGTCGAGTGAATTATCTCTGACCCTACAATAAAACACAACATAGAAAAGTACAGGCAGGTGATGGCAGCAGATGCTTGGAAGTGTGGGCACACGATGATACCAGAGGCCCAAGGGCTATGGTCAGTGACTGGTCATCAGGTGAAAGCAACTTAACATCCACTTAACATGTTAAAGTACCTTTTCTATGATGCTGAAAATAATGAGAATTTCATCAGAATCTCAGGCACATTTGTCCCTGTGGAGCTGCTCGTACTGCAAATACTCAAGACTCAACCCACTCATGGTATTTCAACTTGCAGCTGCTCACCTACTGGCACCTATTGCCTACTCCAAGTCTGACTCCACCTTATGATAAAGCTACAAAGCTCTTTTTCATAGTACACTTGTCATGCAGGTTTCCTTGTGAGAGCAGTATGATAGATAAACATAACACTATGTGCTGATTAAACGATACACACTGAGCTTTAACAGCCCAAATCCAAAGGAGGAACACTATACATCCCCTTTATATGCCAGTTCCTTATACATTGTATTATGAATTCTCCTCCTGGTTATTATCTTCTATAATGCAACTTTAAATTGGTTATTTATCCATGCATAAACATGCAGAAAATTCCACTCATTGGCAGCACTATTTATTCAGTTTGTGATAGGCATGTTAAATACTCAAGTTAGGTGTTTCCTGGTCTGTACATCCTCATATCACGCCATTGATATGTCGGGTAGATTTTCGTTAGTCCTTTGATAGTTTACAGATATCCTGCTTGGTAGTCTATTTTCCGCCTGCTTATCAGTCACTCCACTGTTTCAGTTGTATTCAGATATCATAATTAGATTTCATGTCTTTCAGGCCTCCACAGGCTTTCAGCGGTAGCCTAAAAAATGCTCCTGTCTCAGCTCCACCTACTACAACTTTTTTGGTGTCATATCCAAGGCGTTCAGTGTTGATCTCTTTTGGAACTGTTCTAGTTTTGAAAAGGTGTGAAATGTCAATTTGATTAAAGTGGCTATGTGCAAATAGGCTGTGTTTACACGAATACTTGTTACTTCTAGGTTATAAACGTGACTGTCATTCTGTTTTAAAAACAAATGGTTGAGAATATACCTCCAATGATCTATTCAGGGAATATGGTGTCTCTAATTAGGGGAGTAAGGAAACGGCCTGTCTGTTGTATCCTAGGGACAAGATACATGCATGGGCCTGAGTAGGAAAGAAAGAAAAATACTTTCTTAATTAAGCTTTAGTTTACTTTTCCTAGTTCATCTTTCTTTACTCAGTTGTTTATAGAAGGTGACAGCAACATCAGGAGATGAAATAATTAAATGAGATTTTTTAAAATCCTTGTGCTCTATCTCAAAAGCTGCTGCAGTCTACAAAACATGCTGACAATGCGCATACTCTACTGCTCTTTCAATATTCTCAAAAATCCCGTGTTACTCCTTCAGTAGAAGCACGAGATAAATAAGTCTTGCTAATTGGTCGATTCTGTTTCTGGTAACATCATCCTTACCAAATTCCTTGTTAAGTGGGCAAGAAAGAATGAAAGACTGCAAAACTCTTCCAATTTTCTTGGTTTTTGTGGGTAAGGATCAAATATTTGTGGAGGAAATTAAAGATTTTCATGAGACTGAAAATTCCAAATGACTAAGTGGTTTTGAAACTACTGCCTAAGGACACGTTTTGTAAAACTTGGAAAAAAATGCTCTGTCTGTTCTTAACAGCTGTAATCTGTATGAGAGGTGTAGTAGGTCTACGTCGAAAATCCTTTTTGCTCCCTGTCCACTTCAGCAACTGCAGGAAGACAAGATGCAAAACCAAAACCCAACCTCCAGCAAGTTAAAGAATGTGAAGGCGTAGAAGGTGCTTCCAGATTCGTATTTGTTATTAGAAAGGTCAGGATACCATTTCTCCACTGTTGTTCTTCTGTATATTTAGGTGGCCAGTATGGATACCACATTTCAAACAGCGGTGGTAGAAAATCAAAATGTTATCTCCATCCCTTACCATGACAGCCAGCCTGAAACTGCTGTTTAATGTTGGGACTCCTACATTCCAGATTTCCTTCCAAAACAAGAATCTCCTCCTGCGTTACCAGCAGCTACGGACAGCGTCACTCTTCACCATGTATTAGAATCTTGGATGTTTCTTTTGGAGCACTGTTTAGGTCAGAGAAGCAATTTGTGAGTAGGATAGCTATGTCTGCATGATGTTAGTATTTTGAGACGCCAGCTACAACACTAGAACAGAAATGAGGTTCCCTTCTGCAAGTAATAATAGACAAAGTGGGATATCAGGTAAGTTGGTGTGGCTGAACTAGAAAGGCTGGTGGAAATCAGGGAGCAAAATTTTGTTTCATGGCCTTATTTAGTACGCATTGAAGTTCATGTGTTGTATGTCAATCTGGATGGATATCTTATAATGCCTGTAGGATAACCATACAGCTACCTGCAATGCTGATTACATGACCTCTCAGGGAATTATTTTTACCCAGTTTCACCCTGCCAAGTGAGCTGTAGTTCTCGTGCCTACTCTACTGTCTTAACTGCAATTAATGCATTTGTGAATACCTTATTTTTATTTCTTCTCATACTCTCCGCCTCCATGTGAAGATAGCTCTTGTGCTTCCTTGACCCACAAAGGGACACATCATGCAGTTTGGAAAATGCCTTACCTTAAAAATATCCTGACTAGTTTTAATCAGGGGTGATAACAAATTATTCTTGTTTTCACTTCTCCAAAAATAAAATGCTTAGCTTCTGATTCTTCTTTTTGCTGGTCATGAATCGTCTTTGTCACAGGTGTTTAGAGAACACCACACATGAGTAGTTAAGTGCTATTATGATTAGGAGGACAAAAATAACTTCTTGGACGTGACAGCAACAATTTGCACACTCAGAGCGTTGCTGGTGACTAAGGATACGCTTCCTTCTCCAAGACCTGAAGTTTTGGAGGGTTACAATGAGAGAGTGAATGAGCCAACTCACCATCAAGAAGGCAGTCATCAGCTGCAAAGAATCCAGTTCATTGGGAAATGGCTATTTCATTTTTTGTATTTGTGCTAGTAATGGACCCTGTCAGTACGCATTCACACACATAACTTTAAGTGCAACTGTCTTTGATCGATTGCGCTGCAAGGAGGCTGCTTGTAATTCTCTGTTTGTTCCAGTTTATATACCAGACCGTTTCTTGGCCACCTTATTATTCTCATTCTTGGGTGAATATTTAATCGTTAATATTGTATTTTTAGAAATTATTTTATTTCCAGGCTCTTCTGTTAAATCTAATCAATATTTATACTTTATTCAAATAAAGCATGATAACTTTTCTTCTACATATCTGACCTTGTATAAGATAGCAATCCTTTCTCTGCTATAAAACTCTGGTATGTTTTCAATCACCTCTTTCTTTACTGATCTAGACGCTGGCAGCAAGTTTTACAAGCTTTTGTTTTATTTCCCACTCCTCTTAGATGCTCATACACAGATGTATTTCAAACAATTGGCTATGAACTATCTATATTATTCTGATCCATATGTCAGTGAAATTATATCAACAATATTTACTGCACTGAAAAGCTTTAACATCATCCAGCAGAACATCAGCTTGCCTGGCAATAATTCCCAAGCAGAAATAGATTACATTTTTCACAGCTTAAGAAAAAAAGGTTAATATTGATTTGAAAAATTCATACACAGCCTTTTTTTTTTTTATTAGCATATTCAATAAAAGAAAAGAAGTGTGTGTATGGGTCAGTTTTAAGAGAATTTGTAAATAATATGACTAATACTGGTTAGCATGATTTTTCTGGCATGTAGAAACATTTAAATCTCAACATCTTTTGGTTACATATTTTTGACTTGCAGAGAGATTATTGTGTTACAAGTTCTAAGTATTTCATGACACAATCAATCAACTTACCAAGCTGTTCTAGAGGAATAAACTCTAGCATAAAATTAAAGTTCTGTAGAGACAGTTACATTTCTGCCATATGTGTGCAACATTTTCAGATTCAGGAAGTAAACTGGAAGTCACTCTGGTTTTACACTACAGTTAAGAATAGAATAGTATTAATTGTAAAGTAGTATGCTGTATTTATACTACCACTGTTCTTTGCAAGTTTCTTCTTATGAACCATCAGGAAATGATTGTGTGTCCAGAGAAGGGCAACGGAGCTGGCGAAGGGTCTAGAGCACAAGTCCTATGAGGAGCGGCTGAGGGAACTGGGGGTGTTTGGCCTGGAGAAAAGGAGGCTGAGGGGAGACCTGACCGCCCCCTACAACTACCTGAAAGGAGGTTGGAGCCAGGTGGGGGTCGGTCTCTTCTCCCACATAACAGCGACAGGACAAGAGGAAATGGCCTCAAGTTGTACCAGGGGACGTTTAGATTGGATATTCGGAAACATTTCTTCACCGAAAGGGTTGTCAGGCCCTGGCACAGGCTGCCCAAGGAAGTGGTGGAGTCACCATCCCTGGAGGTATTTAAAAGACGTGCAGATGTGGCGCTTAGGGACATGGTTTAGTGGTGGACTTGGCAGTGTTAGGTTAACGGTTGGACTCGATGATCTCAAAGGTCTTTTCCAACCTAAATGATTCTATGATTCTGTGATTCTATGAAATTGAGGCGAAAAAGTGCTTCCAATTACAATCTTATTCTGAAATTGGCAGTGAAGCTGTTTAAATGGTTCATTTTTTTGTATGCAGCTAAGTAAAGTTTTCATATTATTACGCAGCTGTCATCTTGATTCTTTGGTTGTGGGTCACGTAGCCTAAAACATGAGATGACAGCATTGTTGGTAGGGATTTGGAAAGGAAGGCTGCTATCTCCTACCTTTTTCAACAAAGGTTACAGAAAACAAATAACAGTAATCAGGAACCAAATTCTGAAGTCCTCTTTCTAATTTCCCGTGGAATATAAGCACAGTTTGCACAAGACAGAAGAAAATAAAAACCTGAGCTAAAGAGTAGAATAGAACACAAAGTCAATAAGGTTTATTAGTAACACAATTTAAAAAAATAATCCTAGAAATTTAAATATATACATGTTGTCTGTGTTCCCAGTCCAGTGAAAACACCTTTTATAATAGCAAAACTTATTTCCAGGCATAGCACAGAACTTTGCCCAGGAGAAAATGTGAAAGAATATGTTTAGAGTGAGTCTTAAAGCCGACAAGCTGTTTATGACAGACTGACTGGATTTGTGGAACGACCTTTCGACGAACTGAGAAACCTGCCTTGGCATGATACTGTATGATTTTTTTCTTATGTAACTTACACCATGGGGAGAACAAAATACACACCAAGAAGTTCTACAGCGAGGGCTGCAACACCCTACTTTTTTTAAAAAGCTCTTGCAGCTCTTTATGCATGAATAATAATTCAGGCAGAATGAGTAGACAAGTCCTAATGCAACTTAACACCCACTTGAAATGTTAAAGCTCCTTTTCTATGATGCTGAAATTAATGAGAATTTAATCAGAATCTCCTGATAATATGGGGCACAGCCGTAAAGCTACAAATGAGAGGTATTCACTAACACATTCTTGAGAAGAAAATCTGCTGGATACTTTGCAGGTATCCATTTTTTTCTTTACTTGTGAGAATTCACCAGGTAAATCTGTGCTCTTGAAGGCAGAAGTGTTTTGAAGAGCAATGAAAATATGCCTTCACAATGAAGTAGCTTGCATGCTCATTTGAGGAGCTTGCAGAACAGAGTGATCAAGAAATTGTAGGTGTTATACATTTAAGTACAATTTAACTAAAAACCAATTCCCCTTGTGTAGGTCACTCAGAGACAATAGCAGAATGACTAGTAGACCTTTCAAGTGAAGAGTGAATAGCCACCAGTCAGGAGGAATTTCTGTATTTGCAGACACTAGTAATATTCGTTGGACTATTTCAAATGATTAGGAAGTTAAATCATGGCTTGTTATAAAAACTAAGAAGGTGAAACATTATCACGAAAAATCATTAATTTGGCTGCAGGTACTTTGTTGCCTATGGGTCTTTAAGGGTCTAGATCGAGGACGTCGTCTCACCAGAGGATGTGTGTTCTCTGTGTGGTAGAACGTAAGGATTTCAATTCAAGCTGCAAAGCTAACAATGTAAGTCACCTTTCTTGAGGTGAATAGACTGTACAGGGGTTTTAGACTATAATTACTACACAAAGTAGGAACTTTATATGAAGATGTAATGCCTATTGATAAAGTGATTCATAACACTGTAAGCAAGTAGACGGCAAACCTAATTAGGCCACTTTGCAATGATCGGTTTCTGTATTTGCTATTGCTTTATGGTTCACTATTTGGGAGACAAAAATGGCTGTTACCACCACGTGATCCAGAACCTCCTAAGCTATGCTCTGCTCTGCTCTGTGACCCATTGCTGGTCCATGAAGCATATCAGTGTCACGCACCGGGAGCACCAAATTAACACCGGACTCTGTTAAAGCTGACTTCCAAAAAAGGTACTACACAGAGTCATCCAGCTGACAACAGCTTGCCATGGCGTCAATCTGTAACTTCCATCTTGGTCCAAGTGTGATAACAGTGTCTGTTCTAGCTGGTCACCTAGAAACACTGCTCGGTTTGTACTCCTTGTTCAGGATGTGGGAGCAGAGGCTGATGAAATGAGTCTAGGCAGTGAAAAAAGGAAAATATGGGATTGCAGTCCTGGTTTGGAGATGGAGGGAGGAGGAAGTCAGGAAAAATGGTCTCAGGAAGTCAGGAAAAATGGTCTCAGGATCCTGACCTGGGAGAATTGAAGTTGTGTCCATGCTCATGCCTGTGGTTCCAGGATGGAAATGTACGTCTCTATACATGTCATACCATGTACCCCATGCACAATAAGCCTCATGTTTCTGAGAAGCAACAAATATAATGCAGATGTGGAGTAAATCTGCTATTTTGTAACTTCTTTATTCTTTATAAACTTAATTCTCCATAAACTTCCTCCATTTTAACTTGAAAGTTAAATAAGAGAGTAAATTAAAATAAAAAAAAATCCAAACAGCCCCCATTCTTACTATGATTTTTTAAATGGATTTTTTTTACACATTTTTAATCTGCTGTAATATATTATGATGTATTACTCTTCTAATGGATCACTGATGGATAATCTCATATGACTGCTGATTTACCTCACTGCAAGCCATACTAGCGTTCGTGGGACAATGTAAGGCAACAGTAATTCAGATCTCTTTCAGGTGGTGGAATTAAGAAGATTCATGCATATCCCTACTGTTCAGACCTCGAGAACTATTAATTGCCTTAAGTATAAGCTTAGGAACAGAGCAGAACACTTAATCTTCTAACAGATCTAAAACTTATTTACCATTCAGCTACAAGCTCTTTATTAAAAAAAAATCTCCAACAAGAGAAGGTTTTAATCTTCCAGTTCTAAACCCCTAACCAGATCCCTGGTCAGGTTAAATCTGATCTAATAACCTAATTGTTAAACAGCTGATGATTCGTGTCAAACTCTTTGTGCTAGTTGCTCATAGTCGTGCTTGTAACATTTGCATCCAGGTTTGTGGTGCTGTGTACGAGTGACCAGTACACGAGTCTCCTCTATGTGATAGCCATATTCCTATTCACATCATTTTTGTGAGATGCTTTTTAACCATAGCAGCGCTGTGCAGGGCACACTTTCTCTCCTACTTTGCATAGACATAGTATAATTGAGTAAAGTGCTTCCTCATACCATTAGTTTCCTTTACAAACTGGCTGATCCTTCCCACTTTGGATAGCAAGTGTACTTTGCCTTTTTAATATTGATGTTAGGAAGACTTGGCACGGCATCAGATAGTTTTCTGTACCAAAAGATGTTATGAGGCAGCCAGGGTGGAACTATCAGTGATGTTTTGAGCTCGTAGGAGTTGAAACAACCGCCAGTGTATTCTTAGGAAACACCTCTGCCCTGAGGTCAGTAGAGTACATGTGGCATTAGGTCACCTCCTGCAAAACACCAGCCTTTTGCAGAGGTTGCAAGATGATCGTGTAACACTTTGGAGCTCCTCTAGCCACCATCCTCTTAAAGATGCTCAGGTGATCTTCCACGCAATTGTGTTGGAGAACAACACTAGAATTCTCAGTTTGAAGGAAAATAAGAGCTTTTCCAAACACAGAAAGCAAGACATGTTGGCCTCATGCCTATTCACAGATCGCTGACTTTCGCTGCTGGCTTTGAGGACATCTGTACTGTCACCCAGGCTACTGCCAGCAGCCAGAGATGTGACTGCGCTGCTTTGCCCAGCACCCCCACCCCGTGTTTGTGTGCACACAGGCACCAGCTCATGGAGAAATTCAGATCATTGCTACGAGGGAGAGATCCTTGGTTCCCGGTGACTCAACTCCCGTTTCTGTGATCTGAGCAGGTTTGAGCACAGACAGGGACAAACCTGCTCCATCCCACTGGCTCCAGCCACTGTCCCACGTGTGGCCTTTCTGCACTGCGACTGGTTTTGCTCATTGAATACACAGTGACAAATTACTAACAGCCCCCTCTGTTTCTGAGAGGCGTTCGAAACCAAAAGGGAGCAGGTGAGACCACTCCAGGAACTTCTGACAGCAGCACTTTGATTTCTTCTCCGAACGCTGATGGTCGCACTTGACTTGAGGCCAATAGTAACCATCTTCTCTGAAAATGAAGTATTTTCCATTCTCTCCTGGTGTAATAACTAAAGGAAGCAATTTTTTGTATTGTGTGAAGCCGAGTGCAATTATTACTTCCTTCCTAATACTGACCGAACAGCCCGAAATGGTCCCCAGAGAACCCCCACACAGGTACCTGGCGTTGGCCGGAGACGTGTCCCCACAGACGCGGCCTCAGGGCGACACGGAGCACCAGCTGCCCGGGGGAGTGACGCACACCCTTAGGGCAGCAAGCGGCCTCGCTGCAGTTTAGATTTTTATTTCAAAACTGGCGGAAACTGATCTTCAGAGACGACAAGGAATATATTATCCTTTCTCTGATTTTCCACCCTCTAGAGCGGGAGGCATGTCTGAAGACCGAGTAAGGCTGCCTGGTTCACGGGCAGATTTCCCGTTCTCGGCTCCCTTAGCTGTTCCCGAGCAGCTCTGCAGCCTGTGACGGCGCTTCGGGCGGCTGCAAGACGGGTTTTGTCTGCCGGCGGCAGGGGGAGAAGCGCGGCCGGGCGGGCTCCGCCGGGCGCGGGAAAGGCCTCTGGCAGACCCGGGGCAGCAGCGGGGCGCGGGCGGGCGCGACGCCGCCGGGCGCCGCCAGGGGGCAGCCTGCGCCCCGCACTGAGCCGCCGGCTCGGCTCGGCTCGGCTCGGCTCGGCTCGGCTCGGCTCGGCTCGGCTCGGCTCGGCTCGGCTCGGCTCGGCTCGGCTCGGCTCGGCTCTTTCCGTTTCGCGCCTTCTGAGGTGCGTTGTGGCGCAGAGGGGAAGGGCGGTCTCTGCCCCGCCAGCCGCGGTGGGTCGGTGAGAGCCCCCGGCTGGTGATTCTAAAGGAATTGCTGTAATTTGAAAGTCCTTCATGACCTGTAGCGTTTCCAGGCTGGGCCAGTGCGTGAGCAGAAGCTGTTAGTTGTGCCGCCTGATCTAGTGGCTCTGAGGTAGGAGCAAACTGGGGAGGAAAAAACAAGCAACAAGATGATGCTGATCACAAGATTTGTTCTCATTTGTGCGGTTAACGGGGCCCGGCTCTGTGGGTGTGCTCTGCCTGAGGTCAGCCAGGGTTGACTGAGGTGGGTCTTCGGCTGGAGAAATCAGTCCCTCTATCCAAAACCCCCAAACTCCTTTTTGTTTTAGAAGAGAGGCCCATTTCCAGCCACCCCAGAGATGAAAGGCTTCATGAAAAATGCTTCCATGAAAATACCTGTTTCAAACCTTTTCATCTGCCCATGGTTTTGCGGACAAAACTGCAATCGGCGCACATCATGGTACGGGAACCAGTGTCATTAACTGCCAGTGAGCTGCTCGTGGGTCTCACTTTAGGAAAAATGTAAATCTTTAACCCTACCGTTTTTCTCAGAACAATAGATAATTGGGGGTATGGTTCTGTTACTGTGCTGTCTGCAGTAACAGCACTTCTGCAAACAAACAGCTGCGTCCCTCTGGTGCATACAGGTGAAGAGGTGAGCACTGCCACTTAAAGGCTGCGATAGAAAATTAGGTGTAATGCTAAAGCTGAAAGGAAAAGGGTAAAAGAAAAACTAGCTACTCCCTAGTGTTTGGCACTACACCCAAATGTGTAATGCCAGATGTATTAACCCCAGATTACATAGAAATGTCAAAGCAAAAAACACCATGAAAGCCTCTAAAAGCACTAATATTTATTTGCTGACACTCTTTTTCCTTTGAACTGTTATCCTATGTGACTATAACTGTTATCCTATCCTGTGTGTCTATAATTTATACATCTAAGAGAGAATTTCACTAAATAAGCAGAGGAAGGTAAATAAAATCCTTTCAGAGGAGCAAAAATCTGTCCTAAGAAAAAATTACTACCTTGTAGTAGGGAGAGCACTTACTTAGATTTTGGTATTTGAAGCATTTCGTGCTCTGACCAGCACCAGAGAAAAAAGGGCTTGGTTTCTGAACAATGTTCTCCCGCGCCCGGGCTTTGCAGCCAGCCAGCGATGCCACTGACACCTGCGGTTTGCAGGATTCCTCTGGTCTGGAGGATGCTGGTGCGGGTCAGAGACGGCGCAGGTGCCACTTCTGCAGCTCGTGCTGTAGCACAGAATGGAGAGAGGAGGTAAATCGTTCTGTACTGCATGAAAACAGCAGCTGACCAAATCATCCATCTGTGAATTGCTTTAGGAGAAAACTAATAATGTGACAAGTTTAGTGAAAACAGCAAAGGAAAGTTGGTTTCATTACAATTCAGGAAGGTGTCAAAGGATAACCTTCTATGAAAATGCTTTATGATACCCCTTAGGTGTGTTTTGTCTGATCTTTACTGTATTGAGTAACACTTTGTAGAGGATACGGCATTAAAAGCAGCTATCAAATGTCCATGCTTTCATGGTTTCTGTAATTGGAAGACTAAAATAAAATCCTATAAAGTATTCAAAGACACAATATTCAACAGGGATAGAGCAGCCTATCCCTTAATCTCTTTTGTGAAAATTTAGATTCAGATTAGGGTTAAGAGCAGAGCAGTAAGATTTGAGGATGAACTTAAAGGCTGTGACTTAACATGAATGAAGTGTAATTCTAATGTGGTGTTCTCACAAGATTTTGGTCCTAAATGTTATAAATCTTGGGAGGCTAGGGGTCCAGGAAAAGGACGTACTTCTATTTATACTGGAAAATATCCTTTCCTATTTGGGATCCAACCTAGAACTTAAATCCTAGGAATCAATTTGGATGCAAAATCCCTTAACATTTGTTGTGATCTCATGGGTTTCCTAGGTGCCCGTATAATTTATTACTAGCCATTTAGATTATAACACCTCATACATTTTCCATGACGTCTAAAAAGCTAAATTTCCCAATAGTTTAAATTATTTTCTCTTCCAAGCACAGGTAAAAGATTTTTTTTCCTGTTGCCTGTTGTTAGCTTCTATACATAGCTATGTTAACTAGCAGTATGTAAGTAAATTTTGCAGTTGATACTTATGTTACAAGTTCTTTTGTGACTTAGAAGTGTTGTATGGAGTTTAAATATTAAGACTTAGCCATAAGATGTTCAGCAAACAATAAGATGAATTAAAAAAAGTCAGTATCAAAATAATTCAGTATCACTACCAGTATAAGGTGCTGATAAGATGAACAGCAATTTCTCATGTTCATGACTATAGGGACTTGGCAAAGAGACAGCACTTCTCTCATATTCTACAAGCTAACCCGAAAGCCAGATGGAAAGGCAGGGAGGAGGTCTGTAAAATCCTAGATGACAAAGCTGTTTTGTCACAACCATCATCATAATGTTTTCTAAAAACGAAAGACTGGACATGGCTAAATAGCATCAAAAGCTGTACAGTCTCAAGCTGGGATTCTCTTGGAGCATTTCAGCCACAGTAGTTACTGGCTGCACCCTTGGAAGTCAATGTGATGCTTAGAGCTGAATTCATGGAAGGAAGGTCCAGGTAGCATTTGAAAATACTCATTCTAATCATAGAATCTGGATGTAACACAAAATTGCATGATTAATCTTGGATAAAGGCATAGCTATATAAGTTGCAGCACTAGCAGATCTTTTTATTAACAGAACAAGGAAGCGGCTCCCTCTCACAGACTGCAGGGCAAGGATTTTTTCTAGTTATCTGTTCCCTCTCTGATGGTGGTTTTGGCTAATTCTGATTGGTTTTGCCTATCCAGTTTGAAGAATTTTTTCCAGTTCTCACAGGGATTATTCTGTTTTCTGTAGAAGGGAGTAGATATTTACCAGATATTTCATTGCTGAGTTTAGATGGAAGATACGGACAGCTATAGATGGGTGAAGGAGTCTTCCTGAGAAGCTTTTGAAAAGAGCGTACTTCGGACAGGGAGTTCCTACGTGTACAAGATGGGAGAATGGCATACTTACTTACCTTAGTACCTTTGGCGAATATCAGTCTTTTTGCATGGAAAAAAGAAATTGTGTAGATTTTGATAAATTTATTTTGGTTTAGAGCTTTGTGCAAGTGGGAGGAATATTCTGACAAATGAGTTTTACGAGAAGTGAACAAAGCATGCCTTGAGTAACACAGTACCGTCCACACGCTTTTGTAGGCATGTGGCTGTTGAGTCACAAGGGCCCAGAAAACTCTCTCACCTCCTCAAGAACAGCAAACCTTACCTGTCAATTAGAGAATCTGTAAGTAGGTCACCTACTGTAACTCCGTTACGCCTGCTGTAAGTGCTGGGTAATGAGCAGCTACGTTTCTGGGACAAGTTCTCTGATGGTGGCAGGTTAGCAATGCCCTGCTCTGTATAGTCACCCTGCCTGACTGGTACTGCGAAGCTTGTGAGCTCGTGGGATGTAGCACTCGCAGCGCTGCCCCGACGTGACGCTTTTCCCTCCTGCCTCTCGTATTTCCATTTTGTTGCTGTTGGCCTCTCCAATGGCCCAAGGAATCAAATACACAGGTGCCCCCCATCAGGCTCCCTCTTGGTGGGCCAGAGAGAACCAGGTTACGTATGTATGCTGGGATTTGGGAAGCTGAGACGTATACACAGGCTACAGATGCTTCCCAAGAAAGTGCTCTATAATAGACCGTAATGGAGTGTGTTCCTTCCCAATCTCTTTGGGTGAGTAGCTGGCATATGTCCTGAGACAAAAGAATTTACAGCTGAAAGAATAAATAAAACATGAAGATCTGCCACATAGTTGGCACTTGTGGGATTCTGGCTTCTTAGTGTCTCTCTGATCCTTTGGACGTGAATATTTCCTTTGTAGCCATAAAAGAGGCTTGGACTGGGACGAACAGAGAAATCAAGCAGCCTCTGCTTTTGCTTGCATGTAGCGCTAGTGTTGGCATAATACACTCATTTGCTTAGGAGGAGTCACAGACTTATTGCTAAGTTTAAATTCAGAAAACATACCCACTTGTGAATCCCTTTTCCTCTCAGTGCAACTGAAAGAACAGCCAAGGGCCAACTGGAGTAAAGTTTAATTTGACAAAAATAGGGAAAATATCTGTTAATCATTTATTAGCTTAAACGGTGAATAACAGCACAGCACTAAAAGTGTGAATGACAGAAATAACCCAGTGATTCCCATTTAGAGCCACAAAATCTTGATGTAGGAAGAAAGAATAGTTTGATGTGACACTGATGTAGACAGGTAATTCCAAACAGTTGGTGTGTATTATCTAAAATGCCATTAAAGTAATCAGTTTTGAAAGTACTACAGAGTTAAATTTTCAAATATCCCTAGATGACTTGAATGTAATGCTATGGATATGAAGTGAAATCTTCCTTTAATGGATTTAAATCCATTGCACAGTATTTGAAGATTTGAAAAAATAATTTTCAGGATTTTGACAGACATAATGTGAGTTCTTTTAGGCTTAGAGGTAAGTATTAATAATACAACTGAATGAATGTCTTTCTTTTACTTTTCTGTAATTTATATATAAAAGGTAAATTTTGCAATCATTTTGTGTCTTCAGCCTGTATCTTTGATTTCCTAAGTAAGAAACATAAGCATAATTCCGAAGACCTTTTCTGTTTCTTTTAAGATGTTTTATATGTAATCAATTGACTGTAAATACGGGATCTTAATGTCTAAAGAGGGAACCTAGAATGTTTAAAAAATGTGAGTTATTTTAGAATGTGAGTTGTTTCAAATGTGAGTATCAGTTGAACTGATTCAATAATGGAGTGATTTTGGATATCTTGGGTTTGCGCAGTATTACAATATACATCATTCTCCTCATGCTTTGTCATGCACTGCAGACTCAGTGAGACGTATCCTTACTGTAAGTCCTCTTATATAGGTTCATTTTTAGACCTGCATATAAGCTCTTTCATTAAAAATACTGTTTCCAATATTAAAACAACGCTCTTTTCTTGATCCTCACAGCCCTAAGCAGACAAATCTTCATTGACAAGTTTTATTAAACCCAGACTCTTCCTATTTTTTAGAACTGTACAACTGAAGAGATATGTTCTTGTGTGCATTATTTTGAGATTCACTAATTACTTCAGTAAGTTGAAAAACAAGGTCTGGAAATACTGGTAATAATATATGGCAAACATCCATGCATATTGCACAATGGTTTTGTAATGGAGGGAAACATACAAATGAAGTAGAAAACAAACACACTAAGAATTACCTCCTGGGATTTCTTGAAAGAGAAGGAAATGATAGCCAACAGAGGATGTTTCAGCCTGTTTCAGCCTGTTAATGAGCAGATGTAGCTGGCAATCTTCCATAACTTGCTCTTAAATTAAATCATTATATAAGTAAAGCTTAATTTCTGATCTCCCTGTGGCGAGTTGATAGTGAAATATGCACAAAAGAAAGCAGTCCATGCTGCACCATTTATTAAACTTCTTTAATGGTTATTTATGTGTATGTCAGAAATGTGTCGTGCTGGTGAAAAGAGAATACACGAACAGCTGTAAAGGCAAAGCAGTATTTTAGAAGTTGTGTTATTTGTTCCTGCTCATTACCTTTAGGCACGTATTGTTTGGATGCCCATTCTTGAGGACTCGATATAAGAAATTGCAAGTGACACTTTTTGGCAATGCCTTGATATTCTTTTCTGCATATAAATTTAAAAAAATGATTCTCCATTTTGTCACATGTGCTTGCCAGAAGTATTGGTATTTTCTCACAATATAAGTCAAAGAATTAATTATTTGAGTTCAAATTGTGCTGTATTTTGTTTAATTTCTTTTTATACTTGGGAGCTCAGAAGATCCAGATATTGTGAAAACATTTGTTTAAGTCTTAATCTTTTTATTTGATCCAAAGTGCTTCATATGAAAGAAGCCCGAGGACTTCTGAGAAGAAGAAACCCCATAATGGACCATTTCAACAGTCGAGTTAACCAAGATCTGATTTTGATGTTGTGATTCTTTGCAAATCAAATATCTATATGTAGGAATTTATTATTTTCTATTCCTCTCTAATCAGTCAGCCATATTGATATAATTTTTAAAATATTACATATTTGAGGATGTACTTCCTTCGATTTGGTTTTCTACTTTACTTTTGCATTTTACAAGTACTACTGTTGGCTTTCTCATCCATGAAAGGGTTTGATAGCACGAGCTGTGTGAGAAAAGATTATTTACTCTTGTTAAAATATGTACCTTCTGGATATAGGTTCTCCGAAGTAAGGAAGGTAATGACTTTACTCAGAGACGACTCCTCAGAATGCCTGCAGTAATGTGAAGCAGTCCCAGGAGATGCGGACGATGTCCAAGTGAAACTGTCCCAGGCTTTGTCTGCAACTGGCTCCTGAATAATACTGCTACATTGTGGTGTTTGGGTTTTTTATCCCCTGTGATTTATTAACTCATCTTTTATCATACAGTAGAAGAAATAATTTTCCCAGGGTTGGAATAGTATTTTCCCTTTATAAAGAAAGCTCCACCCAAAGACCTTTGTGCTTCACCAACATTAAATACCAACTCCTTAGTTCACCACTAGGAGAGAGGTGTAAGGAAGATGATGCAAAAGGTGATGCAGAAAGATTTTCAGAGATTTCACTAGTGAAGCAGCTCACCTGAGATGCACTGTAGCAAGCCTGGAGCTCTTATGGGAGCTTAGCAGGAATGCCAGTTCATCAGTAATGTGAAAACCAGATACAAGATGTCTCAAGTTAAATATAAAAATTAAAGTGAATATTTACTCGATTGGCTGAAAATGTGATTGTATGTAGATTGCCCAAAGTCACATAAGGATTCTACTATGCAGCTAGGAACAGAATGCTGCTTGGCTTTTTTTTTTCAGTCATGAAGCTTACTTACAAAGCCAAGCCCAGTCCTTTAGAGTAGGATCTTGATGGGGAGTGATGGTTCTTCAAGCACTTACTCAAGGAATTATGTGCAAAAATGTTTTAGTGTCTGTGTATTTTTCAATTATCCCTGTGTCTGGTGACAGACATGTTTAATAAAGTTCTCAGTGGCTTTTCACCCATGAAACTGTTGTAGAAGGGTGTAAAGATTTTCCTTTTATGATTTTTTTATTTCCTGAAGAAAGGATGTTTGTAAAATTGCATTGCAGAGGGCTGTCAGTATCAATTTACAATAGCTTTAATTCATTTGTGACCAAAACAAATTAAAAAATGCAGGATATGTGGATGATCATTAGAAAAAATACTCTGTGACACCAAAAAAGAAGTAGTGAGATGAATTGCCTAATACTCATATATGTGCAAGATGGAAAATGGTTTTAGAGATACTGAGAAGGTCTCAGGAGATACTAATCAGAGAAATATCAATAATGCTTAACAAACATCAGAAGAAACAGCATGTTCTCAAGAACATGCTGTTTTACACGTACTAGCAATACTTAATTTATGGTTGTATTCCTAAATTCCAGCCAGGCTGAACTTCTAAAAGTGGGATAGATCGGAAATATTAAATACTCTGAAAACAAATATAGCATCTTACTAGTTTTGGCTTCTGATTCCTAAAGGGTGCATGGAAGAAAACCCAGAGATCTGTGGCTTAGAAAAGCTGTTTTCCAAAGCACCTTAAACTTTTATACCAGGTAAGAAGAGACGCTGACTCTCACACACTGAGATGCCCAGACTCGGCAGTCAGCAGAGCCCTCATACAAGTCAGCACATTAAATGTGCCATGTGCATTAAATGTACTTAGCGCCGTCTATAAACAGTCTTTTGGTTATCTGCACCTGGACAGGAGAGAGAATACGGACAAAATGTATTTCATATCCTCTGTAGGCGACTATCATAAAGCAAATGTTTGTAGTTTTAAGCAACAGGGACAGGATTTTGATAATTTTGAGTCGTAGATGATTCAGAGCTTTGGACTTGTGTTTATACGTAGTATTAAGGTCTAAAATTCATGTGGTTTTGTACTGATTAAGGGTGTGTACCACATACGTACAAGCACACAAGCTTGTATAGGTAAATTACTGCACTCCGCCACTGCAATTGCAATTACAGGATCTTACACCTACATACTGCTTTCCAGCAGTGAAGAAATGCCCAAATATGAATAAAACTGCTTCTATGCAAGGGCATTACTCTCATACTGTGTTCAGTTCTAAATGGATATAGATCGGTATATGAAATGCACAGGCATGTTCAGTGATAGAGTGTAAGAGAAAATTTCCCGATATTTTTTGCATCTAAAATGAATGAATTCTCTGTCGCTCTGTTTTTCTCCACAACATATTCTGACATAAAGGCTGGATGGTTTGTGCATAGCAGCACAAATGCCATTATCATGTTGATTGAGGTAAAGGGCAGAAGTGTCGGTCATAGGGATGCAGAAGAGAAGAAAAATCTCTTACTGCAAAACTAAAGCTTAAAACAATTTAAATGAAAAAACCTTGTACTGTTTAGGGAGGGAGGGACTCTCACAAAATCTGAGAAGCAACATTGAACTTGATACTAAAGAGCAGCATAGGGGAAAAAATGTGATGGGAGAGAGAATAAATCAGCGCAAAAGAGAAAACTGCCCTGGAGAAAAATCTAACTAGAGCAGAAGAGAAACATGAAAAGCAAATCGACTCCTTTGTTTCACACTTAGCAAAGCCTCAGTGTGGATTGCAGCATCAGTGTCAGCTTGAAGTTAAAAAAGAACCCACAACCTTGAGTCACACAGGTCAGAAACCACCTGAGCGCAACTTCAACCCTCTTTTGCTGACATGTGTCATTGGTTTTATCTGGGCTGCTACAGACTCTTCTTTTCTGGCCTTTCAGGACCCTTTATGGTGCATACCAAAGAGGTTCTTTTTACATTTTCCCCTCTTGCCACCCTTTTTCACTGGCTCTCATAATTCCTTTTGCATCTGCTCATATCTACTGCACTGCTCCTGTTCTCCCTGCTAAGCTTCTACTTACGTATGATCCTTGTCTCTGCATTTACCTTTCTCTTTCCTTTGCTCTTTCAGGGTCTTGTGTTCCTTTAGCACCTCTTTTCCACAAACTGCATTTGTAGTGTTCTGTCCTTCTCTTCACACCGCCCGTGTGCCAGACTTGATGCACCTTTCCTTCAGTTCATTGTTTTTTGGGTGACTCTTGACAAAGCACTTTACCTTCCTTTACTTCAAATTTCGCAACTGTAAAACGGTGATAATATCGTTGACTTCCTTTGTAAAATGTTCTGAAATCTACTGGTGAAAGCTCTGTGTAAGAGGTGAATATTATTGCTATTTAAATCAATAAATACTAAGAATAAGGTGAGCTATGGGTATCTTTTTCAGAGCTTCAATGTAAGATCCTGTTTGATCTTCCTCTGTCCAGCTGAGACAAAGTATGTGCATGCTGTGTATCAAGTGCAGACTGCAGCCTAAGCTCTAGTGCAAATTTATTAATAATACACAGTGTGTACATAATTTCAAGGTTATATCATTGGCTTGAAAATCTAGTATCGTGTCTTGAGGAGGGATTGTAAACTGCATTTGTGGCTCCTTTCCTGCCTTGGGCATAGGTATAGATGAGAGAGGAAGGGCTGCTGCAGGAACTTCGATCACTGGTCTGATGAATACATAGAAGTACATTGTTAAGTGCCCGATACACTTTCTACACTTGCTAACTAAAACATATGGTCGTGGCTTTTCTTGAAATTTTCCCTCAAGAATCATTTACCTGTATGTTGAGAGTAAGCATGAGCAATTTTCCCCAGAAGGTGAAGTTCAAAGCTGCTGTTTCTGAAAACAGAGGCTTAGAAAGAAAATGCCACATCAGTTTTGACTCTGGCATCTCATCAGCATTTCCAGATCTCTTTTAACTTACCCTTTTGTGAAACAAACAATACGTGTGAGAACAGAGCTGGCATACACTTATCCTTCATTTAAAATGAAGATCGTATTGAAATCATTTGAGAGAGCTTTTTGGTTTAACATGAATTGTGAGTTATAAGCTTTACTTAGTGGAGACTTCATAAACGTTTACCTAGTTAAGATGTTATTGCCAATTTCCCAGTAGTTTTTTTGTGTAGGAGAATAATATGATGTTTCATCAGATATTGAAGTACAAGATATGTTGAAAAGTATATGAAATACTTGTGTGAAAACCTGTGTTTTCATAAACAATGAGTACGTTTTTCTGAACCTGTTAATGCTAAGTGTTACACATTGGTATTATATTGGAGTAGGTGTGGCTAGACAATCTCTCAAGGTCATTTCCAGAACCAGATTCTAGTGTTTGTGGTGTGATCATAACCAATCTGTCAATCAGTCATGTGTCAATTGATACAATGTATATTTTTGTGTTTGTTTTTTGCTTATTTGGGTTAATTTTCTTAAATTCAATACTGACATATTTACAAGAAACTGTTGTGTTCAAAGCTTTTAGGGATCTTTGGTAGAACTGATCACCTATGATCCCGATGTCTCCCTTTATTTGAACCTGCTTATTCCCACATTTTGTAACAAGCCTGTTGGTAAGAGTGGTCTAGAGCTTAAGATTATGCTGAATGTTGTACTTACTGGAACCTCTCTCTATCCTGAGATGGTCTCATTTCATTAGACGTTATTTCATTTCTTCTTCAGTGCTATTTTTTTTTCCCCTTCCACAATAGTCTGATGTATAAAACTTAAAAGGTCTGCAGACACTAAGAGATGAAAAGTAGAGTGATTCATCTTGGCACTGATCCAGCCTGTAGACTGAACAATAGATTTTGTAACTGTCACTGCTGAGCGGAGTTCCTTGTCTGCTCCTGACATGGTGACAGTCAACTGCACTACAAGCCTCCAGTCCCCCATGAGGGAAGCCGACTGGTGGCTCTGACTGTGGATATTTCGTTCGTAGCACCAAGGAATAGCATCTAAAGCTATGTCTACACTAGGAAGCAAAGAATTTTAAACTATTTGAGTTTTATGACTCATATTTGCTGTTTCTATTTCCAGTGTAGCCTTTATACAGAGATAAGAATATTTCTGGATGTTCTTAATTAATCCAGAGAGCGTTTAAGAAGAGGAAAGCTTGGGTAGCTGCTAGCTTGGTCTGCAAAGTGCTTAGCCCTTTCCAGGCCTGATCTGCATGGCTCACACAAGCGTGAACTCAGACCTCTTGTTAAGGTAGAGAGGATGTTTAGGCTGCCTTCTGCTGAAGGGGTCCTGAGTTTGACAGTGAAGTAAGCAGCAGGCTGTGTTGATGATGGGCAAATGTGATTTGGTAAGAGGGCTCAGATCTGCGCTTAGACGACGAGGCAGATACTGGCAAAATGACTATGCTTTCTTATGAGAGTTAAGGGGTTGTTGAATCCTATCTCTAATCTACCATTCTCTGAGGTAGCCTATATCTATCATTTCTCTTGAGGAAGAAACATACGGTTTTCACTCTTTCTCTTCTGGAGAGTAGACAGGTAATATCTGTCTTGATCTCAGACCTTGCAGTTCTGCTTTCTCTGAGACCAATGACTGTACAGTTTCTTTAAAGCATAGTGTTCACTTAAATGAAAGCATCTTTACAACAAGTGATGATATATGTAGCTTGCTTTCGGTTTTTCCTTTAGTCATACCATTCCCTGAACCTGAAGAAGATATAGCTTCTTTGGAAACTCTCCTGGAATCTCTCCTCTGTCAGCAAGCTGACCTGCATCCTCTCTTCCTGTGAGATGTCCCTCTTAATTTGTTGGTCTTTGACTCCTGCCTTTCACAAAGAAAGTTGTGGAAGTGGAGATGGGATCCTTGATAGTGCCTCATTTCCCTGTCATCTTCCAAGTATGTCCTGGGCATCTGCTCTGTTGCATTCTTCTTTACTCTTTCTACTACTACAACATAGTCACACGGGATTGTAATAATCTACCGTAGCTGGTTATTTACCACTAAATAGTAATTTTGTGAACTAGTTGTCCTAGTTGTTCCTCATGTGCAACAGAGTGGTCTGAGGTAGCTTTGTGGCCAGGTGCAATCCCTATGAGTGTTTAGTGTCAATAATTGATCAGCTAAGGTTGTTTGCTCATGTGTGTAAATAGCATTTTATTCGGTAAAAATATTTAAAGCATCACTTCTGCAAACAAGGAGCTCACTTTATTGACAGTAGAGAGGCATGTACCAAGATGATGGAATTTTCTAACTTTTTATACTGAATTACTTCTTGGGAAAAGGAGAAAACTTACTCCGAAGTGGAGATAAGAAAAATCATTGTCTGAATTGATACCATCTTAAGTCCAGGGATGGTAACTGCATAGGCAGAGGTCTCCAGATTCATTTCTTGTATATCCAGTAGAGTTAATCTAAGAATAGCATTCTTTTGGATCAATGCGGTGTTGATGTTAGAAAATCACTGGGAAAGAAAAGAATTATTTTTATTAGCAGCAGGACTGAGCAGTGAAGTACCTGAGCAGAAGAGAGAGAAATGCCTGTTTGCACTTGATAAGCAGTAAATCACTTTATTTGAAACATTTTCCATGCAATAAGTCACTATTGTCTTTTTAAGGTACTTTTTCTATGTGTGGGCTCCAGTCCTACTGTGCTATACACTGTCCAAATATGAAAAAGAGTAAACCCCATTCTCAAATAGTTAAAAATCTAACTGAAAAGCAAGCATAAAGATAAAGCAAATGGATAAAGGGAAGAGGGGAAGGTGTAAGGAGTACAAATGGTTTGGGTGAGTGAATCTCAGCCTTGTAACTAGTACCTTCAAGAAATGTAGAGATAAAACCGTTATCAAGGAATAAATCAAAACAGTTCCTGTTAAGGAAAACATTATCTTTGCAGCCTATTAGAATTCTGTTATTACTTGAAGAGAGGAAATCTTGTAGCTACAATAGTAAATACAGTTTATGTGGATAAAGCCACTCTAAAAAAAATGATCTCAACATAAGAAGAAAGTTCCTTTGTGGATTACGGAGCTCTAAGAAGGTAAGAAATAAGGACTTGTGAAAAAGATTAATAGTTGAGTGATATAAGGACCCATACTGGAACTTGTGAAAATTATCTGGAAATGGAATAAATAGTACTTGATTTTTTTTATTGGCAAGGTGAAATTACCTGGGGCTTTTTAGCTATGAGGAGGTACAAAGAATGCGGAAGGATGAAACAGTGATTGAGCATTCAGTAATAAATGACAGGTGAGCTTCAGGGTAGACAGCTGATGGTAACTGATTCTGAAGGGACAATTGGAACTAATCATACTACCTGATAGATTCTAAATTAGCTGTAACAACTCCGAGAAAAAGACTTGGTCCTTGCAGGGAACAGCATAGAGAAGGCTGCAGTTCAGTGCAGTCTAGAAAGAAATTGAGATGTTAGATTGTATTAAGACAAAACGAGTATCATTACAGGAATTTATAGTACACCTTTGCCTGTATTAAAGTGTTCAATCTCAGTCATTCCATCTCAAAAGGCATATGAAATAATAGAAAAGGTCCTAAAGAGAGCAACTAAACTGATGAAGAAATACAAAAAGAATTCCTGGAGAAGTAAACATGAGGATATTTAAGACAGTGCTAAGGGGAAATTAATATGGGACAACATAATAGATGAATGATAGTGAGGTGAGTCTTCCCATTTTGTCTGCCATAAAATGAAGTGAAAGGGATACTTCAGTTTACTTAAGCGCAGTTAAAAGGCAGCAGACTCAAAGCAATGACTAAAGCAAACTGAACACTCTGCTGAACTAACTGAGTGTTTTCATTCCTAACACTTTGCTGAGAGAAAGATCCTTAGATGAGATTTTCAGAGCTGGCTGCTTCCCAGCGGCTGCTGCTCTTACTGGCACATGGCTGCTCTGGGTTTTCCGGGGCTCTTGGCACCCCAAGGTGCAGTTGGTCACCCAAGAGCCACTGCTGGCCACTCCAGGATTGGTTTCTGAGCCTGTTTTTCAGGACCAGACTTAAAATTGTACCTTGTCCAGCTGCTGACTGACTGAATGAGCCCTGAGTATTCTGAATGCAACGCTCTTTGTACGGATGACCAAACAGCACATGATACTGTCCAGCTTTCTGTCATCCTACATCCAAAGAATTCAAACTACCGCTCATTTCTAACTTTCTGCCTTCAGGTCCTTAGATGTTGTATCGCGGATCCTGTCATGAACACTTTAGCAGGTTAATTATCTTTCATGTGCAAAGCGCTCTCGTTATCTGACTTCATTATCAGTGCCATCTGTTTAGGTAATACTTTAACTGGACAAGCTCTGGTCTAAGTTCCCTCCATCATGTACCTTTGATATTCTGTGTAGACTTTTAAAACGGGTGGATAGATGACAGTAAAATGATCAGAATATCTAGAATCTGTCATGTACTCCCTCAAACGTGTCATTGCTTCAATTGCACAACTGCATTAATTGCAATAATTTCCTTTTTTAGGTCTATGTACCATTGTTTAGCCTAAAAAATGACAATTGATTTTGGGTAACTTAAGGGTAACTTGGTGTTTTCTGAAGTTCACCTAAAATAACTCTGGAATTTTTACCCTTTAATATAAATTTTAAAATAAATAATGATAGTGATCTTTTTGTTATTTTTCTTAGATTTTCATGGGCAGAACAAGTATGCTTTTAATGGTGGTTTCAAAAATAACATTGAGAAGGTAAGGGCAGCAGATAGGATTGGGAGAGATCCCTCAGCCCACGCAGGATGGGATTAATTATGCCAAGTCATTCCTGACTAATGTTTGTCTAATTTGTCCTTAAATACTCCTGGCTACAATATAAACATATTAGCAGAGTGTGTAGTAAGAGTAACTTCTTGCAAAACTTTGTTATTTGAAGACTGTCGTTATGTCTGCTTGAGTCTTGGCTAAGTTAAACAAAGCCAATTCTCTCCACCTTTCCTCACAGAATGTGCTTTCTACACCTTTGATCATTCTTGCTGCTCTCAGCTGTCCAGCTGACTCATACCTTTCTCGATGTTTGGTGTATTAAACTCCATACAGTGCTCCAGCCTTGGGCTGTAGCCTGCTGAGGGCTACTTCGTATGTCCTATGTGTGACATCTTCATCACACACCCTAGTAGGAGGGTAATTTTATTAGAAAAAATACTGGCTCATGTTCTGTTTGTAATCCGTTAGCCTCCACATCTCTTTCCTAATTAGTTGTTGTGTAATTAGGTGTTCCCCGTGTTGTATTTGTGCAACTGATGATTTCTACATAAATGCAGGATATTGCAGTTCTCTTCACTGCATTATATCTCATTTGTATCTTCAGTTTGTTTAGATGAGTTTTGAATTTTAATGCTGTCCTCCTCATGCATCCTTCCAGCTTGATATTATCTGCAAATTTAATTACTGTTTGTTTTATTCCATCACTGAAGTCATTTGTGAAAATGCTGAATAGCACTGAGCTCAGCTTAGGCTCTTGCAAGAGCTTTACTCAATGTGTCGTTTCCTTTTGGCAGTAAACCAACAGTTTTGCAGAAAATGGTTTAGTAGTTGTACAATAACTTCATTGAGACTGTACCTCCTTAGCTCATTTTTGACACTATTATTAGAAGAGATATTGTGTAAAAAGCTTCTCTGAGGTTAATCTAAAACTAATCCTGAGCTCAGAAGCCTATTAAACTGTCCTAGAAAGAAATGAGGCTGACTTTTAGGAAGCCTGTTATTTTATAGGTGTTTATTGTTTTCGATGGAGGAGTCAGCCCAACTTCAAATAGCCCGGGATTTCATCGTACTGCTTTTTAGAGACTGGCACTATGTCTGCCTTTTCAGTTGTTAAGACACTTGCCTGCCACTCCGATTTCAAAGGTAAATCACTGAGAGATCTAGGTTTGAACCAAAACAGCACAAAACATTTCTGTTACTTGATTTGTTTCCCTGGACTAATTCTTTCTACTTATTACTGATGTACTTAGCAAGTATTTTCATGTTGCTGTTTCCTTGTGTATTTATAGTTGTACTTTGGCTTTTATATTTTGCTTCTGTGTTCCTGCAACTGCATCAAGATATTAAATAGGATGCAACTGGCTTTTATTTCAAAGCCAAGCCATTTTTCATCTTTAATAAGATGACCTAATGGTCACTGCTAGCCAGGGTTTTCTAAGCAGACTGTTCACAGTTTTCTGCATTCTATACCTTTGCATATTTTCCAGTCTATATACGCTGGATACTGACTCCATTTAAAAAAGACTGTATAAGCTCTTCTCCTGTTGTGTCACTCCAACCATTGCTTCCCGTTCATGCTCAACAAAATAAACTCAGCTGTAAGAGAGCTGATTTCTGTTGATTTTTTTTTTTTTTTTGTCTCAGATTGCCTATTTCTTTCTCTTTCTGATGTGGCAAATAGTTGGTGATAACTAGAAACAACAGAGCTGGTGTGTATACTCATTGTAAAATGAGGCATATTTTCTTGCAACAGTGGTGATTAGACATGAGCTGTCAGCATATTCCAGTGTTCTACAGTTAACTGTGCATTAAAAATATTAATAGGAATAATAGCTTCTATTATACAGAACGGAGCCGCTTTACAGTCTGTACCTAATGTACTGTGGAAATGTAGCCCCCACCTGGGGAAGGTAACAACCAAAGAGCATAGATAGCACATACCAGCTAAGTCTGGGGAAATGTCTGCAGAAACTCACAGGGGAATTCAAAAGGAATGGGAAATTTTCTTACAACCAAAGGCATAACAAACATTTCAGTTAATAGACTAGTTGGGGATGGGTGGGGGGCATTCTTTCTTGTCTTGCGGGTTGCACGGGTAAAGGTTCAGTGGCTGCAT
Source organism: Phoenicopterus ruber ruber (assembly GCA_009819775.1). Lineage (NCBI taxonomy): Eukaryota > Metazoa > Chordata > Aves > Phoenicopteriformes > Phoenicopteridae > Phoenicopterus > Phoenicopterus ruber. Next base: position 36,601,970 of record CM020220.1, read on the forward strand.
TCTGGCCCACAAAGGTAATTTCACATATGGCAGTCAATGACAGCCAAAGAAGATATCTGCTCTCTGTAACACAAAAGTGTAAACTTCTTTTAATATTCCTCTCTGTTGACATTTAACTGGCCTGTCTGTAGCATAGAAATGATCTGACTTAAAAATCAACTCTTAATGAAGTTGCTTCAGTAATGCGGACCCTTTCAAAAGGCCTGATTAAGGCAAATTGTGAATCTGTTTCAGATGAGTCCATTTGTTTGTTTGTGTTCACTATCTGTTGTATGTTGGTTGCAATAATACTCATAAGCAATAATAGCTGATTTTTCTCTGTGATCATTTGCATAAGAAGTTAGATGAGAAAAATAGTATTGCCCAGTGATCTGTGCATCATCATCATCTGTGCATCTAAACATCATTAGCCATGGAGCTTGCATTCTGAGTTGTAATACCAAGAAAAGGAATGAGAAAATACAGCTGAGCTGTGATTAGCGAATCTGAAAGATGGAGTTTGATTGGGAAATCCCTACCCACAAGAATGATTGAACTCTTTCTCCTCTGGAGTAGAAGCTGCTCGTGGTAGTGATATGGATGTTTGTGTGCTATAACTTGGACCAAGGCCATCCTTTCTCTTCTGAAAGGTTACCAAAGAGCCATTAAATAGCAGCAACTTTCAGCTTCATGTCAGAAATAGTTTGCCAGTCACAAGGCAACACTTCACAAAGTTTTAAATTCATCCTGTTACATCAAGAGCAATGTAATAAGCTCCGGTAGTCACACAGGACACGAACTATCCTCTTGGATAACACTTAATGTATGCTTTGTCATCCCTGAAACTCCACAGTCTTGTGTAGTGCTATTACACTTAAGGAAGAATATGTACCTGGTGAATCACTCCTACTAAATCTGATTTACTTGTAGCAAAGCCTAAAACAAACAGCCCAACACATTCACAGTAGTAAGATATACAGCTTCCTTTGCTATTCTGCACACAGGATAATGACAATGAAAATAACAGCAAAGGGGACCAAAACACCTTGAGGAAAATGACTTGTTGTAATAGTGCCTGACCTCTATCTGTTGTCCGTCCTTTATATGTTGCCTGTACAAAAGTGGAACCAATACACATTATTAAAAAACAAAACCAATTCTGTAGCTACTGAATGATAGACAGGGTATGTATTTTTCAGATCTATTCTCATGCCTCCTACCACCTTTCTTTTACTACCAAAAAAAGGGCAAAAGGAGACATTTATTTGTTTAAAAATGTGTACCTTGCATTTCCGTTCTGATAACAAAAAAAAAAAAAGAAAAGTGTTCCTATACTATTATTTATTACTGTGCATTGTCTGCTAAGGCCATGTTTTCTATCATGAGATTCAAATTGCTTCTCGTGCCATCAGCATTTTCCTTTTTCACATTTCTTTCAAGGCAAAATAGAAAATGTATTTCTCTGCAGTAGCAACAGTGATCTGGGAAAACTTTATTTAGGGTGAAAAGGAAAATAATGGAGTCGGAACAAGTATCTACACTAAAAATCTATTTGGAACATTGAAAACCAATGTATTCACAAGACAGCATTGTATCTGTTTTAAATTAGGCTCAGGAAGATACAGAAATGTAGTGTGTAATGGCCACTAACCTGCCTATTTGCATTGTAGATTAAAAAATCTGAAGATGTAGTAATGAGGAGCTGAAATGAAAGACAGTGTATTTATGGAAGACAGTATATTTATTTTGCAGAAAAGCAGTGTGAAGGCAGTGCCACTCTTGTAATGGTAAAACTTGGAGTGCATTTAAAAATAAACAAATGCATATCCATTCGGGGTTATTGCACAGGAGACTACATAAATAAAAATCCAAATACTGCTTTCTTAATTCGCACATACAGTTACATTTAATGGCAATAGGACTTCCAACATGAGTAAAACCAGCAGGGTCTGGCCCATAAAAATGATTCTTGTTTGCAGTCTGCCTATTTTCTAAAGGTTAGCACTAAGATTTCATTTACTGTCTTCCGTAGCAGCAGCTCTGATATAAGGAGATGCTGGCTTCTACTCTCCAGCTTCTCATTCCCCTTCCATAGTACCTCTTCAGCTGTGCCAACACAAGTGTTAGTGGGGCCATTTGGCTAACCAAATGTGAAAAAAAAATACAGCCAGTACTGTGTGCTTATTCCACAATGGCAATGTAGAAGAAGAGAAGTGAAGATCTGGGGAGTTTAATGAGTGTACCTCATCCAAAGATAAATAAAAGCAGTCATTAGGGAATGACAGATACAGAAGCAGGGTCTGGTTTTGAGTGCCAGACCTCTCCTGTAGTACAGTAGATCTTTTAGTGATACAGTAGTCAAAAAGAAAGGACTATTAAAGCTGATGGTCTGATTTAAAAAGCAGTATTAAAATGTACATATTCCAGCAACTTTTGAATTTTAGAGTGAGTCTGTTTGCATAACTGCAGCATTTACAAAATCTAGCTATGACAGGAACTGACAGGTTTATGTCAGACAGCTTAAAGTTTCCCCTTTCTCCAGGTAATTAGAAATGATAAGGAATTATGTCAACAATGCATCAGGAAAGAAGGAACATAAATTGCAGTACAATTAGCTTCTTTTTCCTTTCTTCTCTGAATACACATGCTAATGGACACCGTTCAAACTGCTTGAGTCACAGACAGCAGTACAAGGCTCTGTTCTGAAATCGTTTAAGTATGTGCTTAACTTTAAAGATGTGAAGACTCTAAAAGCTGCAAATGCTGAAACCACTTACACTTAATCTTTAGGATGTGCTTAACATTTTGCTGGATCAGGGCTAGAGTACTGAGCCTTTACAGGAATGAACGCAAGCTGATCTCCTGCTTATGAGAAGGTTTAATGGAAATTTCATTTTTCCTTTCATTTAAAATTCTGTCAACAGTATATCCTTCCTGGCCCCTGCAGGAAGAACTGTATCTAGATAATGTTTCCTTGTTACTGCAGCAAATGGACCATAAAGTAAATGTTCTAATTAGTCTTTGAATCATTAGGTTGGGTGTAGCTAGGCAGATGGAATTGTAAGCTGGTGTGTAGAGATCCTTTTATTCAATTGGGCACCATGGCGGAAAGAAAACAGAGCCCTTCTGCATGTTTTCATAGTTTCTTTTTGCTTTTAAGTCTGTTGTGACTTGATAGTCACTCTTTTGCTGCCTGATACCAGGGGGAGAATCCTTATTTTTTGGTTTATTTCCATACTTGCCATTTTTCACCTGAGAAGATAGGAAAAGGCGGCTGGTATTCCAGAAAGCACATTTCACTTTAATCTTTGCCATGAGGATTTCAGGTGCAGTATATGCATTCTGCTTCAGATGATCATTTATGCAGATGAAAAATACTATTTTTGCCCTCTAGTACCATCTTTAAATGTAATACATTTCATGGGCTTGCCTTGGTGTCTGGAAGACACTTTTATGTGGGCCTTGAATAAATTAGTGCTGGTACTGGCAACAATGTAGGCATGCTGACATGACTATGTGTTGCCTCTAGAATGTCTACAAGCCACACCGCTGTTTCATGGAGGTATTACCTTGCTTTGAGTACCCCAGAGATCTCTAAGATGGCATTAGAGCGGACAGTGTTGAGGTGGCTTTCAAACAGCTAAGAAAGAAGCAATGAATGTCTAAAAAAGTGAACCCTTGTGCGAGGGGGAATTGCACATGGAGTTTGGATGTCCAAGATCCTCAATGTGTGAAATATCTGAGGCCATTAGGAAGGCAAATACACTGTAGTAAGTCAAGGAGGGAAGAAAATAAGGAAGCTTGAGCTGAAATTCTGTAAGTTGGTCATTCCAGGTTGGTTTGGGTGTTTTACAATGAATAGCCTCATGGCATGAAAACACTTTGAGGCTCAAGTCTATTCTAGCAGCTCTTCCAATTAAAGACCCTATTGAAACCGAAGTGAAAACATTCTCTCGTCCATCATATTGGCTCTAGACTTGATTCATTCTCCCCAGAAGACTTCTACAGGCACATGAAATTTCTTAGGATACAGCCTGGCAAAGGATCTAGCCTTTACTGGCATCTGTGAGCGTACTGTGTAGTTGAGGAACTCAGACTCACATCTCACTGAGAACATGCCAAGAGATTAAATATCAGTCAAGCAAAGCATAACTCCTTTACAGGAGAACTGCCTTTTGGTACAATAACACTGTGGGAATTCCTGTGCTGCCGTTTCACCTTATCTTATCTATTAACATGTTTGCTTGGGTTTTATCTATGCCTTGACAGTTCTCCAACAAAGCTGTGGGCAACCAGTGATAGCGTAGAGTGACATTAAGAGTGATCTGATCTAATCTGCCTGGGAAACAGAGTTGGCTGAGATGCAATGCTAATGTAGAACAACATAAAGAGAAGAGTGATCTGATTTATTGGCACAGACCTAGCATCAAGGTTGGCTTAATGGCAAAAATGGCCCATCTGCAACTAGCACTGCCGAACACGGTGGAGTTGCGCTAAGTCTTGGGAATGGCTGGTGTGCTGTTGCTTCCTCTGTGCACATGATGGGTGTGTGACGAGTCTATTACCATTTATCATGTAAATATACATTTAGGGACCTTATAAAGCTGCCCAAATTGTTGCATCTGTAGACTAACCGCTCCTCGATAGTGTTGGTGGCTTAGTTAAAAGGACTGTCTAAAATGCATGTCATTAACTTGATGGACTACAATAGCTCCAAAGGTTTATCATACCAGTGCAGGTGTTGAACCTGAGTAGGGGAATAATTCTAGCGGCTAGAGCAGAAGAATAGGAGGTTGGAAATGTCATGGAGTCTCTCACTGGTGTATTTTGAGTCTCTCTTAACCTCACTTCTCACCCTTCTTACAGAAGCATTTGAAGAGAAAAATAAATGTCAGCAAAGGCTTTTAGAATCTTGGATTTTAGGTGCCTCAGAAAAGCAAAGTATTTTACCAGCATTCAAAATCAAATGTCTCCATTCAGGAAATAACAGTTATTAATTCTTTCAATCAAACTACTCAAAGCTTTTAGTTCTTGTGTAAACTGGTAGTCTACAGCCTATTTAAGTTAAAAAAAAACCCCACACAACAAACCATGTCTTTTTTATGAGTTTATTATGGGAGCACTGGAAATCTTGCCACCAAAATTGCACTTTTGCAGAAAAAGCTTTTGGCAGCTAAGTTCTCTCATGAAAGAGATACAGTCTACCTCCATAAAAAAAAAAAAAATCAAAATAAAAAAATAATAGCTTAAGTTAGAGTTTGTGAACTCACAGCATTTTCAAAAAACATAGCTTGGAAGGGACCTTTGAGGGTCATCTGGGCCAGCCTCCTCCGCCAAGCAGGGCTAACATCAGATCAAGGATTGCTCAGGACTTTGTCCTGTCAAGTTCTGAAAATCTTCAAGGACTCAAATCTCTCCTTTTTTTTAAAAAAAAAAAGCAAACGTATTTTGGAAAGATCTGACTCATGCCTTTTGAGTCATATGTTTAAAAGCTTAGGCTTTAGAGATCAGTGAGCAACTGTTGATTGAAGGAAACAAGAAAACAAAAATGGCCTTTCTCTCCAGGAGGGAGGCGCAAGCTGTCTCTATACATCTGTAAATATTTTTTGAATAACTGTCTTTTAGTACCTAAATAGTAAAAAAAAATATTTTAAAGCAACTTTTCCCTCTCTTATGTTTCATTTCCAAGCTAAATTTTAAACCACAGTACATTTTTATGAGTGCTGTACATAAAATTTTTGAAGTTAGGGTAAAGAATGGAAACACAGACAGAGCTTTTATTATAGTGCTGCTAAGGATGTTGCTGTAGTAAATAAAGTACCTTTAATATTTTAAGAATGGCATCCCTGAAGTATCTTATATGGTATTTCTTCTCAACTGCCTTTCTGTAGCTGGAAAAAAGAAATACAGTTCTAAACACATGTGCCTCTACCTCATCAATTATGTATCTAATTTTTTCAGGATATAATTTAATTATATGACTTTTATATATCTAAATTAAATAATTTTTATACTAAATATAAATTAAGAATCTCTGAACTGAATTAATTTGTGTATTTCTGAAATATTTTCTTTTAAGTGGACCTTTACTGCCTTAGAATAATGGCTATAATTGTAAAATAATGGCCTGAAAACACTCAAATGTGCTTAGAGTTGTTTATTTCAAACAGAAAGCTTGTATTTACAAAGCTTGGCTTATTGTGGTGGGTTGACCCTGGCTGGACGCCAGGTACCCATCAAAGCTGCTCTGTCACTCCCCTCCTCAGCTGGACAAGGGAGAGAAAATATAATGAAAGGCTCGTGAGTTGAGATAAGGACAGGGAGATCACTCAGCAATTATCGTCATGGGCAAAACAGACTCGACTTGGGGAAAAATTAATTTTAATTTATCACCAGTCAAAATCAGATTAGGGTAATGAGAGATAAAACCAAATCTTAAAACACCTTCCCCCCACCCCGCCCTTCTTCCCGGGCTCAACTTCACTCCCAAATTCTCTCCCTCCTCCCCACCAGTGGCACAGGGGGACGGGGAATGGGGGCTGTGGTCAGTCCATCACACATTGTCTCTGCCGCTCCTTCCTCCTCAGGGGGAGGACTCCTCACACTCTTCCCCTGCCCCAGCGTGGGGTCCCTCCCATGGGAGACAGTCCTCCATGGACTTCTCCAACATGCGTTCTTCCCATGGGCTACAGTTCTTCATGAACTGCTCCAGCGTGGGTCCTTTCCACGGGGTGCAGTCCTTCAGGAACAGACGGCTCCAGCGTGGGTCCCCCACAGGGTCACAAGTCCTGCCAGCAAACCTGCTCCAGCGTGGGCTTCTCTCTCCATGGGGCCACAGGTCCTGCCAGGAGCTTGCTCTCCAGCATGGGCTTCCCATGGGGTCACAGCCTCCTTCAGGCATCCACCTGCCCTGGCATGGGGTCCTCCAAGGGCTGCAGGTGGATATCTGCTCCCCCGTGGACCTCCATGGGCTGCAGGGGGACAGCCTGCCTCCCCATGGTCTTCACCACGGGCTGCAAGGAAGTCTCTGCTCCGGTGCCTGGAGCACCTCCTCCCCCTCTTTCTTCACGGACCTTGGGGTCTGCAGAGTTGTTGTGCTCACATCTTCTCACTCCTCTCTTCGGCTGCAGTTGCTCAGATTTGTGGGGTTTTTTTGTTTGTTTCCCCCCCCCCTTAACTCTGTTACCCCAGAAGCGCTACCACCGTCACTGATGGGCTCGGCCTTGGCCAACAGTGGGTCCATCTTGGAGCTGGCTGGCATTGGCTCTGTCGGACATGGGGGAAGCTTCTGGCATCTTCTCACAGAAGCCACCCCTGTAGCCCCCCTGCTACCAAAACGTTGCCATGCAAACCCAATACACTTACGCACATGCATGGATCATGAAATTATTTATCAAATTATTTCAAATAATTAATAAGAAAATTGAAATTGTTCACAAATAATTCAAACAAAAAGAGATTACATTAATCAAGTAAATAATTCATTGTGAACTGTTTGCCCAACTCAATTCTAACCAAATTCTTACAATGTCAGGAAAATGAAAGAAAAGGATATTTGTAATAAACACAGATCACCTTCACATTGCTCCAGCATGAGCACTCCCTCACTGATACGGAGTGTTGCAAGAATTCTTCTGTAATTTCCCTGTATTGCTATGTGTGCATATTGCGTTAAATGGACTTCAGTCATAGGGAAAGTCATCTGAGATGGAAACTGGAGGTCATTTAAAAACTGTAAGACAAAAAGTGCCTTAAAATAATTTAATATAAGGAGCAGTGAATATGTGTAATATGTTATTTTAAAGGGGCTTTGAAGCAGGGGACATTTTAATGAACTATGGAGACAAATAAATGACTTTTTAAGTAGAAGGAGAGGACAGAGATGAATGAGGGGAAAAAAAGAAATGGAACTGAAGAAACAAAATGGACCAGGTATGAGCAAAATTATTCTGCCATACTGTGAGAAGGAAGAGAGCAAACCTCATGAGTGCCACTTCTTTCAGTGTTTTGAAAAAGGCACTATTTCTTTGCTAGGAAATGTAGGCCATTATCAGTCACTGATATTTCAAGCATAACGTGTGCAAAAAAAGAAGCCATAAAGTAAACTCAGGCTCTATTTTCCCTCCCCTCTTCACCTGATAAGTGCAGGGACAAAAACTTCAGACTACTGAAAGATGCATTTATCCATTTACTCATTTACTATGTTAGCTAGCACAAGTCAATGTACAGTTATATTTGGTAATTTATTTCACCATGAAACATGCAGGGATCTGTTTTCTGCCATGTAATATTTAATGTTATATGAATCTCTACCTATAAACTAAGCAAGAGGGATATTAATTATTTCATATTGACCACAATGTGTATAATTTCAGATAACACAAATGCACAGTTGAAATGCGTGTCTCTTCTTACATCCACTCTATCTCTATCTATTCATAGGACATTGATCAAACAATTATGAAAAAACAAGGGACCCAGATGTAAGCAAGTCATCACCGAGTTTATTCCATGGCAAATGATTTTTCACTACAGCTACCCACAAAATAGCTTTTTTCTTTCATGAAATGTCTGAGTCCAAGCCTGAAAAATTTCATTTTGTGCTGTGAAGTTTCCTGGAATTTGTATGTTAGCTATTCAGTGCTTCACTTTCCCCGTAAACTAGCTGTTTGGACGTTCTCCTTTTGTGTTGAGATCCCTGGTTTGAGGCAGGACTGAGCCAGCCGTTCTGAAGAGCTCCTGGGTGGGGCACGCTAATGAAAAGACACTTTGGACAAAAGTATTTTAGTTTTCAAGACATTTTTTTTTTTCCTTCCAGGAAACACTAACTTTTCCACAGAAAGCAAACACCACTTGTCATTTTTTAAAAATGGGGTTGTAATTTTTTATTCACCTGCTTAGATTGGGACTTCGTTTTCACCGTTATCTCAACCACTTTGGTGCTGCGTTGCTGGATTATGGCTGAGATGTCCTGTTTTGCAGAGCTGTGGTAATCTGTTTCTTGAGTGGTTTTCAGCACAGTCTCTGTAGACTTGCACCATTATGAAAAAGCAGAACTTGACTTCTACTGTTGTTTTACGTGTTGCAGGCTGCAAACAGCATTTCAGCCACAACAGTGTGAGAAAATGCAAGCAACACAGCATATGCATAAGTGGATTACATATACTTTTAGTTTCTCAAGGATTTTTTTTTCAACTTTACTCTTGCTGCAGCATTTTGTTCCCAAGTAATTTCTGCTTGCTGTGTTTAAATTAGAGGTGGGGAAAGGGACTGGCGTTTTCACCTGCAACTCCATAAACGTTAATTGTGCTGCAGAAATACAGATGAGAGCGTGACTTTGTCTTGTAAGACCTGTAAAATATACAGACAAAAAATGATTTCAACAACCAGGTAGTTCAGCAAATCCGTCCTTAAATTTTGCTCTGTATGAATAAGCACCAACAAATGTTTTGACTTTAAACACCTTGATTGTTTAGCATGCAGAATTTCAGACATGTCAGCTTTGGTTGTTTGATTTATACCTTTGACCTATCTCTAATTATTTTAACCTTATAATTTGCATAAATCCAATCTCTGCTGTCAGACTTGGAAGACAACAGAAATCCCCTTATGCATTATGATTCACTAAAGAAATTAGAGGTGTGATACTGGGTGGGCTTTTTTCATTTGACCCTTTACAACTTCTTCTAATTTTGAATTACTCTAGTGAATTTCTCTGCTCTTGAAAGTAAAAGATGTAGAGAACAGATTACTGCCGAGTGCCGCCTTGCGTTATGGAAACTTTTTTTGCCTCCTTCTGACAAAGGGGATCGATGACTGCCTGCAACGTCTGTGCTGTACCTGAGCTGCCCAGCTCAGTGGGGAGGTTTGGACTGCGGCTCTCAGGAAATTCAGGTCGGAGGCACTGGTTTGCTTCATTATATCAACTATCAAACTTGTAAACTCAGATTTGAATCCTGTTACGAATTCCAGACACTGACTCATCAGGCCAAAGAGAATTCACGTTTTTTAGATCTGGAGTTTTGGTTCAAGCCCATTTTGAGCTGTGAGGATGCTGCCAGACTGCTATTGACACTAAGCGCTGTATGCATCGGGAGATCTCTCTGAGGGGTTAATGGTCCTTTCTGGCTTTTCTCAGCTCCCTGGAGCCAGAGGGATCATCTTTCCTGTGTACGTGGTGAAAAGATAGGCAACGTTTTGTGGGAAATGGCAGCTTTAAACTTCCAAAATTTCTGTGGAAGAAAGTGTCTTTTGAGAAGGAACAGCACATTTCACTCCCTGTGCAGTGAACAGATGAGCACTTCGGCTGAGCAGAATGAAGCTGAATGCTGCTTGCTGAGCTGGGAGAAAGGCTGCCTTTCCACAGATGATGCTGGTGTCGGGGGGACGTGCTGGCATGATAGCTAGTATAAACGGTGGGACCTTACCCCTCAGACACGTGAAACCATTCTCCAGGGAGAGAAAGGTGTCCACCAGAAATGGTGGCCTTATCAGGCCCAGTTTCATACATGAAATTGAAAAGTTTATTTAGTTGGCATTTGCCTGGTGCTTCACCTCTGTGCAAGAGGGTGGTTGGTACTTCCTTACCTCACAAAAAGTGGTGACAGGCCTTCATATGTTAAAAGATGGGGAGCTGTTCTGATGTTGCAATAATGAAGGCCATTACTATCTATTAGCTTAGATGGATTAAAAGGTTAAAACACTTTCTGGTGAAAATTAATTATCCTGAGAATTCAGTTAGAAGTGTTCTTTGATGTCTGGCATTTGCATGCCTGTGATGAGGAATAGGTCACCTGCTATGTGCATAAACTTTCAAGGCTTACAAGAAGAAGAGTAGCAAAGTTCCCTGCCAATCTACTTCTCCTGCTTCAGGATGAGCTTCTTACTGATGTGGAGGAAGTCACACCTCACTGATGTGACTATCTGCAGGTTGACTAGTACTGGGCAGGAATTAGAAGTGTCTTTGTGGCTTTGATTAGTGAAATTCTCACCATCTCCTTAGCTGGAGCAAGAAGAACTCTCCGTCCTCTTTCTGCTCTTGTGGTGATGTTGGGAAGAAAAATGATAGTAAAGGATGGAAATGCAATGTATTTAATAGTAATGTGACCAATAAGGGATTCATCAGTCTGGTCATGGGCTACATGACTCTTCCACATCCGGAGGTTTGATTACCTATTGACATTGACAGCACTGCTCACCGACGAGGGTTCACCTGGACACAAGTACTTTTCTGGGTCAGTACCAGAGAGCTTATCGCTTTGTACACCTAGCACTTAGTGTATTTGTTTTAGTCCTTCTCCTATCTTACTCTGCCTTTGTGTCTCTATTTCAAGGGGCAGGGCGACATGCTGTTGGCAGTGTCTAGCACAAATTGGGAGTGACCCAAGACCTAGTAGCATCTTTATACACACACACTCCTTTATGGAGAGAAGAAGAGGAACTGGATTATGATGACCTGTAAAAATAAAAGCTTTGAAAATGAGGTCAGTGAAACACGGTTAGGAAATTACTTGCAGTGAAGATTCATAGCCTTCAAGCTAGGAAATGTTACCAGTCTGTAATTACTGCCTTCGTGATCAAGATGCTGTATGCCTATGAAGTGGCAAGGCCTTTCTCTTCGCAGCTCCTGACAGTCCCATGGCACACTTATTTGGTTTCAGAGTACCTCAAAGATGTTAAAAATCTCCATTGCAGACTTCCACAATCCGCTCACTTTCTCTACAGCCTGTGCTGGCGTCAGCATGAGAGTTAGTCATGGTCACAATTCTCAACCTCTCCACAATATCAAACCATGGTTAATAGTCTTTTCTACCTACTTTTTAATTGTTCAGGAAAGCCTGAATCTTTAACCTCTTATGGTCAGGCCTCATATGGAATATGCTGTCTTCATTTAGTTGGGGAGCAGAATCTGAGACATATGTCATATCTTTAAATATTTTACTCTGAAAAATCACTTTATATATCAGCTCAGCAGCTATCACATTTGGTGCCAATTCACATCCTTTCAGACCCTATCCAAGATGTCATCAGAGTTCACTATCCTATGCAGCCCACTATATGTTTTAAATAATGCACTTAAAATTTAAGAATGGATAAATTAGTCTTTTCAGTTTTGAGCAGCAAGATGGACTCAGCAATGGGACTCTGCATTCTCTTACCGGCTCTAGAAGAGAGCTGTGTGAACTCTTAGCAGTCTTCTATGCCTGAATTTATTTATTTTTAAGTTTTTGCTCATGTCTATGGTAGTAGACACGTTCATAGGTTAAAAAAAGCTCCAGATGAGGAGTGAGTCATTGTGCATTCTTTAGGTTAGACTGCTTTTCAAAATTCAGACTAAGGAGAGGGAGCAGTGCATTAGTTTTACTGGTCTCTTTTCATGCACTTCATGCATATACATCTCTCAAACCCCCACAATTCAAGTTGACTGATGATACAAAGTCAAATACAGCTTCATGGCAAAATTTGGCCAAATGATGTCTTAATGAGTGCATATTTTACTTCTTAGCCCTCTTACAGACAATCTGAATTGAAAGTTTGAACATAACTGTTTTGTAAACCTGAGATATCAACTGGTTACTCCAGTTACTCTGTGAACAGAGTCAAAATGAGTGTTGGGGTAAGTCTCCTGATGGCAGTAGACTTGCAGCTGTTTAAACTTAGTCTATTATTGCTGAAGAAATTGTTGATGCCACATAGGGCAATTAAGTGCTCAACATTGCTTCTGTCTGGAAAGATTCGTGCCTTTCAACAAAAACAGAAACAGAGCGCCCAGTAGGCTCTGTATTTGCAGCACTTTGCACACCTCTTGTTTTGACCTTTATGTAAATGAGAGCGCCATTCCACATCACTGAAACCATATGTATAGAGCAGTTTAAAATATTGGATACCTCTCAGACTGGTGATGCCAGAACAATGTGCAAGCAACAAAGAGGAAAGTGATTATGCAAAGCGAGAGTTACCTTCTCAAATGAACAAGTCACGGACATTTTCCTTTCATGACGCTTAGGAGAACTGTCAAATTTCTGTGAGCAATTTGGATCTGCCAGTGATACGCTTGTAGCAACAGCTAAATAAAAAACTCCTTTTCACCATCTAATACAGTCTGTAATTAACTAATTATCTCCATTCTCTCCGTTGTCTTCCAATATACAGGAAGCCTGACTGGGAGTGTGTGTTTTATTAGCTGACCTGGTGATCAAGCTTTGAAGATATAACTTCGAAAAACTTACTGAGGTGCACAGTATCAGAATAAAGACTATAATTCAGTACCCATGACTGATAACTCATCTCTTACCACTATCTTCCTTTGGTTAAGGGCTCTGGCTTCATGCATCTAACTGTTTTATTTCTAGGTCCACTCTTTATAGATGTAACATAACCATGTACAGTGCTACTGTGATGAGCTGTGGCTTGTAAATTGACTATCTTTGGACCAATGTTGCTTAGCATCTCTACTTACTGTACAACTAATGAAAAGAGTTTATGCCTAAATTAATCCCTAGTGTAATTCCAATAAAGAGAATGGAGCCAGGCATGCATATACTGCTGAGTGGTTTTTTCCTTCTCTCCATTATTCAAGTCTATGAGGCCACTGCAGAAGAGGGAAATAAAAGAGATCGAGGAAGAAATAAGAATAAATGGACATCTGGTGGCTTTGTAACTCCACCTGTGCTATGATAGAGCAGTGCAAGTGTGCCAAAAAGAAAGCAGTGCATCACGAGGATTCCAGCTTTTATCTGAAGAATATCTCTTATCCATAAAGTTCATGAAGAGCTTTACAGTCGTGGAAGTGTGAATAACACTGTTAAGTCCTTTCAGTCAGAGAGGTGAAAAGGCAATCATTGGACTGGGAAAGGGTAATTGACTGATGGCTTCTGTGACCCCGCTACTCAGAGAGAGAAGGACCTTGTCAGTCAGACAAAAAAATTACTGCTTAGGAACAAGCACAGAAATTTAGTCATATAGCTCCAATTATTAGTGAAGTCTGTGCATTTTAACCCTTCATGCAATGCTTTAGAAATACAAGAAGAGACAAAGCTAACAGCAGTTTGAAGGCATATATGCCTTTAATCAGAAAGATCCTAGCTGTTAGTGCCCTTCCTTTAAAAGCACAATTAGGGAACAGCGGGAGGGAAGGGAAGAAGGTGAAACCCGAGGGAGCCTCTGCGAGCTCTGCTTCCTGCGGTGCTAATAGTGCTCCACGGAGGCACCCTCACGTAGGGGGTATGATGTGTGGCTGGAGAAGGCGGCTGAAGGTCACTGCTCCAAATTTTGCTTTTACACTGAAATGTAAAAGGAATTGCTCAAGCCTTACAGTGGCTGAGAGAAGATTTTGGCCATTTGTGGCCCTCCCTGTCATAAGATTAAAGCCTTGCAGTCGAGCAGATTTTGAGTGACTTTTACATATCAAGGTCGGGCAGATTTTTTTGACTGAACTTCTAAAGCTTTCCTTGCTGCTAACCTTATGTATAGAAGCGGAAATTGTTCCTGACATGTAAATGTACCTACCCCAAATCAAAGCCTGAATTTGACTTCTGAAAGGCAACAGGAGAGATTTTTTCTGTTCCTGTTCTGTTGCACAGTAGCTCTGAATACACTGGCTTGTGGATTTTGCCCAAGGAAGATCTCAGAAGAATCCCGTGGAGGTTTGTAATTGTCATCAAATGGACTTAAAAGAAAGAAAACAATTTGCTGTGTTTTCAGACAAAACTAACACATTTTATTTTTGCTCCTTGAAGATTGTTCAGAAGCAGGCATGTACTGTTTCAACTGACTAGAACTTTCCTGATTTTAAACAGGGTAGAAAGGAGGACCCTGGGAACTACCGACCTGTCATCCTTACTTCTGTGCCTGGGAAGATCCTGGAACAGAGCCTCCTAGAAGCTATGCTGAGGCACATGGAGGGCAGGGAGGTGATTGGAGACAGCCAGCATGGCTTCACCCGGGGCAAGTCCTGCCTGACCAACCTAGTGGCCTTCTATGATGGTCTGGCTACATCAGTGGACAAGGGAAGAGCTACGGATGTCATCTATCTGGACTTCTGTAAGGCCTTTGACATGGTTCCCCACAACGTCCTTCTCTCTAAATTGGAGAAAGACGGTTTTGATGGGTGGACTGTTCGGTGGATGAGGAATTGGTTGGATGGTCGCATCCAGCGGGTAGTGGTCAATGGCTCAAAGTGCAGATGGAGATCAGTGACAGGTGGTGTCCCTCAGGGGTCCATATTGGGACCAGTACTGTTTAATATCTTCATCAATGACATAGACAGTGGAATCAAGTGCATCAAGTTTGCAGACGACATCAAGGTGAGTGATGCGGTGGACACGCCTGAGGGATGGGATGCCATCCAGAGGGACATGGACAAGCTTGAGAAGTGGGCCCATGTGAACCTCATGAGGTTCAACAAGGCCAAGTGCAAGGTCCTGCACCTGGGTTGGGGCAAGCCCTGGTACCAATACAGGCTGGGCGGATAATGGATTGAGAGCAGCCCTGAGGAGAAGGACTTGGGGGTGTTGGTTGATGAGAAGTTCAACATGATCTGGCAATGTGCACTCGCAGCCCACAAGGCCAAGCGTATCCTGGGCTGTGTCAAAAGCAGCGTGGCCAGCAGGTCAAGGGAGGGGATTCTGCGCCTCTACTGTGCTCTTGTGAGACCCCACCTGGAGTCCTGCATCCGGCTCTGGAGCCCCCAACACAAGAAGGACATGGACCTGTTGGACCGAGTCCAGAGGAGGCCACAAAAATGATCAGAGGACTGGAGCACCTCTCCTGTGAAGACAGGCTGAGACAGTTGGGCTTGTTCAGCCTGGAGAAGAGAAGGCTCCGGGGAGACCTTCTAGCAGCCTTCCAGTACCTAAAGGGGGCTTATAGGAAAGATAGGGACAAACTTTTTAGCAGGGCCTGTTACGATAGGACAAGGGGTAATGGTTTTAAACTAAAAGATGGTAGGTTTAGACTAGATAGAAGGAAGAAATATTTTATGGTGAGGGTGGTGAAGCACTGGAACAGGTTGCCCGGGGAGGTGGTAGATGCCCCATCCCTGGAAACATTCAAGGTCAGGCTGGACGGGGCTCTGAGCGACCTCATCTAGTTGAAGATGTCCCTGCTCATTGCAGGGGGGTTGGACTAGATGACCTTTAAAGGTCCCTTCCAACCCAAACTGTTCTATGATTCTATGATTCAACATTTAAGTCTTTGGAAAAGTTGCTTAAAGCATCGAGGTGCCTCTATTTTTTTCCCATTTGAAAAGGAATTTCATTTCTTTGAAGTGTCATCAGGTATTTAGAGTACAGCCTCTCCATAAGGAGAACCAGCCTTTGGTGGATTTGATTTATCTGTGGGATGTTCCTTCATTTGTCGTTGGCAAGGCAAAAAAGTAGGCAATCTTGAGGCAGGCTGTAGTGGTGTGTGCAAAGACAAAGTCTCCTGGTAAAAGGCTTGTAGCTGGCCAGCTCTGCCTAAGAATGAGCAATGGTGGCTAGAAAAAGGCAGAGCTGGGTTACGATACGGTTGAATCAATTTAGGACAATTTGAATCTGAATTCTTTCTGATTATTTGCCTTCAACTACTGATGACCGTCAGTGAGCATAATTGTAGAAACATGCCCATCTCTGCCATGGAAGTGAGCATTTATTGTGGCATGGATAAGTGTAGAAAGTTAAACAATATGTCTTTTTTCCTTGCTCTAAGACAGATTTTTGTGGTTGTTTCCAGAGATCAGACAACGGCTCTGATCTGTGACTGAGCACATCAAGCCAGTTCACTTCTTGTTTGATATTTACAAATGCTGTGATACTGCAGATAGGATGTTATGAACTATATCCTACGGTTTTGTCTGTCCAAATCTGAATACAAGTACTGTATGATAAGGAAGGCATTAACTTAGATAAACAGATCTATAATGAAGTAAAAAAATCCCCAGAACCTTAAGAAAAAGTTAGGATGTAACAAAACAGTCTTGCATCACTTGTCTTTGTCTCATAATTAGCAGCTCATCATTTCTTGACCTTGTATAGAGTTTGTAGGAGACAGTTCCTGTGGTGCAAATAGGTCAAGACTCAGTCTGACATCATTGTTATTGATTTTTATAGGCCTGAAATCCCAAGGAGGTGATGTGTATAGAGATAGAACTTGGTGCTGTTCAGTGTATAAAATATATGTAATTTTTTTTTGCTGAAGTGGAGCTGAATAAAGACTGTTTATTTTTCACACTCCTTAAATGAGGAACACAGTGATTGAATGTAGCTGTGAGGTGTACGTATCCTATTGAAACAAGTTATGGGAAAAGAGTTGTATAATTCATTTACTGATGTGAGCTAAGTTCATATAACACTGTCTCAATGACTGACTGATATTGCTGTTTAGTAGATGTGACATTTAAAAGTTTAATCATGATCCTGCAGCATTCACTGTCTCATTCTAAATTGTAGAATAAGAAATGGGGCATTTGGCATGCTTTCAGGCACACTGGTATCTGTTGCAAAGTACTCAGTAATATTTCTAAATGCATGTATCAACCTTTTCATCTATTGATCTCAAAATGTTTACTGAGTTAAGTAAGAATCATCACCCTTCCTATTAAAAAAAAAAAAAAGAGAGAGATAGGAATGAAGAACCTTACCCAAACCCTTTACGAAATCAGGCTATTTCTTGTGATCATATATACAGCAGGAGACCAGTGTCCAGCACTTCTGTGCATTAGGAAAGCGTTGTAGAGTCTGAGCTTTGAGGCTCGTGTCTGCTTACAGTGAGACTATAATCACTTTCAAAATACCAGTTCTGTCTTACCAGTGTTGTAGGTGGTTGCACAGATGAAGACATTATGCCAGATGTATCTCTTTCTCCCTGTTTTCAGATTTTTTGTTTGTTTGTTTGTTTGGGAACTTGGGAACAGTAAATCACAGGTGAAAAAAGAAAGAAAAAGTAAATTATATGATGATACTGAGTTTGGTCTTCATTCTGGTTTTAACTGGGATAGAGTTAATTTTCTTCACAGCAGCTGGTATGGGGCTGTATTTTGGATTTGTGCTGGAGACAGTGTTGATAACCCAGGGATGGTTTCGTTACTGCTGAGCAGGGCTGACACAGAATCGAGGCCTTTTCTGCTCCTCACCCCACCCCACCAGCGAGGAGGCTGGGGGTGCACAAGGAGTTGGGAGGGGACACAGCTGGGACAGCTGACTCCCACTGACCCAAGGGATATTCCATACCGTATGGCGTCATGCTCAGCATATAAATCAGGGGGAAGAAGAAGGAAGGGGGGAATGTTCAGAGTGATGGCGTTTGCCTTCCCGAGTACGCATGATGGAGCCCTGCTTTCCTGGAGATGGCTGCACACCTGCCTGCCCATGGGAAGCAGTGAATGAATTCCTTGTTTTGCTTTGTTTGTGCACGTGGCTTTTTCTTTACCTGTTAAACTGTATTTATCTCAGCTCACGAGTTTTCTCACTTTTACCCTTCCGATTCTCTCTTCCATCCCACCGGGGGGGAGTGAGCGAGTGGCTCTGTGGGGCTTAGTTGCCGGCTTGGGTGAAACCACAACAGTCTTATTACAGATATCAGACAAAAATACTGAACTGGTGGAGAACAGTTTTAAAATATTGAGATGTCAGCGGTATTATGCATATGACTTAAATTACTTTTCCCAATGAAGAAGAAACATGGAAATGTGTTCAAATCTTTTCTCTATCTTCAATGAGCTGACATAAATTTGAATTCACAGTTTTAACTTTGGGTTTTTTTTCCAATCTATTAATAAAACACTACTATGGTGAGCTCTTATTTCTGTTATTGGTACAGAGGAGGTTAAATACCACTGGTGCCCCTCTGGCTAGTCAGATACATGTTATAATCCTGAGTTACACAGCTATAGCTGCTGAGGACCTTTCTCCTGCTTCTCTCTAAAGTCCTGTGAGTAGCATTTTGTGACCCTCAGTGCTGAAGCCCATCTATATTTATACCTTCAATACTCATGGAAATATCGTGAAGAGGGGGAGAGGCAGTACCCTCAAAGCAGAGGTCCATCCAGGCAGACGGCAATCGCCCACAGCTAGCCAGTGGGATGGCTCTGAGCAGCCCTCATCTTACTTGGTGTGGTGGGAGGTTGTCAGAGCTGTTCCCTGCTAGGGAGGGAAACCGAAAGTCTTTGACCCGTTTCCATTTTTTCATTTCCTCTTAACCCACCAGTTCGTATCTATTTTATCTTTTCTAGCGATTCAGTGGGTGGCACAGACTTCTGCAAGTGAGGAGGTTTCAGCCAAGGCATACCGGTTAGTTAAGGAACTGGAAAAGCCCACCTGACCAGGCAGAGCGTGAGTCTGAACCAACGGCCCTCGCACCCAGGCTTAATGATGAATAGATAATGATGCACCTTCTTGTGCTTCGACAGGGCAGAAGCAGCACAGCTCAGTGAAACAGGTTAGATGATGTTCAGTAAAAATGTGTTGTCTCTTGTGTGCTTTTATACCATATCTCATGTTTTATAGTAATGCTTAATACTTGTTAGAGATCGGAGAGAATTCTACTAATGCATCCTTTTTATATAGGGTTAAGTTGATAAACGGAAGGTAAGTAACCAGACTGTACAGCAAGTCAGGCACAGACTTAAAACCTGAATCTTCATCTCCTTGCTGCTGCGCTGGTTCTGATCCCACTGGAACATGCTGCTTCCTGAGAAAGTGTGTCTTTTATTCCAGAAATAAGTATATGAAAATAAAATAAGAACAATAAAAGAAAAGATTTCCTTAGATATAGAGCATGTGAGTAGATGGAGCACAGATACAAAGCTAGAGAGTGTTACTGTCACCACTGGTGCAGGGATTGCTCTAAAGTGTGCCTGGGTGTTAACTTAGGGTTAACACAGTCAATCTCTCCAGTAAGAATATTTTCAAGAGTAAACATGTTGAGATATTCCTTTACAGTTTCTGCTAGAAACCACCTTTGATTGGATTTTAGGAAATGGCTTCTTTTTTCAATACTTTTATTTTTTATATCAGACATTGTAGCTTCTGCTGTCCTATACATCTTCTAGGTACAGATGGTGCAAAAGCCATCAATTTCATATGTTCAGAGAGATAATGTATTAAGGAAACTGTGACATGTATACTAGAAATACTGTATACCTGTAGGAAATACAGCCTTGTATTTCTACACAACCTATTTACATGAAGTTATTGGCACCCAGAATTTCCATACTTCTGTACCTACCCAGCAACCTGCTATAAAGTTTCTGTGGTCAGTCATTCCCTGCTTTGCACCTTATTTATGCATTGCATAGTTGATGTCAAATCAGACCTGGCGCTTTGTTTATGCTGCACTTATTTTGCACAGATATGAATGACTGACAGGACTGCAATGCAGAAAGGAATGAGACCCTTATTTCTAGTATGTGTGTGCTCTTCTGGATTTTTTTTAAGCGATATAAAAATGCTTATTCCAGCCTAAAGGTACAGAAATTACTAGGAAAAAAAAAATGTATTTAAAAAAAAAATTATTGATGCCACTTGAAGCTGAACATGCACAACCTAGAGAGATTTGCTAATGAAGTGTTACTGGGGCAGATGGTTTCTGAATGGATGGATAATGTAACAGAAATGTAAGACTACTCTGAGCTGGATGTAGGTGAAGTGCTTTCTTTGAAAGTGTGGTGCAAATGTGAACAAAAGGGAAAAATGATTCGACTGAACATACAGCAGCCAAAAACCCCAGGTTACTTGCAAGACTACAGTAGTTCACTCTCTGATGGTTTTTTATCCACATTAGTCTGGATTAGTTTGTAAAATAGTTAGAGATGAATTTAGTAGAAAGATCTGTTTTTTCGTTGGTTGAACCAGTCTTCCGTCCTGTGATACGCTATAGGACTCATTCATGGAGAGTTCATGACATGTATGAATACCCTTTTGTATGAAGATCAAATTTCTTACCAAATTACAATGCTGAAATGTAAAGACTAAATAACATAAGTATTTTCATGACAAATGTTGAACTGTAGCTTTTTCCTACCCAACACTTGATACTGGGAAGATAATGAAAACTGTGCTGCAAGTTATCTCACTTTTCTGTACTCGTCCACCACTAGTGATAGTTGTAATTTGGATACTGAAAAAAATATGGATGAATTCCTATTTGTAATAAATATAGGCATCTTGCATAATATATGTCCATGTTATATTATATGGACACACGAGTCAAAAACCCCAGGATGCAGAACACATCCTTTCCCAGGTGCTTCTTGAGACAAGGCAGCGCAAGCTGTGGGACATATATAAAAATGAATATATGTGGCACTCAGCTGCAGGTGTGCTGCAGTTTCAAAGTGTCAGACTTGCAGTGCGTTTTCAGGGTGTTTCTGTATCACTTCATCAGAGGGACGTACTTGGCATAAGCAAAACTGTGCGCCTGAAGCTGAACTGGATCTCAGAATTTGCAGTTTAGCACCTTGTGGATATGACAAAGCAAGGCGTAGGGCTAGGATCAGGATGGGCTACAGCAGGATACAGGAAAAAGAAGCGCGATGCATGAGCCCTGCCTGTTTTGTAGCACCGTCAGCACAGAGCTAGTTCATTCAGTAGAGATCTCAGCTATGCTACGTGCAGGAGTTACAGATGTTGAAAAAATTTAAAAATTAAAATAGTACACAAATGAAGTGTTAAAGAGAGCCAGGTCACTGAGCAGTTGGAAGCCATCGGTTAACTGTGGGGAACTGGAGCTGTTGACAGCAGTACAGAGAAAATATTTTTTCATTTAGCTTTCAACTTTATCAACTGGTTTAGTCAAATGGCTGTTTCAAAACTGATAAACCAACTGGGAGTTGAAAAAGTGGGAAATAATGTGTTCTTCCATTCCAGGGGTAAACACATGACATCACTGAAATGGGGTCTACTAATTTTAAAGTCTGAAAGAGACAGTAAGCATTTGATTACAGGCTAATTACCTCAGTCAAGTTCAAATATAGAGCCTGGGTTGTAAAAATGATGGCAGTCTATTTTTTCTGTAGTATCATCGAAATCAATCACTTTTCATGCATACAGAGTTGATAGACAAGTCCCAGACATCACTGGACATAACCTTATTGATTTTCCTGATAATCAAAAAAGAAAAAAATCACAGGAGAAAATGAGAGACAAGATGAGCTACAGACCTCTGACTGCCTGATCTCTCAGTTTTACCTGTACTTACAACTTGT
The DNA here is from genome assembly GCA_009819775.1 of Phoenicopterus ruber ruber. NCBI lineage: Eukaryota > Metazoa > Chordata > Aves > Phoenicopteriformes > Phoenicopteridae > Phoenicopterus > Phoenicopterus ruber. Next base: position 36,624,132 of record CM020220.1, read on the forward strand.
CTGTACATGAAAAAACCCATGTATCTGTTCTTGTCCTTCTCCTGTGCTTTTACAAATGTTGATTCTCTGGATGTGTCCTCAAGCCAAAAAAGAAGAAAAAAATAATGGGGGGCAAGAATTGAAAAACGAAATTTTTGTGAGTCTAGACTTCAGAAATCATTTGGATTTTGTCAGTAATTTAGGCAGTCAGCTTCAGCCTCCCTTACATGAATTGGCATTTTTAAGACAAAACTTCATTGCTCAGAAATTCCTTGGTATTTTTCTCCCAAATTGAGTTTTATTTATCCAGAAAATGTGAAAGAAACATCCAAATGAATTCTTTTGCTTTTACCAGTTCTTCTGGGTTAGTGTGGTACTGTAGTCATGGGCAAATGGCATAATTCTCCTGGGCATCCAGCCCTGCCGTTACACATCCAGCTAAGCAAAGGCTTCCAGGATGGAAAGGGCCTTTTCTAGTACGGCAAAAGCCAGCCTGGCATCACAGAGATGTTTATTGTCATTTTCTGTGGATTTTGAATTATGTCAGTCTATTCTCTGTGGTTATCATATCTAATAATGGAAGTAATAAGTCACTGTAAATAACTGTGCATTTCCGGACCGTTCCAGGTGAAATAAACATCAGAAAAATACTAAATAATGTTGGTGTTTAAAGTGAGGTTTCCAGCTGCCTCCTCCACCTGACATTGCTTTTACATGGGAAGCAATAGGACTAGAAACCTGTGTGTAATAAGAAAAAGTTAAAGGGAGGAAAAGGTGGAGGAAGGAAAACTTCCTTGAGCTGTTGTTTCAGCCTGGGGGTACAAAGCACTGCGTCCACTAACATCAGCCACCTAAACCGAGTGTTATCTTCCTGCAAATGCTGGAAACACACGGACAATTTCATTCTCAGCTATAGGAATTTCAGTCAGATGCAATTCCACTGATTTCTGTGGAAATCTCCGAGTGGTTCAAGAGAAAAGGAAATCATAGCAATAGTCTTTGCAAGGAAAGCACTCTGTGAATCGAGGTGTTTTCTGGGGCACGTTTCATGTGCTGGGGTTCCTGGAGGACTGGGACCATCAGGCTGATGGTTCATGTGCTGTGGAAAGGAGGACGAGAAGAATGCTAAAGCGTAACGGAAAATCAGTAAACTGAACAGATGGTACATTCAAGTGGAAAAGGGTGAATGTTGCAGCATGTAGGCAATCCAGTTCAAATGCTTGTTTAATTGTCAAAAATTGCAAGCACAACCTTAGAGGTCTTACGATACTCCACACTGGCAATAAGGTGCAGGTTACTCGAAACTGGGGCCTCTACAGGCTCTTCTGGAGGTGACTGGGGCAGCGGGACAAGAAAGACAGCAGCTGTTTTCAGTTTTGGAAAGCAGGATTTGCTCCAAGGGTTGGTTCAAAATCTAGGGAGGACTCAAAGCACATGACGAAGAACATCTTACTTTTGCATTGAAGGAACTGGAAACCTTAAAACTCCTGATCAGTAACAGAAATCAGTGTGCTAGCTCCCTCGGAACTACAGGCAAAACATGAACTTTCTGATGTGGTTTATATTGTGATGCATTTTGAACATTCCCTTAAGAGATGTTCCTGCTTCAGCTGCAGTATGGAGGGCTGTCCTGAGACCACCCTGGAGGTTGGTATGCAGATGGCTTGAGTTTTCATCATAGGTTTGAATAAAATAATGTTGAAAGTGATGGAGATCTCTCAGATTAAGTACTCTCTGTTGTGTCTTAAGGTAGTCTTTAGCCACTACAGAAAAGATGGATAACTTACAGAATCTCCTCCTGAGAGAGCTAGTTTAGACTCTAAGACATAACTGAAGACTTTTCTGGGAAAACTTGGGAAGAAATACTCCAAAGTGCAATACATTTATCACTATATTTAAATTTTATGTAATTTGGGTTCTTTATGATTATACTTCAGTTATAATATTGCCAGCACAGGTTTGTGCATTTTGTTTAGTGCTTGCCTATTTCTGTGTTTTGTAATGGAAAGCAGGATGAACAATGGGGACATAACTGTTACACTGCTGCTTTTATTGGCTTTGTATTCAATGAGCAGTTAGCCATAAGGGACTCCTCCAGTCCCCTTCCTCCCTCAAAAAAAAATGTTCCGTAGGGGTTGGTGGCGGAGAGATGCAGACCATCTGTACTTTTTGCCTAAATTCTGAAAGCAAATCTGAAATATTTCTTGCATTGTCTGCTGGAGTGATGAACAGAGGATGAAGAGCTGGGAAGGGCTGAGTGTGCCGCATAGATGCTGAGTAGTGCCGAGAGAGCGGGACAGTGGCATGCCTGTTGCTGTCAGGGTGGGTGGCACTGAGACACGGCGCGGGTCTCCCTTAGAAATATGGGAGGGCAGCGGTGAGAGATGGTAATACCAGTCCTAAGAGGAACTGATGACTTAATATGAGGCTGAATAGACACAGATGCCAGGTACTCAGAAGGGACACACAAGGAGAGGCAGATATCTGCAGGTACAGAGCTGCAGGTTACAGTTCTGGATAAAAGCAAGAGAACAAATAGGTTGTCCTGGTTGCGGCTGGGATAGGGTTAACAGGAAATAGAGGAGAAAATGTGAGAACCCAAGTGTCCATGAGGCAGCGTGGTATACAGGTATGGGGAGGGAAGGGGGCTGTAGGAGAGAATGACTTAGCTGTGGAGCTTCTGCATTGGCTCTATGGGGCAGAGATTGATGGAGCTGGATGAAAAGGTTGGTGATGGAGAAAGAAACCGAGGAAGCAGTTGTAGACCATATAGTTGCATTCGGAGGTACAGGGGAAAAGAGGTTAGCGTTGGTCTGCGGAGAAATAGATAACGAACAGTGTAAAGAAGGAGGCCAGTTTAAGTGCATGCAAAGAGATGGAGAGGAGGGAGAAACACACTTGGAAGGAGTGCTTGGGGAAGAGGGGAAAAGCGTGAAGTGAGGATTTGATGTCCTGTATGAGGACCCTCACACTGGTGGAGGGATAAAACCAAACAGCAAAGGGACCTTCTGTGGGACTGCCAAAGTTGTCTCGGTGGGAGGTACAGAAAGAGGGAGACTGCAATTAAGTTCGTAAGGACATGTACAAGGGAAGAAAGAGGATGAATTCCTATGGGGGCAAGGACAAAAGTGAACAGACAGTACGGCTGCACTGAATAGGTGAAAACTACTCACAGGACGAACTTCTGCATCAGTTAACTGTCTGATGGCACATTTTTTGTGGTACTATAATAAACGTCTGCTCTGTTCCCCTGTATTCCTGTGATTTCTATTGAGGAACCACAATGCACATGAAAAGTCTTTTATAAGTGACCAATTTGAGGACAAATAGAAACTGGTTTCCTAGTAGAAGTGCACTTGAACTGCAAGTTGAACAAAATGCTCTGGAAACTATAACACGGTCTCTGGAGACAGGGGCAGGCTAATGGAGAAGGAGCATTGCTGAGCAGTCTCTGCAGCGTGGGAAAGGGCACGCAGGCACGTGCACATGGCTCTCCCCAGCCATCCAGCTTCATTCATGCCTCGCACTTCTTAGTTTCTACAGGCATAATTATTTTTAATAATATTTTTAAGCTAATGGAAAGGTTTTTAAAAATCTGTTGGGATTTGCAGACTTTAAAGAGAGGTTTCAAAGAAAGTAATTGGCTTTACCTTCATTCAGACACTGAAGCTCCATTTTCAGTGCAGGAGACCATTAAAAACAGCAAAGAAAAATGGCCTAAGTGCATGTAGTTGTAATACATGTTGCATTTGTAGCATCCCCAACAGGATACAAAAACAATATAGCTCAGGCACTTTGCTAGCATGAAAGAGCATCATTCCTTTGGTATTAGTTTATAGCACATGGAGTCATCTCTCACTTGCAGGAAAAGTCACTGAAATAATTTATGTCACTATTAAACAGCTTCACTGCTGATCCATTGCAGCCTCAGCACATTAACTATATTTACCATCTAAGATACAGAAAGGAATCTGTCCTATCTGACGAGGAAGCAATAAAGTTTTAGTGAAATGGACGTAAATCAAAGTTTAAGTTTGCCTAGTAAAAATACATAAGGCTATGTTTCACGTCATGTTTTATGCATAGCACTATTCTGCATTTATCAATAAACCCTGAATTTATTGATAAATACTATTTCCATATTGTTGATTGTTTTGATCGGTAAATTAAACACTGTACATTCCATGACGATCTAAAGAAAAATTGGCCCATAATGTCTCCTTTGTTGTTGCAAAAATAAGAAGTGCATTGAATGGTAGAAGGGGGAGAGGAAATGGCCTAAAAATGTAAAGCTGATTGGCATTTGCTTCCTGGAGTCCTCTGGGTTTCAAGTGCACCGTTTGCTGCATAAACTTGGTTTTCTGTTTTTCTTTTTGGAACTTGTGGTTTTGCATCAAGCTGTCACTTTGTTAAGTCTTGCAGAGTGTCTGTATACCTGACAGACTCACCACAGGATGGGGTTTATTGCCATAAGTCCTTTCCTGGAAGATGATTTGGCCACCAAGAACCTTTGTATGTGTAAGGTAATGACACTTTACATGGTAACAAGGAAAAATGCTCTGTGGTTCTTTTGTCCTTGCTCAGTTCTCTTGAGATTCTCATTCACTGGTTACCTTTGCTCAGACATTAACTGAAATACTGTCTTAAAAGCTGGTGGATGGTTGTTGCAGTTGCGAGACAGGCCAGATTTCTGAATGCGGCTCCTTTCTGTAATGATGAAGACCAGCAGGGTTTTGGAGGGAGCGGGCTTGGTTGCTGGATGTGCTCCAGTGTGGAGTGACAGTGTCTTGAAGATGGATTGTGAAGCTGATGAGAGTGGAGTGGGGAGAGAGTCCACAGAGCTCAAAGGAAGTGCCGTAGGGAAGGCAGCAATAAGAGGTGTCTACCTAAGGTCAAGAAAATTCCCTTTTTTCTCTAAGCAATTGTTTTGTATGTGCCAATTTGTACCACATGATCTGATGACTTCTGGGCCCCTCAGGCATTAGGTGGGGCATTGTCATCACTGTTCTAAATGTTGTGGTGTGCTGGATGTTCTTCCTGCCCATAGACAGGGAAGAAAAGGTCAACCAGTTTCTAGCAACTAGAGAGAAAATCCTGTTGCAGTCAAAGGGATTTGTGTGATCTGTTGAAGAAGGAATATATTTTGCTTACATGCTGGCCCTTGCGTATCAAGGTTAGAAATTGGGAGGGGACAGGGAGAAATAGGATGTTTGGTTTTGAACATACATGATACAATCATCTGAGTATGGCTCATCTGTCCCAAAACTTGTCAGATTTTTCCAAGACCACTAACTGGTGTAATAAAACCACTTGCAAATCTTGCCTTGCCTTTGAATTTAAGAAGGTACCTTGCCAAGACTGTTTTTTCCCAGGAGAATTCAAGTCCTGTCACTGGCATTCAGGATCTACCAGTGCCTGGCTACCTCCTGAGATAACTCCATGCCCTCCTAGGCTCACGATGCAGCGCGCCTGCCTGGTTTCCAGTGCAGCTCCGGACTGTGCACTGCATGGGCTGTGATACCAAGTAAGCTGGCCTCATCTGGCAGGCAGAGCATCTCTCTGTGGACTTAACGGGCTTATATGGCTCACAAAATGAGGTCAGATGATAATTTCAGCATGCTGTTACATTTTTCCTTCTCCTTCGCCTTTTCCTCATTATTATCACCAACATTATTATTACCATCATCCTTATTATTAACAGAACCATAGCTTATGCATCTTTCCAGCAGAAATAACCCTCAAGGTCTGTTGTACCTAGGCATGAGTAGATGTTGCAAGCAAACAAGCTTGTTTGCTTCGGTTATTTTAAAACAGACTTTTATGGTTACTCTAATGTATCCTTTTTCTTTATATCTTGAAGGCTTAAAAAATTTTCCTGAGATATATCAGTGAAACGGGAGCTATGCTGAAGGAGTCAGCAATCAGCTATCCAAGCAAAAGAATGCTTTAGAATACATCAGTGTCTCTAGCATCTTTCATATGGACAAAGTTACCATGCCCAGCAGGCTATCTCAATGTGTCCGATTGCCTATTTTAACAAACGTATCTTTAGGCTTCCAGAAGTAAAGTAAGGTCATTGCTTGGATGAGTAATCTGACACTTGGAAAGAGATGCAGTGTGATAGGTCTACTGCTCTCCAAACAGTGTGCAGAAAAATAATAGTAAAACTAAAAGATAACATATAAGCAATAAAAAATAGCAAGTATCTCTTCCTAGGCACATCAATCCTGGCATCATCAGCCCAGCCACAACTTAGATGGTGAGGGGAAAACAGAGACAAAATGTGTCTCATTCTAGCACTGAAGATTACATACCATCAAAAAGATAAAATTACCTGAGACCCTTCCAGGTCACCTAAAAGTTGGGGTTGTATATATGCAGCACATTGAAAATCTAGCCCAATTTATCATCTTTGCAAGAAAGCAAATACTTGGTAGGTTTTGTATTTTAAACAGCACTCGAGGTGCATGAAAATAAATAAATAAGGTAACCTTAAAGTCTAAGCCCAGGAATGAAAATCTGAGCAGACTTCAGCCTTCATCATCAGCTTAGCTCTCTGGGTGTGACAGGCAATTTTCCTTTTTAATTTTCTCCAGCAGTAAGGAAGCTAATGGTACATCTTAAAAGATATGACCTTATCCTTGTAAGCTACCTGAAGCTTGGCAGGAAATAGGATGGCTTCACTTTCTATGAAAGGCGGGCTTGAAGGGAAAAATTTCCTTCTTGCTTGCATCAATGGACTGAGGAACGGGAGGGAAGATTTGATTCTTGTATACAATTTTTATTCTGCTCCAGGTTTGATCCTTGCGATGGTTTTTAGTGGTAGCACTATATATACATTTTTAAATTATGGATGCTCCATATAGATAGATATGACTCTGTTTGGCCAGAATAAATATGGTGCAGGGCCAAATTTCTCGATAGCATACCTAGGTTCAGACTTTTCTTCCTCCTCACAGTCCTCTTGAAGTCAACAGAATGGTCTGCGTTTGTAAAGTTATGGATTTGCTGGGCTTTACCATGGCAAGGGTTTTGATGAAATAAAAAGTATAAATTGCAGCCAGAGCTATTTCAGTGAGTAATCTGACAAAATATCTTTGGTATTGTGAATCTGTCATAATCGTGGCGAGAGAAAACAGTGAATTCTTCTGTGTTTGTATCTGTAGGGTTGCTGATCCAAATACACCCGCACTTAATTGGGAAACAATACATAAAACTATATTAATTTCATACACACACATACGCACCCCTTCCTATCATGTTACTGTGTTTTTTAGGAGAGCCAGACCTTTCTCCACTAATCTTTGGCAGTAGTTACTCCATTAACTTACTGTTTCATCTGCTGTCAGAAAATGAAATGTTTAAACATCATTAAATTCCTCTTTTAAGATGTCATACAGGAACTCTATCAGAGCCCAAGTCACAGGGCTGTGGTTACAGGATGAGTCTCTTTTCCTTTCACTGTTCACCTCTTGTTGTTGCACTGCTTTTAATTTGTTGTGTATTTTCGTTACAAATACAATGTTGCATCCTCTCATAATTCATGGAGTTAATGAACTCTGAGACCCTGGCCTGTTCAAAGAGTACAATCTGGTAATTTGCAAATATTTTTGACTGATCCAGTCTCGGGGCCAAATGCCGTGATGCTGTGCAAATCTAACCGTAGATGGCAAGGGGGATAAGGGAGAGCAGGAGGCAGAGCCCTGCCATTCTGGCACTTCCCAGACTCCAGCTCCCCGGTGGGAAGCTGACATGGTTTAAACCTTCTGCCAAATGACTTGTCCAAATTCCCATAACTCTGTGGATCAGCAGAAAACTAAACCTGAACATCACAAATGCCAAAATAATGATCTAATCACTGGACCATGTGTCCTCTATTTAACTTGGCTTTAGAATTTTGTACACTGCTGACATGAATAGGACAGTTCACACACATCCAACTACTGTTATTACAGGTGTCTAAAGACTTGAGCACACATTGCTGCGTCGGTTTAAACTCATTTCACATTTCAAAGGTTTTCTTTGTGATCAAAGGGGCTAGAGACTTCTTTATAAATGAAAGCAGAGATTTGGGGACAAAATATGTAGCCACCACAGAAAAGGAAAGGCTAGGAGGGAGGAGGGGGGCTGGCAATCAGCCCAGAGCAGGCTTTTTTTTTCTGGTCGGACTTTGCAAGACTAAGACTTTGTTGGGAAGAGGAATATCTTTCCATTCGCTAGGTGTGTTTAATCAGGAAGATTTTGAAATGCAGCTGCAGCTGAAATGTAACTGAGAGCACTTCTAAGGGCTCTAAAGAATGTTTTTTCAGAAGAGAAGCCTGCTTCAAACAAGGTGTATTATAATTTTCTTGTACTATTATGCCGTCGTTACTTGCAGCTACAGAACCAAAGACCAACATTTCACATTCTGGCAAAATGACTATGTGTGTTTACATGAGCTAGACCACTGACACACAGCTTAGTCATTGTTAAATTTGATTATAATAATTCCATCATAACATCATAACCAAATACATTTTTTGCAGGAACTTAACAGAAATGAAGCTTCACTAAAAAGATGTTCAAACTGAACATACAGCTGGTGTGGACAATTTGAACAAATGGTGAGGACACAGACAAAGTCATGTCCTTGCTGTGCTGTGCAGGCTTGGAGTGAGCCTTAGTGTTGTTTATGCACTTTATCCAATTATTCTTTACGGCAAAAGGCAGAGTGGATGCAGGAAGCGGGGACCAGACCCCAGGACATTGCTCTCCTGCCTGAATCCCTTTACTCTTGGGCTACCGAGCAGGTTCCCTCTCTGACCCTGAGTATTCATGGAACAGTGACCCAAGTTCAGGAGCAGAGATGCAGCATGGCCACATCTGGGAGCTGTAGGCCTGCCTGTGCCATGCTAGGGACCATCCTCTCCACTCCTTGGGAGTATCATCCAAACAGGGCAAAAGCTGGCAGCGGCCACCTTCTCCTTCTCTAACCCTGCCTACGAGAAGCTGGCCTTCATGGTTACGATACTGCATATCTGGGGCAACTGGCCTCAGTTTCTCCTAGATAGAATTGGTCTTGAGCAGTAGATGGCTACCCTCCCTCACGCTAGCCTGTGGGTGCCAGCATTTAGGGTGAATTTGGAGCCTCCTCATCTGTGCTGTCAGGGGAAGAGCTACTAGTTTGTTATCCATTTTCTTGCACACTTGACAGGCTTAAATCTTCTGAAGTGTGCTGCATTTCCTTCATCCAAGGGCAAAATCTACCCAGTTTGACTGGTCTGGCTTTATGTGTGTGACTCTTTCCAGTTTGTGTGCTGTTGACCTCCTGGCCAGCTATCACCGTTACTCCAGAGCTAAGGTGGCCCTCTGGCAAACTATGGCCCATAGCTTGGTATTTCAAGAGCTCTCACAGATCCTGACAACTGTTTTTCATGACTATCATGTATCAAGATGGTCTGTAAAGATACCAGGCACAGAGAAAGAGAAGATTCAGATGCTGTCAGAAGATGACAGGGTGTTTGTTTATTTGCTTTAATGGTTGCAATGAATGTTCTGGGTCATTAGTCACAATTCAGGAAGATTTAAGCTAAGGTCACTTAGCCCAACTGGAGAGAGCAGGTCAAGCTCTTTGCCTCCACATGTGGCCAGTACACATGCAGATGTTCTTTTGGATGACTTAAACTAATGTTTGTTCTGACTCCTTTGAAGCTTTATAGTTTTAAGTGTCTGAAGTGAGTGAGCGTTCTGGTGCAGGTCCTTGAAATTTATAGCATCTGAGGGTCATGGTTTGAAGCATGACTCTATATTAGCTTCAGAAACACAAGTTAAGAGATTTCCTGGAGATATTTTATCAGGAAAATAGTAATTGACTGGACCTATCAACACTCCTTTGCTCTCTGGCTGCTAACTCTGACTATTTACTGATCATATAGCACTTTAAAGCTAATTTCTGACTTGAGTGATATATTGATAGGGGTGTCCCGGTGGCTTTGAAGTCTAGAAGAGTGTTGATTTATAGAGGCTGTGCTGTTTACCTTTAGAAAGGGAGGAACTATGTTGCAACAACAGGAGCTCTCAGAAGGCAGGGTCAGTGGTTGTCATGCGTTCCCCGGAGTCCCATTATTTGTGCCTTCATCCAATAGCTCAGGCCAAATGTTTTCAAATGTTTTATACCCCAGGAAATTCCTGCTATTTTGGGAACAAAAGCAAATTTGGATGACTTTCTGGATTTGTATTTGCAATGCTCCACTATGAGAATCCCCCACCCCAGGCTGTCTGGTGCAAGTGATTTGTGAAAAATTTGAATATCCAAGTACTATTGTAAAGAGTGCTGTATAATGCTTATGAGCTTAATCCTTAGTATAATCCTTAAACTTAGTGTATCCTGGCAAGTTTCCTTGAATAAGTGTACTTTTCAGCTAGATCCAGCAAAAGGAGTAAATTCCATGAGTTAAGCAGAATGGCCAATACCCATTTTGAAATTAATTCTTGCCTATGTGACTCTAGGTTTGCATGACTGTGATTGCCTCTACATCTAGTATGAAAAAAATAAACATTTTCTCTTTTAAGTAAGTCCCTAAAAAATTCTAATGACATTTCTGAAAATTCATTCCTTAAGTTTTTCCTCTTTTTCCTCCATTTTTTGCCACCTTTTTACACATCTGTCTTTATGGACTTGTCAGAACTCAAGACCAGAATTGAACAGGTACAAATGGGAAGGTGGGGCACGATATCAAAGAATCTCTTTAGGACTTTGTAGATGATTAGCTAGAATGCTTTACAGGTGAGTTTGTGTAAGAGTATGGGTTGGCCCTTGTCATTTGTGATCTGTGAACAAGAATACTTGCCATGAACGCATCAATCAGTCGGAAAAAGAAGTTGCAAAAAGGCCTGATCTTCCTTTGCAATACTAGTTCAAAGCCTATATCGTTCCCCAAATCGATCCTTAGGATGGAAAAAGCTGGTAAAAGATGCTTTTCTTGTTGTTGATGATAGCTAAAACTGAAATATCACTTTCCTTTTCCTCCAGCTTTGGGATAGAACTTGCCTGATTTCTTCAAGTATTTCCAAATGTCACACAATCCTACATATGGCTCCAGTTTTTAACCATCTTCATTCCATGCTTGCTCCAGATCAAGACATCAACTCCACAAGTGTAAAAATTTCCTCCCGAAATACAAAATTCAGAAGAGGGTCCCACAAGGTAGAGGTTACGGACCCTTTTGAAGGGAAAGGGGAAACACACCGTTAGCATGGGGCAGGGAGATGTTTGCTTTGGCACTGTCAGCACCGGAGCCCTCTGAATATTGCTCTTTGCAAGGAAGGTTTAACAAACAAACACCACAACACGCCTCTGACAGGGCACAGCAGCTGAACAAACAGACAAGGGTATAATTTATCCCTTTCCCTGTTTTTCAGTGTCTATTTAATGCATTAGCTAATATGATGCTTACTGTGTGATGTCAGTTATGACAGAAGCTGCTTCGTCTGTTGTTTTTAGCCTGGGTTTAATTGAGAACAAAGTAAGAGAGGGCAAGAGGTGGAAGAGTTGGCACAAGAGAGGAAAATGGGATGGCTGGACAGGGAAGAGAGAAAGGGTACTGTCACTAGTGACTGTGGGACATAGACACACCCCAGACCTCAAGAGCTGTCTTTGATTAGGAACCTAACAAGAAGTCCTTAATAATCTTGTCTAGACTTTAATTACTTGTGCCTTGGTTACCGCAGCGTCCTTTTCTCTGACCTTGACAATTGTAGCTGTGCCAAATGCTAACTTTTTTCCCCATCCCCTTGGTCGCAGCCTCTCCCGATGGATCATCTCCCGCTGAGAAGTGACAGATCATGCCGCGACACCAGCCTGGCTTTGTTGCATTTACAAACATAATGTCTTCTCTCAAGGTGCCTTCACAGTCTGAAGACACGTCTTGGAAATGTCTTGGTTGCTGTCCCTCACATATTGCTTCTTAAGATTCATGCTGGCTACAGATAAATGCATGAGACTCCTTGTTTGTGGAGACCACGACCTATCATCCCAATGGAGTCTGTCTCCTTGTATTCCTTTTCTGACTTCCTCTATGTTAGGTCCCCTTTGATTTTGGGGCTGAAGCCATCATTTTGCTATTTGTTTATAAAGGGTTTAGCAGAATGTGATTACCTCCCAGGACAAGGGCTTTTACACACCATGCTAATAGGAACGATAAAAATACATGAAAAAAATATATTGAAGAACAGCTTTTCCTTGTATTTTAGTCATGTATTTCTTGATACATATGATACCAATAACTCCTACTTTTCCCTCCCAGTTAGATGATGACCTCCAGGGTCATCAATACTGAATGCTTTTTGGTTTCATTTGGCAGAAGGGGCCCCCTAACCCAGCTATTACCACCACTGTTTCCATGTGAGTGCTTCTGCAATCACTGTGATTGAGAATCACACGGTAGGACACTGTGGAGAGCTGGAAAACTGCTACCTATGAGGAAAATTAGAAGAAAAATTTTCTCCTTAAAATGAATTTATCTGATTCCTGTCTTCCTCAGATATACAGATTGAGGCTTAACTGCATAAAGTAGTTTTTTATTGTTTCTGTCGAGGAGGATGAAGGAAGGATTCTGATTGAATAAATGATGTGTGTGAGGCATAGCTGATGACTAGCAATCATTGATTTGCCCAGCTCTAGTTTTCAAACACTGCAATTGTTTTCCTATTTTGTGGCCACTGTCTCTGAAACTATATCATGTGTAAGTACTCTGAATATTTTATATTGCTGTGCTTCTTTTTCCCCAGGTTTCTTCCTCCCTTCTTTCCTCAGCATGTTAATGGCCTAGGCTTGGAATTGTTTTATCACTCTAAAAGAGATTGACTGAACAAATAATGTTGCTCTTTTGTTGATTGCCTTGTTGTCACTTAAATACTATTCCAATATAATGGGTAAGTTATTACTTCTAAGATAGATTTGCTGCTACATTTTTTCTCTGTCTTTGAGAAGAAGGAAGTCATCTCAGGAAAAATTGTATTTCTTAGGAAGGAAGAAGGTACTGTGCATTTGAAACCCATGAGAATAGTTGATTTTCAGTTCAGGGTAATACAGCCTTTAATTAACTGAAGAGGAGACTTTCAAAGGTAAAAGTACAAGTTAAGTTCCTGGCATTCCCTGTGGTTTCTCTTTTCTTCTCTCAGTTGTATCATTTTGCAATTTTTTGACCAGTGATACAATAAATAAATACTCTTAATTCTATATTGCTCTAATTTCCCATAGAAGTAGGATTCCAGAGCATCCAAACAGAATGGGAGCAAGCCAGCAATCCTGTTCTCATTAGTTGTGTCTGACGACACACACTTTACCTAAGTATTTGAAAACAGTGTAGTTCCTCTGGATTTACCGTGATGAATTTACCACAATGAATTGGGACAGAATGCGGGTGTCTATTAGATGTATAAATAGTTGCATATTTGTCACATCTGGATAGCTGGCTTGATATATGGATAAAGATAAATGTTTCTTGATGAGCTCAAGTCCTTGAGTTTTAGGGCTTTAAGAGATTAATGGATAGTTGCCCGAGACAGCACAAAGTCTATGTTTGGAACAACGTATTTTTAGAACCTATGCATGCAGGTAATAGGCCTGATTTTTATATCTAAGGAATACCCCAAACTAATGTTGTAATCAATAGCAAATGTGAATGGTCAGCATCTCTGAAAGCTAATGCCCACTAAGAGAAGCAAGTGGTTTTCCTTTTGTAAAAGAAGAAATCAAGAAACAGAGATCAAGAAATAAAATACAGAAAAAGAAAAAAACCCCTCAATTCTCCTCTGCTTTTCAGGAAATAAGGCTTGTGCACCTTTTTTAACATTTATAGCTCTTCTGAGTGTGAAGAACCAGTTATGAAGAGGAAAATTCCCAATCAAAGGTGTCATAAGTGGGAGAGAAGGAGCTGCTTGTTTTCAGGCTGAAGAGGCAGAAGTTAAGTGACAGTTTGAAAACAGCTGAGGCTCATTCTAGAAAAATCAGCCTGGTGCATTTATTTGTAAAGGAAAAGAGTAACAGCAGAGGTGCTGATTTCTGCTGCTCTTCAAGAAATGCTGTGATACTAGCTCTGGTGTTTGACTAGCCTATTGTCGCAAATAGGTAATATGTAGCATTAAAAAAAAAACCCCACAACCCCAAAAATGTTCTTTGCTTTGGGGTTGCCTGTATCACACGACTCTGCAGCAGATCTAGAGTGAAATCAGAAGTGGCTATAGGGAGGTTTTCACAGGGAGTGAGGCAATGGTAAAAAGGTGCATCGATAAGGAAATACCTCCTGTCTGGGTCAAAACAACCTGGTTCAACTGTAGTCCAGGATCATAAGGGATATAAAACTTCAAGTGTGTTGGCCTAAGGAAATAGTAGGAGCTATCAGAGTAGATCTGAGAGGCAGGTGACTAAGAGCATGAGCTGCGAGCACGGTGCTGTGCTTGTCTGATGAGGAAAGGGTGGTTAGCTGGGACGAGGGGACCTCCCACGGGCAGATGAAGAAGGCTCGAGTACTGGTTCTGTGAGCTCTGCTCCACAGGTTACATCCCTTCGGGTAGCTCATGACACTTTTAATCCTGGGTGGCTCTCTGAGAAAGGCTTGCTGGTCCTAAAGCCCTTTGGGGCTTCCATTAACAGAGCCTAAAGAATCAGCTCAAGAGCCTTGGACAGGACACTCGACAGACGCAGGAGAAAAGGGAGGAGCTTCTTTGCAGTCAGGTTGTAGATCCCATTTTGCTTTTCACTGAGGAAGTAGGAGATCATCTGGAGGCAGCCTAGGAATCTTCCTAGCAGTGAATTGCTGCCCTGTTCAGAACCCAGGATGATAGTCAGTTGTTCAAGAAGGTCACAAGGTTCCTCATCCTTTCCAAAGCACATTAAGAGTATCCTGTAAAACTCTGGTTTATGACTGACCAGAAAACACAATTTAATTTGCCACGTGGAAAGCAGTAGTGTATTATTGGGATAGGGTAACAGACAGATGAAGACCAGTTCTATGGTGCGTGAATGTAGCATTATATAAAAATAAGATTTAAAAAAAAAGGAAGCAAGTGGATATTAGATGTATTGCAATATCTTCCTAATATAAAAAAATATTGTGTACTGCCTGCTGGGACAGACTTTATTTAGTCTATCTAAGCTGAAGCTTTGCAAATTTACCATGAAAGCAACTTCTTTCAATGTAGCAGAGAACTGCTGCGTTTTGCGTGAGTCTTTCTGTTTCTCCCTTGATTTTGAAAAGCCAGCAAAAAGAAAGCAGTCATTATAATTTATAGGTAACAGTGTATAGAAAAGCCCATTTGTTGCTACTCCATAAAGTTAAATGGTAATTGCCAGCCACACTTTTTTCTCCAAAATAGGAGCCTGTCTGTCTAACCACAGTGTGGCACTAATGGTATAAATGCAGCAGAACACAGATGGAAATTAAACAGCAGCTGGGTAATCATCTTCATAAATGTAATATTAAAAATATCACAATCCTTTAATTTTTGTTCTGCTTGTATAAGGCAGAGCTGCATAACAAATAACTATCATAACTTTTCTGAGAGAAGTGCAGCTTGTGACCAGTTTAAATCAAATGACTCTTTTGCCCTCCTGGTCTCACTAGGGCTTTTCTTGTACCAGTATTAACAATCTGTTATACACCAGATTAGGGTCATTAACCACTCATTAGTTCCTGAGAGAGGAAGGCCACCTCTTGTTTGTTGAATATTGATTAGGACGCCACAGAGCATACCAGTCTGAAGCCACCACGGAAGATGCTCAACTTCTGAAGCATTACCTCTGTATTTCATAATGCTCGGCATTGGATCTGCTGTGGCTACTTTCATTTTCATTTTTACTGGTTGCTTTCTTTGTCCTTCCTCTCTTGTACAGGACCAGGCACCAAAGAGTGCTGACCGAATAATAAACAAAAATATTGCTGTCATCCTCAGCCTCTTGCAGGATGGAGAAGTAGTCTGACAACTTAACTTGGCTTTGCTATCCCTCATGGGCAAGCCTACTTCCTTCCCTTCCTCTGATGCATTGCACGTGTAATGTGTCTTGTCCTGCTGCCAATACCACCACAATAGATTACAGTGCTTCTCTGAATAGAGATACTGGTGAGTAATTTTCACGTCTGCTGAAATTAATTCATACATTTTTCCCCAGTTTGCATCAAAATCAAGTAACTTGACTGATTTAAGGTCCAAACTTGCAATTGGTAAATATATAAAACCCTCCTAAAGACAGTTTCTTGAAACTGGTAACATAATGGTAAATACTGTTGAAGATGACCTTGAGGTAATAACTTAAAAAGCTGATAATAGGATTTGTGCTCTGGTAGTAGTAGGTGTTTAAAAATTAAACGAGCAAAACATTGTTTCAGTATTTTAAAACCTCCTATGTTGTCTTAAGATGTGCTATAATCTAAGCCTGACTGTGCATAATAAGCTTGTAATTCCATCGATTCATTGATGGTGAGATAACAAACACCTGTAAATGGCAAAGGGATTGTGCGTGAGAAATGCGATGCGCGATGGACCTGCTTCAGCGTCGCAACTTTTCTGTTGTCTCACTATGCCGCTGTCCTTCTGCCTGTTCCTAGCGTATTACTTGGAGACTACCTGCCTTGCTCAGCGTCCTCAGCACGCTATAAAGCAAACTGGTTAGATTTTACAGATGACTCCACTAGTTCAGGCACTGCTTTACCTTTACTTGTTAGCCCTCATGTCCTATACATTATGCAAAGACACTGATTTGTGAGCACGTATGGCTGGATAAAGTGATCCTTGGACTGATTATCACACAGGAACTACACCAGTTGCTTATGTTGCTGTTTTTGTAAGTGTGTTTCTCAGGGTGATTTTCTCCAGTAAATCTTCCTATGTTGCCAATAAGAATGTTTGGGGGGTTGACATTTTATGGTATGCTACACATACATTGTGTCATAAGAAAGGCAACCTTTTAATATGAAGTTAAACTTTAATGTTTAATAAAAATGTGATATGGATATAAACATATAAGGGGAATGTTACAGTTAAAAGACATGAAAGTGTTCAAGATGATTGTGAAATTAATGGCAAAGGGAGGGCAGACTGCTCTTCAACTCATCGCGCCCCCACAAAAGTTACAGGGCCAAAATATCACATTTCTTAAGGCATGATCCTCTACTATTGAAGTCAATGACAAAAAAAACCCCAACATACTATTTTGATAAGTGAAGGTTGAAGGCTTTAAAAAGCTGTTAATATCATCTTGTCCATTAGTTGTTTTGGAAAATGAAACAAGCTCCTTTAGACCTCTCTTTCCATCTTTCATGGCTCCAAAATCAGCATAACAGATTATGGGCTGGAGTTACCATCTCGCCTCTCCCCTGCTGTCTAGGGAGTCCAGGGTTGTCTTTACCTTTATGAAATGTACCCCTACAGAAAAGAGGACGATGTATTTAATTTTGTTCTCCATTATACACTCCAGAAAATGCAACTTCATCTATATACCAGCCTGTCATGAGGCAGAAAGCAGGAGCTGCTCATCTAATAATCTCCTTGTATCCAATTCAAAATCTTGCCACGCTTTCCTGAGGCAACACTGCAATCGTTTCTCCATCCAATCCATGCTAACTGCCTCTCTTAGCTCGATGTAGACTTCATAAAAAGTAAATATCAGGTTCATGCAAAATAAGTTTTGCTTTGCTGAGCATTAAAGTCTGCCCTTCTGATGCAGACTCTTATTTTCAGTCAGAGAAAGTCTGTGTATGAAGCTTATAACTTTTTTGAAATATCTGTACCGTCATATGGGTTATTTTTTTGGAAGAGTAATATGACTGGAGTTAAGGCATTTGCTGTTAAATAAATGTTTCTTGTTTTAATTTCTCATCACTCCCAAAGAGTATGGATGGAAATCCTAGTGCTTTAATATAGATAGAGCTCTGAGGTACATTGCTGCAGTGACCAGGAGATGTTATGGACTTCTTAAATGGTGCACAGGTATCTAGGAAATGTGGAATACAGTCTTGTCTTGAACATCTGACAAGGTGGTGATCTGGAGAGCTTTATTTCCAGAGTCAGAGCTAGAAATATCAGCTGCATTCTGCCCAGATGCAGGGGACTATTCGCTCCTGCAGCGCTGTTTGGGACTGTGTAACATAGTCACCTTCTAGCTCGGTTGTGGGACCAGCTGAGTCGTACACGTGTTTAAGCAGCACCTTCTTGTTAGGTTGGCGCAAGAGCCCTGGTCCTTTTGAACCAAACACTCTTTCTATGATTTTAACTCAAATGAGGGCTTCATTAGCTGGGAAGTGCAATTTGTGTATGCATTTGAGTCCCTAAGGCCACAGGGAGAAAAAAAAAAGTGTCCTGGTGCATATGAAAACATGCAGGTGCTAAGGATCATCACCAAGGCATGGTGGCCAGCTGATGGGAGTGAGGTGAGGCAGAGCTGAGAGGTGCCCCTGGCTGCAGTAAGAGGGGCTGTCTCTCGGGAGCTGATTACGGCAGGACTCATCTGGATGCCCTAGACCCAAGCTGAGGGCTGCTAATGCCCAAAGGACAGCAGTTTCGCTTTTTCATGTGCTGGGCTGGGTGACCTCTTTCTTTTGGTTTTAGAGAGAGCTCTTCTTGGGCTGGCAGACAGGGAGGTTACCCCGAGCTCTCCCCTGCTACTGCCCCTCGCAGAAACTGCTGTTGACGGGGGCATGCACACAAATACTACCTATAAATACACCTAGATGCAAAATTTGTATCTTTAAGTCTGTATACAACCTGTGCATACCCTGTATACAAAGAAATGAAGTACTGCAGTGTTCAGACATGACAGTTTTGTGGGAGGGGGTTAACATTAGGCAATGGTAGTGACCTGTAACTCAACACTACCAGATTGTCTTAAAATTGTAGACCTCAATCTCTTTTTTTGTTTGTTTTCAAGATAAACCTGACAGTTTTCAGTCTAAGCTGTTTTTTAATTCCCTAGCCAAAATTATATACCACTAAAAGTAGAGTTTATAATAGAAGTTGCAGCTTTTAACTATGAGGTCTTCAGGATGGCTCCGTTATATTGCAGTTCTGTTAATTAAAATGAAGGGGGAAAAATATATAATAGGATTGTGCTAATAAAGGATGAAATGAACAGTCTTACCTTAAGACACTTGTCTGTCTGTTTTTCCTTATTGCATGAACAGTTGTCTTTGTCTTCCTCAAAATACACTGAAATTGAGGGAAGTTTTTTTTTTTTTTTTTTTTTTAAAAAAAAAAAGGAAACTTCTAAGCCTTCCTAGTCACTGTCATTCGGGCATCCTCTGATTTGTCACGTAATTGTGTTTAGGCATTTTTGGGCAGCGGGTGGGAACACAGTGTAGCCTAGTTGAATAGGTGCTTCCTGTTGAATTCAGATTGCCAAGTGCTACAGACTGAATCACTGGAGCTGCTGGATTAATAGTGTGTAGGTTATTTTTTCCTATGTGCTTTCAGGAGAACTTGTACTGAAAAATAACTTTCACTTCTCACCTGAAACCTAGAGGGTTTCTCAAATAGTCTGTGATGTTGTAAATCTGCAGTACAATTTGTAGACTCTTAATAGTTATCATAATGCAGAAGCAAAGCTTTTATATCAATATGACTATACCAGGGAAGAAAATTGAATCTTTCTCCATGTTTTCTGAATTAAAATTTAAAACATGCAGCAGCAGAATAGATCTAGAAGCTGTGGGTAATGTTGAGCTTGATTCTTCAAGCATGATATGCCCACAGCATTAATTTTTTTTGCATGCTTGTACTACATATAGCTCCATTCTTCATATACAATCTATGCATATATGTTTTTTATACAGTTCCACCAAACAGAATTGGAGCGCTTATGAAATGGATTGGAATGACCTCAGGTGTTCACAGGGTTGGGGTCTAACAAATGCAGGTCTCTGGACAATAACGGCTGCATTAAATATCATTTAAAACATTAAATTTTGCTAATACTTTGAAGTATTTTGTATTAATGTGAACATTGTTCTTAAGAGTATTGTTTGTAAAGGAAAAACTAATGCAGCTGTCAGGTACAAATAAAGAGAAAGCTTATGCGGAAGTCAATTTGTCTACGTGCTTTCCAAGAAAGAGAATTCAAAGGTGAGAGCAGAGCACTGGGTTCAAAAGGGCAGGGTTGCCTGGCACTGAGGCGCCCATGGGACATCTGTCACTGACAGTAGCCAGCACAGCTTTCAAATGGGTTATAAAATCCTTGAAATCAAAGCAGAGGCAAGATGTAAAATATGTTAACTTCTGTCACTTGCACGGCTCAGAGAGGCACCACTCTAGAGATAAAAAGTAATATTCCGAGTAAACCAAAATGACAGAACATGCATTGCAAAGTGCTGCTCAAGCATATAAAGTGCAATCCAGTCACTAACTCGAATGAAATATTCTGCTAACTGTTATGGGCATCAGCCTTGCACCACGGCAGTGTCTGCGCAGAAGAGCTCTGGGCAAGAACTGGAAAAAGTTCTAACTTATCCGAAGAAGTCATTAGAGCTAGTAAGGTGAAATTTTTTGGAGTATAGCTGATCAATCCATCTGAAACTGGTGCTAAAAGGAAACAAAAATATATTTCTTGGTAAGAGTTTCTATAGCTGAAGTGATGTTTTTCCAGAGTTGAAATGCATCAGGTTTTTGATAGCCATTATTAGATGAAATACTGTTGGGAGACTTCAGGTCTAAGCTGATCTTGTCTCATTTTGCTAGAATTAAAGGGTGATTTGTGAGGTTGCTGTGGTGGGAGCAACACTAGTAATTTTTTGTTGCAGGGCTTAAGATTTTATTGGGTGTTGTGCAAGGGAAAATGAAAAATCTCAATGTACGTTCTCATGTCTGTATTTTTAAAATAAGTGTAATGATGTACTCAGAGCTTAAACTGGGCATTCCTTTTGTTGTTTAAATAGTAAAGAAAAGCAACTTTTTTGATCATGTTCTGATTGTGAAATATTTAAAAATAGTGAAAATAGCTTGGATAAAGTTTTAAATCTCAAATATTAATGGTTGTCTATATATTTGTCTGCTCAAACTGAAATTGGATATTAAGAAAAGAAAAGAAAAGAAACAAAACCCCAAATTTGTCTGCTCCTTCACTGACGGTAACAAGGATTGTATTGCGCTGTGCTGCTCATACTGCAAACTAGGCGCCGTCTGTTCTGATGGTACCGCATATCACATTCCTGCTCTTCAAACTGTTCTCCCTCCTGCCTTCAGAAACAATACTGTGCCGTGTACCTACAAGTCCACAATCAGCCCGTCTGAATCTGGGGTCTTCCTCCCATGTGCGAGGGTAAGACTGGTCCTGGTCTCCCCTTCCATCCCTCATCCTGCACCTTGTGCAGTCTCTGGTGCATGCCAGAGTTTTCCATGGCAAGGGCCAATGTGTTTCAAGAGCAGAGTGTTAAATCAGCCCAGCAAAAGCTCTGCTGAGCACTTGCACTGGTGTAGCAGGAGGGAGGAAACATGGTACGGGGAAGGAGGAGGGTGGCCAGGGGAAAATCTTCCCTTCTTGACATTAGGGATGGGACGCTAGTGATGTGGGCACAGCTGCGACTGCGGGTCTCGGTCGTGCTTACTTTGGTCACTGCTTCTTCCTGAGCTAAGTCTCCCTTGGAGATCATGCAGGACTGAAGTCACTGTGTGTTTTAGGCTGTCAACCCCATGGCTCGTGTTGCCCCAAAATCTTGGTCCTTCGAGGAGGGAGACTGCAATCCAAGCTTTTCTCTGCAACTGGAAGCAAAGAGCTTCAAGTGGAGTTTGTCTCTTGAGAGTGTGCCAGATACTGATGGGAAGTGGACCCAAAATCTCATGCTGGCTCTTCTGAGGCAAGACTAAATCTCTAATCCACTTACTAGGGACAGACATAATCACACACATTAAATACTTATTTTATGCTAGAGACTGTATGACTAACTTGGCTTGACATGTCTGATCTAAGTGTTTGTGTTTCACATAGTATTTTAGCCACGCTGTGAGCTGCCTGGATATTTGTCCTCATCTCTGCAAGGTGCTGCTGCAGATTCGGTGTCTCGGCAAGTATGCCTGCTCTGGCTGCTGTCACACATTTGACTACAGTGCATATATACCTTAAAGCTGTGGTTTTTTATTTCCATAGAGCATTTCCATTTAGGTTCACATTTAGATTCTTAGCTAGTATATCAGACAGCTCTAACTGGGTGTTTCTGCAGTTGTTTTAACAGTGTTTTTCTTTGTGGAGTGAGAGTCTCCGAGCACACCTCTAGGATAAAGATAAGATTTGAAATTGAGAGCCATATCATTTAAGAAAAATTCAAACTCTTCAAAAAGAAATAAACAGCAGGAATCATTTGATTTTCAAATCATGTTAGAGGGAAAAGTTTACAGAACAAGAACAAAACCAAAGCTATTTGTATGTTTGGGATTTTTTTGCCAGGCATCAGATTCAGGGTATCGAATGGATTATTATTGGTTCTTATCTAAGTTTAGAAAGAGCTGTGAATATATAATGAATACAACAGGGAGATTTCAGTGTTTATTGGTTTACTGGTTTATTGATGCTTCGCTTGCCTGTCTTTGCAAGTGGTGCCATTCATGAAGACTTGGCTAATCTCCAAAGACAGTCTAGATTTGTTCCATTTATTGCTCTTCTGAGTTTGCCTTTTGGCAAAAAGTCTCAGATCAGGAGCCGTTTGCATATCAAGGCTCACAGGTCTGCTTTGAAAAGCTGCCAGGTCTTGGAAGTCGTGAAGCCTCTCACTGTAAATGAAGGGAACAATAATTGAATGTATTAATTCTAATTCTTAATATTTTGTAATAGGCATTCTTAATTTTGCCATAACTTTGTGTAACTAAATAAAGATTACCATTGCATGCAGTGTTCTGGCTTTCACTAAGGGGAAGTACAAGGAAATACTGCAGAAGGGAGGTATTTTGGCCATAAAGTTACAACCGAGTTTAGGTTTATTAGGCAGATAAGAAAACAGCCAGCACAACACTGGTCGTGCTGCTGCTGATGTCCGTAAGCAAAGGTCAAGTGGAGCTGATTCATCTCTTCTAGAGGGTTCTGACGCTGCCACATAAATGATGGTTTATGTTGGTCAGTGGAGCAGGGATTGCTGCACAGCCTATTAACTACCAGTGCGGGAAGAAAATACCTTAAACATCTCTGCTTCTTGGGTGAATGCAATCTAGCAACAAAGAGAACAGCTGAGCAAGGACAGCTTTGGGTTTGATTCATTCAAACGGTGACTGTTGGCTGTGAGCAGGCTGTAAGCACCCTCACTTGGCGGTGGCCTAGGAAGAGTTAGTTAAGGATGGCTTTTACCTTCTGTAAGTGGCTAATTAGAAGTATCTCTTCTGAAGGAGCTTCAGCCTGCAAAGGGGGAGGGAAAGTGTTCTGGAAGGAACGATGAAGTGGTGTTGATGAGCAGAAAAAGTAAGAACTGGCAAATAGTGGGGGTTAGAAAGGCGCAATCAAATCTTCTAAAGGGCACTCTTGGGATGGAGAACAGGAGGGGATGGGGTTACTCTGAGCATAAGGATGTAGAGGACTAAGGACCTACTGGCATGGCTTGGCAGGGTGTGCCCAAACTCCTGGACAGGACCAGGCACGTGCCGCTTGCCTGAGGACAAGTGTTTCTCTTATACAGACTGGGAGGCAGGAGGATCGACTGATGGCACTGCTGGGGGAGCTGATCTGTGGTCATTCATAAGCATCTTTGCTGGCTACCTGTTTAAAACAAAATAGTGCTGCCTCTTTCCATTTTAGAAAGGAGCAACTGCCATCCAGAGGGACCTTGACAGACTTGAGAGGTGGGCTCGTGCGAACCTCATGAGGTTCAAAAAGGCCAAGTTGCAAGGTCCTGCACATGGGTTGGGGCAATCTCAAGCACAAATACAGGCTGGGCGGAGAATGGATTGAGAGCAGCCCTGAGGAGAAGGACTTGGAGGCGTTGGTTGATGAGAAGCTCAACATGACCCGGCAATGTGCGCTCGCAGCCCAGAAGGCCAACTGTGTCCTGGGCTGCATCAAAATGACCAGCAGCTCGAGGGAGGTGATTCTCCTTCTCTACTCTGCTCTTGTGAGACCCCACCTGGAGTACTGCATCCAGCTCTGGGGATTCCAACACAAGAAGGACATGGACCTGTTGGAGTGAGTCCAGAGGAGGTCCACAAAGATGATCAGAGGGCTGGAGCACCTCTCCTATGAAGACAGGCTGAGACAGTTGGGCTTGTTGTGCCTGGAGAAGAGAAGGCTTTGGGGAGACCTTCTAGCAGCCTTCCAGTACCTAAAGGGGGCCTCCGAGAAAGCTGCAGAGGGACTTTTGACAAGGGTATGTAGTGCTCGGACAAGGGGTAATGGCTATAAAGTGAAGAAGGGTGGATTTAGATGAGATCTAAGGAAGGAATTCTTCACTCTGAGGGTGGTGAGGCACTGGAACAGGTTGCCCAGAGAAGTTGTGGCTGTCCCAACCCTGGAAGTGTTCAGAATCAGGTTGGACAGGGCTTTGAGTGACCTGGTGTAGCGGAAGGTGTCCCTGCCCATGGCAGGGGGGTTGGAACTAGATGATCTCTAAGGTCCCTTCCAACCCAAACCATTCTATGCTTCTATGATAATTTCTGGGTGTCCAGCACCTCCTTCTGTGCCCAGATCCTTGTTCATGTGTCACAGGAGAGCTGGACTTACGGTTACTGAAAACAGTGGCACTGCTACCTCAAGTCAAGCACCTAAAAATCACTAGTCACTCTTCACAACTTATAAATTATTGATGAGTGGAGAACTCATCAGTTCAGAAGAGCAAGGGAAATAAAAGTCCCAGCTGTCTGGACTTGTTTAATATTTATCCCAGACCCATGCAGTGCTTCACCCTCTGAAGATCAATTCCGTTTTTTTCTCATTTGGTCCATCTTTGAGCCAAAGCGGAGGTGTTCTTTTAAGGGAAGAAGGGAAAATGAGGGCCATCAGCACGGAGCCCAATGGCAAGTGTGCATATTATTGTATTGCACTGTATGTTCTCTTAACAAACAATCCATAAATGAGCCTTTTCCTTTTCACTTTACTCTATAGCAGAGTTTATATTTTATAAGCTGACCAGGTTCTTTCTGTTCCCCAAATCCTCCTATTGTGCTGTAATTGCCTTCTTAAAATTTCCGTGAACATATATATTTATAAGATTCTCAATATGAAGTCCAAATAGTGACTATTCAGTTCCGTAGTCTATAGATCATCGCTCATATGCTTTTGAATCAGATATTGATGTTGCTCTATATTATAATGGGGTTATATTTCATTTTCTTAATGTCACATTTTTATTAATTTCTGATATTGGTGCCATACTAAATACCTAATTCATATGTAGGTCTAAGGTATGATTAAATATGCACTGAACAGGTGTGGCTTGCATCCTGATACCTGAAATGACTTATAATGTTTATAACCTCTCTCTAGATATAACCTTGTTACATGTACTATATTTCATGGCAAGTGTGTCATATTCCACTTTATGCTCTGACAGTGAGGTTCTTTAGTCTTCTTAAGGCATTTAAGCGTATTCTGTATTTTCTATCAGTCTACAAATTGCTGTTCCCTTCAGTTAATGTCTCTTTTTTTCCTTGCCTCAGAATTTGTCCCCAGTCTATGACAATATTGATTGTGTCACTCATCCTTTATTACCAAATGATTTTTGTTGCATTGGTAGGACTTACGTACTAATTGTAGCAGTCTCCTGGATCAGCTTTTCCAATGTGGCACTGATACAATGAAGGCAACGCTTAGGAGATGAATTCTAGCAGTGGAAGTTGGCTGGGCAGACTTGAAAAAGTGAAACCTAAAGTCTCAAACTCTGGAAGGCAAATAAAACCCCCCGAAATTTCAGTTCTTGTCATGTGAAGGACAGCCTGACTTGTGACTTAGGTATGTTGCCTATTGTTATTGCAATAATACTGTGGGAAATAATCCTGTAAGTGACTTTCCTAAAGAACTGAAAGCAGGAAAGATGTCTGAGTGCAAATGGATATGGCTCCTGTTAGTTGCCGGTGTGCAGAGAGGTCAAGGGAATTTGCTTTGTACAGGATACGGGTCATGAAGGCTTGCTGTTTCCTGCTTTGTGTGCTCTGCCCGACTTGGCATCTTCCTCTAAGATTAAGGGATGGTGCCAAGTAGCTACAGCCAAAATATCAATTGTGTATTTTGGAAAACTGAAACATTCTGATGAAAGACTGAAATAATTTTACTTTTAATAGTAGTTTTTTCATTAAGGATATAAGAAACCCAAGTCTTGCATAGGGAGGTGGTGTGGAACAGGGTCAACAACGTATAAAATTGTAAATTAGCTCAAATACAGAGCTAAATCTTTAGATTTTCTCTCTCTAACCTATTTTAATGGTCTGAGTGCTAGGTGCATAAAGTTTGCACTATTTTCCTCAGACTCCAAAGATGGCAAATGTTCTTATAAACCCTCTATTTTTCCAACGAGGAAAAAAAGTAGTGTAGTTTCACTTCAGTATCCCTTTAATGGCAATGATGAATCCTCTGGCACTCTTAACTAAGCGTTTAATGTCAAGTTTACCTTTCACCCTTAACTCATCTAGACATTAACTGATCTATAAAATTCACTTGAGGATTCATTGCCAATTATAAAACTCTTGTTCTGTATTGTGATTTTTTTTTAATATTAAAACATTTTAATCAGTAAAAGATCTTCACATCAAACAAATGCTAGATTAATGATCGACTGCTGATTTTTCTGGTTCATTCAGTTTTGCATTTTATTACTTTGTGGAATAGGAAGATAATAGCCAAATTCTTCTGTTGATGACACCAATGAAAACCCTGACTAATTGTTGCAGTGAATGGCACCGATCTGTATTTTCACACATCATTGAACAAAATAGGGTCCAGAGCGCGGAGAGAAAGGTAGCATGCAGGGGAAGCTATGAAGGATATAAGTGTCATAAAACTCAGAGCAACTGGGCTTAGTTAAAAAGCCTTGCCTTGCTACAGGCAGGACAGAAAGATGATCTCCACTCCAAGGCAACGTCGCGCATCTGGATCCTTTGCTGAATTCTGATGAAAATGGTGGTGGTTTGACTGGTCAGGCCAAGAGTCCATCTCCCCTGGGAGCAATGGCCAGCGTGGGGAGGACAGAGGTGGCTCACCCACAAACCGCTGCCCTGGGTGTGGGGCTGCCGGATCCTGCATCCTCCCTGCCACTAGAAGGAGGGAGCCACTATAGAGACAATTGCTGTCACCACTGCTGCTGGCATCTCCATCACACTCATGGCTACCTGGATGGTAAAACCTTATCTTCACATGCAGCAAAAGCCAAAAACTGAGTCACAGCTTCAGCTGTGGCCCCTTCTGTGTAGCTTGGCTTGCTCATCTCCCCAAGAGCCAACATTGCTGTCCATGGAGTCTCCACCGTACCTCCTGAGAAGAAAGCCTTCAGCCAGGGATGGGTTAGAGCAGAATCCCACTTCTTCCCCTTACTGCTGTCCTGTTCCTCCACCAATTCACCCTTTCCCCATACTTGTGTGCCATTTTCCCCTTCCCTTCTATACTCATCTGAGCCGTCAAGTCACATCACTTCTCTTTCACTCCTGCCTGCAGCCTGAGGACTTGGATCCTGTTCTCTCATCCTCTTCAAAATTGACCCTCCCTGCTCCCATCCTTGATTCTCAAAAATCTTCTCCCTCCCGAAACCATTCCTGAGTGTAATGTTTTGGCGGAAGAGTATCTGAAGATGGAGAGAGGGTTCCCACCATGCCTGCTTTGCCTGTGGGGAGAAGATACCAGGGAGGGGCTGCAGGAAGGAGAGTTTCTTACCCTGATGCTCATGTCTCTGTCCCTTGAGCATTGCTGCAGTTGCTGCCATCTTTGAGGCAACACTGCGAGATGCAGGGATGTTCTGATTGCTACAGGATCCTTATTTCTCCCTTCTGGCTCTTTGCCCTCTTCACACTCTGCTTTTTTCACTTCTCTTCGTGAATATTTGATTTTTCACTAAGTCCTTACCAAATCTTTTTCACCAAGTCTAAATACCCTGATGTCCCTCGCATCCCTTGGTGGGAAACATTTGATTTTGTTAGGGACAGGCTAATGCCCAGTGCTTAAGGGGCACTTCAGTAGAAGTGGGCTGGTACTGATGCTCTGGGAGAAAGCAGACTCAGGAAGTTATCATGGAAGAGCAAAAAATCAAATCCCCACCTCCAGCTAGAATGAGAGGAAAATATGGAAGACTTTTGCTCTGCGTTTCAGTAAAAGTTTGCTGGCATGTTTTGTGGACTTGGAGGCAGACGTCATGGTAAGATTAAAAAGAAAAAAAAAGAAAAGCGAATTGCCCAGATGTCTGAAGTCAGAGGAAAGCTGCTATTTGGGGACCCTTGATAGGACAGGAAGGTTTAATGAACCGCTGCCTGACTGACAGTGAAGTCCCAGTATCTGTTACTGCCCGACCTCCGGCTCAGTCAGGTGTTAGCCCATTACATTAGCTTTCATATGCATAACCCTCCCCATCCTTGTAGCTCTAATATTATTTGAAAGGAACTGAAGTGAAAATACTGTCAAGACCCCTCTTTACCTTGAGGAAGGAGTAGGAATAAACGATGTGAGAAGCTGTATTTGCAATGAATCACTCCCAGAAAATAGCTTATTGCAGAGAGAGATCTATGAAAGCGAGCCCAGGATGAAGAGCACATGTATGAGACCACCAGGTCTATTAACTGAGGTTGTCCGAGCACTGAGGTAAGAATCAACAGGAGAAGATTTTGCACTTATTGCCGGGAAAAAATGTCAGTGTCCCCTGGGGAATTCTAACTGCCCTTTGATAATAACTGCTAAAACCCAGTGCTTTCAGGATTTGCAGGTGCTGTGCCAATCTAACGCATGTTTTTTTCTCACCTGTAATGTAGATTTCAGTCTATATTTTTTCTTAAAGTTCCTGTAACTGTGCTGCTAGAAAAAACACATTTAACCAGCAGACATCAGTTACGTAGTTTTGCAATGTATCATTCATACAGAGCATTAAACATAAAATGGGTTTACTCCTGATCTGAAACATTCTGAATAATACATTTTTAAACGCTTTTGTGTTTTCTGGAAAATGAGGCCACAAAGGTAATTTAGATGTTTCTTTATGATAGTTTATCTTGGTATTTTGAAGAGTATTTTGAAGAGGGGTATCACTGTGTGAAGGCTTAAAAAAAAAGAAAAGAAAAAAGGGAAAGCAAAGCATTGTAACCTCTATTTGTAGTGGTTGATGACAGTGACTTGGAAATGTTAAACATGAAAAATAAAAGGGCTGCAGTGTTCTGTGATAGTTCTGTGTATTTTATTGACAAATGCTTTGATGTTGAAAACTCCCATTGTGATATTTTTTCAGAATGGAACACTTTATTTTTTTATTATCCAAACTGCTTTAAAAATATTTCATTTTTTCCATTTTTACAGTTTAGGTAGTACTACAATAACAATGTTTAGGGGAAAAAAAAAGCTAAACACTTCTTGTAGGGGCCAGAGACTTTTATGAGAGTGAATGTCTGCAATATTAACAATCTATTTTTCTTTGAAATGGGGAAGAAGAAACAGTCATTCTTGAGCTTTACTGGGGAAAGGGCAATTTTGCGTTGGGCAACTAAAATACAGGTTGTACACCCATGTGTCAGTGAAATAGATTCTGTAGCTGCTTTTCAGCTGTTGCGTACTCAGGCTATGCTAATACCATGAGTTTCTGGAGCTTCCCCTGCAATGCTGTAGACTTACGTGAGCTACAGTTACACTACCTACTTCTTGATATTGCTGGGCTTAAGATCATTGTGGGTATGTCCTCTGTGCTTACCAGTGTCTTAATTAAGTGTATTTTGCCAGTCTGTATGGAGCTTTGTACAGCTTTCTCTCAGACTAGGAGCTTGAAGCCAGCTTGAATATGACTGCTGTATGCTGCAGTCTGGTAGTGTCTCCGGTACAACTGCCTGTCGTGAAACAAGAGTTGTATTTTCTCACCTTGTTATTTGATGTATGTCAGAGCTGGCAGTTCAGCTGAAGCCCTTTGTGCTGGGAGAAATTGGAGTTGGTTTTGTTAGGTTTTTGGCTCCAGCTGGGAGTGTCTAAATGTTTCTAGAAGGAAACGACAGTTTTGCTACATGCTCCTCTTAGATCTTAGAGCATCTTGGAGTTCCCCAAAGTCAGAAGAGTTGTCCTGGCTTTATACTGGTGTTCTTGTTCTTTTGTACTCGAGCTCTGTGTAGGTTTTGAATGGCTGTAGATGTAGAAGATTTTATCCCCCAAGATGTTCTTTTCTTTGTCTGCAGAAGTTTCTCTCTTTCAGAGAAGATGAGTACATTACCCTGCCTAAATAACATGTCTTTGAGATTGACTGTGAGAGTATACCGTGAGGCATGCACTAAAGACACTATAAATAGTGAATCATCTGTCGCAGACAAACCGGCTTCTATAATGGAATCAGTTGGATAGGTGCCATTTATCCTTATCATTTTTCTACTAAGAGTTTTACATTAGGGGAAAAAGACATGAAGAAATGTTTTCTAGCTGCTTGCCCATCATCCTTGAACCAAGATTTATACAGGAACTGATCTTTGTATCTTTAACATTTATTGGTATTAACAACATAGGAGTGTAATAAATAGTTAGACTCACCATTTTTTTTGCAAGATATTAAAAAGGTCAGGAATGATTTTTTTTTCTTTTTTTTCTTTCTTCGTGGAAGTCACAAGGTCATATATCAAATAATATTTGGGAGGAATATCAAGAAAGCTAGAAAAGCTGCTGCCTTTCCTATTGAGCTATTTAGCATGCTTTACTAATGAGTTACAGTGAAAGAAGCCAGGTGAATGAGAACACAATTATTTACACTGGATTTGCAACACTAGATGTGTAACAGCTACACCAGCTTAAGAAGCACCCAGCTGCCTCCCTTTGTCTCGGTCGGTGAATTCCCACCTGTGCTGTGGTTGTTGGTGCAATTGTTTGAGGCAGCAGAATAAATTAGAGCAATAAAATGATCTGAGTGAAGTAGGTTTTAGCCTGGTATTGATCTGCACTGTGGCACCAGAGCGGGGTGGCATCACTGGGAGGTGGCAGACTGAGAAAGAAATGGGAGTGAACATTTGAGAGCAGGGGAGAAGACTAGAATCTTCTTAGATTAATTTTGGCATAGTCTTGGTATGTCCAGACCTGGCATAAATAATTAGTACCAAATGAACTAACTGTATAACTTGTCTTTCATTGTCTCGTCCGGTTTCCTATTTTATTGGTCCGTGTAGCTCAGAGTGAAAAAAACCCCAGCAATTTGTCTCTAAATGGCATAATTGTTCACCATACCATTACTATGCATTAGAGTTAGTTAGCTTTAACAGCCTGATGAAGAAAGTGGTAGGAAAACCTGGGTGAGAAAGATTCAAAACCAGCAACGGCAACAGGAGGGGAGGAGCTACCTCCAAAAACTAAGGTACTGTAGAAAGCTGAATCTCAAAAAGAGTCAAGACTGATTGTCTGGCAGGAGAAAGACAAGGAAAAAACAAAATGTGAGATGCAATAAAAACCCAATGATGGTAAAAGTAAAACAAAATGGTTTTCTGACTTAAGATCAGTCATTTTATTGATTTTTAAAATAAAAGCTGTATTTTATTATGTGTGCCTGTATATACCAGCCAAAACCTAAAACCACAAATGCTCATATAGCCTCAGGCAGCCCCCAGCCCCCTGGCCAATAACTCTTGCCTGGCTCGTGCTGCAAGTGCAAGAGTGTGTGTACTCTGTTTGCAAGGTCATTTATCAACAAAATCCCAGAGAACTGGATGAAAAGGGTCAAGAATAAGCTCTTTTGGCCCTATGCTAGGCAAATCACTGAACTTTTCATAAAAATCAAAACAATTGCAAAAAATCAGGGTGAAAGTTTAAAAAGAGCCAGTCCAAAGACACATGATTACCACTCTGTGTCTAGAAGCTGCTTCCTAAATTTTGTTCTGCAGCAGTTGTTAAACACTAAGCTACCGCTGCTGCTCAGATTTGTCTGATAGAGGAAATCTCCTTTCAAACAAAGCCATGCCAAAGACCATGAAAGAAAAATAAAGACAGATGGCTCTCACTTAGGGTGTCTAGAAAAAAATAAATCCCTTAATATGGTAATTTCTTTATTTCTATGAATCGTATAATTCCATTGCCTTCAGTGCAATTACACCAATGTACGCCCACTAAGCATTTTCATAGAGTCATAGAATCATAGAATGGTTTGGGTTGGAAGGGACCTTAAAGATCATCTAGTTCCAAGCCCCCTGCCATAGCCAGGGACAGCTTCCACTAGACCGGGTTGCTCAAAGCCCCATCCAACCTGGCCTTGAACACTTGCAGGGATGGGGCATCCACGGTTTCTCTGGGCAACCTTTGCCAGTGCCTCACCACCCTCAGAGTGAAGAATTTCTTCCTTAGATCTCATCTAAATCTACCCTCCTTCAGTTTAAAGCCGTTCCCCCTTGTCCTAGCACTACATGCCCTTGTCAAAGTCCCTCTGCAGCTTTCTTGGAGGCCCCCTTTAGGTACTGAAAGGCTGCTAGAAGGTCTCCCTGGAGCCTTCTCTTCTCCAGGCTGAACAAGCCCAACTCTTTCAGCCTGTCTTCATAGCAGAGGTGCTCCAGCCCTCTGATCGTCTTGTGGCCCTCCTCTGGACCTACTCCAACAGGTCCATATTAAAAAGCGCTGGTTCCAATACCGACCCCTGAGGAACGCCACTCATCACTGGTCTCCGCTTGGACATCGAGCAATTGACCGCAAATGTTTGAGTGCAGCCGTCCAGCCAATTCCTTATCCACCAAGTGATCCATCCGTCAAATCCATGTCTCTCCAATTTAGAGACAAGGATGTCGTGCGGGACAGTGTCAAATGCGTTGCCCAAGTCCAGGTAGATGATGTCAGTTGCTCTTCCCTTATCCACCAATGCTGTAACCCCATTGTAGAAGGCCACCAAATTTGTCAGGCACGACTTGCCCTTAGTGAAGCCATGTTGGCTGTCACCAATCACCTCCTTATTTTCCATGTGCCTTAACATAGTTTCCGGGAGGATCTGCTCCATGATCTTGCCGGGCACAGAGGTGAGACTGACTGGCCTGTAGTTGACCAGTAAGTCCAGCTCTGCAGTGAGTGAATCTTCTGATAACGAATTTGAGAGTTGTGATTCAATACCTCACGTTCTCTTTGATGCTGAAATACTCATAGCACATCTAGAAATGCAGGGTACTTGGTCCTGCCAAACAGCACTTGCATTTGTTGAGGAAGTTGCTAATATAATTGCAGAAGGTGAGATGGGTTAAAAGTCTGCAACAATTGATCACTTTAGGGATCACCTCTTTAGGGAGGTGAGAAAGGCATCTGCAGGCACCAAGTCTAGTGGCACTGCAGAACTGTCTCCACTCCACCCTGGAGATGTGATTCACTATCCAAGTGTGGCTGCAGTATCTGTACACTGCTGTGAACATGATCACGATTTGGCCTGTAACCAGTTATTGGTTGAGAAAGGTGGAGTTACTGGACATCTGTGCTCATTTGGAGCAACTTCTGACCAGTGATGTGGTGGGTTAGGAAGGAATTTGGCCTGTAGCCACTTGTTGATTGAGAGGTGTGGAGTTAATCCCACTAATTGTTCTAGCGCCCTAGGACTGGCTCCTGTTTCCCTGACGAATTTTCATAACAGTAGTCCTCTGTGGGAGTTGCATGAATATCTACAAAATGGTTGGAGACAGAGCAAACCAAAACCCTTTCTGCGTTTTGAAGAGAAAGATCATTCAATACAATCCAGCCCTCTGCAGTTTTGCTGTTGACCACCGGGGCTCTGTAGGTCATAAATTGAAAACTTCTGCATTTGGTCACGCACTGTAGTCTTTTAGTAGCCTTTTCAATTTGTTTCTGGGGTTCATATTCCTTGTGCTTGTACATGAGTCTTATGTTGGTGTTGGACTGCGTACGGTATTTGAAGAGAATGGCAGAAAATCTGAACACCTTAATATTTCACTTCAGACTAAAATTTGTCTGGTTCATACATTTCATAAAAACACCATTTGAAAGTTAGCCTTGTGCTGAATGAAAACTGGATGTATTGGAAGTGAAGAGAATAATCTAATGATTTGGTTTATCAGAGATTTACATATAACTAGTACAAAAATAGGCATTTATTGGTGGTTTAGCTTATGTAAAAAAAACAACCCAACCCAGAACTCAAAGAAGAAAATTAATAGAATTTCCAGGGACTGGAGAATTTTTCTTAATTTTGAGTGGCCCTTGTACCAAGAACTTACTAGGGTATTTCTCAAATGTATGCAAATGACCAAAATAAAGCTAAAGACTCTTTGAGTAGAGTTAAGACATGACTCGGGATGACTGAGATTATTACTTGAAACCAGCTTTTTTCCCTGTTAAATACTGAGGGCAGTGCCCTAGGACCCCAGTGAGAGCTTGTTGTATTCAGTCTTCTTCTTGCCACTAACGGTCTGTGTGCTGAGCTGCAAAAAGGTACTCACATATGGTAATAGGTCATGATAGAAAATCCTACATGAAATTCTTATTAAAACAGAGATTGCATGCTTAAAAACTGAAGGCCTTACTCAACTCAGATTGGAGCTTTGACTTCAAATGGAAATGGAATAGAAATCATTCCATGGATTTCTGTTAGAACTGACACTTGACCAAAAGGGCTCTGGACAGACCTGAAAGTAATCAGGCATTGCTTTCTGGCTGGTAGCAGAACGAACAGGTAAGTAAAAAAGAGTCATGGATGAAAGGCGAAAAAAGCTTCTTTCCATTTCACAAGATAGTAGTATTTGTAGGTACAACTACAGTATCCTTGAGTAAGAAGAATGGAAATGTTTCCTAGATAGTGCCTTAGACTTAAATTAAACTATGCTTTGCCCAGGGAACAAGTAAACTGAAACACTTCTTTCTTAACCATGGGCTGTTTTGCTTGGCAAACTGCCCTGCTTTTTAAATGGGTGAAACACTTGATAAAACTATTCTTTAGTCTGGTAGTGCTTCAATAAAATTAACCCATTAGTCAGGTGAGAACAGGCTGTCAGTCTCCTGGGCAGTGATGTGACTGGCATTACCCGTTGACTGCATCAGGCTGATCACTTTTTGTACTTCCACTATTCTGTATCACAAGAGAAAGCGAGTGTCGCGGACCAAGTGCTGCACTTCAGTCGGAGTTCAGGGAGACCCTCCCGTCAAGTCATGAGGTTTGGAAAGGACCCCCTTGCTTTCCAAAATCCTTCTCAGAGAGGAGTCTAGGTGCGGCTGGATCCAATCCTAGTCCCAGATTTGGTCAACAGTTTATGTCTAAAGGAGTATATCATGTCCTGAGAGGGCCGTCCTGGACGACTCACTTCGAGATAACCGATGTTCAGGATACCCTTGGGCTAAATTAAGGTGACTTAACACCAAACATCGATAGAAAAGTTTTATTCATGGCAGAAGCTATGTAAACCTTGAATCATATAAAGCGATAAGCTCTTTAATCATTGAATCATATAAAGGGCTGTAACTGTTTGTAACATATGGAAAAGAGAGAGACAGAGTAAGATATAGAAAGATAGAGGTAGAGGAAGGATAAAGGTAAAGGAAAGATCACCACCCTGGGTTCCAGCGACGTCTCTGGTCCGGTTCCATCAGATGGTGGGCGCGCACACCCAGCGCCTCTGAGTTGGGCTTTTTATAGCTCCAGTCCCACTGCATATGCTAATGACTTCTCACGCATAGTCTGTTGTTCTCGAACCTTCTGAAAATGGGTTGTGGGGTTTGAGGGGTTGTGGGGTTTGAGGCTGGTGATTTCGGTGCCTCCCCCCGCCCCTTCCTGTCAGGGATGCAGGGGCGATGCTGTCTCAAGCTTGTTTGTTTTTTGAAACAATTACCCAAGATAAGGCCCAGAAAAGCACTATCCTGCCTCCGCAAGATCTTCCTTTCCAGTTGCACCTTATCCTGTTGGTGTGTTAACATTCCTTCCTCCTTTGCTGAGTGTTTGAGACAATAATTCATTCAGCTTCTCAGTTTCTTACACCACCCGCAAGGTCCTCCTTTGCCGAGTGTTTGAGACATTAACTCTTTCAGCTTTTCAGTTCCTTACAGTGAGCAATTGCAAAGTTATTTTTATGCTGGCGCAAAGGTAATATCTCACAAGGGATGCTTCTCCTGATATTTATTTTGCTTATCTGAAGCAAAATGTCCTACTGCAGAGCAGAGCAACCACTAGCCGTGTTTCTGCACCATGGATGAATGTGTCAGTCAAGATAATGACTATTCCAACGCAATCTGGTCTCTTTGTCTTGCCATCCCCTTATTCCTTGACCTGCTATCATACCCACACCTGGAAAATTTAGGTCAGCCCGGCTCCTTTCAGGCAAAATGAACCGAGCAGTGTGCTTCTGTAACTACCCCCACGCTACTAGCAGGGAATGGGGCTCCGTTTCTCACTGTGTGAGGAAGGTTCTCAAACTTCCCTGCCTTGTGAGTCATCGTGGAGAACACCGGCATGAAAGGTTGCATGGCTCCCACACCCACACGCCTCCAACCTCTCTTGTATAGACTCCCTATTAACGGAGAGACTGCATTAAAAGGACTAGACCTTCCCTCAGAGGATCAATTAGCAACCTTAAAATAGAATAAAAGAAGACAGAAGCCCTTGTAGAGCCCTTCTGTTAGTAGCTCTCCTTCTCGTAGAAAAATCCAGGAGTAAGCAAGTGCCTGACAGCTGATGGAGAGCTTTCTGTCCTCATTCCCCTTTTAACACTTACTTCACTGTAATTACTGGAGTGTTACTGGTCGCAGCAATCCAGTTAGAGTTGCAGCAGCGCTTCTATTAACAATTTCTATTTCCAAGGCTTTTCAACGCAGCTGTAAATACTTGCTAACAGATACAGTTTGGCACACAGGCCTTACTCAAGGCAGAAAGTTCAGAATGATTTTTCTATGCAATTGTTCTAAATCTCTGTATTTCATGACTGCATAAGAAAAATACAAGTTTTGCTGATCTAGTACGACAGTTTCTGCGTCTATGACTTTGAATGAAGAGTTCAGATATAAAATCCAATCTAACCCTTGGGTCTGCCAGAAATACCTTATTATCCCTACCAATCAATTGGTAACATCTTGGGAAATGCTAGTGTTTTGATAATTAAAAGTTAACATGCAGCTGTGAAAGAATACCAAAACCTTTTTGAGAAGTATAGCAAAGGCAGAAGGCTTAAAGTACCCCTGAAAATGTCCAACCCAGAATTCCTTATTTAGGAATTAATCAAAATAGCTGAATCTAGGTCATAACTAGATAGTGTTGCTCAGTGTGTCTTCAAAATTTCCTGCTACATTATTTTACTTTCTTATTCATATCATTGCCCTCCTACAATTGGCTTCAGGTGTTAAGTTTCTCAAAAATGTTAAATGTATTTTTCAACACACTTTGCTATCAGTAATTTGACGCAAAGGACATAATGCTAAGATTTCATGAAATACCTCTGACTTCATCACATTTCGTTATATAACATTTCATAGAAGAGAAAAATGATAAAAATGTCTCGATCCAAAAAGTAGTTTGAATAAGTTGCAGATTTGTGTATGTTGAGCTGCCCTTACACAGCTTTGATTTGTGTGACCAGCACTTACTCAGCAGTTCAGTATAACTCTTATTGACCTTGGCAGCTGTCACATCGCTTGCTGGATTTTATGTGGCTGGAGGTGTCAATGTTCAGGGGGAAAGATGTGCAGAATAAGCGTGGTTTTATTTGCAGGCGGGAATGAGGTAGAACCAAACCTGCATTTCCAACAGCATTATTTCACAGATGACAGTCACAGGAGACCTGTGACCAACTTTAACCTTTTAATAGTACGCATAAATTAAGGCTACGAGAGAATACTGAGCTGCCAATTATAGAAGCTGTAGTTCTAGGGTCTTTGATTAGCATATTCTTCCCTACCTGCCCCATGACAAAAATGAAAACCAAAGGCTTTTTCTGAGAGCAGAAACTCATAGAAACTTATCTCCAAATAAATATAATGTGCAAAGTAGATAACTAAAGCTTCCATTAGCTACTAAATACCCAGAGTGAGAAGGTGGAGCAGAACGTAGCCTAACAGTCCAGTTTCCTTTCTTCCCTAACAAATACCTGATACTTTTTTTGGCCTACAGCCCCTTGTACAGAATGCAAAGAACTAAGTCTGAGATTGACCTTCCCCAAGGCAGTCAAGTTCATCCTGAATCCTTATCTGCATAATGGTTCTGCAATAAACAGATGTGGCTTAGCAGTATTTATAATATAAAATATAATGCTTTCCAAATGTCTTGGATGTCCTCTCGAGAGCGTCCCAGGGTGAGTTTGAACTTCAAGTTTGAATGCTGTTGTACCTCAAGGATTTCTTTGGGAACACGCGTCTAGGCAGTATGTAAGATCCTCAGCGTCCACAGCCTGCTCTGAACTTTGTGTGAAAAAGCTTACTTCTCCCCAAACTGAGCTCTGGGGGTTGTGTCCCCTTCTGATGCCTGGAGCTATGCGCTGGGGGCACAGGGTAGCCTGACCTCACGTGTTGACTCTTAACCCAGCCCTGCAAGAGACTTGCATGAGCAAGACCATTTATGCTCATAACAAGGCTTCATGGAACAAATATAAGAGTGATGATCCCCATGGCTTGGGAAAAAAAAATAAATCCACTGTGAACCATTATACTCACCTTCATTTTTCTGGCAGTTTTATCTGGGAGGTGTATCATGTACTTCTTGTCTACTATTAGAGCACTTTGTTTGCAAATGAGGTTTTGTGTCAGAGTGCCTAGTTTATAAGTGAATGTTAGTACATGAATAAACTATTTGAGATGTGAGTCGCTATATAGCTGAAACCTTGTGCTTATTCTGACTGTCTCTGGCTTCAGTTACAGTGTTTGGAGTGCGGATGAGCTGCTGGAGTAACCGAGCACAGAGTATCAAAGGGTTAAACTCCTTCACAAAACTCTCCGGTATTGCAGCCTCTCTTCCTTGCTCTGCTGATTTTTTTTCTCTTTTTTTTGCTGACATATTTTTCATTCTGTGGAGCAATCTGACCTGCGAGTTCACGGAACCCGCTACTGGGCATGAAATATGCCTGAGCAATGGCTTGTGGCTGTTGCCTGCAGAAGTTGCCCACGGAAATGCCCTCAGTGTTAGCTGCTGGAGCATCGTGCCAGCTCCTGCAGTAACTCTTGGTGACAGATGTCACCTTTTTGGAATGGTCAAAGCAATCTGTGACACTTTTGTTTTGACCTTGTATTGATTAGGCCTTTGTTTTTTTAAGGTTCTAGCAAATAACAATGCTAATCCAGATAAACCAAGTCACAACTGAAGGTCAGCATTATCTAGATGCCAGCCTCCAGCCGCTTCCTGATGGGAACTGAAATGGTACCAGAAAGATTGCTTATGACTTTAGCGTACTTTTATGAAAGGCTTATTTATTGATATTCTCTAAATGCTGATTTTGACCGCTGCAGTTAATTGTGCATGATTTCCCAAAAGATGTAAAAATGCAACAATTCATTTAAATATGGATAATTTAAAAAAATTAAAAGCTGCAGACTGATTTCAGTCTGTGTTACACCAAGTCATTTTTCTTGGATCCAGTGTTTAGGTAGTGTTTTTTAAGCAAGTATAGAATAAAAAGCAAAATAGCATGAAGACACCAAAGTTGACACCGTAAGAAGCCATGTAGGGGTCGGTGCAGGTGAGCCACTGATTTCTGCTAGAGGGATAAAGCTTAATAGTTCCACCCTGTGTTATAGTTTTGGTATTTTTAATGGCAGATATTGATCTAGTTTTAGTGGCTGTGTTGTGAGAAGAAGTATCTAAACCCTGTCCCTGCAACCCCAAACATGTCTGTCTGTCGTATGAAGGTGAGAGAATTGGAGACTGATATGGGGTTTTCACACTATTTCATTGGAACTAAATTTTCATTGACCTTTGGCAGAGAAGTTTCTTTAACTACAGCCTGGTTTTTTACTTCCCGAAGAGTTGGAAATCAGAGTTAATGAGTGTATATTGAGGTGAGACACCCTGGTGCCCTTTTCTTGGAAACATGCTACCCTTTCTCCTTAATGTTACAGGGTGGCTATTAGGAGCAGCTCACCAGTGCAACAGAAAGGAAGAGCAAAGCAGTTGTTCTCTCCCTTGCTCTCTTCTGGGCAAGAAATTTTCAGTCTAATCCTAGTTTTAGGTTGGAGTTTTTTTGCTTGGTTTTGTTGTTTTTCTTTTTTAATCACAAAGAAAAGTTTTAAAGCACATTCCCTAACACCAACATATACAAACTTATAAAAGTTTTAGGATGTACAGCTGGCTGAACTCATGGACTTCAGTTGCCTTGTTTTAGTTGCCACATTCAAACATTATGGCTTGGGACGCTTTTCTGCCCTTCTACTATGAAAACAATGCTACTTCTACCCTCTCTAAGCTCCTATATGTATTCCTTGGATATTCAAGGCCATGAAAAACAGAGTGGGAAATACTTTAAGCCTTACAAGATTTGCTGTGGCTTGTTCTAAGACAAGAGCTTTTCCATTTAATATTGTACATTGCTTTATGTTGAAGGTGTACACCAGACACTCAATCAGCAACCTCCACTACAGCTGCTGAGTCAACAAAGTATAGAAGCAGAGGGCGGCTGTGTCATACTAAATAGTTTTCTTTGCAGATCCTTTCCTTCCTGAGTCTCTTTGTACCCCCGATCTTATCGATTTTATCGGCTCTGCTAATTTAGCAGTCCTTTGGGCTGATGATCATAATTATAACACACAGCACAGCTTGAGTACACAGGTCCATTGCATTTTCGGCTGTCCAATGGCAAATAAACATACTTTTGGCAAGTAGTGCTTCTTTAATGCCTTTCACTGGTTGCTACAAACCCTGAAGAGCTATTGCAGTATTATGCAGAAAAGGGAAGTTATTCTGTATTAAGTTCAGCTCCATATATTTTTGCATGGAGCTCTAAAATCATTGGAAGACTGAGTTCTATTGATGCAGATGGACATTGACAGGATTCAAGATAATTTTTATTGTGCTTACCTAACTACAATCTCTTTATTGTTACTAATGAGGTAAATATTTATGCTTGATTTTTCTTCGACAGCTATCTTGGAGTAGCTGTGTCATACCGTTGGCGGAGTATATTTTAAATTAAGATGTTTGTTTTAAAAAGTTCAGTGGTAAAATATAACTGCAGTGCAGAAAGTTGCATATATTATCAACAGTAATTGGAAATAATTATAGAGTGCTACACTAGAAAATTGTGATGAAAGACCACTTTGATGAATGACAAATGAGCTGTTCAAAGTTCAGGTAATGCCAAAGGTAAGGCTGCGTGGGCAAGGTTAATTGTCTTCATTTGTGCACATGCACTGCAAGTATTAATGATCCCCCCCCCCTTGCACCTTGAAAGTTTTCTGCTGCAATCAGGGGGCAAACCTCGTACTTATTTTATGCCTGCCCTTGAAGG
Organism: Phoenicopterus ruber ruber; assembly: GCA_009819775.1. NCBI lineage: Eukaryota > Metazoa > Chordata > Aves > Phoenicopteriformes > Phoenicopteridae > Phoenicopterus > Phoenicopterus ruber. The sequence continues at coordinate 36,665,583 of CM020220.1, forward strand.
AATAAAACCCAGTATCATTAATTGCACCTGGGGTTGCAGTGTCCTCTGGTGCAGGCACACAGATTCTGTTCCTACCCCAGTATGGCAACAGAAGCGGGACAATAACCAAAAGCCCTTATTTTCATCCTTATGTATTCCTGTCTCAGTCGCTCTTTCCTTAAATTAGCTGGAAGGTGGAATAAATAATTCTGCTTTGCAAAATAAATGTTGTGACTTCAAGGGATTTGTGTTTTCCCTTTCTGGCGTGACATTGCAGCCCTCTGCCCCGGGGCAGTTTGCCGGCGGTGGCCAGGGCACTCGCCGGGGTGAAGCCCTTGCTGCTGGGCAGCTGATCTGCGACCGCTCAGGTGAGGGTGATGGCCACCAGCTGCTGACTGCTCTGGCAGGTGGCTAAAGTTTTGATGACAGAACCCACCTTGGGTCCAGGAATTCAAGCTTTTAGCATTCCTGATGAAGTCCACAGGGACTTTACAGAATTAGACAAAATTCTCTCCTAAATTACCCTTTTAATTAATTTAAAAATAACATGCAGTCAGTTCTGAAGTAGAACAGGTACTTGGAGGCAAATAGTGATGAGGAATTTAGTGGTCCAAGATACATCTTTAGGATACAGTGAGGAGGAGTGATCAGTGTTGGGAAACAACTGATGTGATCAGTTTTAGCAGCATATTTTTCTGTCAGTTTTATCCATGCAGCTCTTTAGATAAAATAGATTTAGTGGGAGTTTTGGGCATACCATGATTCATCAGGCTAGAGCACTTAAACATGTCTCAACAATTTGTTTTTACTTTAAACAGTATTTAAACTCAATCTTTCAAGTAGGTACAGGCATTATTTTTAAGTCATTTAACACTATGCAAAATTTTCTTACGGTTTATTTCTAGCTATGGTACCAAAATCAGTTTGCTGCCTGAACATCAAGTACTGTTTGATCTAACATGGCTTTATTGGATGAAGATTATACTGTATGGTAGGTCTACTATGGTGGAAAGCCTTTCTTTCTTGTAGACAAATATTTAGTATCTGAACTCACTTGTAAAGCTCACTTCACAAGAGAGATGCTTCAGAGAAAAATGTTATCATCACCGCCAACGTGACTTTACATGCAAGTAAAGTGCTGAAGTGGAAACTCTCTCTAGGAAAACACGAATAGAAATAAATTATCAGTATTCCTAATGTTTTCTCTTGGATGTGATCATAAGACAAGCCTCAAGCTGGGATAGTGCATTTCTGGCCAATCTTGCTTTTGTTTTATTGGGATGCGACTGCCGAGTTTTTGCCACTGCTGAAGGCTGCAATTAGGTCCGAGTGATTTTCAGTCTCCTTGGCCTTCACTTGATTTGTGGACTGTCATGGTACAGTCTGAAATGTAACAAACTGATTAACTATAAGGAATTTTTGGGCCACAGTATGCTCTATATTTTCCAGTTAACCTTTTACTAAGTACGAATCTACTTGGAGGCCGATAGACCTCAATTAATTATTAGCTTTTATTGATCACTATAGGAAGTCTGAGGTATAATTCCTTCCTTTTTTTTTTTTTTGCTGACTTGCCTGTCTGTGTGAGTTAAAGCTTTGCAGAAGAAGAATCCATGCAATCGTGACATACATGGGAGCAAAAAGAAGTAGTTTTTCAAGAATGTCCTGCTGTGGCATTATCTCCTCCTCTTTCTTCCACTGTGGAAGACAGCAGCTGAACTTGCACTCTGTGAGAGAGCTGAGAAGTCGGGCTCTTTCATACGACCCACAACCATTCCCAGAACTGTCTGAAGGGCAGAAGGTGATTTTTTTTTTTTCTCCTTTTAGCTGGACAACAGGATGCAGACAGCTTAGTACAGATTTAGGTTTTTTGTGGACAGTTTCCCAGGCAGCAAGGTACGCTGTCCATTTTTAGCCCTACCTTGTGTTTGCATCCCTACAGATTCCAAATGAGCAACGCATGCCTGAAGTTCGGAGTAGCAGAGAAACTACCTGATACAAATGAGGTTTCCTCTCTCCTTTCTTTCCTGCCTGGAAAGATCTTAATGCGAAGGATCATCTTTGTTTTTATGGGACAAGATGTGCCTGGCTGTTCTGCAGGATTATTTATGAAGTGAATGCCAACAGCAGAGTTAGCCCTCCGAGGATCAGTGTTCAGGTCTGAGCTGCTACCTTGGGCACAGCAATAACATCACTGTCAAAAAGTGGGGATTTTTTTTCCCTTCAACCTACACATTTCTAGTAGGATATCTTTTCTATTACTTAAATTTTTGTATGCATATAACTCAACCAGTGCACTATGCAATCTTCTTCAGCATTAGGTCTTTAAATGCTTGGCAGTTCAACTCTGGAGGAAGTGCATGCATCGAAACATTTTCATAGAGGGAAGAAAGGTTTCTGAATATTATGGCTGTGTTGAATCTGTAGCAGCTATTACTCACTGCAGGGAAGTCCTCGGATGCTGTTGAATACAGTTCAAGGAAGAGTTGTCAGAATTATTGATGTTCAGACCAATAAATGTCTGGCATTTACCACTTGAGAGGATGGACACTCTTTACCTTCTAGGTATGTTGCAACTAAAAACCTCGTGCAACCACTGCTCACAGAGGAGATATTTGAGTCAATGTTAACTTCAAAGGTATTACTCACATAAGGAAATGAGATTTAGTTAAAGGTTTATAAATATGCTATAATGAGACCATTAATTGTCTCATCTTTTTGGCGCAGCAGTTGAAATTGCCTGTTCCTATAAGTACACATTATTTCAGTTTCATGTTAACAATTGTCTTGCTTCAAACTGAGATCGTTTGACATATGCAATGCTGGCAATCTAGAAATAAGGCCAATCTAAGAAGATGTGGATTGTGCATGTTAGTTAATTTCCAGATGTCTTTTGCTTCCTTATTGCAAAGAAGTATTTTTGACAAATATTAAAATTGTGTATTTCCACCGGCTAACAGATTTACTGGATGCCAAATGGATATTAGATCTATTTCCTATTAAATGAAGAAGAATGAATCTGAGTACACAATGAGACTAGTGAGCAGCAGTGCTTATTTTTAGATTACACTTTTAAAGCTAAACACTATCTTTAAGTCCAAGAGGAAGGTGCCATTTCTTTCATTACATTTTTACACTTGATTTCTTTTGGCAGGTTAAGACAGCAACTTTACATGAAATGGGTGATTGGCTGGGAGATTGTGAATCCTGGTTTCCAGGTTATTTCATTTCTAATAAATCATTTATAGAAAAAGTGGTCTTCTGAAGTTGTCTCATTAGTCTTCATTTTTTCCTTCTTTTCTTGATTTGCTTTTAAAAAGACTCTGTGTTAAATAACCGTCATCCTTCTGTTCAAATTCATGGGTGCAACTAACCCCTCAAAACGAGCAAATGACCACTGTTTGATCACTGCTGTGGTTAAGAATTTAGCTTTCACTATAAATATAACTCTGAAATCTTTGTTTCTAAGCCTAGAGATGGGTTCCTGCCCCATATTAAGGTCCCCTTCTGCCTCCCTGGGTACCCAGGGAGTTTGTCACTGGCTGCGCAGAGGTCCTAGCCTGTGCACTAGCTGCTGCAGCCAGCCCTCCAGTGATCCCAGGCTGTGAAATGATCTCTGGTGCTTGTCAGATCTGGAAATAATTTACTGTGTTTGGGGTCAAAATGCCTTCTCACTGCCACTGTGGCTGTGAGCACAAATAAAACCTTAAAACTACCTTTGTTCTGCTTTGCTCAGCAAAGGGAGTGGACTTCCAGCTACCTCAGGACCTAAGCCAGTGGGCTTGCCATTTATATACACATGTAGGGTTTTTTTTTTCATTCCTTTTGTTGCTAGAAATCAAATATTTAATCATCATTTACAAGGATTCTTTTCAGATTTCTAGATGGGTGAGAAGACATCAATCAAATTATGGGCACTTGCTGGCAATCATATGGACTTGATCTGCCTGCTAAGAGGAGCATGAATGAATTTAGATTAACATTTAACGACCCAGGAAAAAAATTCTTTTTTGGTCCTCTGCAAATGAAACTCTGCTAGTGTCTGGGGATTACATTAAACTGAATAGCTTGTGAGTTCCTCTCCCCATTCCCTTTCTCCTCACCGTGCTTTCCCTTGAGAATGAGAGAATGAAATCTGCACGAGTCTCAGATTTTCTCTAAAACTTCAATCCATTTAAGCCAGGCTGCCCTTTTTAGGAGTTAGGGAAGCACTGAGTTTCCTCTGATTTATTTTCATTTGGGCTTATGTAATTCTAGATACAAAACTAAAAAGGAAAAAGTTTTGAATTCATTAGACGCTCTTGTATTATATCCAGAAATAATGTAAAGTGGAAAAGAAGTTGGTGGCTTGTTCTGATTCCCCTGTTTCAAAGTGCAGTAGTATAGTGTCTCATTTGCTATTGCTGTCTTACCCTTGCCATGGTAAAGCGCGCCAGACCCCCAGCAATCCATAGCTGATCACAGGATTTCGAAGACAACCAACATGAAACACAGAATGGGGGAGACTGCTCTAAAACCTGTCTGGCAGTTGGGAGCGTTTGAAGGCATAAAACCAAGTTTGGAGACCAGCTTTCTGCAACTGGTGGCAACCTGACCTGTTAGATGGGAAAAGTAGTTCTCAAGGAACATTTTTTTTTAAACTAAGTCAATACATCAAAACATACAAAGTTGTTTTTGATCTGCCAATGAGTAGTGAAGGATTTCTGAAGATCAGGAGTAGGTCTAAGGCAGGCATGGAGGCATGTAGTCATCTACAGAAAATGTCTGGCATGGTAAAGAAAGCCATCACTTCTCCACAGCAGCTGGGAACAATTCACCATGTCAGTTTTCCTTTGGTGACTTTTATGAGCCATTATTTTATTCCAGGTATGAAATTCCTCATCGTTTGCTACTGAGATTTAATTATATGGTAAAGTTTCTCTTGTTCATATTTTAATGGACAGTAGTATCGGCCCTGTTGTGCTTTCTTTATGGATAGAAGAAACTTTTTACAGCTTTGGTTTGAGCATCAAAGGCAGGTTCTAGGTGTTCCTCCTTTAAAATGCTGGGTTCAGATCCACTGCTGATAATCTACCCAAGGACGCGATATGAGAGCTGTGCTATGCCTTTCCATGTCCTGGAATTGTGTGAGGATTTAAATGCATTTATCATCTACCTCATCTATAGCAGACTGACACCAGTAGCATTGGCTAATCTCTTCAGCTGCTCTGCCGAATGCATGGAGCTATACTTTGATCTGGTGGGTCTTTCTTCAGAAACTACCTTAACGTGTGTGTCACAAATGTCATTTAGCTACATAACAGCAGATTACCAATCAAGGAGGTGTATTACCTCATCTACTCAGTAAAGGTAAGTGCAGAAGTACAGCATAAAAGGTGAGTAAATGTATTGTTTCCCCACTTCTTTACATCCAGTTAAAATATTTCTGTATTGAATCTTGTATTAAATATTGTTTAAATCATCTTTTAGTTGTGTAAATTTTCCTAGTAATGAGTTTTAGAAGGTTGTAAGAGAGACTGCGAAAGCAACTGTTTTGCCCTTCAGACTGCTAAAGAACGCTGTGTAAATGGGAGAGGGAATTAAGCCATTTCCCAGAGCTGACCACAAAGAAATGAAGTTGCTTGTGTACAGTATGGCTTAGCTGCCCGTTTTGCAAAATAAAACCTTAACTTTGGTTGAAGCTTCCTCCAAGACAAGCCAGTGAAATCCTTACGCCCTACAGACAGTGTTTCAGTTATCAGCTACAGCTAAGAGTTACAGGAAACCAGTGTGTTAGGATTCTTCTGCTATTGCCTCTTACTTGGTCCAGGATTTTTATAAAAAGCAGCAACAGTTGCTACCATGAGGCCTGGCGACCTCCTACAGTGGAGGCTCTAGACATAGTTCAAGAAAATGGATGACACTGAATATACCACAATCTTTATTAAGAAAGTTTTTTTTCATAGATGGGAGAGTGGGCCAAAGAAGTAGTGGGAGAAAAACCTCTGTCAGTTTGGACCTTTGAAAGAAGTACAAATCTTTTTCACTTGGGGTAGTACCTGATTGCACTTCTTGATTCTTAACACAACATAAGAGATGTCTTACTGGGTTGGACCAGTGGTCTGGCTAGTTTCTGTCTTTGCTGGTGGCAATGGAGATGCTATTCAGGGAGAGCATGCCCTCCTATGTGCCCATTCCTTTCCTAATTCCCCAGAATCATTGAAGTAAGAATGTTAGAGCATGATTTTTAACTGAAAGTAGATAATTCTAAAATGTTTTAAGTGACAGAAAAGGATAAATATGGCTTCCTTTAATTAATATGGCATTAATTTTTGCAATGCTATCCATCCCCCTCCCCCGTCCCCCAATTAAATAAAATCTGTTTACATGAGGATTGTAAATATTAAGGTTTTGGGATGACCTATGCAAAAGTGACAACTTTTTGTCTCTTAACATACACGTTAGTGATCACTCACAGTCACTTGATTTAAGGATATCTTTATATTAACTGTTGTCAGCAGGGGCTTTGTGTTCTGAAAGCTATCATGCCGTAGGTGATACGTTAGGTGAGAGCTATCACCTATCATACAGGTGAGAGATACGAGTTCTGTTGACTTTCAAGATGATGCTGCAGAGCTTATAGACCTACCCTAAACTAGGAGAAACCCAAGTTGTAGGTGGTTTTATGTTATTTTTAGTTGGCGCAGGTTCAACTATTGAATTACCATTAGTCGTCATCGGCTCACTGATGAATCCATGTCCTTTTAAATTACTTTTGAACGTGTGCCTATAGGCTCTAACAGGCTCCTTGAAGTGATATAAATGAATAAATCAGCAATAGGTATCCACAAAACTATTACGCCAGGGAGTGTAAATGGTTTAGTAAGGAAGAACTTATTTAATATTAAATATTTGTCTTGAGCTTCTTGCACCTTCTGTACAGCTAACTCTTTAGCTGTTGTTAAAAATGCTTATTTTTATATGTGGTAGACAAGGCACAAATATCTATGTGAAAGCTGAGGGGTGTGTGGAGAAGAGCTGGAGACCTCTGTAAGTTAAAAATGAAGTTTAGGTTAGGAAACAAATAGAGACATTTAAATCATGGTTGCTGCTAGGGTTTTTTTGGTGTTTTTTTTTTTTTTAAATCTGAGTGGTTGGGAGAAAAATGACATGATGACAGTTAATTATATCTAATCCTGCAGTGCTTCAACACAGACTAATATGAAGTTCAGAGAGTTCCACCAGCAGTTAGTTGTATCCTTAGGAAGCAATGAGACTTTGCCTAAAATAGTTGTATTGTTTCTTGGCATCTGAAAAAACCACCACATTGCTTAGTTAATACATCTGATATGGTGCTGCAAACCAAGGCTATGGCGAAAGAAGGGATAAGCTTTCAGCATATGTATGTAGGCCCTAGGACTACTAAGTGTCTTTTAAAAATATATATTTTTTAAAATCATACAGAAATGTCACTCAAACATGAAAGTTAGCAGTTAGTAAGACCATGGTTCAAGTAAACTGTTCCAGCTTCTTTTAAATGCATCCAGAGTGGAAAATACATCACTACAGACCAAAGGAAGAAATAACTAGATGAGTATTTCAGAGGGAGGAAAACATTTTCTAAAGTTAGTAACCGTTGCCTTAATCAGTCAGTAATATTAAGGCACGCTACAGCACACGATCGTTGCCTTTGGAAAGGTTTGGGTCCGTTACTCCCCGTCCCGCTGATGCTCCTGCGTGTGCTGCACGGGATGGCTTGGTCAGTTATTAAAGTGGGAGACCGTGCCAGTGCCTTGCTTCATCGCTTACCCGATTTGTGAAATGACACCGATCTCGAGGCTTAAGAGGAGCAGATACACTGAACTAATTTCTAAATGTCGGTAGGAGGCTGCAAATACGACGTTTCTCTGGCAGGACAGCCAGGGCAGGAAAGGGATCTGCATAGTGAGCAAGCCTTCCGGAGAAACGAACCTCAATACCTGGCTTGACTGGAAGCGCCAGACAAATTGATTATCATCAACCTTAAATACAGAAGAATTAAAAAGTAGGGGATGATTTTAAAACGTTTAAATGTTGTTTAAAAAAAACGCAACAAAAATAGTTTGAGTCTTGTTTTGTGGCTGTTCTTGAACTTTAGTTTAGCTCTCCTACATACATCCCACTACCATTGACATGAATGATGTTTGAATTGAGTCCTTACTATTGTAAACTGGTTAAATTTAATATGTTATTTTATATTAAAAAATGCAGAAAAGTGCCATTTTAGAAAGCTATGAAAAGCTTGGTGAGGTGATGGAAAATTGCGTATAATGCATTTATTGTGTTTCTGTGTATAGACAGACAGGACGTACTCAGGCATTCGTAAATGATTTGCAAAGGTACGCAAGGTGCGTGCAAATTCTGAAGAGTGCTGTGATGTTTAGGCACTAAACAGGGAGGCCCTGGAGAAGGAGAGAGACCTGGTACGCAGGGAGGGCTCTTTCTTAGCTGAGTTGAACATCCTGCCTATCTTTGGTTCTTTAGGCAAAAGGTGATGACTGCTTTATAGCGCAAGAGAAATCAGAGAAATCTGAAAAACGTGACTGAATATTAAGCTGTTGACTGAATTTGTATTCATTCTTTCATCCTATTTCTGTTCTAGGATTTTAAATGCTTATTTTTTTTGTCTTAAAAATTGCAGCCAAATGTGTGAACATTTTCCTACTTCATGTTGACAGGGGATTTAATAACAGTTCATTTAAATAATAAATTGTAGCAAGATATTCTGTAATATTATTAAGGCAGATCTTTTTTCCTAGTGTTAGAAATACTTATGTGTAGTGGCTTTGTAAAATATTCACAAGATGATAAAGACAGCCAAATCCAGTAAAGTGTGGTAGTAAGTGAAAGCTGTTCATTATGAGTGTGGCTGGGTCAAACCAGATTTCTGCAGGCAGCTGTCTACATTCACAAACTTCTTACCGCCACTGACATGTTTGGAGGTACCCTTAATCTCTCGCCTGGATGCTCAGAAGTATGCGACAGGATTCAACCTCCTTGAGGCAAAGCCCTTCTTGGGAATCTCCTATGATGGTGCGTATCTGCAGAGCCCCAAGGCGTGACTAAGGATGATAGGCAATAACTAAGCAGCATGTTAAAAATAGCAAGTCAATTTAACATCAGCATCAGAATGCCAGTATTGATTGTGCTGAGCAAATCCCTTACTTTGTATTCAACACTTAATTAAAGCAGTGGAACAGAAGCACTAAAAAAGAGCAAAAAACCCAAAGCAACGCTGAAATTATAAGAAAATATCTTGAATGTTAGTTTTCTGCTCCATCGTCATCGATAGATTTCAAATCTAATAATTAGTCACTAGCATGAGCCTTCTTTATCTCTTATTATCGCCTTTGATACTAAATAGGTAGTGTCTCAGCACACAAAACCTTAATACTTGACAGGTTTCCCAGCTGCTAAATTATTGCCAGTTACTATTTGCAGGGAAGCCCTTCTTCGAGTAGATACTTGCTGCTCTTTCTGTAAAGCAAGACTCCAATCAGGAAAGGTTAATAGCTTGTGAAGTGCCTGCATCGAAGCTTTTCTTCTCTGGCATGGCAGGTGGAATTCCTGCCCTGCCATGGCTGGTGAATGGGTGGCAGATGCATTGCTTCGTGCTGCACCCTGCTCATGTTTTTCTTTAACCAGCACACCGTGGTGCTTACAAAGGACTCTCTCTTACACACCCGTACAAGTATTGCGTTTCCTTGAACATTAACAAGGGTATCACATTTTTAAACTCCAGGGGCTCTAGCCAAGAAGATAATTGGTCTTTTGCAGTAGTTCTGGGCTGTGCTGTAATTTGTAGTGATTATGTATTTGATAAATATTCCTCCTTCTTCAAACCGTCATTGGCATCAAAAGGTCTGATCCTGCATTCTCAAAAATAACACTCAAGATGATCTTGAAATTCGAACAGGACAAATGATTCCAGGGTTGGTGACAATGAAAAAAGCCCTCGTACCGATAGAGCCCGCAGGGGGCAGGTAGTGTTTGCTGATTGTCACGTACCAGTGCTGATACCGGTGTGTTAGCAGACACGCAGCCAGAGGGTCTGTCCCAAAAGGATCTAGAGTGCAAATAGTTAATGCTCTCCTTTGGCGGAAGGAATGTAGGACATCGGTTCCCAAGTCTAAATGATAATGTATTATAATTATTTTATAACAACCAGTGATCTTCTACACAAATCCACTCTTCTGGAGTGTGAATAATGTAAATGTTCAAACGTTTTTCTCTCTTTTGTCGAAGTTAACTTGGTCTTGGAAAGATTTTCAATGTGTAAAACGCTAAGGGACAGCTCTGGCCACATGGCTGTTGTTTGCACGGTGCTTGCTAGGTACAGAAAGCAGACTCCGGTCCTCCTCGAGCACTTGGGCTGCTGACGTGTCTGCAAAAGAAGCTGGCCAAGACCAGTCAGCCATGGAGGAAATTTTCTACTTTCATTCTTATTATCAGAAAAGCTCTTTGATTGCTCTAGGTTTTTTCCCCCTGTGTAATATGCAACATGTTTAATCCCCTGTGGTACGGTACACGGTGGGAAGTGGGAACAGGAGGGATGAGGGTGAGCGAGTCCCCGTTAGGTGACTAGGGAGCCACTGCATGATGCAATGGGGTTAAATCTCCACTGATATTCAGGTCTGATTTGCAATTTACACCCTCTGCTACCTGTGCCTTAAACTGCAGTGTATAATAGTCATGAAAAGAGGAGCCGCGTGTCCCTTAGGAAACACTTGCCACCGTTCGTGGGACACAAAGAGCAGAACCTGGGTGGAGAAGAATAGGAAGGGACAGGTGGCTTGTGGAGAAGAGGGGGCTGGTGTGCCGATCAACTTCTGCATGTCCCACGGACGCAGCGCCGCAGGGAGGACTGGTTTCAAAGCCTGGGTCGGCAGTTATTTCAGGTTCGGGCAGGGCTGCACGCTGGGATTTGGGGTTTTGTACTCACTACTGGGTGGTGGGTTTGGACTTAAATCATCCTTAAGACTGTCTGTAACTATTCACAGAGGTATACTCTAACTAGAATGTTAGTAAAGATAAATATCCTGCCTGTATTCTTTTGTTACTAAAGAAGTCATCATCTAAGGATATGTTCACAACAGGACTGCCATCAATTATGCTGGTGTCTTGATAACTCAATAATTAAAAAGAAATTATGTTTGGTCCTTAATAGGACTAGTATTAAACTGAATGCCTGTTTAATCTCTGTTAAATCTGCCACAAAGAAATGACACCATGAGAAGTGTGAATGAATGATATCCTCCCCCCCCAGTTTCTAATTACACATGATGGCACTTGCAGTGTCCCTTGTGAATGCACAAAATTGGTGCAGCAGGGGAAATGCAAGCTTCCGTATGCTGCAGTCTGTTCATTAGCATCGATTTCTGAGGCACTGCCCCTAAGGATGAGAGGATAATTTCTTTTTTCAGGTTCTCATGATCCCAGCTTGTAATAGACTATTAAAATAACTTCTAAACCTCGGTGTAAGTTCTGGAACAAGGAGAGATTTAAGAAACTCCTTGTAACCCACCTTTCCATGGAGCATTAAAGCCCGACTAACCACACCTACTTTGTGCCTGTCCTGTATGTAACACTTCTGTAGAGCGGTGCCTTTAGGCTGCAAATCCATTGTGGCAGGCATTCATTATCTGCTTGGCTTTCTGCTCCTTTTCTCTGGTGCCATTGACTTCAAATGAAAGCTGATGCTACTACAGTAAAAATGCCAGACTTCATATATGGAAAAAGCTGACGTTTATTTGCAGTTATAATATCCCGGTAAAGATTACATAGTTCAGAATTTCTTTTTCTCCTTTTTTTTTTCCTTCCGAGATGTACTAGCTTTTGTGGTACGGTGTAACTACCACCATGCTTACAAAGTCTTCACTACAACAAAAAATAGAAACCTGATCAATTCATCTAACCGGCTTTGATCTGATTTGTACAGTCCCTTTTATTAACTTCGGGCGCAGGAATAAATGCTGAGTACTGGTGAAAAGCGTTCAGATTTCCTGAAAGTTCAACATTAATTACTATTACAAAAATTGCACCCAAGATACTTTGCTTGATTTGGGTTTTTTTTTTGATATCTTCCTCTTTTTAAAAAATGGCCATCTAAAGAAAGAATAAAATTTAAGCCCAACTAGCTTAAGTAACAAATCATAGTATGTGCATATAAATGGTGAAGAGTGAGAAAACAAATTGTAGGTGAGCCCTAATTTCGATAGCTCTTCATCCGCACTACGCTAGTAACTACTTTTAGATAACATAAAAATTGACACAGTATTGTGAAAGACTTCCTAACAAGCGTGGAATATACCAATAGGGACATTTTGTAACAGTTTGCTCACTTTCCATTAACGCTGTGGTGGGAGGCTTGTTATCTCGTACCGTTTTGCTCTGAATTTTTGCTTGCGAAGAAACAGACAATAAACTTGGCGGCATGTTTTTATGCACGCTTTCCTCTTCGTTTTTAAGCCTGGAATTCCATGTTTTGAAACTGTTCTCTTTATAAGCTTTACTCCAGGTGCTGTGCAGGCAGGTTGGTTCATATCCCCGAGGTACCGAGAACAGAAAAAGACGGCTTCTTTGCCCATCTTGCTGAAGACAGACCTGCCTGTAGTCGGTGGCTTTCTGCCCAGCTCTGCTGGAACTGGCTCTTGCATCGCAATGCTTGCCAAAATTTTGCACAATAACAAGCTCCAATCTACATAACACCTGGCCTGTACAAACCAGGTCATTATGAACTTGATCCAAGCTGTCATTCAAGTGGCTTTGTTATTCCCTTCTTAGGCTGAGCCAGTCATCCATAAGCAAGAACTGGCTTAATGCTTCCAGTACTCGCAGTACTTGGGTACCAGTTTTCTTTCTTTGAGCCCCACAAAGCAGGTGAGATCCATCTGACAAGAGGATCACAAGTAGCAAAACCAAGAAGAAACAACACGTGATCTGGGCTAAAAATCAGCCTAACAGGTTACTCTCAGTTCCAAGCTCCTTCATGCTCTACATTTGTGCTTTTATTTTCCTGCTGCTGCTGCTTGGTCTCTTGCTTCAGCTTTTCTACTCAAATTGAGAAAAGCAGGTTTATTTCATGTATTTCCTACATATTCACCCCATACTCATTTCCTACACATCTTTTAGGTATATATAGCCCTCCATAAAGATTTTGAGGAAAACTAAAGTCTCAAGGAAGAGAATCAAAGCCAAACCGTGTGCACTGAAGGGAGCTGGCACTCAGCTGGCTGTCCGACAGCGAGGACTCCTTCCTCGCCCTCTTGCGCTGCCTCTTCTTTTAATCGGTGCTGCTCTCGGGGCTGCGGGGGGGTTCAGGCTCCCACACCCAGATGCTAGGTTAGCTGCATTAACGCAGACTCTACGTTGGCAAATTAAGCCAAGGCTTGCCACGGTGCAGCTTCGCAGATGCTTCAACTCCAGATTAACCGTGAGGTGCAAACTGTAGCTATTCTCGGCAGGCAGCAAGGCGAGGGCTGTGGGAAGGCAGAGTGTGACTGCCTGTAGTCCAGGGCCAGTCAGGAAAAAAAACAAGTGTCGCTTGTGAAAAACTCCTGACATTTCAAGAGGTGTTTTCCATTCTGTCTCAGACAAAAAAGAGACCTTTTAAGACTTTTCAATGGAAGAAAGAAGCAGGCAGCAGAGAAGTGAAGCTGGGGCTGGTGCAGCCGCGGCGGGTGCCCTCTCCACTCCCTGTTGGGCGTTTGGGGTAGGGCGCTCTGACCCGGGGAACCTCCGAGAGGAAAACCTTTTTAAAACACATTGTCTTTGAGGAAGTGTTTCCACTTTGACAAATACAACTTTTCTCACAAGACTTTTAGTTTGGAATGTTCCTGACCAGCTGGAGTGCAATCTCTGGTGGACTTTCCTTCCCCAGGAAACTTCCAGGAAGATGCCTGAATAATTCGTGAGAGAAATGGGCAGGGCTGAACCTGGAGGCATGAAGCTCGCGTTTCAGTCTCTGATCCGGATTTCATGCCTTATGATAAGTACCACCACATCTCTCTGCCTTCATTTCTACTCGGCTGTCTCTTGCCTTTGTGAGATATAAGCTCTCTGAGGCAGGAACGCTTGTTTGTTATACAGAACCTGGCACAATGAAGTTCTGGTGTCATTTGGAGTCTGTAGATGCTATGAACAACCCTTGCATTAGCATTTATCAGTATTTAATATTTCTGTAAAGAAAAAATAAAATGAGAAACATGAGTGATGCAACCACATCCATTAAAACATTATATACATTGTTCTCGTTGAATGGAAAACGTCTGGTGAGCTAATTTTCGGAGCCTGAATAGGTTATCCCTGGGGTACAGTCTTAGCGCAAAGGTCATGTCTCAGTCTGAAAGGGCCCGATTGTCATTCGTTTACACCAGCTTCATGTCAGTGGAGTTATTTCTCCTTCTCAGTAGTCATAATTAGTTTCACACTCCACAAGTGTGAGAACGAACCTTCTTTAACAACGCAGAAGTAAGAAACGTGTGAAAAGCTGGAATAAATATTGTAGTCATTTCATTGTGTATACAGTCACCTGGTACTTGCTAAGTTGGATATACGCATTAATCTTTCCTGAAAAACACCTAAACTTACTGACTGGGTGTATAAAAAAATGCAGGTTGCATTGAATAATGCCTAGTTGAATTTTTAAACAGTGCGGATAGATAAACTAAACTGAGATCACTCACTTCATGTATTTAAAAAGTGATGGATTCAGTATCCACTCTGCCTCCTCTTCCTGCAATCAATAAATATTCCCTCCTTAATCGAGGACTTCAGCCAGTTTGGTGATCTCTTGCACTAATTAAATTCCTGAAAATATGACTTGGATGACTTTGAAAGTCGATGGGACTGATGCTCCTCAGGCAAAGCTTGTAGAGAGTGTATTAGCGATTGTCTGGGGTTGTTACAGAAGCGTTGGAAGTATCCTCAGCACCGCGTGGCGAACAGGATTAGAAGGCTGGTCAAAAACGAAGTACTGGGAATTTGGTGCGGGCTAAATATACAACTAAAACCTAAATTAAAAAAGCATGGGCTCATTTTGTAGAGCTACTGCGTATGTAGTAAGATACGTAGAAAACTTGGTCTCTCTTTATCTTAAAAGTCTAAGAAATAACTTTCCAGGGGATTTTAAACCTCCCTGAGGTTTGTAGCCGCATATGGCTTTCGGGCCTGGCGAAGCGGCCCAGGAGCCACCGGTTGAAGGTGCCGCCGGAGCGACCCCGAGGGCGAGGGCACAGCGAGACGGCCGGAGCGGGGGAGCCCACCCGGGTTCGGCCGAGCTCCGGCCCCGCCGTCGGGCCGGCCGTGCGCCCGCTGACCCCGGGGCGGGGCGGGGCGAGGCGAGGCGTCCCGGCCCGTCCCGTCCCGCCTCACCCCGCCGCCGCCGCCGCCGGGGCGCGGGCAGCGCCGCCCGCCCCGCAGCCGCCCGGCAGAGGGCGTCAGGCGGCGCCGGTCCCCCCGCCGGAGCGGAGCCCTGGCGGCTGTGTCGGGATGGGCGGGCGGCTGCCGCCGAGCCTCCATCTTCGCTCCGCCCGCGGCAGCGCGCCGCCGCGCCCCTCCGCGCTGCGGGGCTGAGCGGGTGAGTGCGCGCCCCTCCCGCGGGAGCGGCCGGCGCCGCCCCGCCGCCCGCCCGGGCTCGCCCGCGGCGCCGGCACCGCAGACCTCCCCGCCGCAGCGGACCGCGCCGGGCTCCATGTCGCGCCCCGGGCTGCGAGGAGGTGCGGCCGCCCCGGCGCCGGGGGAGCGGGTGGGTCCGGGGGTCCGGGTCGGGGGTGGGGGGGGGCGGGTGGACGGAGCCGCCGAGTCGCGTCACGCCGCGCGGGAGAAGTTGCTGTGGTTTTTGGGACCGCTCCGGCTGAAATTCCTCAGCTCGCCCCCGGGCTGGGCAGCCCGGCCGCCCGCACCCGCCGGCCCCGGCTCCTCCGAGCCGCCCCGGCTCCTGCCCCGCGCGGCTCGGCGTGGGGAGCGCGGCTCGCGTGGGGAGCGCGGCTCGGCGGGCAGCGGGGGAAGGCTCAGGGAGCGCTGTCGCCCGCGTGAAACAGGTGAAGTTTTAATAGATATTAACCACTTAGGGCAGCACGCAGCTGTGCTGTCGCCTGCTTGGGCTTGGTAAGGTAACTGCTGTAAACTCCCGTCTGCCGAAGAGCTTTAAAAGTAGCAGGGCTGCTGCTCGCAGAGCTGTCTCTTCTGGGGTTTGTGCTTTTTGTCGTGCAGGATGGCTTATAAAATCACACTTTTTCACCCACCCACCCACCCTCAGTCACAGTCTTGAAATGTATTTGAGTTGTCTTTTTCCCTCCATTGATTCTTCAGTCGGTGATTTTAAATAAGGCACTCTTAATACGCTTCTGCCTTAACCGTTCGTTACTTTGAACGTTTATTCTTAATTTGTCATGCTTGTCCTTTTATTTATTTTGTGTCTTGTTATTCATTCAAGGTCAAACCGTATCGAGTTTGGACTTTATTTATGTTGGAGAAGATATGAATGAGGACTAGCTGTAGACATGTTCCTTCCCTCCTCCTCTCTCCCTCCCTCCCACTCATGTGCCTGCCTGAGCGTTTCTGGAGAAGGCTTTTAAAAGAATAGATGGGGGTCATAAAAGTACTTGCTGACCGCTGCCTCCAGCTCTTTTGTGTAATTGAAATATATTGTTTAATTCCTCTAATGAAAACAAAAAAATCAGCTTAAAGAATTGATTTCCTGAGAATGTAATTCTTGAAAGAAGTCGTGCAGGGGATGTCTTTATTGTGTGTGCGGGTGAGTGGGATAATGTACCTGTTAGAACTAGGTATCGCTGAAAGAACACGAGAGAGGACATGGTGACTGGGAGCGCTGCTGTTTCTTATGCCTTGTGCCACGCAGGTGCCTTGCGTGGGTGTTCAGCTTGCATCAATCTTCAAACTTTAAGGAAACTGATTAAAAAAGTGGTGGACTCCTTAGGTTCTGGAAGGATTTCAGTGGCATTTAAGTAATGTCATGTCAAAGCTGAAAGAGATGGCATTGAAGTAACATGCTTGAGTACAGGGATACTCCTCAAAGAAGGTGATGGGTATGGATACGTCAGCGTGTGATGTGTGTGGGGCGCTGCGCGTTGGCTTGGCTGGTTGGTGGGGATGTGACCAGCTCAAAATGCATAACATCACATCTTTGCGGGAGTAGGCTCTTGCTGTTAAGTGCGAAATTTTCCTAAGGATGGAAGTGGAGAGATTCTGTGCCTGCCTGTACCTTATACCTCTGCCGAGTCTGTATTAGAGCCTTGTGGAAGTTACTGCTTTAACTGACGCGGACATCACCAAGAGGAGCATGATCCTGCTGTAAGTCATGACAGTTTTACTACTTTCTTTGGTGGGACTGGATAAAGTTTCATTGTTGGTTTTTACAAAGAGTATTTAGACACTTTGCAGCAAAGCCTTTTGTCCAAAATCAGGGAAGAGCAGGAGATTGTATGTTCTGCTTTTTATCTTGCTTCTGTGAGGGGAAGCAGTGTCTATTCATCTTTGTACGTGAAAACAGAGGGTTTTTTTCCTGATTGCAGTATTTAAAAGCATTTTCTGAAGAATCAGAAATAAACACCACTCATTAGTAAGCTTCTCTTCTGCTTTGCCATGATGGTGTTTCAGAGATCCCATTTCACTCTGGTAATGGAAGACCAGAAGAGCTGTTGAGCTCCATCTGTATGCATTAGGGTAGGTGGTTGATTTGTACCCTGGGGCCGTATTATCTGCTATTTCATTACTTCTGGATCAGTAATGATATTCAGGAAAACTGTATTTGTAGTGACTGCTTTCTAGGGACGTCTCTGCACTAGAAAGCCTTGATGATAAGGATTGCACTGGCGCGTGTTTGCTGACACGCTGCTCTGGTAGGAGGCACTCATGCTGCTGCTTTTACCTGCCTTTGATGGCACAAAAGTTCTGGGGTTTGCGAGTAAGAAGTGTGGGTTTATGGGGATTCCCACAGCTCTCCTTGCACTTCAGTATAATTTGCTTTTTTTTCCATAATCAGTTTTCATTCTCTTACGTCTTGCCCTCAGACAGATGAGCAGAGCTCTCGTGCCTGTTTTGGGCACTTGCTCCTTTTGTATTTGGGCACAGCGGCAACTATCCCGGCGGCTGGTAACAGAGGAGAGCACGTGAGGAGCCTGAGCTGGAGCGGGTGAAACATGCCAGATGCTGCAGGTTCCCTGTGCCAAGCTCGCTCCTGAATAACAGCACAAAGGTAGCGATGCGAGAGTGGTTTTGGGGAGTGGAAAAATGAGGTGGTGGTTGCGCTTTGGAAGGTTTTGATTCCCCGTTGCCGTTGGTAGGTGGGCAGGGGGGTCGTGGCAGAAGATGTGCTGTGATGTGAATGGTCCTATCCAGGTGTCCAAGGCAACTAAGCTCGCCTGGCTGTGCAGGCTGTAAGCAAAGAGTGGGATAAGAAAATACAAAAAAAAAAAAAGCCCTGAGTTGACAGTGCTGCGCCGGCAACATGAAGACCTATGAATACTTGTGTCTGTTCTGCTTCCCTGCCCCGCACTGCTGCTTGCACCCCCATACCGTAACCGAAAGGGACTATGAAAGCTGAGCAACAGGGGTGCTGTTGCAGATTAGAGGTGATGGAAATGCCTCCAGGCTGGTGTTCAGGGAGGTAAGCTCTCCATTCTCCGTTAGAGGTATACGCTGTGCTTTAATGGCGTGTGCTGTGCTGGGGCTCGATGCTGTCGATGGGCTGGATGGGGGGAAAGCGGAAACCTGTCTGCTCGAGTCGCCTGACGCGAAGGCGGTTCTGGGAACTTCTCGGGGCATTTTGCAGATGAGGGAAACTGTCCTGCTGGGCTGCCTCGGAGTGTATTCAAAAAGTACGTGTCTAGGTTGTCAATTGTTAGGAACTTCCTTGAATCTTGGGGGTTTATGTTTCAGTATGGTGAGACAAAAACATTGTTTTCACAAAACATAGCTGCTTTGTTGTTTATTAACACTGTAGGAAATGAAAATTTGTCTTCTCCTGGCCGCAGTTCACAGGCTTCTGTGTTACCAGTGCGGCTGAGGAACTGGAGTGCTGCTGGGACTGCCTAGGGGCGAGAGCTTGTGTGGTTTGCCTGTAAACCAGAGAAGTTAAGAAGCTACAGATGGGCTGTCTTGCCTCATTATAATTGAGTTTCATGATATGATGGAATCAGACTTCCTGGCCAAAAATCTCTGTGCCATCGTGGTGTTTTGCTTGGTGTGTTCTGGGTCCTCCTAAGCCGTGAGGTTTTGCCCACGCGTCACTCCAGCTCTTTGCCTGAGCTTTCAAAATCTTAATTTATTACTGAGCCAGCATTCCAGATATTGGTAAGGCTACCTTTTCTGTTATTTGCCCCAGGATCATGTAAAGTAAGCGGGAGGGCATGCTGTGAAATGGAGGTGTGATTGCCAGGCGAGGCCAGGACGGTGCCGACGGATGCTGAACCCCGCGGTGCTCCTTCTGGGAGCCGTGCATCCCACCACATCCAAAGCTGCTTCCAGGGTGGTGAAGAAGTGGGTACGGTGGTAGGGGAAACAGATAAAGGACCACAGACAAAATAAAGTACTGTTTATTTGAAAAAACAATCCCAGGGATTTGTGCCAGAGGTTAAGAGAGTTGTGTGGGTCATTTAAAACCAGAAACTCTGCAAGGAAGGCAGGTTTCTCCGCTCGCTCTGTGAGTCTGCAGAGGTCCAGCCTCCGAGTCACTGATGAACCGTCCTACCTTACTTCTGCTTGTAAGCACAAGTGCTCCTTGTCTGCAGTCTTGTTTTGAACATGAGAACCAAAAAATACTGTGCTTTGGACTAGCAAGCTTACCATAAACAAGCTGGGAATGAGATTTCTGCTTTGAATACCTCCTTATTGAGTCATCTTTAGGCATTCCTTTGTACTTCTGCTGTATTTAGCTTAAATACTTGAGTATTAAGGACATGCTGCATCATTTTTGTTGGGAATGCTTTTAGTTGCGCTTCCTTTCTATTATGATTTTTATTTATTGAGCTTTTATTCTGATTGAAACAAAATCTTCTGCTAATTTTTTTGGAAAAGCTTTTTTTGTTGCTTCTCTCTCTGTTGAGTCTCATCTAGCTAATGGCTCATATTTTGTGTCTGAAAATAAGCTATATCTACTTTAAAAAGCAATTGTTGGTTTTTTTTTTTTTTTTTCCCCACCTGCACTCACAAAGCAGGCAGCTATTTTGAGAAAGTGTATGAAATGGGCGAGGAAAGAGAGATTCAAGGACCACCGAGACAGCAAAGACAAGATTGTATTAATGATGTAGTAAATCCTACCTCCCTAAGCTGTCCTCATTTTATCCGGTAGATTGTGCCTCCCTGTACTTCCCTGTTATAGCACCGTCCCCTTTGCTTAGGGTTGGAAACCAGCCCTCTGTGGGGCTGCTGAGCGGAGCCAGGATGTGTGCGTGTGATGTATGGTATCCATACATGTCCTGGGCAGGCGCTAGCAGAGATGGAGTAACAGGCAAGATAATCTGCCGTCCTATACCTGCAACGGCTCTGACATCCCTTGGTGACGCCCATTGATAAAGGCAGAGCGTGTAAACCCGGTTGCAGTGCGGTAAAGTATGAAAAGTATTTTAGCTGAGGTGATGTGACCTGAAAGGGTAGCGTGAACGAGGAGAGAGGGAAAATGAATGGTTTTATAAATGAAATGAACTTTTAAAACTACTTAAAAACTATTGGAAAGTGGAGAAATAGTCACCCTCCTGACTCAGTTGCTGAAACAGAAAATGTGAGTGTTTCTGCAGAAAAGGGATATTCTGGTAGTGAACGGTGGGTATTTTTGAAAGGTTGGAGATGGTCTAAATTAACGTGGCAAACTTCTGGTCCCAGCCTTGCTGAGGGAGGGGGGACTCCTTGCCTGTCTTCAGGTTGCCAAGAATGGACAGGAAGATGCTACGAGCCACTTGGTTCTTTCAGACTGGCGTAGCCTTCCAAAAGAAAGATCAAATGAAACAATCTCTTCAGTTGTTAGGTATAATTGGGGCCGTTCCTGATCCACCTCCCACAATAGCTTGTAACTCATATTGGCGTTGTTTCGGCACATGGTGAGAGCAGTGTGGGTTTCTGTCTGCTGTGTTTTGAACAGGAGATTGTGGAGAGTGTAACTTGCCGTAGCAGATTGTAGGATATAGATCTATAAATATATATATTAAAAAAAAAATGTAATTTTTTTTTGTCCGTGTATGACAGGACAGTGGTATTCAGTCTTTAGACTGACGTTTTTATCTTTGCTTAGGCACCTATTCTCACTGAATTGCTGGGTTTTCATTGCAAAATTGATGTCAGCAGATAGCAGAGAGCAGAGCAGTGAGGCTGAGGGTACTGCGGTGTGGGGGTAACGACTCCTGGGCATTAACGTGTGCCTTCTGAGATACTTAGAAAACTGTAGGCTGCAAATGTTTAAGATTCTGTAATTAATTCTAGATGTCTGTAGTAAACACGATATACACCTTTAGTAAAGGCGAAAGCGGTGGACTTGGTGATTGCAGCTATCGCAAGCAATGATGTACAGTTTATGTAGCATCAGTTTTTAGTGTGTGGTATTCATTCATGAAAGAAAACTTAGGTGGTGGGAGGCTTGACAGATATGGCAAACTTTATTTTACAAAACCATCCCAACAGAAACACACAGTAGGATTTCTTCTTGTGTCTATTTTTTTTTTTTTTGGTCTTGTTTTGCTATTTAAAAATTCATCTGTGCTCCATCTTGTGAAATGTTTTGAAACAGTCAGGAAAAGAACCTGTCCTGTGTAGGAATACGTATTGAATTAAATTACAGTTGTTAATAAAACAGAGAATACGCCCACAGCAAAAAATGTAATGGATGGAAGAGCAACCTGAAGATGTAGCACAATAAAGGTGAGTGCAATTCAGCCAATAATGAATGGGATTAAAACTCGTGTTTATGAGCGAGGGAGGCTTTCTACTGGGATGGAGTCTGTTTTGTGGCTGGCTTTTTGTCTCTAGTGGGTTGAAACAGAGCTCTCTTCCAGAGCCTTTCTGAAGCTCAGCACGAGTGATTTGTATTCTCCTGGAGAGTAATTTGTCAGGAGGTGAGCGGCAATATGCGCTGTGTTTGCTGGAACAGCAAAGACAAGTCCAGTTAAAGACTTATTTTTTGGGGTAAAGTAATTTTTAAACTTTCCATCAAAGAAAGTCATAAATACCTCCGCTTGGCCTAGATTTTTTCCATCTCAAGTACTTTAGTGGCAAGTTCAGGCGCTGCGTAAAACAGAGTGGCCCAGAGCTTCCGGTTGGGGAGGACACGGTTTGGTCCATGGAGAGCGTATTGGTAGTGAAAGGTCACTGTTGCAGAAGAAGTAAAGTGGTTTGGGAACCTGCTGAATTTTGTCTGAACATTGCTGGATGTCATTATAGTATTTTTAAGTAAAACTTTGATTCAAAATTGAAACAAAATAAGCAAAAGGTTAAACTTCCCCCAGAAGCAGCGGTCATTTTTCTGGAATAGAACTTGGGTCCCTCTAAATGAAAGCTTTAGTGTTGCTTTCTAGCAGAAGCAAAAAGAAAATAAGCATTCGGTTCTAGTTCAGTTCTTTTTTCTTTTGGGAAGGGAGGTGTGGGGTGTGTGTTTTGTTTTGGTTTGGTTTTTGAAGTATTGTTTTCCATTTAACAGAAAAGCCCATTAATCTCCAGGTCCGGCTCTGAGAGCGTTGAGGATTGCTGTCTTCCTGTTACTTCTGCTTTGGCATTGAGCTGGGAATGATTCTCTCTTCTTCTCCTCCGGTATCAGGTCTAAATTAGGTATTAAAGACATACATTTGATAGAGTAGCTCTCAAATGTGTTGTTTTCTGAGGCTTTTGTTAACACTTCTCAGTTCTAGATGATGCTCTGGTTCTTTTTCTTGTATTTCTGGAGCTTGAGACTGGAATTTGGTAGGGGAGGATTTCTTTGCAGAGGTTGTGGCGGTACCTTATTATTTTGTCTTGTTTTGCTAAACACAGGGACATGTGCAATGAATCTGAGATGCTTGGTCTCAGAAATGGTCAAGGAAAACGTGACGGGGACAATGTGTTGCGCTGACTCTAACCTGGTGGAAGAACAAGCAAATATAGAGAAGCTTTACAAGTTGACAGTGAGTGGTGAGATAAATGTGTAGTTCATAGGAAGGAAAACAGTAGAATGTGTTTAAAATAATAGAAAATTGCTCGTGCTAACAAGTTTGCAAAGATGATGGAAATTTGGTATTGGAACGGGGAAAAGGGGATGTGTGAGTGACAACCAGGAGATGGTGGCAATTTGGAATGGAGATCCGATATGATGGGAAGGAGTTTTGATGAGTGCAGACGAGAAAGAGGAGAGGCAAACAAGTGAGCTGGTGTTGAGAAACGGATTTGGACTGCAAATGTGTTCAGAAAGCAAATGGATTGAAGCCTCTGAATGACAAGGAGGGAAGAAAAGACATGAAAAAGAGACATGATGCAGCTTCGATTTTAGTGAGCTGCAACAAAAAGAGGATGTTTTGTGTCACTCTGACCATGATGGAAATAGGAACTAGAAAAGAGGAGAAACTTTAATGAACAAACAAGATGGAGACAGAAATGATGGAGGCATGTCAAGATTTCTTTTTTTCCTTTAAAATAAAAAAAGAAACCCTACTCCCATTCTTCCGAAAGCCAAGCCACTCCCCCTCCCCTTTCATTTTATATATTTAGCTACATCAATGGTAATATATCATGTCAAATTCGTTTGATATATCTGCTTATATCATGTCTAATTTTGGCAGGAAGTATAACACTAATTACATTTACTGTCAAGTTGATTGCCTCTTCCCTGCGCAGCGCTAGCTGAGCCCGGCTCGCGCTCTGTTTAAGTAGGCATAACTTTTTCCCTGGCTATTCGGAAGAGTCTCGGCTGTGGAATACCCTTTCTCTGGGTCTAGAGAAGTATTAGCTTGTCAGTCTTCCAGATGAGCTGTAACGACTTTCATATCAGGAAAGGCTTGATGCAGAAAGGTATCGATGGGCTAGAATTATCAAATTAGAGGGGTTTGTTTTTTTTTTTTTGAGAGAGAGATTGGGAGGGGTAGGATGTGTTTGGGGTGTGTGTGCAAAGTATTTGGCACCTTGTAAAAGACTGCATGTATTGGTTATACTTTGAAAAGAAAATGAAAGATGCCTTCGTGCATTTGTGCCTTCCTGCAGAGGATGAGGGGGAATGCAGTATGGGGTGCTAAACTTTATGCAGCTATGAAAGCATTTTCAAAATGATTTGCCAAAATACTTCTGGAAGGCAGAACATCTAAACTGAAGCGATTTAGAAGAGCAAGCAGAATTTGGGAAGCATCTGATCCTGCAGAGGAGCACATTTGGAGGCGAAAACTTTGGGAAGTACTTTTCCAAAATTGACTCCAGTTTGTGGTTAGGATTAATGGGTGTCTGCCTTTAGGAAGACACATATAGTTACTATTTTCTGCTAAACTTGAAAAGAAGAATCTGAAGAACACTACTGGGATTGAGAGCTAAAGGTCAGAAACTTTGAATAGCAGCATTAATTGCTCCCTTTAAAGGATCTAAAGGATCAGAGTCTTTAAGGGCAGTATTAATGCCAGTAAGTGATGACACAGCAAGACTCAAAAAGGAGAGGGGGGCAGGTTTTTTCCTTGTTACTCCAAAATAAGATCAATGTACTAGTGACTTGGGTGTTAACTGTTCGAAGTATTGCGGCATTACTTCAGTCGTGTCTTCTGTTTAATACTTTCTCTTCCATTGCCACTGATGTGCAGGATCAAGCTTCAGGAAACATTAACAGCAGGATTAGATGTTGCAGTGTGTCACTGGATTGCCTTGGGTCATCCAGCATAGAGATCTTTTTTCTAATTTTTAAAAATTTTGCTTAGTCTCTGCTAGATCGTTATCTCACCCTTTCAGTAAATGATGCCACGCTTGATTTTCCATCCTTGTCATCTTCAGGTTTGCATCTTTGTGTTTGCAAGTTACGCTTTATTCTCTTAGTTGATGTTTTAATGTTACTGACTCCCATTAAAAAGATATGGTAGCTTAGAATACGTGAATTATCCTCTGCATGCTTCTACTGTGTTGCTGAGCTCCTATCGTTAGTTCAGGCTATATTGGAAAAATGTAAATATTGAGGGAATCAGTGATACATGATAGAACTTGCCATTGAAGTGGATTATAGTGTTTCATTGTGGCAATAATTTTTAAGAAACTTGGATTTCCACAGCTGCCTATGAGATTCTGTATAATGATAATGAAGCCATTTCTCCTTTCCTTCTCTCACTAACATATTCAGAAGATTACTTGTGTGCTTATTCATGCAAGCAAGGGTTTGGGAAATCAGAAGTTTCCCAGTGTTGCAGAAACAAATAAAAAGCTTTGTTGCGTCTACAGTTACGTTTGCAAAAGAACCCTCATTGTAAAGGCACTTGATGCTAAAAACTCTGTTGGGCTTTCCTCACTCCTGAGATGCTTTTGCTGCTCTTTGCCTCCCTCCCTGTGTCCTTTAGAAAAAATCCCCTTGTCTCTAGGGAATGAGGAGAGTTGTGAGGAAAGTGTCATAATTTGCAAACAGGAATGTTTTTTAAATATTTAAATTGGTTTAACTTCATAGCCACAGGTGGCAGATTTTTTTTCTCCTATTGATTTCAGATATGCTTGTTGATGATCTGTGGAAAATAATTTAGATTTGGCTTTTTCAGTTAGAAAAAAAAAAAGTACTTGCCTGCTGACTGCTCTTTAGGTGAAGTTACTAGGAGCTTGCCTTCGCTGCGTTGTAAGCAAATCCTGTTGGACTATGTAATGATGTGTTTGGATTAAGTTTCCTCCCTATTGCACATTCTACAGGAAAATGTATTTTCTGTTAGTTTGGTAGATAGTTGTATAGAATAGATTTTGTTTGCTTTTGGAAGAGCAGAAGTCTCCTAGGCAATTCTGTTAAATTCCAGATAACTCAAGGGAGGGAAGTGCACCTCCTCTCCTGCCCCTGCCCAACCGGCTCCTCCTTAGGCTGGGCTCAGGTGAAACGTCTGTGAAGCTGATGGATACAGCTAAGAAGCTTTTGATGCTTATAATCTTGGATGGTGTGTGCTAAGTAAAACAGGAGGTTGCATACAAAAGAAGGTTAAAAACTTGTTTCCAAAGAAAAATACTTCAAACTCTAGCAATATACCCTTAGACTCCATAAGTGATCTTGATTTTTGCATTTTTATCTCTTAGTAGTTTCATGAATTCTGTGAGGACGATGTGGGCTTGCTTGTCGGATCAAATAAGAATGAAGAAGGGAAACGCTTAAGCTTGAATTCAACTTTAAATACTTGAGGTATTTCATTATAGTAAAGCATATTTAAAAAAAATCAGCTGATGTTTGGCAGAGTCAAGACCTAGGTGCTCGGGATTGACAGTGAAGACCCCATTTGGCAGGTGTTCAAGATTTGGTGTTCTCACTGTAGACTGAATTTTTGTACTAACAACATCTGCAAGTATACGTTATAGAAAATATTTGCATTTTCTGTGGATTCAAATCCCCCCAAAGAAATAATTGCAGGTTGAAATACTGGCAGCCTGGAAGTGTATTCACGCTTGCTCTGTAGATTACTCTTACATTTATTTGCTATCTGGGGATGCTGCTAGCAGAGCTAAAAAACCTCTGAGCTAATCATTATCAAGCTTTTAAAAGGAGTAGCAAAATATGAGTGTCAAGTTCTGTCTGAAATCTGAATCTCTCTTTTTTGATGTGAACTTACCTAAAACTTTTTAAAATAATACAGTAACTGATGTCTGACCTTATAATTAAAACAACTTCACTAGTTTTTTAGGTGTTAGTCTTGTCAAGATACTTTTGCAGTGTAATGCTCTTGGTGGCAGAGCTTTTTGTATTCTCCTCAACGGATAAATGATTAATGGTCTCAACACTGCCTTCTGGATCACCTTGTAAGAGGTCTCCTTCATCAATCTGGCAAGGGGATTGTATGGCGGTTTGCACCCTAATTACAGTCCCCAGCTGGGGATGTGCTGCTTAACAGATTACTTGTAGCAGAAGTACAGTCGGCGCAGATATAGATGACCATGGAGTTGTTTGACACTCGGGTGCAAAAATTAGATTTTCTTTCTAGAAAAAAAAATCCACTTCATATAAACAGTGCAACAGATAAAAATGTTCAGCTGGAATTAACTCTGTAACTTAAAGGTTTAATAATAACAGCAGTTCTGCGTTTCCCTGTTTTCATCTTTTTCCTTCCCTTCTCTTGCAGTCTTATAGACGAGGGCAGTATTGCAAGCCAGAAATTTTATTACCAATAGAAACATTAAGGTATTCCACAGGGCAAAACAAAAGTGATTCAAAAGGTGCTTTTACAGATAATAAGTTTTAGCATTGAACAGTTTACCCAGAAGACAACAGATTATTTCTAGTGGTCTGTCATTATTGTTGGCCTTTTTTCTGGCTCATTTGTGGTGTAATGCTGCTACTCAATTAAGATGTATTTCGGTAAAAACTATGAACGACAACTGCCCCGCTTCCACCAAGCATATCGCTAAGCATATACGTATGTGCCTATTGCTCAGTCTGACAAATATGAGTGTGTTGCTGAGAAACAGCTTATTTAAGGACTGAGGCACGAAGGAAAACTTGCACAGCAGCCAGTCAAACACAAAAGCAAAGTGCCCCTTTGGGTCTTTGACAACGAGAAGATTTTGCACTTTGGAAGGATGTAATTGCCAAATCGTTGCATATATGCGTATTTTACGTATACGTATCAGTGTTGTAGTAGTTCATATTGCCAAATCAGATAACCTTATGAATATCTTGGCAATCTGGAAAAAAAATCTGTGCTGTTTTGTTTTTGGTTTTGTTTTTTTAGTGATAAGCATTTATTTTCATGACTTCTTTAAAAAAAAGTATTAAAAAGTCTGAGGACTGTCTGGGCACTGATAACTTCCCACTGGGTGACACGTACTTGAAGGATAAAGGCAGTGAAAAGGGAGACCAGTAGACTGAGGCTGGAGATAGAAAAGTTCCACTATTTGTGCTTATATCCTGAAGAACTAGAATTGAAGAGTTGTAGGGATTAGTATTCGTGTTTACGACAGTAGAAACCTTCTTTTCAGTTCAAGTTGCGCAGTGGCTGCTGTGAAGGTGTGGGTGTGTACGTTTGACTTTGTCTAACTTGGAAGAGGAAAAAAAGTCTTACTACTCAATGAAAAAGTAGTCGAATATACCTGACCTGTGTTTGAGTGCTATGGAATGGCAGCAAGTCTTGGGAGTCTTCTCTCTGTGAGCTTGGCTCTCTCAGAGCATGAACGGGAGCTGATAGGCGTGTGTCACGCAGGAGTTTATCACTGGCTTGTCCTAGGTTGGGAAGAAAATCCTCTGAAGTTTTTACCCCTAGAGATGGTCAGGTAATGGTTTGTTACAGTGCGTCTCCCCGTTCTGGGTTTCCTTCCCCACGAGAAATGGAGGAATTGACCCTGGAGTTGTTACGTTATCTGGAAATAGCACGCACTGTGTAGTGAAAACACTTCTGAGACATCATTTGAAAGGTTCTGGCGTTTCTTTGACCCAGGTTTACGACCAGCTGAAACTCACGGCTTTCCCGTGTTCTGGTTCCCGTTTGCTCCTTTGGCTCCCACCAGAAGCAAGCAGTCCTTCCATGCCTCGTCCTCTCAGCTAAAAACTGAAGACTGACTGTTCAACTTCTCTTTATTGTCTTGTTGAAAAGCAGATGCAACGTTTCCTTCGTATCTGTCTTTCAGATGTGATAGCAACATGGTTTGGTGTTCTTGTGAGCATTCATCACTCTTCTGTTTCCAGAAACAATTGGAAGCAAATGACCCGGGTCGTTGTTATTACTCATATTTTGTGTTTTCTCCAGTTCTGCGGCTTCAGCTCCCTCCGTGAGCTGCATCGACATGTCGTGAAACAACACATCTCTGTCTGTAGTCGTGCATATTAATTGCCAAGTGAGGCACTGCCTCTCGCTGATCTCGGTTTTCCTTTGGTGGTTCTCTCGGGTTTTGTTCCAGGACAAATGCATTGCAGGTACTCGAGAGGAAAACGTTTTCTCCTGAATTATTTTCGCAAATGGAAACCCTTTTTCACTCTGGCTGAAGACTTTGTCTTGGCTGCAAGCCTGAGAGATTTAAACATTTGCTGTTCCTTTTATCGTTCAAACCTGTGCAGCATATTTTAAGTGAGCGAGCAGTCTGTCAAGTTATTA
Organism: Phoenicopterus ruber ruber; assembly: GCA_009819775.1. NCBI lineage: Eukaryota > Metazoa > Chordata > Aves > Phoenicopteriformes > Phoenicopteridae > Phoenicopterus > Phoenicopterus ruber. The sequence continues at coordinate 36,694,784 of CM020220.1, forward strand.
GAAATCATTCCTTTGCCACAGAGTTATTGAATGGATGTGAAAACAGGTGTTTGTCACATTTTACCTTCTGGACTGAATATTTTTGATGTTTCAGGAACTTTTATCTGCAGTCAACCATTGTGCTTTGTATAGGAGAAGGCTTGATTCAGATTATCTGAGCAATCAGGGAGCAGAGATGCGGTTCTGTGATTCATAATTGAAATTTAGCCTTTAGATTAACTTCATTAGTATGCTGTTGAACAAGGACAGGGTGTTAATAAATGGAAAAATCCTTCTGGGTTTAAGCACTGAGTGCCACAGTGGGTCTTTGCAGTTCATTATGAATTTTTTATTTTTGCTGCGACGGCACTATTTTTGATTTGACCACGCTCATTTTGTCTTTATTCGTCAAAATTGTACGAATATGTCTGTATGGAGAGAAATAGAGAGAGGTTTTATCTAACGTGAGGTTAATCCCAAATTTCTTCTACTGAAGCCACGTTTATGAGCCATTCTGAGATCAAGAAAAGGAACTCTAGAAAAGACTTCAGTTTCCCTTCCAAGTAATAATTTAGAGTAATGGGGACATTTACTTGTATTCTTAAAAACTTTTAAACTTTCTGGGAAAGTAGAAACTAAACAATAATCTCCAGTCGTTAGATAATAGGCTTGTAAATGTTTATAAAGTATGTACCTGCTTATCCTACTGAGATGAAAAATACTCATTTCTGGCTTCCATAGTCAGATTACTTTGTAAATTCTTGATCTTGATTTTCATGGCTTTTTTTTTTTTTTTTTGATCTGGATCATAGTTTGGCAAAGGACTCGCTAGCACTTGAGCACATGTTTTGAAGTCGCTTGGACTTCAGGTAACGTATTAAAGCTGACCTCCGTTCCCAGAGAGGTGCGTTACGGTAATGCATTAGATCGTGCCTGTCTCCCAGCAGCCCTGGTGCCGTCAGTGCAGAAGGGAGTAGTCAGACTTCTCCAGGTGGAATTTTCTTGCATGAAATAAAGGTTAATGTAGTTGAACTTAGACTGACTATGCTGTAACTGTGAGGAAGTTGCTACTGTTTTTATTTGTTAAGCTGTTTTTGTGTTTGTATACAAAGTTTTGTATGCTTTGCAGGGTTTTATGGAAGATTTCGATAGGGTCTCGTTTGTTCGTCATAGAGCAGTACTAAGAAAGCAAGTTCAGGAAAAAAATCCTGTTACCGGAATGTGAAAGAAGATATTAGGGATTTTTGGTTCCTTCCCATCGTCACAGTCGCTCTTGATCTCCCTAAAACCTGTATCAGAGTATTTTGAGTTGTCTGTACATATGCTCTTCAGTGGAGAGTTGTACACTTGATGTAATCCTCTGCGCTTCGAGGTGGCGTGGCATCTGCTTCCGCAAGAAAGGATTACGAATTTAGCTTCTTTTTTCTACATGCAGCCTTGAGGGAAGCGCAGATTGTTGAACAACAGAGCAGGTTGGTGTCGAGTGCTTGAAAGGTTGAGAGCTGAGTCTGAACTCCTTGCAGGGAGCCTGTGCGGGCTTGAAGAAGTCTGGCTCTGGGGAGCTTTGTGGCTCACTGCAGCTGAGAGTCTGGGGTAAATGCGGTGGTGACGTTGGAAAGTTTGGAAAAGAAAAATGAAGAGAAAAGCAGAAAGTGCTTGTTATACCATGAGTGTTGTGGTAGAGTCCTTGAGTATTTGTGAAAATCGTAGATTGTGATCTCCTGATGTATCTGAATGGGGATATGTATGTTTGTGTTACACTCTTCGGTAGGGTTTGGAGTGGGAGGCGGGACTTCAAATGCTGAAAGTTGTGACTGAGAAAAATTAGCTTGTCTGAGGCAGTTTAAGATATATGGAGTTCATGATTTCCATTATTTCCTCCTATGGAAGACCAGTCCTGACCAGCAGAAGTAGTACACATCCCAAAATGTCTTAATTTTCACGAAGAGCTGTTGTTAAGAAACCTTGACTTAAGACTGCTGGACTATGGGGGCGGGGGGGGGGGAAATGTGAAAATTTTGCCATTGCTAGTTTCTAGCTTACTGCAGCCACTTTGGAAGAAGTGAAATGTTTGACCTCTAGTAGGATCCAGGCACAAAAATATAAAATAAAAATATTTTTTAATTCTCTCTCTCTCTTTTTTTTTTTTTTTCCTGGAAAACAAAATTTTGAATGTTTGCTACAGCTTTGAGCAGTACCCCGAGTATAAGATACTGTTTTTATAAAGGGAAGCCTAATCTGTAAGAGCTTGCATTTTTCCAAGACAAAACCATGCACAGAGAAAGAAGAGAGAGAAAAGGAAGTAAATTAGACAACTATGGAGTTCAGATAACACTTAACTATAGTCCGATAGTGCAAAGTTTGAATGATGAACTACCTACTTGAAGACCAAAAAATAAACTTGGTCTCCCCATAATCATTAACATTAGGCTTGATAGATGCTGTGAAAGCCAGCACAGTTTGTGAAGGTACTTGAATAAGGGAAGATGGTGGCTTTGGTTCACTTAATGAAGTGGGATTTCCAGTAGGAAAATAGTATGAGAGAAGTACAAAAAGAGTCTGAAAGAGCTTGAGGAAAAATAAAAGTCATGTTTGCTTTTCAGGAAACGGCTGTTGATACTTCATTGCAGCAAGATGCTGGATACGTGTAATAAATTCCCTGGGGAAGCTCAGGGGTCAAATGTGCTCTCCAGTATTTTGTTTTTATAATAGAGAACCTTCCTGGTTACCAACATTTTTCTGTTCATCCTGATCCTTAGGTTGGGAGCAGTCTCCCGACCTTGGCAGCTGCACTTGAGGGGAGCGTGTTTAGCCTTCGCGTGCCCTGGGAAACGCGGGGCTGAGCTAGGGCACTCGCTCCCGGCTCACGGCTGCCCTCGCTCCATAGATTCGCCACACCGAAAGAGAAATGCCCGTTTCTGTCCAGACAACTTGAGATCATGCTTAATTCAAAACAGTTAAGGCAAAATGCAAACAGTCATTTATCTACAAAATTCAAAACAGTAAAATCACCGATGGAGAAAGAAGAGAAAACCTTTACTTGCTTGTACATTTACAGAGGTTAAACTGGAAAGGTTTGTCTGCGTGATGTGCTGGAGCCTTCTTGACATGGTGGTGGTCAAGTGTTCCCTCTTCTTGTGTTCTTGATGCTTCCCATAGTGCAAACTGGAGAATGTTCGTAAGTATGCTGGTGTTTATGGCCAGTCTCTCTTCTGAAGTCTGACAAAAGATGCAGACAAATTTAACCTTTTAACCATAATCTGGTTTATTTTTCTTATCCAGGGGTTAGTGTGACCAGTCATCTCAATTAAAATAGACAATGCTTTATTTCTTTGGAGATCCAAATGTATATAATTTCCTATATTTAATTGACTACTTAATTACTCCTTGCCTCAGTGAGGGGTAAAACCCTTCTCCCATCTCTTTGGTGACTCGTTGGCTAACTCACTCCGTGTAAGGTGTCTCCTCTACTGAATCTTGTCTCATGCCCTATCATGTAACTAGGATATTAGATACAAATACCTAAAATGCATGTTGGTCCTTACTGGTTCTTGATTGAGACCATGACATAACGACGGTTACCTGTCTTGGCATGACTGACCCCAACCATATAACCTCTGAGAATATTGTAATACATAGATATCCTTATTCTAATGAAAAACGATGGTAATAAAGTTTAGTTTCTGTAAGACAAATATGTATGAAATACAACCACAAGTGAAAACCTTGCACTGAGCTAACAGCTTCTTCAGTACGTTCTCAGTCTCTGCGCCCTTTTCCCTCTCGTCGCCTCTTTTCACGAACGCAGCCAAAAGAGGAAATGCAAAATGGGAAAAATGTTGAAACCCGTCAAAGTCAGTGTGGGGTTTCTTGTTGATTTAAATGTGAATACAAAAGCTAGTCGTCTTGTATTTAGCTTTAAATAAATTTCCCACTGTATAGAAGCACTGTCTGGAAATAAACTATTTCAGGTACCTTCCTGTTCTCCAGTAATATAGCAATATAAAATCTGAAAATCAATATACCTTGAAAGAATTTAAGCAAAAATGAAAAAGCTTGAATAGAGTCTGCTTCCAACTTTTAATATTATTATTTTGATATTGCAGATTTTGATACTATTTTTTTCTCGAGTAATTCACAGAATCACAGCCTGAGCTTTTAAAATATTTACTTGCTTGTGGAAAGTATCTGGTAGACTGTTTCTATTGAAACAGAGCTTAATCTTTGGCTTCACTGATCCTGTCTTTTAGTCAGAGCTGTCACTTACTTCAGGTCAGTTCAGGCGCACTATAAATCAGTACCTTTTTACTAGTCAATCAGCGATTGATTCAATTTTGCAGCACCTGAAGGCAGTCTTTTCTAGCTCAAAACTGAGTTAATGTGGCCTAAAAGGACTGAGCACATAGCTAGGAGCTTGCGAGTTCTGGAACCAAGACTGGTGGTATTGGTTTGCAGTGTGGGCTTGGGCAAATAATTTTTGCGTATTGTTGTGCTTGAGTCTCTCCCCGCCCCCCCACCCCCCCCCCGCCCCTTTCTTTTTTTCCTGTGTTAAACTGGAGTTCTTTAAGGAGCTGGTATCCGACACCATGTTCAGCGGTGTTCATCTTCCCTAGTATCTGGAAGTATTGAGATGAAAAATCACATGTCTTGATGTGTGTCTCAGATGGAGATATACATGCTAATGGAGGTTTAAAAAAAAAACCACCCTGGTATGTTGGCAAAGGCCTTTGACACCTCTGCAGAATAATTGAAAATAAGACCAAATGGACCTTTAAGATCTCTTCAAAAGTTTAATAGAAAATTGTTTTTCTTTTGAAGGTATGGAAAGCCTTTATCCCGTGCCATGTCCAATCCATAGCCCATGGATTGGAAACACTCAAATCCTTTGCGGTACTGCATAGTGGATAGCAAGTGCATCGCGATGGGACTGAACTCTGTGTGTTTGTATTAAAAAGCACTCGGGAGTGACTAAGTCCTCTGCAGTTCTGATTTTTGTGCCTCGTACGCTGGGGGAGTTGCTCTCTCACATATTGGTATTCCTGTGAAGAGGAGACCTATGTGTATATACTTGTGCCTCTCTGCATTTAAAGTTAGCTCATGTGTAAGTTGTGTAACCTTTCAATGATCTCCGTGAATGAGAAAGCACTGTTAGGGTGAAGGTGCAAAACATTTCAGCTTATTAGTAAAAAAAAGAAAAATCCCTTAAAAAAATCTACTTTTTAAAATGGAACAAAGTTCAGACTTTTATAATTGTTTCAAAATTAAGTAAGCTTTATAAGTAATAACAAATTAAATCTGTTTTCCTGAGGCAGATGAAACTACAAGGATAACTGTGATAGCAAATCAAAGGAAAGTAGGAATGGACTTTTATCCTTTTTTCCCTCTTGCTGTCTGTGGGTCTTCAGCTGCGGTATTCTCCTGCTTACTTTGGCATTGCCCCAGTTAGGTCGGTGTGCAGTTACTGTTGCTGTGAGGGAGATGAGGGAAATGTTTTTACATTAGAAAGGTGTTTCATCTGACTAGCCTTGAAAGGTTTTTTTCAGTAGTAGTTCCATTTTCAAAAATACAGCCAGCATCATAGCGTGGGCAAGTAAGGAAATCAAAGAAATACGTTTTCTGACAGTATGCTGTATTTTTTTGCTTATTAGAATGACTCTGAAATTCTGTTCTCTTGAAACAACAACAGGGAAATGTTTCTGGTTTTCTGATGAAGAACGAAAAGTGAAATATTCTGTCTGATCTGTGGAATACACTTGGAGCAATTCCACTGCGGCGAGGGACGCTCTGGGTAGCGAACAGATCAGGATCCTGCAAGGGAGGCTGCCCTCGGTGCGTAGTGTTCAAGAGAGCATCTCTCACTTATTTAGCTCCTTTATGTCTCAATATTCTGTATTTGCTGAAAAGTAATTGTTGGTGTTCTGTGTTGGGTTTGCTGCCGGTGTCACAAGTGGCTGACTTGATGAATTGGTGCTCCCTGAAGGAGCTTTGCTCTTTGAGCTGAGCTGACGTGGCACGTACGGCCACATCCTCAGCTCTCGTAGGTGGGCAGAAGTGGCAACTGTGGCAAGCTGAAGATTAGTCCAAAAAGGTTGTTTCTATGCATCTTTAGCTTCTCTAAATATATGCCTGTATATATGCCAAAATTTCTGAGTAATTGTTCCACGAAAACTTGCATATTTGAAGAAGCTAAAACAAGTAAGTTGTGATAACATTGTGCATGACTGAATTTGCATATTGTGTTTAATAGATACAAATTGTTACTGTGTTTAGTTTAATTTGTCATCATTTGTCCTGCTTTACTATTGTTTTGGATGCAAAAAATTAAGGTCTGATCTTGTAAATTCGTACTCTTCCACAGAGACTTCCTGACATCTATACAGGAGTTGGTTGACTGACTCAAGCACGTGTCTACTGATGTTTCCACTCTACCTTCTCCTTTCTGGTTGCTTCTTGGTACAATTTAGAGTTTGACCACTGCGATGCTGGAGCGGCAGCAGCTCCAGAGATGAGAATGAACCGAAGCCAGCACTTGTAAAGCAGCGAGTTAATAATATATTTATAAGGATACTATATATAGGTACTTTGATATCAATATATACTATTAAATAATGTATAATGTATTTACAGGAAAGAAATTTCAGCTCTGCAGAAGCAATTGCACGTACAAGTACTTGGCAACAAGAATCGCACGCTATGTTGTAGGTATAGATAATATTAGTCTGTTTAAAACCAAGTGGAAAATTGCTGTAAGTGTCCAGAATGGGCTAAATGCCATCTGGATTCTTAACAGATTTTGAAGCAGGTTATACAATTGTTTAGAGGAACCTTTTGAGAATTTAAAAATCCGTATGACTTTGAACTTGAGAATCGGAGCATCTTCTGTAAGAGATTTTTCAGTGTGGGAGACACAATGTTTTAGTGAGATACCCCTAGAATAGTTCCCTTGGGGAGCTCGGGATTATTGGAAACCTCGCTACCACGTGTTGGGAATATTTGTTCGGCCTTGCTTCCTTTAATAGAAGAAGCAATGATTGTATGATAGGACTTTGGAGATTAGATAATGTTTTTTGATTATATAGAAGAAAAGGAGAGCTACTCAGCAGTGTAGAAGATTGGTCTTCAAATCCTGTAAGGCAGGTGGTCATAGGCAGAAGCCAGAAATCCCTGTGTAAATGTTAACACTTATTAAAGTCAATGTTTTTCTTTCTGTAGTTTCAGCACATTAAGAGGAGAAAGGGGAAGAAAAGGTTAATCAAATACCTGTATAAACAATATGTTGGCTTACAAGGCAGCCATTTGTTGTTTCTATTCAAAGCCATTAAACTATATTATAAGTAAGTGTTCTAGTTTATATGTATAAACCAAACCAAAAAACGCAACCAACCAACCAACCAAAATCCCCAAACCTGAAAACAAACCCCAAAACAAAAAAAACCCCAACCTGAAAACAAACCAACCAAACACTGTTTTGATTATGGAACAGTAGCAGAGGTCAGACGAACCGACTGCTTTGACTCGGGAAGTCTTGTCCCATGTCCCATCACCCCGTGCCCACTGAGGGTGATACGGTTGATGTGTTTGTGTTTATTCTAGCACGCATCGTGTTGCTTGATCAGATTTAAGCTGTTTGTTTGTACAGACAATTATTTCAAGGTTGTTCTTGTTTGAAATAATGTAGTGAGTAGCAGAAAAAAACAAAAAACACAGACAGCATAGCCAAGAGGAGCAGTTGAGCGTAAGGGAGTTGGGGCTCAATACTGGTGGTGGTGGCTTAGGTGACCACCGTGCTGGATGCAGTGCTGGAGACTCGCAGGAGATGCATATGGGGGCACATCCCTCTCCTGGGGCTTTGGAGGGGGGCTGCTACTGCCGTGGTGTCTTCTGGCCACAAGGTGCTGCTGTCGTACCTGCTCTTTCTTGGCTCCCCAAGGGTTCATGCTGAGGAGAAGCCACCGCAAGAGCTGCTGGCGAGGACCTAGGGCTACCTTCAAGTGCTCCTTAATCAAATCCCTCATTACTCTGTCACAGCTCCATCCCAGTAACCTCCAACAGGGATCCTTACCTCAAAACAACCTGACATTGAATGAGGGTAATACATTGCTCGATGATGATGATGGATTCACTAATGTTATTTGACATACCTTTCATGTTAAAATTAATGTCGTCTTTGATGTTGTGAAGGTTGAATTTAGAGAAGATAATTGATCCTTGAGCTGAAAAGATGCCTTCGAAGTTCTTGGCAGTTACTTGGTAGTTCAGGTTGCAGTTGTGTCCTGGCTGTCGTTCTAGTTGCAGACCAGCCTCTCAGCGTGGGGGGTAAAGTACCAAAACTGGAAATGTCACACGAGCACGTGGAAACAGCAAAACCTGAGTGGTTTGGGAGTGTTTTGCCTTTAAACTAAAGGACACAGGATTTCTTAAAGTTGCAAGAATGACTATATCATCTTTTTTTATTTAGGCCTATATAAATTATTAAAATATATGTAGGAAAAATAGGTAAGTTATTTGCAGTTAGTAGTAGATAATGTTGTTTGTTTTTTCAAATGTGTAGGATTATTGTTTTAGAAGATAGTGAAGATTCGGGTACTCATCCTTGGAAATGTGTTTCAGGGTGGTGGAGCAGTCCTGAAATGGCTCCTGCATCCTCTAATTCTGGGTGCAAATATCATGGATTCCTGATTGCTCGTGTTATTTGCATAACCAAAATTTTTGGAGTTTGCCCAATAGCAAAGAATTCTGATGCTAACAGCTTCAATCTGTGACGTGGTGAGGCTGCACCTTGAATGCTGTGTTCTGTTTTGGGCCCCTCACTCCAAGAAAGATACTGAGGTGCTGGAGCGTGTCCAGAGAAGGGCAGCGAAGCTGGGGAAGGGTCTAGAGCACAAGTCCTGTGAGGAGCAGCTGAGGGAACTGGGGGTGTTTAGCCTGGAGAAAAGGAGGCTGAAGGGAGACCTTATTGCTCTCTACAACTCCCTGGAAGGAGGTTGGAGCCAGGTGGGGGTCAGTCTCTTCTCCCAAGTAACAGGCGACAGGAGAAGGGGAAATGGCCTCAAGTTGTGCCAGGGAAGGTTTAGATTGGATATTAGGAAACATTTCTTCCCCAAAAGGGCTGTCAGGCCCTGGCACAGGCTGCCCAAGGAAGTGGTGGAGTCACCATCCCTGGAGGTATTTAAAAGACGTGTAGATGTGGTGCTTAGGGACATGGTTTAGTGGTGGACTTGGCAGTGTTAGGTTAATGGTTGGACTTGATGATCTTAAATGTCCTTTCCAACCTAAACGATTCTATGATTCTATGTGAAAGCTTTGCATGGTGGAGACTACCATCGTTCTGATGGAATTTGTCGCCTGTTACAGTACTGGGCACGTAAGAATGCAGGTAGAAAGTGACTCTGATGAAATTCAGTGATATGTTGATCGTTACAGCTGATTGCAAATTCAGTAGAAAGGGACTCTTGAAGCTGTAGCTGAATAACTCTTGAGAGTCCAGATGCAATGAAGAACTCTGATCCGGGGTCTTGGGCTCTGCACTGTTGCTTTTATTTTTCTGTATCTGAAAGGAAGGTGGAACTTGATTAGGACTCACTTAGTCTGTGTAGGGGCATGATGAACAAATTGTGCTTCTGTGTTTCTGCAGTCTTTTTCTTTTTTTCTTTAATCTGAAGATTTGTCTAGTCTCACCTTAGCCTGTAGAATGGTAAAGTCCAATTTTCTAAAATACTGTCATGTAATGACACTGTCATTAAAATCAGTAGGAATATCAAAATAGTTATTACTAGCCATGACATGACCAAGTTTATATGAAGGTTTGGTTATTTAATAAGTATTTAAAGTACTTTAAATGATACCTTTGACTATAAATGTGCTGTGACAGATGAAGTTACATCTTTAACATTTTGTTTCAAAATTCTTCCCTATTTTCCTGAATAGTCAAGTGTGTTTTCCTTATTACTTGATTAAGGCCAGCAACATTAATATTTTAATCTATTTCTTGGATATAGTAAGACGACTATGATGTGCAGCAGTCACTGACAAGACATTAATTCATTGCAATATTGTTATCAACAAACTTCTAACAACTTTAAATACATCTTTGTCATATTAAATGTTCGTGTATAGGTACAATGGGAAAGGTTGTTTTCAAATTCAAGGAAAGTGCCAAAGAATGTTATTTGTCCCTAATTAAATATTGAGGACCTTTGTATTAAATATTTAATTGGCCAGCTGTACTGCAGTCGAGTAGTGGAAAAATGATAAAACCCTGCATTTGCACTTAAAGACCATTTCTGGGGCAGTTAAGTGACCTGTTGCTAAATGAATTGGAAGGAAGGAAGTGGCTTAAATAAATAAAAAAAAGCCTTTGGTGTGTTCCCACCACTGCTGGTCCTGAGGAATGGCCCTTGTTAATCATACCAGGGCTCTTCTGAGCTGTTTCGTGTGTAAGCGCACCGAGGACCTGTTTCTGACTTTTGACTTTCTGAAGGAGGAGTCCGGGGAGTTTGGGAAGGCCATAAGGCGTGCGGGGGAGAGCAGGAAACGGACTGTTAGAACTCTTTCTATTACTCAAGAAGTCTGTGTCAAAATCAGCATTAAAACAATGTAAATTGAAATGGTTCAGGTTGATACAATTTTTGTCAATTTTACAGGCTTCTTTGAAGCTGGTAGTTACTAAGAAAAAGCGAAGATGCTCTTTGAAATGGCATGAAATGGTCCTTGTACTTTGAGGAGAAAACGTAAAGACAAAAGGGAAGTAGCAGACAATGCTTACACACGCGTTCACAGGATGGGTGATCTGGAAAGAGCTTAGATTAGCAACTTCCCAGTTGTCCATTTTGAACACTACATATATTTAGTTTAGAAACAGGTAACTGGATTATAAAGGATGTGAAGGCAGAGCTTTAGCTGCAGAAATAGTGGAGTACCCTGTCAAATCGTCACGGGTCCTAAGGCCTCAGAAAAAGAAAAACGTACGTGTGGTATGAGGCAGCGTTGCATTATCAGTTGGTGCAACACCATGGGGTTTGGGGTTGTATTACTGGGTAGATTGCTTAAACTCTGTCTCAGTAATGGACACCTGTCTGTAACATAGGGACAAGAATTTTATTATGAACCTTCAGCAGTTGTTACTATGATGCTTTGAGGAATGTGTGTGTTGGGAACTCCACGTGCAATGTGTTATTCCAGTCATCACGAGAGGTGACGTGATGGCTCTGCTCCATTTGCTCGTCTTCTCTTTTCCACCCTCTCCCCCCCATCCCTCTGTAAATAAATGACAAGGAGAAGGGAAGATCAGCCTCAGATCTCAAGACGAATGATAATTTGGTATCATATGACCTGGGCACACATTAGTCCAAAATTATTTTAGCCTGAAAATGGAGAGAGGGTTTAAACCAGGAATGAGAGAAGTCCTGGAACAGCATCTAGTCTGAGGGATTATGTATCTGGAGTCTCTGTCGCTGCTCTTATATCCAAGAGAGTTCCCCTCTGTAGTATATAACTTGATTCTATGGATTTTTATAGGTTTTTGTTTTGTTGTCAACAGTGTATTAAAGCTAGGTCACACTAAACGTGTGCTGGTGTCCATGTGCTTGGGTGCACCTAATAGATGGTGATGTCCGTGATCTGTTCTTCTGTGTCTCTGTTCTGCGCTACAGTCCTGACTACTGTCTTTTACTCTAGGCTTGGTTTGTTACTGCATGTTGGAAGCTGATTGTAGTGTATGAGGAGACGTGCAGAATAGATGTTTTATAGACTTGTAGATTAAACTTCTACCACACCTTTCCGTGGCTGGGGCGGGCTGAGCTCGGTGATGCGGATAGTTCTTCCTTTGTTATGTTCCTCGAATATATTAGCTATGTTTTTTTCCGAGTGGAGCTGTTGTTTATTACTGTTGTAATAAATTTTGTGATTGAATTAATGAAATGTAAAAAGAATTCCTCATTTCATTGGGATATCATAAAGCTGCACCTTTTAAAAGGTGTGAATTAGTGTAAAAAGTAGCAAGACTTTACTAAAAAAGGACATTATGCTGTGCAATTGTGCTGGCATACTATAAATTCAGCCAGTGCACCACATCCTGACATTTAATAGTTTTATTATTCCGTTTGTTGGTCATTTCTGAGCAAAGAGTGTCAATGAGAACTACATAAAATGCTGTTTCTTAAAGACCAGTGAGTTTGAGTGCACTTCACGTACTGGATTTGCACGTTCTTTTTAAATTTTTTTTTTTTCCACCAGGCACCAGGTATTTCCTTTCTCTGAATATTATGAGTGTGTGTGTATGTCATAATTGTTTTTATATTTGAAAGCATTGAAGTTATGGCACATAGAATGAACAAGGCTGCATGGGGCACATAGCACAGACCCAGGAGTAGTCAGTGAAGACTGTCGTGTGCAGGATAGAGAGGGAGATGCTTCAGTTAAGACATTGAGTTGAAACTTGCTGTGCTCGGTCCTCATATGGCAAACTGAAGTCCACTAAGCGGGAAAGGTTACCCAAGATTCATATTTATTTTCGTAATACTGTGTTGAGAGATCTGTCGCTTTGTGAAGATAATTTGTATTGCAGAGTGACTTGCAGTTCTTCCTCTGACTTTACAACAGATGGCCCGTGTATCCTTCCTACAGTTTTCTGAATTGCATATGTACATCCATAGGGACAGATTCCATCACTTGAATGTCTAAAACTTTTTCCAACATCCTTATGCAAAATATTTTTTTATCAGAAAACTCCGATTGCAACTGAGATGACTTAATGAAATATTCTGGGCTTGACTGAAGCTCTTCAATAATTTTTTCATGTTCACAGTGGAATTTCTGGTAATTCACCAGAGAGTCCGTAGCTGGTAGGATGGGGGTGGAGATTTACTTAGGATGAGGGATGCCTGCATTCTGATCAACTCTTCTTACCTTCATTCAGATCTGGGACTTGGATTAATATTCTGGCATTCAGTTGAGTATCTTGAATATGGAGCTGCGGAGAGGTGTGTGTATCTCATGTTTTTGATGTAAAATATATGTGAGAAAGATAACCTTCATAATCAAGCAGAACATTAAAAAGTTGCAGGATGAAATAAACCACTCCGGTTTTAATGACAGTCACGGATGAACCCTGCAACTCCCACGTGCATAAGATAAGACTATTCATAACTAGGAAAGCTGCTTTAGTTTGGCTTGAAATGTGGTCCATCAGGAAGCCTTATAAGCAACTTTAACTGTATTGTGCAATGGAAGGGGGCTATTACTATCTAATTGCCTAGATTTTCATTAATAATGCAAAATTCCCTGCTTTGTCATTCCTCCAGGTGATTAACCGAAGATTTTTCTCTGCAATCTCGCCTCTGTTTTGAGAGAGATGCAACGAACAGTCCAATAGATCTTTCTCTCTCCTTTAAAAAAAATGGAATTGAAGTGATTAACCTTTAACGCAAAGCTACCACGACTGTTAACATCTTATGTGGTAGCCGTGCTGAGCGAATGCTGAACTGTTGGGGAGAAGGTTAATGACTGATCCTCAGGAGAGGGGAGAAATTGATCTCCCACGATTTAAATATAGATTCGAGTGCAAGTCTGAGACTGTTGGAATTTCATTGCCTTTAACTTTTCGTCTAAAACTACAGCAAAACTTAGGTGACAGAACCTGCACTGAAATTATTAAATTTAGATAAATGGGCAACTCAGAGTTAGAGAGGTATAATTTTAGCAAGATACTGGGGTAATACCATAAACGGTAAAAGCAAAGCTTGAGCGGTTGATGTAGTTACCAGTAGCTGGAGATGGTGTGAGATGGTGGAGGTGGCCTCATCGTTTCAAATATGCTGGCTGATACTTAAATTTTACATGAAATGGCGTCCCTGGATGGTGCACCGCTGCGATGGGTTTCGTCGGAGAGCCGCGTTGTTAGCTGGATTGCTAATGGCCATGGTGGGATCTTTCTCTGTGAATTACCTTTCTCTCTCTGGATTAGTACCATTATCTTAACAAAGCATGAAAACTGCTAATTGCTAAAACTAACAGCTTACATTTGTGTGTAGCTATCAAAGAAATGTTGTATATAAACTGTGTGTGATATGATGTGGCCTTAATTGGCTTTTATGGGTTTATCTTAACCGATGATCCGTGCTTAACGTAATCACAGGAATCCTTTTATCTGAGTAGCCACAAGGCTGGGATCCGTGAGCAGAATATCTGGGTAAAGGCACTGACTGTTGCTTCCATTCAAAATATTGCTGTGCTCCAGCTATCGCATAAAATAAAAAATTCTCAAATGTAATGTTTCGTAGAATATATTTTTGTAGTGTTGTTTCTATGCTCATTTTTATTTTTTGTGCAAGTGGCATGGTAAAAGTCAAATGGGTGAATGTTTTCTTAGGCTGAAGGTGCTTAACAAGGCAATTGTTGCTGACATTAGAACAAAGCAATCAAAATCTATACCTAATGTTTTAACTTTTAATGCAATTTTTAATATTTAAATAGGAAAAAATGCTGTGTGATTGTATAACCAATGCAACTGATAGAAAGATTTTAAGAAATACTATTTTATTGAAAGTACAGCTTTTTTCAGGTTTCAATGTATAATTATTCAGTGCATTGTTTTTTCCATAACCACGTGTTCATTGCTTTGTGCAGCCAGCCTTGAATTAAAGGGCCAATGGATTAGATCTAATGCTAATCTATTGTTATATTTTGCTAAATGTAATGTTAAATCCAGGGATACATCTTAAATACAGAAAGTTGCACTTACCGTGGTTATCGGAACTGAAATAGTCTGTGGGTTGCAAAGTGAGCTACAACTTTAAAACAACAGTTATGACTTCTGTGATTTTCTGAGGAAAACTTGACAGCAGGTCTGTGGGGAACAAAACTACCAATTTGGAAGTTAAAAAAAAATAAAATCGAAGCTTATACTTAAGCACTGGCATTCATAAAGCAATTTCTCTTAAGTCTGGAGCCAGCCCCTCCTGCAGTAGGATGGTAGGTTGCCTCATAGGACGGGTTCCTGAATTAAATCTGGAGAGCCTCGGTGCTGTGTACTTTTCTACCCCGGTGCCTTGGCTCGGTGGAGTATCCTTGTGCTCACTGGAGTATTTTTGTGCCTCCTCCAACTTCTCCTGTGGCAGTCAGTGTTCAGGAGCTGCCCTGCAGAAGGGTTGTGCGGGCCGTTCTAACGAGGGTTCATTAACTAACTTCTGCGCCCCGGCGTTTTTCCTGGCGTGGGTGCAAGGGGGGGACGGTCGGATTCCTTGGGGGAAGGCTGTCTGTCGTCTTGCTTCTCTGCTGGCAACACCTCCAGCCTAGTTTGCAGCCGAACAACCTTCCTTTCCAAGCAGGGCAAGGGCGGCTCCTATTGCTGCTGCTGTCCAGCTGCAGAGGCAAAACTGTGTTTTTCTAAAACAAAATGTAAGAAAGATGCTGTCTGGGTTTCCTTCTCAAATCACTTTAATTCTCTGGGAAGCTCAGAGGAGAATTAGGTGTTTATGCATGGATGAGGAGAAGTTTAATGAAGAGGAAAACTACAGTCTTTACTCATTTTAGCCTTTACTGTTTTTTCAAATAAACCCACAGAGAAGTCGCAATATTAACAGCGCGCACCTATTATTATTGTACCTCTCGGCACTTTAGCATAGAAATTAGAGACAAATAAACCCCCCCAAACCAAACCCAGAGGCAAGCTTTGAAAAATGATAATGGGAATAAACCTCAGAGCGCTGTGTGTTTTAGGCTTTACAGAGCAAACTTTTTGAAAAATGGGAGACTTCAGGGCTACAGTGCTGTAAAGTGAACCGCTGCTTTAATTTTAATTCTCCGCGTGTTGAGAAATGAGGACAAATTTGACCAGAAAGCAGGGGTTTTGCTGGACATAACGTTAAAAAAAATTAAAATACATTAAAAAAAAAAGTATATATGCCAAATATTAGTTGCCGAGGGCAAGACTTCAAGTGCTGTTTGCCTTTATCCCGTTCGTGTCCGTGCACGCACATATTTTTCTTCCCTGACCGCGTGTGAGAAGGGGCAGTGTGAAGTAACGTATTCGGTAGCATTTATATTCATAATTTATGCCTGCAGTCTTGAAATAATCTCATTTGTCTTCCACTGTTAGTGGAACAAGTTTTGCTAGCAATGAAGGTTGCTGGAAGCAATGTGGGATTCTGTTGTTTCAGCTTTTCATTTGTCTTCTGTAAAGAGTGGTTTTGAATAAAAAGATGAATCGGGGAGTGCTGTGTAATGTGATTGCCGGTATGTAACCAACCTGATTTTGAGGAGGCTCGCAGGACTCCGGCTTGTCTGTTCGATAGATAACCAAGTTTATTGGGCAGATAATACATTTCTCCCGGGCGCAGTTAAAGAACATGTCAAACACCTCCTCTTGTCTTTCCAGGCGATAGGTAGTGTCGCTGGCAGCAGGACCGGAGCAGACCCGTAGCTTTGCTAGCGCGTGACGGGGACGTGCATCAAGGATGAAGGGAGGTGGTGGATCCCCGTGCGTCCCCTGCGGCAGCGTTTATCCGCCCCAAGCAAAATGCAGATAGAGAGAAGCCAGGGCTCTGATCTCTCTTGCAGCTGGGAATCGTTCCTGAAGTGAGCTCAGATCAGGCAAGAACCGATTTCTTGAATGAAGCCTTACCAGGAGGAAGCTCCTGCCCTTCCCACCAGGAGAGGTGGCCGTGGCAGTGGTGCCCTGGGGGACAGCGTTGGTTTGCCTGGACTCGGTCACAGAAACAATGGCACAAACTTTAAACTAAGGCAACTTTAAACCATTAGCAGTCTGGCGGCAGCAGTGTGGCACTCAGCATGGATTAATTTTTCCCTCTTTTCAGTAGTTCTGTGATTGTAGAGCAGCAGTGCCCTGTGCCTGTAGTTTTTCTAGGTTAAACCAGCAGGTTATAGACTGCACTGCAAAGTGGTGAATCAAGAGTCTGTAGAGAAAAAGTGATTTAAAACTTTTTTTTTTTTTAAAAAGAAACTCGTGGAAGATTTTGGCAACTACAAACACAGGAAACAAATGTTTGTGTTGGGCATTTTGTGCAGCTTCTCACCTTGTTTACACTGGAGTAAATCTTAGCGAGTGCTGGTGATTTAGAATTTACTTGGTGTAAATTAGATTAAAAGTCACCCTTGGGGCCTAATTAAGCAGTGATATAAATAGTGGAGTAAGTTAAACATTAGCAGTAGATTTCACAGAAAACAGGTATGAATGGATGCAAATACGCTTAAATTTTCATTGATGTAGAAATTTTAATCGCATTTGTTGCTTGCTGGCTGGGTGACTGCCTGGAGCCCAGGCCCACGAGCCTGCTCGGTGTCTGCGTTCCCATCGACGTCGTGCAGCACCTTCTGAAGCCGTGCTGCTGCCCTTGCGCGCTCGGTGCCGTCCTGCCTTTGCTAGCTGTGTTTTGTGTTTTGCTGCTTGCTTCCACTTACTCCTCTGCCTTTGAGCCAAAAGTACATTTAAATGCATGGGTTTGGTTACTCTAAGCAAGGGGGTAGGGTTTAAGGAAATTTTCATGAAGACTCTTCCTTGTTGTTGACAAAACATTGTACAGGCAGGCTTCAGTCTCCCAGTCTTACCAAATGCAATTACTTTCTGACTGATTAAATATCTTACCTTCAGAATACGTTATTAAATTTGCAAGCTCTAATGTGCTGTCTCCTATCTTGTTCCTGATAGCTAAAGGTATGTTGTCCCTTCTGTTCCCTTCATAGATATTTCTGCAAAAAAGGGTAAGGTGGTGAGATCAGCATCAGCCGCGCTTCATACGCAGCAGCAGTGCGGCAGATGCAGGCTGAACCCTTGGCGAAGCTTCTCATTAACTTGCCACATACTTAGCGGTGGGCATACAGACCTGGCAAATATGTCATTACTGCGCTTAATGAAGGAAACTACCACTTGCTAAAGCACTGGCAAGATGTGTGTGTATCCAGCTTGGCTAGTTTTGTATTCTGTTAACTATTAAAGGTTGTTTCTTTTAACTAGAGGCTCCGTGGAAGTAATAGGGAACTTGCATTTTGTTTTCTATTTGATTGAATCCTGAATTCAGTGCTAAAAGCAAGAGAGAAATTCATATTAAAAACTCCAACTCTTTCCATCAAAGAAATTTGGTTATAACTAAAACCCAAATATTTTCTTTTCATAATCTATCTGGTTGGCTTTTAAGTGTTTTTGAAGACTCTTGATGTAAAAAGAAAAAGTTGTGAACTTTTAAAAGTATTTTTATTCACTTTCACAATTTGATTACTGGAAAGGGAAAGTGCAACTTCAATTAGGGGGTGTCACCTTGTGGTTACCGATACACCGAGGAGTTAACACCTGGTGGGACTGATCCTACTGTTGTTGAAGCAGCAGCAAAGCCTTTCCAGAATGCAGCAGTTTTTGCAGTTGGGGCGTTTGACATCTGCTTTGATTGCTGGTTTATTGGGAACCGAGGCCTCCCCTCCCAAAAGCAGGAGAGAGGATTGTGAGGAGTGGTTTGGTCTATTGAATTTGAGTTTTATTCCCTCTCCCGCACAGTAATGCCCACAAGTCTGTAGCAGCGTGTAGCTTCTCTGAATCGTTTTCCCCGAGAGGAGCTCTGTCATTTTTATTACGCTTCTGCTCCAGCAAATGTGGCAGAGGTTTGTAGGGCACCGAGCTGCTTTTCACTTACCATAAAAATAAAAGTGCGCTGGGGGAGTCCCTGAGCAGCAGCTGGTGATGCCGTACCTTCGTCCCCTCGCTCGGCCTGGGGGAGCTCATCGCTCACCTCTGCTACGAGTCTCACGGTACGCGCGTAGCGTCCTCCCACGAGTGCCTTTGTGAAGGGGCTGAGCAGACGGTGAGAGCAGGCGTGGCTGGGGGGGCTGAACGACCCACTCCTCTGGAGGCGCGTGTTCCCGTGGTGGGGGAGTCCCGCTCCTGCGCCAGTGGCGTCCGTCGGTGGTGGTGGTCCGGTGAAGCTAGGACATCTGGCTCCAGTGCTGGTGACCAGAACTAGAGTAAGCCTCGCCTCTGCTTTTTACATTTTCAGTTAAAATACAAAATAACAGCATAACTGACTTCCTCAAATAAGACTGAAGCCTTAAGGTTTAACTTCTGCAGGTCTGCTTGGTGTTAAGGCACTTGCTTCGGTTACCTATTTTGGAGGTTTTTATGACTTATCCATTTTCTTTATTTGGATTAAGAGAATAATTGAAGCAAATCCTTGCCATATAAGATATGGAAGTTCAAATGTAGGTCATATTTAAAAGGGTTTATAATGAACTTTGTTAAAAATGTCTTCTGATTTCCTCTGGTGTATTCAAGTGCATATTTTAAAAGCTGCTGATTTAAAGCCCAGCTTATATAAGCTTATATATTGAGAACCTTAAAGGTTTTTTTTTCAATATGAATTTGGGCCAGCTCTAAAAGTGACATTATACTGTGGGTCTTTAGGAGGTGGAGATACCAAAAATGTGTCCTTCCACATCCTCTCGTTCCTGCAGATGTCTTTGTAGGCCAGAAGTCCCGTCCCTTAAACAACTCCCAAGGAGTACGTCAGTGCAACGTCACTGCATGGTATAGACCCTCTGTCCATCCCAAGACATTGAGATCTTTCACATAAAGTTTCCTAGACATTAATTACTCGGAGAAACTTGACGCTTTCCTCTTGAAATGGTTTTTAAAATGTGGTTTAACTCAAGCGGAATGAGTGAATTCCTGTAGCTGGGCTTTATCGCTAATTTTGCATTCCTCGTTCAGTTGAGTACAGCCGTTACAGAACGCGCATACCTTGTTAACCAGTGCTTAGGCGCTTGTCAGGAGTGATGGAGCAGAGCGTCACCATTGCCTCACCTGACTTCTCACTGTGCTCTTCTGTGAGGCTGCCCCTGCGCTAAAATAGTCATGTCTATATTAAATATTAAGAAATACTGTACTGCACTATGAGAAGTCTGTTGAAATAGAGAACTACAAAGCTTGGAAGTGTTCGTTGTGTAAAAGCGTGTGTATGTGAGTAGGTTTTCTCTTCCCTGTCAGGGTTTGTGGGGACTGTCGGTGCCTTCCGTGACGGTGTTAGGAGCTGTAAGCCCAGGCCCCCGAGGGAGGTCAGCTGAACAGCGAGCAATTAATTGTGCTGTATTGCACAATATCTTGTGCGAACTTAAATTTGGCAAGTGAAAATCTTTAAGGCCGATGGCTTTGGAGAATTGCTCTAACTGTACACTTATCCCATTTCCTTTTCATCTCAGTGATTTTTTTGTATTTTTTAGAATAAGCCTAATACTCATGATGTCTTACTGAAAAATTGTTCATAATTATTTTACGGGTATCAAACACTGTGGAAGGAGTATGGTGGTTAGTACGGAAGTAGTGAAACAATTGGGTGCCTTGTACCTCGTCTAGAAATAATTGACTCATTAATCTTAACCACATCAACCCCATCACATAAGGGTCAAACATAGTTTAATTCTAATAGGTGGGAATGTGCTAGTTTACACTCCAGTTCTGACAGTTACTCCTCTTCCTGGAAAATTTGCTAACATTTTTACAAAGAAATTAGGAAGAAAAAGAGTAGGAGATACCGAATAAGCTATAATACATATACTGAGACAAAAAAAAAGCTGTGCGGCAGAATTTAAGCCTTTATGAATGGGATTTTGAGGAATAGTAAATGAGAGCCATCAAATGAGAACAGAAAAAGAGAAGGATGTGTCTTTTTTTTTTTTTATTTGCTTTTGCCCTACGCTTCTGGTTGTACGCTGCTCAGTTTATTCTCCTGTTGGAAATGATTGTTCACCTGCATACTTAGGAGTCTACTCCTTGAGTCGGATGTTTAATGCTGTCTTGGTACAAAATAGTTTCTAAGCTGGAATTTGTTTTCTTCTACCAAACCTGCAGATTAGAAAATACCATTTGGTGATGTGGCTGTGACAATGCTGTATTGCAATTTAAATCATGTGGTTCCTCTTTTCTAACCATTGGCAAATAGTGTTCAGGATCTGGTAAATAATGGGTGGAAATGACAGTCAAAAGGTGAATGTTAAATAGCCATTGCTAAACAGATGGTCATCAAAAATCATTCAGCTTATCTTTTACAGACAGCACAAACACAGATATCTACCCTTCTGCTTAATCAATTTTTACGTGAGCTCTTTGAAATCGTTGAGCAGTGTCTCAGCACTGCTGGCAAGTATGGGAAGGCCAGACCATGGGTGGATCTGTGTGTTGTCTGTGCACTGAAACACCTATCTGAGCACGGTGGATTCTGGATTCCTGGCCTGCAGGCTGCTGCCCTCGAACTCATGTAAAAACAATTGGTTTTGCTGAAGGGAAAGTTTTCTGCTGTGGGCTGAGTGAGAGGGGAGAGGAGGATGGGCTTCCTCCAGGCTTTCTCCTTCTCCGTCCTGGAGTGGAGATGCTGTGTGTAGTTGGGCTGAGGAATGGGTGTTACAGGGCCACCTAACACCTAGTAAGTCAGAGATGATACACACCGAAAATTGTACCATGGCCACCAATGGGGTGTTACGCCCATCTCTTGCAAAAACTGGCAGTAAGGCCGTCAGGCTGAATTTCAGACCGTCTGTTACAAATACTTCCCTGCCTTCCTGCGAAAGCAAAGGCTGCGTTAGAGCTCTAAATCAACCAGTTGCTGCAGATGGAGTCACCTCAAAAGGTGCTTCCCAGGCTCTGGTCTGCAAACTGCTCCTGTCCATTACTGTGCAAGCAGCTGGTGCTTGGGTCTGTATTAAATATAGGGGTTTTTTTTTAGTTTAGAAAGTTTGGAGAAAGTATCTATGAGCCATGACAGGGAAAGGAATGGTGACTGGTAGAGCCATAGTTCAGAAAGAGACTGCCAAAAATAGGAGAGCACAGAGGTACCAAGTTCTTGTTATCAGTGTATATATAGTATGTGGCAAGATTGTCATTAAAGGGCCCAGAATGGCAAAAGGAAAAGGCTTAAACATTTTATACTGCCTCGGATGCTCGGTGACACTGTGGAGGCTGTCAGTGCTTTTGCAGATGTGAGAAATACAGGTCAGATAATGCCAAGAGCCTGTTAATGATACCGGAGATATTGGTACCCTTAAGCAAACTAGTCATGAAAAGGCTGGGAAAGCTTTGTACTTGTTTTGTACTGTTCCACTCGTTTCCCCGAGACAGCTTTGTTTGGTTATACTGTACATAAACAGGGGGTTGTCTGGAAGAAATACATCTGATGTCTAGGTTGTGTAGCCAACACAGTAACATCTAGCAGTAAGCCACAGTTTTAGAGATGAGCTTAAGGACTTTGTAGAGAAGTGTAAGTTTGGACATGTCATTGGTAGTCACCTTTATCTTTAATGCAATAAAGTGATGAAAAAGGTGTTAAAATAAAAAAAAAAAGCCAACTGAGAGCGCTTCAGAATCAGATTCTGTTTAGTAATGTTAAATTGCAGAGTGATGCCAGTGAAGCAGGGGCTGTCAGCTGCTGGCGTTTTGCTCAGCAGAAAACTGAAAGAAGAATGCTTGTGTTGTCTGATACTGATGTTGGAGTCATTGGGGATTACAGATGTGTAAAGAGACAGACAGGGCAAAACAACGAGAAAATCAATATGATTTGGGGTTCCAGACGTTGCTGCTACTTTATGAAAATGATGCTGTATGTCTCTCGTGAGAAAGAGGTAACTTCAAGGTCACAGGAGATTGTTGCTCCATGCTATGGAGTAATAGGTGATAACACATGTGGATTGCAATAGCGCAGGTGATGGCTCTTGATGTTTTGTAAGCTCTCCACGACTCCGATAGCTTGAAATGAAAGATGTTAAGGTTTCAGGATGTAGCACAACCTAGACAAATGAAATTGTTTCCCAGCAATGCTGATATTCGGAGTGGACTTGTGTCCATCCCAGGAGCAGCCTGAGTCACCTCAAGGACTAACTGATTATTGTTGGCAAACTTAGGTCGTAGTTTGGCTGTGTCCATTGGGATGGTCTGTATTGTTTAGTTACAGAGGTGAGGACAGGTTAGGGACACTCTGCCCATCAGGGCTTTCTCAGAACATCTGAGAGGTGTTACAGAGATTGGACATGGAATAAATCAGGACTTCTGCAAAAATATGAAGCACTGAATAATCACTGAAAGCTTCTGTGTCTTGCTTCAGATGTGTCTTGTGGTTCCTTGCTCTCAGTGCAGAAAATATGTTGCCAGAAACACCGGTATCAAGTGAATTATCTGTGTTGTTATATAGCAAATAATGTTTTTGAGTAGCTAAAACAAGCTATATGCTGTGAGTCTAGTAAAACGTATGTATGTTGAAGGTGAAACATGATTGCTATTAAACTTTATAAATCTTTTATAGTGTGGTAAATGGGCTAAAACCAGCTAGACTGGAAGGAGTATGCAAATTAAAAATAAAATGGAAATTGAGCAGGCTATAAGGCAAAGGAGACATACCTGTACTTGCAAGAGAACATGAGAAGAGGATGTTCCTTCTATTATGTTTGCATTCGTGTAATCCAGCCCTGATAAGTGGGGAGAGGAGGAATTACTGACCGGCGCAGCCGTCTGGACAGCAGGCTCAGGTAAGGACGAGGAGAACCTTTCTTTGAAGGGGAGAAAGGCAGTAGAGATAAAGGACAAAACTGTTCTGAGCAGCTCTGTCCCCAGGAAGGAGCGTTAGCTGCCCAGCTTCTGATGCTACCTGACGTCCTGGTCTCCAGCTCAGACGTGGTGTGTGACAAGATGGTGGTGGGAAGGGGTCAGTTTGGTAACATAACACCACAGGGCAGAAGCGCTGCTGAATTCATCTTTGTAGCTGGTAGCTTGGAGATGCTCTGAAAGGAATCAGCAGCTAAAGACGGACTGAAAATTCAGGTACACTTTGATATTTTTCCTTTGTGATGTGTCTCCAACTTGGCCATTAAACACGTTAGCTTTGCTAGCATCAACCTGACTCTTCTTTCTGCAAGTAGGCTGCGGTAGGAGTGGCGATGGGCTGATCCTGCAGCAGGGGATGTCTCGTCGCTCGGGGAGCAGGGTGGCCATTTCCTCGCAGAATCACATCTCACACAGTGGTTATGGGCTCTCCTAAGCTGGAACACCTTTTCTACCAACTTGGGGGGATGAATGAGACTGAAGGACGCCTGCTCTGGCTGACGTGAGCCAGTGCCCTTCCAGCAACTGGTTGGGGTGGCTGGTGGGAAGGTGGCCAATGATTTAGCCATCCATGTCAAGAGCAACTTCAGAAAGAGTTCCTCATTTTTTCTGTGCATGTCACTTGCAAGTTGAACAAACCAGAGCGCTCATAGGCTTTGAGAGGTGTGGAGATGCCCATCAGATGCTGGAGGCACGTAGAGGATTGAGCACCATTCTCAGCTGATGTAGTTGAATAGTGAGATTTTGCATCCCCAGAGAAGCATAATCTGCAGCGAGGGAAGGCAGATAAAGTGCAGTGTGTTCTGGCATGTTGCCTGTAAGCATGTGGCTGATGGTTGTTCATAAGATGGGAACTCATCTAGGACTGTCAGTACTGGCATTTAACTGGGCAGGAACCTTAATCCAACATAAATTGTTATGAGACTTTCAATTCCCACAAATTAAGGCTTCAGCGGTAAGTTTCTTTCAAAAGACAGGAAGATTTCCTAGCACTACGATCTGTGATGTATTATTTGTCTACCCTTATGATTCAATTTTCTGTGTGCTGCTTAACTGCTGTGAGGAGAAAGGAAAAGCGATTTTGCGAGGTTGCCCGGGAGAACTGCTGCAGAGCAGGTCATACGCGCGGGCGCTCCGGGAGTGCCAGTCGGGGCTGGCAGCGGGAAAACCTGGGGTTCGCTCAGACGTGGAGCTCCTGGTCTGGGTTGGCAGCAGGATCGGTGCGGTCCCGTTAGTGAGGTGGCTCCAGAGCAGCCAGGTGACAGCTTGGGGTGCTCCACCACGCCATTACAGCAGGCGTCTGAGGACGGGGCGCTTGCTGCTGCCTCCCTGCAGTACCCCAGTTTGTTTGATTGTTTCTCTGTTGTACTTCACCTGGACCAACAGATAAAGAAGCGGATGCTAAAACCATCCGTGCTCGTATGGCTCTGTGGGACACTGAAGCCTTGGCCCTTGCTGAGGGGCCTTGATACGCAGGGGTTCCCATTGCGATAGTCCTGTGTTTCGATTCCCACCCCCAGCTGTACTATTTACACCAGTAAGACGTGTTGAGGTGCTTTTAATTTTCTGTTGGGTTTCTGAGGATCCCTTAGGATGCATTCAAGATGTTGTTTGCAGATTTTATGTTGCAACCATGAAAGACAGAAAACTTCCTCTTCAGAGATAAAGGAGATTCTCATATAATAACATGATGTATAGATCTGGTCCTCAAGGAGAAGAAACAAAGTAGTGGTGGACTGTAAGAGGAATATTTATGGAGGCATTTTTTTTCCTTTATAGCAAGGATGCTTATTTTTAGTTGGAGATCTCGTACCACGCCAGTTGCAGACAATCAATTTCATATCAAATAATATGTGTTGTTGAATTATATATGCTAATTGATTATGAGCTTGTGTATAATGTATTATTAGATTTTATTTTTAGCTTGGATTGTGAGTGCCCCCATTCAGTCTGCTGCACAGTCTAAACCAAATTTCATAGAGGGGTAGATGTCTCAAAGGCAACTATATTTCTGTACGTGTAACGAAAGCGGGTGGCAGGCGAAATGCGTGCTCCTATGGATAGGAAGGCTGCAGCGTGAGTGGTGAGCGTCCCGTCTGTTGCCGATACCCGTGTGTAGGGTTTGGAACCAGCTGCACGAGATGTTGCCTCTTGCTTGGCTGGTGGTTGGGTTGAAGCTGGAGGTGCTGCAGGACCTATGGAAGGACAAGGAGGTTAGAGGGTATGAGAAGGGATTGGAGGTGTTGGTGAGAGGATGAGGCAGCTGAGGTTGTATGGCAAACTGGAGGGAAGAGGGGTGGGCTTCAAGGAAGCATCCATGCAAATCCAGGCTTCAGTGTGACCACCTTCTTAATTAGGTAAAACAGTAAAGGAAATAAAAATCTGCAATTTTTTTTGTGACTGAATTTTACTTAAATTAATTGCTTTTAAAACGAGACCATAACTTTTAGCAAGGAGAATGGGTAGCTGCTGCTTAGATTTCATTTTGATAATTTTCATAGTACCGTGTTTTACATCAGAAACCCAACTTCAGACATACAAAAGGCCACTCTTCTGTTCAAGACACTGAAACAATGAGGAGTCGTGCTAAGCAACCGAGCGGCTTGATTTAAGAAGAGAGCGTATGTGAAGACAAGGTCCTTCACGTGTTGCCATTTGCACTTGTAGATGAGGCTTGATTCGTGTGTGAGCACGGGTATCTGCTGTGATTCAGAGTAGAGTCTAAAAATGTAAACGCATCTTTATGGTATGGTTCATTTGCTGATTATTTTCTTTCAGAACACTGAGCAGATTTGCTAAAACTGCCTGTCACCACTTCTCTTTCTTAACAATAAAGAGGTGTGCAAGGTGACTGTGCGCAGTTTTAGGATGGACCCAAATTTATTTTCTTTGTTGTACAGTTGGGTTTGTGTGCATCTGCTTGTTGCTTTTTGCAGCTACGGTTCTTGGAAAAACCTTTAGTTTCCCTGAGATTCTTAAATTATTTCAGAATCAGAAGGAAATTACACTTATAGATTTGGAAGTTTATGCTGGATATTTTTTTCCCTTCTTTGCACTTTGGTTCAAGATACACGTTTTCTTGCTATGATATTTCTAACATGCTGCGGTAGATGGAATGTTATTAATGAACACATTTAATAAGTACGTTAATGAGTGTATTTTATGTATAGGACTGCTCATCCGCATATATTACATGTTCCAGGGCTTTATCCAGAAATGCACTTTTCCTTCTGGAAATAAAGTAAAAAGAATTTTAACCGAGGAGTTTGTTTTTAAACTGGGTTAAACTGCTAACAAATGTCATTTGAGTTCAGTGACGGCAGAATCAGGTCCAGTATTGTAATACTTCATATCAAATGGGGTAAATTCCGTTTATACAGGGTTTAGCTAGTGCTCCTTGCAGTCCTTCAAAGAAAGATTTAGGGAGAGCTTTTAATTCATACTGATTTTCTTTTTTGAAATAAATTGAAATTTTCATCATGAAAAATTCATATATACCGCACTAATGAAGAAGCATATGCGTCAGATTTATCTAGACATAATTTTTTGTACGGTTTCTCTCTCTTAACACTACCTCCTCTTTTTCCTCTAGTACAGTCTTTGTGAACTGGATCTTTTCAGAATGGAGTCACTTCTTTACAGAAGCTTAGGGCCTTGCACAAGCTGGTTTTTTTTATTTAACATTTTATTCTATCTTAATGTTTTTCATATCCTATAGGCATATATAATAGCTTTTAGTAAGATACTTACAAGGTCTTTTTAAATCCCCAAATAACATTTGACATGTCAGGATTATATATAAGCGTAACCTTCTTTTTTGAGTGTGTCTGGAGATCACAATGAGCCTGATGGACACTTCTTTTTCACAGGCTGCTGTTTTAACCCCCCTAAGGCAATCAGAAGAGAACTTGCAATAGTATATGTAATGTGAATAATTTTGGATACATTTCTTTTTCATTTCTCTGAGATGCCTGTAAAAGAGACTGGCTTCTGGAGATTCTCATCACCTGCTTTCTGCAATCCCAGCCCATTTACTGTGTCCTGTAAGGGGCACCTGAAATCACTGCTCGCATTTGAGAGTATAGCTAAAAAGGTTACAGTGATTTTTTTTTTTTTTTTAACAGTGATTTTTTTCAGCAGTCAGACTCATACTGCTATATTGGAACGGAAAAATAGAGAAAGGGCAGGGTTCACTGCTTGCATACCTTTTTGTTTGTTTGTTTGCTTAGTACTTTGAGATTCAAGTTTATAGCTTTAAATGATGGTTAAGTACAAGAACTTATGTAAATATAAAACTTTTTTTTTTCCCCCAACTCTTGACACTTTAAAAGCAAGGTCATAGCCATATTTAAAGTACGTATCATAGCTTAAGTAGAAGTTACAGCCTGGATGCAGATATTTGCAGGAGGATTCTTTGGCCTGCTTAATGCAGGAAATTAGACTGGATGTGCATAGTGACCTACTTAAACAGTGTCAGTATTTATTAGAGAAAATAAAATTTAAATAGTTTGCAGGAAAACAGGTATCTGTTAATTTGTTCAGAAATTAATAAAACAGTAGTAAACAATTTTTGAAAGGATTTTGAATTTACAGAAACTTCTCTGTATTGAAATGGAAACACGTTAAGCAGCTTTTGGTGGGTTTGTTGGAAGAGATGTTAAGGTGTAGACTTGGGTGAGGGTACACTTAGAAAAGCATATATGTACAAAAGCAGAAGGAATTATACTGCTGTACTGTAACTTCATTCCTAATGAACCTGTGTTCGCAGAATAATATTCTGGTTGCCATTACTGAAACTTGGTGGGACGAATCCCATGACTGGCGTGTGGCTATCAATGGCTACAGGCTGTTCAGAAGGGCCAGGTGAGGAAGGAGGGGCGGAGGCGTTGCCCTCTGCATCAAGAAATGCATAGAGTGTGAAGAGCTGTCTCTGAAGAATTGCCACGAGCAGGTTGGAAGCTTATGGGTAAGAATCAGAGACCGAGGCAACAAAGGGAACCTTGTGGTTGGGGTCTATTGATGAAGCCTTCTTACTCCAGCTACAGCAGGCATCGTGCTCGCAGGCTCTTGTCCTGCTGGGGAACTTCAACTACCCCGACATCTGCTGGAAAAGTAGCCCAGTGAGCTGTAGGCAATCCGGGAGCCTCCTGGAATACATTGAGGATAACTTCTTAAGCCAGGTAATAGAGAGCCCTACCAGAAGGGATGCAATGTTGGACCTGTTGGTCATCAATGCGAGTGAGCCTAACGGTGAAGTCAAGGCAGCCTGGGCTGCAGTGATCACGCACTGGTGTAGTTCTCAGTCCTGAGGGATAAGGGTCAGGCACAGAGTAAAGTCAGGACCCTGAATTTTAGGAAAGCCAACTTCCAGCTCTTCAAGGAGTCAGTCAATAGGACCCCCTGGGAAACTGCCCTCAGGGGCAAGGGAGCAGAACAGAGCTGGCAGATCTTTAAGGAGGCTTTCCATAGAGTGCCAGAGCTCTTGGTCCCCAGGTGTAAGAAATCAGGCAAGGAAGGCAAGAGACCAGCATGGCTGAGTTGAGACCTGCTGGTCAAACTAAAGGGCAAGAAGGAAATGCCCAGGCAGTGGAAGCAGGGACAGGTGTCCTGGGGAGAGTATAGGGACGCTGTCCAGTTGTGTAGGGATGGGGTCAGGAAGGCCAAGGTGCAGCTGGAGCTGAACTTGGCAAGAGATGCAAAGAATAATAAGAAGGGCTTCTACAGGTATGTCAGCCAGAAAAGGAAGGTCAAAGAAAGCGAACCCCCCCTGATAAGCAAGACTGGCAAACTGGGAACAATGGACAAGGAGGTTTGAGTTGGATTGAGCTGAGGTACTCAACATCTTCTTTGCCTCAGTCTTCACTGTCAACCTCTCTTCCCACACCTTTTGAGCAGATGGACTGCAAGACGGGGACTGGGGGAGCAAAGTCTCTCCCACCGTAAGAGAAGATCAGGTTCGTGACCACCTGGGGAATCTGAACGTACATAAGTCTATGGGACCTGATGAGATGCATCCCAGAGTCCTGAGGGAACTGGCTGATGTGGTTGCCAAGCCACTCTCCACGATATTTGAAAAGTCGTGGCGGTCAGGTGAAGTCCCTGGGGACTGGAAAAAGGGAAACATTGCACCCATTTTTAAAAAGGGTAGAAAGGAGGACCCTGGGAACTACCAACCTGTCAGCCTCCCCTCTGTGCCTGGGAAGATCCTGGAACAGAGCCTCCTAGAAGCTATGCTGACGCACATGGAGGGCAGGGAGGTGGTTGGAGACAGCCAGCATGGCTTCACCAAGGGCAAGTCCTGCCTGACCAACCTAGTGGCCTATGATGGTCTGACTACATCAGTGGACAAGGGAAGAGCTATGGATGTCATCTGTCTGGACTTCTTCCACTCTGGTGAGACGCCACCTGGCGTCCTGCATCCAGCTCTGGGGCCTTCAGCACAAGAAGGACATGGACCTCTTGGAGCGGGTCCAGAGGAGGCCACAAAAATGATGAGAGGGATGGAGCACCTCTCCTATGAGGACAGGCTGAGAGAGTTGGGCTTGTTCAGCCTGGAGAAGAGAAGGCTCCGGGGAGACCTTATTGCGGCCTTTCAGTACTTAAAGGGGGTTTATAAGAAAGATGGGGACAAACTTTTTAGTAGGGCCTGCTGTGACAGGATGAGGGGTAATGGTTTTAAACTAAAAGAGCGTAGGTTTAGACTAGATGTAAGGAAGAAATTTTTCACACTGAGGGTGGTGAGGCCCTGGCACAGGTTGCCCAGAGAGGTGGTCGATGCCCCATCCCTGGAAGCATTCAAGGTCAGGCTGGACGGGGCTCTGAGCAACCTGATCTAGTTGAAGATGTCCCTGCTCATGGCCGGGGGGTTGGACTAGATGACCTTTAAAGGTCCCTTCCAGCCCAAACCATTCTATGATTCTATGAAGAATATGTTTATTTTTAGCTCTGAGAGCAACTCCTGATTCTTCTCTGATGAGAAATGGTATGTGAGAGAAAAAAGCTGGCAGCTCACGGTAGCAGAAAAAAGAGAAAGTCGGTACTTTGACTTATTTCCCTCTACAGGTTGTTTTGCATTAATAAACAATGATATTTAAGACAACAAATATGTAAAGTGAGGAAAATGAACAGTGTTCTTCCTGTGTTTCAGTGTCCATATGTCATTTTGAGTGCATAAAGCTTCCACTGAAATACTGCTAAAATTGAAGCCTGTGTTCTGTACAAAATCAGTGATAATGTTCATGTTCACTGTCTTGCGGTGAAGTGTGCATGGTATGTTTAGCGTGCTTCAGGGTGCTAAGAAATAAAAAACTGTGCAGGTAAATGTTGAGCAGATTCACCGGAGCTGGTACGTGGCTATTTAGCTGGTACTTGCACGCCTGAGAGGCCCTGTGAGGTTTCTTCTCAAGTTCTGCACGTTATACTTACAGAGGGTCGGAGTCCTGCTGCCTCTAATCCAAAGATCTTCCCTTGCCTGGAGCGCTGCCGCTGTTGTGTTTTGGGGTCTTGGTGGTTCCCTGCTCCCCCCTTTCCCAGTGGGCTCTGCCATTGTGCCTGCCAGGCGTCACCCGGTCCAGCAAGGGGCTTTCTTAAGGCACGGTGGCTCTGCTGTTGTTTTACTGAAAAAAAGGTTGATTTTTTTTTTTTTTTTTTTTTTTTGGTAGCCCAAGGTACTACTTCAACAATTTCTAATTATTCTTTCCCTTCTTGTTTAACCAGGTTCTGTTCTGTGCCTAATTGGATGTGATTCCATATTGCATAGACTCTCAGTGGTGAGGCTTATGGATAGTCACTTCCTTTAAATAATTGACTGTGTCTTCTTGTGGCAGATCCCTGCTCATATTTTATTTCATGTTCACCTTCTTTGTGGCTGTGCAGTAATTTGGGTCTCAGCCTTCCCCAGTGCGTCGGTTTGCAGGGGGAATTGCTTAGAAAAGTTGCTGGCTGAATGCAGTGCTGCTTTGCTTACCTGGAAGACAAACTGGCATTAGAATAAGACTGTTTCACTCGACCTCGTCCTGATGCTGGTGCAAGTTTTGTTAGAGATACAATCATTTCTTAGGATCATCATGCAAATCTCTGGTAGTAATTGGCCTATCCCAGAAATAGAGAAGGAGAAAAACTTTTTTTCTTTCTTTTTGTGGTATAAGATAGTCAGTCAGTGTCTGTATAATGTTCCCTCATGGTTTAAATGCTTTTGATAGCCCAGTAAGGGTTGCAGTTGACAGCCCGGGTATCAGTCCTGCTAGGAAGCAGGAGAAACACTATCGAGTTGGCCATCAGTTCCTCCCACCCAAGTGATTCCGGTATTGCCCTTCCTGAGTATACGCTAGCATCTCTTCACTCTTGGGAGATGTGACGTCTGTCACCTATTCCCATGGGGACCAGGGACTATCAGGTGTTGAAACTGTGGCGGCCACTTCAGTGTGTACTGACAACATAGATCTGAGTTTGGAGGGTCCTCATGGCTTGGGCAAGGTGACCTTCTCCCGAGGTGTTCTTGGCAAAGGAGTCTACAGCTTTTCCTCTATGGTCTAGTGTAGTTATGAACCTGCCTTTTTCACTCGTACTTACAGCTCCTTCATCTGAAGATCGGTT
This sequence comes from Phoenicopterus ruber ruber, assembly GCA_009819775.1. Classification (NCBI taxonomy): domain Eukaryota; kingdom Metazoa; phylum Chordata; class Aves; order Phoenicopteriformes; family Phoenicopteridae; genus Phoenicopterus; species Phoenicopterus ruber. Next base: position 36,726,942 of record CM020220.1, read on the forward strand.
ATGCGTTGATATTTCAATACTGCTTTTCACCCGCTGAAGGTGTTTGCACATCACAGTGATCTGGGTGAGGTGAACCCTCCCTTTTGTGTGTATAGGTGCCCTCTATGCCCATGGAGGCATCAGGACCAGCCAGATCAGTCATACGTATTCTGGACCCACAGGCTTGGCAATGTCTTACATCACTAACAACATTGTTAAAATAAAGTGATATTGTAAAAGCAGTTTTTTAAGTTCTTCCCAAATAAATTCCATAAGATTAAAAATATATGGCTGTCATGGTTTAACCCCAGTCGGCAACCAAGCACCACACAGCCGCTTGCTCACCCCCTCGCTCCCAGTGGGATGAGGGAGAGAATCGAAAAAAAACCTTGTGCGTTGAGATAAAGACAGTTTAATAGGACAGCAAAGGAAGAGGGAATAATAATGAGGATGATGATGATAAAGGACTATACAAAACAAGTGATGCACAATGCAGTTGCTCACCACCTGCTGACCGATGCCCAGCCTGTCCCGAGCAGTGATGCCCCCCTGGCCAACTCCCCCCAGTTTCTATACTGAGCATGACACCATATGGTATGGAATATGCCTGTGGCCAGGCTGGGTCAGCTCTCCTGGCTGTGCCCCCCCAGCTCCTTGGGCCCCTCCTCGCTGGCAGAGCACGGGGAGCTGAAAAGTCCTTGGCTTAGTATAAGCACTGCTTAGCAACAGCTAAAACATCAGTGTGTTCCCAACATTATTCTCATCCTAAATCCAAAACACAGCACTATGCCAGCTACTAGGAAGAACATTAACTCTATCCCAGCCGAAACCAGGACAACGGCTTATAATAATGTCTCTATATATTTTGTATGAGATGATGCATGGCTGTACCTTCCTGCTAAATGCTGCATATTGTGTAAGCGTGACTTGTGCTTTTCCTTATTGATTATTCTAAAATACAAATTTACAATTGATTCTCAAGTCTTGGATGCTGCTGAAAACCTCTGCTAGGAATAGATTTATATAGATGATATTCACTGCTACTTCCAGTGTATGGAAATACACTGAAACACTATTTTTAGATATTTTATATGGCAGTCAAGCTTTTTGCTCACCCTCTTCCCGTACTTTTATTTCTTGGAATTTGGAGAGTTTTAGATTAAAATAAAGAGAAAATTAGGAACAACAATCAATTTACCCTTAGCTTTCACAGTCCCTTATTACAATTGCTAATTTATCAGTGGGTAGTTTTATCAGTGGGTAGGCGCCTTTCTTTTGTAATGGATATTGAGGATAATTTTAAATGCAACTTTTAAGCTTAGCCAATTTACATAGTACTTTGGGAGATGAGTCGCTCATGTATAAAGAACTATGTGCATTTGAGGGGTGTTCCTATAGCCCTCTTGTGTGGTTTTTTGAATGTTTGTCATAATAATCATTGATTTGTTTAGCAAGGTGTTTACCCCTAGTAAGTATTGCAGTGGGAAGCAGGCAGACTTTGGAAAATTGCTTGGAAGTCTTTGGTTAGAGCAGTCTTTCTCAATTCACAATTCATATCGTGTTTGTCAGAATGAACCGGGGTCCAGAAAACCTGTTTGAGTTGTATGTTCTGCTCTAAGCTGTTTTCATGCTGCTGGGTTTTGGGTTCTTTGGTTTTGGTCCCCCCCGCTCCCCCAGGCGATCTTCAGTGAAACAGAAGCTGCATTTTCCTGTCTCCGTCCTTCCCTTCTACCTCTGTATTTTTGCTTCCTTGTTTTTTTTAAGACATTAACATCACTAGCATCAGAACAGAAAACGTGAGAGCTACTAAATAGGATTACATTAAAATGATGATTTAATTGAGCTCTTACACAGGATAAGAAGATTGTCTTATTTTGCTAAACTGCAGTTTATGGAGGTCCTTGGCAAGAGAATGCCAAGTTGCTTTTGGCATTCGTTAACACTGAGTCCAAACCGCTGCTAATTTTGTCTAGCAGGAGAAATAACAAATAGAGGAAAAGTAGAGCCTGTGATTTTAAGCTTATTTATATTTGCAAATGTGCATTCTCCTGTAAGTCAGAGGAAATTCTTCCTACAGGATAAGAAATTCTCTGGTTTTTTTCCTGTATCTTAGAGATGGAATGATCCTACGAAACAATTGCTGGCATGACAAAATCCCAATCTTGAAAGTAGGACAGGAGACATTTTCCACTTTCTACGTATCAATCTTTTTGTATAACTCAAAGCAATTGCAGTCCGTTAAACAAAGACATGTACTGAAGAAAAATTACGTAGTAAATGGAGTTCTAACTCTAGTAGTAACCCAATTCCCCGCTACTTTTACCACATAAGGAAAAAAAAAACAATATACGCAAAATTACAACCCAGCTCTTGTGCTGCCTCTGCCAAATGTTGTCTGGTAGACCAATTTTTAAAGAAATGCCCAGGGCTTGCAATATGTTTACTTCTGCCATTTAAATTATAATTTTATTTTAGATTTGTTTGTGTAATCAGATACATTGGATTACTGCTGCTATCAAGTCCTGCATTTCAGATTCCCATCTTTCTGAAGGAAAAAAATGCTAGAGGAGGGCAAAATAGCTCAAATAATGTGGAATACAAGCCTGGGAATGGATGCAGATTTTAATATTGGAAGTGTTTATAGTAGCAGTCCCAAATACTTTCAGCGAGCAAGAATGTATCAGACTCGGGAAGATATCAACGGAGATTTTATTTAGTTTAGAGTACAGCCATTTCACCGCAGAAGCTGTTAATCTCTCTAAGTGTAAATCCACAAAGAGAACTTCTGCCAGCACCGATTTCTCCTGAAGGTTGACTCAATTTTTATTTAAATTCTGAAACACACAGAAAATGAAGGCTAAAGTCTGGTAAACATCCATCTGTGTATGCTGTTACAAAAGCCTTTATGCATTAGTCGACTTACTAATTCACCTAATTTGGAAAAGTGATGTATGTGGGGGGAAAAATGGGCAGTAAAATATATTAACCTGCAGAAGTCTGAGTTTACCTTGAATAGTATGAAAAACGTGTTTTTCTATGTCTTTTTAAAAAAATGAAGTTTTAGTGTACTGTAACTGTCACAAACTCCAGTGGACAACATGCAAGTCCCGTATGGGCAACGGGAATTGAGAACTTTGGGCAGCCTCCTGTTGACTGTCATGGTCTTAAAATACTCCTGTTAGCCCCGTCTTGGCACCCCGTGAGTTGTTCTTGGTTCTTCCCCTGAAACAGTGTTTTACATTCCTTGCTTGCAGCTCACAGCTGTGCCCAGTATGGCTAACTATATATGTTTGACTTTGCTATTAATAATGAGATGCAGCTTTAAACCAAAAGTCTCCAGTGAACATCACTAACTGATTTGGTAGCATTTGTTGTGTAGACTCTGTCTATTCTTTCTTTAACCAGATGGAAACCAGTCCATAGTTTGTTTATCAAATTTTAAGTTATTTAACGTAATATAGTTAACTAAAAATCTGTTTTTTTAATGGTACACATAACTATTAAGAGTGAAGTAAATAACATTTTCCGTAATTGCAGTTTTTGGATATTTACAGGTACTTTCTGCTTGTTTCAAAGAGGAGTATGAGTAAGGCTTTAAGAGAGGGTTGAAAGCAAGTGTGATGAATAGATAAAAGCAAAAGAAGTCAAAGATAGATTTAAATTGCTTTTTAATATAGACTTCAGTAATACGGTAAAAATAGAGGTAATCATGAAGCCTGACTATATTAATGCATTCTTGCAAGGCAACCTTAATTCTAGCATTTCTTAAATGCTGATTATTTGCAACTCTAAAATTGTTACAGTGTCCTATTTTGGATATAATGTAGCATGTCTGTAGTGTTTCCTTGCTAAGCTTTTCCAGGAAAAATAAAAAAGGCAGAAAACAATAGAGGGGAAAATGTGGGAGGCATGAAATTGATCCTAGGGAATCAGAAAATAGGAGAGCGGAGATGCAAGTGAACAAAGGGCTAGTTAGAAGGAATAAAATATCATAGGGTGAGAAAAGGGATAAGAAACCAAGCTGAGAAAAGGTGGTAAATGTAATAAAATTATATCTGTTATCTTTTGGGAGAAATCAACTAGTTTAGTACAGGAAAGAATTAGAGGCAGAGGATGGAAAGGGTTTGAGGATTAAGGAAAAAGTAGCCAGGAGTAGATGTGCAGCAGGTGATTAAACGGAAGAGTAGAAAGAGATGGCAGAACTGAATAAAGAAAACAGAATTATATTGAAATGGGGGAAAGCTGTCTGGTTGTAGGACTTGCAAGAGGTGAACCACAACTTGAGGTTTGATGTCAATTGGCGCGAACTTGGTAGACTAAGCTTTCTGGTGGGAAGTAGAAGCAAAATAAAAAAGTTGGGGACAGTGTAGAATGTCTTGCGTGATTCGTAGCTGTCTGATCCCACTTTGAGCAGAAGGTTGTATTAGAGGCCTCCTGAGGTGGGGACCTGCCAACCTGGATTATCCTGTGAACGAGGAGTGAGCAGACCTGATGGCTGTACTCATAGAAAAGAGTGGTCAGAGCAGGTAAGCGGTCCTCAGTGCGATGCAAATAATTGTGTGATGGGAAAGGATGGGTCTCAAATGAAGCTGATCTTGAGAGAAACTGAGCCGTGTATGCGGAGGTACGGGACTGTGCAGCCACGTAAATTCACTGTGGACCATGTTACAGAAGCAGAGCTTAGGGAGGAAATGTATCTACATATCTTCTTTTTTTCTCCTCTCATGCCTATCCTTTTCTTCAGTAAATCTGCACCTTAATGATATTAAGGAGACATAAAGTAGAAAATTGTTTTTCAAATCAAGTTGAAAATGCCTGTTTCAGTGAATAAGAGCATTGAAATAAGGCTGCAAAACTGATGAGGACATTACAATCGTAAGGCAAAATACGTTCTACCCTAGAAGCTGTGGTTGCTGAGAATAAACCTGGGGTTTAGGAGGAGTGAGCCAAAGAAAACTGGGTGACAGAGGAGTTGGTCAAAGTTTGAACATCAGTGGAAGCTGAAGAAAGAAGAATGTAGTTGTCTTCAGTACTCAGGAGAGGAGAAATGTGGGAAATAGTGGAAGAAACTGGAAATCTCAAGAGCGGAGGCAGAGAAGTTCAACATTTCCAGCGCTGTTTGATCCATAGCAGTGAGAGAAAGAGAGCGCGAGCTCTACAGGAGACAATACAGAGCCACATCCCTCAGACAGTCACTGTGACAGCTGGTGGTGGAGCAGGAGATGAAGGGACTGTAGGAGGCTCTGGGTTTTTAGTGATGGAATAGGTGTTCCTAAAGCAACAGGGGAGTTGGAGAGGATGGGTGGGAGTTAAGGGGGGGGACTTCTCCGCAGGAAAGGTGCGGAATGCAATGGAGGGAGAAATGGAATTTGGGCGCCAGTGAGGAGGAGGTGGTCACTTCACTTTACACGGATAGTTTTGATAACATTGATAACTGTGTTCTGTGTGGCAGGGAGAGAAAATCCAGGCCGATACTATCTGCAGCATAGGAGAACCTAGGAGATGTTGGTTTTGTGAAAGTGTTTCACCCAGGTTTGACGTGGGTGTGAATTTCATTCTCTCTGAATTACTTGGGTAGTAGTTTTGGCCCATTTTCTGTGCTCAGGTGTTTAATTTTTTAATTCAGACCTACCACTGCTGAATGCACGAGTAGAAACTGTTCCTTTGGTAGAACTGGCAAAGAGAAAATGCTTTCAGGAAGATGTATCCTTTCGGTGTGGGAAGGGACCCACCAGGAAAACTGATTCTGGACCCTTGTGGGCTGCACCATCAGAGAAACCAGAGAACACTTTAAGTTACCTGTAGCACGTTGAAGCTCTGAAATATGAAATTAACTGATAATTTTCATAGGTCACACTCTTTCCCATAAACCAAACTCATCTGCTCTCCTGGGGGGAGACGGAACAACTGGGCTGCCTTCTCATTATCTCCTCCTATGGCGTATCCTTATTGAATTAGTGCCAGGTAGAGGCAGCAGATGCTCATCAAGCCACTGCAGGACTCCTCTGTTAATTGAACTGTAATGGGGATGACAGCAGGGAAGGTCAGGATGATGGGACCAGTGATGTAACGTGAACTCTGGTAAGAGCAACCTGCACGGGCAATTGACCTTGCTTAAATAATATTTTACTGAGGGCTTTTATTGGCTGATATCATTATGATTATTTTTTCGTATCAATACTGCAGTAGTGTCAGGGACCCCTGTGTGAATCATGTTATATTGTGTTCAGGGCAAATATATTTCTCACTCTAAAGAGATTAGACTTTCCAATGTGATAAAATACAGCAAGTGACTATAACCAGCTACAGGGGAAAAGGAATGGGAATGAAAAAGGTAACAATGACAAAATTTTTAAATAGATGTATAGCTTTACTCATCTGGTTGCTCCAACTGCTTTAAAGGGTAGTATCAGTCTTTCTAACCGCCCTTATGGCGATTTGGTATTTTTGTTGTCGTCATGCATAGTTAATCTTGGCGTGAAAGCAAGTCCACTTTTAAATCAATGTGCAGATGTTATTAATGGGTTTTGATATGAAAACCATATTCCTACACCTGGTTCTGTGGCTCTTGCAAAGCGCCTGGGAATGCCGGAGTTTCAGGCGTGCATCCTAATGCCAGGTTGTGAGCCGGAGCGCGTGCCTGGTGTTCCTTGCACTCCGGAGGAGGCGATGCGATGTGATGATGTGAGCTCTTGGCTGCTGTATGCGTCTTCTGTGGGGGCACATTTTTTCTGCTACCGCTGCAGGGGGGAGATGAGCTCTGTGAAGCCTTCCCTGAAGACCCTCGCATGGTGGTTGAGGAAGCCTGGTATAAGCAGTAGCTTGTGCGTTTCTGAAAAGCTTGTGCATTTCTGAAAATAATTTCCACCTAAAAACCAAACGCTACTTCTCAGTGCAAGCCGTGTATTATCACACTGCGTTACTCTTGACGTGTTGGAGTAAGTCTGTGGGGCATGTAGCAAAAGCTGGATTCAGAGCGCAGCGTATGTACATTGGCATCTGCGCGTGTGTTCAGAAGCAGTTTTTAGAAGTTCTTTATCCCAATGTCACTCTTTTTTCCATGTGTGTTTAGCCTTTACTGTGCCTTTTTTTTTTTAAAGTAATATCACTTTTTCTTAACCCTTTTATTGCACTGTCTGCCTGGGCCAATTGGCGTCAGTGACTGGGACGTCTGCTGCAAAGTGAATGGAAGGAAAATGAATGAATCAATAGTAAGGCATCACAAAATATATTTAATTAATTTGACAACTCTAGCTATAATTATTTAAAGTACGTATTCTTACATGGGACCTGACTTATACAGGGTTTTATTCTGTAGAAATGGTGAAGCCTTGGTTGTAGGAGACTTCATCACAAGACTTCACTGGTGATGTTTGGTAGGAAATGAAGAACTACAGTGTGAGTGTTTGATGAACTGTGCTCCTCTGTAGATCTGTGTGGTTTTGGAGTGGTATAGTGTTTGCAGTGCATTGTGCTCCATATTTTCTCCTTTCCTACGAGTTTGTACTTCGGTGCGCTGAAATAAACAGCTGATGACAGGGGATGCATTGGAGTAAATGTTTATTTCAGCACTTTGGAAATGAGTTTTTTGAAATGGAATTTATCTTGTGGATGTGTGTGTGTCTCTTCATATTAGCTCATTTGAGTATAGACTAGAGCTAGGTGGTGCAAATGGCAAAATAGTAACGCCTACATACAAATAGAGGTACGAATATTGTGGAAAAGAAATTATTCTTAATGTAAGTGTTACAGCAGAAGAAAAACTTTATACGTTCAAGATGTGTTGAAGATGGCCTCTGCGTATTTGTGTGTACAAAAGTGGGGTTATTTTAGCCACAGTCACCAATATTTAGAGGTTCAAAACTGAACCCCACATACTCTCCCCGGAACTGAATAACAAGTTAAAAGTGTAACATTTTCCCACCTATCTGTAGTTAATTTGTTTGGTCAAGTGCTTGGGTGTGTGCATGCGCTCGGTTGCTCTGGTTCCATGGAAGTGTAGAATATAACAACTTAAATGGGAGATAAGCTTCAGATAAGCCAGTCCTGTGGCAAGGAAGCAGATGGTCCTTCCCCTGCTAAGCAGAGCCGAAGTCTTTGCTGAGCTCATGCGCTTGGTGGTACTTGATTGTATTATTTTGACCTTGTGTTTAAGATTGATAAACTCTGCGTGGTGGCCGTGTTCCAGTGAGGAGAAAAAAAACCCCTGACCTACAGCCTGTGATGCTATATTAATGTCAAATAATATAAAGTAATATCAGAATGCAGAAGAAAATCACTGCAGTAAAGCAATTTAATTTCTATGAACTGAAAGCACTTTAATGGGAATGCTAGGAAAATCTGCCGTTGTTCCTGCAGCAGAGGTTATGAGGTGGTTTTTTCTTTTTTTTTTTGAAACTCTGTTGCCTTGTAATTGGTGACTTTGAAGCTTTCTGTTGTTTTCAGTGTGAACGGTCGTGCTGCTAAAGTAGGGAGTTTGCTCTCTACTGAGTCTGATTTCCAGGTTTGCCTCTTAAAGGACAATAATTTCAAATACTAGTTTAAAAATGGTATTATACTGCTGAATGTGCATTATATGTAATGTTTTGCCAGTGAAGTGAGAGTAATCCTCTTTGAACAACAACTTGCAATGGCATTTACCGAAATGGCGTTGGAAGCAGTGCCAGCTCCCTTTTCCTTTGTCTGCTTAATTGCGATTTAACAGTAATCCAAGATCTATGCAACTGTGACAGCAATTCTTAGATATAGCTGAGTTTGAAAGGACCTTTAGTTCATCCAGTGCCAATGCTAAAAGCTACAGCAGAACAGTATATTGATAATAGACTCAAACTTTTCTCTATCCATTGAAAAATAAACAAAAAGAAACTTTTTTCCCCTCAAAGCTATAAAGTTTTGTTGTTACGGAAAGGATGTGCTATAGCGTGAAGACATCACTGAGCTTATTCTGGGCTGTGTTCTGCTGTGCTGGCTGACAAGCCTGCCGTGAGGAGGCATCCAGATGTAGGTATATATAGGTTATCTACCTAACCTATATACCCCCCCCTCCTTCCCCCCAAACTTATATAGGTTCAGGTTCTGACTCCATAAGGCTATAAGAGGGCTGTCAAAATCAAAGATCTTCTGACTCAGGAGGTGTGGAAACCACAACTTGTTGGAGGCTGGGAAGGTATAGCGCGAAGTATTATTTATGCACACTTTGTTCTTACACTGTGCCCTGGGCATTTGGGATCATCCTCCTGTCGGAGGCAGGATCTGGGACTTTGCGGATGTTTGGTTTGAGTTGCTACAGCCTTTCTTGTATTTAATTAAATATATGAACGTGCACGAGCAGTGAGAAAAGGTTACTTAAAAGTTATTGGACACTTTCTATGTTCTGCTGCTCGGAAAAAAATCAATGCCTGAGTTCACAAGAGAAACCTATTGACAGTCTTAAGCATTTTGATCTTAATTGCTCTGTACTTGTTCCTGCTGTGAGGAGTATGATAATAGCTTGAAGAACATTTGTGAAGGTAAATTAGCCTACTTTGAGTGCTAAGATACAACAACGAGAGCACGAAAAGGTCCATGGCTGTTAAATACATTGAGAAGTCCAAGGCTTGGATAACACTTGGGCATTTGCATACTAGATCACGCGGAATGATTTTTATAGAAGGAAATGTTGGGATGCTCCTTGGTTGTTGAGCTTCATTCATTCTGCTCTCGGTGGGCATGGGGGCTGTGGGTGGCTGTGTGATCGTGCCACCGAGGAGTATCAGGATGGTGCCTTTTGCAAGCTCTTGAATCCTTGACTTTCAAGTCTCCCTGCTCTTCTGGCAGCGTGTAGGCCATACATGTTTGTGTACAAATGAAGCAAGTTTTGCTTCAACTACGTTTAACTGATCTTCTGAACTGGGTTCCTCAGAAGAGTCTGAAATCATATAGACTTAGTATTATTGAAAGTCAAGTGTGTTCCCATAAAGTCCATTGGAAATACTTGGAGTGAAGGAGATGTAACAGCAGCATCGTTTCACAGAACAGTTCTGCTCTATCACTGTTTTAATTAAAGTCATTCTACAGATGGAAAGTCTATTCTCTGGTGTTTTCTTTAATGTAGTCGTAATGCATCAGTTTGAGCTCCCTTGCTGGAACATCTTTCATTATAATCCACTTAGCTAAGTTTAATTATAAAACTTCTAAATTCAGACTTGCTTTTGTTACGTTTTTAGGATGTACGAAAACTAAAGCAGGATTCATGGTTTTTACCCCAAACAAATCGATGTAAGTTAAGAAGGAACTCATTGGCAGGACAGTTATTTCATATTCTTGCTTTTAATCCCCGGGATCTTCCATAGCTTTGGGACAAGAAGGGGATGTGATTGAATAGAAGAAAAAAGCTGAAATAATTAATAGGTTCTTAAAATTTGACTACAGAGGTCACCAGTTATATTTGAAAGTTTAGGTATTTTGGTGAAGATGGTGACTACCTACTAAGCTTTCCAGTAACTAAATGTTGAGGAAGGTTGTTAAGTTTATAGGTGGAAAGGGACCAGGGTGAATTTATGTTCAACTTTGTCGATCTGGAGGTCGTGCAGGCTTGCTCCTAGCCCAAAGCAGACTGATTTAGACCGTCTGCTGGTTGTTTGGAGTTATGTTCCGTATGCAGATGTGTTAACACCAGATGTTCTTTCAGGCATTATTTACCCTTACAGTTATTGTAGCAAATTACCAAAGAATTGTGGAGCTTAATGTTTTGATTCCTGATGAGTGACCACTTAGGACAAAAATACTGTCAGGCAACTGTCAACCTGATGTATAAATTTAGCTTGTTCACGTTGTGTTTTTTTATCCAGGATTTTCTGAAATGCTTCTGGAAGAAGAGTAAATATTCTTAACTGAGATTTGGAGATGAAGAAGTAGAGGTATAGAAAATGAAGCTACTGTTCTCGTATATGCAGAGACACTCCGCTGAAATCAAGGGGAGTGCTTGGAGAATCAAGTACTAGTGTCGGAGTGTGACCTTAAGTGACTTTTTGCACAGGAGGTTTCTGACACAGCTGGAAGTGGAATGACTTTAGGGTGCCCCTACTTGAACCAGAAGACTGTGTCTCTCCAAATGTGTAAGTGGAAGAATGTATAGTGTTTGTTTTCCATATGGAAATAAAGGCTATTTAGTGTAACTATGTTCATCATTAAATAAAAAATTGGGCAGTATGCACATACACCTGTGTCATGGGCACACACGCACTTGTATCTGAAGGTCTGTTCCTAGTTTGATATATGTGACTGGGCAAACACTTTAATTTTATGAAACTCAATACCTGTAGCACTAGCATTAGTGGTTTTTTGGAAATATGTCCCCCAGGGATGGTCTGCAGCGCGCGTCTGTGGTGATCAGCCTTTGCTGTTACAGGCCAGGCGTTCTGCTGCTTTAGGACAGAATAGAATTAGCTTTTTGGATAACAGCTTTCTGAGAAGGCCAGGCAGATTTTACTGGTGTCTGAGGATAAAGAGTATGCTATAAACATCCGTATTATCTTGGAATATCACAAGCAATGGGTTTGTGCTGTGTGTAGTAGGCAAACAGTTGCATAATTACTGCTTACGTTTGTGTTAAGAAAATTTATTCATGATTAATGATGCTTATCTTTGTGCTAGACACCTGCCAAACGATTTATAGCCATGCTATGATCTGCAATTGCCTTTTTTTTTTTTTTTCCCCCCTATTTAAAGTGTTTGGGATTATTCTAATTGCATCATGTATTTTAAATGGAGAGTGCTACCCAGGTGTCCTTGTCAGCATTCCCTTCTCATGCAAAAAAAGTAGGTCAGATTTACCCGTGATGGGGAAGGTCACAACTCCCGGTGAACTCAGAGGGAATTTAGTTGATGTATGACAAGGCTGAAATCATGTCTCAGGTTTAGATCAGTTTAAGTTGATCTTTTTCTAAGTTCAGTAATAAATACTGTATAATTCCACGTTGGAGCAGAGCCAGATTGGACTTTCCTAAAGCACTGAAATGGTGCAGAACGACTAAAGAAACCTCTGGTCCTGTGGAGACTTGCAGAAGGAGCAACTGGTCCCTTCTCCACCAGTGCAACACGTGTAGAGTGGGGAGTCAAAATCGAACCATCGGTCTCTTGTCTTTCGGTGTTGGATGCTTTTGAGGACTCTCACATGTCTTGGACTAGCACAGTGCCTGTCACTTGGAAACATCTGCCTCTGAGTGCACATCTGTAGCTTGTGGTTGTCCGAGCAGTGGCTGGAAAATGGGAAAAGTTTCCCAGAGGTTTTTTCCCCTCCCTAGCTAAGCAAGGGTTAGACCGGGATTTGGCTGCTGGATGTTTCATTGACATTGAAAATGAAATTAAATTTTGAACACTTCAGAAAGAAGATACTTATTTGTCAGCTGTATGCCTATTTATTTATTTATACCATTTTGACACTATACTTGAATGCCTTGTTTTCAGCAGAAATGTAGGCTTCTAAATGGAAGTCTGTTATTTAAAACTAGTTTTATTCAATCCTGTCATTAAGAGAATTAGCAATGGATTAGATAATGTAAATGCATTGTTACGATCATTAGAAAACTTGCACACGGCTTTTTCAAGACTGCCGGTGTATTCCTAGCTGTTACAGCTAATGCATGATATCCTTGTTTTTCTGAGCAAGATTCCATACAAACCAAACAAAGCTAGAAATATGCTTGTGCTTAATCCTTCAAATGTACGAAAACAATACCTCACTATTTAATTTCATGAGAATCTATTAGTGCAGACTATTAATTGGCTAGGCCTGTATTATAAAGAATATTGAATAAATCCAGATAATCAGTTTTGGAAAAGTGAGATATTTTTCGGAGTAAAACACATATCTTGAACCTATTTAAGCAATTGCATGAATTTAATCATAACAAGTCATGGTGAAGTCAATTTTTAAAATGTAAATTTCATTTTTTTTCCTCCATTTTTCCTCTGTATTTGCCAGTTTACAGCTAGCCATGCTGACACATTTGGGAGCTGAGATATACTGTAACTAAATTTGATGTGAAGTGTTGGTGGCCTTCATAATGTAATTTATTCATGTTTCTGTAGATAGCATATGTTGCCTGTGCAATAATTTTTTATCGTATCAGGACAGAACAGCTACTGTTCCAAATTGTGTTATACAAACCTAGATATACAGACAAATTTTTATTGTGCTTTGCTGTGGTGTAAATCAGTGGACTCTATTGAGCTCTGCTGGGGTGGGTGAGATTAAAATCAGTCTCATGGTGTCTAATTTATTTCTGTTTTTTCTGACTTAATGTAATCTCTGTTCTTGCTCCGTGGGGAGCAGCAGCCAGTTATCTTTGTAGCCCTGCCCAAAGAATGAACATATGTGAAACCCCTTGTTTTGGGCAGGAGGCTGCTACTCCCAGGGATTTACTGCTGTTTACTGACCCTTTGAATGCTGAGATGAAGGCAGTGTGTTGAGAAAGCAGCTGATGAGTGCTACCGGTGCTTCGTTAAAAATCTCGGCATCTTTATCAGCTGTTATCTGAGGTTTCCTTGGATTTGCCCATTTCGTGCCCCCACCTGTTTAAGGTTTGTTGTTTTTACGGCATTCTTCTGGACCTGGAGAGCTGCCCTGCAATTCAGATGAGTGTTGTCTGCGCAGGGCTGGGCATGCTGGCTCCCCTCCAGTACTTAAAGCTGAGCATCTGAATAATTTCTTTCCTTGTTTTGTGTTTTTGGGTGTGAACAGTTTTGGAGCCAGTGTCACTAATTCCTTCTCTTTCCCTTGACAGAAAGTCAGTGACTCTGTTTTCTGACCGTCATAGATGGTAACTGCAATGCTGAAGACACTGGGCGAGTCGCTCCTCCTCAGCTCTTCTGTGTGAGGTGAGCAGCCGTCTAGATGGGCAAAAAAATCTTAATTGCAGGATGTTTGAGGACCCTTATTCCCCCCACCCCAAGGACTTCCCTGCTGCATCGCGTTTCTGAAGGGTGCTCAAGATTTCTGAGCTTCATTTGTGCTTCATATGAGGCCACTTCTGGTCTGCGTTACATTGTCCAGGTGCTGGGACTCAGCGGGTTGCATTCTGAATTAAATGTGAATTCGGAATTAAATGAACCCAGAAGACAGGAGCAAAGCAATTAATCTGGTCCCTTGCCCGCATTACTGTATTTGGTCAGCTTGATGGTTTTTCAGGTCTTACCTGAAATGCTGTTCATCTGAAACGCAAGAATGAACTAAACCAGATAACAGATATTGCATTGTATCTTCCACCGTAGTTAGTCAATATCTGATTAAATATAATTGCATGAATTTATCATGATAGAAACTGTTTCAAAGTAATTTAAATACAGCTTGAAATTAAAAGTTTTACTGTGTGTTCAATATGTACTATTTTCAGGTTTATCTTCAGTTTCTTATCTTATGCCGATGCTGTGTATTATGTATTATGACAATGTTGCTTTTCATAAGGATGGGAATGTAATGGAATTTTCTGGACCAAACTTCTAACAACTGATAATTTTAATGAAAATCACAAAGATTATGCCAATGAAGACAAATCTTGAAGAAAGGTGTTATCGCTCTCCTTACACTAATACAGATGTGACTTTTTTACCTATAAAAGTAGGATTAATCACTAATAAGAAGAAATATATTGAGAATTTAAACATGGTATAAATACAAAAGCTATTACATAAGAAAAAATTAATATGTAAATTTATGTCAGAAACTAGCTCTTGTTTGATGTGCCATGTACCATGAACGTTTTTTGAGACTTCAAAACTGTTCCCACTTGAATGTGGACGAATCCAAAATATGTTGAAACTCATGGAAAACCTGCTTATGTAAGTGGCTGGTTGGTAATCTTTTGGGATGAGAGAAACAGAGATTTGAATTACTGGGCTGAATCAGAAATTGTAAGACTTTGTTTTGTTGTATGTGTATCTTAATCTCTCTTGTTTTGGAGCTTTTCCATGGTATGTAAACAATGTGGACATTTGCTGCAGCAGGCATTTAGAAGTTGGGCTCCTGCTTTGTATGGGAGACTGAGAGAGACATTCCTCCTTGCTTCCAACACTGTGCAGTGATTATTTTAATGACTTGTACGGTGTAAAACTGCTCCAGCAACAGGACTTGGTCCATTCCTGTCTCAATCCCAACGTGGCTCTGGTATTCATCTGGAGTGTTGGAGAGATTAATTAAAATCCCTTAGTCAGAGACATCTCTCCGGAGTAACCGGTTGCTGGTTGAGCTCAAAGATCAGAGACTTAAATGTGAGTCTTGAATTCCAGAGAAATGCCCGAGTAATGCCTAGTTTTCCCTTTCAGACTGGTTCAGCATGTACTGATAAAGTGACCCCTGCTTCCTTGCTTTTTCTGCTGCATTTCTCATGTTGCTTTTTGTGTATCCCGTGTTCACACATGGTACGGAGCTGAAACAAATTCCAGGTCTGGTATTTCAGTTGTCAGGGATCTTAAATGGAGGACATGAGGTCTGTATTCAGATCTGTATTTTGCACCTGGAATCTATTCTCAGCTTTGCTTTAGCCTGCCTATAGCATGATAATATTCATGCTAAAGATAAATTAAATGGAGAAAAGAAGGGAGACATCACAGACTGTTGTCAGATCCCTTGCCATTTATTTGCACTGGCAGATTTCTTCTTAAGAACCTTCTAAAAGCGTTTCCGATGGCTGTATTGGTAGGATGGGGCTGCAGGTCCTCAGGGAGCGGGCCCTCTCCTCTCTCTCCCTTCCCGCCTTTTTTCCCTCTCTCTCTCTCCCAGTGAAGCCTCTGTTAACAGACTCGTCCTCAACAGATCCGGCACACAGGGACTATGAAATGCACACTGGCCACCAGGTTACCCTTAGGCTGAGCCTGCTGCCTGAATATTTTAAGTATTTTAGCAAGCTTTTTCTTTTTTTTTGTTAATTCTAGGACCAAAGAAGACAAGAGACTGAATTATCTGAATTATGCTTCTACAACAGAACTGGGTTTCTCCTCATTGGGCATGGCAGAGCCTGGGGAAGTCCTGCCTTGTGTTTGTTTTTTTAATGTTGCAAACAGCTGATCTGGAAGCCAGGAGAGGTCATCAGTTTCTCTGGAAAACAGGTAGGAAAAAGATATGTTGGCTTATCTACCAACTAATTCCTGCGTTTGAGGATGGACTGATTGCCCTTTCTCCATTCTGTTTTAGCTCAATAATAAATTTAAAAAGCCCAATAAGGTCTTCTATTCTAATTTTTTTGGTAACCAAAAAATAAGAGGGTTTAATCTCTATTTTAAATTAGTAATCTTCATGTCTGTTGCAGTTATGCACCAGACAGACTCTAGAGTATAATTCTGGACTCCTTAATGCTTTTAATCCAAGAGTAAAATTTTTACTGGATCCTGATATCATCATCCTAATGTTGCTTCCTTTGAAATATTTAATCATTTTCTTTTCATGTTTGAATGAAAAGGGCACACCAGCGTCTTTCAGGATGAACTGAGCCAGAAGTCCATACTCTTAGTTGATCTATTTGTAATTTTATTGGTACATTTAGTGAATTATTTCTGTCCGTTGGTCGGATCGGATACATGCAGTGTTTGAATGTTCAAAATCGGGCACGTGGAACGTTTGGAAACTTTTGTGAAGACACATTGGTAACACTGCGATTCTTAGTGAGAGGGAGGAGGTAAGTAAGAAACGGTATGATACAGATGCATAAAACTAAGTGTGACACATTGGATGCTTATTTTGTAGCACAACAAAACAACAACAAAGAATGTTTAATTAAGTGGAAAGACTTGCAAATTTGGGAAATGTTTACTCAAAGTACTTCATCAAAAATACACAACTGAACCAGGGGTTTCATTGCCCAGGATCCCTTTGAGGTTTGGCTTTTTATGACTGAGCAACAGAGCGATTAAATTTGACGGGAAAATTATTTTTTCTCTTTTTTTGGAGAGGTTCTTTGCTGTTTTGGTTATTTGGTTTATAATTGTAGTTCTGTAGAAGGTAAGAGACTGAATTAGCTGAATAATAAAACAATTATTCTGGGAGGGCTCCTGTCCTTCTGGTAGGATCAACACAAGCTTCTCACCCTGGTCACTGGGATGGGAGACTGAGTGCTGGTGACGTGCTGCTTAAGTACAATCTGATACTATATTTCTAAAGACTTTTTTTACAATGCATTGCATGTAAAATGAAGAGGAAATAAACACCACCATAAACTGTCTTTCTCCAATTCACTGTTATTTACATGATTTTTGAACAAGCTTTGAAAGGTAGAGTTGTTTTCTTAAGACAAATTAGACCCTTCGATGCTGTCTGTCTTCTCTTCAGTTCTGAAGTGTATTGTACTGTCGGTCTTTAGAGGCACGGATTGGAAGTCATAAAAATTTAATTTGACTTGATGATTCCAGCTTACAATAAAGAGATATCGATGCTTCGAAGGCACCTGAGGCAGATGTATTTAGAACTAATGTAAGGTGGTACACAGGTGTGCGTGGATGTGGGCTACCGTGCTGCAAAAGCCCTGGGATGAGCTTGTTGCAAAGGTCTGCCTTCCAGATGCAGGAGAAAATTGTCAGTTGTTGTGACTCCCACAGTGAATTAGAAATATCTGAGCTCTCAAGAGTCATTTTAAAAACCTTAAACCCTAACAGTGTTTTGATGCACTTTCTCTGCTTATGTAGTGATGAGAGGTAGAAAACAACTTTGAGCGAAATGTTTTCCAAATGAAAATAACTTGTGAGCTTGAGCCAAATTCATTGTCCTGTCTGGCAAAAACAAAGTCATCGTCCCCCCCCCCCCGCCAATTTTTTAATGAAACAATCTAATGAGAAATGAGTAATCCCTAATGGGAAAGGAGATGATCAGTTTTGTTTTTATATGTTGAATTATCTGTTGCAATCATGGCAAGTTACTTACCTGCTGTAGAGAAATTCAACTTCTTATTGAAATGTCATGCTTTATAATTAAATAAGATTATGCTGCTGAAAGTTACGACTTTAAGAAAATGAATTTATAAGTACTCAAGTAAATTTTTCTAGCACATAGAAGTCCAGAGATGCATCCTTAGTATGGATGGGGGGCGCTGGGAGCATCGTATCAGCACTGAAGTTTATAAAGTAGGCTTTTTTTCAGCTAAATCCTTGGCTTTATCTAATGAAGACTCATACATTTTCATGCTGGGCTTGGTGGTCTTGGTATAGGTGAAAGCAATTGTATTGAAATCACTTCATCTACAAAAAACCCAGGCTGTGTGTTTCCAAAATGTAAGAACTTGGCAGTGTGAGGTAGATTATACGTACTCTTCCCTCAGCTGTTCAAAAGGCTATCACTTGCATTTTGCTTATTTGTGGCCTGTCTTAAAACCATTTATTTTTAGCTTTTGGTTTCCAGAGATGATATATTAATGTCTAAATATCTGTACACTGTATCTTTTGGTTTCAAGACATTTCTTGTCAGATACTTATTTTGTGACCACCAGCCTAAACGTGAAAGCAATAATTATACCAATTAAATTACTCAGCAACCTCAAATAGCTGAATAATTTTCTGACACTTGCTAACTAACAAAGCAGTTTCAGTGATACAATCTTGAGAAAATTTAATTGGATCTAAATCCTTGTAAATTAAGTGTTTAATGCAGTAGCCAGTTAGCAGTTTGCATATTTCACCATGTTGATTTTCTTCAACTCTTGAATGACCCTAAAAGTGCCTGGAACTTCTGTAATGCAAATATGTCTATGTTTTACTGATGGCCATTCAAGCTTTTAAAACTGCATATAGAATATTGATACACATGTGAATCCACAGCATGATTCTAGTTCGTTTATTTTTTGGCAAAACTCTAAAATTTAATTCTAAAGTCTAAATTAAGTCTAAAACATGTGCAACACAGGAAATATTTTGGGTATTTTACAGGAGAGGGGCTGATAATTAGGATTACAAAATGCTGAAAATATAATCATTCCCCGAGACGCCTGCATGGGCAGGTTGCAGTCTCACCATTGCTGCTGGTGTCTTCAGCTCCTCCATAAACTGCACCTCAGTAACGATGCACATGCTATTTCCTCCAAAATCCTAACAGAAATGAAAGGGGTAAGGGACATACCCCATAAAGGTGGCTCTCGGAGTTAAAGCAGTGATGTAGCTTTTTTTTTTAATAAGGGGAATATTTAAAAAATGTTTTTCTAGGGTGAAAATGTTCTGATTTTTAGGAAAATAGTTCTCCAATTTTGGTAAAATGTTATTTAACGTGGAAATAATACTCTGTGTACTATGGAAGGGGGGAGGAGGACTATTAGAAACCCGGATGTGGTGTCCCAGTGAGTT
The DNA here is from genome assembly GCA_009819775.1 of Phoenicopterus ruber ruber. Classification (NCBI taxonomy): domain Eukaryota; kingdom Metazoa; phylum Chordata; class Aves; order Phoenicopteriformes; family Phoenicopteridae; genus Phoenicopterus; species Phoenicopterus ruber. The sequence goes on from CM020220.1 coordinate 36,746,220, forward strand.
CTTCATCTGTAATTCTCTCCAAAAAATGAGTCAGGATGGGGGTTTAGCGCAGCAGGGACATGGTCCCTATTACGAATGGAAGAGCACTGAAAGTGAGATATCAGACTGGGAAATGGATTTGTAATACAGCTGATCACAGTAGAGAGATTTTTACCTGAGGAAGAAACCATTAATGTTCTGGTGTCTGTGGGCTTCTGGGAGCGAGGTGTGGTGAGCCGTAAGTTCTCTTGCCCCAGGTGAATGTAGAAAGCCTTTAGTTCAGAGTTATTACCCATATTTGAAAGTCATTCTTAAAATAGGGTTAGCTAATGGGTTTTGATCATTAGTCTTTCTTCAGAAACAATCCATAATGGAAAGGGTATGAAATGAACTTTTCAGAGAAGAACTTCGAACGTGGAGGAACCTTTGAACTACTCGTGAATGTGGGTGAGCCAGTTACGGCTGAGATGAAAAAGATCTTTTGTTCTCTGTTCTCAGGTAATACTGCCATAAAATGCCCTTTCTCAAGATCCTAATTTCAGGAATGCTAAGTGCTGGTTTGGAAGTGCCTTTGACCTTATGTCTCAAAAGACAAACTTTTACCTACGTACACTAAATGTTAAAAGGAGTCCACGTCTTCAAAGGACAGTAGAGCTCAAACCTAGTGAAAAGAGATTCAAAGATAGCTCTGCAACAAGTGATATTTTTCCAAAAGCTCTACAAGATGAAGAATCATAATCTATCCCAGATTAAGTGCTTTTTTTATTGAATAGAAAAACAATTCATGAATAAAGTGCAAATGTCTCTTTAGTGATCTTTTTGTAGCATCTGGAAGTTTTATGATATTTCTCAGACTGTCTGATGCTTCCAAACTTCTCATTTTGTGGCAAATGTTCTAATCGTAGGTTATTATGCTGTCTTGGTGGATGGAATTTTAAATAGTTAAACTCTAAAGTGGAAATTTAGCCTTGATTTAATCAGATTTTGAATGATTCTAAGGTTCTTCACTATACTAAGAGTTTAGGACTGCAGTGGTTCTCTTGGGTTATAGATTGCAATATTGTCATATTGCCAGCAGCAATAATTAATAAATAATTTATAAAACCTGTAAAGTTCCATTCCAAAACTAGTCAGATTGTTGCCATAAACTTGATAATTGAAAAGTTGTTCTAGAATTATAAGCCATCTTTGTACTTGAGCCGGACTATTCTTTAATCTAAGTAACTCTTCTTTTGGTAGTTGCTCCTAATGGATTTGCAATTGAAGGATACCAAGCTATTCTGGATCGCTGTTAGTAAACATATCCTCTTTGAACTGTTTTTTAAAACTAAATCTTTTCTAAACATTGCTCCTCAGAATTAGGTCAAATTTCAGATGAGATTTCACCCACTGATATTTTACAGTTTTAATTAGAAATGACTGGCTTAAAATATCTTGGAATCACATGTGTGGTGCTCTTTTTGGCTATTTTGTAACAAATGGTTTAATTTGAAGTAGTTTAGTTGTTTTTAATCTGTTGGTGTAGTTTCGTTAAGTAGCCATTAAAAAAAGTGATTTAAATATAAAAAATAGTACTTTAAAATTCATTCTAAATTGATCTAAAATAATTCTCTGTAAAGACTATTTTATGGGGCAATAAAAATTATACTTTTATTTCTGCAAAACTTTAAAAAAACGAATAATACTTTGTAAGGAAAGTTGTTTTGCAAAATTTCATTGGCAGGAAACCTTAATGTGCTGGCTGATAGCAGTCACTGATATTTGAGAAGATTTAAGGGTGGCCTCAAAGCTAATCTCACATTTCCTTAGACAGGGGTGCAGTTGTTTCAGATTGCTTAATATTTGGTTTTCTCTCCTCATTATTCCTTACCCTTTCCTATTTACATTTTCACCTTCCTGTTCCACACACCTCTAAATTTTGTTACATATGGTTCTGCTACTTCACCTCACCCTTATCATTCCAGTTCTGACACGGTATCCTCATCTGGTTTTGTTTTCTCAACAGTTGAATCCAACTTGTCTTGGAGTTGTGGAGAGGCATCTGTTGCCTTACTTTATAATCCTTTGCCGTGGTTGTACAAATAATATCTAGGTGGGTGAGACATTTCAAAGTTGGTGGAGACCTTGTCTCCTCAGGCAGTAAATACTGGTGAGTTTGTCAGAGAACCAGACAAACGTACGTGATCAAGAGCTCCATCTCTCTGCTGAAGAACCTTTCCTACGCTGGAAGCTCATCTTCCAGCCTGGCCTGTCCTCCAGGTGCTCGAGGTCTGCTGCTGTGTTGGATAAATGTGCCACAGCAGTGCACTGTGTACCCCCCAGGTCCTGTCCACCGTAGCTTCTGGGTTTATCCTTAACCCACAGAGCTAAAAGCTCAGTGTGTGGGACATGGCTGAAGAACCTGCCCTGCTGGCACAGACGATGCCATCCAGTGTCAGAGACATCGGAATTACTCCTGGAGGAGCTTGGGAAGCGTAGTCAGAGATGCAGAAATGCTTAAACCGGAGCTGTTTTGTCTTGTCTGTAAAACTTTCATATGTTCTTATTAGCTCTGGTTTCCTGTAGGGACTTGAAGATACCAATGAAGCGTTCTTGGTGGCACTGCTTAAAGAAAGAATCGCTGGCTTCTCTATTTTTTCCTAGAAAAACGCACTACAGCAGGCAATACAGGAAGCACAGAGCATCAGTCAAATTAAAAAGGCGAGCAAAGCAGGAACTGAAATGACACAGAAATGTATGTTAAAATTAACGCTTTATATGCCTGGAGATAATAGGCAGGGTCCTAGTTCCTCAGCAGAGATGAGTACTGCGCAGCAGCAGTGCTGTAGACTGACGGCGGTGCTTGCTGAGTTCAGATATAAGATTTTACAGCATGTGCCTGGTAATTTTGTTATTGTTGGGCTTGCAAAACTATTTCAATAGTTCTTTTACACAAAGACTACACGCTTTAACAAATATCTTTGTCTAACCGACATGAAATGTTCAGTAGGTGGTGGTTTAAACTAGATTACACAGGAGATTCACACTAATCTTTTAATGTCCCTCTTCCCTTCCTGAGAATAATAGTTTTTGAGAATAAGGTGCTTTTTTCTGGTTTTTGTTGGTATTGGGAAAAGTATAAGTTAGGCGTCTTATCCTTTTCTTTCCTCAATAGTTACTATGGGAACAGAGCTGCGGGTCACAGGGGAAAATCTGCAAAAGTGGTTTCTTTTAAATTGTTCATTTAAAAAAATAAAAAAGATAGCTTATTATTGGAATTGTGGTACTTTTCATTCAACTTCGTTGGATTGTATTGTTGTACATATTTCACTCACAAAAGAAGCACAGTGAGTGGCAAGAAAAACAGATGGGGATGTTTTTGTACTTTTTCCTTGGGGTTAATATTTTTTTAATTGAATGCAGCTGTTGGAAAGATTTCTGTTGTTACGTATAGGTGGAGCATTAAAAATGGATGATCACATTTTCAGCCTGTTTCAGCGGAGTACTAGATTTAATTATTCTGCTGCCCTTGTTCAGAACCCTGAAGGTTTTTTGTAATAATTATATCTTAAGTTAGTTAGAATAAGAGTTTCACTTAGCCACTTAATTGAACGATTTCAGTATATCGGGGTAATCACTTCCTCATTCTCCTCTTGTGTAGAGCAGAATTATTGCAGGTGAAAATACACAACATTGCATTAGAAATCCCTAAGATGCATGTTGTTGTTCTCAGTATGCAGATAATGCAGCTGACTCTATCTAGGGACACGAGTTTTGGGTAGTCTGCCCACTGATACCTGTATTTCTCTACTTTTTTTTTTTTTTTTCCTGGTATGTATGGGAGTAGTCCTGCTGTCATCAACTTGTTATTTTTTCATTATTTTCTTTTCAAAAAATTTGAATGGTAAAAGCCAGGAAAACGAAAGGGAGAAGTTAGAAGGGATGGGGGATGTTTCATGGTAATCCAGATTATTGACGTAGTGTTCATATGGTTTATTTTAGTCACCCTCAGCTAGTGGCTAGATATGAGGAATTGCCCACTTAATACAGTTTTGAATAGATGAACTTCAGTTTGCATAGAGGATTCCTCCCGAGATCAATAGGAGTGTGGTGTGTGAATCCAGAGGCGGTATCTGGTCCTCACTGTTGCCTGGTGTCTACCACTTTGTAGACTTCTGCAGTTCCTTCTTCTAGAGACCTTTTAAAGGTTATGATTAAATGTATCTCTGTGTCATACTTGCATATAACAGCGATTTAGGATTATAGAGCTAAATTTGGAAAAGCATGTTAAAACCTCATTATCGTGGTTCTAAATATATTGGTTCTGTATGCTGGGGGATGAGTTGTAGACAGACAGTTGCTGAAGTATATCCAGCTTTTGTGTGCCATGTCCTGGAAGGCTAGCCATGAAAAATCACTTTTCAAATGAGAACTTAATAAAAACTTTCCTGCTCTGAACGCTAAGCCCTACTCCCTGTGCGATTAGTGGTTTCATTTCTTTCTCAGCAGTTGGGTAATGATTATGGCTCCAGATGCTGCAGGAGTGATAAAGAGAGTGATTAATTTCACTTGAAAGGGCATATGTTCAAAGAAGAGCCAGCCCAACGCCTCGAACGCGGAGCCCGTGTCGCTGCCGCGCCGCAGCTTGCATGACTTGGTACCCAACTGTTCCTGGGGAAAGCACCAGTAAACCAACGTTATTTCTCTTAAGCCAATATATTTGCTGCTTGGTTTTTCTCACTCATTGATGTATATTTTTTTTCCCCTCACTGTATTCCACAGAATCTGTTTTTAAAAGCTCTTTGTGTCTCTTTATGAAGCAGTGCTGTCAAACTTTCAGCAGAAGACTTTGAGAAGGGGCTGATGCCACCAGCGCCGCCCAAGTAGCTGTGAACAAGTTCAGAGTTATGTTTATACCCTGTAAGGAATGAAGTGGTAATTAAAGGATTCATATTCCCCAGCATAGTCAACAGCAACTTTAGAAGTGTTCCTACGCTTTATTTGCAATAATCATTCACACCGTATGACTTCCTGAAAAATACTGACATTTAAAGAATTACATTTTCAATTTACTTAAAAAATTAAATGTGTAAGGTAGGTACTTGAATAAGTCTTTATTAGGACTTTATTGACCTATTGAATAGGTCAACAGAAGTATGAAACATGGCTGGTAGTGCCAGCCACGTGATTAAATACAGGGTGAGGGGATATCTGGTGTTTACTGTGTTATCACCTGAACTTTTTCACTGATTGGTGTCCTCTGGGGTTTATTCTATCACCTCTGAGATCCAAAGACCTTCAAATATCAATAGTTTAAAAATATCCACCTATGTGTGAGCCATGTTTTACTTCTCTACAGTATGACATTTATAACCATAAATTTCACAAGTTTGAAGCTGCTGAAGACAAAAATAAATTCAGTCCTTGTGACATCTTGAAGATCTTTTGACCCATTAGTTAAATTGATTTATATCACCCAGTGGCTTTTAAGCAAAACAAGCACTTTTCTGCTCGCTATTGAAAATCTTCACAGTGGAGACACTCGATATAGAAAAAATATTTCTATACATTTAATAAATTCTGATGTGTATAAGCTGCATAGTTTTGAAGCAGCTGCCTGGATGGAGTACAGAATTGGAGTTTTTACAGACAGGGATTAAAAGGAGGCTGTAATGGTAAAACACCAGTGTCCTGGTTTTGGCAGGGCTGGAGCTAATTTTCTTTCCAGTATCTCCTGTGTTTGGATTTAGTATGGGATTTGATATGTGAAGAATGTTGATAATACACTGATGTTATTAGTTGTTGCTGAGCGATCAAGGACTTTTTTCCAGCTTCCCAGGTTTTGCGAATGTGCAGGTGCAAAAAGCTGGGAGGGGTATAGCCAGTACAGTTGACCCAAACTGGCCAAAGAGAGTATTCCATGCCATAGACGTCATGCCCATATAAGTGGGGGTTGGCCGGTGGGCCGGACACTGTTTGTTCGGGCTTTCATTTGTTCGTCTATTCGTTCCCTCGCTCGCACTCTCTGGAACTTGCAGTTCCGAGATCGCTGCTGGGGAAATTGCTGTTCTGAGATCGCTCTCGACTTTGCTCCGTGTTCGCTGCTTGGGATGGGCTGTATCAGTTGTTGGGTCGTCGGGCGGTGAGAAATTGTGCATCATTTGTTTCATGTATTCTATTATAATTACATTTTGATGATGATGATGATTAATATATAATATAATTTATTATCTTTTTCTTTGCTGTCCTGGTGAACTGTCTTTATCTCAACTTGTGAGTTTTCCTTTCTCTCCTATTCCCCCCCCCACCCCCCAACTGGGCAGGAGGGCAGTGAGCGAGTGGCTGCGTGATACTCAGTTACTGGCTGGGGTTAAACCGCAACAGCCAGGAACTTTTCAGAAGTTATTTTATTAAATATGGTGCACATAAGGTAGCACTTGTGTAAAGTTTCTATTGTCATTCCCTTAATATTCTTGCTTGTATTAATAAAGTAATGCTGTATTCAAGCAGAAGTAAAAATGAATTTCAGTAAGTTGTTTGCAGCTCTATGTGTTAACTGTGTATGCTATATGACTAGAACAAGTAACTTATCTAAGCTTTCAATATTTTCAGTTAAGCTAATTTAATACATCTATTTTTCAACTGGCATTAAATATTTCATAATGCAAGTATAGTTGTATCTTGATTTAAACCATTGTTAATGTGAAAATTCACGATTCTGCAGAAGTGTATTCCCAAATTTAGCTTCATTCACTGTCAGCGGTGAGCTTGTAACGCATGAAGTTGTGTCTGTCCTTAACAGGTAGCCGACATGTATTCATTTTGAAGTTGTAGAAATTTGATAATGAAGGTTTATCCAAACTTCAACTATTATTGATCACACTTTTCTCTTAAGGAAATATCAATCCTCTATCTTATCTTCTGCATTCTGCCAAGAAAACCTTACTTTTAGAATTGGCCCCCAACATGAAAAAGTGAGGGAAAAAACCCCCAAGCAACCCACCAACCCCCAAACAACCAATTATATCCTTGTACGTGTAGCACTGAGATGAAAGTTATACCATGTGTCTGAGTGTTAAATACGTTGCTTCCATGTTAGTGTCTATGCGTGTGTATGTTTATGCATTATTTTTTGCGTTTATTTCTATGTCAACTGTGTATAATTGTGTTGCCGTCTAGCCAAGGACACCGCTGTAGTGGCAGAAATAGAAACAGAGCTGCAACGTTTGGAGAAGACTGGAGAAGGATCAAATGAGAGACAGGGAAGTCGGAGTAAATGATGGCAGTAATGTTATTGTGCCCTAAGGGTCTTGCAAAGTACAGTACTTAAAACCCAATTTTTGCTTTGTAGATAAGTGAGCGTGTCTCAGTTAAGTCAATATACGTGTGCAATAGATGATAAAGCTTGGTATTACACACCTTCTTTGATATTTTTCATACTTACTGCTTTAAAGGTAACATTATATTTATGTTCGGAACACTTTAAAGTACTTTATGCTTTTTGTTACGAGCTTTCAAACATGTTGCTTAGTTTAGTAATGGGAGCTCAGGCAGCCTGAGATTTTCACTCTCCTATTAGGTATTTATTGACGGCTAATTGACTACTGACCTTTGCCAGGACTCTCTTCAAAAAAGCAGGGAGTGACACCAGGGGATAACAAATCAAATAAATTGAAAAGCAGGCGAGAAAATGTAATTCTATGCAGTTACATTTAAATATTGAAGGATGCTTTTTGAATAAAACCAAAGGTGAAAAACAAACAAACAAAAAATCCCTGCTTTGCCTATAGATATTTTAAAATTTTAATGTACTCTGATATAAAAAAAAAGTTTTACTTTTTCATCTTCTTCACTGTGATTTACTTGTCCTTGATTGATTTTTTTTTTTTTTTTAAAATAGATGAGCCAGCTTTCAAAGTCCTCAAAATGATTTAATTATTACAGCGCACAGGGCCCCAAATCAGATTTAAGGTATTTTGATACAGTTTATGGAATAAACCGGTGAACAGATGCTGAGGATGGAAAGTTGCTGGTACTCAAATCTACTAGATGATTCTGCAGGCAGAACATTCCCTATAGACTTTAACTGAAAGGTCAGGAGCTAACCTCAGTATATGCCGTTTAATACAATATTGTTGGGATAAATATATTGTAACTACATTCCTGTGTGTCTTAGTGTATCAGGAGCTAAAGAAATGGTAAACTTGCAATGTTCTGAATATATTACCAAATAAAGCTATGCAGCATTCAATAAAGCAATTACATAAAAAGCATTACAGTCAACTTCAATTCCAATATTAGCAGTAATAATCAATCATTTTCAATCTGAGGGATGGTCTAATCGCTTTTTGTTGCTGCTTTGAAAGGTTACATTACTCAGTTATCTTGCAGCTGAGCAACCTTTTCATGTTTGCTTCATGTACGATTTTATAAATGTTCTTTCTTTTAATCTCAGTATTTTGGTATTGGCTATTTTGTGAGAGTTTAAAAATTTCCCTAACTTTTTCTCATCTCAATATAACTTTTTACAGTTCTTACACATTTTTGGAGTAGAAGACCTAATTGTCAAGAGCAACAGATTTTTTTTTTTAAATCTATTTATCTCTGTAAAATCTCCTTTTTGCTCCTTGTGTTGGTGTTGCCACTTTTCTTTGTGATGGAATAAGCATCCTACGTAGGTAATCTCATTCCGCTTCATCTGGCACTTGTTCCTGTGCAGTTCAAGGACTTTTCTTCCTTTGGCACACTTCAGATGGTGAGTCTGACCTTCTCGCAAAGTTGGTCTTCAGTCCAATCCCCAGGACTGACAGTGGTTTCCCTCCTCTGCTTCGTTCTCAGCTGCGTGGGCAGCACGCTGCAGGCTCTGTTAGAGAGCGCTGCTGGTAGGTGCCAATTGATATTAGCTAGTTAACCCTATTTAATTCCTTCCTTAATCGGGTGATTTGGCAAATGGTGAAGGACAATTGTATTATCACCATTAGGATAGTACCAGTAAGTTGGTATTTAACAAAAAGACAGACACATGAGAAATGGGAAAAAGATTATTTCCGTCAAGCTTTCTTCCTGCTTCGCCTCTCAAGGACAACAAGTATACTGCGTGGTTGGCTGATAAAGCCACAGACTTGATCCATTTTTTTTTTTTCTAAAAGGTGTAAGTTTTATAGGGCCTGATTTCCGTCCCCCCCCCCCCCGAGCCTAGATACTTTGTGAAAGATCCTTGTTTTCAGGTCTTCTGGAACCAATTCTAGCCAGTCTTTTTTACTTGTGGACAGTGCCATTTAGACTATTAATCACAATGCAAAATACTGACTTTTAAGCAAAAGGATGTCTCCTTTTCTTACATGTAAACCTGGCTTACAGTTGGTGAATTACTGTATCCTAGATGATGCCCGTTGGCCCATAAGTTTGCTTCCTCCATTGACTAGTAAAATTAGCATATTTTGCATGAATGAGAACTGAGAGGTCCATAGCATTTTAGGTTTTTTCCCCATGTAAATAGCAATTGAAGCAGCTGGGAAATTTCATCTTAAGAATAAATTATCAGAGATTTGTTTCTTTTCATGTCTTTGATAGTATTGGCAAAGCTGTCTGTTAGTGTATTGCTGATGGATTTTTTTTTTTTTTCCCCTTTAATTTTGATTTTTTAAAAATCCTTACAGTTTCTTCGTGCTTGGCCTGAATATACATTTTAGTGCCAGTAACTGTCCTGGTATCCTGTGGACACATACAGGTGTTCTGGTCTGCTTGTCTTCGGGTAGCTATTAACATGTGGAAGATCCATACATCTGAATGAATTTCTGTTGTGGTGGTGTTTTATATTTACTCTTTATCAGCATAAATCTATTCAGTTTGACTGCTGTTGTCTTTATGCACTGACAGCTGCACGGAGGTGGCATAGGATGTTGCATGAAACTGGTGATTGTTAATGTCATGAATTATTCTAGGCTGTCTTTTTTTTTTTTTTAAACTAGGTTGGTAAATGCTGTATGTAAAATTTCATAACTTTCTCATAACTCCCTTTTAGTATCTCTCTGGAGACTCTATTGATAAACTTTCCCTTAAGCATACATACAAATTAAATGTGAGAACCTGCGGCTAAAAGAAATTGCTCCAAGGCAATGATTCACAAGGATGAAAAATCAATAAGAGTTTCATTAAGGAAGGGAGAGAAAGTTTAGACAGGCTCTTTGCTTTGCTTTCCTATGGAAAGTAGAGGGAGAAACCATTGATCATTTTATTCAGCTTTATTCTTAGAAATAGGAGTCATGATGTTGATGTGGGTATTTTGAAGCATGAATGTGGCTGGGTGAAAGAACCCGGCATCTGTGATCTCTTTGACTGTGTCCCCAGTATATCTTTCCAAATTCTCCTTCTTCGGCCTTTCCATTTGTATAAGCAGCACCTGCTGTAAGTGGCATTATCCTCCGGAGAAGCTGCCTCGTCTGGTAACTCAGAGCTTGTTTAAGCGGGTGTATTTATGCAGGAGGTTACAGTGTGGACTTGCAGAACTGCTGCCAAAGGGGGCTGTGTCTTCCACTGGGTAGAGGTTTCCACCCATCGCTCCACTCCTCAGCGGGTCAGGTTGGGTGACCGTGCTGGACGAGTCGATTCAGCTAGCTGAAGTAGTGGAAACTATATTTTTTTTCTGTATGTTTTTAAGGGTTTTCTGCTGAATCGGTTGTCTGAGAAGCGACCCGCCCTGCAGCAGATGTGGTGAGGATGAGCGATGGGAGGGCAGGAGGCGGCTGTGGGGCGGGCAGGGAAAGGTGGATGAGACCAGCCCACGCGTGGGAGCTGCGTGGGCGAGGGTGCACGCAGACACTGGCATGGGCGCCCTCTTGGTCTGTGCGTAGGAGCTCCTCTCTGCTGGGAAGACTGTGTTTGTGGAAGCTGGACTTCTATAGCAACCATATTTCCCTGTCATAACTCTCAATTTTTTTTAGTTTTGCTATTAAAACTTGGTGATGACACACGTTAACAATCTTACAGTGACATTCGGCAGTTGTACATCTGTTTGTTTTCATTAAATACTGTTTTTTGAAAAGTTTTAGCGGTGATCCGATTGAAAAGCACTTAGGATGGAAAACCTGGCAGAGGTTCTCTCAGCCAAGAGCAAATTTATTTCTCCAAGCTTGTTTAAAAGAACAGGAATGCTGGCAGGGTTGAATAGTAAATATGAGCCGTACATCTTGTTCAGTGGGCTTTTTTTGGATGCCTTGCATGAACCGAACAAGTGAGTAAGTGAAATGCACGTGACTGAGGGCTCTGACAGAGTTGTGGTGATAGATTAAAATCAGATGAGCGAAGCTGCTGCCACCCCTGACCATCTGCCCCGCTCTTTGTTGTGCATCCCAGAACAGCAATATTTGGTCTGTTCATGGATCAGCTTTCATAAAACAGTTTTTAGTCTGGAATATTAAAGTAAGCTGAACTGGGGCTGGTTTACTTTAATATGCTTCTAAATGGTTTTGGGGGAGCTTTCAGACTGCCCCAGCTGTCTAAAAAGGCATGCTAAAAATGGGATGTTATTTGTATTTCTGAGGCTGACTTAGGTAATGTACTTGTGCTGCTTCCTCGCTTGCATCTTCTTATTTCGCTGCTCTGTGTAAACGCAAACGTGCACCATTATGGGGTTGCTCTGCTCTGGCGCTGAGGCTAATGGTGTCCACAGCCCCGACGGTCCCTGTACCACGCTTCCCTGCGCAGCATCGCCTGTCCTGAGAGTCAGCACAAATGTGCTCTCGGTCCAAAGTTTCTTCTTAGTGTATATAAAATTAGGGTCCTTTTTACCACTCCAGTCCTGCAGAAGTACTGTTAGCTGTTTGTAAATATTTTACCTTAAGAGCAAGCTCCTATTTTTTACTTAGGTATTTGTATGATAATGTATACCGTGATTGCCTAACTTATATCTCCATCTGCAGAGCATCCGAACTGTAATTTGGGGAAATCTTTTGCTTGGTTTTAGAGCAAAATTAGGTTAAAGTTGATTAGCTGAAGCAAATGTGGTGCACCACAAACCTACGCTGAGTCGTGTTAAATGCAATAAACGGTAATAAACAAGCGTTTGGGGCTGGAAGTCCTGTGCCTCTAAGGGCCGTGGGCTGCCGGGTGACCTGCTTACCTTTCCCAGTTTTTGAACAGTGGCGAGTGAACAGATTGGATCAGATCTTGTTTCAGCATCATCTGTTTCCACAGCTGAAGCTCCCATATGATCAGATCGTATAAATTATTTAGGATGCAGAAGCTGTGTAACCAGAGTCTCCAGTAAAGGTTAAGGCTCCATCTGTTCTGCCAACCTCGAGAACTGTGCATTTCGCGGCATCGTCTGTGTTGCTGGATGACATCATAAGAGTCGGGAACATTCAAACGTGCCCCAAACTGTTGCTTCGCATTTGCTTGACAGCGGTGAAGACCTCACCGCGTTAGCACCGTACGCCTGCGATGCTCTTGGCCCAGCTTCATTCACAGTCAGGCCGTGCTGCCAAGTGCACCTTCGGCACCAAATTTAGCAACTTCTAGCAGAAGCTGGACTGGAATGTGTACAGCACCGAGAGACAACGTACCGTGATCTGAGAGGTTCTTGTGCAATAGGAGGAGAAGACAAAAAGATTAAATAGGGAAAAAAAGGAAAGCCAGTCTTTTCAGTTCCTATTGTACATACTCTGTCTTGTTTAAACCATGTTTTCAATTTAAAATCTTACAGCTAATCAGTATTTTAGTGATTCTGTTCAGAAATGAGGGCAGCAGCATTTATTGTGTAACAAAACCAAATGAAATTATTCCATGTGCAGGTGATGAAGAGAATAAGAATGGAGTTTTGGAACTTAAAACTCTTTTTCCAAGTTTTGATGTCGCCAAACTGCTCCTCTTGAAGAGCAGGAGTCGAGTTTCTGAAAAGCTCTCTGAAAGAGAATTTTACTTTGTGACATTAAAATTAAATATTGACACTTTTTTCTGGTTTGTCCTCAAACCCAAATAAAATATATATTCTCTATGTACTATATTCTACATATATAAATGAAACAGAGAAATGCATTTTCTTAAAATCTGTGTGGCTTCAGATGCAGGTTTAAGGAGTTGCTCCAAATATCACAGCTGCTTAGAATAAACTTGTGAGAGTAAGGAAGGATGAAGTTTAGTCTCGTAGATGAAGCTTACAAGCTTCTAAAGCTTAATTTTCAGAGCTTCCTTTTCTCCTGTTCAGTTTATTGCAGCCCATCTTGGAGTCTTTTTCTTAAGGCTGGCTGATTTCCCTTCAGTTAGAAGCCAGGCGGGATGATAGATAAAATACCTACTGTGTAGCTCTTGTATGATTTTTCTAAACATAATAATTATGTTCTAGCCTTGCATTCTTCTGATACAAAACCGAAACCCAGGTACTGTGTTCCTGCTTTTTTCCAAGAACAATATATAAAGCCTGGACAGGTGTGGTGGTGACAGCTGGCTGGTACTGCTGGTGTTACAGGTTGTTAGAGATTGCGTTAATGGGCTCTGTTCTGGAGTGATTTATAGCTCGCAGCTTTTGGAGGGAAAGGGAACAACTGACGCTAAATAAAGTAGGGTTTTTTTTTGTAATTTGAGAAGATTTTTAGACAGAGATTTTGTTTGGCAGACCTCCCTGGCCTCATCAAAAAATTTTTTGTGTGTATGTGTGATAGCTTGAAAGTGGAATGATTTCGACCACCGTGCTGTCATATATTAGGGCTCAGCACCTTGCAGCTATAGAAGATGGATCGGATGGAGCTGACATGGGTTTGGTACCAAACCCGCGTGGGCATTTGTGGATGGCAGCAGCACAGACTGTGTAGAGGCTCCGGAGAAACCCTCTCTCTCTGTTGCCTGGAGAGTCACTGGTGGGGTGGGCAGGGAGCAGACAGCATCCCTGCCGCTGAGCCCTGGGCTTGGCATGCGTTTGCTTTGGGCTATGGTGACAAGGAGCTGTGCAGCAGTTTTAGGTGTGCGTTTCCCCTGCCCCTACCAAAGAGTAGCTGAGCCGTTCAGCCTGGATCAAAGATTTATCTCAGAGAGAAGAAAGAAATTAAGAGGAGACAGTTAAATCTCTTTTTATGCTTTTTGACTTTATGGGTTTTTTTCGTTCTGTGCTACGACTGTGGTTTTCTGAGCTGAAAGCTGGAAATACAACAGAACATAAAAGCTCATAAATTTAACATAAGGCAGAAAGGCCATAGAATGAATAAATACATTTACCTTCCAGGGAATATCTTTTGCCAGTAGACTTCTCTCCGTTCAGGTCGGGCTCCACAGTCTCAAGCATACAACCTCCTCTGCGAATCTTGTTTCCAGAAAGAGATGGCTCCCAAATGGCTTTAGTGGCTCCTTTGAAGGGTACTGCTAACTAGTGAGGGCAGGTGGCCATCCTAATTTTTCCTAATTTTAAAGAAAACATCTAGTTTTTGGTGCTTTTAAAGAAAGTAAAGAGAGTGAGGGCTTCTAAGAGCTGCGATCTCTTTTCTCTCTTTTGCCCCTGCACTGCTAACCCAAGCCCCGTTTCCTCCCTGCTCTTGCCTGGATCTCCCCCCGTCCCTGTGAAGCTTTGCATCAGTCGGGAAAAGAGGAAAAACTGCAAAATGAAGGTTAGTGGGCGTGTAGGACATACTGCGCTGAGGGCTGTGGTAGCACGGGAAAAAGGATGTTTGTCAGCATGTTACCATGCTCAGGGTCATCAGTAAAAAAGAATGTATTTGTCACTCTTCTTTTACAATACTTTCCTTAGATTGTTTTTTCCCCCATTTCTCTAAATTCATAGTTTTGGCAACAGGTGCGGCTTATGGGGAGCAGTCAGCAGAGAGTTAAACTCTGGTGCATGGTATATAGTTTACCTAAGCTTAGTGGAATTGCAGAAAAACAGAATTTGCAGCAGAAAAATAACAGTAAAATCCAGTATAACAAATTGTGAGATGCTAACTACTGCTGTTGTAGCAAGCGTCCTCTGCTCCGTGGCCCGCACTGTTGTGAGTGCCTGTCTACTTGGGAAAAAATGATTGAATGAACAGACGGAGACAGTAGAGAATATCTGTGGTTTAATAGTTTTTTCAGGCCTCTGTTTATTCTAACATAAGTTTTTTAACTGAAGAAGTAATTTTTATTAAAACCTGTTAACTGCCCAAAATCATAGTGGCCTTTTATGCGTTTTTTAGAGTGGTCAGGCTTGCTTAAAGTCAACATGGCATTATTTTTCTCAAGCAAAGGTGTTTTACTTCCTCTAAAATCACGGGAGATCCTTTTCTCCCTGGTCAGTTCTTGAAGCCATCGGTAATTTTCTTCAAGTGGCTGAATTAGTGACAAAATGTTTGAAAGTAAAATTTTGTTGACCGTATTGTTTCTTAATTTTTCAGAATGGCAGGCAGGGAAAGCTATGACAGCTGCTTGCTGCAGCGAGAAGCTGCTCAAATGATCTAATGTAAATCAAATTAGGATCAAAGCACTTCATTGATTTATTAATGGGACATAATTAACCAGCAATCAGTGATCTATACATTCAAGACCAGTATCAGCAATGCACCAGATGAGCTACAGTACAAGATGCTTAGTATAAATTTATCAACACCTTTCCATAACTGATCTCAGAAAGCTTCTAGTCACCCCCCCACCCCCAAAACCACACCTTTCCCCCCGAAGTTGTATTCCCCCCATCCCCAGTTGTGCGGGGTGCCCTCCCACGGGAGATGTGGGTGCTGTGCCTGTGTGCACCCATCTGCCCCGTGAGATCTGCCTCCCTGGGGTGAGATCCACGCTGCTGCTCTCTTCCCACTGCTCTCTCCCCTCGGCTAGAAGAAGAAAAATCATGCTTTTTCTACTTTCCAAGCTGATTTCTTTCTTTGTTTCAGAAGTCTCTGTGCAGTTCCCTGGTTGCTGTTTAATCTGGCTGATGGGTCTCGGTCATCCTCTTTAGCATGGACCAGTTTTGGGCAGGCACCATTTCGGGCAGTTTTGGGTGCCCCCACTGCCATACAAAACTCTGATAAACTACATCTAGGAGTGGTTCTTGGAACTGCTTTTTCTGGAGATGGTATTTAAATCCCAGCCATGGGATTACCTTGGGGTAACAGACTTTCTTACTCATGATTTAATGTCCTGAGCAGCGTGATACAGCTGTGGCTGCGCATCTCCCCACTTACCTCCATTCGCTTTGCAGCTGCATCCATTTCTGTTCTTTGCTAAGTGGCCTTTCCATGTACAGAGGGATACGGGAATAGATGAGAAAACACTTGCAGTTTTTGCTTTATTATACCTCGCCTTAAGAGAGGATATACTGTTTTCATTTTAACAAAGAAGAAATATTAATTCCTGTCCATAGCTGATTTCCTCTGGGTAAACAGGCGGTTTATCTGCAGTAATTTCAGAGTGATGGATCACACAGATTTTTGGTATTTTGTTTGGTTCAGTTGGCATAATCCGGCAGGCCACATCTCCAATGTCTCATTCAGTTTCAAGCCAAAATATTATTTTGGATAACAGTTTATATTTCTAGCATATTAAAGAAACAGATCTTTTTTTCGCAGGTTATGGATCTGTTGCCAATTTACCTTTTTTTTTTTTTTTCCTTTTATCCTCCACGTTCAAGATGCAGCACGGTTCGGTGTTTGGAGTTGTTGCTGATGGGAAGGAAGCACAATACCTAAATTCTCAGAGTATTTTGCCAGTGCTGCACATTGTGTGTTGGCAAGACTGTGTGTAACATGTCCACATCAGAAATGAGGACAGAGAAAAATAGTCTTTAAAAAAGCATTCGGTGTAGGGCTGTCCAGGGTTTCCCAGCGAGAAATGTGTGTGCGTGCCTTGTCTGGAGCACGGGCGGCAAACCAGGTGCTTGCGAGAAGTACTTTATTTCTGTGCGTGTGCTGGTCGCACGGGTGTCCTTCAGGTGCACGGTAAAACGAAAGCGTTCAATTTGGGTCAGAGAATGTATCACTCAGCGTCCGAGAGGGATGGATAAGGGTATCTAATGAAGACTTCAGTAGGACTCACGTGGCAGTTAATCATATTGTTGGCGTGATTCCTTTAGCTCCTGATATTCTTGAAACCTCATATTATTCTTAGCATTCATGCTAACCAGCTTTCGTATCTTTTTCTTTGCATTTCGTAATGAATTCTAGAGGCGAATCTGTATTCATTTTTATTATTTTTTTATCATTTTATATTTTGCATTTTTGGATTTCTGTGATCTTTTTCAATAAGCTTGTGCTTCTTTCTAGCTTTTTCCTTAAGCACTTTGTGGCGATCATTTACATCTCTTGTAAAAATTTTCGTCTGTTTGGTATGGGCTCAAAATTGTTTCAAGAGTATAGACATCACCCTTTTAAAGAACAGAGTAAATATATTTTGAATTGGTAGGTACTTCGGTCCTTTTAATTCTAATTTTGCAATTAAGTCGGAACTACTCGTAAAGCATAGGCTACTACTGTGCTGTAGTTTCCTTTTATTCTTTCTGATGCAAATACCAGTAGCTGATGCTCTCCCAGTAAACATCCAACCCCAAAATATATGGAAGAGATATCTGAAATATTGACTCAAATTGAGTTTTTAAACAAATATTTTACAGACAATTAACTATGACTACCAGTAATTTTTTTGAGGTGTTAAGTTATTTTGACTGCATACCTAATGATGTTTTAATAGATGTCAACTCTTATGGAAATATAAAAATTAGAGACGAGGGTGGATTTTTCAACAGCACAAAGGATAATTGGGTGTCTGACTCATATCAAAAGTTAATGCAAGTTGAGTGCCAAGCCTTTTTTGTGCCTTCACAATCTCCCTTCTAGCTAGTTAGTGCTCCCACTACAAGACCCAGTTACAGTTCTGTGTACATTTAATATTAATTTCTATTTTGTTTTTTAGCATTTTTCCCAAGTTAGATGTACGTGAGTTGGCTGAAGTGACACTTTTGTGTGTGCAGAGTAAGATGTGTCTCTCGTGGGCGCTGGCTGGGGGTGCTGGGTATGATAAGTGCTGCCTGGGTACTTTTAAAATCGTTAATTGGGAATGTCAGCTTGAAGAGGTAGTCTTGGTAGGCTCCTCTCAGCTAACTACACTCTTTTCATAGGAGGCTTAACAGTTTGATAGCCAGGTGTGTCAAAACTGATCAGCTGCAAAATTAGTATTTGCATATGGTTTTTTGGAACGAGTGTTATCTGAACTTTTTTTCCAAAAAATAGTGGTGGTGTAATTATTTAGCCAAAGGAACCCTCTGCTGACAGTAAAAGGAAAAGCCAGCCATCAAGCCTTAGATATAAAGCTGTTATAGATGACATTGGTTGTTATGATACAGACTATTTTTTGGACTTCATGATTTTCTTCCTGATGCTTATCAGAGTTTACTGTGTTGTTCTTTGTTCTCCTTCAGTAATCAAGATTGTCACCCAAGCTGGAATCTCAGTTGACCAAGCAGTTAAATATTTTTTCCTCTCTTAAGCTGTATAACCACTTCTTTCTGTGGAAATGCTGGCTCTGATCCAACATTTGAGTCAGCAGGAATTTCCACTGACTTTGTGTGAGGTCTGCGGAAAAAAAATGATGAACATCACAAATCCAGACCCAACTTCTAATGAATAATGTCCCAATGGACAGGTTGATTGCTGGAAAACATTAAGCAGATAAATGCTTCTTAGTAGTTTCTTCTTTGGTGTAAGGCCAGAAGATGATGTGTGTGAGAATAAATGTATGTTTCTTACTGACCACCTGCAAAACTTGGATCTCCCTTTTCTTCAAATAAGATGAAGAGAGCAGCAGCACTGAGGAACCCCACAGTCCCGCTGAGGCTGTCCTCATCCCCGGCACTGGCCATGCTGGCCGCCTGGCGAAATTGGGTAAGAAAAGGGCAAATACAGAGACTTTCTTGCATCCCCTTCCACTTCTGACAGCCTGAAGCTTTAGGAAGCCCTGAGCTGGAGATGGTGCCTGCACCTTAGGGATAATAACCTTAATAGCCCTGGTAGACTTTTCACCATGAATCTGTCTAAATTACTTTTTGAAACAATTTGTACTTCTGTCATCCAAGCATCATAGAGCAACAAGGTCCAAAATTTAATTCTTCATGAACCTGCTTTGGTCTAATAAATTATATTCCTTTTCCTTACAGTTCTGGCTTTCTAATTGAATTATGCCGTATTTTTTGTAAGGTTTTAAGATTGCTGTCTATCAGCTAATGATATAAGGAGTGGGGAATATTCTTTTCCTTTTTTCTTTCCTCTTGCTGATTTTCATATTACATACATTTCGCATGTGCACATTAATGGTGGGTTTTTTCTTTCTTTTCAGTTTGATGAGTCAATCTATGTAATCTCCCTTTTGAAAGAAAGCCTTCATAATCCTTGTTACCCTTCTCTGGACTTTCCCTAGTTTTCCTGTCCTTTTCTGAAATGGGGAATGGAACTATGTGCAGTCTTCCAAATGGGAGTGCACTATCCTGCGTACCGTACCCTGCCCAGGGATGCTTTGGGTTCCAGGGTTTCCTGATGTTCTGATGTCTCTGTCGTCAGAACTGAATGTTCTGTGTTTGCATACCACTATTCAAATGACTCCGAGATCTCTTTCTGAAATGTTACTAGTTACGGAGCATGTTACTAGTTGTAATAGTTAAGGTTGTGTCTTCTCTGGTTAAAGGAATTAGTCTGCTGGGTGCAAACCTGAGCCAGGGAATTTGGTAATGTCCTGCGTCATGTAGTCAATAGCTACATTTTTATCTGTGGGCTTTCTGGTTCCTCCAAAGACACTTTTTTTTGAAGTGTGACTTGTTTTTATGAAACCTGTGTTGACTCTTCCCCGTTACGGTTATGTGTATCTATTTATTCAGTTGATTTTATAGCTTCTACCAGTTTAAGTATTTGATTAAGTTATGGTTCTCCTGGCTTTGCAATGAACTGAAGATGAAACTGGAAGGTTGTCCGTGTAGGTCATGTGTTTCCTCAAACCTTATTTCCTCAAATCAAGAGACAAGGAGAGAGGAAGACAAGGGAGAGGAGCAGGTAGGCGAGTGTGTGTCTGCCTGCTTTGGGACAGCACAAGCCTGTGACACTCTTTATTCCCCGACAGTGCACCCTACCAGACCTTCTACAGGGAGCTGGCGTTGCATGTCCCTTCACTTCTGCTATGCCCGCTGCTATTAAATATCTTTTTTTCTGACTTTGAAAGAAAATAACATTGTTTGCAAACAGTTCTGCTTACCGTTTAATAAAAATAACTAAGGTTTTTCCTGTACTTTTGTTAATGTCTGCTGGAGTTAACCTTGTTTTGCTGCTTCTATAGGGAGCATTTGAAACGTTTCTTCCTGAAAACCTGAAGCATTCAGTGGAACTGAATGTGTGACCCAGAGACATTTTCTTTTCCTTTTTGTGTAGCTCGAGTTGCAATCAAAAGCAGCAAAACCAGCTCTAGAACTTGGTTTAATAAGCCTTTAACAGTGTTGCTCCAAGTGCTCTGCCATTTTCAGAGCCAGGCTCGCAGCTCTGGCGTGGTAGAAGCTTTGCTGCAAGACTTGGAGCTGGGAAATGAAAAGGGGAATCGTCTCCCCAGGGAAATGGTGAGCACGCTGGGAATGCTGCACAAAGCCCAGGGGAAGGTGATGGTAAATAGACCCTTAATGTCTTGGTCACAGGCCAGGGGACCTGATGTGTCTCTTTAATTTCTGACCTCTACAGGGATGTCTTCTCTTGATTATAATTATAATTTTTAGGAAGTTTAGGGAGTTTGCTGCTATAAAAAGATGAAAGAAGAAACTGCTAGAAAAACAGACAACACGGGTGTCAAGCTGATCTTTGTGTTTCTTGAAGTGCTGTAAGCTGTGCAAAGCTTTGAAGACCTTGATAGTAGCATACATGGGCAACTGTGTAGTCCAGGTCAATGATACCTGTCTCTGTATCTGTAGTAGTGATAAGGAGAGTTGAAAGAGTAGCTGAGGCTGTTGTTTCCACTTTGCTAGGAAGTTTACTCGAGAGCTATGGGATTGTTTTTCCCCCCTCCTCCTTTTGACCATATAAAGCTTGCTCTAATTAGCTTTCCAATTTTAAGCAAATTGAGTATGTACTGCTTTGTTGTTATGTGCCATTAAAAAAAAAAAAAGTTAAATCTCAAATAATCTCCACTAGTAAAGACCTAAGCCAAAACGGTGACCTGAAATTTAAGACTCGTTTGGATACTGCAACGTAAAGCTGGAGTCCTCCAGGTAGTTTGAAGGCACAGCTATGCTCTTAATATTAATTGAAACTACTTGTAACTTGCAACATTGCAATTTTCATTTCACCATTCTCTTCTTTGGGGAATCTGTTATTTTTTTCCTACATCTCTCTCTCTGGTTCTGTCTCTTAGATGTGTACTTGGCTACTTACTGCCAAATTACATGTTTAAGAGGTGAAAAGGAAACTCTTAATCTCAACTCTGTCATGGACTTTTTCCCAGCCTTGCTGTGTAATGCCCATCTGTTGACCAGACTGATGGAATGAATGATGAGAGATACCCTGTGAGATGTGTAAAGCTATTGAAAAAGAATTTTTTCCTGTTTCCCTTTATTGTAATCATAAAAAGTAGATCATTAAAACTGTTTCATAAACATGAATGAGCTAGAAAATATTATGACAACGGAAGTTACTAAAGATACAGAAATGAAATTTTAAGATGAGATTTATCTTCTTACTCTAATTTGTACTCCTGCTGTACTGTAAATGTAATAACCATCAAAATGAAAAATGCAACAGATTGATAATACCATTGAGTTTTAATTAAACCACTGAATTGAAAAGGGCCCAGATGGATAACTGGAAAATGTAGTTATAAGCTTGGTATGAAAAATGCTGGATTGCTAGTGATATGTCTTATAAATAAACGCTATGCCAAAAATAACCTTATTTTTAGAACATCTTCCTAAAATTAATCATTAAAGTTTCTAAAACAGATGGTTTCTAGATTTTATTTAATTTGGCTGCCAAACACTTATTACCCTAGATCGGGAATTGTGCTTTTAACAAATCCCTATCCGAGAGTCTCGTCGAGTACTGCAGTGTCCCAGGAAACAGAGAGGTAGTGCCAAGGCATGTGAAAGCTCAAATGTGTAAAATCACGGCTCAGCCTATTTAAATATGGAAATTGCATTAATTTGGCACAAAATACTTAACACACAAAACGATTTGACATGAGATAATGTTAAACACTACCAAAGTAAAATTGCATCTTTTTGCTGTTGAGTTTTTTCAAATTATACTTTAAGTGGAGACTCTTAATCAAAAGGTAGCTACACACTGAGACTTTTCTTGCTTCCTTTCTTGTCAGATTATTCCAGGTAATATTTTTGTCACTAGACAAGCTGGTGTGTGTATTCATGCATAATGGGTGCTCACGTGAGTACAAAACTCCATAAGTTTTCCCAATTTTATTTTCTGATGAAGTCTTCTGAAGTTATTGTCAAAGGGAATCTTCATCTTCAAGTTATTTTATAGGTATCTAAAAGTAAAAAAGTACTAGTCAAATTAAATTAGCTGTGATCAAATCCTAAAATTAGCATAGGAAGTTGCACAAATCAATATCTTGTTACCTTCAAAGCTTGTTATCTGTACCTTCTCATGAATTAATTCTAGAAACTTTATGCTAAATGATGTAAAAATTGATCTAAAGCTTGAAAAAATATTGGTGATCAATAATTTTCTTCTAGTTGGAGAGAAATTCATTAAATTCTATAGGTATTACATGGCCAGATATTCTTACTGAGCTCTGTTCTAATCACTACATTATTCTTGACTGAGAACACATTAGCTGTAAAAATTCATGAAATGAGAAACAGAACATTATAAAGATTTTCTCTGGGTATTGTCAGTAATGAGTTGTGCAGAAAAGTGGAACACACTCTCCTTGCCAGTGAAAATGTGTTTGTGTCTGGTATTGTTTTACATTTAAGCACGGATAACTGTGCTTTTTTTTATCGTTATGTAAAGAAATTATTTCCTGTTAAATTTGGAGAAACATGAAATATTTTTTTTTTCTACCAGAAAGATTCAACTTGCCTTTTCTGTGCCCAAATATATTTCTTACGACAAAAATTTTGGGCAAGAATGATGAGGTTTAGCATATCATTCAGAGAAGTGGTTGAAAAAGTAACTTTTACTTCCTTGGCTTTTACTATGGTGATCACCGGCATAATTTTAGCAGGATGTTAGTGCTGATTTGAAGGGCTCTTTGGGCTGAGTCGTCTGTTTCAGCCATTGCATACTCAATGCTTTGGCAAGCTGGTTTTTAAACTACTTTTTATTTTCTGGCACTGTGGCTGCGGCTGACTATTATTCTTTACAGCTGGTTAGACCTGGGGTATTGTTCCTTTGCTGATCAGCAGAGGTGTGCCGTGCTCCAAATGAGACGGTCTTTAGGAGACCCTCTGGCTGGACACGGTACCGGTGAGCTCATACCCACGTGTGCGCTCCAAGGAAAATCCCCCCTTGTATTCGTTATCATTTTCTTGCCCTGTTTTGCTCGCTGCCGGATGTTTGTCCTATCACACTGGCTGCCCTCTTGCCTTTTTTTCCCTGTCCTTTTTGGTGGTATTTTTCAGCTCTTCGGGCATACTTTGGCTTCCGTATGGATGTCACTCAGAGTGAAAAATAGGAGTCGTTGATATTCATGTAAGTCCCTTCCCGACTACTTCAGCTTATTTTGATGATTCAGGAGAGCCTACACATTATGTAAATTGAATAGCAAATATGACTTCCTATTGACAAGACAGGAAAAATACGATCTCAGAAAAAAGTGAAAAGCATCTGTTTTACGCTGAATAATAAATAATTGAAACTGACTGGCTGAATTGTCAGAAAATACTAGTTAATAAATTTTGACTGATGTGTAGCACTATTGTAATAAAGAAAATCTCTTTTCTGTGTATCTATATATTTAAAAAACCAATATGCTACTATGCTCACACACGTGTGTGCTGGTTAACTATACGTGTTATACCCTTAGAGCAGTTCATGCAGTCTTCATGGAGAATAATATACAATGGTGTAATATAAACTTTCTCTTTTCCTGAATGTCATATGTTTTTATTTAAAGGCAAGTAGCAATGTGAGTTGAAGTATTGCTAATTCTTTGAGCAAATCTGATTGAGGTTAGATGATGCCAGATAACACTTGTTATCTCTGTGTCAAATTTTGAGCAGTGACACTTAAATTGTTACAAGAAGTGTGCTTCTTTTTCATATCAGAATTTCTAATGGATTTGCATCAGCAGAAATGAAGAGGCAAAATTTACGTTCTTTATTACTGGAATCCATCTTATAAAGTAAAACAATGCCATCTGTTAGAAGTTTTATACTCAAAGCTTCCCTGGTCAGGCAGAGAGAGATGCTCAGTGTGTGCTAAAACGGTTGTCTTGGGGCAGCCTTCACTAGCATTTTCCAAAAATGCATTTTATGACTGTGCTGGTTTTGGCTGGGACAGAGTTAGTTTTCTTCACAGTAGCTCGTATGGGGCTGTGTTTTGGATTTGTGCTGGAAACAGCATTCATAATACAGGGATATTTTCATTATTGCTGAGCAGGGCTTGCACAGAGTCAAGGCCTTTTCTGCTCCTCACCCCACCCCACCAGCGAGGAGGCTGGGGGGGGCACAGGACACAGCTGGGACAGCTGACCCCCACTGACCCAAGGGATATTCCACACCGTATGACGTCATGCTCAGCATATAAAGCTGGGGGAAGAAGGAAGGGGGGGACGTTCAGAGTGATGGTGTTTGTCTTCCCAAGTAACCGTTAGGCGTGATGAGCCCTGCTGTCCTGGAGATGGCTGCACACCTGCCTGCCCATGGGGAGCAGTGAATGAATTCCGTGTTTTGCTTCGCTTGTGCGTGTGGCTTTTGCTTTACCTGTTAAACTGTCTTTATCTCATCCCATGAGTTTTCTCACTTTTACCCTTCTGATTCTCTCCCCCATCCTACCCGGGGGGAGTAAGCGAGTGGCTGCGTGGTGCTGAGTTGCTGGCTGGGGTTAAACCACAACAATGACCCAAAGCATTTCACTACCTAGAAATCGAAAGCTGTGCAGTTATATCATACAGAATATTTGTGCTACCTTTATTCCATAAAATAAACAAAATTTATGCTTAAGGTGCAGTGACTTTAAGAATACTATATTAAATCCTAGTTTTGTAACAGCCCAGTCTCACAAATACATTTTTAAAAGAGACTCACTAGTCGTTTCATGCAGCTACGTGAGTAGAAGGCACGCTGTAAAATCCGGTCTGTAAGCATTTCACTCCAACAGATCTCAATAGCCCTATCTGTGAATGCAATGGTTTCTAAGGGTAGATCCAAGGTGCCAGCTGTAGTCTGCCTCATATCATTCCTTTTGTAATTTCAAATTAATCATGTTTTCAGTTTCCCAATGGTTAAAGTGCTAAAATACTGATATTACATACGCAGTATATAAAAATTGTAAATCGATATAAGGCTGAAACTTTACAGGCTCCTCCTCATTCGAAACTAAAGTCTACGGTGAATGAATTATTTTTACCAAGGCCACAGTTGTATGTTAACTTGAGCCAAAAGTTTGACAAGATGTATTTAAAAACCCACCCACAATCCTAATTACCCTGTAATTCAAACAGTGTTATGGAAAGGATTTTCAAATTTAGACTCTCTTACCATGTTTATTCATCCCAGTGCAGGTTCACCGATGCATCATCGTGCCCTTGCCCTTGTTAATTTGTGCAAACATGGCTTTGAAGTGCATTTTTAGGGATGAAGGTTGTTACAGCTTGGCAATCTAAATAATGTTTACTGATTTACTGCCATTAGTGTTATATTTTCATAAATTACAGTGAAAAAATAATCTTGTCATGCATATTGTGTGGGCCTTTCTTCTTAGTGTGGGAGTGCGTCATCCCTCCTGTCTTGCTGGGGGTGGGTGCCAGGGTGTTTTGGGGTCTGCTTGTCCCCGCTGCGGTGCCGTGTGCTTCGCGAGTTTAATGTTATTCCCAGCCTCTGGGAGTTGGTTTTTGGTTTTGTGTAGGTTTTTTTTTAGATACATAGAGGACCTCCATGTATCTGCCCACCTCTGATACCAGCACACCTCTCTGTTCTCAGGGGCTTGCGGAGGCGGTTGGGTGGAGATGTCCATCTCTCACGTGCCTTTGCACATGCTGTAGGAGAGGACCCTCTGTTTCTGGAGGAACTCGATAAAATCACTGTGTCTCACTGTATTGTCATACTTGCCCCGCAAAGCAGTCTGTGAAACTTGACTGATACCTCCCGAGTGATACTGATGTGGAAATACTGCTCACTTTTTTTTCACATCTTTAATACTTCTACTGAATCTCTCAGTAAATCTGAATCTACTCATGCTATGCTCTTTCAGCTACTGCAATAATTTGGAGTTAATGGGTAGTAAAATTTGGCCTTGAGTTTTTGACTTTCGGGAGAGAAGTGCGTGAATACTTCTGTGTAGTAGTGAGGTGTTTTAATACAAATATTATTGTGTTACAAGCTCTTGCAAAATTGTTTTGTCATGAGTGTGAGAAAGTGATGGAAATTGCTACAGCAGGATGCTGCCTGCTGGGGTGCAGTTTCTTTTGATATAACCTGTAGTTTAGTAATTTTGCAAGAATTTTGTAATGAAAGCACATGCTATCATTTCTGTCTCTGTTTCCATGACATTTAAACATGGGAAATAAAGGCAGGCATTTAGTCCTCCATACTTCAGAGATGTATGAACAGTCTGTTGAACCAGTACCTGAAGAGTATGAGTTGCCTTCGGGAGGAGTAAAATAACTGTGGACCTCTGAGTCTCGTATTTTACTGTTTTACCTATGATCTTCCAAAGCTATTGCTATTTGTTAATTCATTTATAAAGTAGGTGCCCTATCTGAAATTTTCTTGACAACCTGTCTAGTCAAAGATAAAATCAAAATAACTGTACAGTGAAGTACAGGAAACTTTTATATACAGTAAAATTTACTTATAAAAGTGATGGTAGGCTTAATAAAAAGCACTTGATGAAAAGCAACATGTAGTCTGTGATATATAGGATGGAAAGAGATAAAAAAATAATAGCTTGTAAAGTAGTCTAAAGAGGACTTTTTCTGCATTGTGAGGAACAGCTGGGCTTTGCACGCTTCGGGGCTCCTAATCACCTTACTCAGAGCTTTAGATCAAGGGAATCGTTTTTGGAGAGATCCAGCTCCATAATGTGCATGTCCTAAAGCCAGTCCCCCATTTCGAGATGCACTTATCCCACAATGAAGACCTTGTTCCAGCCGTGGCACTGATGGTGCACCCCTCACAGGCATCACCAGGTCTACTCGCCACTGCCGTGGAGCGAGTAGCTGCCTGTGGAGCACTGGTTGTAGGACCAGGGCAGTCCTGCAACAGGAGGAGATGACTATTATTTGTGCTGTAGCAGCTGATTTAAGCTACTGCAAACTCTTGCTGTATGGGAGGGCTTGTGCTCATACAATATGGTGGCAGATACATGATCTTACATATCTGGATGCAATGGACAGAGCATGGAAGATCCTGGAGGTTCTTCCCTTCATGGCAAGGGAGGCTTTGAACAGAGGTGTGTATTTTTAATATATGCAGGGCATTTCTTTAGAGAATTAAAGTTCTCTGACATTGCAAAATAATTGCAAAAATGTCTTTTTCAAGAACGGAGCAATATAGCGAGAGAAAATGATTTGTATTTTATGCAAAGTTTTGATCAAAGTGTGATGTGGCAAAGTATTTGTACTAATTTTCCATCTGTAGCAAACTTTATAAACAGTGACCCATCTCTTTCAAATTGCTGCTTTGCTTGTGCATTTATAAATTCAATGTTTTGAATTAAATCTTACTCTTCTATTGTTCTTCCATCTTCATTTTGGTTCCCTCCCATCAGCATTGTCATAGTTTTGCTCTGTTTAGTTCCCAAATTATTCAGGTCTATCTCTCTTCTCCATATCTACAGTTAAAATATCTAAGTTCTTTAGCACTGTTTTTATGGGCTCCGTTTTTGCACTGTAGCAGTTTGGTTTTCAAAATATTGAAGGAGTCATATGCACACCAGACTATCTCTTACTCATTTTCATTTTGTCTTCCAGTCACTAACATAATGAGAGCTTTAGAAAATGCCTCACCAGCAAGATAAGCCATCAAGTCCAAAGATGTAAACAGATTACAGTTTTACCCACTGTCAGCTTTGCCCACTCTGCCAACATGCTGTTTTACACCCAACTTTGGAAATCATTTAGTTGATTGATATAGCAATAAAAGGACATTTAATAGCAACCAAGATAAAAAGCTTTGCCTAACACTCTTCGTCGTGTAATAATGATCCTCACAACATTCAAGACCTTCTTAAATGATGAAAGTATAATACATAAAAATGCTGTCTGACAAAACTCTCCGCACTTTGAAAATTGCTTCTAGGATGAGAGGACCAGTTAAAAAAAGAAAAGTTCCTATTTCCTCTTGTGACACCTGTCATTGCAAGAGAATTTGGAATCAAGTGAAATTGGAGGAAAATGAACTTAAAATGACAATTAACTTTGAGAATGGAGTTATTTCCTGCTGCGTACTGGTAGTTTTATTACTTTTCTGGTTAAAAGGGGCTTTGGTCATTATCTCTAGCATTCAGAAAAGGTTAAACAGCAATCAAAATAAGGTAGTCACTAAATATCGTCTGATCCCTTGCTTTATTATAACTATAAATTTGGTTGAGCAGCACAACTATTACTTTGCCATAAATGTTTTCAAGGAATTTCTGTCTCAGGTTAGATGACTGATGTATGTTGCAAATTGAGTCTGAGTTTATTGTCTTGGGAATTACATCCCCCATAGCCAAGAGCAAATTTTTGTCCCTTAGGAATTTGTTCCCTTGGTAGGGAAAGGAGAACCCCTCATGCCCCTGTTCTTCACCAGAGTGGGAGAGGAGAGGACCTTGGCTCATGCTGACTTCCACCAAAGCCAGTGAGAAAGTTCACACAGTGTTATTGTGTTTATAGCAGTTATTTACTTGGAGGAAACCAGGAGTATGCACCATGTTGGTTGTGTTGGCCAGGGGAAACATACTCGGGCTGGAAAGCATGTTACGTACTTTTTTTCCAGCTAAGGGAAGCAGGTATAGAAAAAATGAAAGATGTGGATGGCTGACGTTTTTGTTGAGGCAGGCAGCTGCAGCCATGGCCGTGCAGGACCCTTTTCCCTGGGTCTTCGGCTAAAATGAGATACTTGTTATTCTGTACTGAAGCGTACTTCATGGCAAAGAGCAGGGAATGAGTTAGGAGTTGCTTTGTATGTCTTATGAACACTTTATAGGGTGTGCAAAATTATTGCATGTAGGGCTTAAGAGATTATAGGTATGAAGGAGAAAAGAATCAATTTAAGCCAGCGAGTCAAGGATTTAGCTATTCTGGTGCACTCAGTTGATTTCTCTCGGTATAATATTTCTTGCAATATTGGGACAGTAATATTTAGAAACACTTGAATTTTAGTGTACTTTTTTTTGAGGGGCAAAGAGAGACTGAGAATAGCACTGCCAGGACAGGACTATGGATGAAATCTGTGCTATTTAATTAGGAGCTTCATATTTGGTGTGGATGGATAGTGGAGAGATTGCAGAGGTGAAAATCGCATTTGAAACCCGTATTCAAGGTGATCTGATAGTTGGGTTTCTGCTGAGAAAAGTATTCACAGTGGAAGGCATCTGCACTCTTTTCCTTTTCCTTTTTAACCTGATTTCCCATCTTATACTGAATTAAGTCTTTTCTCATCTATCCCCATGAACCTTCCCAGTTTTCAGCATTTTGTGGCTCAATAGACCATTTCAGCATCTACTTCTCAGGGATAGCTAGAGGCTTAAAAACATTTCAGGTAATTAATGGGATATGCCTCCTTAAAAGCAAGGATTTATACGCTTATTGCCTACAAAATATTTTTTAAAATTCTGCCCTAAATTAGGAGTTACTTAAAGGTACAGATTCCTACTGAAACAGCTGGAGAATTCAGGGGTATTCAGGAAAACTAGCTTTAACCTCGCCTGTGTCCGTATCGGTGAAAGGAGCTTCTCTGGGGAGAAGGTCCATGTGTGGGCATGACCTGGGTGCTCCCAGTTTGCTGCTGGAGAAATCTATTGCTCTTCATTAACAGGAGAGAGCTCGTCCCTTTAGAGCCCTTCGTGGCCAGTCAGTGCGTGTGAGTACCCAGCCCATCCTCTCAGCAGCAGTGTTTTGCTCTTACAGAAATATCACTAGTATGTATTAGAGATTTGTCTTTAGGTCCTGACACCTAGTCAATAAAAACTAGTTATGTGTGATTCCTCCTCCATGTGTATCTACACTCTGACATAAGCCAGCTCACAGAAAATATGTAAAATAAGTACTGTGAAATTGCAGGGCAATAGTAGGATGCAGATTCCTGAATATCTATGTAGGACATTTAAACGTAATATTTTGCCTTTTGAAAACACTAGTTCATTTTGGTTTCTACACTAGCCACTAATACAAGGTGATCGAGTGATTTCCATTTCATAGGGAACAAATTATATACCCAAATGTGGGCTTGAAAAAAATATTCCCTTTGAACTTACATTTGTGGAATCGAGTATCAAACCAGAAGGAAAATGCCTGAGGTGTTAATGTTTAATTGGCATTGAGTCATACTGCTGGCATAGAATTTTCTTTTTTTTTTCATCCTAAAAATACAGAACAAATATATCTAAGTGTTCCAGTGACTTTCACAGGCATTGACTTAGGCTGTATTGTATTCCATTTTGGGATGAAATAGTATTCTGTTTTGGAACTGGCACCAGTCATTTAAGAAAAGGGGAGGAAAAAAAAGACGGTGCCTTACCTGTCATTAATATGACTGCCATACAGAATTACCTGATACATGAAAATTGAAGTGAGTGTGTATCCTGTTCCTAGATCTTTTTGGATATAGATGTTGCTAATTTATTAGTGCTGAAAAATTTTAATCATTAAATAGCATTATAATTTCTTGCAGTTCATAATTGGCAAGTTGTAATTAACAACACAACAGTGGTTATTCCAGATGCTGTTGCGAATGCATGGGCTCGTTGGGCTTCATAGCTGTGGCAAATAAATTGCCAAATACAGGCAATGATGATTTATTACTGAAAGTCTTTGCTCCTTTTTCAGACAGTGGGTTTTTTTTTCAGACAAGCAGGAGTATCTGAAATTAATAGCAATTCTATATATTGTAAACTGCAGTACGCTGCATTTCTGTAAAACTAAGGTGCCCAGTCTCACGTGTTCAGCGGGGCTGGAGAGGTTAAGCATCCCTGTCGTGCGCTAAGTGACCTTGATCTGAGATGACTCTAATATTGTTTCCAAAGAAGAGAAATAAAACCCAGCAAATACATAATTTAAAAAGAAGTGGCTCCCCATCCTTCTCTACCCGTCCATGCTACCCCTTGAGGAGCCACCGGGCTGAACAGTTCAAACTCGTGCTCCGGGAGGATACTGAGTGCTGATAAATGGGTAGAACAGCAGGGGAAAAAAAATCTTGGCAATTTGTGAATTAGCACTGGAAATGGGAAATTGTTGCCATTTCAGTTCTTAAGTTGTCACTGGAAAACAGGATTAGAGGAGGAAGGATTTCTCTAAGCCCCGGGAGAAAAGCTATCGCAGTGGAATATTGACACAAGAAGAAATGTGGATATTCTGTGCTATTAAGCATACTTAGGAAAATAGTTCACTGCCAGTCACAGTTTACTGTTACGATATTTCTCTTACGTAATTAAGATAGGAACAATCAGAATAAATAGGAACAATCAGAGGAAGCCAATTTATATTGCAGCCAGCCTTTTTCCACTCTGCCTCTCTGTTGGTTCTCCTCCTTGGTTCCCACGTGGCAGCTGAGGGCAGTGGAGCTCTCCCGGCTCCCAGCGCCCGCTGTCGTACCGGCTGGTGTAAAATCTCCCCTGGTGTAAATATCCTACCAGAAGTGTGCTGCTTTCTACGCTTGGTGTGGATGTCTGGAGAAAGAGGCTAGTTGCTTCAGATAATGCTGGATGATGTTTTCCTGATCTGCCTTTTCTTCCTCTACAGTCGATTTTCTTAGGTCTCTGTGTGTTAAGGAAATGTAAGATATCTTCTTTAGAATTAGTTTTTTTAAGTTAGTTTCTCTCCAGGTTTTGTCTGGCATATCAGATACTGGGTCTTATTCAATGGAACTACAAAACGCTTTAATAGATGACAAAATGGTGGAAGCAGCAGTGGAACTTTGTCTGTGTTGTTTGGAAACAGCTGTATAAACAGCCATCCCATGTAGATTTACTTGCTGAAGAGTTATTTCTCAAAATGCAACATTTTCAGAACACTGTAATATTATCTTGGTTAAAAGCAAGATGTTAAATCAAAAGGCACTCTTAAGAGGGCACAAATGGGCCTAAAACAGTGGCAGTGATGAGATGTTCTTGCAGTGATTACTCGGGTTCTCAGGGGAGACTGTGGGGAAACTGTGAAATGGGAAATAAATCACATTCTGGCACCCATCAGCGTGCTATGTATTACTTTTCTTAAGCAGGTCTTGGGGTAAAGAGCATACTAAAACCTGAAAGGCTCTTGTCTGGGCAGAGAAAGAAAAGGAACACCTTTCGGATGACAATAGAGCGAGAATGACAGAATGGGAAAGAGAATAATGTGTTTTACCAGCTCCGAGGTGGAGGTATTCTAAAAATGTATAAAAGAGCAGGATAAGATGTATGTACATAGAATCCATTCATAGAGACTTCTTATTGTTTTTACTCTCCAATCTTCATGTTAATACCTTTGGGTGAAAGGACAAATAATTATTTGTGTTGTAAAGAAATTGTTTTTAGACTCATTTTAATAGGAAGTGTCACAGCGTTGTGAAAGAGAAAGAATTAGAGGTGTTGTGTTAACAGGGTTGGGAAGCAGAGACAACAGCCCAGAGAGCTATTTTGAGAGTGGGTGATTTCATCCAGGAGGAGAAAAAGGCTGCCTAATCCCTTCCCCAAAGAGGTGAGTGCTGGAGGAGCTAGAAGGAGTCTGAAGGTCAGCTCATTCTGCAACTTCTAACACCTACTGATTGTTTTAACTCGGGTATTCATGAAAATCTATTGAAAAATTCATGCAGTTTGTTTTAATTTTATATTTTGGAATAATTGAGGTAGACTAATAGGCTCCCTTTTGGTTATAAGCTCTCATCGTTTTCACCAATAAAAATTACTTCCTATTGTTCCCTAGGGATTTTAATTGCATTAAGAAATGATTGGCCCTAATAAACTTCTACAATCTGTGATAATTATAATCAAATAAGATATCCATATAAAAGCATAAAATTATGCTGAAGCAAATGCATTCTTGATCATTAATTAGTGAACTATCAAAGGCGTTGCAGATGGTAGTCGTTTTGTGCCTTGTAGAATGAAGCCTGACCATCGCAGCCTCGACTATATGTAGTAAATTTATGTTTCTGTTATTCTTGCATAGTAAATACCGCTGAACATGTGTTTATATACATATCCTATCTGCTACGTATGTATTCTCAGTTGCTTTTCATATGTGGAAATATCAGTAAAGATATTTAGTTGTTTTAATAAGACTGTAACACTGTACATTACTTTAAAAAACAGATAAATGGATATGGCTGCAGTCCTTGAAAGGAAAAATACTGAGCAGCAGTTCACATACAGTTGTGTGTAAGGGCAGTGGAAGAAGTTTGGCATAAGCAGCGCTTGTAGAAACCATTGACCTTTTGGAGAAGTTTTGTGAAGAGGAGTTGATGTTTGGTGGCAGATAGTGCTATATTTGAGTGGCAACATAGGGAAATGAATCAATGAGGAGAGAAAGAAAAATTAACTGGACTCTGTATTTGGCAGATGATAGTGAAATCAAAATGACTCTCCAACTCAGTGTTGGGCCACCGTGTTTGATAGCTTGGGTTGCCTCCTCATAGGACAAGGTGGAAGAATTGACGCGTTGCAGCTGTGGACACCTTGGTACCATCCCAAGTTCTGCCAGCCTTGGGGTTTTGAAATGAAGTGCAAATTTAAAGGCACACCATGCTTCCTATTTCTGGAATCCTTGGAGAAATAGTGGACCTACAAAAAGCAAATCCAAAGCATTAACAAGGGCAGGTGGGCCCATCCGTCAAACTCTTGTGAGATGCTGCCATCAAAACTGTTGTAAGCACAGCTTTATTTACAAAGAATGCTAACCAGAACTAAAGATCAGGAGCATCATTACCACCAAATTATCTTGATCTAATGATAGATGACTCTCTTGTGTGTGGTATCAAGATAGAATGTGACATTTTTGTCTTACGATAAGTTCCCCTCTAGTTAAATGGGCATCTCAGCTGTCTTTGAGTTGCAGGAAGACTTTGATTCCTAAATCCTATAAAGTGGATTTAGGTCCTAGTTTCCCTTTTATTGATTAAAAAGTTAAATTTAATTGCTTACGCAGTGTCTCTTTCTATTTTACTCATGTTATCAGTGAAATACAGGCTCACATCTTTGACTTCAAACAGTTACATTTACATAATCAGCACATTTACCATTCTCCCTCACAGTTTACTTATTGGTCGAGCTTGCCTGCCTGCCATGTGATCTGACCACAACGGCTAACCAATCCTTAGTGATAATTTACATTATTATTGTTATATAGATTAGACATCAGTTGGAAGCGAGTCCGAGTCGATACTGGCTTCTTTCCTGTGGTATCTTAAAAGAAATTATTTAACAGTCTGATACCCATTTGGAAATTCAAAGACATTGCTTAAAATGTTTCTTGGCAAGCTGAGGTTCATCAATGAAACTCAGCAATTGGCTGGAAATCCACAATGTAGGACAGAGAGAGATGAGGAACAGAGTAGGAATGTGGACTCAGTCTGCTCACCTTGGATTGTCGCTGGTGTAACCGAGACCAGAATTTGGCCCTCTGTCTTCTCCTTTGGAAGATGATGCCGTGGGTGCTTCTGTCAAGTGACTGCAGGTCCTAGCACTCATAACCCGATGAGTGGAGAACATGGATGTAGCAGGGGAGATATTTGGTCTTGTTGTGGAAGTGTTTTTTCTCCTTGAGCTAGCAAATGCAAGCATAAAAGTAGACTGGAAGAAATTAATGAATTCTCCTGCCTGCTCGACCAATTCATCTGTCTCAGGCCTGAGTTCCCTAAAGAGAGGAAATATGAAGGTTTTTACAGGAAGTAGCAGCTGTTCTTCCTCCCTGGGGCAAAGGATGTGCATCGTGATCAGTAAAACCCTTTCTCTTTTATCGGTGTGATTGGCACCCAGTGACTTGTTCTAACAGTCCAGCTGTTGGTGCTGTAATCCTTGTGGGTCAGATGACGTATGCTGTTGGTACTGCCGTGTGCCATTTATGTATATCCTTGATGCTGAATTAATATTTTAATGTAACTTATATAAGCAGTGTCATTATAATTGCATGATTTACGAGGGTTTTTTGAGATGTCCATAAAAAGGCATTTCCGAGCCTCGCTGAAGTTTCGATGAAGAAAATCTGTTTGCCCATAAATTATGAATGTAAAAAACCCTACAGACTTGTTGTTATGGATGGGTTTATTCACATACGAAACTTGAGAAGGGCTTCAGTACAGCCTTAGTCTAAGGAAGAGTTTATAAAATACTCTGATTAGTTCGTATTTAAAAAAAATTGAAATCAGCTTCTATCATAAGTATCTTTGTCATGCATATTGTTCTTCAGTTATTACATGTGAAATGAAATTAATTATTTGAAAAGATTTAAGGTCTGTTGCAGTACCTGAGATTCTGAACTTTGCAGTCGGAGAGCTGTAGTGAACTTGTTTTTCTAAGGCATTGCAGCACCTAATAAATGGGAAGAATCTTTCTAAGAGAGCTGATGCAAAACATCTTTATTTCTACTTACAGAAATGTCCAACGCTGATTTATTCCCAAGACTAAGGTACTTGAATATGTTGCCTTACAGCAGGCACTTGTGTTTTTACCAGTGTTCTGGCAGAGTGCTCTGCTCGGTCTGGTTTGGGAGAACGTGATTCTCTGTCTTGTTTAATTGCGGTAGTGGGACGACAGTTGCAGGAATGAAAATCCACAGATCTGTATGGGCTGAGCAAGAGAGTCCATCTCTCATAGAAGTTGAAGTGTGTCTGTTTTAACGTAAATTTTTCTCTCCTCAAAGGAGGCAGCACACATAGCCAATTAATTATTGTTAGTATAGCTGAAATCCTAAAAGTCTAATCATTATTAGTCCAGATCTAATTGTTACAGAAAAAGAAAGAAGAGTAATGCAGTTGAAGTTGTTATACACACAGTTCTCAGCTTCTACACCTTTCCTGGTGTTACTCTTGCCTTGCTGCTGTTTGTCCTAAAGTTGGTGGTTTCATCCTGGTGGTGGTGGGTTGTCAGCATCTGGAGTCTTTTCCCAGGAGGAACATGATGTTCACGTTGATGGTTTTGTCTTCCTCACTGTAGGATCCACATGGGGTCATATTAATTTCCTTTCTTTTTCTTCGTTAGTCCATGTTACCATGCGTGGTTTTTAATTTTTTTTTTTAACTCCCCATCCAGTTTAGCCCAGCTCCAGGTGTGCATTTCTCTAACCGACCACTAGTGAGTCAGCAGTAGTGGTGGGCTCTCCAGTGCCAGCCTGCACCCTGTCGTGTATCATTCCCTGTCTCTACTCCGCTACACTACATCCTTTGTATGCAGGTGGTGGACAGGCCAACTAAGGTGGTGATCACAGATACAGGTTATTCACAGATACAGAGGAACTGATCAGGAATGTGGTAACCAATAGCCTTGGGCACAGTAACCACGAGATGGTGGAGTGTAAGATCCTGAGGGAAGTGAGGAAAGAAAATAATGGATTAAAGGTTCTTTCTTTGTCTTGGGAGCATGGACTTTAACTTGTTCAGGGAAGTAGGATCCTGTGGGAAGCTGTCCTGAAGGGCAAAGAAGATACAGGGAAATGCGATCCAGAAAAAAGTCCTGAAAATGACGCTGTTGGAGAAGCTTAGCTTAGGAATACATACACTATTTTATTCTCTTGCTTTATTGCAGAGTTTTATGTGAGACTGTCTGGATGCATGGTGGAAAGCTTCTGCTTTCTTAGTATGGTGGAAACGGATTGTATGTGGAAATAAAAAAAGCTATCACGTGGATATGGTGTGTGATCACACATCCGTCATTATCAGGGGAAAATTCTTTGGGCAGCAACCATTGCAGCCAGACAAATTTAAATGAATGGAAATGTTGGCTGAGTAATCATTAATAATGTGTATTTGCATGTGTAAAAGTTAATGTAGGAAAGTATTTAGTTGCTTAGTTTGCCTGTCAAGATAGTTTTATTGGTTTAAGTTAGAATACTTGGGAGAATGGGAAGATGGTGCAGTGAAATGGTTTCGAAAGAGTGATGGGACAATAAACCTAACTGCTCTAATCGATGGAGCTGTTTGAGACCTTTAAGTAGAAGAACATATGACAAACCTGCCTATATTACCTTCTCAGTGACTAAGCTCAGAGGTCCAGGAGATATTTTCCTTTCCTTTTATTCTTAAGGGAGTAAAGTAGAAACAGTTTAAAGTTAGCATACCGGTTTTAGTATAAGAAAGAATTTCATGTGAATTTTTTAAAAACATATCCTGAGAACAGTTAATATTCTTTAAAGAAATCTGATTTTTTTTGTTTGTTTCAAAACCACTTGAAGATTATGCACATTATTAACCATATACATGCATTCTGTTTATACTTTCTGGAACTCACTTTCTATATCTGCAGTAATATCAAGATTTGATGTAAACTAAAAATCTTTCTTCATCGTCTCAGAAAGAACTCGAGTCATTTAAGGTCAGTTTTCAAAGATCAGGAGTATCTTGAATTTCTAAACTTCAGATAGGACAGACTATAAATGTTTTTAACATGTAATTAATATGGATTACATTTTCTTAGCTCCCTTTTCTTCATTGATTTTTGCCATTCGACCAGTCATTTCTGTTTGCATATATAAAATATATGGCTTACGGTTAAAAGGATCTGAAATCAAATTGGCTTTATTTACTTCAGGATATTCTGAATAATGTTGATTATGGGAATCATAAGAAAGGAATAGACATTTTTAATAGAAGACTATTTCCAAGTGGCTTGATTGAATTAAAGAATGCCCACTGGAATGAAAATTTAATTAAGAACAGTTATTGCAGTATCCTTAGTGGAAGAACTGATTTTTCTTATTTCACAGAACTACCAGTCTGATTTATCTTCAGCTGAGTGTTGTCTATCAGTTGAGGGTGTAGGTGGATTTATTAATGCTGTAGTTTGTGGATGGATATGCCAACTTTGCTGTGAACTTTGTAATTCTTTAAACGTGCACGGGGAGAAGACTGAGAGGTGGATTTCCTTCTGGAAAAGGCCAGGTAGCCCAAGAAGGCTCTTTCTGTAGCAGTTTACTGTTTTCTTATGGTGATTCTGAATCTCCATGTACTGGTTAATGAACCAGCTGGGACATGCTAATGAGCTGGTTCATATGGAAACAGTTTATTCATATAAAAGCAGCAAAACTAAAAGCTCTTTGAAATCTCTGGTTCAGGAGTATTAGCTAAGTGTTTTTATTCCCCCTGTTCTGCCTTTCCGCATTATTATCAGGGGATGGGATGCCATCCAGAGGGACCTGGACAAGCTCAAGAGGTGGGCCTGGGCGAACCTCATGAGGTTCAAAAATGACAAATGCAAAGGTCCTGCACCTGAGTCGGAGCAACCCCCAGTATCAATACAGGCTGGGGGATGAAGGGATGGAGAGCAGCCCTGCCGAGAAGTACTTGGGGTACTGGTGGATGAAAAGCTGGACACAAGCCAGCAATGTGCGCTCACAGCCCAGAAGGCCAACCGTATCCTGGGCTGCATCAAAAGGAGTGTGGCCAGCAGGTCGAGGGAGGGGATTCCCCCCCTCTGCTCCGCTCTGGTGAGACCCCACCTGGAGTCCTGCATCCAGCTCTGGAGCCCCCAACACAAGAAGTACATGGACCTGTTGGAGCAAGTCCAGAGGAGGCCACAAAAATGATGAGAGGGCTGGAGCACCTCTCCTATGAGGACAGGCTGAGAGAGTGGGGCTTGTTCATCCTGGAGAAGAGAAGGCTCCGGGGAGACCTTCTAGCAGCCTTCCAGTACTTAAAGGGGGCTTATAGGACAGATGGGGACAAACTTTTTGGCAGGGCCTGTTACGATAGGACAAGGGGTAATGGTTTTAAAATAAAAGAGGAGAGATATAGGCTAAACATAAGGAAGAAATATTTTACAATGAGGGTGGTGAAGCACTGGCACAGGTTGCCCAGGGAGGTGGTCGATGCCCCATCCGTGGAAGCATTCAAGGTCAGGCTGGACGGGGCTCTGGGCAAGCTGATCTTGTTGAGGATGTCCCTGCTCATGGCAGGGGGGTTGGACTAGATGACCTTTAAAGGTCCCTTCCAACCCAAACTATTCTATGATTCTATGATTTGGAGTAATTAGATGAGCAGATTTCAGTGTTTTGTCATCTTCAAAAGTGTCCACAGCCTCCATCGTGGCCTTCAAGACACTGGAATTGTTTCCTCAGAGAAGGATTGGGAGCTGGCTCCAGTATTTCAGAAGGCATGATATGGCAATCATGACATTTTACGTACGCTTCTGTTGCATTGGGTACGGACGGAGTGAGAAAATACTGATTCCAAAATATGAGCAAAATGGGCTATTTTGGATATAAATATCTCATAGCAGGTATATATCTGTGTGTATATATATATTTGACAGCAAAGTTAAGCACATTCACACATATATTCTTTTCCTTTTGTTAAATAATTTATGTTTTTTCTTAATTGGCTGTGCCTTAAAATGTGAAGCAAAAAGTAGTGCTTCTCTTGGCTTATCTTTTCTCCCACGCAGGCATTCCTGAGCTTGAGCACGCAGGTGTTGAAAGGTTACTTTGATAGCGTCTCCTTTCAGTAACACCCCGTCAGGGCTTGGGACTCATCTGCTCCTTTGATGAAACACTTAGGGCAGCAGCATCTTCTGTCAATATTTAGTAAGTTGTGGGATTTCAGGTGCTATCGTCATGAACCTAAATGTGACCTAAACTGAACTGAAAGCAGCCTGAGGCAGGAATGGCTTTTTATCTTCTTGAATCATGTTTGAAGTTGTGATTGTTCTTTGAAGCATATTTAAATTAATAGCCACTGCATTTTCTTGACAATACTGGTAAAGATAATGTGGGATTTCCGTTATTCTGGCCTTGTTTTCGATCATTTCCCAGTTACAGTGAGGATGATGAATGAACATCGCCAAGAAATGGTATTTTAAAACATTAGTTTTGCTGTGTTGGTGACACAGTGGAACAAAGATGATTACCAGTGCTGATGTTTAATTTAAAACTGCCTAAAAATTTGTACTTGACCCCTTTGTATCAAGGTGAACTTGAAGCGTGCTTAGTTTATGCAAGTTTCACAGGCAGTCATGACAATAGTGTAAGTGTTAGATTTATTTTGCAGGTTAAATGATCATTTTATGTATTCACTAGAACCACTCAGGGCTACAAAAAAGAACTCTTTCCAGTTGAATTTTCATGCAAATATCTTTATTTGTAGTGTAAAAACATTGGAAAAGCTAGGTACTCTTGTGTAAATTAGTAGCACTGTTTATGAATATCTCTGCAGTTGAAAGCAGCAGAAGTACCAGATGTGTAATTACATTAGCACAGATATTCTACAGAAAGCTGCTTCTGTGAGACAGAAACAAGCTTAATGTGAAAATCTTTGCTTTTGAGAGCGTGCACGCTATGCACATCATTAACCTGTTAATTAAATCTATTAAGGGCTACATTTTTTGAAGGTCTTGTTAAATGATTACTTACGTATAAGAACGTTTATTTCTAAAAATCTTCAGTTGCAAAGTGTGGGCTAACATTGTAAAAGCAGATGCTTAAGTTTGGATGTAAAATATGCATACAGCATATGGGCATCTGTAAGTGATATTTTTCCATGTTACCATTCTTTTACTTCAAAAAATCATAGTGTGATATCTTTTATGGCAACAGTGACCAGATTTCCAAGTTCAAATCGTTCATCTCAGCTCAGCAAACAGCCCCAGCAGTATACGTGACTGCTCCCTGCACCCTGCCACATCTCTTAGTGGTTTTCAAAAGAAGCATGAGTCTATGCTTGCGAAGTCATGCTCGGGATGTATATTCTCAGCTATTTAAACATCTCAAAGGATGTGGTTTTATCCCTTGTGCTGAAGCTTGTGAAAATGTATGTAAAGGTGCATGTCTGTGAGGATTTTGGTGATAGCTGAAGACTATTCAGAAATATGTAACCACGGTAAATTCAGAATAGCGTGAGCAAAACATCTGCCAAAAAGGTAGTGAAGATCTACCAGTATTGTAAGGCTGACCTCTGAATAATTTTAGGGTACGATTTGATGTTTTAACACTTCCATCTTTAAATTGTTGGAACTGATGTTCTATTTTCAGTTTTCTTTATTTCAGCAGTGTAGACATTGAAAAGAAAAGAAAAATGCCAAACCCTGCCCCTTCCCCTAAACGTGCTTGTTCCCACCCTGGGGCCGTGGGCTGGCACTCTGCCCGCTGCAGGACTTGCAACGTGGGCTCGTGTTGACGGGCTGACACAGATTTATGGCCAAGAGTATGGTACTCTCTTCTCTGTTTATCCTTAGAGCGTTCCTGGCTTTTGCGCCAAGGAATCTAACTCAGCGGGAAAAGGAAAAAACTAAATTAAAAAATAAAATGAGTAGAAAATTGCGCTTTATGTTGCAATGCTTTATTGCCCTGGTTCTAGGTTTTGTTGCTCTCATTTGGGAGGTATGTTTGCAGAGAAGCGCTGCAGCAGGGGTAGTGTTTCTCTGGATGGGGTGTAGTTGAATGCCATGTCCTGCTCTCCAGCAGCTAAATATGTCTAATGTGCTAGGTTTTTTACCAAAAAAAAAACCCGCAACGCGTTCAAGAGCATCATGGCATAATACAACTCTTCATCAGATCCCTGGATCTCAGTCTCGCCTGATGCACAGATCTTAATCTGACAAAACTTGCTTTCACTCACCTGCACGTGTAGTCGTTTGGAACGATGCCTGGCAAAATCTGCCTCCAGATGGGAGGGAGATTTTTCTTCCTTCACCTACCTATCTAGATATGCTATGCTTACTTGTATTTTGTAATTCTTGTCACAAGATTCCCAAGATTTTTCTAATCTTAACACCTGCGAGTCTGAACGAGGTAATGTGGTCTGAGTGCAAACTCAAGTATTTCAGTTGTTCTGTTCTGGAGTTTGCAATGAGGAAGCTGAATTTATGATGTGATGGGAGATTATTTCAGTTTGGAAATTAATGTCTTTGCCTTCCTTTTATATTAATCCTCCCCCTCACTGAATTTTTGTGAATTGGATTTAGTTATTTAGG
This sequence comes from Phoenicopterus ruber ruber, assembly GCA_009819775.1. Classification (NCBI taxonomy): domain Eukaryota; kingdom Metazoa; phylum Chordata; class Aves; order Phoenicopteriformes; family Phoenicopteridae; genus Phoenicopterus; species Phoenicopterus ruber. Next base: position 36,788,564 of record CM020220.1, read on the forward strand.
GTTTGTTTTTTGGGGGGGGGGGTTGGGTGGCTTTTTTTTTTTTTTTTTTTAAATATTTGCTATATGCCTGTCACTCTTCCCTGAAGTAAAAACCACTTGCATCCTAAAGCCCTTCATCCTGGTTAACACTGGAAACTTAAGCTCTTTGGCCCTCTTAGATTGATTAGACGCTGCTCAACGTGCGGCCGTTCCTCCTGTCAGCAGCCTGTGCTCACAGTGTCTGCTAGACGAGCGGATTGATTTACTGCTGGAGAACACTTATCATTCCAAACTTTGGCATAGCTGCTCGTGTGGTTTATTCCTGCACAGCTATTTCCAGGTATTGCAGAGAATTGTGCTTTTCCAAAATACCTTTCCAGTAGAATTTGGAGCATTTAAGAAGAGTGTCTAGAGTAAAGGGGAATTTAATTATGAATAATTAAAAGTACATAATTAAATATGGACTGTAAATAAAAAAAAAAGATAAAATGCCCAGTAAAAGGAGTTTGTATAGTTCTACAATAACCTCTGTCCAGTTTTTATAAAATTGATTGTGCACATGTTTAAAAATAGTACTTTTCACATGAATTAATTATGCTCTCTGTTGCCAGGGAATTGTTGTCATTGGTGTTCTCCATCTATGCAGAAATACTAATTAGTAGCAGTTTGGGCTCCATGGGAAATCCTGCCCATTGTGTAGCTCTTCTATAATGCTTATGAAGAATAATGACTGTCTGGCCCACACGGTTGAGAAGGTATTTCTGTATAAGTACATGGTGTCTATATTTTACCATCTGGCTTTTCTGTTCCAAGAGCTTTGGGCAGCCCCAGTTCTGCTCCGGAGCAGGGGGAGCACCCACGGGCAGAGGGGCTGCCCCAGCTGGGGCTCACAGAGGTACCACCTGGAGAATATCCCATGTAACACATCGGTGCCTGTGGACACGTCAGCTCGGCAGGAGGCTGAGGGAGAGTTCACGCAATTCCACCATTTAACCCCAGCCAGACTTGGTAGCACCTCGGTGTGCGATTCTGGGTTTTGATTCCTTTGCCATGGCGTATTGAGCGCTGCAGTATCTGACAAAGTCTGCTGGCTTCTGTGCTGTAGTGGGTTATAAAATATGTAAGCTGGGAATGGCATGAAACTGAGCAGAAAAAATGTAGTTCTCCCTTAAAATGATGTCTGGAGACGGATGCACACATTTCTGTGATTATGTGTGTGTGAAGTAAATTCTGATACTTCAGAAAGGTTTTGCAGGTGTGCAGATTGCTGTATTATTTCACAACTTTTTTTGTGAAACAGGGTTTTTTTGGTAGGAAAAAAATATTTAATTTTTTTAAGTTTTGAAAAACAGAACGTTGCTATTATTTCAATGAACAAATATAATTTAAGCTTCATGGAAGAGCAAGAAAATTAGAAACCGCAGTTGTCACAATTTGGAAGAAGGGATGGCAGTATCTTTGGTGTTTGCCAGGTAAGGAATTATTGCAGAACTAATAGAAGAACTCTCTTTGCGTCTTGGAGCTCAAGTACCAAGCAGACATTGAACCTCTGCCAGTGCTTCCCCCAGCTGTCCCACCGAGGCCTTGTCCCAGAGCAGCGAACCTTTGGCAGCAAATTTCCCGGTGTGGAAAACTCCTTTAGGAGCCCATTAGAGCCGATCTTGACGTTGTTTGGTAAGGTTCGCTGTGGAGATGTGGATGAGGCGGTCTCTTCCAGAGCTGAGTGGATCGTCTCCGAGGGGATCCCACTCGTTGCTGGGCTGTTAGCAAGAAGGCGAACCTGGAGTGAAACCTGGGCTTTGCATGCCGGAAAAATGAGTCGGAGCGACTGCCTATGTGAAGGGCGGCGAGGGGAAGCCAACGTATGGAAAAGCAGAAAAACCCTTGGGCAAAGCTGGTGTTAAACCAGCACTGTAAGGACCTGTGTAAAACTGGAGTGGACCTTCTGAATCACCCAGTTCCTACAGGCAAATACAAAATAATCCCGTGCGTAAATATATCAAGCTCCCTTCTGCTTCCCTGCAAATATCAGAATAGACCTGCTCGACCTCTTACTTGGTTGTGCTTGAAGGGATCCGAGCTTTCCTATGGGCTGGAGAGGAGATTGAAACACACCTAAAGAGGAGGCTGGGGGCAGAAGAAGGCGTCGTTGGGATGGGTGTCCAGCAATGCCCGTGTATTTCCCCTGGTGCCCTGCCGGTAAGCCGGGCAGTTTGTGTTGCAGGCGATGCTGCGTAACCGATGTTGTATTGATTCTGGGTGTTTTTCACGGGGAAATAACAGTTCCTGTTGGGGAACGTAAGCCCCAAAGCCAAGGTGGAGTGACTGAAGAAACATTTTTCAGCTGCATTTGCTATTAAGGTTACATTTACAAACACCTTATAAAGGCTGTTATGTTTTAAAAGGAATTGGTTTTCATTGATGTTTGGAATTTTAAAAAGGTCAGAATTTGATTATAACTATCTATAATCCAGTACTGAGATGTTTTTAATCTCATATGCAGTAAACTACTCCTAGTTGTAATCTGCTGATAACATCTATTTATACTTTTTGTTTTTATAGTATACATAAATTTATATACATCATGGCCTCATCTCCTAATGTCAGTTGCTATCAAGGCAAGAAATCTGTTCTCGCAAACCCTCAAAATGTGTCAGAGTGTCAGATGAGTATTACAGAAATGTTTTGGAATGTGTGGGTTGGTGTGGTTTTGTTTTTGTTTGTGGGTTTTTGGGGGTTTTTTTGTTTGTGTTTTGTTTTGTTTTGTTTTGTTTTTTTTAAACTGAGAGTGGAAAGAAAAGAATATTTTTTCCCTGGGCTGTCTCCAAGGTGTGGGCACATGATTGAGTAGTTCAGCTAATGTAGTTTACATTAGTGCTTAATATTGAGAAGTCCTGCCTTCAAGTGCCAAGGGGTTAGTAAATCACTGAATTTTCATAAACAGCAGTCTTCATTCCATTTTGCTGCAGAATGTCTTTCTTGCTGGAGTATGTCTTGAGTGTTACCACATGTGAATAATAAGGTGAAAACCTGAAATGTAAAATTGGAACAAATTGCTGCATGGCTATAAGTCACTAAACGTCACTTTTATTCAGATCTAAAATAAGATGAATAACTAAGCTGCTGAATTACTCATTTGTCTAGGTCATGAAAGTTTAAAAAAGTGCTGCAGGTATTTAAAATTAATCCCAGAAATCAGAGGAATTTTATATGCCCCATGTGACACATTGCAAATAGTACGATAGTCTTTTATTTTGTATAGCATCTTTCATACAAATTGCAGTAGGAAGTGTTTTACTGAATTTCCGTTAGTAATAAATAGCAAAATAATTGAGACGGTTAAGTACGGGCAAGGAAGAAAAGCTGTATTTTGGCTGAGATCTGGCAGTAGGTGCAGGGGAGGCGTACAGGAGGGCTCTTCCAGAAAGCAGGGGAGTGGGCAGTTATGCTGACAACAGCTATACTAATACTGCTTTGTAATGTAAAATCCCTAAACATATCGGGTCTGGTATCCTAGACTCCGTGCAGAGCTGGTCCCAAAGATTTTAATCTGCAAGAAAAGATGTGACCGGACTGAGTACACATGTGGAGAGAACATGGTATGGAAACGATATGACTTTCATCAGCATAGTAAGATTTTTGTCTGAATCATTAGAAATATTTTTCTTGGCATAATATTGAATGTCTTTGCATTGTGCCGAGAGAAAAATAGTGGTGAGAAAATATGTGGTTGTTCATATGATCTTCAACAATTTGGTTCATAATAAATAAATATACATCCAAGTCTCATAAAAAATACCTATGTGTCATAAAATTACATAAAAATGACACAAATCATATAAAAAATTCTCATAATGTAACCAATTCTGAGGAAACCAATTCAGTGGAACTTATTTTTTGCCGCTGTTACTAATAGTTAAGTTTAATTGGTTGTAATGCCGTTAGGAATAAAGCTCACGTGTTGTCAATTGTTACCTGTTCTGAGAAATGACGGAATGAGTTGGAGCTTTCCTTTTCATGTAAACTTGCTGTGGTGGAAGGGTACTGGAATGACATCCGAAGAGCTTATATGACATTTCAAGCAGAAGTAATCGATTAAAGTGTACTCTGCAGTGATCTTCTGGAGTTACGATTGCATCTGGTGGAGTTATTCCTCAGCCAGGCATTAATGAAGTCGTACGTCTCTGGTTTGATATTTGGGCATCTTTGTCTAAGAATTAGTACATTCTGTTTAAAAGCAAATTGTTGAAGTCTAGAACAATTGCTCCTAAACTTGATACTTAAACTGAAAAAAAAAAAAAAAGTAAAAAGTGGAAGATTCATGTGGGAGGACTATTCCAGTGATTGTCTGTTCATTTTTTCAGAGTTCTTTCACTTTTTTATATGTCAGATTTGCCTTGGACAATATCTGTTATCTGTTTCAAATAAGTTACTAACACAATACGCTACTTAACTGATTGCTGATCTTGTCCTAAGTGTGCAAATTAGTACGTAGCTACAGGGACAGAGTAATTGTGGAAGATGCTTATTGGTGAATGAATTCTCAGATGGTGAAATGGTTGCAATTAAACTAAATGTCACATTAAACAGAACGTAATTATTGTAGCAATCCTTCTAAAGCAATAACATACTTATTAAGCAGCTCTTACTGGGATTCCTATTTTAGGTTTGATGTTTAGTGGTGTTTCATTTTGACTGTAATATGTAATTATTGTCTGAATAGCCTGCGTGCCTTACGCTTGTGTGACCCGTGTGTCAAAGAGCAGATGTCACTGTATCCTTTCAGACACAATTATTGCGTAATTGTAGGTAGGTCTTGTAGGCAGGAAAAGCAAATCAGTGCACACTACATCAAATAAACTACAATTGCAGTGTTACTGCGTGTTTTTAACAGGATTACAGAAGCTGTATAGGATAATAGTACGGTACTCTTTCTGTCCGATAAAAGATGGCAAACAGAACAATGTGTAGTGTTTCTTTATTAAATTGACTGGATTTATTAATCCCTTTCGTGTCATTATTACTTGTAGTGTTGTAGATGTCTTGTAAGAGACAGTAGGATGTCTTTATTTACAGTTTTCCATCAACAAAGACATCCCACTGTCTCTTAAAATTTTTCTACAAGTTGAGCAAGTTTTGCTGAACTTCTTATTTTTGGAAATAGTGATTTGATTGAATTTCTCTTTGATTTGGTGGAGTAATGGATTTATTTGTGCTATTGCAGGTTCCTTAGTACTTTGCAGATCTCAGTGGTATTTTTTAGTCAAAACCGTTTTTTGGCATGGTAGTGAGTGGACAAAGGCTTACTTTCAGTTAGAAGCTCCTTCATGGAGTAAACCAGGTTGGAAAGGACCACGGGAGGAGGTCATCTAGTTGAACCTCCTGCTCAGAGCAGGTTCACCTTTGAGTTCACACCAGGTTGCTCAGTGCTTTGTTCAGTCATATCTTGGAAACCTCCAAGGATGAGGTTCTGCTGTCCCTCAGGACAGCCTGTTCCAAGGCTTATCCTCATGGTGACAAGTTTTTTCCTTGTGTCCAGCTGGGAACTCCCCTGTTTCAACACACATCCACTGTCTCTCGTTCTCCCGCCTGTGTCCTGCTGTGATGAGATCAAACATCCATCCAGTATCTGATGAGGTTACAATGATTAGGACATGGACGATATCTATCCTTTATCTTCATCTTTTTGTGCTTTCTATAGACAGATCACTGTGAAACATATTTCATTTTGTTTAGTCTTCTGCCTTAATTGCCAGTGGCCTCCCATTGCAGATCGGGAGTTGTAAAGCATCTTTCTGAAGTTCTGGCTTTTGATGCCTAAATTCCTAGTGGGTTTTTGATAAAATCTAGTTAATATTATTGTTCACATTGTGCTGAGATGTTTCTTTTAATTGACTCAGATTTATTTCAAGGAAAGTGTAAATTTAACATGACTCGTCTAAAAATAATTAAATTCTAATTACAAAGCAGACTATTGACTAGGAAGTATTTACATCCTTCTTCTCGTTTAAGCTACTGAACAGGATATTTAACTAAGCAGTGAAACATTGTGGATAAGTTTACTGCTGCGTCCTGAAGAGATCATCAGGAAGTGAAAAAAATGGATAGTAATGGGATTTGCATCTAACTTTTAACTTCAATTTTCGTGCTGCTTTTTTTGGTATGCCAAGAGCTGGCCATGTTTTTAGCATGTTTGCCAGGGAATAATTGCAAATTGTAATGTGTCTAACGATGGTGTAATTACTTACGAGTCCTTGCTTACTTTTTTTTTTTTTTGCTAATTTTTCATTCTAAATTCACATCTGACATTAAATAGTGGTGGCTTCTGGCTTTTCCTGTGTCTCTATCCTGTTAACGTAAGGATTGCTAAATCTGCAGCTATACGTAGAGTAGCTCACGAGCAACACTCAGAAATGTATAAGAAGTACTAACGAGACAAGTTCTGTGCAGTTGTGAAAGAGTGGTGGTAGGTTTGGTGAGTGTAATTTGGCCAGTCTTCTGCTACAACGGCTTTGTATTACTCCATAGTGGGTTTTAATGCTCTTTTTAATGCTATTTGCTGTCCTAAGAAATAAGTAGCAAATCCTTAATTGGTGTGTTTCAAGTTCCTGTTGATGAGTAAAATACAGTTATGCTCAATGCTGACATGAAACAATATTAATCATTCATTTTTGCTTTAAAAAAAATGGTGGAAACCAAACTTTTCCTGTACTGGAGGATTAACTCCTCTATTCATGAAGAAAGAACAATGGGTTTACCAACAAAACTGCTGTCAGCTGGATGAAATACCTGCTATTATCACTGCAGCCATTATGGGGCTGTTTTTGGTTTTTGTGTGTGTGTTTGGTTTTGTAGTTTAAGCATGTAACTGATTCCGATAGTTTTAAAATAAATTTTAAAAAGCTTGACTGGAGTAGCATTTCTTAATATAAATCGACCTATTTATTGTAAGTTCATTTTCTACCTTGAAAAAATACAAAACACAGGGTAGTTGCAGTGTATTTTCAAGCGAGAATTACATATGTGATGTTCTCACTGAGTGAAATGGCTCTGTTATGAGGTATTGGAAAGTTTTTAAACTGAGAAATGAGATGATACCCTCTTGAGGCACGATCATCAAAATCCCTTTAATATGTTAAGATTCGGCCCCAGTGCTTTTCTCTACCTTTTCTTTTAAGTTTGTAAGCAATTTTGTACTTCATAGCCCTCAGATTATTTTTTTGGCTTGGTGAGTTTTTGTCAAATAATACTGTCTCGGAAAAATCTTTCTATTTAGCCTTGTCTGATTACGTTCACTTGCAAATCCTCAAATAAGATTCGTAAGATTACATATGTATGTTCATGTGCTCCAGAACTAAAAATGGCACCGCTGGGTTTAATTTTTATTTGATTTCTCTTCCTGAATGACTAGCTTTGCCACCTCTTGTAGTGCCGCGTGCTGCAAATGGAAACGAGAGGGTAATTCAGAAGTTGATGCACGTGAGGTGCCTTCTCTGCTGCCGGGGCTCTGCTCAGAGCAGCACCCCGCGGGACCTGTCCTGCAGTACGTACGCTGTCGTGTCAAGGCAGGTCCTCCGTTTTGAACTCCTGTGAAGAGTATGTTCTTACTCTCATAGTATTTATCCTCACCATTTTATCACCACAGATGACGATTCAGCTGCTTCCCAGTGCAGTTTGTTCCATTGACTAATTGCTCTATTAAGACTATTTTCCTCTTATCTAACTTGGCTTTCTTTTCCTATTAGATTATTGTTCCTTTATGATCATTTTTATGTTCGTTTATGCAAATGAAATCAAATATTCATATTTCCTCAGGCTTTGGGATGCATTTTACTGCTACAGAAATGTGCCTGGCCTGCCTTTAATTTGAGATGTTGTGGGGCATTATTTTTTTTTTTCCCCACAAGTTTCTCTGAGTGGCCTAGTGATGGGACTACACCGGGAGGAGAAATGACTTGGAGCCTTTAGGAAGCTTTTAAACAATTTTACGCACCAGCTGGTGGTTATTTACTTTTTAATACGTGGCAGGGGATGGTTTTGATGCTACGGGGTGTGAGCACAGATCTGTGGCAGGAGTATTGCATGGCGTTTCTCAACACCCCCTCTTTTGCAGGTCACTGGGGCCGGTGTGTAGGTGACTGCGGCTCGGGGGGCGTTCGGAGTCGGGCCGTCTGGTGCACCCACGCGGAGGGCTGGACAACGTACCACGCGAGCTGCGACCAGAAGGACAAACCCGAAAGCCAGAGGAGGTGCTTTAAAGTCTGCGACTGGCACCTGGAGCTGTTCGAGTGGGAGGTTTCGGGATGGGACGCATGTGGGCTTGTCCCGTTTGCTGGCGGTGAGGGGGGAGCTGGGGCTTGCATCACCGCGCAGCATGGGCTGCAGCGTCGGAGCGTCCGCTGCCTCCAGAAGCTGAACAGAACCGTTGTCGCCAACGAAATATGTGAGTATTTCACGCCGCAGCCGCCTGCCGAGCAAGCCTGCCTGGTGCCCTGCCCGCGGGACTGCGTCGTGTCCGAGTTCTCCGGCTGGTCCGAGTGCGGCACGGGCTGTGCCAAGAGCCTGCAGCACCGCACGCGGGCGGTCATCGCTCCTCCTCTCTACGGGGGTGCCCCGTGCCCAAATCTGACCGAATCCAGAGCCTGCGGCGCTCCCGCCTGTCCTCTCGGCGAGGAGGAGCACACCTACAGCCTCCGAGTGGGGTCTTGGGGCGAATGCCGGCTGCCCCATCCTAAAGACATCGACCTGGCGGGGAGGACTATGCCAGATTTTGCTTCGGACTCTGGAGAGCGAAGCACTTTTGGACTTCAAGGCTATAAACCCCACCACCGTCCCGGGGAGGTGGAGATCGGTTACCAAACCAGGCAGGTCAGGTGTGTAAGGAGCGATGGAAAAAACGCAGCGCTGAGGTAAGGGTGCTTCGTCTTTTATTTCATCCCCAGAGGATTTGTGTGACAGAAAGCTTGCTCTGCGTGGCAGCACCACAGCAAACGCGCTCACGTTCTTGAGTTTTAAATGCAAATTTTTATGTGTTTTCTTTATGGGCTTTTTGTTGATTTAATTCCCTTCTTGAAAAGCTAGCATATGCTGAATATTTTGCATACTTCTACTATTTGTGACTGTTTAATTCATTTTATGTTTTTAATAATTCTTTTCTATTTTTTTTTGTTGTTTTGAGGAAACATTGAGGAAATGGAATTATATATCACTTTGTACTGTTGCTGGGCCCTGACTGTGGGAGAGGGAGGTTTCATTCTCAGTCACGTACTGCATATATTTGGCAGAAGAGGCTAAAATTGCACCAGCTTAAGCCCCTTCATTCTTACAAGTCAACGCTGGATAAAATAAGTCTGAAAAGTTTGGCCTTGTGAATTTACTATAAGGTATTTCTTGGAAGGATAGATCAGTGAGCAAACCTGTGATTTGTCCTCCTGCTTTCTGAGGAGCCTTCCTGTCTGGGTGTAACTCTTGGATGCTGATACTAGATACGTGAATTGCTTTTCTTTCTTGTCCTTGCGTTTCATCTAACAGTTTCTCTTAGTCTATGTAGGTTGCTTTGCTGTAATTCAAATGTGAAGGTTACAGTAATGTGCAGCAAATAATAGGAAGATTTATTCTCTCCGTTTCTTGCATTTAAATTTAAGCTATCTAAGCTGTGCCATTTTGACTTCAGGTTGGATTTGGGCAGGTGCCAGGAGTGGTAGATGACTGAGAAATTGATTGAGTTCTGAGAAAGGCAAGATTTCTGGAGAATTTCTTTTGTTCTGTTTTTCAAGGATATTAGAAGTTCTTGAAAAATCCTGCTCCTGAATTTTGCAGAAATCAATCTGTTTTTCAGTCACCTATAGCTCCTGGCACTCGCACAAACTCAAATGGCAGAGAGAAGGGGTTATTTTACGTTCAATTCTCTGCCCCTGTTAATGTCTGCAGTGGTTTTGCACACATACTGAGGTGAAAATATACATTCTAGCCTTTTTCTTACCCCCTCCTGTTACACCTGTAGCAAAGTATGGGTTGTTTTTTTTTTTTTATTGGTTGGAAAAAAGTCAAGCTTTTTGAACTGTTCCAGCAGTTTCTAACATCTTGACTTTATTACTTGTCTCTAAATATATGCTGATTCTAAATATACAGATTTTATGCTCGTGTAGCTGCTTGACTTTAATGGAGTCACTTGTGATTTATGCCGCTGTGCAACCAGCAGCAGGTTTATGTCTTCTAACACTTGTTAGCTGTTCCTCTGCCTCTTGTATCTCATTCCTTATCAGAGGCTCTGGGAAGGGGATCCTGACTTTGTTAAAATTTCACTTGCTCTGCCCTCACGCACTCACTGCTGTATTCGCTGTAAGAACGAGGAATGGAAGACACTGTTTCTGTAAATGTTTTCTCTTTGTTGTGCTACTGTGTGAGTTATACATTGAATTTCTGGATGACTGTGCAGAGGGTCCCGAGAGCTTTAGTTTTAGTGACTCTACCCTGATTGAGCTGTCTTCTTCCTTGCTCCTTTCTGGGTTTTTTTTTGCTGATCTAGTCCCCTTTTTGGGAGTGTACATCTCCATTAGCCGCCTACTGGCAGACTTTCTGCTGAGGCCGTGTCTCAGATTTACTGCAGAGAGCTGAGCCTGACCCATCCCTTACTCTTATTCCAAATATGGGAGGAAAGCCCATTGATTGACTAGAGGACAAAAGGTCATGTCATTTTACAGTGTTCAGATAGTCACACGCTTTTCCTTTCTCCTTTTGGACCTAAAATCCAAACCTAAAAATCCAGCCTGAAATCCAGTCCATGTTTAGCTCCAGGGCTGGAGTGCCACCGGTATCAAATACCCCTGACAACGACTCCCTTTAAGCACCCCCGGTAACGTCCTCCTCATTTTGTTGCACAATGTATTTGCTGCCATTCTTCTGAAGAATGGATGCGATCTTGCAGATGTCGCTTTACAAGAGCGATGATATTTTGGCTGCTGATAAAGAAGAGCAAATGCATTTACATGACCCTGTAGCGGGGTTTGGCAGGCAGCCATGCGTCTGTTGTCAGACTGGAAAGAAGCGCCTTATTTGTGCTTTCTCATTTTCCTGGCCAAGGTTTCCTATTCCGACTAACATCGAGAAAGTACTGATGAGAGATACAAATTAAATTTCTGGAAAACCGAGGCAAGAGAGAGGAATATCCCAAGACGTGCTTTAACGGCGGGCTCTGAGCTGCTGGTCTGCCGGGGCTTTGCCACCACCCTGCCTCCCGCCGCTGCCTGATTCTTGCAGGAAAGTGGCGGATAACGGGAGCGGACAGCTAACCACCCCTGACATGTCGAAGGCCGTGTGAGGAGAGGGAACCGTATACTCATCGCACCTCCTAATTTATAATGCAACAGCAAAGATGCCTAATTTATTATCAAAGTTGTTTAACTTACTGGTGTCTACTGATCCACTACTGACGTGGATCAGCCGGCGAGCAGCAGCTGGGTGCCCACTGATGGGAGAGGGTACCAGGTACGCTCCTCGGCGTGAAAGAACCGTCTTTTCCCCAAAATTGGATTTTGATTGGCTTGGTTACAAGCCGGTTTTTAAAGACTAAAAGATTGAACACATTCACTTCTTACAGATGCTGGATTACTGGCAGGAGATTCATTTTGGCCTCTTCACTAACAAGTTTGCGATTGATGGGAATTGCAGATGGGGTGTCCTTTCTCTTGTGAAATAGGTAGCGGTGGGGGGAAATGTGCCTGGTACTTGTTTTCAGGTTTTCACCGATGCTTAAGTTATGCTGTTGAACCCTGCAAAAAGGATCCTTTGGTTTTACAGTGAACCCTCAGGTAGGAGCTGAAGAATCCTTTGCATTATAAGCAAAATATTTTTTTCATTTAAATAATTGGTCCTACGAAGATCTGTGTGTCTGTACCAGCCTTAAAGGTGCAAGCAAAAATCCTAGCGATTTTAAAGGTAAAAACTGTAAACAGGAATTCCTTGGAGAGGAGCACAAGTGCGTGGAAGGTTGGATGTGCTGTATCAGGGAGACAGAGCTGGGGAATGTTTTTGATGAAATATTTTTCAGTTTGGAGGTTCTACATTTGTCAGAATGAAAGAAAAGGGAGAAAGGAAGAGGAAAGGGAGGGACAGACCTTTTTGAAAACACTTGAAGACAATTGAACAGCGGAACATCAATAGACCTTGAGACAGGTTCATTTCTGTTCAGCAACCATTTTGGTGTAGAAACTTTATATTTGTGAAAATAAAAGGAATAACATCAAAATAGAATGTTTTTATGGATCTGATTTGAAGCTTTTAAAGACTCTATTTTAAAAAGCTGGATTTTTTTTTTTCATTCTATTTCAGATAGAATTCAGATTTTGTTCTATTTCAGAAAAAAGTTTTAGTTTTGCTTTAAATCTCATATCCAGTAACAAATTCAAATACAAGCACTTCCACGCATTAAAAAAAAAAAAAAAAATTCTCTGAAAAAGTTGCCAGAAATGTATGTGCTAGAACTTCTGCTCTGTTTGGTTTTCTATCTTGTCACAGTTGTAAAAATCTACTGAATAATGAGACAAAGGCACTCGTGGTCCTTTTTTTAAAAAAAAGAAATTATTTAGGTTAGACACTAAATTGTAATTGAGTGAAATGTGTGCCCATAGCTAGATGTTGAAATCCTGAATACATTTAACCTGATTTTCTAACCTGATGGGTGTGCTCACTAAGCATACTGAGAAGTTAGTCAGGAGCAAACAGTGTGAGGGTTTTTTTATGATTATTATTTGGATTAGGAGTCTTTTTAGGTACGTATTTCTTAAACTCTTCGTTCTACATGTAAGATGACAACAATGATATAATAGAGTTGGATTTGGGTTTCTGTTTACTTTGCCTTTGTAAGTGAAAATTCAGGTCAAACTCAGTCAAGGGATAACCCATCTGTCAAGGCTGAGGTAGAGCAGCATTCAGCTCTTTTGTTCGCCTCTGTAATTTGAATTTCCATTATCCGTTTCCTAGTGGATTGCACTTAACCACTGTGCTGTTGTATGTTTTAGGAAAAATTATTTGCAGTTTCTGGTGTTGACACCCTTCTGTTCTCTGGATGAATGCAAAATTTTGCAGTCCAGAGGTGGAAACGGCGTGCTGTAATATGCTATTTGATGGTTATGATTCTGATCTGCGAGAGGAGATGTGTGGTCACATTCCTCCCAGTAGCTGTAGGAATCAAGCCTTAGCACTCGGGCTTGAAAACAAATCCCTGAGCTATTGGATAAGCAGGAGATTTTGTTTTCTAGTGTTCTTTTAAAAAGTTTTCTCTCTCATTTCCTTTGCTTTTATTAAAAACACACAGAACAAATGAACAGTGACCGCTTTTTTCATTTTCCATAACGATAACACTTTTAGAAACAGAGGATCTGGTGCATTAAGTTTTGGAGACACCAGAACTCAGACATCTTAGACACCAAAGCCCTGTGTTTATTTGGATCAAAGGTCTCCCAGCTCTCTTTCCCTTTGGTCAGTTGTATGGCAGGCAAATATTCCCCGTCTTCCTTCCCACCCTGGTGCGGAAGGGGCTGGTGTTTCTTCTGCCGAAGAAGTCTCTGCTGCGCAGATTGAATATATGGTATCGCCAGTGTCCAAAATAGCCCTGGCAGCCCTTGAGGACCCTAAAACACATAATGAATCCTTGAAAGTGTGCCTATTAGCATTGACTGACAGTTTCCTAAGGGAAAAAAGTGTTTGGATGCTGTTAGAAACATGGAGACTGTGTCCATTATTAGTCCGTTATTAGTGCAAAGAGCAGGTGGTGTTTATTCCAGGAGCCTGTAAGGTTGGGTCATTGATCACAGGATAGGAGGTGATGTTAGAAAAAGGGAAAAAATGAAAATGTGTTGTTATCGGTGTAGCTTAGCTCACTTCAGGATTTTCTTGCGTTGTACTGCGTGGATTCGAGCACGCGTTCCCCGGCCAGGCTGGGCACTTCACAGGAGCCTTCCTGAGCTGCCGGAGGAGAGCCTGGCTGCTGGAGCTGTACCCTGTCCTCCTGGGGCTGCCTTCTGCAACAGCAGCGCGGGCTTGGCGGTAGCCTGTTAGTGTGTCAGAAATTATTTTGGAGATGATCCTTTCAGTATAAAAGGTTCAACAATAATCACCTGTCTCATCCTCTAACGTGAGGAAATGCATTCACCTTTCATTTTAAACGCGTTGATACAGCTGGGAAAGGAAACCAGGGATCGTTTCTGTGCTGTGCCCAACCTGATGTAAGGATGCACCACTCCTGGGTGGTCTTGCTCCTTTTTCCCACTGATAGACGTATTTCCACTTGTTTCCTTGCAGTGGATGCAATGGCCGTGTGACTGTAAGGCGTGTAGCATGGATGCACTGAGCTGTTGGAAAATTCACTGTTTTTTTGGTGAGTTACTTTTTGTCCAGAACAGAAAGGTGATGTGGTTCAGCTTGGGGCTCCACAATTACTGTGTCTCGTGGGGGAGAGCGTGGCTGGAGATGGAGGAGAAGAGCAGGGCTGCTCGGTTGGCAGCAGCCCGCAGCTAACACAGTCACGGGGGATGTGGTGTTGCACAGTAGGAGTGCTACGTGGGGCAGCTTTTCCTTGTCTTCTTGCTTTTCTGCTTGTAGCTCCGGGACTATGTAAGTAAAAGAGGCATGAGTAGGTTTCCTTTGGTTTAGTGTTTTTTTTTTTTACATGTGGTTTATTCCCCCTCAGTACACAAGACAGTAAGAGGGCGCTCTGCCACTTGAGCGAGTTAGGCTTTGTGGTGCTGCTGCCTGCTCACTAACCGATCCATCTCACACCGCAGGCAGCGTAACATAGGTTGTGAAACAATTCCTGTAGTTTTACGGTATCAATCCAAGTGTGTCACATAGAAGCATCAATCACATAAGTACCCTACTCTGTCACAGTTACTAGATTGACTCCCAAGAGGAAGATCTAGCCCGATACATTAATATGTGGAAAGTTAGTTTAAAAACAGGGCTTATGTAGTATCTCCTGTCCCCAAGACCTCCTTCCTCTCCCTGCCGGTTCGGATACAGCCACAGCAGCGCAAATGCACGTCTGGTTTGCAGCCTCAGATCAGTGAGTGTCTCGTACATCTGGGCTTTTTCTGTATCAGATTGTCCTAAGTACATCTGCGACATGAAAGACTGTGTCTGAATTTCATGCAAAAGCATGTTTTTACATTTGTCTTTGTGTTGCTCGGTGTCACAATTAATTTGACTTTGAGGCTCTGAATGAGTAAGGTACAAGTTAATTAGATTCGCTTTCTGTTAGGCGGTTGCATGTAATTCTCCCTCAAAAACATCTACTCGAGCAGAAGGATGGAAATTGCTAGCTCCACGTCTTGTTCACCTTAAGGTCAGCAAAGTTCTCTCTTTAGTCTTTTAGAGTAGGAGCGGTGGAGGGATTTTCAGGGAAAAAACCAGCTATTCAGCCTTTGCATACTTCAAAGGCTTTTGCAAATAGCAAGGATGATTGCTGGGCAGAGATGTCTTTTGCAGACGGAGTGTTGGCATATGTTTGAATCCATTAGGAGAGGTATTGTAGGTATTGTCTCACTAAGAATTGGGGCTAGAAATATTAATTTTAAAGAAGACCCCACAAGAGATTTTTAAAGGCTTCGTTTTGTTTGGTATTTCAGTAAAGATCAGGCCAGACTTAAATCTCCTTTGCAGTGGCACAAACCCAGAAATGGGTTTGGGTTTTTGTACTGGTATCTGAACGGGAAGTTTTGCTCACTCGTTAACATGTGGAATGGGTTACCCTCCATGCTGCGTTCTCAGATAGACTGTAGTTTTCTAGTACAATCAGTTAGGACAGTGATTTGTATATGCTACTATTTTATCTACTCAAAATCAGGAGTTCTTGTTTTTTTGTTAACATTGTGGCACGGGTGACTCACCCGGTAACTGTTGAAAAAGTATTAAAAGGGAAATAAAGTTACCATTCATGTGACTCCATCTAACCTAATGTTCCAAACAAGACTCAATCCCTGGGTTAGTAAATACAGATGTAACGATTACTACTTTTCAGTCCTTGGTACAATGGTATTGATGTGTTGTACCAGAGACAGCTTTGCAATCAGTTGCATTTAACATGTAATAGAGGAGTGAGAAATCTTTTTGAGTTGTAAGCAAGAATAATTTTATTTTGAGGGGGCTATATCACAGGCTCTTTGTACCTTATGAACTTGTTAAAATAAACCTCAGTAAATTAATCCTCACAGCACCTGTGAGATTAATGAGTTTTATTCTAGGTGAGGAAACTGAGACAAAAAGTTGTTACACTTGTGGGTTTTTTTATTGTTGTTTTGTTTTGGGATTTTTTGGGGGGGTGTGTGTGGTGTGGTTTTTTTAGTTTGAAGTATAAATTTAAGCCACTAGATGCTGTATTTTGCTGGTAGTTGAGGGTCCAGTCAAACTTGATCAGGTATCAGGGGGAATATTCCTATTGACCTTTGTGAAAACAGGACGAATTTCTAGACTGGAGGAGAAGCGAGTGAATGTCCTTTATCTTCGCTGCTCCCCCATGAGACTGCCCTGCAATGCTGAAATGATTGCCCCAGTCTGTTTTCTTTAGAGAAGGTTCGGTTAGTCAAACTGTCTGTAAGTAACACCAAGTGAGGTAATGGCTGGTTCCCTGGCAGCAGCTCTGGATTTCACACCGTTTAAGTGTACATGTACTTGCTCCTTACAGTTGGCAAAAGCCTGACCATGAGCAACTGGAGGCTGGAGAAGACAAATTTAGAGAGAGTTCACACTGAGTTCATGTATGGTCTTAATTTTGGAGGCCAATTTGCATCATCAGTGTAACACTAGGCAGAAATTCTTGGTTTCTTTTTTCCTGGTGACTCCTTTTTTTTCAGGTTTCATCTTTTTTTTTGCCCTGTCCCATCCTTCATGGTGCTCCAGTGACGCCTCAGCTCATACGTCCCTCAGTCCTCTTTCGGCATATCCTTTCCCGCTCTGTTACCTCAGCTCTTTAAGGTTTTTGAGAGAGGAGGAAGGGTTTTCTCCCGTTCTGGGAGATGAGTGGTGACTTTGTGGCTGATGCCCAGCTGGGGTGAGGTGGAGCAGAAGCAGCTGTGGTCTGTGGGGTCCCTCCCAGGAGATAGACGTTTCGGCCATCAAATGGCTGAGAGTGAAGCAGAGGAGCAAGGAAGGATGGTGGCCTTAGTCTGGAGGTTTGTCTCCTCCCAGAAGTATTTGCTACATTTGACATACTTTTCTATACTGTGAAAAGCTATTGTAACTTTGGAACTCTTAAAAATTTTATTCTGGGACTTTGTATCTTGATACCAAACCTCGACAGCTGGCAGCTCTTAAAATTTGTTTATGCATTGCGCTGGGCTTTGTGTGCTTTTTTGATGTGTTACAAAATGAATGAGGATTGTGTCCTAATGTCAGCAGGAGTAACTGAGTCCCAAAATACAGGCCCAGTTGCAGCGTTCCAGGGTCTCTGGTGGTTTGTCAGGTTTGGAAACCCTCTGACCTTGTTTAACAGCATTTGTTTGATGATATCCTCTCAGGACTAACATGTTTCTTATTAGTGTGTGACTAATTATTTTTTAAAAGAGTGGAGCTGCTCAGCAGGACGTGCTGACACCTGGATGGATGGATGGACGGCGGACAGCTAGTCCTGTGCACGGGGTGATGGGAATGGTTACCAGTGGCAACATTTCTCCTGGGCTTGGCTTTTATTTTCTGTCCTGGATAAACTGCAAAATTCTAACTGCACAGGAGCAAATATAGTGCCTTTTGCATCTGTTTTAACTTGAAATAAATGAGGTATATGATTTGCAAACCACTCAGCATGCAAGATTGCACCCAGAACTCCCTGGAAATGTGTTATGTGCACTGCGTTACAGCTCCTCTTACTTTCATTGTATTGGTGCTGATGCAGGTCTTCTGATTTACCCCAAATGACCATGGAGTTCTAGTCTGAGGCCAGACTCTGACTTAGGCTGAAACATTTGAGGGTTTAGTTTAAAAAAAAAAAAAAAAAAGAAAATATTATTAAGGAAGACCTCCTCAGCTGTTTCACTCTGTTCTTATCGCAGCCTCTGCGTGCAAGATCCTGTCCCTTTGACCTCCAAGTCCTGTGTGGTCGCTAAAGACTGCGAAACGTCCGAGTGGTCTGCATGGAGCGCCTGCTCGCGGACCTGCGGCGGGGCAGATCTCGCCCCGGGCTTTCGGAGCCGGCGCCGCGGCGTGCGGAGCGTGGCGGTGGGCACTGGGAAGCAATGCCCGGAGCTGGAAGAGACGGAAGTGTGCAGCATGGGAGGGAAAGAGCTGCTCCAGCCTTGCCCCAGGTAAAGCGAGGGCTTTCAGCCCAGTTTTCTGAAGTAAAGAAGCCCCTGTTTGATGATTGTCTTGTGCAAAGCAAAGCTGCTTCGCTCAGTGTCTCTGCGTGGAGAGGGTCACATGTCATGCTTTCTCTCTGTGTCTAACAGATCGTTGATTTGATCATTGTTAACTATCATTAGTGGTATTATTTACTGTTAGGAATATTCTTGTAATTGTTGCTATTACTGTTATTGCTATTACAATAATTACACTTATATATAGAAATAAATTTAAATTACACCTGCTACAGTTTATATTTTCATATTTTAAAAATTGAGAGCAGATACTCTTGTTCTCTGAAGGGGCTTTCATACTGATTGCTGTTTCGGAGAGTTTCCTCGGCTGCACAGAGACTGGGCAGGTCTCCATGGCTGTGCTTTTATTGGCTTTGAAATTGTAATTTTTACATATTTTACAACGATTCCCCTTCATCTTCCCATAAAAAAATCCCAGTCCTCCAAGAGGAAAATGGGAACTGATCAGAGGTAATAGCTTGGACTTTACTCGATTTCTCTCTGGGTACTTCTTGAAATGGGAAGCTTTGCAGTCCCTGAGTGCTCGCTTGGTTTATGGCAATCTTTGTTCTGGCAGAACGTGAGGATCTCGCCTTTCTGGTCTGCAAATCCATGCTGTTATGCTTGGCCAGGCTAGCATAGGGGTTTGCTAGTTTGCTTTGCAAAGAAAATAAAATACTGCTTAATTTTTCATGTGACGTATTCTGAGATTGACTGCTCAATGCTTCAAGATTGATAAAATTTTATATGCATACAGACAAATCTCCCTGTCTGCGAATGAGTGTGTTTAATAGGAGGTCTGTTCAGTGCTCAAGTCATGAGTTTCTGGGGCTTTGCCAGGTACTGCCAAAACCTTTGATAAAGCCTTTGCAAGATACATTTCTTAGGAAGGCGTAACCTGTGAAAGTGTCTCTGTATTGTTGAGTTCATTCAAAATCAAATGCTGATCATTTTTATGCACCCTGCTAGCAGACGAGAGGATGTATAAAAAATGTATTCTGTTGCTTGATTACATCCTACGAAAAGGCTCTTGCAGAGTGATTTTTGCTCCTGCCCAAACGCACATCAATTTCAAAGACAATAGATTAACACATTGTCTCGCTGATTTTGTATAGGAGCATGGGTGCAGGTGACACCTGATTGGGGTAGACGGGCTGGTAGTTAATCAGGGAGTGAACAGACACGTGTCTGTCCCTAGTTTCTCAGTTCCTCTACTTTTCGACATTGCCCTGTATTAAAGCACAAATGATTGTTGGGGCTTGGTATAGAGACAGGAGAGTCCAAAAGGTGAGAAACTGCGCAACACAGATAATTTTCTTCTAAGAGGGTGCCACTCTTGATATAGAAGGAAACCTGTTGTTCTTTCGGTATATCGCTCCTATGCCCCGGTTTTCATGAGCCTATGAACTCTTAAACCTTTCCCGTCCTGCCGTACCTGCACGCCGTCGGTCCTTCAGGCAACATCTCCAGTGGGGTATCTGTGTAAGTTGGGGTAAACTGCCCAATGAGCTAGCCCAGAACAATAACATTGGACTTACAGGTTGATAGAGCCACTTAACCAAAAATATAGCAAAAAAAATCTCTGGTATTTCGTTAATTGTTATTTCTAGGGATGTAATATCTCAAAATGCAGGGGGGTAGGCTATGACCTTCTCACACTATGCAGTGTTGAGGAGAATTTCACAGTAGTGCCTGGTTAGTACTTTGATTTGGCCATTCAGTACTGCAGAAACGAGCAGGAATGAAAAGCTGTAACGTTGCAGTATGTGCTGTGGGTCTGCCGGATGTAAGGCTGTGAGGACCAGAATTGTGTATTAATGAACAGAAGTCAAACATCTTTAAGTATATTATTTAAGTGTCAGGAGCTGGAAAAGGATGTTATCGGTCCGTGTTACAATTTACAGCCTGGTGATTTGGTGATGGTGTTTGGGAGTTGGTGACCAAGACACTGGAAATACTTCAGACTGGAAAACAGTAGCTTTCAGCCATAGAGGGATGTAGTGTTAACCTCTCTGAAATAATATAAGAAGTCTTTGATGCTCCTGTTCTTATTTGAGCATATTCTCTTTGCAGTGTAATACCTAGAAAGATTATGCTTTTTTCCCCTTCAATATATGCCACCTCATCTGTGGCTTTGCTGAGGCTTACCAAATGCTTATCTTTTGTTTCTTCCCCTTACAAGAAGATGATGAATTTAAGGAGATTCAGTATCAGCAATAAAAGACGCTCTCCTTCATTTGTTAAGTCTCAACACAAACTGTTCATTCTTTCTTTCTGGCTTGTGTTTGCCTAATCAGATTAGTCTTAAAATCTTTTAAGGTGAGAGTCCTATTTACTTTCCCAGTTCCTGGAAATCTGCTCTTTGCTATATTTAGGTTGATTTTAAGACAAGTAGCCTTTCTGTTGGCTTTATTCCTCGGGCAAGACTTTTCCAAAGTATGCTCCGGGCATGGCAAAGAAAATGGATGAGGACATAGACCAGAAAGAGAGCAAGTCTCTGAGTGGGAGAAGGAAGGGGATTCTCTAGAGGCTGTTTTCTAATGCAGGGACAGAGAGCACCCTATGGCTGAATGCAGGTACATGTCGTGGACTACATCCACCCCCGTGGAAAAGCAGCAGCTCAAGAGGTAGCGCTTGCAGGGTTGTACTCAGCAGGGAGAGATGGATGAAGTTATATTCCGGCCTTCTAAAAGGCTTCAGAGGGGAAAAAATACCTTCAGCTTCGAAACTGAAGGTATTTGTTGAGTATTACCTCTACATCCATGGCAAGGCTGCAAGTTAAAGGTCCCATCGCAGGTACATGGCAATTGGTGTAAATTTGCTGTTAATGGGAAGGCCTTTTAATTTTATGGCTGAAGTTTACAATAACTTCTTTAATCAATAGTTTAAATGCAAGAAAATAAAACACTTTAACTGCATGTAGGACTCCAGAGCTTTGTGCTTTGTTTTACTTTTGGTTATTTGTTCTGAAGGGATTAGATTAAGCGCTTAAGAAGCTTAAATACATAGGAGGTGATTCTGCCTTCTTTTATTGTGATATAAATTTGGGATAGTTCAATTAAAGTGAATGGGTATATACAGGTATAAAACTTGTGTAAGCCTGAAGAGCGTAAGTCCTGTAGACTAAAGAGACCAAGAGGTAACTATAAATCGGAAAGATATTGAGCACTTGTTTGTTGCATAGCTGTCACTGAATCATCAGTTTTAAAACAATGTATTATATCACTTTTGTCCTTGATGTGTAGCTTTCATGTTCACTGGGAATAGATAGATTTTCCAGAATTATGATTATGTCTTTAAATCTTTCATTTTGGTTGTGGTTGCTATGTTACAAGACAGGGATTTGGAAAAAAACCTCTTGCTTTGTTGGAAATTCAAAGCTTTTCAGAAGTTAAATGATCGAAAATGGGAAAGTTTTAAGACCTGATTTTTTCAAAAGGCTTGAGGTTACTGCTGAGATATGGGTGTGATGGTATCACTTTGAAAATGAGGCCCATTGTGTGTCCCAATTAAAGATAAGGTATTAGTGTGAAGTAGGAACGACTTGAAAGGAAATGCAGTGAACTGTGCTGGTAGGCTGCTGGAGTTACGCTTTGGGAGTGGTAGCAACATCACTCTTCAGCCCTTTGGCCTTCACTGGTCTTGGGCACGCAGTGATGACCTCCATTCAGCTGGGCAGCTTCATTGCCTCCCCTCGGATCAGGAACCATCTGCGGTGAAGCTTTGGTTCTCCAGCTCTGTGTTGGACACTTCTCCTGTGGCCACGGTTGGGTGTTGCAGTGTGAGAGCACATTTTGTCTTGATCGTAACAGAAAACCGCAGGACCTGCTCTTCTGCTTCCTCAACTGTTTAGCAGGGAAATTCAGAGCACTGCTTATGATGTGAAAAGCTGTTCAGCTTTATCAGCCAAGTTCCCTCCTAGATACCCCAAGCACACACTTTATGGCTTCTAAACTAGCAGTTTTTGCTTGCCCATTTTCTTAAGCAGGCTGATGTAACTGTCTGTGGATTCTGGAGGTCCCCGTTCGGGACGTTATCTAGCTAGCCCTCTAACCATCGGCAATGGGGTCTGTCAGTATTTGAAGTAGCTAGACCTCCTGTAACTCAAACAGTATTGTCAAAAACTAGCACAAGCCTATTGGGAAGCCAAAGGGAAAGGCTGAGATTTTTTAGCTATAGTAAGAGTTCTGTAGATAAACATGGGTCACAGCTAGGACTGCAACTATACTGAGTTTGTGTCAATCTAACTAGATATTGGTAGGAGTTAAAATGAGATGTTAAATCCATTGACATTTGAAATTGTCGTCACCAACAGGTTTTGGCATATGGATCACAAGAGTACACTGAAGCTGGCCAACTTTGATGATCCAAATGTATAATGTCCTTTTCATTTCCTGAGTTATCATGCTCTTCACCCTCTAAGGAAGGTGGACAGGATGGCTGGATGGTATTGGCCCCTTAGCTTAACGCTGGTACAGCGCATCTCTGGTACGGTCTGCTCTAACAACAGGATGTCCAAAGTGGCATTGGTAGCTTTGGTCATCTTCGTTCAGTTGGAGAAATTACAGTCATGTGGTAAACCCACTGTGAACATTGCTAATAATTTGCAAGTACTGGCTTGAGGTTGCCAAAGTTACAAAAAACCCCAAATATTTGCCAGCCACCATTGTCGATTTTTTTGCTAATGGCTATTAACAAACTTCTGATTAAATATAAATAGAGATTATGCAGTCAGTTTCTCTTCGTTAAGTAACGTTAATTCTCATTGTCTTTAGTGTAGTCCGTAGATGGGCAAACTAATACCAAGTATTGGCCACGCTGCTTAAAACCCTGCAAAGAGTCTGCCACAAATCTGTCTGAGGTCACTGCATCCATCTGGAAAGGTCTTGCGTTAGGTTTCCCCCTCAGTGGGATAGCCATCCCTTGGATAAGTTTCTGGTGTAGTGGGCTTGTTAGTGGCTGTGAAAACGTGTACCTTTTAAACAACTAATCCTTGGGGTCAGGATTTGTTACTGGAAAATTCCAGACAGCTGAGGGCACGTCCAGCTGGGAAAAAGCAAGATGGGCTGGTGGGGCTGAGGCTTTAAGCTGCTCACAGCCGAAGAGGTGCGGGCTGGAGCACCCGAGAGCTGTTCACTAAAGGCTGCTCTGCAGTGTAGCACAGTATCCACTTACTCTGTGAAAATATCTAAAGGGATTTTTTTTTTTTTAGATTCAGGGGCTGATGAAGTTTAATTATCTCTGAGCTCAGATTTAGTCATTTTGCATAATTTTAATCACTGATGGACTGATTTTCTTAGGTGTTAACTCCCACAGCTCACGCTGAATAGGAGAAGCAGGTGCTCACGCCTCTGGAATTGAATCCTTAGGATCCAGAGTTCACAGCTGACTACCTGAGCCAAATATTGATGATCAATTTTTATTTAGTCAGTTATTGTTTTAAGAAATACTTCCCTAACACAACTATTTGCATGGCTGTGGAAAGATGTGTGTGTTCTATATTTAAGCTTCTAGTTTTGAAAGTGCAGACCCGAAGAGCACAGTGTCCTGAAGTGATGTGGAGGAGGGATCCTCTTCACCCAGTGTCTGATGAAGAGCACTTTTCATTGCCTTTATCATAAAGAGGAAGGTTGCATTTAACACTGCAGGCCCAGGAAATGTGATTAGGAATTCCCAGAAGGAGCTAGTAGAAAAAAAAATCCATGGCTGTGCTTTATATGTTGTGTGAGTTCAAGTATTTCATGCTTGCCGTGTGAAAAGTGTATTCTTTATTGTTTTCTCTGTTGGAAACAAACCCTGTTGAGTGTATCCAAATTTGCACATGATACTGCATATTATGTAAGAGAGCATGACAGATCATCTGAAAAGTACCTGTAAATTAAAAGTAATGGGCAGTATTCACAAACGTTTTCCATAAGCATGTTACAAAGTTCGTAAGTGCTTTGTGGCTAGAAGTCATTCTTATGCCCATATTTACAACATAAGAAGTTAAGAGAACATGGATGCGTGCTCAGGAAACTAATGTATTTATTTTTCATATAATTTTGAGACGCATGTTTCCTTGCCATAGCTGTGGTCAGGGAACAGATACTCGCTATGGAGAATACACAGGATCACAACGTGGAAGGCTTTTTCTGCGCTTCAGCTTACAATGATCAGTCAGCAGGCTAACAAACATACGTAGTTTTAACAACCGTGGATCTGCTGTAAGAGGAGAGAGCATTTATCTTGAAGATAAAAGGAATTATTTTACATAGTTTACATCACACAAACCCCAAAGATTATAAGGAAAAAGTAAACTATGAAATTTAGAGGAGCAAAGGAATAAAGCAGCAGAAGTGTGAACAGATTGGTTATAAAAACAATATTGCCTAAGATTTGCGTTTGGGAAGCTAAGAAAGACTTCGGGCTCTTATTTACTCTACTGATTCTGTGACCTGTGAATCAAAATGAATTATGCCTGTGAAAACTGTTGTATTAGAAATATGCTCTACGTTTTCAGACACGATGGAGAAAACTTTTGCTTTCCACTGATACACAAGACTATTTTCCCCATAGTTTTAATAAGTTCTTCCTGGCATACCAATGATGATTGTCTGTACAGCATTCACATATCTGTGCCCAAGAACGTTACCCTTCCTTGAAAACCATTAATGGTCTTTAGGTGTGAACTGAATATAGAATGAAAATATTTTTATCTAGAGCTTGCTGTGTATCGCAACTTCTGGAAACCGAAACGAGAGAACTGAGTTACTTTAGCCAATCCCTTGAAGAAATTGGTAGTGCCCCAGGCGTCTATAAAGCTGTCACCTGTAGAAAAGCCGCCTGGTGCTTGGAGCTCTGTTGACGTATGTAGGGTTTTAGCTATTAAGTGCATTTCAGAGTGAGGCGTTCAGCTCTTGGCAGGGAGAGGTGGTTTAGTGGTTTCAGCCATGTGTTTGAAAACTAGTTTTCGCACTTAATCGAACCTCTTAATCTTCGTTCCTTCTTTGCAACCTGCTCAAAGGGTTTGTCAGGATGATTTAGTGTTTCAGAACGCTTTGGAGATTAGTACTACGTGAAAAATTTTACACAAGTACTCCAGACAGATAGCAAATACTTAACCTTTGTAAATTTAACATTCAAAATGTTTCAAAACATCCCCTGTTTTGAACTGGGAAGTGCTGCTATAAAAATGAAACCAATTGTATTTTGTCATCTAATAAAGTACCACTTTCTCACCCATAGTCTTTTCAAAAACTTGTTTTGCCTGTTCTCTTTTATTTCCAAAGGTTTGCCTGGAGGACTTCTGAATGGAAAGCTTGCCAAGTGTCTCTCCTCTTTGACCAGCAGGACCCTCGCCATCACAAGCACGTAGGCCTTTGTGGAGGTGGCATACAAACCCGGGAGGTCTACTGCGTCCAAATCACTGTAGAACTTGGGATGCACCAGCTGAAGGAAGGTAAGTGCGTAGGGTCATTCTGAATTGTATGGCCCAAGGAGATTTGAGTAAGAGAAACAAGGGAGGGGGAAAAAAGATAACATGCAGTCATTAGTAGACTTTGGCTAGCTAACGCCCTCATTGTATCCATGCTTACAGAGGGAGGTGTTACTCAGCATCAGAGGGAGCAGGAGGGCATGGTCCTCAGAGTCCTGAGGAGCTGCCAGCAGCCAGAACCTTCCGGGGTGAGCTGATGCCAGTTCTGTAGGTGTACTTGTATGGGAGGGTTTCAAAGGATGAAGGAGCTAAATTTTGCTTGGCGTTGAGTTTTCTTCCTCTCTCGTATATCAGGTAGCCCATCCCCTTGGTAGCTGAATCCATTTATCTGTGGTTTTAGTCCTGGTTTAGAGTGTAAAAAAAGATGTCACACTCCATTCCGGATATGGCTTTAGCCTCTGCTTCAGATTGATACACAATCTTTCTTGTGATTTGAAGGGGAAAGCAAAAATAATATTGTCACAACTTCTGAGCAGACAGACCATTTTTGGACTCTGGAAGTGAGTTATTTTTCTTTTAGAAGAATAATGAGTAGATACAGATGCATGATGAATAATTCATCGTAGGCTGTTTTATTTACTCTATGTAGTGCTCTTGCAGAATATGTTTTTGAGCAGAGATGTAAGATAATAAGAACACAATATCATATCTTAGTTTTATTTACTTTCAAAGGCAAAGCAAATGTTTCCTGGATGCCCAGTGTGTCCTAGCATCCCACACAGACTCCGAGATTATAGAAAACCAGACCCGCTTTAATCTCCGCTCAGTCCATGCATAGCTGCTGCTTCACCTCTCCCAAACATCTGGCACTACCTTGCTCTCCCAACACAAACCCCTCTCTGTTGCTCTGCACAAGCGTGCAATGCACGTGACTTTCAAAGTAAGAAAAGTGCTGTTGACAAGAGGTGTGTGTCTTCATCCTTTTGACCACTTCTGTGGTCCATGCAGCCACTGAACGGCAAGCTGATGAGCAGCAAGCTTTAACTGACCTCATTCACACCTCTTTATACTTTTTCAGTATTGTGAATTACTCAAGAAGATTAGAGGAGTGCATCTGAAACCCTTACACCAACGTGATTCATCACAGCATTGGTGCTATATATCCAGTGTGTGATCGCCTGCAGGTTTTCCCCTTGTTCAAAGTTCAGTTCAGCTTACAAATTGCAAGCTCTCCCCTCAACAAAAAGAAAACACTAGGATATCTATTCCTTGTTTTTACAGTTCTAACCCTTTTGTTTTTAAAACCAAAAATTTTTCATACATGCGACTAAAAAAACCAAATGTGCAGAGCAGTTGTACAAGGTATAAATTATTACTGCCATTCCAAGGCAGTAGTGCAGATTTGCAGTAGTGAGAACCCCATCCACTGTCAGCATAGTCACATGCAAATAGGAAGAGGGAAAGCCTTCCCTATTATCCTTCCCTGTCCAGTAATACTCAGTGTGTCTCATTTACTAGCTGATCGATTTTTGTTCTTTGAATAAATAAGGAATGACACCTTTTCTGGTCTCTCTTCTGGCAATCTGAACTGATAGAATACTTTTGTTCATCACTAGGGCATCTCATATTTTGTTGTACCATTTTTTCAGTGATGGGGAGAAGACGAGGAAGTTAATCCTTATATGTATAAGCAAATATAGAGTCTAATTGCTACCATCAAACTTACAGCAATTTTTCTTTCTTCACCTCTTGAGTGTCCTTAAAGGGATCATTCAGGAATCAAACAAGCGAGTCTAATAGGATATTACCATCCATCACAGTTGTTATTCTTCTGGTTACTTCCAGTGAGAATTTGGACCTAGGCCCAATGACATATGTGAAAGAAGATTTTGTCCCGTGGTCTCTCCAGCAGCATTCTTGGATAAAATATGTTGAATCCTAGTGGGAGACAGGTACCATCTGTGATGTATTTCTACATGTTGCTCAAAGCTCTTTTATCCCCCAAGGATCTCTCTCCCATTTTTCATTTGCTTAGTCTTCCCATCTATTTCTTCTTTTATTAAAATGTGTATCTTTAGAAAGGGAGCTCCTGTTTTCTTGAGTCCCTATATATCAGTTATTCAGAAGGTTAAGTCTGCTGAAATCTTTCTATATTTTCGTTATAAAATTCCAACTTGAAGATACTGGAAATGGAAAACGTTCACTCAAGTATTACTTTCAGAAATGCATTGATAAGATTTCATATCTTTCTCCCCCAAGAGGTGACCTAACTAAGAAATCCTTGTCTTGATCCAAGTGAAGTTATATATTTTTTAGACCTTAAGGAGGAAGTCCATACTTTTAACATGGGTGATGAGTATTTGGAGGCAGAAGGTCTTCCAATATTTGAAGTCCTTCGTAATATTCTTGCATTCTGAGACTCTTACATCTAGATGAACCTGGCAGGGAACACTTGGTAAATGTGTAAAGTGTTGTCATTCAGACATCCGTATTTCTGTGTGTGTAGGTAAGCCAATGTACAGGCACTTAAGGTAAGAGGCTGCGCTATTTTTAATGTTATCTGTTCTGTCAAGGAATCCACATCTCTATTCAGTTGTTAGGCTTTTGTTAATTTAGACTGAACTTTAACATAATTAGCTTTAAACAGATCCTTGTGTTTTTTCTTTAAGTATCTCATTGAATTTTAACACATTTAAATTTATAATGCTTAGTTTTCACAGAGAGGTGGTCATCTAATGCTTCAGGTTTATTGTTATTCTTTTGATATCCAGAGATGGAAGCAGCAAATCTACATGTTTGAAATGATGTTGCTTTTAAGGAGGAGACAAATTTTGCGCAAAAAGTAGCATAGAACATGCAAGTGAGCTCCTGTGGTACAGCTCCGATTTGCCCTTTCTGCCCTTCATCTCTGGATACTCCCTGATCCCTGTGCCTGGACATCCCATGTCTGGAACAAACTGTAGACAGGGTGGTGGTTACCCTTCTTCATACCTCTTTTTAAATGTAGATCTGTTCACTTGTATGGAAGCTCTTTTAAATAAAGCAGAAATGCAGATCCTCAACTTATTTTCAAAGCCAGACACTGCTAACATGGGACAGATACATTTTCGTCTCTTTTGTAAGTGGGCTTTTCTGGATTGAGATAAGATTTTTGTGACTGTTGATTTTATAAACTGTTACCTGAAATGTGTTTTCCTACAATAAATTTTAATTAATCTGTGGAAGCATCACTAACTAACAATCCCCAATGTACCAACAAAAAAAGACATTTGGTAAAAGTATGGAAGAATATTAATGCAATGATCGGTTTATGAAATCTCTCTCCTTGTTTGGTAATACAACTCTCCTCTCAATCACCATAAATAAGTCCAATAATACGGGAAATAAAATTCTTAGAGTCTGGGAATGGTGTCTGTGTTTATGTTCAAACAGTTAATAAACATATGAGGTTCCTACATTTGATCTTCGTCCTTGGGAATTTTTTACCTTCTCTCCTGAAGGCCAGGGAGTATCCTTTTGTTTTCTAATTAAATTTTGCTTTTTGGATTTATCTAGAGACTACAACTCTTTATCAGTAGTCTGGGGGATGGCGTCCTTTATAAAATTTACCAGATGCATCTCCTCTCTTCTCTGAACTAGTTACCTACTGTCCCTAGTGACTGGGATTGCTGTTCTCTCCATACTTTCTGTAGCTTTCTAACTAGGGATCTGCCTGCCCTGTCATTCTTTCATAAAATTTGTGCCTTATATATCTTGACGTTTTTTCTTTTTACTTGTTTGAATGAGATCCAGTTTACCTTTCACTTTCAGAATTTTCTTATAATGTTTTTTGGAGCCTGTCTGCTTAAGTTTTAATTATAGGACTGAAAAGACCTTTGTGAAATGCTGTTCTTCCTTGAATCTTCTTTATTGTATACCCAGCATAGTAAACTTGGCTAATAAAATGTATCTCTTATTACCTTCTCACCAGCAAATCACTGCAGTTGCCTATCTTCTTAATCTTTGTTACTTGCCATCTGAAAATCCACATTAAATTCTCATACCTGTACAAGGTTCTAAAGTTTTGTTTACAATTTTTTTGCTTAATGAGTGTCTCCATCATATTTGTCTCCATATGTTTATTTTTATTTGATCCTGGGTTTAATAGTAGGTATGTGAGGTAGTTGTGCCTTGTTATTCTTAGATACCTTTTAGTGTTACCCTGCAAAGCTATTTCTTACAGAAGTCTTTATTACTTTTAAACCCCTCTTGCCTTTGAAAGATATTCAACCCTCACCTGCTAGTAGACATAATTTTTTTGACTTACTTATTCCACTGTAGTTCACCAGCCTATACCCATTTTTGCTTTATTTTTAGGATGCAGTTCCACCTGGTTCATCTTATATCAGATTTTTTTTATAAACTTGTGTGTCACCAGCTGTAGCAGCAAACACTCCTTTAGTCTGTTTACAATTCAAGCCTTAGTAAATACTCAAGTACCTTTTCAGTTCTAAGGGTTACTTTCTGATCCACCCCTGTGTGTATTCCCTTATGTATTTTTGTTTTACAAGCTGCTTTACTGACACAATTCCCAAATGGTCTGAAAGTGAAAGTGTTTCCCTGCACTTTCATCTAAGTCCTACTTACACGAGTCTCAAAGTGATAATTTTATGGCCTTTATCCTTACTTGTTTTCCACAAAATATTGAGCTTTCTCCCTACTTCTGATGGACAGAAATGTCTAATCCTTTCTTATCTGATGAGTAAACTTTTCAGAAGATTCTTAATTCCCATATGGGAGATGTTTTGGCACTGTATTTTATTTTCCAGAAATCAGTGCCTCGTTCGAGTTGCACAGAGATTAATTTGAGGACTCCTTTCATTCATATCTTGTATTATTCTATATTTATTCTCATCCCTTTCTTTCTGCCCTTTAGTCTTTTTTAGCTCTAAAATATGCATTTTTGCCTTCTCTACTCTGTACGCTCTGTTTCCTAATGAGGGTGCCGCTTTTTTTTCCCCCTGCAAGTTCTTTGTTCTGCTCTGAATCATGATATTCCAATGCGAGTCTTCTGGGGGATTAGTGTTTCAAATTGGTACAAGTGGCATCTTTTCAATAAACTATGGAAGTACTTTCAGGAAGAGAGAAATACCAACGAAGAGTCCTATTTGAACGTCCCACCATCCCCTTGGGTGCTAGCTGTCTTCTGAGCCACCAAGTTCAACTTTTCAGGAACAGTAAGTTGGTTGTGGAGGTGGTTGTTGTTTATGGCTGTTACCATCCCGCGTATTTACTGGGAAAAGACTGTGTTGATGGAGATAAGCTGCCCGTAGGAGTTGGTGCGGGATATGCACTGCTGGAATGAATATGAACCCTGTGTGGAGTACGAGCCCTATATTAAATGCACACTGTTTTTTTTCAAATTTACGCTGGTGAAGCTGCAGGAATGAGAAGATTGATTTATTCTACAGAAATTAGAATTTGGAGACTTCGATGTTTAAATCCTGTTGTCCTTGTCTGGTTTATGAAATTGAAAAGGAATAGGTTAGAATATACTAATAATGAGAAAACTTGACTAGGACCGTAGCCGGGAGAGAACTGATGGTCAGCAGTGGTGTGAAAAAAGCTTTGTTCGACTGGCTCATGGTGCAGCAACAGAGGCATCCAGCCTGGGGCTTAGTTGACCTGATTCACAGAAACCATGTTCTCAGGTGGAAACAAAACCCCCAAAGAATCCCCCTCATCCCAAACTAGTTACTTATCATTGGGATGACCAAACTGTCTTGAAAAGATGAGAAATCCACCTCTGAAGTGTAAAATATATTCAGGCAAGTCTGCATCAGATTTATATTGCTGGGATGCCGAGTTATTGATCTGTAAGCTCACCAAATGCTGAGCAGAATTTACGAGATACAACTCACATAATGGAAAAATAAATATGTAACAGCTGGCTTCTTAGGGGGAAACCCGTTAGAAGCAAGAGAGGAAATGATTTTATTCAGATCGTTGCAGGGCTTGACAGTAGTGTTTAAATGTGTATTTCAAAAATTTTAGTTTGAATCCATTAGGGAAAAACATTTTCCCTAATGTCTTTTAGAGGTGTAATATTTTCAGTTCTTTCATGTCTAGAAACTAATTAAATGAAGAGAATAATGTATAAAGAGACTTTGACAGTGAAAGAAATGTGCCTTCTTAAAAGGTGCCGTATAAAGAATATGCCTTTTTTTGTCAACAAGCTATTTGATATGACCGTGAAATATTTATCTCTTTATAAATACTTTTATTTATACAACTGGCTTTGATATGCAGCAAATAATATGCTGCCCAGTCAGTTCACATGAGCTACTATGTTTCAGTTCAGGGTTTTATCTTTGGAAGCTAAGATTTTAATTGCATTTGTATTTTTGTCATTATTTCCTGCCACTGGAACTGGATTATTCAAAACAGTGACGGTTTGTTCTGAGTAATTTTGTCCTGTTGTTGTTATGAGGACGGGGAGCTGCATTGTGCTCAAACAATAACGTTGAGTTAGATGAAAAAATAAACGGGTTTGTATGTACGAGGCTACACCACAAACTGGGACGCTGGGGAGAGAGAACGAAGCCAATGGTGGCTGGGCTGGTCCTGGAACAGGAGACATTTGAGATACATCCAGCTTGTGAACTGGGGCCAGTCTGCGTGGAGCAGCCCTGCTGCTTTCAGGATCTGAGCTGGCATGGCCATGCCGTGAGTGGACTAGCCTAGCGTGTCACTAGCTTAGCTTTGGGCCACCTGCACCACATCCCAATATCACAGACACATCCATAGTGGTGCTTTTCTTGTGGTACCAGGACTCCTGCAGTGATGTGACATCCACAGAACAGATTTCTGCTCCTTGGTGCTCCTTCCTCTGGAATGAACGCTAAACTTAGTGATGGGCAAAGTTCACACTCTTACGAGGCTTTCATGAAGTATATCCCCACCTTTGGGTTTTCTTCCCTGGTTTCCTCGTGGCTTCTCTCACCCTCTCTGGCGGCCTGTCCCAGGGATTTCCAGCATCTGGTGGCCTTTTCTGGGTAACAGCCGACAAGGCTCAAACATCCTGGAGCATCCCTTTTTCCTTCCCGTCGTTGCCTTCGCTGGCATCCCAGCATCCCTGTTGCCTCCACTGTTTTTCCTGGCCACTTTTAATGACTTGTCACCTCTGGTCTGCTCAGTCATGTGGCTGCTGGTGGGAAGCCCCGTGTTCGCTGAATTTTTGCCAGATCTGCGGTTTCTGTTGATAATCTCTACGAATTCTGCTGTAGTGAAACAACACAACATCCCAGCTGGGATCAGGATCCCATTGTACAGTAGAAGATACGGACACAGGGAAACTTTTTATTCCATGGAGTGCTAATAGTCTGTGTCACTTTAATAAAATTGCGAGGATCTTTATTGTTCTGAAATACATTAAACCGTTGTTGCTCTTGGCAATCCACTATTAACCCTCTTTCATGCTGTGATTAGCCTTCTATTCATTCTTTGTTTCTTGTCTATTAAATAGATTTTAATTGAAAATAGGACTTCAACTTTGTGCCTTGTGGCTTCGAAACGAATCGATTCTTCTTAAGAGCATAAAGGCACCCTTTCCAGCAGGCGTGGGGTGCGGTAGGCTCTTCCATGGAGGGATGCACCGGGCTAGCGTTGGCGCTGTTTCCAGGCTGGTTAAATTACACTCACCACTTCTCCTTTGTCTAATCTTTTGTTTTTGCTATAAAAGCAAGTCTTTCAGGTTAGAGAAATTACTTACAAATGTTGTGCTGGTTTGTCCCTATTATGTTATACATGTGTAGGTGTTTTTATAACACAGCTCATTCCTTTGTGATTTTCTCAGGTAATTTCCCTGTGTATTGATCCAAGTGTCTTTGGTTGATAAGTCCTGGCAAAAGCAGTAAGAACTTTTACAAAGATATGCCATCCCTTTCTTGTACCCTGGCAATCGTTAATTTGGCTGAGTTTTGCCAAAAGGTGTGGTAAACATCTGGATTTATTGCCTTGAGAATTGAATATTAGCTAAAATATGGCTGCACCAGTATATAAGAGAAAGTCCTGATATTCTTTACTTGTATTCCAGATATGTTAGTGATATTTAGAAATGTCTCATTTAGGTGTTAATATCAGAAATACTTGTTTTTTCATTGTAAAAGGGAAATGAAGTTAAGGTGCAGGAAAAAAAGTGTTATTTACCTCCTGAGGAGTTGAAAAACTAAATTCGAAAGGAATCACTGCAACCAAAATGCCGTCCTATACGTTTCTCTCTCTGTCTGACCATGAATGCTTTTTAACATACTGTTGGTATGTATGCTTGCAAGTGTGTGTCCATATGACTATATTCACAGATAATTTATTTATTGGCTTAAAATTACATTATGGAAATAATCATATTGGAGCTGATTTCCTCTTCCACTCTTCCTCCAAATCACTACCTCAGTAAAAATATATAGGGAAACAAGATACTTTAGAACCCAATTTATTATCTCCTGCTGGTAGCAATAACCTGAAAATAACAGCAAATAGTAAAATTCAAACTTGAGGCAGACACTGGTGCTGGGAACAGCTGTAGTCGCATTTATAAAGGATAGATCCAATATAACAGCTATAGAAATGTGCAATGTTTCAGAGGCTCCCAGATTAGTACTTGATTGCTTTTTCAAATTTGTTCTATAGATTGGGAAGAACACAGGACTTTAAAAGGTATCAACAAGTGTAATAAATAAGCTGCTACTTGAATCAGAGATATTGCCTCCCCCTCTCACTCTCTTCCCTGACTTCTGCCTTTCCCCTTCCCCCCAAAAAGTGGCTAAAATTTTTCCAAGGAAAATAATTACATGTAAAGCACTTCTTCTATATGAATGTAGGAAAATGCCATTACGAAGTCAATTATTGGGCAAAATTAGAAGGCTGTCCAGTATGTAAAGACAGTCCTAGCAGCTGTGTTCATTTATCACAGGTATAATGGGAGGTTTTTTCCTGAACAGGGCATTCACAGCCAGGCTGTCGGCACCTTTTTGGAGGCTCCAGTATGTGAGAATTTTGGCATTTAAAAGACTCACAGACAAAACCCACCTTATAGTTCATTAAAAAAAGAAAAAAGAAAGTATTTATTAGAATATGAAAGAGTAGCAACAGAAAAACTAAAATGTAATCATCTAAAAATCAGTGAGGAGGAAAGAGCCATCGCTAACGATGATACCTTGAGTTAGAGCAGAGTAGGACAGGTCTTTATTCCTTGGGTTAACCATATGCACTCAAATTTATTTCTTTTTGTTTCTTCAAGTGAACTCTCCAGAAATGATACAGTTCTGCAAGCTTGATGCTGAAAGGCAGGTTAAGCCATGCATGAGACTTCTTGGTAAAATAAATACTCTTATCCTTAAAATTCTAATATTTATCTCATTCTGTCTGTCGCTTCACTTGCAAGGTCTCTAGAAAAGGTCTGTTTATGTTAGCATTCAGGTGAATTGGTTTTATGCCACCTTGCTGTAATCTCTAAATGAACATGTCAAAGGCCTTACAGTGTCTCAGAAATCGTTCAGAAAATGATCTTTTTTACTAACATATTATCTTTCAGGTTAGAATTAAATCACAGCTGTTGTTTAATCCTGTTATTCTGATGAGCTGGAATCATAAGCGCTGATACTGGTCTTCAGCGTCAGCTTGAGGATGTGCAAATGAAAATTTACTGGGATTTTGAGCGCTAAGTCTTGTGTTTAAAAAAAAAAAAGTTGTGCCTTTCTTCAAATGATTCATTTTAAAGAAAATGGTAAAATATCAGAAAAATAAAAGATTACCGATATATTGGACATATTTTTATAAATTCTTTTCAAGTCGATTCCATGCATGGAAGCAAAGGAAAATAGACATTAAAAATAAAAATGAGCATAAATCAAACTCAGTAGCTATAAAAATTAATGAAGTCTTGGTAATACCATAGCAGAGTAAACTCAAACAAGCCTTTGCCTTTTGAAAGACTGCTTTGATATTGATATATCTAAAGAGACAGCCACATTCAGCCCATAATGTAATTAAAATGCAATATCGTATAATGACTCAGAAGATAGATTTAAGAGTCTTTCCCCTTCTTTTCCTTCCTCCCTCTGCCCCGAATAAAAAGGCGAGAGAAGTTAATTGAAAGTAGAGATCTCTTTTGATAAATGAAAATACAAAGGGAATCAGCTTTCCAAATTTATTGTCAGTATCAACTAAACTGATACTTGGCAGAGTTTGGGGTCGGCTCATCTCTTGGATGAAGAGGTTGGGAGATCCGTGCAGGCAACTCAAGGAAAGGTCTCTCCTCCTAGGCAGGAAAGATGCTTTCTGCGTACGTCTCTGTAGAAGAAACGGAGAGCTCTGCTCAATTGTATTGAAAATAGATGAAGAAAACTCGAAGGTCTGGACCCCGCATCTGTAATCTAGAGGTGGCAGCGCCCCTGAAGGGGATGGGTATGGGGAGATCCCCCCATGCTCAGGCTTCTCTCACCTGCCTCTGCCTGGCTCCCAATTGCAGCGTGAGCTTTTTGGATTTCCTTCTTACACGTCTTTCTCTTCAGTACGGTGTAAAGAGGTCTCCTTGGCCGTAAATGCGGGGGATTAGATTCCAGTTTGTTGCTCCAGCATTGTAGAAAATCAGCATTGAATTTATTATTAAAGCACCCACTTACCATTAAGCATAATCTTAATTAGCCCGCTGAATATGGATGATTTAGATAAAACTTCACATGCCTTGCTGAACAGAGGATTAACTTTTGCTCTGGAAGATAAAACGCATTGGATTTTGGTGTATCCTGGAAAGCTAAAGCCAGCAGTAAACTCCTGAGCTCTGTGTGTTGGTCAGTGCAAAGTTACAGCCCTGCTTTTCTTTTTTTCCTCTCTTTTTTTTTTTTTTTTTTTTCCTCTTAGTTGCTAGACCAGTTGATGGGAAGCTGTGCCTGGGTCCTGCTCCCTCTGCCTCCCAGCTGTGTAACCTGCCGTGCCCGTCCGAGTGCGTGGTGTCTGCCTGGTCGGCGTGGGGCCCCTGCCTTCACGAGAACTGCCAGGACCGCCAGGGAAGAAGAGGTAATGGCTGCTCTTACGTATTGCTTTTGCGGCACTGGGGGATCTAAAGCGGGTGATGGAATATTATGATAAGATTGCAAAAGCAGTGGTGTCAAATTCTACATTGGGAGCTTAATGTCTTTTTTTAAAAATTAATCTAACATAGGATGAAGCTCTTAGACATGTGTACAGGAGCGGAATATGACCTTTAAAAGTTTTTTGTGGTTATTCTTGGGAGAAGAAAAAAAATAAAATAATATTTTCAGCCTGATTCAGATCCTTTTATCCTGCACTGAACTTGTAGGAAAGGAGGATTTCTTGGGATAGCAGCTGCAAACCTCCATGGTGCCAGGCTGTCCCTCTCTGATCCTCCTCGGAATTCCTGCTGCTTGGAGTCGAGGTCAAAGCTTGGGTGAGGCTGAAGGGCGTCAGGTCTGAGGTGTATCCCTCCTGCTGTCTTGGGGTTTAGGCTCACCCAAGAGATTGTTCTCATTGTTCTGGTTTGGTTTAAATTCCTGGACGAAGAGTGTGCAAATATAATTTAACCCCCCCGGTTCTTAATTGCGCAGCGTACATGTTTGCTGCTGCAACACTTTGAGATTCATTGCAGAGCCTTTCCTTCATTTACAAAGTAAGTTGAAAAGATGACTGTTGGGAGTTCATGTCAGGGAATGAATATTATTGTTTGGAAATTACACTTTTCTGAAAACAACATAAGATTTGAAGTGATTTGAGCCAGGCAGAATTCTCCAAATTTAAAAAAAAAAAAAAAGATATTGTTAATTATAAAGATTTGCAAAACCATTTCTTTTTTAAATTGTTTTGAATGATTTCTCTTTGCTGGTTTGAGAATGGTGGGAGTTTGCTCTGTTTTATTCTCTGGAATGTTTTATTTTTCATTTTTGTTTTCTGTTTCATGGCCAAGGCATTTCCATGTGGCCCCCCCTAATGCTGTATGTTTACCCCTTGTCTGAGACTGTCGTAGGAAAGACCACCATGTATTTTTTTCGTCCTTTTTTAGAATTCTGTGTCATTTACATAACAAAACATGCTGAAAGATACTTGCGTATTAGTTCTGCGTTTTATATAGCAACATGACTTTTGGTTTTATTCAGAAGGAGGTAGATTATATAATCAATTCTTTCATTATTTCTGTAACCTTTTTCTTCCACTTTACATTTGAATCTTCCAGTTTAATAGGATGTCATTTCAAAGAGGTCTGGTATGCATTATGTATCAGAAATCCTTGCACCTTCATAAGGCAGAACACTAATTTCTTAGTAAACTGCTCTGCTGTTTCTCAAAACAAGTCTTTTCATTAGTGAATTCCCAGGCAGAATATAGATGTCCTTTATATCTTCAATTCCTTAACTGTTTCTCCCTTTTTATCTTGATGTTATTGTTACATTGATATATGCATCAGGGGCACATTCCTATATTTGGACATGTGTATTTCTATTTAATGTCAATGAAAAGGAAAAAGAAATGTGAAAAATGTGGATTGTTGGAATTCTTTATGCACTACTAGATTTTGTATGCCTGGACTGTGGGCACATACAGCCAAGTGCCATCCCAATCAACTCAGTTTGTAGGTGGTGTACTCTTGTTTGTCTTTCTATCCCCAGTTCCAGATGCCCTATATAGTCCTCTTGCTACTACATTATTGGTATAAACATTTTTTGCAGTTGTCCAGTTAATTCAGTTTCTCTTTTTTCCAGGCTTTAGAATGAGACAAAGACAAGTGATCGTAGATCCCGTAGGCACCCTGGCAGGTTGTCCGCATTTAATTGAATCTATTCCTTGCGAAGACCCGATGTGTTATGAGTGGATTGTTTCAGAAGGAATATGCGTGACTCACCATGGAAAATGTGGACGTGGAAACCGCATCCTGAAAGCTGTGTGCCGGAACAAGAAAGGTACGTAATGGTATCGTCTTAAAAGCTCCATGTTTTTTTGTACCTCCTTTTAAAATGGCATTCTACTGCAGAGCAATTATTTACAATAGATCCTCACTGAATTTTTATGAAACTTTCACATTTTTGCATTGACTGTGATGCTCACAAAAGCCTAGTGCTGATATTACCGGGGATTTTGCCTGGAGCTTTCTATTCTATTTTATCCTAAAGGAGATAGCTCACCAGTACAGGTCATGTGTTGTCACTGCTGGCCTTACCACAACAACAGTGGGATACCAATGGCCTGGTTCTCCCTAGAATCCTTTTTTTTGCACATCTTGTACTAAAGTAGGGCTGTCACTGAGGCCAGGAGCACTATGGGCATTCACAAAATTAATCTGGCCCCTAGCATTTCTTCTGTCCTCATTTTTTAGCATGCAGTCTGAATGTTTATCTCGTTATGATAACCCTCTTACAGTCATGAGAATGGATGCTTGGCTGTGCTGCCAAAATTAAAACAAGAATTAGATGTAAATGAAATGATCGTACTAAGTAATACTTTGCTTGGCAGCAGTTTGAGACCTGCAGCGTATTGAGTTTACAAGTTGTTAATAATGAATAAGTACATTTTTATATGACGTTTACAAACAACCAGCAAGAGCTTATTTCTCGTGCATGGTTTGAACCTCAGCCAAAAGTTTCATTTCTTGATAAGGTCAGTGTTGTCAGATCTTTAGATTCAATTACATGGAGCACGATTTTGCAATCCTTAGTCACAGTGAGACTGTGGTATCATCTCAAAAGTGGCAAAATTGTGGAACTTTAGAGCCTGATATTATATCTGAAATGGAGAATTCTTCTTTTACATGGGGCTGAGACCGATCACAGGAAACAATTTCAAGTCGATAACAACAGGGGTTAATTGGCAAGTGGTTAAATATAGTGTGTCATTTACGAGGCATTAGAATCTGACAGAATGAAATGATAGCTGCGTTGTGTGAAGAGCACAGATCCTCCTGAAAGATACTGAAAATATATGTGTTTTTTCTTGGAAGTTTGTGCAAATGGAGCAAAAAACCATCTTCAACTGTCATAAAATGACATAGCCAGAATATAGTGGAGAGCAAAGAGCTGTCTCTGAATTTTGTCTGAGTGGTCTCTTCCGATGTGTGATCATAACTGTAGGTCCGGTCCTGCAGTGATGTGTGCAGATGGAGTCTGGTATTGCTAAGGAGCACCATGTACTTCACACTGTTCAAACTCTGCCAACATCCATTTTTATGCTCCAACTTGCGACTCGGAAGGAAAGCATATAACATGGCAGATGCTCATTGATCTCTGATCAAACTGTTCTCTGTGGCTATGATCCTTAAGAAGCCGTGCCTTTGAAGTGTCTCTTCTTCATTTAATTGTTCAACAAGATACTGGAAGTCTCTCAGTACCCTTTTTCACTTCAATTGCTCTGTGCATGTTCTAGTTACCAAGAAAAAATAAGTTGGGAGATTCTTCCTGCCCTGCCACCCTGAGGCAAACATTGTCAGTAGACGTGATCGTTGTCCAGTTCTAGTTGAGTAGGTTTCACGTGGAAATATCCAGATCACTAGGCAGATTAGAAGCACTGGTTAATACTAGTTTTAAACTTTTCTGAATTTTTGATCCAGTACAATAGGACTGGCAGAGTCCTTAAAGTCAAAGTTGAAAAAAAAAGTCAATTTGTTTCTTCTTTTGTCAATCGAGTAATATTAATTCCTTTGTTTATAACCTTTTTTCCTTCTGTAATGTTCTCTTAACTAGATCCCATTGCAATAACTGGTCCATTTTCTTGGATAAAAGCTGGAGTAAGCGGCAGGGTTGCATAAAGTGTTTTGCCTGGAATAGTTGGTTAGTTGGTAGTGGGGAGCCAGTAGGGAATTGTGTGAAACTGTGAGACCTATCAATGACCGCTAAAATAGCATAAGGCCTATACTAATGCATAGCATTATATACTTCAAAATTCTGTGCAAGTAACTGCCCTGCTGAAAGCATTTAGAGTTAGCTGCATTATGTGCTGGTATTTTCATTTACTTAAGCATCTTTTGTAGAATTCAGCTCCGTATCCTAAAATCCAGTCTTTTATCCAGTCATTCTGTCATCCGCGCCTGGCATTGTTGCTCAATATTCCCAGTGAATGCCTAAAGGGATAAAAAACATGGTTTTTTGGACCCCGTTAAATGACAAAATCCAGTGTATCATCATCTTAACAACAGTTCATTTGGGCCTGGAGTATGTTGATTAGGGTACTTTGGGTCTTCTGTCTATCCCTGCCTGCAAGACGTCTTCATTTTCATATAAATGCCAAACTTTTTGGCATAATGCTCTCCTCCCCTGGCTGCAGTGTGTTAGTTCACTTCTCGTTAGAAGTTAGAAGTAGCTGATCTCTCAGTCCCTTTTGTGTCAGCCATACTGCAGAAGAGCTTGGCATCACGGCTTCTTGCCCTTGCCCATCTTCTCCTTTCCCTCGATCCACAGCGTGGCGGAACCTGTGTCCCTTGCTAGCCCGTGCTCTGCTGTGTAGTGC
Source organism: Phoenicopterus ruber ruber (assembly GCA_009819775.1). NCBI lineage: Eukaryota > Metazoa > Chordata > Aves > Phoenicopteriformes > Phoenicopteridae > Phoenicopterus > Phoenicopterus ruber. The sequence continues at coordinate 36,829,787 of CM020220.1, forward strand.
TGGGCTGTTGCATACTGCCCTCCACGGCTCAGAGACCTGAGGCCTTTTTTGCAAGGAAACTGTTTTTTCCCTTGCCAAAAATGAGCTTTAATTACACTGACTGCAGTGGAAGGGAACTGGCCATGTTTTTCAGTCCTCTCTCCCATAGCGGAGAACTTTGCTGCTGCCGGCAGAGCCTGTGGGATCCCGTTGGCCTGAACTTCCCTCCAGCAAGGTGGAGGTTGGAGGTGCATCTTTGTCTCTGAGATATGTTGATAGACAGTGGGTGAGGTTAACAAGGCGTTAGCCCTTCTCTGTCTCACTTTTGGTCACCCCAATGTCCCTCTCCCGTGCCACGTCGCTTGCACGCTCGTGGTACCAGCCTATGCCGTGAGAGAGGGTTGGGAGGAACCTGTTCGGGAGGTGAGCAGGGAGCAGTGGCTAACTAACCTCTCTCCAACGGAAACCTCACCTTTGGAGCTCCTTGTAGTGTCCTTCCTTTCCATTTTAAAAAGCCATCCTTTCTGGTGAGAAGATTTTGTGGTACTGACCCAGGTAACAAAGTGCTGCTGGCCTGAGCTGGAGCTTCAACAACTCGGGAGCGAGTCACACATGGGTTTAACTCCAGTTTGCAGGGTTTCTCTGACGACTTCTCTGTCAAAGCAATATCTCTTTGTAAGGGCTTGTATGTTATTTCTACTCAGTCTAGAGGCACAGAAATGACTTTTTGTTTCTTAAATAGGTTAATGTGGGAGGTCCGTGATGAAGGGGCCTCCATAGGGCACATAATATGTACAGCATTTTTTCATGGAGTAGCTGGCATCTGTAACTTGTGATTTGCAGGAGTTGGCTTGGGTGAGGAGGAATGAGAAGACCGTAATCAACTCATTACTTTGTCATTGTTAGGTGTCTGTCTGCTCCCACCTCGTAGTATCTCTAGTCTCCATTAATAAGTTATTGAACATGCGTACGATGCTTGCGAGAAACTCTTAGTGTCTGGTGCATATCCCTTGAGTGCGCCTCTTCTGTAGTATCAGAAGACAGTAGTGTAATAAATCAAATGAAATTAAATAATGTGTAGAAATGCAATGAAGTAACGCATAGAATGGGCAAAGACCTACATTGCGTGCTTCTTCCAAACAAAATTTTTCAGCAAAGTGTTTTTTATTTAGCTGGTGAAGGACAATGGATACTTTTGGGGAAGTCTGAAGCCAAAAGAATAGTGCAGGAAAATGGATGATGTTGCTAAAAATTGGATTATGTAACTGTATCATTGGGTACATAGATCTATAATTCAGATCAAAGAATTTATTTGAAAACTCTTTTTTTATATTCACAGATGACCCAAGAATTGTTTGTGATTTTTCTCAGAGTTGTTGTTTTACGTTGTTCAACAAGGAATTGAATAATCTCCTGTTTGTAATGCATTCTTGTTCAGATAGTTGCAAGTATTTGACATTTGAATTTGGGCAGTCTTGATTAGAACCGACAAACATTACTGTGCATTGACCAGATGAAAATAGCTCTTTGAAAACTTTCCAGTTCACTTGCTCTCCTTAAATGTTGCTGCTCAGTAGATACAAAACCATGAACACGGTCAAAACGTTCTCATTTTAAAATGCAATTGGACAGTCGCCAAAATGTGTTGCATTTCATTTTTTTGAAGACAATGACCAAAATCATGTTTTGTGCGCTGTGCTTCTTAGGTCTTTGTGGTAGGTACAGGCACTTTGGGTATGGTGAGACAAAGGGAATTCAGCGTTGTAGTAGCACGCAGAGAACTGCGGATGACGTTACACAGCAGGGCTTGGCTCAGGGTCAGCAGGTAAAAGTTCAGTCCAAAGAGGAGTTGGTGGGACTTCATAGGTAGTTTCCCAGTCTTTTGAGTTAGATGCTAAGAAATACAACTAGATTTAGCATATAAATGTTGCTGGGTTCAGTCTGATGGAGGAATTCGGGAACACTTTTTATTGTTATTTTCCATATTTATTTTAGGCTGTGTTAATAATAGAAAAATAGATTGAAACAAGACAAATGTTGAACCAAACTGTGGTTTTTATAAATGCACATTATAGTCATGTAGCTTGTGAACAGAGCAGTGATTATGTTGAGGAGTACAACCCGAGAACATGTGTAAAAGGAACTACAACAATAAATTCATGAAATAACAAGTATGACTCATAAAAGTAGCAATTCATTTTTCAAGCATTTTATAAATGTTTCTGACAGTACTGTAAACTAAATCTCACCTATTAGCAGTGCTCTTGAATAGATTGTAAAATGTTATTATTCAGAATCATACCCGCAAGTCGTCAGTCTATTCTGTTCTAATTCCCATGTCATCATTTATTAATTTGCTTCTGCTTGTTCTGATTCCTACCAGAAGAACTATTACTAACAAAGATGATTTCTCTGTGATAGTGAACAGCGTAGTGTCTAAATAATAAAAAATATGAAATAATTTACACCCAAAGGCTTCATAGTTTTAATTAGAAATTACCAGATCGGCAACAAGGTTTAATGCAAAGGTAATGTGATTTTACTCCTAGTTAACAAATCTAGCCAAAGCTCAAAAGCTGCTGAGTATTTGCCTTTCTGTACTGTCAGCTTGAGTTTCAGGGTTTCTTTCTTTCGTGGGAATTAAAATCGTGGAGTTGCCTTCCTTTTTGAGGACAGTATTTATAACAGCGCTGAACGATCTATCAGCTCCTTGTTCGTGCCCTGTTCACGCAGTGGGAGGGAGGTGCAGGTGCCGACCGCAGCGGAGCAGAGTCCCGCTTCTGGAGGTGCCCAGAACAGCAGCGCTGTCGCTCTTCCGTAGCACCCCAATAACCATTCCTGGGACCTGCCACAAAACCACCTTCTTCAGCAGCTTCTGCCTCACTTAGGTGCTCCCGGGCGCTTGGGAGGTCTCTGTGCACCCTTCCTAGCTGTATCTGATAAATGCGTAATATCTGGCAGGTCCTGGGACTCCCGGCTGTGAGGGGTGAACCACTCTGCGACAGATGATCTGCCAGCGTGGTGGCTTAGAAATAAAATGTGCTGCAATCCTACTGTCACAGCTGTTATGGTGGCAAGATGTTTTATTTAAGTATTCTCAGTGGAATAAGCCGCTGGCTTCAAGCTGCGAGAGTTACCTGAGCCGGGGGGCAGCACCCGTCGCCTGAGCCCGGGCTCACTGAGCCTCAGCGCTGCCGGACACGGGGCTGTACGAGCGGCAGCAAGGAACAGTCGGGAACGTAAGTTGTTGTGGAGTAAAAAAATCAGTCTTCCTCATTTTGGCAGTGTTACACCGGATGGTTAAACTTACGCTTTTCTTTTTCCTTTTTTTCCTGGTACTAATATTAGCGCCCCCCCCCCCCCCCCCCCCCCCAAACCCCAAAAAACCCCGGGGCATATTTGCAGGGGGTGGTGAATAGAAGAAACCCACAAAATAAGGGTGTTCAAGTTCAAGTGTAAAAAGTTTTTAGGCCTGTTGCTTCTTTTGCTTTTGAGCAGAAAACCTCTATACTACTACTTCTGCTGCTGTTCTGGCAGTGCTGGTAAGAGTCATTTCAGCACGACAGTTTTGTTTTATTTTTTGGTGTGATCTCTTTGGTTCCAGGCAGTTGGTATCTAGAAAGTGCCACTTGCCAGGAAGGCGAGAGAGATTTTCGTTTTAAGTGTTAATAAGCTCACTGAAAAAGTACGCGTTTGGGGTGAAATACATCTATTCCCAAATTTCTGTTCCATTTGACAGTTTTATTTGTAAAACTGGAGAACAATATTTGAGTCAAAATGTTTTCTTTCAGGTTTTTTTTTTTAGATTAAATGTTTAATGTTTGCTTTTTTGGTAAATGAACTAGACTAAGTGTGAAACAATATTTTTAAAAGAGCGTGTTAATATAAAAGCAAAATACTCCTTTTAGATTAAACAAACATTTTGCCTTATCTTGAAATTACTTTTTTCCTAAATCCTCCCCCAATCTCTCTTCAGTCTACTTAAAACAAAGTTACAGAGTTTTTTCTTCCTTTTCCTTTTTTTTTTTTTTTTATTGGTTCAGCGCCCAAACAGAAATCCATTATTCACACAGCTCTATTGACAGAGCAGACACTGAAATCCTGTTGGAATTCAAGCGAAGAGTAAAGGGAAGTAAGGTAATCAAAGCGGTGTTATTTTAAGATCCAATATTATGTTCTGCCAGAACTTGACAGTGAAGCTCTGCACTTACGGAAGCTGAAGACTCTTTGGGGGCAGAATATTAATAATGGTGTGCTCAGTTACCTGCCCGTGCTTCCAGTTCAGTCACAACGTGTCCTGCGGTCCCTAGGAGAGGTTGTCCGCAGAGCTGGCTTGCGGTGTGGGCTCTGCTGGGTGCACAGCACCACGGGAGGCGGGAGCATCCCCCACGGCTCTGCTGGAACCCGCCCCAAGGAAGGTGCTGCAAGGAGAGCTGGTGTCTGGTTTTATTCCTGGTTAAGGGCGTGAAGCCAGCGGCTTTCTGAGAAGTTCTGTTTTAACATAAATCTCAGCAACGCTAAGTTCTTACCTGGGGAGAATTCTTGATTTTTCACCTTATAATGGATTAATGATATAGAACGAACTTACAGAGTCTGTTTAATTTCTCAGAGAAATGATTTACTGTGTTCAATTTATTGAAAGTAAGTTTTAAATAAGTTCTTTCTGACATACCAGAATAAGATCTTAAATCTCCATTGATGCATTCCATCCAGTGACACAACACCATGTCTAATGGTGCATCTAGATTTTGTTTCTCCTGTAAGGGTAGCATAAGCTTAGATTGTGATCATTCTTTACTTTAGAAACCGAAACTTTTAGGAACTAAAAGAAGCAGTTTTGTTTGTAAAATTAAAATACTTGTTTTCAAGTTAAGGTGGAAATGCACCTGTCTTTAATCTGACCTTAATACATGGAGTAGCGAAAATCAATTTTTCTTTAGTGATGTTTTTTCCCAGACCTGCCTGTACGGGGAGCGTACCCGTGAGGGCTTTGACTTACTGAGAGGGACACGTGGAGAGTGCGCTTGTAGTGATACGCAGTAAATGAGAGAACGATGTATAGCTAAAAGTTAAATAGCTTGGTCGATGGATAGGAACTGTTTTGTCTCGGCTTCTTAAATCATTGCGGTTTAAAAAGACAGACTTATATACTGCTTTGGTCAAATTCACGTGCTGTCAGCATTAACAGGACAGAACTCGCAATGGGAGTCTTGCCTGAGGAGGGTGTGATTAGTACGTATACATTATGGACTATTCATGTAAATGCAAACTGGAGGTGAGACAACTTTACGGCTGTAAGATTTGGAATTATTTTGTAGGGAGCGGTAAAATTATCCAGTTGCTCGACACACTTGCACATACGATCAATAAAATTAAACAGGTACCAGCTCCTCTAATCCTGCAGGTTCAATTACTGTCGTGGGGCTCAGCCTTCTGCGCCACATTGCTCATTCCTCCTCTTAGTTTGTGAGTGTACCCCAGCATACCCCGTCTTTGGAGCTGTTGATCCCAAACCGGTATGTTTTCCTGACTGTTAGGAACACAAATCCTTAAAGGCAACGTGCAGAGCCCTCTAGCAATTAGATAGGATCCATACTTCTCATTTTGCGGCCGTGGTGGAAGGAGCATATTGCAGTGTAGTAGCAAGGCTGATGAGTATTACGAGTGTTTCAGGAATCCTGAGGAATGGTGTGTGGTTTGTTCAATAGATTTGAGACCCGTTTTTTTTTGTAGTCGTGAAGATTGATGTGCTCTTTGAGCAGGCTGGCTGTTTACGAGCCAGGTGAAGTGGATGTAGTTACCTTCGTCATGCCTTACCTTGCAGCAGCTGGTACCAGGCCAAATATTTGATGTCTCCTACTGGAAACATTTAAAAAGATAAGATGCAGATTGTGACCTGCTCTAGGACTGGTGCACTGGCAATTTGAGGACAGACACCATCATGAATTCAAGTGAATTTACTGTCTTTGCATCCTCTACTTAAATTGATGTCTGCGAAAGAAACGGGTGATCGGCTTTAGGTTAATTTTAGGGTAAGTTGCTGAAAAGTAAGAGTTCTCTTTGCTTAGTCACACTTTAACAGTTTTAATTCATTCAGGATCATAGCAAACATATGGCCCACAAGCCAAGGAAGATAGAAACTCCAAAGTCTGTAGTAGCTACGTTTGTGTAAATATCCGTGTCTTAGAGTCAGGCTAAAATACAGGCTGAAATATCTAATGCTGGAAAGCTCGAAGGTTGTGGGTTTGAATCTAGAGGATATGCTCAAGCATACTTTGATTAATTTTCTTTATCTTTGAATGCAAATATGTTGCATGATTTCCAGCTGAACTGTGGCTGTGCTTTTTCAAACGCTGGTGGTGTGATTTGTGTCAGTCATCCAGAAGGCAGCTATAATCGGTATCCAGTGGTGATGTTAGCTCTGTGTAGTTGGCAGACAGAGATACCAGTGGAGTTGATTAGGGATATAGCCAGCTTTCATCCTCCCTATGCTTGTCAATATAAGGTATTACAGCTACCTGTGAAAACATTTTTTCTGTGCCAGCTGAGCTAAGTGTGAGCTTGTGGTCGGTGCAGAATGCCCTCAAATGAATTTCTATGCAAACCCACGATTCTTTTCATTATCTAGTGCTCCTTTTTGGTACTTAAAGTCTCCAAAAGATGTTTTTCAAGACTTCAGAGCAGTGTTAAAATGGTGAGGGCAAAGGCCATTTCTTCCCTATGGCTGTCTCAGCAGAGAGGAGATGGATTTTCAAAGATCCCACTTGCATTAGTGAGAGGGAGCAGCAGGTGCTGATTTCTTTTTTTTAATGAAGCTGAGCTTCTAACACCTGTAGATTTGGAACAAAGGTTCAAGGTAGCCCTTTCAGAAATGGGAATTATAACATTAAGAAAAACATAAACATCACTTATTATGGCAAGATCTGTATTGCACTTTATGTTTTAAATGTTCTGGAATAAGTTTGACCTAAGTTCATCTGAGTTTGTGATAAAGGTTACCTAAAGTGCATGGCCTGTGTGTGACCTGTAGGTCTGTTACATTGGTGCAAGAGGTTTGAAGAAACTGTATAGAAGGATTAATATTTGTATACTAGGCTAGTGCAAATGTATACTTTTAAACTATTTATTTATACAACATTTTTAATGCCTAGGGAATCTTTACTGAGTTTGATGCTTTCTAATCTTTCAATCATGAGACTGAAATAAGGTTCCTATATTGTATTTTAGAACTGCGGAAGTATTTATAGTTAATTTTTTAAGTCTGGAAAAGAAAACTTAAAATAGATTTATTTGGTTTTGCCCCTCACAATATATTGTAGACAAAAATCCCAGATTGTTTCAGTAAGAAACGAGAAAAATACCTGTAAGTGCCAATAGCAATTCCTGTTTTCTCGGTGAAATGGAGCATGCAGCCTAAAATACCTGTTTGGCTGTTTTCTTTAACTAGGCATAATTTCACATCTATATGGAGTTCATGTTCTTTTTAGAGTGTTACTGCATTTCTTAGGGAACACTGATTCAACAAAGGGGAGATGTGAGCAAAGTAGGATCCTTCTTGAACTGTATGTAGAACTGAAGATGACAAGTTCTAAAATTAACTTCTGTGGATAGGAGAGGAAGGAGGCTAGAAGGATCCATTTGAAAAGTGTTATTACGGACAGGATTCTGGATCTGTGACCCAAAGGTGGCTGAAGTTACCAGGAGGAGCAGGTGGAAGATGTGACAGTGAGGGTGAATCTCATCCGTAAGGGTTGTGTTTTTGGGGATTAAACAGGTTCCAAAAGTGGTTAAGGATTTCACTGATTTTCTACTAGTGAAGGAAGTGTTTAACATACCTAGGTATTTGCCTCCCTCCTTGTATATGATTTGGTAGCTTTTGTGTTAAATGTCTCAAACACGCAGCACCGGGCACACAGTCTTGAGGACTGTAAGAAGTGGGGGTGCTTTACGACATCTTTTTATCCTCCTCATCCCAAGCAGAGTCTCTAAGGCATTTTGATTTATGCTTTAGTCCCACCCTTGTTGGTTTTGATACATATAAAGGGGATCTCTGAAAATAACCAGTGGCTATTTGTAGCATTCACATCAGTGGTATTTTCACCTGGTTTTGACATGGTGCTTTTAGAGCCTCTTTACACAGTTGCAACCTCAAAACTTCCTCGGGCTTCAGTTTCCTACCCATCGTAACCCCTTGAGATAGAAGAATTCAAAGCTTTTTGCATTAATACTGTCCTTAAGCCATTTCTCTTTAACCAGATGTTACAGCATATGTATATGACACCATTCACACAACTTTCCTGAAGGATCCTGTAGCTAAATTGCAAGAAAGCCCCATGTGGGTTGTGCAGGTGTGAGCCTTTCATTTAAGCAGCCCTTCTGAACTCTTCATATCGAAGAGACAGGTGACAGTCTGCAGAAATGTTCACAAAATGTTCTACATGCTTGTAGCATTTTTCCCCATCTGGGCACTGGTGTTTGACCAGCCCGTGTCCAGCCATCAAAGACAGCAGAGGGATAACGTTCCCTCAGTGGTGGCAATGGTTTGTGGCTTTCTCCAATGTTCAGCTGCTACTTCAGGTAGGCATTTGAATCTTTAAGGGACCAACCCCTCCGTCAAATTTTGTTTACATTAATAAACATTTTCAAAATTTTCTGGTGTTCAGCAGATGGATAAACAGCACGATGGCGTATCCTGATTTCCTTAGGATGCCAGGCTAAAAGAAGCCAGAAAACAGATTTTAATGCATTTGATATTTTTCAAATTCTTGATAGACAGAAACTTGCCCAATTCTCAGTTCAAAATTATTTTAACCAAGACTTTTTTTCCAAGAGAAATACTCAAAATAGTATAAAGGCTTTAAATTAAACAGAAGATCATTAGGGTAAAGAAATGACTGGCTGTATTTTATTGCATTCTGTATGTGAGGTTTAGTGGGCTGGAATCCAACTCATAGGATATAAGCCATGAAATAAAAAAATGTTTCAAAATAAGCCAATTAAGTTCTGCATGAGGTAATATCATTTAAATTCTAGGAATTTATTGTCATCAGGTAATACTAAAAGAAACAAACTAAACCTGATTCTGCAGACAGGTGACCGAGACCTGGTAGTGAATGTCTGTAGCGACCGGCGGCGCGCGGGGCTGGGGGCTTCCCTCCGTCTCAGTCTGCGGGAGGGTCTGGGATGTGGGGAGAGGAGGGATGCGGAGGAGTCAGGGTAGAACAACAGGCTGGGAGCAGCCTGCGGCCATGAGGTCTTTGGTGCTCGCTGTTCCTCAGGCAAGGTGAGGGAGCTGCGCCCGGGGTCTGGCTGTGCGCCGTGCCGGGGGGGTCAGCAGTGAGTTTCTCCCGAGGTTTATATAAGGGAATAATTTGAGTCTAACTTCAATAGACAGCTTCTCGCATTGATCTCTGACCTCAGCCTTTTTAGTGGAGGAAAAAAGAAGGGCTTTTTTTGTGTAATTTAATCCTTTCCTGCTGGGTGGCCCTACAGAAGGCTTTTTCTGTAGCTGGAATTCGTTCGGTGCTGCATGTTGTGTGCTGGACAGGAATGATTGTGAGAGCCACCTTTATACCGTAGCTCTGAATGCCGTTGAGTGGAAATTAAAGATAAGTGTGGCACTTTCTTTGAGTTTCTTTTTATCAAGCTGTTTATGAAGTAGAGTAGATTAAAAACAAATTTAGTCACTTGTTTTGAGGTTAATGCATGTTGGAGGGGAAGGCTCCCCCCTTAAAATAAGAAGTTTTGACAAACTTTTAATTAGGAATTCAGGACATGGAAACTTTGGGCTAGTTCTGCGCTGCAGAGATTGGCTCTGGAGCATATTGGTCTGTCAGGTTTTTAAAGTAAATCTTCCTCTTAATTCTAATTAAGTATTGTAATGCCAGTACTCTTCATTAGGCAGCAATTTGTGATTAGTCAGGTGGTTGTAATGGAAAGAGAAGAACATGTGATGAAATGGTAGAGAAATTGCAGAGCAGGGAAAACGGCCACGGGATGCTGCTCCTAAATGCTCTTTAACATCCTCTTGTTGGCAGATTTCCCACTGAATTAGTGCTCTCTGTGGGACGGGATTCGATCCTCACACAGATCCTGGCTTGTGTGGAAACGCGAGTTCAGTGGACCTCGATTACAGACTGGAGCTCTGAAGCTGTGACAAGAAATAGTAGGCTAAGAACAGCCATAAAAAGGGAAGACTCCTAATTTCCCCAAAACTTTGAAGCCAAGCTATTATTTTAAGTGTAGATTACATTATCGCATTTGTTTATCTGTGAATTGAATCTCATATTTAATAGAAGGTAGCTTTTGTGAAGCACTGGAGTGAATGCAAATTAGTGAATCGAGAAAGATTAGCTCTTTGAGGAGATTGAGGACAATTTAAAATTCCATTGTTCGGTGTTTTTCTTTCTGTCTGTATGAAGCACATCTGTAATTGTCTCAAATTAGGTACTGCCTTTGTTTAGAAGAGTTAAACAAGTAAGAGGATAAGATATTTCATAGTTCATTTTAAAATAAACAGCCTGTTCAGTTTTTATCTTTAGGCAGTTTGCAAATGTCAGAGCAAAGCTTTTGAAGAGAATGTATATATGAGAAGGAGTTTCTTTAGAAACTGAATCATCCTGTATTGTTGGGATGCATTTTCCAATTTTGAAGCCTGGTCTTCCCATACTGTATGATTTTAGTGTAGCCTTTTACCGTGGTTCTTAAAACAGATGCATTATTTAAAAATTCCTGTGGAGATGTGGGCATTGGACTGTAAGCATGAGTTTGTTCAGTGCCTTTCCAGGAGCTGTGGTCTATATTTTGCTGTTGGTAGGCTGATGGTGTTGCTACCAATGAACCCTCATGTTGACCCAGTAGTTACCAAGCCCAGAAAGAGAAAAAAGGAAAAGAAAGGTGAATGAGTCAACACATCCGTGTGGACTGGGTCAGCAGCTATGCAAGCAGAAGACAGCGCTTTTTCCTTTCATATCACCGAGGAGGGAAAAATAATCACACAAAGTTAGTTCCTGGCTTGGTCCTGTGGCTTTTCTGGAAGAAGTGAGAATATTTATCTGCCACTAGCAAGTGAGCAGGGAGTTAGCTGGGACTGGATGAACCCAGGGCACTTTTCTGGAGTGACAAAGTCACTTCCAGGTGGGGTGAGCTCCACCTGCGCTGCCTTGCCGCATCTCCTCTGGCACTGCTCCTAAGGCTGTCCCCAATTTGGGGGTTGTTTCCTTTCGTTACTGGCAGATGTGCATGAGAGATAAAATACCAGGTCTTTTTTGTAGTGAAAATGCGATGACCCAGCAGGACTGGTAAGTCCTCATGAGCTTAACGATAGACTCTCAGGCAGTTCTGTAGAAGTGGCTCCATCCGTGCTTGAAGCAGGTGGGAGACGGGTCTTGGCTGCCCATAGTACAAGATGATCCTGTAAGTTCAAATTCTATTTCTTGTTACCAGATACAAAATTCCCATTAAATTTAACGTAGCAAGAATTCCCCCCCTGGTTTCACCAGATTTCCCAAGTTTATGCGAAGTCAGCACTGTTTTGTTGGACGCTTAGTGCTGTGTCAAAGGAGACTAGAGCCAAGAGGGTGTTTTGTTCTTTTTCGTGGTGTTTACAAATAAAGCTGACTGATTTGGTAACTCTCTTGGAAACTCTCTGAGACTGTAAATTTAGCAGAGTGCTCCCTGGGCATGCATAGATCCAAAGACAGCAGTTTCTTGCCTATCAATAAGTATCTTAAGGCCTTTACTTTTAATGCTATATATGACTTAAATCCCAGGAAAATAATTCCGCTACTGCTGTTCGTTTATATCATAGGAGTCTGCATTAATTCAGACTAGGCTAGGTTTTCTAATACATTATTTATTTAGGTCTTCAAAATGTCTGTGGTACTGCATGTGGTTGACAGAGCATATTCTTGTTTGTTAATATTATATGGCAACCTGTTTTCCCAAGATGCTTAAATAAATAAATGCCTTCAAATAAAGCGGTGATTTTAAAAGCCACTTTTTTTTCCCTCTTGTAACTATAGCATCCTATAATCTTAGCTCTAATGTCTCTTCTCTACAACCACCTATTTCAAATAGTTCTGGACAGATTTGGTTGGATTTTTTTGTGTGCGTGTGATATACATACTTAGGTCTTGAATCTGAATATCTGGCCCAGCTTCTTCCCCCACCTGGGTGACAGAAGCTTAGAAACACCCTTAAATTCAGCAACAAAATCCCTTACATGAAGGGTGAAGCACTGAGCTCATATTTTCTGACAGTCCACAAAGCTTATAAATCAAAATACATGAGAGTGCTGCGTAAGTGAGGGTGAAACAAATGGTGTACAATACTTGGAAATGAATGAGTCATGTGAATGAACATTGGCATGTACATCCCCAGCCCCGTATTAAGATTAAAGTGAGTTGTCTGCTGTACAATTGCATAATTACTTCTGTGACTGATTTGGTGCTGCTCCTCTGTAATAAGTTGTGAACACTGTATGCTGACCTGGTTAATGGGATGTTTACTAAATGAATATATTTGTATAGTTTAATAGGAGGATGTTTGGAGAAATTAGCAGGATGAGAAAGAATGGCTCAAGAGAGTCATTCTTCAGTAAGTGCCGGGGTTGTGAAGAGGAAGGCAGGCTGCCTTGCTGTTGGCATTTGGGGGGTGAGGTTGCACGGGTCCGGGGGTCCCCTTTCCTCCCCACCGCAGGGAGGTCTGCGCCCCGGGCACGCACGTCCGCACTGAGCGTCCCTGTCCTGACTCCCGGGTGAGCAGGATGCGCGGGCGGCTGCTCCGGGCTTGGGGTACCCAGACTCTGTGCCCCGCTGAAGATGCTGCCAGTGTGGGGATACGCACCGGGGGGAGCAGCCTCCATCCTGCAGCTTCATTTTTTGAAATATCTTTCTTGAATTTAGCTATTTTAAGTACTGTAGACTAAGATAATTATTTCATGGAGTAATATTATCTGCAAATTAACCTTGGATCTTTGCGTAGGTTCAGAGAGAGAGAGATAAGGAATTTTATCGCAAATTGCAGACTTACTGGGTTTAACGTAAAGGCCGTGGCAAGTAATACATTTAAACTGCATTTAAGTAGTAAAGACCAGAATATCAAAGTCTAAAAGCAATAAACATTAATTTATTCAGAAAGTTTTTATATTTTCTTTCTAGTTTATATGTTCTTTTCATGCACTGTCATTTAATGAGGTTATATTCTGATTAAAGTAGAAAAATAAAAAAGTAAAAGGTTTTATTTCAGTAGATAAAAATGTAGCTTTAGAAGTATATCAGCTTGCCCTGCGTAGTCTGAGCTAGCTGTACAATTTTCCCTTCGTTCAGCATGGCTGCTAGGCTAAGGGATTTTGGGGGAAAAACTCCCCCTTATATAGAGTTTCAATTGAAATCCATATTTTCATTTTTCAGTGACAACTAATACGTTTCCTGTAATCCCTTTCAAATATTCACTGGCAGTATTCCCAGACACACATTTTGAAGGTTAAATGGTTTAGGATTTATGTACTATACTATGTAGGTCCATCTGAGTAAGCTAATAAGTCTGTACGGCCCCTTCATTGCCAGGGACCAGTTTGTATCTCAGAAACACTATAGCAGCGGCAGCACGAAGTTTTGGCTGGTTAATGAACTGTGGTTCTAACGAGCCCAGGGTGAGGTGCTGGGCTGGAAAACTGCTTTTGCTGTTTGCAGAGCTCACTTGGGTATCGTTACATAGGGCTGCTTCGTGTAGTGTAGATGCACCTTCCTGGCAGCTGAAGGTTTTGGCTCAGTCCAGAAACATTTCTCTCTTTAACAGGCTGCAATTGGCATGAGTAAAGAGCAATAATTAAAATAAATTAAAAATATTATTCCACGAGGTTTGCATTTTAGTACGGCGGTTTGATTAAAATTGGATCTTCTCTCCCTTGAAGACCATTGCTTGCTTCATGGCTAATGAAGTGGAACGAGCACTGTGATCGATATTTATGGTGTCACTCTGGGCACCTGCAGTTCTTTCAGCCCTTCTTGTAGTGTGGAGCTGGAACAGAGGTTTTTAACTCCCAGCTAATTAATGGCTAACTGTGCAACTTGATGTGAAGTCTGGAAAGACTGTTCTTAGTACTCTTTCTTATGAGGGTCGCATGTGACTTGCACAGATTTGCTGGTTCTCATCATTGCTCAGATGAAAGTAGGAACTTGATTTTCTTCAGTGATGTACTTTCGGGTCCTTCAGTCATCCTTTGGTGTTAGTTTGGGCTCTCCCTGTGTTGGGAACAACCACCCTTGGGGTACCACCAACTCTTGCCACTGAACGCACAAAAAAGAAGACACGTGTGGATTCTTTCTGAGTTTATAGACTTCTGCCCTACAGCTTTTCTTCTTTTTATATTCCAGTCTCTACTACAAGTTCCAGTAACTGCTGGAGATAGCATTTATTTAAGTCCAACATGAATGCCGTGGAGTTAGTACTCGTCTGCACTTTCACGTCTTACCAATTTGGAGGCTGCTCCCAGCTGTGCCAGAATATTTTTATCCGGCTGCTCATGAAGTTCACAGACTATGGCCGTATTTTCTGTCCAAATCAGCCCTGCAGTACTTTGTTCCACAGTTCTCTTGGCTCTTGATTCCTTCAAGGCTTTCCCAAAATAATAATATCGTCTTTGAACTCTTGGTGGGTTTGTTTGTTGCAAACTTTGCCCGTTCCCTGCCAGTGACAGCGGCTGGAGGCAGTCCAATGTAATTAGTAAGTATTTTGGAGACTCTGCTTTGGCAGTCCTGTTAAATATGTGCAATGAAAGCAGGATTAGCATGGGGCCTCATCTTTTTTTCTTATTACGGCATCTCTATGATCTGTAAGCTTATTTAATTGGAAATTAGCCAGTCTTATTAACACAGGAGATACCCTTTGGTCCAAATCCTGACGTGGGATAAATGTATATAGTTCCCACTAAAGAGAAAGAAAATGCATCCACGTACGCCAGGGTGGAAATTTGCCCTTTTGTGTCCATTGCAGTTCTGCTGGAGGAGAATTTCATTTTCTAGTAAAGGCAATAAATTTTCACCGCTCAGATAAGTGACTACAGAGGTTCATCATCAGAATTTGAAGAAATAAGCCTCCTAAGAAGATGGATGATGACAAGGGGAGTAAGAGTTGTTATCCAATCATTTGTCATGGTCCAGAACATTAAGATATATGGGTAAGACCCCAAAGGTGTGTAAAAGTTCCTTTTTCCAGCAGTCGGTTGGTACGCAATAACTTATCCTGTGCAGTCAGCCAGTATTACATGCTCTCTGAAAACTCATTTTCTTTGCATCTCTTTGTATACACAGCACATAAGTGGTAACATCGTATATATTGCTGGGAAGTATTCTACACATCATCGAAATGTAGCCCCACGATTACGGAATATAGAGGCCGACTTCCTCGGTGTTCACATTAACTCCCTTCTCTCCCTCCTCCATCCCACTCCAGATGTTAGCGTTATCTGCCTTGCCTCTTTTGCTGTGATAGCGTTCTGCTCGGGGCTTTCTCCAGAGACGTTTCCCTCTGACTGCTTTTCTGTAGTTCCCCGCTTTACAGCGATTTCCCTCTAGTTCTTCCCCTGTCTCAAGGCTTCGAAACCACATAGCAGCCATGGGGTACAGTGTCAGCTAGTGAAAAACTAGATTAAACATTCATGGTTGTAGGAGTGCTTGTTAGCATATATGTATTAATTCAACACTTCCTGCTGGTTTTCAATATGTTGGGAGGTTATGCTGCCAGTGAGGTGACTTTAAAGTCTGCAGTGGAATACAATTCAACTAACTGCTTGAGAGCAGGTAAAAATCTTGCTCTGCTTACCTAGTTTCAGAGAAAAACCTTTCCCCTTACTTTTTAACAAGTGAGTATTCCTCTCTAAACCACACGTGGTTGAGACCAGATTTCTGAAGGATTTCTGTTAAATTCTGGTTCTGCCGCTGGGATAGCTGATCTCGAAAGATCACCTTAATGTAGGGGACAACGTCATAGTTTGCTACAGTAAACCGCTCCCTGCCTTGCTGCTCGTTGCTGGGAAGTCATGCAAAGATGAGGTTTGCCTTGTCCCATCTGGGCTTGCAATCATACGGAATAGCTCAGTAGCCTGAATGTGATCAACTGAGCCTGTGAGAGCTTGGTATCGTCCTACTAAACTCTGGGAAATCCTCTAGTGCGGCAACTTCATTACGTCTGCGTGCTGGCGTTAAAATATGGCCCTCGCGTGTTTCCCCAGCCTGGTCTGGTATTTCGTGGTCAAAAAGCTTAATTGGCTCAATGTATTTATTCCCTTGCGTTTCTCTCTTGCAGCTGGCTCAGGAGGCTGAACCTGACCACTGCTGACTCGCAGGCAGAGGATTTTTACTGTTGACTTGACAAGTAGTTGACTTGACGACGGTTTAGATATGAAAGTCTCGGACTTGCTCCTCAGTGGTGGTCTGTCAGCCTGTGTAGGGACCTAGATGTGGAGGGAACAGAGTAACGCTCTGGAAGAATCACGATGTTGGTGCACCTCAGAGGTTTGTGATTAGAGAAGCCCAAGTCGGGGGCTGACAGCAGTCCTGGCTGATGAGTTTTCAAAACTCCCCTGGTGTGATCATATCGATGCCTGTGGAAATCAAGCTGGCACAGTCTGCCTTCAGGAGGACAGGGGTGATGGACCCCTGTGGGTTTGGGAGCCCTGTTTGGACCGTTTCTGGCAGCGTGTCATTAAGCATTCAACTGTTTGGTCCTGCGGGCGTTCTCCAAACTGACCATGATGGGGAGATCTGTTCTTACGGGTTTAGGAGGCATCAAACATCACGTGGCCATGTTTCCAGGGAAGCAAAATGCAATTCTTCTGAGTCCCAGCCATGTAATTACAGCAGTAATAATAGCTATCATTTTTGATGCCTCGGTGCCAAATGTAAAGGTTGTTAAGTTGTTTCTGTTACGTTTTCAGAGTAGTCTGTTCTGCTGCTTTTTCCCTATTTGTGCCTTATCTACGACTGAACAATTACCGGAAATGTGATGAGGACATCGTACGCAGAAAGTCATCCCCTTGTCTTTTTCCCAATGACTCTGAGGTGCGTGTGAGCGGCCGTTATCTCGGCTGCTAATCGATGAAGCTGGAGCTAATGTGCGAAGTGACCTTTGTGAAGAGAAAGGAGGTTTTGCCAATATTATACTTGTAGTTTGAGTCAACTTTTGCACTTTATCATATATTTGGTTGCTCCCTTGCTGACTTAGATTGCCATATCATTTAGTAGTGTATCAGCCAAGTGAAGAGATGCCCCAAATTTGTCTTGTATGTTAGTCGTGATGTTTTCTTTGGCCAGATATCATTAGTGTTACATGATGACCCTTGATCTTCATGATCTAAATTCCTTCTGTGCTCTCACCTGTTTGTGCTTCATTTAGTTTGAAGCTATTCCTGCATAACTGTACACTTCCCAGTTTGCTGAAGTCAATGGGATTTTTACCGCTGGAATTAGACCCAGTTTACAGCAGCCTGTGGGTAAGCTACGGTGGTTCTCCAGCACTTCCCTTCTCTACAGTTTTATAGTGTTTAGGAGTCTGATGGATGCAGCGCTCAATTATTTAGCATCTATCAAGCTTTTGCTTACAGCACCTAAACAAACACCAGTATTACCTACTTTTTTTCCGAATATATAAAATATAATTCTGCTACATTAATCCACAAACTTAAAATAAGCATATGCTGTTGCTTAACCAGACCTTTTAATGAAATGAGTTTTGAATTGAAATTTTAAGTATGCATGAAGACAGTAAGATACCATTTTCAGTGTTAAGATTTCAATAATGTATGGAATTAGCAGAGCTTTATTATATTTCTGTGCCTGCATGCCCTCCGTAGAGTAAAAGTTGTAATAAATATAAGTTCAAAGGTAAAATTTTATTGCTGCGCATGAGAGGAGAAAAAATAAATTAGAGTAATGTAATCATGCTCATATATGTTATGAATTTTGAACAGTGTCTATTAGAAAGTTTGTCAAAATGTGCTTAGCTTTGAAAATACAGATTAACGCTGAAGGTTTTAATATTGTTCTTCCTTATGTGCATATTCCTTGAGAATATAAGTGTAAAATATCTCCTGCCGAAAGCAATTGTCATAAAATGACACTTTCCCATTTTAATAGCTGAATAATCAGAACAGAAATATTTTCTAAGTTGCGGAGAGGTTATTGCTTTTTTCACGCAAAGAAATTTAGTGGTAGAAAACCAAATTTTATCCAGATATTCTCCAGTTTTTCTGTTTCAGTTCCCATATTTGAAAAGCGTGTCCAAATGCCTCCTGACAGTCTTGACACTTCAGGGTGTTTAAAAAGGGGATGGGGGGGGGTGTGTTCATTTGATTTCATTTACTGATTCTGTGTTTTCCTTTAATCTAGCAGCAAAGTTAAAATAGTAGTTCTCCAAGAGGAGCTGGAAAACCTGTTAGGGGATGACTGGTTGGTATCTGTCCAGGCCCTTTACAGTTCATACACCTTTGTTTCTGCTTTGGAGCAAATCAGGAGTAGGTCAGCGTGGGAGGGCAGCTGCTGGCACGGGTGCTTCTGAACTCTGCAAGCACCATTTGTCTGAACTGCCAACTCAGCACATGGTCTCGGCTTCAGCATCTCTGAGAAAGCCCCAGCTTGATGAAATTTTGACATCAAAGATAATTCCTTCTCCTGCGTTTTCTCCACTTACCATCCCTTTGCTTTGTCCTCTATCATCTTCCTCTCCTGTCTTTCTGTGAGCCCAGGGTGTACCCAGAGGACATTACCGAAGCGTGGGCAATGGCCTTTCTTAGTCTTTTTAATACAATCTTCAGGTTTTAGCTTCACCACTCTATTTGGAAAAGAATTGGAAGCTGTAGGTGCATATGCGCCTTATTTTGCTTTTAAGCGAGGGGTCAGTGTCTTGTTTAGTAACAACGGCCCAGCTCAGGTTGTGCCAGAGTCTGAACTCGACTGCCATGGCCAGACCCATCCGTATGTTCAAACTCTGGAAGGACGCGGTGGTGGAGGGTCAGTGTACCCCACTGAGCAGAGCCCTCCTGGGGACGCGGCGTTCACGTTCTGGTGGAGGCTGCTCTGCTGGCAACAGCCCGGATAAAGCCGGCCAACGCTGTGAGGATGCTTCGTCTTGGTGTGTAACATTCAAGCAGCTGTATCCATCTCCATCCGAGCCCTAGAGAAAGAGTGAATGTTTCATGGGAAATAGTTTCATCAGCCAGGAAAAAAGGAAGCGGAGCGTGCTGCCTTCTCTGGACCAGTAACGTTGGGAGCAAGCTTCAGGCAAAGCTGTGTCTCCAGGCTCCTGAGGAGTCATGCACATCAGTCTGTCTCTCATGCACTAGCAGATCTGTTTGTTGCCTTGTAATTGCAATACCCAAATACACAGTCCTGCGCTGCTTATGGGGAGAGTTTTCCACTTGGAAACCCTCCTTGGAAACCATGGTTTTTGTTTTTTCCCAGTAAAAAGTATAGTCACAGATGCCAGCTTTTAGATTTTTTTTTTTTTTTAATGGTTCTGAGACAATCTGAACTGTGAACAACAGGGGGAAACAGTGATAAAAAATTCCCCCACCCCATCCCCCACAGAACAACTGCAAACTTTATATAAACTTTCTGGAGACAGAAATACCAGTAAACATTTCTAAATAAGCCTTCCGCATTTTAGGTCATTGTAAGTGATTCCCGCTTTTAAATTCTTCTGTTGATGCCATTGTAGCCGAGCTGTAAGCAGGATGAGGCTGTTGTTACAATATAATCAGGGAACCAGTTCCAGAGGGTGGAGCCGTTTAGAGACCAAATGCACTTTAAATGGCACTAGAGGAATGATGCACTACCGACTGAAAATGTAGGCATCGTTATTAATGATGTAATTAAAGTTCCACCTCATGGGCAAAGTGGAAGCACACAGAAAATATTATTAATATTGTGTTTCCTACATTTGATTTATCCCCACTTTAAGTACTAAATGATCTATGCAAAATACAGTGGAAATTAAACAGTCCTTCTAAAATTCACAACTCTATTATGCAAAAATGGTTCAAGCATAGGTCAGGGTACATTAGCCAGAAGTAACTTAACCCATCTGAAAAATGTCTTAAGCAGTTCAGATGCATAGTTGATACTTGGCAAAACTTGTGTGTACACTAAGAGGTTTTAGTCAATACCCAAAGGTCATGGTTCACAATTTGCATTGCTTTTGTCAAGAACGGGTCTCAGTCATTCATTTAGACCCTTGACTGATGATCAGCTGTGTTACTGTGTGAATTTTCTTCCTTATTGCAATCTTTGAAAAGCTGCCGAATAGGACATCTTAATACCACTCTTCTGAGTTTTGTGGATCCGTTAGAGACAATATTGAAAAAGAAACTACCACTGTTAGTAGTAATAATAAAAATAGCCTGGAATTCAGTCCTGCAAATTCTGAACATTTCCTGACAGACTGTGGAAGCTCTCAGAGTTGCTTTGAGGGATTAGGCCAGACTCTGCATCTGAACTAGAACACATTTTTGTGTTAACTGCTTCTAAATGAGCACTTAGTTTTAAGTAGTTGGCATAAATCTAATTTTAATTTACTGTTTTCATTTTCTTTTGCACTGATCCTCTTTTTTGTAGAGATTCAATTGCAGACTTGGAGAAAGATGTTTTTCAAAGAGTCCAGATGGTATTTGCAATTATTTATTATCGTTAGCATTCACTGTATCTGAAAAGAAGACTTTTGCCAGCTTAGATAAACCTCATCTGCTGCACTATTGTTTACAATTTTTCAGTGTCTTATGTTAATACAAACTCACTTTGGGGCGATTTCTGGGGCTAGAAAAGGAGTCTCTTATTCCTCAATATATGGCAAATTGCTAACTTATTTTGGGAGTATTGCTTGGATAACAGTCAGTCATAGCCTTGATGGCTATGAGCAAGCCAGCACCGTATGTAATTCTTAAGAGTAGCATAATCGGAACAAAAATCATAATAATCAAACCAGTAGGTATAAATCATGGCACTTTTCCATGCGTGCACACACAACTTTTCCTTTTGGAGTCACTTACTGTGTGAGAGCACGATTACTGTAGTTTGCCGTTTGTAATATGTCCCTGATAATTTTTTTTTTGGAGTTTTGAGAGTGAAGATGGCACCTTAAGTCTGCAAAAATGGAATGTTTAGAAATTTATGGCTGTGATGCAGTGGGAATGAAATGCTACCTTTTTTATTCTGAATTAAAATGCCTGAATTCCTGCACTAAAATTGTTCTGCCCCACGGCACAGATACAGAAGTTGAAGTGGACTCTATACGCTATTGGAATAGACAAATCTACTCATAATTTTTTTTTCTTGAAGTTTTGGAAAGATATGTATATTTTATAGTATTTTAATACATTTGACTTATTTGTGTAATTGATTTCTACAATATTTTGTGTTGATTAGCATTTGGAACAAAGCAGTACAGAGAAGAAAATAGAGGGACACCTGTTTCAATTATACCACAGCAGCAATTTCAACAATAAATCTTAATTGCAATCAGTCTTGATCAACCCACCTGTGTAGATTCCCTCATTTACAATGAGGAGGGATAATGGAGAAAAAAGACAAAAGTGCGAAGAGAGAAAGCGGAAAAAAACCCGGAACACTAATATGGATTATGTTTAGATCTTATACTTTATGTTTTCAGATTGCTGTGCTATGTTAATTATTACAAACAGCAACCTGAATTTCTGTGCTCTTCTCCCGGAATACAGTGAATCCATGTTTACTTTCAAATGCCACATGAGCGATTTCTCTTAATTCAGGAGGAGTTGTGCAAACAGCCACAAGGTAGAATTAATTCTGCTTCAATGCCCAAGCCCAGCAGGTGAATGTGTAGCAAATTCCTTTAAATGACTATTTGTCTTTATGTGTGGGATAGGAAATACATCGGAGCCAATGTCTTACGTAGGTAACCTCATGCAGCTGTATTTTTTTTGTTTGAACCTTGAGACTGGTAGCGGCTGTGTAATGCTCCATAGAGGTACAGCGGGATGTTCTCTGCAGGCTCGGCAGCTGCTTGCTGACGTGCCTCCCCCGTGCTCGCTTTCTTGGAGCTTCCTTAGAGTCACAAACCGATTTTCTTATGTGCATTTACGTAAAGAGGGAAAACAGTTGTGGGTAAACAGTCCAAATTGCAGTAGAGGGTGTATAGGAAAGAAAAATACCACTTTTTTTTTTTTCATACTCTTCATCATCTTTTTTTCGTAACTTCTGTAATGATCACTTGGACATAGGTAAGGGACAGGATCGTGGCCAGTCATGCAGGGATTTGGGCAAGACTTCTGATTTTATGGTGACTTTGTAACACATTTCCAGACATACTGTTTCTTTTTCACATTTATTCTCATTCCCTCTGTCTGTTTTTCATACTTTTTCATCTTACTTTCCTTTTTCCTTATTCTCCAGAGTTGTTATTCCCTTTTTCTCCATTGTGCATTTTGTGGTTAAAAATGTTTTTTCTTTAATCTAATGCATTGTTTTTCATAGTTGCACTTTAGTTAAGTCTTTTGACTCAAATCCTCAATCATTCTCTTATCTATTTTTTTTTTTTTTTTTTCTGAGAATGATCCTGGTTGTATTTGTGTTTATTTCCTCTTTTCCATTGTGAATGGCTTGTTCTTCTTCGCTGCTTCATCTTTTGTCGTGATAGATCTTCACCTCCATTCATTCCTATTGCATTCCTCTTCTCCGCTATGGGCCTCTGATAATAGTGATGGACCACTGCAATTAGGTTTATTCCATACGCCACTGCTTTCCCTGACAAACTGACACCTCTCTTCTCCGATGTTCTTACCTGTTGACTGGCATTAAGAAAAGTCAACCAGGAGCCAGGGCTTTCAGTGAAGTGTGACATTGGTCTCCCGGTGACGACTGATCGCAGCAAGCCCTGGATGCTTTAAGGTATCTCTGAAGCTGGTTGTGCAACGTGGAAAAAAAGTCCGTGATGTTGGGATGAGATGAACATATTCAAAATGGTTATAAGAAATTTCTCCTCTTGTTGTAGTTTGATTGTTACTGCTTTTAAATGTAGCGTTGTTGTTAGCTGATGAGATGCCTAGGCCAAGATATTGTCAGCAGACAGCTTTCTCTGAACGCAGTTGCCGTTAGCAAACTGGCATACAGTCAGTAGGAGTTCTTCTGAATTTACTACTGTCTGCTGACGTCTTATTCTGTTACAGGCAAGTATTAATCAAAGTTTATTGTCATTCTTTTCTGAGATTTAAGTGGGACATAAAATTTTACGATATGTATAGTATTTTGGATGACAGCTTCATTATTTCCACTGAATAATTTGAAATGCTACAAGGAGAAATATTGATGTCAAACTGGTAATTGTCATTAAATATGCAGCATTTTTGCAGCAGTCATTTGTGCAAAAAATAAATTTTCTGAACTGGTAGGTAGCAATGCAGAACCATCTGAAATGCAATTCCTTCGTCTTGAGCCTTTCCCCACCATGGAGGTCACTCAAGGCTCCACACACGTGTGCAGACATGAAATCTTCAAAGTAATTTTTCAAGTTTTCCTTTTAAAAAATGAAGATGGTATAGTGGTGAATGTCAAAGTGAGGATACTCGGTTTGTTACTGAGTTGATCTTTCAGTTCCTGCTGCCTGATGGGATTTGTGGTTTTGCCGCATTGGTCGTATCCTGTCCAGCGGACATTCCCCACCCTGTAATACCTTTTTCCTGAGCCAGGAGGGACGTCTGTGGCAGGGGTAATTAAACTGTGTTACAGGGGACGAGTACACAGGTTGCTGGGAAGAATGAGAACGGTGCACCGGAGCTGTGATTTCTGCAAGGCCTTATGGAAAGTAGGCAGATGCAGCTTAATATTGAACTGATTCAGAAGGAAACATTCCTGTTGAGTCAGTGCTTCGCTGTGGAGTGCGTTGTTCAGGACTGTGGGAGTGGTTTCTCCTTCTAGAATGGAAAAGACAATAAGAAAAAAACCAAATAAGTTTCTGGAAAACACAAGCTCTTTCGTTCAAGCAGGGTTCTATGGCATCCGTTGTTTTGTTTCCCCTGTTGGGAAGAATTTAATTTGCTTTTAAGATAGATCAAATATTCCACTCAGAATTGTATTTCTCCATGTAGCTCCTTTGTTACCTTGTTAAAGAATTCAAATCAGGGACTGGTACATTAGGAAATGATCAACTTTATTAACAAATATATTTCCAAAAATGCCATGCTTGTCTTCTCTTTTGTAGTTATTACACTCTGACTTTGGAAGAAAATGGGTTCAGTCTTTCCTATATTGAAAATATTATCTGTTGAATGTATCTTGTGTATTTACCTTTAATCACTATACTATTCAAGTATGAGTCTATCAGGTAAAAAAAAGTCATTAGAGGCGGTCAGGATGTTTGCAATAAAACATTTTTAATAGAAAACTGTAACATTTTTCTTAGGAAAGCACACATCCAGCAAGGCTGAGAACAAAAACTCTGCTTAAAACAAGAAATAAAGAGTATGTGAGAGGGAACACTGTGGCTCCTGGGATGCTGGAGATGCCAGTTCATTTCTTACACTTGATGTAGATCCGAGGTTGGATCTTGTGTGTGATGGCTAAAAGGCACACACCTGCTTTCATTAGCAGTAGTTGCTTGTGGTTACCCTAAGGACAGAAAGCACTTCCGAGGTTCACCCCAGTCTGAGCCCCACTTAGCTTTCACCCATGTATCCTCAACATTAGGATGAAACTGTTCAATCATCCATTAGTCACCGTCCTAAGCAGTCCTCCGGTTACATCTCAGTAACAGCTGTGGACTCGTACTATTACAGCAGAAAAAATACTCTTTGGAGTAAACATAATTCCTTGAGACTAAC
Source organism: Phoenicopterus ruber ruber (assembly GCA_009819775.1). Lineage (NCBI taxonomy): Eukaryota > Metazoa > Chordata > Aves > Phoenicopteriformes > Phoenicopteridae > Phoenicopterus > Phoenicopterus ruber. Next base: position 36,854,613 of record CM020220.1, read on the forward strand.
TCTGGGCACTGGGACAGTGTCAAGGGAGAGGAAAAAAGATGAAATGAGCAAGTCCGTCGTATCTCAAGAGAGCCAACAAAGATAGTGGTGGTAACCTCTGGGTAGGTTGAATTGGATGGGCTGGATCCGGTCCAAGCTAACTAAAGGACCCCACAAAACCTAGGACTTTGTTGTTGTTGTTTTTCTTTCTTTGAAAACACCTTCTGTCTTTTGCCTTTACTGATGAACCATGTTCTCAGTTTATTCCAATGTCACAGCAAGTTGCAGACAGGAACCAGTTTCCCATCAAGAGGGCGCTGCTCCGGGCTCTGACCAGGAGAGACTGAGTCCCTGAATTGCCATCTGGGTTTAATTCCTCGTTATCGCATGATGAGCTTCAGAGCAATGTCGTGGGTTCTCATAAAATAAATCCTAACAGGGACCAAAGTTGTAGCTGTCGTGGTCAGTGCTGTCCCTTTCCCTGTTGTTCCGGAAGGAAAGATGGCTTTCACCAAGACTGGCATCCTTGGGCTGTGAGCCCCCACCCCGCTGCTCTGCAGGGCTGGTTTCAGATGCTATGTCTTGAGATTGAAACGCATACTTGGAGGGGAATTCATATTTCATTCAGATGCATAATTTTGGTGCTTAAAGGCATTAATCTTATTTAGAGAGGGAGAAAGCCTCCTCTAGAAAGATTATTCAGAATATCTGAGATAAGAATTACACCTTCAAGGTACTGGGTGGACAATTTGGAAGCTCTGGAGAATTTAATATTCCCTGTAAATCTGTGACAATGCATAAAGCACACTTCAGATGTATCCCGTACTAGTATTTTTCATAGAAAATGAAAGATTATTACCTCCCTTTGTAGTACACGGTAGTTTTCTGAGAACTCTCTGCCAGGCAGCTGGTACAGAAGAACATTTCCCTTCTGCAGTAATACAAGCCAGTAATTAAACCTGAACACAGCGAATAGAGCTATAAAGTAAATCAAAGTGAGTGTTGAATTGTACCTTCATGCACCGGGTGTTAAACTCTTTATAACAAAACTCAAAGCTTCCTTTCTTTACTGAGGAACCACGAATTGCGGCCTCTGTTTGCAGCATTACTGTTGCTGTCACCTGCTGTAAATCCAGTGTGAAAAGAAATCATGGAGGGAAGAAGTGGAAAGCTGGAAAGCTCAATTTGCTCCTTTGCCTCCCTTCCCCACAGGGTGGTCACTCAAGAATCTGTGACACCTGGGCTCATGGGTGGAGGAAGCCACACTAAAGGAGACCCAAGTGGTTTGAACCATCTTCCAAGTGGAGTGGCTTAGACTTTGTAAAGTGAGGTTAAATCAGTGGAAAGGGTTCCGTGGCTTTCAGCAAGCAGGGTTTTCTCTAATGCTTACACCTCTGGCACTACCGGATTGGTGGAAAAATTGGGCTAAATCCAGAATTTGGTGAACTTCATGGTGCTCCCTTTCCATAAAGTCCGTATATAATGAAGATAACTTGCTGCATGGATGGAGGGGCGGGGGGCACGCTTGCAGGGCCCGTGTCCCATCTCACCCCTTCTCGTTCAGAAGCCCGCCGCTGACTGTTCGCCAGCTTCCCCGCGAGTGTCAGTGGTGGGAGAGGAGGACAGATGTTTTACCCTACTTCACCACAGCATGTAATCTCTTGATGCTGCTGTACCATTGACTCCTAAAATCAAGCCTGCCCAGGATGCCCTCATGTTACCTGCTGCCATGCAGACAAGCTGTCAAAATGTTAGCAGGGATTTTGGCGCTAAAATGACTCAAGGAGACGCCTGGAATAAGGCTTACAGGTTTATTTGGGGGTTTTACATTGTTTTTGTCTAAAGATAGTTCTCAGCATTATGTGAGCATCCGAAGCAGCCGGGGTGATAGTGGGCTAGTCGAAGCAAATGGAGAATTAAGCTTGGTTTGCAGGGGTGCCAAACTCGGTACTGAAGGATGGGGGCTGTCTGTAGGGAGGGTGTTGGTCTCCATTTTCTTAGTGAGTAGACTTAAAATAGCAGTGCAAAGGCTGGGCATGTCGAGCCTTTCCTGATGGGCACAGATGAGTGCAAGGGAAAGGGAGTATAAAAATAAAGTATTTTTAAACGTATCTTGCAGTCTGATTGCCTGCTAGATTCTCCGTTACTTCTCATAATATGCTTGAAAAGTTTTATTTGTGCCTCGAGGGCGATGAGCCTGTCTTCATTTAGGGATGCAACTGCAGATAATACCGCCGTGCTATTGACAGCTTTACGCGCTCTCGCTAGCAGCCTGCCTCTCTTATTTACTCGCTTGTACATGTGTTGCCTTGCAAAAGCAGAACAGTTTCCTACCCCCCTAGTTATAATTGCATCCTGGGCTGCCTTGTTATGGAGCCCGTTCCTGTAGCATGAGGTGAAAGAGCCAGTTGTTGCCATTATAAATTCTAAGGTTTTTTTTTTTTCCTACGTATAATTGAGCCTGGATAGTAATTATGTTTTTTCGTAGGTTCATAATTAAAGAAACCTCGAAGGAGAGCTTTGTAACTATTATAAGGGCAAAAGAGGAGGTAACGTTCAGTGCGAGCTTGTTGTTTATAAACAGGTAGATTTGAGCTTCCAGAAATTTCAGATATGTAGCTGAAAATTCATGCGGGTCCAGAAACATTAAACAATAGAACAGTGTAACAAAGTCAGTCATGTGTGTTCATCACTTAAATTATATTTGTGAGACATTAGGTGTAATTCAGTATTAAGAGAGCTACATTTTATGAATTTTTATGAATTATGATGTCCTCTTAAATTCTATGTAATTACTAAAATTACTGGGCATTTCCTTTGTTATTTTAAAAATAAAATTATGTTTTATTTTGCTTTTTAAAAATGATAGTTCCATATGTTGGACTCCACATGACATCCCTCATGCGCTTTGTTTTGCTGCTCATTCTGCCAGCGGTTCTTTTGGTTGGTAGGTTTTCCCTCACGAGTCCCCAGTGTCCTACCTTCTTGCTGAAAGGGGTTTTGGAAAGATGGTTCTCATCAGGAGGTATGCTTTCGTCCGGGTCCCTTGGTTCATCCCCAACAGAAAGTATTTCTCCCTCAGATGGGAGTGGTCCAACAGACGCATAATTTTGGATCTCCTAGTTTTTGGGTGAGAAGCAGAGTCAGAAATAATAGTGGTTCATTCTGGTGAGGTTGCAGGAGAAGGACCAAAACATCTATTGGACACTCCTCTGGCCTGCAGGCAAAAGAAAACTGCCTTCTGTGGGGACCTGCACAATTTGTGTTGTGGAAAATAGGTTCTGTAGGTGGAGATTGCTGGAAAATATGGGGCAATTGTTATCAGTTCTGTTGATAATTGATATTACAGCTTTCTATTGATTGAATTACCTCGTTCCTCGTGCTTGCCTGCTTTACAAAGTGGACTGCAAACAAGATGTCACACAGGAAACTTGAAAAGCATTTTTTTCTTTTTTGCTTTTCTGAAGAAATACTGAAGTGAGTTGTTCAAGTATTACACTTTCAAGCCTGAAGCCAAACCACATGCTCTTCCTCCGTGGGCAGGCAGACGTTTGACATAAAGTTAGTCTGTTTGATGCAGACCATGGATATTGAACCAAACTGAGCCTTCCTCTGTGTCTTGTTTTGTTTGCTCCAGGTGAAGAAGTACCACATCACCTCTGCTCAGACCTTCCCCGTCCTGAAGTTGTGGCTTGTGAAATCCCTTGTGCAACGGACTGTGTCATCAGTGAGTGGTCCCCGTGGTCCCCGTGTTCCCACTCATGCTCCAGTAAAAATGCTGAGGGCAGTCAAAGCAGGAGTAGGTCCATCTTGGCCCTTCCAGCCGAGGGTGAGTGGTAAACATTTTGCATTAATCACTGTTTGTTCGTTTAATGAGTTGACTTGCATTCCTCAGCCAAACTGTGTTTAGATCAGAGCTAATCCTAATACTGTAGCGACGAGGAATAATACTTAATAGGACAAGGGGTAATGGGTTCAAACTGAAAGAGGAGAGATTTAGATTAGATATTAGGAAGAAATTCTTCACCATGGGGTTGGTGAGGCACTGGAACAGGTTGCCCAGAGAAGCTGTGGATGCCCCATCCCTGGAAGTGTTCAAGGCCAGGTTGGATGGGCCTTTGAGCAACCTGGTCTAGTGGAAGGTGTCCCTGCCCATGGCAGGGGGGTTGGAACGAGATGACCTTTAAAGGTCCCTTCCAACCCAAACCATTCTATGATTAATATTTGTCTGTACTTCATGCCTAGTGACTAAAAGATCTTTATGGGCTTGAGTTAATGCATGTGTCACTTAGAGAAATTCTGTCACAGTTCAAAATTACTTACTTCAGCCTATGAATTATTGTCTATTGAGGGCCAGTCTGGGTGTGAATTTACTTCAGGAGAAATACGTCCTATACTAATGAAATTGCTGCATGACACAAACTGATCATGCGATTGTCTTTATATAGGAACATGTTAGTACCAATATAGAAAAGAACAGTGAGCTGTGAAAAATGAGGAAATAGAAAAGGACCTGTTTATTTTATTAATGCAGACCTAGAATGTATTGACCTTCTTGTTTTTCTGTTGTAGTAAGCAAATAGCTCTTGATGAATATATGTAATTTCCTCTGGATCTTCATGGAGGCATCATGTATCTGGATTTTTACATATCAACATCAGTGATACAATTATTTACACAAACTATTTCATATTAGAAGTCTAGTCGTCTAACTACAGTTACACATATGGTAATTCATTTATGTGTTGGTTTATGACACAGGATTTGTATCACACCAAGTGCATAAAAATTCATAAAATGTGAACAAGTCTAACAGACTAAAACCTTGTTGACACAACAAAAATATCTACTTTTGTCAGCACTATGTGCAGCTAATGCAGCAGCAAAATGCTTTTAGATGCAAATCTAGTCTAGGACAAGCTCTGTTAAGTGCTATTTTGTAAATTATCATTAAAGCCACCCACTGTTTCTGGGGCAATGTAAGGACCATTCTGTGATTCTGTGGCTTGATCTTGCAAACCCTTACTCATGTGAATGGTCTGTAGTCACATAAACATCCTTATAAGCACTTGCAAAGAAAATTGGGATGCTTCAGGATGAAAACTGCAATATAATTGTCAGTTGAATGGTAACTACTACCAAAAAAGTCTATGAGCTAGAGAATAATTAAAATGAAAAATACAGTTGGCTTCATATTTTCCATGGAAGTAATGAAATGCAAATAACAGATAAACATGGAATTATGAAATTGAAGTGTTGAAGAAGTGAATTCTGGAAGTACATAAGCTCAGTCATCTCAACCTGAAACACACTAAACTAAAAATGATGTGCTTTGAACTGAATACTTCTAAGTTTCTCAGGAAGGAATAATTAACTATTAAAATCAAACGCCCCAGCTTTTTCTGCACATCTTTAGCAATGCCTATAATGGTTTGCTATGCAGAGTCACACATCTATATACAGATAAATAGTGATTGATTTGAATTTGTGGAGAGTGGAAGTGGATTTAACACCATTAGAACTGCAATACTGAGGCGATGTTATGTTACCTGCTTTCTCTGATACTTTCACACTCAGCTCACAGCTGATCCACCAACTTCTGCAGAGCTCTGGTACCTTTGCAAGTGACATTTCATTTGTTCTCTGTCAACTGAGGGAATGTTAGCCGTGGCTCTGCTGTCTGAGGACTTCTGGGTGCCATGCCGCAGGCTGACGGCAGTTCAAACCCTTGGGTCTTTTTCTCCAAGTTGTTCACCAGCTCCCAGAACATGATAACCAGGAGGCTGTTGATGAAACTAGAGGGGCTTGGTTTAAATCAGGTTTTAAAAGATAGTTCTTTACACAGCAAACTTGTGAAACTTGGTGCAAGAGGAGATTGGGGAGGCAGGCAGTCTCAGCGGGTTTAAAATGGATTAGAGGAACTGATGAACAACAGGCCCATTAAAAGTCCATAAATAGCTACTAGAACAGCTAGGCAGTGGTGCGCTGTTCTGCTTTCCTTGTACAAAAGTTGTCAATGAACTGCAGAAAGTGGCCAGGCTCTTGTGCTTGTGCTAAACAGCGTCTCCAGCTTTCGGTTTTGCAGACAGACTGCTAGGTTGGATGGACCATGTGGCATTTCGTACGTTCGTAAGTTAAAACTGCCTCGTTATTACTCTCCCTTGTTCAGGAGAGCTTCCTTGCCATGGATATTCTTGAAAAAAACACCTTAGTTTTTCCCTGGGAAGCTCAAAATTTGAGTTAGATCTTTTCTTTTCTTTTTTTTTCTAATGGACTAGGCATTTTGCCATTTGCTTGTTACATTTTTTTTTTTTTTTTTTGCATGTGCTCAAACACGCAAGAGCAATAACTAGTTTGCATTTTTCCTGCCGAGTCGAAATCTTCAGGAAAGTATTTTCTGGGGCATTTTCTACTCCATCATCATACTAAACGTTTCTGAGGCTGAACGCTATGTGGAACAGTCCATTTTCATTAAAAGACAAATGGTAATGTGACATGATTATCCAAATCAGCGTGCTAAGAAATTTCTATCCCTCTCTCTCTTTTCTCAGTGCTATTCATTGTGGCCCTTTGGGATCATACCTTCTCTGGGAAGGCTCAGTCCTGCAGGGCGATAGGCATCCCTTCGAGGAGCAGTCTGCCTTCATCTCCGGTTGATTTTAGTAGGGCGTAAAGATGCTCGGAACCTTGTGGTATCTGGCCCCAACACTTCAGTTCTTTCAAAACCTGTAGCACTTTTGCCGTGTCACATGTTGCCAGATTCTCCCTCCTGGTAGAGAATGGTTTTGATTTTAGTAATTTTTACTTCTTTCTTCCTAAAATGACGGTGCTTACTGTTACAATTTCACTGCATTACTCCTTAGCTTTTGAGCTACGAACATCTGCTGCTTTTATGGGATAAATTCAGGCTGCTGGCTAGAGTGTTAAAGCTTCTGGGGAGGCTGTTCAAGCTCCTGTACTTTGTGGATTTACTACAAGTTGTTGACAAAGTGCAGTAGCTTAGCAAAATCTTTGGACACCAATTCGAAGGATGCTGCTTCAGAAAAGTAAAGGCTTCATACTCAAAACCCATCTTTCAAGTTTTCCCCCCTTGATTTGCAGATGCAGGTATCGTTTGATACGTTCTTCCGTCAGTACGGTTCAGCACCCGCTACAGCTCAGCTCCTTAAGGCAACGCGTGAATAGAGTCTGAATATTAGAAAGAGAAGTTCCTCTTTGGGAAATTAGCAAGGAGAATGAACATAAAAATAATGCTTAATTTGTCTTTAAACCTAATTGCATGTTTGCTGAGTGATACTGGCATTTAAATGGAATCAACTTGGCTGTGTGTAGGAGTATCAATAAGGTAACTCAGAAATATACTTTGCCTATTTCCGTTTCCATTATGCGTTGGAATACAATTTTATGCAAGGCTAGTTTAATGGGGAAACAATATTTTAGAAGGTTGTTATTGCAGCCATAAAGGTCAACAGCTTTATTTAAGCTTTATTTATTTATTTTTTTTTAATGGGGAGGATGGGGTGGAAAGAAAGATGTTGCGCAAACCTAACACTTTTGCTTGTTTTTCCATGACTTCCTTTTGCCACATGCAATAAGATGAAATACGGTGTTCGCTTGACTCTTTTCAGGTGGAAAAGCCTGTCCTCCTGACCGAGCCCTGCAGGAGCACCGTGCCTGTAACGATCACCCGTGTGCCCATTTCTTCTGGGAAACTTCTCCCTGGAGCTCTTGCTCTGAAGACGTGCTGGTAACTGCTCTCAATGCAACCATGAATTGGGGCGGAGAAGCCACCTGTGGAGTGGGCGTGCAGACAAGGAAAGTTTTCTGCATGAAGAGCAGTTCTGGCCAGGTCACACCTAAAAGGTATTTAAAGAAAAGGTTATTAGTGATTATTTGTAGTTACAATACGTGACATATGAAGGCGTTTTCAGCTAGCGTAGGGAATCTGTAGCTTTGAAAATAATTCCATTTTAGGACTAATTCTCCAGCTACTACTCCATCACTACTATGAAAGGGATACTAATATGTAACAAAAATGAAAAGCTAGCCCAGTTTTAATTTTCTGTGTAACTCCAAGCAAAATGCATGTTTTGAGTGGTGTAGATTTTTTGCTGTACCTCTTCTATTACTCTAATTTACAGTTTTCTGTAAATATTTTTCCTGAAGGACAGGTGTGAGGAAAATACAAAGTACATCTGAATATAACATTCATCAATACATTCTTAACAATGCTCTAATAAAATAGAAAAAGTAAATAGAGTTTGCATTATATTTACACCACAAAAGGGCAGAACCATATGTGTGATCTATATTGTTCAGTTGATTTATGTAGCTTCTATAATGTGATACCAACATGACAAAATTATGTATTCTGCAGGACAAATATTCTGAATTTTGCTTTGCTTTACTAAATGAGGAAAATAAGTAGCACAGATGTTTTCCCTAATATAAAAAATCAAGACATTGCTAATTATTTTTTGCACTGTTAATGAGTCTAGAGACTTGCAACCAAGTTTCATTTCTTATTGTAGCTCTCAGAACAACCCTGTTTGTATAAGCAGACTGTGTTGATTTCAGTAAAGTTAATTAAAATTCTTGAGGTTAATGAGATTAATTAAATAAAAGAAAGAAATCTAGTATTCATTTATATCTAGAATCCATTGATATGCTGCAACTTTACCTAATTAAACATATTGTTTATAGACCTATATAATGTCTAAAGTAGTTGTTTGCCCCCTCCACTTTTGAGATAGTGTAAGGGGAAATGGAGCTGAAGGGGGTAAGTAAATACTTCAGTGAAGCGTGTGAAGGGAAAACAGAGTTGTTGGTGGAGAAATGCTGCCAAAAGAAGAGAAATTTGTGTTCTGAGGACACTAGAAAGGGGCTCTCCTTGGCTTTGGTGTGGTAGCTTCAGTGCCGTGGCATTCCTCGTGTGATGGAAGTGGCTGGAGCAGAAAGGACTGCTGAGTCCTTAAAAGAGCGATTTCAATAAGAAATGGTTTCTTTTGCTGCTGCTCTGCGTATTGTTCTTATGGTGATAGTCATCTTAAAAATAAAAACCTTAGACCTCTAGAAGCCTTTAGGAAGATGGTTCTAAGTGAAGGAATAAAACATCCGTGTTTCAGAATTAAATAGGACCTTGTTTTTCCTGATTTCATGAAGAAAAATTACACCATATCCAAAGCAGGTGCAAGGCACAGAAAGCTGCATAAAACTAAAATTTTTGCAGAAAAATATTTCAAAATCTTCTTTTAGATAACAGGAATCTGCCCTCTAGGATAATCATGCTTAATGAGAAGACACGTCTCTTTATATTTATTTTATTTTAAATTATACCTCTAAGTATCTTATTACTATCTCAGTAACAGAATCATGACTTTAAGATTTATTTTCTTTCCTAGTAGAGTTTAGTGGCATATTCCTCTTTCAAATGGGTTAATTTTGGGTTGCATGTATTACTAAGTATTTTTGAGTGATCTCTCTACTAGAAATTAATAAAAATTAAAAAAGAGTAATTCTATTTCTACTCCCCCACTTGAAATGCAAGATGTGCCTGATCCCAGAAAATTGTCCCTTTTCTACCCTTTGAATTTTGAAATATTAACTATCTGTGTCTGAAACTTTTGTTAGAATATGCATGGTATATTGTTCACTTAGGAGTTAAAAATGAATTGAAAAAATCACAAAGTTCTTCTTACTATAATATGTTGTACGACTTTTCAAATAACAATTGAGGCCTTAATCAAAGATCACTTTAAGCTGCTTTTGTGTTTCCTATGGGTTGAAATTGGAGGAATATCACATCAGTCCTTACACACAGTTGCAAGTGGTTTGAGCGCTGGTGCACATTGTGTTAAAACAGGGCTACTTTATAAACACAACTACTCACTTTCCTTGCTAATAAATATATCTGTTTTACTTCAGTAAGCTTTATATTTTAGGCATCAGAGAGAGTTACATTTAGCCTGTAGTCATCAAGCCAAGCTCCACATTTTTTTAAATTTTTTTATTTTTTTATTTTTATTTAATCTTTGAAGTGTACTAAATTCAGTTGGGTTGCATGAGTGCAAAAGAGAAGAAAAATGAAGCTCGTTGTGAGCAGGAGCCTTATCTTTGGTATGGCAGTATGCTCACAGCCCTGTGAGAGTCTTAGGAGTAAAACATTTCCCCGCAGTTATAATTTTTTATTATATTTTTATATTTTATTATATTTGTTATTATATTTTGTCTTTGTGTTTGGATCGATAGATGTCCAGAGTCCATCAGACCTGAGACCGTGCGGCCATGTCTCCTCCTCTGCAAGAAAGACTGCGTTGTTACGCCTTTCAGTGAGTGGACTCGCTGCCCAACAGCATGTCAGCCTGGTAAGCCTTTAAGAGGAGGACGCAATTTGGGGCAAAATTAGAGAATTGGCCTAGAAACGTGTGGTAGTTGTAGTTCATGTCAGTCTAATAATTTTTAGGGCACTCATCTGAATGAGTTTTGGACTTGGGGGATTGTTGACACTGATGTTGTTAAGGGAGGTGGGATCCTCATGAGCAGACTTGCAGATGTAAGTTCTCTTTAGCTGGAATAAATTCCTTCTGGGCTTCTGCCTTCAAAGTCAAAAGTCCAAGGCCTCATCATTGTATGGCTATACATGGAATTGCTACATTATATGAAATTTATTTCTCTTGACCAACCTAGATGTACGTACAGGCTTGTGCAAATAACTCCTGTGCTTCATTTATTCAATTTATTCATCAATGACCTGGATGAAGGGACAGAGCGTACCCTCAGCAAGTTTGCTGATGATACGAAACTGGGAGGACTGGCTGATACACTGGAAGGCTGTGCTGCCATTCAGCGAGACCTAGACAGGCTGGAGTGTTGGGCAGAGAGGAACCTCATGAGGTTCAACAGGGGCAAGTGCAGGGTCCTGCACCTGGGGAGGAACAACCCGATGCACTGATACAGGTTAGGGGTGACCTCCTGGAAAGCAGCTCTGTGGAGAAGGACCTGGGAATCCTGGTAGATAACAAACTCCCCATGAGCCAGCAATGTGCCCTTGCGGCCAGGAAGGGCAACGGCATCCTGGGGTGCATTAAGAAGAGTGTGGCCAGCAGGTCGAGGGAGGTTCTCCTCCCCCTCTACTCTGCCCTAGTGAGGCCCCATCTGGAGTCCTGCGTCCAGTTCTGGGCTCCCCAGTTCAAGAAAGATGAGGAGCTACTGGAGAGAGTCCAGCAGAGGCTACAAAGATGATGAGGGGACTGGAGCATCTCTCCTGTGGGGAAAGGCTGAGGGAGCTGGGGCTGTTCAGCCTGAGGAAGAGAAGACTGAGAGGGGACCTCATCAACGCTTAGCAATATCTCAAGGGCGGGTGTCAAGAGGATGGGGCCAGGCTCTTTTCAGTGGTGCCCAGCGACAGGACAAGGGGCAACGGGCACAAACTGGAACACGGGAAGTTCCGCCTGAACATGAGGAAAAACTTCTTCCCTGTGAGGTGCCAGAGCCCTGGTACAGGCTGCCCAGGGAGGGTGTGGAGTCTCCTTCTCTGGAGAGATTCCAACCCGCCTGGACGCGGCCCTGTGCAGCCTGTGCTGGGTGACCCTGCTCTGTCAGGGGTTGGGCTGGATGATCTCCAGAGGTCCCTTCCAGCCCCCACCATTCTGTGATTCTGTGATTCATGGTTTTTCAAGGACCATACATTTTTTTGATCTAGTTGGTTAGCTTTTGTACACTAGGTAGTTAGCAAAGTTTCTTTATAATGATCTAGTGTTGGGTTTTGTGACAAATTTGTGTGTTTCATTAATTGTTCAGGTGAAAGCTGCCTTAGTTACCAGAATATTTCATTTTTGTTGCTGGCTTCCTTGCCCTTCAAAGATTCTCAGTGGGTGCTCTAGCATAGTCTTTGTTAGATTTTATAGGAAAATGAGTTGCTTTCTAAAACAGTGAATCCTGTTTTAATTAGCAATTTATTTTTAGACTTTAAATGAGCTGCCTATGAAGCAGTAGAATAAATTACCTGGTAAATTACTTTGTTTATTAAATAATAGTCTACAATTAAAATGAGAAGAAATTAATTATTTAACCTCCTTGGCAGTGTTATCACTTTAATATAATTCTAAATTAAAACTTCTTAGATGGGGGAGTTTGCTTTTTGCTAGATCTGTTATTGATATGGTTGCATTGCAAGATTATTTTTTTTTAATTTGCATTGCGCAATTAAAACCTCAGCACGATAATGAAATTTCAAAACCACTATACGTATGTCAGTTGTTAGGGATTTTGGTTTTTTTACAGAAAAGTTGTATTTAATGAAAACAATATACAGATGGTGAATTACTAAGCACATGAAGCACGAACAGGTATTGCTTGGCAGATTTAAAATTAAATGTGTACCGGCATAAGATCAGAGCTTAGACAAACATGCAGGCACTAAATCAGGTTTACACAGAACTTTACCAGTTAAGCTGTTTGTAGTTTATCTGAGAAAATGCATCCAACTTTACTATCTAACAATAAAAAAGCTGACATTTTCCCTACATTTAAATGTCATCAGACAACAGACTGTCTTCTGGCGAAGGATTATCTCATACCTCAGAAGCGTAGACAGCGGTGAACTTGGGGCAATAACAGATGGACGGAGAACATAATTCACAAAAGAAGTGCAATTGAATCCAAACACCTGTTGGTGAGGCAGGAACAGGGAGGTTGTTGCAAGTTATTGATTCTCTGCCATTTCAGATACTTAAAGGTGACAACTGTCTACCGCAGTCTCCTATAATATATCTGTTCTAATGGGTCTTTGAGGATGAATCGAAACAAGAATCAAAGAATCAATACGGAGGTTTCAGAGTATGAAATGGTTTGAATGAGCAGCATGTAGACTTTCCTCTGTCGCCTCGATAACGGGTGGTGAAGGTGTCCTGGGGAGGTAACTGCTTTCAGCATGGGTGATGTGCTCTCGGGTCTGTCAGCATAGATTTAAAATGGGGAGATTAAAAAAACCCAAACACCTGGCAATAAATAACATTTTTTGTCTCAATCCTGAAAATAGATGGTACCTGTAAGTACCTCTCCTCTTCTGGGCACTGGTTGTCCAGAGGGAAGGTTAGAAATATCACTGTTGCTTAATTCTCTAAACAAGTTTACATGAAATGTTAGGTAGTAACTGTCCTATTTATTTCCCCATGCCTTAAATCAGATTTGAAACGAGATGGAGTAAAAGCGGATGAAATGCATGGCGTGCCACGAGAGAAGCAATTCCAGTGACCTTTCCCTTGTGCCAGACAGTTTCTGTCAAGGATCTGCCACTTTCAGTTCTCATAAACAAACACCCAACCAGAGTTGGTCAAAATTAAAGACTTATCCCTTCAAAAGCTCTTATCTGCGCAGGAATACTGAAGACAGCTCTGGTTTTGGTGACGAAAATCTTGGAGAGGCTGTCCTTGTTATTTGTGTGCTCAGTGTCTTGTGTTGACCAGACTCTTCCTTTCCCTCTGGTCTTGAGCAAAGAGCATGAAGCTGAATGTTTCCTGTAAAAGCTGGACCAGATAGAGCAGACTTTGCAGTAGCGAACAAGGATTTTTGTCCCTCGCCTGAGAATAGTGATGCACCTTTGTGAGCCCTGGGCAGGGTACTGCGGGGACCCTGGGGGTCAAATGCAGAGGAAGGAAAGAGGCAAGAGCGAGGGAGGAATGAGAAGAGTGGATTGATAGGAGGAGCTGTATGGGTGTGTATAAGGAGAGGGAGACTGATGGAACAGGGAGGTGGGAGTAGAAGCAGAGGTAAGGCACCCCCAGAATTCTCAAACAGCATTATCTGAGTTGCAAAGTCAAGGACACAGAAGTTATGATTCTCTTGAGATCCTGAGACTTGATTTTTTTCAGGAGGGCAAGCAGTCATAGCCATACTTGAAATCAGCTGAAGTTCCGCTTTAAAAGGACAGTCCTACATAATGCTAATACTCTGGAAAATCAGGCTATAGCAATTTTAAATGAGATATAAAAATTATGTTCATTAACATTTGTAAGGAATGCTGTAGAGAAGCCAGTGAGGAAATTCAATTTTGAAAATGGGGTTTGAGTAATGTGCAATAAATGTTGAGGATAATTTAGTTTCTTGAGGTGGAGAAAATTACTCCGGGAAGCTCATTTAGATTTGGTACTGATTAATAGGAAGGAAATGGCTGAGATTCTAATGGTGGTAGATAATTTGAATGAAAATCATCACAAAGTGATAGAGTTCACGATTCTTAGGAGAAGGGAAGGATGGCAATATCAGCAAGACATTTGAAAAAAAGACAGACTTCAACAGTCTGAGAGAATTGGTAGCTACACCTCTTGGGAACATGTTCTATGCAGTCAGGAGTGTAGATGACCTGGAAGCTACCAAGAAAGACTGTATGAAGGGCTGAAGCTCTACTGGACTCTAGCACAGGGGAACAAGGCACGTGTAGGGCTGTGTATGGGAAATGTGCAATTCCTGCCATTGTTTCCTGTCTGCAGCTGGGAAAGGAGTGGACTAAAGAATAAGTATTTCTGTATAGTAGATGTTCCTGTGTCAGTAGGGCTGTGTGAATAGAGAAGGAAGTAATAAAGTAATGCCAGAGCATCTAGTGACTGTCTTCTGGGTGGGAAATTGCTAAGTCCTAAGGAACTAACTAAAACTCAGTAATACCAAGACAAACCAAACCAACCAACCAACCAAAACCCTCCCTCTCATCCCCATGCCCAAAAAGAAAGGTCAAGGAAATTGTAGATTACTCATCCTAACTTTGTTATGTAGAAAAACACAAGAACAATTCATTACTCAAGATACAAACATTTCAAAAAACAGATTCTGATAAGCTGGCCAGTATGGATTTATTGACAACAGATAGTGCCCAATGAATTTAATCTCCATTTTTTGACAGCATAGCTGCTCTAATTAAGGGAAGTGGTAGATTTTTGACACGTTAAACTTTTGTCAGGAAGCTGAGGAACAGTGACTTGAATTAAATCACTGTTAAATGGGTACTCAGCTGCTTGAAAAATCTCACAGTGGATGTCACTGTGAAAAGAATCTGTCTGTCTCCTTTACTACCTGCCATCAGGTATTGATACACATTGATAAGATCCTGTGAGCTTTCTCCTCTCCAGGCTGAAGAGTCCCAGCTTTCCTGGTCTCTTCTTGTGTGTCAAATGCTCCAGTCCCTAAACAGTCTTTGTGGCTGTTTACTGGACTCACTCCAGTATGCCCATGTCCTCCTCCTCTTGGGGAGCCCAGAACTGAACATGGCACCCAGATGTCTCACCAGTGCTGACAAGAAGGAAAGGATCACCTCCCTCAACCTGCTGGTGATGCTCTTCCTAAGGCAGCCCAGGATGCTGTGGCCCTTCTTCGCTGCAAGGGCACATTGCTGCCTCACGGTCAGCTTGTCCATCAGGACTCCCATGTCCTCTGCAAAGCTGCTTTGGCTAATAGATGTCCACTGCTCATGATCAAACTGGAACACAAGCCAAGGAGAGTCCCACAGAAAACTCTTCGTGTCCGAATTCTATGGGATATTTGTCTGAGCAGCTTGCATGCTTGAATAATAACATTAGTGGATGGTGCAGAGCTGAAAGAGGTAGCAAACTCAATAGAGGATATATTATGTCATATTGAAATAATTGGGAAATTTCTCAAAATGTGACTTGGGAAGGAAAAATTGATTGCACAAAGAATGGGAAGTAAAGACATCGGCACTGTCTCAGGCACCTCTGGAGATACAATGGACTACAAAATGAATGAAAGTCAACGATTTGAAATGCTAAAACTCATATTGGACTTGTCAAACTCATGGGCATGTTGTATGTAAAACACCAAAGTTTGGTGTTACTGTACTGTGCACTGGTGAGGCTGCAGGTGGGATTCCTTGGGCACAGTGGTGTAAGAAAGTGAGTGACGAGAGGTAATTGAATAGGACCTATGAAGAACTGGGTTTCCTTAGTTTAGAGAGAGGAAGACTTAGAGTGGATGCGAGCCCTTGAAATTTCATAAAGGTTATGCATCAGATGATAGGGATAAACTGGGTTTTTTTTACATCTAGTGCACAGAAGATAAAAAAGGTTTAGCTTAATTTACAGGAGCAATGACTTGGGCTAGATTTTAAGAAAAGGCTCTCTGTGAGGCTTTACAAGTACTGAATCAGGCACCTGAAAGGAGACTGTGGGAAGCTGCAGAGCTGCTTCAGGGTAGTGGCTGTTAAAGAAGCAGGAGGGGGATCACCCTGGAGCACTGATCCTGCCTCAGGGTAGCATCTGGGGTGAGCAACCTCCTGCCAGGTCCAAAATCCCTTGGCGGTGATCTCTCAGTGATAGCACGTGTTCGAGTGAAGGCTTTTATAATTTGATATTTTTAGAGCCAACCATTTTTACTGGATCTGTACTTGTACTTTGTGTTCATGGTGTGACTTCCCCGAAGTTTTCCTTCTACTCTAATGCACTGTAATCTTCCTACTGCAGCTTTGGCCTTACCTTGAGCTGGAAAAATAATACTCATAAGTGGGCTAATTTACAGACCACTTTCCTCTCTTGGACAAGTCTGATGAAGTCCATTATTAAAAGACGTTTACCTGGTCTGGAATCCTTTGTGGAGTTCTGCTGAGATGCCTTTTCAGTTTGCTAGTGTCTGTTTTTGAAGTGTGACTGCAGTACCCAAAGAAATACTAATGCCATACACAGCAGTTAAACCAGCTCTCAGTTCGTACTTACCACTTACACAGCCAAGGATTGTATTTGTTTTACCTATAGGGGTATATAGATAAATCTTATTCTTGTCATTTGTGCTGCATTCTGTACTGTAGATTTTGTGAACTGTGTTTCCAGGTGGATTGATCTTGCATCGACTCAGGTTAAGTAGAGAGTTAGCCTCTGTTGGTTGCAATGGTTTTCCTATCAGAAGCTATCTTCTATAATTTCTAGACCTGTAAAGATGGGTTAGTGGTAACAGCCTGAGACCACCAGAATGTGTTTTCAGAAACAAAATCTTCCATTATGATAGTTTAGTTTTTTTGGTTTTTATTCTTTTCTCCTGTTCAGGTGTTTAAGTATTTGCTCATACTTATTTTCTTGTCTGATTTGATGTTCTGTTAAATAGACATTTTTTGATGCATCTCTTAGGCTGTTGATTTATCATCCTGCCAGGTGCTGTTCTGCTGAACTGCTGGTCATTTTAAAGCAAGTAATGGTAGCTTTTGCTCTGACATACCATTCCTTCCCTTCTTTGGGTAGCGCCAGAGTGCTCATGATTTCAAAATATAAATGAAATGCAAAGCATGTTTTTAACCAAGACAGCTAGATCACTAACTCAGGGTGCCAACTGTGTCTGGAAGACAATTTTTTTCTTTATTTTACAGGTAATGCCACTGCAGTTAAGCAGTCCCGGTATAGGATTATCGTTCAAGATGCTGCCAATGGGGGACAGGCATGTCCGGACACCTTGTATGAGGAAAGAGAATGTGAAGATATTCCTATCTGTCCAGTATATAGGTAAAAAGTGTTAGCTTGGAGTCAGTCTCTTGCTCGTGGGTGTCCACTTCTCTAGAAATGACTCATGTGCGATTGTCCTGCACAGTTTTCACCAGAAAACCACATAATACTGGAAAATGTAGACTTGTAAACAAATAATATACCTTGCAAAATGTGTAAGAGTTCAAATTGGAGATTTCAGTAGATCTGGCATCATCAGAGCAATCACCCATAGACACAGCTCCTAGAAATGGTAACCTCAGGGTTCGATGTGTTTAAGGAAGCTATTACTGGGAGCTCCCCCCTCAGTGTATCTAAAAATCAATGTAAGCTATTTTGGGACCACAAGCACTCAACTGCCTTAATCATAATTGTATGCTTGTTGCAGAAACTCTTGTCTTTTCCCCTGATGCTCTCACTCCAGTGAATAATATGCACTTTAAAAAATTCTGATTAGACAAATAGTACAACAGGGCAATTACTCACCACTCTTCATTAAAATTCTGTGACCATCTGTTATACAATATTAGTAAATAGAAAAGCATTGTGTCTTTGCATACAAATCCCCAGCCCACTCATCCTGTAGGACACGGTCTCAGAGCGGAGCGGGGAGCTGAAGGCGGTGCCAAAGCAGGAGTCTCGCCACTCAGCTCTGCCTGGCTCCGTACCGCATGGCACTACGGAAGGCTGCTTTCTCGTGCCCTTGGCTGGCACACATCCCAGCGTAGAAAGCAGATTGGGAACAGCATCGGTTGTATGAGGACAGGCTTGCAAGAGGAGAGCCTGGTTTCAAAGCCCGCTGAAGATGTTTCCTGTGTATTTTCTGTAACTTTGGACTGTGCCCTACAAAAATGAGCAAGGGAAACTGTTGGAGGATGATGTGGCTTTCTAGAGGGTGAACCTTCCATCTGAATTTCAGTTCACAATGCTTATTTCAGGAGTAATTACAGCTTTTTGGCTCTATTTTTTCCTTAGGTCTCCACAGTATATCATCATTCGTAACTGAAGTTTTTGCCTGAACATGTTAACTGTTTTCCAGTTTTAACCACTGAATTGTTAGCCTTTTCCTCTTGCAGGTGGAAGACCCACCGCTGGAGTCACTGTGTGCTGGTGCCGGGTTCGGTGAGACAGGGTGTGCCGGGACATAATGAGGCGTGTGGACACGGTTTGCAGTCAAGGGGTAAGCTTTCTCCATGCAGCCTCCAAATATTTAAGGTGTTGGAGTGTGGCATTTAAGTAGGGTCTTTACTCTTTTACGGTAGCTAATTTGGGAACTAAGTGACTGAAGCACTTAAAATGTTTTGGGGAGTGGACCCATTATACAGTTTTGCTGCTGTGCTGGATGTTGAAGTACCAGTAACATGATAGTATGCTTGGAGTATAGGAGGGGTTTTATGCTTGGTATTCAAGTGTCTTTACAGTAACCTGCTCTTCTGCCTAAAGATGAAGCATATGGGCTTTAAAAGAACTATCTATCTATAGGCCTCTGTGAAGTAATACATTCTTGGTGCTAAAAATGGAAAGAATAATTTCCTCACAATTTTACATTTTACTAATAATTTGCTTGAGGCCTGATTTTCTTTAAGACTATTGGAGGAGTTCAGCGTGGGTAGAGGCTTTGGGCTCCTGCCCTTGGCGTGATTAAGCGCTTGGAAAATACAGCGATCCCATTGTCTAAGCAAAAGTGTTGAGAAGGATTTCACTGTTTGGAGTATGTGATCAGAGTGTAGTGGTTCCTGAAGATGGCTGGAGATTTGGCTGTTATCAGTCTCCTGAGAAATCTGATGAAACCTTTAACAAAAGGTTATTTTTATTGAAAAAAATTACTATACAGGTATGCTAACTGAAGAAACTTGACATAATAATTTACTCCTTCACAAGGTTAGAAACTATTCTTTAAAGATGAAGTGAATTTCTTACATAATCTGGAAACAAAGGACGAGAAGGAAAAGCCCTGGAAGTATGTGGGCTGTATCTGAAAGAAGAAGTGTGTCTTAAGCTCAAGCTCAAAGGAGTAAATATCTTTAACTCAGTTTTGACCACAAGCCTTTCCACAAGGTTTTCAAAGAGAGCTCTGTAAATTGAGCTACTCTAAAATGTATTCCTCAGTCTCTATGTGAAGGGATGGTAATCTTTATGCTCCAGGACGTGCATGAACTTTGTATTAGTCTTAATCTGACGGAACTTGAAGTATATTAGAAGACTAACACGCTTATTTTTACTCTGTAGAGTCCTTCAACAATTACATAGGCTATGTGCTGTTCTGGGGTAATCATGGAAAAGGAATCTCATAGCCTGGTGGGTTTAAGCAAAATTTATTTCAGTGCCATGTTCGCTTTTTGTAATTAACTGTGGTTTTTGTAACAGCTTTGGTTTTCATAATTACATGTAGTGATAGAACCAATCTGCTAGGTATTACTGAGGATGAGTGGGGTTTCAGGAAAATGAGTGCTCAGATGAAATCCATGGAAGAAGATTTTCAAGATGTTTCCTACGAACAACGGGAGTGGTCTCCGTGGAGAAGGCAGCTTAAACCAAGCTGCGAACTCTGACTATATTCCTTCTGAAAAACAAACTGCTGGATTTTCAGCCATTCTGTATCTTATCGGTGGAAGTGTTTAATGAGGGAAACTTTCATAAAGCTGCTGTTAATATCCCACCTTGCTGCTACTTGAACTCTTCAAGAGCAGCTAGCACATGTGAGAGGTGCTGTGTCACCATATTGTCAGGGAGTAGCCATTTAGCAGAGGGTGGCGTTTGCTTTACATGCCTTGCAGCGTCTCTTCAGCTTGTAGACCTCGACACTGGAGGACTTCTGATCCTCTTATTCTTCACCACGAAGCGGGTCTTTGGAGATATTTTTAAAATAACGTGTGAGGTGAGGCTGGGGATTTGGGCTTGTTCAACCTGGAGAAGTGTCTAATGGGAGTGGGGTTCACAGAGAAGATGGAGCCACACACTTCCCAGAGGTGCACAGCAAAATAACAGAAGATAACAGTCATAGACTGTAGTGAGGGAAATTCCCAGATTGCCTGGAGAGACTGTGGATTCCTTGGCAATACTGAAAACTCAACTGAATAAGGTCTTGAGCAGCCTTTTCTAACTTTGAGGTGAGTCCTGCTTAGAGCAGGCATTGGATCTTCAGAGGTCCCTTCCATTCTAAATTATATTGTATGCCTCTGTAAGTTTGTGGGTCTTTTCAGGGGAACCTGTGCCATCAATGGAAGAACGCCAGGTGTTATAGATAGATGCTTTCCTGCAATATTCAGGCATCCTACAAATGAGTGCACATTTGAGGTATCACCACCACTCCACGCAGTAATTGGCTTGCATAATGTTGTCAACGTCTTCAGCCAGTAAGTGCTTATTCTCCAAACAGTATTTATATGAATTTGCCCAATTTCTTTTTGAAGACCACTGAAGACAATCAGTCTTGCTGTTCCTTAAAGCATCCATTTTTAGAATTTTTTTCTTTTACTGTCCATATCCTGACTGTCAGATAAATAAGAGGATTTCAATCTTCAGTGACTGTCATGTCTAGCCAATTATATAAGAACATTGAATTCATATAAATTATTTCTAAAGAAACAACGTGTATGTTTATGTGTACCTATTTAGAACGATGACTGTGCTGAGGGAAAATTAAGTCTGAAATGATTTTCAAGCTCCATTCTTTTTCTAGGCTATATTCTGAGATAAACACTTACAGATCTTGTTCCATGAGTGTTTTCACTGAAATGGCACGTAAACATACTATGTAATGTGCAGAAGATATCAGAATTTGTCTGTGAATAATAAGCAGAATAGCCAAAGAGGTGACAGCTTTCTGAAGCTGCAGTTTTCATGGCTTTATCTTGGAATGATATTACACTAATTGCAATAGCCTTTCATTTTGTATATCAGCTTCAGTGGACTAACTTATTCTGAAAACAGTCATGCAGGTAAGAGAAAAGTAGCATTTAGAACTAAGAAATACAGTTGTTATTTAAACTTCATTAAGGCATGATTTGCAAAAAGCCCCTGAGATAGGGCACTCGAGAGTAAAACAGGGTGGGGATGTTACTGTGGCTTGACAGTGACATAGACAACATTTCTAACAGTAAATGAAGAGCTTTACAAGCTTTTCTATTGCTATATAGCTGTCATTTTCCTCGACAAGTGACTAATTTACTAGAAGGTGTCAAGACTGTGAGAAAATTGCTTCTGCTTCAGATGCCCTTCAGTGACTTTACTGTTCTCTGATGTTTGTGATGGAGGATCCTTCAGAAATGACCTCTCCCTTCAGTGCTGACATGAGCAGCCACCTAGGACATTTACATTTTGGGGGGAAAAAATGTGTTGCTCATTACAAGGGGTTGTTCAGATTTAATTAGTGGATGGAAAGCCTGTTTTAAGCAAGTGTCTTTGAAGGCTGCTTCAAAAGCTGTTGATAAAGTAAATAGACACGTATTAAAGACCAGACTGATATAATGAGACTCCGCTTTAAAGACTGGTCTTGGAAATACACTGACAACACGGTTATGAAAAAAGTAGTTACTTTCCAAAAGCAAGGAGAAGATGCAGCAATGGACCATGTCACGTCTCACTTCTCCTGCTCCTGCCACTTCTTAACTGTGATTCATTTGGGGGATTTGACGATATCTCCCCCCATTAACGAGGCAGTAAGTCCACCTCGGAGCTGTAGCTCCCCATCGGAAGAATACAGAAATGCTGTGACGCAGAGCAGCAAATATTCTCAGAGAATAATTTATTGATTTATGTACAGGAAAACAACAACAAACGCACCAATGCGGTAATGAGAAACTACTCCTCTGCTTTGGAGAAGCGCACTCTCCCTGGCTCACCTGAGGTCGCGGGGTGGATCGATACTGGATAGCCTCATTGGGCATCTCAGTAGAGTATTTCTTTTAGTATGCGCTGCTATCAAACCACGTATGATGTATTTCTTTCCTTCCTTAACTGGGTTGTAAATTCACACCACGTGGACTTTGCTAAGATGGTTGGTGTTAAATATAATCCGTTTCAGTTGAAAAGTTGATGTATGAATTGACAGTGAAAAAGTAGAGTGTTGGCAGCACCGGACTCAAGCAATTTAAGATTCCTGTCTCCTTCATTGCAGGTTTCTGGCTCTTGCTCTGGAGCTTCCTGATAGCTATAGGGATATTGCAGACAAGACCGGTTTTAGACTGAGATGCAGATCAAAAACTTATCATTATGAGAACAGAAATTGTAACAGTCTGCTATCTAAGTTTTCTGAGTGTGTCTAAATGCAGTGATAGTTCCAGTAAAATCTTACATAAAATATAGGCAGAACAGTGATTACAATGTCATTGGTAATAAATTAGTGACTGTTAACATGAGTTCCATACTAAGCAAGATGAAAGGATGAATTTTGGTATTGCCTGTTAACATTGCATCTACAAAAATATTTCAAACAGGCATCCTTTAGCTGTATTATCTGGTGTATTATCAATCTGTAACACAGTAATGGCTATATACATTACTGTTGTTTCTGCTGAAATTGAATTATGGTAACCTATTTATAATGAGACGTGCCATCAAAAAAGCATCAGCGTTACCATTTTTTTTGCTCCTAAGATAGTCACCCAACAGTTCTTATTCCCTGTTTTGTAGGTAGTTAATATAACTGCTGATTAGCTAAATTACAGATGCATTCATTGTAATTTGAGTTGCAGAATGCTTTTGCACAGGATTACCAATTTCAGGAGGTACATATTAGAGTCCTGTTATAATTTACAGGCTAGAGGCAGTATGATAGCCTAAAGTTTGCAATGAATACATTTGTGATAGTAAACGTGGCGAAGACACGGACTGCTTCAGTTAGATGGTGATATTTTATGAGCAGTGCTTTGCGGTGCAGTCCTGTGTATAAATCTGTCCAGCTGATAGCGGCTTACCTGTCATCAGTAGCTCCCTCGAATATTAACTTTGCCTGGTAGGACAACAGCACCTTGAGCCTTATTCGGAGGGATGCTGGGGGTTCATTTGGTTTGTCAGTGTTTTTTCTGATGATATTAGTCTAGGGTAATGGGTGGTTGCAGGGACACAAATGGGAGCACAGCGAGCTGAGCTTGAGTGGTCCCAGCCAGCGTCATGGTCTGGAAGACACCTACCTGGCAGCGGGTGGCATCGGCGGCAAATAGGTGAGGGAAAAATAATTAGCAGGGTAAGGACAGAAGCTGAATCTTGTTTGTGATATGTTTGAAAGGAAAGTTTGTGAAGCGAAGTCTGTCTAGGATGGGGATTGAGTTTCGGGGGGTGGCCTTTCCAGGATGGAGAGCCTCAGTCTGTTATCAGCCATGTCTGCCCGGGGCTTCGCCAACACTTTACTGATGTAGCCGCTCTACATCGTACTGCAAATTCATAAAGTACGTGTTATCTGTATTGTTATTTTCTTGTCACTGATAATGCAATTTTTAGCTTATAAACACATGGAGAGTAATAAGGTGATAAGAAACAACCAAACCAGAATTGATTTACTATTATTTGTTCTTGATAATCTGATTTCTTTCCTTGACAAGGCAGTGGGCTGGAGGTTAGGCAATAAGGTAAGTGGAAAGCAGCACAGGTAATATTCTCTTGACTGTAGGAAGACATTGAGTCCAGTCCAACGTGACAGTCTCCCATGTGCAATAAGGAAGTGTGACCTAGAGAAATGCAGGATGAGGCGGTTGTGCAACATATTGAAAAAACGCAGTCAAAGCTCAGTTGTTTGCTGTTAACCAGGAAGGTCATTTCAGATGGCTTCCCGTGGGGCGCATGTGCTCTTGGCTGTCTTCATTATTTTCCCTAACTGTGTGTATAATGAAATAGAGAGTACATCTATAACGCATCTGGGTGTTTGCAAATTGTGAGTACTTTGAAGGGAGGGCCAAAAATACAAGTTGGGTAGATTTGAGCATGCTCTGAAATCAGAAAAGTGAAATTTTCATTAAAGAAAAAAATGTGCAGCACTCGTACTGTGTAGAAAGATGGGCAGCGGTACTGCAGAGGTGGAGTCTGGAATTAAGAGTTATGGATTACACGTGAATAGTATTATACTGTTCTAAAAAAATGTACCTCATAAAATCATGTGTTTCCTACATTTTCCTTACGATCTCCAAGTTCTTGAAATTTATTCTTCTGATTCCTAAAATAGAATATTTTTAACAGGTAATCCTCCCTTTTCTTTTTGTTCTATAACACTTTCTGCCCCTGTAAATAATGACAAACAATTAAGGTCAAATAAAAACTTCAAAACTTTCTCCTGAGTAATTCCAATTCCTCATTTGCCGACAGATTCAGAATAGATTAGGATTCATTTTGCAAAATCCCAAATTTCATTAACAGAAAGAAATTAGGTATTTAGGAGTCTAAGCTGGTGAATATCAGTGAACGAATTAAAATCTCTTGAACTTAATGAAAGTTTACCCTTGATTTTACATTTAAAACTTACCTTCAGTCTTGGTGAACTATGTATATCTGTGCACAGGAGTTTGTAAATTGAGAGATTTATCACCGCAGTATGGATGCTTTTTCACACGAATCTGGATTGTTTGTATCTAATTTCTATCAGTTTACCTATAGGCTTTGATCTTTAAATTATTTCCCAAAGCCTGGGTTTAATTGTGGATTTGATAGTAGATAGCTTCATGCAAAAATGTGTGACAGTGTTTCACAAAGGGGAAAACAAAGAAAAATTGAGGAGGAGACAAAAATACAATACTAATGTCATGTATGCGTTCTTAGCCTTTCCTACACCATGAGGAATGAGGAAAATACCCTCTCCCAGACATATTTTCCATGGGATTTATTTCACTTTTGGAACATTAGAATTGAGCGGGAGCAGGAGGAGAGGGGAAGGGACAGATGAGGCTATCTGAGATGTGATGGATCAGTCTCTCTGAGCATTTTGTGGCTGCCTTTGAGATTCCTGCAGTTTAATTTATGAGAAATAAAATCACCTGCTTGTACAGAAATCATCCTGGGCCAATTTCTTAAAACCTGGCGGCGTAGCAGAGTTGTCTATATGAATATGCGCATGGCTGTACTGGAATCTGCAGCTGGGTACTGGTTTGGGGAATGGAAATTTGTCCTCGTATTGTATTACATCCCACTGATCTCCAGGTAATGTGTTCCTGTAGACCAATTTTTCTTTCCTTGGGTCTTAGTTGATTGGACAAGGGGAAGAAAGATTGATACTGATTTTCCAGTGACAGGTTGTTCACAAAAGAGTGATGGTGGACTGCCCTCCTTTTTTCATGGGAGATGTCAGCAGGCATCACGAGACGCTTAAAACAGTGCTACTATATTTCAGTCTGGGTCTGCCCTGGCTTCCACCTCGGGTATAGCCGCTGTAAGAGTATTTCATAGGCGGTAGGAGAGTTGGCATGACATTACTTTACAGACGCTAACTAATAGCAAGAGAGACTCCAACTCATTTCTGTCACTGAAGCCTTATGCCAGCAACATAAAAATTGAGGAGATTCTTAGAGAATTGGTTCTGACAGCAATCTACAGTGCAACATTTTATCCAAAGGCAACGCAGTAATCTGTAGACCTTCCGTAAAATAAAGATGATGAAGACTGCATCAGATAAATTACATATATTTGTTTTCCTTCAAAAACAGGACAGTATATTCCACTCTGTAGAAGGAAATAAGCAGGTTTTCTAGCTTAACTATATACTGTTCCTGTCTGATAAACAAAACAAATATCAACATCTTAGTACCACACACAGCATTTGTTTTCTGGGGAAAAAAAAAATGTCTTGATCAAGTAGAAAATTCTTTTGAAGCCAGAAGGCATAAACACTGAAAATGTATACTACAAGCATGTACCAATAGAGGGATTGTTAAAAGATCAAAATAATGAGAAGTAAAGCAGAGGAACATCAAAGCTTTCCAGGCTATGTACTTCTGCCTTGATTAGGAGGAAGGAGGGAAGAAGGGGGGAAAGAAGGTTTTAGATCAATAGGAAATGGCCCGATCACCTCAAAGTCAAAGACAGCAGCATCCAAATGTGTACAATTTACAGGAATTGCTAGAGCATCTCAATCATAAAAGTCTCAAATGATCTGACAGTACTCACACCATATTTAACAGGTACAGCGAAAGAGTCGAGATCATCTTATCTGAAGGAAACTCCTTTTTAAATGTAAGGGTAGATAGATTTTCATTTTGTCTTTCATCCCTCTGATTAAGTTCAGCTCTCTTTGGTCCTCCTAAGATTTCTTTCATCTAGTGTGTAGTCTGTATGATCTAAGCAGCTATCGTTGGTGAAAGTCGTTTTTGGGGTCCTTTTTTAAATGATGGATTGTCATTAAATGGAGTATGGTAGATAAAAGAGGTCCAAGGAGAACCAAACTGTGCTGAGACTTACTCAGGAGGATGAAAGACATAATGAGAGACATAATGAAGAGCAATCTCTCCCTCAAACTGGAGACAGGCCCTTCCAATTATGGCTTGTTTTTAGCACCAGGTTCCAGTGATTTAAAATCCTAGTTATGAACAGTTGATTCAGCCTTTTCCTACAAATCTTGAGAAATTTTTATTATGTGAACAGTAGGCCTGGGTAGTCATGCTTCATGGTTTGTGCAGAGGATGTTATAAACTGTAATGGAAATCTTTTCTGTGGCCACGGGTGGGTTGTAAGTAGACCTGATCACACGGCCTCGTGTGCTCCTTATCGGAATTACAGGAGCCATTTCATCCTAAAACTCTGTGTTTCGTTGACTTAGAACCTGAAACATGAGGGTTTATAATCCTTAATATTTTATATGAGCTCATCTAACTGTCATGGTAACTAGCTATAAAAATATCTGTTTTTTTCATGGTCTTCCCAATCTTTTGGCCTCTCTCTGGCATACCTCAGTTCAATGGGTTAATGCCGCAGAGAGTAAGCTATTTTATTTTCTTGATGATTTTCAATTTAATTGAATCATCCTTTGTTCTTGAAACATTTGAGTCCCGTTTGGTCTCCTTTTTTGTTTGCTATTTTATATAACACTTTCATGTCCCTCTTGTTCACCTCTCCATGTTGCAGGCATTTCCGTTCACTACTGATTTAGATCTACTTTTGCTTTTATAAAATTTTAATTTCCTCCTTGTCATGGTTGTGCTGTTTACAAATCCAAAGATAATTCATGCCAAAGCCGCTGTGATTCATAGGGAAATTGTTAAAAATTCATCTGAGCTGAGCAGGATAAGGTCCAGGTTCTCTGGAAAATAGTCTTAAGGAGAACT
Organism: Phoenicopterus ruber ruber; assembly: GCA_009819775.1. NCBI lineage: Eukaryota > Metazoa > Chordata > Aves > Phoenicopteriformes > Phoenicopteridae > Phoenicopterus > Phoenicopterus ruber. The sequence goes on from CM020220.1 coordinate 36,882,310, forward strand.
CCTCTTCAAGTAGACACTTTAAAAGGGATACCTTGAAGCACGACCAAAAATAAGCAAGTTTATTAAAAACCTTTTATACTATTAGTTGTCAGGAAAACACTGGAGATGTTATTCTCCCACTCTTTACTAGAATAACCTCTTCCTTGTGCATAATCATCTCAGTCAAGTGGAATGCCAAATTGTGAGAAATTCCGGAGTCATTAACTGGAAGGATAAAGACCGGTTGTTTATTCTTACAGTACGGTAGTACCAAAGGGGCTTAGTTTGATATTTATTTTACCTAGCTGAAGAAATGGACGGTCTGGGTTGAAATGCTGATCCTGCTTAGATCAATGAAATATTAAAGGACTCCGTTAGTTGTTTGGACACCCCTCCCTCCCCCCGAAATAACCCCAAAACCCCAGCAAACAAACAAAACCAACTGTTGGTGAAAGGAAAAAGGGAGATGTTGAAAGGAACGTGGGGTTTGATTTATAGCAGATCCTGTTCATTGACAGACTGCTAAGGTTTGGCCTGCCTGGGGAATTTCCTTCAGAGGAGCTCGGTAAAAGTTGCAGTTTGCGTTTTCCCTTAGTCTGCGTTAGTTAGGAAGCACTTCTTAGTGGAAATTATTGAGTCGGGTTTCTTTGAATAATTGAGCACTAATATTCAACATGAATATTAGCATCCTAAATGGCAGAGCTCATCAGCGTGGCTTACTGTAAATCTTCAGGCACAGGATTTGTTAAATGTGACATGCCACAAAGGTGCAAAAGGAAGCCCGATGTTGTGTTCGGTGAATCTGAATCTGTATATTTATGTTACTCCAATAGCTTTATGTCTGCAGTAGAGGTTTTAGACATGAGTTTTCAATTTCAGAATAAATGAATAGCCTTGGCTCAAACTACCTTTCAAACCTCCCAGCATCTTGCTTTCAAACGGGTGCACTGAAGGGACAGTAGAGTAACTGGAAGTGACAGGGATACTTATGAAGTGCTTGCACTTGCGAGAATACATCAGGTAACTGTGAAATGGTCAGTATTACGTTTGCTTTATGCATCCAGTGGTGCTCTTTTCTGTTGGCACCGTTTCTACATATGTTCAGAAATATTAAAAATACTGAGCAGTGTGTTTAGCACTTTCTAAACCAGTCTGATGCTTGCAGCATTAATACTTCCGAGCATATTTTCCTGTTGGAAACGCCCCATCTCCCCTTTCGTGAACAGTATTGTCACTGATTTGCTTCTCACAAGACTCGGGAGAAGATTCCATCTTCTTTATATCATAATAAATAAAGAGAAACTTCATCCAAAAAATTGGAATTCCACTGGAATAAAATTACTACACAAGAAAAAAGGCATCTCTATACTTTGATGGCAACAGATAGTAATGAAAAAACTGTCACCTTCTAACAAAGGTTTATCTCAAGTCAGTTTTTTTCCTGGCAGCCCCTGGTTTTGCCTAGTGCGTGCATCATTTATTAAAGGATTGCTGATATTGGCTTTGTGAAATAAGGAAAGTTTGGAATAATATATTCTGATATTTGACAGGGTTTTCCCGAAGTAGGGTATTTTGTAATGTCAAATTTGGATCTTGGATGTGAAGCCTTGTAGCAAATGTGACTTTGTACTGCTTTTCTGGTCAATTCTAACATCAGTACTATTGTTCCTTCTCGACAGTTCACTGAAGTTTCAGCCTTGCAATCATATATTTGTTTTCTTTGATATGTGCCCCAAGGTGATTGAAATTTCTTTGAGTTATCTCTTTTCTACTGTCTCTTGGATATTAACTTTCCGTATCTTTGTTTTTTATCCTGGTCTTTGTGTTGGCAGAGGAAACGCCTGAACCAGAGGTAGACAATATGAGGGAATCTAACCGACCTATTAAAATGTAATAGGCTTGTCGAAGGCCATCTCTTTCAGCATTTGTTTAATTCAGGGTGAAGTAGATCAGCACGTCCTCGGGGGATGTGTGACGGGAGAGGGCAACACTCCCAACCGCTGCTGTGTGATAGGAATATATAGGCTTCCACAGCCTCTGCCCTTGCTGACCACGAGCCTTCGCTGCCAGCTTATTTTATTCCTTATGCTCTGGGAGAGCATCTTAATAATAGGTACTTATTAACGAAATTTGAGCAAATGAAGCGGAAATTGGTCTGCAGAACTGAGCGGCTACGTGCAGAGATGAACTCTTGAGAGAGTTTGAGGAGTTTAGCTCTTCTGTCGCATTTTAACCTCCGGAGCATGGGACGTGGTCACGGCACACGTCGTTGGGGCACATTGGGGGATTCGTGGGGCAAATCGGACGCGTCGTGTTTGTGAGAAGTTGCTTTGACCGGCAGGTGCTTTTTCAGTACTGCTTTGAAAGGATCAGTTAGTGCAGCACATAAAAACCACTGCCTGCAAGATGGGTGGGTTTTGTGCAGGCTACATTGCTGGTGAAGTTGCATGTGAGCGAATCTCCAAACAAACAGGGAATACATTTGTGCTTTAAAATAAATAGGTATCTTCAGTGCCTAGTTTCATGGAGTATAAATTTTCATGTAATCTAAGCACATCTGCTCATAATAATTAACTTCTGTGGTGTATGAAAGGAAAAGCTACATCAGCTCTATGGTATGATAAGATGGATTGCTTTCTATCTGTTCATCATAATGATTAATTGTAGGGTTTATAGGAAAATGGCTGCTTTTTATTCATTTTTGTTTTTAGATCATGTATCTTGCCTTTTTTTAAGCTTATTTAAATGTAAATACTCTGCAAATCCGGTATGAAAGCATAAACTTTCCAATTTTAAGTGCTTTGATGAGAAACAGGGAAAAATGTGTCTCTGCTTAAATTGTCTTATCTGAAGACTTTGAAAGATGCTTGTCTTTCCTAGTGAGATGAATTTCACAGGTAAATGTAAATATTGAAAGTAACCATGAAAGAACTTGGAAGGATTATGAAATTTCATTTGACCCTGAGGGCTGGTGTTTCCAAGGGGCAAACTTAATAGCAATGAAACATATCAATTTGCAGTTGGTCCTGTGGTTTTGCAAGTATTAAATGTTTACTATGAGTGAAATAATCATCTGATGTGTTTCCAGAAGTTAACTACACTTAATTGTTGGGCTTTAGTGCAGTAAAATTAGAGCATGTGCTTTGTGGAAAGTAAGCTTTCAGGTTTGGAGTAGAAGTAGTGATGGATATACAAGTACAGCTATCAATTAGCGCTGACCTGTCAAGTAGGTTGATCAGAGGAGCCCAATAATCCTGTTGTATTTTCTCCCAGTGCAGCCATCTTCTTCCATTACTTGAAAACAAGTTAATACGTGTGGTATAGATGGAGATCAGCCACAGGTTTTTACTGGTGTTAAGTTTGCACGGCAAGAATAGTGGAAGCAAAAGAAATGATGTGTGGAGAGCGTTTCTTGAGCAAAAGTCTGAAACTCAGGTAAAGTTGCAGGAGGTGTGTACAGAATTTAGCCTACTATTTAAAAATCTTTCTGGGTTGCTCAAATCATATTGATTAAATGATAAACAAAGTACTTTCTTGAAATCTCACAGTGACTGGCATAAACTCCCTGATTGAATTATACTGCAAACAGAACACTGTAAGGGAAAATGTCTTTACCAGTTACAGTTATATCTTTTTTTTTAAGGGTTTCTTATTAAAAATTCCATCGCGGGATGTTCTCAGAAGATAAACTAGACTCAACAAAGAAGTTAATGCAAAAATAAGCTATTGCAATGGCTTCAATGAACAGATACAATAAGCAAATAAGCAATTTGCAGATAGAGTCAACATCCCATGAAATGTTTATAAAGGTAATATTTAAGATCTCATAAAATCAAATTGTATTCAGATACAATAACAAAAGTCAGTAATAAAACAGTGGTGAATCAGGTCCAGAGAGAATCATAAAGCAAAGCGCTCTATTCCGTTTCAGAGGTTTTCTTTAGTGCTAAGCGTACTATATGTTTTTATGGCAGCTCCACCCAATCTTTGCTTACCCAGTTACTCCTGGTTAGAGTGCACACATACGAATCAAACTGCTAAAGGCATGTGCTTTTTGATGCAATATAATTTAATTATTAAGAAAGTCATTTGGATGCCATTGAGGATTCACAGTGCTGAGCGTTTTTAGGATCTTTGTCCTCAAGGAAACAAGCTATTCTAAAATGAGGTTACCGTTGTTCATTTTCTTTCCCAGAATCCATCAATCTATTACAGAAAGAAAGTTGATGCATTTAATTTTTTTCTTTTTAGTGTTTTGTTAATCTGTGGTAGTTGTTGTTATTTGCTGGATAATTATTTGTTCCAGTATTTTTGTGCAAATCAAAAATAAGCTGATAAGCCTGTATTTCCATACCCCTCATCTTAAATAAAAAATAAAAATAAAGAGAGCTGTTATAAGGATAGGCAGAGTGTTTGCTGATAAGTTGCACATCCTCCATGAGGTCTCAAAGATGCTCATTTCTGACACATCAAGATCGGTTTCTGTAAGTTTGCTAGAGCCAGGATTCATTAGGACAGACAATTTCAAACTAGCCGGCTTATCCTTGACAGCTCTTTCCCTGAAAGAGGTCCGCAAGGCCTGAGATCCTGCCTTTTTTTAACTGCTAATTGTAACACTCCTGGGATTGCAGCTGATCCGCTCAGTGACCTGGTAGTGCAAACTTGGGCCAGTTTTTAGGGAGGTGGGGTGGGAGAGTGGAGAGTTTCCCTTTTTTACCACATTTGCAGAGGATCCTTTGTTACCTTTAATACCCACTGCTAGTTCTGATTTTTGTGTACTTGTGCTGCAATCTTCTGCTAATCCTCAGGAACTTGACCTATTTTCTACCTTTTATTTTGTTTGCGGGCAGCTTTTGACTGAGCTTAGCTCATCTCTCATACTCCAGCTTATCCCTACCATGGTAGTGCCCGTTCCCTAACAGGAGGGCTTTCGCTTTGGTGTTTGTCTTTTTTCTGAACTGCACCTTTCTTCAGTTTCTTTTCCCTAGCCCAGTCTTTCGGGGCACCTTACTTGCCTTTAGTGCACATGTAGTTATATGAATGCACTAGTCCACCTGCCCATCCCAGCTGTTGTTAAGTGTAATATAATGGTCATTCTCTTTCAGCCTGCCCTTCACCTTGTGTTCTCCAGTGGTTCCTCCTCATGGCTTACGGTTTAGCTGAGTAGTTTACTCTCTCCCCACCCCAACAGACCAAATTTTACCAAATTCACCAAAACAGTCTATGAACTGGCTGTACTTTCTGAGCCATTCTGTGTTCCTGTGGCACCAGACGGGGTGGTGTGGATGGTGTCCTCCTGCTTGCTCATGAGCTCACCTCATTTGAGGTCCTTTTCCCAGCATGGCACACATGTTCCTTTCTCTTTTAACCATCAGCCAGGCGTTCAGTGGGTCAGTCGTTCTCTATAGACGAGCCCAGAGACTGTGAAACTGTGTATAATTTGTAGATGAAATAAAAAATGTCACCGTCATTTGCATGTCCTTCCAGAAGAGCTGTGCCCCTTTTTGGTTACTATTCCAGTCGCGTGAATTCACCTGTTAAATATTGGCTACAACGGGGTTTCACTCAAAAAATATATGTTAATGTGATAACTGTGTAAACATTTCTAGTCTTGTTTTTAAGGCTTTGTTGAGTAAATATAGCCTCATTGTGAAACCGCAGTTGTCTTAGCTGAAGTAGAATGTAAAGATGACGAAGGAGGTGTCACGGCACGGGAGAGGGATGTGGGTGCATCATTGGGCACCGCCTCCGGCAGTGCTGGGACAAGGTACATTAGGCAGCCTTCTTGTGGAGGAGAAAAACAGGTCCCATCTCTTCATTTTCATATGGAAGTTACTCTGAAAAGAATAGTTGGATATTGATAGCAGGTGACTGTTGTTTGTTATTTGTTCAGTGTTTCTGTAGGTGTAGCAGATTCTGTGTTGATAAAGGATAATTTGATTTTGGGAGGTGATTACATATAACATGTTTGTTTGGGGTTGTTACTGAAGAGTCCCACCGTAATCGTAATGGAAAGTATATTAAACTTCATTTTAAACGTGTATGGTAGAAAGGTAGATAAGCTTTTGAAACATGAAGGAGTTAAACATTTCCTCACTTCTTCACAATCTTAATTCATTCTTTTGCTGGGAGAGGACTGTCAATCTTGTGTCTTTTAACTTAAATGTAACCCGTGTCCCTACCTCCAGCATTACACTTATTTTTTCTAGAATAATTTTATATAGCAGTGTGAAATGGGCTTCTGTTATATTGGACAACGTAGAATACAAGAATCTGTGCAAAGCATCATACGGATCTCAGCTTTTTTTGCATGTTTACTGTACTGGAAAACCTTGTAGTCTTATCAAGATTTCTCATTTATTGATAGCAGACACGTCACTATTGGCAGCACATCTTTTTTTTTTTTATTTTTATTCAAAAAAACTTGGTGCATTTATTAAGTTGAGGAAAAAAAAAGATATCTTCTGTGTTTATAGTTTACATGGGTACACAACTCTCATCACACCCAGGAGATAATCTTGTGGTTTGGGGTGGGGTTTTTTAAGCTTCACTGTGGTTTTACAGTTGTATGAGTACTTAGGACAGTGGGTTAATAGTTAAAATAGCCATTTTGTGCATTCCTTTTTCATTTTCAACAACTGGAGAACAACTTATTTTTTTGTCTTGGTGTAATCAGTAACTTTACCAATAGTACTTTTCAGTACTTTTTTCTTTACCTTTTGACAAATTCCAATTTTGAGCACATTGTTAATCATACATCTTCAGTATGTGATATTTAATTTAGTATTATTCTGTTACTTTTCATCCCTACGTGGAAGGCTGTGGGGATGTCTTTGGTTCACATGCCTAATGCTTTATGAGATAAACAAATAAGTAACTCAAGCTTTGTAGTCAGCGTGCGACATAATGACCTAGTCATAATTTCTGAATCGACTGTCAACACATATTAAATCAGAGCATCTATTTGAAACGGTAGTATTTCATAAGCTGCGTTTGACAGTTCATTATCTTATCTGTGAGAACTTCCTTCTTCCTTCATTTCGCCTCAAAAACAATATCCCTGCAATTGAACTTTTACCAAAAGTCAAGGTCACAGCTTTGGAATAAAGTTATATATGGGAATTGCCTGTCGTCTTGTTGAAAATGTGAGTAAATCGAAAGTACTGATACGGTAATCTGAAGCTACAGTATGTACTTTTGCATTTTATTGAAACTAAAGGATAAGAAGTTTTATTGGCTTTTTAAAACTGTTCTCTGTAGTGAAACTTCCTTAAGAAAGTTTCTTAATAAATCTATATAGATTTAACCCTGCACTTAAAAAAAAAAAATAAGGTAAAACAGCTAATTATAGCAACTATATATGTATGTACATAAACCTACGGGGAATGGATTTTATGTATGTATTTAGGTAGAAGTGTGATGTCTACGTAAATTAACCAAGTAAATTACCTTCAAGTTTTCTGAAAGGTAGCACAAATACCCTGTGTTTTCTGTGGGGTCCATTCCTTAGGGAGGCCTGGGGAAGAAGGGAGCATTTTAGTTCACAAATCCGCCTTCCCCCCCCCCCCCGATTTATAATTTTCTCGTAGATCAAATGTCAGGAAAGGGACTGTCTTCATGTGGGAGACTGATGCCATTTGGTTTCATTCGATTAAAGGAGGCTGGAAAACATCTTTGCTTTTGATTGTACAAACTGTAGCTAATGTACAATGTAATGAGAGGAATTTCCCAGAAATCCATTTCAATTTGCAGACTAATTTTCATTTCATATTCTTGTATGTTGTATTACTAATATATCAAAAAAATCTTTAGAATATATGAATTTTTAATTGTTTTATTAAGTGTTGCCAAAAGTTACAGTCTTTGTAACCTCTTAATGTTTCCAGTAACTTGAGGTTCTGCTTCTAATTTGACATTATGCAGTTGAAGAATGTAGTTAATTTTTTCATACTTTTGAACAAAAGTCTTTATTTGACTTTTGACCTGCTGCAAGAAATCATTCAGTGCTTCCTAAAGTTTATATTCCAAACTTTGAAGGTTATTTCTAATGCAGATTATTAAGGCTTTCTTAATACTTCTGTGTTGCCAAGGGAATCACAGACCATTTGCTCCTGGAGGAGATTCAGTTTTAAGAAAATTTGTGCATCGATGTTAAAGTGGGTTTTGTGTGTGTGTGTTTTGGTTTTTTTTAATAGGACGTGTACCTGTGAAAATGAGCATTGCTTTTTAACATTTTGATGAACAGTTGTGTGACATGCAGTGTGTGTGGAGAATACCTTTGGCGTGGTGATGCACCTCATCAACTTCAACGCTCAACCACCCCCCAGAAAACCCCCAAACCTAACAAACAGATGCTTCTCATGTGTAGCAATAAATATACATTCCGTCCTATTCCTTAGTGGGTATAAAAAAGGGTGAGTAGCAGGATTATCGTGGTGTTTGGACCATCATTTGAAGAAGAGCAGCAGTGGGGAAGCCCTTTTCCATGAACTGCGGGTGACCTGGCTTCAGCAGAAATGCGCAAGGCTACGGGGCTGCGTAGTAAAGCTGGGGAAAAGGCCCATATGGGGCTGGCATCGCGTTCAGGGGAATTTTCTTAAGTTTCCATCCTTCTTTACATCCTTTGGCACTGTGCACAGATCTTGGGGTGAGAGGGATGGGAGCAGGCTGCTGCCCTGGCGCTGCCTTCGTGCGGTTGTGGGAACGGTGAGCTGCTCACAGCGCTGTCTGCGGGATCTGTGGTCAGGATCCTCGTTTTTCTGCATTAATTCCTGACATGGCTTAAACTTCTGCTCACTTGTTATCTGATAAGATTGGTCCATTCAGCAACCAAAATCCTTTGTGGAGTATTTCAATGACAGGACACGTTACTTCTTATTGAATTCTTTAATTGAGATGACTGGTGTTGCACTTGGCTGCTATGTATAGATTTTTCTCCCTCTATTACTAAAAACCGCTGCTATTTTTCAAAGATAAAATACAAAATAAAATTCATACTTGACCTTCATTCCTTTAGTGCAATTCCTTAGGGGACTGCTTTTCCCAAGGAGTTTTCCCAGTCCATTGTGCAGAGCTGAGCTCTCCGAGCTGTCCCAGCACAAACTTCCCAACTTCTTTCCCATTTCTGCCGTTGCCTTTCCCTGCGTGGTGATGCGCCCCCAGGAGACAGCCTGTGCTTTGGGTCCAGTCGTGGGTTCCTCCCAGTCTGGCTGTACTGATCGCGATGCCATACTGCATAGCTTTGCCGAAATGCCAGGAGTTAGGAGCTCGGGGGCCTGATCCTGAGATGCCCTCAGAGTTGGGCGGGGGGCTGCGGGGCGCTCCCAGCCCTCGCAGCATCCTCTCAGGCTCCCATTCCCATTCAAATTCTTTATTCTTTTTCTCTGTTTCATCCTTTTCACTGCTGGGTCTTTCATTGTCGTTTTGAACCGTGGGCAAAATTATTTTCGAACACTGGCTCTTGTTCAGTTCTCTCTTACCTGATTTTTTTTTTTTTTTTTTTTAATACACATCAATGAGATCTGCTGATACTGGGTGAAGAGCCAGTAAAATAAAAATCAAAGTTGCCTCTGAGGATCCTCCTCTTCCTTCCTTGTTGATTCAAATTTTCCAACTTAATTGGTTTCTCCTTTATTCCTCATTGGCAGTGACCTTATAGAGCCTGAATGAAAGTGGTGGTTTTCATTGCTTCTGGTATTTTGTTGCTAAATTGTTCATTAATTTACAGCGAAGGACTGATATATTACAACCCCCTCATACTTCCCTGTTAACGTTGCCTTGATGTACTGAAAAGTAGTGTTACCTTCAAGGTTTTTTTTTCTTGGGGGAAAAAATATTTAAATTGCAGGGTTTTTTTTCTGAAATGAATTTTGCATTATTCTGAGTAAGTGAAAACCATGGATGAAATCTTGGTATTTAATAATGTAATGCCAGAACCTCATGGCATAAAGTTTAGTAGCTAGACCAATACTTAAACTGTTGAGCAACGTTATTGCTCTACTAAACCTCATCACTTCACACATCTCTTTGCAAGAACTACTTTTGCCTCAGGCTGTAAATGGAAGATGAGAGTTTATTATAAGTCTCCTGGATTAGGTACACAGGAACCACATTGGTTGACATTGGCTTTGATATATGTGAGCAAAAGTTTATATAGTCATTTTTGCTGTGTTTCCATTCTGAAAGTTAATTAACTGATAAGATATAACCCTGGAGCGTGGGTCTTCAAATAGGACAAGACAAAGGTTTAAAGAGAAATTGAGACAAAGGTCTGACGCGATGAATGATCTAGAAAAGGCAAAATACCAATGTGGTATTTTAGAGAATCTCTCAGTTCTGCATAGCCATACAATCTTAATTTATTTGGCCATGCCGCGTCAAATTTGCTCATAGAAACAAATTACTATGAACTCGTGGTGTGCTGTATTTATACTTTCATTATAGCAACAGCAAGAGTTAGTTTCCCAAGTACAGCACATTTCTATGGAAAGTACCCTTTCCTTTGGGCTTCTGATGAATTAAAAAGCTGCTATTTACTGTTTCTTTGAAATACACACTTAAAATTCCAAATATCAGTTCTCTCGTCTGAAAAGGAAATGTGATGTGAATCTTGATGGATTTTCAAAGTATTGAGTTAGTTTTGTATTGAATTTTTTTTCCTAAATACTTTTTTCTGAAATGGAAGAATTAATTACCACTTTGGGAAATTTTGGAGGTCCCTCTGATTACGTTTCCTTGGTTTTAAGGGAAATGGTAGTGCTGGGTACATTGGCCATAGTCTTTCTTCCCTCTCCAGGGAACAAAGGGTCAGATGTTCCTCCGGGCTTCGTGTCACTGAGGCAGGCTCAGCTCCGAGCCACTGATGTGCTCCTTAATGCCGCCCTCCGTGGCTGGCATGGACCTGCCTCTCCGGAGGTGAGCGTGGGTCCTCATGCTGTCTGTGGACACCAAGGACTTTCAGAGGTGCAGAGGATGTTTCTGCTCTTACAGGAGGAGGAAGCTGAAGATACTGCTTGTGGTCAACCGCTGTCAAATGAGCCAGGAGAGGCATGCTAAGGATTTTTTTTTTTTTTTTTTTGGTAAAGAGTATTTTTTAAGAAGTTAGAAAAAATAAACGTAAACCACTTCTGTAAAATTTTACTCCAAGTTGCTTCCCAAAGATGACCTTCCCCTGCTTTAAGTACTCCTCCCTTTAAGCCTGATGTTGTCTGGTCTTGTAACGGCAGTTGGCAGAAACCTGCATCAAGATTCGCACAGAGAGCGGTTTTGTGGGAGAAACTGCTCTGAGCTCCAGCAAAGATGAACAAAACTTCATAGGTGAAAAGAGGGAATAAGATGAGGATCAAACTGATGATTTATTATAGCCAAGATTAAAGTGGTTTGTAGTGGAAAGACTGTAATATAAGAAAATGTAGCGTGATGTCCCAGTCAGCTTTACCCCGGGGTTAGCTAGAATGAAGCATATGAAGAATAGCTAAAAATACTAATAATCTTCCAGCAGGGTGGAAAGTATTTCTAGTTCTGATGCAGTTTACGTTCTGTTGTATTAATTTGTTTTTATTGCATTTGATTGTTTTTTCGGTTAAACAAACCATAAATTATATGATCCGAACCAATGGTAAAGAAATCACAATAGAGAACTTTTTGTGTCCAAATATTTTGTCTGTTATACATGAACGATCCTATAGTAATCAATTGGTGTTTGGATTGTGTAATTGCTTTAGAAACAAATGCTTGCAAACAAATGCTTCATTCATAGATATTAAAAAGAAAGTGTAATAGAATCTGTTCTTTTTCTGTTGAATTAAATGTGAGTTTTCCCATCGTTTCAGCAGGAGTAAAATCTACTTTGTAATCCCCACTCAATTATAACAACTTGGTACGATTTCAAGGAGAGCAGCAGCAGCTAAATAAGAAATGTTGTTTCCTTTTTTTTTTTTTGGCCTATAAGAAGGGAAGACATCATTGTAAGAAAAACGTAACGTACTGTAAGATATCTCCCTTTGCATCTTCTCTGATCTTCTATCTTGTCTTTAAGAGAATAGAAGGGGAAAGCAAATAGTCCCTTTAGATCTGTTAGCTTCAAAAGAAGAGGAAAAAGGAATGTACGAGCAGCGAGAATAGTCTGAACAACAAACATAAGGAAAGACGAGGGTAATTATTTTTATTATTCTTAAGAGGCAAACCTATCGGAACTCCTTTGCTTACACAAAAAAGTTCACTTAACATGACCCAGGGGAAATACCAATTCTTATACTTACGGGAAATCAGTCTCTTTTATACGCACTATATAGAAATATATCCTTCAGTATCTTGGACTGTTAGTCTCTTCTGGGGAAGGTTGTTTTTTGGTTTTGTTTGTCTTTTTTTTTCCTGCTAAAGAAAGGATGCCCTGAGGTAGGATTTCTGTAAAATATTTTTTCCCTGCGCGCTAGAAATGTTTAGGAAGAAGTATAAAAAGCCTTTCTGTATGCATAATTTATACATTATGTATACATGTATGGAACTCCCACGCATCAGAGTGTGACTTTGCTCTTACTGGGATTCAAATCTGCATACTTAGGTTTCCTACTGGGCAAATCTCCTGAAAGGCCCCAAACATTTGATTTCTCAAGGTTGTGTGTGGGGAATTTGTCACAATCTCTTTCTGCCTCTCTCACCTTTAATGTAAGTACAGTGTCTTTACTGTACTTAGGCTGTGCTGACCCTTCAGTCTCAAGTCCAGTATCTGTATTTTGTCTCACGAGGTAGACAATATTATATGACAGCTGAAAGACACTTAATTTAGATAACATGAATTATTTGAGTATGCATTTTTATTAGCTTCGGTCAAAGTAGATTCAGTTGTTTTATCAGTTTTAGGCTGGAGATGAGTAGCCAGACTTCAGACCTCAAAGTGTCGAGCATTCTTATCTCTTCTTTACTGTAGAAAAGTGATAGTTGAAGTGGAAAGTTTTATGCAGGACCACATCTACAAAATCCATTGGTACTTTAGAAAAAATTAACATAATTTTCTACGAGTGGAATATAGAAAGTGATGAGGGGGTTTCCAAATTTCCATGTTACTACTTTCTGAATTGCAGTTTTGGACTTTGGTAAAGATGGCAAGTCTGTATGCTGTAAAACGCCAGGATTGTCTGAATTCTGGCAAAGCACGGTTAATTAAAAATAAATGTGAGAGACCACATTGTTGTCTTATTTTGCACCAGTCCAAATCTGCGTATCTTTACTGAGGTGCGATGGTATGAGCAGCATTATGCGGGCAGTACTGTCAGGGCGGAATTGATAATTTCAGACAAACTTGTTTATTCTCCCTTAAACATTAGCGGTGTGGCCAGGCAGTGAGAAAATACGAATTTTGGAGAAAATGGAATAAATCTACCACAATGGACAACAGGCTGCCACACACCCCCTTTGTGTAATGAGGAGATCTGTGCGAGGGCAGGTTAATTTGTGCTGTCTCACTTGGGGCTTGGCAGGACGGGATCGGGGCGTTAACAACAGAATTAACCGGGGAGGAGGAGAACGGGCAGGGGAGAGCAGGAGGCATCAGGATGGGTTGAAACATGGTTGAAGGGCCTTTATATGTCCACAGGGGCTTAGTTGCTGGTCCCTGACCGACCGAGAGCAGCGAGGAGTTTTGAATGCCAAAATGAAAAGAGCCAGAGCTGGGGAGTGGGGAGCTGAGGAGCAAGGGTAGATTAAAATCTTTACGTGTAACCTTGGACCATAATGTTTTAAATATAATGTTGAGGGAGTTGTAAATATGTCAGTGTGTTAGTGTTACGTTCTGGATTTAGTATCTGCGCTTCACTGTAAAGGGATAGATGGAGTGAAATGGCAGAGCGCCTGCCTTCCAGAGGAAGATTTTCACATGTATTTTGCTAAACCAACATAACGCAATGTTTTCTAACATCCAGCTATCGGAAAGATGATACAAATGGATAATTTCATCAAACCCAATACCAAAAAAATTCAGACTGAAATGGACGTTTGGCTTGACAAGTTTACAGGGCTGTCTTTGAGACCTTCCTACGGCTGGGTTTGCCATGTGAGTGTAGCATTGAGCTCTCTACCACTGTCGTTGAAAGATGTCCATGGGGTGCTGCCAAAAACTGGGCCTGGCTGGAATGAAACAGGCTGCACGAGATGTTAAGTTCATCCAGCTATCACTAAAAACACTGGCTAGTGAATTCATAACTGAGGCAGAGCTTTCAAAAGAAAGTCAGTGCTTTCTTAATCAGCTAAGTGATTTTCCAACTTGAGTTACTAGAAATACTGTAAATGTGCTTGTTTTCCGTTTTCTCTCTCTTGTGTTATTTGGTATGTTTGATTCTCTTTATTTACTGTGGTCTCGGTGTGCGTGTATATAACAGGATGTCAGTTTTATTTTCAAGTTGAGCAATAAATAATTCATCTTAAATATAACTTGATGATAGGGGCTACAAATAAATTGAACTTGAGTAATTTTAGTAATTGTGGACCACAGAAAGAGGAAAAAAAGGAAGCATATTTTTGTATTTTGTTATGTTCTCTGAAAGGAGCAGAAGCATAATTTCTATCATTAATCATCTAATGCACTTCCATTGATTTTCTTTTTAATAGAAAATGAAAGTAAAAGCAATTCAAAACCTGTAATAAAGTTAGGGGAAAAAAAGGAAAAATTGTGAAAGATTCCTTAGACCGATTGCATAATGTGGAAGCACTCAGATTGCAGTTATTCTCTGGCCAAAGTAAATTTGAAACATTAAAAAATCATATTATTTTGTCTTTCTAGCCAGGCAGAGTGTGAACCACTTGCAATAAGAAAAAACTTGTAGTAAAATGAAAATGATGCTAGATATTAATGTATCAATCCCGTCTTCTGTGTTCGGTGTGTGGGTAGGCGGAGGAATGGGATTTATAGCAATGTGTTTCTCTCCTACTTCTCCTAAAACAGTGGACAGTCTTGGCTCACAGATGAGGAAGAATTAAAACATCAAGTCACACAGCTTGGCAAAATTGACATGTACAGCTCAATTCTTTCAGTGATTCAAATGCCATCCAGAGGGACCTTGACAGGCTTGAGAGGTGGGCCTGCAGAGTTCAGCAAGGCCAAGTGCAAGGTCCCGCACATGGGTCGGGGCAATCCCAAGCACAAATACAGGCTGGGCGGAGAATGGATTGAGAGCAGCCCTGAGGAGAAGGACTTGGGGGTGTTGGTTGATGAGAAGCTCAACATGACCTGGGAATGTGCACTTGCAGCCCAGAAGGCCAACTGTATCCCGGGCTGCATCAAAAGCAGCGTGGCCAGCAGGTCGAGGGAGGTGATTCTCCTGCTCTACTCCTCTCTGGTGAGACCCCACCTGGAGTCCTGCATCCAGCTCTGGGGCCCTCAGCACAAGAAGGACATGGACTTGTTGGAGCGAGTCCAGAGGAGGGCCACAAGATGATCAGAGGGCTGGAGCACCTCTCCTGTGAAGACAGGCTGAGAGAGTTGGGCTTGTTCAGCCTGGAGAAGAGAAGGCTTTGGGGAGACCTAGCAGCCTTCCAGTACCTAAAGGGGGCCTCCAAGAAGGCTGGAGAGGGCCTTTTGAGGAGGGCATGTAGTGCTAGGACAAGGGGGAATGGCTTTAAAGTGAAAGAGGGTAGATTTAGATGAGATCTAAGGAAGAAATTCTTGACCATGGAGTGGTGAGGCACTGGCACAGGTTGCCCAGAGAAGTTGTGGCTGCCCCATGCCTGGAAGCATTCAAGGCCAGGTAGGACGGGGCTTTGAGCGGCCTGGTCTAGCAGAAGGTGTCACTGCCCATGGCAGGGGGGTTGGAACTAGGCAATCTTTAAGGTCCCTTCCAACGCAAATCATTCTATGATTCTATAAATCGTATATTCCCAACCAAATAATTGATAACCTCATCCATAAGTATCAAAGAAAAATTGTACTCTAAGAAGTTTTTTTAAACTGGAACAGAGGTGAGTCCAGTTTAAGGTATTAAATGACCGAAGTCAGCCTGCACTGATTTTACTGGTTTTAATATGCAGCCCTGGACATATTTAATCCCTTTCAGACAAACTGATCCGTTCTCGTGGTTGCGCTGCAGTGTTAGCTGAGAGTCTCTGAGCCATGAAGAGTGAAGGGTGTGGGAGGGACGGCCACCTCTGGCATGCAGACCTTGTGTGCAGACCTCGTGTGCAGACCTCGTGTACAGACCTCTTTATCCCTTTCCGTCTGGTGAATGCCGATGATGTGTAGCCGCAGAGGAACTCTACGGCTGGGTCAGATGCGTACGCGTGGGGATGGCTGCCCGGGCCGGGGCACGGCTGTGGCTGCGCTGGAGGTGACCTCCCACCACGCTGACCTCCAGAAGGCTGCAGCTGGGGCTTCCCTTCTTCTGAGGCTCCTGTACCTAGATTAACCTGTGCTTTTCCCCACGTACATGTCTTATTGTGGGAAGGCTGCAGAGAGAAACCAACCCAAAGAGCAGCTCAGACATGGACCTTTAACTTGAGAAGGATCTGCATGGTTTTGCATGCTTTTTTTCCTTCCCTTCTAATTCTATCCCAGACTTCTCCCCTTTCCCCTGTTACAGTCTCTTTTCCATGCTAATGCTCTGTACCCAACTTTTCTACCCAATTCTTCCCTGACCCCTTTTCATGCAAATCATTTCAGTTGCTTCCCTTTATCTTTTCAGTTGATATTTACCATCTTTATTGCTTCCCAACCTCATCTCAGGCTCCTCTTGTTTGTTTATGGTGCACGTTGGTTGGGGTCTGTGTTTATTCAGCGCTCTGTTTGCTCGGTGGCATTTGTTAGCCCTTTAGCACTGCTGTCAATATCATTAATAATAACAAAATGGGAAACTGGTGATCTCGGAGCCAGTTTCCCTGCTGCATAACTAGTTGTTCCAGCTCTTCCTCAGTTGTTTTTACTAGATTTGTGTCTGCGATGTCCTTCCTGGCATCATTTGTTCTTTTCCTGGGACTTGTTTTTAATGGTTATCTTGTGGTTTGCTTCTGTAAGTCTAAACTTTGGATGCACTTCCCTTCATTACAGGGAGTGCTGCTGCATCCACGGGGCGGTCACCGTGGTGAGCTTAAGCGTGTACTTTTGCCCTTACAGAATCAGGGCCTTAGACTTAAACCTGAGCCTCAGCAAAGCCTTATCTTGTACCTTCTATTACGTCTGCTTCTGGTCTCCTTCTGTAATTAGGGGTTGCGCTAACATACCAAGAATAACATAAATGTTCCACCTGGGATTTTGGAGAAACTCGTTACAAGTATGAAGGAGTATCAATATGGAAAATAAATGCGGTCATCATGAGTTATGAGACTGTGTTTATAGTCAGCAAGTCTGGATCCTTGAATTCTTCTTTTTTCCTAACATATTATACCTAAACTCATTTTTCACTTATCGTTAGTGATATGTGTAAGAAATGATATGTTATCTTGTTAAATTGAGAGGTAAGAGAATAATTATGCAACACAAAATGAGAATTTTTCTGAACAGTGAGAAGGTAAACAGCTACATTAAAATAATTCCATTGACTTTACGTGCTGGCTTTGATATTTCACACATTCTTAGACTTTGAAGCCAGACAAGATTATTACATCGTCGTGTCTACACCTCTTGTCTAGCCTCGTAGGTCATCCCGTTGTTCCTGTACTAAGTCCAGCCATTTCATTTACACTACCGTATAGCTTTAGTTTTAGTGTTTTCCCTGAGTGTGCCTTCCCAGAATTATCAGTCATTGTTTTCAGATGTTCTAGTGACATTTAATTCCAGAGTTCTGAAACCACTAATTTAGGTTCCCCAAATTGAAGTGCCATGGTACAATATAATTTTACTGGTTGGTAGTTGATATTCTCACTCTTCAGCTTTTTACCCTTTGGAAACTGTTGAAATGCATTTTTAAAGGAGAATTGATTATAACTTTGGTAAATGAATATGATTACCAAGACTGTCTGTGATTGGATTTTTACCTTAGAGGAACTATATTTATGTTATCTTTCCTCCCTGGATGCGGTGCTCTGCCTATAATATTTCTTTCTCAATATGCTCCTTTTGTTAGGATTGTCTGTAGTGCTGTTAAGTCAGGCATGTGCCTACTGAGAGCACTTGAGTTCCCCCAGTTTGATGCTGACATGCTGCTTTGGTGGTGATGTAACGTCATCTGAGGACGCATTCGGCGCCTCTGCAATTTGACAGCATACAAACGTTTGATTTCACCATGTAAAAGTTTATGGAAGCGTCTGCTATTTACTTTTAATTTAAGATAAATGTAGTTAAAGAATATAGCTTCCATATGCTTCTGTGAGCCATATGCTAAGATGATGGCATACAAACATACTCTTGTGGGTGTAAGTATGAAACAAGAAGACAGAGACAGTTGTACTGAACATCCCGTTAGCAGCCCTTGTTCAGTATCCCAACAGGACCCCGTACCAGCAGAAAGGGAAATTTCCTCCCCAAACCATGTATTTAACACTTGACTTACGCCTCGAAGCAAAGCAGTGGCATCTGCAGCTATTTTCATTGCTCATATTAATCGATAACTTTTATTGGCACCTTAACGGGTGTATCCACACTGTCTGTTAAACCGCTCCAGCCCTGCCCTGAAAAAGAGATATTTTCTTTTAGCATTTTCAACTGGTTACCTTTCAGTTTAATTCATGATCTTGTTTTCCTCGTTACGAGAGCAGGTGTACTTTTTTTTGTGCCAGCCATTGTTTTATATCAACAGAACTGCATTAAATTGTCATCCCGCAGCTTGGCCCCAAGTGTTTAATTCCAGTTTGGTGGCGTTTACTGGCGATAATAATAAAGAATAGAGGGAGTTCTAAAGGAAATCCTGCATTTCCCTTCTTCGTGGGAATCAATATTATAATTCAAAACCCTTTATCTGGCAGTGTCCTGTTATTAGCTGTTTCTATTCATATGTTTGTGTCTATTTTAAATGCTACAGAGACGGTAGAAATCACACATTATGTCTAGGAGGGATTTATTGTTACTATGTGATTTTTTTTTTCTCAGTGCGTAGGGCTGCAAATGGACTGCATTTGCCCTTTGGTGGTATCCCACTTAAAAAAAAAAAATAGAGATGTTGACATAGCAGAAATGTCTTTGCGGTATGAGTTTATTTAAAACCATTGTGACAGAACTGAGGATTACGGGGAAATATTTTTCATGCAACATAAACCACACGTGAGCAAACCAATCAGTAGTTTGAAACCGCTGAGGATAAATAATTTTAGTAGCTTTCCTGAAGGTCCACTGAAAACAAATTTGTCTCATTCTGTTTCTGGAAGTGCCTCTATTTGAAAATATTTTTCTCTTAAAAGTTAAGGTAACTTAACAGGGAAATAAGTTTGCGTCAGGCAGAAACGAGGTGACTAGTTCCTGAGAGAACTGCTGGAGTGGATCTGGCAGCTCTGCTGCTCCCTGTCTGGTCCTTCTCAATCCATTAAAATTGCCCTAATGGGCTTTTGTTCTATTATTTAATTTATTTTAGTGGTTCATGCTGCTCACCTCAAGCATAGTTGTAAGCGTATAGCAGAAATCCTATTATTTCTTATGACTGACATGCTGTAAAGATCAGGCCCGTTAAGCTCAGGCTTTTGAAGATAATTCAGCTCAAACTGAAGAAGTCATGCATTGGCATCATCTTTGAAGCCGTTTGCAGACTCTTGAGTGGAAATGAATTGCCTCCTAACATGACTGAAATGCATCGTACTGCCTAGGCCAGTCCAAGGAGGTGTGGGGTTTTGGTGTGGAAGGGTACCAGATATTCTTGGCTGGCATTTTGTTTTGTGCACATAAAACAAGAAGTGCCTGCTGTCCCAGCAAAGTGACCCAGCTGCCAGTTGGGTCACCAAGGAGGTGCTCTTCTGGGCCCACCAGCTTGGTAATGACACTGTTGGCATTGATAAATGCAAAAGTCCGGGCAAGTGGGAAGCAAGGAGAATGTTTGCTCTTCAGGTAGTATTTTAGGCATCAAAAAAAGCTTTTGGGATTCCTTGTTCTTTGGCTGCTGCCTTCTCTCCTTGCTGACAATCAAGCTTTGTTGCTCTATCAGGAATGACCTGTTTGAGTTACCAGGATCTGCACTTACAGAAATTCCTAAAGTAGAGAAGAGAAGTAATTCTGTGTTTTCAACCACGTGCCTGTCCCTAGTCACCTCACAGGAGATCCTTCTCCACTTTTCCTTTAGCTCTTCCTAAAACTCCCATGGTCTTGCTCCATTCTCCCCAGATTTACTCAGGAACTCTCTTTGATGACGTTCTGACCAAGTCATCCCACCTTCCTTCCATCTTTTAAGTCTTTACTGTTGTGTGTATTAATTTAAAATTGTTCGCTCTAACTTTGAAGTCTACCGGCTTTAATTTTCCACTTCCCTTTGTTTCCCATTGTTGGTGCCAATAACATCAGCTTTGTTCCTCTCTTCCTCACTCATGCTTCTCTGGGGTACATGTGAAGATGTCTCTTACTGGACTATCCATTACATTTTTTTCTTTTCCACTCCTCCTTCTCTCCATGCTTATATATGTAGAATCCACTATGATATTTGTGGTTTTAATTTAACTTTCCTCTACCCTTGTTTACTATTGCCACTAATTTCTTTAAGCTCCATGATCTGCCAAATATTTTCCCTGATCTCATATGTCTTTATATATCCATCACTTTTATCCATCACTAAATAGCCTCAGCGAACTCAGTGAATTATTTGTATGCTTAAAATTAAGGACATTTGTGCAGAAGATCGGGCCATTAGATAATAACTCATTGCAGCATGGAGCGTCTGCTTTAACATCGATATTTAGAGGTTCCATCACTTGTGTTGCCATTAATAAATGTCAGGAATTAATTGTAGTCTTCTGTCAGATAGTAGTGAACATTGCAACGTGATGGTTTATTATGCAGTTGCAAATCTTGCTTCCTGGGGCTGGCAGCGTAGGACGTTGTTCGCTTCCCTGCAGACGCTAGTGGTTGTAGCGATGCCGAGAAGATGGTTCGCATACACTTGGCCATACTTCACGTGGACACGTTTGTGTTGCCGAATCTTTGGTGTCCTTGCTGAAGGTAATGAGGCTACACAGACCTTGGGTATCAGAGTGTTTAACCTTCCTGAAGAGGGCAGTTACCCCGCTTGCCCGTACAGAGTGGTGACCTCTGTCCTCGCGTGCTCGTAATTGAGAAGGGGAACGTCTCCGAGTTTCTTACTGCCAGAGTTGAGAGATAGGGAGGGTCACAAGGATTGAATGTGAAAGGCAGGGATCAGCAATTTAGAGGTAGTTATTAATATGCTGATTTACTGTCACTTGAGTCTAAAGAGACTTTAAACAATTGCTTGCCTTTTGCACGCTCTTTAAAATGCCGATTTTTTTTCCTTAGAAATCTAATTGCATTTTAATAAGATACTTTTTTATTTCCAGGTGATTGGCAACCCATCCCTTGCTCCCATACAAGCTGTAGTTAAAAACCAAAAATCATGTGTATTCATTGCAAAGTTACACCCCAGTAAGTCCTTTAACTGTAAGAAAACAGAGAGTTATTTTTCCCTTTTTCTTCATGCACTCCTGGTTACATTAAGTGCTGGCAACAAGGAAAAATATATGCAGCCTCAAAAACCTGAATTATTTAGGAATCTCCATAAAATAATATCACAGGTTGTTAAATAGTAAAATCTGGATTAAATCATTTCATCTTCTGTAGCTTTATGATACAATGTGGGGACTTGCCTGAAATCAGAGCGCCTGACATGACTAAACTCTTGGGGCCAAATTCAGTTCCTAACTCTGTCCCTGACTTTATTACTTTAATCAAGTCACGACCTATCTTTGCTTTGGTTAACCTACAATGTAGGGTATAAATAGCCTATAATATTGGAGATTGTATGAGAATTAATTATTATTAATGAAATGAAAGACTGTGATTTGCAGGCTATTTTTATTTGTTATAATTACTTACTATTAATTCACTGAAACTTTTAGCAAATTTTATTATATGCTTCCTGTGACTCAGATTTATACATTAATACTTTTGTCCTCCATCATGGCTATGCAGTGCCATTATCCACCCTGAAACATTAAACGTTGCAGTCCAAAAAATGACAGAGGTGTTGAAGGAAAAGGGCATTGACCTAAAATAAAACTGGGGGGAAATCAGTGCATCTAAGTCCTGGGCTGTGCTCTTGCAAACCCCGTTTTGACTCTTATCTGACCACAAAGGCATCTGCGTCCAAATTCAGAGACCTCAGCCCCAGCCCGGCCCCGTGCCTGCTGTTTCCTATTGCCGTGGCCCTGTCTTAGAGACCTGGTAATGCTTTGGGCAGGGGACCAGAGAAATGCATCGCGTTGGAATGCGGGCTGCAGCCTTGATGCGTGTGAAGCCTTTACCTGCGTGCGAAGGTAAAGGTCGGTACGTGCGCAGGGGCTCTGCCTCTGCCCACGCGCGAAGACGCTTCAGGGTGGACGGGGCTCGGCAGAGTGACGCTGTCCTCAGCCGAGACCTGTAGAGCAGTTGTTTTTTGGTTTTTTTCTGTTAATGGATCCATTCAGTAGTGCTTTTACAGCGAGCTATCGTGCACTGTAAAAGCAGGCTTCCAGTAAAGTGCAGTGGCTGCAGCCCCTTTCTGTCGTGGCTGCAGGCTGAATGCTCGTGCCCTTCCTCCTAAACGTCTCCATTTATGCAAGAGACTCAAAAGTTCATATGGCCAGAGAGAGGGAGAGCGTGAGGGGTAGCACAGTGTTTAAGGAACTCAGTTTGGAGGGGGCAGACCTGGTGTTTACACCTTGCTGCAAGAAGCATTTCGCTGTAGCATCTGCTGCTCAGACAGAGCAGAGGTCGCCACTGACATACAGAAAAGATGGCAGTTTTGGAGAAGGAAGCTTTCTTTTATATCCCCCCCCCACTTTGAAGCAGTTTCAGTTCCATTTATAGCGTGTGCATCAGAGCTTGGGAATCCTGGCCTCCACCAAATATGCTGTATGGCACATAGCCATAGTATTATATCTTTTCTTGTTTGGTTGTACAATGTATCATTGGTTAAGCTGTTGCCCCAACCCTTAAAATGACGGCCTCCTTGAGAATACTGAATTTATGTCGTCATTTAGATAACAAACTGCTCAAATAAGAATGTGTCTTTATGGTTTCATGAAGCTTCTAGCACATCTTTGAGTGACGCATGAATAATGACCTAAAAATAAATCAGTTTTACCCTATTAACCCAGGAGAGTCAATCTTGCATAGAACACGAGTACTGACTGCATAGAGTATAATACGATATATACAACAATATAAAGATTTCTGTACCTTTACTTTTCAGATGTTACGTGCTCGTCGGAGTACAACGACTCTGCAGATGTCGGTGACTGCATGCGGTGGGCAGGAGCTATGCCGTCTCTGGTACAGGAGTGTATTGTTCCCTGCAAAGATGACTGCACATTTACCCCCTGGTCTAAATTTACGGCATGCTCCTTTGACTGTGAATCCACTAGAAGTAGGAGACGGTCACTCACAGGTATAATCTTTTATAGTATTTATCTGGTGGTGACACTCGTGAATAATGTTTCTCAGATGTTGGTGGACTGACGTTGGGGTTTTGGGAACATCCAGATAGAATAGTGATCATCCTTAATTGATTTTTGATCTGATACTGATCATTGCCTGCTTTATGCACATGCATTTTCATAGGAGAATAGTGCAGAAAAACTCGGTGGTGGAAAGCCATTTTTAGACAGAAACCCAATCAAACACTGACTATGCATTGTGCAAGTTTATCTGACCTATTAATCTGGGAAGTGTGCAGCAAATGCGTATACAAGAATAAAAATCAGTGTGTTTTTCTGTTTAAGACTGTTGAAATCTGGATGAAGTTTAAAGCTGGGAGTTTTGTGCTCAGCAGTATCCGGTAGTTCAATAGGGCAAATTAATACCATGAATAAGGAAAAAACAATATCATTAAAACAGTTTTGTTTGATCTTTTATATATATTCATTAAACACTCTAGTTCAAACCATTTCATGGAATAGTCTCCCATACTTGCTGTTGTGGTTCATTATTATGTTATTTGAAGGCTGACCAAACTGAAATGCTTTAAAACCCTTTAACATTAATAGTTTGGAGCCGCTTGCTTTGTTATGAGTTGTCGTCCCCCCCCACCTCGCATATCTAAATCAAATTGAAAGGAATTATACTGTTTTCAGGAGGTTTACAAGAAATTTACTGTTATTGTTATCCTGAACACTCACATCTTTTCATATTTCTGTGTTGTGTTTGAGACCTACGGTGTAGCTGGCTTGAGTTTGCTCCGTTAATAGAGGTGAAACTTCAAAGACTTCTACTATGGAGTAAAATACTAACGTTGCTGTAAAAAACATCTACTGTGATAATGCCTGGTAACTGAATGGCAGCAAAGTGTGGTGGCTACCACTGCTCCTTTCTTCTAGACTCACTTGTACCTGGCTGCACGGCTATCTTGTTATTCAGTTTGTTACTGTTGGAATGATGCAAGTTTTTAGTAACTAACAATTACAGTATACAGACATACTGGCTTCAAGCTGCCGTTTGTCAGTATGGCTCATTAAAGGATAAAGATTTCTCTTTTACATAAAAATCTTTATTATACAATGCTCTATTGTTTCTGCCAAAGAGCGTATTCTAAAATGTTTTCTATTTCAATGCCTGTATGTTTATAGTAGTAGAAATCCTCTATCCCTATCAGAATAATAGGTGCCTGATCTTACAGAAATTATGTAAGAATTAAGTGAATACTTACTTCCAAGTGGTTTTAAATCTGAGTTTTCTTTATGACCATATGTGCAAGTTACAAAACAGTGTGGTCCTCCCTATCCCCTTTCTTACTCCGTTCTCCATCAGACATAGATCCATTCAAGTAAGTGGACCAAAAATGGTTTCTGATGTTCAGGTTTCGATGGCTTGTCTCCTCACCCACACTGCATTTGTGACCAAACACCACCAGTCTCTCCCGTACGACCTTGCTGGGTTCCCTCCCTCGCACCGGGAAGGAGCTCGTGGCCTCAGCTCGCTCCCAGCAAAGGCATCCTCAAAAGCAAGCGGTGAACATGCAGCGGGTGTCCCAGGGGGTGCCGGGGTGGGGACAGCGCAACACCCGAGAGCAGCGAGGGAGAGCCACGCTGACGTCGATTTTGGTTTGGCCACATTTCAAAAGGGCAAGTCGATGAGATTAGTGCTGACCTGTCTTTGCATAAAACTTCATGAGAATTGGAGCTGGCCAGAAGCCTTGAAAAACTCTGATCCGTGCGAACTCAGTCCAAAGATTTAAGGACGATATTGGGAAGTACTTCATGATGTTAAAAGAGTCCTTTATCCGTTTGTATTTCACCTTCCTGTAAGCGTGCAGGAATTGTACCTCCTCGTTCATCGCTCTGTGTGTCTGTGCTCAAGTGAATGCTTCGGCTTCATTATAGGAGTTCATTAACGATGTCATTTAGTGGGAATCTGCTAATTGTTTGCTAAGTATTTGCTTGCCTCCCACTCAGTTTGTAATAGTATTATTCATTTTACTTTGTAAGTAATCGTAGACTCTACATATAAAATCAGTCATTACTTAAGAAGCGAAAGACTTGTTACAGAACATATCAAAATCAAAGTCAGTCTAGGGAAAACACAGTTTTTAGGTAAGTCTTCAGTTAATTAATGCAGTCAGTTAATTCACTGTACTATGGATACAATGCATTTTCTGTAGGAAGGTGTATTTTTAATGTTTCATAGAATTTTTATGTACAGTATGTACCACCTGATACTATTTAATGTATATAATATTTGTTAGTGTTCAGAAATTAAAATTAATTAATTTAAAATTAATAATTAATACTAAATAATTAAATCAATTAATAAGTAATTAAAAAGAAAATACTATTTGATTGAAGGATTTATGTCCTTGAAAATTTTTGAGATGGTATTTTTAATAGTAATTTTTAAAGCAGTCTGTGAAGATGATAAAAATATCACCATCTACTAACTCTAGAACTGCTTCTTTGGGAAGAGTATGGGATGAATATCACTTTTGCCCTCAAAATAGGGCTTTCATAACAACTTCATTGGAGGGAAGATTCCTACAAAAGAAATGGCAGGGCACGTTGGAAAAAAGTGTCATACAAGTGTGAGATTATTAGCGTCCTTACCTGTGTGTGATGTGCTTCAGGTAATAATGGCAAAAGATGGGCAAGTCCCAAATTCCCGTGTTTCCTAATACAATGCAGAACATACAGCTGTACGGATACACTGAGTTGGTGGCTTCTGTCAGCTCGTCAAACATAGAATGCTGGAAATGCCACTAGAGAGCTCCCAATCTATTTAAAGCCTTTAAAAGACATTCCTTGAAATATGTGGAGTTGTACCTCTGATACCTTACCTGAATTTGCTCATAAATATATACATATACACACACACAAAAATATAAAGATGCCGGCACTATTTGATTTCTTTGTGTTTATTATCCCTTTGTGCTGGCAAACTTTACATTCCCCAGAACTCTGGAAATACAGGTTTGAAAGAGCTGGGGCCTGAAGGTTTATTAAGGGTCTACAGTCAGTGCCCTTTTCTTTAGAGGGACATGTTTGTATGCAAACAGGTATTGATGACAGCCAGCTTGTGCTCCTACTGACGGGTGGTGAAATGACTCTTGGTTCCAGACTAGAAAGAGAGTTTTGGGGTTATATAACTTATTTTTTGTTTTTAGTATCTCAGTTATGCGCAGTACCAAAGAGAAAACATTTCTTTGGGGATCAAAGCTTTAAAAAACTTTTTGCAGAAGTATTTCTCAAGGAACATTGTAAGGATGGGATGCTGATGCAGTCAGTGAAGATGAATTCTCCCCTTCTGTGCAGAAGCCAAATGCAAAGACGTTCCTGAGCTCAGCCGGCATAAAGATTGCTCCACATCACATTGGCTAACCCGTGCCAAGAAAAGCATTGATTTTATCTTTAGAGGCTGTATACAGACCTTTGTTCCCTGGAGCGGCTGTAGGGATGCAGGGAGCATGAATTCTCTTCTTTACGTTATCTCTCCTTGTACCGGGGACCTCTTCTTATGCCTAGAAGTCCTCCAGGAACACGGCATGGAGTATGCAGCTGCAGAGAGCTGTGCCGCAGGTTTATTTGAATGCTTCTGCTTCCTGAAGCTACTGAAAGATCTGTAAAGAGCCTTCTTTTAAAACCTGTTGAAGGAACAGAGCAAAAGAAAACATTAAACCAAATAAAACCACTGAAATGCTTTCCAGCCCTAATAATTTACTGAAGATTGTCTTTTCTGCTTTCTTCAAAGTATGGCTTGTGTGCAGAGTGCATCTTTAACTAATTTGTAAAGTAGCCTCAAAGAAGAAGTTGTGGCTAATGTAGAGTCCTCTGGAAGTTGTCCTGGCAACCATTGATTGCCTGCAAATAGAGACAAAACAATCAATTTATTTTCATCAGATAATTAGAGAAAAATGATATTATATAAAATTACAAGGCATTTTCTGGGCAGGCCGTTACTAGAGTAAGACTTTGCATTTTGCTCCTTGACCTACCCATCAAAACAGTATTTCCAAGTTCTCCGGTTGCCCCTGGAGATAAATATGTTGTCCTTGCACTCCAGAGCACTGGCAGCAGCTAATAGGTGCTTCAGAAACATTCCTGTATATTAACATTCAGATTGTCTTGGTTCCAATGTGTTGAATTCATGCAAGTATAAATAATATGACGTGTTGTTATCAAAAGTAGCAGATGTTAAGCTAACAAACAGATTTCTGTGGTTGGAACAGGGCGAAGCAGAAAGCGAGACAAATGCCAGAATACAGAAGTTTATCCTCAATTTGAAACAGAGCTGTGCCCCTGCGAGGTGTTTACCTCCCAGCCCCACGGAAATTGGTCCGACTGCATTATCGGAGGAGGTGCATCCGAGCCACGGTTGGGAACACGACCCCACGGAGATGCCAAGGAGTGTGGCGAGGGTGTACGACTGCGAGCTATTGCCTGTTACGATAAGACCGGCAGACTCGTGGAACCGTCTCTCTGTAGCAGTTCGGGTAAGCAGATTTAAAAAAGCACACGACACGTGTAAATAGCCCTGATGCTGAGCACAGTTATCCACTCAACGGTTCATTTTGGAGCCTGTCATAGGTGTGTACCTCTTCACTTGGTGGAACAGCTTTCACAAGGTTGCCGTGAATGTTGAACACTGTTCTTCTAATATCTTCTTCTTGCTCTTGATACTAAGGTTTTCCTCAATATAAGGGTCTGCTGGCATTTCTACAATGGAAGTGAAGTAGAAGAGGGCTAAAGTTGGCTATGCTGTCAGAATACCAGAGGCATTTCTTTTATTTGTCTAAAAATCCTATAAAAGTATAAGCTTAGGAGAAGGAGAGGCTATATTTCAATTAGCATTTTGTTTGAAGGTATTTCCTACTTCAGCTTTTACTTGTTTATGGATTTTTATTCCTTTTCACTAAATTTGGAGGTTCGTACAGTTGTTTTCAATGAAGGAATCAGGAATTTTCTTGAGATAATCATACTTAATTACGAAACCCCTGTGATGTCACCTGCGGTCGCTCGTGCCAAGTTCACATGACTTCAGCAGCCAGTGGTCTCCTTCTTGCAATTTTGTGCCAGTCTCAAGCTCAAATTGATACACAGCCTATATTCCAGTGTCACTGCTTGCTGGGGCCCTGGGCTGGGGTTCTGTCTACTTGTATTTCACATATAATCAAGTAGTCTATATCAAACAGAAACAGGGCAGAATTAGAAGTAGAGCAAGCAGGAAATGCTGCTCCATCTGGGTATTTTCTCCCAGTTTCCATGATTTGCAGTTCACAGCAATCCTTGCGCTAAATCGATTTACAGACAAAAGCCCTTATCTTAGGGGCAAATTCTGTACCCATGCTGCCGCCGAACCGCTCATGCTCTCTGACTTACAGTCAAAAACCTTAGGACACCATACAATGTGATGTAGTAGGTTGAAAGACTGCTGGTGAGCTATATGATGGGAGAGGGAGAAATGATGTCTCAGGAGGAGATTAAGCAATACAATGGGAACCATTAATGTTCCTGAGTATATAAGGGAGCAGAGAAAGAAGTGAGGCTGCTCTGCGGAGGGTCTTCAGGATGAGGATCAGCAGCCTGAGCTGCGTGTAATAAAAGGAGAAAAACCCCACCCTAATGAAGTGATTTAGTCCTGGAGTGAATTCCTCTCGCAGCTGTTGATGGCTGTTCCAGCTGGCTGCACGGCTTCATAAAGCAGCTTTCCGTGGTTTGGTTCGACAATGTGCTGTTGTACCAATTGATTATGCCTCTGTGGCCCATGAAGGAGGAACGCTATACCTTTCCCCCACAACATTACCTTTTCTTCTGCATAAAGGGAGCTGTTGGGTTTTGAAAGGGGGGTTTGCCTGTGCCGTGACTTGCTCTTTTGAAAAACTCAGGGTTTTTATCACTATTAAAAAGAGGAGGTTGTCTATGCGTGGGGCTTTTCTGAATAACCTTGAAGCCTGTTTTCTGTCAGTGATATTTATGTGGCATTTTTAATGGTCTGGCTTCTCGTAGGGAGTAGTCGCTCAAGGGGATTATTGTTGGCTTTCTTGTCTTCAGCTTTTTGTCTGAGCAGAAATGATTGCAACAGGGCCCTGGCACAGGACACATTGCAACAGGGCCCTGGCACAGGACCCATGCCAGAGGCTACAGGGGTGGTCAGTACTGTACAGCAGTGCCCTGTCGTATGCCCTTCCTCCTGCCGTTATTTACAGAGTGCTCTGAAGACCCCTAGGTGTGGAAGTGGGATGTAAAGGAGGGGTGAGATGTTTCCACCTTCTGGATACCCCATAAGAGTTCCCCTAAGGGTGAACTATTAATCTCCAACCAGACCCCTGTTTAATATCCAGCATGTATAAGCTCCTAATGGCTACCCAGTGTTGGACACCTCCTGTTCCCTGCAAGGTGAGCGGGGAAGCAGTGTTGTCTTGGTCTCCAGAGGACATGGACATTTCGGTGGCTTTGGGTGTAGAGTGCCCAAAAGTGATCAGAAAGCTCCACAGGCTCCACTTCCATCACTTGGGACCTGCCTTTCCAACCCGAACAGTTAAGTGAACATAAGCCCGATATTTATGGTCTCTGGAGCTGGGAGCTTTCAAAATGCACTTCTGAACACATTATTGAATTAGTGATAGAAACAAATCATTATCCAATTAATAATTAGCAGAATATTATTCAACCATAATAGAGAAGAACAAATTACAGAAGCATGCAGAATTGCTAAGCCCTGAGAAATTATTCATGACAGGTTTTTTTAAGCAGCTCAGTTTGTCTTGTTCACAATTAGTATCAGGTGACCTTTTAACATTTGCTAGTTGACCATATTTATGACTAATTAAGTCATTGCCTTATATATTGAATGCCAGTTACTGTGATATCTAGGTACGATTCTTGCTTTATGAGCTGTGGGGGTAAGTGTGTTCCTCTTCTCTTACTTTCAGGTGTTCTGACTTCTCTTTGTTTCCTGCTCTTTTCCTTTTGCAGGGCAGGGCTCTTTCTTTCCCTTGAACCAGGACAAAAGTGAGAAGTTGTAAGACTTAGACCTCAGTTCTTTGCTGGGTCCTTTTGAAGAACTTTGTAAAAGTGTAGAAAGACAGATGTAAGGATGCAAACTTTGCCTTAGAGTAGATTTAAGTTTGTCCCTGACTGAATAACGCCATGAGTACCAGGTATAGGACAATAAAAATGGTATAGAATAGAATAGGTCAGTCTGTAGCTTTTCTAGAGAGCAAACTCTGGGCTCTTGCCTTCTCGCAGCAATGATTTTCACTTTCCCTGACTGAAACCTGGCTGTTGAACTCACCACTTTAGTTCACCCGTGTCAGTGTGATTTATTATGTAAATGTATCTTAGTGATCAAGTGAATGTACTGAGAGTTTGAGTCTAATGTAGAAATTAACCACTGCTCAGAGGGGCTCAGCATCTGAGGCCCTGATCTTACACGGAGTTTTGTGAGAAATTCTGCATTGGCAGCTTGGGCAGGGGGAAACCAAACCAAAAAAGCATTAAAGTCTGTTCATCTGTGTTTGTCAGCAGCCTAGACTCCAACTCTCCTAAGCCTATTATCTGCAAATATAGTAACCATTTAAGTGTACCCTCTCAACGGGAAATGGATTTTCTCCCCATTGGTGTAGTTATCACATACAGAGTATCCCAAGGTCCAAAACCAGTGATGACAAAAGCATTCCAGCTTTTACTTAATGGAAATGCACTACGAGCTTGCCTGGTGGTCTGCAGTTTCTTCTGTCAGGATCAGTCCTGGGCTGGAGGACCCCTACCCTGACCCAGCACAGCTGAGCACAGCTTGTGTGAACACTTTGGGTCAGCTGTAGTGGCTGCACAGGTCACACCTTGACTCATTTACCTGTCCTCGCTGCAATTTAATCTTGGGTTAGCTCATGATTATTAGATATGACAAACTCAAAAATACAAATCCCAGACTTTTCTGAATCGTATTCCTTTCTGCACCAAACCTGTTCTCTGAGGTCCAGAAAAAACACATCGTAGCTTTTTTTTTTTCATGACTGGCTTTTGTGATTAGTGTACTGCTTTATTTTAGTGATGTCGTCGTTTTCCTTGATGGCCCATTCAATAAGCTCAAGAAATGAGTGACCTGCAGTTTCCCAATTGAGCTAATTCTTTTTTCCCGGAGTTGGTTCACTCTTCTTTTCCTTCTTTCAATTTGGAAATGCAATTATGAAATTATGGATAGAGGTGACTATCTCTCATTTCAAAAATGTAATTGGTAATTTGCCTCAATTTGTCATCCCATCAGAAGACTGGCTTACATTGCGTTCAGCTAGTCGAGAGGGTCTCCGTCCTCTGGCTGGTGTTTGGAGCATCCTCTTTGGACATGAAATTGTCCTTTTAATTGCAGTTCATCCGCTTCTCAATCTGTCATCTGAGTTCCTCGTACTATTTTTGAATCTCCACCTCCTTTGTTTTGAATTATTTCATGTAGTTCCTTTGCCTGTCTTTTTTGTGTGCTGTGCCAACAGGGTTTTTTTTAATCTTAGAGGAACGTAGGGTGCCTCTTCTGTTCCAAATCAAAGGCTGGAGATTTCTGTGCTCTTGCACAGAGGTTCTGCTTTTGATCCGATGGGCAATTTATGGAAATCAGGAATTTATGAAGAGCGCTTATACTATTCAAATTCTGCTGTGCTCGCAACAACGGGAACCTGGAAGAAAGACACAACAGACAAATAGATCCTGGCTTTAAATCACAGAGCAGTTAGCTTCAGCTTACAGTCACCTTAAAAAGCTTTAATTATCTCTACATTTTTGAAGGACACGGCAAGGATGCCAATATACCTCCTTATTGTCAACATGAAGTGTTTTGTTGTACGTGGTTTAGTTGTGGGTGTACAAATCAAAGAGGACTGGGGTTGCTCAGAGCCCCCAGCACTTGCTGATGCAGGGGTGTCACTCGGTTCCTCCCAGTCAGGTCGACGTAACGCTGTTACTGGGAATGCTGCTGGCAAGGTCACTCCTTGAAAATGCCAGCTTTAATCCCAAACGGGTGGGATTAGCAAACGGGATGCACCAGGAGGAGTTAAAAATTTTGGTGGTGTGAGAACTCATAGTTTTTGTGGTTGCTGGAGGGATGTTCCCTGCTCCGAGGCCCATCAGGGCAGCAAGTGCCAGCAGTGACAGTGCTGCTTCTGTCCCGACCAGCCGTGTCCCCAGTGTTGAGAGATTTAGGACAGTATGCAATGGTCGTGGATCAGGAATTTCAACTCCTACTGCTGAAAACCAGGTAGCCTCAAGTCTCATGAAGTTTGATTTTCTGAAAGGCCAGCCCAGAGCAGTGCTGTGTTTCTACCCAAGGCATTCCCCTGGGGTTTACGCTCCCGTACGTGAAAATCCTGGCCACCAGCTTGATAGACATTGCATGACCTACCTGTGAGTTAACACAAGGACCTGCTCTGAAACCCTGCAGTGTGTGAATCCCCGCACTGTCATTTTAGGAGGAAATAATGTCTTTTCAGGTAGCTTATAATTACTAAATTTTAATAATATTTCTGTGAAATTATGTTTGTGTATGTCAAAAAACTATAAGCAGAGGTTAATAGGTTAAGGAAACGTGACCCAAGTTTATGGTGGACTGATATCAAATCTTACCTTTTCTACAAGGTAGCAATTTTGGAAAAAAAAGCTATATTGAATATATGCCTGTTTATTTTTGAAAGTGTATCTATTCTGGCATCTACTGCAGTATACATTTTTCCATATCTGGTAAATTTTATTTTGAAGTATGAAGCTGTTGCTGAAATCCGTGATTTTGTTTTGAAAATCTTCAGAAATAGAAACTTTCACCTATGTTTTTGAAAATATTCTTGAGCATTTAATTTCATTCTTAGTCTAAATGAAATTGTGTATTGAAATTTCATTTTTTACCACAAACCATTAATTCCAGAATCCAACGAGTTTTAGTTTTCGGTGGTTTCTGTACTTTCATAAACAGCATCCCACAAACACCTTACGGATGAGGCCTTGTTCTTGACAGCCTCATTTCTTGTCCAGGGAGATGGACAACCCTGCCTAGACTGTCCTCTTCCCAGCTCCAGACCTCACACATGACAGCCTCACGATGCTGCCTCCTCCCTACAAGTGTGGGAGTAGTCTTGGCACCGTCGGTTAATGATAACACGTAGACCCCGTGTTCAGACTACCCTACCCTTCTTTTGGCATTTGGGTTTAATTAAATATTACAGTACTCCTGTTTCTCTCTGTGGTTTCTCCTGTGTGTCTCTGTAGTATATCTCTTTGTGGCCTTTTTATTACAGAAAAATGACTGTATTACTTACCAGGACAAAGGTTTTCAAAGACTGCTTGAGGAAAAAGTTTCAGCTAAAATGTGACCTTCTTTTCTGCCCATCCCATCCCCTGGCACGGGAATTAAGGCTGAGCTTGGATCACGGGTGGCCGAAAGGTGTTGCCAGCTGCAGATGGGGCTGTCCTACCCTTGTGTTCCCACGTCAGGACTCTTCAAAGCCACTGTCACCTTCGACTGGTTTTCTGCTATTTTGAAGCTAAATAGCTTCTAAATTTAACCCTGAAATCCCGTCTGGGTTCTCCTTCGGACCTCTCTCCAACATTTCTGCACACCTCCTTGGGTGCGCGGTGACACTCTGAATTACAGCTGTGGCTGCCAGGGGAGCTGTAAGCACAGAAGCAGAGCCTGTAAAGGACCTGCCCTCCGTTTCTTGTTTGACTACAGGATTTTTACAATTTGCTGTCGTAACAGTGCTCAAAGAACATTGATTTATTCCCTGTCTTTTCCAATATTGATTTATTCCCTATCTTTGCCTTTCCTTTTTTCCAAAATCTATTTGCCATACAAGAACTTGGCCACAGTTCCTCCTTCCTGGATGTTAAAAGACTTGTCTTCTGATCCAATTTCATTTGATAACTGTTCAGACATTGCTGTTCTCTGTGTTTTTCTGGCAACAGAATCAAAGGTAAACAGCCATCAAAAAATGTTATTTCTGAACGGGTCAAACTGGCTATCAAAGAAGTTTGTTTAAAGCAAAATAAGACTTCCCCTGAGGCATTAGTACATAGAAATGCACATTCTTCTAGATCTTTATCTTCTTACAGAAAGCAAACATGCATCTTATGAGGAAGTAGTTAGAGGATTAGCTGTTTGAGCAGCATCCTCTGTAGGTCCTGCATTTAGTCATAGTGATGTCGGTTGTTATTCCTTGGCTGTAAATATGAATCTTTATAGCGTGCCTTTTTTGCCCAAATTCCTTTTATGCTTTTTGCTGCAATCCACAAAATGACCATTTTGAAGAGGCGGCAATACCAGACTATAAGGAATGATTTTTTTACTAACCTCAAACGGCCTTTCTTGTGTTTGACTGTGACGGTAAGCCTCCACTTGCCGGACCACCTTTGCCCACCCTTGCTCATGTCCGTGCCTTTTGTTTCTATTATTAGACTCTGAAAATTTTTCTCTGTTTTTGACAGGTTGATTAAAGTTCTTCCGTGGGAGTCGGGTATGTCTTTAGTGTAGAAATAGTAACTCGATGTAGAAATAGCCTATCGGAGGTTTAGGAGAGCTTTGATAGCAAGTTAATGCACTGGGCGATCTACTGCCTTGATTTCTGCAGTAGACCACAATAAGAGTATCTCTTTGAAATGTAGCCCATCTCTTCAGCCTTAATAACGCATTTGTCACAAATACAGCCTGTTATGAAGCAAGGCTCTAATAAAACGTTATCATACAAAGATAGATTTAGAATTAACATTTTTCTCTCCCCGTGTGTCATTCCATTTAATATGTTATATTGGAAGTATGAAGAAATACTGTTTTAGCCTAAGCCTTTTCATGAATTATGTACTCTAGTGTTAAGACCTCTACACTTTCCCTGCTCATGGAGAACTTCATGATCCCTTTGAGACATGTAGCAGTACGGGGATGTGACATGTACTGGTGGCAGTTCACAGGATTCCTCTCGTGTCTTACGTGAGGTTTTTTCCAATGTTTTTTAACCTGATTGCCTTGTATACAGCTCTGATGAGCAGGACTTTCAGGCAAATGAATGGATGACAAATAATTTTTAAGTGGAAAGTCACAACTTCGTCTCTTTACTGCTGGTAAGGAGCCCTGTCGCAGCTGGACAGAGTAGGCGTTTTAGTGGATTTCAGTGAGTGTTAAGGGGTTTCACGTCTGATGTGCTCTTCAGATCTTCAGATGCAGCATCATGTGTTTCTGCTTGTAAAGACCAGGAGTCCTACACAAAGAAGAATTCCACTTTTTGCGTGTAGGCCAATGTCTGAATAAAAAGAGCTGACTGCCAGAGCAGCAATGAGTTTGCTCTGGGGCACTGCATATGGCAATAAAGTTAGCATGACAGGGGGAGATGGGCACGTAGTGGATATCTTTTAAGTTGCCTGATGTAGTCTGCTTGATCAAAGCGTTTGGAAGACTAACTTAGAAACATAGCAACAGCTGAATTTAGAAGATTTGAGGAAATGAGCCTGAATTAGGAAACGTGGGTAAAATTAAACTTCATCTCGGTCTGCTTTAAGGATTATCATAATGATACTGATGAGTAACTGAGAATTTATCCTACCTTAGTCTATTCCTGGGTCTGAGATACACTTTGAAATCTCTCTGTCCTCCAAGGTTTGTAAATGAGGATGGTGTAAATTAAATCACTGAGAGCTTGGTTTACAAAACTTCTAATATCCCTCACTACAGACAGAGATTCCCTCTGTGAGATCTTGGTTCTCATTTGTATTTGGTAACATGGAGGAATGACCATGAAAAATCATATTATTCAACAAGATTGCATCACTTTCTGCTTCTGTCTGAATTCTTTGAAGTTCCCCAGCAGAGGGGATTGAACTACGCAACCAGAGTGCTCAAAGTCACGCTGCAAAATTGAAACAAAAGTGTATCAGGAATTCAGTACATCAGTACTCTGTGCTGGGGCCTGCTAACATCACAAAAATGTCCGATTTCCAGCTCAAGGTTTTCCATCATCTAAATGAGTTGTGCTGCTCTCCCTGTGCCTCAGCTGTGGAAAACCAGGACTGTTCCCTTTCTTAAAACCCTGTTTCCGTCAGGTGTTTTTCATACTGCAGCTTTATTTAAGAAGGTCAGAAGCCTTTGTGTCCCTGCCTCTGTTGCACGGTGACCTCTAATGGCAGGAGTGAAATTCCTCATCCGAGCAGGCTGGACCTCGCGGCAGCTACCTGGGGTTCGGAAAAGTGCTCACGGATCTTCCTAATGCTGGTAACAGTTAGTGGCATCTTTAAAACAGCGCCAGTATAATTAAAGCATGTAGTTAGGTTTCTCGTTTAGTGTCGATGGGATGAGAAGGAATTAAGGCAGTGTATTGATTTAAATGTATTGATCGGAGGGGTCACTGTGTCACTCGCCTCCCGTGACGGCGGGGAGGGAGGCTGCGGGGGTCGCTGCAGGCTCGGAAGCTTCTCCCTGCCTTTTCAGTGCCCGAGCGACCTGCTCTTGAACAGAGAGACCCTTACACTCATTCATACCTCTTGAGTTTGTAAATTAAAGTACTAGAAACGTACATTTAAGGGAAAAAAAAAGGGTTTTCTTCATGTTGTTATGAGCCTTCTTGATAAAATTAGTTGCACATGGATCTAATTGCTTTGTGTTCCTTTCTTTTGCAGAATCATCTGGTGGTTTATTTTGTCTGAAATAAGAGCAGTATTGTAATGCACAATACTTGCTAATTACCAGGATACAAGGAAATGCATCAGCGTTTCCCATTGTGTAAAATGGAAACCGTCGCGGTGTTGTCTGAGAGAAGTTGTCTAAATGAGGCTTGTCTGTGTCTTGGGGTTGGCGCTTGGCAGCTGAAATGAGGTGGCATATTGTGTTGACAGTGCCTAACGTTGTGTCTTTAGAAACTGGCAGAAAGATGCTCTCCGTGGAGGGCCCCAAACTCTGAAATTGAGTTTCTTAGTGTGCTCCAGCAGAGCCTGAAACCATTGACCTTCAGGCCATATATGATTTACTGATGGGAGCAGATATTTTTGGTGACATTTGGCGGCAGCTTTCTCGCAGTGATGGACCCTTGGCTCTGGAAGATGCTTCCCGCCTGGTCCAAATTGCCCAAGTCTATATTGATCTTCAGAGCACTCTGCAATGCACGTCTGTTTTAGGAGCTACTGTGCAATTGGGCCTCTGAGAGGAGTCAGATGTAGGAGAAAGAGAGGAATTTGACGGTCTGTAGACAATTTAATTTTGTCTTCATGATGTACTGCAGAAGTGTGTTCAGCCTTTAAAAAAAGCCTTGGTTTATTATATAAATCTCATAATAATAATAAAAAATAAACACTGTCTCAGGTTTGTTTTAAAAATCTGGTTTTACTATGAATTGAGTAGCCTGAAGAATATATATGCTAAACAATTCAGAATAAAGTACAGTGGGATGAGTTTCTTTCCTGATATACAGAGGATGACAACACTGAAAACGAACAAAAAAAGCTACTCAGTTTTGTTTGGACAAAGCAGATGATTTTCCCAGTGGCAGGGTGATGAGCAAAGTATATAAAAACCCACAGCTGAGCTACTACCCTAACTGCTATTGATCCCAGCGGATGATTTTTTATTTGAGTAAGGACTTTCTTAAGATGTCAGGGCTCCCAAGCAGCTGGCCCAGCCCTTCACTGCGGGGGAGCAGCCCCAGGAGGAGGGGGAATCATCTCCACAGCTGGTTTTGGAGCCCAGACAGATTTGTGCAGTGGATTTCTGCCTGTCTGCATCGGAAGTTCCCTGCGAAATGAATGTACCCTGTGAAGTCCTATTTATTTGCACTATTTATTTGCACTCAGAGGCAGCAGACGAGTCTCTCTTCTCCGGAAGAGTTCTCAGCTTGTTCTGCAATCTGTTACAAGGAATGTGCTGATTAATGGAGATTTCCTTGTTTAGTTAAAAGATTAAATGTATCAACTATTGCAGTTTGTGTGTAACTCAAAGTGTAAGCTTGCAGGTTCTTTAAGGAAGAAAACTGTAATGCAAAATCAAAAGAAATTAGGAATCATAATGCAAAGTCAGCATCAACTCAACTGCCTCGTCAGGATTTATAGAGACTGTGAAATTGAGCAATAAAACCAACCTTTGGATGAATTTCAATAGCAATAATGTTGAGTTAAACTCACCAGCGTTTTTTACAAGTCCTCTCTGGTCTATTTAGAATCTATAATCAGTCTGCTACGAGATAATGAGAGCATGTGCCTCTTTGTTGAGAAGAGCAAGCGGGAATAAATTTGCTAAGGGTCCGTTATTTGAGCTTTGCAAAATATTTGATGTGAAAGTTATTTTTGCTGCATTTTTTGGTTGTGCATTTACTAAATGTATTCATTAGATTATCTCTTAAATTTCCCAGCTAGCAAACTAATAATGCATAAAATCTCTCAAATCCTTGCGTATTAAAAAAAAAAAAAAAAAGATTAAACATTTGTTCCATGGCAATATTACATCCTTTTCAGATGCAACTGAAGTTGTTAGCAACTTTAAGACCCCGCGACTTATTCTGCTTAGTTTCCTTCAGTTAATAATGTTCTCCCTTGATGCAGGATTTAAATGTTTGGACCTGGATTGCTTAGGACGAGGTGCTCCCCTTGTAGCTCACAAGCTTCTGGAGCCTTCGGTCATGCCATGTGGCCCATGGCCGGTGGCTGCCTTATCCGTAGCGCATTGGGAAAGCCCCAACCATAGAGCTATGATCAACTGGTGCACTTAGTCTCTTAACTGCAGTCTATGCTGAGTTTTAACCTGAGTTAAAACATGAGGTTTGCTTTGTAGAAGATCTCAAAGCTTCAGCTGAGCAGAATCTGGCCCACCGAGTGCCATGGTCCACCAGGTCTCCCTTATAAAGTCTTTAGCTATTAGACCTTCAGCACCGCATGGATTTACTGGTGTTATTCTACATATTTCACGGGCAGTAACCAAATGAATGTAAATATTAATTGCAAAATGAATCAATTTTTTTTCCTCTACCTTTGGTCTGTGTAATTAGAAACATTTCTTCTGTGTCACTGTCCACTCTGCTGCTCCCTTGTTTGTCAAAGGGTGATCTCTTTTATCCTATAGACTCCAAGGGAAATTAGTGGTGTTATTACCAGGGGAAGCTGCAGCGATGCACAGAATTGTCCCTCTCATAGTAATGACCTTGAGTTTTATGAAGCACCTCAAGGTTTACTAACAAGGGTAGAACAGCTAGAAGTTTGTTAATTGAAATGATGAAATATGTTAGAGAGGATACAAATGAGTTTAAAGCCAATTCAATTAGAAGTGCATCTGTTTCCAAAGCTGCTGGAGAAATGTTTATTTTCGAATCACTTTTAAGTCAGCCTCTTGGAATCCTGTTGGCACTTCGTTTAACGCTGTGTACAGACCTTACACCCGCAGCACATTTATCATTTGGAAGTGCAACAATCAGGTGGATGCCAGTGTCTTACATTAGCTTGCAAACCTACTAATCACCCGCTTCTCCCACCACGATCTGTTTGAGAATATAGAGGGGGACACGGAAGGACACGGCAGCCCCTCACTGGCTGTACCTGGTGTGATATGTGCGGCATCTTGTGTAGGGAGGAAAGAAGTTGTGCTACTGCAAAACTCCCCCCGACGCTGCGGTGCAATCCACAGCCTCTTCGTGCTTCTGTGCTGCGGACATCCACCAGCCCATCATCCAGCCGTCTCCTGTTGCCTTGGCTCTTTCGGGTTGCGCAGCAAAAATGAGACAAGAATAACAGTTTCCACACCTTCACCTCCGACGCCTACCAGACCATCGTCCTCACTTTATTCATCTGTCTGCTGTTGCTTCGTCTCTTGGGTTACGCAGAAGAAATGAAACGAGTAATGGTTGCTACATCATGTGTTTGAGCCTTCCCCGTACATCCTGTGTAATCGTAGAATCATTTCGTTGGAAAAGACCTTTAAGATCATCGAGTCCAACTGTAAAATTGTGGGTGCTTTGTTTATTATAGACACTTCAGGGAAGAGACTCCATTTGTAGCTTGTAGAGCAACAAGCACATTGTTCTTAATGAATAAATAATAGTAAAATGAGCTGTGCAGCCTAGGTAAATGCATTTGTTCATCCCATTACGTTGGCAGTGTCTCGGTAGTAAAACAATAGCACTTAAACATAGAAAAGGCTTATTTGATCATCCAGCTCAATTTTTCCTGCCAATTCAGGACTATTCCCAGTAGTATGTTTCAAAGTGCCTAGTTAAATACCCCATGCACTGGCGTTCCGATTGCTACCTCCTGCGACATCTGTGTTTGCAGCTCCAGCTCTGTGGCATTCAGGAGCCTGCTGTTGGTTCAGATAGGACAGAGGTTCTTATCTGTTGTTTCTAAATTAAATGAGCTTTATTTTTAATGGTATTTAAGATTTTTAAGGAATAAAAAAAAAGAAGTTAAAGGAAACTTCAAGAATTAATATAAGAACACATGGAAAGCAGGCTGAGCAGGGCTAGGGAGAAGAGGACATCTTTTACCAAGGTCTTGGAAATTCAATAAAACTTTGGTACCAGGTTCTGCAGAGGAGAGAAAAATGGGGAATGTGATGAATGAGTGAGATGTTGAAGGATGACACTGACAAAACCAGCTAAGTAAACTCAACTTTGGGTTAGTCTCCCCAAGCTGAGTGACAGTAACTCAGAAATGTGTTTATGGTGTTTCCTTTATTCATATTCTGTTGTGGTAAGAAGTGTTTCTCTGGATAATAGCCTGAATGTGGAATTCTTTATGAATAGATTGTTTTAATAGCATATCTCCCCTGTTACTTTTGGTTTGTTTTGTATTATGCACCATGCCAATGCTACAGGTTTTCTAGGAATGCCAATAGTAGGATTATTGTGGGTATCCAGACTGAAGTCTTTCCAGCCCCCTGACAATGGCAAGCCAATGCTTGGCTCCTACAGAGAAAAACAAATATCCCGTTCTCATAGGCAATGGATGAGCTGAGTACAACATTATGTACCAGTTTCTCATAAAAAGATAGCCATAAAGGCATTCTCTA
This sequence comes from Phoenicopterus ruber ruber, assembly GCA_009819775.1. Lineage (NCBI taxonomy): Eukaryota > Metazoa > Chordata > Aves > Phoenicopteriformes > Phoenicopteridae > Phoenicopterus > Phoenicopterus ruber. The sequence continues at coordinate 36,923,828 of CM020220.1, forward strand.
TCTGAGCAGAGACACTACATCACATAAAGTTTTTGGGAGGAAAATTTTGTTGAATGAGATCTTCGATCCATGGGTATCTCGGCATAGGATTAACCTCAAGTGACTGATAGAAGAAATAATGGCAGCCTATGAGAAGAGCTTGAAAGAAAGTTGTGTTCCCATTTTGATTCTGTAGCATTGTTCAATATGGAAAATTGGCTTCCTCTGGGCAGTATGGTAATTTAATGCTCTATTAGCTGGCTGTTATTTGTTTATACTTAATGTAATTTAGAAATACGGGTGAGGAAACTCAAAAAGTAATGAGCTGGCCTCTTAGCAACAGGACGTCTTTAGAAATTCTGTGGTTCACTGAGGGATCCCCACAGCACTTCCCAGGGATGGAATACAATAGGTTTCTTTAGTTTTGTTTATTATAAATTTTACTTCCTCTTCCTTATATTTCTTTTTTTAATTATATTTCTTTTGTCTTATATTTCTTTTTATTATAGAGGTAGGTCTTGAACTGCCAAAAGGCTTCTCCCATTTTGCCTTTACTGATAAGTTGATAACCCCTCTGTCTAATCCTACTTTGAAACAAGGCACTTTCTTTGTTTCTGTTGAGAGTTAATTACCTACGCTGTCACACAGCGCAGGGAAAAATGATATTTCGTACGATGGTGGAACAGAACTCTTTGGAGAACTGCCTGAGAAATGCTTCTCATAAATCTATCATGAGGAAATTTCTTTTAACTTATCATAATGTGTTATGAATTGCTTTGAGTGGCAACCCAAGCAGGTGGAATAGAATATTAGTGGGATATTTGGGAGTTTCATTTGGGGGAAAAAAGCTAGTCTATTTTGGAAATATTTGTATATGTGTGTGCATGGGTGTAATCTCAGATGAGGATACAAAACATGCAAAGTTGAAGTATCTCAAACGTGAACGCCGCTGTAAGGGATTGGGTAGGAGCTAATTAAGATACCCAGTTCCAGTGGCTCTGGAGCTGCAGATGAAAAGGCGACGCAACGCAAGAGAAGAGTTAAGAGGCAGCAGAGTGAAGGGAGCACACCGTATGGGGACAGGTCTGCAGCTTTAGGGAAGAGTTACGGCATGAGTTACTGGGGAGAAATGATTGCAGCTGTCAGGCTACGGGGTGGCCACCGTAAAGGAAGAGGGAACAGTACCATCACGAAGGAAAAAGAGAGAAGAAATAGAGCGTCACTGAACTGAAGGAGGGAACTGCTGCTGTTTCTAGCTTTTTTTAAGGCACCCTTTACAAAGACAACATCAGTATTTCTTGTACCTCTAGCAGGAGGATATTTTCCAGTGGGGGATGCCTAAATAAGTCTGAAACCTTTCTTGATTTTGACTTCAGCACGAAGACGGGGAGGGAGGCAGCATATTGCTGCTGTGGGTGGATGCTCAGGGTGTAACGCAGTCCTGGGTTGGAGTCAGCAGCAGGTTGGGACACTGCAGAGCCGGTAAATCCAGCTCCTGGCCAGAATATTCTCCGTGCCTCAGCCTCGGTGTTTCCTCGTTGTTGGGGACTGTTGTCTGGGGGTTTTGGAGGGAAGCTGCTTCTGGGTTTTTGGAGGTTTTTTTTTCCCCTCTGCTGCAGTGACTGTCACCTTGATACTAAGCGGGGAAACCCTTCTTAAAAGAGTAATTGAATGAGCTAATTTGGTATTCTGTAGGTAAGGAATGTAGAGGGAGTTGTAGTGCAATGAAAACCAAACAGAAGGAAGGGGCATAAAAATGAGAAACATCAGAAACAGGGCAGGGATGAAATTCAGTTATTTCCCAGACCATCATTGCCAGAGCTGTCAGAGGGCCGAAGCTGCCTGTAATGAAGGCTGATCTTAGCAGCTACTGACTTTCATGGTCTAACATGAAATCTCTGTTGTTTAAATTAAAATAGTACATACAGACATGACAAGCAGGTAATAGAAACTCGAGGAGAACAAATGCAGCATGGTAAGCAGGAAGGTGCAGGAGCTATTCCACACTGCCAACCCAAGACTGGTGCCAGTAACTCCCTGGACACCTTGAGGTTTTGGCCACCCTCCACTGCCTTTCTGCATGCCGGGAGCTCCATGGCCAGTGCGGGGCTCTGCAAAATCTCTCTTCCCTCATGCCAGCTCCCAAACCAGCTGTGGGGTTGTGCCTGTTTGCAGAAACCTTGTTTTTTCCCTGACAAACCCTGTTGAGTTTTAATTCAGAAAGGTATTGGTCCTGCAGATGTCTTGGTATTTTCATTTTAAGAGGTGATGATCTTGGGAGGACTTTTATGTCAAGCCAGGTTAAGGTGAAAGCAAAGCTTTAAAATGCCATTTATGAAACCCAGCGCAGGCAAAACAGTTGGGAAGATGTATAAGAGAACTACCAGAAAGAAGCGGGAAGCTTCTCCCAAGAACAAATCCCACACCACTCCAGCTGGCCGGCTGCAGGCAGGTCCCTCGCACATCTTGTAGGAGCTGCCAAGAGCACAGCTCTGGGGCCTCCATCATCCTCTGGTCGTGTCTGCTGGGAAGAGAGCCTCCAACTCCCTGCCCGTGCCAGCTCTGGAGATGGCTAGCATAATACTAAAGGAGTACAAAATTGGGCTGTACACTTATTTCTCCAGAATTTATTATGGCTAGATTCTCATAGGGAAGAAAATCACCACCTGTTGGTGACCACCAGCTTCACAACAGATACTTTTGCCAGTGTGTGTCCTTTACATCAGTCAGGTTTATCATGGTCTTCCTAGTGATCATTGGACTAAACCAAGTAGAAATTAGTTTTAGTCACTGCTGTTCTTTACAAATAGTATCATAATCTCACGTTGGGAGAGCGTTGTCAGTCTGCCAAATGTCTTCTCTTTAAGAGGTTCTCATTTTGTGTTGATTACACAAATTGCAGTGAGACATCAGAGGATTGGAGTTCATTAGTCGCAGTGATTAAAACCTTTCTTAAATTTTTGGTTTAGGTTACACTGAAGAATCTTGCACGGTCCCTTGCCCGTTTGATTGCAAATTAAGCGATTGGTCCAGTTGGTCCCCTTGCAGCTCTTCTTGTGGACCGGGGGTGAAAGTCCGATCCAAGTGGCTTAAGGAGAAGCCTTACAATGGAGGTCGTCCCTGCCCAAAGCTGGATCTCAAGAATCAGGTGAGCGGCGTTAAATAGCCAACAGAAATCTCTCTGTGCTTACTGTATTTTTAATTGTGATCAAAAGGTACTGTGCTGGTGAAGAAATTAAAAATAGGATTTATCTCTGGGACCACACCTTGTGTCAGATTTTGTAGGCAATCCTCGAACTTCTTAAGGATTGAGGGGGAGATGCTCATGCAACAGCAGAATTTGACCTGAAACACTGTATTTCTTACATAAAGAAATTTTTATCTCCCAGAGCACAGGAAGCCCTGGACAAATAATCCCACCTGGATAGTGTGTAAGCATCAGAGAGCTCAGATGTCATGGATATTTTAAGTCTTTAATTCTCTCTGAGACTATGGTTGCTGCAAAAACATTTGTTAAATATATATTGCTATTTTTAGCAACATTTCCCTTCAACACAACACAAATTCCCTTGAACATTAATCTCTGTAGATTCAATATTGAAGTATCCCATCAGAAGAAAGTAATCTCTAAAGTGCTACTCTTTAAAAAAGATCAGCATCTCTTTAAATGCTATTTAATGCTGTATGCATTTCTGCAAAACTAATAGAGGTTTCCTACATTTGCTGATTAATTCTCAACACTAATTAACACTGATGAAGTACTATTAAGTTTTGCCTGTCCTTTATTTCAGATTCAACTATGAAAATTAATAGGAGAGAAACAGTCATGCTGAAGGGCTTCATATATATGTTATGAATATATATATATGAAAAAGTATGTTGCATAGTACGTGTAGAAGGTCTTTAATAGTATTCATACAAAGATTTATTGGTGTAGTGGCTTGTAGGTGCTAGAGCTGGTGGATCCAGTTGGTTTTCTGTGCAACTGCTGCTGCAGCAGTCGTGTCCCGGGATGCAGCATCACTTCTAACACCTGATTCTGACCTTGCCTCATTTTCTTCACAGTTTTTTTGTTTTTCCTGTGAGAAACTTGGTAAATACTTTTTTTTTTTTCTTTTTCCTTATTACTATTTGAAATTCATAGGCAGTAGCCTAACAGAAGCAGCAGGGACTATGAAAATATAAAACTGCAATAAAGTGTATGTTGTCCATACCTCAGTGCTTTTCTTAATAGATCAGACGGATCACCAAAGAGGCAAAATGAAATCCCCCAGTAAGTCGTATGGTAACAATAAGCTCCTTTGTAATGAAAAGATACTGGGTTTTGTTACCCATAGACACAGCAGACTACTTCCATTAAAAGTAAACTTATTGCTATAAAGCGTTGCCTATTCCCTCACACATTAGATTTGCTAATTTCAAAAGCCTTTCAGAAGATATTAAAGGAAAGAAATTGTTTAAACTTGGAAATTACGTCTTTGTAAGGTTTATCGGTGCAAGGTGCTTGCGAAGTGCCACGGCTGCTATTAATATAAATGTGGTCGGTGCTTTTTGCCTCTTTACCGGGAACACATGTCTTGATCTAAAACCCATTGAATTCATTAGAGGGCTTCCTATTGCAGGCTCTAGTAGTGACACCTTAGAATTGCATTAAGGTCTGGGTTTTTTACGGACGGTGGGGTTTTTGTCAGTTTGTTTGTCTGGGGGTTTGGGGTTTTTTTGTTTGTTTTAGGGTTGGGTTTTTTTGGATAGAGGCAGAAGCTCTTTCTAGCTGTTTTAGCACACCAATGGATTACCTTTGTCCAATTTAGATTTATAGGATTGGATCAGATCCTATATATTTTGAAGCTTTTAGGGTGAGAAGAAATTCTGCTCATAAGGAAAGTGTGTGTGTGTATATATATGTATATATATGTACACTTAGGTATACACACATATACACATATTGTGTGAGTGATTCTATTCATTGCCATCCCAAACGCTTCTCAATCCTTTGTGTGGTTTGGAAGGAGTTTTGCTCTGCACTCGCTGGACTTGGACTTCCAGCACTGATTTAGAGACGGCGAGGTCCTGAGGCACATTGCAGCACGCACAAGTTGCCTACCCAGATGGTAAACTAAATTAGCTGGTTGCGCTGCTGTTTAGCTGAGCCGGACACATATCATTAATCCACTGCAAGGCAGATTGTCTTCTGTTTCCTCTGGTCTCGACAGTGTTTAAATCCTAGAGCAAAGCTCCATAGATTCTTTATATATAAATATGTGACATTGTAATTATTTTTACATAATCTGGGTTAAATACCTGCAGTAAAATACTTGCTTTTGTTTGATATCGGACAGATGTCAAGACAGAGAAAGCTAAATCACCTTGGTGCCGAGATTTGCTTTATCTTTCACTGGCTACTGTGTTACACCGTGTTTGTTTTATGCAGTTGATAAAGATGTTAGATAACTTGGAACCAATAATAAACTCCTCTAGGTGCTGGTAGATTTCCCTTATTATTTCCTCCAGTATTTTTAGTTATTTTTTTAATTATTGTTTCTGAGCTTGAGACTTGTTATTGCTTAATCAATTACTTGGGAGAACACTCCATTTTCCTGTGTCTTATAATCATAGAACCATTTAGGTTGGAAAAGACCTTTAAGATCATTGAGTCCAACCATAAATAAATGCCCTCAGTCAGTTTGTGTCTTTTTCTCATTAAGCCAAATAATCTTTTCACCCTCTTCTTGTGAAGGCTGTTTTCTAGGCTTCTTGGCAGACCCCTGTATGTCTTTTTTTTTTTTCAATGCCTTTCAGATATTTGACATAAATTTAACTACAGAGAGCATTACTTGAAACACTATTCCAGCAATTCTCTCTTACCATTTCCCACCATGTCCAGGGCCCTGCCAATACAGATACTTTAGCAAAGCTACTGCTTTGGAGAAAGCGGCAATCTGCATGATCAAAACAATTTATTTGATGAATATAAGTAATTATTTGAGTCACATAAACTGTTTCACAAAAGACTATCCTCCTAGAGTCAGTTCAATCAGTGTAGTGCAGCGTGCTTGCGTATTTAGGACAGAACTTTTGACATGTCCTATTACTGTGTGATATTCCATGGGGTTTATGTTCTTAATTCCACAGAGCTTTTGGCTCTTCTGGAGTGTCTTGAAGCCATTCTTTCCGATGTCTTCATCCCCCCCTGCCTGTAGAGCCTCTCAAGCAGTCCACTCCGTTTGCAGTAGATGCGAGAAGTAAACTCGGAGTTAGGAGAATTAATTCAGCTTTTATGTATTTCTCCTTCTCATTATAGTCAATGGACTAGGGTGAGCCCTTCCAGATTTTATTCCATGTTTTGCTATTTTCTAATAGAAGTGACAAACAGTTTGCGTGGGCTGTATGCACTTGGTATTCTGATATAATCACTCGATTTGATGTAGTCACTTCAGCCTTGAACTTCCTCCGTCTTATTGCCCTGTGAAATTAAAAGACGAATTACAATATTTGGAGGAAGAGATGGCAGTATTTTAATGCAGATCCATGTAATATGTTGAATTACTTTCGTCTTGTACCTCTTAAGTGTTTGAAAATTGTTGAAGAGTTGGCTAACTACATTTTGCTCCATCTCTTTAAAGAAAATGGGCACTGCATGTAGAAGCTGTGCAGCTCTTATCTAAGGATATGATTGCTTCTGCAGAGCTGATTGGATTAGGGGGTCAGTTGGCAGATGTTCTTGGCTGTGCAATGCATGTTAAAAGAGGTGTAGCATTTACATTTTTCTATTCCTGCTCTTATTTGAATGCACTTACACAGCATGCAGTTGCTAAGCTATTTAATATGTAGTTCTATATGATGAAAGGTTAAATATGAGTTATGGGGGGTTTATTGCTTGCATATTCTTTTATAGGTTTTTAGGATTACTACAAGAAAATGCATCTTATTTTAAAGACTCATGAATTCCAAGGATTATCTTTTTATTGATTGCTCTAATATATATTCTTGTCAAGATTTTCCCTCCTTCTCCTTCCTCCCCCTCTCTCTCTTACCCAGTCCTGCTAAAGGACAAATATCATAGCAAGTATTTTGTTCCCTTTATATATACTGTATATATTTAAGCAAACATTTTTAAAGGAGTGGGAGCATTTGTAAAAGCAGGCATAGCAGGAAAAAAATGTAATGAATTTGAAATTTAAACTTACCAGTTTCTTTAAAATGAGTATTTTATTCCTAATGACATTTTCCGGTGTTCGGTCTGGACTATGAGAAATACAGACACGTTGCACATTATAATTGCAGCTACTTTTCCTGAAATTGCATACAGAAGTTTAACGAAAGGGAAAAGGAGGACAGTGGTGCATTTACAGATCAGATCCCCGAGGAGCAGGTGTGAAGATGTGTGAATTTCTGGTAACCTTTTCATAGAAAATGACTGGGTCAGTCCTACTTGCGCTTCAGAGCAAACAATTTTTTTTGATCAGCAAAAAGTGTGTTAAATTTCTTTTCAAAAGTGAAAATCCTGCAAAATTATAGGCTTTGAAAACGCACCATTAGAATGTACAGGATGGGATGGGCTCAGAGACTGCTGTTAGTTGTAGAAGTTACTATCTCTTGTGAGGCAAAGCTGGGCTTGGGGTAGAGGTGGAGAAGGGCGGTGTGTGATCTTTCCCCTTTTCTAATCTGTGATGTTAGGAAAGGTCTGTTCAGGAAAGGCCTTTTGTTAAGATGTTTCCAGGGCTTTTCACACTTCTTAAAAATAAATAAATAAACAACACAGTAGTATGCAGACTAAAGTTTGACTTGCTCACATTCGGTAGCCATTTCTCAAGGCAATTTTTGGCTCGCATTTGGCGAGCTGAGTTTCTGTGATGGGAGGAACTCTGTGTCAGAGGAGCTCTGCCTAAGGAAGAGCAACGTAGCATGGCTTATCACAGGGCACTGTAATGAAACAAAGTCCATTTTCTTTTAGGTAGGTAACTGCTCTCAGAGCAATAATTTTGTATACAATAAAGTTTCTGAATAAGCAACATATAACTACTGTATTTTGCCTGTTTTCCTTCCTTCAAGTTATATTCCTGTCCTTACTTGCTGACACAAAATATTTGCAACCTCTTTCATTTATCTTTGTCTCCTATCTGATTGTGAATTATTAAAATAGTGTTTATTCTCGTAATCTTGAGTGTGTCTGACTATAAGAGTTTATTTTCATGCTTTGTTTTGGTGTAATACTTGGTTGTACTCTTCCTTTACATGGATAAATCTTTTATACATACATATGTATGTACATATATGTGCATGAAGCATTTTTAAAACTGTTAGGCTCCTGCATTGGAAGTTAAGTTTGAACCCAGAGTCTTTCATTGCTATTGCTGAATTAGCTCACATCCAGTCCCTGAGTGGCGAGTTGTCTGTATAACCCTTAGCTTTCAGTGTCAGAAATTGGTCTTCAAGAATACCATTAATAATGTATTAGCCATAAATAGCTGCAGCTTAAATCACTTCTTTTATAATACAGATTTCCAATTGTCAGAAAAGTCGCTGAACTTTTTCAAGGCTCTCAGAAAATCTCTTCCTCTCACGGTCTTCAGCTGCCAGTAGTTTATTTCCAAGCCCAGTCCTGCGTTGCTGTGTCAGTAGCATTGGCTGTGTAAGATCCCTTTCTGTGGCACGCAAGGTCGCGGCTGACCTGTGTTTTCCTCTGGTTCCGTCTATCCACACTCATTTGCTTCGTGTGCAACTTTACTTCTGGAAACAAAAATACTATCCTTAATCTTGGTTTTACCTTCAGAAGGTCTGATTTCCTCGCACTCAGCCTTAGAGGAAGGAATTACAGCAGGGAAAACATTTGTCCTCTGATTCTAGTGCGGTTTTACAGTATCATAAAAATGACAAGTTTTTTTGCCCGCTACACTAATGTGGGAGAAATTTCAGTGTCAAACAATAGCGAGAACCTGCTGGTTTCCTTACACTTTTCTTGCTCTGACTGGAAGTTTCGATACTAGGCAGTAATTTAGTTCATTAAATGAGCAGAAGTAGCAAGCCAACTCCGTGTAGCCCGAGAGCCAGCTCGTCTGCCCAAAGCCAGTGTCTGTAGCACCTACCACGTGGGTGGGTACTGCTTCGCTTCCGAAGGAAAACACGGCCATTTCCCATGTTGTCCTTCACGATAATAACCCGGTAGCGTCCACTCTAATTCCCAGCATATATTAATTCTGTATTCAGCTTCAACAGCTATCCACACTTGATTTTGCTTTCTCCTGCAGGTTCTCTGTTGAATAAAGAGCCATATAAACATATTTTCACAATTGCCACTCATGAAGAGCTTTAGCCTTACAGAAATTGAGCAGTTGAACAACTTCCTCAAAAGTATTTGTCACTTTGCTTTTTCTTCTATATAGCTCCTTTAAACTTCTCTGTAATAATAATGCATCTCGATATATGGTGTGATGTTATTTTCTGTAGTTGTGAGAGTACATTTGCATTTAGTGAAATTAAATATCATACAGTGCCAGTCTCCTTCCTAGAATTACTCTGAATCCACAAAAATCAGCAGCCTTATGCTAATTGATTAAACTACATTTTTCTGCCTATTACAGCCCCTACCAAATTCATGAAATATGTATCAAAGCAAGACTTTTTGCTGTAAAAGAAAGTGATACGTTTGCATCTCTAGAACTGAAAATTTACCCATAATTATTTCTGATTCAAATACAGTTCCTATGTTTGTTGTTGAAAAAAATATTTATTGTGTCATATGATAGCATACTGCAAAATATAGCGAAAGACAGGAATTATACCAAAAGTGCTTTGTCCTGTTTGTTCCTCTGCAGAGGAGATGGAATTAAATGGAAAATCAGCCGTAGAAGGTTGGGTGGCCCAGTGGAGAAAGTATTAGCATTTCACCTAAGGAACTGAAGTTAAATTGGCTTGGGCAGTATTTTTTAAGGAAAGAAGTTTGGTTTGTGCTGAATCTCTCGTGGACAATATGTCATGTTGGAGGACCAGCATACGCTGTGTGTCATAAATCAGCATGACAGCGACTAACACTGAGACTGAACTTACTCTTGCTTGTCTTTGTCTTAGGAGCAGGAGAACACAAAGGATTGATGCCTTGGTTATTCCTTGGCAGCAGATTTAATCTTGGGGTTTTTTTCCCCCTCCTTCATTCTTTTAGAAAGTTTTCTGCTTCTTTTCCGCAAAGTTTTGCAGTGTAATTTGTTCTCAGTTTTAGGTTCACAATCATTAAGGAAGGGGAAATGCTGCATAACAGTTAAAATAAGGACCTAGCTTCTGTTCTAATTGGAACAAACCCAAGAATATTCAGAATAAAAAATGTTGGTACGTCTTTACCTTTTCATATGGTAGAAGATGTGAAAAGCAGCTATTTGGCATCATGCATTTTATCACATGTGACTTAGTCTTCAGAAAGAGCGAATTACACAGAAGTATCCCTTTTCTTGCTTTTGGCAAGTTAAATGAAGATTTTGACACATTTTCCTTTTTATTCTCTTCTGTAATTCCTTTCCATACAGAATTAGTTTCCAAAATATTATCTTGTTGATTACAAAACAATGTTTGCTATAATACAAGACATGAATGTGGAGATTTCTTTTGAAATACATTCTAAGTCAACTAATGAAATTAATGACAGTAATTTATGGTTCTATAGAACCTGCCGCATAATGACTTCAAAACTTTTTGAAGGGTGAATGCAACAAGATATTGGCAAGATGTCGAATGGGAGTGCGTAAAGCAGAAGGCGGCCCAGATCTGTCCAATCTAGGGGGGTTGTGTGTGCAACCTGAATCACGGTGCGCAGCATCCAGCCTGAACGAAGGTTGGGTTGGGTTGGGTTGGGTTGGGTTGGGTTGGTAAATCAGGTGCTGGCATTGGCCTGCTTTAGCATCTGCTATGGTCAGAAACCAGTGTGAGGCTATTCTAGGAAGAAGCTTTAAGAAAGGACATCACGGCGATCTGCCCCCAGCTCTGATGTTGGGAAAACTGCAGTAAAGAAGTGAGTTTCCTCTACAGGGCAGAGTATCTCATATCTCCTTTGATCAACCAAATATCTATGTGTCTCATCCAGACCTCAGTACTGAGGTTTTCTGCGTTGGCTCTTCTAGGTATGCGGCTCCAGCTTGGTTATTAAGATTTCGGTCACTTTTTAAATTTTTCCAATGGGCAGTGGTGTCTTTTAGAAGGACTGAATTTTCTAATAAATATATAGCAGATTCTGTGTGTCCTCAGTTTAAAGCTGACCACATTCAGGTGGTTGGCTTTGTTCTTAGAGGAATAGAGTTTGTTAAATGTAGTCTGACTCACCTGCATGCTGTGAACATATCCTGAGCGTTCCGGGCAGAAAATTCCTACTTTCTGACTCTTCTTTATGAATAAGAGAGAATAATTGGAAATGAAGGTGCTGTTCAAACAGGGAGAATGGCCATGAAGATGTATGCTATGTGAATTTGTCTGGCAGAGCTACTCAGAAGCCCAGGAACGCTCAGGCACCTCTTGCATGATGGTCCTTAAAATAACCCTGCTCTTGCCTTTTTAAAGTATTTAATATTGCTGTGTCGTTCCGTCTACAGCAGTTACCGTTGATTAATACTTAACAAGTGTTAATATTTTTTCTGGTGTAGACGTTTCTTGTGGCCATTCCCCAGAAAATATACCCATATAATTTGTTCGGTTTGCTTTGTTTTATGCACTGTAGTTGATTGATAGATTCAGGAATGGATTTTATTTTCTTTTTATGTTGTTTAATTGGTTTCCTCCTCCAAGACAGCAGAATAAAAGTGCAAATGACCTTCTGTATTCCTCTTGATCTCTCCTCACATGACTGGAAGGATTGCGCTGGGCTTGCCACCAGCTGGATGTGTGCATTTGAACTGCAAGTTGAATACATGAATTTTGCATCTCTTTTAGGTGACAGCATCAGGATTGTCAGCATTACCAGATTGCTAGCTGGAATGTAAACCACTTTGAGATTTTGGATCTCAAGGCCCAATTACAGCTTTCTGAGCGGTTGTCAAATACAACCCCCGTGTCAGGGAGCTCTCTTGTTTGCAAGGGCTGTTTTCCAAAAGCTGAAATTCATTCTAGTCGCATGCAGGTGGGTTTGGGGAAAGAAAGGAGAAATTAAAGCTGTCCCCACTGTACAGCTGTCTGGGGCTCTCCCTGCCTCCTGCAGTCCCTGTTTTAGCGGGGACACCTAGAAAAGAGTTGCGAATACGAGTTTGCATGAATTCAGCTAATCCTTCCTCAGTACCTATAGATCATGACACGTCTTTGTGTTATAAATAAGTGTGTTGCAGGCTATAGCCACCAGTAGAAAAACTAAAGACGAACGGATTTTTATGTATGAATGAAACGCCAAAGGATAGATTCTTCTTCTCCAATAGGATGTATATTCTGTCCTGACTAATTTTATTTACTGCTTCTCACTTGAGGAGTGCATAAATCAGCAGTCCTGTGTAGTCTGTTGTGATTTATTGCTTAATTAAAAGTTATGAGGGCTTTTAATCTGTCTATAATTTATATTATTTTTGAATCAAGTGTTTCCCATATTGAGACTTAACCAGGAGACTTTCATTATTTTCTGAAGGGAGCGTTTTGTGAGCCCTTGTATTCACTGACAGATGTGTCACACGGCGATGTCCCAGATGTTCCGGATTGACTTCGGACTTCAAACTCAGAACCAAAGATAATTAAATATTAGTGCACTTAATAAAGTTTACCCAGCATTGATTATAGTTTGATTGCAAATATAGTCTGTGTTTGATAGAGGTACAGATTAATTTTAAAAGGGATGAGACTCATTTGTGGTTTCACGATAAACAGATGTTAGCTACACTGTAACAATTTAAAAAGCAGGCTTAAAATGGTTATTTACGTTTTAACGGAGAATTAATTTGGCTCTAGTATTGAACTGCAGGCTGTTGTCAAAACAATAGAACAAGCAGTTTTAATGTTTTAGTTTGGTCGTTGGGTGATTATTTTTTTTAGTTGGTAGGTTACTGTTGTGGTTTTTTCCTTAATTAATGTTTTAACTAGCATGCATTATAAAAACAGATTTTTCTCCATATGAGTTACTATTGAAGAGTAAATATAGTATGCAAACTTCAACGTTTGTAGTGATAGCAGAGATGGCTAGCTTGAGAATTTCTGCAAAATTTGAAAAATTTTAACTGAACAGTTTTGAGTTGCATGTTTCAGAGCACTCATCTGATTTGAACTTCAATGGGTTTATCCCCGTCTTTCTCAAATATTATCTTTATTATTTGAAAACATACGCTAGTTCCACTAGCAAAGCTTTGTCCAGTCCTGGCATTATAGATTTTGGGTAAAAGGATTTGATGTCAGTTTGGATTTCATTGATGGCAAAGGGGTTTTGCCATGGGTTTCGGCAGGAGTAAGAATTTCATATACCTGTGAGTCAGCTGCCCTCTGTTGGTTGGTTCAGCTTTGCTGTGATTTCATTTGTGTTTCTTGTGATTTCTGGTGGGATGGATGGGAAGAGCCTTCCCTGAGTCCCACCTGCCGGTCGTGTGTCTGAAGTCAGCGGGGTCCTTCCAGTAATCCACCTCTGCTCGAGGCGAGGTGTCGCCACTGCGAAATGCTCAACTTCTCTTAAACTTACTTTGAAGTTTTAGATTTCCCAAATAACTTTGGATGTAATTACGGTGTTGTCATTGAACAGTCTTAATTGTTTCTGAAACAAAAATTTGTTCCTGGATTTTTTTGGACCCTTTTCGTTAAAATAGTATTTTAGAATTGTTAATAAAAATCGTGAAATTCATTTTTACTTGATGAAAATGGTCTGCTATAAAATCATGTAGAAGATGTCCTATGCCACATTAGATAAAAACTGTAGATGTCTTTTGGGTAGTCAGAAAGATTTTATACAGGTTATTCTGCAGGAGTTTGAGAATTGGACAATTATTATTAATTAGTATGAGCCTTGGCAATTAGAAATGCTACACCAAATAATACCTGCCAGCTCTGCTGGTCAGTCTACATTCAACAATTTATTCCAACATCTGTTAAGTTTAGGGGTCCTTTATGCTCTTATAAGTTAGTTTTAAATTATGACTTCACTAATTAAAGATGAGAATTTTTCCTTTTTTGAGTGACATTATGAGGTTCATGAACTTTCTAATTAACTACCAGGCATAAAGAGATTTTCATTCTTGTTCTGAAGAGTCTGAGTAAAAAGAGTAATGTTGAAAAATAGTAAGGTTTAGCAGTCTCTTCTAAGCTAGACTGAAAAGTAATGAACACCTAGTCATATGCTACTTTTATAATGTCTTATTATATATGGATTTAACTGGTGAAAATAATTAATATACATTTGGTAATGCTGTTATAGAGTGTTCTATTTAATAGCTGGAGTTTAGGTTTTTCATTCAGTCCTCAGCGTATAAGAAGGCATGTGCTCCTTGGTCCGTGCTTTCGGGTAATGCAGCTGCAGTGGCTGGACTTTCCTGAGGCCCCTCAGTTGGATTGGGTTTGGTGGGAATGGTTAGTGGTCACTGAGTCCAACGTATGGCCCTTCCTGAGTGTGCCAATTTTCAAAGTTTCTTAAAATAAATCCAGTCTGTTCTGTTAATGTAAATTCAGTGTACTCTCAAGTGGCCATCTGGAACATGTATTTGTATATGTAAATCATTCTTTTAACAGCTAAGTGGGTCTATCTTTGCTGCTATTAATCCAGTTATTAAAGAATTACTTCTTTGTAACTAGAGATCTGGACCTGCATCAAAACATGCATGCCAAATTTGTATCCATCTTGTACATGATGTGCTCTTTGAGAAGTTAAATCCTAGCTTTAAATCCAAATTTTAGATCCAAGTTTTGATGTAAATCTATATCCTGTGTCATGCCCAGGGATATTAATTTTTGCTAACGTAATGCATATTTTTGATAGAACTACAGTACAGCAAACCAGCGCTTTAAATTCTGTTTTGGTTCAGCGTGTAGTTTAGTTAGAGTTTGATTTACAGAACGTAATCATGTTGCTTTTTAATAAGGCTCAGATCTTGTTAATGCTTGCTCCAGGACGGAGGGTTTCGCTCCTCCGGGCAGTCACAGAGAGGGGCTGTGAGTCAGTGCTCCCACCAGGCTGCCAGTTTGGAGCCTGACGTTTCTGGATGCATGGGCATTGATGTTTTTCTTTCATGTTGCTTTTCCCCAGCTAGTAGCTGGTTGTAAAGTTGGATAGTAAATAAACAGATTTATGTTTGTTGGAACACAAACATCAGCGAGTACTTCAGCAACTAGAGTAGCAATAGATATTCATTAGAAAATCCATCAGAGAAATCAATTATACTTTGAGTTTGTCTTGTTGAGAGAATGGAAGTACTCGGTCCGTGTAAACTAGATATTACTCAAGAGATCAGCAGGTGGGCAGACAAAATGGGCTTTATAGATAGTCTCACAGGTGAGTAAAATAATAAGAAAAGATTAATTTTCTGTTCCACGTGTTCCCAGAGCAACCATTGACAAAACAACTGTTTGATTTGAGAATGAGATCTGGAAGATTGTGTCTTACAGTGCACGGTACATACACAGCTCCTCAGTCCTGAGAAAGAAAAGTGATGAATAAATTTGATCAGATTAAACATTTGCATACAAAAGAGGATTTTCTTAATATTCATTTCAGGTCAGTGTTTGATAAATGACTCGCAGATTTTCATCATCATTCTCATGTCTTCATTTTTGCATAATAAGTATCCTCTCAGGAGCTGTATGCAAACAGCAGCGTTTTCAGCATGGTTACATATCACACAGGAAATTCTAAGTACAAGTCGTATTTGGGTCATATCTGCAGGCTAACCTCAGAAATTAATCCCAGCCAGAGGAAGAATAAATATTTTTTTAACTTCATTTCCTTGTTTTCACCCTGTCATAATAATGTAGCATATCACGGTACCTGAGGGCTTGGCAAGGGAAGGCGACACAGGTGATTTCTTAAGTCCTTCAGATACCACTAAAACGTTTACTTGTTTGGGAGTAAAATGTTCCTTTTGGACCGATTTCTTTTACTCTGTATGCTGTAGCGTAATCCTTTCGAACAGATCCCACCACCTGTTAGACTGCAGAGCCCTCTCACCGCTGATTCTATACCCTTGATTCTATACACCGCAATGAAAATTCATTTGTAATCAAATCAAAAGAACAATCAGTGCCTGACAGGTGTTGATTTTTGTGACGGCGCTGTGTTTAAAACCAGGGATGGGACTCTTCTCTTTCAGTTTCTAATGATGTCAAGGGAGTTACTTCATCTTCACATCCAGCTGTGCAGAACAGCATCGGACAGTAACTCTTCTCGCGTTGCCCCGTATCAAAAGGCTGCGCTTGAAACTCCACCGTGAGAAGTTCGTGTACGGATCCAGGCTCTACATGGCTTATTTCTTCTTTCCCCACTGTAATTCACAGTAAATCGTCTGTGCCTGAGCCGGCGATCAGTACTTTGTGAGTGTTAAGACGTGCGCTCCAGCTGCTCTGCGCTGCCCGGCCGGGTGGAGCTTGTGGCAGCTTTTTGCTTCTGGAGCGTGCCCGAAAATCCGTGGCATATTGTGTGATAGCAGATGCAAACACCGGTTTTATGTCCTGTCTTCCAGCTAGTGTTTTCCTAACTGCTGTATTATTCTAACCAAATGTCTCTGGCCTAACTCTCATCACTTAATTAAATAAAGGCAAATTTCAATTAACTTCTAAGAGACCTGGAATTGGCTCTGCTTTTTTAGAAAGCAGTATTAATTTACACAATATTTCCCCTTTTTCTGTCTATTCAGTGAAGGTGAGACCTTTGATCCAAGTCGTATGTAAAGCCCTACAAAGTGGCCTCCCTATAGAATAGTCAATTGTTTCATGTACCAGAAGTTTGCATATTTTTCCTGGATTGTGATCTAATTTGCAGACTGAGTAACAGATGAAGTTTGACTCTAAAATCGAAAAGATAATTTTTTGGCTCGAGCCGATGTTTATCAATGAAGTTAATAATGAAAGGAACAATCAGTCTCCACATGCTTCCCTGAAATGTGTCCAATAGCATTTGCAGCACTATTGGAGCGTCATCCAAATGGTGAAATAAGGAACATTTGCTTCTTAAAAAAGGTTTTGTGTGTTGCAAACAGGAAAAATACAAAAGTTTGGAGCATGTCTCAAAGTCACACAAATTTAAAATGCTCTCTGGATTGTACTGCAAGCATCTAAGGGAAAGGAGTACGCTTCCCAGGAGTGAATTACAGGAGAACCAGGTGAGGCCAGAATAACCTGAGATAACGTAATTCTATTTAAAGTAAAGTAAAAGTATTGTCAGAGGTCCGTGCTTTTTGTTTCCTCAGTTTAAATTGTAGCTTCAGTTACAGTACTGTTCCTCCATTAAATTTTGTGGAAAAAACCATTTATTTTTAGTTCATTTTAATTATGTTGTATAACTTGCAGTGTGTAAATAGTTAGACTTTGCTTAGGGAAGACCTCCACTTTCCAGTTTTACCATGTAAAACTGTTGCTGGCTGTTATTGTTGTATTTGATGTGTATAAGGGTAACTAAATAATGAAAAGTAACCTATCTTTCCTAATTTGCTAGGAGGTAAATTCTTCTGTTAAATAATAGGCTTTTTCTGATTTCCATTAAATTCAATTGATTAAAACTCCTAATGGCTTGTATGGAAACCAAAATGGGCCACTTTGGTGATGCTTCCACCTGGCTTCCCATGCCAGCCTTGCCTCCTTCCTAAACTGAAGCTGTCGGCACTCAGTGTTGCAAACAGCACTGACCGGAAAAAAACAAGCATTTTTCATCTAGAGGCAGTTACTAAGAACAAGTTTTGTTTTGTTTTGTTTTGTTTTTACATTATATTTTGTAACAAGCTGTAAAAACCAAGAGTTTATCTTAATAGCTTTACATTAGTCATTGCTTAAGTCAATTTATCTTTTCTTTGATAACCCAGAACTACCTAAACCCAGTTAACAACTGCTAAAGACAAAACCCAATTCATTTCCTAACTGTAGTCAAAGATCACTTTTTCAGTGGTCTTGAATTTAATTTGCATTTAATTTGAGGTTGCATTTAATTCGAGGTTTCATTAAGGTAATTGTCTGTTTGGTTCACTCCTCTAATTGAAGGTTTGCAATAAAATTAATGTGCGATCACCCGTGGGAGAGAGGAGGTGCAGCAGGTATCACACCACCTTCTTCCAGGTTCACACGGGAAATGCTCGTGGTGTATTCACAGGACTGACTTCTCTGTTACAGTCCCAGAAATTGCAGGCAACTGTATTGGCCAGTTGAAAATGTTATTAAACTCTGCCTTGGCATTAGGCAGATGATCTGCATTGCTCCGGTGAAAAGGCTGGCCCATCCTCTTCTGTTTAAAATCCTTGTCATTCCCAGGCTGAGTGGATGGGTATTTTCTTCTGTCTCGTCTTTGCTGGAGTTTCCATTAGCACTGAAAGCTCTGCTCTCTGGTATTTTGTTGCCCTGCAGACTTTATAGGGAGAAAACATCTCTATTCTCTAATGATAAGAGAGCCATCCCTCGCAGCTTTCCGTTTCCAGACATATCAAACCCTTTTAGCCTCTCCTTGCAAGACGGGAGCTTCATTCTCACAATCACCCTGATGTTTCTCTTCTGCATTTGTTTCTGTTTGAATTTGGGAAACTAAAAGTCCGGATTTGTACCCACGACACCAGAGAGGGTCTTAGCAGGGCTTTGTAAACCACTGGTAATTGCATCCTATCTTGTAGGGAAATTCTAACATAATACCTTCCTGGATTTCATTTTCTTCTGTTTTATTTCGCAACCACATCACATAGTGTTTCATCTTTTGATACCCCCTGTCGTTTCCCAGGGCTGATTTTCTTTTTTTTTTTTTTAGTCTCCAAATACGTGATCCGCGCTCTGTACTACTGAACTGCAGCCTCTCTCTAGCACTCCCATCCAGGTGCCGTGCGGTTCTTGCTCCGCACCGTCCCACTTCTGTCTGAATAAAGATGTCACTTAGCTTCTCGTCTTCAGTGAAATTTTAACAGGACCGTAGCTATTTGTGTGCCAGTATAATTGGTGAAATATTAACCAGGACTGGCTCTAAGACCAGTCCCTCCGCAGTGATGCTAATAACTTCCCTCCAGCCCAGCGCTCCCCATTTAATGTTGCCGTTACTGTCCTACCTCTAGCAGTTTCAGGCCAATTTAAAATTTTTGTACTAATCCCCAATCTTCTTCAATTTAACTAATAACTTCCCAGGTGACACGATGATAATGCTTTAGCAAAATCAGACAGCTGAGATCGATTTCATTTCCTTTCTCTGGAAAGTGAGTTTTCTTCTCTGAGAAAGATGTCAGATTAGTGTGCCTTACCTGTATTAAGCCCATGTGGTATTTTCCCCCAAATTCTCTTAGCTTCACTGGCTTTGATTATTCTTTCCTTAAAAATTGTTCTAAAGGTTTCCTGCTGCTGAGCTTAGAAGAAAGGGCTTTTAGTTGCTCTGATAATTTTTTTCTCTTTAAATATAGATATGACATTTATTATTTCTGATGGCGTGATATTGTTCATGTCTTGCTTGATTTATTTTAACTTGCTACCTCACGTGAAATTTCATATACCAGATCTCTCACCAGTCTGGATGGAAATTGCTTAGTTCCTCATTTTCGGACATTTGGTTTCTTGAGCTATGTGTTCATCTCGACCGTGATAGTGTCTGTGTGGTTATCATCATTGACTTCAAGGAGAGTTGAAGCATGTATTCATGTAATTTGGAGTTACCTACTGTCTTTAATCTGTACTCCAGCCTCACTGGGTAGTAGCTCCGCTTCTTTGCAGGTTATCTCTTCACACAGCCAACGAATCTTTCGTCGCTTGTTTTAATATCTTCTGAAGCAGCTCCCTCGGCTGGGCTTTGGTAGGTGCCCCTCGCTGCCTCCTCCGCTCTCCTCCTCGGCCATTGCCGAGCTCTGAGGTGGGGCTTCTCTTTGGTGCTTTCTTCACCTCCACGTGAACTCCGTTGTCCCCACAGGACTTGTTCTGTCTGTTGGTCTCCTTGACGAGTGAGGATCAGGCACGTTGCCTTGAGTTTTTTCTTCTTACTTGAGATACGGATCCCTGTAAGTATTGGCATCTCTGACTGAAAAACTCCGGTCTCCTTCCCCAGGCGGGTCTTTCAGCCTCGTGATTAGTGGCTCCCGGGCTGGTTCCCTCGCTGTGCAGAAGTTGCCCTTTTGAAGCCAAGAGCTGTGACTGAAAATGCCAGCCTGCCTTTTCGAAGGGTTCTGCGAACGTCAGTGAATACTTTAATTTAGAATTGGTGTATAATCGCATACTCCAAATTTATTTTTATAACCAGCTCTTTTATTCCTCTTATGTATCAAAAAGAAATTTAGAATAGCATCACCTTCTTGTTTCAGTGGCTGAATTAACCTGTCAGTGACTGCTTTTGGGAATATCTGGTTCTAATATTATTATTAGCAACATTTGTTCGCCAATAAATGAGACGTCTTGTTAAAAAATAGCTCTCTAATAACACTGCTTTTATATTAAAATCCAACTCTGGAGGTCTGTGGCATGTTGCCCACCAACACCGTCACAATGGAACCATCACAGTGTTACTGTCTAGTCCCCAGATAATTTCAGGCTGGTTTTGATAAACTTCTTCAATAATTTAATTCACTGAGTCTTGTTTACCTCTCACTCTGGTGAATCTCCATGACTTGAGGTAAGTCCCTCCTGATTTATTTGTCTGTAAGAAGAAACTTAAGCTAGCTAAGTGTCATCTTTATTTAAAGCCTTACAAAGCTGTGTTGTGCTGCTTTTCAGCAGGTAATGCAAATGTTTGTATTTATCTCCTGATGCATGAATTGTAATTTGCCAGGAAGAGTTTAGATTTTTCAGTAAAACAACTAAAGAAGTATTTTAATATAAATTTTGAATTAAGATGTGTGCATGTATTATGATGTACGTGGATAAACACAGAAAAGATATCAGAGAAAAAAATGAAAGGATGAGCTAGGTTGAAAGTACACTGTGTACTTATTTTGATTGTCCTAAAGACACTCATTTAAAAATTTCACAAGTTCAGTAAGAACTTCTGGTGGTCAGGTATAAGACACGTATAAGACACTGAGATGACATAAATCCTGTGGAAGTGTGCAGAAACCAAAAGAGCTGTTCAGTTTGGTTTCACTGAATGGGCAGCTTTGTAGAAGCTGAAGATGTTCCTCCTCTGGCTGTTTGGTATTGCCCTTTGGCCAAGGATTTGGTCATGCATTCACTTGTACTCAGTGTTCAACCTTGCCGCCCTTTAGCCTTAAATTAAACGTAAGTTTAAGAATTCAACTGCAAGTATCATCACGGGAAATGCAGAGATGTTAGCAAATGGTGTTTAATGAGTGATGTTTTTCACATTGTAATTAAATAAAATCTGGAAATGTTTGTTCACATGGAAAATAAATAAGAATGCATGATGCTGGCCAGGACGTCACTGAGAAAATTAATTAAGAGAAAAATTTTCTTAGAGGTACTATGAAAAAATGAACTTGACTTGACAAGTTAATGGCCTGGATGCTATTACTGAATACAGTTTATAGCAAGCAAATATAAATATAGACAGATTTATAACAGATAGCATAGAAAAATTTAAGAAGACCTTTCAGCCATTAGTTTGTCCTGTTTGTTCTCTGAAAATGTTCACCTGTGGGGATGCTAGCTGTGAGTTCAAAGATAATAAAGACAAAGACCCACACAAACCGTTTTCAAAAAGGTCTTCATTTATAAATAGTGCAAATCTAGGGAAAAAGACTTCTTTTTTCCTGTTGTAAAATACCATTGTCATTTTTTTCTCACTTAGCCCCCAAGCTGCTGAACGTTGAAAGGTCAGGCTTGACAGACTCGTTTGGGAGTATGTGGCCACAGAGTAGTACAGAATGGACAACGTCAGTGGAAGTGTCTCTGTTCTGTCTCATCTGTCTGTCTGTCTGTCTCAAGTACACTTAAATGGCAAATTGTCTGCAGCTGGAATGGTGGTCCTGTCTGCGTATTCATTTCGCCTCTGGTCTTCCGCCTCAGGTTCTCGTTAGACAGCCCGGTCGTTTGGGATGGTGATGGGTTTCGATACCCTCATACGCTGAGTTTTAGCTATACCCAGACAGGGCTTCACTGCTAAATAGCAGTGACATTCCTGAAGCGAGTGCTCCAGATCGGATAACAAGTTTGAAATAGGAGAGACCATGATTGTGAAGGTTCTTTCTAAACTATAGATGTCTTACCTAAGAGTTACACTTCTTTTATTCCTCACCTTAGAGGTGTTTCATAGGACCTATTTCTCCTTTAAGCAGCAAGTAAAAGCCAATTTCAGAGGAATATGTGCATCTTTTACAAGAGAGAACCTATGTATTGTAATGCTGCTTATACTGAGTATTAGAGAGACATTAAACTCTTTTGCAAAGCTAACACATATACCCTGATAAAATGCATTCAGATCCTTACCTAAACAACAGATGAGAAAATCTGATCGGATCAGACTGGTTTAGATAAAAAATTAATGAGCGTGAAGACTAAGTAATGACTGCCAGATTGGGTTCATTGTTTGTATGGTGCTTTGGGCTGAAAAGTGGCCGTTTATATGATATGTGATGATGACAGCTTTATTGAAAGAAGCATTGTTTTGGTCCCAGTACAAATATCACAAGTATCCAAATGCCCTGAACAACTGCATTCTTTTTTTAATTTGCAATTCCTTTTATTCTTTGTGACTCTTCTAAATTAGTGAAGCATTCTTGTTTGTCGCATAAAATACATTTTTTCTGTGCATCAGCTCTTACCAATAGGCCAGACACTTCAGCGTAACGCAGAAGGGGATAATAGGCTAAACTATCCTTAAGCAATTGCAGTTGTAACTATTTCATGTCTTATTGTGGTACGTAAATTTGATTCTTGCTGGGTCCCATGGACATATCTTCATTTTGACTACTGGAAGGCACAGTAGGATAAATGGATTAAAGCAGGAGAACTAGCTCTTAGCGCTGTTTCTTATCAGTTTTATGGTAATGCCTTCACTGATGTCGTTGCTGTATACACACATACAACAGGTTTCTTCAAAAGCGGTTGCCTATCAGTATTGAACGAAATGTAAAAAAAAATAAATCACGAAACAATAGGAAAGGATCAAAGAGCAATGAAAAGGGTGGTAGTGCTGAGATTGTTTGGTCATGCAGGTTAGCAGTAGACATAATGGGATGGCGATGCTATTTTTGCAATGTTATTTTTTAAAAGAACAAGTACAATAAATAGCAGCCAGTATTACCGAGAGCCATGCAACCTAGATGTCACGTCTGGCTGGTTTTAGGAGGGAGAGGTGAGGCTTACAGCAGGAGCGGATCTTGAGAAAGTACTGAAAACTGGGAAAGGGAATGATATTTCATATTAATTCCAGCTAAGTATTCCAGGGGGGCGACATAAAGAAAGGTATAACCGAAGTTCAGACACGAGTGCTCCTCGCTGGTGTCATTGACGGAGCGAAGTGGGGACAACTGAAGTGAGAGTGAGATGGGCTAAAGCAATGTGTTGGCTGGAAAGGAACACTTCAGATATGACAGTGTAAGTGCTAGTTGAAAATTGAAGTTGAAGCCATGGGGGAGATAAAATTAGCCACGGAAAAGAGAGGAAGAAAGAAAAGCAGGCGAGCTGAGGGATAGCTCTCCTGTGCCCCATAAAAAGGAGGATAAGTGGAGGGAGCAAACTTATGAAAGGCATAGCAAAGAGACAGCTAACTCTCTGTATAGTTATTCCTCGATGCAATATATATATAAAATAGTATGTAACATCTTTGGATTAGAGTCCAGGTTTTTTGTTCCTTGTTTGAACCTCAGGCTTTTAGCACCGTACAGACACAAATCACCAGTGATGCGGTCTGGCAGGAGCATTACGTCTAGATGGTACCTAGTACACATGCTCTTGCCTGTCTGGCCAGCCTGGGACAGGTATTTTGGATGGCAGCTTGTGTCTGCTGCTGATGTTCCCACGCTGGAGTGTGCTCCGGCAGGCAGGGACGCACAGCTTCTGCCTTTGCAGATGGAAGTACCTCTGCAGGGAACATTTCCAGCTAGAAGGAGGAGGGAGGGATGAAGTTCATCATCACCAGCAGGTGGGAAAATTTGCTACTGGCACTTAGCTCATAACTTCAGAAAGTTGGACCCAGCCTGGCACAGACCTGTGGCACGACCATATGCTGTCCCTTATAGCGTTGCGCCCTCTAAGTCTCAAGGAAGCTTTTCTTATTGGAATGGTTAGATTACTGGTTTTTTTATTAAGTGTTTTCTTGCCAGCTTATTCATTGGTATGGAGTATGGAGAGGAGTGAAAACACGAGACTGATGGGTGAGCTGCAGACGTAGGTGAGGGGTCCGTTCCCAGTGGTGGCAGTCGGCAGGGGCTTTCCCTGCACCCAGGGGAGTGGGGACCAGCCGCTTGGGCGCAGGGGACTGAGACTGTGTTGCATGAGGGTCAGGCAGGAGAGGCTCTGCAAGGAGCCAGGATTGGTATTCCCTGGGCTAGGAGGGGTGCATGGAATAATGGATGCTCCCTCCAGCTGCCCCAAATCGGTGGCCTTTAAAATATAATCATTCCCCTCCTTCCACCCTTGCCTCCCGAAACTCTCGCTGGCTGCTGTCAGTCCTCTGTGCCCTCTCTTGGATCCAGCTCTGCTGCTGCCACCAAATTCAATTTTGGAGCCTGTAGAGTTAGGACAAAATAACTCATTCAATTTTGCCTACATTACTGAGCAGCCTTGGGCTGGCTCGGGAGGCAGATGGGTATTTAATTTGACATTTGTGCCTCTGTAAGCTGGAGGAGAGGTTCTAGCAGTGTTGCGGGGGCCAGCTAATGCAGGTGAGCAATTGCCAATGGTGAACTAATCTCTTGAAGAACAGTAATATGTCAGGTTATACTCCAGACTTCTCTCTGTGGGATGATACTGCTCAAGGAAATTAAGCCTAAGAGATGATTTGGCAACAATCTTATTTTAAATACTGATTAATGACTATTGCTTTAGTGCAGCTCTTGCTCTACTCATGTGATGTTTTAATATGGCAGAGGAATTATGATTAGTGCTTTTAGGTTTTTAATGTTCAGATAGTTAAGATGCCCCGTAATAATCACTCCCTTTAATATTCAGCATAACTATTACAGAGATATAATTGTGCTTTGGTGTTGAAAAGAAGAAACCAGGATCCCAACGTGATCGTGAATGGCTTTTTCTGGTAGCTTAAATCAAATCCTTAAATTTCAAAGTCCTTGGCAGCAAGTTTTAAGAACTTTAATTAAAAAAGAAGTCTTCCATAAATAAATCAAAGCTGAAAGACTAAAAATTGTTAAAGGAGTTACTGCAATAATTGCAGGAAAAAGTATGGTGGAATATGTACCAGAAAGCACAAGTAAAAGCATCCAAATCAGAAAACAAATTCAGATTCAGGAAGCCTGTAATCCAAGATGTACCTGTACAGCATACAAAGTACCTGCAAGATTTGTAATCGTTATTCTCATGACATTAACATATTTTAGATCTGATTCTGCAATATCTCACACTATTGGAAGTCAGGAGTGATTTTCTAATAGAATTACAAAAAAATCCAATAAAAATGAGAGCAGGCTCCAGCTCTGCAAATTTGGCTGATCCTTGGCAGAAGCAAGAAATGTTTGCATATATTTCCCCTCTCCTGCCTCGGAGGTGGTATCTTGCGTGCAGTAGTTAGTTTTCATCTCGCCCAGCTTGTAATTCTGTTGCTTTCTGTTCTCTGTATCAGGGAAAAAATATTCCATTGTGGTTTTGTAAACTGAGTTAAGAGTCAAAGGAGTGTGAACTCAAACCTTCCCTTGAAAAGAAGAATCCCCCCAGCATCTGTGCAGGACTGCCGTAAGGCGCAGAAAAGCATCTCTGCAGAACGCCCTGCGAGGGGTTTAGCAGTTTGTCTAAGAGAATTTTTTATGTACGATCGCTTCTCGCAAGAATTACTGCTCTCCCATGCAGCCCCACAAGCTCTGCCTCTCCTCGGCTACATCAGCCCATTGAACTTGTCCTTGCCTCTACCTCCTTCCCGCGTGAACCCCTGTTGTTGCTGTGGGTGCGCTACGGGGTTGTGCTACCTCCCATGAGAGCCTCACCACACGCTTGCTCTTCTCTTCCCACGCATCTCGGGCAGTGTCCCGCACTGCCTCCACGCGTGGACAAAACTTCCCTCTCGAGTTCCTTAATGCATTACCTTACCTTATCTTAAATGCCATTTTAAGATGATATCCCTGCTGCTGTTTGTCTGACAATTCACGAGACTCCTGGTTTTGATAAGCTCTTTTCATTACATTCTCTTCCATGTGTTCCCTCCTTGCCTCTGCCTGTGTCCTGCTTGACAAAGACTGTTGTGACCTTGCCCTTCTTCCAGTTCTGCAAAAGTGTTAACAATTACTTATTTCAGTGTCGTTTTTTTCTGATGGTTTAGCTGATCATGTCCATGTGTTGACGTACCACAAATAATAACGGGTCCTTTCCCCCAAGATACAGGTGGTTCTTCAGCTATCATTCCCCTTTTCTGCTCCCCTTCCTCCTTCATTTACCATAAAGCTAAATATGGATGATTGATGACCGTCATCAGCTTCCTGGCATGGCATTTCCCACTTTTCTAGGGTGAACCCAGGGATGTCACATGTAGTGAAACAAGAGTTAAACAAAAACGAAGCAGCTAATTTACCACTGGCATAGGGCTGGCTGTTTATTCCTGTAGGAAGACACCAAGGAGAGGATAGAAAGGGCAGGCAGCAATATTGTTTATACGGGTGGGTAATTACCTATAGTGAGGCTGCGTAGCAGCTCCTGACTTTCCCTGATGTGTTGCTCAGGTAAGAATGAGCTGGAGAAAAGGGAGATAGCTGAATATTTTGTTTCCCATGCAATTTTCTATACACATCTTCCTGTGTCAATAGAAGTAACCTCACTGAACTCATCATTGACGGCAGTAATGTATAGGAGTATCTAAAGTATGGGACTAGAGCGCTGTGCATGACAAGGGAAGAAGAAATGGGAATGGCATAGCATCTAGGGTAGGTTAAGTTGGAGGTTAAAGGAAAAATGAAAAAAAAAAAAAGACACTGTGGAAGATTCCCATTAATCTTTAAAGTTGGGAGGCTGACATCCTTCTATAGTCAATGGAAGGAGGTGAATGTCGATAGCACATCTTAACTAGAAGCCGAAATTAGAGAGCTTTAATACCACCTGTTTTATTGTTATGATCCATGATCTTATGAATGCATTTTTAAAATGAAAGAAAGTGTCAGACATCAAGAAGGATAAAGGGAGGTGGAGAGCCTGAACATCTGGTAAGTGTTCTTTTCTGTTCATTTTAATTGTAATTTTGGGTAGTTTTTCCCTCCCTGTTTCATTATTTTTAGGTAAATGAAATTGCAGCTTAGCATTAAACTGATTTTGGAAAGAAATTTGACTGCATGCTTCTCTTGCAGAGGTGGCTTGATCTCTGTAATGCAATTTCTTACATTAACGCGTGAACCTTTTTACGTATGTTTATTACTTGTTTGCAGTGCAGTGAGCTCTTCTGTAAAGATGTGTCCTCAAGTGTGGATTACTAGATTAAAGGGTTTGGCCATGTTTGTGGCCAAAAAGGTGGGGTTTTTTGAGCCGTTTAACTTTGTTTTTTTGAACAAGTACAGTGTTGTCTTTACTGGCCAAATGCCTTAACTTTGATAAGAGCAGTTGCATTTTCTTGTATTTTTGTATTACTGAACCTCTTGTATTTTTGACAGGGAGATATGCATGGCAGAAAAATTTGCACACCCAAACACAGCTCTCGGTTATTGGCAACTTACAAAACTTTGCAAATGTAGTAAGTGTTTGAATATGTCTGAATTCATTTTTCATAGAAAGTCTGTAGGAAATAGAAGAATCCTCATAGAGGCATCCAAATATAGCTCGACCATTTTCTTCTGTGTTAAAATATGTCAGAGCGATGTCTGGGAAATCAGTGTCTTCCATTAGTGCAATGCTAAACCTCAGACAGGTGCCTCGCCGGTAGCTGACCCCAATATAGTTGTACTGGATCTGCAGCAATCAGTTGTCCTCTTGTGAGTCTCTCCCACATCATCATCACTTCCCTTAACTTTTACAGTAAAATCCTGTCAAACTCATAAATGCCTTTCCCTTTTTTTTTTTAATCTCTGAGGGCTAAACTTCTAGCTGACGTTCTGATAGATTTTATAAGAAAATGCCTACGGAGCACATTTTTGACAGCAGTTCTTGCACCTGACCAATTAGCGGAGCTTATGGTAGGTGTCTCTTGGAGGGCTGCACAGACAGAAGTCCACTCAAGATGATAAGTTAGCAGTTACAAAACAAATGATGTCTCACGTTAGTAATTACTGGCTCCTCCATAACTCCGTGTTCCCACAGTGAAAATTGAGATGAAAGTGCTTTTTAGCGCCTGCGCCGGTCTTGAAATCGCTCCCTTTTCTTCAGCCTCTGAAGTTACAGCACTCGGAGCATATTAATGACGTGCTGTATGTGACTATCTAGAGAGGGTTTACGGACCCACCACCCTTCAGCTGTTAATTCTGTTCTCCTGAGGGATGCATCGCTGACGGTGTGCACGCCGCTGGGTGCAGCGTAGAATAAGAAAGGGTTTTCATAAAGCACCTGCAGCACCATGACTTGGAGCAAACTGTTGCCTCTGAGAGCGCGGCATCCAGTAGCTGTTCAAACAGGAGCTCAAATAATCATGAGTGGCCCCTCAAATTCAAAGCTTACATGTATTGAAACTTTGGGCTAAAAAATTTTGTCCTCAAAGGATATCTTAAAACTCATTATGAGTGAACACTGAGGTGGGAGTTGGAGTGATTCTTTCAACCTCTGTAATTCTTGTACTTTCTGGAGATTGTACTGACGCTTGAAACATCAGCTTAACCAAGAGTTTTTTCAGCTCTGATTTCAGAGGTGTTTTAGGCTGAATATTAAAGAGAAAAGAGCTATGCACAGTGAAATAATTTCCCAGGTAACCTGATGAAAGCCCTATAAATAACTGTTCGAAAATAAGACTTTATTATACTGAAACTAATACTGTATTGAACTAGTTGGAAAGTTGTATTGATGTTATTCAAGAATGTTTTATCTCCAGTGTTTGTGATTCTAAGCTGTGAATTTGTTAGATGTTGCTATTGGGAAAATGGACACTTACGTATTCCTCTAAGAAAGGACAGTCATCTGGGATTCAGCACATGGCTGAACAAAAAAAGAGAGAAAATTAAGTTTCACTGGGAAAGTGGGGTGAAAGATGAAAAAAAAATGTTGTATGTTATGGGAGGTGGCTGAGTGGAATCAGATAATCTAAAAACCAAAGATCATCTGTTGAACCAAATAAATAATTCAGGAAGACCCTTGATCCCCAGGGATCCTGGGCTGTATTGGCAGCAGAGCCTTGCCTTGCCTGCTGATGTGAATCGATACCTGACAGCCCTGCTCCCGCCGTGCCGGCGGCTGGGACCCCCCAGGCTGACCTTGGCAGTCTCCATCGTTGGCTCGCGTTGTCCTGAGATGGGACGTTCCCTGCCTCGCATCACGGTGTCTGCTCTCAGAAATTACCTCCCGCTGAACTGAGGGCCAACTCATTGACCTACTTCTCCTGCAGGAACTTCCACGCCCTACAGACACAAGGCTGTACGCTTTGAATAAAGATTTAACACGAATAAAATACCTATCAGCCAGCTGACCTTCCTGATGCGGACAAGAGTGTGGGAGCCCAGGCAGGGTGACAGTGTTTTGGGCACAAAGGTGCCCTCAGGGTGACGTCCCATTGACACTTAGATTTCTGCTGCTTGGTCGCATCTGAAAGTATGATTGAAGTTTCTGAGGCGCCTTGCAGCACTTGCATTTTAGCCTCACGTTGTTCTTAATGTGCATATTAAATAATCATAATCTCTGCAGAAGAACGTTCTGCAGCCTAAGGAGAGCTGGGTCAGGCAGTAGGGGCTAGTCCCTGGTTTTCTTCTGATTCCAGGAAATCTTGGCAGTTTCCTCGCCTCCAGGTTTCTGAGATCCAACGCTGTGATGAATCTCGATGGTTGGCAGACCAAGTGATTCTGGAAAACCAGGCCATATATATCAAGCATCAATTGCAATAAATGCTTTCAGATTATTGTTCCAAATGGTATATTGAAGAAGGAGTGGGTGAAGGACAGAATGAGAAAATGAGTGCATTTTTAGAAAGAGCAAACCACAGAGGAAGACTCTGGCTATTTTTCAGGCCCTATCATATAATCAGAAACATTCAGAACCGGGAAGTGTTGGAGGGAGATAAGGGACACGTACACAGGGGCAGTGACGTTGCGGGTGATAATCTGCAGGAACCTGAGAGAAACTAACCAGTCTAATCTTCTTAGGTTTATCTCGGAGAAGGGTAAAAACAGTTACGCAATATTGAGATACGTGATTCCAGGTTGTGGGAGAATGCAGATAAAAACAATGTGGAGCATCCTAGGAGCCAGTGCAGCCCAATTAAGGGAAAATACTGAACTTAATCCTGTAAGACTCAGCTCAGTGGTTCTTTGCTAAGGCAGCGGAGTTCAGTGTAAACAAGTGAAATATGCTGATATAAACCTGAATTGTGTCATAAACATAGATAGACAGCTTGCCTTCCCCTTTAATGCATGGGAAGAGCACAGTAAATGGGCCGAGAAGCCAGGGGAGAGCAAGTAATGTGATGTTGGAATGCTGTGTTCCCGTTTTCCATCAAAGCCTGGATAAACCTGTGTGTCCTTACGTTAGGGGTTTCAAGGGCTTGTGTGGGGTGTGTTGCCCAGGCTGTTTCTGAATGGGGATTCGTGCTGTATTTAACGCCAGCTGTATCATCCGGCTGCTAGGGCAGAGTGAACTGCTGGCGTGAAAAGGCTTCTGGGGCTGAGCAGTGTCTGCGGGGGTTCATAACAGTTCCTGAACACATAAAGGGCATAAATATCAAAGAAAGATGGCGGTTATACAGGATGGGGCCCAGGGGTGTAGCTAGGGTAATGGGGTGGAATTAAGAGTGGAGATAGCGGCTGACTATAAGGAATAATCTTCCTAGCTAATCAACCTGTACAACAATGCCCTTTCCAGACGGCAAGAGCAATTGAAACAGGGGCAAACTAATTCTTCCTTCAAGAGTTTCTCAAGTTCATTAGGTGCTACCAGAGGCCCGGGTGTGGATTACTGCTGCGTGTAATTCTGCTGATGAAGCGGAGCTGTAGAGAAGAACAACCACATGCATACTGTAAAGCGCGTGTGGGAATGGCCCCGTTACTTCTGCCGAGTGGGATAAGCGCTGGCCTCTCTGCTGCCGTGCCAGCCTGGTGGAGAACTCGACCTCACTGGAGACGTGCTTACTGCCGCCTGCTATTGCTACGCCTGCACTTTGCAGCGTGGCATCCTGCAGAGATGCCTCAACACGTTGGCATGTTTGTGGTGCAGAGATACCGTGGGGTTGCATCGGTGAAGCCCTCTCCTTGGCGGCGGTGGTTAGGTGCCGTGCCGTGCCGCGTGGGTACAGCTATGCCATGTTCGCCTGCTGAGTTGTGCTGAGTACGGTCTAATGGCCCGTAACGTACCCTGAGGTACATTTGTTCCTGCTGCACCCAGAGCAAATTTAGAATACAGTTTCACAAAGAAAACAATCCAAAAGAGACAACATGGCAGAGAAAAGTCTGAATGCTTAGTATCACGTTGCTTTGGGAAAACCAAGAAAGTTAGACTTCTATAGGCATTCAGTCCGAGGGGGCTAATTCCCAACAAAACTATGCATTCTTATGATTAGAATTATTTAAAATGTCAGTTGTTATAAGTAGATATGCTATAAAGAAGTCTGTCTGCGTGTAGTACTGCGCCCAGCAATGATAAGCTTATCTTACCGTGTCCTGGTTTGTTCTCTGTATTTTAGAGCCACCATTACACATACTTGTGCTGGAGACCACCGGGGCCTTCCTTCAGTACCTAATCTAATTTTCTTTAAGTCTCTCGTAATTCTACCCCAAGGAAAGGGGTATTTTAGCCACTGTAGCATCTAACCTCATCCTCAGGAGGTCTTAAAAGCACAGCCATTGAACTAATGTCAGTTATTGGCGTTTTCTCTGCCCCAATGTCAGTTATCGGCATTTTCTCTGCCCCAGTCCTCCCCACTGGCGATGTGTCTTGTTGGTACCGGGAATGCAAAAAACTTGAAGACTGTAATTTTTGGAAAGCATCAGAGCATCTTTTCCATTGCACACGTAGGAGAAGTAAGGAGGACCCTTTCTCTCAGGGTGACTGTACGAACGCCACAGTTCCTCATGCTCTTTTGTACATGCCAACAGCTTCGAGTTGCTGCTTCTTTTGCACCTGGTCCAGGGGACTGCACT
Organism: Phoenicopterus ruber ruber; assembly: GCA_009819775.1. Lineage (NCBI taxonomy): Eukaryota > Metazoa > Chordata > Aves > Phoenicopteriformes > Phoenicopteridae > Phoenicopterus > Phoenicopterus ruber. Next base: position 36,956,209 of record CM020220.1, read on the forward strand.
GGCAGTAACAGGGGGCTCCGATGGCTTTCCGTGGTGGAGAGATGGCATCTCTGAGTACATGTTCCTGTTTTTGGGTGGAAATCTGCAGCAGTGGGGACATCTCTGATGTCTTCTGCGTGTTGTGTAAAACCGTGCAGCTCCTGCTTAGTGTGCGATAAGGCTTTTTCCTTAGTTGCTTTGTTTTCACTCTGCGGTGTTGAGGTACAGCCGCAATTGTTTTCTTTGGATGAGTGAGGAAGGGAAATCCCCTTTCCTTTTGAGTGGGAAGCCTCGACTCGGAGATGCTCGTGGAGGGCTGGCTGGCTGGCAGCACGCTGCAGCCACCCACTCGTGTTCCTTGTGTTTAACAACGCCTCCTGCTCCCGAGCCACCCGTCCAACACACGGGGAAGCCAGGCAGGAACAGAGAGGCATACATTTTGTGGTTTGGGTTTTTTATTTTGAATATCCTGAGTTTTGCTGACCATCACGGCAATAAACTTGATTTGGTTTCATTGGTGTCCAGCGTTTGCCTGAGTTAGAAAGTCAGGCATTGTCCTTGAGAAGCATTGTTCACAGTATTTAAAAGGGAAACACATTACCTCAGGCTTCTGTTTTCCTCCATATTGTAATATGTTTTGGTTTTATTAAGAAAAATGTTTCCATGTCTAAATATACACAAGCACAAATACCAGTGTTGCTCAGTTGATTGTTTTGTTTTTTCATCTCCATGGTGCACAAGAGGGAATTTGTTTGGCACTTTTCCTCTCTGATAATTTTTGTTGATATAATAGAAGGTAACAGAAGGCAGCAGGATTATTCCATTATACCATCTGAAAAAAAACCAACAACCCAACCCAAACTATTATTTATATCAAATGCAGTGAATTTTTCAGTGATCTCTACCCAGGGTGTATTTCTCTATACCCATCTGAAGCAATGTGCTGTATGTCAGTCCTTCACAGTCTAGCCCTGTCAACATTTGGTGATTAAAAATGTTATTTGCAAACTGCCTGATGTCTATATGATAAACACTGAGAGGAATTTAATGCCGTGCTTAAGTATTTTTAAATGCAACTTTGAGTGAGCAATTACTTTCCTTGCTGCCTAGTGTTCATCTGTAAGTTATTTATCAGTCTAAATGAAAAGGCAAGGGAATGTGGATTGTTGCCCAACACAGCATACGTGGGCAAGGAGGATTTGTGTGCCTACAGTCTGTTGGCTCAGCAGGCCAAAGGCAACCGTAGAAATGTGTGTGTCTGGACCCTACACGCTGGTGTGCAGCTGCGCTGCGGGAGAGGCTTTGATAAAAGTGGATGGCGCTTGACTCTGATGCCTGCATCGCTTGCTGCAAACAAAGATTTCCAAAAGTGACTTTTTGTAAAATAAGCTGAAAATAACCGTGGGAGCGTTGTCTATTGTTCTATATGTAGAGCAAACGATGGCACTAATGTCAATATTAAACTGTCAGTTGATAGATATAAAAGCATTAGCCTTTTAAGCATTGCTTATTTTCCAAGTATTCTGATCCATTGGACATGTCTCCTGTAATCAGACGCTGTTACAGGACTCACCAAACCACAAAGAAATAACCGAAGTAGAGCCCAGCAGGGCTCCGTGTATTTCCTATTGCAGTGTAACTTCGGCATTGCCTCTCTGCGCGCCGCTGTCCTGCCTCGGCCGTGTTTTGCTTCGTGTTGTACTTCGTCAAGTGTTTGTAAAACACAGTGGGCCTCTTCCTCTGGTGTTTTTCTTTGTCTTCTCCTTGCCTTTACCCCTTTTCGTGTCACTGCCAGTATTCCTTGTTACCACGTTTCTCCTCTTTTTCTTGATTTCACTGAAATGCGTTTCTGTACAGTGAATATTTGCCTTTCTTTGGTTGTAACAGTTGTTCTCTCTGTTTTCTTCCTTTTCGCTTTCCTGTCAATCAACTCCTATTTATTCTTAGTGATGTCCATGCATAATACTTGTCCATGTGCCGGGTACCACCCGCTGGCCTGCGGGAGGGACAGGGATGCATTGCTAAGCGAGGGGTGTTAGTAATAAAAACCAGCAGGAGCAGTTGGCTGAGAGGCCGACCAAAGACCTGGAAGCCTCTGTCCGGAGGCAGGAGAGTCCAGCTTGCGTTTCCAGGATGCTGTCTGTTTTACCCACACCAGAGGGAAGAGATGGCAGAAGGCATTGATGAACAGATGCAGCCAAGAGAGTTTGCTTTATGTTAATAATTGCTTTTCTGTTTTCCTCCTCTGTCCTGCATGCTACTGGCAACGTCATGACCTAGCTAAAACGTTTATCCTCTTTGCTCAATTCCAGCTCCTCTCTTGGTTATAATTTAGTAGCTAGAGCTAACGCAGTAAAGCAAATACTGTCTTTGTGGGATCAGTGCTTACGGGATGATACACGGACTCGCTGAACTCCAGTGCGCTTCTGATCTATAACGTAGAACTATTTTTTTGACAACCTCTCAAAATGCATGTAAAATCCACACAGGCATACTACCTCCCTTCAACTTCAACGTACAATTTATATTTTAAGTATGTAGTATGGGTTAATAAATGTGGTGCTCACTTAATGATTAATATGTGATTTAGAAGTCTTCTGTGAAATTCCTCATTCAGAGCTCCTAAGGCCAGGCGTAGACCATGAGAAGGAGGAGGATGATGATGGTCTGTTTTGACCTCTTGTATAGCATAAGCTACTTGACTTTGCAGTCAGATCCTTGCCTACCTGTTGAGTTGGAGCAGGTTTGTGGAAAGGCACCCCACCTTGGCACATACTTCGGCTGAAGGAGGATTTACCCTGGATAAGCTGATCCAGTGATTAATTTCCTTCATGCTTAAAAAGTTCCCCCTTTTTCGTAACTTGAATATGAATTTGTCTCACTACAGCTCTCAGTCTTAGGAATGTATATCTTTACCTGCTAGGTTAAAAGAGCTCTTCAAAGAGAAATCCTCTCTGTATATTCCCAAAAATGATCGAGTCTTCTCTTCCCCACCTCTCACCTGAACCAAAGAGGTAGGTTTCTGTATTTTGTTACTGTAAGGCAAAATTTGCAGAACCTGAATTATTTTTCTGGGTTTCCTTTGACCACTCCGGCATTATCAGTGTTACTTTTACAATGAGGAACTAGGACTGTAGGCAGTGTTGTAACAGTGCTGTTAATATTTAATATAACAGTAATTCCACCGCCCTATTCCTGTATGAGGTAGAAGAGAGTCCCTGGTTTCCAAAACGCAGTCTGGCAGTCTGTGATTTATTCAGGGCAATGGAGCTCAGTGATGTCTTAGATAGATAGTTTCAAGCTGCTGGAGGATCTCTTTAAAGCTCTCTCAGGTGTCTTTCTGCTACTCTGCATCTGGTATGATACAGCAGAGTTATTTCTTTTTGTGACTCGGTATTGCTATTTTATCTGACAGTGATACCATTCTTCGTTGACAGACCTGCCGCCGTATAGATTGTCACTAATTATACTGGTGTTTTAAATGTTTACCTGTAAAGCAACAGGAAATGCCACCACTCACCTCGGCAATTTGGGTCTGGTTTTATTAATCTTACTGTAATCCATTGGCTCTCAGTTGGTTTGAATCCTTCAAATTTCTCATAAAGTTGAGTGCGCATGTCTGGACATGTTTCCCGAGCTGAATCCATGCCATAGCTGAAGCGGTACTTCAGTGTTTTACAAACTCTACGTTTGTCTTGTCTTTTTACATTATTGAATCACATTCTCTTTACGGTTCTCTACAATTTCTGGATCCGGGGCAGTGGTACCAAGGGGCCGGTTGTCTCTCATCCCGTGTTCGCGCTGTTGACTGGTCGGTCTCTCATCACTGTCGTTCTGTACTTCTCTTTCAACCCATTTTTTCAGTCCATTTCTCCAATTAATAAAAGTCATTTTGAATTCTCTTCCTGTCCTCCCATTGCCTCGCTGTCCCGCTCACCTTGGCAGCATCTGCAGAGTCAGTAAGAATCATTTTCAATCCGTCAGCCCCAAATTAATGAAAACAAGGAATACGACTGGATACAGAACATAAAGCTGTGCAGAGCCATGAGTGAGGTTTCTTGCCCGTTGTACACTATTAACTATTCAGAGTATGATTTTCCAACATACTTTGTGCTTACCAAGTATTAGATTCATCCAGACCATATTTCCTTAGCCTGAGAGGTAGTGTGAAAGGCTTACTAAAGTCAACATAATCCCTGCCATTTCATCCCTATCCACAGCACCTGTTATCCTGTTACCGAAGAGCATCAGAATGATTTCACACAGTTTGTTCTTGACAAACCCATGCTGCCTGCTACTCGTGTCCTTGTTATTTTCTGCTGCTTGTAGATAATGTCTGTAGGAAAATATTTTTCCAAGAATAAAAGTTTATCTGACTGCTATGCAGTTCACTGTGTTTTTCCCCTTCCCTCCTCCAGCTCTCTCGCGCCTTCTGAAGAATGCTGGCCAATCTTGTCTCCATCATTCCTAAATAACCCCATTGACCCAGAAGGTATTTCAAGTGTCTCTTCAAGTTTGCCCTCTTTGTTTGCCAAACTTTGTAAGCCAGTGGCCATCATAAAAAGTTTGTCTCACCTTTCTTTCCCTTCATCCCATTGGTGATCTTTCATTTCCTACCGTTCCCTGTATTGTAAAGGGATGATTTTTAGCGTCGGGCTTTCTCTGTGTGGTTCCTGCGATGGGTAACGGTGTTTCCCTTTTCTTTATTTCTTTGGCTCTTCAGTTCTTTTCAGATCTGCCATTCAACTCTTTCTAATCTGCTATGGACTGTCTGAGTGAATACTTTCTTTTAGACCATTTGCATGGTCTTTAAACTACTGTGTCCTCTAATTTACACCGCCCGCTATTTGCTCTGTTGCATTATTTAATTCTCTGCAAGTTTTCAGGTGGAGTGGTTTGTGTGTATGACACACTGCAAAGCACTGCTGTGTCGCGTAGTCTCCATACGCATTTACCTTCTACTCTCTCCTTTTACTGACTGTGTTGGGAAAGCAGCCTTTTTCACTCCATTATTTCCAGAATCATGGATGCGTGAAGGTGGTGCTCCAGGGAATGGCAGAGGTGTGAGAACTGCTGAATCACTCGTGCCCTGATGTACCCTTCCTGAAGGCCGCAGTGGTGCAGAGCAGGACTTGGTGCTCTGGTGGTGGTTATTACGGGGTACATGGACAAATAAGGAGTTCTGTTTCCTGGTAGGGTTCCAATAGTCAGACACTCATAAACTCCTTAGAAACAAGGCACAAAGAAACAGAAATATGTGCTAAATGCTGATGTTTGCGGACCATGGGCATATGTGTATGTAGAGTTATGCGGTCGTTCCTGGTCAGATTTATTCCAAAAATGTCTTACTTGTTTTTTTTGTATAGCTTCTCATTAACCAGCAATATATGCAGGCACTATTGATGTACATTTTAAATAAACAGGTACTGCAGCAAAAATTCACCATGATCAATACCTTTTTTTTCCCAAAATTTTACTGGCATACCTATAAACTTTCAGATGTTCCTTGTTTGCTACAGCATGACCCAAACAGTGGAAGTCAGTAGAAGACTTTCCATTGATTCATGTGGATTTGTACAGGTCCATGTAAAGCATTTAACCTCAAAATACGGGCCAATGATAGAAATGTAGGACTCTGAAAATATATGTATATTCCCTGCTCTGAAAGAAATGCAAATGCAGAAGAAAGATACCCAGCACTACAGAGACACCGGCTACCCCGCAAGGTAGTGGCTCGCCAGCACTTCCCTCTTATCTTTCGGCTCAGGGGATTGTACACATGTACGCTGATGTTTGAAGTAGGTTGGGTGGAATTTAACTTTTGGCTCAAGGGAGCCTTTAGTTTATTAAATATGGATGTTCTTGCTGGGGAGCGGTCGCAGGTAGAAGCATGGTTTCTCTCTGCAGCACATCGCTTTTCTTAAGCGTACGCATTTGGGAAAGAAAACGGCTCTTCCGTGCCTTCCTTTTCTGTCTGGATCCGCCTATAAGAAATATCAACAAAAACTGTCAGATTGTAACGATTTCAGGATTGTAGCTGCCTTCAAATCTGTGAATTCAGCTGGCTTGTCACAAGGCTGGCCTCTCAGCAGCACTGCTAGGAGGTCTGTGTTACCTGTAATTATACAGAGAAAATTGCTCAAGTTAATGCCACGTCTCAACGCAGTACTAACATCTGCCTGTCTTGGCAGTAAGACAGCTACCATAAATATGCGATGCAACAGGCTGTCAGATATCCTGGCTTCTGCAGTAACTTGCTCTTCTAAGGAAAATTTTCCAGCTCCGGTTACTAATCAGGCTGTGGATGATCTTTCCGAGCTCTGAAGCTATGGGATCTATCACGCATCCCTCGGCGTCTGTCCTGCTCTCCCTACGAGCATCCATTTCTGTCCGGGTGCTGCTGAGGAGGAATCAGACCTGCTGCTGAGCGTACTGAGGGGAGAGCGGCAGTCTCGTCCTAACGAAACAATCAGGTGACGAGCTGGTTTGCATTTCTATTCCTGCTTTTGCAGGAACCTAAAACCGGACAGTTTCTTGCTGTGACTGCAGGAAGCCGGAGGAGCACTTCGCAGTTCTCTCTTAAGCCTTTAGTGTAGTCTCATGGAAGCGTGTTTCAGAAAACATAACTTTCAACCGCCTGGCACTTCCTAATCTCTTCTGTTTCTTGTCTATAGTGCTATCAATCAAATTGTTCTTGTTGGCTAACCGGTTTTAAATCTTCTGTGGAAAATTGTCAGTCCAAGATCATACTATGTAAGGACAAATGTGTGACTGCTCTGCCACGCTAATTCATTCTTGCTTAAGACATGAAAATAAACGAATAGAATATCAATTTGAAGTTTTTAGACCTTGAAATGATTTAAAATCTCTTAAAAGAAAGACTAGGGCTCAAACTTTGTCTCCGAGGCATCATTTCTAACTTAGCAGTAAGCTCCAATGGTCTTTTCTTTAAATTGCCTATTGTACAGATGCCTACGAAGAAAGTGCTTCTTTGGGACTGTTTGTGTTTAGTACTGGCATTTATTTCATTTCGTGTGACAGATGACTTGGCTTCTAGATCTAGTAATCACTCGCTCCTATCCCACCGGGCCAGTTTTTTGACCTTCTGAAGCGCTGCGGTTTGGTTTGGGAGCACGGGCTGGCTGGGCAGAGGACGGCGGCGGCTGCAGGCTTGCTCAGGAGCCCCGTGTCCCCGAGCCCGGATGGCTCCCGGGGCACGTCTGCGTGGGCTTCGTTTGGCGTTTCAATCAGCAGAGAGGAGCGGGAGCACCGGGCTGCCCGGGCTCTGTTAGCGAAAGCTGATGTTTGTGTTGTCCGTGCTGATCAGCGAGGCTGCCTGCGGGCTGCAGGGTGATTTGATAGGGACTTAAAGAGCGCGGCTCCTGCACTGCCGGCAGACGGCTGGAGATCTCGGTGCCAGCTGCCTCCGCACGGCCCTCCTCGTCGGTAGGATGTGCACGCGCTGTATGCCCACGTTATTGAATTTTTATCATTCAATTATTTTTTTTTCTGTAATGAAATCTACTTTGAGTTATTGGTGGTGTTCGTGGAGATCGGGTCCCACCTGAGACAGGCCAGCTGGCTGCCTGCCGCCTGGCGTGCCTTCTGCATGTCGTCTGCCGGCTTCGCTAAAGACAGTGCCGCCCAGTTAAGATTTAAATGTCTCAAAGCCTCTCATATCTGTTGTGACTGATACTCTGCAATTGTGGGGTTTCTTACCAGATTTCAGGTTAAGCTTCATAGATTTTTTTTATTTTTTTATTATCCTAAAGCTTTGATCGTGAGACACACTTACGAAATCCAGAGGATTGCTGGATGAAGCTGAATGAACTCTGCTTTATTCTTCAGCATAGTTGTGCTTTTCATTCACTCACAAATAAATGCCTGATTTCTGCTTGAAAGATTTTTTTTTTTTTTGAAAGATGGTGAAATTCAAGAATTGAATGCAACCTTACATTGTAGCAATTTTATTTTAAGCAGATTTTCTGCTTTTTTTTTTCTTTGCAATATTATCATACAGCAGCTAAACTAATGAATATATAATTTTCTTTCCTTTCTGCTTGTCATGCCCTGCTAACATGGACATCTGCAAAGGCTCAGGTTGGTGTTGCAATCTGTCTTCATCTTATCTTATTGTTCTCATTTAGTAAAAAGGGCTTTGATGTTGTTCTTCATCAATCAGCTTTTTTTCCCTTCCTCTCTTTAAAACTGGATCCAACATTATTACTGCCTAACAGATTCAGCCAGAGAGGTGCCACATTTGTTTGTTACCCCTGAAACTATCCTTCAGCTGCAGCAAAATGTGCTGTTTCAAAAACACGGGACATTGATTTATTTATATCTACTTAAATTTGCTATGCTTGCCTAGCTTTGTGACAGGGAGACAGCAGAAGCTACAGCACCTACAGCTTCTGGAATCAGCAAAAATGCACCGAAACTCTCACTAACGAGTTTCTACCTTGTTTTAGACCCCCATATTTGACAACATAGTAAAATGGCATTTGTTAATATCTCATCTAGATTCAATATTTTCTTGATAGTGAAGAAACATAATTAAAAAAAAAAATAAAAAGCAGAGCCACAGGAACTGGCCATTTGTGGTTGTATTGACATATCCCCCATTCACACTTTAACATCTCCATTTTTTTGCATAACTAAATTGTCTTCCCTGAGTACTTCAGGTAGAAATAAATACCAAATATCTGCGCGATACCTGCAAGGTTATACTCCGTGCTGTGTTGTGCTCCTCAAAGGCTGTAGTGACAGTAAAACCTTGGGTGAAACCGGGGAGGCAGGTTCGGGGCCAGGAGCTGCACATTCTCCCTTATTTTCTCACGTTGAATGATGCCAACTTCTTCTTTTAATCTCCAGGAAGATGCGCTCATGCTTTACCGTATTAGAACATTGTGTTTTTAATGCCTGCACCAATCTTACAGAAAATAAAACCACTTACCACTAGGAAATGTGAATTAAGAAACCTTGCTGAGCAACATGTTAGTTCTGTAAGGGTGAGCTGTAATGGCTGGGCTTCGGCAGAGCTCACTTCAATTAACTTTTTAAACAAGGCATTTTCCATTCGTTGCACTTAAGAATTTGAAATACAGCGGTGTCTGTCTTCACATATTTAATCATCCATTAGGATAAAATAAGAGATTTGCTAAAAGCATTTTTTTAAAGTCCAGCAAAAGACTAGTTACAGTAAAAGCATCTAAGGCCATGGGGAGGGAATGTGGAGCATCCAGATGTCTTTATAGGAAGAATACTCTGCTGCTTTCCTAATTTCTCCTCTTTCTTCATTTTACAGCCAGAATTTTACAGTGCTGCTTTTTTTGATGGCTTCATCTTGAAATGTCTTTATCTGAACTTTTCAGTATCTGATTTTAAGCTGAGATGTCATCCATTTAGTGCAAGAAATAGGGCATTTCCAGATTCAGTCCCCCACTATCTGAGGACTCCCTTGCCAGCCTCTAATCATAGAATCATAGAATGGTTTGGGTTGGAAGGGACCTTAAAGATCACGTAGTTCCAACCCCCCTGCCATGGCCAGGGACACCTTCCACTAGACCTGGTTGCTCAAAGCCCCGTCCAACCTGGCCTTGAACACTTCCAGGGATGGGGCATCCACAGCTTCTCTGGGCAACCTGTGCCAGTGCCTCACCACCCTCAGAGTGAAGAATTTCTTCCTTATAGCTCATCTAAATCTCCCCTCTTCCAGTTTAAAGCCATTACCCCTTGTCCGAGCACTACATGCCCTTGTCAAAGTCCCTCTGCAGCTTTCTTGCAGGCCCCTTTAGGTACTGGAAGGCTGCTAGAAGGTCTCCCCGGAGACTTCTCTCCTCCAGGCTGAACAAGCCCAACTCTCTCAGCCTGTCTTCACAGGAGAGGTGCTCCAGCCCTCCTATCATCTTCATGGCCCTCCTCTGGACTCGCTCCAATGGGTCCATGTCCTTCTTGTGCTGGGGGCCCCAGAGCTGGATGCAGGACTCCAGGTGGGGTCTCACCAGAGCAGAGCAGAGGGGCAGAATCATCTCCCTTGACCTGCTGGCCACGCTCCTTTTGATGCAGCCCAGGATACAGTTGGCCTTCTGGGCTGCAAGCGCACATTGCTGGGTTGTGTTGAGCTTCTCATCAACCAACACCCCCAAGTCCTTCTCCTCAGGGCTGCTCTCAATCCATTCTCCACCCAGCCTATACTTGTGCTTGGGATTGCCCCAATCTATGTGCAGGACCTTGCACTTGGCCTCGTTGAACTTCATGAGGTTCGCATGGGCCCACCTCTCAAGCCTGTCAAGGTCCCTCTGGATGGCATCCCTTCCCTCCAGCATGTCGATGGCACCACGCAGCTTGGTGTCGTTGGCAAACTTGCTGAGGGTGCACTCAATCCCACTGTCCATGTCGCTGACAAAGATGTTAAACAGCCCCAATCCCAACACCGACCCCTGAGGAACGCCACTCGTCACTGGTCTCCACTTGGACATTGAGCCATTGACTGTAACTCTTGTCTAGAGACAAGGATGTCGTGTGGGACAGTGTCAAATGCTTTGCACAAGTCCAAGTAGATTGGTCTTCCCTTACCCACCAACGCTGTAACCCCATCGTATAAGGCCACCAAATTTGTCAGGCACGATTTGCCCTTAGTGAAGCCATGTTGGCTGTCACCAATCACCTCCTTATTTCCATGTGCCTTAGCGTAGTTTCCAGGAGGATCTGCTCCATGGTCTTGCTGGGCACAGAGGTAAGGCTGACTGACTGACCTCTAGTTCCCCACATCATCCTTTTTTCCCTTTTTAAAAATGGGGGTTATGTTTTCCCTTTTCCAGTCAGTGGAAACTTCACCAGACTGCCACAACTTCTGAAATATGATGGACAGTGGCTTAGCAACTTCATCTGCCAGTTCCCTCCCTCAGGACCCGCAGATGCATCTCATCAAGTCCTATGGACTTGTGCGCCTTCAGGTTCCTTAGATGGTCTTGAACCTGATCTTCTCCTACAGTGGGTGGTTCTTCATTCTCCCAGTCCCTGCCCTTACCTTCTGCGACTTGGGTGGTGTGGCCAGAGCACTTGCCGGTGAAGACTGAGGCAAAAAAGTCCTTGAGTACCTCAGTCTTATCCATATCCCAGGTAGTCAGGTCTCCTGTTTCCTTCCGGAGAGGGCCCACATTTTCCCTAGTCTTTCTTTTATCACTGATGTACCTATAGAAGCTTTTCTTGTTGCCCTTGATGTCCCTGGCCAGATTTAACACTATCAGGGCTTTAGCTTTCCTAACCTGCTCCCTGGCTGCTTGGACAATTTCTCTGTATTCCTCCCAGGCTGCCTGTCCTTGCTTCCACCCTCTGTAGGCTTCCTTTTTGTGTTGGAGTTTGTCCAGGAGCTCCTTGTTCATCCATGCAGGCCTCCTGGCGTTTTTGCCTGACCTCCTCTTTGTTGGGATGCATTGTTCCTGAGCTTGGAGGAGGTGATCCTTGAATATTAACCAGCTTTCTTGGGCCCCTCTTCCCTCCAGGGCTTTATCCCATGGTACTCTACCAAGCAGGTCTCTGAAGAGGCCAAAGTCTGCTCTCCTGAAGTCCAGAGAAGTGAAGCTTGCTGTGAGCTCTCCTCGCTGCCCTAAGGATCTGGAACTTAGTCTTCATCCTCAGTCTTCTCATGTGTAAATTAGGATTAAAGTTGAGTGGGTTTGAGGGTTGAGCTATAAATAGATAATCAAGAGCTGAGGATTGATAATTGTTTTTACCCTTCCTGCTCAGCGAGAATCATTTTTCAGCAGTGTTTGTGAAGGCTGCCGCCACGGCCAGTCCCTTTGAGTCGTGGTGAAGGGTCTGTTGCTGCGGGAGCTGCCGTACTGCCCGCAGGGCAGAGGCTGGGAATGGGCGCATCTTTCTGCCTGTGTTACAGTAATTATTGCCCTGGCTCTCAATTCGTGTTTTGTACTTAGAATAAAATTGATCCCATCCTTTTGCCAGCTACTAAGTTTTAGGAAGGTCTAGGTTTTCTACAAAATTGATTCGATGCCACTGAAGGTTTTTCATAACTTTATCGAAGTTCTAATTGATTTTCTTTTTTCCGTACCACAAAGGAGGTAAAAAATACTAACTCCTTTGATTTAAGTGTAAATGAAAACTAAAAGTGCTGAATTTGTTTCATGAAGATTTGTGCGGGTATCTGCTAGAGGCATGAAAAATGCAGGAATTCCAATAATTTCAGAAGTCTTACTGCTTGGTGATCTATTCAAATTTTTGTGCTGTAAGTCATTCTTGAACAGTATTTTTTAATTATGGTGGCTGTTTGCAGCATCCAAATACCTAAAGACAAGTATTCATCACTGAAACAGCTGCTTTGCAAAATCCAAATTGCTTGAAAATTAATTGCACAATCAGTTTTAATACTGGAGAGCGGTTAGCATATTTCTGGTGATTGTGATCAATACATAAACTAGCATGAAATAAAATCAATTTTATTTTAAAGAGAACTATTTAATGTTGAAATTTTAATGAGGTCATTTCTGTGATGTAGTGTTTGTTAATGTGCAAGTACTTGTCCTTCAGATATACAGTTAGTTCGGTTAAGCTTTTAAATGCGTGCTTAGATCTGCCAAATCAAACGTGCACTTAAGTAATTAACAAAGTAACTACTCCATTTTGAATTCAGTTTTAAAGAATGAAATAAAAGAAACTCATTATTAGAAATTATCTGGTTTGGATTAAATGGAATGCGAAGGCAGTATTAGAACATTACAAAGGATATTCAGTTAATGTATGGACACCTTACAACCAAAAAAGAGATTTGGATGAACCAGATGGAGTCGATGTAGAAGTCAGATTTGCAGGTGGTTGCAGTGGATGGGTGTCTTTGCAGCTGTGTTTCCCACCGTGCTCTGGATCTGTTTGTGTCAGGCTGGTGGGAAGGGAAGCGCTGGCTGTGGTCCAGGTTTCACGGGGTGGTGGCCGTAAGCTGTGAGAGGAGGAGAGGGCCACTTCTGCACGGTGACATCCCACTGCTGCCGCCTCTCGCAGCCTGGATATGCAGGGAACATAAAAGTGGGTATGCAAAAAGTATTAAAAGTGAGCAAATGGCTGGCCAGCCTCAATAGAAGTGGTTTCAATATCTGCGCTTGAATTTCCGTACCAGCAAGTGTCTTTGCAAGCCACAGCAAATTAGCTCTCTTTCCTATACGAGATCTTTTCTAACTGTAGTGTTATTCATGGTGGTCTCCATAGTTTAAAAGTAGGTTGTTATTTCTTCCTTTCTGGCTGTTTCAATGTATCAGGTCTAATGTAACCTTGGTATAAGGGCAGCGATGTGAAATGAACTTATGTTAGCAATGAATTTAGCCCATTTTTATTAGAAATGAATAGCACAGAGGTTGTCCTCAGGGTCTCAGGCAACTGCTACAGTGATCAGTTTGGTTGTTCTAATATAATAAACAGATATTGACTTTAGTTGAGGTGAACACCAAGATTTACTGTCTTGAAAGCTAAAATATCGACTGAGGGAAAACCAGAGTCAATATTTACCTTGAAGGGCAATAAATCTTGATGTTCACTGAAATATGAAGTCACTATGATTTTCAGAAGCGTTGAACCTCGTTCTAGTTTACTCTGCAGGTGCTCATCAGAAAAGCTACCTGAAACATAAGTATGAATTTCTTTTAAAGAATCACATCAGTTGAGCAAGTGCACTCATTTCTATATGTCCTTTGCAAGGTCAGTATTATTCCTGACCTACATTTAAATAAATGTTACAGAACATTATAAATCACACCAAAGCTCTCTGGTGGTTAGATATTTGGACTTTTCATTAAAATGCAAGTATCAGCTTTTAAAAGACAAAATAACAAGATTAACATTTATATATGTTGTTGAAGTAACTGTCAACTTCAAGATACTTTATCAAGGACTCAGGGTTTGCATTGGAGTGAAAGGGAGCTGGCTTATTTTATTAGGGCAAAACTATAGCAGTTTGTCTCTTAAAAAGTAGCTTTTGTCCTTCTTCCCTTTAATTTATTTAGAGCTGTGCCCATCAACTTGATTTTAGGATTCAGATGGTAATGTATTCCAGATTAGTTGTGGCTACAAAGAGTGACACAGCTGTCCTATGAAAGTCGGTGGCAAAACTTCCATTGACTTTGGTCAAGCATCATTTCACCCCTTGGTTCATTGAGCCCAAAACCCAGCATGTGAATATGAATAAACATTGAGGAAAGCGGTTCATTTCCTACAATGCTAAAAGTATTTTGATTGTGTTTAGTTCTTGCAAGGGTTAAAGGCGAGACGCTGAGGGATGGAGCCAGGCTGGTCCCCTGGGCGCTGAGCTCTGCAGCTGCACACAGGTCAGGTGTCTGCAGCTTCCAGCATCTTTCTGCCCCCCGAGCAGTGCAGAACAACGGGCCCCTGTGCCCGTCGCATGGTCTTCATTTAGTTCCTGTCCTTCAGGAGATGGATTCTGGTAGTACAGCTCCATATGTGTGCTGTTGGGTGGCTCAGTCTGAAGGTTTATGTAAATGCAGTGTCATAGCGGGTTTGCATAAGTTTGGGGAAGGGTGAGCATTAAGCAGATTATTTTCAAAGGAACCGTTGTCTTTGTGCTTGGGAAGAGAAGTGGCGTAGCTGGACAAGAGACTTCTGTATCTGCAGCAGAGGTAGCAGATGGCAAATGTGATGTGGGCCAGGACACTGAGACTGTGTCTAATTTGAAGCTTGGACGCCCTCTGTGTTGCAGCCAGGGATCCATGGGAGCACATCCCAACCTTCTCCCAGCGCAGGCACTTTGGATCCCTGGGTTGGGCGAGGAGCGAGGACTCCACATCCCGTCCCAGCCTCTGTTCAGGGCCGGGGCAGGGTGCTCCCATGGAACCAGGAGATGAGAAGTGCTCCCAGGTCCCCTGGTTAGTGGGACCCAAAGAACAGCAAGGCTTAGCCAAAATCCTTTGAAAATGCAAAATCAAGAGCATCATCTGTTTGACCTTGTTAAGTACCACAGCTGTTAGCAAAAGATAGGAGTGAAAGGCTTTAAAGCTATTTTTTTTTTTTGAAAAAATACAACAAAAGAGGAATTGGAAGTGATTGAAAACAAATGATGGCAAGGCAGGAGAGTGAAACAGGAGGAAAACATTGTCCTCTGGAGGAGAGGAACATATGCCATGTCACTGTGGTTTTTTAAATGCAGAGAGAGGGTCACAAATTATATTCACAGCTTCCAAAATGCGTATTCACAGAGTTGCACCAGTGGAAATCTTGCATCTCTTTATGACTCCCATTTAAAAGGTGTAACGGAGTCTACCAACACACGTTGTAACTTGCTCTGAAGAAATCTGTCCCTCCCAATGACACGTGGTGGTTATTTGCACCTTCCCGCTGTCTCAGAGGTACTACCGGCGATGTCATTGCTCCGTGCCGACGCAGGGCAGAGGAGAGAGGTTGTTCACAGGCGGGACGTGCAGTGGTGTCAGCACAATAACTTAGGAAAACGGGTTATTTGTAACAGTTGTATGTTGGGTTTTTGGTGGCGAGTGTAGCCTGGAATCCTGACGGAATTGGAAGCACCGAGCGGGTCAGCAGCAGACCGCCCGTGGAAGGCACAGCCCGCAGGAGCTGCGGGGTCTGGACCGGGTATTCGGGTACCGCAGGGATCGCGCGGCTGGTGCTGCGTGCGCTCCTCCACGTGCTGAGAGTGGGATGTCTGTCGGAGGAGGAGAGCTGATGGGGCCTCACATGTAATCATACCGGCTTGACACGATTAGGCAGCAGAATACGAATGCTCTATTAATGGCTTTATTATTGCAATCCTGCCTGCTTTTGAAAGAGCGCATGTGAAGCATCACTTCACATCGCGTGTATTTGTGTCACTGCATATAGGATCTCTGCTTTGCCCTCACACGTTTCCTCAGATAGATTTTTGTTCACGTGGCATCCCATCCCTGCCCAAACCCTGCTGGTTTTCTTACACAGAAATCCTATCAGGTAAAGGCCGCGGGAGGTTTTGACCACCAAAACGCAGTTGCGGTAAATTCCTGGTGTTAGTCCGCTGCTGCTATCCGCAGATGGGCTATGCTGGTTCGGAGACGTCTGAGGTTTAACAGATTTGAACGCAGAGCGATGAGAGGTCACGGAGACAGTGAGCCGGGATTTCCACGCGCTCGGTCTGGCCCAAGCGAGGAGCAGAGGCTGCAGGCGGCGGGGTGAGTGCTGAAAGGCTGGCAGCGCTCGCGTCGTGACCTGCGGGATTCGCAGCGATATCCTCCGACCCTGAGGAAGGGTTGGTTATTAATTAGAGCAAGCAAGAGAATCTTCAATCCCTAAAGCCACAGTTTGTGCTGTGCCTGCCCCGGCTGCCCCGCTGTGCTTGCGGAGGGGCGCAGGCAGCACCCGCGCCGTCACCTCCTGGCCTCTCCCAACCTCATCTTTCTCTCCCAAAGTCTAAAGAGCAGGACTTTTACCTCCTTAACACTGCCCAGTGAGATGTCTCCTCCCCGGGCTGCGGGTTCCCTGCCCGCTGGCAGCCAGTTCTTGCAAAGTTTGGCGCTTCACTCTCTCTTGGTTTTGCCTCCCCTGTGCAACGAGGGAAGCTCTGATCACACCTAAAGCACACATTTCCCTCTTCAACTAATCGTCTCGTGCAGACGGCGGTATGTTCTGTCAGACAGTATAGCCAGAGCATGGGTTTTTTTTCTTTCCCCCTCGTGGAGCAGGGAAACTAATAAATACTCCCTGTCTCTACATCCATCTCCTGGCTGTCATTGGGGAACGTGAAGGCTTCGCAGTGCCTAAAGAGGGATGGTTATTCTCCCTGGTGTGCGTGGGGAAACGGCGGCAGGAGTCAGTAACTCTCCAGGTGACAGGCTGGCCGGGGCAGGACGGTGGCTTCGAGCCGGGCTCGGTGTGCTGCCGCGTCCCCCCGCGCCTGCGGGCTGCCCGCTCGCTGGTGCTGAGCACGGGTCCCGCTCAACGGGTGCTGTCCCTCTTTGCTCTTGCGCACAGCAGTTAATGCTAATGAGCGTGGCTGCACAGCTAATTAGGGGCACTTCTGGTGCCACTTGCTCAGCCTAGGAAACTTAGCCTCTATATGCACTTTATACAACACATTGATACCTATATATCATATAGCTAGGGCAAATACCACCGCCTCGGCGTGCAGAAATCATTAGGCCATATCGAGTGACTGCAGCGCACTGTGATCTTTCGAAGAACTTTGTGCAGGCCCAGCGAAAGCTGGAACCGTCGCACACCTCCTGCGCTCCCCCGAAAGGCTGCGGGGCGACCCGCCTCGCTTGTGCAAAAAGGTGGTTGTACCAAATGTTTTCGCTGTGCGTGTTCCAGCCCTGCCGTAGTAGTACTAATAAATTTTGCACCTTCTCTTGTGTTGTTTGTGCACAGACTGTGAAAAAGGATTTGTGCTTAATAATATGTGGGAAAAATCGTACTAATTGTACCACTGCCTTTGCCCCCTTCATTCCCCTCCCTTTCCCCTTCCCCTGCATGAAACGTGATGCTTTTACTAGTTGATGCCATGCTTGCCCCCACCAGTCCCGACTTCTACTGCCCTCTCTCCTCTCTTTTCTCCTTCTTACATTTTGCACTTTTTAGCCTATCTTACTCTCTCCTCTCTGCTAAACCTATGCACAACGTTTATAAAGACATACAGTTAAAATTAGTTTCTGGCATTTGCTGTTCCTGAGGGGTTGTTTTTAGCAAGTTATCTTCTTTTCCTTTGATGTGAAGGTAATTTTCTGATGGGGCACCAGTTTTGTTTTCGGACTGGTATCCCAATCTCCCTGCCACCCACCTCCAAAATGGTGCAGATAAGGTTTCTTTGTTGTTGTGGCCACCACATGCATAGTCGTAATCTGCTGTTTTAAAATGAAGCTATAAATTATTAAACCGGTGGCTGAATTTTTGGGGAGGAGGAGGGTTGGGAGGAAGGCTATTGATTCAGTTACTTTAATGGTGAGAACCGAATGGCTCCACAGCAGCAAGGCCAAGGAGATTTTGGTGTGCGGAAGAAGAAATTTTAGGTCTGCTGTATTTTTTCAGAGCCGCGCATTGTGCTTCATGCAAAGCAACAGAGAACACTGTATCTTCAGATCAGCTTCTGCAGACAAACTGGGTTCAAAATAAATAACTTTTATTCATTACTGTCATAGAACTGTTGATGCATTCGTTTGTTTAAACCTGAAAACCTGCTAAAGTATTATATGTCAGTGTGCTGCTTCTAACAACCTGAATATCCAGCACCTTTTAAAAATGTTTATCAAGCTTTTGGTTGTATTTTTCTCTCTACACAGATACCATAGTTCAGGTGAATACACAGTCGTGTTTGATTAGGAGATGCGTTAGAGATAAGTCACTTGCAGGGGAAAAAAGCATTTCTAGTTTTTGTATATAAAAATGAAGTTTACAGGATGCATGAAATTCCATTCTTCTATGGTAAATGACTTACAAGGATCTGTTAGGAGCAAAGGTAAATGAGTACTGATTTTACGTTTGTACCTTCTGAAACACAAAAGGATGCAGTACCTACGGTCCTGGTGAATGACATGTGATAGATTATAGTGAGAGCAGTCTGAACAAATGAAATAGTAATGGAGTTCCTCTTCTGGCCGCAGGAAACAGCTGTTATTTATCCTGTTTCCTAAGATGCTGCATGCATACTGCTGTTTGTTATATACTTAAAAATCCCTTGGCAAGTCAATAATGAATAAATGAACTTAAAGCCATTACAACACCCTTAGCATCAGGAGTGTAAGCCAGGATATTTTTCAGTGCACTCTTTCCTGGGTTTGGCTGAGGCGTTTCTGCAGAGATGCTAACCTGGATAGTTCAAATGAACAGTTTTGATTCTTTCTCCTGGCAGGTGTACGAGGCAGTCCCATGCTACGCCGAGTGCAATCAGTATTCCTGGGTAGCAGAACCGTGGTCTCCATGCAAAATCAACAGCGAACAAAATTCCCTCCACTGTGGAGAAGGAATACAAACGAGGAAAGTCAGGTGCGTGAAGACAAAAGCACAGGTACTCCAGATTAAAAAGAGCTGGTACATACTTGCATAAAGCTGAAATATCTGGCCATCTGACAGTGAGTATGCTGCTGAGTCCAGTGTATTTCAACTGAAAAGAAACATGCATTTATGTGCGGTGGTTTACAGGAAAAGCATCTCAGAGATGCAGGCTTGTGTTATGATCAAGAGGTCTTTCAGGAAGAAGGCATGATGTTTAAATTAGAATTCTTCAACCTAAATGCCATATATACATAAAGCCCCCTGAGGTGCAAAGCCTCCATATTGTGATTTGCTAACATTTTCCCCAAGTAATGGCACTGCACGTGCCAGAGTGGCGTTCATTATTAGTGAGTATTCATTCCCCAGGCACGGGGAAACACTGAGTTATTTCCAGTTGTTCGGATGTTACTAGCAGGAGCACAAAGGTTTGTTCTTGCTGGGTTGTCGTTTTCTGTTCGCTCATCTGTCAGCTGATCAAAGTTAAAATCCCTCCGTATGAAGTTTGAAATGTTTATTTAAAGTAGTTATTGAAATCTGTCAGTAACAAAAGCATGTCGTGCGTGTAGCTGGTTTTGATTTGCATTAACATGATTAATTCTACATTTTGACCAGCCGTGCTGCACGTAGCTATTGTGTTACGTATAGTGTCCTATATGGGGTCGAGCAGACCTGTTGATAGGCGTCACTTCTGTAGTACGCTGATGATCCCCTAATGAAAATGTCTGTTTTCTGTGTAGGTGTGTGAGTACTGCTGAGGACCACGGGGAGGAGACTGTGCCCAACGCTCTGTGTAATCAGGCTGAAGTCCCCGATGCAACGCAGAAGTGTAGCTTGTACTGCCCCAGTGAGTGTGCAGTGTCTGACTGGGGACAGTGGAGCAGGTGTCCGCAGGTAGGCTCTCCTGCTTGCGTCTCTGTGGCAGCGCTCCTCACGCGTCCGTCTCTCTGTCCTTCAACCATTTCGTGAGATAGTTATTTTCTAACAAAGTAAATTATTTCCTGAGGGAAGTCAGGCTTAATGGATCCTGCCAGCATGGTTCAATCTGGAGATTTTTGTATTTCTACAGAGCCCAAGATAGAGAAAATAAGTTAGTAAAACACATAGTTATTACTGTGACAGTTGATTCCACTCGTTGTCCTTCCACTTGGTCTCCGGGAGAGGACCCACAGAAGTACAGCGGGTGAAGGGACCAGTATTCTAGCTGCAGTAAGGGCTGTCTGTGTTAGGAAATATTTGCAGGGGAGAGCTCTGTGAGTGACGCACGACTGCCATAACAACCTGCAGGTAAACCGTGGTGGTGGCACTCCTCTGGGCAGGTCTTAGGCCTGAGGGAATGACAGCTCTCCCTTCCCAACAGACGCTATTTCTGTCCAGCGTCTCCTCCTCCTCAAAACCTTGAGGGAAGATTTGAGGCAAAAGCAACAGAAGGGCATGGCAGCAAGATGCCTGAACAATTTGTCATGTCACAAAATACTCAAAACTTTGTGAATTATGCAAGGATTCAAGCCACCACCAAGTGCTCTGTGTTTTCCTAAGTGTGCAAGATGGAAAGAAGCTGCAATTCTGTCTTGTGAAAACTCTCTGGCCTCAAAGCATGTAATTTCAAACCCATTGCTTCTCTCTGATCAGTGTTGAAATAGGTGCTGGGTTCAATCTCAGGGGTTTTGTAATAGACTTGCTTGATGTATTTAAGTGACAAACACATATTCATTGCCCCTGTGTTAGCAGGGCCATTATCAAAAGTCTGAGTGGTTATTCGACAGGTATTTATACTACTGCTGACACAGGTAATTTCCTTCCATAACATTTTGTGTAGTGTATCAATACACTCGGTAAGAACATGTCAAATAAAATCTTGTGTTTCATTTCCTGCATTCACCTCCTCCTGAGCAGCATAGCTTTGATGAAGTATAACACTCTTGCAACCGGTACAGATGCTTGGATGCCTTTCAAAGTCCCACTGTGGTTGGGCTGTTTCTTTGCCGTTGACTTTTTTTTTAAGAGAGAGATTTTCTTCATTTTAGCACGCAGTAAACTAATGCAGAGATCCTCAAGGCCATTGGGTGTTTTTCAGGTGCCTTGGTGGCAGTCAGTTGGTCACGAAGGACTGCTTGAAGCTTTAAGCACCCTAGTATCCTTAAGACACCCTGAGGTTTTGCCTGAAGACTCCTTTTTGGCAATGGTGAAGCCTCTGTAGCCCACAGAAGCAGGAAAGGGATGCCCAGAGCTCATGGGCCGCACTCCATCAGGCAGCGTAGCTCTTGGCAGTCGCAGGGCCGCGTGCCACAGTCCCTGTGTCTCCTTGCACATCCTTTTGCCACGATAGATGTTAATTTATACATGTGAGGGCATCTGCATGCCAATGCAATTAACTGAACAATATGTTTTCACAAGCTGTTCTGCAACGCTTTGTTGTGAAACTGAGATGACTGTGTGCGGATGGAGCATGTGTTTAAATAGTTCTGTCCAGATATGAGGCAATAAACAGCGTGAAGTTTTATGGACAGATAAAACCCTCCCCTTGAAGAGTTTACAGCAATGCTGTCTCCCTTTTAGAGCTACTCAGGCTATTTGTGTTGTTCTGGTTTGGAGAAAGGACCACACAGCACAGTCCCTCCCAGGCTGCACATGCTTAACACATCTCCAAGGCAAGCGCTGGGCTTGCTGCGAGTGCAGGATGGCTGTACCATGACGGTGGTGTATCTTCAGTATCTGTGGAGGTACCAGTGCGATGGGGCAGGGATTGAGGGAAATGTGGTGGCCAGGAGTGAGGCATTGCCAGCACCAGGGTAATCAATGCAACCCTCCATCTCCTGAGTCGCCACTAGGAAGGGCGGTCACTGAGAATGGCCACAAGCTGGTGGACATGGTCAATGGAGTTACAAAGGCAATGGAGCCTACAGAGGATCCCATTTCATCTTTAAGGGAAGAGCTACGTGTGATCAGTTGAGTAGTTCCACTGGTTGCAAGTGAGAGCTTGGGTCTGGACCTTGCATGGAGACCCTACATATAGACACCCAAATACAGGAGTATTATGGGGAGCAGAATGTAAACCCCGAAGTCCAAGGGGAAATGGTCAGTGACCTGCTACGCCACCTAGACACGCACAAGTCTATGGGGCCGGATGGGATCCACCCAAGGGTGCTGAAAGAGCTGGCAGAAGTGCTCATCAAGCCACTCTCCATCATTTACCAGCAGTCCTGGCTAACTGGGGAGGTCCCAGTTGACTGGAAGCTGGCAAATGTGACGCCCATCTACAAGAAGGGCCGGAAGGAGGATCCGGGCAACTACAGGCCTGTCAGCCTGACCTCGGTGCCCGGGAAGGTTATGGAGCAGATCATCTTGAGTGCCATCACGCGGCACATACGGGACAACCGGGTGATCGGGCCCAGTCAGCACGGGTTTATGAAAGGCAGGTCCTGTCTGACCAACCTGATCTCCTTCTACGACATGGTGACCCGCTTAGTGGATGAGGGAAAGGCTGTGGACGTTGTGTACCTGGACTTTAGTAAAGCCTTTGACACCGTCTCCCACAGCATTCTCTTGGAGAAGTTGGCTACCCATGGCTTGGATGGGCATACTCTGCGCTGGGTAGGAAACTGGCTGGATGGCCGGGCCCAAAGAGTTGTGGTGAATGGAGTTAAATCCGGTTGGCGGCCGGTCACAAGTGGTGTTCCCCAGGGCTCAGTACTGGGGCCAGTTCTGTTCAATATCTTTATCAATGATCTGGACGAGGGGATCGAGTGTACCCTCAGTAAGTTTGCAGATGACACCAAGTTGGGAGGGAGTGTTGATCTGCTGGAGGGCAGGCAGGCGCTACAGCGGGACCTGGACAGGCTGGATCGATGGGCCGAGGCCAATTGTATGAGGTTCAACAAGGCCAAGTGCCGGGTCCTGCACTTGGGTCACAACAACCCCAGGCAACGCTACAGGCTTGGGGGGGAGTGGCTGGAAAGCTGCCCGGCGGAAAAGGACCTGGGGGTGTTGGTTGACGGCCGGCTGAATATGAGCCAGCAGTGTGCCCAGGTGGCCAAGAAGGCCAACGGCATCCTGGCCTGTATCAGAAATAGTGTGGCCAGCAGGAGTAGGGAGGTGATTGTCCCCCTGTACTCGGCCCTGGTGAGGCCGCACCTCGAGTACTGTGTTCAGTTTTGGGCCCCTCACTACAAGACAGACATTGAGGTGCTGGAGCGTGTCCAGAGACGGGCAACGAGGCTGGTGAAGGGTCTGGAACACAAGTCCTATGAGGAGCGGCTGAGGGAACTGGGGATGTTTAGCCTGGAGAAAAGGAGGATGAGGGGAGACCTTATTGCTCTCTACAACTACCTGAAAGGAGGTTGTAGAGAGATGGGGGTCGGACTCTTCTCCCTAGTAACAGACAACAAAACAAGAGGAAATGGCCTCAAGTTGCGCCAGGGGAGGTTTCGATTGGACATTCGTAAAAACTTCTTTACCGAAAGGGTTGTCAGGCATTGGAACAGGCTGCCCAGGGAGGTGGTGGAGTCCCCATCCCTGGGGGTATTCAAAAGGCGTTTAGATGAGGCCCTAAGGGATATGACTTAGTGGGGGACTTGGTAGTGATAGGTTGATGGTTGGACCCGATGATCTTGGAGGTCTCTTCCAACCAGAACAATTCTATGATTCTATGATTCTATGAGTCTGCATCTGGAGCTGCATCTCTTGTTAAGTCTTTTGGTCAGACCTGTTGTGCCTCCAGCCTGCTTGAAGTGTCTTCCCACGGAGCCCAAAAAACCTATCAGTAAGTTTGTGTGCGTAGAACCTCTTGCTCATTAGGACCGTCTGTTTAATTGTGTTTGAGGGAATTTTGCTTAATAGCTGGTATACTCATGCGTGGTTTCTGATTCATGCCAAACTGGAAGTAAATGCCTGTCTTCCAAGGATGTATAAAATGCTTTTTGAATATTCACTGAAAATCCATTTTTGAGGTATAGTTCCTTTCTCTTCCCCAAGTAATCTGAAAAGTTTGAAGGATCACATCATATTGAAATAAAAAAGCAAAACCATACATCCTGGCTGCTCTTCTTCAAGCACATTTACATTTCATATCAAAAGAGTTGGCACTCTTTTAGTCGTAGCACTCTTGTGAGGCAGCTGCCAAAGAGCGTTCTGAGAAATCTTCTGGTATCTCTGGTCATGTTTGGCTTGCTGGAGATAAAGAGGATTTATGAAACTTGACAAATTCTAGTTTGTAAGAAATGAACCACCACAATTTCAGCCTCATCTTTGCCTGAGTAGCTCTTTGATTTGAGATATTTGCCTAAGATTTTGGCCAGGTGAGAATTCTTTTCCAGTTGCTTTGGTGTTCTGCTCATATTTTATAGTGTTGATAATAAATTCATCCTGATAGTGGAATAACTAACTCTTATCAGCTGAATATAAAAAGGCCTTTTAGATTATCCAGTTTACCTTTTGTCAATATGTCATTGTACTCTGGATACTTTCTAGGGTATTACTGGGTTTTATCTTGTAGCAATACTCTTCCCGTGTGAATTTTCCACTTTCAGGATAGTAAATGATCTTGAATCATGTTGAAATCAATGAGTCATAAAGGTGGCGACTGCTTTGTCAATAGGAAGTATTTTCTTCAATACTTCTTTCTGCTAAAACATTGTATTTGTTCTACCTTTTTTTGGCCGCATTTCCCATTTGCTTTTAAATATTTGTGTTTCTAGGGTGGTCTTTTGTAATTTCAGATGCTCCCACAATTCTTCTATGTTTATTTTCCAACTGAATTGCAGGTTTTGCATCTTGATTATAGTGCTATTTAACACTGCTACACAAAGCTAAATTTTAATATTTCTTCTAATGGCACTTTGCCATGACCCAGAAATGTAGCTGTCTGAAATGTAATACTTCGAGGTTACTTTTGAGGTTTTGTGTCTTTACTGGATTCAAGAAACTCATAATTACTGATTTAAAGCTTCCCTATTATTCTCACATTCTCTTTTGTGAGAAGTAAATTCAAAATGGTTTTCCCTCTGATTGAAGTCTATTTTTTGGCTCATAAAGTTCTCCTCTTTGTCGCTAAGTAACATCCACATAACTTAAATATCCAGGCTTTAAAGCCATTTAAAATAACAGTTTGAAGCTTCCTAGTTAGAAAAAAAAAAAAATCACGAGCAAATTAGATTGACTTGCATTTTGCTTCGGAGATTTCATATTCGTTCCAGCTACAATAGCGTGTTCAGTCAGACATCATCACTTGATTGCTCAAAGACCCAGCTAAACAATCTGGAAACCGAAATCCTATCACCTCTGTTACATATTCAGTGATCGAACAACATGCACTACCTGCGGTGTCTCGACTTTGTATTCATCTGACTTGGAAATGTAATTAATTGACTTCAATTGAATTCATCAAAGCATTCTTAAAAAGAGTTAATATGCTAGTTGTGCTACAAGTCCCTGGAATAATTACCTCAAATTTATTTTGTTAGCTCTCCGCTGCCGTGCGGGTGGCTGTCACAGCCCCCGTAGCTGATCGGAGTGGCCTCCTTGTTTGCCTCAGCTGTTGGCATTTCTAGCAGCTCATTCTAAGAGGTCCGAAATTAGTTAATTATAGGAGGTTACATGTCTAGTGAGTGAGAACAGCTGTCTCTGTTTCAGCAAGCATTTTCCTCATGGATCAATAGCGATGTACCACACTCAGGACTTGTGGCAATTGAGTTATTATTCTCTTGAATCTGCGGGGAGGTGTGTAATATTGCAATAACTGATTGCATTAAAAGCGGCACCAGGCAGTACAGCTGACTCTCAGGTTTTGCAGTGACTTTCATCGTAGATCCAAGTTGGAGTCGCGATGGTTTGGAAATGCTTTTCCTCCCGAGCCAACGAGAAGAGAAATTGTGGACTCACGTAGGTGTTGGGACTCACTGAAGTCTTCGCCACGACTAGTACCTTTACGCGTAGGTTTGGCAGAGGACCTGCAGTATGGAGGCTGGGTTGAAGAAGGAAGCTTGCGCAGAGTTGTATTTCTAGCCCAAGAGAGAATTTAATCAGGTCAAGCATGAGAATTATGCTGGTTCAAGGCTTTTCTGGAGGGACGTACGCTGCTCCTTATGCATAGCTGGGACTTGGGGTTTTTTTTATGGCTTTATCAAAAAGTTGGTAACTGCTGTATTTTTTTAGATTCATTGTTTTATTTTTGCTCGTCTTTATGAACAATCATTTTTTAAAAAGTAATGGTTATATATGGAGGCAGATAAGGTTTCAGAACCTAGATGCATCTCAAAAAGAAAATTCATACAAATGCATTTTCATTTCAAAAGACTGCTCGTGTTATTGCAAATGGCTTGTTAAATTGTTACAAAACATCCACATCGGCATGAACAATATAACGGTTCATTGCACTGTTAAAAATAGTCAAATCCTGTTTCTGCCAACGTGTTCACCTTAGTCTGAGGTTGTATGTTTCTTTATGAATAGTCAGTTAAATATAATGTGGCCAGCTATTTATAGTGCAGTATGCATTATACAAGCTGCCTGATAAATTAAACAGCTTAAAGGGCTCTCTAATGGGTTACAACCTTTGTGCTGTACAATTATGATGCATATGAAAGCCTAGATCAATAGACAGCTTTTAAAATCCATCACAAAGAAGGTCTAATAGTGTATATTAATGTGTGATATGTTAACAGCTCTTACTCTGGAACTTAGCATTCATAACCTCGCGGTTTTATTTTATTTAATATCCTTCTCTTCCAGAACAAACTTTCTGGGCTTTGTCTGTTCTGTTATTGTCTGGAGCAAAGGCTGGGTACATCCTTTGTGTATGTTTGTGTCCCTCACTTTTTATGTTAGCTTAAAATAGTGACAAGTGGTCGTGGTGGAAAAATATGATTGCCTAAAAGAAATACTAAAAAATGCAGTAGTTAATAGTGCCAAGAATTACTCCATAGAATCAAGATGATGGCTTTTATAATTTCTAAATGGTCCTGTGGGAAAAAACTCCGATTTATTCCTACCTTAACATTTTATGTACCTCTCATTGCTTCAGAATATTTTGTTTCTGTAGTGGTTTATATAATCTGACCTATGGATCCCTGGTTCTAGCTCAACTTTTTCACACTTCATAGAAAAGGATAATGGAAATGGTGAGTTTTAATACAATAAAGTAGGCTGAGACAGTATAGTTGTACATGTAAAGAAACTTACCGTGTCTGTGTATGAGGTCCTACTGCTGTAGGCTATTAATGTGCGACCTGAGTTGGGTCCCTGTTATTATTTCCATCCAGAAATTAATTCCATTCCTATCACCGATACCAAAGGAAGCACATGCCTGAATTACACACCCCGTTGCTTACAGTCATCAAGAAGGAATTTGGACTGAATCCAACAAACAGCGTAGCCTGTAAAATGTAACTGCCAAACTGAGTTGGCACCTGACCTTGAAGGTGCATAGACTTCTCCAGGCCTCTGACCTTCCATCTCCATGTATCAGAGCTACCTCCATTTCTTAGTACTTGTTTCCTCTCTTGTATTTATGGCCAATCAGCACCCATATTCATCATCCCTCTTTGATCCGTAAGTCTTTAACCTATTTCTAGCCTGGGTGGTGTCAGAAGTGGGTTCCAGTTGTCCAGAATAGAAGCAGAAATTGGACAAAGGTTTTCCACTTGCTAAGCAGGTACTAAACGCTGATGGTCCCCAGTTTGCTGGAGATGTCCCTGGAGCCGAGACCCAAGCGAGAGGCTGAATTTCACCCCACCTTCTTTTTTGCTTTCCTCTACGTGAGGTCTGTAACAAGAGTTGCTCAGTCTGGAGCCCGGCACGGATCGGTGAGCTCTGTGCGTGTGGAGAGCTTCAGCACTTGCATGACGTTCTGCATTGCGCTCAGTTCAGCCGTCACCTGGCTTTGACACTGCCTAAATCTCTGCTAATAAATCCTTGCAATCTAAGTCTATCACCTTGGCTTTCAATTTCCGCGTACGGAGATTTGCTGTTGTGCCCAGTTCTACCCCATTTTTACATCCCAAATTCTCCCACTATGGAAACTAGTTACGGGATTTACAACCACAGGCATAAAAATAAGTAGCATCACCATAAGGAGATGATCTCAAAAATACAAGTCGAAGTTAAACTCCCACTACTGAACGCTTCTGTTGTATGTACCAGCCTTTCTCTTAACAGTGGTGTTGGCCGCACCTTTTCCTCTTTCCTTGTGCTTCCACTGCAGAAGAGAGTTGGCTAATGCTGAGGACAAGCCAGTTGTGATTACCTTACAGGAGGCAATGGCTGACTTAATGTAAAAATAATTTTAAAAAAGCTTAATCTATGATCAGTGAAAGTAGTAGTTATTAATAGAACAGTAGGAAGTAAAATAATGTCTTTGAAAGTATGGCATCCACTTAGTGGGTAGAGAGGAGTTGTAAATGAAGATATTCAGTAAAGGATTGTTGAATCACAGTGGGTTTTATTTATTTAAAACCCCCGAAATTGTAGATTCCTATATGCTTGTGATAAAAAACTTGGATTCCTAGTGGACTAGAGCAGCTTCAGTCTTGATCCATGGATCTGAATGGCACTTTCACTATTTTGTATGAACAGTCAAGTCATTTTTGTCATTTTCTTCATTTGTGAGAATATTCAGAATCAACCCCTTCCGTAATCTTGCCCAAATCTTAATTAATTCTGTGATAATTCCTTACTTTAGTTACTGAAGTAATATTTCTTTCTTTTGCTGCCTTTTCTAGAATATTACTGACTGCTGTTTCTGCCCTACCTCCTAAAAATGTAATTTGCCATTGATGGTGATTGGTTTTTCCTCTCAGTATTTTGTAAGATCCAAATTCAGGACTAGATACATACCATTGGTAGTGATGGCAGTGGTGACAATGGTGACATAGTGTCTTCCTCTTCCTACGCAGCTTACACGCTTCTCTCCGTTATTGCTTGTTAATACCCTCAGCATCTCCCCACTGGAAACAATCCCTCCTCTTTAGCTTTCACCGTTCACATCCCCTAATGACTTTGAGTCTACCAAGCCATTCCTCAACCTTTGCCACGTCGTAAATATTTAATTTTTCCAGCCTGGGATTTTGGAGGGGTCCTGCAGGAGTTGTGCACCCAAGCCCGTTGAGATTCCAGGGTAGCTGGATACTCAGCTCAGTCTTACTCCTTTGAAAATCCCAGCTTTCATCTTTTTCTTTGCAAGTCATTCCCTCCTGCCGCTTATTCAGTTCCATATATATTTGGCTCAATTTTTTACATAGTTAACTTGAAAGACTAAGGCCAGAAAATCAATTATAAAACTAAATTGACTTCTCAATTGACGTAAAGAGAAATTCAACAAATAATATTACAGGATATTAGTTACAGTTTGATGACTTTGAATTTTTGCATGTTTCCCGTGTACTCGGCTTGATTAAATGAACACTTTCCCTACAGAGATTCTTTATTATTCAAAACTAGTAAAAGTGGGCAGCTTATCGCATCAGCTCTGGCTCCTGAACACCATGGCTCGTCAGCGCAGTGAGAAACGCCAGCCTCGGAGCTGCTGTAAAACGGTCGTTTGTTTGGATCCTGGCAAACACAAGATGGACTTTGACTTGTTTGAGTGGCGGCTGTTAAACTGGTGTGCTACCCACCCGGAGGACGTCCGCGAGGGAGAATGGTCCTGCTAGCCGGGAAATCTGGGTGGCCGTAGGGCAGCGTGCGCAGCGCCGAGCCGCGTCAGTGCCCGGGAATCGAGCGCCTCGGGGTGCACGCTAGATGGGGGAAAAATACTATTTTATTAAAAGAAGTGACTTCTGTACAAATGATGCGTATTTTCCATCTGCAGGTTCTTATTTTGAAGGGAGCAAAAGCAAGTATTTCTGAGACGGCACAGACTTCGCTTCTTTCACATCATTCATTGATTTTTTTTTTCCCCTTTGGTAACATAATGCAGAGAAACACTAATTAGGAGTAGCTACTGAGATACCTTCTTTGATATTTTTTTGTTATTTGTTTTGTTTTATTGGCAAATCATTTAAGTTACTAGTGTTAGTTGTGAGGATGAAGAATCGGATTAGTTGTAGAGAAGGCAGTAAAGTATTGGTAAACACTTAGCATAGGTTTAATTTTCAGATAACTAAAAACAATTGGTTATTTTAGATGACCATGGATATTCGAATAAGATTACCATTTAAAATTATTTGACAAGGTGTGTGTCAGCAATAAGAACATAATAGAATTTCCTTTACATAGTGTAAGCATAAGGAAAATAGGCCCTGACAATGTATTTTAAGACTGGACCAGACTTTGTTCCTATTTGTCCTGACATTTATTCTGTTTAGTTATGCTATCATCTGTGCCACTAATCCAGTGTACAGCAGTCTGAGATCTAGATTTATGCTGCAATGCCATTACATTTCTCTTTAACATTCACAATACAGGAATTATCCATACTTTCTCCTGTGCAGGGTTCAGTGTTTGCAGGCAGTTCCTTGCATGATAATAAGCCTGTGGTTTTAAACTGTTAGTTATTTTTTGTAATTAAAGTACTCTGTAGAAAAATCATGGTTTAAATTCCCAAGCATTTATGAAAATGTATTTCTACATGCACTGGTTTTTTGGTTTTCTTTGCTGTTCCTGAGCAATCTTTAGTCCTAATGAGAGACTGTTAGGGATTAAATAGGTCATCTTGCTCAGTAAATGGCTGTGAATTTGGGGATTTATTTCCATTAGGTTTGCTGCGACCACTTCCACGCACCCATTCCCGCTCTACTGGGTTGCAGGAAACCTCTGCTGAGTTTCAGCGGGTCAGAGCCCCAACCCTTGGGGCTGCTTTTCTGCCCCAGCCTTGCAGCCGAAATGGCTACTACGTATTCCCGTAATCACCCTGGCTTCAGAATAAGCTTATTTAGACTTTTTTGTGATTTCATTAGCGAGACAAATCAGCAATCCTTAGTGCTCTTCACCACCCGTTAGCCTTGCCTGGTGTCACAGGCGTTTAATCTTTGGCACTGCGACTCCTTCCTCCTGAAATGGTTCCCCTTGGCATGAGACGTGGATGGGACAGCCGGGGTGGGGACGCCGGCAGCAGCACCGCGTGCCCCATGGCCCAGCCAGCACTTATGCTCTATCCCGGAATTAAGTAAACCAAGGGAAAAACTTAAGAAACGCGTGGCAGAGCCGGGTGATGCCTCCGTGCGACATCCAAAGAGAAGAGCTGTCTGCAGAGGAGGGGTAAGCAGGAGGCTGCAGGAGGGGATTTGTGGGGATGAGCAGATGCTTTCCTCTACGTAAAGGGGATGTTTCCCAGAAGGCAGAAAACGTTTTGTCACTATTGCTAAGTCTGTTGAAATGGAAAGCAAACCAGTCCCTTGCCACAGTGCTAAGAGAGTGAGGATGGGCGACTGCTAAAAACAGTTTTTGTGCCTGTGATGTACAAACATGAATGAAAACAGGGCTCAGTTGCTTCATATTCACATGAAAATGAAAACAAGCAAATCCTGGTTTATAGGCAGTCGGACATCGGTATTCGTATCACGTACTTTGAAGTCACCCCATCTTGTTGTCAGCATCAAAACTGATATGCAATTACAAATGTCCTTCCTAGAAATGAAAGCTTTGCTGTAACATCAGTTGTTACTTAAAAATGCAGTAATTGTGCCAGAAATCCTGTCCCATTATTCAGTCCTATGGCATTTTACTGGAAGTCTTGGGAAGAGGTGGAGAGTAGAGCACATCAAAATGGCACGGTCTTTATCCCCTTGTCCCCAAGTATCCTTATGAAAAATTATGGGAATAAATAGTATAGGAGTGCCTAAAATAGGCAAATCAGAGTGGACAAAAGATGACTTGTAGTAATACTGGATTCTTGCCTTTGAACCGCGTTTCTTTTCCTTCATACGCTTTAAAGTATCTTGAGAACAGAAGCGTGATTGTGTCATACCTCGGTATGGCCGTGGATGCGCATGTAACAGCCCTGGGCAGTCGGTGTCTGTGTGATTTGCGAGGGTCTCTTGCACTGTCCATCACTTTTGTATACAGGTGTGTGATCCGAATGTAATGCAAACCCGAACTCGCCAAGTGCTAAGGTCGTCTGTCAGTGCAAAGCCCTGCCCTGAAGATTCACAAATGAAGCCATGTATTCTTAACCAAAACTGCTTCCAGTATCAGTACAATCTAACAGGTACGTATAACTTTCCGATATACTCTTAGCAGGAAGTGACGCCAATTACGACACACGTTAAATTGATGTTCTGCTTCTCCAAATATCTTTGCATAAAAGATTCAGCTCCTTAAAGGCTTTCTCCGCTTATGTTTTTAGTTATGTTTGCTTGTGGTGTCGGTTAAAGCCTTGACATTAAAAGTGTGTAGACATCACTGATTTCATTAAAGTTAATTACATGCCTACATTTTCTTTTCTCCACAGGTTAGTGGACAAATGCACAATTTTTAATTTCAGTTGTCATTGCAGGTAGACTGGAAATAAAACAGATTAAATGGGATCTCTTCTTTTTGATGGGTTATCAACAGAATTAATTGCAAAATTCCAGTTAAAAGAGTATCATCTGTGTGATTCCAGGGAAGCCAATAATACCAACAAAAGTCTTGCTTGAAGGCAATGTGAGTTATATGGGTGGGCATAGGATATTCAGAGCAAAATGCATTATTTAGGACCTCAGAAGCAATTAGATCTGTTGGAAACAAACTAACAAAAAAAAAAAAGGAAAATGCCTTTTGTTTTGATCAGCTCAGATAAATGAGAAAGGCAGAGAGAGGAGAAGAGATCTAAAATGAGTTTAGGGGCTAGTGAGAAGGGAGAACAAAGCAGGAGAAAATGTTATATCTGAATATAAACTCAGCCTGTTTGAAATAAAAGCCCTAGAAACACACAGGCAGCGGGACGATGCCTTTTTTATCATCACATTTCAGAACTGCATAACATTTACTGTTCATATTTATCAGAGACGGAAGACACAAAGTAATAGGTTTTCTTCTCGTATGCTTCCTATTTGTTGCTGGTATATGGAGATTTTTGTTGTTTGTGTTATGCTTTTTGTTTATTTTAAATGGTGTTTTAAGGCTTATTTTCGTTTAGTTGTATTCTGACCATCATAATTTCAGACAAGTAATAAGATAAGAATTTTCTTCTCCTAAAAATACTGTTTTTATTTCACGACTACTAGAGCTTAGTTTTAAATAATGGAAAGCTTTGCTTGGAGGCAAGAGATAGGTTAAACCAGAGTTACCCTTCAGAAACTTCCCCAGCTGCTTTATCAAAGTGAAATTTTACTTCAGACAATACAGTCTTGTAAATGCGCCAACTGGGTTGAACTGATACACTTTATCAGTGTGCGGCAGTTTTCTGTGCACTCTGAGGTACCGATTTCGTTAAGGGGATATCTGAGTGCAAAGTAAAGGAGCTTCTCCTCCGAGACTTGCTCGGTTTTAAGAGCAACTTTCCTTTGTGTGGGTTGTTCTTGGGTTTGGGATGCCCTGACGTGGGGACGCGCTGCGTTAGGGGCAGGTAACCCGCCCGTTGGGTAAAAAGACGTGGAAAGAGGATGACGGCCGTGACCTGCAGCGCTGCACGCTTTGCTTTGTGTCCGCAGGCTGGAGCGGGTGCCAGCTGGGTGCCAACGCTACCTGCGGGCACGGGGAGCGGCGGCGCCTGCTGAGCTGCCGGCGCAGCGACGGGGCCACCGTCAGCACGCAGCTCTGCCAGCGGGTGAGGACGGCGCACGCGTGGGCGCGGGGCGGGCAAGCGACCGCGGGGCTCCTTTTGTTTCCAGAAAGCTGGTGCCTTCTGATCCATGCCAAGACACTGTCCGTAGATGGTGGAGAAGTTGTGTCTGGTACTGGGAGCACAGCAGTTGGGTGCTTTGGGGAGCAAAAGCATCCCTGGGGTGTTAGTGGATGGTATCGCTCCTCGACTCAAACGCATGGGGCATGCCTACCAACCCTGCACCATCCCAGCGGCTCCAACGAAGCTAGGGACCGGGGAGGCTGTGCCCTACTAGAAGTTTGGGACTGTCCTTTCAGAATAAGAACCAAACACTGACGGACTCTCAGACGTGAAATGCTTCAACACTGAAACCGCTTTCACGGATTGCACCCTTGGGAGAACTAAGCAGCGATGCTGGTGTCCCACCGGAGTCGCTGCCACTTTTCGTTTTGCTGACTTGGTGCCCAGCCGCGGCGGGCGGTGGCCGGGGGCCCTGGGGAGGCTGACCCCTGTGTTTCCTTGTCGTCTCACAGCTGCGCCTGGAGAAGCCCGTGCAGACGAGCAGCCGGTGCGTGGTGGGGTGCGCGGTGGACTGCCGGCTCTCGGCGTGGTCAGCCTGGTCGCAGTGCTCGCACACGTGTGGCGCCGGCGGTGAGTCCCCACCTGCCCTCCTGCCCCCTTTCCCCCCCCGCGCCTCAGCAAGGCAGCCCAGAGAGCATCCCCAGCCCCAGGCGGGCTCACGCAGCCCCCGAGCAGGGGCGCAGAGCGCAGGGGTCGCCCCGAGCCTCACCGAACCCTTCAGAGGTGATTTCTGGACACTCTCAAGGTCCTGAGGTGTTGGGTTTTTTGAACAAAGAAGACTGTTTTGGAAGTGCTCTAAAGTGAAAAATACAATTTAGGAAATCAGGTGGAGAGATGCCTGGAGGATTATTTTATTAATTAATTCTAACTCTCAGAATTCAGTCATAGGAAACATTAACCCCTGAGACAGGGGGAGTACGTAGAGCTAGCGAAGAGCTGGTGAGAGTTACAGGATTCTTAAGAAACAGATAAATAACTAAGTATAAATCTTCTGGTGAAGTTACTTTTAGTAACTTAATTACATCCCATTAAAGAAAAAACACTAAGACTATTTTTCATCATTTAGTATATGCCTCTGGCTCCATCTTGTATCCACAGGTCCTTTAATACTTGTATGACTCCAGGAACTTCAGCGAGGTTTTCTATAGCCAGTAATGCTCACCAGCATACAAAAAGTGAACGGATTAGGACCTTTTCAAATTTTATATGATTTAAAAAAACCCTTGAGTATTGACAGGAGGAAATGCATTGAAGGTTTTATTCAAAATAAGCTTGTGACATTGTTTCCCAGGCTCTGATGTGTACAGCTAATGGTCTTTAAGATTCGAGAGCCATAATGTATATTTGAATCAAATTCACTTAAGGTCAAAAAGAAAAAAGCTCTTAACTTCCATAAAGTGATTCCTTCAAATGGATTTTGGAGATCAAAGCATGTTACAGAAAAAGCTTAATATTTGGATTAGTGGTGTTCTTTCTTTGCTGAGCTTTTAGCCCTTTTGTAAAGTAGTGCTTTCTTAACAGAAATGAATAATTCATAGACAGTGTTTTAACAACAACACACTAGGAATACTATTAATTCCAAATTTTATTTTTTCTTCAAAATCCATTTTGGAGTGTTAATACTCATGTTGCTGAATGGACTTAAATTATTTTTTAAGTGTTCAGTTGCTTACTAAAATAAACAAAGCTACGTGTGCAAAAGCAGGTTGTAACTTCTTTATGACTTTTAGTATGCTAAAGGAGCAGCTCATCCTATATAATGCCTGGAGGTTTTTTGTCCGGAGCTCTTGCATTGCATAGTCTGCAAAGGGATGTACTCGAGTAAAGGTATTTCATCCTGAAATGCTTTTGTAAATCCTAAAGACTGGTTAAAGAGCTGATGGTTCCCAATGCACGTAAGGAGCAACCGTTTACTTCATGTCCTAGATCAGAGCTGGGCTTCTGCAGAAGCGAACTGGAAACATCCGTGCCCTGCCGAAGCAGACGTCAGCTCTCCCTGGGAGTGTGCTGGCTGTAGGTGCCAAACCTCCTTAAGGCTCCTTGAACCACACAGTCAAGCCCAGGCTCAGCTCAGTCTATGGGTCATCTTCTGGTCCTCAAAGATCGTAACTCCATTATACTGCTAGCTAGAGAGCTGGCTCGTACAGTTCAGGCCATAGCTGCGTATGATTTAAAAGCTGGAGATACTGTTTTGCGAACGTACGGCAGCTAAGCATCTGGGAAAGCTGTCTTAAAAATTGTGTCATAAGGAAGCCAAATTCTGCCTGGTCCTTCTCCATCATTTGAATAGCTTTCCAGGGACCCAGGAGCCTTCTGAATTTCATCCCAAAGCAGGAACGTCCATGAAACAAAAGTACTTTGCATCCAAGTTACTCTGAGCACATGGTTTATTTTACTTCAGCCCCAGTCCTGATCTGAGTTCTGCTGCAGCAACCATCAGGCCTGGAGCTCCACTGGCAGCAAACATCCGTGATGGAGGCACCTTAGCGCCAGTCCTGCAGGGGTGGCCTTTGTGTGGTTCCAACAGCAGAAACACCGTCATTTCAGCTTCTTCACCGAGTTCCAGTGGGTTATAAATACTACTTGATGGTATTAAAAGAGAAGACAAGAAGACTTTAATTATGTACTCATCTCCAGGTGGAACTTCACAGATGAATATAGTGAGGGTTTCCTACCCGAAGGTTCATAGACTGCAATACCTTTGAAATCATCGCGAATTTCTCATCGGCATTTGTGAGAATAGGATGAAGCCTCAAATTAGACAGGGAAAACCAAGGGATGACAATAAGTGAGGTGTGGGAAGTGGCTGTAGTAAACACTGATTCGGCTTCCCTTTGCCAAATAAGTAATTGCCCGCTATTTGATAAAGCTAAAATGTAGGACTCAGATGCACAGTTCTCAGAAGTAATTCACAGCAAATCAGTTGCACACACCGTTACTGGCTCCGCTCACAACAATATTCTGCTTTTCTGGCTTTTCTTGGAGAGCGTGTGAAGGGCCTGCTGAAGTACCATAAACGACTTCAAAGAGAAACATAATTCATATATCATTCAGATCAAAATTTAGTGTTGCTGGATTTATGCTTTCATGTGTTTCTCAACTCAAGCATTGTTGCTAACGTTTTTATTCTGTCCATCTCTTCCAGTAACTTGGTTTTCTATGATATATTTTAATGGATGGTACCTTTCTCTTGCTCAGCTTTTATTTTATGGAACAATGCATTTAAACATGAAGTGGTGCCACTGTGTATGTGGCACTGACAGCTAATATGGTTCTGGTACACAGCAGCCAAAGGCGAATATATTGATTTTTATAAATGATGATGAGTAAAGTAGATCTCTCTTTCCTGCCTGTGCTGAGCCTACGGAGATGTGTAACTGATATTTGCCTGTTGCAGCTGCAGTTCTGGGCAGCATCTGTTCAGGATGCTGGCTAGGGCTTTAGGCTGACGTTGGGTTATATATTAGGGTTCCTCATACCAGTTGCTGTACTGCTATGAAAAGATGTATAGTACTGCGTTAATGGATGATGCTCCCACGGCCTGAATCAAAGTTGCTGGAAAGATGCTTGGTACGGATAATCCCCAGCAAATCGTATTTCCTTTGTTAAGGCAAATGAATACACGAGGAAGCTGAATTTTTCTACGTAAACGTTTTCCAGTCCCGTATGATTTCTCCCAAGTTGTCTAACAGGAGTGCTAAATAGTATAAACACACCTAAAGCCAAGCTTTGTCACTCATAAAGCTGACTTCAGATAAATTATGGGACTTACCCGAGTTACCCAGTGTCCTCAGAGCCCAGAGGAGACCGTAGCGGGTTGCAGAGACGGGCACCCCGACACCGGACTGACCCATGGGACAGCAATGAAGGGGACAGGGATGTGCAGACATCTGAAAAATTTGGTGGTTACATTTTTACCGATTCTTCACCAATTTGGGAAAACATTTTTGGTTTTGCCTCCTGAAGAAGAAACTTTCGTGACTTTTTCTCGCTTGCTACTCGAACTCGTTAAGCTCCGGTTTGATGGTGCTGGGAGGCCTTGCTGGGAGAGGGGCCACCAAACCCTCTCCCAGAGCTGTGGGAGCCCCAGTGCCCACTGGTGGGACTGGCAGCGGGAGGTGGATGAAAAGCCCCATTTCTCACCAGTCCCGTTTGCTTGTGACTTAACCCAGCCTGACCTCTAGGGCTGTATTTAAGTGACTTGATCCCCACTCCAGTCTTGGGGTTGCTTGATAGGGCTCTGTTTTATGTGCTCTGCTCACGCTCATCAAACGGAGAACGACGTGTCAGTAATTCTGGCTGGGATGAACTCTAGCAGGAATTTTAATCGTCTTGGTTTCAGCCATGTAGCAGCACTTTGTGAGGATAAAATGCAAGGAACGACAAGATTTTGCGGGGGTAAAAAAATCTTCTGATTTGAAAATATGATCCTATGTTTCTGAGATGAAATTTTAGCCGCTGATGCAAAACAGAGTTTTAAGTGACCAGCATTAACAAGACTAGTCTCTTTTTTCCCCCTTTCAAAACTAATGACAAATTTGAGGATATGAAGAAATACTTATTTTCAATTTTCAGCACACTTTCTGTCTTAATTTTAGTATTGTTTAGAGGAAACGGAGATGTGGCCAATTCATTGGGAGTTTAAAGAAAAATTCATTGGGAAATTAAAGAAACAACTAGGATTGCTTGGACTCTTACAGAGTTTGTATTGGAAACAAATTAATTTCAGATGCAGTGAGATTCTGCTCTCCATAGGCAGCAAAAGAGAAGGTATTTAAAAAGTAAAGGCGAAT
This sequence comes from Phoenicopterus ruber ruber, assembly GCA_009819775.1. Classification (NCBI taxonomy): domain Eukaryota; kingdom Metazoa; phylum Chordata; class Aves; order Phoenicopteriformes; family Phoenicopteridae; genus Phoenicopterus; species Phoenicopterus ruber. The sequence continues at coordinate 36,994,732 of CM020220.1, forward strand.
TTTTCTGCTACTTGAGTGGTAACCGAGCACCTAGATAATGTTTATGGAGTGAGAAAAAAAAATCAGAGCTTTAAGAAACCCACGGCAGTGATTGTGCAAAGAAAGATTTCAACGAAATTTCCTTCTTCCGTGATTTATTCACGGTCTAAAAAGAAAGTGATAGATTAAATGAGTCAAGCGCCAGCTGACCATTGTGAATGTAGTGAGTTTAAATGGTTTGGATAACCAACTGTAGGAAAATAAAACGTAAATATATACAGAACGGTTGTTAATTCCTCTTAAAAGGAAAGTCGTGTTTTCTATTCAAGGATCTTCCCGTTTACATTTTGCTAGAAAGATGTTAAACAGAGTGTACGAAAGGAAATTATTTCTTTAATTAAAATAGCGTGATGAATGCTTCAGGCTCTCAAGTCCCTCCTAACGAAATCGGGTCTTTTAGGCTGAGGAGATCTCCTGTACGGAGCTGCTGTTTCGGGAGCTTATGCCCGGGTGAGCCGCCTGCCCCAGGGCATCCCGGACACCCCACAGCCCCCGGCTTCCCAGCGTTTCCCAAAAAGCCTTTTCTGTTGCTTGCCAGCCCTCAGCATTCAGAATTAAGAAGAATCCAGCAAATTCGGTCCATTGCTGGAGGGGAAGAAACAGCTAATTTTGGCCTGCTGGGCAGGGGAAGGCTGCCGTGGGGTTTGCCGGCGGCGGCCTGGGGGTTTTTCTTCCCTTGCTCTGACTCCCGGTGAACCGCAGGAGTTTCCTACCTTTCCTCTCCTCTCCTCTGGTAGATTTTTTTTCACCTCCTAATGTATCTGATTCTGTGAGGGCTGAATGCACAGTCATGTGGATAAGAGCTTTTATCATCACTTCTCTTACAAACTCCCCAGGTCCAGGGGATTAGAATTGGAAACGGGAGAAGTCTTAAAATTGGTTTAAATGGGTTCAAAAATGGAAATCAATGGGTCAGAGCGAGGAAATAGCATTGTAAAGGTAAGAGAGCTTGCTAAGGTATCCATCAGCAGCTTTTTCAGGTGTGTCTGCTTTTAATTTACTCAAATGCTTTTGGAAACCCTGCTCCGTAGACAGTCACGATGGCCGTTATTAGAGATGTACCTTAAACCCAGCTGCAGTACCGCTAATTAATAAGCGCGTGCATGAATAGCTGGGAGAAGGATCTGGCTGGGGATCGCAGCCTCCCCCCTTCGCAGGGGTGTCTGCGTGCCCCCCGGCCTCCCCTCTGCTCAGGATTGCAGCCGAGGGGCTGCGATACCGATGGGAGGGCTCCGCCGCGACGCGTTCTCTCTTTCCTTTTCGGCGAGTTAGCAATTGCGGCTCGCGTCTGTCTTGCTGCGTGTGCGTGCCCTTATTGCCCAGACCTTCTCTTTTTTTAACTGCCTCTCAAATCCGCCCCTATCGAAAGTCAGGGCAGAGATTTTATCCCCAGCACAATCTTCTGCATCCCGTCACATAAGGGCTTTTTTTTTTTTTTCTGCTTTTCTTCTTAATTGGAGCCGGGATTCTAATTGAAACGTTCTGAGTGAAAACATTCCTGGAAGTAAATAGACAGCAAAGGAGACGGAAATGGAATTGCTGTAACTTTAATGAATATATTCAGTTTTATTATTTCAAAAGTAGTAACGTAATTGCTTTTTCCATTCAGTGGCTGAAGAAGTTTTCACCAATAATAAATAGGATTTTAATGGAAATGGCAGAAGTGGTTATGGATGGTAATAGCCACTAGAGTGTTTGCAGTTTTCAAATTAGATGCACATAATTGCTCATAAAAAGAAAATTTCATTTGTTAGAAATCTCTGGAAACATATTGAATGTGTAATGTTAGAAATGATGCTGCCATAGGAATTATTTTCTTGTCATATTTAATAATCAGAATTTAGTCAAGTATTTAAATGTGTTGCATAAACAAATAATAAATTTGGAGAACATACAAAACTGTGTTTAAAACCTGTGTTTGAAAATATCAGCGACTGCATCACTTAGACTTAATAATTGCATCCGTATTATCCAAACTGTCTTCCCAATTAATTGCTTTTTTACCAGATTTTAGTGGGGGAAAATGAATAGGAATAATGGTAAATCACAAAATCTGCCTTTCTTGCTTTCTCCGCGTCTCCTTCACCGTGTCCTGTCTTCTCCCCTCGCCTAGGCCAGATGGTGCGCGGGCGCTCGGTGGTCCTGCGGGCGGCGGGCGAGGGCAGACCCTGCCCGGAGCAGCTCACCCAGCACCGGAGCTGCCCAGTGAAGCCCTGCTACAGCTGGCTGCTGGGCCCGTGGTCTCCCTGCAGAGTCCAGGTACGGCTTTCTCCAGCGCTCCCCGAGGGCTCCTCGGGGCCCCCGCGGCCGGGGTCAACGACAAAAGTCATCGTTATACGGTGGAATTGATTGAGGCCGCCGTTCGCGGGTCGCAGGTGTCTCTGTGGCCATTGAGGGCACTGGTACGATCCGTAGGAAAGCGGGGGAAGTTCAGGAGCGGGAAACCTCTGCACCTCATCTTCCAGCCATCAGCAGCGATTTATAGCAGTACGGGTTCAAGTACCATGAGCTTATAGAGGTATTAAAGGAGATTTACAGAGTAAATGTGCTTGAGTGAGCATAGTCATGGTGACCTATAATTTAAGTGTATAAAATAACTCTAACAAGAAAATAGATACACTAGATTTCAAGAGCGCTTGGTCTTTTAAATCTTTTTTTTTTCCTTTTTTTTTTTTTTTTTTAAGTACTGTATAGCAGGTCTTTCCCCACAAGGTCTCCAATACAATAGTGGGAGTTATTGTATGAAGTGCTGTTTTCCACTTTCTCCTTAGCCCAGCGGTCTTTTTAATGATCTAAAAATGGCTGGATTCAGTTGCGATGTGCTGTACCTACGCTCGGCACCTCTGCGTTGCGGCAATGGAGCCGTCATTTTCTCACTGCCGGTGACTTGTGTCAGACTTCAACTGATTTTTTTCTTCCCCCCTATGCTTTTTCTTCTCTCCTTATCTGTTAGATCATATTTCCAATATTAAAACACATTAGTCGGTAACCCAGTTTAAGGAGAGGTGAATCTTTCACGTTGAGGTTTGTCAGACAGAGTGGAGTCCGCTCGTGCTGCTCGAAGCCGGCTTCGCGGAGATGCAGGTGGGAGAAGCGTGGTTGGGGTGGAAAAGTGCCCTGTCTGGTCCCAGACGCAGGACCTGCGTGCGGATCTGTGGCTGCTTCTCCACCAATTACTGAAGCCAATAATATGTATAAAGATCTTGTAGTTTCTGCTCTGCCCTCTACCACACTGCGAATGCCTTGAATACCTGCTCGGTTTCGAGATGCGGTAGATGGACGTGTAGCAAATACTGTGGGTGGCAGAATAGATACCCAGAATTTTCCCACCTTTTCACAAATGAAATCTGGAGCGTGGCAGTCTTTGGACAGTCCAAGATCAGAGAAACAGGAATATATTTATATTTTATATAATGAACAACAACTCGAGGAATGTTGCAGTCCTTGTATGTACTGCACTCAGTATTTGTTTATGTATAAGATAAATATAACAAAATAATAACATCAGCTGGTATTTTGTCCAGCTAACGTAAGCAAATTCTGTTAAACATTAGACCTTCAACCGTCGGAGCTAACAGAGCTGATAAAAGAATTAGTAGGGAAGCTGAATTAACGCCCTGGCATACTCCAGATGAATAACACATTGTGCAGATTAAAAGTGTGCGCATCCAGAACCCAGCTAAATTTCGGCTCAGAGCAAGTAATCGCAGCCTTCCCTAACCCAGATATCATCCCGCGCTTGCAGTGAGATAGAGCCTGCTTCTCTCCTTAAATTACTGTGATGTAGTTTCTCTACCCTTTGCTTTGTTTTGGAGAGGAGCCATTTTATTCATGTTCAGTTCTCTTTAATGAGGTGCTTAGGAATTAAATGTAGTTCATAAATACAGGGTGATTTATTCCTGTGCTTTACTGGAGAAGAAGCTTAAGCTTCCTTTCTAAAGAAAGCTTTCAGAAGTCCTGTTTTCAAGGATGCTTTGTGAAATAAGGTAAACGCATCCTATGGTAAGACCAAAATGCATATTGTGAAAGTGTCTTCCTGTAATAATATAAGCAGGACAATTAATTACAAGGCTAAAATATTTTTTCCTTGTATTATGAGATAACTGAGGCTGCATTTCTTATTTGTAGAAGGACTATTTTATGCTAAATTGACTTCATGTGAATAATTAGAGGTGTCTGCATGTTTAGGTATAGAGCCCGCTAAGTGTTCTGTATTGCTGGTTTTCACAGTACGGAAAGCAGTGCGTTGCCCTGCAGGTGATTACACACGTCACGGGCACACCTCTGGCAGGCGTGGGGCATTTCTGCTGCCTTCAGAGGGCTGCAGAACTTGGAAAATGGTCAATACATCTAATCTTGAAGGGTCACATTACATTTATCATTTTCCTACTGGAGTTGAAGTGGTTTACCCCGATTAGGAAAAAAAAAAAAAAAAATTAGCAGTGGCTGACACTGTTCATAACTTTTCCATTAAAGGAATGTAAGTGAAGTAGCTAGACATTCTCAAGCACTAGCTGCCTAACATTCATAGGGAGACAAAGGACCCTTCCTTGCTGAAGTGTTTTAAAAGCACTCCCTTAAATGTGATCACACAGCACTTCCTCATTAAGGAAACTTTTACCTGATTAAATGCTCATCAACCTGTGAAAGCATTGCCCAAGCAACTCTTTACCTAAAATAATTGTGAACACACATGAACCCCAGTAAAAGCTGAAAAGGGAAAACTTTTCTTAAAGGCACGTCTGGCCAAAGCATCTCCTTAGGAGTGTTCTCTCTGTCTTACTAGTGTGCTGTACGTGGAAAGTGTCGGAGGGTGACGTGAGAGAAGGTTTGTGCAGATGCTGTTAGCACGTTGGTCAGTTCAAAAGATCCCTGGCTGTCAAAACACCGTCCCGGTGTAAGCCTTCTTCTTGTTTTACGGGTGGTTGGTTGGGGTGAGGGGGGTGAGAGGCGGAGGCTCTGTGCAGGGGCTCCGGGAGGGGCCCGCACCTCCAGGCTGTATTTCGGGAAGCCAGGGTGGGTTCTGCATCCTCCATAGGGTCAGAGTAGAAATTTTTGCAGCCAAATGGAAGGAATCCCCTCTGGAAGTCAAATCCCTGTGTATTTCCTGCCAGGAGCTCATGACTCGAGAGGCAAATCCCGGTTCTAGGCAAACCTCAGATGATCACATCTTCCAAGGAAGAGCTTCTACAATTTGATCCCCCGAGTTTTGAATATGTGATCGTCTCCTTGGCAGGTCTCTGATTAGCAGCTATTCCCCGCATCCTCGGTGTGCCATTACTGCAGCAAACTTCCACTGGTTCCACGCCTATTAATTAGATCTTCAACTGTATAATTTTGGGGACATGAATAATTTCTAAGACGATATGGAACTTAATGCAGTGCTCCTGCATTGCTTATGACCTTGCCAAATATACCAAAAACCATCTCCCTCTATAAATGACAGGATGACTTTTTGTCTTTTACGTGTGTTCAATTGATTGTAAAAACACACTGCTAGTCTTGAAAGAAAGCAAGCGAATGGAAGCCACTGTTAAAAAGTGAACCTTTATCTATGGAGTTGTTTGAGAGTCCACGGTTTCTATTTATTTTTTATTCTAAACACTGGAAAATACGAATGTATTTCCAATATTGCATGATAGAAGAATGAAGAATGTTGCTTTGAAGCATGTGGACTTTTATAGTGGAGACTGCTGTACCAAAAAAATGTGTTGTTTTCACCTATGATTTATATCTCTCTATTCATATAACTATTTCTCTATTGATATGTAGATAAATACTAATACGTTGTTTATGCAAGAATAAGTATCTTTTTAAAAAGTCTTTTTGTCCTTTCCAGTACTCTTTAGTCATTCCTTGAGCCACTTGGAGCTGGAAATACACTGCCGTTTGATTAGTGCCCATTTCCCCCGAGAATTTTCTCCACATCGTCTTCTGTTTCCACCAGCCATCTCTAGGAGTTCTAACCCAATTGGCAGCCACATGAGTTATTCACACACCGTTAATCTCAGACCGCAGTAGAGGTTTCAGTGGTGAAACAGTAATTTAGAACAGTAAGTTACACACTGACTGAAGCGAAGCACGGTGTTAAAAACTTGAAATCTGGCTGCATATAGTAAACCTTCACTAATACTTCCGTCAGACACTTTTGATTAGCAACTGCTCTAAATCCAGTTATGCTTTTATTTCTGTTTGATTGCGTGTCTGCAACAGAAGGGATGGAGGGAATGAAAAAGCTACCAGGTGTATGCAGGAGAGCCGTTCCCGCTAGCAAACACACAGCTGAATGAATGCACTCGATAGGGGCCATTCTGTTCTGCAGATGAAGTCCATTATTTTAAAAGAATCCACTGCCAAGTGATCCAAAGGAGCTCTTCCCTTGGTTATATAAAAGCAATATTTCATCCTTCTTCTTCCGTTTTATTTGCTGAATTTTGTAAAGTGCCATTTCCACAAGGCTTCAGGCGCACGTTCGTAAAGCCTTGCGCAGGCTTAAGGTATGCACCTCAAACATCATTGCAGCTCTGTTTTTCAGGTGAAACAATTCCAGCCTCTAGAAATATCCTCAGTGCTTCAGTTCTTACAGCATCCTCAGCCCTTGACCATCGCTTTAGCCAGACGATACTGCTTTTCCAGTAAAGGAAGCCATCTTCAGCAAGTAGTTTGGTGCATGGCTAGGTATTTCACAACTGGGCTGACGAGCGTGGAGTGGCCCAGATGGAGCCTCCTATTGCTTGTTCAGGTGGGGTTCAGAGCTAACAGCCTGTGCCTGACTACGGGTGATGTTCAAGGTCAGGCTGGACGGGGCTCTGGGCAACCTGATCTAGTTGAGGATGTCCCTGCTCATGGCAGGGGGGTTGGACTAGATGACCTTTAAAGGTCCCTGCCAACCCAAACTATTCTATGGTTCTATGATGTTTCGGTAGAGTACGTGACATGAGTTGGTGCTCTCTGTCCACTGCAGAACCAATAGCTCCCTTTAAGAAATTACACAAACGGCCTAGTGCGCAATAACCCTCGCAGTCTAATTAAGTGTGCTGGAGGATTTTTGCTGTTGCAGGGTTTAAACCATGTAAGTGCTCTTATTGGGCTGTATTGTCAAAGGAGGTGAGTGGAAATGTCTGTTCCTTATGGGCAGGGTCGGCTCTTGGCCTCTTTAGAGAAGCCAAAAATTTCTGTTTTCATGTAACTGGGCACTAATTAAGAATCAGTAAATTCATTAGCTCTGGTAAAAGGCATGAAGGGCCGACCCCAAATACGATATTCATCTTTCATGGTACCCTCTTCTTCTCCTGCTTTGGCTACGACACACTTTTCTGTGTGGCTCTACCCCTGCCTCTGAGCTTCTGTAGAGACGTGTACAGAGGAGATCTCCATCTGTCTTCCCATAACTGGGGATACTATTGCAGTCCAAAGACCAAATTTGTATCTTCGAAGTCTTTTTAGGTGGAATCAACCGTATTTCTTCTGTCATCTGCTAATGTCAGCAATGTGCATCTCTGTTCCCTTCTATCATTTTGTAGGGTGGACAGTGCGGAGATGGATTGCGAGTCCGCAACCTCACATGTGTAGTGCATGATGCATCTGTTTCTGCTACATCCAAACCAGTAGAAAACGCGTTATGTGGTGAGCTGCCATCGAAAGAGAGTGTGTTGCAGTTACCGTGCTCTGTGCCTTGCCCAGGTAAAGTCTTTGGAGAGTCCCGGTGTGTTTCTGCCTGTGGTAGCCATCCGAGATGGAGATGCTTCCATAGCTCTGAGTACTGTCAGCCACCGTAATAAGAATTTGTACTTAAATGCTCAGTCTGCTGTTTTTAGATCACCTGAAAAAGAGGATTGGTTTTGGTTTTTTTGAGAAAAAGAGATTCCCCATGAAGCAGAAAATCTGAATAATGCATACCACTGGGTGATAAACTGGGGGTATTTCACTATTACAGCTGTTGAACTCTTAGGTTGTCCTTATCCTTTAAAGCTGATTCCTTTTGAAATCCTGTGATTTATTCTTTCAATGTGCAGGTGACTGTCACCTGACAGAGTGGTCAGAGTGGAGCCCCTGCGAGCTCACCTGCATCAACGGCAGGAGCTTCGAGGCAACGGGGCACCAGTCTCGATCCAGGGCATTTATCGTTCAGTCTCCTGAGAACCAGGAGAGCTGCTCCGAACAAGCGATGGAAACGCGGCCTTGCTCAGGTAGCGCGGCCAAAGTGCTGCTTCCTCCTGTTCGAGAGTTAATTCTGGTTTTGTTGCAAGGTGAAGACTAACTGGTACTGATATTGCAGGAGGGAAGTGTTATAACTACCTGTGGAAAACCAGCCTTTGGCGAGACAACGTGCGCACAGTGTGGTGTCAGCGCTCAGATGGAATAAATGTCACAGGTAGATCCACAAATTGCCTTGCACGATTATGAATGAAAAGTCTCCATCCAGGTTTTTCTTCTTCTGCATCAGTTGCTGAGAGGGCAGTTGGACAGCCTTCCTGATTCCTCCAGAATTTCAGTTCAGATTTGTGTGTAGGGAAGGCAGATGGGAGCTCACCAGCCTTGCTGTCAGGTCAGCTTCACATGTGTCATTACATGAGAGTATTTGGGTGAGTTACCCCTACTGTTGGATTGCTCACGGGAAGAAATGAGTGTACATGTACTAAAAGGGCTTCCTGGGCTGGCTTGCACAGCCGTTAGTGCAACCTCCTGTAACTGTGGAGAACAGAAGAGAACATCACACGTGTGGTAGAGAGCCCACCTTCTGCACCTCTTCTTCTGTTCAACACACAGGAATCTCAAATCACTCAAACTGTGAGATTCCTGCTGTTGCCGTGACCTACAAATTCTGCCTGCGCAGGATGAAAAGGGAAGTTCATGGTCAGCACTTCGAAGCTCCGCGAGAGATTGGCAAAGGCAGTAGGGCTTGCGCATCCGTAGCATCTCTCTCAATATGCACAGGGTGAATGAGGAGAGAGTAGAAATGAAAATGCAGATGTTCTTATCTAGTTCTATTTATAATGACTAGCTAAGATAATAACAGAAGTTTTACGTGCAAAGGTTGCCGAGTAGTTAAGAACTCATTACCATGTTTTTATTCCTATAGAAGCACAGACTTCCCCAAGTGAGGATGGGCAGAGGCGTTATGTGGATTATGTCTTCTTATGTAGATAAGACATTAATGAGGACACAGAAGATCTGCATCTAATTCCTGATTCTGTCCCCAACTTCCTATGTGGCCTGTGGCAAATTGCTTAAATCTGTATATCTCTGTTCTCCATTAACAAGATGGGTATGATAATAATTCCCTGCCTTGTTACGGCAAATTAATTAATACAATGCCTACAGATACTATGCTAATGTGCTCGATAGACTAGTATTTAACGATATAAAATAAGCAAGCAAGCACTTCTTACACTATGGTGTTCCAAGTCAAAAACATTTTAAAACATACCCTCAAAGGTACTCAGTATTTTCTTTTACAGGAGGGTGTGCTCTTCGGACGAAACCTGCAGAGGTTCGGCACTGCAGCCCAGCGTGCAGAAAACCATTCTCCTACTGCACACAGGTAATTGCTCGCTGCGGAATATGGTTGAGAAATTAACACCGCAAAATCTATTCAATTAGCTTAAATGCATCTTAAATGCACTCCAGGACCTAGCAACTAGTTTAGTGTGTCCATGGTACCACCTCGAGGAAGTTGTGGGAATTTCAGTCTGAAAGGAAACCTTAATAAATCTGCACAAATGAGTGATGGAGTATTTGTGTGGTGTTACAGTTTTGGTTTTGTTCTGTGGAGGGATTTTGGAACCTCTTGGTTTAATTTTCATTGAATGCTGGTTTAACCCCAGCCAGCAACTAAGCACCACGCAGCCACTCGCTTACTCCCCCCGGGTAGGATGGGGGAGAGAATCAGAAGGGTAAAAGTGAGAAAACTCGTGGGTTGAGATAAAGACAGTTTAACAGGTAAAGCAAAAGCCACACGCACAAGCAAAGCAAAACAAGGAATTCATTCACTGCTCCCCATGGGCAGGCGGGTGTGCAGCCATCTCCAGGAAAGCAGGGCTCATCACGCCTAACGGTTACTTGGGAAGACAAACGCCATCACTCTGAACATCCCCCCCTTCCTTCTTCTTCCCCCAGCTTTATGTGCTGAGCATGACGCCATACGGCGCGGAATATCCCTTGGGTCAGTGGGGGTCAGCTGTCCCAGCTGTGTCCCCTCCCAACTCCTTGTGCCCCCCCAGCCTCCTTGCTGGTGGGGTGGGGTGAGGAGCAGAAAAGGCCTTGACTCTGTGTAAGCCCAGCTCAGCAGTAACGAAACCATCCCTGTGTTATCAACACTGTTTCCAGCACAAATCCAACACACGGCCCCATACCAGCTGCTGTGAAGAAAACTAACTCTATCCCAGCCAAAACCAGCACAAATCCTATTGTACTGTCCCGTAGAAAATGGACTGTAAACTTCTGTAAGAGAGGAGATAAAAGAGTACGTCCTCTCCTGCTCCTCCACAGACACAGAAAGCCCCCATGAGCGTAGGGAAGCTGTAGCAGCGTGATCCCACCACCCCCATACTGCCTTCTAAAGCAAAATCTGGAAATGACCTTTTTTGCTGAAATGTTGAGCATCTGCAGCACTTACTGAATCTTTGCCAATTCTTTGCCTCTGTGCACACATGAGCCCAGAGGTTACAAATGTCCCTTCTTGCAGTACCGAACTCCAGAGTAAAAGCTTCACAAAATGCCTTATCCATGTCAGTACTGTGATGGAGTATAAAACCCAGAACCCTTAGAGTAGCCAGGGGCGGTTGAGGTTTAGATATTTATGTTTTAAAAATAGCCTCCACAGCTCTCGGCTTCAGCTGGGTATCTGTTGGGAGGAATTACCATTGGAAACTAGCTCATGGGCAACGGAATGTGGCTGAGAGGGCGGTTGTGAGAGTGCGCAGAGCCTACAGGTACATAAAAATGATGGGTAAGCATGAATTTATTAGCTACAAAAACTCTTGAGACTTCACCTTTTGTCCAAAAAAGCTCAAGATCATGTCTGTCAGCAAGTGGGGGATGTTGTGGCCACAAAACTGATGTCAAGAGTTAAATTCTTATCACAGAGACTGTAAATGAATTGCCTGTTTGGATCATAACCGAGGGTATCAGACCCTCAGACAGGCATTGTAATTATAAGATAATTAAATTAGCAAAGAAAAGCAAATTAAAAAAGCTTTTTTAGAGTAGATATCAAGAAAATGGAGTACCTATTTAGTGAATTACAGACTTCTAAGAAACCCCTTGAAGAAACTGCTTAAACTGATACAGGGCAGTGGTTATTTGGCCATAAGAGAGGAAGCTTCATTTCAGATAGCCCTGTGAAATACCGGAGTGGAAATACGCGGGGAGGGTTTGGGCCTGAAGTGGGACTGTTTCTTGTTCGTCTCTTCTAATGCCCAGCAGAGTCAGTGGGAAAATTGTTATTGACAAGAGGATTTTGGATCAAGCCGCAGATGCCTGCTGTTAAGCCTGTTAGGATGAAAATGTTGCCGTGTTGGGCTTCTCTCTAATTACTGACTCTTTTTCAGCCAGTTCCCCAAATACACTTTGACTTCATGAACTGAAATGGGTTTGCGGGCAATGGTTGCTGGCTTCTTTGGTTTGGTGGTGGTGAAGTTTTATGTATAGAATGTACCTTGCAGTTTCTTCATAGTTTGCCTAGAATTTGCACTGTTCTGTGAGAGGATACTATTTGGTTTAATACTGAATTCCCTTTTATCACCTAGAGAGGAGTCTGCGGTTGTGAGCGAGGATATACAGAAATAATGAGATCAGATGGTTTCCTGGATTACTGCGTGAAGGTACCAGGTTTAGAAGATAAGAAAGCTGATGTTAAGACCGTTGCTGGAAAAAATAAACCTGTCAACTCAAAAATGCATGACATTTTCAAAGGATGGTCTATTCAACCTTTTAATCCAGGTGAAAAACTTAAATATGAATGGAATAAATTGTCTTTACAACGTTTCTGTAGAAGAAAGGTACAAGCTTTGTAGATCATTAACATCAGAGATTGTGTCTGGGAGCTGCAGAGCAACCTCACAGTTTCCGACTCGCGTGCCATCTTTCATTCGGCTGTGCCTATATGGAGTAATCACAATCTCTTATGTTGAGAGATAGCAAAGACAGAACAAAGGAATAATATTTTGCAAAAGTATACTCATATGTGATTTGGGGGGATGCTTAGAACTATTATCTGATGATGTTTCTAGAAGTAATATGTTTGGACCAGGAAAGATATTGATCACTAGCGCTACAGAAGATTCAGAGCAGAAAGTACTTAAGATTTCATTAAAGAAAACATTGGTTGTTTCTTGCCATATTTCAAAAGTATATGAAAAAAACAGGGTAGAAGGGGTAGAGTTTAGGGTTTTAAGTGTTGCACTTAAGACATTAAAAAACCCCACAAAAAGCAGGCAAGCTGCTGTGCCCAAGCAGTGCATCCCAAGCGGATCTTTGACTTCCACACCATAAAATGCTTCCCAGTTGGAACCGCGTACTGGATGTGCCCAGGCTGGGCCACAGGACTGGTGCTGTAGCCGTGATAGCCGATTGCCATTTTGACTGTTGTTTTGCAAGATTCATTTATTCAACATAAATTTCTAAAATGCAAATAGGACTTTAAAATGAAAGACAAAGGTGTCAGATGCATCAAGTTTTACTGAAATGCTTCAGTTCTCCCTACATTCTAAAATACTGGCAGTGCAGTCTTCCGCCTCTTCTGTTATCTGGACATTGCATTTGTTTCCTATTAGTTTGTGATGAACACGAGACTTCAGAAAACATGTAACGAAAGGTTCTGTTACGGGATTCGGGGACCCATAATTCTGGCTGATATATGTGATCACACTTTGAATGTTACATTTGCATATTTGATTTGCATACAGTAGTTAACCTTTGCGTTGACAGTCTCTGAGCTAATAGAGCTTGGTCCAAAGCCTTTTAAAGTTGGCTGGTTTTCGATCAAACCCATCCTCCGGAAGCCCACGCAGTTCACCAGCAGTTTGAGTCACAGGTTTGGGGTTAATTGCCTTTTTGTCAGCACCCGTGGCCCTCTGTAGGCTGTCTTCCTTAGGTGTCATCTCTTCAGCTGGTACCTTTACGGGGTTAGAAAAAGGGAGAGAGATGTGGGCGGATGCTGCAATCCTCTCTTTTTAAATCAGCATTCGAGGCTGCAGCCCTGAAAGCTTCTGGTGGGCTTGACCTCAGCACAGCATCTGTGAGCCAGTTCTCCCCCAGGGACTACAAGACAGAAATAGGGACTAAGGAGCTTTTACAGAACATGGTGTTATTTAATTTTAGGGCAGAAATGTTACAGAAACAATATATGGGAAAGGAATAAACGTGCTCCATGTGTGCTAAGTGTATTACCAACCCCACGGCATCCTGCAGGTAGCTCTTCAGTCTGTATGTGCCCTTCAGACCCCAGCTCAAGGCTGATCCTCTTCACATCACTCCCCTTTGTCTAACTTCTTGACAAAACATGTAATTACTCCCCTTAAACAGGCTCTCAGGCTTACTAGTCTGGGGGTTTGCAATAATTACTGCTAGCTGAGCCAGGAAACTGCTGTTACCCACCAGTTACGCTCTCGATCGCAGGTCTATGGTGAACGCTGCCTGTATGGACGGCATTTACCACCCTTCAGTACCACAGTCCTTGACATTTGTGTATGTCTAAGGACGTATATCTGTCAGTAAAAGTATACGTGCCTTTCTTCAGTTGATTTGTGATTTCCCTTCCCAGTTACAGTTTGGAACATAAATTTTATTACAATTTGATGAGGCTGATGTTTTTGTGCTTTTAAATGCTCTGCAGGAGTGCACAGAACTGATTTTGAATCAGGCTGTGTTTCGCCTTTCTTTACCACACTCTGGGAGGCCAGAGTTCAGGTACAGAAACTTTTTTCCAAGTTGAGAGGCAATTTAAATAGCATTGTTTAAATTTTAGGATGACATGGTCCAATGCCTGTGTGTTGGAGATGGAGCGCATAGCTGCCTTCATAGCAGACATGGTGAGGTGCCTTTTTGTGGCTGTGACAGTCCCTTTGCAAGACTGCTAAATGTTTCTTGGCCATCTCCAGTTGAGAGGGCAACAAATTTCATACCCAGACTTCAGAAAAAAAAAACCAACCCAACCCAGACCTGATGAATGGAGCTCTTCTCACATGGAAGATAGGCTGTAAGTGTTTCAAGGAGAAAATCTGTGAGAGGTACTCAGCCTTTCCACAAAGCCTGCAAGAAAAAAACCAGAAAGAATAGGATCTGATTAAATAGGTTTCCCTTTGAAAAAATTCATCATTCAAACATAAAATGTAAATCAGGCTCAGTGATTGTCCCGTGAAGCAACTCCCCACTCGCATGACTGAGTTTGAAATGGCCTCTGTCAAACCGTGCCTGTGGGCACGGCGCAGGTTCGTATTCCTGCCTCCAGTAAGTATTAACGGCTCTGGTGAGATGAATCAGCTCAGACTACCGCTGCGTGGAAAAAATACCATCCCTGCTCCCCACAAAGCAAGCTGTACAGCCAGAACAGAGCAAGAACCAGAAATATTGGTCTTTTAAAAATTATTATTATTAATGCAAAGCTTGTACTTAAGGACCTGCCCAAATAACGTGTTTTGAGGCTTTCTATCAGAGGGAAATGTTTCAACACACTCAAGCCCACATGTGCGTGGAGGGGTTGCTGCAAGGGTCGCAGGGCGAGTCCCCTGGCATTGCAACCCAAACAGCCCTATCGAGAGCCTTACCCTGTCTTAGAGCCAGTTGTGTCTCCTGCTCCTGTGGCCCAACCAGAAAGCCCTTGCACAACCTTATCCTTCTTAATATTACAAAGCTTATTCTTGTTTTTATTCTAAGCTGAATTTATTCCCATTTGTTGCCCAAGCGTTTTCAGCTCTAAGTAGCTTGTTGACTTCCACTCGCCGGTGTTTACCCCAATTGACCTCCAGGTATTTAGGGAGAACAATCCCATCCCTTCTCAGTCCTCTTTTCTTTAGGCTAAACATATCAGGTATCACCTGCGTTTCTATCTGGGTCAGCTCAACGTTGAACTGCCTTTGCCAGAGCAGCCGCTGCGGCTCCTGAGCGAACGTGCTGCAATTATCTCGTGCCCCCGCTCCTTTCCATGGGCAGGAGCCAGGCCGCGTTGTATTTCTTGTGCTGCACCGTGCGCCCGGGCTGCCCGTAATGAACTGCAGGAGTTCAGCCAGAGGGGAGGTTATGAAATGATGCTGCTTTGGAAAACTGAGACAAAGAGTTCATTTTCAATTTTCATTGAGGAAAATCTATGCTCCTTACCACAGTTACGATTTTGTCTTTAAAATGATTGATTTTTACAGGAACCTTTTTTTCTATCAAAAATGTGGGGTTTATGGGTTATTCCCTGCCAGCCCTTGCTGTGTTTGCCATCGATGATGCTACTAGTTTTGCTTGTGTGCTTTCTCTTTTCTTAATCTCTTAAGAATTTGTGCATTTTAGAATAAAGTTTTTTATTCTCTCCTTTTCGCCCTCTGTCCTTTTTCCTTATCTTCCAACAGATGGTAAGCTGAAGATGTGGGTATATGGAGTATCAGCTGATGGGTTCCTCATCATAGTTTTCCTGATTTTTACATCCTACCTGATGTGGTGAGTATAGCATGTATTTTGTCCTTAAATAAGAGAGAGTTTCTTTTATTTAAACAGTCCAAAATATATCACAATGCTCTGTGTTGCAGAGATTTAATCCTTAAGGCTTTAGGAAAGGATGGAGCTTGGATTGCTTAACTGCCTGTATTTGGCCCCTACCTCAGAGTAATTTAAAACTCTCCAAATTGTAAATGCTATCTGGCGTAATCATGAAGAAGTGTGGTGGCCATGCAGGGAAAGAATTATTTTTGGTTATCAATAGGCTCATATTTATTCAGACTTCTGCTGGGATTAGAAAGGGCTTTTTATTGTATTCTTTTTAAAAAAAAAAAGATAAAGTAAAACTGAAAAAAGGCGAGGAGGCTGATTGGATCGAGGAGCTGGCTTCTGCTCAAGGAAGGACTAAATAGAATAGGGGCATTCAGTTGGAAAATGATGTTTGACGTGGGAATACAATAGAGATCTATGAAATCATGAATGGAGTAGAAAAGGGCACTAGGGAATTTTTGTTTCCCACAATATAAGAAGTAGGAGGCATCTGATGAAATGATCATTTAAAATAAACAAAAGATTTTATTTTTCACACAGTGCATTATTACCGTGTGAGCTTACCGCTGCCGGGGACTGTGCATGCCAGGAAGATAAATGGATTCAAAGATGGCATAACAGTTCGCAGGAGATTGGGTCTCCTGGTGTTAATTGTGGTTTTCTGGATGTACGCTCCAGCTCAGGAAATCCCCAAATAGGTTTTTGCAGTGAATACATCAGGTGGAAACATGTCCTGCGTCTAAAGCTGCTGTTACCAGCCACTGTTAGGAATAGGGTACCGAGCGTACCAAAGCCCTGGTCTGCACCAGTGCTTCACTGGTGGTGGGCTTTACTGGGGGGGAGATGTCTGCCCCCTCCAAAGCAGCAAGCGCCCCGGGCTGGGGTGGTCGGGCTGGTTTGACAGAGCTAATGTTGCGCTCTCTGGTTTGATTATTTGGAAAGGTGCTGCCATTGATACGAAGGGAGCAGTGGCCAGCGTCCGTGTGTCCCACAACACCCACAGCTGTCCCTGAGGACCACGCAGCTGGCCCAGGCTTTGGAGCTGCCCCAAGCCCTGTCAGATCAGGGCAGGCAACCCGACAGTCACAACCGTGACCTGGCAGCATCGCTGCCCTCTTTCATCCAAAGTCACTTTATTCTCTCTCACTCTCTTACTCTTTCTCCCAGTCCCGCTCTTCAGTTAAAAGCTTAAATAACAGCGTTTGGATGCTGCTTAGGAGTTGCAGCTTCCTTATTTCCCAAGCCGTGTAGCTACCATTTCTCTGTGGCTTCACAGTGGAGCATACAGAGGATTTTTTAAACAACATTACACAGTCCTCCATCACTCGAAGGCTGATGAGGAAGTGTGTTTCTCAATAATAATTATTATTGCTTCAATATCGTGCCAAAGAAAAAATGAGAATATCCCACTCCTAGACGGTTCACGTTTCAGTTTTTCTGTGAGGTGTTCCTTGTTTGTCAGCTGTGAGAAGACACGGGAGACAAATGCGCTTCATTTCCTCTCCAGAGGAAGAGCACAGTCGGCTGCCCATTTTCGGCAGGCAGTGTGTCCGTACCACACACATAACAGCACTCAAGCAGGTCCGTGTGGCTTTTCTTGGAAGTAGTCGCTGTACTCCAGTGTCACCTAGTTGCAAAATAAAATAGCCAGCGTGAGAAGTTGAGTTTTTGTTGAAGTTTGGTTTTTGATGATGTTTCTGAGCTTATTACAGCTTATAATTTTGTCTCCTGAAATATTTTCATTTTTCTTGCAGCAAAAAAACGAAGCAGCATCAAAGCACTCCTCCACAGCAGAAGCCTCTAACCTTAGCCTATGATGGAGACATTGATATGTAACATAAAAAAGAAATCCAAATGTAGACATCGACTGCCTTAACTGCTTTCTTTTTTGGAACTCTCTGACTTCTCAGTTTTTTGAGGAATCTCCTGATGTGTAATATACCGGGCAGAACAGAAGTATTGCAAGCTTAACATTTTGCCACCTCTTTATTAAAAAAAATGGAGTCAAAGACTTAGATCTTGTGAAACTTTTCTGAAGAGACCAGAAAATACATCTCTTCCTGTTGAGCAATGGGAATAAAAAAAAAAATTAAGAGAATCTACAGACATCAAAAGGAATAAGTAAAAAAAAAAGGCATGACAATCCTGAGGAAAATGTGACATTTACTGTAAATGACAAGTTTGACACAGCATCATTATGCACTATATTAGTGCAGGTTCTTTATTCTTCACATATTTCAACAATGAGTTTTCTAGTGTTTACATTTCGTTCAAAGACTTTAAAACTGGATCATGTATTTTGAGAAACACAAGGGAGAATGAGTTGAAGTGTCTGAAGTTACCAGGTTTTTTAAGGTTTCTTCCTTCTTATCCTGTTTTCTAGTCTGGAATATGATTTTGCTTCATTTGCACCTACAGGACAGAATAAGGATTGTTATGAAAAAACATAGGTGGTTTCTTAACCGAGAATATTTTTTAAAGAGTTCAGTAGATAGGTGTTTTGATGAATGGCTAGAGGATTTGATTGTTTAAAAAGTATTTTAAATTAAATTAAACCATGTAGATACATTATAGCCAGTTTAAATTGTTATTCAGTTTAATTAATACAAACTCTGCTTTTGTATTTAAATTTTCTTATCTGAAATATTTATAAATTCTTTTTTTGAATTTAATTACCTGACCTCATTTAATACACATCAAACACAAATGCAGTTTGTAGAAGGTCTTGCTTTTTTAAATGTTTCAAAACCACTGAAAAGTTACATGTCGTAAACATCTGGGAACATTTGAAGAGGGTAAGTGTTTATAATAGTGTGTGTCGCAAGTAAGAAAGTGCCATCTTGTGGTATTGACTTGTATTTATAAGCAAATAAAATGCTAAAGAGAGTGAGAAAATTGCTTCTGGTATGTTGAATTAAATGTGTGTAAACAACACTCGTTATTAGTCTTTTACTGTGTCTGAGATTGGACTCGGATTTCAAACAATTCTGGCGTATTTTGTGCTGTAGTGATTAGCGAACGAAATATTGCAGACAAGTACAAGTCGAGAGAATAATTGCAGATCTGGAGAACACTTGGTCTTATTTTTAGCTCAATGCTGCTGCTTATTCCAATTATTAGAAAGAAGAGAAAAAAAGAACTGTTATCAGCCTGGTACCTATGCGGTCCTTCTCAACTCGCAGTTACTTCGGAGCGGCTCCTCACAAGAGGAGGGTGTACCTGGGGCGGAAGGCAGCGCTCATCTGGTTACGTTGCTACTCACAACTTGGTGAAGTGATTTGAATATTACAGTTTCATTGAAAAAATGATGGTGTTGCAGATAGATTTCCTTCCCCGGGTCAGGATCCCACCCGTCCAGCGTTCCTCCCGCAGCATCGAAGTGAGATGATGTTGTGTCGTCAAGGCAAGGTCAGGAACGCGCTTTCCTCTTCCCGCATTAAAAAAGAGGCTGACGGAATTGCGAGGGGAAATTGTCGCATTTATTTGCTGGCCCTGAAGGTGTTCAGCTGGCCCTGCTTTCTACCTTAGAGCTATACCTGTGTATGGTATAAAAAGCAGGATCCAGTGTTCCCCAGTAACATTGGGGGCCTAAATCTTCTTTTAACGGTGCCCTGTACTGAACCTTTGAGTAACACGTGTAGAGTAAGAGTTACACGGGGAGTAATGATCCAGTGCTATTAGGAACAATACTGCCAGATCTTATTATATTTTGTCTGCAGGGTACGATATGAGGAGAATGGTACTCTCTGAATAATGAAGGAATGAACTCAATTAAGCATGCTGTTCAAAAAGGCATTTGGAGTGAGAAAGTTGGTGTAGTAATAACAGAAAATGACAGCTGCAACATGTGGGCATTGCCCTCAGCATCAGAGTGAATTCCAGTCCAGACCGTGATGCCCAGCGCAGGAGATGCGGGCTGTATGGAAAGCTGCCCGGGCTAGGCGAGGAGCTCCAGGTACAGCGCTGCACAGCACGTGTTTATACTGAGCAGACTCATCTGGGTTTGTGCTCCAGTTTGGTGGCCTTCGCGCAGTCCGTGTCCCCACTCGTGCTATAGCACCTTCTAGCCAAAGCCCCACAGGGTCTCCAAAGGGACCGGCCGTGGTTTGTGCTGGGGCTGGGCGCTGCCTGCGGAGCTGTGGGCTGTGCGGGGCGCTGGCATGCGGGGCCAGGGGACAACATCTTCTGCAGGGCCGTTGCAGTTCGGTGAAGCCCTTTAGGGAATGAATGCACTTGTTTGACTTTGTAAAATAAGATAAAAATCAGAGGGGAAGGCTCGCGAGGCTGCTGTTAGAGACAGCCGCTGCCGGCCGTGCGCTGTGTCTGCCGGCGTGCACATGAACCCCGTGTCCACTTGTGTTCCAGCTTGGACAGTGCGGTGATTCAAATGTCACGATGTAATTGCATGTATTGGATGATTTGGGATTGAATTAAGCTGTGAAATCGAACCGAGGAGCTGGTGGCTCTGCAGGGTCCGTGAGGCTGAGAATGCAGCATAATGCAAAAAAAGGAATCGGTTGTTTAGACAGATACCAAGATTATTGCTGTTTGTAAGAGCCCTGGGAGTCCTGCTGGGAGGGATGCCCGGCCTCCCGTGGGATCACTGCAAGTCAATTCCTACCTTTCAGAGGCCAAAACGAGTAATGACATGGAAGAGGGATTACTCCCAATTCTTGCCTATTTTTTGTTTCTGAGTTTATGCTGACGTAGCTGGTGCTAACCCCTGCCGAAGACAGGAGAGCGATCTTGGTCCCATTCAGGAAGGTAATTCCTGTACCCCCAGCTGGGGCATCCCATTAAGACACGTATGTGATTGTGAGTAAAAGCATCCGAGGGTGAAGAGTTTCCCAAATGCTCTGGCAATCTGTCTTGGTAGTTAATAACCAGACAAGGAAAGAGTCTGCATTTTGTCATCTTTTGTTTCAACACTATTGATTTCGGTGTCCGCTGCCGGGTGTTTCCTGCTTCGGTATTACAGATGTAAAACGTGCAACTCTCTTTTTGAGATCTGTCTTCTGTGGCATTTTCTCTCCTCCATTCCAAGGCTCTCTAACACACAACGGTAAAACAAAATACAGCAACTGAAGTAAGACACCACAGAAAACAAATTACCAAGAAGTATCGAAGTGTAGCATACCTGCATCATTCCTGCAGTCCTTTCGGTTATGCTCAGAAATAGGGTATTTGCATGCACAGGTACCGCGTCTATGCGTGTCATTGTGCCTCTGAACATCTGGGCTTTTGTATAAGGCATGTAAAATCCAACTACATTTTTCCTACGGAAATATCCTGAGGTCTTGGGGAGCTTCCACGTTAGCAGGGCTGGATCCCAGCTGAACCCCCCTCCCCTCCAGCAGCCCCACCAGGAGTGTCACTGAGCACTTGAACTTCGGGTGCTACAGCCAAGAGCAAAGACTAAATTTCTTTGCTCTGGAAGCAGCGTAGCGTAAAATTTCCTACAAGACGACGTAGCTGAAGACTTGTACGTTAGCTTGTGCTTGTATTCCTATGTGTTGAAGAAGACCCTAATTGTGTAGTTTTCTTCGCTTAAGTGCACTTACATTCATGGCCAGTTTCATCAGGAAACGAAGAAAATGCTGTCTTGGGAAAAAAAAATGGGTTGAGCACTTCCAGTTTGGGTTCATCCTGATAAGTATGACGTTATCATTAGAGACCAGGTCATTTGCTGCTAACATGGCATAGCTGGTTTCTTGAAAAACTTGTTTTTTCTAAATATGTAACTTAATTTGCACTTGTGAATGGAAGGAGAAAGGTAGTTCAAATATAATTTTGGGGCTTGTTTTCAATTGGGAGGTAGTAATGCGGAAAAAAAATGATCTAACTCAGGACCTTTTGAAAGATGGATCAGGATACCTGATGTGTTAATGTGCCTCGGGACAGACTGCGGTTCTATCATCTGGTTTAAAATGTAATTTAAATGAATTAACTTCCACATCTTACAGCAGTGACATGCGCCTGTCCTGGACAAGAGCTTGATTTATATTATCTTTATGAAGATGTATCTGTGCGCATACTATTACTTGCCATCAATATGCATGTGTTACTCGGTTCCCGGAGCCACGACCTGACAGGTGACTCTCTGACTGTCAATTAACTGCTGACATGACTTGTGCCACCGGCCGGGCCGTTAAGCTGCTGTGATGTGACACGACCTGACTCGTAACACTTACGACGGGTCACACCTCTTGCTTCTGTCAGACGTGGAAGATGAAGAAAGCGGCGTGTAATCCCTCCCGGTCCTGCTGCGTCTGTGGGGAAGGGCATCTCCCCAGGCCGCGGCAGCGAGCCCTGCCCGGTGCAGCTGCGCGGATGGGGATGGGGATGTGATGTGTTCGGGGGTGGTTACCGGTCGGGAAAGCTGTGCAGCTGTGAGGTTGCCTTGAAGGAGTCTGTCTGACCCCTCGGGGTGACTAGGACTGGAAACACGAGCGTAAAAACCCAAGGAATTCACCTGAACTACCATTCGGTAAATGGAATCGCGCACAGTCATTTCTTGTTCCTACCTGGTAGAGAGAAATGAAAGGAGAGTCTCGCTGTGAAGTCTGGTAGCACGGGACCCCGCTGTCCTTGGAACGGGTTATTATTTGGCCACACTTTGTGATTTGGTTACATTTACATTTGGAGAGAAAAGACTAGATTTGAATGAATAGTTATAATGGTAATCATTATTTTAAAATGTAAACATATGGTAAAATGTCTGAGAAAAGAATCCAGAAACCCCATATTTGCACTCGTTGGTAATTACGCTCATTTACTTTGATTACATGCTTTGTTACAATAGCATCTAGAATGGACTCCAGGCGGATACATGGGTTAAAGCAATTTATGGGATTTATCCTGTCTGTGAAGAGATGTTTTGATGGAATGAAAAATCAGATTCAATTTCCTCTCATAAGGAAGAATGTTAATTTTCTCCTCTGCTTTATGAAAGTTCACCTGCATGTTATGAATATTGTGGTTGTTTCATGCCAATATGACATTTGGAAAAAAACTCTTCAAACATAATAACAGTGAAGCATCTTTCAACAGTACACGGATGAAGTGGAGCACCAAGCATTAATTTTGCAGATGAGGAAGATGGCAGTTGTAATTTTTTTTTTTTTTTTTTTGGGTGCAATTTGGCTTCTGCCCCACGTGAGCAGCCTTCGAGTAGCTTTTCTGCAGAAGTGTCTGAGCAGATGAATGCAGCCCAGAAATGGTGTTTCCAGGCTGCTGCCTTTGCCCAGTAATCACAACGCTGCGCAGCAGCAGGATTAGGCCAAGGAGCGATGCGACGTTTCCTCTCTCCGTTGCAACTAGCCTTTGGTAACTGCGTTCTGAAACCCGGGTTCAGCAGGAATTAGCGTACAGTTAGCGTCACTCCTCTGACACTGTTGTAGCATCAGGCAAAAACGTATTTGGAGATGGCAAAGGAGGATGTATCTGATCCAAAGTCAGTAACTGATGCCTATTGACTTCCCTGAGAGATGATCAGATCATTTGTAGGTTATTAGCTGTTGCTTCCTTAGAGTTTTCCACCTTCAGTGCCCTTTGCAAATACGAATTCATCGATCCTGAAACACCTCATGTGGCAAATTAAGTGATTTCATGACACAATTTGGGTTTGCGTTCTACATTGCTAGTCAATTTAGTTCAGTGACTGGATTAGAGAAGAACATCCCATCAATTGATGGGGCAGACCAGTGAAAGATGTAAGTGTGCCATGAGAAATGTGGTCTGTGGCTGCTCTTCTGCAGCAGAAGGGTTAAGCTTCTTGGCTTGCATGCTTGGGTAGACCAAGTGTATCCAAATCTATTTAAGTGGAGTAGCTTGGGTCTACCTGAGGATGGAAATCCAGGATTGTTTCAATGATGGGATGGAACAGAGATTTAATCTATCATCTTCCGTGCTTTGAGAAAAAACAGTGCGGAAAGTCTACAGTGACAGTTGACATCAGTGTTTTTCCTTTTATAGTGGATGTTTTAAGTCTTTCCTCTGATGAAACAAAAGCCTTGTCCTCAGGTAAGCAATCCAAAGCAGGACTTTGGAGAAGAGATTTCTCTATGACAGAGGGTTTTGTTCTTCCAGCATGCACTAGGTAGAACTTGTGAAGGTTGTAGCCCAGCTGAAGCACCAGTGAACTGTTTGTTTTGAGGTGTGAGAAGGACGCTTGCTGAAACCCAGACAGTGTGTCTGACCCGTCTCTCCCAGTGACAGAGGTGCTGAGGGACTGCCAGGGAAAGCCACAGCGGAGACAGGTCATACCAGAGCAACTTACAGCGATCTGTTGTTTTCTCTAATGGCCCCACACCACTTTTTTAACTGGGCAAACCACTTCATCTTCCAGTCTCTGCTAGTCCTGGAGTGGAGAAAACGGGGTTTTGTATCTCAGTCCCATTCCCAGCTCTGGTTTCTGTTGCAATGGGCTGCGCATGATGGGCTCAGCAGAGGAGCATCACAGACGTACATCTATATAAGCTCTACCCCGTGACTGACAGCTGTACTGACGGTGGCAGCGATGACATTCAGGCAGGTTTCTCATTGCTGGGAAGCATCAGGAGATTGCTACTTCTTCTCCAGTAGAGGCTGGCAGAAAATACCGCTGCATATACTGAATGCGATCAGCTGATGGAGCCTGTTAAAGACTGAATTGAGATGAAAAGCTGTAATGCAGATGTGTCACATCACGGTTGCGTTGACACTCTATTCCTTTGTATGATACGGCAGATCCACAGCAATTATTTTTAAATGCAGTCTCTATTACTGCAAAGCGGTAACTTGAAATATTTACTATTTTATTTGCTTCACGCCAAGTGAGATTTCACTCAATTTGTCATTAAAACCACTGTCCTCTTCTGAGGAAAGAGAGTATATTTACATAAACTGCTCTCCAGTAATTCTGTGCTCTACAGGAGTAGGGGCTGGCAGAATTTCCCAATCTCATCAAGCTTTGTCCACAAAAATCTGTGCTGATAAGCCCGTGGGACCCAAGGCAGATGTAAGGGAAAGGAGAACAGATCTGTTCATTGCACTCAGCGGGCTGTAGAAAGGCCAAAGGGATCAAACTCCCATTCCTTTGTCACTCCTGTACATGCAACGTGGATCATCTTTGACCAAAGAAAAACCCTAAAACCAACAAAAAAACCCCTCTTCGGTTTTGCAAAGTTGTACAGTATTTTTGATGTACTGGGAGAACACAATTTAGAAATGAAGAGCCGCCAACTGAGATGAGTCTGCTGGATCCCCTCGACAGCCCCCACTGCACAGAGTTACGATTTCCCTTTCACAGAAATCTCAGACCGGCTGAATTGGCAACGCTGCTCAGAAATCATGAGGGATGGCTCTGCCAGGTAATGAAAATTTTGAGTATTTTTCCATAGAATGGTAGTGCTGTGGGACCTGATGAGATGCATCTGTGAGTCTTGAGGGTGGGAACTGGCAGATGAAGTTGCTAAGCCACTGTCCATCATATTTCAGAAGTTATGGCAGTCTGGTGAAGTTCCCACTGACTGGCAAAGGGGAAACATAACCCCCATTTTTAAAAAGGGAAAAAAGGATGATCTGGGGAACTACAAGCCAGTCAGTCTCACCTCTGTGCCCAGCAAGATCATGGAGCAGATCCTCCTGGAAACTATGTTAAGGCACATGGAAAATAAGGAGGTGATTGGTGACAGCCAACATGGCTTCACTAAGGGCAAATCGTGCCTGACAAATTTGGTGGCCTTATACGACGGGGTTACAGCATTGGTGGATAGAGGAAGAGCAGCTGACACCATCTACCTGGACTTGGGCAAAGCATTTGACGCTGTCCTGCACGACTTCCTTGTCTCTAAATTAACGGATGGACCACTCAGTGGATAAGGAATTGGCTGGATGGTCGCACTCAAACATTTGCGGTTAATGGCTCAATGTCCAAGTGGAGACCAGTGACGAGTGGCGTTCCTCAGGGGTCAGTATTGGGACCAGCGCTGTTTAACATCTTTGTCGGCGACATGGACAGTGGGATGGAGTGCACCCTCAGCAAGTTTGCCAACGACACCAAGCTGTGTGGTGCCATCAACATGCTGGAGGGAAGAGATGCCATCCAGAGGGACCTTGACAGGCTTGAGAGGTGGGCCCGTGCGAACCTCATGAAGTTCAACGAGGCCAGGTGCAAGGTCCTGCACATGGGTTGGGGCAATCCCAAGCACAAATAGAGGCTGGGCAGAGAATGGATTGAGAGCAGCCCTGAGGAGAAGGACTTGGGGGTGTTGGTTGATGAGAAGCTCAACATGACCCAGCAATGTGCGCTTGCAGCCCAGAAGGCCAACTGTATCCTGGGCTGCATCCAAAGGAGCGTGGCCAGCAGGTCGAGGGAGGTGAGTCTCCCTCTACTGTGCTCTTGTGAGACCCCACCTGGAGTCCTGCATCCAGCTGTGGGGCCCCCAACACAAGAAGGACATGGACCTGTTGGAGCAAGTCCAGAGGAGGGCCATGAAGATGATAGGAGGGCTGGAGCACCTCTCCTGTGAAGACAGGCTGAGAGAGTTGGGGTTGTTCAGCCTGGAGAAGGGAAGGCTTTGGGGAGACCTTCTAGCAGCCTTCCAGTACCTAAAGGGGGCCTCCAGGAAAGCTGCAGAGGGACTTTGACAAGGGCATGTAGTGCTCGGACAAGGGGTGATGGCTTGAAACTGAAGGAGGGTAGATTTAGATGAGATAGAAGGAAGAAATTCTTGACCATGGAGTGGTGAGACACTGGCACAGGTTGCCCAGAGAAGCTGTGGATGCCCCATCCCTGGAAGTGTTCAGGGCCAGGCAGGACGGGGCTTTGAGCAACCTGGTCTAGTGGAAGGTGTCCCTGGCCATGGCAGGGGGGTTGGAACTACGTGATCTTTAAGGTCCCTTCCAACCCAAAACGTTCTATGATTCTATGATTTTACTCTTCATCATCTTATTTCCGTCATCATGACAGACAGGAAAGTACAACTCGAAAAACCAGAAAGCTGCCTGTCTCACCTAATCACACGAACCTGGGAAGTGGGTGTTAGGGGGGGAAAAAAAAAGCCAAATGCTGTGAAATTTGAAATGAAAAGGGGAGTGCTGCAGCCTGGAGTGCAGGGGATGCAGCACTGGCTGTAGGACCAGCTCCCTCCCAGGTCTCAGCCGTGGTTTGTGGGACTTACTTGAAACTTGTTTGTCCTGTCATTGTCTTACAGAGAAAAATGTGTTCATTTCTCAAGGCTGTAGGAGTGCAAAATACACACATGCACCCACGCCAGCATTAAGACCCCCCTATTTAGTCACTAGTCCTCTTCTCCCTTAAGCTTCTGCTAGTCAAGGCGTGAGCCTCTTTTTAACCTGGGAAACAGTCCGGCTTTATTTCACGGTGCAACGGGTCCGTGGGTGCAACTGTTCGGGTGCTGCCGCCAGGACTGTGTCAAAACCTAATTTAAACAGAAAAGAAAAACCAGTTACATGTTTGGGACAACCCGCGCTGCCGATGCAGGGGCCGGTGGGTGCCGGCCGCGGGCAGGGCCAGCGCCGGGGCTTTGGGAAAGAAATCTTCCTGTCGAGATGCCGTCGGTGCCTGGAGCTGCTGCTCGGTGCAGTCAAGCATGTTCTGCGTTTTGCGTTTTGTTTAATATTAGACACTTTGTCTGGCCTGTGCTGCTGCTTGCTTTGTTTCTAGTAATTATCTCTGATTTTCTTTTGCTTCCTTATCAGCTTCGCTTACTCTTTTCTGTAAAACTTTGGATCAGCTTTCTACAGCAAAAAAAAAAAAAAAAAGGAGCTTTTTTTCTCCCTTGCTGACACTGAAACAATGAATATGGATCAGAATTTTCATTTCCTTTTTTTACCACATCCATTTGCGTGACAGAACAAGCTTGCCAGCCTAGTTTTACTTTGATAAACCTAATAAGGAAAAAGCACTTTCCACCTCCGTATTATTTTATGCCTTGTTTGTGACTTCAGCATCCCTTATACAGGTTTAAAGACAATTTATTCTTTATTGCCCTTGAGTCATTTTGGGAAAGCACTTGTGTTTTTCCCGACATAAAAATGTCCCCCTATAACATGATGAATATTAAACAGGCGCTTGAATGAACGGGAAACAGCGCGCCCTGACCTGACAGCTCCATTTATTGCAGCGCGGCCGAGAGAGAACTGAAATGTCAGCGTTGTCCGGCTGTGGATGCGGGGCCCTGCTCCCGAATTACTTCATCAAATGACCAATTTCGCGAATGGACCTAGACACTGGTGTGAAACCTCTTCTGCGGAGGGTATGTCCTGCTTTCCTGAGGAGTTCATTCACTGCCCAGCTGAAAGCAGACCTTGGCTGCAAAAATACGGAGCTGGTTTCTGCTCCTCCGCTGTGCCTGAGTGGAGCGGTACTGGCCCAGGTGGCTCTTCCAGCAGGCGTAAGGTGAAAAATCTGGGTTAATTTGTGAGGGTGATGTGTTGCTCTTGGTGAGACTGATAGTTTTGCTGTTTCGATATGACCAGGGAACAGAGGTCAGACACTCGCTGTGCCGGCAGCTCCCCAAATCACTCACCTTCTCCACACGAGTTGGGCAAGGGCTGAGCATCAGCAGAGAGAACAGCTCTGGAGCACAAAATCATAGAATCATAGAATCATAGAATTGTTCTGGTTGGAAGAGACCTCCAAGATCATCGGCTCCAACCATTAACCTATCACTACCAAGTCCCCCACTAAATCATATCCCCAAGCGCCACATCTAAATGTCTTTTGAATACCTCCAGGGATGGTGACTCCACCACCTCCCTGGGCAGCCTGTTCCAGTGCCCGACAACCCTTTTGGTGAAGAAATTTTTATGAATGTCCAATCTAAACCTCCCCTGGCGCAACTTGGGGCCATTTCCTCTTGTTCTGTCATCTGTTACTAGGGAGAAGAGTCAGACCCCCATCTTGCTACAACCTCCTTTCAGGTAGTTGTAGAGAGCAATAAGGTCTCCCCTCAGCCTCCTTTTCTCCAGACTAAACATCCCCAGTTCCCTCAGCTGCTCCTCATAGGACGTGAGATCCAGAAGCCGAGGCACCGCGATGTTGGTGCCCACCGGCCCTTACCAGGGAAGGGGGGAATCTGCCGACGGGCAGAGGAGGAGTCGGTGGGTTCCTTGCAGAGCTGTGCTGGATGCCGCAGCCCCTTTCTGTGGCGATCCGTGCGAGGGTGGGCTGCGAGCGCTGGTGGGAGGTGAGCGGTGGTGAGACGGCTGCAGGCAGAGCTGGAGCTGGTCGCCCGCGGGCTCTCCCCTTTGCAGGAGAGCTCAGCTGTCAAGTCGCATGCGTCCCCCTGTGAATTGCCCCTTCCAGAGAGCACAGAGGCTGGCTGGGATTTTTTCTCCTACTACCAAGACAACAAGCTGGCACCGTCTCACTGTAAAGGAGAATTAGGGGGAGGTGAAATGAATTCTTTTCTCATTCCAATACTCGGAGGACAGTTCTGGAAGTGTTTCCTTCCCTAACCTGTAATGCGTTCCATCACTCTTCTCGCCTAGAGCTGTCACTGAGCCGTGGGCTTTCCCATTCCTTGTGGGTAAGTTCAGCTGCTCTCCGTGTGGAGGGTGAAGCAGAGAACCCCACCTTGCACCCAAGGCAGCGCTTCATATTAGTGCTGACGGGAGCACCGGCATTCATGTTCACAAGGTCTCCCAACAACTTACATTTTTTTTTTCCCTCCCAAATATGTGACATTTTTAACATTTAAAAGAACAGTTTTGCCTTCAAGATCAAAATGGAGCAAAATAAATTCATCTGGATGCTCAGCAGCACAGCATGGACTGAAAACAAGGTGCTAATCCATAGCTGTGGTGCAGAAGTGCTGGTGCCGGTGCAGCGAAGGTATCGGCGTTCCTTATTCCCGGCCGTCTCACGGCTGGCCGTGTCTGCCCAGTCTCTGCAGGGCCCGAGCCGGGAGCTGTGCACTAAAGCACTGATGCTTTTTGTACGAGCACTGCTGGCGCAGCGTCAGCCCCGAGCGTGCGTGAGCGGCCGGCACAGCCCCGGTTGCACACACTGCTGTGCACAGGCTGAGCTCATGTGCGGGTCTTCACTGGCAGGTTTCTTTAATTCCTTTTTTCCTGCAACGCTTTGCTAGTCAATAATTCCAGTGTGGATATTTCACATGTGTAGCTGTGAGCATATTTTTAAGTGTTTGCAGGATCAGAAGGGACATGCAACTTGGGTTTTAGCTGTTTGCTCCCTCTGTTAGCTCATGGATGGATTTTTGCTGCTCACCTCCCAGACGTACTATCTCGCTCCGGTTGCTCTCCCTCCCCTGGGTTACGCTTTTTCCAAAGCCAGGTGTAGGTCCCGTCCAAGAGACGCTACAAGTCATTTAATGCCTAAAGATGGTGGTGTCGTTTCAAGGGAGCGGCAGAAGTCTGTAGTGGCCTTTCTGTGCTGCAGCTGGTAATGAAGGTGATGGGGTGGTTTGTGTAGCGTGGTGCAGACTGGATTTAGTACTCTTTCTCTGTCGGTATTTCTCCAACCGGTATATTGCATGAATTCGTATTGCATTTGCTTCTGTTCCATTTGGGACCTGATGCAAAGATGGCTGTGCTAATAGGGTGCGATACGAGTGCTCTTCCTGAGTCAAACATGCTCACATCATGACAACCGCTTTTCCATGGGGGAAGTATTTATTTCTAGGGAATGGAAAAATGACTATATCTGCACTACCTACAAATACAAGGGGGACAACCAGATTAATTATGGCTTGCTTTAGCAAAAATGGCCGTGTAACGATGCAGAACAAATAGCATAAATCTGCTCGAGATTATTTTAAGTAACACGTTTTCTCAATTGAAATAAAAAACTGTCCCATGCCTCTATCATGTAGGGAAGCTCCCTGGCCACCCACAGTAGCAAATGTGACTGCCCCAACCACATCGTCTGGGTCTGCTCTGAGACCACCTCGTGCTCTTCACTGACCACCGCCTCACTTGCCCGGCAGTTCTGCATTTCATTTCACGGAGATGAAAGAATTGGCAGTATTCTTGCTGTTCTGCATCAGTAAATAATTAAACTCTATAAAAGTATTAAGCAGTAATAGATCTGATAGAGCTAATGTATTAAGATCTAGAAGAATGTTAGCCAAAATAGTGTATATTTAGTATTAAAAATACATACTACAATAAACCCAGTGTGAATGCAGCAAAGCAAATGAAGATTCATGGTGATTCCCTGCACCAGTCAGGACTACAAAAAAAAGGTCAGGAAACATTCACACTCGATAGAGACACATCCCATTCCAATTTGTCAAGTCTGTTAAAGGTGATGTTGAAGTTCGGAGCAGCTTGGCTTTGCCTTGAGGCCAGGCTGGACTTCACGCAGTGCCTGTGCGCCTGAGCTTGTTTGCGTGCCCTGATGAATGGCTTGATTTTTTTAAAAAAATTGGCTTCCCAGATCTTCCCGAAACCCTTGAAGAAGTTGAGCCCTGGCACCACGGCGTGTCTCGTGACGTGGCCACAGCACATCACTTCTCAGGGTGAAAATCGCTGCTGGGAGGGGTGGGTGAGAGCTGCTCCCGGGGCTCGCGCGCGCAGACGGGATCGCAGAGCAGGCGGTGGAGACGGGGACTGATGCGGGGTCGCCCCCGGCAGCTGTGGAGAAGCCCCTGTCCCTTGAGGAGGTGTATTTAGAGCAGAAAAAAGGGGTACCCTCAGGAGCAGGCAGCCAAGTCAGCCCTGCTATCATAACTGTCACTAGAAAGACGGCAGAGCTCAGCGTCTGCATCACTTTTGGTGCTCTTGGTTATTAACACCTTTTTCAAGCTGCTCTTTCTTTCTAAAGCCTCAGGCTTAACACGTGGCAAGACCAGCCACAGCTGCTGCTGGTGGGTGCTGGTTGCCTTGTCCTGGCACCGTTGCAAAGACGGGATCTGCCCTCTCAACTTGAGACGTGTTTCCCCTCTGGGCTCTCACTTTGGGGTGCATATGAAGGCATGGCAAAGCCCAAAATGCAGCATGAGTTGCATTCAAGTCTGCATAGCTTATCACAAAACTAAAGGACGGTAGTAAAACAGCTCCCTCCTCTTATTTCCCCACCTGTAAGCGCTTGTAGAGGTGTTTTGTAACCTTGCTGTGATGGCAATAAGCCTTTATCTGAAGAAATTGATCCTGAGATACTGGAGTTTGTACCTTGTTTGCTGCCGCCTTGCCTGCTGTTTCTGTCCTGGCTCTGAGCAGGTACAAATAATGAATTAACTGCTGGATAAGCCCCGTGCTCCCCGGAGCAATTATTCTGGCTTCTGCCATAGCAGACTCAATTTGTCCTGCAATAAGTACAATTTTCTGAGAAGTTAGTTCTGGTGCAGGCACTAATCATCCACATGTGTGTGGCGTGGGTATTTTTTGGGGGGAGCCAGCTGTGAGTCAAACTGTCAGATTGGCACGTGAAAGAGCACGTCTTTGGAGAGCCGCAGTCCTTTCGGGGATGCAAATATGCTCCCGGCTGTGTGTGGCATTAAGTCAATTAGCGGAGAGAGGAACGGTATAAAATATGCAATGAACTTGAGCACTTGGGTAGTGTGTCAGCAACCTTTGCTTCCTCATCTCGGGAAGATCAGCACTAATGATTTAACACGCATTTAAAACTCAAACATGTAAAATTTGTTTGCAAAAGGTGCTGCAGGCTAGAAATGGAGGTGCTGGTTAGGAAGGTTATTTTGTACATCTGCTAATTAATTCTGGGCAAGAAGTGTCGTTAGACAGTAAGAAAGACAACCATGCCAAACGGCGTATTTGAGCACCAGCCGGCATGCAGCGGGCAGGCACCTGTAAGCCTCACACACACCTACCCGCTCATTGAAAGAGCGAATTATGGAGGTGATGGTGAGACCCCAGTCTGGAGATGCTGACCTGCTCAAGGCTTTTCTCCCTGTATTTTAGCTTCAAGGTGCTCAAACACAGTGTGAAACAGAGCAGGGTGAGACTCAAGATCCTTATTTTGCTGTTCATCGGCAGCAGGACCAGGATTAAGTACATTAACGAGTAGGCTTTGCCCATTTCCCTGTTGCAAAGAAATGAGTGGGATGAATTTCCAAGTCCTAATATTTGGAAGTAGCCCAAGAGGACAGTGAGGATGTGGTGGCAGGGGAGAGCCCCAGGGGTCTGCAGAGCAGCTGGGAAGGGCTTGGAGGGTCTTGCAAGTAATTCCAAGCAATCTTCCAAGACAGAAAGTAATGCAATATGCCAGAGGGCTTTAAGGACACATGTAAAGGAAATGGTGACCCCACCTCGGTGTCCTGGTGAGCTGCGGCTGGTTGCTTTTGCTACTGGGCCATACCTGGAGTAATGGCAGGGCGTGCGCTGTGTGCCTCTTCTGTTCCTGCTTGCTCTCCCACCTCGTCACGTTGATCAGCTGAACCTGGCCATGTCCCCTCCTTGCGAGCCGGGGCAGCCCCCTCCTCTCCCGAGGCTGACTGCAGGGACCCCTCCCTACCTACGGCACCAGCAGCTCTCCCCAAAACCTTTTTCTGCCTTCCCAGCCTGGCTTTGTTCCCTGCACTTCTCACCCCTGATGCCTCCGTCCAACGCTAACAGTCCCTGCTCACTCCTGGCTGGTTTGGGCAGGTCTTCTGCTAGACTTTTTTCCCCGGTGTGTTGTTAGCATGAGCAGTGTCAAAGGGAAAGGCATGGAAACCTCAACCCAGCTGGTCTTCAGAGCATTCAAATTGCGCAACACTGGTGGGACCTGTGGTCCTTCTCGGCATGTCCATCAGTTGGGGCCATGGGCCTGGCTGGGGTGCAGGGCAGCCAGGGATGGGTGCTAAGAGACATTTGGCCATCGGTCTGTGGTAGAGCTGCCTCAAGTGTCCATGAAACATCACCTGTGCATCGGAAACAAAATGTGCCCTGACTGGTAATGGCCTTCTAGGGGAAAAGAGGAGATGATAGCTCTTTTGTATCTGCCCTCAGAGATGCGGGGTTGTTGAGTGCACAGCAGTGGGAAGAGCTTCTCAGGGACTCCTCCAGTGATGGGGATCCGCAGCAGGTATAATAGTCCCCCCCACAGGTAAAATAATCCTACCGTTTTCCTGCCCTGGACTTGGCAAGAAACGTTGCAAATTGCCTTTGTGCTGGGTCTAGTGAGGCTTGTGAGTGTTTCTGCACCAGCTTCCTCGTTGTAACCAAGGTTTCCTTCTTTGCATAAGATTTTGCCTGGTGTGTTAAAACAAACGATCTCTAAACAACAGTAACTAATTGCATAATTGGTGTTAATGACCTGTGAAACCTCTGCTGCATCTCCAGAACACTACCAGTGCCTCGGGTGCACCTACCCTGTATAAAAATCTCTTTCCCAGTGTCACACCCTTGTCCGGAATGCGGAGTCCACCGCTGAGAGGCATTGGCAGGGAGATTTTATGGTCTTGTGCCCAATCTTGAAGCAGATGCAGACCCACAGACAGTGTTATATCCTGTTTACTCATTTTGAATATATTATTAAGTGTTTATTGGTACCAAAAGAGCATAATTAAATAGCATGCCAACTGCAGATGAACACTGTATTGATGATGGCTGGTGGCACAGGAGATGAGGGAATTTTATTAACATTGTCATTTCCAATCCCCAGCACCGTAAAGGACTTGGACGTTTTCTATTACAGTCGCAGATCTACCTTAACATCACTAAAGCAATCAGAGTGTGGGAAATTAAGTATAAACTGAAAAATAATTAAAGGCCTGGTGACATCTTGATAACACTGAATAATTAAAGTGTTGGTAACAAAT
This sequence comes from Phoenicopterus ruber ruber, assembly GCA_009819775.1. NCBI lineage: Eukaryota > Metazoa > Chordata > Aves > Phoenicopteriformes > Phoenicopteridae > Phoenicopterus > Phoenicopterus ruber. The sequence goes on from CM020220.1 coordinate 37,029,195, forward strand.
CCTGAATTTTAATTTTCTCGCTATCGCTGATACTAGTAATTGAGATCAAAAGCATCTTCACTGCTTTAGGAAAGCTCACTCACATATGAATTATTTAAGGAGGGGAAGGAAAAAAGATGAAAACCATAGCTCTGGGTTAGGTCTGCTAACAGCTCGGGAATCACGTTAAATCCTGCAGACGGGAAGGTGCCAGAGCTGACCGAGCCGCTTCCCTCCAGCACTCTGTGAAGAGCGTTAAACTGCAGGAGGTACCTTCAGGAACCCCGCGGTGTTATTCACATTTAGGATACGCTCCTTATGCAGTATGTGAGTGGAAGTGATCAGGGGCATTCGTTTTAAAGCACATGGCCACTACGTGGGGGCAAACACGCGATCTGCAGCGTGGACGTGGGCTGTACAAAGATGAGCCCAATGGCGTGAGCAAGAAGAGATGGCCAAGTTACACTGGAGCTGCTTCGTTTGCTTTTCTTCCCTGGGATTCTTGAAGCAGTTGTGGTCTTGATGCGTTGAGTTTGCTGAGATGTTTGGTGCTGGTGCTTTCATGACTCCTCGTGCCTGCCTGGAGCTGTGGGTCCCCTCCTGGCTCAGCGGTCGGACCCTTTCTGGGGTAAGTAGTTAAATTTGGCTGGGGGGGAAGGAAATGAGGTTTTGCTGTCACATGGGAGAGCAAGGACAGGGGAGGCAGCCAGGGCCATCAAGGCCTGTCATCACCTCGGTGGCCTTAAAGGACTTACATACCATCATAATTACAGTTGCTGTAATGATGACTTAAATAGCATCGTGGTCTGAAAAGATATTGAATACCCTAGTGTTGCCCAGAGTTCACGCTGCATGTTTTTACCCAGGCAGGTAGCTGGCTCTACCCTGAAGGGGCTGCGGGGGCTGATCCTGCACCCCTCTGTGGGCCAGGGCCCCCCCGTGGCGGTGGCACGGGGGCTGCGGGGGCGGCTCTGCTCTGCGACGCATTGCGGGGTGTTGGCCCCAGCTGGATCCGGCCGGGGTGCGGGACTCGGTGAGGAGCCCACCAGAAATTGTTCATCGGGGAAATGGCAGGGGTGCAAAGAGCTCCTAGAATATCCTTTTCGTTTTGTATACATTCAGATAAAATAAACCAACTGTTGAGGTGTTACAGTGGCACAGAGCTTACAAACTGGAAACCTTCCAGCATTTCGTGAGGTGGCAGAAGGTTGCCTGTGCTTGCTCTTTGTGGTAAAGTCATCTCATTTTTTTGCCTTGACTACCCTGTATATCTAGCCACATGCACATATAAAATTTTAAAATTAATATTTGCTCCCTATGCTGAAACTAGTCATTACTGTACATTTTTTCGTCTAATAAAACCATATGATAATAATATTTTGACATCATTTCAAAGCCACGTTTAAATAATATTCTTGGAGGCTACAAGCTGTATCACGCCTCCAAAGAGCTGAAGAGCCGAGCATCTCCTTCGCTGTCCTTTTCCCGTTGGCGGTGCGTGATTCGAAGGCAGCGCAAAGAGACGTGTGATGCCTTTCCATGGCAGCGCTTCTTCGCCTGCGCGCGTATCGTGTCATTGCATTCATCTGCGTGTGTTTATCGATCAGCTTTATTGAACTGAATTTGACAGCGAGCACAGCGTTGCTGCCTCATACGAGAGTGGGCGCAGCTTAACATGGGGTGAAGAGCATTTTGGCTCTGGTTGCACGTTTAGGGCTGGGAGTACCGTATCTCCTACGTTATCTCATCCACTTCTGATCCCTTGTCGATGATCTTAATATCCTTTGTATCCCACTTGACCTCTCAAATGGAAATTCTTTGAATCGGGTATTGGCTTTGCTATTCAGTCTTCACTCGGGATTCCAGCAAAAAATCAAACTGTAAATGACGAACAGAGGCAGAAGGCATTTCTGTAGGACTGGGACACCAGGGGATGCTTGGGGAGAGACTTCACACCCGATACCCAGCTGCCTTCCCAAAGACTAGGAGATTCTGGGGTGAAATAGAGCACAAATACCTTGCAAAGCACAGACTCTGCTCCGAGGGACTGATAATCTCAGGGAGCAAAATTAAGAGCTGTTGGGAGGGAAAGAGAACAAGAAAAAAGACTTTGCTGAGGTCTTGCAGTAGACCAGCAGCTTCTCTATTGCACGGCATCCCATCTTCTCCAGCAAACCTATGCCCACATTTAATGAGCTTGTTGAATATTCCTGTAATTAAATCAGCGTCTCCTAAGAGCTGCTGCTGGAGCAGATGGGACGGGGGATGCGTGGCTGAGCAAGGGTGCAGGAGGTGCCCAAGGCCATGGCCACATCGGGGCGAGGACGTGCCAGCGCCAAGCACGTTGCAGCCAGTGTCACGGCCCCGTGGCAGGGCAGGACCTTGCAGGCACTCCCTGCTGCATTTCGGGGATACCTACAGATGCCAGGGGGAGCTTGGCCCCAGGAGGAGCAGCAGCAATTGGGGGACACACACACACACATCTTGCACATCATCTGCTTTGGGTGAGCGGCTCTCGCCACGGCGCAAAGCCAAGGGCAGGATGAAGGTGTATTTTCCAGGCAAGAGTTTTCACCGGGTTTGGCTCTGCTGCCTCTGTAAGAGCCGAGCAGCACAACAGCAGATTGCAAAGGGACTCAGGGCCCTGTAACTCTATCAGTTTTGATCAATTTTTCAGTCGAGTTAGTAATACACCAGAGAGTGTGTCAACGTGCTTTATGGAGGTCTGCAAGCGCCTACCATGGCTAATCCATAAAGCTCAAATGGTTTCCTGGAAAACAGACATTTTGTTGTCACCATGAGGAGACTACTAAGCAGTTGGGAGAAAAAAACATAGAAGAAAAATAGACAGAGTCTGCAGTGCCTGCCCAAGCTGCTGGGAACACCGCGGGCAGGGACCGTGGGCAGCACCTGGAGGACAGGCTCAAGGCAGCTGCCTGCAGTGGCCGATGGCCAGAGGGAGCAGGGAAACGGCCGCCGCTGCCAACCCAGTGCCCCTTCAGCCCTCGCCCCTGCAACCTTCCACCTTCTCGCCCGGGAAAAGCAATGGCACTTCCGTTTATTTTTAATGAAACATAACAATCAATTTTTAGCAATTCATGGAGATGCAATTTAAAACGCAAAACAGTCCCGCTGCCTCTGCTCCTCCATCCTTAAAACATGGATTGCTGTGAACTGATAGCAGTAGCTCCGTGCTTGAAGCATATTGAGTAGGAAAGACATTTCATCACTTAAATATTTGAATGGGTCTCCCAGTTTGCTGAATTTATCATTATGATATAAGATTATCTTGGTTTCAGGATTTTTACCAAAGCCTTTTTTCTCACACTCTCCAAGACACCCTGACTCCCTCTCCTCTCTCCTCACCAGCCACTGAAAAGTTTCATGAAATTGCTTTTAAATTAACCAATTTTTGGACTTCTTTCAAAGCATCTTCCGTGTTTTGCACCCTGGAGTGCATTTTGGGTACCTCACCATATCCCAAAAGCTGGACTTTTACTGTTAACAATTTGCTAGGAGATTTTTTTTTCACATTCACCTGACTCCAGGAGCTGGGAATTAATAAGAACAAAAAATACGCTGGCACTTAAGATAAAAACAGTAAGAGTGGGGGCTCACTGCAGAAGCCCAAGGTGAACGGAGGTCAGAGCTGAAGATTAGTGTATCGCTGGAGCCCTCCTCACTCCTTACCCCCCATAGCGTTGCTTGTGCGTTGCATGGATTCCGGCAGCCCATATGTGCTCATGCTATACATCTATGGAGTGCTTCTGCCCTAGAAAGCAGGGCTGATCCTGCCTATGCCTCTGCCAAACCAATCTTTCTGATTTTGTCTCTCTTATTCACAGGAGAAATACGGATTTCAAAGGAGGAGAGAAAAAAAAATTGCCCAGAGATTTGACTATTGAGCCTGAGGAAAATCTCCTGGCTTTTTTCCACAGTAACCGTTCCAAAGTATGGCCATTTTCAGAGATTACCAGTTTGCTGAATACCTTTTTTTTCCTCTACTGTGTTCAATATAAAGTGCTTTTCCTTTCCACAGCCTATAAAAGAAGATTAATCTGCAAACTGAAAGCCAAGTCCTTCACCCTTCCCTCTGCCGAGCCTTGATGCAGAGAATAATATTCGGCAAGCAGTAATCACATCGTAACCGTAGCCTGAGGCCTGGCTTGTACAGGATGAAAAGCCAGCGAGTGATAAGTTTCCAAATGACCGCTGTCAGCTCCTAAAAAGTAAAAGCAAAGACCACAACAGCCCATGTTTGCGGGAAAGGCCAGCTCAAGCACGACTAAATGGGGACCCAAGTGTAAGAGAAAGCAGAAAAGTGTCCTTGCATCCCCATCTAGCGGCTTTTGGTAAAATAAATCTGTAGTCCCTTTCGTTTGGACACCACTTTCTCCTGTACCTGTTAATGCCTTGCAAGCTGCTAAACGATAGACAAGCACGTTGCTAAAGTTGCATCAGAAATGCTGGGCTGAGTCAGAGCTGCTCGATTGGATGTATTTCTTTGAAGTAGCTGTAAAGGATTGGATTTTTTTATAAATGTTCCTCGGTAAGTTTCCAGCCCTTAAAGTGGTTTTCTTCCTCTGCTCACTTTGTGGCCGGAGCCGCCGCGGCAGCAGGGAGCTGCTGGGCTCCACAGCGACCGGCTGCCACGCTCTGGGGGACCAACGGGCGTGTTTGCTGCCTGGTGTAAACACCGGGGTTTGAGAGATGGCAGAACTTCCTGCAAGTGGAAAGGAAACATTAACCCAACTTCCGAAGCAATGTTAATTTAGCTAAGGGTATTCTTTTTAGGAGCAGGATAAACCAGAGAGATTCACAGATCAGCCAAAGCTTCTGTGAAAGGTGAGCATCCCCCGTTGGACTCGTACCCGCTCTCCCACTGTTTGCTCGCTCTGTTTGCCCAGAAAAGGCCGACTCACCATCTTATTTCCATTGATGGCATAAAAAGAGTTTATAACAGTTTTTATACAGATTTTTGCCTGGCAGAGTGGCTTCTCTTGGCGTACTTTGGGTGCTCGGAGTGTTGAGGCCTCTTCCCTTCGGAGGTGGTGCAGTGCCCCACGTCGTGACGGCTGGGCCTTGCTTTAAGAGGAGGTAAGTAAACAGAATTTCAATTCTGATCCCTCATTTCAGGTGCAATCGAAATGTAATCAGTAACATTAATAATTCAATGCTACTTTTGTGTTATCTGTTCTCTGAGCTCTTTATGGCCCTTACGGGAGCTCAGCACCCATGGGCGTCCGGGTCTGGCAGCAGTTTGCATCCCTTTGCAATGTGCTGTGATTCATCCAGACTGCCCAGCTTTAACTCCTGCACCCGCAGACCTGCTTGCTCCCAGTTACAGGCTGGTTGGTGAGCCCCACTGAAGCACAGGAGCGTCAATTTAGCACACCAGCACTGCTGAGAAACCTTAACATAAAGCAAAGGTCCCGCGGCACCAGCCTCCCCTGGATGGGGTTGGACTAGATGATCTCCAGAGGTCCCTTCCAACCCCTGCCATTCTGTGATTCTGTGATGTACCCCCTCCTCAGCCGCCTCAGCCCGTATCACAGCCTTGTTGCTTACCAAAAACTCCTGTCCCCCTTAGCCTGTCCTCCTGAACCAGAGAAACTTCTCAGGGACCAGTCCTCACCTCCTGACTAGTCGCACTGCTGATTTTGAGCTAGGGACAAAACCTCTTTCGCTGGCAATCCTCCCCATTTCGGTACAACGGTGTTCGCAGACGCCCTGGTTTTGGAGCACTGTACCTGTCGGGTGTGCGTGATCCCGCCAACGCTGCGCTCCCAGCACACGCTGCTGGCAGCAGCACGGGTACAGCCGGGGAAATTTAAATTCTGAGCGTGTTTTCCCAGCTGGAGACCTGTGAGCTCTTGAGGGGTAAAAGGCGCACTTTGCTGTACCTGTCTTTGCTCTCAGAGACTTTTTCTTTTCGAACGCTGCATGGTCTGTAGAGCAAAAGCTGGTCTTCACCTTGAATCCAAGAGCCTTTTCCGAAGGCGGTCACGTTGGGCTCTCCCTCTGCCCTTGCCTTAGCTCTGTAATTACGACTACATGAGATATGGCCTCTAGTCAAATAGTTTGAAAAGGGTGGTTTGAAAAGGTCTGGAAGAACTGCACCGGCAGCCAGGCTCTAATGAAAAGGCAGGAAGGGCTGTGTTAAAAAAAAAAATAATTGATCTCCAGACCTAGATGCTTCAATTTTTGGGGAGATATTGAATCAAAACGCCCCTGGAGCAGCCAGGTCCAGCTGTTGCCCCCAGGGAGGGATGGGTTCTGCTTCTCCAATGTTATCTTTTTCAGTACTTATCAGAAGTCATAATCTTTTTCCTATAGGAAAAAAAAATTGTATCCACATATAAAACCAAATACTGTTGCTTAAACTCCAAGACCTACTGCTGCTCAGGAGCTGTTAAATATTTAATAGGATTAATGTAGACCAAAATTTCTTCCTTTAAAGAGAAATCTTGTCTTTAATGATCAGGAAAATGGGTGCTACAAAATTGCTGGTTATCTTCCTCTCTACCAGAACTTGCCTAATGCAGAAGAATAACATGTTTGCACCAAGTATTTCACTTTGGAGAGTACAGAAACTGTTGGTTACACCTTAGATTTGTCTAGGAAACTGAAAATATCTAATTGATGAAAACACTTTCATTAAAAAAGGAAACACGGCTGCAGAAGAAAAGAGCTCTGCTCACAAGAAAATCAAAGTTACATTACATGGACCTTAATCAGTTGTTCTAGGTGGAGCTGAGAGGGTTTCAAAAAATGAACTAGTAATGCCATGAGGAACTCTGCAAAAATGTCAAGGACCTTCCTGATATTCATCAGCCTAAAAGCCGATCACTATTTAAAAGATAAATTCATTGAAATTTAATTTCCAAATACCCGGCCTTTCCTGCCTGGAGGTGGAGGTCCACGGCTTGACTCGGTGGGCTGATGGAACCGGGCATTGAGGGGGCTCAGTGCCGTGGGCGATACCGGCCCCGGGCAGGCTCGCCCCTGGGGAAAGCGAATGACCTGTTTCTGCAGGATCAGCCCCAAACCGACCGCTGCAGCCTGTGGGGGAAAAACACTGCTGCCTCTTTTCCTCGCGCTGCAGCCCGGCTCTAGCTTTAGCCAGCATCTCACCTCGGAGATCAAAAAACCCCCAGTTTGCACGAAAAGCACGGTTTAGAGTGGATTTAGTCACGAGCCTGCCGGAACAACCGAGGGCACAGCGTGCGGAGGGTACATCCCCCAAAGCCGCCCGTCCGCCAACTCCTGCCGGCGCGGGCAGCTGCCCACAACGTGCTGTTGTTTCCAGCGCCGGGGGAACAAAGGCTGTTGTTGTAGGCTAATACTGGCTCAGTTGTGGCATGTGCCTACGTGCGCTGTCGGAGCCGGGAAGGGGGGGACGGGGGGGGTGGGGAAGGGTGTCAGCACCCAGTGGGTGTACAAGGTTTCCAAGGGCTGCGCAGCTCCTGGATGCTGGAGGTTTCTCTACCGCTCCTGTTGCTCCGGGGAGGTACGGCTGTCTGCTGGGACCTGCGGGGTGTCCGTCCCCGCCGGCGGCACGGCGGGGTGGAGGGGTGCCTGGGCTGGCTTAGCTTAGCTGCCTGGGGTGGCTCCGCTGGGACGAGGCGGAGGTGGCTGGGGGACACGGGGGAGCTGCGGCTGCAGCATGTGGGGCTTGGCTGAGAAACGCCAGGCGCCGTCTGCCGGCGCACGGCCGGTGTCTGGGGGCTGACATCTCGGGTGGAAATATTTAGGGATTGAGGTGGCTGAGGTAAAATCACTGCCTGGGTGGTCAGACAGTATCAGGAGCCAAATCTGCATTTTAGAGCTAGCAAAGAGGTCCTTGTCTTTCCTCACCTTTGATTTGAATATTTTGGTTAAGAGCAGCAATATGTGGCCATTTTTAGCTTAACATGCTGCTGCCGACATCCCTTGGGGTGGAGATAACTTAAATCCATTTGGAAGCCAAATCTAGTATAAGCCAAGACCGGTCACTTGATGGTGAAGCATCCCCACCTGAGAGCGTGATCCCTGGCCTCGGTGAGCCGTGCAGGGCAGGCGGTGTTTTGGGGGAGGGATGTCAGCAAGGGAGGAGGTTTTATTTGTCATCTGCTAAATCTATTCTGCACGTTGCCTCCAGGGAAAGGGAGTGGAGAGGATCCTAATGCTACGCTTTCCACCACCGGGCCTCACTTGGAAATATAAAGTCTCTAAATATTTTCTTTTTTACATTTGTATTATTCGATTTTAGCCAAAAGGAGCATCAGTCTTGTGGATGTTGGTAGGAGAAAAGGCTGAGTCCAGGTGCAGGGAGCACGCAGGATTTTCTGTACCTCTAGGAGCGACCGCGGCACCTCCAGCCATGCCATCCCGGCCTGGGTGACTGCCAGCCGCCTCTGGCTCGGACAACTCTCCCATGCCAAAATGTTTCCTTGCTGTCTAATCCCTGTGGTTTAGCAAGCAGAGTGGGAGTAGGCTGGGCTCGCTGCCCGCCGCCCCGACTGCCCGTCCCCCCCCGCCCCCGTCACCTTTGCGGGGTAGGGACAGGGGGGTGCCAGGCTGCCCGTGGGGCTGCAGAGCCCACTGGCAGGCACTGCCATTATGCCTCATTTCCCCCTGAATCAGAGACGGAAAAATCACTTGCTCAGGTCTCTGGGCAGCCAGCGAGCCTCTCTTCTCTCTGCAGAAAGCAGGGATCTCCCAGCGCATCCCCAACACGTCTGTCCATCAGGCAGCAGCACGGCAAGGATGCGGGAAAGCGTCTCCTCCTGCCCGGGGCAGCGAGCGCGAGGGAGAGGCAGGGTTCAAAGCAAAGTAAAAAGCAGATGGAAAGAGTCCTCAGGTCTGCCCGGCGCTGGCTGACACCCCTCTGCCACTTCCAGTCAGGTTTTAAAGATTTTGAAGTCTCAATCTGTCCCTTTTTTTTTTTTCCCCTCCCGTGGCAAACAGCGCAGCTCCCGTGCGATGAGGACAGCCCCGCAGACGTCAGGCCTTGCACGTCGCCCGCCCCGGCCCCTCGCTCCTTCCCCGCGGAGCTCGGGTTTCTCCTTCTCACTCCCGTGACGCTGCCTGTCCCGACAGGCGCCGGCCGAGCCGCGGCCACACGCCGGGGTCACCGCCAGCATCGCGGCGGGTTGAGTGGCCGGTGCGGAGCGGGGCGGCAGGCGGACATGCTAACATAGGGGCCAGGCGCCCGGCTAACCCCCAGCCCCGTGCCCAGCCACCGTGCCCTGGCACGGCACCCGCCCCGACCATGGACCCGGCCCCGGAGATGAAGAGGTACGTGGATTTTGGAAAGGAGCGAGGGTGCGTGTTTCCCCACCGTCCGGCTGGGTGGCGGAGCCAGCCCCGCTGTCCCTGGGTCACAGATGGACGTGTGTACGGTGGAAGTAACAGCAGATGTGCCCGTGTCTTGGGAGAGATGGGGGCTAAGCTAGTCTTTGTGAGGAGACCTTTAGCACCTTAGCAGCCTAAGTTTAGGTGTAATGAAATTATGCGTTGTGAAGATGTTCTTGCAATTTGTGTTGCTAGAAATACCTTGAATGTAATTACTTTTTCACCTTAAAGGTGCTGCATCACTTAAAGTGATACTGTGAACTCCTTCTGTGTCCTGCCCCTGCCGTCTGTCGTGCAACCTGCTCAGTTCGTGGAGGGGAGGAGGTTTAACCTTGCTAACGGCAAGCTCTGCCTTAGCCGGGAGCCGTGGCAGGACCAGCTGCCCACGAGCATCCCGCTCCCTGGCAGTCACTGCTTCGGTCCTGCTGTTGGGTAGCAGGGTCCTGGGATGGGCAGCACCAGCCCAAAGTATTGCAGTCAATTTTCAGATCTAGGCTAGATTTTAAGCCAGATTTTAGAGGAAATCCACTTGTTCCTAGCAATAATTAAGCCTGTTTCATCTTCCCAGCAACAAGTGTTAATCAATCTCAGAAACCCTACCTGGGGAGAAATGGCAAAAGTCTCAGTGGAAGGGTCATCTTGGCATCATCCATCCTGGTGAATACTTGTGCCACAGTCTGCCCGGGTCACCTGGCAGGTCTCCTGGGATGACTGGAAACATTTGACCGGTCAGAAATGGAGTTCATGTCCCTGGACCCCGAGAGGTGTTCCTCTCTGCACAGGGGAAGCCACGCTACCCCTCGGCATTTTAGTGGGAGATTTATTCTGAAAACCGTCTTGCTTGGTTCAGCCAGCTGAGAGGACAAACTAGCCCTCTGTTTTGACAGGCAGAGATGAAAGAGGTCAGAGGGTTGAGTGGAAATTGGAGGGACTGGCCTGCAGCCGAGTTGGAGCTTATGGAGGGGACTGAGTTCAGGCTTGTTACTGCTGAACTCCTGTGAGGTCTTTTCTGGGAGCAGGGTGAGGTCAAGGTGGTGGAACCGAGACCTTTGACGTACCTTTTGGGAGCCAGGTATGTGACTTTGGCAGTAAATCCAGATGAAATCAACTGTTCCTGCAGGACTCTGGCAGCGCCCCAGCACCTCTGAGGCTTCTGGTTCACCTTAGTCTTTTCTTGCCTTCGTCAACCAAAGCAATGCACTATTTGCACGTGTGGCCACTCCCTTGCTACCTGCTGGCACAGTCATTACATATTGTATCTCAAAGCCCTACTACAAGACTCCCTTTTTCCTTTTCCACCTCCTGGCTTGTTTCTTACTCACGCAGGAGTTTTCTCCCTGGCAGAGCGGACTCAGGGGCTGCTTACTGCTATTGCTGACTGCTTGTCATGAAGCATTTTCTAATGGCAAAGCTTTGGGAGCAGCAACATGTCTAAACCCAGGTTATACAGGAATATGACCCCTACGTCCTGCTGTGCATCTCAATATTGAAATGTGGTTACTCAGAAGAGGACTATTCCCCTTGCATAGATAGCCTCACCCCGACACTTTGCAGCAGTGAGGTCCTTGCTCCAATTTAATTTCATACCTTCCTTTTGCTAGTGGCACCTCATCCCTATCTTATAGATGAGGCGCGTTGTCAAAGGAAAATGAAGATGTGACTTCATATTGCTGGAAATCTTCACAAAAAAGCCCTAAACTAAGAATGAAAACAAGTGACTGAATGAAAACATTTATGGTCAAATGACCTCTTTGGCTTTTGCCTTTTGAGTCCTGGGCCTTCTACAAGTCACCCAATGTAATATTTGTAGCCAGGAAAAACTGAAGTTAAAAAAAAAAAAAGCGTAGCAAAAAGGTCCCTGAAACATTAGACCAAGCAGATATTTTAGCACGTCAGATGCTGAAGCTCACTATAGACTTCTCCTAATTTCACTGCTATTTCTTCCACTCCATTAATGATTAAAGGTCTCACAGAGTGTGTAGTATCCGTTAGTCTAATGCCTTCCACTGTATTGACTGGTTAACGATTCTTCAGAGGGAGGAAAAGCTTCCACAACGCATCTCGGACAAGCACTGGCGCAGGTGGCCAGTCCGTTGCTGATACCTGTGGGTGATCAGCTAACCAAGAAGTTTTGACTTACTTTATTCTAGTAAAAGAGAACAAACAGTATCGCTTACCAGGCGAGGAAAGTTTATCCCGGAGCATCTTCCTTTTGTTCTGCATTTCCAATGCAGCTTCAAAAAAGCGTACAGGTTCTTCAAATAACTGAAGTGCTATACTTTCCTTGCAGGAATAGGTTCCCCAGCATGAACTTTGAAGCAGAGATTCTGACAGCTCCACACGATAATTCAGGTATTTGGGAGAAATAAAAAGGAGATTAAAGTAAAATGCCCACTCAGCCTGCTATCCCTACAAACATGTTTTAATTCTTTTGGAGTTAGAGAATGTTTAAAAAAAAAGAACCAGGATGCTAAACTGACTGCAATTCAGGTGATTTCAGGTTTATGGTAGGGTACAGCTTAAAGTGTTGAGGATAGATGTTGATATCTTTACCTCCAGTAGGGCTGGCCATAGGGTTTCCATACATACCTACCAGACACACAGCTGCCAGTGACGTGTGGTTTTGGAAACTGCACAGGCATTCAATTTAAGATTGCACAGACCCGTATGAGACACACAAAGTTTTCTTGTTAGTGGCAACTAAAAGCAGATAATAAATAAGCAGCTCCTCAAAAGGCAAGAGTGAGGATGAAGGTGTTCTGCTGAGTCCTGTCCTTCATCCTCATTTCGTTTAGGAGGAAAAGCAGATTTTTTTCCTATTGACTACTACTTTTTCAATGCTCATCTCACATGTTGAGGCACTATGACTGCTGCCTTCCCGCTGCAGCCCGCTGTCCGAGATAGACCCCAGAGCCGGTACCCAGCTGAATGGCATCTTCTCATGAGCCTCAAGTCTTAGTCGTATCATTGCTCCTCAGACCCAAGCAGCTGGCCAGAGCTTGTGCCCTGGCAAGAGCGCTGTCACTAGGATGACACAGCAGGAAAGCGAGTATTTGCAATAATTGCTTGCAACCCCTCGAGTAGCCCCGGGCGTTGGTTCAGGGCTAGAAATCTTGGTCACAGGCACCCACATTTGAGCATGAGCCCATTCAGATGAAATGCTTTTGCTATCGGTTGCCCTCCTGGCCACGAGCTGCAGTTCCCAGTGAGGAATTCACCTCCCCAGCAGAACACTACAGTCCCACGCCAGCAAGAGTCGGAAACGAGGTGCACGGGGCTGACTATTTTTGCTTCAGGTGCAGGTGGCAGTTTTTGTGTTGCATCACCCCTAATAACAAGCGTGCCAACAGCTGGCGATTCCAGCTACGCCGTCCAGCATGCGCGCGAGCGACGGCCCCTCCAGGTTTGGACCTGCTGTGCGATTCCCGTCACCTTCTGCATTGAGTCTTCCAGAAAAACACTCCGGTTACCTCCCTTTCTGCAGACTGAGTACCCCATATCTATCTAAGCATCTTCATGAAATTAAGGGGGTATTTTCCTCAGGAAGACCTGTAGTAATGAGGCACTTAACAAATACACTGATGTCAAAGGGCAACTAAGAATAATTTTCAAACCCTGAGTGTGAACAGGTTGGAAAGTGTCCGCATGAGCCCACCTGCTTGGACGGCTCCTGGGCCATGCGTCCTCTGTACCGTCTTCCTGAATCTCTGGCTTCTGTTGGGTTGGGTTGGGTTTCTTCCATGAGGTAAGTGCTTTGGTCTTTCATTTGCCTTGAAGCCACTGACACCCAATTCATATTTGTTTCTCAAGAGCTCTATGTGATCCCTTCCATGAGAAGTCTCACGGCCGAGGAGTATGTGGAAGCCTTTAAATCATTTTTGGACCATTCAACAGAGCACCAGTGCATGGACGAGTTCAACAAGGAAGAAATGCCCAACATCATGGCTGGGTAAGGAGCACTTTCACCGAGGTGGGAAAGCCATCCTTTATCTTGGGAGGGCAACCTGCACACGAGGGTCAGCAAACATGTTTAAGGGTTTTCTGGGGCAGGAATGAAATTTTAATGCTTTTCAATTTTAAGTCCCTTAATAGTGGTCTTTAGGATATTCTGTTTAATGACTCCAGAATACTTGCTAGTTCAATTAATACACTGTGCTGCCTCTCAGCTTATGTTAAGGAAAGAATCAAGACCTCATTTTCATGTCCATCTCTTTTCATTAGCTGATTTTCCAAGGATTAAAGTATTTTTTGTTGTTTGTTTTTTTCCAAAAGAAAGCTCTCTCTTGTGCTCTCTCCCTGCTTTTGGGACTTCATCACACATCAGTCCAAACAGAAACACATCTCTCATTCTCTTCTAGTGACTAATTCTTGGTTTTCTCAATCCCCTAAGACCTCCTTATTTCTATCCTAAGTCGATTTGCATTGCTTAAGTACCAAATGAGAATCAGTTTTGTGAAGTATTGATGTAATATATTAAGCCTGGATGACTGCAGATCAGTTTTAGAGCAGCCTAGATCCAAACCACAAGAAAGATCTTTCAAGTTTGGGTAATTTTTGGGTGTTATGGAAACTGTATTCTCCATTGAGAAAAAAAATTAGGCAGGCAAATTTTTATTCTCCAGATCAGAGAGAGATATATATATAAAAAGGCAATAAAATAATAATTAAAAAATAATTTGAATTGGGAAATTTTAATTGAAAAATTTACTTATGTGAATTTTAAATGATGCAAAACATTGTGGCTTCCTCTGATGCTGTTTGTGGGTCTGTCAAAGGGTCCTGACCCTCATTAAGGCTAAGGCTCCTTTACTAGCTCTCACCCTGCAGGATTTACTACTCTCTTCCTTCTTGTTGAATCATTGGTGTGGTGTCTCCTGAGACTGTGTATCAGAAACTCAATCCCTCTGCACAGTCCCTGCCCGAGAGCAGAATAAGGCCATGAACCATGTCACAGCAGCGAGGCACCTTGAGCCCGGGCTCCTCATCCTCGAGCCAGGCTGTTATTAAATATTCTGCTAGGAACCACAAGGTTGGGCGGGTTTTTTTGGATCTTTTCAGAAGTAATTTTTCTAAGGTAAAAGTTATCGAAGATTTTGACCTTTCTTCCCAATTTCAAACCAAGACAAATATTGAAAAGAGAGGATTTCCAGTCATCTGGCTAGCCTGATTTTTTATTTTTTTCTGGGCATTTATACCCAATATTGGAAAACCAAACTTGTTTCCTGAGAGTGCAGAGCTTTCGCCCCGGCTCACCTTGTCCCTGCAGCCCCGTCTGGGGCGCGGTGCCCATCCCAGCCAGGCACAGCCCCGCTACCCCCAAAGACAACCCTTCGCCTTGGGGCTCCCCGAGGCCTTTTTGCATGGTGCCAGCCACAGCTTGAAGAAAAGTCTCTGGCAGAGGAGGAGAAACACTATATCGTGATGCCTACTGTACCATGAAATACGAGCTTGCTGATACGGGCTGGCTCCCGCCACGCGGTTGGTTATGGCTGAGCTCCAAAGGGATGCTCAAATTTCTATCCGAATTCATGTAGCAAAACTCAGTTAAATTTCCGGGCTAACGTGTCATCCAAGATACTAGAATTAAAACATGAAGTCGTGTGACAGTGTGCTTAAGTAACGTGTACTTATCATTTCAGTCTGGGCAACGGAAAATCGACTATAAATGTTCTGGGAGTCGGGAGCGGCACAGGTAAGGAGCTTAGCAGCACTGCCGATGCTGGGGGACGGGGGCCCTGTGGGTGGCAGAAAGCGATACCGAAGTTTTGAGCAACGGGGGGAACTACTCAGGCATTAATAACAGTATTTCTCACTGAAGCAGAGAACAGGAAAACGGGATGCGGAGCAGGGACGAGAGCGATGCTCCCTCCCTCCCTCCCTTCCTTCCCTGTCTCCCTGCCAAAATGCTGCTGCTCAAATCTGCCCAAGTGACGAACGTGATGATTTTAGCTTAGTCTCTGCCTCTTGATGACTCACCTGAGTTTATATATCTCAAAGCAAGGAGTCCTGCTCTGGGTTAGGTACAAGAGCACCTTCAAACCTTGTCAGAGAGAATTAGAGACATCCGAGAGGTTCGTTCCACCCAAGGTCTTGTCTTAGAGTATCCCACCTGAAGGGGTCTCTCATTTTGCTTTGCTTTGAGGGATCCCAGAGGCTAAAGCTGGGCAACGCTTTGCTCTAGGTGGTGCAAAACCAGCTGGCCACAACCATTAGCATGAGGCTTCATCAGCTTTTTCGAGATGTGTTTCTTTGTTGCTACTGTGTTTTCATCCAGTGATAAGTAGGGTTTAACTGCAAATGATATTTCCCCCCAGAGAGAAACGCATCTTTTGGAAAAATAGCTTTAAAGCTGTTCTAAATGCATTTGTATTAAAAAAAAAAAAAAGTGGTGAAACATCCAACTTTGCTCCTAGGGAAACTGGGAGAAAATAAAAAGTAGAGAAAAGAAGTGGCAGTTTGATTTATCAGAGCTTGCTTTTGCGTTAAAAAGTATTGTCAGCTGAATTTTAAGTGTTAATATTTTCAAATGAAAGTATTTTTCTCACTTTTTTTTTTTGCTTATTTTTCTGAGTAAGAGAAAAATAGCATTGAATTGTTTTCCCCAGTTGGGAATATGTTGGAGCATATGAGAAAGCAAGGAGGAAGAAATCATTCGGTTCTCAATTACACTCCATTTTCATTAAGTAATATAAAACCAAAATTCTGACTCCGAGAAAACACAAGGGGAAAATGAACTTTTTGCACCATCCTCATTTTGCCTTATCTCCTCTTCAGAAAATGTTTTAATGGAAAAATAACCCCCCTGAAATTTCCTGGGTTTCCAGGGCAGCTGCCCCTCGCAGCCTGGCACCCCCTCAGCTTGCCCACGGCTGTAAGAGCCGAGCTCCCGCGGCCGGGCAGGGAGCGAGCTAGGATGGCATTGAGCAAAAGGTTATATCTGATCCCTGACCTTTCCAGGCTGGGACTCTGATTTCACAGAGCCCCCAGAATTAGTTTAGTTGATGAAAATATTAATGGGGATTAGTAACCTATTCCACATCCTAAAAGACTGCTGGCCAGTCCACATCACGTTTTCTCCTTCGCCCCATGTTTTCCCGTGGCCGGTTTAACTATCTCAGCTGTAACCTCGCAGTCAGTGCCAGGGCGGCTGCCGTTTGCAGAGGGGTTTCCCTCCCGTTTCGGCAACGCCTCGCTGTGGTTCGTGCTGAAGGGTTGTTGCTGGTGGGGCAAGGTGCAACAGAGAAATTTCTGTATTTTGCTGTGTTTCTGCAGACGCCTCACTTGAGGACGTTATTACCTGCTTTTGCAGAGACTGGATTAGGGCGTTTTACAGAGACGGAGTTAAAAAACCAAAACAAACAACTTTTAAAATACCCATTTGCCGTTGATACACCCATTTGCCACCGCCAGCGGCTCAGGGCATGGGGCTGCGATGCTCTGCCCCCCGCCTGCCCTGAGCCTGCGGGGAGCCCACATCAGCACTACTGGCTGGTGCTCCTCACCCCAGGCACGTACTAACTGCCATTTAGGACGGTATGAAGTGATTCAGCTGCTTCCTATAGGGTTCTTCCTTGAAATACCAGTGTCAACAATATTGGTCCGTGCACCCACCTTCAACAGATGGAGCCGCAGCCTCTTTCCTTCTGCCTTTGGCCAGCCCTGCACCGCTGCCACTGCATTCCTCAGGGGTCTCGCGTATTTTTCTCCAATTTCAAAAGATCCGTCCTTCCTCGGATGTCCCTGTAGTGCTGGCATGGCTGATATTTCCCTCCTTGAATTCTATTTACTGCAACACCTGCCAGAGATGACGACTATTCTCATAGCTGGTACATCAGCTGAAAGGCTAGGGAAGATGCGGTATCTCGTATCAGGCCCCGCGTGTGACATTTGCAAGGGCAGGACTATTTTTAGGCCCCACCATCAGCTACAGACAGGATTCTTGCAAAGGTCCACTCAAGGTGGTCACCTCTGCTGTTTATTTCCATAGTCCCAGATGAACCAGATGGACTTTGTACGCTTGGTGTATTGTGGACTTTCTCAGAGAAAACAAGAGTGACCTTCATCACCTCGAAAGAGGCTGGGAATTTCCTAGGACAGAAGGACAAACTGACACTTGCTCCTCCAGAGCACAGACAGCAACAGAGGAGCACCAATAGCTAAATTTGCGGGGCACCTACGCACAAATATATGAGTCGCTATCTGCAACTCCAAGATAACAACTAGTTAGTAGATGCCCAGAGCTGAGACCATGCGGCTGGTCCCCAAAGAGCGACGACCCAGGGCACTGCATGCCCATGGGTCTTTCCTCCTGCCATGCAGTTCCCCCGGTCTCCGAGCTGTGTCGCGCCAGCAGCAGAGCAGCCATCACCTCCCCAGGGCAGTGCCCAAGGCGTGGATCACCCTGTGCCACCCTCAAGTCGCACGGCTGTGCTGACTCCTTCCATGCCCCGTTGAACTTCGCCTTTTTGTTGAAAACTGATGCTTCCTGGTTGTTTTTTTAAACATTGATCTTTTTGATTATTTTGACCTGTCTGTCCCGTGACCCAGAGTATTGCCATTAGCAGGTTTCTGTGCTATTGCTTATCTCGTCCCTGTTCTTAGTCTTACCTGTAAATATACGTTACCTCGAGCAGTAAGATAGGGTGGTAAGACTGTCACTGGGTTAGATGCCACCACGCAAGCCGCAAGGTGGACAGGGCCTCCCTTCTGCTTGGGAGATTTCCTGGCAGCAGAGGTAGCAGGTGCATCCTTTCATCACGTTTATGTACTTTTTAAAGTAATGAATGTGTGTTAATTAAACAGGTGAACAGGATTTGAAAATGATCAGGATACTGCAGGCTGCGCACCCGGGGGTCCTTATTGACAACGAAATCATAGAGCCCAACCCACAGCACGTGGCAGCTTACAAAGGTGAGGCGCCTGGGCCACCTCCGCCTGCCTGGGGTAGTCCGAGCACTGCTGATTTGAGTGATGAGTTTTTCTGCTGGTTTGTGAAATTCATGTTTTTCTTCTACTTTTAAAAACAGAGCTGGTGAACCAAGCTCCAGACCTGCAGAATGTCTCTTTTATTTGGCACCAGCTCACTTCCTTGGAGTACGAACAACAGGTGAAAGAGAAAGGTGCACATAAGAAATTCGACTTCATCCATATGATCCAGGTAATGAAGTATTGTTTTAATACAGGAGTATTAGCTTTGACTACTCCCTTCAGTTCTGCTGCGTGCGTGAAGTTAGGGGGACCAGAGCTGAGCGCTGCTCTCCGTGAGCATGAACTTCTGCAGCAGCTCTACAAACACCAAACCTCATTCCCTGTCCACCCTGGTTTGGTCTCTGGTTTGTACTGGTTCAACTACGTATGGTGAGTAAAGAAAGAAGATGAGTCTCAGACCGTCACACGGAGACCAACAATTGTGCTTTGCTGCTGCAAAAAAACTTGCATTTTTTGGTTTAATCAGAGTAGATTGAATGGCACTGAAGGGAAAGGTTAGTGAATGAACACCTCTGTCAGGTTTTGGGTCAGAAACTATGCTGCCGTGTCTCTGATACTGATGACGCTGATGTTGTATGTACCAATTATATTTTGTAAAAAATCTGTTGTTGTCTCGCTTTAGTGGCTTTTATTTAATTTTTCTTTTATTGCATTTTGCTTTCATTTCATAAGAGCCGATTTCACAACTGGAAAGTGTTCCAGGGGCTCGGTGGCTGGTCGAGCACTGTTACAAGTCCCAAGAGCAGCCTTCGAGACGAGCCCTGCTTTGTCCTAGCGTAGCTTCCTCAGTGTCTGGAAGAGACCCAGCCTGCCCACGGCCCCGACGCGGCTGAGAAATGCCCCGGTGATAAGGACCGGCTGCAGAAACCAGGGGACTCCCCTCTGCACATATTTTCCCACCACAAAACTGCGCTGGGCTTGAAGGGCAGTGATGGGCAGGTCAGCGTCCAGCTGTTGGCTGGGGCTGAGCAGAGGGTCCCTGGGTCTGACCCCAGGCTGTCAGTGCTGGGGGAGAGCTGGCGATGCCGCGGAGCATCCCTAAATGTGTGTGCTGAGCCAGGACAGGCTGGGAAGCACTAGGACGTCATTTAACACAGCTCCATAGAGAAAGGGTTTAAGCCTTTGAAGGGCCATCGCGCTGTGGAGGAGGAGTAACGGCTGCGTGTAACTGTCGCTTCCAGATGCTATACCGAGTGGAAGATATTCACAGTACTATCAAGTTTTTCCACAGCTGCCTCGACCATCACGGTAAACTCCTGATCATAATTTTATCAGGTAAGAGGGACCTCTTATTTTTTGCTTCATTGCTGGTATTTTGAAGGGCTTTGAAGTATATGAGCCACAAATATTCACCTCGGGATTTCAGCAGCACTTATTCTATAGTAATTAAATTAAAAAACCCACTGTATTTCATAGAGAGCATGCGGTCTTGGGCTTAGCCTCTTGGACCCCAATGTCTAATGGGACCACCTAGGCATAGCCTTCGTGCTCTTACTTCCCTGCTTATGAAGTCGATGAATTGCTCCATACCTCAGACCTCCTCCTGTGAAATTACTGGCTGGAGAGAAGCGTGGCTATTCGGGAATGAGGGTCAACCCTTCTTCATGGTGAAATAGCACTGTACAACCCGAGCTCTGGGATGACCTGTCTTGGGGGGGGTCTTCCCCCCACACAGCAATGGGCCAGACCCCAGCAGGACAACGGGCACTGCCAAGAGCCACAGGCTTTATGGCAGGACAGGCAAAAGAGGCACTCACAACCTCATGGTACTTATTAAAAAAAAAGAGTGTTTTTTTCCAGTGTACCATTCACGAATCCGCAGCCTGTGGTGTGGTGGACAGAGCACACTTCCCCGCGTTCGCCATTAAAACTCCCTCTAGCCTTGCTGGTAGGCTGTTTCCCTTGCTAGCTGAGACTGGCTTTTTGAGGGGCATGTTCTTCAATGTGCACTTAAAATTGAGGTTCAACATATAAAAACATCTGCGCTATTCTATCAAAGGGGCAGTTAATAGGTAGCATGCATGTGCAGGCTTGGTGCACCGATATATCTGTGTGTACTCCTCCTTCTGGGCAAGTCCAGTGCCAGAGACCATCTCCTAGGAGTTTCCTTTAAACAGGAGAGTTTTGGAAGGAGGACTGAGGGATATCACAGTTTTACCCCTCTCCAGGCATGGACATTTATAAGTGGACTCCAGTAAGGGGAAAGCTCTTCTATTGCTCCTGGCAAAGTCTGGGCCAGCAGCGAAGGAGCATTTCAAAGTCATTAGTAGTTGCGTTAGCTGGTGTTTGACTGCCTTGCTTTGCAAAAGTAACCTTCCCTCCCGCTCTGGCAGACAGCAGCGGATGGGCCAGCTTATGGAAGAAGTACAGGCACTGCTTGCCTTCCACTGACAGTGGCCACTACATCACCTCCAACGGCATCACGGATGTTTTGAAGAGACTGGGTGTTGCGTACCATGTTTATGAGTTCCCATCGGGCTGGGATATCACCGAGTGCTTTATCGAGGGGGACCCGGTTGGAGCCCGCATGATGGATTTCCTGACAGGGACACAAAACTTCCTGGGCACGGCCCCGCCGGGGCTGCGGCAGCGGCTGCAGGAGGCTCTCTGCCAGCCCGAGTGCAGCAGCACAAAGGACGGGAGGATCGTCTTCAACAACAACTTGAGCATGATCGTGGTTGAACCCTAGACTCCGGACCAACTGCAGAAGACAAGTGAGGGTGGGTAGAGGGGCGACGCGGTCGCAGAAGGGCGCAGCGTAGAAAGAAGGCAACTTGCGGCAAGAAGGCAAGAAAGCGGGGCTCAGCCGCAGCCTCCCATTGCCAGCCAGGGTCAGCGGAGCCGCCTGCGGCACCGAGGATGAGCTCTTTGTCCCGCTGAGGCCAACGGGGCCAAGATTTCACCCTGGCTATTTAGTCCAGCCCTAGGAGAATGGTTTCCAGAAAGAGCTCCATCTCACTAAAAGCCTACAGGGACTTCTTTTTTCTTAACGGTATGCATCCTGTCTGTGCTTTTGACGCTGGGATTTCCACTTTTCTATAAAAGCCAGCATGTTTACATACCTAAAGACATGTCTATATGACCAGGTGCCGCTGTGCAGCCGGGAGGAGGCTGCAGCCCCCGTGCTGGCTGCGTGCAGACCCACTGCTTCCAGCTGCGCCAGGACAAGACCAGCAAGGTGTCCCCTCTGCTTGGCACCCAAGTAATGTGCCTCGCTGCACCCCGAGCTGTAAGTTGCTCTGCGCTAGGCTATTTCACATGGTTTTATCGGCGTAGGTATTTACTGCACCCAGCGTCTCAGCATCTCGCAATATAGACGTGTCTTAAAAATTTATCAGCCTTTTTGTTTGGAGAATTTTTTGGATCCCAGGATGATACTTGCCCTGTACTCTTTCAGGCAGATATTAATTTTGTTACTTTCTTACTACTGTTTTTCTCCATATAAAATAAAAGCAATCTTGAACCAAAAGAAGTCACAGCTTGTTCTGTAGATGTGTGCTTACAGAAAAGGAAGAGCAAAGAGGTTATTTAGTTAAAAATAAAAAAAAATGCAAAATACTGTTTCATGGAAGCATTAAGGGTTTCTTGTAAGAAAGACGAGCCTGAGGAAGAGCTGGGCGTGATCTGCAGCTCGTCCTTGTGCCACAGCCATGGCAGAAGGCCCTCTTGCAGCTTGGCCCACTCGAAGCAGCGCTGCTGCAGCGCAGCAAAACAGCACCTACGTTACTTAAATATAATGTATGTGGTTAAGGTGTTAATACAGGTAAGTTAAGACTATTTCCACAGGCTCCCGAGTTATTCAGAGGGCTGAAGGAGGTGCTGCCAGCGCAGCCAGATGGAAAGGGAGATCCTGCACGGGAGATCCATGGGGTTTGCCGCTGCATTTAGGGCCGTGGTGCTGTGCAGACCTTGGGCTGGGCACATGGGGGAAAGGGCCCTGGAGTCCCACCAGCCTCATTGCAAATAGCTCTCAGGGCAGGAAGCACCAGCTCAGATGGAAAATACCTGCAGGCACGGAGCTCACCTCTATAAACTGATTTTTCCGTGCTGAAGCTGGAAAGCACGTGCCTGTGTGCACATGAAGGGGCTGCAGATGCCGCTGCCTTACTGAAGCCTGGTATCGATCAAAAGGCTTGTTCCAGCATCACGGACACGTTGGTCGGCACATTGGCTTGCAAAATATTAGATGTCCTTTTCACTGGGAGTCCTGCTGATCCTGCTGAACCTACCCCACCCACCCCCATCTCTCTGCCCGGATGCGGTTACTGCCAGAGGTAGCAGCGCTCCCGTCTGAAAAGATGATGTCAGCTCACACAGTCGTCACGGCTCCGCTTTGTGCTTTGGGTTTTTTGGTGTTTTTTGGGTTTTTTTTTTTTAGTTTTGGTTTGGGAGTTTTCATCTTTTTGAAATACAGCCATTTCTCCTGCGGATGTTTCCTCTGAAACTACTGTAAGGAAAAAAAGAGAAAAACAATGGGAAAACAATAGCGTAACATCATCTCTCTGGCAGGACTGCGGCACTCTGGTCTGTAAGTGCTGTTGCTGCCAGTCTAAGAAACATCAATGAAAACTGGACTACCTCCTCCAGAGTACCCCATACCTATGCACAAGCTTTTCGTTTTGATCCGTTTTATTTTTTATTCCATAGGTAGCTCCTTTGCTTGTGCTTGTCACAGCCCTGGGCAGGGAGCGTACGGCGGGGCTGTTGGATGGGCTCTCGGTGCTGCTCCTGCCATGTTCTCCTTCCACTATTAATTCCCATGGTTTATTTCCACGTGTTAGTGATGTCTCTGTCTCTCCCTGGTAGATTAAAAGGAAAAACAAAATGTACCAAAACCCAGGCTTGCTTTTCAAGCTCCAAAGAACCATCTACCTGTTAGCCTTTGCAGAAATTTGGAACAGTCCAGGTTCCCCCAGATCTTCCGCAACCCAAGAGGTTTTCACCCCTCCTTGGAGTCTCCTGAGCAGCCAGACACGTTTCCAGTAAGCAGACACTCAGCAAAACCCCCGAGCACAAAATTTACCCGCGCCATTGTAAATCAATGTGCAAATGCTCAAACGAAAGAGCACTTCAAAGCAGAGTGTTTAGTGACAGCCTAGGGAGATGAAACGGCACCCCATTAAAAACGCGCCTGCTTAATGCTTTGTCTGTAATTTCCCTTTTGATTCTTGAAAAGCAAGGCATTTAACGACGACTCTGCTTGTACACCTGGCACAAATACTACCCTAAGCGTCTGCTCCGTTTATTTATATATTTATTCTGGGATAAGTAGGCTATTCGATAACTATTTGTTGTGCCTTTTAAAGTACGCTGTCCTCCCACGCAGGATGTCGGTCTGTGCTTTCCCAGCAGCCGGCATGCAGGAGCGCGGCTGGGTCTGCGTGGCCACGAGAGGGCTGCAGCAGCCAGCGCATCAGATCTGCCTCCCAAAGCGCTTGAGATGCTCCGCTGAAGAAACAGTCAAGTAGCCGGGCAGGCGAATGGTGCACCGGGTCAGCTCCTCTTCCTTTGCTGGGTCAGCACATGCTAATATCAGCTGTGGGGAACCAGAACCGCGCTTTTTTCTACCACAGAGTCATGTTCTTGGTGCCAGTCTCCGGCTTATAAAAAAGTTATGATTGCACAGCATGGGTGCCAAGAAGGGCTGCGGAGAATTTCCCCTTGGGTTAGGTATTTTTTTTCCCCACTCGATGGCTGAAGTGCTGCAGCTTCGTTATCTCTCAAGCTGTCCGCAGACAGCTAACCGGGCACTGTGGCTGACCAGGAGAGGAAAAATCCATAAGGAAGGGGATGTCAGGAGCATGAGATTGCTTCTGCTTTAGCGTCGAGCTGATCTCAGTCCAGGATGAGCCCTACTCAGCAATGAGTTTCATGGCAGTTCCCAGCGCCGCAGTTAGCAAGGAGCAAGCCTGTGGTTCCCCGAGGGATCCGTGCTGCTCCGTCAGTGCGACAGCTTGTTCCAGCCTGAAGCGAACGCTTTTGTGGATAACCATGTAGTAAGCTGCCATGTGTACTCTGGAGTAGAAGTAATGCCTACAAACCCCAAACGGCATTATTTTTAAATGGAGCAGTTGCAGGTTTTGTCTTTATTTCAAGTTAGTAATATGTCCATTTCAGTGGTGAGGGTCCTGGTTAGGTCTCCGAAGACATCTATGGACCAGTGCATGGTCACTCTGCCATGTGCCAAGCTGTGTGACACCAGACACCAAAAACCTGGAAATCTCCTTATTTTGGTATGAGCACAGCGGACTGATACTAGTAAACAGGCTGGCAGGGCCCTGAATGCACTTGTCCTGTGCCAGCAGAGGAGCTCCAGGCTGGCTGGGGAGAGATAACCATCTTGGGGCAGCTCCTTCTGGCTTCTCCTCACCCAGGGGCAGTCACCCAAACTCCTGGCTGGGGGTGAGCACCTTGGGGTCCGGACAGACACCCCTAATAACACCGGCTCTCCCTGCTTCTGCCTCATTTGTCAGCCAGCCCAATTCTGCTGGGAAATGCTGAGATTTAGATACACCCCCCTTCAAAAATCACAAAGCAAACAAAGCTCTCCTGCCACCAGTATTAAGTCCCCTCCTGTCTCTAAGGGCACCCTTATCAATGCAAATGTTCCTTGCATAGAATCATAGAATCGTTCTGGTTGGAAGAGACCTCCGAGATCATCAAGTCCGACCGTTAACCTAACACTGCCAAGTCCACCACTAAACCATGTCCCTAAGCGCCACAGCTACACGTCTTCTAAATACCTCCAGGGATGGGGACTCCACCACTGCCCTGGTCAGCCTGTTCCAATGCCCAACAACCCTTTTGGGGAAGAAATTTTTCCGAATATCCAATCTAAACCTCCCCTGGTGCAACTTGAGGCCATTTCCTCTTGTCCCATTGCCTGTTACTTGGGAGAAGAGACCAACCCCCACCTCGCTCCAGCCTCCTTTCAGGGAGTTGTAGAGAGATAAGGTCTCCCCTCAGCCTCCTTTTCTCCAGGCTAAACACCCCCAGTTCCCTCAGCCGCTCCTCACAGAACTTGTGCTCTTTGCAATCAGACCTAAAACAGGAAAAGAAATAAACTGACAGCTTATCCCTCTAACACCAATACGTGGATGTGATCAGGCTGGCACGGGAGCTGGGGCTGCAGCCTGGACGTCCAGAGGAGGTTGTGGACCAGCCCTCCTGCACCGTGTTATTTAATGCCGCTGGCTTTAGCTAAAGCAGCAGCTGTTGCAAAACGCAGGAAATGTGTTGCTCATCCCCCGTTCTCCTTTAATTTCTTGTTAAAACAAAACAAAATCCCTCCAAGATAAATGTTTGAAGAGGACAAGCTACAGCTGGAATGATCTTGGGTCTGAAGAGGGTTTGTAGAACATGTGAGATGGCTGGATCCCAGTGGGGCTTTTCTTCTCATCTCTGCGAAGGAACAGGGAAGAGCAGAACAGGAGCTTCATTTCCACTAGTCGCTTCCCGATAGTCTGGTGACACTTTCAGTTAGACCTGCCAGCAAGTTTGTAGAGAAAACATATGTTTTGTCGTACATTGTAATGATGCTACCTCTGGTGAATTCAGAAACATGATAAAGAATTTTTCAGAGTGGTCTCTAAGTCCCTATTGCTTTGTTAACATTTTTTAGCGTCCTATTAATCACTCGGTATGTATCTGTCAACAGCTGATACTATGGATTAAGGAAGATTACAGCTCATTGCTCCGGTGGATGTTTTCTTTAGGTTTTAACTCTATGGGCACTTTGCCATTGACATCACTATGACAAGACCAAGCCCCTTGCTTTTATGAACACTTTGCAATGCTTTCCTGACTCAGAGTGTTTTTACTTTATAAGGCGCCTAAATGATCACCCAGAGGGTAAATGTTTTGACTTTATTATTTCTGGAAGAAGGGCTAATATACTTTCAGTGCTGAACAAACAGTCCACAAGATCTTGATTTGCAGATGTTTTCATACAGATAAATGTTGGCTTTGTTTTGTCGTGCTTGTGCAGATCATGTCATTAGTTACTTGGGAAAAGGAGATGTATTAGTGGAAATTCAGACGAAAGTTCTACAGATTTAATACATTTAACTTTTAGACCTTCTCCATTACGTACTATCAACTCCAGTTTATTCTCCCATTTTACATATTGGTTATCCACTCTGGGATGCAAAGAAATCCCCGTGACTCATCTGATCCAACGCAAAGCAGAAGTAATTAACACCGGAGAATCAAACAACTCAACTGTGAATAACCTTCAGTCTAAAAATTATTCACCCAAACTTACCCCTTCGTGCCGGGACTTGTTTTTATACATGCTTAAAAATAACAATGACAAAAATACAAATTTCAGCCTAGATATTCTTCCTGAGCTTATTTAATTCTTACGGCTTGCCTCCAAGGTCTCATCCTTCCCAGCTCCCTTCTCCGGCAGAGCATCCCCCTCCAAGGCCTTATCTCAAGGCAGCCGAATTAAGGAAAACTTTCCTCCTGTGCTCAGGGGACACGGGGTGGTGGCCAACCTCTGTAGTGACTCACCAGCAATTCCTGCCAAATGTTCGTGCAGATTTTTTTGCTTCAGAGCCGAAGGTGACACGAAACAAATGACCTGCACTCGCCTGGGTGTTTTACTAGGAGCATCTCCGCCGATTACAAACGCCCTAAAACAACAAGCGCTGCCAGAGCGTACCTCCGCTGCACTTCGTATGAATTATTCCCGAGCCACTGCTTAACGTTTATTAATATTTCGGATGCTTTTGAAATTTTAAATTAAGGACATTAATGTAACCTATAGCACAAAGCCAGGTAAAGATATTAATGGGGAAGTAAACGTCTTGCTGCCTCCTCTGTATGGGGGAGCTGCATTTCGGGTCCCCGTACATGTAGAGGAGAAGCACCCCCAGCAAATACAGTCCTCAAATTCATTCTGGTTCTGGTGGGAATTTAAATAAATCTTCCATCACTCAGCAACAAATTGCTTTTGAACGTAATTAGCATTTGTACTGGTACTGGAGTCTTGTTTATTTACACGTCACAATGGTCCCTGAAAAATGTAACAGTATGTGAAATTTCACTCAGGCTCAGACAAAAGCTCCACCTTGAACAGAATCCTGTCCTGGCTAGGAAGGGAAGGAAGGAAACAGGGAATATAGAAAAGAGTCAATCCTCTTCTACGACATCTTTCTTTTCCTTCCCCCGTCCTCCCCTGCCTTTTGGTAACCTGTCGGTCAGGGACCTCCTGCACCGAAGGCTGCATCCAGGCAGTCCCACCTCCTCCTTGCCTTTCCTCATTAATTGCCTAATTTCTTTCCAGATGTTTTCCGAAGATGGGTAACAAATAAACCCATTTCGAGTGCCTCTCCACAGTCACTTTTTATCTTGGTGAAAGATACCTCTTTTTAAAAAAATCTCCTCTAACGTGAGGACCATCTGGCCTCTGCAAACACGACAGCGCAGCTCTGCTCTTCGTTTCAGGGCTGCTACGGACTGGGTGGCACCTGCTTTGCCATGGAGTCATCAACTCCTTGGCATCAAGAGGTGGTAGAAGCAGGGTGAGGAAGGAAGCCAGGAAGACGGAGAAGCAATCCTCACCAGCCCCAGGGCTGATGGCCCGGGGGACGAGAGGTGGGCGCTGGGTGCTGGCCAGGAGATGCTCCCTAATGTTGCAAGGGGAAGAGATGGAGGAAAAGCTTTTCCATCACACGTCTCGGTCCTCTGGGGAGAAACATATGAGCTCATCACGGTGACACCGAGTGTGTTTCCAGCTGACAGTTAACAGTTGGCAAAGCAGAACCGGTGGGTTGTCTGTCGGCTGTCGGTGGCTGCTTGTAGCGGTTTTCCAGCAGGCATCAGAATTTCATTATCAGACTGAAGTTACTCTGAAGGCAGAGCACCAGCATGGCGGTGCAGGATGCCGCTTTTTGGTGGGTTGCGTTTGGGCAGCACTGCCTCTGTGCTAGGTGATCCCTGCCTCCTGCGAAAGCCCCTACGCCAGGTTTGTCAGGGCTGGCTGTGACTCCTGGTGTGCCACTCCGCTCCTCGAGCTGCCATTAACATTCACGTACACCCCAACTGCAAAACGGCCTGTCGTCTTCTGCTTCCAAAATCAGGCTAGAAATCATGTCGGAGAGTACCTGCTGTTAAAAACTTCTCACTTGGCTATTCAACAGAGGAACATTTAACTCTGAGCATGCACAGGGAAGTTCATTTTTGTCGTTAAGGGCCGTCCCTGTTCCCAGGAGAGCTGCATTTTGCAGGGGGCCCTGCCACGGGCTTCCCCAGCCTGGCCATAATCACTTCGTCTTGCTGGGCCTCAATTTTCCATCTTTAAAATCTTTCCTTGCAGGCAGGTCATGAGGCTAGATCCATTACTGTAAGTGAGAGGCTTTATTACTGAGGTGATAAGTGTCATGCCAATACAATAGTAATAATAAATAACTTCTCTAAAAGTGTAAAAGGGTTTGACATTATTAATTGCATTTCAAGCACTTGCAGTGTGTGTGGACTGGGATTGAATGCAGAGCAGACCGAAGGGTTTTCTCTTGCTCACAATTTTACGCTTTGGAAAGAAATGGCCTTTCTTCAGCTGAAATGTCCTCAGTGCATCGACCCAGCCAGAAACCTCTCACCTGTGCAAGTCCCCATCACTCCCACTGAGGCTCAGATGACCCTAACGGGGTGTAAATGTGGATGGGAACACCTCCGAGAGGCAGGGGAGGTCTCGCTTTGTCCCATAAGCTTTTCTATTTGTTTGCTTTCAGAATTGCTTCCTATTTTCCCACAACATTCGTTTCAGACCCCTTTCGTTTGTGGGTGTGGGTCAGCAAAACGAAAGGCTTCCCAAGAGCACCCTGCCAGGGTACACGGCGAAGGCGGCTTTCTGCCCCGCCTGCCCTGGGGGCCCTTCTGAAATACCTGCCCATAGCAGCAGCCGGGGACTTCAGCATCGAAGCGCCGAGGCCGCCCCAAAGCACCTTGATCTGCCCTTGCCCCCCACCTCTACATGCTGCAAGCGTCAGCCCTCCGACCACGAGGCTCCTCTGCCTCTCTCCGCACTTTCTGCTTTCCTTTATCCCATAAAGATGGAAATGCATCCTGTAGCTAACATCTACCTAAGGATAAACGGATAATATTTAAATGCTGCGTGGAAAGAAGATCTACAAAAGCAAACCCCGTGGGAGCAGGGCACACATCCTCCTCTCTGTGCAAGGGACAC
Organism: Phoenicopterus ruber ruber; assembly: GCA_009819775.1. NCBI lineage: Eukaryota > Metazoa > Chordata > Aves > Phoenicopteriformes > Phoenicopteridae > Phoenicopterus > Phoenicopterus ruber. The sequence continues at coordinate 37,058,689 of CM020220.1, forward strand.
AAATTGTCCTCAAATGTCCCATGCACCAGTTTTTACCATCACTTCTTCTCCCAAAGGCTCCCGCACCTTTCCATCCCCTCCAGCTGAGCCAGCAGAGCCACTTGCCAGACCTCAGGCTTCTTTCAACCCTTCAAGCACATGGGGGCCTTCTGGTGTCACCGATGAAGGGGACTGTCTTCCTCAACTGGGGCGACAATAACCCCCAAAATTTTGCCTTTACTTCATCTGCAAAGGTTTCTGTAACCCAGTCACTCAACATCAAGGAACAGTCCTTTCCCTCAGTGACAACCATTACTTCTCGTGATTTTTGCCATTAGATTAAAAGTTTTGAAAGTGTTTGTGTGTGGGGTTTTTTCCAGTAAAAGATCAAGTGTAAAGCCATTCTCTCTATGCCTTTTGTTTTCATGCATTCCAGAGAAATTGACTGTCAGGATGAAACTGAGCTTGAGAAATTTCAGCTTGAGAAAAGAGAATTTGGGGGAAGTTCTTAGACACAGAAAGCCAAGATTTAGCATAGGAACAACTAAAAAACCTTAAAGGTGGCAGGTTTCTCTTGTTATAATCATAGAACTTAAAGGTCATATAAAATGCAGTCTGCTAAATAGCAATAGAAAATCCTGAGTTCTTTAAAACTGTTGTATTTTCTTCCTGAAATATTTCTCATGTCAGTTAAATCTTAGCTGAAAGAGAAGGAAATCACAATATCTACAAAACCTTAGCCGATGCTGCCACCATGGTACAGGAGAACCACCCTGCTTGAAGTGCTTAGGCAAATACAAACCAAGCACTTTGCGATGTCATTAATGTAAAAAATGATAAGACCCAACCCTCAGCAAATTCTGAATTTCATCAGAGCGGTTGCACGACCAGCAGAAACACAGCACTGGCACCCAACCTTTCCTTTCCTAAAGAGTTCCATTCTTTTTCCTTTAGCAACAAATGCAAACGCTCTAAATCTTCTCAGTCCTGCGTAGAGATGGTGTCAGATGACTTCAACAAGAGACAATGCTTTTAGGTTCTTATAAAAAATGCGATCTCATGCATCTCTCCTGCAGGCTATTATTCAGTGATGAACGTGCAGAGGGCCTTCACAATGCCCAAAAAAGCCACTAAAGCTCTTTGTTAATGGCAGAAGTTGGTCTCAGCTACCGCAGGGCTCCGGCACAAAGCATTGCACGAGGCTGAAGCCTACCCTGTAAGTCGGAGTCGAGATGCTTGCAGATAAGTTCACTGAGCAAAAGCAGGTCGCATCAGCAGATATAATGTGTCCTTTGAGCCTCCGGTACCTCATTTTCTGTCCTCCACTGTGGCATCTATCTTCCTTTGATCACTGAGTAAAGGGCGATTGTTTCGTTACAATGGAAATAAAAATAGTTGACGCGAGCGAGTGGTGTTTTGCCTATTCAGAGCGACAGTGGAAAGTTGCACTCCCGAGTTAGCTCAAATCGAGTGAATATTATTAAATGCTAACATGAAAAAGACCTCTCAAAGGAGATAATGCCTTCACCCAATTAATCCTTCCTAATGAACTTACCCTTCGGAGGTGGGTAGAACACTTTCAGCGTGAAGTTTGCTTCCTGTGGTCATTTGTGCCAATAAAAGTCTTGCGAGAAAGCTGATGAAAACTGATGTGAATGTGCCTGAAGTGAATTTATTTTGATATTTGACTTGTCAGAAAAAAAAAAAAATGGTTTGTACTTTTCAACCCGGTCTGCTATCGTGCTCTCTCTTGATGATTTCTATTCTTTAATAACTCCTCGAATGATAATAAGGCTCCTAGGCTTCTGCTTCCCTTTGAATTTGCAGCTGAGAAAATCCATGTTTGAAATACTTGGAAACGGAGTTTTATTTGATAACCTGTATTTTTGAGGTAGATAGCTACTTTGCTGAACACCTTGATGGTTATTTCAGTAATAGTAGTCTGAAAATGCTCTTCTGGCTCTGAGAAATTTCAGCTGAGGAAAGAAGCCTTTTTCCACCCAAGCTACACTATAATGATACTTTGCACTTAGGCAGATTCTTTCATCGAAGCATGTTTTATTCATCAGCTCACCAGACACTCAATGGGTTTTGTCCTATTGTGACTCTCTTTACACCCCACAGGCTTGGAAGTCCAACCACGACAGTTTTTTATTGCTTTTTGCTGTGCTTTGGAGATCCCAGGAAAGAAAGTACCTGAGAGAGGGGAAAAAGAAGTGTGAAAGTTCAAACAAAGCAGAGAGTGCCAGACTAAAACAAATCCAGGGGGAGGAAAAAAGTCGGAAGAATTGATAAAAAGATTTTTTAAATCATATATTTATGATGTGTCAGTTTATAAAACCAGGAGCTTCTGTTGACCTGCAATTAGAACTGGTTCTAGGTAGCCAAAAGTGTGAGACCATCTCCAAATGAGGGCACCTGAAATGAGCTGTCTAGTTCCTACTTCTATTTTAGGAACTCGTACTAGTGATCTGATTTTCACAGATGCCAGTGAGTATTTTTGCAGCCTTGGAAAAAGAAAACGTGCCTGAACATTAGGACTGAAGTTGATAAACTGAAATACCCGATTTTTAAATGCTGGCCACTGCCACTTGTCCACTGCTATAAAAGGGTTCAGTAACGTGATCATGAATAGCAACCATGAGTCTTCTCCATGTGCAATATCTAACTAGCGAAAGAAAAGACATTTAATGAGGACAATGGAGCTAATAGCTGGGGAGAAATTGCTTTCCAGCCACTACACATTTTTGGGGTCATGATAAAATTAGCCACTTTTTGAATTTGTGCAGCCCGGTTTCATACCTCAAACGAAGACCTGGGATCATTTTTGAGCACCGCAAGCAGCTAATACTTCTCAGCCCCTGTGGCAGGAAGGGACAGTTTTTAAATTGCATTTTGTTAAATATGGTTGCAGAAAAGCCAGTGTATCCAGGTGATGGATACTGAATTAATATTTCTTTCCATATTCTGGAAGAATCTCTCAATCAAAGTGAGACTTTACGGCCTGTTTTTAATTTCACAGTTATAAAGATGAACATGCAACTTTTTCAAAGAAATAATTAGGTATCACAGAATAAAGCACTTTCCTACCAAATAATAATAACACATTTAATTAAGTGAAAAACTACACTAGCCATAACAGATTTTAGTGTCTAAAATTTATTTCTAGATTAATGGGTATTTTATAGTCCACCCTACTACTTAGTGTATAATAATACTTTTTAAATTATTATTTCTGCTTCTGTTCCATGTAGGTTAGCAACTATTACATCCATTCTTTTCAAGGAACATCTTAATATAGTTTCCTTCCAATGAAAATATATTTCCTTGCTCGTTTTTCCCGGGCATCGTACGTCTGCATCTGTTCTGTATGCTGGGGATAAACCAGCGTAGCTGCATCTCCCTTTCCCCAGCAGTCCCACCGAGGAGCTCGGGTTAGAGCGGGTGCCCCTGTTGGGGCCATTGCTGCCGCTGCAATGAATCGTTGGTGGATCCTGTTACCAAAGTCTTCAAAATCAGCTGATTGGGGTTTTTTTTTACAGCATCCCTATCCCTGTTGGTACTGGGGATAGCCCCCAGCTTTTTGTCATCAACCAATTTCATGTTTCTGTCATATTTGCTAAGACTTTTAATGGAGTTACTATCTGTGTTTAGTCCATAGACATCCTCCGGTAAATTTTCCTTGGTCTCACAGCTACCTTTTTAAAACATCGTCTAGTGTCTCCCTTTTAGCCATTTCCTCACCCACGCTGTCGTCTCTGGATGGCTCTCCTGGTGGAATGACTATGCCCCATCTGGCACCTTATCCATTCCTTATTTAAAGACGGGAAAGATCAGAACCGTGGCATTTTTTCAGTTTAAAAGTAAGTAAATACGTAAATAATCTTCCCAAAGAAGAGCTCGCCTGATGTGACCTGCGCCATGCCCGAGGACCCCGTGGTGCATTACACCCTGTTTTCTGTTTCAACCTCTTCACTTAAAGTTTCCTCCAGCCTTTGCACCAAAGCCAACCCCCCAACCGAGCTCAGGCTATCAGGGCGCTGCGTTCCTGGGCCGCATTTTGCAGTCTCCAGTCGCATTGCTGTACTCCGGACTTGACAGCTTTGTTGCAGAGCCTTCCTCCTAGACCTGTGGCGTTACGTTCTTGCAGCTAAAAAGAAATCACATATAATCACTGTATTGGCTTTGCGCGGCAAGGTTTTGGTAGTGGGGGGACAAGAAGGGCGGCTTCTGTGAGAAGATGCCAGAAGCTTCCCCTATGTCCAACAGAGGCAATGCCAGCCGGCTTCAAGATGGACCCACTGCTGGCCAAGGCCGAGCCCATCAGTGACGGTGGTAGCGCCTCTGGGGTAATGGAGTTAAGAAGGGGGAAAAAAAAAAAACCCCAAACTGCTGGGAAAAAAAAAAAAACAGCAGCAGAGAGAGGAGTGAGAAGATGTGAGAGCAACAACTCTGCAGACCCCAAGGTCAGTGAAGAAGGAGGGGGAGGAGGTGCTCCAGGCGCCGGAGCAGAGACTCCCCTGCAGCCTGTGGTGAAGACCATGGTGAGGCAGGCTGTCCCCCTGCAGCCCATGGAGGTCCACGGTGGAGCAGATATCCACCTGCAGCCCTTGGAGGACCCCATGCCTGGGCAGGTGGATGCCCGAAGGAGGCTGTGACCCCGTGGGAAGCCCATGCTGGAGCAGGCTCCTAGCAGGACCTGTGGCCCCGTGGGGAGAGAGAAGCCCACGCTGGAGCAGGTTTGCTGGCAGGACTTGTGACCCTGCGGGGGGACCCACGCTGGAGCCGTCTGTTCCTGAAGGACTGCACCCCGTGGAAAGGACCCACGCTGGAGCAGTTCGTGAAGAACTGCAGCCCGTGGGAAGGACCATGTTGGAGAAGTCCATGGAGGACTGTCTCCCATGGGAGGGACCCCACACTGGGGCAGGGGAAGAGTGTGAGGAGTCCTCCCCCTGAGGAGGAAGCAGTGGCAGAGACAACGTGTGATGAACTGACCACAGCCCCATTCCCCGTCCCCCTGTGCCACTGCGGGGAATGGGAGAGAATTTGGGAGTGACGTTGAGCCCGGGAAGAAGGGAGGTGTGAGGGGAAGGTGTTTTTAAGATTTGGTTTTATTTTCTCATTATTCTGCTCTGATTTAATTGGTGATAAATTAAACTAATTTCCCCAAGTCGAGTCTGTTTTGCCCATGATGGTAACTGCTGAGTGATCTCCCTGTCCTTATCTCGACCCACGAGCCTTTCGTTATATTTTCTCTCCCCTGTCCAGCTGAGGAGGGGAGTGACAGAGCGGCTTTGGTGGGCACCTGGCGTCCAGCCAGGGTCAACCCACCACAATCACATATAATTGCTTGAAAACTGGCAACAGGTTAATTAGGGCAGACTATGGTCCTGCGCTGGCCATGCAGGTTATGTAGCGGCTGTAAAACCTGAACGTAAGCAATCGTGAGGTTCAAAAAAGCAAAGGACATTTCTGCTGGCCCTAGTCTTCAGGCTTCTGTGTTTCTCTTTGATACAATCTCCCTCTCGGGAGCACTTTGGGCTTGTGCCTCGGAGCACGAGGAGGGAAACGCTGCTCTTGTCTTCCAGAGCACAAGTAGGTCAGAGAAGACATTCCCTGAATTTGGTTTTAAAAGCTTAGACATGCTTTTTGGGTTGTGGCTGGGCTGATGCCTGAGTGATTCCTCTGATCATAAAAGACACTGATGCATCAGCATCAGCCACACCAGAGCCATCTATTTACCCAGGGAAGTGCTGCAATAGATCAATGTTAAATGCTTATTTGCGCTTCACTGCTCCAAGGCACCCAAACTAATTACCAAAGATAAATTAGCCCTTGTGACAATGACCAAGAAATACATGTCCCAAGATAGACCACCTTGACCACAAACACACATAATTCTCCCTCTGTTTAGGAGCGGCAGAGAGTTATGCAGCGTGTCCTTCAGCCAGAACTCGCTCGGGGTGGACAGCTGTTCACAGAGTCACAGAACCACAGAACGGTAGGGGTGGGAAGGGACCTCTGGAGACCACCCAGCCCAGCCCCTGCCAGAGCAGGGTCACCCAGCGCAGGCTGCACAGGGCCGCGTCCAGGCGGGTTTGAATCTCTCCAGAGAAGGAGACTCCACACCCTCCCTGGGCAGCCTGTGCCAGGGCTCTGGCACCTCACAGCAAAGAAGTTTTTCCGCATGTTCAGGCAGAACTTCCATTGTTCCAGTTTGTGTTGGGTTTGTCCGTATGCTGAGGAGTTGGCAACCATTTGTTGAGCACCTGAGGCTTCCTTTTCCCAAAATGAGTTGGTCACTTGACTCTTCTGTGTCTCTGTTTGCCCACCTGTAGATTAGCAGCAGTAATCATAGAATCATAGAATGGTTTGGGTTGGAAGGGCCCTTAAATACCATCTAGTTCCAACCCCCTGCCATGGGCAGGGACACCTTCCACTAGACCAGGTTGCTCAAAACCCCATCCAACTTGGCCTTCAACGCTTCCAGGGATGGGGCATCCACAGCTTCTCTGGGCAACCTGTTCCAGTGCCTCACCACCCTCCTACTGAAGAATTTCTTCCTTCTATCTCATCTAAATCTCCCCTCTTTCAGTTTAAAGCCATTCCCCCTTGTCCTAGCACTGCATGCCCTTGTCAAAAGTCCCTCTCCAGCTTTAATAATTAAAGTAATAAAACATCTTATGCAGATACCAGAAGTCACAAGTGATGGCAACAACTCCCCAGGGTGTTGCGTTAGCATGCGAGCTTTCCCTCTACACGCTGACTGCTCAGGAACAGACACGTGCCTTGCTCGCCTTCTGTATTGCCTATACACCAGCTGGCAGCAAGTTGAAAGTTTTCTGTATTGTATGTGAATGCAAAGAGTTTTTCCAGCAAAAAGCTTTCGGTGGTTCTCACTGCCGCTGTAACTGGTGTGCGGCGGACGCAGAAGAGAGCTCGGCACGTTAGCAATCGGTTTGCAATGCAATTCCTCCGGTTCTACCTCCCCTGAACCTTTTGTTTCTCTTCTCCTCCTCCAAGAGTTGGTTCTGGATTGAGATCCACCCAATTTAGCAAGAGGGACATCCACCCCATCTCACTCCCTTATTCTTTAATTGGCAAAAGTGTCTGCAGCTGCGGGATGGGTCTCCAGATACCTGGGGGAGGCAAGCATCTGGGAGGCTGCGGAGCTGCTCTTGATTTTCCCTGCTAAACCTGCAACGACAGCAGGAGCCAGCTGCTTCCATTAACTTTTTGCCCCTGAGCCCTTATAGAAAGAGCTCGCAGTCAGGCTGGGCGCTGCGCGTTCGCCAAATTGCCTAAAACCAGCAGAGTACAGGGAGCAGCACAGATATAACGGACTCAAACCTGTCCACTGCATCCATCGTAATGAGCTCGGGGGAGGCTTGCAGGACTGCGGCAGGAATAACTTGAGTGGGGAAACCTCCTGGAACTGCTTGGGGAATGGTTTTGGGAGGTGACGTGGCCCTGCACGCTCACAGGGTGCCCGGGGCAGCAAACCCAGCCTGCCTGGGGATCACGCTGGTGTCAGCACCTGCAGCAAAGCTTACCTGTAACCTGGGCCGGTTAAACTGCAGACCTCGCGTAACTCCGAAATGACTGCATTGCTTCCCTGTCTCCATGGAAAGTACATCCACTGACTGATATACCTTAGGGTTGCGCTTGCCTTTTTCACCTGGTTGTGTTACTGCGGCACCACACACTCATCTCATGCTGCAGTGGAGCAGTGCCTTGCTCGTCACCTTGTGCCATCCCAAATTGCATCTTCAGCTCTCAGAGATGTCCATTCCTCTCAGTGTCATATCCCAAGACTCCTCTATACTGAAGGTGCCCCCTGGGTTTGTGTCATCAGCACATTTTTCTCAGCACGTAATTAATTTTCTGCCAAAATCATTCATGAAAATATTAAGCAGTGTGACTGACCCTTGAGGAAGACCCTAGAAAACACCTCTGGGTCTGGTGCTCCTTTCAGCGCCATTCATTGCTGGACCCCAAGCATACTTAAGAGGAATAACCTGTATTTTTATAATTATATTTTGACAAGCTAATCTTTCCTAAATATGAAAATCCAAATTTCTGCCCGAGCAGCTGAAACACCGCGTCTGGCTCTGTGGCACCTTCCCTCCACCAGTTTCCCGACCAGCAGAGCAAAACATGGCAGAAGTTGGTGGGAGCAGCCGAGCTGATGGCTGTCTGTCCCCTTACGCACCGTGCCGGCTTGGGTGGGCTCACCAGCACCGGCTGCCAGCCGTGGGGACACCGACCCCGGCTCTCCCCACCACCGGAGGCAGTCCAGGTCCCGGCATCACCAGGGGAAAAGGATTTGGCCCCAACTTGTAACCTGGCCGGCTTTTATAGCATCTCCTCAAGATCTGCCTTGTGGGGCTGGAGTTCCAAACGCAGCCTGTGCTCACCCAGCTAGGTGACACGGCTGTGACACCTGGGCAGCGTTACAGCTGCTCCTTGAAAGCCACCTGGCCAAGCTGATGCTGCTGCAGGTAGGTTTTCATAATTTTGGATTCAGGCAGCAGAGGTCAGCATTGCCCTGCTGATGGGCAACCGCACTTCCCACCTGCAGAGAACAGCAGAACATCGCAAAGATCATTTTTGGATTAGTCCTTGTTGTTTTATTGCGATGAAACAGGCATGAATTGTGTCTTGGAGCTACAGCGGCTCCTTGGGGGGGCAAGTGACTGAGCCACCAGCTGCGCCTGCAAGGGAGGCGGCGAGGGAGGCTGCGAGGTGGCCTCGCACACGTCATGGGCTGTTCAAGGTGCCTGGGGACAGCTGAGACATCCTCACGGTGCTGCCATGAGGCCCGTGGGACACCGATGTCCATCTAGAGTAGCAGTGGCGGAGAGGTTAATAACCCCAGCACCGCAAGCATCCCCAGACACGGGTAAATGATGGAGCCAAGGGCGTCTCGACTGTGCTGGGGACATTCCCCTTGTCCTGTTCGTGTTAGGACTGCATTTTGTCTAACTGGGTTGCATCTTGTTAAGTGGCTAGGAGATATTATAAGCATGTGACCAACCCAACTGTCATTGCATACAGGTAATTGTAACACTTCTAAACACTCTATTGGACAGTCTGGTTCATTAAATAATTGCCTGTTCTTTATAAATACTTTTGCCATAATGTGGGACCAGGAGAGCAGAGATGTGAGCAGACCCTCAGGGGAACATTTTAAGGCCCTGAAACCTGCCAGAGGATGGGGCGAAGGGCAGCAGGTAAGACGGGAGCCCCTCTGGGTGACCTGTGGGGAACAGCACTGCCCTCATGGGGATCCGGCCATGGACGGGAGCTGGAGTTGCCAGGGGAGAAGAGCATGAATCTTCCTGTTCGGGGCTGAGCTGTTGGGTAGACAAGCCTTGGTCTGAACCATGGCGGGGAGATGGCAGCAAATCTTCATGGCACTAAATATGTCATGTGCACGGGCTACTCTCGGATGCTGCCAGTGTGAGGGATGAAATGGCCAGATTTGTTTCTCCTTCCAGTCCTAAAGAACAGCTTTGTGCATTGGGCCAACGTTCGGCAGGTAAGCGATGGAGACTTTGGTTGTTTGCCTGTGTGATTTCTATAAGGGCTTTGAAACACGTGTCATGTGGGGCTTTTAATACAGAAATTTCATGTTTATGCTTGTTGGTCATTTAAGCTGTATCTGGTCAAGAATACACAAAGACCCATACCGTTTGCAAGATACCAATATAGACTGCGTATTGTGACTGCTTACTTAGACGTTAGACAACTTCTTCCTTTTTTTTGCAGATTAAATTATATCTTCAAAAGTTCTGAGCCATTTTCCTCAATAACCTGTGCCTTTAGCACAGGGCCAACGCTCCGTGTGTATGAACACCAGGTTGTCCAACCATCCCTTTCCCGCTGCCTGCTTTTGCCTGCTCTGTGGCTCCAGCCCATGGCAGATTTTTCCCTCTCGGTGCATAATCAAAATATTACACATCACCAAGCCAGCAACTGTACAAGTCAAATTGGTTGCCTCAGCATCGTTGCCTTCGTCAGCCAAAATCCTAATCTCATAATAAACCCGAGAGGTTCTTGACAGGAGCAGTTTCCATCAGACATGCTGGCTGGCACTCACTGTACATCTCCTCCTGAAGCAGGGAAACGGCACGGCGCGAAGCTCTTCCCGGAAGCCTGAACGGCCCGTGGGGACTGTGTTGTCACCCGTGCAAAGCAAAGTGGCTTTTATGGCTCCAGATGTCTGGGCAGTGGATGCATGGCCGAGGTGCTGGCAAGCCTTTGGCCCGGGTTGAGGGAAATGGCAAAACTCAACAGCTTTGTGTCTTTCCCATTGCCCTCTAGGAGGTACAAAAGGAGCTAAATTTGGGCTGAATACCTAACAAAAATAAATAATTTGAAGGTTGGATTTGGTGTATCCCGGTAATGACAAGGAAATTCAGGTGTAGTTGTAAACCTCATGAGCTTGGCCTTCAGCACTAGCTACCCAATTGAAGCTCAACCTGAAATTACCTCAAAAATGTGTGTGATATGATAGACTCTGTTGGATGGGTCTAGGCAAGCTGTCTGGGGAGATCAGCACTGAAGTCTGTTAGATGAACAAACTCTTATTGCCATTCCCTGAGCACCCCTCAGATATTTACTGCATCTCACACATTTCTGCACTTTCTTACATTTCCCATCTCTTGCACTTGAATGCAATTTAGCAAGACAGTCCCATGAAAAACCTACATTAGACCACAAACGAGAAGTATACCAGTGGGACAAGGATTAACATAGCAGCTTTGATCTCAAGATATTTGGATGTGGTGCCACATCGAGGTGAAGAACCCACTCCTAGCGCCCCAATACGGTGGTTGGAGCAGCCTTGAACTGGGTGCTCACTGGTCCACGCATTTGAGAGATGTTTTCTATTGAGTTCGTAAAAGAAACACAACGCAGAATCCCCTGGCTGTGGAATAGATTCAATCAGTCTCAGTCCATTAGTTTAAATAATCAATAGCCGTAAGTGCCATAATGCTGTCTCCTACTTCATCACGAAAGCTGAAAAGTTACAGAAGGCCACGTGTAATTACGGGCACTCTCTCCATTAACTTTAGGAAAATTAAACAGTCACTATTCGGGTGTCTGACAGGTTACTTCTCTCGGTAAACCTGGCACATCCAGCTTAAACGGAGCAGATCAATGGAAGGATAAGGCATATTTTTATCGAGGCTTTTCATGACGTTATCACGCTACTACAACACCCAGCAGCTCAGTATGTGTTTGGGATGGCACGGCTGCATCTCCCCGGCTGCAAGAGGGTCCCCTTCTCTTTGTGGTACTGACCTCAGCCGCAGGGGCCTGAAACAGAGACGTGCCCCTGTTTTTGAAGGATTGCTAAAGATAACCCTCCCTGGCTCTGGAGCAAGAAAATCTGTGAGGCAAATCACAATAAAGAACATCAAGGCAAAAAAAAAAACCCCACAACCAAAAAACCCCTCCCTTCTTCCCAACTTTTCTGCCTGTTCCCATGCTGTATAACCTCTGCCTGGAAAAAGGTGGCTCCAAAGTTTTATATTAAGTTTTGGAAGGTCCAAACTAAGGCCAAGTTGGCTCTTCACTGCGTGCCCAGTCCCCTCAAATCCCGACCACAACGTCAGAAGCAGGAGCAGCTGGAAGGGCTGTGGAAGCGCTGGCTCCTGGCACGCAAAGGAGCCCAAGCTCAGGTGCAGAGACTGGGAGAGCCTTCGCTTACCCCCTCAGCAACCCCAGCTGCCCAAACCCCCTTTCTGCCCCTTTTTGCCCGCCCTGGGGTGCTTGGGGGGTAGCAGGGTACCTGCCCCCCTCATTCCGCCACTGCTGCCGGGAGCGTCGGTGACCCTGGCAGCCCTCGGGCTCCTCTGCCAGCGCCGAATTTGGATGGGGAAGCAGCTCCAGCCTGGGAGAGGGAGGGAAAACACTTTCTAGGAGACAGTGCCTCAGGGTACTGGCCCGTGAGGTGCTGTGGGGTTTGGTGCAGAGAAGGGTTTGGCCGCAGCAAAGAAAGATGCTGCAAATGTCTTGGTGATGGTTCCCAGCGTGAAACCCAGATCCACGGGGAAGGCTGGGGACTGCAGAGCAGAAATGCATTAAACACCCGTGACACCGGCAGCTGAGACCCCGTCCTCGCCTTGCTGGTGCAGCCACAGTCCCCTCTTCTTGCCTAAAACCTGGCTGGCTCTGGCTCTTCCCCGGCTCAGCCCCGGGGTCCCAGCCCCGGCAAAGCCGTGCTCTGTTCCTGCCCAGCCCATGGAGTCCCTCCGTCTCCAAAGCGGGACAGCCCAGCATCGACGCGCCAGACCCTCTGGGTGCGATGGAAGGTTATAAAACTCCTCAACCCATAGGAGGACGAGCACGAAACTGAGAGCAAAGCACCGGCTACCTAAAACACTGTTTACAGGGTAACTGTAATGACTCACAAAATCATTTATGAATATTTCAAGCATGAAAATTTGCATTGCATTTCTGCATTCTGTAGATGTTCCAGTGTTTTTGAGTGAATTATTTTTCAACCTTAATTATAGCATCATTTATTTCTTTTCAGCGGGTACAAGCATCCTCCAAATTAACGGTACATTCCTATTAATGTTCTATTTCCGATGTGACAAAATGGTACATTCATCCCAAAATACAACTAGGCCAATGAACCGAAAAATAGGTGATTAACAGAAGCCCAATTCCTGGAATAAATCAAAGATTTGATGTAAAGGTTCTCATCTCCCCAGTGAGTGTCTTAATCCCTGGTTTATACTCTTATCTGCAGCGCATTTCTTTCTGCTGAAAGCTTTCATTTTTTGCACAAAAGCAAAACAAAAGGCAATTAAGTCCCCGTGGAACAAACCCAAATGTTTCACAAAATGAAATTGTTGTTTTCTGGCCGGCCTTAAGGTCGTTTACCTTGGGAGGAGGCTGCTGTGCTCGGGTCTGCAGCGAGTCTGCACACGGGGGCTTTGGTGCCACAGCACTGCTGAGAGACGGATGCCTGGTGGTCTGGAACCGTCCCCATCCCAAAATCCTGGGTGGTCTCTGACTATCCCCATCCCAAAATCCTGGGTGGTCTCTGACTACCCCCCCTCCCCAAAAATCCCTCTGTTCTAAGCCACCGACAAAAACACGGTGAAAGAGGATAATCACGACCGGACCATGTTACTGGCTCTGGCAGCGACTGGGCTCCTTCATCAAACCTGGTGCTTTCGTCTTGTGGGTCACCAAACCCAGCAATTTTACTTTGTCTCTTGTTACCTGGCTTGATGGATTCCTTCCATTCGGAGAGCTAAATGTAAGTTTTCCTTCGTTTTTCCCTTCACGCTGCCTGCCCCCCGCGACGGCGGCTGCCCGTCGTGCAGGACAGCCTGCGGGCGATGCAGAGCCACGGTGCGAGCCCTGGACATCGCGGGGGTCCGTCCCCTGCCCGGCCACCCCGCGGCCCGGGGCAGGCAGGGTCTGCCCAAGCTGCCGATCCCGCTCTTCTCCGCCTGAATTAGTGTTTTACACCACAGGAACTATTTGTGCTGCAACTGGAGCTTTTCTCCTAATTACTAAGAAACAGCAACGAGAAGCCTGCGAGAAGCTACCGCCAACTGAAATGTCTGAAAACAGGATCGGGTGGGTTTTATTTCATATACCCACCCAGCTACCAGCCATTTAGGGGCTTCTCCAAGCTCCTGCTTGCACTTACAGGCACCAGTGGATTTCTAACCCTCATGGACCTTGACCTATGGACTTACCTAGTAACTTATCAAAGTGTTTATGCAAACAGCCTTGCCCTTACACTTGTCTCCTACTTTCTTCTACTTCCGTTGCTGTTCTCAAACTTGTTTTTTTTTCAGTTCCCTCGATGGTACAACACAGACAACTCCTTTTGCCTGGAGGTGGCCGCTGTAACTTGGAAATGAGGGGCTGCTCTAAGATCAATTAAAGTCGAGAGGAGTATTTTACACATATATCCTGAAGATAGGAGCTGGAGAAATCTCATCTGTAGGAGTTTTAAGCTACGCAGATGTCTTTCAGTTTCAATCATAGCAACATCTGAAGCCCCACAAACCTCTTCTGCCACCTGTGCCACAAGGTGGGGGGACAAAAGGAGGATTGTCCCCACCGCGCAGGAGCACAGAGAGAGGAGGTGGCCTCGGGCCATGCTGGGGTGAGGCTGGAAGTCCCCTGGGTTCACCTGAGCCCTTACCACATCACCCTTTCTGTGGTGTGCGCTTTGGTTTTCACTTCTTCTGGGGAATTTGGAGTTTTGACTAATTGTTAGCCATTTTTTGAGGGTTTTGGGGTGGGTTTTTTTGGATTGGGGGGGGGTGTTTGGGGTTTTTTTGTTAGCCCATCACAGCTGGGAGGGGACAGTGGTGGCTATCCTCATGCTCCTTTTTATAAGACACATCCCTAAGCGGTCCCCACTTCCCCTCTACCACGCCAGCCGTGGACACAGACTGTCCCGCAGCGCTCCGTCTGATTTGTGCACTCCTTAGGAAAATTTAGGCAGGGGAGAGAGAAACGCTGAGCCTGGCTGGATCGGGGGGTTACCGTGAAAGCTGCTACCCTACATCTAGCCAGAAGTGGAGAGACCCACAAGAACTGCCCCCATGCTGCGTTCCCGAGGGTGGGATGCGCCTCGGGGAAAAAGCTGTAGTGTGGTGGAGAAAATGCCAGATTTTCTGTGCACGCCAGCATCAGTCTGACTGACACTTCACGCTCTGCTTAAATTTGTTAATTGGCAGAAGGGATTGGACTTGTAGGCACCCCCAAAATAGCAGTGTCCTCTGTGGAGTTCATTCTCAGGTGCTGACGCAGCTTAGTCTGGGTGAGACATTGCGTGTAACTGAAAGTGGCTGGAGCAGGACATTGTAACAGGGACTGTTGTTTGCAGGCTGAAATAGTGGTGAACAAATAAATAAAAAAATAAACCCCGGCTGCCCTGATGATTTTTTGCGTGTTTCCACATTTTCATTCACCTGTGGCTGTGCAGACGTGTGCCTCTGGAAAGCTGGACCGCCTCTGCATTCTCCTGCCTGGCGGCCGGAGGCTGCGGCTTTAACCCCGTGCTGCTGCGGAAGCGCCCGCAGCCGGCGGGTGCAACCTCAGCCCGGGTCTCCCTCCTCCGGGCTCCGAACGGCACAGTTAGTAACATCTGTTAGCTGTAGCAAGACGGTGCATTTTTTTCTGCTATCTTTGACATAACCGCTATGCTTTAATGAATTTCAGTTTGCTTTGCGTTTTCCTGTACCATACCCATCCGTGCATATCCTAACCCAAAAGATGTTCCCCACCGCCCTCCCCTCCCCTTCCCAGCCCCTCCAGAATCTGGATGTGGCTGTAACAGGGAAACAAGCATCCGTAGCATGACAAGGAGGTGGACTCCTGTCACTGAAACCAGGATCAAATCCTGAAGTCCTTTACTTTTTTTTTGTTGCCATTAACTTCACCAGGGGTTTGTCGGAGCAGAGACAAAAATCAAATCCAAGTAAAACACTGAATACGACCCACAGAGCAGCCTCATCTCAGAGTAGAAATTGCAAAGAGGATTCCTGCTCAATAAAACATGAATACACATATATATAAAGAAACTCAGGGGCTTTTGTCTGCGGGAAGATGAGAGGTGAATAGGGATCAAAATAAGAAGATGGCGATGTAGCTTTCTAATAAAACCCTGATACCTTTTGAGTAACTGGTCCCGGGTTTATTTAATCAGGAAAATAGCTGGGAGTTTAAATAACTTGCAATATAAAGCCTGCACAAAGGAGAGAGTGGGCAGGCTGAGTCGGATGTGTCGGTATCTTGCGGGAGGATATGATGCTTGAAAGAAGCAGTGACACATGGAAGCTGCCTACAATGGCACCGGCTGGATTGAGGCAAGAGATAGAAATGGTATTAAAAAAGAAATTATTACAAGCAACAGTTGTAGGCCTGCAGGGCAGAAAGGGAAGGGAGAGCAGGAGCATTGCAAAAGATAAGGAGGGTGAGTGAAAAGGCGAGGACGCCGCGCCGGGAATGGCAATTACTTGGGCTGTGCCAGGGGAAGGAGCCGAAAGGCTGCGATCGGGGACCACGGGTGGCTGCGGGCAGCACCAAGCTGCCTCCTTCCAGGTCCCCCCTGCTGCAAGCTGGCAGTCAGGCTCCCTGCAGGCATCCCTCAGCCCCCTTCTCCCGCACATACCCTTCTGAAACATTCCCTTTCAGACAAAATTCTTCACGTCTGGCTTCAGTGCAAACAAATACACCTTCAGTTTAAGGCTTGAGGAAACAACCGTCATTTCTTTGGGAACGACTTTTCACAGAGGGGGGAAAATCCACAGTACTTTTACTTCTGGGGAAGTTTTAAGATGGCCTTTTCAGCATCCCTTGATAAAACATGAATGTACGCTGCAGGGAGGAGCTTTCCAGTCAACGCTCCTGTTGGCTCCAAATTAAGTTGTAATTAAAAAAAAAATAAATGACAGCACTATCCATGAAAAGCTCTTGTACATTTGCACTTGAGCAATGTTATAGTACTATGCCGAGGGCTTCTGCATGATCCATGTACGTAGCACTGATAAGTGCTAGCAAGGAAGCAGTGGTTTTGTACTGATATTTTACGGTGAAATTCCACATTTGCAACTCTTTTTGGCAGTAGGTGGTACGCTCAGCTCTGAAACTAGTATGTTAGTTCGAACTGTAGTACGAAGGGTAGTATAAATTAAAGCATGGCTATGCTCAAAGCCAAGCTACAGCACGGCCAGACGAGGCCTGGCGGGTCACAGGCCGTCTCGCTTTCCACCCTAAATAACAGCGTCAAGGGTCTCACTGCGTGTGACAGCAGCTGGTCGTAACATCAGGTATTTAAAAAAAAAAAGCGAGAACATTGTTAATCTCAGTTTTGTGAAAATTCAGCCTATTTCTGTGGTCCTAGATGCCATTTGTTTTGTGGTTATGAGTTACACAGTGCCATCAAAACGTATCCACTGGGTGTGCTGGCGGAAAATCGAGGGCTGGAGAGGTGGAGGTGGCGCAGCGAGCAGCTCTCCGTGTCCATCCTGTGCTGCTTGCGGGAGTATTTGATCCTTATCATCCTTATTCCTCCACCTTTGACCATTGTGAGGCCTGGGAGAAGAGCGACTGAAATAGCAACGGCGTGGCTGAGCTTCTCCTCCCGTCTGTGCCCAAAGCCGGGGGCAGGTCTGGGGCCACGCAATTCCCCTGAGAACGTGCGGTGCCGCTGAGCCGGCTGCCCACGCAGGCGGCCCGCATGCTCGCTGGCCCTCTGTTGTTAAATGCATCACCATCAGTAACCTGTGAGAATGCAACCTCATCGCGATGAAGTTAGCAGAAGGGAGGAAGACTTGGGGGTTGGAAGGAAAAAAGGCAAAGGAAAAAAAAAGGCAAAGGCAAGAGGCTGGTGTGGAGGGGCTGGGCTTGCTGGGCGCGAAGCCCCATGTTCAGGACACCCTTCTCTGTCCCAGGAAGCAGCAGCTCTTCAAAAAGACATATGGATCACTTTAAATGCTTAGTACACATAGGTTGACACAGTAATTTAATGCCCGAAGTGGTGCATAGGCTCTGGGCTATACAGGCACGAGGTGGGAATGCCACCCCTGTGCTGGTACCGACGGCTGCCATCCCGGCCAGGATCCCATAGACTTAAAGGCAATAAAACAGATTTGTCAAAAGGATACTCTTTACCGGGTCAGAGTCATTTAAATGCTGGGGTTTGGCACGACTGACGGCTTACAAACATCTGAAGTGTTCCTAATACATGGTTTTACAGTGATCCTAATGCGAAGAGTTTGACTATATGAGAGTCGTACGCGGCTACTGCCATGAGAGGGGAGCGAGCGAGCCTAAGCCCTTCCCAAAGCTTATCATAAGTTCCCACAGGAAGAGATATGAATGGCACGAGAATATTACACTTCAAGCAGAGAGATTTAGGAGGCACGTGAACCACGCCGAGGAGCGGCAAGTGGAATATTCGGTTGTCAAAATAACGCTGCGACGGCAGCTGCTGCGCTCGCTGCATTAACATGTCAGAGCCGGAGTGACAGCAGACGTCAGCGCCATGCGCTCGGGGGGGTGATGGCTTCCCAAAGACGGGCTGGAAGAAAGCCCTTCTAATTTTGGTTGATTGCTTTTCAAGTGTGGCTCGTTCATATCCTCCTCGTCGCACGAGCTCATTAGGGAGCAGCTAGAGGAGGAGGTAAGGGGAAATTAATAACGCGGAAGGTGCCGATTGCAAACGGGTATCGTGAAGGTATCGGAAAGGCCGTGATCTTCTGAGCCAGGAATATTTGTTTTGGAATAAATAACAGATCATTGCTGTTACACGTGAACATGATTTAAAACATGAGCAGGTACTAAGAGCTGCATGACTTCTGTATCGCTTCGTGCCTTTATCGTCAGTGGGTCTGAAGCTCCACCGAGTTAACGTGGTACCGGGGCGGCCCCATGTGACAGGCTCTGAAAAAAAATGTCCAAGATGGTATTTTTCATTTATAGGTAGTTGGGTATTTCTGTCAGTTCTGTCCTCGTATCACTGCATCTTGAAAAGAGAAAATAATTACTCCCATATATGGGTAAAATGCCCTAAAAATTGCGCTTTTTTATAAAGAATGATTGTTGCTTGCTAAAATCCATACCTGTGTAGAAAACCTAAATCAGCAGCAAAAGTGGCAAAGAAGAAAACCCAGCTCCTCTCTGCTGGCACAATTCTGCTTTCCCATGGCATTAATGACCCGAGCCAGGTCTTTGCCGAGTCCTTCACGCTTCTGCAGCACAGAAACCCGTTCCTTGGCAGAGCTCGGAGCCCCAGGGCGGAGCGAGCCGCACGCTGCTCGGGGCAGCCCGGCCCTTCGCTGCCTCGTGGCCCCGCGGGACGAGGGCTGCGCGCCCCGCGGGACTTCCAGCAGCGTCGCGTTCCGCCCGCTCCGTCGGGTAAGGAGTGCCGGTCCGCGAGGGGGCTCGCCGTCCTTTACCACCTTCAAACCCGGGCACAATAATGAAATCCCTTACCAACATTTTTGGAACTCGAATTTCTTTCTGAGATTAATTTAATTAAGAGTTTCAGTTTCAAGTTGCTAATTGAAATAATACTCTAAATTTTTTTTTTCAGTCTGGGAATAGAGCACTGATTTGTTTCACTCATTACAAACCAGAAGTTTGGAGTGGTGCATAATGAGATATTTCACAAACAATTTTTGATTCGATTAACTTCGGGGAGGGTGAAAAAGCAGAACTATTTTAACAAAGGTAAACATCTGTAGAAATTATAATCCATTCCTCAAAAGCACAGGAAGATAAAGCGACATGTGTGTTGAATAAATAGTTCTCGGCAGCCAGGTTCAGGCTTGGCCTGTTGCAGTCGCTCGGTGTATTACAACGACAGAAAGTGCAAATATAGGGAGGCGTTAGTTAATTTTTGCTATTTTACGGGTGGGCAGTGCCTGCGGGGATGACCCAGTCACGGTGGTTTGAAGCCGGTGGTGCCGGAGAGGGGCTGGGGTGCTGCGCCCCTGTTGCATGAAGAGCTGCAGCAGCCCAAAACGTGAAAGGCCCAATTTTAAGGGGGTGATGCCTACACTGGGTTTGAGGGGGAAGAGCAAATCCTCACCCAAATCCGTGGGGTGCAGCCATGGGGGAGCGCGTCGCACCCGCCCGGGGCTGCCGTACCTGCCAAACCCATCCCAAAGCCGGGGTGCGGATGGGGGCTGTGAAGCCACGAGCCCCTTCACCCGGGGCGGAGACGGCCATGCCGCCGTTCCCCCGGGCACCCCGGCTTGCCAGGGCGGCAACCGATGAGCTGCAGGGGGAGGGCAGCACCTGCGGCCTCGCGGCTGGCCCCTCTCCCCCCCGAAGGGGTGTCTGCACCCGTGGCCGCGTGCGTGCGCATGCAAAGCTTTGGAAATTTCCATTTTAATAAAAGCAACCTTGGAGGAGCATGAGCAATAACCTGTCTGCTCTTTGGCACCGACAGTTCGCTTGTCCTGTAAAATGAGATTTTGCTACCCCAGCGCAACGATCTTGTTATCAACTCCAGCTTACATCAGCGTGCTTTATTAGAAGACAGCAGAAATAATTCTTTAGACATTAAGCAACGTCTAGCTTCTGGTTTTATCGGGCTGGCTGAGGTGATTAAATCAGATCCAGAGGTAAGCCAAATAAACTCCTGGATCTCTGGGTTCAGATATTTGGTCCATCTACAGATGCTTTGAAGTCTGGTGACAGAATAGAAATTAGGTCTTTCCTGCCCAGCCTTTTCCACTCCTGCTGCCGCTTGAAAATCCGGTTTCCTAGACCTCACCCACATACTTTGGGCTCTCGGGTTTTATTAAGGCAGGGGGAACATTACACACGGATCCATCCCCTGCCTGTTCCCAAGCTCAGCTTTGCTCAGCTGTGACGCCAGGCTTTGGTCCCCGCTCCAAAGGGATGGACCTTCGCCCAGGCGAGGGTCACCGCAGCCGTGCGCATGAGCGATGGCTATTGCGGCGCTCCTGTCCCTTCCAAGATAAAATCAGCATTACACAGCTTTACGCCTGTGATCGCCTGTCTTCACGTGTGACCATCAGCCAGTCCCGACGCCCTGCCCGTACCCATCTTTTTTGTTAACTGAGATAGCACTTTTCATCTCGGAAGGCATCAATTGATTAACCAGTGATCACAGCTCTCCTAAATCTTCAGTGGATATTTTTGTGCTGCTATTCCCACTTCTGCCATGGGACTGACGAGGCCGTTGGAGCTCGTGGATCAGCACAGCCCGTGGGAAACCCCGCGTTGCTGCTGGGCACGGCCGGTGGCCGCCCCGGGAGCGTGTGGCAGGGCACGGTCCCCTGCACCTCTCCTCCTTCAGCGAGGGCTGGCTCCCAGCATTGCTCCCAGCATCGCTGGGAGAAGAAATTGTCATGATTCATTTGGAACAGGACTGTAACATTTAACTGCTTTCTTCTCCTTCCTGGAGTATAAATTTTCAGCCACAACCCACGCAGATGTACTCCAGAGAGGGAAATAATCCGCATTTGTTGACTGTTCCCAGCTCTCGCCTTGTCTAAGGGGCCAGTGACAACTACTCGGGTCCTTGCCAGGTTTCTGGGTGGACTCCTCTTACTCACAACTTTGGTTTTTAATATTATACCATGTCACTGCTGGCCAAGTATCTACAGAGTTGTGAATTGTCCCAAATATTGATGCCCTCAAGGCTTGTGGGATCTCCTGTCGATGCCTCAGCCTCCTGCCATCTAGGGCAGTGCTGTATATAGGAGGGCGCACAGTAAAATGGCACAGGGAAGTGATTTTGGTTTTCTAAATACTGATGTTAAACTGTGTCTATCACATTAATGAACAAAACCGTTGGTGTACCTGAGGGCGGCGTGACCAGCTTCTCTGCAGGATTTCATTTTGCAGAGTGATGCCAGCCCCCGTCCCGGGTCCTGCCCTTCTCTGCTGGCTCGTAGCCTCCGGCTCAGCGCAGCCCTGCCCTGGGCGCAGGTGCCTCTGCAGCGCATCATATAGACACCGCCGGGAAGGGAAAGTGCTGCGGCAATGACAGTAAGGTCTAGGCAATAGTGCAGCATCCCTCCTCCCAAATTATCCCGTGCCAGGGCAGCACTGAGCCCACATCGAACTGAAATGGCTGGGATTTGGCTTAAAGCTCACAGAACGCGTCTCTGGGGGAAATTAAAAAAGCAAATTAACAGCAGCATCTTTTATTTTCATAGACCACTTAAAAGCACCAGATGCATATAATTTTTATTTTTGGCTCTCTAAACTTAGGCTTTCATATTAAATGGCAACTGGCACTTGGAAAACTCATTTTTAATGGATTGCAGAGGGAGAAAACATGAGCCAGAGACACTGAGTTTATTTTCTTTTGACCAACTTGCACAGCTCTGGTGATGCCAATTAATCCCGGTTTTCAGAACTACAAAGAAAATCAGGAAAGCACCGCTGACCTTGCTGTTCAGCTATGTTTGACCAGCAGTACTTATCGCCGGTACGGAGCCAGGCCAGGGCTTTGCACGGCATTGCACGGCTGCCGCCGCACCGGGGTTTGCACCCACAGCCTGTGCGGGAGCCGTTGCTGCAGAATTAGCGCTCGCTGGGACTCTTCCAGCCAAGAGAAGCTGGCTTGGCTCGTGGCTGTCTGTCAGGGTAGCTGGGCTTTCATTTTCCTTGAAACGCCTCTTGCAAACAAAGTCGTGATGGTTGATTTGAAATGGCGGAACAGTTGTGGGTCTGCGCGTCCCTCCCACGTGGCTTTGGCGTCCCTCTTCGCTGAGGGACCAGCAGACGGTACCAAAACACCGTGGCCCTGCAGCTCTCGGCTCATGCCTTGGCAAGGGGCTTTGTACCTCCTTCTCTCCCACTAGTTTGGAAATGGTGCTGTGTATGGAGAGAAAAAAATGCAGCGGGTGTCACCTTCCCACACAGTCATTGTTCTAGCTGAACAATTTTAACTGTTGATACGAAATCTTTATTTCAGTAAATTTTCAGCTAAATGCGAAACTACGGCCATTATTCCTGTAACTGTGCCTTTGAAAGCATGATTATTAATATTACTGGTATTATTTTATATGACTTTCTCAATATGAACTGTTCATTTCTCCATGAACAGTTCATTTTTCCATCTAAGTCCAGAAGGAAAAATTCTTCATTTAACTTCAGAAACAATCCTTCTCACTAAACATGAAGGAACAATGAATAATTTGAGGCACACACAGGGCAAATATTTTATTAAGGCTCTGAATGCCAAAACGCAGCGTGATAGCAGACACGGGTCGGCGCTTTTTTCCACGCTTGTGTTCCCTGGGACAAAACTGCTCCTAACAGGGCTGTGAAGGGTGCACGCAACTTGGAAAATGCTTCCCGTTGCTTAAGCTGTGGAAAGTAAGGGGTAAGCAAAATCTCAGCTGCTGGTAAGAAAACGAACTGAAAAGCAAAAAGTAATCTATATCAGTAGGCTTCTATAGGCAAACTGTAAACGATGCTGTGCATTGCTGCGTGCCACGCACCGAGACAACTATTTCCCATTTGTCGAGTCGCATTTCTCATACACCGGTGGCAGGGCTTCGCTTTTCAGCCGGGCTCTAATTAACACGTCGATAGAGCTCAGTGCCTAAACGCTCCCAGGGTGTCGGTGGCC
Organism: Phoenicopterus ruber ruber; assembly: GCA_009819775.1. Classification (NCBI taxonomy): domain Eukaryota; kingdom Metazoa; phylum Chordata; class Aves; order Phoenicopteriformes; family Phoenicopteridae; genus Phoenicopterus; species Phoenicopterus ruber. The sequence goes on from CM020220.1 coordinate 37,081,781, forward strand.
GTGCGCGGACCCCGCGGAGGGCACCGGGTGGACACGGCGGGCAGGGTTCGAACTGTCCCCCTGCCTCCGCAGGCAGCTGCCGCCGCATGAGGTTGTGATGTCGCCTGCTCCCTTCTCAGGCAGCAAAGCCTCTTCCGTGCTCTCACATCGCGGCCCCGGGGGTGGGCCGGCAGCAGCCGCCGGGAAGAAGGTGGTCGGCCGGGAGCGCGTCCCGAGCGCCGCAGCAGCACCGCGCCGTGGGAGCCCGCGGCCCCGAGAGGCACCAGCCGCTCGCACGTAAGTACGGCCGCCCGCGAGGCAAGCACGAGCTCAGCAGATTGCGTTAAACTCCTCCGAGAGGGATCCCTGTTTTCCCGGCGTTCAGCGACAAGCTGTAATCCTGCGCTAATAAACTCAAGCTCCTGCTGCAAATTGTTTACGGCTGAGGGCACGCTCGCTTCGTTTTCTGGCTTCACGGGGAAGGTTTGAAGAGTTTTACGGTGAGTTTAAAGCAGGTTTAATTCTGCTAGCACCGGTGCAAACCAGGGGTGGATCAAGCAACGGCAGCGTAAACACAGAGTCCATTTTTGAAACTCCTCAATCTTTTTAGGGAGGTACGTGTGAATTTAGATTATCACTGAAGGGGACATGCCCAAGTGAACGTTATTATCCAAAAGTTTCTATCAATATCAGCCTGATTCTGAAAAAATCCTTCTCTTCCTTCTCTTTACTCATTTTTAAAGTTAACTGGCTGCAATTCAAACAGCAAAACACATATAATGAAATAAATGGGGCAAATTCAAACAGCCAAAAGCGTAATGAAATAAATGAGACAAATTCCTTGAACTCCACCTAACATGAAAATGAATCTCAGCTGCTCATTAGAGACGGCCAAGCAGGGGACATGGGCAAATTAAATCAGGGGAAGTAGAGGAAGGCATAGAGAAAAGGTCGATTATCTAAATCTCCTCTTATTAACTGCAAAATATTTTTTCAAGATTGAAGGCAGTAAAATATGTTAGTGGCAAATGGCAAAGCCTCTTTATGCACTTAAAGTAAAAAGTGAGGAGTTGGGCAGAGCAGAGGAATGGGTAAACAAGGAATATACCACTTTATTTTCAGGGTGGGTTAGCAGTAATTCTCACCCGATGTACGTGCACATGTTTGCTTCCTTACCCTCTCCGGGAATATTTGTGCTAGGTTTCCCCAGGTTAGTTCAGATTTTACTGGGGATTTGAGTGCTGGGCATCTGGGAAAAGGGTCTGGGGGTGTGGGTGTGCCTGTCCGAGGTCCACGCGCGGCGGCTGAGCCGGGCGGGCAGCGTGGGCAGCGTGCTGTCTCTGCACGTCAGCGGCAGATACCGCCCTGCGAGCCTGAGCCGTGGTCCTCCACCTAATAGAGTCAATTCGGCGGCAATTTGTTGGTCTGTCTGTCTAACGCGCGGGCCACGTTGCCTCTCTTAGCTACACCGCCAGGCTCCCTGAAGCAGGTGGCAGGGGGCCGAGCTCTGTGGCCAAGGGGGCCATTGCCTTCCCCTGCCACTCCGAACCGGCCCTCGTGGGCATCAAGGACCCGGCAAAGTTTTTAAAGCTCTCCCATCTACTTGTTGCCAGGCCCTTTTCATCATTGTTGTTGTTTAACGTACTCGGTTTTGCTGGTTTTTCCCTTGAAAGCATCCTTGCTGTCTGAAAGGGTGGGCACAGAGAGCGTGCCAAAAGCCGGGTCTGCCCTGGAGGTGGTATGGGTGGAAAATCACACCTTGGGTCCTGCTCTGGAGGTTGCTGCTGGTCTTTGGGACTGCCTGAAGGACAGCAATTAACAGGCGTTGCTAATTGACCTAACGGCTCTGGTAGCAGCACATGCTGGAGGATGCGCATCACCACCAGCCTTCGCTACGCGTCCTCCTGGGGGAACCTTTGGGACACACAGGGATGTGGCTCACGGGATGCAAGACCAAAACATGTCACGAGTTGGATGTTATCTTTGGCATGAGCAGCACGGAAGGTGAGCAAAGCCAAGCAGCTCACGTTGTCGTTGAAAAGGGGGCAGGAGGAGGAGGAAGAGCTGGGGAACTGCATCTGCTTGGCATGACGACTGTCCCTAGAAATCATCCTTTGAAAAGGAGTGAGCACCAGAAAGAGAATAAGGGGATGGCCAGGCAACATGGAGGTGTCAGGGAGAAATTTTGCCAAGCCCATCTTTCTGCCAGTGGTGTAACTGTCGCAGCGTACAGGGGAGCAGGAGGCGTTCCTATACAGGGGCTTTAGGGTTGGCATCTTGTATGACATTCCCATAAGCAAGTGAGGGAGACGTGACCTCAACGAGACAGCTATTGAGTGGGTGGAAAACTGGTTGCACAGTTAGTCATAAAAGTTACCAGCAGTTCACTGCCAGAAAGGGAGGTAATGACGAGTATGAACCTGAGCCCGCTACTCTTTCATGTTTCCGTTCACGATTTGGGGGAGGGATGAGACTGTTGTTATTCAGCGTGCGGCTGGGAGGGACTGGGAGCACAACAGAGGACGGAATTGTAATTCAAAGGGACAAGAAAAGTAGTCTGGACAAAGGCCGTGGTTTGTATTTCAGTGGTCACGCTGGCGAGCGAAGGCAAGCGGCGTGGGGTCTCCGCGGGGCGAGGGAAGACACCCGGGCTGTGCTGGGAGCCGGGGGACCTCAGCGGGTGCGAGGCTTTTGCTCTTGGCTGCTGCACTTCAACAACAACAGGGGTGGAGGCAGTCCAAAAAGGGCAATAAAAATAACCAGAGGTGGCTGGGATGTAACCTCTGTGGGAAAGTCAGATCTGATGTAAGAGACGCAGCGTGGTCCTTAAGCCATGAGAAGGAAGAGGAACTCTTTCTTCTTGCCAGTTAGGACAAGACATGATGGACTTCTTAAACTAAACTTAAAAGAGGGGATGAATACGTCTTTGTGCACTTTTCAAGGTACAGCCCAACATTTCCCAGTAGCACGCTCTGCCTCCCCGACTCCTGACTCCGTGTAAGCCGGGTTTAGCACAGCATCCACTCCAGTAACTCACGTGGCTTTCGTGAATTAACTACTTAGCCCACGGGAATCATACCATTATCTTCAGAGGAACTAGAAAAATAAAGAGTGCATTTATAAGGTTTTTATTGTTTTCACCGCACCATCACCATTCCCTTTAAGAGCATCAAAAGCTTAAAAAAACAGATAGAGACATCTGCCAGCATCTCTGGAGATGTGTGTTGCACTTTCTTCTAATCCAGACCAAGTCTTTGGAGCCTCTCCATGTCTTCAAGAAATAGGGGCATTTTTCTTTTAAGAACTGTCTAAAGACCCTTTTACTAGGTTTTAGCAGAGCCCTGCGTCAGCACGGTTCAGAATGCTAGCATTTCCTCTGCGCAGAATAAAGATGATATATTACCCTTTGCTGCTCAAACCTGATTTACAGCTTCTATCACAAAATTGCATAATACTTTTTTAAGTGCTCTAAGGCGAAGTAGCAGGGCCGAGGACGTGGAGCAAAGTCCGAGTGCGTGCTGGTTTTCTCTCTCCGGCGTTTGTTATTCCTTTGCTAGGAAGAAGAGCTGCAAGGAGCAACCTGTCCACTCCTGCACCCTTGGGACGCCCAGCATGGCATCGCCCATGAGGAGCTTGTTCACCGACCCCGCCAGATACCTCCAGTCTTTCCGTCTCTTCCTCGCCAATTCGACCGAGCACCAGTGCATGCAGGAGTTCATGGAGAGGCAGTTGCCGGCCGTAATAGCGAGGTAACATGGAGGTGGCCACATCGAGCTGAAGGACAGCCCGGTGGCACGGTCCTGCGGCAGGGACGGGCTCGACTGGGCTCGGGGGGCTGCCTGCGAGAGGCAGATTGCTGTTCCCCGCCGGCTGCCCCGTCTGTAGGCGTCTGATAGAGCTTGGCTGGAGATTTCATTTACACACGCTGCCGAACGGCTGCTCTTCGGGACAGAGCCTGCCTAGCAGGGAGGAGATAAGGCTGAATTGCTTCCTCGCATGCAAATACAGCTTACCCTGAATAAACTCGAAAAGGCAATAACAGATATTACATTCTAACATTTAATTTGATTGAAAACATCTTTTTAAAAGTAATCTTTTCAGCTAATATTTAGGCTCTCTCTGCTATGTGTAAATACCGCCTCTGCTTTGCCCGCCGTGCATGTTTTTCACTGGACTCCTTGCTTTGCGGGCTGATGCAGGCAGCAGGCAGCTGGGGTCAAATCCAGGTTCTGGGGAGGCCCTTCTCCGCACCCAGGGGTTTACAGCTCTGCCAAAGCCTCGCTAAGGGATTTTAAATGCATTACCCTCTACCCTCTTCCTCCCCATTTTGCAAAATGCAAAACTTCTACAACTAATTTTTAAGCTGCTGATCCAGACCCAGGGAGGTCTCTGGTCCTCGAGGCACAGACACGGGGAAGGCGTGTACCTGCTTCTGCTTGTATGTGCTTGTAATTAAAGCAGAACTCTTCCACAAATTGCCAAAATAACTGGAGATCGGGAATCTCCAAAGAGTAGACTTCTGAATCTGATCCTGCCTGCCCGCTCGTAGGCATGCCTGTACATGCACACGTTGCGTTTGATTTCGTCCGGCAGATTTTAGTCTTCGTGGGACCTCTGCTGCTTCATATAATGCACGTAATGCGCTCTACTGGGTAGCTCTCCTAAAACGTATAAATAATGTTTTTCAGTATTGGAAATGGGAAGTCCACAATCAATATCCTAAGCGTTGGTGGTGGAGCAGGTATGCTATGAACTTCAATATTGGTATGCTTTTCCCTTTTTTTTTTTTGAAAAATAGAGGATTACAAATTGCAGAAAGGAGCTGAGTGGGAAATAAGTCTTTTCTTGAAAAGTGAGCTCCAGGGGACAGATGGCGTTAGCTGGTGTGCGAGCACATTGTCTGAGAACAGCTTGTGCCTCCCCACTCTGATTCTCATATGTCCTCCACGAGAAACCTCCTTCTGCACCATCACTCCTCGAGGGCAGAGAGAGACTTGAACTGCCCCATAGTGTTTCTATGCAAAAACCGCAAGTGCCATAATGTCTTAGATGCCTCAGAATATTAAAGTTTTACTTGCATTGCAATTACTCTCCCCTGTAACTGCTTACTGATGCGGTAACTCCCCATCATTGCCGCCTCCTGCCCTGCTACGTGACAGCCCCGGCTGACCCCTGTTTTGCCTGTACGTACTTGCTGGCCACAGTCGATGCACAAGCCCCTCCTGGAGCTACTGTCCCCCAAAACACTGGAGCTGAACATAAGCTCCAGAAGAAATCAGAAGAAATCAGAAGAAATAAGTCTCTTATCTGAAGTTCACTGTGTGGAAAAACAATACCAATAACATCAAGTGACTTCTTCTCATTAAATTCTTGCTTAAGTTCCCCCATAATTAAAGCTTATATTTTCCAATTCTGGTCTGCCCATTAAGTCATAAAACTTAAATTTTATAGGAACAGTTAATTTAGTTTAAATGCTTTAGTCATACCATATCCAAAGACTAATCTCAGCTTTGTCAATCTCTCCTAATAAGTAAAAATACTTGTATGTAAATGGTGGGCATTAGTTATAAAACACAGCGTGACAGAGTAGCAACATTGCTCTCCAAACAAAGGAAACCATTCTTCTGCCAAAAAAAAAATGTTGTTTTTAACAGGAACACTTTACTTAGAGAGGTACTTAACTCCCTAACCAGGGACACTCCAGCTTAGCATGATGGATATTCAATCAATAACGTGCAGGCAAAACTTGTTTTGCAGTGTAAGAAAGCCCCTAAGCCACCAAACCCCTGCTCCTTGCTGGCTCCTTCCCACCATGGATCCCTGGAGTCAGGAGGGAGCAAACTCCCAAATTCCCCCAGCTGACCCCGGCGAGGGGGCTGCCCGGGCCCCGTCCGCCCCTGCGCTTCGCAGGGAGGGAGCAGGGAAGGAAACCGTTTCCTTTCCACTCTTTCACCCCGAGAGACAAGCAAACCATTTAACGCAGCGTTATATCCCATTACACCCGCCCATCCACAGCACCTGCCTTCGCCTACAGCCTCTGCCTTATTAAGTTCACACTCCAGCGCGCAGCACTCTGTACCTTTAAAAACCATAAAAGCCATCAACGCCGCTATAAAGTAGCAACTGTGCTATAAACTATCCCGTTACGTAAAATGTTTAATTAGAAACTTAATGGTGAACATAGTGGTAGCCTTTAAAAGGTAATTGTGTTGGAGAGTTTAAATAATTTGGATAGCCTAATTGCCAAATTGTTGATAATGCAAGCTGCCACAGATTTGACTGTAAAATGCCTCAGGACACTTGTTTGCATATAAAAGAGCTAACTGAAGTCAATTAAGGCTGTGGATTAAATTATGAATCAAAGGGGTGGTTGTTTTGGTTAAAAACAATACAAGGGTGGTTTGGCCACAGCAGAGTGGAAGGGAATATATTAACCTATCCGCATATGGAAATGTGAAATTCAAATCTTTTTTAATCAGGACCTGCACAGCCTTTTCAAAGGGCTAATCCATTTTACAGAAAGTTGGTAAAGCAACCAAAAATCAAAAGTACTGCAGTAGTTCATTACAAATTCTGTGTTCCCAAATTTTGCCACAGCAGCCTGCAGACGAGTGGCTTTGCTCTGGTTTTTCAACAGAATGCAGGGTTTGCAGTGGTGGTAACGCTGCAGCCGTGCCTGCTCCTCCAGAAATTCAATTTCCCTCCCTCAAAGAACGTGCTTGCACGGATGCCACATAAATTTTGGTGTTTTTAGTTGCTTTAAGAAAGACATGTAAGTCTGAAAAAATGGAACTCTTCCTCACTTTCAATGTTGAAGCCTTGGGGTGTTAATGAGCAGGTGAGACCCGGGCTGGGGTGCCGGATCTTGACCCGTGGTGATGTGTGGTGGGGCCAGAAGCAGGCAGAGAGCAGTTTGTAGTGAAAAGGACCCTCCCCGGGGAGGACCCAGTGAGCTGGGTTGAGCTCTGGGGTACATATTATGGCTATTTAACCACCAATATTTTCCTTTTGTACCTCAAATCTTCTGTATAATGGAGCTAACGCTGAAGTGGGGGAACCCAGGGGCACTGAAAATCAGGAGGATGGGCAGAGGCCATGCAAACATGGTGGGAGCACCCCCTGCACAGTCCCTCAGCGAGGGCCCGTCTGGCCGTCAGGGTGCACTCCGTGATCTTCTCTCGAGTGCACAATTTTGTTCCTTTGTAGGGAATTTTATAACATGGAGTTGTGTGCAAGCGCAAGTACATCTTTCAGGACAAAGCTCAGTATTTGTCTGTAACATGACCCCTGCATCTATTATTCACCACAGTTACCCTCTGCTTCACTCTCTCTACCTTAATTTATTCTTCTATTATTTTTTCCACGTAAAATTTATTCAAGCACAATAAGCAGAAGTGAGCCCTAAGAAAGCTAAGCAAGCCAGCGTGATATTGTCCCTGGACCCATGCCTCGGGAGCATCATCTCGCTGAGCTTCCTGTACTGCGGATGGGGAGAGGTGGCCAAGAGCAACGGCAGCTCTTTTTAAGTTTTGAAATATTGGATCTATTGGTACTTCCATCAGTAAAATAATTGCATCTAGCCTGAACAGTATCCAGAGAGAACTATTCCTCACAAAGAAAGTACAGTCAGCTCAGGCGTATTCTGTAAACAGGGGTTAGATAAACATAAATGGTATGTGCACTATTTATCTTACTTATGGAAAAAGTCACAGATCACTAAAGACAAACAGACATGAATGTTGTTTCTGATTCCAGTGTAAACACATATTCTCTTCTCATGCACATGACTTGGTAACCAGTGAGACGCTTGGCTAAAAATGCTCGTACTGACCCCTAAGAAATCCTGCCAGGTTCACGGGTGACCCGGGACCGTCAGAACTGGTACCCTCAGAGCCGTTTAGGATCCTCCCCGGGAGGTTAGGCCATGTCCAGAAAACATGAGGTCACGCCACGTGCATGACTGTGTCTGGTTTTCCCGCGGCACTGGTGGCGGCACTCAGAAGGGAGGAACGAAGATAGCTGGGGCTGATATTTAAGTTTTTCTCAAACCCTAGAGCTAATCCCTCGGTGGCAATCTGCTGAGAATACAAAGCAGCCACATGTACCTGTGTGGCACATTTTCTGTACACGACTGGCAGGCATCAGTCTTCACAACTGGGGATGTGATGATGGTGGAGATAACGTTTGCCGGAGCTTCGCTTTCATCTTGTATTTCATGTTGCCTGCTCCCCCAGGTGAGATTGACCTGCTGATCCTCTCAAAAGTACAAGCCAGATATCCAGGGGTCACCATCAACAACGATGTGATCGAGCCAAGTGCTGACCAAATCTTCAAGTACAAAGGTATTTTTACATTAAATAAATTAAATTTACATTAAGTACGCTAAATGCATTAAAAAGAATTGAACGCTGGATAACCCCACATTCAAATGCTTTCTTGCCAGAATTGGATCTTAAAAGTTTAAAAAAAAGTCACTATTTTACGATTTTTTTTGCCATCATTGCTTTTCAACAACGTCCAGTCTCTCATTAAAATCTTAGTGTCTCTCACTGCAAAGAACTCTGCGTGGCAAACGCTTGGGCTAGACAGACTTTAAAAGTAAGCAAGGTGGGAACTGATGGGTGATTGTATGGGAACAGAGCAAAATCCTCACATTTCAGAAAGTTTTTCTCCTTCAACTCGCACCGAATCAGGATCCTTCCTCAACAGCGAAGGGAAAATTTTAGTGTCTCATGGTAATTCTCGCGTATCTTAAAAATTGCTTCCAAATAACAAATAGCTAAACCTCACAGTGTTGCACTAAATTAGTTACCACCCTTTGAATTAGAAAGCATGGAAAGGAAAGCAAGACAGATAGGAAAGACTTCTGCCATGTGCTCTGTGGCTTAGAGCTTGTCTCCTTCCACCGGCCCAAAGGTCTGAGCAACATTCGGGAAGGAAAGCCAAACGTTTTCCAAGGAGGACTGAATGTTAGCAGAGGTGCTTTGGTCAAATCACCCTACAAAGTGAGCATTAAATATCAATCCACAGTTTGATTATCACTGGATTAACACCTACCAGGCCTTACTTTATCAGGTAGTTATGGTCTTGCATGGAGGTGACACCAGCCACACCGTACCGGCTGTGAGCATCCCCGAGCAGAGCACACCTTGCCAGAAAGCGGCTGCTGCGTGGATGCGACAGTAGTGAATGGACCTCGCCAGCAGCCTGCGTTGTTGGAAATGCCCCAAACCATAGTAAATACCAGACTGTAAAACCACACTGTAATTCTCCGACTCTTACTCTTGCTTAAGTCCTTAAAAACAAAGCATTCCCAGTATGAAGCAACTTGTGGAAGTCGAAGGAAAAATAAAACAAACCAGTAACAATCCCTTTCTCCCTGCAGTGGGGGAGTTCGGAGTCACTGGAAGCACCAAAGGCTCACACGAAACACATCATTTTTTAATATCTGTCTCTGTATTACGTGGACCTGACCTTTGAAAAGATGACTCCTGCAAAATCCCAGGAGCTTTTACATTACTCCAGGCTGAGATGGTGAAGGATGTGCAGCACAGCATCTGCTCTGTTTATAAGACAGTTTGGGCAGTTGCACATAGCATTTCTGTCCTGTCTGGGCCATGGACTGTAGGCTATGAGGGACTGGATTTGCGCTGAATCTTCCTAGTGGTCCCACCATCTACCGCCAATTAACTCTCAGTCTCATCTTACTTCAGTGAGTTTCTTTCCAGAAGAAAGTTAAAGAAAATATAAGACGTTGTCCTTAAGTTTTATGCTAAACTAGAAATGAAATATTCATCTGAATTTCTTTCTTTAAACTTTCTTATTTGGTAATTAATCATGTCCCCAGTAGGTATCATTAATTAGGTTTCTGAGCTCTAAGATTTTCCAGGGAGAATTGGAAACATTATCTGTGCCTCTGAGGATTCGGTAGTTATGTTTTCTGCCTAACCAGATACTTTCTCCTTGGGAAGGAGAAGCCAAGCTCACAAGAGAAACTTCATACTGGGACGTGCAGTGACGACAAACTGAGGTTTTTCTTAGGCTGCATCGTATGACGGAGGCTCTCCTCAAAGCCCCATGGCCAGGCTGTGGCTTTCCTTTATTCCTGGTCCATGTCGAGTCCCTCGGTGACCACGGTTGGAGTGTTGGTAGCCCCACCGCTGAGCTGCGTTGCCATTGCCCGCATGGCACGGCACAACTGCGGGCAGTCTAGTTTTAATGGCACCCGTCAACGGCACACAACCAGCCTCTGACCCGGAGAACAGGCTGGGTTGAACCCAGGAGCAAATTAAGGAAAACTTTTCAAAATGGTTAGGGTGACACGTTTTGGCTTCAGATGAATCTTTGGGCAGAAACTTCCCATAATCAGAATGAGTTTGCCCTTTCTGAAATTTTGACTTTAAAAGCCCGCCCTGGCAAGCAATTCAGTTTTCTTCCTAGTGTCTCCTCGCAGACTGTCTAGCAATTCAACTGAACCAGATTGCACCAGATTATTTGTGACGGTGATATGAACTGCTGCTGAACGAAGCTGGAGCTTAAAACAGCAAATTAAATCTGAACTGCAAGCACCGGGGCCAGTGACTGATAAATGGAAGTGAACGGAGTAACAGCAGCAGCATTCGAAAGGGGTGGCCCATTTCCAGCCATAAAAGAGAGGAGATAAGCACTGATGGAGCATTTCTCATCTGTCCGACGGGGATATGTCCTAATCAGAGCCCACAAGGAGAAACATTGTGATTAGTGGTGTAAAGGTGCTGGTCTTAGCAAATCATGTTGTTTTGAACATGTGTTCTGTAGCTAAGGCTCAGTCTGCCTTTGGGCCATTTAAGTTTTAAATTTATGTTAACTCCAGCGATGCACAGGAATCGCATCAGGGCCAGCTTTGTCCTGGAGCAATCCCGAGCGCCAGGCAGGAGCGCAGTGAGATGAGCTCCATATGCCAGCAGATGGACATTAGTATTCCGGCATCCCCTAAATTATGAAATTATCTCTCAGTTTTGCTCCCATAAAAAGCAAAGAAATGCAGTGATGAGCCAGGCCCTCAGTATAACATAGTCCTTGAATCCACTTCTCCAGCTTTCTGCTTTCCTCAGTTGCTGGATGTGCATTGTATCGAGGTCTGAAAACACGCCATGTGTCACTGTTTATACTAGTCTCTGCGTTAAAACACTATTATCCCGTTTACCTGAAGCAGTCGGCCGAAATTGGGGGTTTTTGAAAAATTATTTGAACACAGCAGAAGCCAAATGTCAAGAGATGTGTCCTTGCTCACGGAGCAAAGCTCCTTCCCTCTCCCACCAACCCCGTGACACATTCCCAGAGTGAGCCATTTACTTTCTCTGCCCTTCTCAAGCTTTTAATTGTGCTTCTCTCCAAAATAAAACCCCCTTTGATCCATCCTTGAGCCCCTGCATTTATTTGTTCAGTCTCTGGAAAACCCTTTGCCATGGCCTGGCTTCTGCTCCACCACGGGGGTCTTGCACGGCACCTGTGTGAAGGGGCCATCAGCTCTTCTCCCATTCGGCATGAAATGTGCCGCACGTGGCCTCCTAACTGCTTATCCCAGCCAGGACCTTTTAATTCAGCTTGAGCCAGTCTTGGGGAAGAGTGAGTTTCTTTTTTTTTTTTGAATCAGATAAAGACAGGAGGAGCCCAAATGAGGGTGCAAAGGGAAAAGCATCAGACCCTCTTAAGACTTAATCCTACAAAGACCTTTACAGCCCTCTTCTCACATGCGGGCTCAAGGTTTTAAGTATTCCACTGCTGTGTTAAACTGGTACCAAACCACTCTGCCTAAATATGACTTTTGGATGTATTAAAGCTCTGAACGGAAATCGGTCTCATATTTGCAATTGAGATAACTCTGTCCTGCCTTCTCCCGTATTCCAGAGCGTGTGGCTGAGACATCAAACCTCGAGAATGTAAAGTTTACCTGGCACAAGGAGACAGCTTATGAATATGAAAGTCGAATGAATGCAGAAAAGAAGTCTAAAAAATGGGACTTCATTCACATGATCCAGGTAAAAGTCTCTGCAAAGTAAATGTTGTCAAAGATGTGGCTGTTAAAAGTATGCATGAAGTATGTGACCTCATTATCCACTCTAAGGGGAAGAAAGGTGAGTTTATTTCCCTGTAATTTAAAGTACTTAAGCACAAGTGAACTGCAAAAATGAAAGACGAGTTACAGCAAAGCAACTTTGGGTACAGTAGTCCTATTAACCAGGCTGTGGGTGGCAGTCAACTAAAAATACATTTTAACTAGTGTTTTCAGAGCTCCTTGTCCTCTCTGTGAAATTGCCTTTGTATTTCCAAGTTTACTGAAACCGTTACAAGCCATCTTCACGGCTAAGAAAGGCAAATCTCTTTATCTCAGGTTAATGAACGAACACGAACTTGGTCCTGGGAGAACCAGAGAGCAGGCAAGGCAGTGACAGCCCCAAGCTTGCAGTGGGAGCCCACTGCCTGCCGTTGTGCTAACGTCGTCCTGCTGCTCTTCTCTCAAGATTGCCCCCATTTGGTTTCCTTTACGTAGTTATAATATTCACCAGGACTGCACCATATCTCTGTAAGCATCTCTGCTCTTTCCAGATGCTGTATTATGTGAAAGATGTCCCAGCGACTATCCGGTATTTCCACAGCCTCCTGGAAGCGCAGGCGAAGCTCCTCATTATCCTGGTGTCAGGTGAGAGCTGCTCCACCAGTGCTGCTCAGTCGGGCAAGAGCCTTGAGGACCTTTGGGGTTCCTGCGAGTTCAACATAGGCCAGCTAGAAACCGACGCACATTCTTATTTACAACATCCTTTATCACCAGTAGAGGTGAACTAGCTGAGTAATAAATGCTGTCCACTCATCTACATCCATGGAAATCTGCCCGCTGTCTATATCTGCGGCTCCGCGCTGCAGGTTGTAAAGCCGAAGGCTTTGTGAGCCAGCAAACCTGTGCCATGGGCACAAAACGTCTTTCCCTCGTCCTCTGCCCTTCCCCGTCCTACAGCCTGGCCAGTGATGGACGGCAGCAGAGAGCGAGCCCTGCAGCAGGCGAGAGGCTCCGTCCCGCAGCTCTCGCTCGCAAGAGCTCCTTCAGCCTCTGCTATTTTCTGCAAAAGGCTTTTCAGGCTGGGCACCGCATTATCTCACTCCTGGAGGCTTGTGGCATTAAGCAAACGGCTACGAGGGGGCTCGGCTGTGCCATACAGCAGGTGTTAGAGCACATATGGTTCATTTTCTTCTCAAACTGCCCATTTCCTTAATATCGTCATTTTGGGTGGAAAACAGTGTTCTTAGGCTGCTTCAGGTCTGAAAGAGATGCTCTGTTGTCAATCCAGAAGGAAAATGTGGCCATGGAGTAAACGACGACCTTTTAACGCTGTGGGCAAGGTATGCTAGAGATACTGGAATGGTGGGGTCTAACTTGACTCTAGAAAGCCTTTAATTTGCCTCACAAGCTATGGAAATTTTAGTTGTGTAAACAGCCACATCCGATAGTTTTTTCAGGGATGTTAAGTGTTAGTTGTTCAGAGATTTAAGCTTAATTTTTTATTGAATTTGGCCACATCTGCAAACTGTAATGTGTTTGATGAAGTTCCTTTTTTGTGTTCATGAAGTGTCCACAGTGAAGTGGCACTTCTCTGGCCTGAGTTTATCCAAACTATTTTTCTCCAAAATGTTTTTGGTTTAAAGTGTTTTCAAGGAGTTCACTACAAAAAGTCTGTATTTTAAATGATCTGAGTTGCTGTTCCTCTTCTTTGGCTGAATGATAATAGATCATAATATCAGACTATTGCTTATTACCTGTGCATAGTTAATGGAAACTCTTTTCCAGTTGCTTAGCCTGTCCCTTTGGATATTCATGAAAGATGAATACAGGGAGGAAGATGTGTCTATTCAAAATTAATGTGATTAAAAGTCTGAATTCATGAAAAGTATTTGGAGTCCTCTCTGGGCCAGGCAACTCTGTGTTTTCTGATGGAGCAGAATGGAGCAGAAATTGTTAGGGCCAGCAGGAAAAAGCAACCTGATCTAGTTGAGGATGTCCCTGCTCATTGCAGGGGGGTTGCACTAGATGACCTTTAAAAGGTCCCTTCCAACCCAAACTGTTCTATGATTCTATGAGTCTATGAAAATGGGAGAGAGGAGGAGGGCTCAGAAAGGCAGAGAGGAAAAAAAGGGGGAAACCTTGAGGGAAAGGTGAGTATAGAGAGGGGAAGGAAGAAGTGCTACGAAAATGAGCACTGAAGCAAAAAGAGGTACTGAAAGATACGCAGAACAAAGCTCATTTCAAAAAATGAAGGTAATGTCATCTCCAACACAAACACATTAGGACGTGTTAATTAAAAACCAGTCTGGGAATAGGATTAATAGGAGAGGGCTTGGTCAGTTGGTGAAGGTTGCAATGCCTCCTGCTCCGTCCCTGCCGGGAGAGCAGGCGAGTTGCAAGAGCTATGCGGTGTTATTTTTACCACATTTAAAAAATCTGTTTACATCGCCTTGAAAACAAAAGTAGTGCCATATGCTGAGCCTATTGAGAGCTATTATAATAATGCTTCGTTCAGGTAGTGTATAATTGCTCGACTCAGAGATGGCACTGAGTCACACAACACTGACACCAGCAAATTTTCTGCAATTAGAGCTCTGCATTCAATTTCCACCAGGTGAAAGAAAATATTGTAGCCCCTCTTCTAAACACCAAACTGTTTATTTGACTATAAATAACTGTTTGCAGATAAAGCATTTGCGAAACCGCCGAGCAACTGGTTTTAGTAGTTACGGAGATTTATAGTCATAACTCTCAAGAGCTGCTCATTAGGCTCGAAGTTATTTTCATCCTGTCCAGTCATTCTGGGTGATCCTTTTATAAATGATTTATAGCACAAATGCTGAATCACAGATCCAGGGTGAGGGAAAATAAAGATGTGAAGACATATCTGGGGACTTTTCAGCTTACCCAGCTGGTTTTCTTTGCAAAACATCCCTCGAGAAGAGGTGCGTGCTCAAGTGTGAGCTTGGCATGGGCTCAGTTCTGGAGGTGGCTGCGGTGCTACAGGAGCCTCTTCCTTCCTCACCGTTCATCTTTGCACGCCCAAATAGCACACAGCCAGCACGCCCTTCTAGCACCACTGGGGAGGTCTGCCTGCGGTGAGGTGCCCATGCCCAACAGCGTGTGAGCGTGATGGGAGTGAAGGCTGAAGGCCAGGGGGATGGCGTAGCTTCATCCTGGGCTCTGTCCATCCCACCTTTTTCTCCACCACACATCCAGCTGCATGGACAATGTGAACAGGGGTTTGCACCCCACGTATTTCACGTAGCAGAGAGATAGTTTACTGGCAATACGTGTTTCAATGAAGCTCACGGGTAGCTTGACCTCAAAGTAGTCAGGTGAAGCAACAGGAGAGGATTTAGTCTTCCAAACAGGCAGCTGAAATGTAGGGAATAGTTTACATCAAGAAGATGGCACTGAATAGCTGGTGTTCAGCATGTGGACTATAGAAGGATGTCCCTGAGAAATATTGCCCATGTGCATGAAGCAGAGGGCTGCAGTGGAAGGAGGGAGGATCGAGTGCACTGAGCTGCTCTGGCCTCAGCTGGGGGCTCGGTGGGAGGTGCTGGAGGTCCAGGGTAAGCAACGTGTCCATCCCCTCCTGCAGTCCCCAGCCCCGAGGCACAGAGGCAGGGAGGCAGGCATCTCCGCCATGCCCCAGGACACATGTCCCAACCCTCGAGAGACCCCGATCACAACAAGGACAACTGCTAAAAAACCCAGATGATCAAAAATTTGTTCAAATAGTGTTTTTTCTTATTCCTGAGCATTTTTCTGGTGGTTTATCTCTCAGGAACCAGTGGCTGGGAAACACTGTGGAAGAAGTATGGGTCTTCCTTCCCTTTAGATGATCTCTGCTCTTACGTTTCCTCTGCTGACATGAAAAGGATACTGGATTCAGCCGGGCTGAAGTACCAGCTGCATGAGCTCCCATCCCACATGGACATAACAAGCTGCTTTACTGAAGGGAACAAGGATGGGGAGCTGTTGCTGGATTTCCTGACAGAAACTTGTGAGTTTTCTAAAACTGCTCCTCCTGAATTAAAGCGTCAGGTAATAGAAGAGTTAGGAAAGCCTGAATGCAGTGAAAAAAGAGATGGGAAGGTGCTTTTTAATAACAACCTGAGTGTAATAGTGATTGAGCCGTGAGTTAACTTCTTGCTTCTTGATCCAAAGCAAATAGTCAGATACAAACTGTTATCGGCTGAAACACGTTTTTCATACTTTATAAATGGCTTAGTTTTCTTCAGTACTGATATATAATTTTTGGAGCCTGTTAAGAAATCAGTATTAGTATCTGTTGTTATAAGTGAGCTTTAATACCTGATTAATTCTGCAGTAATCTATGAATATGTAACTCTTTAAGCAGTTAATTGTGCTTTATCGTATGGATGTTGTATAATCAGATGTAACTCGAACCATCCACTCGGGCACTGTGGAAACTCGACCATTTCCTAAGAAGTAATCAGGAACTATACGTGGTTTCATCATCTTAATTTAAAAACTCTCTACAGACCAAATAAGCAAATTACAACTTCTCCGTGCAGCTGGAAAGAGTGGCGGCTGAGAACGACTGACCCTCAATAGGATTCCTTGAGCTCGTGACTTCAAGATCTCCTATGTCCAGTTACTGCGAAAGTGGCCTCACACCTTCTGCACGTGCCATGGTTGCCTGCTCCTGCCTCCGCAGCCAACTCCATTTAATGGCATTGCTTCCCTTTTCCTGTATTTTTACTTTATTTTTATGATGTTGCATCTGCAGACCGATTTGTGTACCAGGTCCATACGGGCACTGCAAGAGGGAAGCGATTGAAGATGGTTGAGGCACAGCAGTGGTAACGACTGTCCTGGAGGGGTGGATTTCAGTAGTGAGCCCTGATGCAAAGCCTTCGTTAGGAATCAGCTACTGCTGTCACATAGGGCTTTTCCGTAATTTTAGTTAACCACACAAACCTTCTGGTTGCAGCCTTTCTCTAGCCTGGCGGCAAGGGCCACGCGTGGCTTGTGAGCTTTGTAACAATGAAGATGTAAAATAAACTCTGATGCCAAACTGACAGGTTTCAGTGGGATTTGCTTCATTTTCAATGGAGTCTTGTCAGATAAATCTGTTCAATATATAGTACAGGATGTTCAGCAAGAAGGTGCTTCGCCTCCTTGGTCCCTTCTCTATGGGACCGTCTCTACTTCCGTAGTTGATGAATTTGATTTGCTAAATGATTTTATGGTTTTGAGAAGTGTTATGCTCTCTACAAGGCACAATGCATAGTGGGATACAATATAGTCACTTGAATGAATTTAATAGTCTGAATACTCCGTTTATCCCATGAGACAGGTGTGATTTCTGCCATTGAAATAATTTGATTCAGTGTTGAAACGGTTTACTTCAAGTAATGCTTTAGCTGCAAGAAATTATGTTTTATTTTTGCGTATACATTTCTGATACAATATAGATTATTAATGATTTGAAGTGCTTTACAGGAGACCATATTGGGCGTTAACAGCTGTTTATATTCTTTTTAGGGTGAATTATTTGAAACGCACACTTCTAGTGATCAAATATTTTAGAATGTTTCCATGATATTTCTCGGTTGTTGAACAGAACAAAATCTATTACTGCTTTTACCCAGTGCTATGTACAGATTCCTGCATTAAAGACCTCGGTATATCTGTAAGCTCCTACGATGACATGCTGAAGTGGGAAAGAAAGAAAATCTCTCATTAGGACATATTGCTGTGCGCATTTCTAATGGGAAACAAATGAAAGTTACAACTACTTTTGTAACTCTCTTGTGCTGTCAGTGACCTCTTCTAAATGGTGCTTGTGAAGGAGGTGACCGCTGAATATTGCCACTTCAACCCTGTCAAGAATGACATATCTTCGGGAGCCACAGAAATGCCAGAACAAAAAAACCCCCTCAAAATCCAACAACAAACCCCAGCCACAAGATGCACATGCAGGTCCTCTTGTTTTCTGGTTTAGCAGAGGTAAAAAATACAAGAAAAAAGCTTTTTAGAGTTTTTAGGGGAGGTTTGTTCTGAAAACGTGGGAGAGAGTAGGAAAGACGAGGAACAGCAGAGACGATCTGGAGAGATGAGAGTGGGGTATGACCACACACACACAAACAAAGGAGGTTCAACGTGAAGGCGTGTGAGAGCTCCTTCCCCTCTTCAATCAAAGGGAGAGGCCGGGCAGAGGCAGCGCTTGCTGGGTGCTTGGCCTTGCACGGGGTCTTATTTAAAAGCAGAATTCATCGGGGGAAAGGCACTTTCACCCCAGGCTGGAGAAGAAAACTCCTTCTCTAAAACCAGACACGCCGGAGCGGTCCTCTGCCACTGCTTTTGCTTCTGAGGAGAATTTCATTAAAAAAGTAGGGGGAGAAAAATACAGTAAACTCCATCCTGTATATGCAGCTGCTTCCGTTAAGGGGCTGGGGGAAAACTGAATCAGAAGAGCACCCTTAAGGGATAAATTATTTTTAATTTTAAATTTGAAACACGCACATTTCCAAGAAGTACCGTAAGTATTATTTAGTAGGAAATGAGTGTGGGGAAGCACAATTTTATGCTCATTTGACCATAAAAACCGAAGGAATTTTTGTATATCTCTCAAACAACTTCCTAATAGACTGAAGAACCACATTTTCATGCGAGAATCGCCCTTAATTGAACAGCAAGATACCGCTATTCCAGAGCATGTTTGGGGAGTCCAGCCTGTCCTGGACTGGGATTTACATGGCAATTTTGAGCTTACCTGTGTGCTTTCTGCACTGAATGAATTGTTTTCCTCTCAGAAAGCCTGCCTTATCTCAACCAGCAGAAATTTCTTCCAAAAGCACATCTCCAGACCAGCCTTGGTCTTTGCAAACCCCCAGGCAGATGTGCAGGCCAACGGGACGGGTCTTCCTCACTTGCACCCCTAGAAAGTGAATTTATAGGCTTTATACAGAGGTTCACCAAGAGCAATGGTCTTAAACCAGCATAACACTGGCTGAAATAAGCTGGGCACCAGGCTACCTGTATTAAAAATACACCAGAAATGATCCTGCAAGTTCTTCATGCGTGGGTGTCCCTTTCTGATTAAATATATGTTTCAGATAGGAAGCGTAAACATTTTGCAGAAATGTGGCTCTGGGTAAATGCAACCCGTAACATTGCATCTATATGTTCATCAGGGATGGTTCTGAACAGTGTCTGTTTTTAAACTGGGAGACATCCTTTTTTCTTTTCATTTCATGGGCACATAAACCTGGAATATGCAGATTATATTACAGGTACAGGAGAAAAAAGCTGGAGGGAGGGAGGGAGGAGGAGGAGGAGGAACTCTCCTTTGAAACATCAGGCAAACACCCGGGCCTGTGTCCCTCTGATAAGTAAGCGTGAGCCCGTGGCTCTGATGCTGCGTCGGGTGATTATTTCCCAAAGTAATTCCCGCAGGAGGTTTGCTGTGCAGGGAAGGGAATAGCCCGACATCCGCAGATGAGGC
Source organism: Phoenicopterus ruber ruber (assembly GCA_009819775.1). Lineage (NCBI taxonomy): Eukaryota > Metazoa > Chordata > Aves > Phoenicopteriformes > Phoenicopteridae > Phoenicopterus > Phoenicopterus ruber. The sequence goes on from CM020220.1 coordinate 37,101,280, forward strand.
ACAGCTTTGAAGCGAAGCCGCGCGGGAAGGCTGGGGGAGAGCAAAAGCGGGGGAGGAAGAGGCTGACCCTTTCCAAAGGAGCCCGGTCTTCAAGTATATATATCCCCTCGGCGTCAAACACATCTGCCTGAACAGCTTCAGGGCTGTTACTTTAAATCATACGTAGAAAAATATTCTCACTGCTCTGTTAATTACAACAGCAAATTGAACAAACGCACTTACAGCTCGGTTGCTGTCGCCATTTCTACTTCAGTGTAATTCAAGCTTGCAGCCCGTGATAGGATTTTTTAATGTCATTACACAGTAGGGCAAAGTCTTCATTTTTAATAAAAATACAAATGTTAAAATGAAATGGATTAATATCTAATTTTACATCTTCATTTACATGATGTGCAAAATTATCTTAAATATTTGTTATGGATGGTGTGGCTTTCCACCAATTTAGGCTTTTTTTTCCGTAGTGGAGAATGTTAACATAAATTGTAGCATAAATCATTGCCTTGTAGAGTACCAGAAGGCGCATATAAAAACCCATATCTTTACTGCACATATTTCCCATTAACCATAATCTATTAGTAATTGAAGTTCATTACAAATTCTTGTAGACTTTATTGCTATCATGCTGCATGACATAGTGAACCTGGCTTGCATAACAAGAAGTCCTTGCTGGGAAATATCCTATTAACAATGACAGTGCATTTGTCATTGTGATAATAAATCCAAAGCTGCCTGTAGATTATAAATTATTGCGGCGCCATTTCCACTGTTGTAGTTTAAAAGTTTTGTCAGCACTTCCATTTTAAACCCCTGCTTTACAGGCAGTTATAACTTGACCATAAAAATCCGCAGCGAGCTGAATCTCAGCTTACAAGGTCTCAGTCCGAGAGCGCGTTTCTTCCCCCAGTAAGACTCATATTTCATCCACATGAAAATCTTAGAAGCAGAAGCTGTGTTTATGGCAGATTTTTTTCTTCTGCATTTACATAGCTTCTAATTTGAAAAACCAGGCCATTTGACAAGCAATTTGTCCATAATCTTTCTAAAGATTTTGGTAGAATTTAAAAATACATCAAGACAAAAAGATGGGAGCCGGGTTGAGCTGAGGGTTCGCTGGTTTGGCAGCTGAAAAAGCCTCAATCCTTATCTCCAGGTGCCACGGACTTTGAGGAGCATTGGGCAAACCTCGCTTCTCTTCAAAGGAGAAACTGAAGAGAAATGATGTTACCCATATGTATTGCAAAGGTGTTTTGAGGATTAATTACTAACACTGAAATTCTGGCATCCACTCAAGTCATCCTTCATCATGTCTATGCAATTCTTTGAGCTCTATATAGGTTTTAAGTGTTATTAAAAGAAAATTGCCACAGAGTTGAACTTTAAGTGTTAATTATGACTTGAGATATAAATGACATCAGGTCAAATCTTTCACAATTTAACTCCGTAATTGACTTCAGCTCGCTACACCAGGGGATATCTATCTAGCTGAATGCATCTGTCTATCATATTTCTCAAGTGCCTATAGCAATGCATCCAATTAGCTGGATGTAACCATTATGCCTCAACTGCTCCTAAATAGTGTAGGATGAAGCCTTCGCCTCCCTGAAATCACCGGGAAAACTTTCCCTCCCACCAGCAAGGCCAGGTTTGCACATCAGCCTGCAATACATGCTCTGTCTTGAAGTACTGCTCGTGTTTTCATAGGGTTGCTAACGGATTTTGCAGTCAATATAATAATCATCTTTTCACATCAATAGTGTCTTCCACCTCAAAATGCCCCAACTTGCTTTAAAATCTTGATATGCAAAACCACTTCCCCTACCGCTGAGGTGCAGCAATCTCCTGGGTGAAATTCAGCAGCTGTTGGATGGTTCACGGCACCATTTCACAGTGATTTATGGCAGGACAAGGAAGAGGAGGCGGCTGTCGGCAGCCGAAGTGGCAATGCTGAGGAGCAGAAAGCAATTACCCAGGCTGGCAGTGAGCCGGGGCACGGGTGCTAACATGTCTCCTCTGGCCAAAATTGCCACCAGCTCAGTGCTTCCCCTCTTCCTCGGCAGCGGAGTGGTGGGACATGGGGCTGGGACCTGGGGCTGGCTCAGGATGAAGTCCAGTGCCCACCACCACCCCAGCACATCCGACAGCGTATGCTGGTGGTGGGACCAAGGGTCTCTGCCATCAATGGGCTTGACAGCAGCTTTTGTGGTGCAGTTCCACCTACTGTCTTGGTGCTCCTTCATGCCAGTGGCATGAGGAGCTCTCCTACAACTTTCAAAGTCAGCCTTCATTAGCTCGTACCTCCCAAAACCTCACATTCAAATCTTCCCAGTTTCCTCGCACATCAAGAGGCGCTTGACCGCCAGCCTTTGCTACCCAGCAGAGTTCATAGGGAAGCCAGAGATGGATCCGGTGGGTTTAAGGGAAAAGAAGATATCTTCCCTTTTTGCTTTAATCAGCTATTCCTCTTTCCATTCCCAGATGGACATGAATGGTACCTAACAGAGATGATACATGAATGTGTGGGTCCAAGGTGGTACTGGTGTGATTCAGGATGGTGCTTTTTTTTTCCAAGAGTGGTGAACTGCTCTAAATAAGGACTGGAAAAAATTATTACAGCATATTGAAGATTTCTTACTCAGTTTTGTGTGTTCTATCTGTATGATCATGTCTGTAGCTAAAAAACCAATGAACACAGAAATAACCAAATTAACGACTCTTTGAAATCCCTAAACCTAAACTATGTCATAGTTTCCCACTCAAATAGAATATAAGGACCTAATGTCTTTGAGACTGTTAATGCTATAAACACATTTTGATATTTTTGTACCTGTGATTTTGCAGAGGTGGCAATGAGGTATCATTTATTTTGGTGAGGGTAAACAGGATATTTGCCAGCAGATATAATTTCTTTGTTTCCTTAAAGAAGTGAAGTGACGTTATTTGGAGGCTGTTTCAAGGATCTGGTATGTTACAATGGATCCTGGCGGAGATGAATTAGTGGCCAGAGTATAGGTGATCTTGCCAAAAATGAATAGCAATGCAATTTATCATACGCTTCTGTAATTTATCTCACGACCATGTATTAGATTAGATAAAGACAGAAAGACATGTGAATTGGACGGACTGGACTAATACTGAAAACTTACACGTGCTTTTATTGAGGCTGACAGGAAGATTTCTGTTGCCTGCATTGCAATCAGAATTTGGCTTCACATTTTTAATTTGCTTTGAAGTATGATCTTGTCCAGCAACGAGAGAAAAGCTAACTCAACATTAAAGAGTTTGTTGATTGTGTCGGCTATTTCGTATTCAATACAATTTTGTTCCATCATATGTTTCATATTCGATCATTTAAAAATTGTAAACATAAAAACCACTTAGAAGCTTAAAAATAACAGTAATAAGCAGCTGTGAAACCTCTGCAAACACTCATTACGTGCTACACTGCTTTTAAGGGAACAATCCGATAGTTTATTTTGTCCCCTTCCAACAAAATCCATACTTCAAAATCCACTTTTCATACCAAATCGGTCTGTCTGTAAGACAAACAGTCCGCAGCTCGGAGTGTTTACCTACACACAGCAAAAAGATGTGCTACACTGCCTTCAAATTCAGTAATATCACCAGCTACCTTCTTTAGGCTCGTCGCGAACCAGTGATTGATATCTGTCCTTTTGCATTGCTTTCCTCTCATATCTCTTTGTCCTGCTGCTATAATCGATCACAGATTTTTCCATCAGGCTTCATGTCAGATTAGGATAGTGAACATGACTTGCTTAGAACAAACTGCTTCAAAGTGCACCGAGGCAAGCTCAGGAGTCGAACTGCTCTAAAAATGATTGTTTTGGGCACATCCACGAGCACAGTGCCATAGCAGGAAGTCAGAAATATGCTTTTACAGTAAGGATTTGGGATTGCTCCTCTCTATGAAGCCTGACACAATCAAATCTGCCACTGTGGGGCTGAGATTTTAAGTGAGGAGCAATGCCTGGCTCGTCATTTTCCTGATTCAGGAAGAAATTTCCTCTTAGAAGTCAAGGGGTGTATCCGGCAGGATTTGCACACATATTCTGTCTGGGATTCGAGTTGCAAAGTCACACTTAGCCTTTGTGTTTGGTGCTTTATGTGTGCTGTCAAGAACTGAAAGGAATGAAAGACCAACATCTTTCTCTGCTCTGCATAGAAATATATTTTAAAGATTCGCAGTGACTGGTCTTCCTAGGAGAACTAAACTATCAGTTCCTTACTTTAAAAGCTCTTTGGGGGATTACTGCTTGTTTTTATAGTGCCTAGCAAAATCGAGTTCTCATCTTGGTTGGTGGTTTTTAGGTGCATCTGTTGTATAAATAACAAAAGATTATTTTTTATGTGAAGGACAGAGCATTATTTATGAAAGTGGACTGTAAGGATTTGATCCAAATTTGAATCAGTGATCGCGGATGAGTTTGCTGACAGCAGTTGCCTCCCCCATGACTGCTATTGCTCAGATCTATAAACCCCAAAGAAGGAGGTGGCTCTTCCCATGACAGCTGGGTGACCTCTGGGACTCCTCCTGAAAGAGGAACAGATGTTAAACCGTTACGTGAGTTCAAGAGAAGACAACGACGCAGTCGATGAGAAGTGTTTTGAGGAGGAACAGCCAGTGTCCAGTGCAGGAGGTCCCTGAGCTGAAATAGGTGGTAAAATGTTGAGGAAAACCATCATACGTGCTTGCCCTGTACATATAAGATGTTGTCCTGGTTTCGGCTGGGATAGAGTTAATGTTCTTCCTAGTAGCTGGCATAGTGCTGTGTTTTGGATTTAGTATGAGGATAATGTTGGTAACACACTGATGTTTTTAGCTGTTGCTAAGCAGTGCTTATACTAAGCCAAGGACTTTTCAGCTCCCCATGCTCTGCCAGCGAGGAGGGGCACAAGGAGCTGGGGGGGCACAGCCAGGAGAGCTGACCCAGACTGGCCACAGGGATATTCCATACCATATGGCGTCATACTCAGTATAGAAACTGGGGGGAGTTGGCCGGGGGGTGAGAAGCACTGCTCGGGGACGGGCTATCGATCACTGGGTGGTGAGCAATTGTTGCATTGTGCATCACTTTTTTTTGTATATTTCTTTATCAATAATAATATTATTATTATTTCCTCTTCCTTTGCTGCCCCGTTAAACTGTTTTTATCTCAGCCCACGTGTTTTTTTTCCGATTCTCTCCCCCATCCCACCTGGATGTGGAGGCGAGCGAGTGGCTGTGTGGTGCTTAGTTGCCAGCTAGGGTGACACCACGACAGATGTACAGGATACTCCTTCTTAGGTCCTCACCTGTAACCACAGCTGGAGAAACACTAAATAAACAATCATGATGATAGTCCAACCATTTAGAACTTGTTATAGCCCAATCTGAAATGACCATCACTGGAGATACTATAGAAGACATTGTGGCACAGAAGTATTGCTACCCATTTTACACACTAAATCTCTTCTTCCTCAATTTCATTCTTTTTTCCTAATAATGACTGACATCTAAGCCCAGGGCAAGCACTAGGCTGTTGAAAGCGGTGCTTGCACAGCCCACAGGAGCATGAACCCTGACGTCCTGCATTTAATCCCGGGGAAGACACAGGCAGTGGTGCGTTAGTGTAATGCTTCTAAGCAAATTCTGAGCAAAAGGCTTTTTGCTGCACACGTGTATAAAACAGGTTCTCTCAGGTTTTGCAATGTGAAGGTGGATGCTAAAACTGCCTGAAATTACAGCTTTCTGGAAAACAAAACCCAAGAAAGCTTGCGAGTCAGCAGTCGCAGAATATTTCCATGGGAAGCTATTACTGGGATTGGGATCTTTCCTGAAATAACTCAGGTGAACTGCTGCTCAGACGGATGTACTGCCAGGGCAGAAGGCAAACTATGGAATCAATACTCAAGTACCTATGCGCTGCTGTAACACCGCATGGCTGGGAGCAGGTAATGGTATGGGGGGGTAACAAAATACGATTCTAAAAAAAACCCCAGCTTGTACTCTGCCAAAGGCAAAATCTTTGCAGCACAAATTTTGCAATATTTCTGGTTCCTACAGGTCTGGTCCTGGCTACTCCTCCTCTCACCTTGCAAAGGCTTTGAGGCTGTGCCTGAGGACAGCTCTTGCTCTAAGGCAGAAACTGGGGTCTGCTGGAAGGCAAAGGACCGCGGCCAGAGAAATTTGGGGTTTCTTACCTTGCAGGTGAACCTCAGACCACGCGGCTGAACAGTTGATTTAAACCCTTGGGTAGTGAGCCCACACAGCAGGAAAGGTTAACCCAGATTACTAAGGGAAACCTCATTCTGGCATGATTTATAGAAAGGGTACAACTGCCCTGTAACCAAGCAAGGGACGCAGATGCCACGGTTTACTGTTCAAATGGCTTATGGATGTGTAAGGTCATTCATCACACGTTGCTTTAGACTCCCAGGCCAATACGTATAAAAGCCTGTCTCACAACAAGCGCAGCCTTTTCGACTCCCATCTGCCCACAGCAGCCCTTCCAACGTTGCTAATTACATCCCCGCACGTTACTATATTGACTACAACTCGCCTCAAAGCTGCGGCTGTACTAATGTGCCCCAAGGGTGGGTTGTATTAACGAACAAAAAAGGCGCAAGGTCTCTGTTTAAGAGCCTGTTTCAAAGTCCAGAAGTTATAAGCTCGACCGCTGGACACCCACACTTCCATTTGGAAGGTAGAGTTGCTCCAAGATTGACTTATTTGTTTCAACTTGTTTGCTATAATTCAGTTTCTCATGTATATGTGGCTGCATGTTCGCATTAGCAAAGCATGGAAGGGCTCCGTTTCTTTTGCAGTCAAAAAAGAAAGATAAAAAGTACACACGTTGAGAAGACAAGAGCGATCAGCTAGAGAGGGACCCCAAGAGAAGCAAAGCCAGTGGGCTGCGATGCAGGAGAGGCTGAGACCTCCAGGTCTTCCCAGAAGAGTCGTGAGTGGGGAAGTGGCACTCTGGGAGAAGAGTTTCCTCTCCGATGTTATGAAAAGCATGAAAAGCAATTAAAACAACCTTAAAATAGGAAGGTCTCTTCCTCTTTTTTTCAGAGCACATTTCTGCACTCCCAAGGCTCTCGTTGGCCTAGATAGAGGTAGAGGGACATGTCTGGCCTAATGCACAGATGAAAGGTATTCTGTTTATTAATCGGGGACACGTATCATGGCGGCATTTGGCAGCCCGAGCCCTTGGAGCAGCCCAAGGGCTTGGGCTGTAGTTCCCAGCAGCAAGGTGCCCCGGGGCTGTGCCAGCAGAGCCTCCCGCACCCGCTCAGGGGAATGCTGAGCAGAGGAGTTAAGCCTCGCCGTTTTTAGGACACAGGTATTTATTCTGGTCATTAGGCATCTTCATGCCCAGGGGATTTATAAACCTTGTGGTGGAACTGGGGGAGTCAGGTGGAGCGGGGTGATCGGCACTTCCTTCCAGAGTGGGCAGGAGAAGCCGAGGTGCAGCCTGACCTCTGAGAGCATCTACTTCACATGTGAGAAACCTCTTCCTTGCACTCTCCATGTGATTTGGAGGAGGCCTGTGAGCCAAATCCTCCCACAGCGATGTCCTCACCACTGACACGGATTATTTCCATGAAACACAGTGGTGCTCAGGGAACACGTACCAGGGACACTCAGCGCTGGTCCCACCTGTAGCTACTTGCCAAACAGCCTGATTTTAAGTTACTTTATTGGAAGAAACAGGTAATTCTAGTTTTAGATACAAGATCTCAATTGTCTAATGCTTTTCAGTCATGAACCTCATGCTGAGAGCTGCCCCTCTGGAGCTCTAGCTGTGCATGTTCACTTGCAAGCAGAGAAAATAGATGTGTCCTTGGGAGGATTTGAAGAGGGCTTGAGCTGGAGCTTGCCACTGTCGTGGTTTTAACCTTAGTAATAGGTAAATCAACGAGCAAGGAAGGTGCACAGGAAGGAAGGGGGGAAGAGGGCTACAACACCTGGCCAATGCCATGTAGTGATGCACACCCATACCCTTATCCCTGCTCCAAACGATGGGCAAAACCACCAAAGGCAATCCTAACCGCAGAGCAGTTGGTAGCTGTAAGGGTATGATGAGATGGCTGTGATTCATGTAAAAAATAACAGCTTTTGCCCACCGAGTGCCACGCCACTGCTGAAGGGTTTGTACGCTCACAGCCATGGTGAATTTTAGGAATGGGGCTGGAGAAGGACACCGGTACGGTGGACTTTCAAAAAACCGTTTAGGATGCCTGGAGAGGAAACTTGGTGAGTGCTCTTCTTAAAAACATCTGAATGTACCAACACTGTTAACGTAAATGGAGTAGGGAATAGGAAATTGGGTAATGGAGTTTTTAATCACGATTCCTTTTGCTTTGCTAAAAACCATTAAAAAGTCATGACGTGACCAAATGACTCAAGCCTACAAAATACTTCAAATTTTTTTTTTATACTCATTATGGCCCTTTGTTAATTTATAGATAGTGAAATAATAAACAAAGCCAATCTTATCATTTACATCTGAGACTATAAAAGCAGTAATTTTTAAAAGGTTACCTAGAATCAGTGCGAAGCTTTGATTTCTGTCATTAGCATATTTAAGTCTAGCTTAGGAAAGGTTTCTTCCCTGAAACACGCATTTTGTTAAAAGCTGTTTAGTGCCCATAACCATTCTGCTGATCTTCTCAAAATACGTTCTCCTCACAGGCCAGAGCTAACCTGTGCATATGAAATGAGCTCAGCTTAATGTTGTGTTAAAAGAGTTTGGTCTCTGGAGCAGTCGCTCTTCTTAATAACATGTAATCATATGCCATCTATTTAGTTTTCATTTAACTTGCCCCATACAAGCAATGAATCCAGTTTAATTAAATGTTCTTTTAAACAGCGAAATGACACTGGTTTGTATTTTAAAAAATCTACACGCCACAGGGCACCCTCAAGACACAAAATCCTAATAAAAAGGATGTAAGACATACAGCTAATAATACAGAGCAAGTTTGACATTTGCAGGGTAATTTAGTGAACCAAGTGCTTCCTCACCGGCTTCATGTGGGAGCGCAGTGGCTGCAGTACCATTTAATAGAAGATGAAGAGCCATGTTTGTAATAATGCTAATAAACAGCTAATCTGAAAATTAGACTAGCATGTGGCAAAGGGATGTTGTGCATGTATAATAAATGCTGCTCAGCGGCAGGATGAAGGTGTCTGCTGATGCTGAAATCCTGCCACGCGGTTAATCGGCAGCCTGGGGTGGCCGGGCAAGGCTCGGTCTCCTGTGCCCCACGGGTCCCCGGGTTGCACGCTGCGGGGCAAGGAGTGGAAAAACGCACATTAACGCTAAGGGATGGTAACAGGGGGTAGGAAACAGGCACTGCAGGTACCCCTAACAGAGCTTAAAATAGCCCCGAGGTCCTGACGACAAGGGGAATGGCTTTAAGTTCAACTAATGTTTACTTGTCATCTCGATAAGGAATGAGGACAGGCATTGACCAAGCGTCCCCTTTTAGTTTTAGTTTTCTCTGATAATTTAAATCTGGTCTAACCCTGGCCAGTAAGTAATTTAACTCTTCTGCTTTCAAGGGCATCATAAGGTAGAAGAGGAAAATGAGGTAGAAATGAGTGGTAAATATTCATTCTTCTCCTTTAGAAGAATCAGGACCTTTAATAAAGTAAGTATTAGGGCAATGAAGAAATAAACACTGAAAGTGTCTCACTCACTAAAATGAAAGTGCCTGCTAATATATGCAGTGCACCTGGAAATGCCCATTCAAGTAATTACAAAAGGGAAAAACACCGGGGAAACAGGCAAGCATGAAGACAATAGCCATTAGAAACAATATTAAATTAAGCACGCCTTTTGAGATCTACAAATTCACTGATTAAATTGTGCATTACAAACCCTGTCTTGACTTCACTTAGCTGGAGTCCTGGAGCGAACCTGCAAAATTTGAAAACAGCCTCTTAATTTGTACTGAGCTGCAGTCAGGGCTGTTCCTAACTTTGCTTAGTCCTGGGATTTTTAAAAGATGCAAAAAAGAACCTTGCAGATTCCAGCTAGCAGAAGGCATCACACTCCCCCAGTCTGAGCAAAACAAGGGCAGAAAAAGGGCACTTCATGCAGCATTAAGCTTGGCAAATGGCATAAAGCCCATCAAAATCATCAGGCACCTTCTCATTGACCGAACAGCCCTTGAGCGTGGCCACCCGTGAGCGTGCGGGTGAATCTGGCCGCGCTAGCCCCTGCGTGCACCCAGGGCGAGGAGCCCCACGTTTCCCCGGGGAGCCCCTTCCCACCCAGCTGTAGGGCAGGACAGCTTCTTACCCTGTATTTTGGCTAAGGTGCCTTTCGCTATGGGGCAGAGCCCGCAGGCAGGGGGATTAATCCCCTGTGATTCCTGCCCCTCAGATCCTCCCAGACCAGGGACAGCTTATGGGGCAGCAACCGTGAGCTGTGGTTCAGAGCTCGCTCTGTTAAGGCGCTCACAACCATATGGATGTTTGTGTGTCTGTGCAAAGAAAGGGTGGAATTGAGACCAAGATACGACCTTACTGGTGACAAAACCGTATCCTCTTACAGAGACATGAGAAATGAGTGAGTACAAGGTTATTAATACATTTATTGGAGTGCAGGGTTGTTTATAACCATTTTCCTATCATTGATGAGATTTCCAGGGCTAATGGAAACTCTCCCACTTTCTCCTGTTCTCTGAGAGATCTCCTAAAATTGATTGTGGAAGCCAGCAACCACTTACAATTGATTTTGTGTCATTAAACATTAAAAACCACGCACAACTTCCATAGAGTTCTTTCTTTCTGCTGGGAAGTGGGCTATCACCCACCAGAGCTCCTGGGTTTCTGCTAAAACCATGGGTTGGCTGGCAAGGGGGCAAAATTGTTAGAAAACTCCATTCTAGCTAAGGCTTTCTTGTAACAACACACGCACATAACCTGTGCTCCTTCCTCTTCCAAAACCTGGGCGATAGGCAGCTTTATTTAATTTTTCATCTTTCAGCTTTATTTAGTGGGAAGAGAAGAGCTGAATGGAGATGACTCGATTCTGCTTCTATCCACTCGGCCCGTCTCTGCTTTTCCCTAGGCAATGAGGTGCTTCTGCTGTGTTTGCTCTGAGGGAATCTCCTAATATCCTTCCTTCCCTCAAGGATTTCCAGTGAGCCAGAAGAAAATAGGACCTTTGAGAAGTCTTTGGTCCCAGGAAAGCAGAAGGTGAGGGCTCCTTCCCTTTTTCTCAGTTCATTCCCTCCCTACAAACAATCTGGAGCCAATCTGCACAGTGCAGATGGAAATTCCCATTCTAGCTGTTGATGGGCAGTGGGGAAGCAGCGAGCTCCTACGCAGTTGCAGACTGCAGGGCTCGTACCTGATGCTGATCACAGCGAGGGCTCTCCGGAGACATATTTTGGGAATATGTATATGTAAATGAGGCCTTTCCAAAAACCCAGGGAGGTCTGTGAGAACAGAATTCAGGACGACTCCATCCCTGTCATACCTAAATAACAGACCTTTGTGGTCTGAAGCTGTCAGGAGATCAGGAAAAAGCTGGAGTCGCACAGTTCCTTTCCCTTCCATAAACCCATCAAGGGCCCCGTAGACCTCTCCAGTCCCTTTGTGAGTCACATTTCCATTAGCTGTACCAAAAAACTGGAGCACCGATGGGCTGCTGAGGGGATAACGGCTAGATTAGAAACGGTAGGACCAGCCGCCTTGAATGCTGAAGAGTGTCAGCTGCTTTGCTCAGATGTCCTGGATACAAATGGAAAAACACTCTGACTGAGGGACAAAGCCTCCTGTTCCTGCAGGGAGCACATTCAAGAGATCAGATTTGTGCACCATTTCAGACTTTGCAATTAGGGCCAGAATAGCCCATAAAGTGACACATAACATATTAAACACCTTCTGCGTCTTAGGAAACGCAAACTAGGTGTTGTAAATGGAGACTCATATGGTCCAGCTGCCTCAGGCCATATGGTCACTCTGCTCCTCGCTGTGCCACTGTGCGTTCAGAAACGCAGCAGCACGGCAGTTGGGATGCCGGCGTGGGCAAGGAGCAGCAGCACATGTGAGGGGGAAAACGATGCTGGTCGGTGTCATGGTTTAACCCCAAATTGTAACCCAATGCCATGCAGCCGCTTGCTCACTCCCCCTGTCCCCGGTGGGGTGGGGAGGAGAATTGGAGAGAAAGGAAAACTCATGGGTTGAGATAAAAACAGCTCACCAGGACAGCAAAGGAAAATATAAAAATATATTAATAATGATAATAATGATAATATATATAAGGATAATAGAATATATAAAACAAACGATACACAATTTCCCACCACCCGATGACCGACACAGCCCGTCCCAAGCAGCAGACAGGGAGCAGGGGTATCCCCCCCCAGCTATCCCAGAACAGCAAGTTCCAGAGAGAGCAGGCGAGGGAACAAACAGCCGAACGAACGAAAAACAAAAAGGAAAAAATAGGGAAACAAAAAGCAACCCGAAGGGAAGCTTAAAGATTAAGGCAAGTTAAGGGTCTAAAAAGCCTAGTGGCCCACTGGCAGACCCTCACTTATATCGGGCATGACGTCTATGGTATGGAATACTCTCTTTGGCCAGTTTGGATCAACTATCCTGTCTCTACCCCTCCCAAGTTTTTGCACCTGCATGTTAGCAAAACCTGGGAAACTGCAAAATGTCCTTGGTCTTTTAGAAGCAACCAGCAACACCAGTGTGCTGTCACCGTTCTTCTCACACTAAATCCAAAACACAGGAGCTGCTGAAGACAAAACTAGCTCTGTCCTGGCCTAAACCAGGACAGTCGGACAGAGCCCTGCTCGACATTCTTTCTCTGTTAGTGTTTGTGGACTCGGTTCAGCTACTCAATTTGTGATATGTAGAGCAGCCAAAATAACTATGCAAAATAAACAGCTGAGAGCAGATGAAAATAGAGCTAATAATACAGTCATTAGGACAGAGCCAAAGCACAAATTGCAGTGTCGAGTGGGAAAGGAGAAGTCAGAGAAGGGAAATGACTGTATGTACCCTACGCTGCATGGGGAACACAAATACGGCCCCAAATAGCAGCTGTCTGCAGCAAAGGGACAGCAAGAGGCTGTGTGGCCAGACCTGTTGGCTTGGCACTGGACATCATCCCCGCAGGATAGTGCGCAAGTGCTGGGCGGGCTGTTCACGGCCCTGCTTGGCGAGGTACAGCGGCAGGCAGGGCAGGAGCATCTCACACCATAAATTTATGTCACCTGGGAAGATGGGAGCACCACCCTCTCTTACAGATGTGCGAGACACATCTGCAAGGGGGTCATTTGCTGGCACCAAGGTGGGTCATGATTAAGAGAGCCACAGCTAGACATTTCAAACCGGCAAACTGGCAGTCCAGGAGGGTCAGGGGTGGCGATGGACAACCATTTCCAATCCTTGGATGGGCATCAATAACTGCAGTGTGGGGTGTGTGGCTGCCTCGTCCTGTCCTGCGGAGGCTACAGTCCTGCAAGTGGAGCTTAACCTTGGTGTATTTTATATGGCAAGCACAGTACCAGAAGTGGTTAACAGTAGCAGAGCAGTCGGGGATATTTTACTGCCGTTTGCTTGATAGCCAGTGTTTCTGATCCATCTAAGGTCAGACAGTGTATTTCTTTTTACCCTCAGGTGGAAGCTAATGATAATGCAGCTTCTCGACTTGCCATTCACGGCACCTATTTAAAGTTGCTCGAAGAGACTGTGCAACGGCACGTCCTTAAACAGAAAACTTCAAGTGTCTTCTTGTGCCAAGTGCTCTTGAGTTTAGACCTAACTCCAACTTGAAATGGGAGAAAAGTCCTTCCAGAGAGCAAAAAGAGGGCAATTAAATATATACTTGTTTATATAATAGTCTTCTGCCCAAGATGATCAAGCCTCTTCTCCTTTATATGCGTATTTCTGCTATGATAAAAATGCTGTAGAGCAAACGATGCAAGCCCACACTTCAGAAGTATTGACTGGAGTGATCTCTCCCCACTCTTCTTGCCGTCAGCTTTCTCAGGTGGTTCCCATGCAGTCTGTTGCATTCTTAAAATGAGAAAAAAAAATTATCCCGATTTCTAAATCACATGTTACGGAACGATTGTGATTTCCCTCAATATCTCTCGCTGCCTCTAGGGAAATATAGTCTAGGCCAATTTCTGGCATCTCTCTTTCCTAATCCCCTGCGTATACCAAGGCAGAGGGTTTATTTAGTGGTGTGGAAATGTCCACCTCTTCAATGATTTTTACCTGCTTTGTTGTCTCATTGCTGGAGGAAGAATGTTAAAGGATTTTTTGTTTTCTTTTCTTTTCTTTTTTTTTTTTAAGTAACACCATGAACTTAAAAGATTAAACTTTTTGCTGAACAATTTTTATTTACAAGTAACACCTAAAATTGCAGTAACAGGAAGGAATATGAGATATATTCACCCCCCCTTGATTTTCTTTGTTCCCTTGAAGTTGTCAGAATTTCAATGTATATAATGAATTTCCCTATTTAGCTGAGGCACTCACATGGCCTCTGCCAGAAGTTTCTTAGCTTCTCACAAAGGTTCTGTCTAGAGAAATAATTTTCTCTCCATAATACAGGTGGAGGACCAAGATGCAGAGACTTGAACCAGATTTTAAAAATCGTTGTGGTGCCTAAAGTTGAGAGTAAAAACTAAATGGCAGCTTCAGGAGGTCTCATTGTGTGAAACCAAGAGGAGTTAGTAACTATTGTTTCATCTTTCAGTACCTGAATGTCTTCAAACTCTGTCCCTCACTGTCGTGCCCAGGTTCACCCATGAAGCCTGCTCAAGCTGAACCTGCAGTCCCAGCTCTGGCCCAAAGTGCAGACTGAGCCCACAGCCAGTGGTGATGCAAACTTAGCTACACATAGAGAAACACATCCAGAAAAGCACAAAAGAGTGATGAGGGTAATTAAATAGACTTTGCGAGGATGCTGTCATGTGTCACAGTGTTTGCCCACGCAGGCGTGGTCCATCTTTGCCAAGGTGGCAAAAGTGGGTCTTCTAAATAGATGCTCCGGATGAGCTGAATCAAGGCAGAAAGATTTCCTTGTTTCCTCTTCATTCCTTGCACAATGCAAAGCAGAAGATACCTATGCCAAACCATTTCATTTCTTCCAGCTTTATTGCCAGCCTTCGGGCTGCCTCATTCTGGACCTGCTGCAATCCAATCTGCTCTTGCTAATACTTCTAATATAATATTTATAACAGCCCAGGTTGAACCAAAGGCTACTTGCACTGACAGATGCCACAAGCTATATCTCTCCTCTCCATTTTATTGTTTGGTAGCTTCTGGCAAAGAGGGAGAGGATCTGGTAATGAAATGCTCCTTCTCTGCTTTAAACACACAGGAATGTTTTACTGTGCTGCCTATTATTCACGGGGGAGTAATCAAGTGGTTGCCGGCTGGTTATCAATGCGTTAAGGAAGGGCAGGATATGTGATTGCGGCAGATAAGATATGTTTCTGATTTAATCACCGAGCTGCAAATGCACATCAGCTTTCACACTTGTGGCTTTGGGACATGCGTGTGGGCAACCTCAGCTGCGACACTGTGGACAGAGGGACCTTATTCTGTAACAAGGGTGTAAAGTCATTTCCCTGTAACTAAAGATAATGAGTTCTGCAGGCCTATAAATAGGCGTGGAGCTGTTTTGCAGATAAAGCATCTCTTTGCCACTTTGCTACAGCAGAGCACTGGGGAAAATTCTGCAGGGAACAATCTTCTCCTGGCAGATGGTTGGACCAGGAGACCTGCTCAACATTTTCCATGTCTAGTTTTCATGATTTATACAGCATCACCCCTTGGAAAAGCAATTCTGAGAGGACATTACGATTCTATGATAATCCACTGTACTTGAAAAAGAAAAAAAAAAAGCCAATATAAATATATGTATCCCCTATGGTTGGAGCTAACCAACTTCTTCAGCTCAAGTTCTGTTTCAGTTTCTCAACTTTTTTGGCTAGAATCACATGGCATTTTTTTGTTAAATGGCTGATTAAGCAATTTTGCATGGGAATAATAGTGATTTTGGGGGAGAGGTGAGAATGGTTGGAGGGAAAGAAGAGGGGAGATGAAGACGATCAGGCACCCTGGGCCCTGCACTGTGCAAGAGCTAAGTTCAGTCTCTGATGAGGACCAGACTGAAGAGGTATTCAGTGTCTTCTGCCCTGGACACGTGCCCTAGCCACTAGGCTACTTATTAGCTCTCTCTGGGGGAGAAGAAAACTTCCTTTTTACCAAAATCCCTGTTTTCACCCACTCACAGAATGAGAAAGATGATGAAATGCCAAAAACAACTTCTGGAAGGAAAATAGCTTTCCTCCAAGCTCTATTCAAGTGCCTTGGGGAGGGGGAAGCTCCTCCTTCTGGTATTCATTAGAAAGAGAAGTGCGAATCAAGGGGAAAAATAAGACCCAAGGAGAGCAAAAGGCTTCAGAGCAAAGTTTCTGCTCAGTACAACTCAGTGTAATGTTGCTGGCAACTGGGAGAGTTTTGCATTGCTCCATTATGAGCCTTTGCTCCACGTAGCAGAGCTACGGGGCACAGCTGCTGTCCCAGGGCAGTATTCTCCAGAAGTAAAGATGAAAATGTTCAGTCATGTTCATAAGGACATCAAAGACCAGAAACAAAAACATTTCAGATAAAGGAAACGTCATCAGGCCAAACTGGGAGGATAAGAAAATGTACTGACCAAAGAGCCCACGATGGGAAATGGCTGGAGACAGATGATTTTGAAATTAACAATTAGTTTAAAATCAAACTAACATTTCATTTAAAACCACAGTCTAAACAGAAGATGACAATTAAGTCAGTAAATACAGAAAAACTGTGGAAAAAAATATACCAACTTCATTTATGTTTACAGCTGCACTCTGTCCCCCGCCCGTGATCTTTCTTTATAAACACAGTGTAGGAAAAAAGGCTCAGAGCTTTCCAAGTGCTGTGCACAAGCAGAGTGCAGAAACCTGACTATTTGTTGGTTTTAGTCTCTCTTGATATATGTCCATGGCTACGATATAGCGTCCACTGATAACTCCTACTTCATACTATTGCTCTTTCCTGGACAGGAGCTGTGCTCCTCTAAACACACAGTTTTCTTTAAGGCGAACAACACCCGGAGAGCTGGATGCTTGCATCTTGAGCAGATTTATCTAAAACCACAGGGGAAAAAAAAAAGTATTCTGAATGCAAAGCAGATAGCAATTACCCTGACTCTTCCTTATTTCAGCAATGAACTGCAGCTGTATTTGCTCTCAGGCAGGGGAACTGTTTTCACTTAAGCAGTGGGGAGAGGAGGCTACAAATCCCGGAATTTCATTGCCTGGAGGAATCCCCATGGCACATACATTTGGGTGTGAATTGCTCGAGTCCTCTGCCGGAAAAGAGCACTCAACTTACTCTTGCTGCTCTTGGACACAGCTGTGCAGGGCAATTTGCATTGCTTGGAAACCAGGAAACAGAGCTTATGTCCAACTGATTTTGCTCAACTATTATTTTTAAAAAGCCCTGGTCTCAACAGTCCTCAAGAGGTCTCTCCCACTCCTTTAATTTCTTAATACATCTAAAACCAAACAGAAGAAAAACAGGGTAGAAGGTTCACGCTGTTAAGCTCTAGATTGACTTCATCCAACTTAATGCTTTTTAATCACTCTTTGAACAAAAGATTTAGTCTTCGTAATCCTCCTTTTGCTCAATTTGCTGTTCCTTACTTTATGAAATCTACTATTTATTTTGTTTCCCTGATTCCCACCCCCTGGATGAGTTTGCAGGAGAAAAAAATGGCTAATATCACAGGGAAAATTACTTTCGAGACTAAAATAAACTACAAATTACAGTGCCAGCTTTTATTTTATGGCTCTTCATTGGAAAGGTGGACCCAAAAACACATGGAGCCCTTTCACTGGGTAATCATCTGAGCTGCTACCATACCGATCGGAGCTGCTACCCAAAACTTCTCGTCTGTCTCCAGGAGCAAGAATGCAATTAGGCCTGCTGATTTCAAGGCTAATGCAGTCCTTGTTTTGGAAGACTGAGGTTTGGTTTTAGTGTTAGTGTTAGAGACATTTACAAAGAAATTCCTTATCGGAGGCTCTGCTTCTTGGCAGTGTCTAGCAACATTGCCACCACTCTCCTTTTCCAAACATTTGAACTTATTTTTGTCCACATATAATTTAATTTGACTGTGATGTAAATAGCCAAATCCAGTCAGCGCAGCGGGCTGGGCTGTCCCACACGCTGTGCCTCTCGGGGGCAGCAAGATCTGCCGCGGGAGCCCTTGGCTGCTGTGGATGTCTGGCTTTCACCAGCTCCTCCCTCGCTGCTCCGTCAGACAGGGAGAATAACTCTGCCCTGACAAGCAAGTCTTTCTTTCCTTTCCAAACATTTATCTCTGATTCATTGGGCCTTCAGGTCTGTTTAGGAGAAAGTAATTCAACCTCAGTATTTCAGCTGCAAAGAAATACACTGATGTGGGCAGCAGTGTGTTAGGCAGGAGAGCCAGACCCACAAATCACTGTTTCCCATCACCCAAATCCTGCGCTCCCCTGGATTTCAACTGGTCTGTTTTGAACAAAATCCTCTAGACCTTTTTGCAAAGCCCAGAGCTATCTGTGCTCACACCTTTCCTCATTTTCACAATATCTATCTATCTCAGATGTGCTGTAGACCTTGTTACGTGAGAACATTTGCAAAATAAAAAATTAAATGCACTTTATCCTTTTTACAGTCTGTAAAGCTAAAAATATACCTCATCTTCCATTAGCTCCTCATTTAAAATAAATCAAACCAATTAAATATCACTTTTAAGATATTATAAACTATTATATACTTGAAAACATATTTATTCTCCAAGTTGATCATAAATAAATATAAGTGCAAATTAATCTAAAGTACTCTGTGAAATTTTATCTTTCAGTTAAACGATTTCAAGGAAGGTCCTTAAGAAAACTTAAGAAAACATAAGGTCAGACAGATGTGATCAAACATACGTACCGTGTCAGATACATGCAAAATTCTCCTGCCATCATTTTTCTTTAGGAGAAACAAAGAATACGCCCTTAAACCATGTGAAGAAGAAAAGACCGTACACCTAGATTCAAACTGCATCTCGATTCTTTTGGAAAACTGGAACGTGATTTCCTCTGAATAACAGACACAGAGCCCCAGGCACTTTATATGTTCAAAAATTAAACTTACAACTGGCATACATCTGGCAGTGATCCTGTACACTAAATCCATTTGGTTGGCCAGATGGCCTGAGACTTGCAGCTTTTTAATCTCACACACAAAGCACTTTAGGCTGGAAAAAACAATAAATACAACATAATACAGCATCATGACAAAAAGACTCTTTTATTGGTTTTGGAGCTATAGGTACGGAAAAATATGGGCAAAGCAAGTATTGTTTTCACAATTTACTTCCTAAAATGTGCCATATTCTGTGACTGCATCCTCTTTTCCTCCATTTCTTATACCTAATTGATCCTCAGCGAAGGATGAGTGATTCCTTAGGTACAAGGTTGGATGCTGGAGGCAGAGGATGGCATGATCCGCACGACTCCTCTCTGATGAAGAAGAGCAGGACTGCGAGATCTTAATATCTCTTTTCTTCCTGCTCTCTTCAGGACAAACATCCCACATTGTCTTTCTGCATTAAAAACAGAGACAGCTTTAAAAAGTGAATTTTTCTACTGTCAGTATCTTCAAACAGCCAAGGGCTGGAAAAACCAAACACTTCATTTGCTTTGCTCTGAATGCATGTTTCTTTTTCTCAAACACCTTTCTGTATGTTATTAGTGAAAACCCTTCCTCCCATTGATTTCAGCAGGAGCTGCAGTCTTTTTCCCATATGTTACTGATCAATTCCTGTGCCTGTATCTGCTATTTTTTTCTCTTGTGAGCCGCATTCCATTAAAATCAATGTAAAAACTCCCAGTGAATTCATGGCTACGTGAATAGCCGTCTACTAAGTCACCACGATATCGCTGGAACTCTCACCCGCCCTGCACCACCGTTCAATGAATGCCATCAGGAAGGGAGCACACTGCTGTGAGTTTGCGTTCAGCCCTTTGGTGTTGTCTGCAGCAAAAGCAGAAGTATGGCACGGCAGTGTGAACGAAGCAGAAATTCCACCTGCCAGCATCACGCCCCTGTTCTTGCACTAATAAAGGCTGCGCGTTACCGTCAGCTCATCGCTTGCCACAGCTATGCCTTTCTCACCCTCTCTTTGGAAAGGCTAATGGAGCATCTTTGGCTTAGGCTTCCGTTATTCACCGTGCAACTAATTCGCTCAGAATAGTGGGGTTTAGGACAAACAGATGACTTCACTCACTGACTCGTTTCATCTTTCCAGTGATGCCTTTTTTGCTGGCAGCTTCAAAGGCATCTTAGTGGATAAACTGTCTGACCTACTAAAAGAAGTACAAAGAGAATCCCCTTCTCAATTAATTCTTGTGCTCCAAATTCATACTCAGATTTGTTTCTGAGCAGCTTTCATTTCTGTTAATCAGCTACGACAGTTTTAGTTCCCTTGAGTTGTTGCTTGGCTGCAGATCTCCTCCTCTACTTTACTTTTCCCAATCATTTTAGGAAACGTTGCTACTAAAAGGCAGAGGCCTGGACCTCAGCTGAACTGAATCAATATCTTCACCAAAGGAAATTCTTTCAAACTCGCCAAAGTTAAAGAAAGCAGATTTACGTCACCCAAGGCTCCTGTCCCTAAGTGTTACAGAGATAGCATGTATGTATCTTATTGCCTAAAGACCTGGTCCAAATGCTGTTTCACACTCTTAAATTCCATAAATACAACTAGCTTGGGGGAAGAAAATTGTTCTGTACTTTCATATCAAAGTAAATTTGTGCTTTGAGGAAAGTAGCTGAATATAATGAGAGATGTTAACAGCACACATGGAAAATAAGCATCGTCATCGCTGTCTTATGGACAAGAAAGCAGAAGCTGCGAGAAGTTTCACCCAAGGCCATGAAGGGAGTTGAAAGTGGAGCTGGGAGAAGAGGTTAGTGATCTTCACCTGTAAGGTCTCTGCTCATGGCACTGGGCTGTGCTGGTGTTTTCAATGGGTAAAAAGAAAGATATGTGGTTCAGAGTCAAGGTCTGTGGATTGTTAAAAAAAAAAAAAAAAAAATGCACAAAACTATAGTGGTTTAGCAACTACCTGGGGTGCTTACCTACAGCATCTGAGGCTTGTAAGAAGAAGATTTGAGCTGAGAAGCAAAGCCATTAAATAAACTCTTCCCCTCATCTCCAGTATTCCCAGTACCCCCATGCAGCTGTGTCACTTGCTGAAATCTCTTCAGCTGCACCAACAGACACACAGCACATCTGGAAGCAAAGACTTTAATTCGGATGCCTAACTACTAATTTATGAGCCTAACTTTAACGAAGCAAGTTTGACAGTCCTGGCCTCTGCCTTTAATGCTATTAGTATTCTGGAGGGTCTATTGATGATTTCATGCCAAATCAATTTTGGCACATTAAAGTGATTTGTCTGAAATCCAGCAAAAGAGCTTTCCTAATAATTCAGCTCTCAGACTCTGCAATGCTGGTGGGAAGGTAATATGTGCCTGCACAGGTGCCCTCAATTTGCTCTAAAAATTTCAGAAAGATTTTACTGGAATTTAAAGCATTTTAACACATGTAATTTCTTTTAAACCTTTGCCATCCATTTTAAAGCTGAGTAATTCGTAGTTCACTTCAAGGTAATTTTAATATTAAAAAATCAAAATTGTCTTTAAGGAAAAGGTATTTCATCTTGAATTTAAAATCTTCCAGGTATATCTTTTAGATATACCTATATTTGCACCTGCAAAAACGCACATTAGACTGTCAAAATGTACACTAGCAAAGTAGCCTTGAACTACTTGATGTTAGTCAGGCAACACGTTTGTCCTTCTGTCAGAGCAATGATGGTGCACAAATAAGCAAGAGTCAATGTACGATTTATCAGTGTCCTTTGTGGAGCATGTATCGGCTCCTTCCAAAATATTCTAACCTTTTACCCTGTATGTGGATTCATATAAATGTGACAACCCATCGCTTTCACATTTGTAAATTATACATGTCTAAGATGAAGGATCATATTAGCTGACTTTATAGGAAAGGTTACTTACACCATACTCAATGCTGTGAAAAGAAGAAATATGAAATACAACATTCCTCCTGCCTTCATGCGTTGGGTAAGGCAGGTTCAGAGGTCTAGCTAATATTGACAATCGGGAATGCTAGAGAGCATAAAAGTTTAGCTGCTGTCTGGGCTTGACGTGTATATTGTTAGCAGTCACTGTTTTTTTTGTTGAAGGATATAGATATTTCAGTTAGAGAAGAAACAGCCAGGGATGCTAAATGGCTTGAAACGGGAAACAACCATCACCTGAACTGCCAGCTTATTTAAATGAGTGTTTGAGTGAATATATTGCAGCATATAGAGAGAGTTGTCCAGGGTCCATCCAAAACAGTGCCACCCAAATTCATAATGGCTAACCATAAAGGAAAAGGAAAATAAACATTTCTGCCTCTTTGCATTATTCCTCCCCATTATGGAGTTTACCGTCTATCCCTCTTTATAGGTCTTGGATAGGGCCCCAGCGCCAGCTGATGGCTTTGTGTCCATCAGTGCGACAGCCAGCTGCCCGAAATGGCCGGGGTCCGGCTCTGGCAGCCCGGCCCGGCGGAGGGGAGACCATCTGGCACTGCTGCCTTGCTGGGTACCGGTCCTGCAAAACTTGCCAGAAACCCCACAGTGTGCTCCGGGTCAGGCTGCCGGCAGCGCTGCCAGGCCAGGGCAGCACCTCCTCCCCCAGGGAATTGTCTGTCGCAAACTCATTTTGGGGTGACTAAAACCTCGTTAAGGAACGTAAAAATTAACCCTCAGGGCCTCTAACATGGTGCGAGAGTCTTCTGGTAACAGATCTTGAATGCAAATATATGTTATAGAAATAGATGTCATATATGGGAAAAAATAAGTATCTTTGCCCTGACTTTACGCTGTGCAAGATGGTCAAGGAGACCTTTGCAAGGGGACTAAACATAATGTCCCAAAAATGAAGAGCACATTTTTCTTGCTCTAGGTAAATGTACTGATATGCATGGGTGGCTTTTCCCGTTCTGGCACATTGCTTCTATCTTTTCTTTCCCACCATGTGAACAAATGTTTGTTTGCTTCAAGTTCAGGACAGGCTTTCCAAGGCGAAATCCATCCAGATGGTCACCAGACAAAGGGAGGAGTCTCAGATTTCTCTAAACAGTTTTTTAAACCAAAGAAATTGTTTTCTACAGTGTTCTTCGCTGATGATTCCTTTTCTGCTATTGCTCACGACATTGATGGAATAAGCTGCTTTTGTTGATTAAAGCTCTTGAATCCCATAGGCAGTTTAAATCCTATCAAAAGGTTCATCTTTTCAGATGTTCTTTTTAAGTTCTTTAACTCTGGTTTCTGAGTTCTCCCTACTGTTTCAATACCCATAGCTAAGCCCTTCACGCTATCTTTATGTAGTTCCTGGAAAAGACATGAGAACTGTATGCAGTACATATTTACTTCAAATTAATATCTATGTTATTGTTATACATGTATCGCACATGATGCCCCAAAATTGCACTCTTCATGTACTACACATGTAGTAGATGTGTAGATACATGTTTGATGAATGCTCGTATATTATTCCTGGTTTTATTTCTTCAAAAACAAAACAATCACCCAAACCTTTAACCCCAAAATCTCATTTTACATCCTCTGTGTTGTTTAAAATATTGGATTTCTTTTCAGACCCAGTGCTCTTGCCTCCTGATTTAGAAACAATCACTTTCATGGACATCGGTGACACTCAGTTTGCTGCAGGCTTGCTTGTCACAAAAACTATCCACTGCTTTCATTCAGAAGCAAAACACAACCAGTGAGATCTACCACTTAGTGCATGAATGAAGTATTGATGCCTCTAGCAGGGTAAAATCTTCAGCTGCAATTAGCCCCAAAACATTGTTTAAAGCAGGAGGGTCTTCAGCACAACCCAGGCCTCCATATCCTAAACTGTTGTGCACAATCCCCTTAACTAGGGAACTTCATAACCAACACCAGGGTGTTGCAGAGCACTGTGTGGGCTGGAGGATGGTGGAGGAGTTTTGTGGCTGCTCAATGCTACAGGGATGTCGTGGTGCATGTGCCACGGAGGGCAAGTCGCAAGCACGGTGGCCTGCCTGTGGTAGAGCATTGTGGGTGGGACAAAAGTGCCAGGAGGTCAGGGCACAAGAGTTTAGGTATGCTGAAAGATGCCGAATGGGAAACCCTGCTCCCAGGAATGTCCTCTGAAAAAGCAAGAGCAAGCCATCACAGCAATGTGGTAGGTGGATCAAAGGAGATGACAGATGTGGCAGGAGCAGGTGCTTGGGGCAGTGAAACGTGGGCAAGAAATATCAGTGAGATGTTCTTACAAGTCCTGCTGCTGATTATTGTTCCACAGGTCATGTTATTTATGGGTAGTAAAGCTCCCTTGTCAGTGGTTTTCTGTTCACACCCTGTTCAGCAATTAACATGCATTTCATCTGAGAGGGACAAGATTTTTTTAGTGAGCTGTAGAAAAATCACGTGGATTTTGGTATGATTCATACTGCTTTTGTAATTTCTTGAGATTCACTTCACTAGAGCCAACTTTTGATGTGCTGAAGCACGTGAGATGGTTAAACAGCTGTTATGGTGCACTTAGTCGTCACACTTGGTGCCATACTCCACATATGGCTTGAAGTGTTTGGGATTAAAGATGATGGATGCCTGTCAGTGTGAGCTGAATCCAGAACCCACTCATTCAGCAGGTCACACGGGATCTGGTTACCATCAAGGCAGCTAAAGGACTTGAAACACCTTGGGAAGCACAAAACTGACCTTGGGAAGCACAAAAAGTCTTTCTTTGCCTCAATGAAATGGGGAAAAATATGCTTCCCCACCTCGCGTAGTCCTGAGGATAAATTCCTGAAAGCTGCTGAGGTGCTCAGATCCTACGGTAACAGAGGCAATGTAAGTACAATAGATTGATAGTCTTTCCATTAACTTTGGATGAGACCTTATAGGCACTGTGCATTTCTTGCAATGTTCAAAGTAAGCAATTATCATTATTTCCATCTGTTCTTTCTCCGCCTGTGTCCTTTAAAAGTTATAGCAAAGGCTGACGAGGTAGAAAGACTATATGCCTCGGAAATGAGCAAAGTGAAACAAAACCCCTCACCAAAGTATGTCTGGAAAAACATAACACATTCTCAGAACTGTGTTACCCATTGAGCAAAAAAATATATACATAGTTTGAAGTCTGAAATTTTTGCAAATTATATTGTGAACCATCATGGAGAATGTCTTTGGGGCTTGGGTGAATGGCACCTCCTCACCAGCATGTTCAGGCCAATGGCACAACTGGGTTTTAAAGTAAGTAACTTCTGAGTATTGGCACGTTTTAGTTTTCAAAACACTTTTATTTTACAATCTTTGTAAAATTGGCTCAGAAAATTGGCTCAGAAATGGACAATGTCATTGACTTCTTTGAGAAGAATAACACAAAAACTTGCTACAGGTAAAGAAAGCCAATTCCACAGAGTGATCACTTCTGCCTAACAAAGTAATGCTCACCCAGAGCAATTGCATCTTTTACCATATGTGTTAAAAGACCTATAAATTCACATGAAAGTGGAGAGCTACCTATTGGCTTCGTATAAACCCAGCTGCAGCAAAAACTGGAGTAGGCTCCCTCTGAGAAGGGGAAAGGCAGATTGGTGATAAGGTACCTGCATAACCTCTGAAGAGATAGAAAAGAATTGTAATATCTCTAAAATGGCTGTCTTCTTAAAACTCACACATACATTGGCCCCCTCTTAAACTCCGTTTAGCTGATGGCAAATATCCTGCTAAAACTTCTCCCTAAATCTAAATTCCCAGCTCCTGGGGAAAATACAGGCTGTTACCTATATTAGTTTCTCAGTTCCTCTGCCTGTATGAAGGTTTATGAAATGTGTTGTGGCTCCTTTTAAACACTGCTCTATTGGTAACACCATAGTCAGAGACTCAAAACTATGATCAATGGTTAGGAATAAATTTGCATTCATTGCATTTGAGCCTAGATAATGTGTTAGGTTATTTTTTATGTTGCATTCTCAGCAAACTGTAGCATTTTTCAGGTATCAGAGAAAAACATTACCTCCAGCAAGTGCCCTGGGAAAGCCTTTCAGAGCAACACTCACCTCAGCTCACCGCAGCACTTTCAAAGGACAGGGTGAAAGGATAATCAGGGGGATACTTGTTCTTTCTCAGAGGTGTCATGGCTCCCTTTACGAAGTGGAGAACTGCTTTTGCTGCTTTACATAGCAGAAAATCAGTGTTGGTGTAAAGCCAGGCAAGAGTGGGGGGACTCAGGAAAGGTTTGAAACACTTCTGGAAGCAACCCTGGCTGGGCACTTGAGTAGTTTTAAAACTGAACAAAGCAGGTGAGAGCAGAAGGAATGGTTCATTTTGCTTCCAGGATGATTTTCATGTGAATTCAGCAGGATTATGAGATGGTCCTTCCTGTTCCTAAGTGGGATGGTGTGAAAGGCCAAGGTCCAACACTGAAGATTTCCAAAGGACCAGGTACTGCCATGCTTTGGCTTTCAAAACTTTTTTACAGTTGTGCAGACCCCGCTCAGAAAAGGACAGCATCACTGACTTCCTTGATAAGCATCAAATAAGGAATAAAACCTGTAAGGTTGCTTTTAAGTTCATACTGCTCTCCTTATTCAATCAGCATATACAAAATACGTCTGTGCCTATGGAAGCGTGGATTTCTGTCAAAGGCTCTTGTGGGCAACTTCTGCTTCTGTTAAAGAGGTTCAGCTTTAGTTTCCCAAACGAATCTGTTGGCAACTGAGGTGTTAAAATTCTGTATTCACTACTAGAACACATGGGTAGAAGTGAAATGTCCATTTCAAAATGTATTTCCATCTATGTGTGGATAGGCCTGTGTGTCTGGAAATGTTATCAAGGTTAATTAGAAAAATTATCTCATCAGAACAAAAAAAATCAGGTGAGTGGAATCTCTCTGCCTGAGACACACTAATCTTTCCTAGCTCGGTTTCAAGTGCAACTGTGATCCATCAAAGTCATTCCCCCGTGCAGTCCCTCGAGGACATCAAAAGTTTAGCCGAGTGTGGCAATACTCGCATCGCACCTGCACTGTTAATGAAAACGGGTGTTGCAGCTGCTTCCTCCAGCGGTGTGCAATAAAATTCTTTTTTAAAAAAGCAAGGCACATCCATGCCGTTAAATACTGTTGTCCCTATTTGAAAAGATACTTACATGTTCTTTCTCCCTGTGGTTTGTGAACACCAACCCCGAGTTAAAAAGTCATGACCATTCTCTGTCTCTTTTGCTATTTGATTGTTCTCACTCAATATTTGCTTACATGCTTTTAAATTTTTTTTTCTTCTAATAAAATTAGAGGCATGGCCAGGCAGTACAGCCAATAAGAGGTGCATTTCTGTAAGAGTGGTTGTCAAAAGAAATGCTAATGATATCACTGATTCTGTACTTGCTTGGGTTGCACCCCACCAGGTTTTTTTTTCTTTTTTCAAGTGGGCGGCTGTTCAGGCCATTCATTTTGAAATGTTCATTGCCTCCTTCAGCAAGGATTTTTTGGATCAAAGAGTCTCACACAGCATGATTCAGTGCTCACCTGTCATGCAAACTGGGTACTATTTGGAAAAGGCTGTAACAGAAGCCAGATATTTCTGGTTTCAGCTATAATGATATTTCTCATATTTTCCTTTGGGAGGATTTTGCTATGTCTCTAGTTCCCAGTCTTCTCTCTCATAATTCACAGGACTCATCCCTTTGACTTCAGTTTCAGGAGAGCAAGATTTAGCCTGAGGTGTCTCCTCCAAGAAAAATAAACTGTAAATTGCTCGCTGGTTTGTTTTCACCTTTGCTTTCTTGAGACTCGTCCCGTTCATCGGTTACAGGCCTTTGCCAGATCCCTCTGCTCGGGCACTGCTCCTTACAGGTGGTGGAGGTGGGAGCTCTGAAGTGCCAGCCTGAGATCAAGAAGCAACAAAACTGTCAGCACTGAGATCTATCTTTACATTTTGCTACACAGTGTCACCATAAATAAAAAGGAAAATCACTGCCGCAGCTCTCTTGCTTTCTCCCTTTATCAGTCGTTGTCCTTTCTGCTGTGGCAATACAAAACAAGCAAGAGAGAAAACAAATTAAATTACTCTCTGGAGCATGGAAAGAAAATACCATTTAGCCCAGAATTCCCACTGGAACTGCCAGGCTGCAACAGGGAGAAAAATCTCGTAATACCACTGCTGCGATGTGCAAAAGTATTAAGTGGTTGTTACCTCTCCGGGCCAAGCACTGTGCATGGGAAGGCACAACCTTCGCTCGCTCCTCCGGCACCGCTCCCTTTGCAAGGGGCGCAGGGAGCCATGGTACCGGGGTGGAAACTCCCCGGGGGGGCTGCAGCGCACAAAGTGCTTCCCAACGCGCGTCCGAGGGGAGCACCGCAGCCTGCCAGCACCGGACAGCTGGCTTCTCCACGGACCCATTCAGAGCCATCCTCCGGGGCACAACCCTGCTGTGTGTTTGTGCAGGGAGCTGTGGGCTGCCTGTGTTTTTCACGTGTGCCCACAGGCCGTTGAACTCACCCTCCTCACGCTTAGGAAGACCCGCAGCCATCGACTCCTTAATCACAGTTGCCTTCACAACACCATCCCTACAGGTTTAAAGCATGGCGCAGGGTTTATGCTAACACCTTCGATGTTCTTACTGTTGGCCACAAAGGGCATATCATTTTAGCTCTACTGTGTGAACAGAAGTTGGTAGCTATATCCATTCCTTATGTGTTATTATTATTTACTACTACTTTATTTTATTACCA
The DNA here is from genome assembly GCA_009819775.1 of Phoenicopterus ruber ruber. NCBI lineage: Eukaryota > Metazoa > Chordata > Aves > Phoenicopteriformes > Phoenicopteridae > Phoenicopterus > Phoenicopterus ruber. The sequence continues at coordinate 37,130,198 of CM020220.1, forward strand.
TGGCACCCAGGAGCCACAGTAGCGTAACGAAGAGAAGTAACCCTGGTCCCTTGCCAGTTCCTTCCATCTGAGTATCTCAAGCTGTTTTGCATGTACTAATTGGTTTCCAAATCTCCAGTATCAGTGTAATGGCTTGCATGGCAACCACGGTCCAGCAAAAGCACTTGCTCAGGCACTGCCCCCGGCACGCATGTGGTGGATGCCCCCGGCATCGAAGTGATGGGCATCTGCCTGCAGACACGGAGAAAAGGGACCTGGGGACCTTTCAGAAGGTGTTTAAGCGTTGGATTCCTGCGTGCCGGACCACTGCTGGTTTCTGCCCTCAGCACTGCTGCCTCTAAAGTGCACTGTAAAGCAGGTACACAGATTAGATATTCCTGCTCTATATGCAGCATTTATATTTACAGACAACAACTCTGCAGCAGAGCCTTCATCGCTAGGACAGGGTATTTCTTGACTTGAAATCTTATTCACATGTACACCTGAGCATTCAGAGAGCTGTATAAATTAACCAAGAAACACACTCCACTGGACTAATATGTCTATAAGCTTGAATACATTTTTGAAAAAAACATTTTTTTTGTAACTACTTCTTGCTATTCAGATCACTGGCCAGAGACAATACACGGGCTAGAATTCATCAAAGTCAGAGCAGCATCGCGAGCACGGCGCAGGCTGCCACATGTGCTCTCCAGCAGCAGTTCAGGAAGTTTCCAATCTCCAGTTTGCCTTGCATGTAACACAGGCTGACTCTTTAAAGGTATTTTTAAAACCCAATTTTGTTCCCAGTATAATTCACAATTAGAGACCCTCTTCTCTGTTGTGAAGTGTTTATTTTGTTCCGCGCTGATTTGCAGTGTCCCTAATGAGCAGTTAACAAGACGTCAATTAATCATGCAAATGGGAAGAAATAGATATTCAGATGATTGCACTACCTGGAGCTAAGATTTGGGACTTCATATAGTTAGCTGTTTCTTATTTGGTTCTTTTTTTGTTTTGTTTTCTTAATGATTTCCATGGCTTTCTGCGTAGGCTGTTAAAGATAAACAGATGCTCAAGACCTCCACTGCATCATCGTCGTACTGGTCCTGAAATGACACATTTCTGGCAAGACACATTTCACATTAGGTGCAAAGAAACATGCCCATGTGTAATGGGTCCTGTTCCTTCAGGCACACCTTCCTGCAGGCACGCTGCCCAGATAGTCAGCACATGTCTGCAAATCCAGCTTTTCTCAGAAACACGGTGCTTTCTGGGAATACACAAAGTAACTCTGCGGTTCAAAAGGGATAAACATAATTTTGTGGCCGTGTCGGACATTGCACCAACAGATAGGAGGTATTTCCAAGCACCTAACCGCCAGTCAGGCTCTTGCTTAGCAGAGTCATGGAGTTAGTTTGGAAACACGTTTAAGATCTCAGGACAAAACTCCCAAATTCTCAGTATACATGTGGACAATGCTGCTTGGCAGAAGACGAGGCTAGGCTCGGGAAAGCTTACACACACGGCAGTGTTAGGACTTCAACTCAGGTCATAGCCAGAAAAACCACAAGCAATATCAAGTCTTTTAAACCTCAGTATTTTTTCATCATCAGGCAAAGAGACTCAGGGCTTCCATATTAAACGATCCTGGAGAATTCATCAAGGACTACCAAATGATTTCCCCTGTATGATTGCTTAGAAGGATAAATCTGAGTAATCGCATAGATTTAGAGGACTGGGAGAGCAGAGAGTATTGCTTATGATGACCGAAACGTGAACTCACAAGCAGAGAGTCAGACAAGGGGCGGCAGTGTAGTGCTGTTAAACTTCTGCTTAGGACATCGCCTTGGCTGCCAGGCTGCCCGGATCAGCCGGTTCAGGATCTGCAGGTGTGGGTATTTTGGGATGCTCTGGCTGCCCAGCTGTGTTTTGAGATGAGGGGGTCAGATCAATGAGGCACAAGCCCGGGGAGAGGCTGCAGGGACCGGGAGGACAGCAGGCCCTTGGGGGAGCTTCCTGGAGGAGATCCCTCCACTCCCCTGAATCACCCATTGAAGGTGAATCTCCACCATCACGGACACAGTTACAGAAATCCCATGGTGAAAACAAGGAGGTCCCTGGGAGGGCACGGCCCGCCAGGGCAGCAGCAGGGCTTGGGGACAGCGCTGGTGGCCACACGGGTCCTGCATGGCTCCTCCCTGCAAAGCCACCTCCTGCAGCACTGCCCCAGGGGACTGTGCAGCCCTCGCATGTCCTTTTCTCTTCCATCCTTTGGGAATTTCCCCTCATTAATTTGATTTTGCAGTTCTCTGTTTGCCTGAGTATACGCATTGATTTTGCTTTCTTCCCCCCGCCCCCTCTCTCTCTTTTTTTTTTTCCCTGGCAAAACTTATCCAGTGATTATTTGAAAGGCTGCGAAAGCATCTGGGGAGTTTCTCTTGCGCTGTTATGATTTAGGCTTGAAATTGCTTAATTGCTGTTTCCTGTACTTCTCATTTTCAGTTCCCTAATGACTGTATCAATTTGTTGCCTATTATTCCCAATGACAGGGCAGTGTTTTGTGTGCGTGTTTCAACAAGACATTTTAAAATCTCTTTCCTACAAGCTGCAGAAGGATCTAGCCTTTCGTCCTGGTTTGCTCCTTGTTCCTGTTGCCCATGAGGGATTCTCACCAACGGTTGCAGGCAAGATTACATTTGGCCAATATCTGAATACCACTAAGCATGCCCAAAGTTTTCCTGTCACATATTACTTTTAATTTAAATGATTAATTACTAATGGAATTCTATTGGCTTTTTGTGAGGAATTACAGTAATTACAATATTATAAATATCTTGAGTTAAAAAATACATAGATAGCAAAACAGTAAGGACACCAGAGACAGAAAGGCACGAAAGCAGAATATCAGTGATGTAAACAAGTGAGAGCAGAGAAAAACAAAATAGGCCTAAATTAACTCACACTCATACCGGGCTAAATTAGAAATTAGTCCCCAAAAGTCAATGCTACAATGTTGGTGAGATGAATGATCAAATCCAGAATGTGTTTTTACTCTTGAAGCAGTTCTTAACCTTGGGGCAAAGACCCTTCCTTTTGATGCAGTTCCCCAGGATAAAGCAAGGGCTCTCTTCAAGTCAAATTTGTGCTACAGGTTTGTGACTAATTATTAGTGCAAGAAGATAACTTGTAGATCACTTTATATAGTACTAAATAATTTTCCTATTGGACACAAACTTACTTGTTTTCTCTCTTCATTTTCTGTTGCCTTTGCTTTCAAATACCCAATTCAGTATTTTATCATTGAAAGACGAGGACTAAATTCCTGTTTCAGACCCCTCTTTGCCATCTTGAGTTTCCAAATGTTGGGTTTGTTTCAGGTGGGATTCAGAGTTGTCTCCGCTGTCTGTACAACCTCAGGAGTTGATTGAAAAAATCCTCATTTTTATTTGCTCTTTTATGTTGATGGGCACTTTAATGTAACGTCAGTCAAACACAAGTTAAACTTTACTGATAAAGTCTGTTGGGTGAATGTATTTGCAAATGGGAATAGTGTTAAAAATTTATTTTTAAATGGATTTATAATACTGATTATTGGAAGTAGTAACATTTAAAAATGGGTTATGATCAGAAGAAATCAAGCTTATGAATGAGATGATGTTCAATGTAGTATTAGTTATCTGAAACCATATGGCATACTTTTTAGAAGATGACAGGCGGTAGCCAGTGTTGAGAAGGAGACTCCTCTTGGCTCCAAGTGCTAACGGAGGACTCTCAGCATATGTTCTTCCAAGAAATTTGCATGAAGTTTGAAAAGGAAATGCTAATGATGCCTTCATAAATTCTCTTCTTTCCTGGCTCTAATGGAGTCATTTCAAGCTTCTGACACCTTAGATTAATTACTTGATCACAGTACCTTACCGAAGCTGCTGATGCTAATGGCCACTGATATTTCTTAACTATACAAACCAGGATTTGATATGTGTTGTGTGCAACAAGCACAGCTTCAGTGAGGATGTAAGGCTTCCTCCAGAGGTGGGACCTCTTGTTGATTTTCAATGAACAACAAACATTCCCTATTTAATAAGTACATCATTTAGTACATTTATCAATTTCACTTAATTTCATTTAACTTCATTTTCAAAAATGATCTGCATTATTCCATTTTTCAGGAGTTAATGTCTGGATCCACTGGGCAAAGTCCCAGCGAGTTGGACCCAGAGGGCTCCAAGCTCCTCCACATTAGGTGCATCATCTCAAAGGTGGTGTCCCATGTAGTCAATTTTGATAACCTGCAGGTTATCTGAAAAGCTCAGGTCTCAATTCCAGGACTCATCTTAGACCTGAGAGCACACTGTCCATTGTATATTTTATCGCTTCTCACAGCTCTCACTAGAGCACCTGAATAACTTACAGGTTGCACTGTAATTTGATATATATTCACATAAAGGCAAAGTTTAAAACTCAAACAACTGCCAGCCAGAAACACGGCTGGACAAATGCCAATTTTTGTCCAATTTTATTCAAAGCATTTACAGCTTACTTGGTTACTTTGATGTAGTGCAGTGGGTCAAAATACCCACCAAGCACATTTTGTTGTGTTTGAGGCATGTATTTAGAATTAGCTTAGACAAGGTGCATTACCCTTGAATTATCTGTGTGAGCTAAAGCAAAGCAGATGCAGGAAGAATGTGATTATCTTGGTAATGTTTGTGAAACAGATGCGAGCACTAGCAGTAGAATAAAGCACCCTTCTATGTTATTAATGTTGCTGCCACCAGGTTAATAATACACTGCACATCCACCACCTCCTTACTCAGTCTACTGGGTAGATATGTGAAAAAAACATTGTTAGGAAAAGGTCATATCAGAAATATCTATCTAAAATAAGGTTTACCCATTGAAACATTGAGCAGACTTTGGCTTCTGATTCCTACAGCACCACATCCCACAGGTCGGAAAAAAAAAAAAAAAATCAAGAATCACATTTCTGTTCCCTTCACTTTCTTTTTCAATTTATTTTCCCTCACTACAACATATTCTAAAAGGACAAAGAAAAAGCACAAACTACATGATGAGACATGATCGAGGCTCTCTGCAAGAATTTAGCCATTTCTCTGAAGTTTACCATAGCTTTGGTGACTGTTGAGCCCACACGGAGGAAGAGGAAGTGCATGGATGCACACATTACCTTGTGCAGCAGCCCCGCGCCCGGCTTGCCCCAGCCGTGGCTGGGAGGGGTGGGGGCAGCCAAATCATCTCTGGGGTTGGCAGCCGAGGCTGACCTCAGAAGTCCTCCCAGGGGGATTTTTTCTTCCTAAGGGTGGTGAGGTGACAGGTAGGTGCTTTTCAATGCTGACTGAACCCCATACATTTTTCTGCAAATGCAGCTGGCAGATGCTCTAGTCTGGTATTAGCACATCCTTCTTCCCTTCTGCATCAAGGATCACTTACTCTGTCCAGCTGAGGGGCTGTTGTCCTGAACTGTGCAGCCCGCAGGAGGAAATCCCAAAACATCCTGTTACAGTACAGTCTTACCTGCCTCAGCGTCTGGTCTCACTCCTGTGCAAATTGGGTTGGGGCCATGGCCTCCCTTAGCAGCCCTTCTTTTCATCCTGCCTGAAGGTGCTGTGCTACGGAGCATCCACCATCTTGCTTAGTCCATGCATAGGTAATGCACAGGATAAAGGTCCTTCATCTCTCTCCGTCACTGGAAATAAAAACAGACAGGGAATCAAGTGCTGTTCAAGGCACTAAAATATCTGATGCAAGTTATGCAAGATGAACCAGGAGCATAAGGACTTGGGTACCTTACACTCAGCCCAAAGTAGGCTGGCATCTGTGGTATTTTTCTAGGCATGATTCCTTCACAGATTTCAATCCTTGGTTAAAAAAAAAAACCCGATCTGTAAAGACGTCAGGCATTTGGCTACTAAAGAAAACTGGCAAAGAAAAGATAAAAAACATACATATTTCTGTCACCAGGCTTCTAGGGAATAAGTACAGAGCTCTATCTTGCTCTTCAGCACTGCGTAAGAAACAGAATGCAAAATTTCCTCCTTGAAATACTTTGGCACAAACAACTATTCTGCACTATTTGTTTAGAAATCCAGTGGGGCGTCACTGAATAAAAGCTAGTATCTTCATACTGGTAGTTGAAATAAGAACTAATTTCATGCACAATTGGCAGCGCAGAAGGAACTTCCTTGATATCCAAAGAGCAAAAGGTTTTATGAGGCTGCATATGTATTTATGATTATTTAAGGTTCTTGTTATAATGAGGATCCTTTAAGGAGAGGAATTTTGTATTTTAATTTGCATAAAGACAATAAAAACTCTTTGAGAAGCAATTTCTCTCTATATAAAAAGTGAGAACATAGCACCTTAGTGGCACAGACATCTGTTACTTAAGCAGATGCCACCATGTAAATCCCATCAAGCAACACTATCCACCAATCAGAAACCACCCAAACTACATCCGCAGCCAAAATTCAGTGGGTGGCTGGGAGCCTCCAAAACAGGTTGAGAAATGATGGGTTCTTCTTCAATGTCCTCATTAAGCATTCAGTGGCATTTATTTGTTCATCGTTAACCAACGCTACTGTATCATATGGCTCTGTAGCTGCTCTTTGGTATAAAGTTACTCCCCATGATCTACAATCTGCAATTCTTGCTCATGAGATTCATATCGAAGGAGCGCTAGCCCTTCGACATGCGAGATAAATAACCGTTTCTTTGTTTCTCATTACGACTGAGGTTTAATGTCCTCATTTGGGAGCTGATGTATCAATATCTCTGAAAGAGATTAAATATTGCCTGCTCAAGTGCTACACGCAGTGATACAAACTCAGGGGACTGTATTCAACAGCCGGGCAGCACCGACAAAGTCCGGGGCTGATAAACCCTTTCTTGAAGTTAGCTTACACTTTAAATCAGGAGTTCAAGAAAGGCATTAAGAAAAACTATTATATTACTAGAATGGATGGCAGTGCAGTTTATATGTTACACCTTGAAGTAAGCATAGGATTTTCAATCACTTGATAACCTTGAAACTGCTAAGGTATCAAATTGCTATCATGAATATTGTGCAGGAACAGAAATAACTCAGAAAGCTGCCTTTGTGAATAATAATGTGGGAGAGAGCAATGTTCTTCTGGGCTGGACTCACAATAGCGCCAACAAGCAAATATACATGAAGGCAAGGTATGTACTTAAGCAAGCATATTTGCATTTGACTATATATCAATCAGTTATATCAGTACAGCTACATCTTACCTGACCCATAGAGAAAATAAAAAGCCTGCTAGATAACTTCGCCATGCAGGAAAAAGGAATTGCAAGAAACTCATTTTTATATATGCAACTGAAACTATTAGGATAAAATACCCTATCCTTTGATAGGCATTATATCTTGAACAGAGTATTTTAAAAAATGTGCACAGTACAAATTCTTCCATGCAGGAATTTAATTTAAAAACCCAAACAACTGATCTTCCTGGTTTGCATGCAAGACATTTTAATAAATCCTGAGCTCTGATTCTGATTTCGTTCACACTGGATGAAAATGCAGAGATTTCCTGGGTAAGAGAAATCTGAGCCAGCCCTGCAGACTCCCATGTTTATGTCCTGAATCAGTGGAGTTTATACCAAACTCCATTTTTGTTCTGAAGTACAACACGGTTTTAGTCTTGTGGCATTTTCAGGTGACACAGCCTACTGAGATCATCCGACAGCCATGTGAAAACTCAATGTCTGGAGTGATTCATCATTGTGTCAGATTGTCCTGCACTTTGTCACAATGACTGACAATAGGGGAAACTTGGAAATAATACAAAGATTCAACGCTCGCTGATAATGCCTGCATTGTGATTAGAGCAGGCGGTGAGCGTGTGAGGAGAATGCTAATTCTGTCCCCCACCCCCAATTTCATACTGCTTTTGCTTTCAACAGCTGGGCATCTGCACTTGCTTTCTTAATCTTCGTTCCTGTGGCATTTTTAAATGCAGAACCTTTTTTTCCAGTGTGTTAAAGAGCCATATTATTATGAATACAAAAAGAGGCAATATTGTGCAGAAGGCGAAATTCTGCCAGCAACGTTAGGCACTGCTTGGTCAGAAGTGTCTCTGGGTGGAAGTGCCCTTCCCTCCTAAACCCTAGCCTTATCAGGGTCTCTCACCAGCACCTGAAATAACAGTAAAAACACTTTGAGCAGTAATTCCAGGAATGCTATAAAACCCAGCAAGCACATGTAAATTTGCATGTGGAACAGGATCTTGCGGAAGGGTCTTATAAAAAAATATTACGGAGAAATTTTTCCTTTATTTTGCATTGACGTGCAATAAAGGTTTAAGATAATTGCTGACTCGATAGGGTATTGACACACGAACAGCCACAAAAAACTGGTTGCAGCAACTTTCATGCTCTAAAGCTCCTCAAGTTTTATCAGTGTTCACAGCAACAACATCAAAGACCACGGACTCAGCTGCGTAATTAATCGGGAGGAAAAGAGAGGCCCTTTCTGAGCACTCCAGCTGTCCAAGTTATTTTGCTGGGTAAAGAATAGGGAAAAAAAAACCAGCAGCAAGAACCAGCAAGTCAAACATCGCTGCCTCTACCAAAGTAATGAAGGCAGCAGAATTTCTCCCATTTCTGTCAATGTAAGAGGAGTAAGTGGCTGCAGCTTGTGTCCCCTGCCCAGGGACAGGCCAGCAGCCCCGCTCCGGGGTGTGTGGGATGGGAAAAGCTGTCCCAGGGGATTTCCCCTGCGGTGACCGGTGCGGCACATGCTGCATTGCCAGCCAGGATGCAGGAACGGGCATCGGGCTGCGGTGAGCAGGGTGACGGCACATGGCTGCAGCTAGTGAGGGTGCCATGGGCTGCAGAGCACATAACTAACTGCTTTAGTTTCTTGTGGGGGAAAATGGCAGCTCTACTCAGAAAACAAGACATGGGCAAGTGGCAAACAACCACCTTTGCTCCGTTTACCCTTCAATTCTGCTTTTTTTTGCTGCTTCTCCCGGGAAGAAGTTCACGAGGGAGGCTCGTCTAGCAGCTGAGCAAAACGTAGGTTTAGGAGAGAAAAACCAGCAATAGCTCTGAGCTCGGCAGATGATGGAAATTCCATTTTGTCTCCATTTTAAAAATGGAGGAGCACAAATTTATCTGAAGAATAACTTGCTTACAAACTCAGAGGGTATTTATAATTTCAGAGCTCCATCTCACAAACAGCCCACTTAATTCGATGTGCACCATTATGCTTTAGAAGCTGGGCCCTTAGAAGTGAAAATAAAAGAAAAAGAAATTTCTGATGGAAGAAACAGAATGATCCAGTTATCTAATTAGCACTAGCAATGTATTTTTCTTTAAGCAAATACCAAGCTTAAATAGAAGAAAAGATGGGCAAACCTCCTGCAGCCTGGTACTCCACTGTAAGCCACTGGATCTTTGTATGAAGAGCTGCACAATGCCCAAACTGGTTCAACGCATCGGAGAGAAACCAGGGTCTGATTCTGGTCTTGCTTACACTGATATAAAACTGAAAAACCCACAGACCGAGGTGGAGTCACTCTGAACTGGCACTGGTGCACCTGGAAGAAAATGAGACCAGATTAAAACAACCAGTAGACAGTTATCTAATTTCCAGTGATCACAGCACGGTGTGGGTTAGGTTTGTGTGAGCTGAAGGCTGAGGTGACTCAGGTTGCGTATATTGGAGCGTAAAAAGCTTTTTACTGCAATTGGCTAGCATTTTGTCTCTGACAAATATGAGCACACAGCTTGAAAATGTTTAATGAATTGGTACATTAATTTAAGTTCAAGAACACATTTCCATCCCTAACTGTAATACTGCTCGGTGAACACAAGTATATGGTTTATTTGCTGAATATGGCTAATTTCAGGATGGTGAGTGAGGATGCAAGAGCAGGGTAGATGTTAAAATACATCTACACAATAAATGATCCATAGATTAGAAAGATGTCAGAAGTTATCCATTAAACAAGGCTCCACAAACTCTGCAAGCTGAGGGAAAGAATGGCTTTATTGATGTTGAAAAATCTCATCATTCACTTCATTTTCTTTAAAATGAGCAGTAGGAAAAACAGATGTATTTTTTCACTCTGTTGCTGTGGCAAAATTAGTTTGAACCACCAGCTTAAGGTCTCTGGACCTTTAACTTGTGACAATGGTGATGGAAGATGGAAGTTTCCTAAAATGTCTTAACAACCACAACAGCATCTGTCCATGTAGATATTAAAGATATAGTCAGTGAAAGCAATACAAATCCACAATGAGATTACAATCTAAACAGCTGGGAAACAATTGCTATGTTCAATCATTCAGGTGAAATCATTGCTGGCCTTTGGACTACCCATTACATTTTTTTCCCCAGTTGTTTCTTTCTTATAATTAACATGTAGTATCGAGTACAAGATTTTTAAATTTTTTTTACAAAAAGCACTCTTCCATAAGGATTGCAATTATCTTTGAAATATTTTAATATTAAGAAAACAGCAAAAAATAAAGAGCAGTTTCATTTTTAATGTTCCAGTTTAATTAAGAAACTGTTCAAGTAATTTAAAAATGTAGGCATTAAAATACCAATTAAGCTTAAGGCAAGTTTTCCTATTAATTTTGATGACACCAATACAGGGGTGTCACATAGAGGTGACCCCTTAGAAACAGGTTATTTTGAGTATTACATTTGGCTATACTAGTGCTGAGAGAAAATGAATTAATTTATGAATAAACTACACCTATTTGGCTAATCCCAATAGGCTGAGCCTCGAGAACCACGATGCCGTTCTCACAACAAGTAACTTAGCAAATGTAACCTCCTTTCAAGGTTTTAACGACAATTTTTATTTCTCAGACATCCACTTTGGGTGGCCATCTTGTTGAAAAGTGAAAATATTTAAACATAGTTTTAACTGTGCAGTATGACCACAACTGAAATCTGTAGTTTGAAATAAAGGCTGTTCTAAAGTGCAGTAATTATTTTTAAAATCGTTTATTGTTCTAATTCTGTGCTGGCAGCTAAAAGATAAATGTACCATTTTAACACATTAAAATTCATTTATTGCCTGAAATTCTAATGCAGGAATACTGCAAGTTTTCATGGGTGGCAGTAATATTAAGAAAGCAGAAGTCCATATAGCTGATCTGAGTATTTACAATTAAAATTTTGTGGGTAGCTGGGCCCATTAAAAAGCTCAGAATAGATCAGTTACTGGAAGTATCCTTACGGACCCAGAAAAACTAATTCTTAAAACCAGCCTGGTTATGACGGATTTAAGTTTAAATTTATCTCATTTCATTTTAGATCTTAAATTGGTTAATGAGGCTGAAATATGCTTTATTTCAGGGAAGTCGTGCTGATCTGGACGAGGAACAGAATTTATGCTGACGTTCGAGTCAAGTGCAAATACCACCATCACTTCTTCATTACCGCGTTAACTGGTGTGATCTGTTCTGCTCAGCAGAACTCGAACAAAATGTCAGGTTCCTAAATGAAGAAGCTCCTGGCTCTCTGCAAGAAACCGGCTGATTGGTTAAAAGTACTTCAACCTTTATTTAATTCATGCCTTATAAGTGCTCTTTGGCAGGAGCTCTTGGGATCTGATCTTATGTCACACTTACTGAAAATCATTTAATTATTTGCAGCTGAGGAGGGCAGGGAGATGGTTATCGCACAGGGAAAATCTAATCCTTTACTTTATCAGCTTAAACCCCAAACCAGGGAAGTCAGTTAGGATTCCTGTACTTACCTCAGTCCCATCCCCTGGTAACTTGTCTCAGTACATGACCCTTTCCTTTTGGTGGCTTTTGGGGGCGGGGGGATTTCTTCCAGAGATTTAGCAGGGCTTTGCAGGCACATGTCCAGAGTCTCCCTGAATGCAGACCCTGGTCCTGGAAATCTTTAAGCTGCTGCTCCTTCCCATGCTTCAGCTGGCAACAAAGTCGTTAACATTGGGATTGCAAATATCCCCAGTGGTTGTTTCAGTTGCCAGGTGAAACGAATGGAGCAATATGGATACTCCGCAAACTCAGGCAGCCACTGCCAAACCAGGGACCGTGGGTTCGCACCGCCACGACGGTGCCAAGGGGCTGTGGCCCCAGTGCCTCGGGAGCACAGGTTAATATCAAGTTGTAATAAAGACCAAACTCCTGCCGTAGATTTCTAAGTGCTTTTCATGGAGCCTTGGTAAAAAAAATCATATGCTTTGTACTAAAGGGTGGGAAAAGGCAAAAACACATATCCCGCCCTCATGAGCAGAACATGAAACGCTTTTGATGGAAAGCGCATGCAGAAAATGGGATTCAGCCTAAGGCTAAAGACAGAGAATCAGTGACTTTTATAGCTTTAAAAATTGGCTTTATGACTATCATTAAATTAAAGCATCTCTCCTCGCGGGGGACTTTTGTTTCATCAGGGGTTGCATATCTCTGAGCACAATTAGTCACCTCCAAAGTGCTGTCATCATAAAACTTATTCTTTTAAATTGTAACTTAAGAAAATCAGAAAAAAAACCCCAAAACATTTTGCATGAGGATGTTCAGCAGCGGTGAGTCTTAGACCAGGCTGGTTAGATTTATGATAAATTCTTATCTGTGTGATTCTCTTTTTACAAATGTCAACCTGAGCAACATATAAAATATATAGTATAAATGTTTCCTTTGAAAACTTTTGTACGCTTCATGATTACATAGCTTACGAAGTTTAGAAGCCTTGGGCAAGCAAGCTAACGTATAAGAGGAACACTCAAGAATTGTTTGTATGCTTGATTTGTTTTACAGTGTATTTGGTCTTTAGTTTTGATTGGATTGTCTTACTGAAACATGAAGGGCATTTAGAAAGTAAGAAAGTGAATAGGATACATTTGCAACTATATGCCCAAAAGCAAGATCTTAATGTCAGAAGTAAATTATAACAACTTACATTACTGATGACATACATTATAATTCAAAGCTTGGCAAACCACATCAAGGTTGTTCTTACCATGATCTGACAAAAATGTCTTTAATGCCTTGTGTTTTTCAGGTTTACAGTAACCAGACTTTATTTATGCTAAGAATTTCATAAATAAAAAACAAGCATTACCAAAGATAAACCTGTTTTTTCTAAATGCTGCTGAATCTTTGTAAAAATTAAAACATTTATGCCAATAATTGTAAGAGTAGGATGGTCCCAGTGGGTAAGACAGATTTCAGCCACCATCTTTTACAATGGCATCTTTGGGTGACCTTGAAGTGTTTTCTAGGGATGGATCTATGAAAGGATTTAGGTAGTCAAGTCTAAACTTGTTGCCTATAGCTGAAGGTCTCCCAGGCCTGTCGTCACTTCTGTGGGTGACATGGGATGTGCAAATGTGTGAAGTTTTGCTTGTGAACAGCAGAGAAGCACATGAGACTTCATGCTCCCCTGGCACATGGCAGCTCTCTCCTGTGTGTATCCCAGAGGATTTTCTGCCTCAGCATTGTCCCACAGGAAGCCAATCTTGCAGGAGGACTTAGCCCAAGCTCAGGATTCACAGGTGGGGGAAGGCAGGAGATGACACCCTCTCCAGTCCCTTATCCATGCAAAAGCAGCTGGAGTGCTCAGGCCAAGAGTGTTATAGCTCACTGCGCTGTCTCTGGCAGCAGCCCCAGGAACAGCAGAAACAGAGCAGTTCTCTCTGTGCAGCTCATTACGCTGGCAGGAGTATCCACACCCTCCCCTTGAACATGACTGCAGCCTCCAACAGCCTGCAGTTCCTGGACTTCCTATGCAAGAGGTGTTTTTTCCACATTCCCTAATCCTTAAAAGATTTCTCTTCCATGGATTTGTCTGGTATCCCCCAAACGCACTCAAACTTTCAACACGCACAACCTCTTCTGGCAAGGAGCTCCAAAGTTAAATCACTGGGTTGGGGGGGTGGGGAGGGAGGGGCAGGGGGAAATCTCCTTTTGTTTTAAATCTGCTCTTGTTTTGAAAGAGGGACTGGAAAGTCCCTTCTCACTCCCTCCCTGCCATTCATGATTTTATCCATTTTTGTCATATCCCCCATCATGCTTTTTCTGAGCTGAAGAGTCCCAGCTCACCTCCTTTGTAAAGGAAAGCCTTTCCAGCAGCTTAACGCATTCGTCTCACAGGTATCTGACCCAACGTCTGATCTCTCCAGGGGGATTAAGCCCCAAATCTCCCATTATGGTGACTCAACACCAAGTTTCCCTCCTGGATAAAGGGAAACTCTCCCTCTGCTTCAGTTTTTATATAAACAGGAGAAGAGAGAGAAAGCAAGAAGTGACAGCAGACACTTTCTGCAGGCTCCTGTTGAGGCACTTACAGGAATGATGGACTTTTGTTTCAGTCCCTGCTCTGCTAAATACTCCACTGTGTTATACTGATTATTCAAGGCTCAGGCACCTTTCACTCCGATGAATGAGAGCCTAGTTTAACTGCAGGGTGAATGACGATGAGGAGCAAGGTGATTGCTCCCAATTTACTCTGGTGGAAATGGCTACCACTTTAGAATCAGGCCCACTGAAAAACCAAAAATAAAAATATTCACAACTGTTAAACATAATAAGCCTGATTTGTCTTCATTTCAGCTGCAATCAGTGAGAAACAACCGTGCTGCAGTAAGCCTGAATGAAGCATGAGATGGCATATTTAGGTTAACAATGGCGGAATTACTCCAGGTTTAGATTCTAGTGCAAGATTTTAGTAAAAAAGGATCGGCGCTGTCACTGCATCCAGACGCTGGAACTACAAGCTCCTGGCACAAGTGCCACGGCACCGTCACACCAGCCCCTGGCAGAGAGGGGCTGCACTGGGGCTGGACAGAGCAGGGGCTTCCCAACCCCTTGGATGGGCTGGGGACATCTCGCTTTGATCGCCAGCTGTTAGGGCTGCAGCTGGTTTCAATCTGCCTGCTTCTCAACATTCTGTAACTCCCAAACTGTTCATTAAGCCCAAATTTATACCCAGTCTATAACTAAACTCCATGGGGGTTTTATTTATTCTGGAAGTGTACACCTACCAGACTAGGTCTATTCTCTCAGCAGAGCACAAGAGATTTTTGTTTTAAAATGCACACAATATTATCATTTGTTTTCTGGAAATCCTAAATATCCCTGAGGAAAGTCCACCAAAAGTAAATAAAGTTTAGTAAACTAAAATCCCATAAAACACACGCTATCTACCTTTAAAAATAATATCATTGTTTGCATGGCACTGTTTGCCAATTATGTTGACCGTGAAGTAGCATTCTGCTTCCCCTCCGGTTTGTACAGAGTTGTGTGTGCGTATGTGCGTGGAGCTTGTTCACAGCATATGCACAATAACTCTGCACTGAGCTCTGCTGGTCCAAATGAGAAATTAAAAGGGAGTTGTCATATGGAAAATTAAAAAGTGGCAACAGTTAAAAAAAAAAAAAAAATCTAATTCATGCTGCTTATAACCCCCAAAAAGAAACTAATGAAAATGCCTGAGAAATCTTAAGACAACACTGAACACCCATTGGTGCTATCATGATTTGCTGTGCTATTTACATGTGATTAAACCTAGAAGCAAAACCTGGGCACAATATTTCAAGGCACTAAGCTCTTAGTGACTAATGCAAAAAGTCATTATCACTCACTAACTGCTTCTTTTTCTGTTTGTTTTTATTATTTTCTTTTTATTATTGCTTCCTTTACTATGATAGTGGTAACCCATCAGTCCTGTGCTCCATGGACCAGGATCTAGTAATCTTAAATCTGGAGCCTCAGGATGCAGTCTTGAATCTGAGGATACCAAGATGAAACTTTGTATCACTAGAACTGTGTCCATCTCCCTCTAGATCCACTGAGGCATCCACAAACTAAAGGAAGGGCTGCAAGGATGGGAAGAAAGTCTCCAAGTATGTAGCTTGAAATTCCTGAGTTCTCTTTTTCTGTTATTGCATCTGGATATATCAAATGCATGTTTCTTAATTCAGACATTGTCCTCACATGTCCTGTGAGGCTGTGCTTGACCTTTTATCAGGGAAAAGTCTTAATAAATAACTTAATGGAAAAGCTACACTTCTTTCAGGGAAATATATTGAAAATCACCTTGCCTTTTCCAAGGAACCTAGACAGACTATCATCCTGGTTTTACACTCTAACATCACATTTACTAAAACAATCAAATCTTTCCTCCTCTGCATGAGAGAAATTTTTCCTTTTGAATCAGTCTCAGAGAAATGGTCACTGGGTTCAGTCCCTGAGCAGATGAAACATCTCCCAGTTCTCCAAACACCATGAAATAGCACTGTAGAGAGGAGGAGCACACACCCAGCGACATGAATGCCATCACCTGCTTTCCTAGAAGGTGGTAATAAGGTGATTGGGCTTCAGCTTGTCTTGCTCAAGACTCACAGCAGCAATTGCTAATAGGAAGGAAATAACGTTCGGCAATTTACTACTATATGACAGTTCATGTAAATACCTTTAAGTTAGACACTGACATTAATGCCATTGATTATCATCAATGCTATTAGACCAAGAACCAAGATTTTTCTGGTAAAATCTTATCAGTTAATATCTAGTCTAGCAGGTAAATAGAAACAGACAAGTATTTCTTCAATGTACTATTTAAGCAGCTAAAAAACTCCCAAACCACAGTTATCCCAATGATGTGACAAGCATCAACTATCCTCTCAAGCATGTTCCCATAAATCTAAGAATTAACCTGTGTGGCATGTGACAAATTTGTGACCAGAAGAAAATTAACGTATTCAAACTCTGTTATGCAGACATGATCTGGATCCAAAATGTTTAGTGCCAAATTGGATACGAGTGCTTCCCTAGCTTAAGGGGTCCCAAATTCAGACAAATTTATACAGATAACAGAGGCTACTACCAACCTTGAGAGCCAAAGCATAGCAGTTCTGCACGCTAGGGCTTTTACCTCTGGAGACTCTCAGTCTCAACCTATACGGAAGTTCATTTGGAAATCTGTCTTGCCACTTGTGGATGTACGCCCAAATTCAACGTTAGCTTGCGACTCATGAAGTGAGCAGCCTCTCCATCAGAGGCCCAGAAACACAGGAACAGCAGGACATCTGCAGGTCAAGGACAGCTCTGCAGGCAGCTTAAGTCCCACTCACCAGCACCATGCCTGCACAGTGGCTGGTCATCTTTAGCTTGGGAAAAAAGCACCAAATTCCTGTAATAACAAATTTAAAGAGTAACAAGCAGGCCTGAAAGTAGACTTCCAACACGAAAAGCCCTTGCAAGCAGACAGGCTGTTGCAAAGAGCATGTCAGAGTTTTTACTCCTCAATGGTAACGGTGAAGTGTCAATTTATTTAAGTGATCCTTAACCCCTCTGTGTCCTAGCCTGTGGGTTTCGGGTGACTGGTACCAACAGCTGCTGTTCAGCCAGTCAGTTGGGAAGGACCAGCTCAGCAGGAGCAAGCAACAGGTTTTTTCCCCTCTCTCCACTTCTCATTTCTTCAAAGGGGAATGCTGATTTTAAAAGAGGCTAGGTTAGCAGCACACAGTGCCTGCAAATAACAGGAATCTACCTTGATTGTAATTTATAGAAGAAAGCATCCAGCCCATGGAGATTACATTTACTTTCCCATATTAGGAAGGAGGTTGATAATAAACGTCTGCAAAGATCTAGTAATGACAAGGAGGTCCATTTGTAAGAGACTATGCCTGTGTGCGTCCAATATTGCCATTTTCCTCAGAATCCTAAACATCTCTGCCACCATCACACAAGAAAGAAACTTGCAAAACATTTAGTTCCCAAACTACTTTATGTGAACATTTAATTCTCAAGATGAGAATGTCTAAGCAACGCCAATTTAAAATGGAGGAACCGCAGAAGCCAGTGGGTTTGAAAGTGAATGAAATTGGTATGAGATCAGAGCTTGGCCAGCTGGGATCTGTCAACATTTATGCAATAACACCTGACTGTTCAAGAGAGAATTCCAGTGCAACCTGGATTGGAGTCTGAGAACCCCTTGGAGCCTTGTCACTTTTATTTCTGTAAAAGTTTTCAATCAATATATCACTAGTATGGATATGTTTAATAAGTGCATTCAAAGACAAGTCAAAACAAAGCTACTTGCTCTGCCTATTCCCCCAAATGCATCCTGATCACAGGAAAACTAGAAGCCATGAAGTTTCCTCTGGATTTAAACAAAGCTATCTGAAACCAGGCTCACAAGTCTGCTGCAGAGGATCAAAACCCACAGATTAAACTTTCCAAGTGTCCAAAAATATAACATAGAATTTACTAAACCAGACTTACCAGTCATTTACTATGTTGTATATTGGTTAGATTATAAGCCTCAGGGTTCATTGGTTCAGCATTCAACAGGCACTCAGAGTAGTTGTCACTTGCATGTTCATGCAATTAAACAGAACTATGGAAGGAAGGGGAGACACTTGATGGAAACACATCAGTCAGCCCTTGCCTTCACTGGCAGAACCTGGGCCTACCCAAACTTTCCTTCACAGAGGATCTAGGTTTGATGCCTGCCTTACCTCTCACAGATGTGACAGCTTCCGAATCTCAAGACTTGGAATTTGAAGTATCCTCTACAGCAAACATGGAAAATACATCGTCTTCTGTCTTCTAAACAGCAAAGGCTGCCCTAGAAAAAGCAATAGTTTTCCCACTTAACATCTGTTTATATCTGAGGAAACTATGGTTATTTGCCTCTTCCAAATGCTCAAAAATACCGCAGTGTTTCAGAAAGCCCAATGGTGGGATCAAGGGCAGCTACAGATGCTGAAGCACTACCACTGTGTCCATTACACAGCTGATAGCACTTATGATCATCAGCTAATTGGGAAAAAGTAAAATGCAGTTTTGTGGCTGTTCTAAAACACCCATGTTTTTATTTTATTTTTTTTAAATAAATGAAACTTATATTTCCATATCAAGTTAAGTCTAAAGTAAATTCTACTTGTTCTGTGAAAATTGAAAGTCAAATGAAATGGAACTAATCTGGGTATCTTACTGCTGGAGAACCTGCAGCGTGAACTCAACCAAGCTATTAGACACTACAGAAACCACATGGGAGGGGAGCTGCAGGAAACGAAGCTTCATAACTTCCACTGGTCACAGAATGACTCGTTTCTTTCTTAGTTAGGATTAGCCCTTATACGAACAAATGGAAAAGCTGTGAGAAACTCCAGCAGGTAACTAATTACACAATGCAAAATTAAACACAGCCCATCAGATATGTTCTCTACCCCTCTTTGAGTATGAAAATGTACTCCAGTGCCAAACAAGACGACAAAAAAATTTCAAGGAATCTCCATGTTTCCAATTATTTACTGAAATTATTCCTTTTAAAATAATGTGGCAAGAATCGACATTTTTGTGAATATATTCATTCCTTTACTGAACTGCAAATGCCACTTGCATAGGGAGGAAAGGAAGCATGAGCCAGATGCAGAAAATCGCTCCATTTGCTGGTAGTGTAGCTATTTATATGTTGACAAACAGTTGTGCCAAGAGCAGATGGATATTTTCTCGTATTGAAGAACTGCTAATTGTTTGCTGCTGTTCTTTTCAAGTTCATGGGGGAAAGCCATTGGTGTTCTGCAGAGCAACGCATGAAGAAACCAGTTCAAGCCATGCATTTGGCAAAGTGGCCTAGCACCTCCTATGACGGCATGGAGGATGCCCTGAAGCAAGAAGATGCTCAGCCAGATGTCAGCGTAACAACTCTCAGTAAGGCATGACCAGGAGGAGTAGCACGTTCCAAATCTTCTGCAAGTCCTTCACCAAGCCGTACAGCTACTGCAGAAGTGTTTAGCACAGAGCCTGGTAAATATCACATGCCTATAAAGATTTTACAAAGCTGTTTTGGCTTTGCCTCACCCACATTTTAATTATGTGGAAATATAAAAGTTCTTACCCTAAAATACTGGAATGATATCTATTTAATCCGACAAGGAAAAGGCATCTTTCTGTAAATCTCTATATAAATTATCTCACCACTGCTTGTTTATATATGAGGCTGAGGCATGCACTCACTGCCTGCTTATTGACATATCGAATCACATTAGGGTGAAGTGTAAAAAAAGTGAAGGCAGATAAAGAGCAGAAAATGTTTTTTGCAAACTGAATTGCTCTTATTCCACTTTTGTAAAAAAAAAAAAAAAGAGAAAAAAAAGAAATTCAGTATCATGTGTCTTGATATTCTCCTATCTATCAGTACTAAAGTACAATTTAGTTAGCTTAAAAAAGTCTCAAATCTGATTTATCTATGAGACACACTTCACAACACAAACCAATTTTGCTGTAGTAATACCATGTCAATATTTCTTGACGGAAGACAAATGTTGTTATTATTTTGCCATTTCTTACCTTTGTAAAAGTTTAGAATTTTACAAAATGACTCTTCTTTACATGACTCTTCTTTACATGACAAAATGGTAAGTTGCCAGAAAGAAAAAAATATTGAAGCCATTCTTATATCTATTGACAGTGATGGATTCTACAGTTAAGTTAAAAATGATTCTGGCACAACATCGATGTTTAAAAAAATAAAAAGTGAACCAGAGTTTTTAACGGATATGTGCATTTTTCCTATATAAACTGAGGAAGATAAAGAAGGAAAAAAAATACCAGAACGATTTTTTGTTTTGTTTTGTGGTATTAAAAATGATTTATCTGTATGCTGTCTGCTGGAGCTAGTCATGCAAATCTGTGCAGACACACATTCCTCACCATAGTGGTGATGTTCAGAAAAAGTAGCCTTTCTTACCTTTATATTCATTCTCTCCTTGCCCTTCTACTGTGTTATGGGGGACAAATATAAAATATCATCTCTGCTTTACATTTAGTTTAAGAGATGAGTTTTAAAACTGGCTAAAACTCTTGAAAGTAAGATATTTCAGAATTTTTTCTCTGTTGTATTTTTAAAATCTCTACAATGCTTAATAAATATCATTTTGAGGAACCATGTCTTGCACTTTCATATGAATCTCCCTCTTGTGCTAATGTATTCTTGTTTCTGTCTACAATTATATTTTGTGCTACCATAAAAGCATAAAAAGACAGGAAACAACCTCTTTCCTCTACTTTAAGATGAAAAAGAGAAAGAGGCCATCTCCAGTGTTCAGCTACGGGATTATCAAGGTAGAATTTGCACAGAGGGGAGCAGGCTTTCCCAGCTGATGTCCAGATGCGCAAGCAGCACAGCACCTAGCCCAGCAAAGAGCAAGTGAGCTTGTACAGCAGGGGAAATGCTTGTTTTGATATAAACCGGTCTTAGGGTCCTAAAGTTGGCCCAACAAACCAGACTGTATAGATGAGGGTCTCAAATTTTGTTCTGCGGAACCTCTGCATACTACTCACCATAAAATGTCAGAAGAAATACAATTTACAGTTTCATTCCTAAGCAAGCCAGGATTAAAGGGCAGGGTAACGTAACTGTATAATAGCCACAGAGTACTTGTAGCGAGAAAACCATACAACTTTATTCACCAAGTTAGCCACTAGTCAATCAGCACGTTACTCTGTAATAAAACGTGGTCAATTCTGACCTTTGCAGAACACGTATGAATCAATCCAATTACTTGTTAATCTAGCCAGGTTTCAAAAATATTCCTCCCAATATCAAGAATGAGCAAGTGGCAGTTTATAGATTACTTATGAAAAGACCGACACTGGGGTTTGATATTTAAGCCTCAAGAGTGCTAAGCCAAGTTACCAGTGAGCTGAATGCGAAGATATGACTTCAAATATGGATGTTGAATGACAAATATAAATATGTAGCTATATGATATCTATATTTGACTGAATTATGTAGGCCAGCTTCAAAAAGCTTTGAGTTTGTGGAACAGAAAGACCTCAAAGGCCATTATGATCAAATTTAACCAAAGTTACCATACTTATATAAATACTAACACACTTTTTTTCTTTAGCACTGTATTGATTCATTTTTAATCATAAAAAATCAAAGGCAAGAAAAGCATTGTACATTTTATTTCACACGAAAGACCACAGAATGAAAGTCTAAACATTTTCACTTATCTAAAGACCAGCTGCACTGAAATCAGTGAAATTATTTTTGTGGTTTTATTTATATTGCAATAGCTATACTGGCCTAAAACTGACACAAAGGAAGAATTAGGCCATATATTTAAGTTCAAAACATTCTATGGTTCACTTTCATGCTGTTTATTTTGATATGTTTCCCAGCTCCATGCTGTGTATGTAATTATGGATTATTATTTTACATTGCAGCAGCTATATGAATGGTCTATCAATTCTTGTATAAAAGTAAATGTAACCCATATTCTGAACTCTAAGAACACTCTTCAATTTGCCTTAATCCTATGCATTATATAAGCAGAACACAAAAAATATTACCTTAAAAATAAGTTACCTGAACCTTAATATGAAAACTGTACAATAACACAATTTCAGGATTTCAAAGAATTTAGAATTATTATTTTTGTTTCCCATCTTTATTTCCTTCCTAGCATTGGCAGAATATCCCACAGAGTACATTGCATACATTCTCAGGTATGAGCTGGGGATACAGCAGGGTCAGTGAAAAGCAGGGCATATTTCAGTGCATATTCCTGTAAAATTACCATGCTTCTTTCCTTCTTTATCTTCCACCAGAGACGCTAAGCAGATGATTTTGCAAAGACTTATGGATCCATTTAATTTGAACCATGCCACATGTTCCTCCAACTTCAACAGAATTGCTCACGTACTGAAATTAAGCACATACATAACTGTTTTCTGTATTAACTCTCTGAATTCTGTATTGAATTCATTGGCAGTTTTCCCTGCATTCATGTAGGTTTTAAAAACAACTAGAGAACTGAAACACTGATTTTTATACAAAACCAAGTCAAATCAAATCAAATCAAATCTGGCAAGGTGTCTCATGTGCTGCTGTAATACACAAGACATTTAACTTGATTAGTTTGGGGGTGGGGGGGTGCATGGTGGCAGCACGTATTGAGCCCCATAGCCTTTTCTGTATCTTTACAACTATTTTCCCAGTGTATTTTGAAGCACATAGAGCCATGCTAGAAGAGAATTTTTCTCAGTATCTTGGGACTTTTAAAGGTTGTCTAATGTTTCTTTTCCAAAAACTTTTTACGTATCTAGATATGAAAATTCTGTGTTTTCTGTGCAGATAGCATGTTACTTGGAATCGATGCTATGTGTGATTCCCTTCTTAGACCTGTAAAAACTCACATAGAGAAACTAATTTATACTGCAACCTCTTTGACTGAAAGCAAAGATTTATGCAAAGTATACTGTATAGAAATTAAGCACGTGCATTTATCTGACACCCAATGATTTTAAGTTATTTTTGAGATAAGCGTATGCCACGTATGATCATTTTCCTGTTGTTATGTTTCCTACCAATTACTCCTCATAAAATATAACTGTGATTTTCTATTTCCCTGTTCTATTTATTTGCAAAATGCTTTTTGAAAAGCTAAGAAAAAAGGTAATTAAATTTGCATCTTCAGAGCAGAAATGTGGTTGTGCACCCCATTTGTTTTACTAGCAATCACAAATCCGCACAATCAAATCATTAAAAGTTTTCTAGAATTTGATTTCTGCATATACAAAATACCATTTCATTCCTCACCATAAAAATGACGCACAATACAAACCTTCCCGTATCCTTCTAATTTTTAGAAAAATAATATGCATTTCTAAACCCCCCAAGTTAATGTTCTTCACTCCCCACCAATCTTGGCCTATTGCTACACAGAAACTGGTTCTGCCTGACACAGGGAGCAATTAATTCACACTGCCAAACACAAGAGGAATGTAATGCTTCTTCAAATATCAAATCAGTCCAATTTCATTTAGACTTAAATGATTTTTCTGGTCCCTCTTCATGTAGATACCTCTGCAGTCAATTAGCATTGTCACTTTTAATCTGTAATACTCAGATACTGGTCATTTCCTATTAGAGTCTTATTAAATAGATTCTTATGGTCAGATAGAACCTTCTGCAATGTAATATCTGAGGAGAGAAAACTGACAGTCATTATGCAGCTGGCATTTACTAAAAGGTTAGATATTGCAGATAACCTTAATCACAAATTACACTGCATGTCAGTGAATTAGCTCACGACTTCACAATTCCGCCTAAACCGCCAAGTTTCCCACCCAAACACTCTTAGACTATTACTCAGTTAAACTTAACCATTAGGAAATATGTTTCCTAATTAAAATGTTTTCAAGCTTTAGAGCATCAGACTTTACATCAGACTACCACGTTAGACAGAGAAGCCTGTTTCAAGAGCTTTGGATTCTGCTCCCGGTAAAACCATATTCCCTTAAGCTGTGGACATGTGTCCTCTGCTGAATCCAACTGTGCTGCCCCACCTGCTTGATGAGAACCTGTGATTATTGAAGCTGCCCATGCTAAATGATTCATCTGGAGAAATCCCACAGGCAGCGCAGCCAGCAGGCTGAAGGGGAGATAACTGCTGGCAACAAGTGTCATTACAAGCAGCTGGACAGTGACTTCTTCAGTTGTGCTACTCTTTGTGGCATGAAGCTCAGAAAGAATCACTGTTTCTGAGAGTAACCTTTTCTATATACAAAGATGACAGAGCATGGAAGTCCAGTTTCACAAGGTTTCGCTAGAAAGGAATCCTCCGTCTCTTGTTAAAAAGACACTCAATACACTCTAACCCCAAACTCTAAATCTTGACATTTGGTGAGATTTTTTGTGACAGATGAGTTTAAAAAAAAAAGATTCTGTAAAGCAGCTGAGACCTCCTTTGAGCATAAAAAAATCCAGAGGAAATGATGTGTTGGCTAGGATGTAGGTAAAGGCAGAAATCAATATATCCATCATTCGGCCTTAAATAGTGACAGTAAAACCAGGATGCAGCAGGTGATAAAATGCCTGATTTGATTATTTGATGCCCTTCAAACTCAATAGGAACCCATTGACTTAATGAACAACAGAGCAGGTTTGAGTGACCAAAGTGCTTGAATCACTACTGGCTTAATAGTATGAGATCATGACAAAGATTAGTAAACAGCAATCCAGATATCACTGGGAATACTTGAATCATTTCCTAGGGATACGAGTAAGCATCTACTAACTATTTTGTTGTGGTGCTCATGGGTATGGTGGCAAGTATAGGTAGGATGGCTTAGCGGCAGGGGTAGGGAGGATATACAGTTGGGTTGTGGTTTGTGGTGTGTCTTTTAAGACTGCTTACTACACAGACACCATTTCCCCCTGAAAATTTTATACGCTACACGACCAGTTAATGAGTGTCACATAACCACAATGACCTGTCTGCTGCCTCTTGCTTACAGCTGCACCTGGCCGCACTCACAGATGTCCAGCCTTGAAGACGATGACCAGCACCATAGCTGCCCGCCCTATGTTTCTCACAGAAGTACATAACTTACTCCTTGCCTTTTCCCCTTGAAAAGAAGAGCCACCCTTGCCCTAAGGAGGTGTACCTTGTACCACTACTTTTGTTTCTGTAACGGAGGAGTGGAGCTGCTACACAGAGGAGAAACTAAATGACACAATGCTAAATCTGTGGCAAAATGGGGGAACTGGCCATGGATCTCCATGTTCTGATCCCTAGACCTTCCTCCCATTGCAATTCTAGAAAACAAATCATTTACGTAAAAGTTAACTCTATTAATTAGTTACTGCCAGTCACTGTATTCACACATCACGTATTTTCATTATGCAACTTTATCAAAATATCTATTTCATCCTGAGCAATGCACGTGCAAATTTTTTTTCTACTCAGATTTGTTTAACTGATTGCCTGCCTGATCAATCCTACTGATTGTTTATCTCTGGTGGCATAACAGCATGCATGGAGCTATGCTGCAAACTGACAGGCATCCCACTGTATGGAATAATTCAATGCCTCATTAAAAAAGGGAATTAGACGTGGCTTCAGAGATTAGTGCCAAGAGAGTTTTGCCATTTTACATTCTTGTTGATGCAAACTGTAGAGACATGTACCGTTGATCAGCAGGATATGATTCAAAAGACACCACAGAGGTCAACGTAAGCTAGCCTGTGTAGGCTTTCTCATGGGTCACAGAAATACGTGTGGGTTTGTTTATTGCTGAAATCCCTTCTAAAATACCCCTGTTTACATAGTATTAATGCGACCCAGAAGAGAAAAAATGGAATAAAAGTTGAAAGCTCAGCATTAATACTGCTCCTCGTGCTTACGCATCAGAATAATTTCTGTCAAACTTTAAGACATTACACCTTCTATAACACAATGCAGTTTGGTATAGTCTTACTTCTGTATGCTCTACAGCTAAGTCTAATATACCTGAAATTTGGTTTGATTTTATGTTCTAGTGGGATCTACAAAACAAATTAAGGGGAAAAACTTCAAGCAACCTCCAGTTATCTTCCTCTCTGTCATGTGGTTTTCCTATAACTTCCTATCAGGGATGAATAATAGTAGTTCATTTGCACACTGAAAAGTCATTGGATTAGCACATTAACATTTTGGGGCTATCAGGGAAAATGTTATAATAAAATATTTTCCCTGCATCCTTCTAAAGTCTCTACATGGACCTTGAATTGAAAGCTAGCAAACTGCCTAATATCCTGCCAGCTTTCCTTTCTGGACACACATGGGGTTTGGGAAGGGATATACTAAGGCAGCCTAACTTTTCTAGCCGCAGAGACTGACTTGAGCCTCCGGGAGGGACGTCCTTCTATTAGCCTGTCTGCAAACACAGGACTTGAGGATGGAGATGCACTGAGGAACCCAGCTTTGTCCTTGCAGACCTTGTGGACAGCAGCCAGTCACATACTGTACAGCCCTACTCATTAGTAAAGCTCATTGTGGCAGAAAAAGGACGCTTTCATCGCCCTCTACAATAAACCAGGACTTCTGCTCTATTGTTGTACAGAAGAAGGAGAATCTCTCCCTGACTCCCTCCACCGCACATGCTCATGATAACCAGAAGGCATCTCTTTGTGTACAAGTAATACAAATATTGCACAGCTCACTACAGGGAATGAGAATAAGAGACTAAGCTCTAATACCCATTAACAAATAACCACTGTTTCATTAAGTTGTGCGGCAAGGACTGCGCAGAACAGAAAACCACGGTGATTTAATATAGATTTCTAGTTGGAACGTTATGATACCTGTAGAATACTTTAGTAAATTACTGATGTCAGTTGTATTTCTCTTTGAGACTAGGGAAATAGGTTATTGGCACAATAAAACATCTAGAGGCATTTAAAATGTCAGTCTAATAGCAAGAACCAGTAAAGCTTTTAATTACCTTCTGTGCAATTTTTTTAATTGCTTCAGTGGCTGCAGTGCTTAGTGAATTCCTGACAGAGCAGCTGCAACTGACTTAATTTAAAACATTTTTGAAGCTCTTGGAGGAAGTATTAAGAAATACAGCAGAAATCCAGGGAACTACATGGGATATTTTATGTGGTGTATGTGAGGAAATCTTGGGCTTGGTTTGCAACATGGGTAAGAATGTTTTGAACAGCTTGAATGGATATCCACGTCAGCATTCCCCTGGTCTGGGTAGAAGATGGTGTTGGCTGCCTTTTGTGGGAGCCATGCTACGGCACTTCACTTTAAAGAAAGCAAAACCTATCCCTCATGGCCCTGGCAGCTGTGGGGAGAAGAGCAGAGGCTCAAGAAAAAGGCTGAGAGCCAGAAGTAGTCCCAGGATGCTGGCATATCAAACAGAACTCACCTTTATCTTACAGATGCACTTGCAGCTCTTGAGATCAAACTTTTTTTCTTCTATTAAAGGGGAAGAAAGTGCATGAAAATCTTCCCCAAATAAAATTTAATTTACAAATAACTGGCACACCCCACCCAAGGACTATCCACAGTGATCACAGAGGTGGACTTAAGAATACCACGTGACCTTGGTTTTTTCCAGTAGAGATGGGAAATGGCCACTTGAGTTGGAAATGCTGCCTAAAGAACAACCACCTCAGCTGCAGCTATATGCTGCCCATGGTGTGGAAGTGGCACATGGGGAACACCATTTCTCTTTGCGCACAGGCATATAAGGCTATGCCTGGCCAACCCTTTGGCAGCAGATGCAGGATCAGACTGTCCTTGCCGGGAAGCAAGGTGACTCCAGCAGCATGGCATGGTGCCCATGCACAGCCTGGGGTGGGCTCTTGCCGTGCAGACCATACATACCGCCTTGCGTCCTGCCCTCTCACAGCACAACCTAGGGGACGTTCCCCTGCCAGTCTGTAAAGACTCAGGCCCACCCAAAACCATGTGCCACCTCCAGGGAAGCACTCTCACCTCCACCCTCTCCAGCCTTGGATAACCAGCTTGGCTCGGTCACTTTGGAACCACTGTCCCATCCAACCCAGTGCCACCGCTGTAGCCTCAAAACAACGGGAGCAGCACGGTCCAGCTGTTGGCCCAATGTTGTGGAAGCTCCCTGGCAGAGGGAGGTTGAGACTGGGAAAATCACAGCAGAACTTCAACCTATGGCTCTCCGGCAGGGCAAAACCATATGCTTTCAGGTTTATTTCATACTACACTGCACTCTGTTAATAAAATGGACTTTTAATCCATTTGAAAAACCACACGGGGCACAGATCCATCTCACAAACCTCTCTTTCCCTCCTGGGGTTTATCTTGATTAGGCTGTAAAAATGCATCATTGAAAAGGATTAGCTAACATGTTCTAGCATTTTTTCAAAGGGTGTTTCTACCCTACAAAAGCATGGCAGTATCATATTCCGACTAGAATACGGTTAAAGGGAACTTTTTTCCTAATAACGTTGCAGGGAGGGTATTCTACTCTAGCACACACAAGAAGGTGTGGACCTCAATCACACAATTGGTACACAAACTAACAGTATCTAATATACTTCAATAAATGTAGTCAGGACAAATTCTCAGAGACATGATGATTACGAGGGCACATGATGGAAACAGAAAGAAAAAACCAATGCTTAATCCAGCACATTGATTCTGGTGAACAATTAGAGTCATAAAATAAGATTATTCATCAAAAATTATTGGATTTCTTGTTGTTAATTCTAAGTGGAAAAGATATGTATTTTCTAGCTATTAATTTTTGTCTTTCATTGAAACTGGGAGGAAAACACAGATACTAAGTAGAAATGTACTGGCAACCTTTCTAAACTGAGGTTTTAGTTAAATATACAGAGCAGTCCTTAGAGTGAATATTCAATAGAAATTTTGAAGGTCAGCTATAGTCAGTAAACAGTTCTATAAATTATGTTGAAAAATTCTTTTGATGAGTCCTTGCAATAAATCCTTTTTGTGTAAACTACAACATATTCTACTGGGCCCTTTCTGATTTCATTCATACTCACATAAATCAACAAAAAATCCATGGAAGTCAATGGAGTTACACTGAAAACAGAAACTTTCCATTTGATTTTTCTAGGAAGCACAAATTCATTGCATCAGCTTTTCAGGATTAGTATAGCTTTAGGAGAACATGTGTTCGTAACGAAATCCACGAGAAGATCTTACACTCCAGTAGTCTAAACATTCATCTTTACCAAATACTTGTCATAATTTAAAATAATCTATTTAAAGGGGAGAGGGTGTCAGATTTTACAGAAGCTGGAGGAACTGGATCAGTATCTTTAAATTAAAGTGAGATGATTTGATTTAAAGAGGGTTTTGTTGTTATTTTAACTCAGAATACAGAAAATAAATTTTAGCTTATGATTCTGTCTTATAGGACAGATTTTATCCTGCCTAGCACACCACAATGTCTTTTTTGTTTGTTTAAATATAAAGATTGCATATTGTTGGATGCGCATACAGATAAATGCAAAGAAAAAGCCAATATAATATTCTATGTATACAAAATGCATTGTTGTCATCGGAGCTAAGAAAGCATGGCCATATGTGGATTTTTGTTTTCGATTTACTCAGAAACTCTTCTGACAGTTATATGATCCTGTATAAGCATTTCAATGTCCTGCAGACAAATGCCTTTTCAGAATGATTGGGTGTCTATTCTCTACTTAGCCGCTTATTTTCACAAAACATCTAGGAGTAATCACTGATTTCTTTGTCAGCTTTGGTTGGACAACACGTTCAAAAGTTGTTAGCAAGTGTGCACTGAAACTGCATGGCTGCACTGAAACTGCATGGCTGCATCAGCCTTTTTTTTCCAGAGGATCAGAGTAAAATATTATTCTCTAACAGCAGACAGGTGGACACATGCAAAACCACCTAGATACAAGTGCAAGGAAACACACCCTTCTAGCACAGTACCATCAAGGCCTGTTGCACAGCGTGACAACATGCAGTTAACATCAGTGTTTTTCTGAAAAAGAAATGCAAATCAGATACTAGTTTTATTTGTTTTAAATCAGAAGCATTCCGGTTTCTTATTGCAATTCCATTTTCATTAAAACTTGAAGCAGTTTAGGCAAACAAAAAAGTTTGGCAAATCACCCCCCAAAAATCAAAACCTCCTGTTAACAACTTAGGAGTTTATGTGGAATGAAAATACATATGGAGAATGGGCATCAAAATCAAGTCAGCAAGGTATACGAGAAGAAGTAGAAGAGGACAGTAACAGCTTTACAATGAGAAATAACATTTAATATGATAATTTAGGTTATGTTGTGCTGCAAAAGGATCCCTAGGATCTTTAACAAAGGTGAGGAAAAATTCACATACTTCTCCCAGATGTATGGTGCGTTGTTTTAATTAGGGGTTCCCCCTCATGTCAAAAAAAAAAGTATAGAACCATTCAATATTTAAGTATTATGCTATAAATTTACATGGTAAGAGCTCAGAGGACCCTTAAAAATAGGATAGGTTAGAATAATTTTTCATACTTAAATTCTCAAACTCATTCAAATACCATAAGCAGTGTATTGGAAGGCTACGTTTTTTTATCTGATATCACTGTTCTCATTCATCTATCAATTTTTTTTCATTACTAGCTTCATATTATAGAATTTTATTGGATCATTGAATAATGTTTTCTATTTTCCTCCTTCTGATTAATGTGTTTATTGATGCAAAACCAACAGATACTAGTTTTGGGAATAAAAACCAATACAGTGAATTGAGCTTTAATGTTGGTTTCTTTACCAAAGTGTCTAAAAATAAGGAATTAAAATATCTGCTTCCATTTATCATTTCACCCACACAAGTTCCAGTATCCTATAATATGCAAGAGGTTTTACACTTGAGACAAAGGTTTAATTATCAGGTTGCTGCTCAAATTGTGATATATTCTCAGGTAGCTGTATTACCTGTGATCTCCTAGCAGCATTTCAAGGTTTTAATTTTAACCAATGAGACACTTCATTTTACATCTCCAGAACATTGTTAAATACACTGAACAACAACAATTTTTTTATTGATCTTAATGGAGGTGTTCAATATTAACTTCGTTTCACTCTGACATCCATTTTAATTCCTTTTATTCCTTGCAGTCTTTAGATTGGTATAGGACAATACAATTCATTGAGGCTCTAATATGTCTATTTATGCTCAGCGGAAACATGTTTAAAATTCATTCTAGTTCTAGCAGATGTATATAAGCCAAATGCTTCCATAAAAAAGAAAACTCAATAATTGGAGACTCCACAAATTTCAGTTCATTCCATGTAGTGGAAAGGGAGGGTAATCTCTTTCCCATCTGCATACTTTGATGAGCTATTTTAGTCCACAAGTTCCTAAATCTGAAGTTATAACTTCAAAAAGGCAAAGTCAGCAGCCCCGAGGCAAGTTACAATCAGCAAACTATACCAGCTAGCCCTCCCTTGGGCACAAAGCTAAAACAGAAAAAACAGAACAGTGGATGTCTAAAGACTTTTTTAAGGAAGAGGCCACCTGCCCGTTTAAAAGTAGAAAGGTGAATGGGTCTTAAAGTACTTTGCACTGTTTGCTACGCAGCCAGTGGCACCAGCGTGAAGGCGATGGCTATGCCCGTGAGATAGGCTTACCAAGCGCAGTGTGGAACAGTCATACCACAACGCCCTTTCAATCAGTCTGCAGCCTTACCCTCGTTCCTGTTCAGCTTCACCCGCCCGCGCAGGCCAGCTGTGCGAGCACCTGCCTACCAAGACCGCTGTGGGATAACAAGGCTTGATGGTGGTACAGACACTGGTCTCTTTGTACCTAATTGACCTTGCAAGGGAGCACCAGTTCATTCTGAGCCACTCTTCTGTTTACACACTAAGATCTCTAACTGGCTTGACAGACGCAATTAACCTCTCCAGCAACTACCCGGGTTTGTCCCTATCAGCTGATATTTAGCAGGGTGACTTACTTTGCCCTTAACACTTTCTGTGTTGGCATTTTCAGCTATATTTACTGAGTTGCCTTCTTTTTTATTAGCAGCCCAGTGACCTCCAGAATTATAAGCAAGGAAAGCTGCAGAAGGGAGCAGATCCACCTCAACACCCGTCACTATTCTTGGCAGAACCATGTTCAACCACCTCTAATTTCTAGGACTGTGCAAATGTATGATGTTAAGTTGGGTAATGCTAAGAAGAAATCTAAGAGGCAGAAGTAGAATTTTATATTAAAGACATAATCATCATTAATTTCACAAATTACCCTGTCCTAATTTCATTCATTCATAGCTCTTGCAGTATCACTGTTGGTGTTTGAGGTCTGAAGAGTATCAGCTCTCTAATAACACTCACACTGGAGTCAACACTATACTCATATATTGCTGCCTCGCATCTAGCTCACAGGCTCATCCAATAAGTATCCCCATCTTTGATATGTTTCGGGCATGCATGAGTACTCCAGGTAATCATAGAATCATAGAATTGTTCTGGTTGGAAGAGACCTCCGAGATCATCGGGTCCAACCATTAACCAGCTTACTACTGACTGGAATAACACATATCATTAAATGCGCATTTTGTTTGAATGTGGAATTTTGCCTAAACATCCTCTTGGTTTTCCATTTTCCTCCTCTATTTTCAGTCACAAATTTTCTTCACTGACCAGAAGATCCTAGAATTAATTCAATTCTTTTTTGCTTTTTTCCCTTTGGCTGTTGTTAACTTGAATGGTCATTCTGGTTTTCTCTGTTAATGATTAGATTAACACTTTTCTTGTTCCGGGTTGTTTTGCGATCCACCTTCTCTAGTGATTTTAACTTTCCTACTTTGATGTGAGTAGTATGATAAACAGTACTCTAGATAATGGCCACCTCTACCATATGGAGCAATAAAAATGCTTGGATCTCCTTTTGATTTATACTGCATAGGACTAGTAATTCAATTCACTCTACTACTTGATTTGTTTTTCATTGCCAGTACACATTGGGATGAATACTTTAGGGATTATTTTAATGCAGAAATACCCAGATTGCTTTATTTGTCTAGATATCAGCACATTTTCCAGTTTATGAATAGCTTTTGTTTTTACTGTTTATTCATTTACCTGGACTGAATTTCATTTGTCACTGGTAGGTCCCATAATCTAGATGTCTTCCCAAACGAGCTATACTGTACACGTGGGATTTTTTTCTTTATGCACTCAGATGATGTTAGCATTACTACTTGGAGATTCAGCTTATAATTAAGGGGCGTATTCTGCTGAGGCCAACTGCAGCCTTCCTCTGCACAGGTCTATTATTTCAATCTGTCACAGTCTGACACTAATGTAACATTTGTGTTTCAGCATAAGCCTCGCTCCAGCATTCGTTATGAAGTCTGAGTTTGTGATGCACAAGCACTAGAACTACTTCAGCTAACTTTAGTTTTCACCTTTGACTTCAAAATCCCTTTTGGACTATTACGAAAAGTCTTCTAAGAATCTAAATACAATTACCTCTATGTCTTCCTTAATGACCAGGAGAGCAACAGTTTATTTTTCTTATTGAACTGCTAGACCAGCAGTTAGTCATCCCCAGGTACTTTTCCCCGAGAGAGGCACTCACGAGTATTTCATGCTTAAAATGACGTCTGACTGTACTTTGGATTTTGTCAGGACATTACAGGAAGCAAGCCTATAACATTCATTCAAATGTTTGCAAAACCACACATTTAAAATTGAATACTTTTTAAAATACTTTTTCCTACCAAAACTCAGTATATATAATACAGTAAGCCTGCACAATAAACCAATTTATTTAGCATGATCTCGAATGTTTATCACTCATGCTGGAAATACTGATTTCTCAGGTAAAAGGTATGGTCTTTACAGCTTAACATCCTTTTATTTTAGCATTGTCCTGAATCCCTGGAAAGCAGAACTTTCCCTAATTGAAATACACCCTGTTTTAAGTCCCTCTTATCTTCCAAAAGGGTTTAAGAGAAGAGCCATGCCATCAAAGCCAAGCCCAGCAAATCCATAACATAAGTAATTCTGTAGCCTTCTAAAATAAGACTTAAGGAAATTACTAAAAACAGGTTAAAAAGCTAGAGTATGAAAAGAGGGAAAAGAAATAATATCACACGTGAACATTAAAATCTAGTAACACATTATTCAAAGTCGGACATTCCCTCCAGCAAGAGCAATTGGCTACTCCTTGTTTACTATAAACATTTCCATTTGCCTTCAGATGCTACAGAAGATAAATTTAGGTAAAAGTCAGTTTTTCACAGACTTCTGAACAAACCTTTTAAAAAATCATTTTGTTTGACAAAGGTTTGATACTTCTTCCCTAATTTTACGCTGAGCATCTAAACACATTAGTAAATTGTAAGGATTTACAGGAGCAAATAACCTCCAAATTTCAGGGGTGATCCTCTGCTATTCATGCATTTCTCTACTGTTGGAAGGCAACAACAGTTTTTATTGCTTGGGTTGTGTCCATTAATGGCTTTGTCTGTGGATTGCTACTATACGAATCATTTCACACAAGAGGTAGTAACGTTCATTTAGCAATGTGTCTGGTAATGTTATGAGCAGCAACGTTTGCTAAGGCAACCGCATCCACACAGGAAAAAAAGTGATTTCCACAACCCTTGAAAAGTCAGAGTGAGTAAATTATACTTTCCTGATGGAATAATGTTATATAGGATAGGATTCTTGAAGGAGAATATATGGCTGTGTTAAATAAAAATATTAAATAATAAATGCCAGCCAATTCATGCAGGTAATTCCATAGACATGTCTACCTAAATCAGATTTAGCTTTCAGTTTCACAAGCTTCATAACACAAGGAGAATCAAAGCACAAGATACAACAAAGAAGAGTCTTTGCCACCAGCTTCTGAATGGAAGATGCAGCATGAAAATGGCCAGGATGCAATATCCAAAATATCCAATGAATCACAAATGGAAAACACTAAACAGATCATAATAAGCTGTGTTGCTTATTTTTGGCACTTTTTTTTAAAGTCGTCACTCTCCCTTACACATTCCCTACCTTCTGTATATTTTTATGGTTATTATTATATTATATTTTCAGCATGACTTGCAACTTCCAGGAGCTGAGCTTGGAATAGCCACTGAGGCCTTTTTGCTGCAAAACAAACTACATGAAGAATCAGGACTGTATTATCTCTACAAACATGTACTCTTCCTTACTCATTTTGCAGTTCTCAATCTAGTGGATGTCAGGGTATTTAGTATGGCCCATTCTTCATGGAGAATAGTTGTCCCATTTGCTGCTGTGAGATTGATAGTGCTGCATGCTATCAATCCCAAAAGCTCTGATGCAGGCCATGGACCTCAACCAAAAGATTCCTTTCTGTGCTATCAATCTCGCAGCTCTGCACTCTCTCCAAGTCTTAAATCAGGCTGGTTGATATCTTTCCAGTTTCTTTATTCCTGCATCAGCAGTCTGGCTAAACATGGTCATCATTCACTACCTCTGTTTCAGCAGTGGTTACAAACACAGCATCACTTTCTGCAACGTTACACTATTATTATTGTCATTACTATTTATTTATATTACAATAGCACCCACGACGTGATTGGTGCTTTCCAAACCTAGAGAAAACCACAGACTCCATCCCCTAAAGTGGAAGAGCCATACGGGGACTTTTTACCAAAGTAGGACTTTCAATCTTAGACAGCACAGACAGATATAAACTACAACAGTTTTGTGTTGAATAACAGGCAACTGCAACGTTTGCTCCATTATGGATGTTGCCATCTTCAATACACTGAGCTCTGAGGCACCACAAAGAGTTGCTGTATGTTGGAGTGGAAAGGCACAGGTTCCTTGGCTCTGATGGAGCACTACTGGTTACTTTGCCTAATGGCCATTAAGTGACCTCCTTAAATACTCTCAGAAGGCCTTGCACGCAGTGTGCTCCTGGAAAATATTTTGTGTATATGCTGACATTAAAAAAGTATTAAATCTGGTTTCTTGTCTTTTTCACATGGCTCCGTTCTGATTTTTTAGGCTAAGTGCATCCGTAAGGTGTAATTTTTACGAACAGGCACCCCATAAAAATACCTTTAGAATTTGAGTCTTGGGAGGTAAGAGAAATCTTCAGTCAAAGGCTTATGGCTCACATAGAAAAGAGTTGAAATGTCCCTCGTACTCAAATCTTAATATAAGCCAATAATTAAACTCTCTACCATTATTGTTGAATGTGGATTTTAAATCCTTAAAATATGGGAATGTCAAGTCACCTTTCCCGCTGAGACAATTTAACAATTGAAATTTATGAACCATACCCTTCATTATGACTTCCATTATGTAAGGGGATCTTAATTTTAAGCCCATTCCATTTTTCAGTAGAAGGCTGGTGAAATAGTATGAACCATAGCTTTTACAGAGCTTCTTCTGTACAAAAATGATTAGATAATATCCTACATGAGTATTTGGGTCTACACAGTGTTGCTTCTGTGAATCAATGTGTTAAGTCAAAACTAGGTACTTACCAACTAGCTACTTTGTTCTCCACCTTGGTAATCCAGGAAATAAAAGAGTACAAGGACTCGGCACAAAGCCAAGGAAACGGCCAAAGGTGTACAAGCAGCAGCAAGAACAGATGAAGTATCACTGTTTCTCCCTCTGCGGCTCTGCCGGCTGAAGTGCGGAGCCAGATGTGCACACCCCTGTTTAGAGGTCAGAACATAGAAACGAGGGAGCTGTCAGTTTATCCAGATGAACCAAACCAGATAAAAGGTAAGATAAAAAGAAGTACTGAAGCGATGGATCTTTTATTTTTCATTTTTGTTCACCCTTCCCTAATTAATATGCACAATAGACATTTCTGGACAAGCACCCTGCTTGGAGTGCCAAGATGAGAATCTGTAATGAGAATCAATAATTTAGTGGAGACTCTATTTACTATTCTATTTTTGTTGCCCATAAAGGCTGTCACGAAGACTGAGGCCCCACCGTGCTACATGCTGGGTGAAACAACTCCATCTGAAATGTTTAGTGTTGGCAAATACAGCAGACCATGAACAGAAAAGGAAAGGAAAAATAATGCAGATGACCAACTCGGTGAAGAATTGGAAATTATGCTCATGACTGCTCTGCCTGGGACATGTGCTCTGCAATCTTAGGATTACAGAGTTATTCGAAAAGATGTATGATTTTACTCTTAACAAGAGGACTCTATACCAGGCAGGGCAAAGCAGCAGTCCGATAACATAAAAGGGGAATGGATGTAAGTTAGACAAAACTGGTAACAGAGAATGGGGTGATAAGAAAATAAGTGTCAGCTGATGGAAATGGGGAAAAGTAGCGCTGGGCTCAGCTTGAGTTCCTGAAGGTGGGAGTTGGAAAGGGACTCAAGCACGAAGCTTGCTTCCATTTACTGGTGGAAGAGATGACGCCACTGTACGTGGCAGGCTCACCCGCTGTGCTACGGTCAGCAGAGCAATCGGTAGAGGATGTTCAAGCTGCTTAGGCTAGACTGATATAGCCTGAGCTCAACAGCTACGTCAGTTTAACCATAAAGAAAGATGAAATTAAGTATAGAAAATCCTGCAAAATGCAAGGCTCAAATGGAAAGTTTAGCTAAACAAAATGCTCTGCCAGAGAAAATAATAATCAGTGAAACCCAAGAAAAATCTTCCTTTTATGTAAGTTCTGAAAAGATTTCATCAAAACTGATAATTTCATGTAAAAACATACAGAGGTGAAATTAAAATGAAATATTTCAATTGGCTCAAGGAGTTGGGCCAAGTAGAGGAAGACAGAGATGTTTTTAATTACCAACAAAAGGTCCTTTATTAGTCTCTGACTTACATATTGGTTTTGTCTGATTAATTTATATATGTGAGGTCCATGGGCTACGTATAATGCAAGTTTTTGTAGGTATTATCTGCTGCAAATACTTAATTTCTCTCTCATCTTTCAAGGACAGATTTCTTTATTTTAAACTAAATTTCTTTTCATTCTAGAAAAGATCTCATCTAGTCACAACTTCAGCCTGCAATGAATGTATTTAGTGAACTAATTTATTCCTTTTTCAGAATTATAATTACTCATTTTTTATAGAAACTGTTTCATGCAAAAAGAACTGATTTAACTTTCACTGCTTATAGTGTGAGACTATAAAGACGCTTGTATGAATCTTACAGTAATATCTTTACAGAAGACAGAAATGAGGATATAAAAACCTGAAATACAGTTCACTTAGATTGCAGCTTAGTAGAAGTGCATGACACTTTATCAGTTGTATAAGTCCTTCTAACTAAATTATGTTACAATGATGACGCTATTAATCATACCTACAGTATTCTCTCCATCGTAAGAGATATCTCAAATATACTCAGGCTCTACTAAGGAAAAATACCGCATGCTCATTTATCCTCTATTAAAGAAAAATAATGGAAGCAAGGTAATTACTAGTAACAGTGATGTAAAAGCCAAAACATGAACATATGCCAAAAACAATTGGGAAAAAATGAACAGTAAATTCTATCAGTAAAGCTGTTCTGTTTTTCTGCAATAAAGCAAACTATAAAGCGACTCCATAAAGCTGTTAATGTAATGTAAATCAAGGCCTCCAGAACCAAGGTCATGCAAAAAATGGAACTTTGTTAAGCCAGGAAAGCAAAGTGAGGAAAAAATTCATGTTATATGGTATACTCTATCCTATCTATTAAGTAATGGTGGCCAAGATGAAGCGAGAAAGGATATAAAACAGCATATTGGACACGAATGGGACAGAGCACTCATCAGTATGCAAAAAAAAAGTCTGTTTAAGGGAAGGATAATTTAAAGGTTATTTCAACAAAAGCAAATTAACTGCACAGACTTCAATATCAGCTTCAGCATTACAATCCACTCTAAATATTAATGCAGAGAGCAAATAGGTAGTAGTTCTTCCCCCTCTACAACATGTGATGCTGCATCACAGAGAGTTTAGAAGAATCATTTAAAATGAGTTACTAAGCCCACTCTGAAAGAAAAATATTTATTGTTGCTTATTGGCTTTCTTTTGGAGGGAGGGTCGTTCTGCTGCATTGCAAAGAACAACCTTTAATGTGATATTCTACATCAGCCCCCATAGTTATCAATAAACCTCCATTTATCATAAAAC
The DNA here is from genome assembly GCA_009819775.1 of Phoenicopterus ruber ruber. Taxonomy (NCBI): domain Eukaryota; kingdom Metazoa; phylum Chordata; class Aves; order Phoenicopteriformes; family Phoenicopteridae; genus Phoenicopterus; species Phoenicopterus ruber. The sequence goes on from CM020220.1 coordinate 37,169,581, forward strand.
TCTGACTTTAACTGCAGTGATTCAATCACCTCTACACAACAATTGAAATTGCAACGGCAGTGCTCCCAGAAGCCAGGACATGTGCTCTGGAGAGATGTGTATGCACAGCATTGAGTGGGCCAAGGGAATACCATCAGCCCCTACGCAGTACGGGCAGCGCTGCAAAGTGCTGGTGTCCTACCTGGTGTGCTGAAGGACCAGGGGGATGCACCAGCTCCGATGGCCAGGAATGAACGTGGAGGTGCCAAAGTGACCCCCCTGTGCTGGGAGGGCTGAGGTGACTCGGGTGGATTACCCACATGTGAGCTCTGGGGACAGCTGCCTCCACAGTGCGGCAAAAGCTCCCAAGGCTTTCCTGGAGGCATTTTTCTGCCTTGTGACTCAGAGGCCAAAGCCAGAGCAAGAAGCAGATGGACTCTGCTCCTGGCGCATGGGAGCTGCTGGCTCTGGGCTCCTCAGCTCCCAGCACTTTCTCTGTGCAGGTTCCCTTTACTCTGGCTTCCTAGAGGATCCCAAGTTCCTGCCCTTAACAGTGTGAATTTATTGCCTATGGAAAGCGTTAGAGCAATACACTTCATGTCTGAACCACTCTTGACATAAGCCGGTGCGAGCCGGAGGTGGGAAGCTCTATCACTGGAGGAAGCCTGCTTCCCCCCGCTTTGCTGTACACTTTCCTCCCCTTTTGGGTACCGCTCCTTACACTGCTTTACACTCTGCTGGAGTCTGAAAGAGCCATGTCCGCGACTCTCTTACTAACTTACATCACTGCAGAATTTGTTCATATTTAACATATTTATTATACATTAACATATTATATAGCCAACATACTTACAGAAGCTGGCACTGTTGTAACAGGCAGCTAAGTAGAAGCCAAATGGAAGCATATGCCACACCAGCTTATAACCAATTTACATTCCTTCAGCATTTTCTTAAAATCACCTTTGAATTGAACTCCTTTTTCATTGATTTAAACTGTTCGAGCAGAAGTGTTCATCATGTGTCTATAGTTTCTGTCAATGCACAACAGTGTTTTTATACATTGTTGCACAGAGCAGCTAAAATTATTTCAGCAAACAAAATTATTTAATTTTCCCATATATCATCATTACATTAGGCTGAAAGCTCAACATGTTCTTCAAAGCAAAAGAAATGCCAAGAATGACACACAGAGGCTTCATCTTCCAAACCTGCAATTGTCAAAGGAAACATAATTTTTTGGCTTTTACACAATTTATCCTGCTGCACACATTTCAACTTCAATGCTTGATAACTGCTTCTGTGTATGTGCTGAAATATTTGCCTGCAGAAGCTAAATATGTGCAGGAAGAAATGAATCATTTGCTTCTGCATGCACATTACTGAAAATTGGAACAAAACACCCTAAGGAAAGGATTTCATGAATTTACAGTTGAAATGGTCAAAGACCAATGGCTAAAGAGCACCATTTAACCTTTCAGCAATATATTGTGCTTGTTGTTTGCTTTAGTCTTTTTTATATGGACTCCAACATATGTGTGGATGTATGCATCTTCCGGGCAGAATGTGAATTAGATCAGATAAAATATATATCAGCTCAGCAGGGTGCCCCAAAACACTCACGAACCAACTCATCCATTGCTGCATTTGCCATCATCTTAAGCAAATTCAATTTCATAGAATCATAGACTCATAGAATCATAGAACAGTTTGGGTTGGAAGGGACCTTTAAAGGTCATCTAGTCCAACCCCCCTGCAAGGAGCAGGGACATCTTCAACTAGATCACATTGCCCAGAGCCCTGTCCAGCCTGACCTTGAATGTTTCCAGGGATGGGGCATCTACCACCTCTCTGGGCAACCTGTGCCAGTGCTTCACTACCCTCTTCCTTCTTCCTTATATCTAGTCTAAATCTCCCCTCTTTTAGTTTAAAACCAGTACCCCTTGTTCAATCACAACAAGCCCTGCTAAAAAGTTTGTCCCCATCTTTCCTATAAGCCCCCTTTAAGCACTGGAAGGCTGCTAGAAGGTCTCCCTGGAGCCTTCTCTTCTCCAGGCTGAACAACCCCAACTCTCTCAGCCTGTCTTCACAGGAGAGGTGCTCCAGCCCTCTGATCATTTTTGTGGCCTCCTCTGGACTTGCTCCAACAGGTCCACGTCCCTCTTGTGTTGAGGGCCCCAGAGCTGGATGCAGGACTCCAGGTGGGGTCTCACCAGGGCAGAGTAGAGGCGCAGAATCCCCTCTCTCGACCTGCTGGCCACGCTGCTTTTGATGCAGCCCAGGATATGGTTGGCCTTCTGGGCTGTGAGCGCACATTGCTGGCTCACGTCCAGCTTTTCATCCACCAGTACCCCCAAATCCTTCTTGGCAGGGCTGCTCTTGATCCCTGTATCCCCCAGCCTGTATTGATACTCTCCTTGACCCAGGTGCAGGATCTTGCACTTGGCCTTGTTGAACCTCACGAGGTTCACATGGGCCCACTTCTCAAGCTTGTCCAGGTCCCTCTGGATGACATCCCATCCCTCACGCGCGTCAACCGCACCACTCAGCTTGGTGTCATCTGCAAACTTGCTGAGTATGCACTCAATCCCACTATGTCATTGATGAATATATTAAACAGTACTGGTCCCAATATGGACCCCTGAGAGACACCACTTGTCACTGATCTCCATCTGGACATTGAGCCATTGACCACTACCCTCTGGATGTGACCATCCAACCAATTCCTCATACATCAAACAGTCCACCCATCAAATCTCTCCAATTTAGAGAATGGGATGTTGTGGGGGACCATGTCAAAGGCCTTACAGAAGTCCAGATAGATGACATCCGTAGCTCCTCCCTTGTCCACTGATGTAGTCACTCCATCATAGAAGGCCACTAGGTTGGTCAGGCAGGACTTGCCCTTCTTTCTTTGTGATAAAATAAACCAGTTCACAGTAGATAACGTCTCACAATAATGAGTCCCAAAGCTGTAATTTAACACAAACCTAGCAATTCTATTATACAACACATCCAGTTCATTAAAAACAACAAGCCAGCTTGTATATGATCTGTATCACCACAAATCAAATATCAGCAAACTAAGCTGCTGGGAAACGCATGGTCCAGCTAAAAGAAAAAAAAAATCTAAGCAATGTAATCACCTCAGAAGACAGCTAATTTAGATTAAATGTTCAGATGAAATTATGTTTAAGAGCCATTAATACTGAGATAAAAGCAGTTCTCATCCAGTAAACTTAAAAAGATCTTAACTCTACCCTGTATAAATGATAGCATATTCATAGTAAATATAGTCATATTTAATGTATTATTCAAAATATCTGAGTTTATTCAGCCAAATGGCTCATAGTATCAGAGGTCTGGTTAACAAGTATTAGTTTATTTACTGGAAATCTGTGTAAAAGACAACAGAAATCCATTTACAAGATATAAATGAAATAATTTGGACTCAGTCCTTCATTTCATGAGCTGCTGGACACCTGGCAAGTCTCATTAGCTTTAATGAGAAGCTTCCAAACCTTTTCTAAATATGAATACTGGGCACAACGGGACCCCAGCTGAAGCACTTTATATATTTTAGCATTCACACTACTACAATGCTACTAGCTGTGTTGCATTGTACTTGCTTCACTTTGTTTAATGGAAAGAATCTATCAGGTTTAATGTTAATGAAATATTTTTTAAATTCCTCTAGGCTCAATAAAAGGCAAGAGATGTGGCCGACACATACTGTTCAAGTGGTCAATTCTAGTTTTAAAGCCACAATGTATAACTCTCTTCTTACAGGTTTACCCTTTTAATTGTTCTCTTTAATCTAATTTTACATCTAATAGACCATTCAGAATGCTTTGAAAATAGTATACATATTACTGCAGCAATCTGGTTACTGCCTTACCATCCATCTACGGAATTACTGACAATCTAGTTACTGCCACAGCTTCTGAATATTCGCAGGACAAGAGCTGGGGAACAGGGTGGTGTCGGGGGCTGACTTGAGATCCCATTTGGGGATTCACATAAACCACACTGACCTCAGCACGACCACATCTGGAAGTGCAAAGAGAGGCAGGGAATGCCCCCTCACCCCCAACCAGGCTCTGTGCCGCCATAATGCACACGTGCAAAAAGGAGATTTTTGGCTGTTTAGATGTGCAGTTTATATGGCCGTTCCCCCATCTCCTGCAAAGCAAAAGCAATAGCTGGGTTATTTTGTTTTTCATGTATAGGAAACACAGGTTCCAGTTTGGTTCTCCAAATGCTGCAGGCTGTATCTTTTCATGGGACCAGGACATCACAAAGAGTGGAAAGCATGACCAGTACAAATCATGGCCACTGACAGAAAGGCCAAATCTACCTAGCAACGAACTTTGGTCTTAATTGCATCATGAAGCAAAAGGACATTTCTTGCAATAATCAAGGCTACGCTACACCGGCTTCATAGGGATGTGAAGGGGACAATACCATGATCACCACAACAAACTGCTGATGATACACCAAACAGAGCAAAGCTGTGCTTAATATAAACTTAGTTCATCTCTATAAGAAAATCTACTATAAATTGCCTTATCATGCTTCTGTAACGGCTGAAGAGGGACCAGTGCTCTCACCAGGCAGATATGGACATCAGGATGTCTGTAACAATCTGGCTACCTGGTGTGACTTTTGCCGCTGTGTGCCTCGATGTTTTGAGAGCAAACCAGGTGAGATTTATGTGCCTTGCTTACAGTAGTGGTTACTGATACACAGCTGGGAGAAGAAAGCCAAGCACTATTTTCAGTGCTTCTTGGGGTCGCAATCTTGGGATTTGCCTGTTTATTATATAAGAGGATTGAGAGAATCCTCACAGAGTCTTGGTACTATGGATGCTTGAATACAACATTCATTTCCGTACAAACAATGGCAGCACTAGCAGAAAGGCAATATGTTAATTAATGTCTAAGTGATTTGGAGGAAACAATAGTACTACAACTTTGGCAAAGCTTGAGAAATGTCTCTGCCATGACGCTGCCTCTAGAGACCTCCTGGCTTCAGAAGGAAGAAACAGCAACTCACTTTGCGTGAGGAAGAGGAGTGAGAGGCACCATGCATCTTCCTCCACGCAGATACCTGGCTCACCGTTGCTGCAAAAAGGGTAATACAAGGCTATGAGGAAGCCTTAGTGGGTGTCCCCTACATCCTGGCACACAAATCCCACCAAAGGAGACCATAAGAGCTACCAAAGTCCTGGGAGACTGAGTCAAGTAGCTAAAGATTAGCCACCCTGCCACGGGCATTATAAAATCAATAGCAGTTCATCAGGCAATTTCTATAGTGAGATCCATGATATTCCCAAAACTGAGATCACGAGGCAAGAAGGGACTTTAAAGATTTGTTGTCTTTTCATGAAAAATTCTGAAGATTAGGTTCATTCCAATCTGCATACAATAACTGACCCAGAAGAGAGGTAGCATTAAGAGAAAAATTGTTTGATGAAGGTGAAACTTAAGACACATTTTTTTAAGATACTCTTTCTCAGCTTTGGGAGCCTTAATGTGTGGACTGGCTGTGTCCTGTTTCAGAAGTGACTAGGGTACAGAAAGATATTTTTTTATATATGTACAACTTCTCCTATTTGGGCTTGAATAACTGCTTCTAGGTGTTAAAGGTATAATGAAAGAAGTTTATCTTGTCTATATGAAACATACAGAGGAACAATTATGGTATAGACTAAAGATAGCTAAAGAATGGAAATATTGAGTATTTTTTCCTATATAAATTTGGGGAAAAAAAATATACAAGAAATTAAAATTCTAACATTTCATTTTGCAACCAACAAAACCTCACTCTGTTTCAGTGTTTCCAAATGTTTTCAAGAGCCTTCAAATTCTCTGAATCCCCAGCAGTGAACCAGAAATGTGAGGCTTCCCAAAATACTCCAGGGTCGTGGAACGTGTTAGTCCTGGGTCAGTCCCCAGTGCCCCAGTAACAGAAATTTGCCTGACAGGCTCCAACGATGCCAAGAAGCCAGGAAGCCTGCGTGTGCTGCCAGTCCAACAGGGAGGGTGGATTGCGAGCAACCTCTGTTACATTTTCAGCTGGGATATTTTAATTTTATGGCAAGTGAATTTTCTCCTGGAAAATGATTGTGACAGCAAGTTCCCAGACCTGAGTCCTGCTCTTATCCGAAATGCTTCCTTGAACAGGACGGACAGTGAGAAAATCCTGGAGGCTTGGATCACTCAGGCTGATAAGGACACATTCTGCAGCAAGGGATGGGCTTCCATGAACTGGAAAACATTACAAAATACACTGCAATATGTCAGCCACCAGGCACCAAAGAAACATGGACACCTTCCCCTTTAGGAGTGTGTGGGGTGCCAGTGTAGCTGCTAAATCAGGTTTCAAAGATGTGAACAGTGTTTAAGAGCCACTGCCTGCTGCCTCGTGTATTGTGTGCACAAGGCTTCACGGAACATTGCACCGTGCAGAACTGCTGACTGGATTCTGAGATGTTTAGTTTGCAGCAAGGGAGCTCGTGGATGAATATCTTATTATCACAAATGCATACATAATTCAGCAGTTGACTTGGTTTTGACCAATGTCCCAAGCCTAGCACGTTACACAAAACCTGGCTTAGGCCAAAACAGTTACAGATTTCCAAGTAAGCTTCCAGTTGCTGGAGGGGGGAAGAGAAGGGCGATGAAAACCTGTTCTAAATAAAATGGACTTCAAGCCAATGGACATTGCTTGTCTCTAAACAGTGGTTAAGAGGAGCTAAACAGAGGTGCTGATCAATACGTCATACACACAGTACATACAAACACTTTTCCATATAGTGTTTAGTTGGAAAAGTTTTGCTGAGCGTCATTTCCGATTCACAAAGGACTTCTGTTTAGCAGATCTTCAGGTCAGCAAGCGGTAAATTTGCAAGAGTTCAGGATCATTGCATCTATCAGCTGATATAATAAACCCAGAGCAATCTTGGAACTCAGTTGATCTTTTTAACCACTTATTTCACAAGTTTAACTGTAAGTTTTACTCTTTAATTCTAAAGATCTTCCTATCAGCTATGAAACATTCCAGCGTAACACAGTCCGTACCCTGAACACCACCACTTTAGCTTACTTCGACATAGACCTGTATTATATGCTGACAATAGCACGTATCATACTAGTTACTATTATCTATGGCAATCATTAGTTTTAAGTTTGCTGCCAAAGGGACGAAGTGAGAAAATTTTGTGCAGACATTCATTTTAGGTGTTATGTTCCAGTGACTTACAAAAAAAATACAACTGTGGATTTGCACAGCTATCGGTTACGCCACTCTGTGCTTACATTTTTTTTCTGGAAAACAGTAAGTCATTGCTCCTTTGGCAAAGCTACAAAATGAGGTGACCAAGAACTACATAGTCATTTTGGAAATGGAATGTGTATTCGCCTTACCTGAGAGAGGACACAGAAGCAAGGCAAGCCTTTAGATACAAAACATACCACATACCACTTTCAACAGAAGTCAACAGCACTATTCCTTCAGCATAGTAAATTATACTGGAAATGAAACGAGAAATTACTAGTTTTCCAGATTCTATACATTGAGAAGTGATATACAGCATGAAATATTGCTTCTCAGGTAAAGCAGCAGCCCTCGCCTCCAACTCTATACTACAACAGTCACCAATGAAATATAATTGCTGGCAAGAGAGAAGTAAAAAATGAAGCAGTGGATTAAGCATGAAACTGCCAGTAGGCAGGCAGACAGGGAATCAAAGGGGAGCAGTCTTTTCACATGGATTAGCTTGTTTCTCTCTGCTAACTTACCACAATTAATACTATATACATCAACAACTTGAAATACAAAATACAGAGAAGGCAAATCATTTTGGTAGGCTACTGACTTTAATTGGAGCAAGGTATGTAGTATCAATACCAGGCTCAGACACTGTAATTGAAGTAAACGTTAAGTTCCTCATATTCTTTATGCTTTCAATGTCTTTTTTTTTTTTTTATAACTTCTGTTTCTGAATTAGGTTGCAGCGTTAGAATGCAACACTCAATTATTTTACATTATCGCTGAGAATCATATGCTTAGTTCTGTTTCCTGAGGAACTTCTCTGTGTTTTCATGTTTTCAAGACACCAACAACTGGGAAATTCTGGTAGATACCTATGGCTGAAGGCAGACGATGTTGCCGTGACCCAGTGCACAGCTTAGACTCGTGCCCACGTGAAGCTGCGGCCTGGTACGGAGAGGGAGGGGTGCAAGGTGGCAGCAGAGCATCCAGGCCAGTCTTTGCCCTCCTCACCCACGCGGGGCTGCAATTTCCACTTGCAGGGTGCAGTTCCACGAGGCTGATAGGACAATTCCAGAAGTGGTTTCAAATGGTGTAAGCAAATGATATGTCTGCCTGTACAGCCCTCCTCCACCAACCAACTCGGTGAATCTTGTACCTCTAGATTCCGATCACCTTAACTGTACCGTTGAGGATTTCCCATGCTGTACACAACATCTCCTCAGCTACAAAATGCTCTAAGAGTATATGGAAAAGCACTTTTCACATACAGAAGCACTTTCTTTTTTCCTGTCATCGTTTCTACATGTTTTGCTTTCAGAGCTAGCTCTCCAGCTCTTACTTGATCTTTGCTCTGACTTGATTCACCATGTAGCTGAAAAATAAGACTTAGAATTCTGGCTATGCCTACATTTGCAGCTGGGTTTGGCCCTAGATCCTAGCCTTTGCGAGTCTCTGGAGCCCCGGGCAGGAGCTGACGTTGCTCAGACCAAATCTATAGATTCTGAATTCACAGAGGTTAAAAATCCTGTTCTTGAATGCAATTTTTAGATCCCATCTCTGAAAGCTTAAATGCCAGCTGAAAATCTGCCCAAGATAAGAAGACTAGATAGCACTGTCCATCTCAGGTCACTTCTCTCAGCATCTCAGACTGCCCTGTGCAATCAGCAAGTCAGTTGCTCTGCACCTTGTAGGTGGTCTGTGTATAGTTTGGGATAGGCCTGACCAGAAGGCAGTGGTTTGCAATTAATTTTTTTAATTCAGAAATATTTTTAGCCCATCTTTTACCTGAAAGTTTACACATGAAACCCAATTAAAAATGCACATTGTCCTTTAAAAATGAAACTCAATATCAGTCACTCTCCTCCTTTTATCTCTTCAGTGCAGTGGTACTGCTAGAGAGAGAAGTAATTAATGAAGAGAATCAAAAAGTTTCCAAAGTGTTTCCTCTTCACAATATAATCATGATTATATTAATGTAGTGTTTTTATTAAATGAAAATCAAGCCAACCTAGGCTTGTAAATGTTACTTCACAGGCAAAGAAACCCTTATTAGCATTCCCTAGATGCTGCTGCAATTCTTTCAGAGAAGTTTTATTGCTGCAATATATATTCTCTGCCTGCTACTAGATTTCTGTCTTGTTTATGGAATTTAAATGGTGTATTAGACTAAATTCTTCACTCTGCCTCTTTCCAGAAACAGATATCCTAGACAGATGAGTTGATGAAAAGAAAACCAAACAGAAATAACCCCCCTAACACTTTAGAATTAGAATTCGGTAAAGAGACACATTTGTATTAGATATCAAATTCTCTGCTGAAGCTGTTGTGGGAGCAAGAGCAAGGAAAATGTGGTCAGGCAGCTGCAAGAGCCACGTGTTATCCTGAGTCCCAAACTCATAGCCTTTATGCTGTGAGGATGAAGGCCCAGAACTGGAGCTCTGCAAACCTCAGAGTACCTTCAACCCTGCCCAGCTCTCCTGAAGGATGATCCCTGAGCCTTAGTCACATCCAGGGCTGGAGGCTGTGGTGTGCATCTCCCCAGCCACCACCTCCAGTGACTGGTCCCTGGCACTGAGGGACAGGCACACAGTGGCAACTACTGTCCACTGCGAGGGGGAGGTACGGGCAAGTTGGCTGAACTTGCTGCCTTGGGAGCTGAGGGCAGGGGGAGGGTAATGGCTTTTCCAGCACCTGCTTGTTATCTGCAGTAATGAGCAGGGTTCCTGCTGAACTCGTCATCTGGTGGGTAGGAAATCCCTGCCCTTCACATTGCTTTGTCCTGGGGAGGCAATAAGGACTCTGAAGAGTCAATGCCATGATATTGGCCTCTTTCTCAGGAAGGCAAAATCCAGTTTTGCTTCCATAGCTTTGTAGCTTGAGTCCCCACAGCCTTTTAAACTTGCTAGTGCGAATTCTACCTTTTCCTCCCAGCTTATCTCCCTGGTTTCAGCAGCAGCAACTGAGCCCTTTCAGCAGCCTTGTGCCAGGCAGCAGAGCACACTCACCTTCCGCCTTCTCCATAGTTTTAGGACTCCTTTAACAGGTGTGTTACAGCATCAAGAGACAGCACAAACATATCAGGTCTTAAAGCTAACATGCAACAGGTTCAAACCCCCTCAGAATAGTAGGATCACTGACTACCTGTCCTTAGTGTCCTCCAAAGGCAGTGTAACTTCACACAAACTCCAAGGCCATATATGAAACAGGGGGAATAATATTTAGACAATGAGGAAAATCAGCTCTGGCACACACAGTAAGACTACATCTATATGAATAAAAATCAGCACTGTAAGGAGCATGTGAACCCCATACCAGCCTCTGAAACTGACAATATCCAATAGGCGAGCATCCCTTCCTCCTCCCTCCCTCCTCTGCTGACTCCTAGTGCAGGGGCTGGTGCACCCCCCGCAAGCCTTTCCCGTTCCAGGGCAGCTCTCATACTCTCTGCCCTAACGAAGCTGAGATCTCAAATGGTTTCAATGCATGGAGTAGCTAAAGGGTAGGACCAAACTCTGCTGCTGCTCTTTCCAATCAAGAAGTCCTTTTAATGAAAAAAGGTCCTCAGCACAGACCCAGCAGTGCATGGACTCTATGAGTAAAATCCATGTCAAGGGGATTCAGCCTGTCTTGTCTGAAAAGTCATTTTCCTCTTACACAGTTTATTCCCACTAAGCAAACAATTCTGAAATGCATATAGTGACTTCTAGGGTGCCACAGGAAGAAATTAGGTAGATGCTTTTATCAAATGGAGCCTTCTCCCACATCCTACATTTCAGGAGGGATGGGGGCAGGGAGTGCCTGCCTTTCCCCAGGGTTTCTCTCCATCTGGTAGACAGTTTATGTAAATAAAGTCACGCTGTGGCCTTCCTCTTGTTCAAATGGGAGCAGACAGCTTCTTTCCCCGCAGCGTTTTGGGCCCCAGGGCTTACGTTTAAAGCCAGAATAACTCTACTGAGTTCAGTGGCGTTACACTAACATTAAAATGGAGGAGTCAGAATCTTTGAATCCTTAGCACTCCAGCCTTGCTAGCGTTATTTTATTTATTCAGCTCGTCTTTCCAGAAAACATCCAATTTAGATAATAGCTAGTGGGAGAAGCAATCCCCTTTAGGGATCAGCAGTGGTTGTTATATGATTTCTTAACAACTATTTTCTCAGCAGCAAACAAGTCTGCTACTGAAATAGTACTTTTGTAGCATGTGAGAGTACAGCTTCCAGAACTACTTAGGTCTATTGGAGCTGAGAAAGAAACCAAAGGATTCTTAAAGCAAGATTAAATCATTCGTAACAAACGTATAGTTCATTTGGCCTCTTTTTCTCTCGTTTAGATTGCGGTTTCTGACCACAAAAGGCCAGGAGACATACTGCACCAACCTACCCTCAATCCAAAAGAGCGGCTGAGGAAAGCTTTTCATGTAATAATTTACTGCTGGTTACGTTGGACTGCTTGGCGTGATGAGGCTGTAGCACTGTTTGTACATAACACAGCTGCTGGCACGCAGGTCCTAGCAATCCTTACACTGCTGCCTACCGATGGCGCTGCCTTGCATGACACAACTCAGAGTCGGGATGCCAACATACATTTTTACAATTAGAACAATTTTACAATTTCTTCTTTCTCTGAGATTTGTTTAGACTGTACTATTTTCATGAAAAACCTCAATTAACATAACATCACTACATTCTTCAAAAATAGCTAGGAAAAGGAACACAGATTTTTAAATTAAAACCAAAAGAAATATTTTTATGTTATTTTCCAAGACATAAATTTAAATGTAGAGGGCATATCTAGGTCCTTATATGACATCTGAATATGTACATAAACATCCTCAAATTTCAAGCAAATATGTTTTGCAATTCAAATAGTGAGGAAAAAAGTCCAAATATTTTACGGCCACTGGAAAGGGTTAATAAAATCATTCACTGCAATTAAATCTGATTGGATTCTTCAGCCTGCTGATATTACATGTATACATGGATGACAAAGTCAGAAAGTCAAAGTGGGATCTTCTGGCCTTTCATCACTTTTAGTTGTGACAAACCGCCCTGCCTATAGCACTGCTGTGCTGGCAGTTGTATGGAGTGATTGAGGGTTATATATTTCCACACATACAGTTAATGATTCAGTAGGTAGTTCTCTATAAGCAGTCCCACCGATGGTACACAAAAAGCTGAGCAAATTTAACCAGTCTTCTTTAATTATATTAATTTTCCAATAAAAATCAGAAAAGGAATCAAACTAAACCTCTCTGAATAACATTTGTTAGAAACTCTGGCATTTCTCATTAGCTACTTTGTCATTAATACACTTCTATTTATTTTGGTGAAGCTAAATTGAAGCTTACTTTTTGACAGCAGGCAGGAAAGCTTAGAAATGTGCAAGGAACACATTTGTAGACCAAGCTATCCAGCCAACGAGGTCAGTTTTGAGGGTCTGCCTGGGTCTGCTCCTTGTACAGATCCAACAATTCTCCAGACCCTCATCTGAAGACAAGCTCTGGTTGGCGCCCACATTTCAGGCAACAACAGAAACATCTCAGACAAAGAAATAGTGCTTCCTGGTTTTGACTCAGCATTTTAACAAGAACCTCCAGTTTGGAGGCTGCCAAGTGCAGATAAATCATCTATTTCCCCACATTTATTAGTTCTGTTTGTTGTATATAGTATTGATACCCTTCTTTTTTTAGGATTCTGTTTTAAATCACTGTCAAATACTTCTTAAGAGTCTTCATTGTATTTTATCTTCTGATTGCACAAACAAAACAATTTCCTACTGACAGCTAATAAAATAACAACCAGCCTTCACTGCTCATACTGGTGCTGCATATCACGATCCTCAGCGCAGTTGCACAGGACAGCAGGCAATGATATGCTGTAATTGACAGCAAGGGGAGCGCGTTCTTCAGTGTATCACAGCCATCCCTACATTGACGAACACGAAAAGTGTCTTTTGCAGATTACTCTCAGGCCTCCATAGCCGTTCAGCTCTGGCAGATCTTTCAGAGCAAAGGAAGTTTACCTTTTACAGGCTATTTATTCACTTTCTTGTCTTAAACTTACACTGTCAGTCCTTATTCTTAATAGTGGAGTAGCCCATACAGACTAGGACACGTTGTGCTAGACAGTCTAACGAATTTTAATATAGAGCTGGCTGTTCTCCGAAAGAGCTTGTAGATCAGAAGAAGGAAATTATTTTCAACATAAAATAAATTGAACATTGTTCAGAAAAGATGTTATATTCACTGGATGGGTCTTTCTCTTGCCTCCTTTTTTTTTTTTTAAAGCTTTGCCATTTATGGACTGAGCTCTATGTACATAATCCCATCTCTCCGAAGGTCTGTGGAGGAGATTGAGGCAGCTATGCCTGCATTACTCTAACTTAGTTCCTGCACATTTTCCTGATGCACACTGTCAAATAGTGGCTGTGACTCCTGAATCAATTGATTGTATCTCCCACCCTACAGCAGGCTTCATACAGCTGACAGTTTGTACCAGACTTACTCCAGTATGAAACAGGCTAAGGTGAGAATGGGTATATACCAGTGGTTGAGGCATTAGTCTGCGGTATCAGATCTCTCAGGCCTCATATGATTTTAGTTTACCCACCTGTAAAATGGAAATAATAGCACTTCTCTGTGTAATTCAAATGCTACTGAGATGTTGCAGAAATAGGAGACAATCAACTGCTCTTTTAATAGGAAGGCCACATAATTATCTTGGCTAAGAATAAGGTATTTTGCTCCCAGGATATTTATGCCTACATGAGCACAAACTACGATCTGGAAGAAATGCTCTGAGTTTGCAAAATGTTAATTAGTCCGCAGGAGGGAAATTGTAAGGGTAAAAACCAACACCACTGCACTACCCTACTCCTGCAATTAACTCCTCTCTTCAGAAGGCAGGAAAGGATGGGTAGTACTTAGCAGGAACCCAGAATTACAGCTCACGTACACTAACTTTCTAAAAAGCTCTAAAAGGAAACCAATAACTATGGGATAAAAACAAAAATTCTGACAACAAGAAATTGATTTCATCTGGAGAATTAGTCAGCTAAGTAAAAATGAAACAGATAAATTAAAAGATGCGTATAAAAACTACAAGAAAAATTCCAAGCATGCACAGCAAAGCCACCATTCAGGACTTGGACAAGACAGAAGAACATGCCAACAGGAACCTTATGAAATGCAACAAAAACAAATGCAAATAATCCCCAGAATCATTACAGGCTGGGGACCAGCACTGCAGAAAAGGACCTGGGGGTCTTGGTCAACAGTTGGATCAAGCCCTGAGCAGACTCGTCTAACCTCAATCAAGGCTGATCTCACTTTGAGCAGGAGTTTGGACTGGAGACCTCCCGAGGCCCCTTCCAACCTGAATTACTGTGAATTACTTCTATGAAACACTCAAACAAAGAAAATCTAGCCAGCAAGTTGTTATCTATTTATACAGTCTCCTTGGCCTGGCACAGTACCATCCTACCAATAAACGCTGGAAGAGTCTGTCTCGGGGAATGCTACAGAGCCTGCTGATAATTCCAACCATCACATTAACTATACGTGCAATACACTTAGGGTACCTTATACCTTCAAGTACACATTAACTCATGCATATCACATCCACATTTACAGTATCATGAGAGTAACGATGATTTTACAAAGACCTTTGGACTCACAGGGATACTACTAACAACCTTATCAAATTCCTTGGCACTAACACAGCCCAACCTTACCGACATCTTACCTTGCCTCCAGTAGCAAAACCTCCTAAGGCAGACTTGCATTAGTCCTTGTGCCTTCTTTGAAAAGCTTTAAAAAGAACTACAAGAAATTTGTGCAGATTTTGAAGTTTTCAAATTACTGGAATAGTAGCAGCAGAGAGCTGGTTTTGAGCAATGGCAAACACAGGGGGTCATACTTATTCTCAGGGACTTTGGGATAAAATTAACTTTAGGAAACAATTTCTAATTTCCATTGACTAGTTCCACTGATTTGCATTTCTGGGGTAGACACAGCCTCATAGGAAACTTATACAGACAAAGAGCAAAAATCTCTATGCTGCTATTCTGTTTGCAGAGGAAGTAGTTATCATTTTAGCACTTACGGGGAAAGGTTGAGTGAAGTTAAAGAGTTTGTTGGTGATTCAACAGACAGAATCTTTTTTTTCCCTTGAACCTGTGCAATAATTGTCACAATCACACTTTCAATAAGAAAGGCCTATACCATCACAGAAGTCACCACTAAGCACTGAGCAACTACACCTTGTTCAGTTGTAGCATCAGAGACATACAAATATCAAATGCTATTTGCATGATATCCTTCATTAGCAAAAGTTAGTTACACCTCTTGCACTTCAAAGGTTCTTGGCTCTTATCTCTAATTATGCGCTAGCTTGCCCAGCTGCACAGGGAAATTGCACTGATAAAATCTTTAGAACTCACTTAGACCTTCGAGACCAGGTTTGATTTAAATTACACAGATATCACTGGCTCTACCTCAGGAACCCTGAGATCAGAATTTGCTGTCTATTATTAATAATAAAAGAATTCAGAACGGATTTGTCATGGAATGTGAAGCAGGGCAAACAGTGCCTCTTGGGGTGTGAACTCTGAGTAACAGATTTACTCCAGCGTATTACCTGACTAAGGGTCTCATATGAAACCCACTGAAGTCAATGGAAAGATGCTCAGGGGACCGGACTGGCAGATCCAGAATTAGAGTGCTACATACTGCATTAGCTCTCCTGCAGCTGTACCTTTCCTGGAGCACAGCTACCAAGCCAGAGGTTTCCAGAGGCTAGGCAAATGGCTTAGTCAAGAGAGATCCTGAGGCTTTGGGGCTGGACTGGGGAAATGGAAGAAGCCCAAGGACTAGAGAGATGGATATCTCACTCATCAGCCTGAGGGATCCTAAAAATAGGTAGCAATGAGGCTCATAAGTCATAGCCAGTTATCCATACAACAACTACTAGTAGCTACTAATACATACAACCAGTCATATCTAGTTGTAGTAAGGAAGCTGATGGGTTGAGTGAGTTGCATGTGATGTGGTTGTAGTTTGAGCAGGCAGGAGCTAGGTGAGTCAAGGGACATCGCTTGCTTCCTGGGAGGGAGAATCCCCCTGGAGCTGGGATTGTTTGGAGGGCAAGGATCAAGCTCTCCTTCACCTTTACTGGACAAGGCTCTGGTGAAGGAACTGGGGCACCTGGGAAGAATATCAAAATGCTTCTCCAACTTCTGTGACCACCACCTGCCATGCCATCTGCTGCTGCAGCCAGTGCCACCTGGGCAAATCACCGCTTGGATGGAGCACCAGGGACAGCAACCATAGGAAGGGCAGAGACGACATCCCATCAGCCTGAAGCCACAGTGGCCTCTAGAAACTGCCGGCAGAACTGTTCCTGCTCCGACCAGGTGTACCGCAGCCATCATACACACTGCAGTCACCAGAGATGAGTGAGTGACATTTGACAGCCCCGACATATGTTACATCTCTGTGCATAATTGCATTTTTCATACACCAGGTGAGATGGCATGAGTTCAGATATTGACTTTGATTCTCTGGCTATTAAAAAAAATACATTTTCACATATTTCATATAACTGTCTGCATTTTGAGAATATTTTTAATTCAACAAGAAATACTACAGATGAAAGTTCTCTGAACCAGTTTGCTTATCTACACTCCTTGTTCACTTACATCAAAGACTTCACCAACTTCAATGCTAACTCTAGGACAAAAATATATTTTAACCACAAACAACTGTTAAACACCTGTATTTTCAAACAAGCTTAGATTCCATTTCAAAATTACTATAATGAATACACTCTCCAATATTGTCTAACATGTATAGAACCAACTTAAGTCATCTCAAAGGGAATTTGATATGCCCTATGACCTTGATCTGGTCACAATTCATTTGATTTTGCAGAAGCATAAAATGGAATTATACTGCTTGCTAACTTCCTAACATGGTTTTTGAGGCTAGAAAACAGCTGTTTGCTTTGCAGCAGAAAAGCCAGACCTCAGATTTAGCAGATTTAGCTGTGGCTAAATGCTTGTGCTGTTTGTACGTATAGAGCAGGTGAGATAGATAGTAAGTTTGACCACAAAATTGCTCTTAACCACCTCTGCAACATCACTTCAAAATACTGTTTTGATTTACAGAACATGCAGCTTGGATGAATAGCAATAGTGTAGCTTGGTTACCATGTGTATTGTCAGGTTGCAGTGAAGTAAAGTACCTTAAACTTGTACAGGAGAGAAGAGTCTCTTATGTGGCTCTTTAAAGCTCAAGAAGCTTGAGCTCACAGGAGAAATATCCTCCAAGGCCCAAGTATATTTTGTTTCCAGGTGACTCACTCGAAGTGACACGTTTTCCGCTGTATTACAATTTATGGGCTAGTAAAGGAAGAAAAAATATTTTGGTTCCACTTGTGTCAAGGGATCTGATTCGTAAACAGGAACCATAAACAGTAAGCTGCTGCAAAAGATAAAATACGAATGGTCTAAATGTTGTAAGTGGTGATGGTGAAAGGTCAAATTTTTGGATTAAGAAAAACTTCAGACGCTAACCTCAGCAACAGCCAGACTCCTCTTGACAATATCAAAAAATTATTGATAAAAAGGAGTAACTTACAGTTACACAAGAGTTTCTGTGGCTTTTTGAACAGGGCTGTGTTATAATTCCCTCCCTGAAAAACAGCCAGAGCCTTTTGGTTTCCTACAGGCCCAACACTTGTAGACTTGCCAGGTTACCACATGGAAACCAGTTCATGAAACCTAAAACTGAAAAGGAACCAAGCCAAATGCCATATGGACAAACTGCCAGTTCAAATGCTTTTACAAGCCTTGGTGTCCCTTTGGAAGTCTGGGTTGAGTGAATTCTTCCTCCTGATCAAATACTGTGTCAGACATCTACAAGGTCAAGCCTTGGGAGCACTTCTCAAGTTAGAGGATGTCTTTGACCTTAATTCATTTATTTTTTAGTACAAGTAGTTCAGCGATTACCAGAATTACATGAGACATACTCAGCTATTAAATGTTTGTAATACAGTAGCCTCAGGGGAAGCTAGGAAAAGGTAAATAACAAAGAGATGTGATGCAATGAAACACAGTCGTCTACAAGAGCAGAACCATGGCGACTTACACAGCTTGATACCGAGAGGTGCTTCTGGGCATCCTTCCAAAAGACAGTATTAATTAGCAAGTATATCTAGGCCCCGATTTCACAGTCCTCCAGTAATCTTCAGACTCACAAGAGATTGCAGCAACCTTGGCAGCTATTATGTAAGATTCACATTTCACAAAGAAAGCTGTCGGTCATGCTTCCCAGCTGAAAGGAATAGCAAACTACAAGAACTTTCTTTTCCTGTCTCATTTCATTAGTTTTGACTTCCAGTGGTCACCCCTGAAGACTTCAACATGCACTGAACAATGGCTGCATGGACTCTCCAGCCAGTTCTGAGTGATACATATCTGGCAGAGAGTCCAGATTAGAAGGCATCACATGTATCAAAGCTTCTCTATTAATAGTAATTTAATAATAAAATAATAGTAATTTAATCTAACTGGCCATTTTCTCTCTTTTTTATCTTATTAAACAGATCAAGTAGTGTATATATTGAAAATGCTCTGTTCCATTGTGGTTTCTTTATAAATATGTTTCTATTTCAGTGAAGTTACAGAGCACATAAAATTTTCATATAACTGAAATGAGCTGTGTAGGGTAAAAGTAAATGCCAGCAGGCATCTAAATATTGTAGCATCTGTTATATTTTACACTCTGTGATCACAAATCTTATAAAGCTTCACTGCATTTTAGCCGTATTCTTCACAAACTGCTGAAGATTGATGGCTAGTGTAATTGCCATATCTGATATGCTATCATTTTTAATATACTGAACTACTGCAACTGCCCCTTTCTTTGTACGATCAACCTATGTCTATTTTATGTTTCCATAAAGAGCATGTTGTACCAGTAGCCAGTTATATTACTATCAACTAATATTTTTACACATTGTAATCTTAATTTTCACTGCAATACATTGTTATATGTAAGTATAGACAATACATGACAGTATGAAGCAAGATAAAACATGACCTTTCCTTTTATAAACAGCTAATTCTACATATTTCAAAGGGGTTTTTTTTTCTCTCTTTCTTGTTGGTTATTATCTGTACTTCCAAGATAAGATTAGGTCAAAATGGGTAAGACTGATGAAAACGGACTTCTGAATATCATACACATTTGCACGTTAGATTATCCAGAAAGAACAGCAATACCTATGCATATGCAAATTTCTAACCAAATTGGAAGTTGCTAAAGTAAAAAACACAAACTGGAGTTAGAAGGAGATCAAGAATCCTAACAAAACACAGTTACATGCATAATGAATATCTATTTAGAAGCACAAACAACTACCTCACCACCTTTCCATCCATCCTGTTGACTAATGATGTGCATGATTTGAAGAAGAAATTAGTCTTAAGGAGCAGCACTAGCACCTTGTTGATCAATTCAACAGAAAGCTCACCAAAGAGAAGCAGATAAAGTACCTTTCCCTAGCTAATCAATTAGAGCTCTCATTTGTCATCCCCAGTCGGGCCCATTACTCCAAACTGCATTTCAAGTACGTACAACTGTCTTTGCTTTAATTTCTAAATAAATACAGCATTTCTGCTAGTGATGAGAGCACAGTGTCAGTCAGAACTATCTGTTGACTTCACCACTAAGAGAAAGCTTTTCATTTACAACAGCATCCAGTTTTCCAGTCAATTAGGAGTTCTGACTTAAAGATATCAGAGGTTTAAACCAAGAAACATAACCCGCCCTTTCATTAGTTGTCTGCAGATACAGGGTATACTAACTTTGGTAAACACCTATAGTAATTTAAGCCAAAAGCTGGCAGTGGGAACTCACTGATGAACCTTTCTTCACACAAAAAGCACAGCTGGCTACAGCTGAATTCCCCATGGGACTAATGCTATCTTGGTTTGCAAGAACATGCTCACAGGGCTCTCCTGAGAACAAAAATTTCTATAGATCGTTTAAACTCACTCATCCTACTCTCAGAGGGCTTGTAATGTGTATTAGCACTTATGGGTATAATATATGCAGAGGAAAGGTGTCAGTCTTTGAGTAACAAGCCTACCTCTTTTGCATCTTTAATAAATGACTCTGTGAACAGTATACAAAGTCACACATTTCTCATTAGCTGAAAAAATGAGAATGCTTCAGAACAGCTAAAGAAATATTAAAACACTGAACATCTGCAGAGATATGGTTTAATGAACAAAGACTATTGAAGGCACTCACTGTCCTAATTTCCACTAAGTTGACAGACAATGCCCCAAAACTGCCTTTCAGATCCAACATTAACTAATAAGCTAATCAGAGCAGAACAAACCATTTGTGTTTGACTTTAAAATAAAGAATGGTAAGTATAGTTCTGCAACATATGTGGTATTTTGTTTTTGTTTTTAAACAAGAGAATGATTTGTTTTGCTAAAAAGGCACACACTTATGCTGAATAGTCTGTTCAGTATAAAAATGTGCAGATTTGTCTAAAATTACTGTACATTTTGTATGAGCTGCAATAAACTCTACAATTGTGAACTCTGGCCAAAATTCCTTTCAAAGCTTGTAAAATGTAGCTTGCCATAGCTCCGCCATTTGGCCACCGAATTTATTTTCTTATGGTGAACCTCAGTGCACCCATCAGTTTAGCATCAATAGGTGCCTTGCAAAAACATCCTTTCAAAATGCTCCACAGTACCATTCACTACATTTTCTGCAGTGGCTAACCTTTACTCAATAGAAAAATTCTGTATCTGTTTAAAATGCCTACTGCATGGCTCAGTAGAAATACTTTATTAGAAATAAATGACCATAATAGAGATATAAAAGAAAGGAGGTTTATTCTGAACTTATTTTTACCCAGAACTGAATTTGCAGCCATGACATTTCATGTCCCCTATGGCTTATAACTTGGAAAGTGATCTGAAAATATGTTTGAGGAGATATTTTGAAGTCTGTCTTCTGTGGTCATTTGCTTGAATCCTACATCCTTCCCATCTCTTTTTTACAATGCCAGCTCCTTGGGGCAAAGGCTGCCATCTTCTTAGAGTTGTATGGATCTTGCACTATGGATCCCAAGACCAGTGTTGGGACTAGTCATAGCATGATTTGGGACTTCAGCGATAGCACGATTTAGTACAAATCGCACACCAACTATTTAAACAGAAACAATTCTAAATTATATTAATTATTGTAGTAATTATTTTTTACTAGGAGCCATCCATGAAAATATATGCATAAGCATGCATTTAACATTTAGTAGTTTCACAACAATTTTATCTAGGCAATGAAATTATAGAAGACTAAAGATAATGAACTCAAAATTAGATTGATGGCAACTGAAACTTATCCAAATACATGAAAATAGAGCCTGTTAAAAAAAAAGTTACTTCTAATGAAGCACATTTTTGTTTTTTAAACACACAACTCAGTCTTGTAGCTCACTTCATTTCTGAACTATTCCCAGGTAAGCAGACTATAGGACTTTTAAACCAAAGACACCACATATCTATTCTCTTCAACGATCTGGGCTGCCCAGAGAACATTCTGGGAACATGAACCATGATCATTTACTACACATAAAAACTATTTTTTATCGTAAGAAACACAGTTGAAGTAGGGAACTCTGCTCACAAAGGATAAGACCACCATTAAGCACTGAATTAAATTACAATGGAGCTCTGGAAAGTGGTTGAGATTATTAGGTGTGCAGAGATCTTCGTGGGGATTTTTGTGTTTTTTGAGGGTTTTTTTGCTATAACAATCACCCAACCCAGTTCACTGTGAGCTGCAAAAACAGCCATGCTGAACCATGGGAAGGGCTGTATTTTTTGGCAGCAGTACTGGTTTATGCCAACTTAAGGTCCTTGTGAAACTAATCCTCCTGACTAAAAAGCCAAATTTGCACCAGAAGGAAGGACACTGAAGTGAACAACTTCACCCCTGAGATGAATTTAAACAATGGTGCTCACCTGTGAATAGGTATTTTGAGAGCCCAGAAGCACAAACACGATGCCTTATCTTATCAAGCTGAGGCATTTATGGGAGAAATTGAAAGTTCATACTTGCATTGCTGACTCAGTTATAAGGTATGCAGAAATGCTGATCTTTGTACTGTTTGTTTTACGCAGAGGGTATAGAAACACACTAATGTTCCAGAGAAAAATGAATCAACTGTGCAGATAAAAAGTTTCTATTGTACAACTTCTAGCCCGTCCTTTGTTGTTGTTTGAATAGGCCAAACTAAGCCTGTTGATCACTGAGAAGAGGGACAAAAAATGTCCCTCTGGCCACTGAAGTATAACTCCTCACCCTGGAGGAAGGGAGCACTAGGAGCTGAACATGGACCTTGTATTCCTGAGCTGCTCCTGAGTCAATATGGGTACAAATGCTGTTAAAATATGGAGGTAGCACCTCAGCATGCCAGAGCACTGAACTTGAGACAGGCACCTAGGAAAACTTAAGGTCTCAGGTCAAAGATTTACATTCTTTCTGGTCTCTCTTCCCACTTCCTCTCCTATATCATGGAATGAACAATTTTATTAACTTTCTTCAGGGTGGAACAATGAGAACTAATGGAATCAGTGTTTGCAATGTGTTTTAACAACAGGAAGCAATGTATGAGTGCTAAGTGCTCTTGCAGTTATTGATAAGCCTCAAAATCTGCACAGATGGCAGACTTGGTGTCTCAAGAGCTAGGAGTGTTTTTAAAAAGATGAAGATCTTGTTAGTATATATTGGGGAAACAAAGCAGAGTGTGTAAAGGTCTTATCTGCACTGCCGTGTCAAGAAGACTTTATTTACATGATCCTATCATTCTGCTGACAGATTCAGCAGCTGCAATGTCTAATGCAAGACTAATATGATTCTTCATGTATCTGTCAGCAATGATACTCCACGACCTTGGTGGAAACCGAAGTAGGAAGAGCACTGAGAAATCATGTTAACAGAAGAAAAAACAGGGAGAGAAAAAGTGGAGGGGGAGGTTCTTCTTATAAGACACCAGGAGCAGCACTATGTTAATAGTCCCATTGGGAACGGCGAGCGTCTGACCACTTGATGTCAGACTTGACCCACATTTCAGTCAGCCTCCAGGGCAACAGAAGCTTCAGATGAATTTGACACAAACGTTACTACACGTGAAAGATGTATTTTGAAAGACATTTCTTTGGAACACAAGTTGTGGAAGGTCAAATATATGAAATAACATGAAAAGCGGTATTTAAATCTTGACCTAATCAAAGGAGCTGAATAAACTTCCCCATGGCAAGAAACTCACATGGTGCTCAGATCTTAATTATACTGAAAACCTTAGATCCAAACATGTCTTCAGTTTGTAGGGAAGCTTGCAAAGGCCACATCTCAGGCCTGCACCTAGCACAGCCCTCCAGAAAGCAACCAGACAGAAATCTGGCATCCAGCAGTCCCTCAGTCTCTTGGAAATACAAAATACAGATCCACTTTCAGTTCCAAAAACAACAACTGTCTTGATTAGTCAATATTAAAGCATTTTATTACTCTTTGCAAGGCAGAACACTCTGAAGTTATGATCTTACATGGCCCTCCAGATGCAGCTGTGCAGGCTGTACTGATCCCAGCCTGCACCGACACTGCTCACCATCACCTCCCTGTCTGAGGTAGTCACTTTCTGAGCTTCTTGCTTGAACATGCATGAGATGTGCAAGCAATGAGCATTCTTTCTGTTGCTGAAATATGGTTTAACAAAATGGAAGAAAACTACTCATCAGCTTCTACTTTGGGCAACATAAGCCAATTTCTCATTACAAATAGGAACATTTAAAACACTTTAAAAAAGCTTTACTGCCTTCATTTCAATCAAAGCAAGTGAATTAGCCAGCATTTAAACTGCTTAACAAAGTCAGGTGCCTTGGACTTAAACTAGATAAAGAAAATGCACACAAACGCTCACCTCATGGATGGTCGTAAATAGAGCAGAGGATGTGGTGTGCCATGAGGCATCAGAAATGGTAAACAACAAAAGTTACTCCCAGAAGACATGTACCCACAACCTAAATCCCCAGCTCAAGAAAACGTTAACCAATACTGCTTAACTTAGCTGTGTGCTTAAAGTTGCACTGAGTTCAATGAGACGGAAGTGTTTGCCAAAAATGACACTGGGGCTTAAATGACTGTTGAAAGAATGAACTTAAAAACGTGCTGAAATATCTCCCTGAACGATGTCTACGTCTTCACAGAGGCTTGGATATCAAGAAAATTAGAGTGGGTCATATGAAGAACTAAAATAATAGCACAGAAAGCACAAGGCAGCAAGAAGAAAATGGACAACTGAGTGTAAAATTAAGCATCTCAAATTGGCTTCTAAAATCATTTATTCACAAAGTCACCAATCCAAGAAAACATTTATGCACTCAAGTTATGCATGAGCTTAGATTTCAGTGGCCTTAATGGGGTTTAAGCATTTAATTTTTCTGGTTTTAGTGATCTAAACCAATATGGCCCTTAAGATCAGGATTCTCCTTACCTTTCTCAAAGAAACAAAAAAGAAAAAAAAGAGAAAAAGAGTGGCTGCTTCCTTTCTGCCACTACATGGGAATACGTGATGATTTGTGTATCCTGCAGCAGTGATGTTATCTTTATCAGAGCATTCAAACCACCAACATTCATTACCATAGCCTCAGTGACTGAAATTACTGTTTTGAAATATGCAGTGCCATTTTCTACTCCGTATGCCGATTTTGAGCAATCATAAAAGACAGACCTTTCTAGGATCCAATGAAGCAATATAATAATCTATATTCCCTGTGCAGAAGTAGAAAAAAACCACAATTGAAACAATATAGCATCAGCAGAGCATAACACAAGCAGCATTAAAAATAAAACAGGGTGTGAATGATTGTTAGATAACTAATAATAATCACGGGAGTACTACTGTCTAAACAATTAGATTTCAAACTAAAATGTATTAAAAACAAACATAGGAACAGGTGGCTGAGCAGTTAAAAACTGAAGTGATGTAATTTTTTTTTAGTTATTAATTGCTACCTGTAATTTATTTTTTTCTTCTTTTCTTTCTCAAAGTAATCTTTTATCTTACTAGAAATAAGAGAAGGTGGTAAATATATCATTTACCAGCTTCCCCATGAAATTTAGCAAGGCAGAAAGCATAATGATTTCATATCTCCTAAAAAGGAGCCATCACATCTCTCTGAATTTAGATGACCACAGCAGAGAAATGGCCCACACTACCGGAACAGAGCATTTATCCTTGTATCTCTCAGTCCTGCCTCTGACTAGAATTCTTCTACGTTTTAAAGGGAGATGTAAAACTACCAATCATACACCTTTTAGTGTCTTATTAAATGATGAGCGGAAGCCAAATAAGGATTTTTTTCTAATTCCTCTGATGATCCAGGTTTTACTCTGAAGCCTGAAGATGAAAAGGATCCTCACTAGAATTGCAGTCCTCCTAAGGTGCTTAGCCTGGTAACTAACAGCCTCTGGAAATTTTTGGCAGAAACCAACTGGTGGTGCATAAGACATGCAAATTCTTCTCATTCCCTCACAAGCTCTTTCCTTGTGTATTGTAGTTTATCTGCTGCTGTATTAAAGTTCAGCACAATTACAGATTCCGACAGAGATTTCTTAATAATCAGCGCCAACGCCACCACAACTGGTGGATCTGCAGATGTGATTACAAATCTATAACCATCTGCAAGCCCCTCTTCCAGACAACAGGAAAAGATGAGGTGTTTCCTGAATGGCATTCCAGGCAAACTCGACACAGAGAATTTATTTAGGAACTGCTTTATTTATATATTTGTATATTTCAAATTCAGCACACCTGCAGCTGTCTAACAAGAACTGTCACAGATGCCTAGGCCTTTGTAAGGGAACAAACTTGCTGTGCCATTTAAACACAACAAGTTTCATTCATAATAGACTGTCTCAGGAAAGTTTCATCAAACCTAACAAAACAAAAGGACAACCCTGCCTTAGATCCAGTCACTGAAGATTTGGGAAAATTGAACAGATTTTCCATGGATTGGCCACAGGTAGATCTCTTTAAAAACTCCAACCTCCAAAATGCTGGTGCCCTTGGTGTTTCAGTGCTCTAGGGCCAGGACTAAAAAAGCTTTTGATCTCTCAAGCTCCCCGTGAGTTCAGAGCTTAAGTTTTCGTCCCAAATTTATATCCTCCCTTAGTCTCCTCCTATTTAACTGCAGTAAAACACAGGAAAGATCCCATAAGTAGATAAGACTTGTCTCTACTCCTAAAGTAAAAGAGAAAGCATGAAAGAGGGTCCACTGTAATTGATCTGACTGCTCCCTACTAGTGCAAGACTTCCCTAAAAGCTGTTGGACAGCAGGCCTAGTTGGCTTGGCTGCAGATGTTGGACTGTAGGTATAGATGATTTAATGTCTGCTGCTCTTGCATGATTCAGAGTGATCGTGTAGCTATCAGTACAGCACAGGACCTCATTAGTGATGGTTGGCTAGTTTCTCAGAGAGCGATTTGCTGTTGGAAAGCTGAAGGTATTCCCCTCCACTGTGTGGGATGCTGAGCTATTATTTTTTATCACAATGGATACCTCACGTCAGTATTTGCATGCTGGATAGTACAAGCTTCTCTCGTGAATGTCCAATGTGTAGATGTCAGATGGTACATTTTGGCTATGAAAAGAAAAATTATACTTGATCTGAGCTACTGCCAGACAGTCTTGGTAGAATTTTCCATAATAGAGAATGGAAAATCTCACAGCGTCTAAGGCCAATGAGCCAAAGTGCATGTAGCATCTGGATCAGTGCATTTATTTCCTTACCAAGGCTGAAGTATTTTCTGCCTTTGATCAGTTTATGATGTTTTGGTGCATGAGGCACTACTACTGCATTTCATAATTCCCTCTAGTTCTCAAATTCATCCCTGTGCCTAAGTGGAAAAAGTATGGAACAGACCAGTGAGAGATTAGGTCATAACTTGTTTTGCTTAGATTTCTTTCTCAGAATTTCTGACAATAAATGAAGTGCAGGCTTGCATGAAGGTGGCCTGGGGTCAGTGGGATGGGGAGGGAGGAGATTCTTTCGAGAATACTAATAAATGTTACTGACTGGGACAATGAATCATTTGTAGGTCGTGTGGGCTCTATGAGGTTGAATTCATAGCTCTTTTATACAGGTGGCTGAACAGATTAGAAGCAAGCTAACTCATGCCTTGGAAAGGTCACAATGATCACGAAACTCAGTCCCTTCACAGCAAAACATAAACTCACTTTTTCAGCCAAGCCTTCCCATACTAAAAGGAGGGAAAGTAGTTATATAGATGGGATTAATTCAATTTTGAGCGCTCTCAAATTTGGGGGAGTTCCTAACATTTTTACAGTTTTGCATATGCTTAAATTCTTTTCTGGATTAAAACCCAAACCTGAAGCACCTTTGCAGTCAGTATGATTAGGTAGCATAAATCCAGTGTGAAGAAAAGAGTGAGACCCACTAGGTTCTGCTCCAGAAGAGCGAGGAGACAAACGAAGCAGTTTGAGAAGGGAATGGTTGTTGCATGTGTCCTCCAGTGTAAGATCTAGGGAACATCAGATGAAAGCAGCAGGTGTCAGACTAAGACAACCATAGATGCTACCTCCCACAATTAAAGCAAGCTGTGGACCTCCACATTAAAAAATGGATTAGATAGATTCCTGGAGTGGGAAAGGATAGATGGACAAAATTAGTGTCTGCTGACAGAGGAAGTTATCACTGATCACAAACCTGCAGAATGTAGTGTCACCTTACTGTCACCTAGCTATACATTCTTTCATTACCATCAACTATCAGTGATAGTTAACAAGACACAGAGTTGGCTGAACCCTTCCTGCTGTTGAAGATTGCTGTTCTCATAGTCATAAGTGGTTCAGTTATCAGTGACACACTTCTTGCTACAACTGTCCTACAGGGACACAGCCCTACAGAATCTGACCATCGTGTCAGAGCCAGGAGCTGCTAATAGGGTCCACCAACAACCCCAGACAAGGCAAGTGATAAACCAGGTCCAGGGTCCATCCAGGAAACCCAGTCAGGGATGAAAGCAGACAGGGACAGGGACAGGACTGGAGACAAGGCTACAACATGAGTTCAAAGTCCAAAGGGCCAAAGACAAGGCTGCAGACAACCTATAATATACATCTGAGGCATCATCCATGTGACAAGCTGCCTACAATGTGGGTCCAAGGTCCATCCAGAAGGCAGGACTGGAAACAGACACTCTTGAACCGTAGCTCAGGCGAGGACTGAGCTTAAATGGAGCCGCTGGGTCCAGAGGCAGGGCCAGGGGTGAGATCCCAGAAGAGACAGGCCATTAAGGCCTATGAGTGCCCTCAGCGCTCTGACAAGCATCCACACAAAATGCGTGTCGGTCAAAGCTTCCTTTCATCTTGCCTATGTTCGAGGAGTCCTGGCCAATTGAGAACGGCGAGCCTGCGTGAGTCGCTGCACTAGACGTATACCTCAGTTGTGACCCAGTAACACTTCACATGTGCTTTCCACACAGGCAACCCTCCGCAGAAGGGGTGAAGCACTCTCACTCAGTTCTTTCTACACAGTTTATTCCAAAACATATGAAGGCATTTCATTAAGAAAATACACAAAACTGAGAAGCAATAGGACCACTGATGATTTTCCTCAAACATACCTGTTGTTTTTATGACTATATGAAAGAGTTTGCAGGAATAATTTCTGGGCCATGGCTCATTTGGTAGTCACCAAAGTCACTTTAGCATTGGTGTCAGTCTATTTGTCTAACTAACTGAATTCTTTTGTTGGGAAAATAATTGATAGAATGCAAGCAAATAGAAGACTTCAAATACATAATTTTGGAAGCACAAGGGTCTGTGCTGAAAATCAGAGATCTTGAGGATGAAGTAATAATTTTTGAGTCTAGAAATAAGCTGTTCTAACATTCTCCTCCACTATGTTCATGTGTACCAATGAACAGCAGATATAAAAGGCGTACAAACTGGTTCTTCTTTCCAAATAAAGTAAGTTAAAACAACTATACTTTAGTAAGCAAAATCTTTTATGTACAAGATCATTTAGATCTAGAACACAACTGGAATATTAGCTATTTTTAGTGGCATGAAATTTTTTATAACCTTTGACTCAGAACATCCTACTAAAAGCCGCCTTTCAAAAGCATGAAATGCCTGAAGATCTGTCTATATTATTTAAACCAGCAATTAGTACCAGATGTTACTGCACTTTATATTTAGACACCAAATTTCAATATCTTAAACAGAAAGAACATTCTTGAAGGACAGAAGGAATAATTTCCAAATGTAATTACAGCATATTGTTTTGATTCTCTCTCATTAATTTACCTGATTGCAAAGTAAAATTAAATGAAGTTATATTTAAATTTAAAATTGGACTTGTGAGTAATGTAACATCTTATTATCTTACTGCACGGGAAAAAATAGTTTTAGTGTATATTTCACATTTCATTAAGCAGCCCATATCCTGCATAAAGCTGCTAAAGGACATGGAGAATATAAAAATGTCATAATGTTAAGAGTACACAGCATATCACAGTTATTTTGCAACAACCCCCCCAAAACATCAAAGATTTTTTTTATAAATCTGTGAACAAAAAATGTACTTAAGAAAAAGCATGTGATGTAAGTAGTTGTTGCTAAATGCGTTTGATTGATAATCACACTGAAAAGTTCACTCGACTTGCCCAGCATCAAAAAGACTTTGTATCAGTGCTGAGAACTGAAAGTCCATGCCAAGGTCCCAATCCCAAGGGGACAGCAAACAGAAGTAGCCTAGTCCATGTAAGCCTCAGGCACACCAGGCAGCGCCTGATTCACTGGTAGATCTTTGGGATCACACACACAGAGGATGTGTGATTTGCTCTTTGGAGCTAGCTCCAGGCAAAATGCCTGCCAAGGGGGTAAGGGAGCTTCACTAAATAGCAGGAGCCTCACTTGTCTGCTTGTTGGCAGCACCTGGCTGGGAAATACAACCACTTCAAGTAAACAAAAGCATTCGTGTAAATGGTCCAATTCTTGGTAGTGTCAACAAAGAAGAGAAGATAGTAAGGTAGCCCTTCAGGGCTCAGCGGAAGCCAAATGCTGAAATACTGTATTTCACTTGCAGGTAGGAATCTGTAAAAGACTTTAGTCTCCACAGCTACCAACAGTAGTAAAGGGGGCTTATGGTTTTTAAATAATTAAATATTTATGGTGGTGCTTCCATGTACTAGAATATATGCTAAAAAAAATATTGAGACACCTGTAGTTTCATTTAAAGTCATGCCTTTGTGGATATGATCGGACAATTTTGTATTAAGTTTGCTGATGATACAAAACCGGGAGGAGTGGCTGACACACCAGAAGGCTGTGCCACCATTCAGTGAGACCTGGACAGGCTGGAGTGTTGGGTGGAGAGGAACCTCATGAAGTGCAACAAAGGTAAGTGCAGGGTCCTGCACCTGGGGAGCAACAACCCCATGCACCAGTACAGGTTAGGGGTTGACCTGCTGGAAAGCAGCTCTGCAGAGAAGGACCTGGGACTCCTGGTGAATGACAAGTTAACCATGATACAGCAATGTGCCCTCGTGGCCAGGAAGGCCAATGGCATCCGGGGGTGCATTAAGAAGAGTGTGGTGGTACACATCACTACTTCTACCACTCTCCTACATCTTTTCAGACCACTTTCCTCTGTTCACCACCAAATTCACTTAACTAGAAAAAAAGCTCAGAGCTGGACCAGGGGAAGAGGTAGAGCAGTGGTATGTATGGAGCTGTATCATTCTTCTCTATGGAAAAAGTGTCCATGCATACAGACTCCTTCCCCTTCTTGTTGCGGGAGGATGCTCAGGCTCACTGTAAATCAATAGAGAAGGTAACCTGAGCAAAGTGCAGGTCTGGGAACAAACAAAATCTAATACCTCTAGTCAGCTGAAGGTATTTGTACAAGCCTACCGGTGCAGTATTATCTGAGAGACTAAACTGAAGAAATGACATCTACATGATCAGAAGTGCCATGTATATTTAAATTTGTATTCGTCTTCAGGTTCTGTATTCTGGACAATTTTCCCTATTAGATCTCAAAAGAAAAGCTCCAACCTGATTCATTTTTAAAAGAGCAATCCATACAAGGAAATCCAGGTGCTTATACTGGGAACACTTACAGCTGTAATGAATTTAGAACCTGATATTTTGTTGTAGGTTTTTTTTATATATATATAGGTCTCCTTTGAGAGACAGGTCAACTTTTTTTTAGGTAGCTGAGAGCAAAACTCTGCCTCCGGGAAATTGCAATCTTAAGTGCTCAGCTGACAGAGATCTGTTTGTATCTGTCTATCGTATGGGGGTTTCTTCATCAGTATGTAGCAAATTTAAGAACTAATACTTGGTTCATGGTTTATTCCTTCAAAAAATAAGATGAAGAATTTTAATAATCCCTTCTACACATTTACAGTCAGTTCCTCAAATATTTCTCAGGTGAGCTCATATCAAGTTATTTCCATTTCCATCATTTGCATAAAGCTCTGTCTGTTCCTGTTTGAAAATCTGCTTGTATTTTCTTCCCTAACATTAATTCAAGATCTCTTGTTCTAAGCTTGCGTATGACCATAACAACCGTATTTTAGCACTGATCCATTCCCATTTGTTGAGGATCTTGCATACTTGCATCTGAATCCTCCCTTAATCTCCCTTTCTTTAGCTACAGAGGAGAAATATGTCCAAACTTCCTTCATAAATCATGTCTTGGTTACTAAATCATCTTGGATTGCCCCCTGCCGCACCTTTTCAATGTCGTCCTGTAATGAAGTGGCTAAAACTGAGCACTGTTTTCTAATGAGACTAGTAGCATGCCAGAATAATTTCTGCAGCTTTATACGCCACACTGCCAGAGCTATATTTTAGAAACTTGTTTGCTCTTTTTCATTTTTGTTATTGTTACCAGGAAATAGTGCTAATGGTTTACTCTATTACCTGCAGTTCCTTCTAGGTTCTTTTCTTAATACGAATTCCATGTTGTGTTCCTATTTAGACTGCAATCTTCATGCGTATTCTTTTAGTAATTGGCTACATTACTTCACATTATGCTGCACTGAATTTTATGAACCACTTATCCACCCAAAGGCCAATATGCTTGTGTTATAAATATTACATTTCTACTCACTCCAAGCAATGCTGCTATCACCTGTGTTTAAATCCTTAATCTATTCCGCTCTGAAAACACCTCTGAGAAGGGTGAGCAGCTGCAGTTAAGTGGACTAACCGCTATGCAGTCTCTCATAAAAAAAAGAAAAATACCATGGAGAATTAAAAAACAAAACCCAACACACATCACCTGTGTAAGGTCAAGTTCTCTCAATGGAGTCATTAACCATCAAGGGAGTTTCCTGACTTCTTAGCCAACTACAATGTAAGTTACCACATTTCATGAAATCTTGCCCTCCACCAACATCCATCACTGCCTTCTGTTCACTTAGTGCGTCCTTTACAGGGTTGTTTTTCTTGGGACTCTGGCTTCTTCAAAGGGTTTCCCTAACACCCAGCCTTGGTCCCTTTTTCCTTCTCTCTGGGTAAGTATATCTGTGAGCAAAATTCAAATGATGTCTTTATATGGACTGCCATCCACGTAGCACAGATATCCACCTCTCCAGTTTGTACTTGTCTCTACCAGCCTACAACAGTATCTTGGCCTTTCTCCCTGACATCTCCTTACAAATGTTTAGCTATTATGTTACAATAAGCGACTAAAACGTTGCTGTTAGCCTCCTTACTCCACTAGATGTGACTCTGCTACTCCTTTCCTTGACCCTTGTGGTGTTTTCTGCCTGTCACTCAAACACTGAAAAGGGAAGCCTAAGATGTGTCAAAGCCTTGCTGATTCTTTCTATACAAGAACTGTGAAACTGCCTTTTCTTTCTAATAACACGCTAAAAATCATGCAGACTTACAGCTTTCAGCAATTATTTCAATTTTTTTTTTTTTTTTTGGTCTTGCAAGTGTAAGTGTTACCTTATTTGTATCTACACAATAAATCTTCATGGTTCTTGCGTTGACCCGGCTACCCCTCTCTTTTTCATCCCTTCACAGGTCCCACTTCTTGGTCACATTAAATGTAAGTTACTTGTTCTCATTTCCATGCCCTTCACAGCCTGCCTCTCACTGGAAATGACAACTCTTGCCTCTACTGTCTGTTAGCAGGGTTTCCAGATAAACTATTCCCTGCTGCCATCCCCAGTTGGGATGGTTTTTCCCCAACCATCCACAGAGCTATCCCATTATGCTTCAAAATCATTCTTATACCATTCCTTGGCTTGACATCTCTAATGGACAAATGTTAGGCAGCTGGTATGCTGATACCATTTGCCTTCATGCTTATCAACTCTTTAGTAGATTCTTTGCACTTCACCATCTGTCCATCTCCATCTGTTGTCTCCTGTCTCAAACTCTGGATGTAAGCTCTGGTAGTGGTGACCATCTTCTGAATTTTTTTTCTTTTGTTAATGGAACAGCTAGCACAGGGGGTTCTGGTCCATGACCCCCATTTGCTAGGTGCTGTGTAAAACAGATTATTCAGTCAGCATGCTAGTGGACTATTTTCTCTGCATGGAGCAAGTATGCAACTGAGGGTGCTCATGGACATCATATCCTTTTGAATCTGTAACTAGCAATCATTCCCTTCTCCTGTTGCTTCCTGTTTCTCTGTTAATGTGCAAGAAGATGAAGGGGAGAGAATGTAAACAAAGTCAACCAATATTTATCAGTTGCCTTACTCTTTTCTTTCCTCTGCTTTTTCAAGAATCCCTAGGAAAGCAAGCTCAGAAATTATTTCTTCAGTTCCTCATGAAAGAAATGGAGGAGATGAATTGAAACAGAGTGACAGCAATGACCTCAAAAATCATGCCTGGGAAAATATTCCTGGTATTGATGAAGGATGGGGGAGTTCTGGAAGAAATGGAATGATTAGTACTAGCACAATGGTCAGAGCATAATGACGAGAGACATCCAGAGATAAAAGGACAGGGAGAAGAGCAGTGAAGAAGTATGGCATTCAGGATGCATGACTGAGCAGCAGTGATCTGCGCAGCACAGAAGATAGTGCCCTCAGGTACACAGGTGAGAAAAGAGGCAAAAGACCAAACTGAAGATATAAGTAGGTCAGGAATATGAAGGGAAGACTTTGAGTTATGACAGCATGGAAAGAAACATTTTCCTTCCTAGGCCTCTGAAATTCCTCCAGAACATCATTACTGTTTTTATAGTAAAAATCTACCATATTTTCTTAACCTCTAACTCATATCACAAATAAAAAAACTGCTTATGATGGTGAACACAACTATTATTCTGTGCATACAATGTAGAGATCCTAAGAAACACCAAGCATCTGTTCTGAGGTACCAGGAAATCTTTGATGCCTCTG
Organism: Phoenicopterus ruber ruber; assembly: GCA_009819775.1. Classification (NCBI taxonomy): domain Eukaryota; kingdom Metazoa; phylum Chordata; class Aves; order Phoenicopteriformes; family Phoenicopteridae; genus Phoenicopterus; species Phoenicopterus ruber. Next base: position 37,204,315 of record CM020220.1, read on the forward strand.
AAAGGGGTCAGATGTTTACTTAGCACCTCTGAAAAAGTGTTCAGTTCTCTGCAGGATGGGCCCTTCATTCCCTTCTTTTAAGCCCGGAGGTAGAAAAAAATCCTGAACACAACACCAGATGTGATTCTAGCAACTCAGTTTTTACCCTCAGATAACTTTAGACCCTTCAGATGGTGCGTTTTGTTGGGTTTTTAAACTTATTTTTAGACACAGATTTTATATGAGCAATGAAATGACAAATGGTAACACCATACCTTTTTAATGAAGTGTTTATCTATGTTTGCCTTTTCAAAGACTTTATTTTCCTACAATTTATGAGCTTGTATGAAAAGTTGAAGAAGATTCAGGATGAATATATTTTAAGCCTATAAGGGAAATTCAGCTGAGTGGTGTTTAGGAAAGATTTATGATATATCTCATGTATTGATCAGCACTGATAATTTAAAGGCAACCTATCTGGTGGCTTAATATTTCAAAGGACAGATCAAACCTGACCATTTAAAACAGCTGTTGCTGGAAGTCTTGGGGACAGTCCTCAGCCTGTATAAATCAGCACAGTTCTGGCAATTTCAATGGATCTCTACTGATTTACACAGCAGAGAATCTAGTGCTCCCCTTTTGCAAAACCTATTAAAATGAGTGCAATAGATTGACCGTGGCTTAATACTGCTAATCCAGCTGCCCTTGGTCTCTCTATTTTCTCTACTTAGACTTTGGAGATACTGTGTAGGTAAGCAGCATTAAACTAAGAGTTCTTCAAAGAACTGGACAGTATTGATTGGCAGATGTTTTAAAGCTTTCCTGTAAGTACTATGCTCTGTTAGCAATAGTTTCAGCCTAATGCATTCTAGCCCAAACTCGGTGTAGCTCTCCTGACACTAGTGAAATTGTGAGGCTGTTCAGCAGCAGAAGGCTAGCTTCCTGTAAGGGCAGGACCTACATTTCAGGAATTAGGGCCCAGCTTTTATTTCAGTCTGTTTCTTATGAGATACTTTAGCAGAGGCAGTGTAGCAAATAAAAACTTCAAGAATTATTCTGGTTTGTGGGATTCATTGTAAATGTAGATGTCGGATCTTGTTCATAACTTAGTACCAAAACTCTTATCTGCATACAACAAAGAACTGTCAGTTCCAGGCTATATTAAAAGCAGAACCCAATGTTCTACATCTCACTTTCTTCCTCCAATATTTCCCTTTGTTACCTTTTTATATGAAAAGAAAACATACACAGTTTTACACAGTAGGCTCTCTGGGACAGGAACTGCTGCTTTCTGTACTATCATGCAGCACAATGGGATTTCCTCCAAGCACTGCAATGGTTCCCAAGGACTTTTATTATATCTTAAGTCAGAGACCTTGGTGGAGGGCGTTCAGAAATATCTCGCTCATATGATAACTTGTGATCTTTATATCTGAGACCAAAGCTCCTGAGACACCAGGAGTACCAAAAGAACGTGGACATGTGCAAACACACACTACAAACCCTTTCTGTTTTTCTTCAGGGACCTTTCTTGCCCCTGCCAATATCTGCTGGGCAGTGAGTATGGAAGGAGACCTGAGGGGTGGGAGAAAGGTCATATTGTCTCACTTTCTTAAGAATGTCCCGAGAAGGTCTCTTTTCACCATGTGATACAAAAGGTTTCCTGGGGAACAGCATATATGTGTAAAAAAAACGCACGCTGTGAGATGTGGGGGAGTGATCCCAGCATCCCACTGCTGACTTATCTCCAAGTCCTGGAAAAGTTCGTTTTCTTCTAGAGAAAAACGACCTATTGCATTAAGAATATTAGAGCTTGCTGCTTGTCTCAGCTCTTGATTAGGAAATTAGTGCTGCCCCCTCCCTTCTTCTTCCCAAATTACAGCAATTGTACCTGTGAACAGGTGCTATGAGAAACCAGCATCCATTAGTGTATTTTCTGGTTTCATGATTAGCTGATACAAAACTGGAATGTAATCAAGTAAGGATTCATTCGTTTGATTAGCCATTGAAATTATTCTGTGCCTAATCAGATGCCTGGCTAGTTTGTCAGCCTCCTTTATGGAGTCTTTATCTCTAATGGATGGTCCAAATGCATTCACAACAGTGGAACTGATTTAAGTATATGTGTGGGTGTCCTCTGACTCATCTTTGAGAGTCAAAATAGACAGATGAAAGAAAAGCTTTGATGTGAGCTTATTTCATTTCTCACCTACAAAAAAAAAGCAATTTTGAATTGCGAAGGCTTGTACAACAGAACAAGCCTAGAGACATTAACAGAGAGAATGATCTATTGGACCAAGTTCTCTGTGCAAGCTTAGCTATGAAAACTGAGATCTGCAGCAAAACAGATCCAGGCTTAAAATCCCTATCCTAAATCATTGCAGATAGGCTTCTCACTCATAGATACCAAGATTTTTGTATTCTCAAATCTTATGTTAACTTATCTTTGGTAAGTTTTCTGTATAGTATCAAGGAAGGGTTTCCTTAAGACTGAACAATTGTAAAGAATGGGCATTCCTTGCAAGTCCTTACTACAACTTGTGATCTGACTATAAAAAGAGAGAGACAAGACAAGAGGTAGCATATGCAGCTTGTTTTGGAAAAAGGTTGTTTCCCAGTTCATAACTTAGAGAAGTCAGTGGGCTGTGGGTAGGTTCAAAAACAATCAACCAGCTAGTCTTTGTGAAGCATTTTTTCCCCAGGGATTCTTAGAAGAGCAGAAGAAAATGAGTGAATATTCCTGCTCCAGGGCTCCTTCCCTCCCCAGCCTCCCTCTACAAGATGAGACTACTGCAGGAGGATGCAGATCTTTGTCATGGTAGCACATGGACTGCCTGATTTTGGGACCAAAAAGGTCATTCATTTTTGGTACCCAGAGCTAGCGGGAGGAGTGTGCCCAGAGGACCTATCCTTCTACCACTGTTGAGCCAATCCAAGTCAGGCCTACAGCAAAATCCATTTCCCCAGCTTAAAACTGTGATTTTCTGCCCCAGGCAGCTGTCTACTTTACCTGTGTCCAAAGCCAGACCTGCTCAAATCAATAGTAAATTTTCTATGTAGCTAATTATTCAGGTTATTCTATGACTATTTCATGAAACAAATTTCTTGCTTACCTTGCTCCCTCCTCACATACTCTTGGGTTGTTACACTGCAACACGCATTTAAAAGAACTGTTTCAGATGTGAGGTTACGGAAAAGTTTCTGCATCTGATTAAAAGATTGAAGTCAAAAGCTTGCCAAACAGGAATATTAAACTGACTGTATTTTTAACATTGCTGCAAGACTATAAATTCTTTTAAATTCTTTAAGCTATCCTGAAACAGTTTTACCTCATTTCCACAGAAATTATTTCAGCGCAGAGTTAATCCTGTTTGCTTCAATATATTTTTCCAAATATTCTTTAAAAAAATAACTGGATAAAATTACCATATCTCTTAGTTTCTCTTCTTATTTCTATTAAAACAGCCTCCATCAATCACAAGTCATAGTGGAGGTATATTGTAAGCCACAAACATCACCTTAAATTGAAATATTGCTGATATTGGTGACAAAAACATTTTTGCTTTTCTGATTTTTGATGTTTTCTCATCAATTGCTGCTATTTAAAGCTAAGAAAAAGGCAAAATGCCACTACAGTATCTCAAATAATTTCTGAACTTGCAAGGAATAGAACTATTTGGGGTTTCAAGTTCAGAAATAGATAAATAGTATAAATATAGCAAATATGATGTTTAGATATTAGAAAACATTTTACTGGATAAGCCTGAATGCAATAATTTAATTGTGATTTTCAGCCTTTTAAACACTAACTCAATTTAAAAATCAAGGATTAAACTTCGTTTACACTATAGTCCAAGACCTGACTGAATCAAACACTGGAGTGAACTTCAGAGTCAAAGTCTGCTGTCACTGAATACCATATGCATTCAAGTTCAGATGGAAAGAAGAGTGTATCATCAGCTATTTCGGCAGTCACTCTGTTTATAAAGAGAAGTGTTTTTTCCAGCCAACTGAGTTCTATACCAGGTGTAGAACTGTTATGATTTCAGGGTGGAAGGAAAGAATACAAGAGTACTCTCAGGCTAAGGAAGTAGTCTACAGGAAACTGATAACTAGACTTGCCTTTAAAGTGGGATCTATTCAGCTCCACTTGTTTCACTCAAACAGCAGTTTGTACTAAGAACATGTCTTCAGATGAGGCAACTCTCTCTTCCCCCACCCCCCAACAAAATCCAGCTATATCTATCTTGAGTGGTATTTTAGAAAGGATTAATATGGCTCTCAGTTTAAACTAAGAAGGATTCAAGGTTAAGATATTTCTCAAAAAGGATCCATTATCCAAGATGGAAAGGATAAAAATCAGGGTTAGTGCATTGACTCTTTTACTGTTTTGAGTACAAGAATCAGTTTAGCTTTTTATTAGTATTGCAAGAACTTCTCACTGCCACAAGCCTTTCATTCCCCCTTCACCAGTTGTTGAAGGTTTCTGCCCTCCGTGGCTGGGACAGGCCCATGCAAACAAACAGCAGGAGACAGGACCTTCCAGAATGGATCTGAAAGAACAGAAACCTGGCAGAAGAAAATTAGCTGTCCAAGTTTCCCACCTTTGTCACTTAGCCCTCTTCCCTTCCTCTCCCAGTTGTGTCAAATCATATGGCCATCTCTAATTGAGAAGAATTTGGATTGGAGTCAAGAATGCTATTAATTTTTCCCTGTAATAAATTACTAATACAACATAAAACAAAGGATCCTAGTTAGAATCCTGATTAACACTGTAGTTATGTATTCGAAGGCTGATTTAGCTTTTTCTCCTCTGCAAGCTAAATACCAACAAAACTGATTTAGTACTTCTGAAATGAATGATCTATTATTGACATCAGTAGTCTCATTCATGACTTTAGAAACTGATTAAATGATGGCAGTGACTGATTTAGTAGTAACCATCCTCAAACACCATTTAAAGAGTTATTGTATTATGTCTGACACCCAGTGTAGGTGAAGCACTATTAAAGAAGGAGGAGGAGGCTGCCTGTGCTTTTCCAAAGGGAGCTGGAACTCCCTCTGCTGCTATCTGCTACTTGTAGGTTGCCTCTGATCTATTGCTGCCCCAGTGAAGCACAGGATGAAGATTTTGGTGTAACTATGAACATAATGGGATGAAAAGAAGTATACAATCCCTGAATCAGGGTAGAATAAGCTAATGGGTTAACAAAAATCATGTCCAGCCCAGAGGAACAGCCTCTGGAAATCAAATGGAAACCTCAACCTGAGAAGACTGCAGAGGACAAAGACCACTTGCATGTCCATGATATGCATCCAAAGAGAAAGGTGAGACATCTGAATGCAGCATCTGCTTTGGGAACTATTATTTGACATGACATATCTAAACTGGACTGCAGAAATATCAGAGACTTCCTGCTGATGGCTCCCTTTAGGGAACCCTCCGTCCTCCTTTTAGGGGTGTCGGTTATCCCAGAGTGGAAGGCTCACACGCGATCAGACAGAGCTGAGTCTTCCTCACCTCAAGGTCTTCCAGCTGTCATTTGGGTACTGAGGACTATCAACTGCCCACTTTCTACTGGACAATTACAATGGTGGTCCTGTCACATCCTGAAGGAGTGCAGAGACTTCATCCTGCTCCTTTATGCAGACTCTGACCCAGTGTCCATCAAGCAAGGCACTCAAAGCAATAATCAGATGTAATCATTTTTGGAGTCATGCATAAGCCACTGATCACATGCAAAGTCATCCAGCCCCTTCAGTCATTTATTTCAACAGCCTGCCTTCTAATACCCCAAATCGTGTTACAGGATTTCTCTGTCTGGAAGGAGTGAGAGGAGTATAGCCCTTCAATTGTTATGTGGAAAATTGTAAGTTATACTGAAATATTAAATGAATGAGGAGACACTTACAAAGAGAAAGGTAGCTGTCAAGATACTAGAAAAAACACAAACCTGAAATGAAGTCAGTGACATTCAAAAAGAAAACTAGAGAATCTACTCAGCTTGGCTTTGCAGTCCAGCAGCTTGGAAATGACGGCTCATGAGATGTTCTGTAACATATGTACCCTCTGGGCACAATATATATTATTGATCCTCAAATAAAAAGAGAGGAGATTGAAAAACACAGATTAGAAAAAAACTCTAAGAAAACCTCAATTTCAAGTTTTATTTCAAGTTTTAAAATAAATGCAATTGCACATGTATACTTGGGAAAAGTGCTTCATATCTTCTGACACAGCACCTTCATAACTGCTGCAGTTCAACATGACATTGTAATTCACAGAGAATTCTCACAGGCTTCAGCTGATGTGGACACTAATTGGAAAATTCAGTGAACAATAGAAACTATAAAGAAGTTACATTTCAACACACAAAATAGTGTCCTCAGAAAAAAAAGACTCCTATAGAACAATAGTACGCTCTTCGAAAAGCTTACTACCCTGTAAGGAAACTCAGGGGAATTCATGTACAATGTTAAGCAGACATGAATGGTTTGAGCTCTGAAACAAAATGAATCAAACAGAATAGTCACCAACCCTCGTAGTGGCCTCTCAGTAATAAGTAAGAATCAAAAGAGGAAAAGGTTATGGAAACAAATTCTGAAACTATTATTACTAGATTTGGCCCAGATTACATAATTCTGTATCTAAGTAACTTAATTCATTTAATTGCAACTGCTCATGGGGTAGTGTGAGAATGTGTTTATGCATATCTTGTCTTTTGTTTAAGAAACAAAAGCAACTCTCCCTACAAACAAACCCACACCTTTGGATAGTTCAAGTCTAGCTTAGTACTGCCCTCAGAAAAGACACTTCTTAAATGTTGGGTGATAAAAGATGAAAAATTTTAGTGCAGTCATGTAAACTTCTGTTTTACTCAATATTCCATTGTCTAACTCTTCTGTCAACTGTATCCTACGTAACTGAGAAAATTTAGATATTAAAAAGCAAAATCTACATTTTTTTTTTTATCTCTGCCTGTAGAAGTCTGCAACAAGGACCTAGGACTCATTCTCAGAATTTTTTTTTTTAAATGCAAGTCTTCTGTGATAGTGGGGAACAGAGACTAAAAATAGTCTCCTACTCACACTTAATAGCATTCATGACTTTTCATTGTCTTTCCATTAATGATTTCAGAGGTACTCCAACTGGAGTTACATTTAAATTAAAAATTAAATGTACTTATCACACATTATGTAAATTCATTATGATTGCTTAGTTACAGAATTGTTTATTTGAGAACCTTTTTAACAATATTGTTAAAATAGGCTATCAAGTTGCAAATGCTAAAGCTATGAATAATTATTGTCAAACTGCACAGTGAATTACCAGTTATTACACATCTTGCACTACAGAGATGTTGTGCAGTTTATATTTGGCTCTGGAAACACTGCCAGAATTGATGCTAACCAGAAAATTGATAAGATTTCAGACAACAGTGTAATAAACAAGATAACAAAACAGACATTTTAAGTAATTGTATGGATCAAGTCCCACTTTTCAAACACAAATATGTCTAAAATTAGCATTTTACATTCATATTTCGGAACATAATTAGAAATCAAGTGACCTGAAAAAGTACCAAAAATGTACTGGTCTAGTGGGAGCTGATATTTTCCAGTATCATCAAAAACCCTGGCCTGCTCTGTTTAGGAGATTACCATTAGCATTTCACAAGGGCAAAATCTGAAAACCTGCCTACAGGTTCTTATTCAACATCTCTTGATCAACTTCAGTGCCTTTTTGTGAAACCTGATAATGTTTGCTATTTTGTTTTTCAAAGCTTCCTTCCTTTACAGGTTCTTATATGGAAGGCATTTCCTGCTTCAAGAAATTTTCTTTTTGTATTTTCTCCACTGACAGCACACTGTTAAGGCTCCAGAAATCAGCTGTGTTATTAAATGATTATTTATGTATGAGGCCATGGTAATTACCATTCTTAATGCCTTGCATACCCTAATACCTTCAGGCCAGTAATCTTTAGCATGTCTTCTTCCAGAAAGTGTTAAGAAGCTTATGCTTGAGAATTTCAAACAACTTGGAGAACAAGACACAATCCTGTTGCATTTCCAGCCCCACTTTTAACTGGCATGCCTTTTCAGCTTCAGTTCTCACACACATTATCATTCTTTCATATATATCCAATCTTTATAGTAAGTCCGCAGGGTTCCATCAATTCTCAGACAGTCTTTCCATACTGAGTAATACACTTGTTTAAATTCCAAAAAGACCCTACCAACCTATCATTTCCGTACTCCCAGCCCTATTTGTTTATTCGTCTCAGCAAGATCATCTGAAAAGCACAAGCATCCTCCTCTGAAGCCAGATACACTTTCCTGCAGCTTGTAAGGGCTGTAAGAGTACCCAGGAGGCATATTGAATAGATTAATGCTCTTTGAATACATATACAGATTTCTGCTCCCCTTTTTGAGCAACAAGAGAATTGCTGCTACTTCACTCATCTTTCCTCATTATAAGTACATTTGATTTGTCTACACTAACTTATTGGCATTATGTTAAGTAATGCTATTTCTTATGCCTCCATACATACGATTTCAACTCACATTTCTCGTATTTACCACTTGTTCTCCTTACTTTAATTCCACATCTTTTTATTGGTCTCTTACTTTCCTAGAATAGTTCTTTTTAGCTTACTATAAATATCTACTGGTTCCAGTCTATCTGCTTCAGCCCAAAACCAAACCTGGACCCTTCTGCAGGTATCCAATTCCTCGCAGTAACTTGCCATTATAAACCAGGAATTTTCAGCTTCCACTAACTCTTCTCAGCCCCGAAAATTACACTGAGAGATGGAAGCAGGTCATTCACAGAAGCATTGCTCCCAGTCCAACATCCAAGAAAAGGACAGCAAAGTTCAAGGAAACGTTTTCACTCTGAAATTATTTCAAGTCCTGAAGGCACCTAAGCATCAAGGCAGGCATATAAGGATCAGAAAGCTTTGTACATGCTTCCTGCCAATGTTAAAGACACAAACATAGACCCTCCAACACGCTCTCCCCTCCCCAACGTGGCTCTATGGGCAGTGTGAATACAGGTAAGTTGAGAGCAGGCATCTTTAATCACTTTGAGCCATGCAGACAGCACTTCTAAAGCAGAGAGGTTGTAACCCTTGATTACAACATCTGTTTTTGCAGTGAATGTATAGCCACGGCCTCACGCTGCATTTGTACCTGGCTACAGCCGAGCCAGGCCCCGAGCACCCGCAGCCTGCCAGGAAAAGCCCCTGTGCAAGGCAAGCAGCCAGCGGAGACACTCCTGTTGCTGGTACAGGCTGCATCTCCACCGGGAGGCTCTGCTGACACAGCGAGGGGAGGAAGAGGCTTTTGCCATGCAAACAGCTGTTCATGCCTTTCGTCCACGAGAAATTAGCACCAGCTCTGTGCCCTCCCTCGTTACCCACCAGGACGAATCTGCCCTGGGTCACGTGTTGGCACACGCGTCTCTATCTGCCAAACTGATACACAGCAGAGTTTGGAGGTTTTAGGCTTTTGGACCAGCTTCATGCAGTGTGGGGAAAGAGAGGTGACATCTGGTCTAGCCTGAAGCCCACCAGTGGAGAGCTGACTGGTCAATATTTTCTTTAAGAAATTTGTACCAGCAGAGTAAATTCACACTGGATCCGTAATTCACATTATGAGAAAGAGTCAGTTTGGGTCCAAGGAAATAGTCAGAAGCTCTATTGATTGTCTCATCAGACTGCAGTTTCACAGGTATCAACAGTGTTTTGAGGAAACACGTTTGCTCACCACATACTTGCATGCTAATGAGGGAGCATCTCCATCACACCTTAAGCTCTTTTTTTGCCACAGGAAATTTTAGATGAATCAGCTTCCTGTGCATCACTGCTGTCACAAAGAAAGTGGTAAAGAGTATACGGGTGGGAGGGCATGCCCCACAACTGACAAATTTAAGCTGATGTGGATCTGCACCCTTACCCTTTCTTAGTAGCAAAGCCAGTTTTCAAAGTTGCTAATCCCCCCCCCCATTACATGAATTCCTCCACCTCTCATTATGCTGTTGCAACTGTGTAGTTTCTGTGCTCAGAGAAGGAAATTAGAGAGGACAGGCATCCTATGAATGTCCTAGGCCAGTTTTGCCTCTAAAGAAAGCATTTTTCCCAAGTATGTGTTTAAAAGACTTTTAAAATACAAATGAATCATTTTGTTAATACATACAAGATTTTGATAACTACACAACTCACCTCTGATTCTAACTTCCAATCTGAACTTGGAAAAATCAGCATGACTGTTGAATATCTTCATTGCTCAAAATTCATGGTCAGTAAGTGTTACATTCAAATATTTTCTTTATTGCCCTGATGACTAGTCTTCCTATCTGCAGTTCCTATACTGTTCAGCATCTCACATTCTGCCTCAGCAGAAAAACTATCTTTTCCACCACTGCTAGCATTTTACTCTTACTTTGGATTTCTCTAGAACCCTGACTCTACTCCCATTGAATCTCAGTATTAAAACCTCATGTATTTCAGTGGGCTTAAGTACAATTGTAATCCCTTTATTTGCAGTGTCATAAGAAAAGCAGGTTGTATGATCAAACATTTACAATTCTCAAATGACAACAAACAAACTGACCCAAGAAAGTACGCAGGTTTTTGTCAGCCTATCTCCATCATTTGTTCACGTTCAGACACAAAGCCAGAAGAGTCTCTTCAACTGTTCTGAAACAGAAAGCGGGAGCTTTCATTGTAAGAGTGCTTTCCACCAAACCTATACGCATGTACCCTGCCCTTCCAGGGCAATTGGCAGCTCACATGAAGTATCATCTGAGCTCCTTCCAGTCTCTCCTTTCAGTTGGGTCTCATCACCACATTTTCACATCGCCTTTTATGGTGACTACGTATAACACTTTATGGAGATCACTGACAAGCTTCTCAAACACTCCACATGGAATGGGCTCATCAGCCACTTCACAGGCCTCCACACAAAGAAGTTAGTCTCAGTTTTCTCAAAGTCTGGCATGTCCACCCTAGCCCATCTAGACACCTTCCAAATCAAAGCAGCTTGTGTCCCAGCACTTCAGATGGCAGGCAGAGCTCGTCTGTGTCTGCCTGCTCTTGACCACAGCATCCTCAGGCACACATCCAGTGTGCTAGCTAGTGTGGAAACACAGACTAACAGCCTCAGCCCCCAAAGCATCCGTTTTCTCTCTACTGTTTATTCCCCGCAGAAGTAGAATTCCTGTGGTCCATTCTGCCCTGCTCAAAATGGAGCGTGTACTCCGATGAGGTCCAATGCCTTTTTCCCAAGGTAATGAGAATGTAATAGCTGACTGGTAAGAGTTTATCTCCTCAAGGCCCACAGTGCCAATGCAAACTAATCATTCAGTGCAAACTAATCATTCCATAGCCACAACAATCTGCTGTCAGAAAAGCTAAAGATGGCTCTGAGAGCTTTAGACAATTCCTCCCTCCAGATTTGGGTTACCATCTTTTTGCTGGAGGTGACAGTGGGGGCATGTTGCAGAATCACTAATCTGAATAGGCTAGTTTGACAACTCGCCCACATGAGGGCTGGTACCCTCCCTCTTCCTTCTTCCTCTGCTTCTCACTGTGCTCTCCAGCCGCTGAACCCATGCTGCTTTGGCAAAAACACCAGTAATTTTCTTTCTGGTTAATCTTAGATCTGTTCCCAAAGGCCGGTGGGAAGAAAAGGATGAAATCAAGAGTCAGGGGCAGAAGTAGGGCTTCCTCTTTGAGATCAGCAGGCTCTCAGAACTGCGGTATCATTCGACAGATCATGTTCATGCTCCTGAGCTGCTCCAATGCCAAGTCTAGATACAAGTTAAAACTGTCAGCAAAAACCAACTCAGAAAAAACCCCATCACCCTCTGGGCACTGAGGTCAATTTTTATGCTGCCAGCAAGAAATGTAGCATCCAGCAGATGGGCAGCATGAACAACTGGAGGAAAATGTGGCAACATGTTTTGAAATATCATGAGTAGATGAGTTAGAGCTCATCTCATCATGCTGTCATGATACTTGGAGCATTCTTCTGTTCTTACTTCATGAAGAGCTGAACAAATTGCACAACTGAATCTGTCAGCTGAAACCAACTGCGTCAGTCAAATCTGCATAAAACCACCCAAGAAATCAAAACAACACATTTCTATAGGGACATCACCAAAAGCTTCAGTTGGACCCATTTCACTGTGTCAGCACGGCACTGTGCTGACTGTGAACAGACAGGGCTCTGAACGCATAAGCAGAGAGGGCTGATCTCGTGATTGTCGGCCCCAGCAGCCTACGGTGCTCTGTTCTGAAAGGCTTCTGTCCCCACTGCAGGTGGGTGTGCAGTTTACAGACCCCTGTTTTATGGTAACCCAGAATTGGTGCCAAGTTCCTTTTAAAACATTGGGCTAAAGACCACTTAAGCTGCAACCTCTTCATGAGGTGTCCCTGCCAAGCTGCCCCTGCCTAGGGCAGGAACTCAACTGTCCCAGTGTGATGCTGTAACTCCACATATAATTTAGGGCAGTATAGGCTGATGCTGTCTCCATACCCTCCACATTTTTAACCTTCCTTTTCTGATTTCCATTACCATCTCTCTTGTATGGCACAAGAACTCTTATGGTCACAAAGCGAAGCAGATGAGGGACTGAAACAAACTTTTTAAATTTTGCTTCACCAAATCTGTTCTTTTTGACACACATCTGCACAAACGATTGTGCTGTCAGTAGGTCTTTACTGGAAGGAGTTCATGTAACTACTCAGTAAATATCTCTGGTCATGTATTAACAGCCTACAGATTAGTTGCAACCTGGGATTTAGTTTCTGTGTCATGCAGTTCATACAGGAAAAGATTTACTAGGTTGCTCCTGAAACTTATCCATGAATTTAAAAACAAGGAGCCTAGTTTAAGTTTGAAAGAAATGAGGTGAATTTTATCTGGCGTGGCAATCCTTTCTGAAGGTTTCCCCATGCCTCTCCAGCTCTGAAGAGTGCTCAAAATAGAATATAAGGAAAGATGCGAAGATCTCCAGTTCAGAGTCATATTCAAAGTTATTTTTAGACTAAACAGTCACACTTTTAAATAGATGACAAACCGTCTTTCAATGTTCAAAGTGGCTAAATATTCATTTTAAATAAAAGGGCATTATAGGTATTTATAATCCCTATAGGTATTTATAATCCTTGCCATTAACATGTAACCCTATGCAATATGTAATTCTGTAATTCTGTGACTATACTTTCATATTTATGCAAATGAGCTCTTCAGTGTACTGCAGCTGTTTCCCCAACCACATAAAGTGTTTGCTTGTTGCAGGAAAACATACATAATTACATTAGGTTGCTGCCAAGAAATAATAGTCCTAGAAGTAAACCCTATTGATCAGACAACTGGTACATCAGTCTGTATGTCACAGGACAGCTGCCGTTGCTAGAAGCTGTGGGATGATTTCTTGGTAAACTTTCCAGCTTTTCACAGATTCATGCCACATTTCTTTCCCTCCATACAGCAGGATAGCATAATGCTGTAAAATCAGCACCCTTCATTTCTCCTGATAAAGGCAAATCTTACACGTTTCTCTCTTATAAACATGTCTTTCAGGTGCATAGCACACACGCACATGCACACACGCACACACTTGGCAGTACCAAGTGGATTTTCAATGGAGGCAGTTATGCAGCGGAGAGTCTGAGCGTCCAATTTTGGATTCTGGAAATCACTATAGAAATGCAATGGTGGGGACGGAGAGGTTTCGGATATGGAAAGTTTGGCTGCTCCTCTGGGCACAGAAGCTGCTCTGTCTTCTCTGGGTCCATCTGCACAGTCGGCCTCCAAAAATTTCAGAGGCCAGCTGCCCAATAGAATATGCAGCCATGCTAACAGTTCTACCTACTTGTTGCTGAAAACCATACAATGTGGCGATAGCTTATGAATCATTTAAATGTGATCTCTTAAACTGTGAGTGGTGGTCTGCTGGAAGCTTTACTGGATTATTTGAATCTTCTCTAATGTCAACAGGTTAAAACAAAGCACAACCAGATAACAGCTTGCACTGATCACTTTGCTTCACTGCAACCATTCCGGGGTGGAGTAACAAGCAAAACCTTAGTAGCTTTGCAAGCAAACTGAAATTGTGAGGTTGATGCTTTCGGCAGGGACAGGCAGAGGCTGCAAATCAAAGACAAGAGAGAGGGGAAGATAACAACCCATTACCAACTACAGCTCTAGGTCATTTAGAAAGCTCTGAGACACACTTCCAGAGGTTCCACATCAACAGAGCTCTTTTCTCTCCCACAAAATCTCCTGGCAAGCTTGTAAGGATCACCAGAACCAGAGAGGAAAAACTGATTACTGCTACCACCACCCATGCCTTTTATGTATATATGTTTCAGACTGACCCACACCAAGGCCTCTAACTTCATCTTTTATAAACAGCAAATGTTTTATCTGCTATGCCATTTTATGATCTCTGAATTAAGGAAAATAAAATGTTCACTGCAAGAAACAGCTCTCAGCTGTAAACTATTTGCCTGCCCTTGCAACACTGTAACCTCTCTAACCTCCTGTTGGTTTCGGCTTTGGTGTGACTGTGAAGGCTGAAGTGTAAACCCCTTTACCCAGTATCCCAAAATGATTGTCAAACCGTAACAAAGCAATTTAAAGAGTCAATACATAAAGACATATATGTTTCTCCAGCTAATTATGGAATACCTAACTGCCGCTATGAGATTTAAACTTTAACAATTACTTTAGCAAAATGTTTGATATCGTCATTATCCTGTCAATTTTCACGAGAAAAGAAAACCACATAATATGCTTTTTTTAAAACACTATCTCTTGACTCTGTGGATACACATGGCAAAGTTTTAGCAGCTGCAGCAACCTGCTCTCGTGCTGAATTTGGCTTATTACAAGGTGAAATTTGTTTACTTTTATCAGATGAAATAAAAAGCTTTGTCCACAACAACATATATTTAGTAAAACCACAACCTATATGCAAGCTCCTTTGCAGATCCCATCTCTCAATTTCTTCTCAAATGAAAGCTCACAAATGAAGAGCAGTGAAGAGCAACATTTTGTCACAGCAAAGTTTTTTTTTTCCTTCTATTTTCTATTACCACATCTCAAAATCTGTCCTCCCTGCCCCTCTCCAAAAATGAAGATTCCTCCTCTTTTTCTCACAGCCTTGGACTTCCCCTTTCATCATAACCCACAAAACTCTCATACTGAATCATCAATCCAGTCACAGGAAGTTGGATGTACCTCACACTGGAGAGCAGCTGAGATACAGTGAAATGAGGCACGTTTGCACCAGCTGAACATGTTGCCTTATCAGCACCCATAGCCCCTGCCAGCTTGAAAATGAAGGACTGAACTTGAATTGGTGATTCATTTTAGCACAGCTGAGCCACCAGCTCTGTTCCCACATTCTATTAGTATTTTCTCTTTGGCCTCTGTTGACAAAGCTTTGCCACCCACACATGAGAATCAGCTGCTGGTGTCTGGCTCGAACGTGTACAGCAGCGCTCAACCCATGGAACAAATGCAGCCATCTCAGATCCGCCGAGTAGTCTGTGCTGCCTGACAACGGAGGGATAGCGTTAGCAATTGACAAGTCAAAGCCTGCAAACCTCTGCTGAGATCCTCACAGGCATACCGAGATGAAACGTATCAAGCTGAGACTTGTTGTCATTGGAGCCCTGATCTGGTCAAAAAGGGTGCTCTGACCTGCAATCCGCCCTGTTTCAGACCAGGCAGGTGCAGAGCTGTGGCAACATGTGCGCTGGCAGTGGTGCTGGGCAAAGCCTGCATGTCACATCGTCAGAACACACTCACCTTTAATTAAATTCATTTGTCTGCTTCTAGAGCTAAGTAGCTAGAAACATAGCCTCCCAGGAATTGCCATTTCTGCTGAAAAACAAGTCAGAAATCACAAGAAAGCGGAGTTTGGAGTACTAGGAAAAAAGAGAAACTGATACACAAGTTTAAAACAAACACCAAGTTTGTGAAACAAAGTTGGATGGGGTGCAGAGGACCAACTGAATTGATGCTAAAGATTTCACAATCCCGGAGAGGCATCCCACAGTGCACTGTAAGTGAACTCCCACTCAACCATTGTAGAGGAGACAACAAAACACTCATTTACAACACTGCACAACATCTGCAGGTAAAACCTGTCTCTGTGAGGACTCTCTGAACCCAGAGCAGATGAGCTACAGAAGCTCTTGCAAAAGAGCAAGAGTGTTACCAGTTGAAGTCACCCAGTGCAGGTGAGGCCTAAGGCAATGGCAGTAACATAGGAAAGAATGGTAATACAAACCAGTTCATGAGAAATTAAGTCATCTTCAGTAGTTACTGCCTATTTCAGAGTAAATAGACTGAGGAGAAATTGATAATTAATATTCTCAACTAATCCTGACAAATCGTGACTATGGTAATTGCTGTCATCCGAGTAAAGCTATAGATCTACTGATTTGCCACTTAAACAACAATATATTCCTTTGGTGGAGCCTGGACTGGATGTATCCCATCAGGTTTAGTAAAAGACTGCATCACTACTCTAAATGGGAGATCCATTTTCTTTAGACTAATCAAAATAAAAAAAAATAGTTACTGTGTGCTGAGAACTGATTTCTCACATGTGTGCAATGGGAAACTATGAGCAGCTGCTTCTAGGATCAAGGCTAAAATACAGGCAAGCACAGAATCTGTACCTGAAACTAAAGCTCAAACAGGACAAAAGAATTCGAGCAAAGGGAAGCATGTTATAATCATCAGCTCTACCCCAAAGACCTTCTTGTTTTCTCTTTAGGCCCATTCCAGTTCCTAATGTGGGAATTTCATTGGCTTTACTTGGGCCTTGTGTCAATTTTTTTCACTTTTACTGCATGACCCAGATTTGAGATAGCATGCTCTGAAATCTATTCCCCATAAAAGTTAAGCACATGACAAATTATTTCCTCATGTGTATTCTGTCCCAAAATCAGCCCCAAAACAGCTTATCAATTTGCACTGTTACTGCGCTTGAAAGTTTTTCACTGTTGACTTCACACACCTTTTGCTACTAATAGATGTGACCCTTCAAAAATACAGACACTTATTTAACTAGAAGAGAGAAGATCACTAATAGAGAAAGAAGTTTTAATCCCACACATATCCACATAACTAAGAAAGAGGAAGTAAGAGCTCAAATATATCAATTTTACTTAGAAGGACGTACTAAAAACCAGACTAAAGAAGCTTATTTTCTTGGAGATGATTTTTTGGTACAGTAATATCTGACATCAATGTAAGGCCAGCAAAACTTCCTTAGTATGCAATGAAGTGCCTAGAGTACTGTACTAATTACACATTTGGCAGGACGTAAACTCCTCTGCATTTGTGAGCAGCCTGTTAGTCAGTGTGCAAAATGTAAGCAGCACAGATCAACAAGCAAGCTCAAATACCACATGAAAATAAAAAAGGAAGGAACCTATATGCCTATAGCATCAAAGGCCGAGTGATCTGATCCCTCTGCATGTGGTAGAATAAAATCTGCAGAAGCCAAATCCCTTCCCTAAAGTCTCATCTCTCTTGAAGCCATGAATACTAACCAATGTTAATGTAAATGTTGTCAGGCACCCAACCATTATTTAAAAAAGGAAACATTTCTCTAAGAAGTACCTTGCCCAGGTGTCTCAGCACAGCTTGCACTGTCTGTCTATTGTTAGATTGCACACTCCTTGGGCCAAGAAGTGTCATTTTTACCGCCTCTCACAGCACTAAGCACATTATCGAAGCTTAGCATCCATAACTATGAAAAGCAAAGCAAAGCAAAGTCCCACAAGTTAACTTTGATGTGGGTTGCATATCCCAGTCCTGTTCTGACATCAGGAAACTGGACTCATGAAGGATTTGTGAAGGCTGTTAGAAAAAATAGTAAAGATATTTAGGGCTCACTGCAGACGGACAAATGGGAAAGTTAACATGTTTTACTCCAGTTTATTTAACTGCATGAAACCTCTCCACGGACACATATAATTACAGTGGCTTTAATTTGGTTGGGCTAGGGTCTCTCTACATAAGGAAGTTAGCGTACAATAAGCTGGGCTACAAATTTCTGGATCTCTGGTGGCTCTCCACTCACTCACCACACAGTGATGATAGCTGAGTCCACTTATATATATATATACACAAATCATGCCCACACAGGGAGTTAGCATGAGGAGGAGTAAACAGCATGTCATCGATTCACACTCTGCTGAACAGCACTCTGAAGTGTCAGATGACAGTGATACAAGTCAGATCTTCAGGGTATGTGTACCTTTGTCATCAAACTTTAATCCAGGCATTTGCTGTTGCTTCTGCGCCCTCAGTTACTTCAGATAGCTTTTCCTCCGTGCAGCATGGGGAATGTACAGGCTGGCATAGACTTTTTAATCTCTAGTTTCTATGAGGTGACAGTACTGTACCATCTAAGAACAGAATTAAAATGCCATCATGCTGGGTGCATATATAATGCCACAGTGAGAAATTCTGTCTCATCTCCTACTGTTGAATATTTATACTGAAGTAGTGACCAGATTCCCCAATGAAGTTTGGGGTTCCATTGTGTTTTTAATTTTGTGCATGTCTGGAACAAGTCAATCACAGGCCTAGAATATTTATCTCATCTGGAGATGACAAAACCCCAGGGAACATCTGCCTCTCATGATCCAAAACCCACATGGCAGCACACTTTAGCAAGACCGGATACTTCTCTTTATAAATAGATTTTAAGAGAAGCTAGGATTTTAATTTCAACTTTAACTCTTCCTAGAATACCAAAATCGCACTCCTTTCTGTCTGTATCCATTTTCATTCCAGCTGGGAATGTTTTTACTATTGTAAAAGCTAGGATTTAAAAGACAGCAAGCCATCATCTGGAAGATATTGATACCAATGTATAACTGGTGATACAGACTCTGGCACTGACCATCACATCAGGACTTAACCTTGACCTTCCTGAATAGGACATTCAGGTGGTGGACTAGGTCCACACAGATTTTGTCAGCATTGTTTTAAAACAGAAACCACAAAACCACACAGTATCAGTGCATGCTTAGATACTTCATCCCTTTGGTGAGAGGAAACACAAATGATCTTTTCCTCTGCAGCCATGTTCACAGTAGTCCTACTAAAAAGCAGAGAGACCAAACACTTTTATCACATTATATTACATATGCAACCATTCTATTAGAAGAAGACTGACTGGATGTACTCCAACAATTCAATCCAATTCTCAAGCAATACTCTCCTTCCTTGCTATTAAGCATCTCGGCCTCCCAATCTATAATAACTGGAATTGGAATCCTCTGTCTTTTACAACAGCATTTCCCACTGATTTAATCATTCTATTCATATTTCTTGCTGACCTGATTTTTCTCCCCTTTCACTTTTAAATCCCCTATTGACTTGAATTAATCTTGCAGAGGGCTTGTATGACTGGGAACTCACTGAGTTTTGAAAGCAAGCTCTGCTAGCCCACAAAAGGCCTTCTCACACATCTATTTTCAAAAAAAGGTTAAATGCTTAGTGACAGAGGCAGCCAAGTGTCATTGAAAAAAAACGCAGCCCACCACATACACAAGAAGAGAATGAAAGTGATGGTTAAAGCAAATCTGAGAAGCTGTTTCAATTCAAGTTAAAGCTCATTTGGGGGAAACTGTACAATTTTGCATAGGAAAAGCAATGACAGAATTGCTACTAAAATAAAGGACAAGCCAGTTTCATGTGTACAATACTCAGGTCCTGCAATAAGCTCTCTTACTTCATGCTGTGCCGTAGGCAAAATACAAATTATGCACTGCATCCATCAAAATCTGCAACTAGCTACAGTCCTCATGCCTTAAATAACAACATGAAGCCATTTAACAGGATTTGATCCGGAGTTTATACTTTTCTCCCTGTCTTAAAACTGACGAATATTTACACAACAGCTATCTCTACCAACAAGGCATCTTCAGTATGATATAGACTCATGCTGTGCACCTAATAAAACCTCACTGAATAAAAACATATTTCAGTTATGAGACTGTGAACAGAGGGCATTTCAGGCTGCTGCAGTGTCTTGTGAAATATACATCTATTTCAGCTTAATTGCCCCTTCTTAGCTGCACTAAAGTGAAGAGAGAAAGAAGCTGCGATTTCATGACATGTACTGAACCTTGGTCATATAATAATTAAGCATACTAGGAATATAAATTAAAAAATATTTTGTTATAATCAGATACAATTTCATATATAGTAGGAAAGAACCATTTCCCTGTAGTGAAAAGTGTGGAAACAAACATTCACTGGTGCACAGAAAAATATGAAATAGCTCCTTACTTTTTTCCTCAGTATAACAGTCATGCTGTGGCATAAAATACTTATTCCAAGTATAGTGGTTGTACTTACCATTTCTACTACTGTTTTATAGATAAGAAAATTCTCTTAAACTTGGATCAAGAAACAGCATGATACTACAGTACTGAACAACATAATGCAGCTGTAATAGAAATTCCTACTGATGTTTGCATTTCATATAGTTTTATGGTTTCGGGTACTGGTTCACAAAGTGTGGTCTATGGATCACTGTTAGTCAGCTCAGTTATGTCAAGGGATCTGTGGAGCTACTGAACATAGCCGGTATTTTCAGTAAAGAATTTGACAGAAGTGAATGTATCCCTGAGAAATTTAGAGGCCTAATATTGATCCATAATTACACACTCAACAATCAACCCCTCCTCTCAATTATAGGGGAATATTAACAGAAAGCAGCATTTTCCATGTAAAGAACAAGGATTCAGGTTTCAGCTGAAAATAGAAACATTATAAATGGCCGCAAGCTAAACTTTCAGCCCGGGGAAGATACTCTTATCCAATTACAAGAAAACTTCTTGTCCCTTCCTGTGATTAAACCATTTGGCTGCACTGTTAATACTACCACAGGAGTATTTTCTATCTAAAGAGGCAAAAGCCAGCACGCAAACAGAGCAGTTATTTGGCAAGGGAAATAGTGCGAGTCTAAAGGCACAGAAGGCATCACTTCATAGCAGAAACATTATTAACAGGTTTTCATCCCATTTTTTTTTTGCTAAATTTTCCTCTCCTTTGTA
This sequence comes from Phoenicopterus ruber ruber, assembly GCA_009819775.1. Taxonomy (NCBI): domain Eukaryota; kingdom Metazoa; phylum Chordata; class Aves; order Phoenicopteriformes; family Phoenicopteridae; genus Phoenicopterus; species Phoenicopterus ruber. Next base: position 37,225,401 of record CM020220.1, read on the forward strand.
CCTTGTTCCTGGGTTTTTTTTCAATAAATTACTAAGAGCTTTGGGAGTTTCTGGCATGAAAAATATTGTGTAACTATTGTGCTAAGACAGAAACAAATGAAAACACATTTTTCCTCAGGTGCTTAGACATAAGGGAAAAGGTAATGGAGAAAATAATTTCAGCTGGAGTGTCTATTGCATTTAACAAATGTGCATGTAAAAATATTTTTGAAGATAAATTTCAGATTACAATAAAAGGTACAGAATCTTTTTGCCTATTTTGACAATTCTCCTCATTACAATACCAGGGCTGTTGATAGCAGTCTTATGAAAGTAGGTATTACAGAAACTAAGTACCTTACATCTCATTTTCCTTCTTTATGCTAGTACTTTGACCTTTGAAAATTAGTGTAGATTCTTGAAGTGATTATATAGCTGCCTGTAAGTTTATGCCCAGTATCCACTGAAAATATTTGCAAATTTAAAAGAAATCATTTTCACCTTTAATTGCAGTAGCAAAACTATTATCTTCTTACTATTCTTACTCACCATGAAACTGCAAAGCTTGTGTGGGCAAATTATCCCTCTTGCTGCTAGATAAAAAACTGAACATGAAGCTGCTGAAATAATCTTACAGTATGGGCATTTAAAAATGAAGTAAAAATGTTATTCACAGGTTCAGAGTAGGAGCAATAATGAACACTTATTGGTTTTAAAGGTATTTGGTGATTTAACTCATGCAATTTCTTTTCGAAAACTATCTCATTGTTTTCAATGGCCTTGAGAGTTCCATGCCATTAGCTGTGAATTTGAGAAAATGAAATGCTGTTTTCCATCAATGTGTGCATTAAATCCATATCAGATTTTCCTTTAAGAAGTTTATGTCAGTCAATATGAGTTCTGTACATCACCCATTGTTCTCCATACTGTACCAAATTAAAATGAAACATCTCATAAAGAGAACAAGATATGTACACACAGCTTTCAAGGACTTGACAAAGAACCATCAGCTGCATATCGTCACCATGTCTTCACAAATCTGGGGTTAAGGGAGTGAGGGGAACAAGAAGCAGGGGACAACAGAAATAAGAAGAGGAGGAAAAATGTGTGTTAAAGAAAGATTCAACAAGGCATAAGAGCTTTTAGACACCAATACCATAGCTTCCAACTCACTGGCAAACTACCCCTCAGAAGTATGCGTGGGTACTCCTGGAGAAGGCTGCGAATTTGTTCTCTTGATAACTACTACTGTTGGTCAGGCAGCTTGCTGCTATTCTTGTAGAGAGATGGCCTTCACAAAGACCATAACTTTTCTCTGGAGGTCCATCCACAATCTAAATAAGCATTCTCCACGTCTAAGTGTTGCTCACCTGGAGCTTGAAGAAGCCAACCCCTTTCCATGAGCCTGAGCAAGTCACAGGACCTCTGAAAATTCTCCCTGCCACGAGAATCTCTGCGTGGCCACGGCTTCCTTAAGTTCTATAGCAATGCAAATGCTGCTGACTATCTAACATGACAGTTCCAGTTTCTGGTATATTCATATTTGACTTACCTGGCTGCCATGTTATGCCTTGCCCTTGAGACAGAGAAAACCACTAAGGTCAGGACCATTAGTCACCCTGTTGACCAGAGGAAAAGTCTGGCTGAACGACCACAGTGTTAGGACCTAGTCCTATGGGAAGAGGAAGTGAAGAATAATTTCTGTTCAAGCAGATTTACCACATTGCATGCCTATGATTGGTTTCAATTTAGAATCATAGAATGGTTTGGGTTGGAAGGGACCTTAAAGATCATCTAGTTCCAAGTCCCCTGCCATGGCCAGGGACACCTTCCGCTAGACCAGGTTGCTCAAAGCCCCATCCAACCTGGCCTTGAACACTCCCAAGGATGGAGCATCCACAACTTCTCTGGGCAACCTGTTCCAGTGCCTCACCACCCTCCTAGTGAAGAATTTCTTCCTTCTATCTAATCTAAATCTCCCCTCTTTCAGTTTAAAACCATTACCCCTTGTCCTATCACAACAAGCCCTGCTAAAAAGTTTCTCCCCATCTTTCTTATAAGCTCCCTTTAAGTATTGAAAGGCCACAATAAGGTCTCCCTGGAGCCTTCTCTTCTCCAGGCTGAACAACCCCAACTCTCTCAGCCTGTCTTCATAGGAGAGGTGCTCCAGCCCTCTCATTATTCTTGTGGCCTCCTCTGGACTCACTCCAAAAGGTCCATGTCCTTCTTGTGTTGGGGGCCCCAGAGCTGCACACAGTACTCCAGGTGGGGTCTGAGAGTTTAGCCTGATGTAGTCTAAACAGAAGTGACAGCTAGAAAAAGCTGGAGCTGGAAACTGAACCTAAAAGTGAGGGGATGAACCACCTTTTGAATAGTGATCTTCCCACTAAAGTGATTAATTTAATATTTGCATTGAATTACAGCAATTACAGTTAACTGAAGGACAGGATTCCTGGTTTCTGAAGATACAAGTTTTGTTGAGATGAAAAGGATATCCTTCATTCTCCCACGCACTTATTACCTGAATTGTCAAGAACTCTTGGATCTACAAAAGAGGTGCAACTCCCCCAATTTCTGTTTTTGTTTGAAATGTCTAACCTACTTGGTCCATACTCCTTGTCATGCTCACTCAAAACAGATTAAAGAGAATTAGACATAATAAACTCATGCTAAGTCCTCAGATGTTGCAATTCTTCTTAATCGGTTTGGCCTGTATGAAAAAGGCCTGTACTAAGCCTGAGACCAGGAAGATGTCAGGTCTCTCAGATTTTTAACCACGATCACAATTTAATGCAGACTACAGACACACCACCAGGTAAAAATCAAATAGTTTCATCTAGTTAAAAATAGTATACATATATATACTCAAGGATGCAGTTTTAGTATTACATTTGACTTAGTACAGCTAACCTATAACTTATTTGCAATTCCAAATCATTAAAATCACTAAGGAGCAGTTTGGTACAACATTCTGAGTCCATACAAGAGTTCTGATCACTGCAGTGATGATACAAGAGAGGAATACTTGCTGTTGTAATAATCATCTCTGGAGGACGTGCCTTTCTGAAATGTACAGATCACATTAGGAGAATTTTGCTTGCCACTTGTGTTTCAAAGTGAAAACTGAGCTACTGGAACACTGAAAAAAAGTCATAAAAGAACCTTGGCACTTTTTGAGTTTTAGATCCCCATAAGCATTCAGATATAATTCACTTTCATATGTTAAATTGGAAAGGAGAAGATTTGAAGTTTCAAAGACCTATTTATCTTGCTCCTAATCTAGCATGCTTGTTCCCCTTGCAATGAAACTTTAACTGTTATCTGCTCCTGTCTATTATCACATCATCCAACTCCTCTCCAGTGTTTCTGACCTTCACCTGCACTTGCTGCTTCTCTCATTCCAAGCTCCTCCAGGGGATGCCAGCTCTCAACTGAAACATTGCTATTTTTTTGCAAACTCTTTTTTAAAAATCCACATCTACTGTGACACATGCAAGCTATGAGGTGACTAACAACAAGTCTACCAAAGGGAATCTGGGAAATATTTGATAGTAAAAATAGCAACAGCAAAATTTATTCTTCTTTTCTACTCTTCATTGATTAGTTTCTTAGGGCATGTCTGCTCTGTACGATACTACAGGACACAGAGATACCTGAGCTACTACTGAATGAGCCAGCTCTGCGGGACAGAGCTAATTAGCCTAAGCACAGTGCCATGCTAGCAGTGTTACACTGCTTTAAAGAAGGAAGGTAGTATGTCTTCACAGTACTGCACTCTGCCCTATCACTGCACCAGCTTGCTCAGTGGTAGCCTGATGATTTCTGGATCCATCAGAGTGTAGAATTTCATTAGTAATTGTGCAAATGCAACTCCATTAAAGTTTGCAAAACTCATATGATGACTTATTTGTAGGTAGATTTTTTCTTAAGGCCTTAGGTGTGTGCAAACACACACTTTTTCTAGTAAAAAACCCACCAGTTTTGAACTTCTGTCCATTAAATACATATACACATACTTATATAAAAAATAAATGGTTGGGTTGTGTGTGAAAAAAAAATACATCCAATGTTGAAGGAAATCAAGGAGATTGGTCACCCAGAAGTGGGTGCCTTCAGGTGCTTGCATATAAACCAGCTACTTGGAAGACATGGAAGGCAATTTCTTGACATTTCTTGAAACAACTCCTATGATGCAGAAATTATTCTCTTTTTATGCTCTTTCAACATTACAGAAATTTGAGTAACTACATATTTAATTTCCATCTACATTAAAAAAATAGCAAAAAAGGATTTCTATACATTGTAAGATTATACTGCCTTGTGAAAATTTTGCTATACACTAATAAACGGAAATCCACATTATGGCTTTATGCAAATATAACAGACAGAGCAAAGGAAGCCGTTCAAGGAGCACATGCCTCAGCCAGTAAGTCTTGCTGACCACAACCTATAATTAAGATGATGATCCTCAAAAAGCCATGTTAGAAACTAGCAGAATAGAAGAAATAAACTTATAAGATGAAGACAGCCTTTAAAAGTTTCCAAAAGGCAAAAGTAGGTGAATTAAAGTGTTTAGGCACAGCTTAGTGACTGCTTAAGCATACTATAATTTCCAGAAAGGAAATAAGTGAACTAGACTAAACCAGTAAGACTAATCAGTAAGATCTGTATAAAAAGTTATCCAAAAATGTGAGTTCTTCAAAATACAGCAATCTCCATCAAGATCAAGTCAGCCATACAGGACAAGCTACAGATAGTGAAATGTACAGTGGGAGCTCAGAAGTCTAAGAATCTTAAGTCAAAATGGCAAGATTTATAACTCAGCAGAATTTTAAAGTAAATCTTTCCTCCTTTCAAAGAAAAAAATGAAAACATGCTGAACTAACAGTGTAGCTAAAAAAGATTATGGGTAAAAATATTATGGGTAATAAGGGTTTGAGATACGTTCACATATCAAATACAGTTGTGGTTGGGACACTTTGTCACACAACTGCACTCTTCCTCTCACAGCAAAACCTCTGACTTCGCACATAGCCTGATATCCTGGTTTAAACCAAGAGTGAATCTAGGCACTGAAAGCAAGGCAACGGAGGTCGGTCTGACACAGGCTGGGTTCCCTCAGCACTGCCAGGGAGGCCAGCAACCTCCTGCAGAGCACAGGGCAGCCAGGATATGGCCTTATGTCCCTTCATTCAATAAGGGCACCCTGCTGGGTAGTAAGAATTGTTCTTATTGATAAACTGTTATTGGCCAGGTCACATAAAGACTGCTGGACCCATTATCTGGATGTAATAATAACCAGTGGGAGAGATTTCTATTTTCCACCCTGGGGTACCTCAGAGTGGTGCAGCTGGGGGTCTTTTCCAGCCATTCAGGCAGAGGTCTCCCATCGGCAGAACAGAAAACCTCCCAAGCTCAGCTACTCCATTTGTGCTCTGATACGCCACTTCCCACCTAGCGAGGCAGAACGGAGACCTCACTGTGCGCTTCAAGGCACTAACTCACTCCGTGGGAAGCTGCTGGTGCGTGTGACCAGGCACAGCGCCAACCAGCTGCTTTGGGAATGATGATCTGGGTGCAACCAACTTCCAGCCCTGTCCCTGGGGTCACTGCCGCAGGCTCCTTTGTATGTACAGTTCTGCAGTATCGCTACCTATTTTGGAAAATGTAAACCCCCTAAAGTAATGGGTTTATTTGTAATGCAGTGTAGCAAAAATCAAAAAATGAATTTTGATTAACTGCATGTCTTGAATTTTTTCAGGCTAGCCAGTTCCATAAACTACATTTTTATGATGTGCTCATCCTTGACATTTTGGCTTCTATTTTTCCCAGGTGGGTTGCTTAACGACCAATTTCCAACATGCTCCAAAGTGACTCAGGCATCATTTCTGCACTAGTCTGATCACCCTGTCACAAGTTCTCGCTCACACAGATCTCTACACCCACCTTCCATCTCAGACTGGGGGCCATATCTTATTGGTTGAACAGCAAGAATGCATTAACAGTAATTACAGAAATGTTTTTCCTCTGCTCTAATTACAGTGACATCAGTATTCTATTAACCTTTAAATTACTGGTATTTTTCCAGGAGAGAACTGTAATGAATAGCAGTTAAGAAAAAAGCTCCATGATTTCAGCGCAGAGAAAATGAGCAAGAAACAAAGCAGAGGGAGCATGCCTGGTGCCAGTATAAATGCCTCCTAACAGTGCTCTAGTACTGATGGACACCACTGCCTCTTACAGGCCAGATCCTCAGCTTGTATGTATTGGAATAGCTTCAGTCTGGTATAGTCTTGGAACAGTCTGGTAGCCTGGTAGCTATATAGCACAGTTTTTATTTTCGGCCTTTGGATCTCTTGAGAAAAACCACCTGGAACTCAAAGTGCTAAATGTGCTGTGGTAGGCACCTAGCAGCTGGAAACAGCGAGAAGTTCCTGTCTTGCATATGCTCCTGGACAGAAAGAAATAAGCACTGTTCTAGATTCACCTTAATAACAATACACAACGAAACACTGACAAATATGAAAGAGAAATGGTTTTCTTTCTCTCGTGATAGTCTAGTTTTATCTGTTATGAAGTTGATATCTCTTTTAATTCCATTGATAGGATTCCTTAATTTTTCTGCAGCTGACCTCAGAATGGAAACACCTTTTTCAGAGAAGCTAAGGAAAGAACAGGTTGGCAGAAAAACATTTTATGGAACAAGTCAGATGAAGTAGCTGATATTTTTGTGTATTCTGAAAATGTTGTTTAACGATTTAGGGATGCTTAGTCAGAGGAAATGTTTTTTCTCCCTCTAGGCTTTCCAAGCACTTTATTCCTGTAAAGGAAGTCTGTGGAAATACTTCCCACAAGAATATGAATATTCAGGAAAAATAGGGAACCATTTATGCTGATACGTATTTTTTTACTCTATTTCTTCTGGCAGAGGTGCCTGTTCCCCAAATACACCTAAGCAGACAGATACACAATGGCACGCACTTCTACAGTGATGTAACAACAATTTCTATTTACAGTAGCATATGCAGAGGCTTGGCACAGTAAGAACACAGGAGAACCAGTAATGGAATAAAACAACCTTATTACCTCATGCACAACTAGAAAGAACCCAATGTGGATGATTCTTCATGGAAACAAAATTGTTCTCTTCTTCCAACGATAAGAATCACTTTCATAGACACAATTCTTAATTCAGTCTAGAACTCTGCTGTGTGTCCTTTGTAAATGTGTTTAGGACTATCACTTTAGGTTAAGCCTTCTCTGGTTTTAGACGTGATTTCTGGCTAACATATTTATGCGTGTGTATTGTGAACTTCACTCAATCTATTCCTGCAGAATGAGATCTGGGTAAAAGAGTTTCCACTCAAAGAATTCTTTTTAAATTAAAAGTCAATCCTCATTTCCTTTTTTTCAGGGTCTTTCCTAAGAACTGTTCTAGTTCACATAAATAATAAAAAAAAAAATTGGACCAGGTGAAGTGAGTGCTATGACAAAAGAATCTCAACTGAGACTCAAATCCTTGATCTGAACCAGGCAGAGAAGGGCCTTAAGCCAGCTTTCTCCTCTTGCTGTGTGACAGAGCCGTCATGCCATGGGTAATACTGGATTGATTCTCTCTCTGTGTGTTTGAAATCTCAGGCAGGACTTCAGGGAAACCTTCATTGACCAAGAACAACTGAAACTGCCCTTCTCAAAGGAGAAGTTTCAGCATTTCCTCAAAACAGTTTTGTCAACTGAACAAAATATCATGACCAGCTGACTTGTACCATTTTCTAAAACAGCCAAGAGGCTTCAGGACTATGAGATTCATTTCAAAAGTTGATACCCTTAGAAGCCTTAATCTCACTTCATTTCCTTGAGGGTGAGAACAGTCAGCATGGATTTACCACAGGTTGGATGAAGATTATGGAAAGCCAAAGGCATAGTGGAGCATGTAACAGCAGTATAACCCCGGTGGCATTAGGAACGTAGTGCTTTCTGAGCCTTGGCAGAGGTGACTGACTCCAATACAGGAGCTCTTAAATCAGCACACACCTTTATTGAAAACGCACCTATGAAGAATTCAGTTCTAATGAAGCAAGTAAAAGGAACTGAAATTGCTTAGTATATACCTTTAGAAAATCTTATTCATCGTAATATATTGGCACTGCTACAATTAATAGCCTGTTTGAATTTCCCTTACAGTTTCTATTACAGGAGGTTTATAATTCAAGCATAAAAACCTTACTCTGGGCTGAAACTTGTTATTTAATGTCTTAGCTCATTTCATGCAGCTTTTCTGCAGAACCCAGTTCACCTCCCGCCCCCAAACAGTAACAGAAGCTGCTACGTGGGGTTCCTTAACCTAACATGCTGATAAGGGGTCAGCAAGCTCTGCTTGCCGTCTGGTGTAAAGTTTGTAAGAGTATATTTCTGAAAGAAACACCTAGGTCTGTCCAAGAGCAGATGGGGTAAGAGCTCAGGAAGTAGCTCTTCTAACTAAAACTTTAAACACAACCAGAAATGTCCCTAGCAATTTACTGACTTCTTATTTCTCTATCACCAATGTAAGGAATTTGAATCTTCCTGTCACCTTGAATAAGGATCCTATTGGCACAGAGGTTTTTAAGATGGAATGTTCTTATTCTGGAGACAGAACAAAGAAGCATAGCATGTCCATTGAGAATGAGACTGGGAACAGAGGAGCAAGAACAGACCAACAACTGGGACCAGCCGGCCACCTAGATGGCCTAAGAGATAACCAGGGCCATATTCAAAAAACTGTTCAGGGACAGGCCAAAGAAATGAGCCAGAAAGGGAATGGAAGCAGAACCATGTCTGGATGAGACTTTTACCATGGTAAAAGAAGTGATGATTACCATCTTTCCAGATTGGCCATAACTGTTCGTTCTGACTCAAGCCGTGACTCCACAAACACTAACACCAGATCTGTACAGTATCAAATCACTTTGCCATATAAGTCTGATCCAGATCAGCCATGGATGCAAACTGCACTTCTGTTGAATCATCCAGAACAACGATAGCGTTTATGATGGTTTTGTACTACAACATGAAGGCAGACAGCATCTTAACTAGCAAATGCAGCTTATGCAAGATGGTGGTTTGCAGCTGGAACACACGACTTTTTTCTGATTTGGCATTAGGCGCTCAAAATCCTAATTTACTACATTATCAAATCATCATCCTAAAGGAAGGGTGTTGTGTTACATACCATCACAACAACTTCACCACACATTTCCTTTCCCTTAAGACATTACAGGCTTTCTACCCTCTCATTTTAATAACAATTTCTTTGAATATTTTTGATAATTTGCTGAATTCTGTACGTGTCCATTTCTTGAACTCTCTTCTAAGTTTGGAAAATTCAAAAGAAACAGAATTAAGATCTGTATTCTTTTTATTTTCTCCAAAACACTGCCAAAGCATCACCTTCTACTATTTTGCAATAAAATTGCATGAAACTGCTAAAAGTGACTTACATGCATCATTTATCATACTATCTATGCAAAACCACAAGGATAGTGACTTTAAAAACAAAAGTTACTGAAAAATAAGGAATAGTAGGGAAGGGTTATGATGGGACCCTGAAACAGCCCGTGCTTTCAAACAAATCTGTTTAGACTTTCTTATTACAGGTAGTCTGAATGGGCTGTAGTGCTCCGGGACAGGACAGGCTCATGCAGCTGAACTGGAATCAGGCAATGATACAGTACTCAGTATCTGTGGAAAAAGATGATGCTCAACATTGACTGGAATAGGGGGAAAAATAGGGTGGTAGGAAAGATACAGACTATAACAAGCGCCTATAGACTGGAACTGGAAGTTATATAAGCGCCCTTAGTTTGTCATTTCATATCTTGTGAATGCTTGATTTTGCTCTGCTGAAGTTGTTTTTATGTAGCTCTGTGTGGGGATGTGGGAATGTCACCCGTGGAACAGTGGTTGCCATCGATTAGAGTAGAACTGGCAGTAAAGATATCTGGTTTCTATTCCCAGCCTTGCCACTGACAGTACCACTCACTATGAAAGTCACTTTCCTTCTCTATTCTTCAGCTTCCCCATTTATAAAACACGAATATCGTTATTCACTTACTTCACAGAAAGTCTTAGTGATTCAGTTAATCAAAATGCCTAGCTGAAAAATAATATATATGAACCTTCCTCAAGCAAAAGAAAATAAAACCTGCAGTTAGCATAGTTCCTGACAAAAGGAATCACAACAAGACAAAAATAAGTTGTAAAATGGTCATTTTTAAGAACTTTACCAAACTGTAAAGGCTATCACCCATGACAGCATGCTAGAACAGAGTTCATATGAAAGTACAACCCTAGAGATGATCATAGGTGAGTACTGAATAGGCAACCACCAAAGAAGTTATGTTTATACTGAATCATTCGATCAGAAACAGTGTTCTTTTTCAATTTTATGAGCATCATGTCAGAGCATGATGAGATTCTATCAGTTCTTGTGCACTGATGCAGGTTTCTCATAAACAGGAAAAACTCACAGGTTAAATATTTTAAGTCAGAGGTGGGTAGAGTTTTTCATTAGCCTTAAAACTAACCTGTTGTGTAGGGTCTTATACATATTCTCTCTTCTCACGCGAGAGACAATAACCTCTCACCTGTACTGTATTTTTTTTCTAATGAGATCCAGTGAGCCTGGATTCCAGCTTCACACAGCATGAGCTATCATCTTCAGCCTGGAGTTCCCATTAAAGCATGGGTGCTTCCTCACTTTGCTCTACATTGACATTTTAATTTTGAAGAGAGAACTGTATAAAAGAATATACAAAATTCAACTAATGAGGTACTCCAACACTTGGTTTGGATTGATATAGTTGTTTTGGTAGTGCGTACTGGATTAGAGTTGGATAGTGTATTTCTGATACTCGAAGAGAGAGAAAAAAAACCAACTGAACTAGAAAGGTTTATAAATTCTCAGATAAAATGATATATGATTCATTTGAAGGCATCTCTCTACAGCTCAGAAGCTGTCCTCTGCTGTGACAGATTGAAAAACTCCAGTACAATTTGTCTTTTCAAGCTGTCCCCGAAAGAAGATTCTGGGGGAAGTTTTTCAAGTGCTGAAACATGTGCTGTCTTCCTAGCTTTTAGTTTATATCCAAGCTACTGAACTGAGAACATTTTATATCCTGTCAGTTTTAATTTTTGTCAGTCTACTTTTATAATTGTGTCACTTGTGAGATTTTGTTAGAACAGAGACTGGGGTTTGTAAAAATGTGAGGTGTGAAAGTAACACAGTAATTCACAGAGAGCTTTGTTTTCATAAACATTCAAAAACAGAGGACTTGCAAGCTCTCTGGTTCTTCTAGACAGCTTTGTAAACTCAGGCTTTGTCCTGTCTCTCATATGGAAAGTGGAATTGGTTCCTTATTCCAGAGCAGTGAACTCTGCCCGCTACTCACTATCAAGGCACATTTTTTCATTATTGTGGCACATGTTCCTTTATTCACTTGGCCAAATACTTATTTGCCAAAATACTGAACAGAAGCAAAATTATTTGTGATTTCAAGTCAAATTTTGTCTAGGTATGTCTAAAAAAAGGGCAGGTAATGAGAGAAGTCAACACGTTTTGGAACAGCAGAAACATTCTGTGTCGGTGTTATACAATTGTTTAGTTTTGGCTTTTCATTAGGAAACACTTTAAAAGTCACTTTAGAATAAAAGAAAAAATAGAAAAAAAAAAAGATGAAATCATGTAACTAGATTTTAGGAAAAAAGTGAAACATTTCTGTGGTGGGTCAAGCTGATGCCTCATCCGACATTTACTCAGCTGTTCTGGGAAGTAGGTTTTTTGGAAGGTAGGTTTGGTATTTCTGTGTCAGTTGTTAAAAAACTCAGGCAACAATATATCATCTTGCGAGGAATTGTTTTTGATAGCCAGTCCACCAGTCTTGCAATGCTGAAGTTCTCTTCTCATGGTCACATATCAGTTGCTTATCAGTGTTGCTGGAATAAGATTGCAGCTCTGCCAGTCAGCCAGAACCCAAGTTGTTACCAGTCTTATAGCAGCGTGGCAAAAATAGCAGTCAGCTTTTTCTGGATAATAAGTGTGCATATGGAGAACGCTGGAGACGGTCTTGTCACACAACATATGTTGTTTCTTGGTAGTCTCTATATGTGCTTTCAGTGCTTCCACTTTCATTTCCTTTAGGGAACGAACACTGGGATACCTTCTTTGTCCACACAACTTTCAGTAATATTTTGAGGCCAAGTATTTTACTTCCTGCCTTTGTCTGTTTTCTCTACATTGAACCACAATGTCTGCTTTCTCAGATAGTGTCTGTCTATTCTGCTTCCCAGTTCCTTTACCTTGAACTGTTGTATTTGTTCTGCGCTAATGGCTATTAATGTTTTGATCCTTTCCACTCTACAGCCTCATTCTGTCTCAGGTCATAGTTCTTTTCAGACACTTATTACCCATTCCAGTATTTCAGGAGTTATTCCTAGTAACAGTGTCAATCATGTTTTGTCCTTGCTTCCCAATGGGAAAGTACAGAAAGACAAAAAGAAAAAAAGAAAAAAGAAACACCCCCCCCCAATTTTATCTTCATTTTTTCATCATCGCTTTCATGGTCAGGTCAGTTTATGGTAAGATTTAATTCTTGTTTCTGATATGATGCAAGTTCTTTTTGGTCTGGATATCCAGGTGACCAGCTGGCCTGTCCGTAGGTGTTGCATTTTCATCTTGTTAATTGCATTTCCTGACATGTTGTGGGTGTCATGAATCCGCTCAATGACATCAAATTTCATCTAGAGAGTGCTCAATAGTAACAGCTCAAGCTTTACAATCAAATTTTTCTTTATCTACTACTTACAGAAATCCTAGAACTGTGGCAAATGTCTGAGCCATGTGCATATAGATTTGTGCTGTCTCATCTACACTCTTCTCTCTTGCAACTTGTGCTTCTCATCTAAGTGCCATCCAATTTATTACTTGCATTAAACACCCCTTATAGCATATGAATTTCAAAAGCTTCAAATGCTGCAGGTTTTCAGCCATTATTGCTGCTCAAGTTAAGCCTTATCTTCATGGCTAGCACTAACACCATTCTTAATTTGCATTCTTTCAGGTAAGACACAAGAGTCAGCAGTAGCGTACAAACAGGCCCTCCACTTCTAAGGTTGCCCTGGGTCTAAAAAGAGCTAACTAAGGCTTTATTAGCCAGCATGCCATACTATATAACTGCAACTTTGCTATGAACTAAAATGTTGTACTATCAGGAGCATAGATTTTTCTCTTTCAGCATTGTCCCTGACTGTTCCCAGGAACCGTTCTGGCAGTTCTATACTCTGAAGTCCTGAGGTAAGTCCTCAGAGGCATCCCTTATCTGTACAAAGGTGTTTGCACAAACCTCCACTCTTCTTGTATACTTTTTCTGAAAGTCCTGTTGCATATCTGTACTCTATTATTCAGTGCATAGAGAGAAGAACAAGTAATATTGACCATTCAATAACTGAAATACTCTGATAAAGAGCCTAACTGAATGTAAAACACTGTTTTCTATTTATTTCAAAGAACAATATTGATAGACATCTTATTAAATAAGCCAACAGAAACACAATGTCACCATCCATATTTTTCATAAGTAAATATATTTGCCACTGATGAGGAACTCTTATGAACTAGTTGTTTCTTTTAAGTTCCTCTTGTGAGTATTCATTTAGGTAGAAAAGAGCCAAATTCCCAAGTTCGTGTAAAAGTGTTGGAGACAAGGTGCACGTGGTTATGAGATAAGAGCTATCCACCTCTATGCACATGAGTAGTCAAGGAACCAGAAGCAAGTGAAAGGCAATATTAACTGAGATAAACAGTTGGCAAGTACAAGGGAATTCTTTCCCTTCACTGGAAAAGAGAACATGCTGTTAATAGCTGGGATTTGCTAATGAAAACAAGTCTTGGAAATTATTTATCTTCATCATATCTTGGATGATTATTTAAAGTTTGCCTAGAATGAGCTTTCGTGTTAGACATTTTGAAAGTCAATTCACCTGAAGCAGATAGTACTGATGGAGTAAAAGCACAGTTCATTCTCTGTTAACGTCAGGGCTCAGTGTTAACAGTCCTTCCGTGGGCTGAAGGCAGGCAGCTCTGGGCTCACAAGGGCAGAAGCTAGGGATGCCGTACAGTGAGCTTAGATAGGACCACATGTCTAAAAAACTAGTAGCTGCAAGTATTCAGAGTGTCCTTCTGTTCCACCTCAGAAGGCGAGAACTTATGTATTCCCATTAAAGGCAGGAGTAGATTCTGTACAATAGCACTGCTTCCTAGAGAGCTGGCTTTTTGCAGATGGATACATCCACATTTCTTGAAACAGTGTGGGCAAACCTTTATTTAAAACATATTAAAAAGCATTACAGTATTCATTCTGGCACCAGCTCAAATTTCTCTCGGTGTTGAACTTCCTCCTGTATCAATGGTTTGCCTTCACTGCCTAAAAATGTTCTTTATCTGCACGTGTGTACATGTACAGTACACCTGGTGAAAAAGTCCTGTCATTAGCTTTAGGTTTTCTTTAGGCTTTCTGCTTTCTCAGACACATCTATGGAAGTTATTTGTATAGACAAAGATTTATTTTCCCTCACTTTCTACGCAGCTGTTCTGACAAAAATATACCAACACAAAATTCCCCTCACTGTTCTAGACTTCGAGTTAGCCTGTAACTCCAAGGTATTAACATATGTGAAAGCTCTTTTCCTTGCATAAAATCTTTGAAATAAAAACTGACTTATTTATTAGCAATACACGATTTTGGTGAAATGAGAATTATCTAATGAAATCATGTGGCCTGCATTCTGCAGGTTAATCCTATTTATTTCTTCTTTTCTTAACTTGGATAGACAAGTTCTTTTCTCAGGACCAGAAATAACACTTTGGAAAGCATCTATTTTTATAAGTTTCTTTATATTAATCAAAACATGCCATAATAAACGGTTTTCAGCATAGGTGACAGACATGTTCTCTTTTAAATTGTAGATGGGAGTTTTTTTCTCCAGTGTGTTTTGAGCTTTCCATTTTGCCTTTTTTTCCGCTGTTGATGCAAACTAACCATTTGCATACAGGTGCTCAAAAGAGGTTTCAGAGAAGCCATGCTGATGATAGTATGTAGAAAAAATTAATCTCAGTAAAGGTTGATGAAGCTTTGTCAACAAAGACTGATCAAAGTACTAAAACTAAATCATTCTTTATCCAGACATTACGGAATTCATAGACTCCTTCATAGAGCACTGGATGAAAAATTAGAACAGATTTCTAGAACAACAGAATACCAAAGCTACAAATCAAAAGTATTTCCAAAGGCACTTCGATTAACTGAACTAGAGCTATGTATTGTGCCAATTGATCTCTGTTTCTTTTTTGCCAGGTATTGTTTCTTGCCTCTCAAAACAAACTGATCGTATTCAGCAGTGACCTTAAAATTATCATTAGGGAGATATGACTCAGAGAACCTTGGATAGCCTCAAGCTATTCTATGTTTATGAGATCACGGCTTCCTTTGAATCTCTTCATTTTGAGGAGACGCTGCTGTCGTCTTCTGTTATCTTAAAGCTGTTGGGACCAAACAGATGTTTTAGATGACAAATCTGATCTTTGTGTTCTTAGAAGGCATTTTTTAGAGTTTCAGCCATGATTACCAATGGCTTTGAGATAACACACTTCAAGTTTTTGTTGGCACTTGAAGGCAATTCAAGGTAGTTATTCAGGATGAACATATTTAACTTTTTTCTTTTTAATTAACTACCTTATATGCTTGTAAAAACACCTTGAAATACTAAAATTCAAAGGACATATAACATTCCGGTTCATAATTACGTAACAACTGAAGTGCAAGATAACTGTCCGGTCTGGTAGCTATCTGGTCTTTATCAACACGTCTCATTAGGGAACTATTATTTACATTTTCTGAATTTAAATACAATATGTTGCAATTGTTTCACAGTGAATTTCTGCTTTTTGCATACGACCACTACTGAACCAGCTTCTATACCACTATGGATAATTCTGTTGAAATCAATAGAGATACTCAGGCATGAAACAGCCACATGAAAAGATCAGATTCTAAAATTCAAATATTTAATGTAAAGTAGTCAAAGTACAAAACAAGAAAGAGTCAAAAGAAATTAAGCAACTCAACTTTGAGTTGCAAGAAAATTGGGCTTTTAATATATGTATGGGAACACTATGGATAATTCTTTTTTTAATTAATAGATACAGAATGAAACCCCCATGCAAATATGCTGTATCATGATGTGTAATTACTGAAAATCTCACATCTTTCCAAATCAATGGTGTCAATAGACTGTTTAAAAAAAAAAAAGCTACTTTCACCTTTTGATAAAAGTGGGATTTTGACCTTGTCTAAGCATAATGTGCATGAGAGTTTACTGTATAATTTTCTTCACCAATTAGCATTTGTGTTATGTAAATTTGGTACAGCAATTGAAAGCTAAAATCTCAAATGAAGTTTGCATCCAATTACAGTATTGCAAAATGATTCTAACACTGTTTTATCACTATATATTTCTTATGCCAGAGAAAATCTGACTCAGAAGACCATTATCCGCCTTAATCTCCCTTTTCCTGACCAGCAGTTTTAAGCTATCTACACAGACAGGATATCTCCATCACAGAGTGATACGCTTGAGTCATACTACGTTACTCATCTGAGCTTTTGCTCTAGGAATAGGATACTTCCATGCCGGTCTCTCAAATCCCAGAGCAAAAGAAAGCTATTCAGCTTATGAATCATAGCGTGTCTTGAGACACAAAATGCTTGCCAGCAAGGAGAAATGAACTAGATGAAAACATCACCAGTGCAAAATCTGTGCTAATGGGAACTACCGTACTTAAAGCACACACTGATATGTAAAAAGGTGTTAAATCCAAATAGATGCCAAGATAAATAAAAATAGATAAGAAATCCCTGTATTGTCTTAAAATGAAAAAGTTGGTTACATCAAAACTTCAAATATCAAGCATAACTCATCATGGGCTGTTCTGTGTTCTCAGCTTGGTACGTAGCATTGGTATTGGTATCCTTCAAAAAACCCTGAAATTTTTTCCTTTTTTCTGGTATTCAGGATATGCTATATATCCTTATTTCTATTCATAACGAACGGTGAATTGCTTATTATACAAATCTCCAATATTTTTTGAAGATGAAATTCAGTGAGCCCATATCTTTTCAGCAACCCAGGAACCATTCTGCTTAGAAGATTTTCCAACAGAAACTCACAGTTATTGCACAGGTTACGTTATTTTGACTACTGTTATACACATATACTACTATATACATATATATGTAAGTATTGCTTATTATCTAGTGTACATGGTCCAGCACACTTTTAAATTAACTTTATTTGGAGGAAAGCTGCACCTTTACATTTTAACTACTTAAACTTTATAAAGACCAGATCAATTATAGCTAATGGTGGTGAATAAAATTGTGTAAATTATGATTTTGGGGTGATGGTGAAATTGAAAAATTAGAAAAAAAAGTAGAATGCTTGCATGTCTCAGAAAAATTATGGGGGAAAAGAAAAAGTAATTTATGGTCAAACAAAAATGCTGTTTGATACACAGTAAAAGCATGTTTCATTTAGGGGTTAATTAAACTTCTGAATGAACAGAAATCAACTTGGGTATAAAATGTGAAAACATGAGCTTTCAGTTCAATATTTCTCCTCAAATCCATTTTTTTTCCATATGTATTATTTCCTACAAAGATTGGCACAACAGGGGAAAAAAGAGGATAAAAAAAACACAAGATTTTTTTTTGTGAAATATGCAGAAGTGAAGAAAATAGGCAATTGCATGTGTACCTCATAAATCCATGGGTAAATTACATCAATGGTGCAAAAATCAGTTAATATCCAGTTACCCGTCCTGTATATTTGGCAGGTGTAAAATTGGCGTTTACTGAAATGACAGTGCTGGTTTATTTTAGTCATTAATAAAAGTTATCTATTTAGTGTTCCATGCTAAAAATGTTAGGTTTGCAAAGTATGACAGAAGAGCTTAGTCCTACAAAACGCTAAGTTAGAAGGAATATTGGGCTTTTACTATGTGTAAAGACAACTGAGCCAAGTCCTGTCATGAAACTCAAGAGAATTTGAGGAGTATTGATGTTGAAAATTACTCTTGTGAGTAGTATAAAGGATTTTGTTTATCAGCTAGGAAACAGGAGGCCATTTCACAGAAATCTCAAAAACAAAAAGGGTAATAAAGTTCAAAACAACTTGTCTTCCTTACATTCTGAATTGAGGTGTGGGTTTTCCCCTCTAAATGTGCCTTAGCAACATGATCTTCATTCAGTGAAGAATCTGCGATTCTTCTGTGAATCTATTTGTATTCTCTCTGAGCCAACTGAATTATGTTCAGATGCTGGTTTTATCTGAATTCATAAATGATGATGTTTGGGGCACACATAAAATTCAGAACTTCATGCTTGCTCTTCCCTCTATGAAAGTGACTTTTAAAAGCATTTTAAAAGTTACTTGGCATTGAAATAAGGAAAAGACTATGCACTTGGCTTCATTATCAAATTTATGAGTATAAGGCACAAAGTAGAATTTGCTCTTTATTGTTGCTTTCTGGTATAAAAAGACATTTCCACACTCCCTGAAACAAAAAGTCTGTAGAAGGCTATGCCCCTTTGTGTTTCATTGCTTTTTGGAGAGCAGAAGGGAGTAGAGGAGGAAAGATTCAGCATTATGTTTAAAAATACAGGGCTTGATTTTACTTTTCTTTGGGAGAGGAGAGGAATGCTGATTTGCAAAGAACTTAAAAGAGGCTTTCTCATCCTTCAGAAAGATCTGAAAAGAATCTATTAAATTCACGAAAAAAGATCCTCTTTCCCACTAGAGACTAGTATAAAAATTTTACCACAACCAGGAATGTATTTAGTTTCCAAGTTACAGCCTGGGAAACTATATTTCTAAAGAGATCCAAACAATGCACAATAGCTGTTTCACTCTTCTTTTTAATTGTACACACAGCCAGCAGTACTGATTCCTCTATTTAGACTGCCTATCACTTCTCACTATGAAAAAAAATCTCATTGTACACGTGTGCATGGGGGGGAAAGTGATGTTTAATTTGAAAGACCTGTAAACATGTCATGATTGCAGCAGGGAACGTGAACTTGGAAGCAGTAGTAGCTGTCAGGCATGTGTCTTATTGAGCATATCAAATAATACCACTGGTTTGCCATCTTATTTGTGATCCTCAATGACATGGCAATGGCGGTGAAGAGAGAGAGAAGTAGAAAGAACCTGGGACACAGTGCACAGTTACACAGTCATAGTTGTGGAGTTCGAGCAAATATCAATGAATTTAACCACTTCTACGTGCATGAAGGAAAAATAAGGATAAAAGGATTTGTAGGGGAGGATGACTGAAAGGAATCTGGGAATTTTTTGGACAAGAAACTGGTGATAACGTGTTAGAGGACACTGAGGAGGAACTAACCAAAGATGGTCAGCAATTTGCAGCAGACCATTCTGCAGAAACATTAATGTCATGTAGTGCTGCAACCAGTCTCCAGCGAGTTTTCTGCCATTATGCATTAAAGAAATATCCATAGGAAGATATGATACCGGCTTTGAAGTCCTTACTATCTATTTTAAGATGTAACAGTGAATAGAGCAAACACAGAAAAAGAAACTGAGGGAAAGGAACATGACAATACAAAGCAAATTCTATTTAGTAATTCTTTTTTAACGCTATTAACATATAAGCTTCCCTTGAACTAAAATGTGCTGCAAAGCTGACTAAAACTGTGTGGCAAACATTTGCCTGTCTTGTGAAAGCTAGAAAACTCAAATGTTTTCACATTTCACATTTTGCATGAAAATCTTTTAAGTGCTTATTTCTTTGTTTTTAATGAAAGAAGAAAAGGAAGCTCACACAGAACAGCTGCTGAGCTCAGGAAAAGACTGGAAGTCCCAAGTTCCAGCCTCTGCTAAAATTAACGTTTGTTTATACAAAGTATAAACAGGGAAGAACAGGGAAGATTCCTATTGCGTATCAGCCAGTAGCTTGGTGGTTAAGGTTTTATCTGTGATGTGAAAGACGGGAGATCAAAACTCTCACTGAATCAGGAAAAACTGGGACTTGAATCTGACTCACCCAACACTGGTAGGCTCTTTGCTATAGTCACTGGAATACTGGTTATTCAGACAATCTCACCCTCCTCCCTCAGAAGAAACGGCATGTTTGCTAGAACCTTTCTGCCAAAACTAGCACATATTTTACAGTGAAGAGTGCTGGTTTCAAAACATTGACCTTTTCAAGTGAAGACCCATTCCGTTGAAACATTACTGAATAATTTCAGAGCTCTGTCACTAACTTGTAAGAAAGGAGTTGTTTGTTGCAGCTTAACAGGTTTTATTATTTTCCTTTTCAGGAAGAAAAACTAGAAGGAAGATATAAAAAGAAGTTAAGGTGGAAAAGTCAATCTAAATTGGGTAATGCCTTAATACCCTGGAATTTCAAATTCCAAAAAGCAATTCAAATTCTGAAGCCACTATATTATAAAAAGACTAAAAACTTCCCTGCTGAAATCTTATACACTTTTAAAACTGTCCATAAAATTGTGACTCATATCAGCTACATCAGGCTTTGTATTTACTTAATGCAAAATCACCCATATATCTTGACAGTACATTTGCAATGTTGTCTGCTTGCTCTTTTAAAAGTAAATAGGCTAGAATAAAATAAGATATTACGAATTTATCACAATTCCTCCAGAAAGTACTCTCATTTGGACAACAGACAGGAAAGGAAAATGGAAAGCATGTGACGCTAACACTATCTTGGTTTGTTTGACATTGATTTTTCTAGCATAAATTAATAAAAATAATTAGCTTGGTGAAAAAATAGATGAAATTAATACTCTTACCTTGAATTTCTTTCAAAAAGCTTACTTTAGTTATAGAATCCTGTTGTGAATCTTGAAAATATATTGCAGCAATGTGCTTACGTGCATGTGTATGTGTGTATAATGCTTCCTTTCACCAAAAAGATCCCAAAGAGGTTTATAATGAATCTGTAATTAGGATATATAATTTCACCATTGAAATGTGGCTACCTATTGGGTAGAGAATGACTTCCACTTGTAACTTCATCTTGCAAATCATTTAAATACATGTTTACATATACAACTACTTCCCTTAAATCTGTGGGACTGCTCATATGCCCAATATTGAAACCAATCTATTTTACACACTCTGAGAGTTAATGTCATCATGTACAGCTGCTGAACGCAGGCAGTTTACCTCATATCACAAAACAAGGGTGAGGAAATCTGGTCAATAACTTAGAATAAATTCTCTCTTTCAAATAGAAGCACAGGAAATCTGACATTTAATATACAGCAGACAGAATTTGTATTTTGAGGGGTTTATCTATCTCAGGCAAAAGTCCCAACAGCCTGAAACTTGGTCACCCTGGAAAGAGGAAAGACTGTGTTGCCTGACCAGTCTAGAGCACTTCAAATCTCCAAATACTAATCCTTTTATAACTGTATGTTAATATGCTTCCTTATTCTTTCTAGGAGCATTTTAAGTAAAATTATTCTATAAAGAAACCCCTAAGAATTGTTAGGTAAAGTGTTTGAAAAAGTCAGTCCTCAAGAAGGGATCCAGATTGACTGCAGTAGAGGAATATCAGCTGGACTAGATGATTGTTGACAGTCCCTTCCAACTGAAATATTCTATTCTATTCTATTCTATTCTATTCTATTCTATTCTATTCTGTTTCTATTTTAATATGAGGACTTCCCAGTGAAGGATGGCATCACCACAGTGCGGTGGAAACATTGCTCTGTCCCAGTGGAAGCTGGGAGGAAAGAATGTCTACAACAGTGTTTTTCTTGTTTTGGTTTTAATCTCTTTTTAGACAATAAAGTAACATAGCACCTTTCCCTGAAAAGCCTTGAAAAGTATAAATACCCCCAAGTTTCTGCCAGAAAGTAGTGTATATTGTAAGTGCATGTTCCTGTGGGCCTCCTGCCTGTTTTGAGAAAGTAGGATCTAGGGCATTCACTCTGGACACAGGACAGTTTGGTTCTCCCTCTGGTCTCTGCCAGAAACTTCGTTCTGTAAGTCTGCTTAATCATTTAACCCCGTCTTGTTTTCCTCTACCATTTTCTGTCCTGTCTAATTAGATTATAAACTCTGTGTTTGTCTCATATGTTTTGTAAAACGTCTGACATAAAGGGCCACTTATCTCAGTTGACCCACTAAGTGCTGCCATAATGCAAATAATACTGACGCATCCTGACGTGACAGTATTTCACCTTAATGTGACACAAGAGGCTGGTACTATGTGGTGCACTTCAATTTAGTGCTGAGAGGAGAAACAAACTCAGGGTAGGAAAATGGGAATCTAAGAGGGAATAGCAGGGAACAGGACTGAGCAGTGGATGAAAAGTACTGGAAAATAAATTAAACTTCTGCTAAAAACAACTGGAGACTCCAGATCTGGAAAGCGCTAGTTGCTTTGCTTGGCAACCATTTACACGCCCTCCTGTGGCATTTGCCACCCCCCACAAGAATATTATATATCTGAGGGTGAGCAAAAGAACTTCTCAGCCCAAGGGATGCATGAGCTGTAATCTCACCTTTTGTCTCCTGACAAACACGCGTGTGTTTTTCACAACTTCTGTTAATGATCCATCTTTGCAGACTTTCTCTAGACCGGGATTTAAGGGAGATGGCAGTTAGTTACTACATACAAAGATTAACTTGGCTCACTGCTTTTCCCATGTGCTAAGTTACTCTGTGTGAATCCTAAGATTCCCGTTACAGACTCTTCAGTTACAACTAGGAATGCACCCCCAATTCCCTGTAGAGGAGACTGAATTCTGTCTTGTGAAAGAGCGGGTATTTTTCACTTCCCATTTGCATCAGCGTCTCCAAGCACTGAACTACTCGTCTTGTGATACCAAGAATCCTGATAGTCTGTGTTCTACTCATGCCTCATACAACCAAAAAAGGCGTACTTTTCTTCTAAGTAACGGGACATATAAAAGGTAACAGCCTGGTCCTCCTCCAAGAATCCTGTTCAGCTAAACGGAGTAAGTCCTGGCTGTGGCCGTAAAGCTATTTCCTACAAGGACTGGTATGAAAAATCCTCCAAACAAACAAAAAAACGCTGAGCCATCTGAAAATACAGCGCAATGTTGGACAGGTTCCTGAAATAGTTCTGAGTGAACCAGTAATACCAAAAGCAGTATGGCCCTGTCGGTGCAGTTTTTCTCTGCAGGATGACTTATCCAGGGCACTGTGCCTCACTAATGCAGTTGTATTGATTCTGAGACCTTGCTAGCTTGGGTATCCTTACGCAGCACAATGCTGTGCATACGTATTCTTAGCGCTCATTCTCAAGGGAGGCAATTAAAGTGCCACTGAGTCTTAATTGTCTCCATAGATGATATCTGCCTTAAAGCCCCGGCCCTTAGAAAAACAAAACAAAACACATTGCTTAAGTTTTATTTCCAACCCCCCACAAAGAAGTTTGCAGTACTTTGGAATTTACAATTATAACATCATTTATTTTTAGAAGCAACTAGGAAGATACGTCAATGATTTAGAGAAATTCATTCCACCTGGGCTAAAGGAAACAGATCTGACCGACAACTCTCCAAACTGTTGGGTGGCGAACGTATGTGGGAGGGAACAGAAGCACCCCAGCCAGGGAGCTGTTCAGTGAAGGACTCGAAGCCCACGCCTGTGCCAGCGAGGAGCGCGGAGCAGATCTGTGCACCAGGGAAGATGCTGAGAACCCAACACCAGCACTGTACGCGGGGGAGCAGTTACGGAGGGCTGGTTCTTGTCAGGTCCTAATACCTGGTAGCAGATGGAGCTCACGAGTGGCATTTTCAGGTTAACTTCACCTGAAAAAAAAAATTAAAAAAATAAAAAAGGAGTCCTCGGAAGCCCCAAGTCGGCCCCGCAGCGTGAACCAGTCGGTAAGCGGGCGTGATGACCGGGCACTTGCTTCAGGGGGGCTACTCCCGCCCGACCCCACCGAAACCTCACACGCCAAACCCCTGGGCTCCGCCGCCCCGGCACCGCCTGGCGCCTTCCTCACCCAGAGCCTTCCCAGAGGCGCCCCGCCGCCTCCTCCCGGCCACCACGCGCCTGCCCCCCCGGCGCTCCGGCCATCGCCTCACCGCCTCAGCCGCCCACGCCCTCCGACGCCGCGCGAGCCGCCCCGCCCCCCCGCTCGCCGGCCCGCCCAACGGCCGGCCTCGCGCCCCGCCCCCGCCCAACGGCCTGCCTCGCGCCCCGCCCCGGGCGCCGCGGGGAGTGGGCGGGGCCGCGCGCGAAGGCCCGGATGGAAGCGGCGCGGCGCGAGGCGGCGTGACCCCTCCCTGCCCGGAAGTGCGGCAGGAGCGGCGGCAGCGGGGCCGTACGGGAGCCGCGAGGTGCCGAGCACGGGGGAGGGGCGGCAGCGGGTCTCGGCGCGGGCAGCGATGCGGCTCCGCCACCGCCCGGCCTCGCCGCTTCTGCCTCCCGCCGGGCACCGGTGACCGCCACGCGTTCCCCCGCCCCGGCAGTATGAGACACGCCGCGCCGCCCAGCCAGCGCCGCGCTCCGGTACGTACCGCCCCGGGCCGGGGGGGGCAGTGAGGGGGGCGGCGGGGGGCGCTGCCGGCAGGCGGGGTGTGTGGGGGGGAGGCCTTTGTTGTGCTCTCCCCTGCCCGCCGCCCGTGCCGGCGGGGCGGGGCAGGCCAGGCCCGGGTCCCCCTGCCCGGGGCAGCGGCCTGCGGGGCCCTTCCCTCGGGCCGCGGGAGCGGCGGGGCTGCCGGCTGGAGGTGGAGGGCCGCGCTGCTGCCGGAGGGCCGCTCCCGCTCAGCGCGTCGCCTTTGCTCTGGCGAAGCCTCCTGGTCCCTGGAGCCGGTGCCGGCCCGGCACGCACGCACCGACGGGGCTGGTGACTGGTGGTGTTTCCACGTATGTAATCCATACCTTGGGCAGGACGCGCTTCGTAATGGGCTCGTGCAGGCCCTGGCATGAGCGCGCTGAGCTGCACGGCTGCGGAAGGCGCTCCTGCAACGCAGCCTTTAACGCTTCATTTTTGTGCGTGTGCTCTTATTGTCCTGACGTGCGATGTGACAGTCGGTTCTGGGAAGTTCCCGTCTCGTAAGAGTCGGGGTTTTGGCTTCCTCCTTTGGGCTGTGGCAAACTTTCGGGGACGCTGTGGCAGCAAGTGAATAATGTTGAAAAGCTCATGCTTGATTCATCTGTGCTGCGTGCACCATTTTATACGTGGTCAGGAAGTGGAGTTGACTAACACTGGTTTTCACCTGATGATGTCATCTGCTGAAATTCACGGGAGTCCGGTGAAATTTGTGTCATCTTAAGGCTGTTGGAGAGCAGTAGTAATTGAGAAGGAGCGTAAAGAGTGGAAAAAAGCAAAACAAAGAAAACAACGTGAGCGTTATTGATGGGTTCACAGTATTTTTTTTAACTGCAATATACTCAAATCAACAGATTATTTAAAAAATGTAGCTTTGCTTTGTGAAGATATTCTTAACTTGTTTTCTAAAATGGTGTTAAGAGTTATAAAAATAGTATTTGAACAAAAAGGATTGTTTCTAACCTCCTGCCAGGAAGAACAATCTGTGAGAGTCAAGCTGGGTCATTCCTTATTCTTATCAGTTCTGCAGAATGCATTATTTTGATAGATATCCCATATGGTTAGAGGAATTTGTACCACAGTGGTGCTGAAGCTGAGCCATTTGTATGACTGCCAAGGCATTTTGTTTAACTGTTAAAAAAAAAAAAAAAAGGTTTTGTTCCTTTTTCTGTTTTTACTAAAAATTTTATTATTTCTGGAAATAAAAATCCCTTCTTAGAGGGACACTTAGCAGTCCCTGTCACTTCTGGAAGTATTTTACCTGGCTTCTCTATCTGGGCCTTCTGGGATGTGTGACTAGGGCAAACATAAATGTTTGTGAAGGATTTTCAGCGTGTGTCTACTGCATAGTATTTTCCCTCCGCTCTGTAAGTAGATATTTGCTTGGGAAAGGGAAAATAATTTTTAAACAATATGCCTTTTGTATATAAAGCTGCAAACATGGCAGGGTTTGGTACATCACCAGAAACTACTTTTAACTCTCTTCTAGAAACCTGAGATTTTAAATATCCAGAAATATCCTTGGTGTTATATTGCCTTGAAACAGCTTTCTGCCAAACTTTTAGCTTCGGTGCTTTGCAGTCTGCTTTTAAACTGTCAGTGAAAATAAAGAATTACATTCTGAACTTGCATGGGCGTTGTGAGCTACTTGTTGCTATTAAAAACTTCTATATGCTATAGACAAATATAAAATGAATTTGAAAAGCGACCAAATTTTTTCTGGCCTAATCACTGATTTCAACTGTCAATGCATACCGCTTACAGTTCTTGGATGTCCAGTTGAAACACGTATTATAAAACTACTTTTTTCTCTCCTTTATTTTTCTATATGTTGTGTTTATCTGTTAATTTTTGTGTGTTTGAAAGCACCTAAACATAAATATATAGGAGAGATAATGACAACGGGTTTTATTAACAGCATAAGTTAAAGTGGAAAAGAAATAGCTGAGGGCAGTAATAGGTACTGTAGTTAAGAGTTGCACGTAGATCTCATTGGCTTCTCTTTTTATTCATTCTTCCTTAGTTTTCTGTCTGCATTTGTTGTTTTCCCACTCTTTCATATACAGTCTCTTCAGGTCTCTGCCTTATCTGTTCACTTTTTTCTCTTTACGTCTTATGCCCTTGTAGAAATGATTGTAGTTAGAAATTTGTCCTGTTGAATTTGTTGCCAGGTTCTGGGGTGTGCTCAGAAGTAGTCTTCTGTGTGTCTTGCATTACGAAACTACCCCATCCCATTTTGGTTTGGGGTTTTTGTTTGGTTTTTTTTTTTCCCTGTTGATGACAAGTGGATGTTTGTGATATTTTTTCTGACATGCTTCTTAGGCGTTTCTCTCTGTGAAAAGCAGTCTACAGCATGCTGCCCTTTCTGCTCCCTGTGTATTTGGCAAAACATGGTTAAGATTAAGGAAATCTAAATGAGATTGAAGATCACAGGATTTTATGATTACAAGTATCAGGTTACTGCTTTTTATGAATGTAACAAAGTACTGTGCCCTGGATCAAAACATGAAGACTTTGAAAAGTGTCAGTGTCGTTCCCTTCCTGCTTTTTTTTAGGTCTTCCCTCACTACCTGTGTTAAAGCACTTTGCCTTCTTAAGTCACAGTTAGCGTTTCCTTAACCGTCTCCATCAAATCAGCTAACGCGCCACACAGTCAACTAATGATAGGGCAGCAAAATGATGTACTGATGATGTATTAACTTGTGTGAATTGCGTAGTTTCAGAAGTCCATTAGCATAGCGAGGCTGGAGGGATGGGCAGCCCTCTCCTGACGGCGGAGGTGGTCAGGCTGAGGAGGAAGAGCAGCTGGGTAGCCAGACAGGCTCTGTGTTTTGTCACATGTGTCCTGGGCCCTGCATTTTTAGGAAAAAATCAAGGCCTTTGCCTCAGTGGTTGTCTAATGTCTGCTCCATCACGTCAGAGATGTCCTCTCCAAGAGGTTTTCATACCTTGGCTCTCGGTTCCCTTTCCTCCCTCCGCAAAATGCGTGCGTATTCACAAGAGACTTCTTCCTTGCTTTGATTTCTGGAGGAACTTTCCGGTTTGTGTCCTCGTGGCACTTTGTTTCTATTTCTTCTTGTCCTGCCCATCTCAAAAGGACTCATGTTGGAACTGTCCCTTCCAATGGAAGTAAGAAGTCTCTCCTTCAGGAGAATTGTTGCAACTGTGTGAGGGGTGGAGGTGTTTTCACAGTGGCAATTTAGATGTTGTAGTAGCTGTTGCTGAGAGAAGATGGTTGCTTGCCCTAATTCAGTGGGTTTAACTAGTGTGTCTACTACGTTACAGAGTGTGTATGGTTTTGCATAAATGCTTCATTTTTTTGGTAATGTTTTAACTGTTCAACTTGTGTGGTGGGGCTGAATTTTGGCAGGAGTATATGTTCAGTACTGGAGCGAGCTTAAACAGAAAAAACCCTCAACTCTCTTGATTCCATTTTACCCGAGTTTAATAGCTTTCCGATGTGGTTTTTGGTCACCTGGTTTAAAATTATTCTTTGTCAGCTATAAAGGGTTTTTTATGTTCTTTACAAGGAATCCCTTTGCAAGCATGCATGTATCTGTCAACACTGTTGTGATCAGTGTTTGCATACAGCATTTAGGAAATGTAGTGGAAAGTGAGATACTCTTTCAGCTGATTCAGAGACTCATTGGCATGGAATAATCTAGAGAGCTCCCATGTACAAATTCCCTGAATTAGATTACTTATCCTTGATAATGCCTCGTATTTCCCAAAAGCCATTTATCATTTGATTTTTGTGAAAAATATTACACTTGCCACTTTTCATTGGTTACTTGTCTTTTTCTTTCTGTGGAAGTCATCAAAAATAGGTGACATAAAACGAATGTAATATGTTATTTCCAGAATTTGACAGTTGCTTTAGTGAAAAAAGCTAGTTTCTTTTCCATGCTGCTCCTTCAGAGATCAAAGATGGACCAAGTGATTTCAAAGAGGGCTTCATGTAAAGTTGAATGCTAGGTGAATGGAGAGAAGAATTTCTGTGTTGAGCTCTCACCTCTGTAAAAGAGGCTGCTGTATCTACTTCTAACCTTTTTGGGTTTTTAGGCATTAGAAATAGCATGCTCTCTCTTGATTTCGTTGCTAAATGTATGGAATGAAGCTGGTGGGTTTTGTGAGCACTTGCAAGATGGTAATTTAATTCTTGTGTGTCTGTGAACGTTTAAAAAATTGTCTCAAAAACCCCAACTTTAGCTCTTAGCTCACTTAGCTGATAAGCGTTATTGGAAGCTTTGGCCTGTACCGTTGCTGTAGGATCGTAATGGATCGGAACGGACGGCTGCTTAGCCTTTAATTAGTGGCATTTCATTAATTGAGTACTGAACAGTCTGTGTCAGGTCCCTCCACCTTAGTTCCTGTGACATTTGCTCTTTGCGCTATATTGTAACTTGACTTCTTAAGTAGTTCAAAGGTGAATTATCATTTGACATGTAATTTAACTGGCTGCTTTATAGAAAGAAAAAGTAATTGTGTGCCAGGGAGAATGCAACAGAGTAGCTCTTGGCATAGGCGGTGCTGCTGTTCATGGAGTACATGCCTCCAGCAGTTGGGGAACTTCCAAAGTTCATGGGGTGGGAACCTCGTGTTGTGGTACCTGCCTCTGTTGTGCAGTGGAGAGGACCGCTGGGTGAAACTTGGGAGCCAAGCTTTCTCTCGGCCTTCCTCCTGGTTGTTCCTTTAATGTTTATCCCCTCCCAAGAGCTCACCTACCAGTTGGTCAAGTCGCTTGCAAAATGAATTCATAAGTAGGGTTACAAATGGAGATGATGGGAATTAGGGGGAGCAATGACTTGCACTTGATTTCTTCCAAATGGCTTGTTGTGTATTAAATATTTGGAAAATTAGACTTAGATGTCCCTAAAAAGGTTTGGGGTTAGTTGCATCAGCTGTTGCTTCCTGAACAACTGAAATTATGTGTAGGTGCAGAACTCATTCTGGCCTGAGGAACAGCTGGTATAACTTTCACCTCTGGTGTCATACTTTCTAGTTCTCTGTTCCATGTTGACTTTTTCTTTGGAAAGCTACTTTTCCCAAAAGTTTTAATTTTCCTGGCTTTCTTTATTCATATTCAGTTTCTAATTGATGGATCTGTTTTGTCCATCAGCATGGCCTGTAGCCTGTGGAGGACAGCTGTTTTCAATATATGGAGATTAAGTTGAAATAAAATCTAAATACAAATCATTTGTTGCTTTGCTTAACGTATTAATCTAATGATTCAGATTAGTTAGCTAATAATTTCTTCAAATTCTTTAGAGGAGGCACTTGTTTACTGTCTGCAGCATTTAACAATAGGGCTCCGAATTACTTAATCTGTAGACATTACTTTGTCAAAAAAACAGCTCTCTTTGGTGTCAATTTTTCTTAAATTTTAAAACAGATGAATTCCTTGTTAACTGAGTTTAATTTCGGAGTCACTTGTTTGCTTGTAATTGAAACTCTTGAAGATAAAATTGGAACTGTTTTGTAATGAATTTAGATAACAAGTGCTTAATAAAGTTTGCTTCAGCTTCTGGGATGGAGCAATGTATAATAATAATATTTAACTCCTTTTTGTGAACATCATATGTACCAGTGGTCACACAGGTATTTGCATATCAAATTGAATAACTGTTCTTCTAACAGAGGACAAAATACAGTCATTTCAACTAATGTGTTGTGTCTGTGGTGTGTATGAAGTTAATTGCAGCAATTATTTGCATGCATCTGGATTTATACCTATTTTTAGGTGTGTTTTCACGCATTCAGAAAGTTCTGCTTACAGTCTGTATGAATTCATTTAAAGACTTGAGTCATACTACTTCAGTTCTGGAAATGTTCTGTTAGAAACCAAATTGTCTGAAATCTCTAGCTTCTTTGGGTAGTTGTAGGTTAAAATAATACATTGCTGTACTGACTGTTGAAGTTGGTGCGATCTTACTATTAGGTCTGGTACTGCCTTTGGCATATGGTGGTTTCAGAGGAACAGAATGTATGAAATCTAGTTTCAGTGTGTTTTTGATCTCCCTGCAGAATATGTCAAGGTAGATTTTGCTTGTTACTTATGTGCATATAGCAAACAAACTTTTTAAATTAAAAATGGCAGCAGAAGAATATTTGTGTTGCTATGGGTGTTATAGTTTATAAGAAACTGAAACTTCTTATACTGAAGAAGTTTGCATAAATACGTTTTTGCAAGTTTTGCAAAATACACTGGGCAGGTGGTTGATCTGAGGGGAAAAAATACAGTAAATACATTTGGAAGTCTTGAATTAATACTATTATATCCCATGAGAGGCTTCTGATTAGGAGAGTTTCTGTCTTGCTTATGGTAAAAGGTGCCTTATTATCAGTAATGTTGTTCTCTTTAATAAAAAAAAAAGGAGGGAGGGGGAAGCATGAAATAACTAGGGGTGGAAGAAAAGCTTACAGTAGCCTGCTCAAAATTTGTATGTGGTAAACTTTGTATGCAGAATTAGATGCTATGATTAGTTATATTAATGTTATCAAGCAAAATCAGCCTTTATCTGTAGTCAGTAGTTTTGAATATTGTTTTACAGGCCAGGCATCATTTTTAATAATTTCAATACCATTTGTGTTTGGAAATGTGCCGTCCTCTCCAACAGTTGTGAGACTCCACTC
Organism: Phoenicopterus ruber ruber; assembly: GCA_009819775.1. Lineage (NCBI taxonomy): Eukaryota > Metazoa > Chordata > Aves > Phoenicopteriformes > Phoenicopteridae > Phoenicopterus > Phoenicopterus ruber. Next base: position 37,256,686 of record CM020220.1, read on the forward strand.
ACTGAGTAGTGAGAGGAAAAATACATGGCAGTAACATCATCAGATGTTAGTCTGGGTTACTAATAAATTATAGTGTCTAAGCCTTCATGGAGGTTTTCAGAGTCACTTTTAAAGATGGGCATGTCACTTGGTGTTAGCCGACTTCTTGATTTCCTAAAATTAAATTGAATTTTTTTCCTTCTGTTTGTTTTTCTTTTTTTGTGAAAGCAACTTTGTGTCTGCACCGCAGGCATTGCACTGCGCTACGTTTAACAAGGCAGCCTCATCAGGATGATTCGCAGCGGGGTTATGTTTCATGTGGATGGAAGCAAAAAGCAGCAGACTTGTGTCCGCTTTTGGTCTGCCTTATTTGACAGCACCGAAGTTGAAACCAAATCTATTTACGTGCCATAGTCAGTGGAGGACTTTGCAAGCCCAACTGTTTTACGGCATCAGCAAAGCAAGGAGGGATATTTGGTTCATTCAAGCGTAGATGTCGGTGGGCGATTGCCTGCGCAGTCTGCAGCCCATGCAATGCGCTTTCTGGAGGCACGGCTTCTGGTAATAAGACAGCTGGTTGTAGTAGTAGTTCATGGCGTAGTGGTTTGGAGTATGTTGCCCGCAAGAGCCTCTCGAAGGCAGCTGAAGCAGCTTATGAGAAGAGAGTTTGGTCTGATAGAACTTACTGCCTTTTATCAACCCCGTTGCTTTTGTCAAACTGAAATCTGCTTAACCGTACCCGGATAAACCAGGCCACCCCGACAGCCCTACACCAGCGTGTTTGTGTTGTGTTTGCCTTGCTGTTGTTTTTAAACTTCAGTAAAACAATCACCCTGTAGAGGAACAAACTGATGGCATAAGGAAACTGTGCTGAGGGAGGGGAAAAAAGTGAGTAAACATCCTGTTCAACAAGGTGTGAGTAAGATTTTACACGTTCACACCTTGGTAACTAGGGCTTTTTGCAAGACGGCATTTTTCCTATAGTTTTGCGTGTAGTCTTAGGCCTCAGTTCTAACCCTCAAAGAATTTACACAGGTTTTGCCAAGTGAGCAGATGATGTGTTGGCCTTTTGGACAAAGACCTGTAGCAGGGGAGCCTGATGTGGAGTAAGCTGCACCATGCCCTGCTCCCTTTCCCTCTCACCCCAGGTAAGCAGTCTGAGGTTGCAAATCAGAGCAGTGAGTTCCGCAGTCTCAACTGCTGGAGACGCAGTGGGGCTTGGTGTTGCAGAGCAAGAACTGGTTATTGCTGAGTAGCCTTTTCTTGTGAGGCATCAAATGGTTCGGTGGAAATTGAAAGCTGTAGAAATCTTTTAATGTTCAAAACTAATTTTAAAGAAATAACATTGTGAGGAAAAAATGCGAATACTGCTTTTGGTCTCGGGACTTACTCTTTCTAATCCATAATTTTAAAAGCTTACAGCTGCTGAGTTTGCTCAACTTCTGTCTAGAGAGTTAAGAGAGACTTTGCAAATTTTCTTCTGTCTTGAGTAAGTAAGACTGTGCTTTAAGTGGGAAAAGACGTAGGAAACTGCAAAGGTTTGAATTGCTTTTGTTGTGGAAAAAGGAATCTTAAGCAGATTATTTTGGAATTGTTCTTAAATCCAAGAGTATAAGAAAAACAATGTCTGGATGTTTTTGAAACAATAGAATAGGAGAAATTGTGTACTTGTCTTTTGAACTTCAGAAACCAGTCTCTATGGGACTGAAGTTGGGAGTTGGACTCAATGATCCTTATGGGTCCCTTCCAACTGGAGATATTCTATGAGTCTATGAACTTTTAGGATTTTCTTTTTTACCTCTGTGGGTGTAAACCTGTTTAGCTGCAGTCCAAGACTCTGATGTCAAGTTTTGCTTGCCTTGATGGCTTTCATCAGGTCTTCATATAGCTATGCTTTCAGATAATCCTACTTCATATTCACCGAAGTGAGTGGGCAGCTCTACCTCTTGACCTACCTGTCTTTCCTAGGATGTTGTCTAATAAGCTGTTGTGGATGAAATTTAATACCCAGTCCACTGAAACTGGTTCAGTTTCAAGACTATTTGGGTGAACTAGCATCGAATGCAGTTTGGTCCTCTGGCAGAATTGAGTTTTAGGGTTTGGAAATCGTGTGTGGTTTTTCCTCAATTTCTGAGCTTGTAAGTATCAGTTGTTTTTTGCAGGAAGTGTAATACTCTTTGTGACTGGTTTGGTACAAGGCATAGAACAGGCCTGAGATGAGCTGTACCTCACAAAATTTCCATGAAGGTGCAGCTGTGTGCACAAATGTGTCCACTGTTTGCCATGATCGGTAACAAGGCAACAAATGAATGATCAAAACCCCCTCCTGATAACATCTGTGAGTATGAGCTTGTGGCTGCTGAAAGCAGTTGTGCCATTTCACTGTGAACTTTCTAGGCGATAACAATCTGCGGAGGTTAATGAGGAGAGCATTACGCTGCTGTTGCTCTGTACAACTTCTCTGTAGCAAATGAAAGCACCTGTCTCCAGAGAATATAGTTCAATGCTTCTCACAAATCTTACGAATTTAAAAATAAAATTAAAAAAACCCAAAACACCCCAAACTAAATCTGCTGGAGAAAGATATTTTTTTGTTACTATTGAAGCCAACATTCTGTTGGCTAATACGGATATTTCTGTTTCACGTGCAGAAACAAAAGTCAAGATTAGCATTTTCAATTCGGTAAACTCTTGATTGTGTGTAACTGAAGTATTTAGGGAAAAAATGTCTTCGTTTAATATACTTTCACGTGCCAATGATTTGTTTGAGTAAGAGTAATGGAGTGAAACTAAGGAGAGGAAAAGATCACTTTGGCTGTATACCAGGAAAAAAACCCCAACAGCAGTAGATTATTCGAATAGAATAGCTTCCCAAGAGGAATCGTGGTGGAAATACCCATCTTTTGGGTCCCATAAAACTAGACCAGGCAATGAAATTGAAATATGCTGTAAGAAATAATCTTGCATTTCTTCTCCAGGGAAATGCATAATGACTCCTGTAGGGAATGGTCTAGGTTATCTAATAAGGAGTGCAATGGGTTTCCTATACTACAGAACAATAATGCAAGGCTAATGCTGAGTGATTTTTATTAATAAGCTTGGCTGCTGTAAACTAGACAGTTACAGTTCAAGCTCTGCTGGGCGCTAGGTTTTCTCTTAGCTGAGGTAAAATTCAACTTTATTTTTCAAAGACTTAGAAAAGAAAATTCAGACAAAAGCCTGAAAATTACATGTATTCAGCTTTACAGTTTTTACAACTAATAGTATATTCTTACTCGTTTTTTGAGCTGCTGACTTCAGTGTTATCACTTATAGCTACAACACTATCCTCCTGAAAAGTTGGGTGTTTCACACATGCTGGGGTTTGCCTTGCTGGGGCTCTTCTGCTGGAAGCACCGGCGCTGAAGCACGTGTTTCTCCTGACTGGGTGGTAGCTGGTGGATGGCAAGGGTGAGATCTTAAGCTTGAAGCACATAGGAGCAGCCAGAGCTTATGATTTAAGCCCCAAAGCTTGTTTAGGTTTGTGTAAACTTGGTTGCTATTGTGTGGTTCCAGAGCAAACATATACTTAAATAAGCATTTTTTAATAATATGTTCTAAAAAAACCCCAACCCTTCCTTTTAACTGTTAACAGACCTCTCACTTCTTCAGTAAGTGTCATAGGGTTTTCCTGTGCGTAGCCCAACAGCTATTCCCTTCCGCTTGCCCCGAAAAGGAAACATTTTGTATGTTAGAAGTACTACAAATAATGTGAAATGTAGTATACCCTCAACCTACAGTTTTTCTAACTTAGTGGGGTGGATATATATGACTGCAATTGTTTAAGTATTAGTAATACTGTTCACTCAGATGTTGCAGTGGTTTGTAGGGATTACATTCAATAAATACTAAACACTGTGTTTAAATTTACTAGGTATATCTTGAGTCTGTTTTCAGAGAAGCAAATGATGATGATACTGAATAAATTGGAAAACTGCCTAAGCTTAATAGACCTTTCAAATGTCTGTTATTGTGTTGTGTATCATCCAGCAGAAAATTTAGTTTAATAGTTAGCTATATAGGAAATGTGCAGCAATTCTTTCAAAAAGATCAATTGTGTAGAGATGCAAATCCTGCTAATTAAGAAACAATCCTATCTTTTACAAAGTTCAGGGTTTTTTTTCTACTAGTAATGTCTTACGAATTTTTGTAAGCGTAATTGGCTTACAAGACAAACTCTTAAACAGAAAAAAATGGTAAATTTCTCTCTTCAACTGGATATTTTTTTAAGTCTCTGAGATTCGGTGAGGAAGATGGGTCTTGTGTGGATTTGAGCAGTGTTCAAGCCAGTTTAGTCAGCCACAGGCGCTTCGTGCTGCTGGATAAGCGTGACCCAGGTGATAGAAGGACTTGTGTAACAGCCACCCCTGACCAAGGAGAAAGGGCCTTTCTTGGCTCTTAAACAGTTTGGCCTTCATGAGTTGATGCTACCTAGAACTGCACAAGTCAACTGGAGCTTTGCTTCAGATGTGGAGGTGCAAAAGTAACTTAGCCTTGGCCCTTAAAATGTCTTTCACTGCAGACTTAACCATTTTGATCTGGCTTGTTTGTTTCCTCTATCTTTAGCTTCATATATGTATTCTCTCTCACCCAATAACTGATAAGGTAATGAACCTTAAAGCAATTCAAGTTTTTTCCTAAGAATTTCCCTCCTCAGTAATTTAAAAAAACAAAACTGATTTCTTGAATAACAAGTACCGATAGATAGTATAATATAATATAATATTACTTTATTCACTGGTGATTGTTTAGTGAGAGGAAATGAAATTAGTATCTCTGTAGCTAGAGCATGTTTATTTTAAATGGATTTTTGGAAACTGATTTTATTGAATGGAAGGCTTATTCCCTTTAGATTTTTTAAAAACCCAAAGTTTTGGCTGTACAATTAGACAAACTAAGTTGGTTTCTGAATTATGTATTTACTAGGAATAAAAAAGTTGGAGGACTAGAGTGTTATCTCACAGCTAACCTTCAGAAGGTGATCTTTTATTTCAGCCAGTGATGAAATATCAATATTTCCAAAGGAAGAAAAAAAAGTTAATTCATAACAGCTTTGCATTTCTTGAAATGTTCAGCCCTGTTCAGGAAAAGACTGTCACCGTTCAAATGGAACATGCAATACATGCACGTGGGATTTGTTGGTGTGGTCATTTATTAGGCTTTCCTTAGAGACTGCTAAATAGTATTAATATCGATCACTCTTAAGCAGTGAGTTACTCTGACTTTTACATTAGCCGTTAAGTGCCTGCAGTAGTTTGTTGGATGGCGATGTTTGATGTTTCAGTCAGGACAGGCTCCGTAGCCTTTCTGGGGCGTTGTGGAGACTGTGCCGTCATGGTTTGGAAGTGCACCGTGACGTTACTGTCCAGTGTTGCTTTGTTACTCGGTTTCTGGACAGGACTCGAGAATAAGCTGCTGTGCCAGACTCACTCATGTTCAGTTATATCATGTGCTGAGATGCTGGAAGTCCTATGATGTGCCAAAATACGGCCAGCCCGCGAGGGAGAGACGTTGATCCTGGAGGCTCAAGCTCTGGAAAGACAGGGGAGCAGAGAGCAGAGGGTCAGCAGGAACGGATCATCTCTCACAACGCCCTTTCCTTCTCACTTTTGAGGGAGTGGGACAAGGTCACTGATTTGCTTGGTGAACTGATCTGTGGGTTAGGTTCTGGCAGGCTGGATTTGACTTTTGGGGTGTGTTGAATACCCTGCAGAAGGGAGTTTTATTAGCCATTCCTGCCAGTAGCTTGTTGACTCTAATACCTTATTGAAATACAAAGATAAAACATTGCTGTGGTCACTGGTTAGCATGCACACCTGCTTGTATGCACCTGTTGCACTATTATTACTCTGAAAGAACTATTAGGAAAAATTAGGAAAAATATTGGGAACCTGTTACACTATTATTGCTCTGAAAGAACTACTAATTGTTACACTGAGCTTCCACTCTTAGACATGAGAGCTGGCAAAAGATCATGTTAACACTTAGGACAATTCTTCAAATAGGTTTATGAAGTGTTTTGTGGGTTTATTATAGGGGGAGTAGAAAATTCCTCTTCATGTTTATATGCATGTTGTACTTTTGTAATGAGCTAGTAATTTTTTTCAGTGAAAAAGTTGAGATGATTCCAACACAAGATGTAAGAGACTGGGAATGTGTTCTTGTCTAGCTCGAAGAGGTTGAAAACTAACTTTATTTAGAATAATGTTGACAAATACTCAACTTCTGGGAAGGGAAACAAGATGTTTGTCTGATGAAATTCATGTTATATTGGTGCATGAAGTAGCTTTGAATCTTAAGATCTCTTCTTAAAAGTTAGGAAAATGGAGAGCTGATAACAGCTTTTGATGAAATTTATTGTAAATACATTTTTATGGAGGGTAGCCTGTGCTTTCTTTACACTCTATGTGCACGTAATTAATTAGAGATAATCAGCTTCAGATGGCTTGAAGTTTAACACAAGTATTTGACTAGGAGAGTACTTCAGTCAATTCCTAAATAAAATGTGCTTTGAGAAATCCCTTTTTTATGTTATCTCTACCTACTTGTCCACTACTGCTCTGTGAGTAGTACTCAACTCTGAAGATCCTGATTTAACAGAGACTGGTCTATTTGGCAGTGATTAGCAGGTGAAGCCAGTACCTTCCTTAAGAGACCAGCACAAGAAGTGATAAGCCCATCATATTTGGGGTCTGGGAGTACAGGTTAAGTGAAATACCTTTGAGCTTTTCTTCTGTCTCTTGAAGTAAGACAATGAAAGCAAACTCTAAGAGTCAAATCGTCACTGACTGCTGTACCACATTCAGCATGGGTATATCTCTTGATTTAAAAAAACCAAACAACCAGCAGAGGTACTTGACACCCTTTAAAAATACATCTCGTTTCCCTTTTGAAAGCCAGAAACTTCTTTTGCCCTCACCCATTAAAACGTGTTTTACTGTTCCCGGTGCATGTTTCCTCTGATGGTCAGAGACTTCTGCCTGGCACAATGGCCGCACTGACTGGTTTGTTAAGCCATGTCCAGACAGGTATGGCATTGCCTGAAAACTCTCGGAGGTATTACCTGATAATGTCCTGTCACCTCTGGTGCTTTGTTCATGATAGCCTGCAGGGGAATAAATGCAGGTTCTAGCATGAAAATTGTCCCTCTAAGTTGTTTCATCCTACAGATAACAGGCCTGTCTTCCCGTGATTTAATTCTGCCCAGTCGTTCTCTGACTGGTTTTGTGAACTGCAGCTCCGCCTGTTCCCAACCACTTGATCTAATAGGCTGTGATGAGGGCTTGGTACTTGAGAAACCTTTTTGTCGGAGCTGATGACAGTGGCTAAACAATGATTCATAAACACTTTCTTCAGAGTAGTACTTTGTCTTCACCCCAAGCAGAGTACAGTACGTAGAACTGAAGGGTGAGTGTGTGGGTGCATCTTGCTTCTCACCTTCAGTCTGCTCACGTGAGGTCCGCTTTGCCCCGGTAGCCATCGGTGGCCGCGGGAAGCGGGCAAGGCAGGCGGTGGCCCACTCGGTCTGGCTGTCAGCCTGGGGACTGAAAAAATCCTTCCTTCCTTCCCCAAACGCCTCTACGCTTCAGGATAGCATCTTTAAAGCTTGTGTTCTCTTTAACCTTGTAGTTTTGGTAAATATCCCCTCGTCCCCACCCAGAGCCTGATTAATGGATTAAGTAAAGTGAGGGGCAGATCAGCAGTACTGCTAAACTGTTTCCCTGCTGTTCTCTGGCAGTCTTTCGGTATATCTTAACAGAACATCTGATTCTCTGTTTATTCATTCTCCATTGTTCAGTTTGCTGTTGGTTGGTTTCTTTCTTTTTTAAAAACTATGCATCCAGGCATATTTAAAAATAAAAAAGCCTGCTCCTCAATGCAGGCTCTCAGTATGATATCAAACTGTTAAAAGTTCTTGCTTTCTCCCAGTTTTCTCAATCTAAAAATTTGATTGGCTTAGTAAATCCATGCGAAAAAAAGTGAGATACAAATCTGGTCTTCAAAGACGTATCCAGAGCTCAGGAAAATCAGTTGTCTGGTCCTAATGCTGTAATGAGAAACTTTACAAAAAACTGAAGCTATTCAGGAGGATCTGAGAAGTGTACTTATGTAAAATCACAGCTTCTGTCAGAAACTGTAATAAATACTAAACTCCACACAGCAGGTAGAAGCAGCCTCTGAAGTACAAATGCTCTGGGTAGTACAGGTACAGAGACAAGGCAGCAGACAGACCTGAAAATAATTGAAAATAACCACCTTTGCTTAGAGTTAAATTTGCAGTGAATCAAGATGATTTAGCTTTGAGACAGGAGGGGGCAGGTAACTACTGGTAGCTGGCATAAGGTCACAGGACACATTCTAAAGAGGATACTACACAGCAGTTATTTTCAGCCTTTTTCAATTTAGAGACCCCTTCAGAGCAAACTTGGCTCAGATCTCCTGCTCCTTCATGGTTACTGGGAGCTGACTGGTCTAATGGACTGAACGAATTGAGGAATGGATGAGAGCTGAGGCAGTCCTGTGCATCTCATGCAAATAACAGAAAAAGGAATGGGCTGTATTTTTTCTCATTTTTAGCTTTGGAGAATTAAAGAGCAACAAACAGGTTCAGTAAGGCTGAGGTAAGCTGTTCTTACGCTTTCAGGATATGATTCTGTATAAAATCCATCCTGTATTTGGGTAACAGCTTCAGTTGTTACCATTGAATAGGGCGTGCTTCCAGAAATAATGGTAATATAAGTACTAATAAGTTGCTTCATGAAAGAGGGATGTTCACAGGTATCCTTCCCAGGAATTTTACTCTGGGTGATTCTGTACAGAGAATCAAAACAAATTGTAAATCTGTAAACAAAATCTATGTAAACACAGCTTCCACAATACACGCAATTCCTGCTCAAAAAAAAATATGGGGCAAAGAAGTTCTATTAAATTTAGGGTGGCTGTTTGCTACTAGTTTTAGTTTATGGAAAGTACTAATTAAGTGCTGAAGATTACCATAAATAAATACAAGTTTTATTTGGAAAAAAAAAGTCCTTTATGAGAAACAGCTGAATTGTATTTGTGATTACATTGCAATGTCTCAATGATCCATATCTTCCAGGAGACCTATTCAGTGGGGTTTTTTTCATCTTGTCATAGTAGATCTGTTAGTAGAGATCCGTTAAGGGATCTGATTATATAACATGTTTCCTCATCTGATAAAAACTGGGAATTGGTTTTGTTTTCAAGGTTTTATACATTCATGATTCAGAGCGATTCCCATGTCAGCGGACTTTAATGTGGAAGGGCTAATTCATATCGCAAGTGGGTGAGAAGCAGTACCAGAAAGGCAGGAGGGAAAGCATCCGCTGAGGATCATAGCGATTCGCAGAGAATTTTTCTTCCTGTAGGAATAATAAACTCGTTCACATCGTGACTGAATTGCATGTGGTCTTGCAGTGTCGTCTTACCAGAGTTTACATAAAACCTTCAGGGATGGGCAACGCAGACACAAGGAAGAGTTCCAACATGACTAGTGATGTGCAATCACGTCTTTTGACTAAGACAATTAATGCTCTTCTGTCACAAGTAAGAAGACCTATATGGTGAAGCACTCAAATGTTACAGAAAGATTGTAGTCTTCTGATCTTGCTTTAGTGATAGTGGGCTATGTTTAAAGAAACTTTCTGTACTAAGAGAGAAAATGTTTCATGGCAGAAACAATTGACTTTCATCTGGTTTGATCAGGGTTCATTTCAGCTCTTTTTAGCAACTTAATGGAGCTGTTTAAGTGAGAAGCTGCGCTTCTGGCAGGAACCTGTCTAAAGATGACAGCAAACCCTACCTAAAGGAGAGTGAGCCCAGTAACCCAGAGCTACCCTCTGACAGGCCCACCTTCTTTCATTAGCTATGTGCAAAGGCTCGTGCAAGCAGGCCGACTAATTATGTGTCTGTAGCCAGATGTGATGAATCTGGGCATGTGACTCAATTTCTGATGGGCCGGAGAAATTGCAGTGCTCTGTTAGGTGCTAATCCATAACAAAATTGCTTTATTTGTTATTAGAAAGTTCTTCGGAGTTGGTGAGTTGACTTAAACTGTCTTTCAGCTTTGTGCTTTGAGAGGGAATGAGCACATGGTTGTGGTGATTATAGTTATTGAGCCGGATCTGTTGGTATTAAAGATACAAGGCAACCATGAAAGACGTGTGAAGAAAATACTACTTTAAATGCAAGTTTAATTTCTTACCCTCCCTTGAGGGAATCCCAGGATTCTTTGAACCTATTCTACTCCCAGGTGGCTAGGTGCTCTTTCAGGACCGAATTATGCCTGTGCAGACAACTAATGCATTGGTACTAATAACTGAGTGCTCACGAGGCCCAAGTTACGCTCCAAATCAAAGGAGAAGATCCTGAAGAAAGTTATAACATGACCAGAGTGGTCAAGGCGGTAATTTGCAAAGGTGATGTTGAAATAATGTTGTTAGTGGTATTGTATGATGCATCGGCTTTTATAAAGTATTGCATGAGGATTCAGCCTGCAGATTTTGAGTACAAGTGGTCATTAATGTGTGACACCTAGCTTGTCTAAATACCAAAGCCATTGTCCTCTTTTTAAGTTTAATTTTCAGATGCATTGTTTAGTAAACATGGTAATATAGATATCAAAATATGAATTTCTTTTCACACTTAAAAAGGGTGAACAAAATATATGAATTACTTTTTTTAGGAGAATTACTGAAGTTTGGATTGCTATCTTGATACTATAAACCTGCAATAAGTGGCAATGTCAAGGATTCCCACCCCACCTCCTCCTGGGGAGATGTCCAGTGGACCTGTGGCTGAAAGCTGGTGTTACACACAGGTAATCTGCATAAATTCCAATGCCTTTATTTTCTAGTCATAATAATTAAAAAAAACCCCAACACCTAAAAATATTGAGTTGTGCTGACAGTCTAACTCATTCTCATAGTTAATGCTTGAAATGTAAGTTAAATTTTACTGAAATTTTCTACATCTTTTGTTCAGGTTAAAGTAGTAAAATTTTCCTACATGTGGACCATTAATAACTTCAGTTTTTGCCGAGAAGAAATGGGTGAAGTTTTAAAGAGTTCTACCTTTTCATCAGGGCCAAATGACAAAATGAAGTGGTAAGGTCTTTATTCTAGAAACTGCTTTGGGTTTTTTGTTGGTTTGGTTTGGTTTGTTTTTTTTTTACCACTTGCAAAAGTTACAAAGTTAAATTGCAAATAAATATTAAAACTCAGACATTTCTTGAAGTTTTACTAGAGGAAAAGATTGGTTCTAATTGCAAAGTTTTAACAGTCATAAGGGAAACATTTTTTCAGTAGCATGTATCGTTGTATCTTATAAAAATATTTTTGAATTTATTCTGGGTATGATTTAAAAATGTACAATTTCTGCATTTCTTTCAGGTGCCTGAGAGTGAATCCAAAGGGATTAGACGATGAAAGCAAAGACTACCTGTCGTTATATTTGCTTTTAGTCAGTTGTCCAAAAAGTGAAGTCAGAGCAAAATTCAAATTTTCCCTGCTGAATGCTAAAAGAGAAGAAACAAAAGCAATGGGTAAGGGAATCTTAATGTATTGCATGTGGATTTGTAAGAAAAAGAAAATCAGTGTTGTGATTTTTTTCAGTTGAGAACAGAATTTAATATTGAGATAAACTTTAAAATATCTTTTTTAATATCCTTTTAGAAACTTAATTAAAAATCTTGTTCATGTTTCACACAATTCTGATCACTGAGCTATGTTAATTCTACCCTGAGCAGTATAAATTACAGCGCATTACTAACTGCCGTCACTCCATATTCTTGTCACTTAGTTTTTCTAGCAGATTATTCTTGCTTCCTGTTAGTAGGGGTGTATTTGCTTGTTTCTAGCTACAGTGGAAGCAAGTGTTTGATTTCCATAGTTAATTAGGATAAACATGGATGATTGGTTTTTTTAGAGGCTCCTTTACAATGTTTTGGTCTATTTCATCTGATTTACACTGTAATCAGTTTAAAAACATGAGCCATGTACCCAAGGAATTAGAAGACTTTGAAATAATTGGTGATTTGATTTAATTCCTTTCTTGATATGAAAAATGTATAGCTCTTAGTTTCAAACTTATAAGCCCAACCTTCATTGGAAATGCTTTTTGGGAAAGCTGGAGTTCTCATTAAAATGTGTAATTTCAGCTGATCTGCGCTGAACTTGTGCTGTTGCTAGTCCTGTATATGAAGAATCTGTCTATTTTTCTTCCCTTCTCCTACTCCAGGACTTAAGAGATCTTACAGGGTCTGCTCTGTTGCAAGTTCTGAATTTCTTGGAAAAATCTATAGCTCTCCAGTACTCGTACCCAAAGTTCATGCTACTTTCTCCTTATGTAACTAGGCCCACTTGTAATCTTTAAAGTAAATCCATGAAACTGAGTTCAAATCTAAAAATTAAATGGTTGGACTTTTTGGAAAGAAAGTAAATGTATATGTTTCTCTCTACTTATCCTCTTCCACTGATAGAATTGGTTGCTTCAATCCCTGCAAGTCTTCTGGTTCTGGAGCTTATATGAACAAAGCTACACTTCACGTTTGGTGGATCATGGCTTTTGGCTTGAGACAGTCTTGCAGTCCAGTAGTGGATTGGTGTATATAATTAAATGAAGCTGCAGTGTGTGCATCAAAAAATGTTTTGAGATAATCATAGAATCACAGGGTTGTTGAGGTTGCAAGGGACCTCTGGAGGTTGCAAACCCCCTGCTGAAAGCAGAGTCAACTAGAGCAGTTTGCTTGGGACCTCTCCAAGGATGGAGACTTGTCTGGGCAACCTGTTCTAGTGTTTAACTAGATGCTGCTAGCCCTTTTTTTGCCTCAGGGGTTCATTTCTGGCTCTTGTTCATTTGTTGTCCACCAGGACCCCAATCGTCAGTTGCCTGTTTCTCCCTGATCAGTAGGTCTGTAGCAGCTGCTGAGCACAACGTTGCTCACGTTGGCCTGCCCTGTAATCCTGACCCATAAACTCTCAGCTGGTTCATCATCCATTGCAAGGCAGAGCTCCGCACATTCCTGCAGTTCTCGTGTGAAGGGCAGCTCCCTTGCCTCACCTTCCTGGCCTGGCCTCCCTGAAGAGCCCGCACCCGTCCACTGCAGCACTCCGGTCGCGTGAGCTATCCCACCATGTCTCTGTGAGGCCAAGGAGATCGTGGCCTTGCAATTGCACACAGACCTCTAATTCCTCCTGTTTCTTCCCCATGCTGTGTGCATGAGTTTACAGGCGCTTCGGAGAGACACTCAGTTCTGCTGATTTCTGAGAAAATGCACAAGAGCTTTCTTCATAATGCTGTCCTAAATGAGGGACATGCAGTCTAGGATGGAGGGACTTTGAGAATCTGAAGATTATTTGCCAAGTGCTACTTTAAATGCTAAAAATCACAAGGTGCTAAGAACCAAAAATCCTATTAGTAGATGTGTCTTCAGTTTCTGCAATAGTAGCTGTCCTGTATTTGGCACTACAGGAATAAACATATTTTCATTTGGGGAAATTACCAACAGAAATCTTATTTCTTGGACTTTCCAACCATTTACCATCTGCTTCTGGAGATGCTCTGTTCTTATTTATACAGTGTAATGATGCCCAACTTTAGATGTCCTTTGTAAATTGATAATTTGTGCATAGACTGCTGCTTCAAGTGATGAAGCTGTGTATAAAATAGGTAACGAACTAACATTTTAACTATTAGAAAGAAGAATTCATTTACACTTTTATGTTGCTTTATTTTTGTGGTTTTGTATGCTTAAATTGCTACTGATCACATAATTTCAGAGGGTTAACGCTGGTTCTTGCTGATGATAACAGTAGAATCTAAGTCTGCAGAGTAAAGAATTGGGCTGAATCTGGAGAAGAAATTTTTGAACCTTTCTTTTAAATGTGGTTTTCTGAATTTCTTTCATTCAATTTCATGATGTTTGTTGTGAGTTTTTGGCAAGTTGGTAAACATGTGAAAACACTAATCCAGATGCCAAAAAAACTAAACAGTATTTTTTAAAATGGCAATTTTTCTTCCTTGGCATACAGATTTAAAAATGTGAACAGTATTCTACGTTTGTTCTGTCACCCTCAAAGCCCACACTGCACTTCAGGAAGTGCATTTCCCTCCGCTTCTGGGCTCTGCATGGGTAAGGTGTTTTTGTTTGAAGATGTGAGTGCGATAAGGTGACAGGGATGGAGACACCTCCTGCATTGTCAGTTCCTGGGTTGTTCTTCATTGTATTCAAAAAATACAATCAAAACTTGTACAACATATTTTGCTTGATCTAGTTCTAGTGAAAATCTGTTGTGAATATCATTTTTTCCAGCTGTTGACAGTGAGGGCAATGTATTATACGCGTATGTTTTTTAACATATGTGGTGTCTTACAAGGTCAAGTCTGTTTCAGTGATGCTACCAACTTAACTAGCATAGAGAAGTCCGACTTCCCCGATGTCTTCATTTTGGATGTTGTAGAAGGAATGATGTTTTAATAGATTCTGTCATGAAAAGTACTTTGCTTTTATAACAAACTTCTGACTTAAACTTCTAAATTGCTCTCCAGAAGGCTACCTATCCATACAGCAAACGAAATGGTGACAAGTTTCTTGCCCAGCTTTTTTGGAATGAAAGGAAAGTTCTGTCTTAGAAAACTCTTATTGAGATTTTTTTTTTCCCCCTCCTCTGGTAATATTTCAGGAGTGTTCTTGCTCTCTTCATTTTGAATGAGCTTTCTATATATAATTCAGAATATGGTTTATTCTACATATATTCTCAAAGCCATTCCCAAGTAACCTCTTTCCCATGCTTTAGTTCCATGTAAAAGTATATGTTGCTTTTTTCTGTGGTTTAGTTTGTGGAACAAATGGCCACCTTACAGTGAACGTGCCATGTAAAATAACTGATCTTACTGAATTACATGTATTTGCACTAATATGACCTTGGGAACCCTTTTGTGGATGTGAAAGTTAGAACTGGAAAAAAAGGGTTGTGTGGTCACAGTGGATCTGATAGATTAAAAAAAAAATTCTCGTAACTATGGCTAAATATAAACAGTATCTTTTTATGACCAAAAAAAAGAGTTTGTTACTTGAAAGCTTTTATTTCTGTTTTGCTTTTTTGATGCTTTTACTGTATTTCAAAATAATTTCAACCTGTGAAACAAGATTTTGCATTTCAGGAAGAAGTCAAAACAGGTTGTTATGACAACTGCAGAATTGTTGTCAGAATGCATTTGTGATGACAAATTTGTCGTAATGGTACTTCCCTGTGAACAGTTTCTGTTTTGACACATTGGCATTCTTAAACGTTAACTGAAAAACTCCTCTCTTGCTGGATGGTGCCTAAGATAACATCTAAGGAGATGATATGGTTTGAATCGCAAGTTCTACTAAATTCTATCAAGTGTTTTATAAAATAACACTATTACAACATTAAAAGTTTTAATCAGTTATGGATTTCCTAAAAATGTGACACATATGATCCAAATGTGTTAAATTGATTCATTTTTGGATTAACAGTTAGCCTTAATATAGAATTTTTAGATATTATTATTTGTTAGTATTTTTATTTAACTTGCTTTATTTGTACCTAACTGTTTTATCAGAAAGCCAAAGAGCGTATCGATTTGTGCAAGGCAAGGACTGGGGTTTTAAGAAATTTATCCGAAGAGATTTTTTACTAGATGAAGCTAATGGTCTTCTACCAGATGACAAGCTTACATTATTTTGTGAGGTGGGTATAGGTTTATAAGTGGTAAGCTTTTAAAGAAAATGTTTCTGCTGTAATAAATAGAGGTTTATGTTGATTTAAACAGTAACATGCTATAAAAGTTGTCTTTTGTAAACTATAAATATGGTAAGGTACACACTTACTTGCTTTGTCTGCATTGTATTTTGTTTTCTTTTTTGATATGCGTAAGCGTAGAGTAAGTCTGAATTGATCGCTTGTAAACTGTTGGGCTTCTCCATGAATCTGCCAGGATTACATGAGAATTGACTATAGAATTATCTATGCAAAAGGTGGCTGATATGTGCTGTCTGTAGAAGTACTATTTTACTGAGGTCACTTTTATTTAAAGGAGTTGTATTTGGAATTACAGGATTGTTTTTCACTGGATAAGCAAAAGGGAATGTGTGCATGGTGGTTTGCATTATAAAAAAAAAAAAGCAAAAAACCAAACAACTAATTGTCAGAATCTCTATTCCTGTAGTGTCATAACTGATGGCTTTAACCAATGAACAGGTCTTTCAAGTAAATTAAACACTTTCTTTTTATAGTAATTGTTACATTTTTTTCTGAACAAATGCAAATACCCTGTAGAGGAACTACTTAATACTGAGAATTAATATTGAGAGCTGTGGTATAAATCTAACTTCATGGTGTATTATGGGTCACTTTTATAATATCAGTTATGTTGGTAACCTAAATTGTCATATTAAAATTCAGTAAAACGCTTACTCAACGTTAAAAATGGAAACTAGAGAAAGTTGCAGTGTAAGTACAGTGTATGTTAAATATACATTGGCTGGTTATCTTTGCTGCCATAAAGTGATTAGTGACTTAGGAGGATGATAGATGCTCTAACTGCTAATAAGTTTGCTTTGATCTGTGTATTTACAGGAAATGTGTAAAATTGTCTTGGCAAGATTACAATTTAATTATATGTCATTATGCTGTGTAGGAAGAATAATTGAAATGTGGCCCCTGAGACTAGATATTGCAAATATAGTGCATCTTATTTTCACTTAGACAAGTTAAATTAGCTGCATGATAAACTTGTTATGAATACAATTATTTGGGTGATAAAAGCGGATGTAACAAGTGTTTTATGGTTCTGTAAAGATACTTTTGAGTATTTTCTCATTTTAAGTTTTCCTTGTAATGAATACTTTGATGTAAATGAACAACTCTTAAAAATAGTGTTTGGTTTTGGAAATAGGTCACTATCTAATTTTAGAGATAAAGTTTGTTTAAAAAAGAAATTAAACAAATACTTAATTTTGCAGAGAGAAATATTGTTATTTAAATTTTGATGCTAATCTTTAAATATAACTATGTTTCCCTACAAAACTTCTCGGTGTTTTAATGCGAGTGGCTCTTGTGAAGTGTTTGACCTACCCTGATTATAAATGCTGAAGGAAGTACAACATTTAGTTGTCGACAGTAAGCATGTTAAAAAACTTCTGACTTGTTTCAGGCTAAAGCAAAAAAAATTGGAAATCCAAATATTTTTAAAGCTTGTTTATTCTGATGTGTTCTTCTAGCTCTTCAGCTGTCACTAGAAATAACAGGTGGTGTTTGAAGGAGCTGTTTCTATAGACAAGTCTGAAGTTTTTGTCCTCTTAAAACTTAGCTGTAAGTTCTAATTTCTGTGTTTGCCTTCCTACTTGTATCCTAGTTGGAAGACTGACTTACTACTTCTTAAAACCATAATGCACTTGGCTTGATAAAACTTACCAGATATAGCAGGTATTTAGTAAAGTTCACTGAGTACCAACTGTGCTGGTTGGCTCTTCTTTTCTCCCTGTTAGGTTGCAGAAGGATTATTTGGTCTTCCTTGGCAGCAAAGATATTCCTTCTGTGTTGCCAAATGGTCTTAAGATCAGTTGGATATGCCCTTGGATTGGAAACTGAAGGGTTGTTAGGTTAAATACTTTGCAAAGTCCGGTGTTGCCACTGACAAGTGACCTATTGATTAAATACAACTTCATAATTTTATTTTTTTAAGCAAACTGATCTCTGTTTCACTCAGTTCTTACTTGCCACATAATCTGAAATTACTGAAGCCTTGCAAGTATTTTCATTTGCTAATAAAATAGTAAATTCTCTGCAGGGATGTTTTTCCTATTGAGTCCTTTCACAGATCTCTTACCTAGCTTAGGTTGAGAGAGTAGTCTGGAGTATCACTTACATCATGTTTACTATTAGACCGCCACAGCTTCAAACCCAAGAAAATGACACATGTTATCCATATTAACTGTCGTCACACACAACTTGTTCAAGTCATAGATTATACATTTTTATACCCCTTTACACATGAGGGTATGCAATGCAAACAGGACCTGTGCCCCTAAAGTATGTATGCCGTGCAAAAGCTGCGTGTTGGATAGCTTCCTAAGAAGTAAAGTAAATCAGACGTTGTGGAGTACCTGGAAATCCTAGCTAGATTGCTACTACTCTTTAAGATAGGTTGTTCGCTATTAGTTCTAGCATCTCCTCATCATACTGCAGTTTAGTGAAGAAATACCTTCCCTCTTGTGAGTGATTTTGTAAAACTCTAAGGCACATGAAGTAAGCATTTGGTATCGGGTGTTGAGACAATCATAAACCAGCCACTTTTAGCCTAAGATGAGTTTTCAATGGTTATGTGGAATTAACTTGACTGGATTTCACCTTGATTTAGATAGATTAAAAAAAAGAGAATGAACTTGATTTTAAGTGTACCATCTGGACAAGTGAGATATGAAATATCAGACCCCTGTAAGGGTTTGTATTTAGGATCCTTAAAAGTTGATACAACCTATAGACAATACATGCCACGCCATTCAGATATGAGAGACTTGAACTAAAATTTTGCTTAGGTTGTATCTCAAAAGGATAGGTCATAGCGAACTGTTGTGTTGCACAACTGTCAGTGTATATTAGAAACCATTCTAAAATAGCAGAAGCTTGGAACATCAGAGATCAGTTTAAGTACACATAAAGAATGCGTAGATGACCTTCCTAGGCACTGTCTATAGCTAACAAGAGGATGCTGTGTGGACAACTCGGATCATGAACTTTTAATTAAGTGGAGTCTCTGGAGAAGCAGAACTCTCCCCTTTGACAACAGACGCCTAGCTTTGCTAAGCCAAGACTCCGCTTGTGTGTATGTACATTTCCTGAAATCACTCTGTGTATATGAAAACTGTGAAATAGAGTACACAATAGCTCTGCAGGTCTTTCAGCGTTATAAACGTATAGTCTTACTGTGAAAGCAAAATTTCGCAGTGCTTTGGGGTATTTTTTTTTTCCTTTAAAAGGTGGAAGAATATAAAGGAATTTCTTATAATCACAAGGGAGTATGGGATAAAACGGAATTAGGCAATGATTCAAATCCCCAAGCTGCTGTCTTAATTGGATCATCCTCCTCTTCTGATCTGCAGTTTGGTTTGCAGTGCTCCGATGTTCTGTGAAGCTTAGCTGTGCTGTTTTTGCTTTATGCCAGATTTATTCCAGATGCTGTGCCTCTGGAAATCAAACAAAGCACTGATCTTAACAGTATCAGCATTTTCTCTTAATAAAAATCCTAATTTTTTGTATTTGGGAGATGCAGTGATCAAGATCTTGTAGTATGGCTCTTTTCTTCTTTATGAAGGTTCTGTTCTCAGGCGTGTGCTTGCAGACAACAGACATAAAACCTGCTGAGCTCTTCTGTTTTCCTCACATACCGATTAAAAGGAATTAGTATGTAAAGATATCTGGAAAAAAGCAAGTAAGAATGCTACTGTCCTATTTACTTCTTACGAGAAAGACTTAAACATGGGGAATAATGGCAATATATTCACTTCAGATACACATATTTCACAGTTTTCTTAACTAGTTCTGTACAAAAATTACGTCCTGTGAGCATGCATTTCATTATTGAAGTTACTTACCTACTACATTTTATACTTCATTGAAGTATATTTCTAAAATAATGGCTTTTAATCTTGCTTGGAAGACAATCACTTGTGATTCCTGCCTCAACTGGACACAGTAAAATGAAATAATGAAGGAGCTATGTTACTTGCACTTAGTTTGCATTATCACGTTGTAGGTTAAATATGGATTTACTGTAATTAAAATTAGGAATATTATACTAGTCAAAATTTCTACGGATTATTCTTATGATACTTTTCTGTGACCTTGTGATCCTGATGATCTGTTTAGAAATTTATATTTATATATTTTACTTAAATGTATGGAGAGTATTGAACTGTTAATTTATCTCTGAAGTAGCATTAACACTTCTTAATCCCACTGGCATACCATATCTGTCCTTGATTTATTGACTTTGGCATTTCTGTCAGGTGGCATGTGGTGTTATGCTCTTTCTTTTTGTTTTGGTTGGATAAATAAACAATGTTAGAGTCTGTAAGTGAAGCCCTATTTGTTTTATGTTACTGAAAAGTAAACTGTAAAGCATTGGTTTATGGTTCCGGCCTAATGCCAGAAACACCACTGTTATTGCTTTGCTTTGGAATTGCTGAAATTCTAGACATAGATACTGTAACTTAATTATTATTGGCATTCAGTTATGAAGGAGTTGTCTTGCTGTGATTTTCTGTTAGGTAAGCGTGGTCCAAGACTCAGTAAATATATCAGGACAGTCTAATACAAACACTTTGAAGGTACCTGAATGTCGACTAGCAGAAGATTTAGGGAATCTCTGGGAAACAACAAGATTTACAGATTGCAGTTTTTATGTAGGAGGACAAGAATTCAAAGCTCATAAGTCTGTCCTTGCAGGTACTTTCTACTTTTGTATTGCTATTATTTTGTAATTAAAATTGCTAAAAGTGTAAAATTTGATTATATTCAGTATTTACTTTTCTTGCTACAGCACGATCTCCAGTTTTTAATGCAATGTTTGAACATGAAATGGAGGAAAGCAAAAAGGTAAGCCTTACTGAAAACTTTACATGTAAATATTTGTACCTTGTGAAGAAGGGAAAAGTTGGCAAAAACTTGAAGTATTGCAAATTGAGGAAGAAGAGTACTGCATCATGGTGCATGAGTGGAGGAGGTACTACCCCTGAATGCTTTCCCAGCGAATTCTGCGGGAGTTTCTTTGTGTAGAAAGAGCAGATAGGGCTGACTGTGGATAGGTTCTGGAAGATTTGTTCTTTCAAGTACTTGTATCTGCCCTACAGCATTTTTTTAACATTACTAGGTCAATTACATCAGTAGCTCATCTCTGCCCCTTCTTTGCTTTAGTTTATACCTTCACATAAGCTGTTTGACTTGACTAAGATTTTGCTATATAGTGTATTAAAACATTTTATATGGTAGCTAGGACACAAAGAAACAACAGGTGAATTATGACTCAGATTAAGTCCTGAGGCAGTGGAGCACTCCTTTTCATTCACAGTTTCTGCAGACACTTGACCTGTATAAGTGTTTTGGATGGATAGTTACTTCATCAGCACAGAGAGCTGCTTCTGCTTTTTTATGCACTTGATATCTCCCACAGTGAGGAGTTATTTGTGTGTTTCATGAAGATGAATATCTAAAATAGGTTGGTTATAGGCAGAATCCATGAAAAGGCAAGGAACTGATCAGCTCACTAAAGGATTGTAATAGATGATCATCGCTTAGTCTTGGAGGCTGCAATGATACCACTTGTGTGAACAAATACATCAGATGAATATGGTGCTGTAGGACAACCGAGTTTCACAAACATGGCATTTTTCTTCCCTACACTTCTCCAATCTGGAAGCTTTCACAGGTAGAATTGGAATATTGGAAGCATTTTATTGGGATTTCGAGACTGAAAAACCTAGACATGTCCCGGCTTCAGTAATGTGCCATGCCAGGGTCTTTGCCTTCATGTTAGCAGTAAATCTCCAGTGTAGCCCTACTCCTAAATACTGTATGTGATTCAGTTGATGGGAAACGAGAACATGTACATCTCATGTGCTGATGGCCTATGATTTTTGTACCCCATTCAGAAGTCTGGTGCTTGCTTCTACATCTCTGACATGATTTCCTACTTTATTTGCTTATAGGGAATAGTATTAGAGGATGGGGTCAAGCATGCAATACCACAGTTCTATTAGTGCGGTCTTCAGCTACATGATGTCAGTTAGATGTGCTGCTTTGTTTGCTTTTCGGATTCCAAGAACAAAACGTAGGCTGTATTGACTCAATTTCAGTTGAGCCAAAAGTGGCTCACTTTGTTTTGTCTGCTGCTCTGACTTCGGATATTCCAAGCACATCATTGTTGGGTTGGAAACTCAGCAGCACTTCTAAATATTCCTGAAACTGTGCCTTGATTTTTATGTACAGCCAGTGCAATAGAGTCCAGAGTTAGGCATTTGTAGAAAAAAAATTTGCAGTTACTTTTTATTGCTGAAGATTTTCCAACTGATTTCCACCTGACTTTTAAGAGCTACTGATTTTGATTACTTTCTGCTTAATATTGTTGAAGGTTAACTTAAATTTGTAAGGATTTTGTGTGATAGATGGCAAATGAAAACTTGTAGTGTGCATGCAGATGATATTTGATATGTTCACTTTAAAGTTGTAGCTAAATTCCAAAGGCTGTTATTGATTCTTCTTCTTTACCAGAATCGTGTAGAAATAAATGATGTAGACCCTGAAGTTTTTAAAGAAATGATGAGATTCATTTACACAGGAAAAGCACCAAACCTTGAAAAAATGGCTGACAATTTGTTGGCAGCTGCAGACAAAGTAAGTAATTGACTCCTAAGTTCTTGAACCTGATGTTTACTTGTGGAATGTTCTTCAAAAAAAAAGAAATCTTTTTTTTCAGATTGATATATATTTTGATTTTTTTTAAAATATGAGAAACATCTCATCAGAAATGGAGAAAGATGGAAAAGAATACATTTTTTTTTTAGCAGTAGAAGGCTGATAAATCTTTCTTGGCAAGAAGTGTTTCAGATCTTAATTATATTTACTATCCAAATTTTTTTAGAAATTGGGGACCAATAATATGATTTGGAAAGTTGGTCTTGAATAAAGTGTATCCTAGATCTTTGTATTCTTGAAGAGGGTTAATGCAAGTGTTTGAATTAACTGTGCTCCCTAAAGTACTGCTACTTCAGAACTTTTGTCTTCCCTACAAACGTAATAGTTCTGATAAGTAATCTCTTCTGTATGGGGATATTGTATTCTCTTTAAATTGTTGCTTTGTGAAATACTTTTTCTACTATGATTTTTGAGATGAGGGGACTTATAACAGCACAGCAATTAAGGTGAGATTATTCCCTTTCATATCATCATTTACAGTTTTCTAACTTTTTAAAAACTTGACCCAATACCTTGTTTTTTCTTCACTGCTTTACAGCTTGAGTCGAAATTTTAGTTATCCTCAGAGGACACTTCTGTGCCTTCCCTGAGGAGGCATAGGTAGTTTAGAATCCAGAAAATACTCACTTTAGTGTGTGTAATCTGAAACTTTTTCACTCTCGGCTGAGTACGGCAATTTTTGAAACTACCTTTGCAATTTCTGAATTGGTTGTGCAATCATATCCATAAAACGTTAGTGGTGAAACTTCCTGTTCTTATAATCAATCCTATCATGATAATATAAGTCATCTCAGTAGTTAATTTCAAGAAACAATTATAATTTTTTTTCCTGGCAACTTAATGTGTTCTATTTTTTCAAGATCTCTTGACCTGGCACTACCCTGGCTTTGGTGACTTACCACTCTTATTCTTTCCACATCTCATTGCCAGCATCTCGTCTTCCAAAACTGACTGTTTTTGTCAAGTTTCAGTACACCCAAGTGGGAAGGTGAAATGGTGTTATTTTATGAATGCTGGCCTTTATTTAGGGCATAATTGATAAATGCAGAGAATATTATAAGGTACAGTTGTATGATTGTCTGTAAAAGCAGGAAGTAAAAATGATGAGCTAGGAGGTCCCTATAGCTTTTTGTAACACTTAAACTTCTAGAAACTTTCAGCTATTCCTTCTGAATGTGAAATAATCTAAAAATGGGTGTTCTGCATACTACCAAAGGCGTTACACTGCTGTATTATAATTTGTTGTAACTGATACTTCTTTACTTTAAAGAGAGGTATCCTGAGGAGCAGTATAGTAATAAAATGGAAGTAAAAATGCATAGGTCTGGAAACACAGAAGTTAGCCCAATAATTTGACTTTTCAGTGGCATTTCTTCGTTGCTTAGAACAGTTGCTAATACAAATGTATGAGTGGCAACTTGAGTATATGCCACTTATGCATCTAAAATTCTTTTCAGACTTGAAAACTGTATCTGAAGGGTGCTAAACTAAATGGGATGGGTAAGGTCTCAGTAGAAATGTATACAGCTGATGAAACCTGTTCAGACTGACATCCTTCAAAAAAAGCACAGTTTAATGCGAAATATAATATGGGAATGTAATTAGTTTACATCAATTTTCTGGTAGGCTGTGTCACAGGTACGGAAGAAATTAAGAAATTCGGAGATGGGAGTGGGGATAAACTTGGAACAAGCTAGTTTCAAACAGGCTAATGTATTTTCCCTTGAACAGTTTCATGAAACTTTCCGTTGTATAATTTCTTGCCCCTTGTGTTGAGATGTAAACCTGTCTAATGATGATTTTGATAAAGAGCCCGTTTCTGTTCCTTGCTCTTCCTCCCTTACCAAACTGAAGGAAAAGGAAAACTTCTGAATGACTTGTTTTTGTTGTTTTAATGAAAGTTCTCCCAGTAAAGCATTTGATCAGTTTGTGTCAAACCTATGCATATCTTGCCATTTGAGGACTCTTCAATGCAGCATACTGAATTTTGAATTACCTGTTTGGAAGCAGTTTGATCTTAAGCTTGGGAGGCACCAAGCATTTTCATGACATGTCTTAAAAACTGTAGAGATAATGGTAGAAAGAATGAGTTTGAAGAATGATTAGTGTAGTTTTTTCTTTTATCAGTATGCACTGGAACGGCTGAAGGTCATGTGTGAGGAAGCACTCTGTAGTAACCTCTCGGTAGAAAATGTTGCTGACATTCTTATCCTCGCAGATTTGCACAGCGCTGAACAGTTAAAAGCACAAGCAATAGACTTTATTAACAGGCAAGTAATATTTATGAGACTCTAAATATATTTGTATTTATGCTTTGTGTACCTCTTCAATATTAGCACAGTTCTCTCTTACAGGTGCAGTGTTCTTAGACAACTTGGGTGTAAAGATGGGAAAAACTGGAATAGCAAGTAAGTTTCCCTGCCTCACGATGTTCTGTACAAACACTGCTAAATAGACTGCAGATTTTAACAACTGTTGCTTCATTTCCACACTACTGAGGCCAGTTACTGACTGTAAGTAAAGTAGGATTCAGCAGATGCTACCCCGGTTACGATTGTCACTTCCCCTTTAAATGATAGGGAGAGTTAACTGCCCTCCAGTGTGAGATAGTAACAATAGCTGGTTTTCATCCCTCTCCTAGGGACATATCAGTGCTGCGAGATGGTGGCAGCAGCCACCACAAGAGAAAGGAAACCATTCTCTTGACTAACCAGGTTTGCGCCTGGAGGAGTGGCAACCCCAGTGTGGTTTCAAGAGTCGCTTAGGTCAATCTGAGCCTGCAATATTTCCAAAGAAAGGAGGGCAGTTGCTGTTTTTTGCCTTTGGCGACATGTTTGTGCACCTTCCCACATGCCAGCACTAGTACTCTTGAGGCCACACAACTAGTCAGTCAGGTCCCTCTGATCTGGCTAAGCGCTCATACCTACGTAGGTTGAGAATGTGTGGCTCAGACTGTAGGACTGATTGCAGTGTATACGTAGAACAGCTCAAGTGAATCACGGAATAGAAGACAGCCAGTGGTAGGCTGAAACAGTAAAAGGGCAGCAGAGCACTTATTTTTTTACCATCAGAATCTCCAGATAAGTTAAAAACTGTGTTCTACCAGTTACTTTAAAATTAGAGTGTTTTTCCTTTAAAAAAAAAGAAAAGTCTTCACAGGCCTAATGATTGAGCATTATGTGGAAAAGAAAGGGGGTGGTAGAAAGGAAATAGTAAAATACCAGTAGAAAAACTAAAGATAAGTCAGAATACACAACAATGTAAACTAATCGATGTGTTCCTTCTCAAGTGATTTGGAACTTACTGAGCTGACTTCTGTCTTGGATAATTGCTAGTAAAGATGCTGGTCATCTTAGCTTCAGCTAAAGCCTTGACAGTAAATCAGGGAAATAATGTGAGAGGGCCTGGCTTAATTTACTGACTCTGGGCACCAGGGAGCCTGAACTTTGGTATTGTTTCTCAAGGCACTTACCTTTACTGACTTACGGCAGAAGATTAAAGGCTTGCATTAGAAATGTGCAAAAGGTTTTTTAGAGATCATAGGGGTCAGCTGCTAACTTTACGCTTGACAATGTTCTTGAAACAGTATGAGGGCGCTCATGAAAAGCTTCTGAAAACGCAGGGCAATGGAAACTTGGGATTGATGCAGAAGCTCTTGGTTCCAAATTACAAATTTATCTTGTGTCAATGTGGCATGCGTCCCAACCAGTGTAATATTCTTCATGTGCAGAGTGAATTTTATGCTTTTGTTCTATATTGTTTTGCAAAAAAAGTAAATATATACATTGAGTAAATACAGTGTTTTTAAATCTTCTGGATGTCAATGTGATACTTGATGAAATCTGTTGTTGCTTCTGTATTAGTTAAAAATCAGCAGTGGTCACTGAAAGCCATTCTGAATGTAGTCTGTGGTCTTGTACTGAAGAAAGAGTGAATATTCTCAAGTATGCTCCACTGGTATTCAAACTGTGAGCTCCCAGGGAAGGGTTCTGTAGTCAGCCAGCTAATCTGTCTTCATGGCTTTTTCTAGTATATGAACGACATCATTTTTCCTGCAGTTTTCAGCTGATTCATTTTGTCATCCTTCTCTCTCCCCAAATTGAGCATGCCCTTCTATGTAATGAGGCTATCATGTCTTCCCTTGCTTCTCTTCTCTACATGAGACCTCATTTTCTTCTAGTTTTCCTCTTATTTTTATTGTTTTTCCTGAGCAATTTCAAGGTGGTTATCTTAACACGGTGCCCAGTGTTGGACGCAGTTCTCTAGCTGAGGTCTTGCTGGTACCGAGTAGAGCAGAATAAGTACCCTATGTCCTACATGCGATGATACTAATATACCCGAATTGCAATTTGCTACTTCTTTCCAGTGGCATCCTTACTGGCATTCATAAAGCCTGTTGATTCATAATGCTCAGCTGCTCTTCTGCAGTAGTTCTGCCTTGCCTGCTCTTCTCCACTGTGCGTTTGTGCATTTGGTTTGTAAAATTGTGTGACTGTTCTTAATACTTCTGTTTTCAGCCAAGCAACAGACATAATGGAAACAGCAGGCTGGAAGTCCATGATCCACTCCCACCCTCACTTAGTAGCAGAGGCCTTTCGCGCACTAGCATCTGCACAGTGTCCACAGTTTGGCATTCCACGCAAACGGCTAAAACAGTCCTGAAATCTTCCATGAACTTTAGAGAAATTGAATTGACTCTACTTCTCCATGTCCAGAGGTGTTTTCACAAACCATAACAAGAGTTTTTGTTATCCTTGTCCACAGAACAGAAGCTGAAAAAGCCTATTGTTTGCTTTTCAGATGGATAATTTATGGTTTAATCCTCAGCTTTAAATTAGACTGATTACTCTGATTCACTGAAAGGCCTTAAATTATCTTCAATGACTCTCTAGTCCATATAGTCTAATGTATCTTGATTTTTTTATTATTATTTTTTAATGTGCCTTGTCTTTTTGACTAGGCTCTGCAGGATTGCACTAGCTCCATAATGCAGTAAAGTTGATAACTGAAGATTAATTTTTTGAAAGGGATCTTCCATTATTTTCAGAAGAAAAAAAAAATGATTATAGTTTGGTCCTGTGCTAACTGGAAGGTTTTAACTAGCCTCTCATTAAAAGCGCTTGAACCAGAGGCACATAACGTACCCTAGACAAGTGCTAAATATAGGGAGAGCCTGTTTACCTTCAGCGAATGCCTACAGGCTATTTATGGCAATATACTGCTTTGAACATAATTTATTTTTCATTGTGGGGGCAAATATGCAATGGTTTGGCCCAAAAATGTATTTTCATTACAGTTTGTAATGCTTATTGTGTGTGTGTCAAAGCTGTCCAAACGGTAAAAAGAAACACAGAATAAACCTCTTGCTTGTGTTTCTTTACGGTCCATCATTAGTTTACATTTAATGCAGAACTGAACGAGAGGTAAAGAGTTCAATGTGAAAACAGAATAGTATTGTATATGGAAAAAATATCACACATGTATGGTTACATAGAAAAGTAAAGGATGCATAGAATGACCAAATGTAAATTGAAGAAATGGGCCAAATGGATTCCGAATATGCACTTTTAATGTGTAACTTTTGTATGTTGTGTGGTACATATATATTTTGCTTTTGATGAATTAATGAGGTACAGGTAATTGTGGCTTAACTTTTTAGATACATTTTAAGATGCCCACAGCCACATGGGATTTAGTTTTGTTAGAAAAGAAAGGCATGTCTTTTTAAGACTCAATTGAAGGTGGCTATTGCAAGCTTTCATATTTAAGTAACGGAATATTTTCGCTTATTTGAAAAAAGGCATGTGAATGATAAAATTTTTGAAGGGATTTTTCCCATCTTGACGTGTGTGCACAGCTTCCATTAACACCTAAGGAGGTTATGTACACATCAAGAGGAATATTTCCCCGAAATGTTAGATGGTATTTGCAAGCAGAGACTTGCTCAGTCTTGCATTTCAGTTATTGTACTAGCATTGTGGATGGTATTGAAATTCTGCATAATGTGAAAAGGGTGAAACCTTTGTAAACTGCTTGTCATGGGCCAGTTCTTTATTATATGAACCTTAGCTTTAATACCAACATCCTCAGTGTTTGATAGCTTTGTTTACAATTGGGAGGAAAAGTCTGCAGTAGTGCACACTCTAAATGTTTCCTGAGTTATTGCATTGAGTTTACTGTAACAGTGATAAGATGCTATATTTCTTTTTTGGGAAGACTTGGGTTTAGCAGTGGGGAATGGGAGGAGATCTCACCTAATTTATAAACGTATTTGCATAAGGGGTTTAGTTCGCCTATTAAAAAGTTATGCAGGGAGGAGAGGGGAAGAATTTCAGATTGTTTA
The DNA here is from genome assembly GCA_009819775.1 of Phoenicopterus ruber ruber. Classification (NCBI taxonomy): domain Eukaryota; kingdom Metazoa; phylum Chordata; class Aves; order Phoenicopteriformes; family Phoenicopteridae; genus Phoenicopterus; species Phoenicopterus ruber. The sequence goes on from CM020220.1 coordinate 37,285,567, forward strand.
CTATCTTAAAATCTATCTCCATCCTCATTTCATTAAGATTCATCTGAATTGCTCTGAATGAAATTTTTAGAGGAAAGAGTATATAGTTTTATACGTTGGCATCTAGTAAACCACTAGCAAAGGTAAATTGGAAAAAATGCCCGGTCCAATTTTGAAGAATAAAATAACCTCTAAACATGCATTTTCCTCTTACCTTCTAACTAAATCTTTATGATGGATAAAGTGTAAAATCAGAAACTTTAATAGTACGTAAGGCATCAAATTATATATTTACAGAGATTTATCCTTTTATCAATTTTTAAATATTTATCTAAAATAAGGTCTCATAAGCATTCTTCACAATAAGATATAAAGGTAATTGTTCCCTCCAAAATAGTGATGTTTTTGCTGCACTGTGTAATGCGTTAGACCTATATATCCTCATACTCATCACTGGTAAAACTTGCAGCTCTAACATACAAAGTGACTTGAATATTTAATGCTGTAATGATTGTCCAGTTCAGCTTGTTTTAAAGTAACAACATACAGTAATCTAATGGAAAGCTTAAGGACTTTTATGAAGACTTTTTTTTTTAGGAGCTTAATAGCACACTTTGTACCAAAAAATGTCAGACACTGTGCTGTAATATTATCCACATCGTAGAGTGTCCACTTTTCAATTCAGGCAGTGTATACCATACATTACACTAACAGGAGAAAAAAAAAACCCACGATAATTGATCTGTTTAGATTTGATTTTATTTATTATGTATATTTTTAAGTTTTGTGAACTCTTAAGAAAAAGGTAAAACAGTTGCTGTATTCTTAAGTGAGTGCACTAATTATTCAGCTCTTCTATTCTTTAATTAACTGCATGCAGTGTTCTCACTGGAACAGGATAGCTGGTAATTACAACCTTCTCCTTTGGATTCAGTAGCTTGTTTTTATTCCCCACATCTCAAGAGCTTGCCCTTCAAAGCCTCAGTTGTCAGTTCTAAGTGCAGCAGATATAAAACTATCTAATACAATGGACAGCTTTTTCAGGCTGAAATCTTAGGGGTTTTTCTTAGTTTTATATACAGATTAGGAATATAATGTATGAAGGTGCCATGTTTTGGCTTGCCAACACTACTCCCTTGGATATATGTGAACCACCGCTTCCATACTTTTCTGGGGAGAACCCTGCATGTGTCCTGTGTGTGCGTGCGCGTGTGTGTATGACTGTGCGGTGTTTTTTGTCAAGAATGACTTTCTAAAAATAAGGACTCAATTTGCTGTTAAAATGCTATTATGTATTATATATATTTTTTTTTCTCCATTTGAACCTCTCCTAAGGAGATGCTTTGGGTGGAAGATGCTTCAATAAATAATCCTTATTTCCTAGTCCATTTACTGCATGCAGAAGTATGAACACATTGTGCCTTTTTTAGGAAACTGTTGTAATGAAGGGAAGATTTAACAGGATACAAGATCTTTTTAAAAGGTGTTTTTAAAGGTGAAGGAGAATGCTATTTGATATGATTGTGACGGAAAAGTTACAAATTTATCCATTTGAGCTCTGTTGCATGTTGATTCTTGCTTCCTAAATTCAGTTTCACTGAGACAGAAACAACACAAAAAAAGTGGAACAAGTATTACAGATAGGAGTTGAGTAATGGTATATTTTTGTGAAAATGTGAAAATATTTCCTGTTACAAGATAATTGTATGTCAAAATGTGATAATCATGGACACAGAGTTAGTTTTACACGTTACTGTAGTTCTGATGTTTTTCTAAACATTGAGTATTTAGTATAAAATTCACCTTTGCACAGAAGGTCAGTAGAAGACCTACATGGAGATTATGTTCCTTTTAAATCCTCATGGAAAGGTTTCTCCTTTGGGAGAATAAAACGATGTGCAGTATTTGAAACTGTGTTTCATAAAAGACAGTGAATTGCAAATGTGAGGTATTGCTACCTGAAATATTGTTGAATTTTGTTGAATTTTACAGTTGGTTAAAATTCCTAAGCTTAATTGATTTATTTTTTTGTAATTGACAAACGGAATGTTGGCTGTCCTCTTTGTCTGGTGTTGATAGCATATTTAGTGCAGAGCTTAGCTCCTTGGCTAGCAAGACACTGACTTAGTCTCATAACTTGGCTTCTGCTTACAGTAAATGGACTATGTTTGTAAAGGGAATTCACTATTTCAAGTGTTTTGCAAGGAACTTCACTGTATTTGTAACCTGGTTTTTGAAGGCTTAAGATCAATGAGTCCTATTTTAGAAATTAAACCAGTGAAATGACTTAGAGCTGTTTTGGGGTGGAAATGATTAAGAGAATTCAGATATGTAAACAGTTGTATCAAACCATCCAGCCTTTTTTTATCAGCTGATGTTAATGGTGAAATACTTTTTGTACCTTGTTGCTGAAAATATTTTTGCGTTTCAGCACATCAAGTTACAATAAAGTTGTTACTTATACAGAATGTGTCTGTGTGGCTTGTATTTGGGGTTTTTTCCTGGATATGTTCACAACGGCTACCTTTGCTTCTCTCCTTTGAGAAAGGTATTTTACCAGCACTGTCAGTCAGTCTAGTGTAAAATGTACCGCTGTCCTTTTGGAAGCCTTTTTGGGGAGGACTGTATTGCAGTCTTGCTCTGATCTCCACTAACTTAGTTATTTTTCCATTTTGACACTTTCAAATAACTTATTGCTGAATAACTTATAACTTGCCTACCTGAGAAATTACTGCCTTTACACAGACTGTGTCAGAACCAATACTCGGTGGGAAGAAAAGTTGATCCTGTGGTAATGAAGATAAGCTTCATGGTTTCTAAGAGATTTGGTTTCTTTTACCACCTACCATCTTGTTTTTTTTATTTTTTCTGTCAAGGGGTACAGGCCTATAATGACCACGAACAACAGGAATGTTGCTTGCATTTGTTACGGGAGAAGTGGTATGCGAGAATAATGTATATGGGTAGTTCCTGGGTTTTAATATGTTTATAGATATTTTGCAAAGATATCTAGGACTGTTGATATGCTGCTCTATGTATTTGACTTTGGATGCGCTGAACTCCAGAAAACGATGATATCAAGGTAAGTTACTGTATAAGAAGTGACTCGGGCCATTTGAACAGACACGATTGCCTGTCTTGTGTTGTCTAGGCCACGGCGAGCATGTGGCACAGTGGACCCTTGCAGTTCTTTCTGAGATGACTTGGGGAACAAATAAGGATACAGAGCTGTCATCAGAGGGCTGTCTTGGGTGTCTCAGCGTAGCACACCGCTGTTTTGTCTGTAGGTACATGCAAAATTCTCCATGTTTGCTTAGAACATACATCCCTTAAGTTACTCTGCAGTGATTCAGCTTAAAGTTCCTCGTGGGTCTGACACCAACAATGGCATAATCACATAAACACACATAACGTACACCCTCACAGGCAATTTCAGTAACCTCCAAGGTAAACGTGACTGGTTACCACTGTGAATAGTAATCAAAAGTTATTCGTGTAAGTCCAAATTTTTGAACTGAGCTTCACCTTTTAGGTAAAGAACGTTAAACTTCATTATTTCTTTTTTTTTTAGAAGGCTATATTTTTATGCTTAGTCTTTCTGAAGTAATTTTCCTTTTGAGATGTTTACTTTGTCATCATACAAAAGTTTTCTGTGTTATTCAGCAAAATGGATTCAATTAGCATTGATTAAAAAAAGCACCTATTTTCCTTCTAAAATGAATTCTATTAGTCTTTTGTGTGGAAACTGGGCACATAAATAAAGCTTTTACTCCTTTTAGTTCAATACTTCTGTTAAAAAAAGTATTTTATGGTGTCAATCTATCTGAATCTTGGTTTAACTAAAATATTACTAGTAAGTTTGGCAGCTTTCTGAGAATTCTCATTTGAAGTTCAATGTACGTCCTTCCCTTCCCTTAGAAGGGGAAAGCTCAAATAATGAATCTTGATTGGTAAGACATGCTATTAGAGTAAAAAGCATCTCTCGCTATACAGACTTGCCAGCCCTGCCGTACGCTGAAGGCGTAGTTTGATGTCCTACTGAGTAGTGCCAGCTTAAGCAGCCCCCGTTACTGCCACTAGAAGAAAAGTATTTCAAAATGCAGCCTGAGCAGTCACAGGTGAGAAATATTGATTGAAGTGTGTCTTCGTGCCACTTCTCCGAACTTCATAGTTGTTACTGACTAATCGTGACAACTTGCATCTTAACTTTACTATGAGAAATTCTGATTTATTCTAGGATCTTACCTAACTTACTGTTTTATTCAATAAAGAATCCAGTAAGTTTAGTTATATTCTATATGGAAGAATATAATCTTTTAATATTAATGTTTTTCTATGTTTCAGATGACTTCTGTTACGATTCCTATTTAAGTTAGTATTACACATTCCACTACAAATCCTATTTGCCATGTTTATTAAGTAAATTATATTAATGATCAAACTACTTGCATTATACACAAATAACTTTGCACTTAACTTTGTGATAGTGTGGTAATAGAGGAAATGCTGTTAATTGCTGTTAAACTGTTCAAAACCACTCCAATTTTATCCTTCCGCAAATTTCTTGGTAATCTTCCACTAGAAGAACATGTTTTTATTGTCAGTTTTGAAGATTCCTTCTTTGTTCTCTCAGAGAAAGCTGGAAGAAATACAAGTGCAGAAGTCGAATGAAGCATTTCAGATATATGATGCAAAGGACTTGCTTTTTCCACTACAAGCCCTGCATCTAGGAAAAAAAAAAAACCCAGACTCAGCTGTGACAGTTCATGAGTGCTTTGGAATAGAGATGGCATTCCAGTGGTTGTCAAATAAGTTATACTTTAAACAGTATGGGAAGTCGATGCTTTAAGTGTAAAATTGGGTTTCTTGTAAGTCAAGTATAAGGAACAGAAATGAGCTTGTGATTTGAGACTCAGGGGGGGAAAAAATACTTTTCCAGAGTTTGCTTGGCCTTGGCTTATAGAGAAACTACCAAGAGTGTTTTGAGTTTTCAGTTAAAGTATTTTTCAGTACTCAAAGAGGGCCTGTAAGAAAGATGGGGACAAACTTTTTAGCAGGGCCTGTTGGGATAGGACAAGGGGTAATGGTTTAAACTAAAAGAGGGGAGATAGGCTAGACATAAGGAGGAAACTTTTTACACTGAGGGTGGTGAAGCACTGGCACAGGTTGCCCAGAGAGGTGGTAGATGCCCCATCCCTGGAAACATTCCAGGTCAGGCTGGACGGGGCTCTGGGCAACCTGATCTAGTTGAAGGTGTCCCTGCTCATTGCAGGGGGGTTGGACTGGATGACCTTTAAAGGTCCCTTCAAACCCAAACCATTCTATGATTTTGAAGGAGACTTAGAGCTGTAGCAATATGTGGTGATCATCCTGTAAAGCAGAGCGTGGATTTCACTTCCTTTGAAAACATTACCTGATGCTGACATTTTTGTCTTGCATTCTTAGCAGAGTTTGGAGCATAACAATATTTTTGTGCAGATACTGTATTTCAATCAAGGGTACGTATATAATGAGTGAAAAACTGTGCTTTGCCAAACTTATGCATGTTTCATGTGTTTGCAGTGATAGTCATGTAGAAAATAAATTGCATTATGTCAGACGTCGTGCTGCTGATCAGAATGGAGGCAATTTGTGCTGCATTTTAAGCAGTTACGGTTTTTGACGTCCCAGATTTCTCACTGCGTAGTTGACTGAGCCGTTTCAGTTAATAAAGGTAAATTTTGAAGTATATGCAAAAAATGTAATAGGGTGACTTCTTAAAGCATAGAAGCTTTAACTGCAGGCTAACGTGCTATTTTAACCTTAATTGCAAAATAAACTATTTAATTTTTTTATTTTTAAGTTAATAACATTCTGTAAGCTTTAAAAATTAATTTACCTATTATGTACACATAATTTTCTAACCCACCTGTATTAAGTTTATCAAGTCTTGAAATTTTAAAACAAACTACCTAACTACTACTGAAGCGTGCAACTAAAATGTCTACCCACTGTGGTCAGCAAAGACTAAATCTTGCTAGGGTAGTTGCGCCATCCCCAGGGTAAGAGCTGTGATGCTCTCTGTAGAGCTCACACCGGATGTTTTAAAAGGGGAAAAAAAAGAAGTCTTAAATTTTGCATCTTGTCCCTGTCAGATCTTGCAGATGGGCTGTTCCTTTCAGACACGTGGGAGTTCTTACAATACCAAGGCTTCTTTGCTGTTACTTTATAGATATTCAAATGCTCTTGGCTGTTACCATTGGGGCAAATAATGCCCAGAACTTGTTATGTATTTATTGGCTTTTCTGGTCAAGGTGCATTTATGAGGGGTAGGTATGGAGCAGTGTGGATATCTTTTTGAATGTAGCTTTTTCTTCGAATGTCTTATTGGTTTTTCTTTGGTTTGTTTTTTAGAATGTGTGCTGGCACCTCTCAAATAATATCGATAAATACAAAATATCTAGTGAACCTGCAAATGCCTTATAGTAGAATTTCAGCAAGTTCAGTTTCCCCGATTGAAAGAAATGGAGATACAACTTTTCTTTTGACAAAAGATGTATCATGTCAGATGTAGTTAATCTCAGAACAAACTAAGAAGGGTTAAATTGTATACTAGATTAGGAAAATATGAAGTGTTTCACCAGTAATGCTAGAATAGCAGGCATCTACTTCTGACAAGCTGACAGACCAGAGAATTGAAACTTAATGAATCTTAATGCTTTCTGTCATGTACTTCAATTTTCTCAAATTATTTCTCCAATTAGTTCTAGTCTTTGTGAAGGAATGATTAATGATAATTAATACATTCTTGTAATTTGCATATTCAGGCTCCAATGTTTCTAAAAAAAATGTAGATTTGTGTGTGTGGGCGAGCCAGCTTTGTCTGTTGTTTCTTTGGAGTGTTGGGTTTTTTCAGATTTTCAGTTTTGTATTTTCAATTGAACAGGGAGAATATGGTAGGTGCATTAGATAGTTTAATATGTTTTTTCCATAAGAAATAATTTGGGTGTAACCCAGGTCATGGATCTTTTCTGTAAAGCAGTTTCTTTCCAGCTGCTTCTTAGTGGATACGTAGAGAATGTACGAATGCAAAGCTATCGTCAGGAGCCTTAACTCATGCTTGAGTCTACATCAGCTTTGGAAAACACTTAGATCTGCAAGATGGCAAAACTAGGTAAATCCTGATGTAGGGCACCTGCTTTTCAGAGCTGTTTTATTTTTAGGGTCTCTATATGCCTCCTTGATGTCATTCAATTTTGTCCTACTACTAACATGCACACGTGGAGGGATTTATCCAAATATATCATCAAATGAATTTTCCAGTAGCGTGAGGTTTTGAAAGCCATTGCTTTTTTGTCTGCATAGGAGCTCAAGCTTTCCGTGCTGCTCTGCAGGTATCTTTTGACTCTGGAAAAAAACCAACCCCAAACCCCTTTTGGTTTCTGCTTAATTATTCTTGCCTCTTCTGATACAAATTCTCATCCTGAGGAAAGAACTGAGATCAAACAAAAGTATTTTCTCAGTAGTAGAAAAAAGGGCAGCAGGATAAAACTTCATAATAGATTGACAGGAAAAAAAGGTTCAACTCGAAGAAATAGAACTTAATATTTGGCAGGATAATCAGCTGAAACAGATTTTGTGCTAAGGAGATGCTTTAAAGCTACTAATGCAGAGAAATACCTTGAAGCTATAATGAACACTATGCAAGATGGGACCTTGCAAAAACAAGTCAGCATGACTGATTTATAGACAGTAAGGTATCATGCTAACATCTGAGGAGAAATGTTACGTGTTTATATTCAGCTTTTGATCTTGCCCAAACTACCATTTGGTTCTAGATCATGTCAGCATTCTTCCATGTCTGGGAGAACACGGGGACAGGCAACATAAAGATTCGGGGGTTAAAACTGAAGTGGCTTCTGCAGAATGTTTGCCATCTTTCATGGGGTTGAGGAGAAATATGGATTTAAACAACCACAAGCTATAAGGTGTACAGCACCAGAAGAGGGTTAAAACAAAGGGCTCCCCTAGCCCACCTCATTTAACTGGCTTAGGGAGCGGGGTGCTAGACTCATAGAATCACAGAATGGTTTGGGTTGGAAGGGACCTTAAAGACCATCTAGTTCCAACCGCTCTGCCATGGGCAGGGACACCTTCCACTACACCAGGTTGCTCAAAGCCCCGTCCAGCCTGGCCTTGAACACTTCCAGGGATTTGGCAACTCAATGTTAAAGATATCAAAATGCAGGAGAGAGTTCGTTATAAACTGTCAGTGCCGTTCCTGATAACGGGTGCTGCCCCGTTATCAGAGGCCGAGGCTAAAGCTGCCCTGCCTCCACATAAGAGGACTGCCCCAACTCTGCAGCTCTCCTGTCTGGAGGACAGCTATTTCAGATGCTTATTAGGGTAATTCATGGTTGCTAGAACTTGTAAAAGCTTTTGGGTGTATATGCTAGGATGGGTTCTGCTTGTAACTGGTTCAGGACTCCTAAACTGGTGATATTTCTGTGGTGCTGATTGAGGTGACCGCAGGAATTGGCAGGAGCGTAGGAACCAGTCTGTCTGAGCTCTGGGAGCCTGCAAGAGTTGCAGGGTCTGTATGTCTGAAATTAGCATCTCGTTGGAAAGCTAGAAAAGGGCTACTTGTTTAGAAATACTTTATCAAAGAAATGGAGTGCTTGCAAGTTCAACTACTTTTTTAATCAACAAATATTTCATTCTAGTTGTCTTGCCACTTGCTTAGTTTAAATATATGGTGTTTACTGGGGCAGTGTGCCCCAGTTATAGTCACTTCTGTGAATATTCTGTACAAGTTTTAATCAAAGTACTGGAGCAGAATATTGAAACTGGGTCTCTGGAAGAATTATCCTGAAAAAAATATTAGTATGAATGTCAGTTCAGGAAGTGTTGAGACGGGGGCTAAGCAACCGAAGTACACTCGTAGCAGGTGGCTGCAGTTTTCCAGTAAGGTGATATTCTGGGCAGTTAGAAAAAGAAACAAAGAAGTGAAAAGTGCCGGTATTTTATGACTTTATGTTAAGAGGAGGAATGTTAAAGGTCTGGGTGATTGTGGTTTTAGTTTTTTGGGGGTTTTTTTAAAGTATGTAAAATAATCGGTTGTTGAGGATATTCCATGTGGTATAAAACCAAGGTCATTTTGAAGTTGGACTCGCTTTGTGTCATAAATAATCATCTCTACACTCTTGGTCATAGTCATTCTATGAACAGTCATTGTATTTACTTTAAGTCAATGCTATCAACAAGTCCATAATCTTCCCTTGTTGCTTGTTTGCAGAAAGCAAACTAAACATTTGTTCCCGATTCCTCCAGGTAAAAATGTGGAGAGGAAGGTGCTGTTGCACTGAGACTGTCTTTAACAATAATCCTTGTTTGTGTTTTAGCATGAATTACAAAGATGGAAAGAAGTTTTTCCTGGCATGAATGTTTGTCTGACTTCATTCGTTAAAAGCAAACACACAACCCAGGGCAGGCTCAGCAATGTTCAGTGCCGCTGAGACCACATCAGTAATAAAAATCAGCAGCTTGTTTAGCTGTATGTAGAGATTCCTATCACAGAACCATCAATAGTGCTGGCATAGTTTTGTAATCTTTACTTGCTTCTTATAAGGCTAAACTTTGAGTATCAGAACTGGCTTCTATTCCTGCATATTAACGGGGTTTAAACATCTGTAAGGGAAATGCCAGTTCCCCCAGAGGAACTGTGCTGCCTAGGAGGAAAACAAAGGGCATGGCTGTCTGGGTAGAGGTGAGGCATTACTGCTTGTCCGCTAACAGTTAGTATCCTTGTACGTGGTTGTCAAAGCTATTTATTCAGCAATTTTAGCCTAAATAATGAAGCTGAGGGTGAAGTGAGGGAGGGCATTTGTGTTGTCCACACCAGTGCTCCCGGCTGGGCAAGAGGAACTAGCAGTTGAGCAGTAAAAGCTGCGTTGGAGCCCTGATCACTGGTTATTTTCACGGGGAGTATACAGCTTGTATCTAGTCTTCAGCTTCTGCAGCTGTCACATCAGTACTTTTTTCCACTGGTAGAAACGCTTAGGTTTTTTCTAACCAGTTCTCTAAATGTAATACAAATGTATTTGAGCGTGCTGCATCATTGGAATTTGCAGCTGAACATACTATTGGCATGATTACAAGCTCCATGTATTTAGGATTAATTTCTCTGAAGTACACTTAACTCTGAGTGCATGCACATGCACACCCAGCAAGAATGTCCACCAGGATTTGTTAAGAGGTTGTTCACACTTAATTCTTGTGTATAGGTGAATTCAGTCATAGGTGAATGTCTTCTGCAGACCAGAAAAGGAAAGGGGCAATTGCAGCTTGCTTATGTTGTGGATTTTTTCTTTTGTGTCTTAAACAAATACTTGAAACAGAGGATTCATCAAATAATTGATAAGCAAGAGTGTGCATGGGTGGTGAGTGCTTTTATTTCCAGTGAGTTAGAGCTGGAAGGACTTGACACTTTCTTCACGTTGCAAGCCAAATACTCTCCCATTTGCACCTTGCAAAATTTTTTCTCCTGCTCTCCTGGGTGACAGCTGCTAAGGGAGTAGGTGAAGAGAAGTGACACGAAGAAATAGATTCTGGCTCTGTTGTGAGCGCCGTGGTCAATAGCCTGTTTCTGAGTAGGGGTATGGCAGAGCTACCGTAACTGCGTTTGGGAAGATCTGCAGGAGGAATTCGGAGGGGAACAGGACCTTTCTTTGGTCCTTGCCCGGGAACTGTGCTGATGTGATGTGTGTCCTTCTGGAGCCCGGGAAAGGGATTTGAACACAAACACATGCAAGAACCTGCATGTTAACAATTACACTTGCCAAGCTGGCTGAGAAACATTTTTCAATTTTAGAGAACTATTACTGGTTCTTTAAATATGTTGCTATATTAGCATGATAGACATGGATATTATTCTCTTATTAGTTTTCAAAAGTAACAAAGTTATGGAATCTGTTCATTAGATTTGCCTTCACTTGAAAATCATTTAAAAAATAACCATTTTTCCTTTAAAAAAAAAGCCAGTGATACATGTTTGAAAATGTAAAAGTGAGGAAAATTCCAAAACTCAATCAGCTCTAGGGGATTCTGTTTAATAACAAAAGTGAGTGTGTGCAAAGTGAAGGAAAGCAACTTTTAAAGCAGATCTTAAAACTTCTCTCTTACAGCTGTTGGTACCAGTTCATAATTTGTAACTCTCATTAAAGCTTCATTAAACATTTCATTCAAATGTCTGAAGTGTAGGAAAATAATGATTTGAGCAATCTCAAATTTTGGGGGTGCGGCCAACTTTTAAGATGCTTACAACTGCTCAAACTTCCCATGAATGCCACTTGTGAATGTGTTGCAACAGTTTTGAAAGTCCTGTCGTACATTTTGCCAACTGTAGTCCCTTGTCTTTGGAAAATGCTGGATTATGTGTTAACTGAGCACCTATATGGCTTGAGCCCACTTCTGGAAATGGGCTGTGTGTTGACTCGAGGTAGTTCAGAAAATACCTGCACGCAGCCTGCTCAGGATCTATTAAAGCACTTCATTTAGCATCTGGGAATATAAGCAGTGCATTTTCAACTTCCTTCAGTCGACACCGTTAGGCTACTTTCTTCCTTGCATCTCTTCCTTTGTGGCAGCAATCCACCATTTACTAACTGTAGTATCCTCTGGGTGGGGAGCACTGCTCTAAGGATATAGAAAGAAAACTCTGCACTTTGCATTGTATCTGCTACTAAGATCTCTCTGAAGTAAGTTTATAAGTTGGACTGAGTGACAAAATGACTGTGAAACATCTTTTGTCCTTTGTCTATCTGCTCTTGTAAGGTATATCTCAGTCATCAAGAGTCATCTTGTATTCTGTGATCATCTGAAGATCCACTTTTTTTGTAGAGGATTCTACATGCTTATGGGAAATTATTTTAAAATGGTTAGTTATAAAGGTTTTAAATGGCCAACATAAGGCACTGCTGGTTTGGTTTACTGAATTATCACTGGGTATGTAAGCCAGGGGATTCAGTGAGGAAAAGGCAGGTGTGACGATGGTACAATTTGTTTTCTGAAAAACATTAGTTTAGGAGAATATTTCCCTTATTACAAAAATGCATAACCAAATGCACGTGAATATTTTGAGCTTCAATATTATACTTTCATATCCTGCAGTAGATTAAAATGTCAGTCATATTCTCCATATTTCATAGTCCACTAGAAGCCTCAGGGAAGGTGCACGTCTAGTGTTACTTACGTCCCACCAATAAAACAACTCTCTAAGGAAATCTGCGCAGGCCGTACAGCAAGATGTCAAATTAATTGTACCCAAATAATGAGTTAGCACCAAATGCTAATTAAATATTGATGAAAGTCATACTTTCAATTATCTTCATTACGGTGCAGTGTTTTATGTAGACATGAAATGCTGGGAATGTGGGCATATATTATCATTAGTCTTGTCATATAAAAATACTAGAGTTATTTCTCTTCTCTAAAATCCTTTTTAAATGCACTGGAGGTCCACGTATAGTATCTTTTTGACATAGTAGATTTTTAGTAAATTTTTTTGTTTACCCTTTTTCTTCCCGCTGCCGTTGAAACCCTGCGAGGCAATTATCTTTAATGGTGAGGCTTTGTAAATGCCGGTTCTGCCACTGCGAGCCCGTAGCTAGCTGTGGTGCAACCCCATGGCTTTTCTCCAGTCAGTGCACTAAAATGTGGTGACTCTGAGGTGAGTCTTGCTATGATTTTTAGCGAGGTTTTGAACTTACTAGCTCGAGTCCTTTCAGTCTTTTTGGTTCCCAAGGAAGTAAGGGATTGATTTCATCTTACTGACAGAAGGTTTCTGAGCACTTATTCTAATTTATACCCTCCCTGTCTGTCGTCTTCACAAGGTTTTCCTTGTTCGGCTGGAGTGAGGTGGAGACTGTGAGAGCTCATGGCAGGTATCTCGCCGCAGTTAGGCTACAGGAGCAGAGCTGGAAGGGCCAACCTCGAGCTCAAAGAGCACAGCAGCTGTAGGGCAGCATAGCGGAGAGAGGAACCCAAAACCGTGAGCCTTGCAGCAGGAAATTGAGAGAGGGACCAGGAGGTAAGATGTAAGCCGGGATGCTGTGCTTTCAGGAGAATGGGGTGGGCAAGAGCCGCTCCTCTCCTCGTGTGCGTTAGCACTGGGGAGAAGGCTTTTAAGCCTAAGAAATGAGAGGACAGTTTTTTGGGAAGGACTTCATTACTCAAAAGCAAAGGTCCAGGACTATGTGTCGCTAAGACTTAATTGCTGAGAGACTAGAGGAGTAGCGACTAAATTAGATGACAAGAGTCCCAGGAACAATCCTGCCAGAATATTGTTTTACATACAGTTGCCTTTGGGGAAGATTGACAAATTTACCACACAATTCACAGGTCAAACACGTACAGTAGTGTGCAGTCTTGCTACTCTCTAGTTCCTTCGAGCTCTTCTGGAAAGACAGAAAAATTACTTCCACGACTTCCAAAGTCTTCCTGGAAAATGCTGTCCTAGAACTTTTTTTAAAAAGTAGGGATTTCTTTTTAATCAATAAATAGAAGGCATAAACTGAGGGTGAAAATAAATCCTTTCTGGAGACTTTGTGGAAGGGAAAAGCTTGTACAGGACTGCTTGGGTGGGCCTTCTTTCCTGAGCTGGGCTGGAGAAGAGGTTTACTTGCCATCTTTGAGTAAAGCACTGTTAAATTTGTGCTAGTTTGGGGTGAGAAAAAGTTTCAATGCTGTTCTCTTGTCTCTTGGCCATAATTGGCAATCTTTGCAGCAGGTGAATGTTAAGGATGCTTACAGCAAAGCCTGTGTGATGTGCTGGTGTGTGTCTGTGCCTCCATCTGGTGGACGGGTGAAAAAACGCCCAATCCCCAAGAGCATGAATGCTCTTTGTCACTTCAAAGAGCGCTGAAAGTTTAAGAGCGGAGGCAGGTGGGCGACATATAATTAGAAAGGAGAGTGCAGAGCTTTTTCGTGTAGAGGGTGCAGCCTTAGTGCCATTGTCTAAGCATAAATTGTTCCTAAAAGATAACTCTGATATTATTCACTGTGGAATATATGTGAATCCAGCGAGAGGCATTTGAAAATTACCAGTGGTGAAGCATGGCAGAGCAAAAGGAGCACTTGAGCTGAAGAATAGATAATACCCAGTAGAGCAGAACTGCGGTACCAGCTGCTGAGAGGGTAATTCAGTGCTCATAATGATTTTCAACTTCACTCTAAAACTATCACTTTGGAAGTATCCCTCATCTAAAGTACAAAGTTTCCCCAGACCATCAGAATAGAATCTCTCCACATCCTGAGCATGTGAAATTAATGACTGAATATTATGCTGAGAGCCATTTAATTAAAAACACTTTCATTAATAATGCAGTTGGAGAGTGTATGTGTGTTATGTAATTAAAGATAGTACATCAGTAAATGATACTATGCAAAACCAATTCAAAAAATTCAAATGAGTCGGTGTAACATAAGGAACTTAATTCAAGTGGGAATAGAAGTCAACGTGAAATAAGCTCAGAGTTTTTCCTGGAAGCTGCAATTAATCTGCTTCTGGCAACACAATTCAATACTTGTATTTTAAATAAGGGGCTCTGCTTGTTTTAAAGATAACTGGTGCGGTGAATCAAAATATATTTCTCTCTCCACTGCTTTTGCCAAATAAAATAAGTATCCCTTAATGCCTTGACATGCCGATGAGCTTGGCTGACCTAATGGGTCTGCACTGCCTTGCACACTGTTCGTCTGTGGTGCCATTTGTACTTTGAGTGGTCAGGTTGTGCTTGGCTGTGGCAAAACACTGTGGGTCTAGTATTTGTGGTGTATTTACTTTAAAACGAGGAGAAGGAAATGGAAGAGAGGGGGTATTCACTCAGGATGGAGCAATCGCCCTGTATGGCATCGCCTCCAGGAAGCTCAGGTGAGCAGGCATCTTGTTTTCCCAGAGTACTTTGGCTAATCCAAATCTTCAATGATTGAAGTCAGAAACGCTACAGTTAAATATATCTGACATGAGAAGTGGATTGGAATTAAGTAGTCTTAACTACTGTATAATAAATAGGCTTGCTTATCATCTTCAGTATGGCAACTTGAAATATTTTTAATCCTTTGGTTCACCTGCTCAGAAATCTGTGCGAAATATTCTGTGCTGGGACCCCAGGTTAGCAGCGCAAGTCTGCTCAGCATCCCCTGCCACTGCGGCATGTGCTTCAGATACTCCGGAAAAGCAAAGGTGGTGGAGGAGTGTAAGTACTATTGGCTTAGAATAGACTGAAGGCTGCTCACTGATCACGTCTTGTGCTAAGCCGAAGTGCTTACGTTCAAGAATATCAGCTTGACACATTTTGAAAACCTGAGCTGATTTTTTTAAATTTTATTTTCTTTTTTAGAGCAGACTAGAAGGAAATAACATGCATTGTTAGGCAAGTAGCTGTAGTAGATAACGCTGCTGTTGCCGCGGCCCTGGGGTAATGCCCAGAGCTTCACCCTCTCGAGCTGGTGCAGGGTGCTGGTACCCAGTGGTGGGAGCTGTCCTGGCCCCTGCAGTGGGGTCTCCTGGTGTGCACCACCGCCTGCTCCCTGCGCCCACGGGAGTCCACCACGTGTCCACCCCGTGTGTGAGCAGGGGCGTTCTGTCTGGAGTGGATAGCCCCAAATCCTCTCCTGCCAGGAGACGCCTTTGTCATTCTCTAGAAGAGCTTGGGGTGAGTTGCATTTCATCAGGGGCTTTTGAAATGTGGATGGAAGGGGGTGGAATCACTGCCCACCCATCTAAAATCATCATAATTGGGAGATTTATCTGGACCTGGCTCTCGTGGCTGCTTAGGTGTTTAGCACTGTCACCACAGGGATGAAAATGAGGATCACAGCAATGCAAGAAACCTACTGTGGTACTCCAGAGTCCCAGCTGGAAGGAAGTGAGAGTTGTTTGCTTTGAGCTTGCCTGGGACTCTCTGAGCTGTAGACTCCAAAAAATTCTTGAGGTGTGTATAACAGGGACACCTGCAGAGCCTAGGGACCCAAAATGTGCCGTGTCAGGTTTCTGCACCCTTCACCCTCTCCCCCGATGTGTCTCTGTGCTAGTGAGCACAGTGGATCTACTTCATGGCCTCCATTTGGGAGCTGGCAGCGTCGCTGTTATCTGTAGGATCTCTACAACAAAAGATCCCAACTCTTGTTTCCTGGGAGGTAACCCCGGCTGTAACAGATGATACAAACCTGATCACTACTAGAAGATCTAAGCAAACACCCTGATAACTCTAGGTGCTTTTTTTGGCCGTTTTTAACTTCAGGGCTAATTCAAATAACCTCACAGTCTCATATTTCACTATTCTCTTTCTTGCCAATTTGGAACCAATTATAACGTATCACCTTTCAGGAAGATCACCAGCTTATGTGGAGCTGTTAAGATAAGGTAGCCAAAGCTTAATTGACTGCATAATGATGAAAGAGCCACGTACTGTCTGGGAATGAGGCAAGAGAATAGAGAAACGGGATTTGCATCCGAGGTGGCTAAAATGTAGAGCTGCCAAGGGCAGATGTGCAGGATGATGATGGAAACGTGAGGTGCTAGTCTGGGATCAGGCTGGTAATAAAACTGTCTTGTTTCCCAACGACAGTTAAAGCGAGAGGGGCAAGGTGAGTGGTGGGATGTCCGAGGAAATGTTTCGGAAGCAGATTTTGCACAGTTGCTCCTCCGTCGTGGCCGTGCTCGACTGCTGCAGTCGGGCTGTGTCCCACGGCGTGCTGTGCCCTGCTCCGATGGCCTGGCTCTGGGCGAGACCCCCGGGTCCTGCCTGCTGCCTACGGACAAGCCAAAGGAGACCACGGTCTCCGCGTGTGCCAGCTCTGTGCTTCCCACATCGCTCCTTTCCTTGTAGGTAAGAAAGGTGGCTGAGCCCTTTGACTTAAGCAGGGAAATGCTCATCAGCTCTGAACCCTCAGTATAATTCAGCTTCCCATGTCTGGGTGAGGAATCACGGGTGTGTGTTTTCCATAAGACGAAAAAAATGCGTTAAAAAGTCCCCGAACCAGTGGATTTTTTCCTTTGTTCTGACTTGAGGTCAAAACCAGAGGGCAGTGTAAGAAATACTGTCTGTTTGACCTGCTTGGCTGTTCTATTACTGTTGAATAGGAAGGTCTTGATAGTTCTTTTGGAGTCTTGTTTTCGAGTCCTACCATTGTTTATGTAGGTAGAATTTTTTCTTCCCTGAGTAAACTGTTTTCCCATGAACATAATCACTTTTTAATTGGGCTGCAGCTGGTGCTGGATTTGTGCTGAGTTGGAGACTGAATCACATCTTTGGAAAAGCATTTTTTTGTGATACGTTTTTTTTTTTTGCCTTCAAAATTTAGCCTAGATGACTGGGGTTCTTGCTTGAGAGTACCAACAGCTGGTGGCTCGCTTCTGACTGAAACCCCGCAGGTGTTTTGGGCTGGAGAGCTGCGTGATGTGGTCGGTCGCGGCAGTCTCGGCAGGAAGATGTTGCTGTGCTGTCGGCAGCGTCCAGCAGACTGCGTTCTGCTTCCATCCCTTCTGACTGCAGATCTGAGCAGGTTCTGCAGACCTGCGCTCAGCGACGTTTTGCGTGAGGCATGGTTTGGCTGAAGTGGGATGTTTCATGACAATTCAACTCCTGTTCTATAAAACCAGTGCCTTGGATCCCTCTTTTGCGGAGCCGGCGCGTTCCTTGCACATGCAACAAGCTGCGGTACGTAGGCAATAGGGAGCTGTCTGCTGACACGCGGTTTAGCTTCTGTTCACTAACTCCAGAGACCCGAATCCACCAGGGACGTGGTATAAATTTCTGATTTGGTTTTGTAAGCCTCTGAGTGGATTACATTAATTCCTAGTTTTTTGTCAGAGACGAATACCGTACAGGCAATAGCCTCTAAGTCCAGTTTGGTGCTAGTTGCCAATACGTGAGAAATGGCACTTTATTTGCTAGTTTTAAAACAAAGAAGGAAGCTGCTTCTGGCAGATGCGTGTGAGAGGCGTTCACCAGAGACAGAGATGGGATGGCAAAGTCTAGTTTTTCAAATGAGACGCCCTACAGCTAAAAATCTACTTGGTTGATGTGTGTTTCATTGAGCTACTTAGTATATGTGACTTGTTATTGTCTTTTCAACGGTGCCTATTTGAATAGGGACAGTGGTAATGACGAATCATTATTATGCTATAAATAAAACATTATCCAGATTATGCTGGTCAACAGAGCATAAAACAAACAGCAAATTGTAATGTCCTTGAATTACAATTAAAAAACCAAAAAGCAGCACAGGATGCTGACTTGCACTGAACACCTTCGCCTAGTTGCTATGAGTTTTTCCAGTCGCATCAGGATGCTTCAGGGCTTGCTGTTTTAGCACCGCCTAGTAAATGCCCCCTAAAAAGCAAACGTAGCAGCCCCAGGGAGCTCGGAGCAAACAGCGCTCGGCTTTTGGCTTTTCTCTCGTGCTCGCGGCTGTAGCACGGCGTGGCTGCCGGAGGGGACAGCTGGGCCAGGGGCACGCAGGCGGCGAGGCGGGCAGAGCGCCCGGCGCTGCGGTGACCGAGAGGCCGAGGAGCTCGCGGCGGGATGCGACCGCTGGCGGGGGTTACGAGGAGGCGGGAAGGCTGAGGATCCAAAGGATGACATTCTTGAGGGGAAAAGGAAAAGAAAAACCGAACTAAGTTACTTCCCTGTTCAAGTTGAAACGGTTCAAAAAGGAAATACTGCATGCGCATGGTTCCTGCGGCACTGTGCGGTGTGCTAAAGACAAAAAGCTGACGCGCTTGTGTGTGTCATGAATTAGCTTTTTGTTGGGATTTTTTATAGGTGTATCCACGGGATGTGGAGAACGATAGGAAGTGTATTTCATAAGGAGTTTAAATCCATATTTGCATTGATATAAATGCATGCAAAACTGTACTATTGAGATTTGGATTAAAGTATGTATATTAAAAACTTTTAGATTAAGTTACTGCGGTCATAATTCCTTATTGCCCACTTGGGACACTTTCAAAAAATGGTATTTAATCTTCCAAATTTTTATTTTAAAATCCTTTGAATAAGAGTCATGAGAGGAACAATCATTGACATTTGAAACTTGTCTAAAATAGTTGCCTGTTGTACAGGAAAATATTTTTTAAAATATGGCCTGTTCTGTATGAAACTAAATCAAATTTAGTCCTATTTACATGGGCAGTGTGAAATTTGACCTAATGAAGTCCGTCACTTCCTTTGCTTTGTTGGATCGTATTTTGCTTACCTTGCTAGGTGTACATAACTTCTTAATCTGATTTTGACTGCGATAAGATTGCAAGTGCTTTTCTGCAGTGACTTTCTCAAAATTGATCTGAAAAAAATGTAATTTTTTAAGCTGATTTTTCAAAGCATTGTGATTGGCAAAAGTGTGGTGGTGAGTTCTCTGGCATGGTGGTTTTGGTACCCAGGCTCCCTCCCTCTCCTGCTCCAGGTGTGAGTGTGGCTGCCAGGCTGCCGCCTTGCCGGGGCTTGGTGGGAGGAGAGCGGTGCAAGCTTCTCCCATCGCCCCAGCATCAACGCAGCGGAAAACTGGTGAGATGCTGCTGCCGAGGGTTCGCTTCTCCCTGGGAGAACACTCGGACTATGTTAAAGCACAGGCTAAGTCTCCAGAGGCAGCCTCTCCTGGGTGCGCCGGCCCTCCACGCCGTTGCCTCTGCCTTGCAGCAAACTTCGTCTTTCTCCGAAGGGTTTTGTGTTTGCAGGCGCGGAGGGAGCTGAGCAGGTTTGATGATGGTCGCTCCTCTCTCGTTAGGAGGTTTGGGGGCAGGAAAGCTCCCTGGGGGGACTTGTAGGTGAGAGACAACAGCTCTCAGCAGTGCTGTGCCGGAGGACAGGCTGCAGGCGGCCGCAGCTGGGTCCCAGGGCGGCAGGACCGACACGCTCTGGGTCTCCGGCTGTCGCAGGCTCCGTTTCTCTGCTGCGCCCGTCTGCTGCTCTGATGGCATGGCACCATCCGGAGCCTCGCTGGAGGAGCCTGAGAGCTGGTTGGGGTCCAAAGCTGCTGGTTGGGTCCATGTCTTCTGTGTTCAGGTGTTAAACCTATTAAAGCGCTTGTCCCTTGATTCATAATAGCCTTTCCGTGTGAATCCCTGCGTGGCCCAGACACTCCGGGTGTTTCCAGAGTGGTGTTTGTTTGCTCAGGGCCCTGGTTAGTGTTCCCGAGTTCTGGAAGCCTCAGCCCGGGACGCGGCCGTGTCGCAGCTTGAGGAGGTCTGCGCGGGGGAGAACCCGAGTTCCGATGAGCAACTCGGAGCGAGGGCTGAATCAGCAGTGGGCTGCCGCGTCTCCCAGCGCGTTCCTGCTTGGGAGGAGCTGACGCACGTTTAATTTAGACTAACCCCTTTACTTTTAATGTACCTTGCACAATTATTAAACAGTTCGTGATTGTCTTCGTCAAAACACGCTCTTCATTTCTCAAATATCCTGAAGTGCTATTGAGCCTATTCTGCCTAGGCTTGTAGCACAGTTTGCTGCAGTGCGTGCTTAGATATCTCCGAGAAAAACAAATTCCAGCCGGGGAAAAAAAGTTCAGTGATGTGTTGCAGTGCCTTAGTTTTACTTTGTGTCTTTATATACACAACATTTAAAAAAAAAAAATCAAATATGCCACAAGCAAGTGCCAGATTTAGCAAACTCTCTTTATTTACATACAAATACATGTACACATATATACTGTATATGTACACATATTTAAGTGTATATACATACATGATTTCCACATACTCTACAATAAATAGCATGTAGGGTTTCCTTTAATTGCCTACAGTGCTGAGTAAAAATACATGGCAATAAAATCATGGCTTACAGCTAAGTTACAAAAGCACCAACCACTGAACTCATAGCAATAAATCCAAGCTTATATACAGCCGGAACGAGGACACGCTATACAGAATACAAAGTAGACCATCTTGTAGGAATCGACAGTAATAGACAAACTAAAAAACATCATTTAGACCAGGAGAGACTGTGTGTGAAATAAGATGAAGGAAAACATTTAGATTATTGATCAAACTAAACCACACATTTAAATTTGTCAGCTAAAGAGAAAAACAAATTAGCCAGTTACTCGTATATTTTTAACAGAGTAATCTTTTGTGTGAGTTTTTACCAAGGAAATCAGAATTAATCTCATGAGTGAGTCCTTCCGAACTGTCGTAGTCATTTGTCTGGGTGCACGCCGCTTGAACAGAGTATTTTAATAGTACGTTATTTAAGCTGCATGTACCTTCTTGGACCCTGCATGGAAGTTTGATTGGAGGCAATAAAAAGCGCCTCCTCAGCCAGCTGCTTCCACGGGACCTGCGACATCGAACTGTCACAAAGGACTCTGATAGCAAATTGGCGGCAGCAGCAAAATCAATACCCAGCGACAGTGCCGGGGGTTGATGCTTGGAGCTGCATCGCTGGAGCTATAACCGCTCCTGGCTGCGGCGGGGGCAACCTCTATCCCGTCGAAGCAAAATCACAGCCGGACCCTCCGTTCCTAGAACTGGCTACGGTGGAGTGACGCTGTCGGGACTAGGGGGAAGTCTGG
Organism: Phoenicopterus ruber ruber; assembly: GCA_009819775.1. Taxonomy (NCBI): domain Eukaryota; kingdom Metazoa; phylum Chordata; class Aves; order Phoenicopteriformes; family Phoenicopteridae; genus Phoenicopterus; species Phoenicopterus ruber. The sequence continues at coordinate 37,307,095 of CM020220.1, forward strand.
CTGAGTAGTTCTATATTGACAGCAATTGTTTGGAATCTGCTTTATGAGGTGGAGATGCATAGATTTTTGTCCTCTTTATTTGTCATTGCTTGTATTTGGACTTTAAATACACGATGCAATACGAAGGAAGACAACTGGGTGCCATTAAGCAGAAAGCTTGTGTTATTCGTGTATCGTCCCTGTGCTGTGATGTATTTTCCTTGCTGCAGCACAGTGCTGGGAGGGCTAGATAGCACGACAATTGCTTCCTTTACCTGGAAGCCAGTCCCTGTTATCATCAGACTTAACCAGAGATTATCTTTTTCCAAGGTATGTATATTCTCTATCACTGGAAAAACTAGTACTGGTGTGTATGTAAACATTTGAGAAGAATCAAAACCGGTGGTGACCAGGGAAGGAAGAAATGTACACCAAACCTGCCCACCGGGTGGGTCTAAAACTAAAGCTCATCAATGTCTAATTACATCATTGCATGTCCACCGGTAAGAAGTCTGAAGGAAGAACTACTTACTCTTCACTTCAATGAATACGTACAACTACGACAACTCCTAGCAATGCAGATCCCTTTCCTTTTTTTGTCCTAGAAATAGCACTTTCTCTTAGTATTTGGACCTGATTCCTTGAGCCCTGTGTGTAACATGCTCTATGAAATTAGCGGGAGAGCTGTTTATTTGGATTTTGGGTCTAAGCAGCTGGGACTCTGCTTCATCAGTTATTCTTTATATTGTCATCTTCTAAAGTTCCCAATGAGAAATAGGATCCTGCTAAGTGCTGCCCAATTCAAGTAAAAGACAACCTCTCTGCCATCGAGTCGAGTTTAAAAAAACTGATTTTCAAGATCGATGTTCGTTACAGACATAATTGTGTTTGATTTTTGTCACGTGTCTGCCTGGTAGTTCCCTTATTAATGATGGAAGAGCTAAAATGCAACGGTCTCAAATGAAAATGATTGTTACATAAATAGTTTGATTATTTACGATACAGCACAAACACAGCTACGTTTTTTTAAAGACTCTTTAACCTGATAGGAAAACATATTCTTCTCCAAAAGGTTAATGGAAATGCTTGTTCTTATGACTGATGCCGTATCTCTACAGTAACCCACGCCCGTGTCAGCCAGAGGACAAGTACGGAGTCTCGCTATGGTAGTTATAATCAGGACAGACCTTTTGCACCAGTTTGTAATCTACGCTGTAGAAAGCAATGTAAATGCAGATAACTTTAAATGGTTTGGAACACAACCAGGAGACATGGCTTTGAGTCTGCTCTTGGTAGCAGATCTTTGAAGGGTCGAAATTGCACAAGGCAGTTTTTTTAGCGCGGTCTGTTTTTTCGTACTCAATTCGGCAATTGAAGGACTTGGATTCCTTGGTCTCCAGTGTCGACTGTGGAGATGACTCAAACTCAACCACCTTGGAAGGTGGCACCAGGCTTACAGAAACGTTTCCCAGACCTGTGGAGTTATGTCGGAAATAAACACTGAAGGTCCCGTTGCCGTGATCGACGATTTTCCCTGTGATCAGGAGGTTCAGCTTAACAGTTTTGATGTTAGAGTGGAAGTCGCCCCATCCAAACATTTTCTTGAATTTCCCAGTTTTTACTATAGGTCTGCGCTTAGTTCGTGCGAGAGATTCCTGAACCTCCGTGATGTTGGACAACCAATCCCAAAAGTTTTCTATGCTGTCTGAGTAGGACACCTGGCCGTGTTTCAGTACCGGAGATGGCTTAACAAACAGGCGCAAAGGATTGATGATCCTGGAGTGGACCACGTTGTCAACCAACGTCTCTGCAGCATCCTTGTCTTCCCAGTCCAGCACGTCTGTGGCTTGTACGACTTGATTAGCGTCACAAAATACCTGTTTCAAAACAGAAAGAAAGAATTGTATAAAGTGTGAAAATAAAACTGTCAAGATACAAAAGGAGCCATTAATACTTATTTTTACACCAATAGGGTCTGAACCGGTCCAGTCACGTGGACTACTGTAACCAGTAATGTCTGCTGCCCCATGAAAGCTCGAGGATTTTACTCAAAATAGCTTACAGAAGACGCAAAAAGCTCAATGGGAGCCATCCGCTGGGACAAATGGATAAATCTCTGGACAGGTTGAGGACTGAGGATGGACAATCCTTTGCTCATAGATTTGTAAGATAAAAATATGCCTAAGGCTGCGGGAAAACCTGAACAGCAAAGCGGCCCCTCTGCGAAAAGATGGGATGAAATAGAAACACGGAATTTTCCACTCCCCTTTGTTTTTCTCCCTGCTTAACCTCCCAACTAGTTTAGGCTTAAAATCCTGTCTTATTCTGCTGTTTCTGGTGTTGTAATTGTGTACTAAAATGTTTATTATACATTTGTCTTTTCTAGTCTTGCCTTTTCCCTTTTTTCCAAGCTTAGCATGCCCGTTGGTGCTCGTAGTTCGAGACAGACCGCGAAAATAACCATAATTTTGGGTGTGTGGCTTTCAGGTGCTAAGCTGTCTGTATTTAGCAAGGCCCAGCCTTGGAGAAGGGCTGAATAATCCCCGCCACAGAGCACACCTCATCATTTCTCAGAAACACGACTGGGCCAAGCTAAGCCTAATGCAAAATTGTCTGCAATCAGAAAGCAAATAACTACTGGTAGCAACAGAATGGTGTTAGATTTCACAGTCAAACACGCAGGTCTCGCTAAATAGCAGATTTCCAATTTAGTGTAGAGACGCGTTGCCCATGTACATTCTTCGTGTACGCTCAGAGAGAAGTCTTGTTGAAAATGCAGAACTTGAGCATATGCTCACGAGGTCAGAAGTAGCATCTGCGTTTCAACAGGCTAGGAGCGATCATCTAACTTTTTAGGTCTTTTAAAGCTTGAATATAAGTATTTTCAGGGCTTGTTCTCTTCAGGACTGTCTTATACCACTATCCTAATGTACAAAGAAAAACGTTTTCAGCTGCAATTATTCTTACAAAATGTGTGAACAGAAAGAAAAGGCGCTTAAAGTGGAAGGAAGAAGGAACAGTGTTGCATGCTCTCGTCCCCACTGACAAACTGCTGCCGCCTCTTCCTCCTGCCAAAACGCTGCTCTGGCTTCGTCATCGACCTCGCCGTGCCAGGATTGGGGTGGGGGGCTCCCGGTATTACGCCTGCACAGAACGGGGGTTTCGCCATCCAAGATTGCGCGGTGGAGGTTTGCCTGAAGCGGTCAGAACACCGAGCGTGCGCCCTCCTCCTCAGCCGCTGGCTGACGCCGAATTCACGGGGTGGGATTTTGTGCTGCCTGTCTCGCGAGGGAACGTGCAGTGCTGGGCTTGTTTTTCCCTGCTGCTGACCAACGGGGTCTTCTACGCCTTTAGTTCCTAGCAGTATTCGGTTTCTATAATATTCAATTTTTATTTCTATAATATTCAATTTTTCATCACCTGGCAAAGATCAGAAACTCCAAAGCCCTTAATCTTCACCGGGCCCGTTCTCTAGCAACCGGCTCTAAACGGGAGCCCGAACCCCCTTACCACGTGTTCTTCCCGATCGCCCCTAATGCGGTAGTTCAGACCGAACGTCGCGAGGCAGCCGTCGCAGCAGCACGCGAAACTTGGGTGCTGGGAGGCAGCCATCGCTGCTGCTAAATACATCTACAGCCGGATCCGAAGGTAGTGGCCAGGTGTGTCTCTGCAGAAATACATTATTGTCGTCTTCAGATTAGAAAGGAGGGGGGGAAAAAAAGACAACAATGATCACTCTCAGCCCGAGACCTTGTACGTCAACTTTCTGCCTCTGCGCTACGTTCTTTATGGCTGAGCTGTGAACCCAGGAAAATAGGAGATTCTAATGGGAACAGTGACAGATGCTTATCCGTACCAGCACAAATAGCGCTGTCATAACGATGCTGGGGGAAGCATCGCTTCCGCTGTGATGGAAAGCTCCTGGAGAAGCGATGTCATGTTTATGCACGGTTCTTCAGCCGCTTTGAAGCCTGCTCGCGAGCTCAAGATCAGCCGGGTGACGCCGAGAACAGCTGGCCGTCCCCACTGCCGGGGCAGTAACTCCCCTGCTGCAGAGAAGGGACTCGGACCAGATGAAACAAGAACGGATGCGCACGTTCACCCATCCTTCACCCCAAAACTGACCTGAGGCCTTTAGAAGCACAAAAAAAGAGGCTTTGCTGCTGCGTTTCTAGATTCCAGCTGGGACCAGGGGCCTGGCAGCGCTGAAATACCAGAAACTTTTCTCCGTGTCTGCACAGAGCTGAATGATCTGCTACTTGAAATGCTAACGACCGCTCAAAACCAGGGACGCCTACGGTTGGCATTGCTGTTAGCAACCGAGCCGGAGGGAATTGTGGCTGGAAATTTTAAGGTGAAATACACAGAAACAAAGCTGCCTGGTTCACAGGAGGTTCTGCCTTTGCTTGTGTCCGCACCCAGCTCTGACTGTCCTCTGGCAAGGGCGCGGGAACACACGCAATCGTCCGCCTGGGCTACTTTTCCTTTGCAATGTTTATTGAAATCCGCGCAATGGCTCTTTGGCTTTTCTCTCCTCTGCTTTTATGAAGAGATCTAGAGGGCATTGAGTCATGTGTTACCGGTAATACTCAACGTATGTCTCTTCAGGGGGCTCTCACTCCAAATGAGAGTGCGGAGCATTGCTTTCTGAGCTGCTTTTTTCAGAAAGCTCTGCTATAGAAAGAAGAAATATGGAGGTATAAGGCTGAGGATGGCTGAAGGGTGGGAAACATTAATGCATGCTAAAACCGGGTGGGTTGGTCACATCGATAAGGTATGAGGGCACAGTTATTTCAAAACCACGACGGTGGAATTGCAGAGTTGTATCATGCTGAACTGCTGCTACTTTTAATTATCTGTGCGTTACACCGAATGAGGTGTACTCGTACGATAATGAAATATGTCCCCGGGGCTACAGTGACGTGGGCTATTTCATGAGGCAACGAAACAGCTTTCATAATATGGGAACACGAAATCTTTAATACGTTGACTTACGAGGACGTAATATTCCTGTTTAAGGCCTAGATAGGGACCAATAGCCACTGTTGGAAGTTGTACCTTACACTTAGTGTAATTTTTTCCTATTTCTTTCTTTCTTTGAAATAGTCTGCAGACTGCAGGATTCTCCAATCTCATACAGCTTCAATTCTTGACCCTGCTTCGTCCTACTGCTGTCTTGTTTCACTGATTTCATTGTAGGAACGAGGTTCAGAGGCTGCCAAAGCTGTCAGCTCGGTCGGTTGCAGGAACGGGGGCTTCGCAGGCTCCGCGTGGTACATTTGTTGTGTTTTGGAGACGTTTGGTGACAAGGTGTCTAACAAAGAACCGCCCGGTTCTGCTCAGTGCCCAGCGCAGGAGCAGGAATGAGGGCGCATTGTTCAGAAACGTGAATAATATTTGCGCTTTTTTAACGTAAAAGCTTCTTTATGCGTGTGCAGATTTTTTTGTTTTGCATAAAGCTTTCTGCAATATAAGAGAACCGAACTCTGACGCATCGTTTTCCTCTATACATTGCAAAGGCCCTTCGCTTGATGACAGCTTTTTGCTGTTAGCAAGGATGGGCCGATGCTCTTTGTTCAGCTGTTTATTCACGTTGGTTAGCAATTTCCGGGAAATAAAAAAACCTGGATTAAAAGAATGCAGCACGTGCGGAAAAAATGACTTCCTCAGCATCTTCCCGGTTCTATATAATGCTTCTCTGTAGTGGAAATTATTGCTAGTAGGGTATTTGAAAAAATACTAGCTTAGGGAAGTTAGCGCGTACATTTAAATAGAATGCTATTGCTGTAGTTCTCCTCTGCTGCACCTGCACTTTCCCGTTCCCTCCAAACCATCAATTTCCAAACAGAAAAATCACCTAATCTTTTTCCGTGTTACAGAGGCTGTAAAATGTCACCCAGTTACCCTAAAATTTCCATCAGACTGTAGATATTTTCCAGTAAGAAACACAATCTCAGACCCGTCGAGATGATCAGAATCCACAACGTGCCTCGCTGTTTTCTTTTGCTGCGTTAACCACAAGGAGAGCTCAAACCAAAGTATGACGGGGTTTATATTTAAGTAGCTTTAAACTTCAAACCATTGGTTCTTCCTGCGCGCTTCTCTGAAAAGATTGTGATTGCTCTTCAAAACCTTTCTCTTCCGTGAATGCTCCCGACCGTGGTAGAGCAGCACAGGGTTAAGTAACGTTCCCGGTGAGCTATTTTTGGGCAATGAGCCTGTGTTGACGTGACACTGGTATCAGTAAATGCTGTATTTTCTCTATTTGCCCAAATAAACTTGGGTTCATCTGGAACTTGCTCCCACGCCTCTCTCTGTGGGCAAGGCGCTAACCACGAGCAGGCGTGCCCGCGCAAGAGTTAATCGTTTCGATGCCTTGTGAATTCTATCCAGGTTGTTCATCAGTCACCAGCAATCATTTCCATGGCTTCACCCCTGCCGGGAATCAGGTAAAAACTCTCGGCAATTAGCTGAAATAAATAGGTCTGTTGGGATAAACAGCTCTGAAGCACCGTTCGGCCGCTCACTGGTGCTGCTGCGAGCTTTTTATCCCACGGATGGAGAGGAAGGGGTGGTATGAGGGAGGTGGTACTCGGTAACCTCCTCCTGCCCCCAGTTTCACCAGTGAAAAACTCATACTGGGGGAGGCTTCCAGTGGCCTCCGGGCTCTCTGCTACTTCCATCCCCGAGGCTGCGTCTTGCGGGTTTATATCCGTGTCACGGCTGCACGCAAACCTCAGCGGGAAGGGGTTGGGGAGAAGAGAAATAGCTCTGCTTTGTCTGTTTGAAAATCCAATGATTTCAACACATTTATCAAATTTTAAATAATTTATGTCTTGACAGGCCTTATCAATTTTGCAAAGCACACACATTAACCAGATACAATGATCTCATATTAGCTTTTTCAGCATCTTACACTGGAGCCCAGAAAGATTAATAAAAACTCAGCCCGTCATCAATTAAATGGAAAAAACATAAAATTCTGCTCCATTATAGCCCTTTTTTTTTGCAAGAAAATGATGACGGGTTCTAATAATTCATCACAACAAGCTGAGCTTGAACTTTACTGATTATTAAATACGTTTTTCCCAAAGGCAGAGGCCGTGATGGCTTTTGTAGCAGCAGATGTGATATTGCTGTCAGGAATGCTTTAAGGAATTCGGGAACTAAGCAACACCTTCCTTTAGCAGGACTGTATAAAAGAGCCAAGTTTGTTCCATCTAGTCCCAGCCTTATTTTTCAGGATGTGATAAGCCCGTGTGCTTTCCTAATTGTAAGGTGGGTTAGCTTGCATTTGCCACTGCAGCTTTAGCTAGGAATGAAAGCTGTGCATTAGCACGTTGGGTTACCACGCAGAAGAGCCCTTACGGATGCCTAGGTCTGCGGCTGCCCAAATGCACGCTCAGGTTTTTGCTTGGAATTTTTTGATCCCCTCTCCCAAAAATTCTGCTGGGAAGCTTTTGGATTTCCCTTGAGAAAACCAAATTGTGCAGGTCAGCCTGCCCCGAGTAACAAGGAGTTGCTTTGCACTGAGTCAAAAACCTTTCATTTCCAGACAGGTCCTAAAATTTGCACTGCTTCCTCCTCCTCCTCCTGACGGCGCAGCCGGCTGCAGCTCCCAGCCAACTCGCCCCCGTGCCAAGGGGAATTAGGCAACGGTAGCTGCAGCAAGTGAACACGGAGCGTGCGCTCTGCTTTGTGGGAAGCGTGTAACATCCCGCCACGGTTTGGGGTTTGTGTTTTTTCTCAGAAGGTGTATTTTAGATTAGATAAGTATAGAGGAGTTGATATAAGCTGCTTATTAGAAAATGGTTTTGTAAGTTTAAAAGTGCATGTGATCACCTGCGGGGCTGACAGCAGGGTACGTGGCTCTCCTACTGCAAAATAACAAGAGAGCTCCAAACAAATACAACTAACTTCTGTATTTTATTTCGATTGTGAAGAAAGTACAAAAATGACTTGAAATATTTGAGATGAAGGGACTGCTAAAACACAGCCACATATTTGGCTGCTTCCTTCACTTCCTGAGCCAAATTCTTCTGCCGTGGTTACGGTGCGGTTGATGAGGGACCCCGAGGTGCTCAGGGCGACCGTCCCCTCCCCGGTGGGTGACCGTCCCCTCCCCGGCGGGCGGCCAACTCCCAGCCAGCCCGGGGGCTGCAGCCTGCCGGCCGTGCTTCCCAGGGCCCGGTGACGCTGACTGCCTGCGCGGCAGCCCGGTCCGACCCGCGGCGAGCCCGTGAGCCGTCCGCGGCCGATAGAATCCTCCGAGCACTGAGCTGGTGGGAGGGAAGAGAGAGAGCGGGGATGTACTTTTGTCAGAACTGCAAAAACCAAAAGGAATGACCAAAGACATCTCAACCGGAGGCTGAGAGCGGGGCCTTTGTGTCCTGTGCACCTCTGGGAGTGGTGCTTGCAGTCTGCAGCCTGGAAGCGAGGAGAGGTGCGAGCAGCACGCTGCCAAAAGCAGGATCTGAATAATACCGAAGATCCTGCCCGTTAGCTTGATCAGTTGAGCAACCCCAGTTTCGTTATGCATTTGTCAAAAGCTGGGAATTAATTATTTCCCCACGTAAATGAAGAGACTCTACAGAAATTGCCGGCGCCGTTTACCCATGCTAATGGGGGTGGTGGGATGTGAATATGCAGAAGAGAGGCTGAACCTTGTAACTGAGGATGCCCTTGCTCTCCAGGCACTCGAAACGCTTTCATACGCTCGTACCACCTCTCCCTTGCTAAACTGTAAATAAATGAACACCAGCTAGTTGTTGTGACTGGCTTTCTCTCTCCTTTGGGCGATGAGAGACTCTTTGAAATACTCTGGTGCAGAGACAAAATGAAGTCAGAAATTCAGAGTTCACCTGCTCGATTTCTGTCTCATTTTAAAATGGAGCAAAAAGAGGGACTATGGGGTTCGCCGTGCTAATTTCAGCAAAGATATCCTTTACGGGGGGAAGCTGCAGGGCAGGGGGTGGGTTGTGAGAAGCGCTGAACTGTAGCTACGGCGGCAGCGTACCCAGAGTTCTCAAAGTGCCCTGGTTGTGTTAGGCGGGTTGCAATTTGGAAGATTTTAAAGGCTGATGCAGCTATTGCTACTTTCTTTCACTCGGGAAAGGTGGACAGAAATCCCCTGTTCAATAGCTAATATAATTGGCTTGCTTTAACAATTTTGTCCTGTCTCCTGTAGTTAAAACTAAAATGACAAGCTGCTTCAGCAGAAAAAAAAAACCCCTTCATGATCGAACCTTGCAGCCCATTAAATTTGCTGCTTGTAAATGGATCCTACACAGAAATCCCCCCCTGCAGAGGGCTGCTGTACCGGCATCCCCGCCGACAGAAGGGGAGCGGTCGCTGCTGTGCCGCGTCCCGCGGTCAGTGACCGGCGATGGGGCTTCCTCCGAAGCCATCGCTCTGGGAAAGCATCGGAGCGGCACAATAGGAAAGTGACAGAAAGAAAACGAGGGATGACAGAATAGAACTATATATCAATATATCAATTGTGAATGTTAATACTTTCTGGCATATTGTTGTCTGAAAGTCAACTAATACCGCTAGACACAAATACATACCTGAAAGAGATCTGACAGTAGGGGTAAGCCTGAAGCTTTCTCTCACTTTTTAGCCTTTTCCCTTTCAGGAGTTTCAGACTGTCACGGAAGGTAAGTCAGAAAACATAAATTGGAAACATGAAAGCCAATGTGCGACTCAGCACTATTTTTCCACCCTATAATACGGCAAGTTCCCCTTCGGTTCTGGCGGCAGGCGCGCGGGAAGCTAATGAAGCGCGGCTCACGGCACGGCGCTGAAAGGTGCTGTGCCGTTTTTCCTCAAAAGATCTGAGAGAGAAAGATCTCCACCTGCAGCTGTACGTACCCAAAGGCTAGGGAAGGTAACAGGTAGAAAACTTTAATGAGAATATGAGATGATAACATTCAAATAACCCAAAGACGAAAATACGAATCTAAAAGGAAGGGGTGTGTTGGGAGAAGTTCCAATTCAGGCTATGATTTCATTGCATATTTTTAAACAAAACAGCTATTCAAACTCAGTATCATATTTTACAGAAAAAAAATCACTTTAAGATTCTCCATTTTTTGTGAGAAAGCAAAATAGTGTTTTACTAAAACAGCACTTCAGTGAAGAAACAAAATTGGGAGGAAGAAGCAGAAGAAAAAAAGAGTGAAAATTAAAAATAAAGCCTGCAAGGATTTCCTTTTTCGAAAACGTGTTTATGGAAAGTATGTGCCGTCTTTCCCACAGCCCTGACGAGTAGTTTTAGGTTATCTGAAGTGTTCCCTCCAGCCTCAATCAGACAAATTGCTTATAGCACAGACAGCTTTTAAATGATATCCGTGCATTGAATTGGTCTACCTTTTTGCCCAGAGAACAGAAAATCTGCTCTGAGAAATGCTTCTTGCCAAAAAATGTACACAAATCCTACTCTTCCAGACTTCACTTCTTTCTACTCATTTGGGTTTTTTCCCCTAAATCAAAAATAGAGATCTTTGAGACAGAAAATAGGTATCTTTTTTGTATGTTTGTAGAGGAACGACTCTTGTAATTTGGTTTGATATTACTAAGTAGTTTTTCTCTTTGCTATATATGAGACATCCAGCTCTTTTTGAAGTGCAGAGAGGTAACATAAATGTAAACCATTCTGTGAATGATCTGGAAAAAAGTCTTGTACAGAAATATCTAATTCAGTTACGATAGATATAGAAGACTCAGATTACATATATGTATATAAATATATTAAAAGTTCAAGACGGATTTTTGGTTCGTAACAGGACAGAAGGAAATGCTGCCATGGAGCGGGTCAGTGATCCGCCTGACTGGCCACGCAGTGTCTTGAGCTGTGCCAGAGACTGGTTGTCCTTCAGCAAATAAAATGAAAAGGTCATCGAGTGTACGACGTACTAGTGGAACGACCCAGCGAGGTGGGGCTTCTGAAGGAATTCTGAAGATAGACAGCTAAAAGCTGAAACTCTGACTTCAAAAACCGATGTGCATTTATTTCACGAATAGTTTCTAACCCTGGTGGCTGGAAGGGGGACACCCGCGCCGAGCGTGGGGGTTCCCGTCCGGTGACGGCCCGTGTCTCCTGGCACGTCGAGGCTGCGGTGTGGGGGCGGCTCTGTCGGTGCCTCTGCCTGTTGGCTCCTGCCTCTGCACAGCCCCCTCCCGAGCCCCGGCGTGACCACGGAGCCTGATGCGAACCACAGCAAGTACTTGTCCGTCTTTAAGAAGAAAACACAATTCATGCTCTGACGACGTGTAAAAAGGAACTGGTTTTCAGGTGCTTTTTGAGTCACTGTGTACATTTGCTTGCAATTCAGGCCACACTCTTGCAATCTATTATTTCGCGCTGAGCTTCACCGGCGCTGCGGGCACATGTATTGTCTTCTGGGACTGAGACTTGTGCTTTTGGGATGCAGATCTGGCATTTGGTTATTTTTAGAAGACATTCCTATTCACCTGGAAAGCTTGTGAGATGTCCCAGATGTTTGCAGTCTGAAGTCACCGTGCCACTTGCAGACGCTGCTCAGCAGCTTGCAGGACCAAAACCTGAGCAACCTCCTCTTACGGCAAATCGAAACGGGAACACTCAACTCCTTTGCCAAGGCGGCACCTGCTGACCATCCGTCTGTTGAACTTCACAGCTAATAATTTTCCCTCCCGCTTATTTCTTGAATGCCTGGGAGATTTCGCTTTACATTTGCTGAGATCAGTTCATTAAAATACTAATTTCAAACTGTAATTATGTGTTGGTGAGCACTGCCGGTTGAACCAGCGGTAGCACTGATACGCTCTCGGCTGCGGGAGAGTTCGCAGCTGCTCAGGTCCCTCGAAGCTCCTCGCAGGAGCCACTGTGGCACTCAGCGAGGGGCAAGGCTTGCAAGGATTTTGGGGGGGAAATGCTTTAAGAATCATAGTTAACCATTAAGACTATTTTATGTATTGGGGAAAACACGTTAACGGAAAACTGCTGCATCTGTTAGAAATGAACCTGATTTTTCTGAAGTCGTCATCGAGGTTTTGTATGCCCTGTAAATTTTAAATTAAAAATCAATTACGCAACAGCCCTTAATCTCCCGTTTGGAGCTGATTCATCTTTGGATGGGACCTCCGAGACCCCGAGTGACCTCCCTCCACGCCAAGTACGACACAGCCCAGGCTGCTTTGCTGTCTCCCTACTCACGTGCCGTGATTCAATTTCTTACTGCATTATGAGGACGAGAGTTTTAATAATCGAGCCAGATTAAATGAATAAAAGGATGCTTCTGACAAGTTAGAAACAGAGAGAAGCTGTGCATTTCTCGCAGATTTCAAGCTCTGTATTATTACAACGCATTAAGAGATGATTAACAAAGAAAAATATTACAGTTATCTACTGCCTTTGAGACTCTAACTAATGAACCTCTCCCAGCTGCTGTTGAAAAATCAGTAACACTACCACTATCAATTTCAAGACAAAGCACAGCTGACAGATGTTTGAAGTGATAAATCAGGCTGCACAAGGATTAAAATAACAAGCCCCAAATGGCCTTTCAAAGACAAAGGTGCTGCAGCAAACTATTTTCAGCCACTTTGGATACTGTCAAAAGTTAGATCACTGATACAATTATCTTGCAAAACAGTAACGACCAAAGTAATATGTTATGAAAAATCTAACAATGGCGATACTGGAGCCAAGTTTTTGAAAAGAACAGGTTTTATAGTCATTTGTGCTTTTAATGGCAGAATTGAGAATGCCGTGCTGCCCTGAATATTACTTCTGGGAATGAGTTATGAAAAGTATGCGCTGGGCTGAAGCATAAAATGTAACTGAATTGCATTCTTGTACATTTTAATTAATCCTATTTTTAAGCAGGAAGTTACATTTTAATAGGCAATGAACACCATTATTTAAATAAGGCAGAAGGTTTTTCTGTCGCTTCACTGCAGGCTGCATTTCCTAACAACCTGTCGCTGACGTGACGGAGCTAAAGAGCCCGTTCCTGGAAGACACCGTGTGCTCGCAAACTCTGCTGCCTTTAATGGGAGACAACTGTAGCGAGGGGAGAGCGACCCGAAACAAATGCCAATTTTCGGAACTTTATCTCAGCTTTTGCTGTTGAGGGCATCTTGTCAGAGGGCGCATAACTCTGTCGGGTGAGGGAGGAAATGCTCGGTTTAAAGAATAAAAAAATGCAGCTGTTTTCCTCCTGGCTCAGGGGGAGGGATGGCAGGACACGCTGCGTGGCTGCGGTGCCGAGCTGGCTGGAGGTGGGACCCGTGGGGAGCTGCCACGTCCCCGGCTTAAGCACAGCTTAGGGACACCGCAGAGCCCAGCCTGCAAAGCTCCCGGAGGAAAGAGCTGCCACAGGTGCTTCCTGCGCCGGCGTCTTGGGACAGCTGTGGTCACCCCAAGTCCCTGGGCCGTACCCCTCTGCTAAAGAACCCGTTAACTGGGGTTACTCGGTGACGCTCGGGGGTTCCTCCTGAATCCTCCTGCTCTCTGAAGAACGTGTGTGGATGTATCCAGGAGTCCATCAGCTGGGCAGGGATGGGGGGGAAGGATTAGTAATCTCAAGTTCAAAGCTTTCTTCCAGAAAACACGTCTTGTTTACTTCAAGCATGATGTTCCTTCCTGGAAATCCTACCTTCTGTGTGCGCTTTTGTTAATGCCCCAGGAGGGGGACAGTCAGACCCAAGCTGCTGCAAACTGGGAGCTGCTCGGGACATTCTTGGCCTGTCCCTGGGAAAAAAAATTCTGCTTAAAAGCTTTGTGATTGATAGAAACATATGGGAATTACAAGAGTAGGCTGGATTGCTACCGATACCGAGGAAAAAGGCGGCCTACTGCTCAACAAGAAATGCTGCGATGTGTTGCGGGTTAGGCTGCCTGGGGTACGAACGCCGGGGCTGAGGCTGCTTCCGAAGCGCGGCAGGGAGATGCGAGGGTCGCGCGTCGGGGAGAAGCTCCTCCACTTAGGTCTTTTCAGTGAGGTGGAGGCCCTTTGGGAAAAGCCTGGCTAGCACGGGGGTGAGCCTCTTCCCAGGACTGCGCCGAACGCCCGTCCCGTGCTGGGGGTACCGGGCAGCCCCTTCTCGCCGCCTTTCCCCGCCTGCTCCGGCAGAGACGGCTCCGTCGCACCGATTTGGGATGAAGGCAGCGCTGAGGTTTGTCTTCCTCCCCGCCGCGCAGCCGGGCGTGGAAGCCGGGGCTGGGCTGGGCGCTGCCTGTCCTCACGCCTGCCGGGGGAGCCGCGGCGTGCGGGCTCGCAGCTCCTCTCCTCCCCGCAGCACGCGTGGAAGACCACGGCAGTTTCCTAAATTAAATTAAAATCTTTTTCCTTTTCAAACCACTTAGCATGAGGTAGCACATTGGGGCACTTGGAGGTATTTTATTGCTGCCTACACACATGCATGCATGCTGCTTTCCTAAATGAATTACTCTCTTAAAGAAGAGAAAATCATTGACTGAAGCTGCCTTATTATTAAGTTTTAAGGTGAAACAATATTAGCCTTTGCCTAGCAGCAGCCCGCCACGCCTGCAGCCATTGTGCGCTGCATAATGGTATAGTAACAGTGACTTCATACTGTAAGGTCCTATTAAAACCCAGTTTTAATCTCTTTTAATTTATTCAGCCATACTTTATGTCCCCAAGAAGAGGAAAAACAGAATTCCTTTCAGCCTGGATTTGTTTGTGCTTTGAAAATTTGGGGAACAGTTTGAGATTAGTTGGTCAAATCTTTTCTAGATTAAAAGCGTTCTGAAATAGAAACATTTTCCTTAGCATTTTTTTAGCTATTTATCAATATAAAAACTCAGCTTTTTTGATTAATTTTTAAAACAAAGAGACAAACAAACCATAATTAGTCCCATTCAAGACCAGCGCTAGGTACATGAAATGTTAATTCCAAAATGAAATGATAGGTTTGAGACACTTTAAAAATAACAAGGTCCAAATTTGAAATCCAGTCGCCATGTAAGTTTTAACAGGGCTTAGTTAGAAGTTGGTTAGTCATATCTGTCCTGCTGTAATAAATCCATGACTTCGGTTTAAAAAAGGGAGAAGAGATGAGTTTGATATCCAGTTTGATGGGAAGAATGTCACAACACATGCCGGGCTTGTTCCCTTTCAGTAATTTACAGAGATATTTAATATCTAGGATCTTTGTACATGCACTGCAAGAACAGAAAGAGGATCTGAAGAAAGGAAGGTTTACATCAGATGACAATGTTACATTCTAGCACAATTGGAGTTAATACAAATTGCTGTCATTTGCATATAAAAATATAATTTCGAACCTATTTGCTCCACATATGCCATATCTGTATCAAACAAAAAGGGAATATATTCAACACATCTTTACATCTTTCAATCTTGCTTTTACTGTGAATTACTGTGCACGTAACCCCTAGTATTAATTTGGTCTCATCCCACGATGCATTTGATGTATTTCAATTGGCATAGAAAGAATAACATTTTCAGGTTGTATAAAAGAACTGTCCTAGCAGGGTGCTTGCAGTTGGTGAAACAAGCACCAAAGGCAGATAAATCACCCGTTGGAGGACGGGGGGTGGGGGAAATGGGGCTCTAGCGCGTTGCTTTTAAGGCACACAGGTCTAAAACGTATACCCTGGAAGATGTACAATCCTAGAAACAAGTCAGCAGGAAGCATTCTCTCCGGATGCAGGCTAAAGGGGCTTCAGAGCAAAGGCTGTATGAAAGCGTAACCTTAAAAAGTCTTCCCTGTGTTACCATGAATAATGCAAATCGGAATGCAAATTTCAGCGGATCTGTGTGCTGTAACAGCCAACAGTATCCCAAACCTTTGACTGCAAAACCTCCGAAGGCCTAAATATGAGGTCAGTTTGGATGAGCATTCGGTGAGAAATCTTGGCTCTGTTGACTTTGTTGACTTCACTCACAGCAGACTTTTTTTTTTCCCCCAAAAGTTTAGATAGTGCCTACCTTACCTGTATTCACAGAATCACAGAATGGTGGGGGCTGGAAGGGACCTCTGGAGATCATCCAGCCCAACCCCTGCCAGAGCAGGGTCACCCAGCGCAGGCTGCACAGGGCCGCATCCAGGCGGGTTTGAATCTCTCCAGAGAAGGAGACTCCACACCCTCCCTGGGCAGCCTGTGCCAGGGCTCTGGCACCTCACAGCGAAGAATTTTTTCCTCATGTTCAGGCGGAACTTCCCGTGTTCCAGTTTGTGCCCGTTGCCCCTTGTCCTGTTGCTGGGCACCACTGAGAAGAGCCTGGCCCCGTCCTCTCAACACCCGCCCTTGAGATATTGCTGAGCATTGATGAGGTCCCCTCTCAGTCTTCTCTTCCTCAGGCTGAACAGCCCCAGCTCCCTCAGCCTTTCCCCACAGGAGAGATGCTCCAGTCCCCTCATCATCTTTGTACCCTCCATTAACAACCCCTTTGACTCTCTTCCCTGCTCCTCGACTTGACCATGCACGATAACAAAACCAAAGTGTTCCTTTTGCACCTCGGCGTTCAAGTTTCTTTGGGGATTTTTCTTTTTCAGTTGACCATAGTCTTGAGCTCTCTGGCAGATAATAAATTTGCTTCCAAGAAGGAGCTTGCTAATTTAAGATTTACTCTGAAAATAGCCACTCTGCAGTAATCAGTTCTCACTACTTTTTAAAAAGCAGAACGAGCCAGTTGTTTGAAGAGTCCATAATTGAAAATAAGACTTTACAGGTCACTGCTTAATTCACGCACTGTCTGAAAGGGTTTAATATGAAATAAGTTCTTTCTCATTAAGTAGCTAAATTCTGAATCTGTCTAAAAAAACTAACCACAATTTATGAATGTTAACAAGTGGCATGAGCAATCTCAAAACCCAAACAAACTGGAGTTAGGAAGAACAGGTTTTTAAAGCAAGAGATAGGAGATCGAGGTGATAAGCAGAAGGTCCAAGAACTGGTGATGTGTAAAAGTGAAGTCAGGATTAAAAAGTCATGCATTCCTTCCTGTTTCTAATGTGTGTTTTCATACAGATTGTGGAGATCAAAGAAGGAAACAAATCTAAATGTAACTGCTGCCTAGACCAAAGCTAGTAATAAGCATATGACAGACAAAAAATCACCTCTTGTAAATGTTTTAACCTGCCTCCTGTGCGTACAAAAGGTGGTTCTACAGGGACAGCAAGTAATCCCTTGCATTAAAATCGAATGTGCTGCCCTACTTGATCAATTACAAAGATTTTCTGAGGTCTATAAATATGTATGTGCATGACTGAATCAGTAATAGAAATGTGATTTTATAAGTCTCTGAGCCTCCATGATCAGGGCAATAAACTGTGTTACATCAAATAACATTACAATTTCTGATATCTGTGAAAGTGCCAGTTGCTTGTGATGAACCATTTCAGGAAGGGCTCCTTTGTCTGTCCTACCTGCCCGCAATGCTGCAGGGATACAGATGAAGGGAGCGCGGCCTCGTGCCACTTCCCTGTGCACCTGAATCACCCGCCGGTACAAACTTAATATCATCTGGACCAGGCACAACCATCAAAGTAGGCAAAGTATATGCATGCTACTGTCCTGCAGAGTTTGGTAAATAAATCTGGTTTTCCCTGATCATCTTGGCTAGGGTTGAAGCAAGGAACCTTCCAGCTTCTGTTCAAGGTGCAGCAGCTTCTTGCCATCTATGAGCCATGCACGGAGAGCAGGATGGCTGGACTCACAGTGAGAAACAAGGATTAGTATCACCTACATTCAGAGAACAAGCAGCTTGAACACATTATTTCACTGAACAGAGAGTTGGTGTTTCCAAATCATGCTCCAGAAAAGAAAATCTTGGCAGATCTCCTTCCAGTCAGCAAAGGGCAACACCTCATTAGTGTAGATAAGATGTATGTGGCTCGTGTTCGGCTTTGCTTAGGGATCAGCTGAATTTCAGCCAAAATTCTGAAAGCTGAATATGGATCAAAATGTCTAAACAATTTTGATGTGCACTTTATCGCCGCTCAGTACTCAGGGGGAGATGTTTTCTCTGGGGTGCCAGCAGCATGCTTCACTTTTAGCTGCTTTTTCCCCCCTTGTCTTCATGGCCACTACATAGGATAAATGTAGCACAGCTCGGAGGGAGGAGGAGAGGTCGCTACACTGCTGGTTGGCTCCTCTCTCTGGTTTGGGATCCTGCTTTCCTGACCTCGCGGCCAGACCACGATGTTCCCACCACTGTTCCTCTCAAGGTACGAGAGCTGCTCCCGCTCAGGTCCAGATTCAGGAACCGGGGGTCGGCCACGTGCCAACAGCTTCCCTGCTCGTTGTATTCCTCCCCAGTGCCACCCCATCTGGTGCTGTATGTTGGGAGCACGTCACTAAGACCAGGCTTTGCGTTACAGACAGCCAGTCTCCTCTCGGTGTCCTGGTTTGTCATGGAAATCCTCCCATTCCCCGCTATCAGTGAACGGGCATTCAGGCATGTACACACAAACCCGAGAGAAAGCATTTAATTTGGGAGAATGTAAGTACTAAAAGGTCAGACAAAGTCTGATGTTCTTCATTTAGAGACGTACTTGATTTCCTGTACATTAAGTCCAAAGCTAAATGTACTCCACCCGGGTCATATTTTGTGATAAAAATCTTGCATTTTGCATGAACGTATGAGGGAAACATTCCCCACCAGAAGTCAGACCCACGCAGCCATCCACGAGTTTCAGTAAGAAGTAACTGGAAAGCACACTGGCTGCAGATTTAAATTCTCCGGTCTGACAGCTACAGGCTAGACTCATGCAAATAACTGATATGTGTGATCGTGACAAAAGCAAATTATAACACCAGGTAGTCCTGAGAGAACGTACTCTGTTGCAGGGCAAGAATGGCTAACCACTGCCTTTGGGTTTAGTTATTTATATTACGTGATGAATGAATGAACAAGATAGCCGTGTTTTTTATTGTGCCACCCATGGCTTCAGTCGAGCATCTCTTATTTTTTGCTGTGGCTAATATTACAATTAAACCTTGGTATACCATCTGGGAATTTATAAAAAAACCTTCTCAGCTGTGCTGCACAAAATATTTCTTAGAGAAACATTCCTTTTCTGATTTCCTTCATGCCTAGATTATTTACAGAGCAAACAAACAGAGGGAATCAAATCACACAATCTACAAAAAGAGTGAAAAACAGGGCCTTACGTGCTCCCAGTAGTGAAGAAATGTAGCGTTAAGACTTGAAACTCATTTCCAATTTTCTGTGTTCGTAACACGGTCTCTAAACAGTGCATTATCTCACAGACCAGATGTGCAGCAGTATCTAGGTACAACAGGGTGCGATAAATATGGAATTTCAGCCCTATTTCTTCTTTCATGTTTTAAGTCAAATCCTTACTCTGATTTTAATTTAGGTTTTTTGTCTTGTTTTCGGTGCGCTTTGGGGGGTGGGAGAGAAGTGGGGAGTTTGGCGTTCAATTATAGAAATGGAAAAAGAAAGCACCTGGGACTCAGAGTATCTTAAGTTAACAACACGAGAGAAATCAACATCCAAACCTCTAATTTTATTTAAATTGGTGTAAAACTAGAGTATAGAAACAACTTATACTGATGTGATTAACTCCACTTAAGTGGGATTTGCCCCCAAGACAGCTGTCTCTTGGCTGACACAAGCAGCTGCATTTGGAACTGAAATAAAGTGGAGAGATCTTGAAAGTTATTTGAACAACTGTCAAATGCTATTCTGAAAATACTATTCGGATATTAAGTAATTTGAACACATTTCAATAAATAACCCTGTTATTTTTGTGTTAGTAAGAGGTTGACCAATAATAATTATTATAATAAAAAAAAATATTACTGTTCTGTCTCAGCTGAGAGGTGGTAACCTCGTAACGCAATCAAATGGTGTTGCAAGAGCACGTATAAGTAGTAACCCTGGAAATAGAGGAAATAAAACTTTACACCAGGATGAAGACAAAACTTGGATACAGGCTGCAATTTTCTGGTATGTTAATAGCATTTGGGAGTTGGAAGGCGGGAGTTTCAGCTCAAGGGAAGACAGACCACAGTGGGGGAAATCTGGCTTTATTCTTCAAGGCACATTTTTGTCTCGCTGTTTCTCCGGGAAGGTTCCTTTGCCTGCAAGGAGTAACCGAGTGCTCCTTGGATCCAAAGGAAACTTCTTGCTGGTTTCCGTGGGCTTCGACTGGGGCCCAACGCTGAACATCAGCGCCGTGCTGATGGTCCCGAAGGTAAGAAAACAGTTTCTGTGGACGTCAAAAAGGTTCAGTTCCTTGCGGGATCAAATGGCTGCACACCTTTAAAGAAGCCGAGCACGATGTGCAGTGCTTCCAGTCATCCACAAATGAATGAGCTAATTAAATTATTTTTTTTTCCTCTGGTATACTGCATAGTCCAATTAAGTTGCTAAGCCAATCATCCTGAAATAAATCAATCATGTTGTTACATAATTCTTTTTAATAAACAGAGATATCATTATATGAACTAGGTTCTAAGGGTGCCAGATGCTCCTAAACAGGGGGTTTAATTTATTTCATTGATTTTAAGAAGCAACCCATTCATGCGTGATAGCTTTTATCATCCAAAATGCTAATTCTTATCTGAGTTTAAAGTAGATTTCTGTCCTTCTCATACATAAATGAGAGCACAGAAGAGCTAAATATGGACCTTCCTTAATTCCCCATCACACAATCACATAAAACTGTTGTCCCAAAACACTGAATAAACGTCCTTTTTAACACAACTAATAGGATTGCAATAGAAACGAGGCCAAAACACCTTCTCAAAATTATTGCACCCAATATGAAGCAAAGCACAGATTTTGCTGAAGAAGGAGCACATGCAGCGGGAAAAGGGGGAGGGACTGGGTTCATTGCCAGCCCGCGGTGCTGCCCAGTAGCTGTGCTCAGCCCTCGAGGAGAGCAGAGCACGCTGGCAGCCGGCGGGCTTAGAGCCTCAGATAGACTTGGAAACCTGGGTCCCTCTGTAAAAAAAAAAAGATTACGTGCTTTAGTTTTGATTACCGTTTCAAGGACGCTATTAAAGGAGGTGGGGATGTTGCCTTCAAATACTGTCAATGACGTAGGCTCCTTCAGAGGAGAGAGTAACGTGCACATCTAACCCAGCAATCAAGCAAGGCTGCTTTTGTCTTCCTGCCCTTGGTTTATGCTTTTTTCCTCCCATAGAGAAGATTATACAAAACAAAAAGTGTTTTGGTTGTTTTTTGTTAGCTCCATTGGAGGGTTGGATGAGTCATACAGAAGCCAAGGTATGCAAAGTAGCTTTGGTCGACAGTCCTCCTCTAACCCGCCAGCACGTGCTTCCTGAAGAAATTGCTCCTGAACATTAATAATCTGCACCCCTCCAAGATGCAGCCCATCGGAACATCCCTGAGAAGAAATGGTGATTACTGAATATTTTTGGTGCACCTATGCCTACCACTTGATTTGTTCCTGTTTATTTTGGACCTCAGCAAAACAGCTTTTGCTTTGCATTTTTACTTGGACAGTGGTGATTGAGAGCTATTTCTCCGGATAAAAGTTGAAGGAAAAACCCCTGTGGTTTCCATTTGGACATTAGAGGGTTGATGTGTTTTGCTGTCACGTTCTATTTTTAAATGTATGACACTGCACAGGTGTTCAGACTCCAAATCCTTAGCTAAATCTGTCATCTCTCCGCAGCGTGTCACTACATCAGCTGACAAACCGAGGGGAGAATGAAGTTCCCGTATGGTGGAAAACTGCAAGTGCTTGACAATGGTTAACCATAAATTCTTTCCGTAGCTGAAAAAATATCACTACACTTGATAAATTTTCAGGTGTTACAATTGCTTTGAGATTCATTTGCCTATCTAGAATTTCTCAATTTAATTATTTATCTACAAGTCCTTAATACGCAGGACACTAACAGATGATTAAAAATGCAAATTGTTTTTGCAGGAGCAAAAGTTGTTATTCTGACGCGAAGCGTAGGCTGGCAGTTTTACCTCTGTGCTTGCTAACCATAAAACACCGGCTGAATTCAGAAATACGAGATTTACAAAGGAGTACAAGTAATTTTCCTGTGTCTGCCTTAAGCATGTATTATTTCTATATCTGTGGGTATTGCTAAATGTAACACTGCTAAGAATATAATAATTAGTATTTTAAGCAAGCTGGTCTTGAGTTTTTACTGCAAAAAGGAGCTAACCCCCGGAGCATCCTCATCCTCAAGGAACACTTCCGATGCCCCAGAAGCACATTTCCTTCTGCCTCGCCAAGGCCATTCTCTGCTGCAGTATCGAAGACCAAACTCCAGACCTACCCTTGCAAGCAAAGCTTAGATCTCCTAAAGAGACTTGAAGTGAACCATCAAAAAAATTGTGAATGGCAACTATTCCTTTGCAGATGATTTTTTTTTAAATTTTGGCTTAACGATTATTTAGCATCCCTCACTAAACAAAACCAACGGTGCCTGTCTCCGTGACACAGTATTGAACTCCAAGGGATGAATCTGACTCTTGTACAACTAAGTGCAACTAATTCAAGTCCCCTGAAGTTTTGATTCTATTCCCCACTTAAATCTTTATTATCGGATGCAGAAGAGAATTGAGTCAGGGATCTCCTGAAAAATGCCAACCCGTACATAGTCCACAGGGCTGGACAGATATCATCCAAGTGTGCTGAAAGAGTTGGCTGATGTTGTTATGAGGCTGTTCACTATCAGTTGGGAAAGGTTTTGGAGACTGAGGGAGGTCCCTGATGACCAGGAAAAAAGCAAATGTAGTGACTGTTTTCAAAAAAAGGCTAAAAACAATCCAGGAGATTACCAGCTGCTCAGACTTACTTCAGCCCCTGGGGAAATCATGGAGCAAATCCTCTCTAAAGTCATATCTGGGCACATGAAGGGTAAGATGACAACTGGGAATAGCCAGCATAGATTTACCATGGATTTACTAAATTTACCGTACTTGACTAAACTGATTGCCAAATATTTATCAAAAAACTAGATCTGTGGATAAGGAGAGAGCAGAGGAACGTTGTTGACTTTTTCACACAGTCTCCCAAGCATCTCAGTCTCCAAGTTGGGATGTTACCACCTTGATGAGTGGGCTACTCTTTGGGTGAAGAAGCGGCTTAACTCGGGCAGTAGCGGTTAACGGGTCACACTCTGACTGGAGGGCAGCAACAAATGGAGTCCCGTTCTGCTGTAAGACTGAATTCACAGAGGGACAGTGTAGGCTTAAATTTTCATAATCGCTATCATTACTGAAAAGTTTTGACGCAGTTTGCTGGAAAACACAGTATAAAAAAACCACCCCGCCCAAAAACTAATCTTCCCAAAGAAGATGATTTAAACAATCTTGTTTGCTTCAAATTTCATTATAAAGTTATTTTCAAAATATATTGTTGGACTTTGTTGCTAATGGGTTTGAAGAATCTGAAGGAGGGATGTTATTAAATATGTAGAATTTCCATATTAATGAAAATGTAACTTCCAATTGAACAGACATCGATGGGTGCTGAGTATTTAAGTTAGCTTCTTCCTCTCAGTATTGGTAGGGTGCTTTTCCGCCTCAGTGCCCACAGTTATGCCAGCAGTGCAGTGTCACTGGGAGCGTGGGCTTCCTTCACCAGGTTAGGCAAGCGCGGCTACCAGAAAAGGCACTGCTGACACCTTCCTCCCGCTCTTCCTTCATCAGAGAAATGCTTTTGCCAAAATGCTGGATATGATCCATTAAAAAAAAAAAAAAAAATTTTCCTAGCAGCTTTATTTTTTAAACATGATGACTCGAAGTTGATTATCTCAATTATAGGCTTTGAACAACAGCACATAAATGAATTTAGCAAATTTTTTTCCTTGTTTCAAATGTTCACATTCCTTGAAACAAAAGTCATATTTGTATTGTGTGGTATACTGAAAGGACAGCTTTCATCTGCTAACTTCCCAGGACGTTGTCTTACATACATATACTGGATGTGTCATAGGAGGAGATGTTCTTCCTTGCTTGTACAGCTAGACACGGACTGCTTCATATTTGAGCTGTCTGGAAGACAGTGCACTTCTTGAATAGACGGCTCAAAAGTGTTTTGAAGAAAACAGTATTTTTTTTTTGCCTGATAGACTTAAAAATATCCCAGTGCAGACATACAATTAGCACCATATGAAAGACCGATTTATCGCAAAAGTTAAATTTTGAGAATTGTATTTGTAGTCACAAAGATGAAAAAAGTTCGTTGTGATCTACTGACTTAATCTTTCACCCTACGCATGGATGTAGTATTGCAGACCCCATCGCTTCTAGGGTTGTGACACACCATAGAGAGGGTTCGACCAGTTGGTGCCAGACTTGAGACGGCAATCAGAAAATGAGCAACCAGATTGGAAAGGCACACACATTTATGTACTTTTATGAGTTACAACAATCAGCTGTACTTATTTATACTGTCTTACAAAACATCAGTAAATGCATAGAACATTAATATACTTTTACAGCAGTGTAATTTATAAAAGGAAAAAAATTTTAGGAAAAGCTCTGATGCATCTACTATTAAATTTTTGCTGAGGGGATGAGACTGTTAAACTACTCACCTTGCAAACACTACTTAAAATTGACAAAGTACAGCCTAGGAAGGTTATTCTGTATCTTATCATCCAAGGTCAATAATTCTATACTTGGAGCCTTCTCTGAACCGATTTGTCTATATTTCAGATAGGCACACACCTTGATGTTTCTAACCAAATTGATGAATTTCTCCCACACATTTATTGTTCTTATTTCTGACTACTGCAAGAAAAACTAGCACCTTGTCTAGCTCTTCATGGAAAGTTTATCTATCAAAGATGATGACTTGTATGAGAAACAGGTGGTGGCTCCAGGTAAAAGGACTATTTCACAGACTACTCCAAATGTATTTCTTTCAAGAATAGGAAATTTGAAGCAGTATCAGGCTTATATCAACAGAACATGTGATGTTTTTTTATAGCATCTTTCAACAGAAGCTTTTCTTACACACTGACAGATACAAAGGTTGTCACTGCTTGCAAAGAAACGTGTCCCTCAGGAATTTGTGGGATATTTCTTTAATCAGAAATTAGAGACTGAGCAAAATATTTAGGTATACAATCTGTTTATGTGTAATTCCTGCTGTTATTTTTCTTTCCAGCCACCGCTGTATTTACTCAGAGCACTGATGTGTGCTCAGCCCTGTGCACAGAGCAGAAGGCACCCCTGAAGAGCTTGCAATAGAAGTTATACATCGGGGAAATTGGTAATGTTTCAGGCTAGAAACAAGAATGTTCTCCCTGAGCTCTGAGCTGATCAAAACTGTGTAACTGTACTCATCCTACCTTTTGGTGTTGTGCTTGTTAACTTGCGCATAGCGCTGATATAGTCACTTCCAAAGGCAACTAAGCACCACGCAGCCGCTCGCTCACTCCCCGCGGTGGGATGGGGGAGAGAATCGGAAAGGTAAAAGTGAGAAAACTCGTGGGTTGAGGTAAAGACAGCAAAAGCCACACAAGCAAAGCAAAACAAGGAATTCATTCGCTGCTTCCCATGGGCAGGCGGGTGTGCAGCCATCTCCAGGACAGCAGGGCTCCATCATGCGTAACGCTTACTTGGGAAGACAAATGCCTTAACTCCGAATGTTCCCCCCTTCCTTCTTCTTCCCCCAGCTTTCTATGCTGAGCATGATACCATACGGTGGGATATCCCTGTGATCAGTTGGGGTCAGCTGTCCCAGCTGTGTCCCCTCCCAACTCCTTGTGCCCCCCCATCCTCCTCGCTGGCAGGGTGGAGTGAGGAGCAGAAACGGCCTTGACTCTGTGTGAGCCCTGCTCAGCAGTAACGAAACCATCCCTGTGTTATCAACACTGTTTCCAGCATAAACCCAAAACACAGCCCCATATAAGCTACTGTGAAGAAAATTAACTCTGCCCCAGCCAAAACCAGCACAACGTAGCATGCACGTGTCATGGGCTGACTGCTTGATGTCTAGGAAAAAAAACCCGAACTGCCTAGACAGTGTGTCCAGAGATGGATATAGGTATTTGGTATTGAATGCATTGCAGTTTGAAGTAGAAAAAAATACTCCAAGAGAATTATTCAGAATACAATGCCTTCCTCCTGAACCTAGCCCATTTTCTTCATCTGCAAAATTGCCAAATTCTCTAAGAGTCCTCTATGTTTAGATGGTATCTTTTAACCCTAACAAGTTGGGTAAGCACTGTGGATCTCTCTCCATTAAGATGTTCTGTGAAAACCAACAGGAAAGAGGGAAGAAAAAAAAAAAAAAGATGTAAGTCACTCCAAACATGCATGATCAGTAGAAAAGATCAATAAAGAGGCAAAACTTGCTGTGACTCACAGTGCTAATGTTGTAGTTCTTTGAGGAAAAGGTCCCCAGGAACTGGCAAATGATGCAGCCTGAAGCAAAGTGTCTCAAGAGTGATAGAAAAGAAGATAGCTAAGCATAACGGCAAGGAATTAGGAAAGCTTTGTGTATAATATTAGGAAAAAAATTACTAAACAATACGATACTGTCAGCTGTGAAACTTCCTAGGGATTATCATTGGACCTTCTAAAAAACCTAAGGAAGAATACTAGGAAGCATTCAGTATGAGCAATCCCACACCACAGGAAGATACTGGGTAGCTTCTCCTGGTATGCATCTGCTAAAGTAAACAGCAAGGGAGCCGGGAGAGCTTGAGAGACAGCAAGTACCATTTTTCCACAGGTTCGTAACAGATGCCTAGGTCCTACATCTATAACCTCTAAAACCACACTGTAAGATGCATGACCCAAGTAGTCCTTATGTTTTAAGAATGCAAATTCCCTTTATTTTGTTCTGGAGCATGCCTCGCTGAGCACCTGAGCAACTAATCCATGTACGGGCTCTCTCGGGATACAAGTCTAGGCATTCCTTCATTGATTTCTGTCAAAGGAGCCCATCCAGGATGTGGTTTTCACACACCTTTGACTAAGGTCAAAGAAAGAAGAAAAATTGCCTGCAGTGATGCCTCTACCACTTCTTATTTTCTTAATTTTTTCTTAATCCAGCATCTCCTTGCAGGAACAAGTACATCTTCTGGTAGGTGTGAGAGGAAAGTCACGTTCCTGCTCCCACTGAGTTTGAACATACATATCCCATCTCCAGAAAAATTAACAAATTTGTACTTATTCTCTCTCTTCTTCCAAACGGTGCATCCAAGCAGCTTTCAGTCCCTTTGAGGGCAGGGACTGAGCACCCTCCTGTAGAATACTGTCTATCTTGATAAATGTGATACTGTCTTGAGAGATACAGGCTCACTTTCCCTTCTGCTAGTCTAATCAGGGATAAGCGCTGACTTATTTGCCCAGAGAGAATGGAGATATTATCACCTGCTTATTCATTAGTCATTAACAATTGTTTTACCTTAGGCTAACCGACTTTAACGAGCCTGCTAGCCTGAGTGCAAGAAGGCCGCCTGGCAACCCAGAGGAAGGCTCCGAAGTTTCTCAAAGGGACACAGTTTAAGCTACTGCTCCTCTCTCCTCAGGACCTCACTAGGTATCTCCCTTCCTCCCGCGCAGGGAGCTTGTGGAATCTCATTCTCGGGCACTGTATGCAAACTGCAGGTGTTTAATTCCAAGCCATGATACAGAGAGAGATAACTTCTGTACTATCTTTTAATGACTTTGAATTTCCCAGAAATGTAGAAAAATTCCTGACTACATTTAGTTGTTATCCTCAAACTGAAGAAATTAAAAAAAAAAACCCAAACCCAAAACTTTATTTGTGTAGGTTTTCTTGCCCCACTAAAATTGATTACTACTTCTTTCCCAGTTGAGCATTTTGAAAAGGAGCCTGAACCAAATGAATTATACAGTAGCTCACGTTTTCATTACAGCCAAGGAAAGATTAAAATGTCTTTTCTAGCCTCTACGTGTCTATGCAATAACAACAAAAATCCTGAAATATGGCCACCCCAGGAAGTCCTGGTGAACTTCTGGATTGGGATGCAGGTGTGTTTGGGCTTCCAGACTCATTTCTGTTTCAAATGTTATTTTAGCCCATTTCCTAAGAAAATCAAGCTTCCTCTGATGCTCTTGCCCATCCGCTGTATGTCAGTCCCACTCAAAGAACTGTTCAACCATTCTGTGCACTTCAATCGGATCCGACAGAGCTGGTGATCTCAAGGATAATGAGATTGCTATTAAATAATTGCAGTGGGTAAGACAGAAATGGGGACATAGGGCGCATACTCATAGTAGAGCAGGCTTTAGTAATACCTGCTCACAGACCAGTTTATCTCAATATTCCCTGAATGCACAGAAGGATATTAATATCACTAGTATGGGACAAGTCAGTTAAGTGACTATTGGTTTGTGTTATCAGGACTACAGTTTTAATATCTAAATAGAACATAAGGTTGAATCTCCTTCACAGTTACCAGCTTTATTGACATCAATTAAAAATAAATCTAGTAGTTAATCTGAACTGGACAAGACAATCCAGTCCATCGAAACCCAAGAAAGATACAATACCTATTACATTTGTATTTTTCACCATATTAATCTTGTTATTCCACCAAAAAAATCCCCTATATTGTTCATTGAAAGAATACTGCAAACTCACCAGAAGGCAAATTTCTGCAAAACGGTATTCTTAGTCAGCATAAATAGAAAGTTAGCTAGTTTAAATTCATTCCTTCCCCCATTGTTCAACATTAAGTCTTAAAAACAGCAACACTGAGCCTTCAGCCTAAGCAAGCAGGGTAACAGATCCCATCCAATAGCCACAAAAAGGTTTTGTTAAATAAAACGTGGAGTTTAAATTCCCTAGTCACAGCAGTGTTAGGCTGTCCATTGCTGATAATACATAGGTCAAGCATAGCTGAATAAAAGGATTATGGAGTGAATACCATAAAATGGATCTGAGCATGAGGTATGTCATGTTTTTTCATTCTTACATTTAGAGGCATTTCATTTATTTTAAATCAAATAGGTCCTAACTCAACAGTGAATTTATTCCCCTGTCAGACACTCAACTACCTTGGTATTATTTTAAGTTACCTTCAGTCAGATGCCAGGAACTGGATACTGAGTTTTAGTGAGAAGAAAAATAAGAGGCTCGAAGAGTGAGATGGATGAGAATGGCTCTCCCACTTTTTAAGAACTTTAAGGAAAACCATCAGCCGTGATTTCACCAGAACTGCTGTAGAAAAAAAAAATCCGGGATTTTGGGTTCTAGGGGGAAGGAGATAAAGCGTAAAGAAACAAAAAACCTTCCGTGACCCCAGAATGCTAATGTGGTGGAAACGCAGTTTGTTGTATCTCTTGGTCTTGATCTAAATTTTACACACCAGAGCTCACTGCCACAGCAAGACCTTGATAGGGAGAGGGTGTCAGAAGGGAAAAATATGCTTTTTAGAGAAATAGTGCAGCGTCTATAGCATCTGCTGTTCTGTAAAACTTGCTTCTTAAGGAAAAAGTATGACAGCCTGCACATCATGTTCCAGTCTTGTGCTTTAATAGTGGATATCCACTCAGATTTTGCCTTGCAACAACCGAGTTAAAAAATGGACAATCTTAAATGGAAACACTCTAGAAGTACGTTATACAACCTAGGACTCAAAGCCAATAAAGCCTTTGGATTGATCCGCTACCAGAGAGTTTGGACAGACAGCTGTCAGTAAGGGGTGACTAATGACCACTAATAGTTCCTGGAAAGGTGGCTCTAACTATTTAATGTTTCCTGTACAAAGACAGTAGGTTTTGCTTTGAAAACAAAGGTGAAGTAGTTTTTCTACTGGGCAGTAGAAAGGAAGATAGTCTTTCTGCCTGGTCCTGGCTACCGTACTTTGGATCAAGCGGGCATCTCCAGGAGGATGAGGAAAGCAAGGAAGCTGCTGCTTCTCCCGGAGGAACTGAGCGTACTCTGCTTGGAAAAAATTTTGGGAGGATTCCGCGGGCAGGGAGGGAGAAAAAAGAGGGGGCAAGCAGGCAGCTCACAGAAGAGTGCAGCTTAGAAAAGCTCCCTGGAGAGCCAGAGATGTCCTCACAGCAGAGAGCAGACCCAAGCCAGAGAGGAACGCGAAGACAACTGATGGATTTGTTATTTAGCACAGAAGACCGTACAGTTTGATTCAAAATTAACTCAAAAATGGATGTTTCCAGTACTGGAAGACAAATTCAATGACTGTAAACCACACAGTGGTTCAGCAGCGGGATGAAGCAGAGTCTGGCATACAAGTGCAGCTGTATCACAGGACTTGTCTCCTACGCGATAAGGAGTTTCACACCAGTCTTTTCCTTGCCTTGAATGGTGACAGAATTGAAATTAGCCAATGGATGAAACTGTTTAAGAATCTGTTTTAAAAGAAAGCGAGGTGCAATTTAGTTAGCAATTGTCACATAGAAGTGTTTCAATCATCTAATGTAAAGCAGCCCAGGCTAACACACCCAATAACTCTTTGGTGGTGCCGCAGTGACAGAGGTAACATCTACTATGAATCTTCCCACAAAGCTGATGAGCATTTTGTTAGTTTAATGAGTGGAAAACAACACAGGCTTTAGCCTTCTTCCTGGCACACAGTTTGCTCAAGAAACTGAAAGACTGGGCTTCTCTCCTCCATTATGTCAGTCTGAAAATGTCCCCGTCACCAGCCAATTAAGATCCGATTCAGCAGCTCTTTTCAGCTGCTACAGTGCTTTAATCTTAAAAAAAAAGTTTGAAGATTGACGTTTCACCTTTAACTTAAGATATTGCTTCCCAACTTTTTCTTTTTATTGTTTCCGAATATCTTAGAGATATTTTTATTTGCTTTTAAACCAAGGAGGCTCCAAACTAAAAGCGTATTTTAAGAATCCATAACAGAATAAAGTACAAGAGGAGGATTTTGTAATTATCCCCAAATTAAACGTTAAAATCTGTGAAATAAGGAGTTTAGTTTCTCACATGCAATACTAACCTTCCCGACCTATGGGAACACACATCTACATGGCCTACAACCAGCAGTCGTACAGCTGTTTCTCCTGTATTTAAATCTGCATTTATACCTGGAGGTTGCTTAGACATATTTAGGTTTAAACCTTGCCGCTCCAGTCTCTTAGCAAGATTTAGTGGCGTGACTTGTGCTACCATATTTGACTTCCAGACTGGAGCTGGGTTGAGCCCCGTGAACCGAGGAGTACAGTGGAGTTTGCACCTGCTCACGTAGACCACAGCCCCATAATGCAACCTCTGCCCTGTAGTATATGAAATAAATATATTATAATTATACTTTGTCCTGAAATCATATTAAAATATATTGTAAAGATATTCAGGAGGTTTTGCTATGTTTTCCTTCTCAAAATGCCACTTAAGGGCAGGGATAAAGCTATTTCTTTATATCCTTCACATATTGTCTTTAGTACAAACCCTGAATTTACTCAGTTTCCAAATACATGGCTCTAAGATGACTATAATCCACATACCATTTATTGTACTTTAAATACATGCGCTTAATTATAAATTTTCTTGTCTTTTGGAGACAAAAAATACCAAACTATTGTGTTATTATATTAAAAATGTAGCTATAGCAGAATTTTATCTGAGGAAAGCATGTGGTACAGCACTAAAATCCGACTTGGAAAAATATGTGCAGTGTCACCTTAATAGTCACAGGTTAAAAATCCTAAGCAGTAAGTCACATGAATCAACATATGGCCATTCACCGTGGATGAAAACACATCACAGAAGTCAGCTTCTCCTCTGACAAAGTTCATCCTTGCTTCTGTCTTTGTATCAAGATGGAACAGCGAAGAAGAGGGTTTATTCTGCTATGCAGAATATTCTTCTGGTCCGCTGGAGGTGAAGCTGAGAAACATACCCTGAGGTTCTGTTTTGTTATGCTGAGCTAGCCTTTGTTCCCTCAGCTTCCCAAAATAACGGTGGCACACATGTAACACATTTCGACTACAAAGTACCATGAAGTCCAACTGCAGAGTACTATAAAGCTACTGTTATGCACCTATTCCTGTACTACAGTCTCTGAAGGTTTCTTCTTCTAAGAACCACCCAACTGCTTGGAGTACGGAGAAAATTAAATTTAGGAATACCTTGCATGGTTAAAGCTGCCAATGGGGGAGGAACACACTCATTAGTAACAGCTACAGCTGAAGGCTGGAGAGCAAATTGCTGGCCAGGAGACCCTCTAAGCCTCATGGGGACTGGCAGTTCCAGCTTCCCAAGCACACGTAACGAACAACAGAAGCAGCCAGCAGGTGTTTGCAAGGAGAAAAGAGACAGGTAGCCTCAGAGGAAAAAAACTTCGAGGTCCCATGTTTTACCCTCCTGGGGTGCTAAGCTTTGCAGTTCCCCATCCCCCTTCACGGGATGAAAACAGCCACAGTACCCAGAACTGCTCGTGGCAATCACCAGATTCTTGCTCTTGTACAATCGAAGAGATGGACTAAGCCCCAGAGCTCAAATCTTCCTTCTTTGCTTTCCCCTGCTGAGGGGCTGGTTGGAAAAATCCCACTTCCCAATTCTCTCCAATGGGAAGAATAACAGCAGAAAGGACCCACCACGGGTTCTCACACGCAGAACTTGGTGTTACTGTGGGAATATTTCTTGTTACCGTCAGTCTGTCTGTCCCTCTCCTCCTGCAGTAACTGCTCAGGCTCACTCCACCTGCCCATGGGGCTGTTTTATTTCCATCACCTTCCTCTCATATTCACCTCTTATACCCTCACCCAAGTCCCAGTGCTTTTGTTCTTCAGGTCAGCCTCAAGCACAGCCAGTTCCTTCTCCATCAGAACCATAAAAAGCCCTTCAAACTACATAATAACAGAACAAATATAGAAGCACTTTGATGCAGTGTTTTATTTTCCTAGATAATGGGTACAGTAAGATGAAATTAAGGTTGTGTTTATACTGATGACCCATGGTATTAGAAATACCTGGTCATCACCAAACCAAAGTACTATAAAGTCAGAAAATTCTCAACTGATCATTGATCATAAACATAAACCAAATATGCTGGATCTAGAGAAGCAGAATTAGGGCATTCAGAGTAACCTCAGCTCAGCATTTTAATGACACAAAACCCATAATTGGTCCCAACGCACATAAAAACTGATTTTAGAGACACTGGATTCTTAGTTTTATTTTTTATTTCTCCCTATTCTTTCATTTTCACTTCCCTGCTAGTAATAGCTTCTATTACTACCAATCGTTTGGAACAAGGAGAAAACCTGTCTCAAGAACTACAGCTCTTAAAGCTCTTTAATTCTACCTTAAATTACAGTCAAGTCATTCAAATTCTATATTTACAGTAAGCACTGCCATTCCAGGGAGAGCAGAGCACCATACCAGCACTGAAGACTCTGCTGCAAGGAGAAAACGACTTAGTCTTAACTGTGGACCCATCTTCATAGCCCTTTATTTCCTCTCCACTCTTAATTTGTTTCCTTGGACCTCTTTGTTAACTGCGACTGAGCTTATAGCTGACACAGACGTGGAGATTCCCTACAGGAAAGGAATTAATATCGTTTTCCAAGTCCTGACCTGCAGACCTCATAGGTTTTGTGTGAGATTCATCCAGAAACTCATCCACCCCCCGTCCCATCTCTTGCTCACCTAGCAGAGTGCTTACAACTCCCGTATTTCTGCACAGCATCCATAGCTTTTCCAGCATCCCGAGTGCCTGGTATGTGGAGTCTGGGAGCAGGTGAGCATTAGGGCTCCAGCCCGTGCTCCATGCTGCAGACTCCGGGGCTGCAGCCGTACGTTGAGGCTCGTCCATCATTTCATTTAAAGCAGGGTGTATCCCCAGCGCGTGACTCGACGTGCGGGCACGACCGTGTTGCACGACTCTGCACAGATGCTTGCACGTTTTCAGCACTAGAACGGTACAGTAATAGTTTCTGAAGTACGAGCCACAAGGAAACAACTGATAAATGGGATGAATATAGATAGAGTATCAGAGAAAACCTGCAAGTGTGAGAAGTGCTAGACTGGCGGAAAGGGACTCTACGAGGGTGAAACATGACTCTCATGGACTTACTTAACAGTAGCGATGCTCTGCTGGAAGCAGAGCCTACCTAGCAGGTTCACTCATTATTGTCTTTAACTCTGATGATTCTTTAACTACCTAAACAAACTACATAAGCTACAGGTACAAACACGGCAGGAAACAGAGAATGCAAATGGAATGGGAACAATGAACAGGGCTGGGGAAATACACACAGGCGTATTTAAGATTTGAAGTGAAAGGCCAAAGCTGCCCCAAAATAGGATGTTTGGAAATCAAGTTCAGAATGAATTTATAATAGTTGTGTGAATGGGAACTTTCACTTTCCTCTTTTCCAGTTCTGCGAGATTTGATCTACCAAAAAGTTCAAGGCCAGTATTTTTGCTTTATAATGGGTATAGCAGAGTGGTGAGTTAAAGAGGTGGGCAAAAATCAGGACTAGAAGACAGATTAACACAGCAAATGCACTGTCCTGCGAGCTACACTTGCTTTTAAATAGTCAATTATCACAGCAATTTTATGATAAAGGCAAAAATTTCTTCCTTTTCCCTCACTGCATTTGATTTTGATACATTGACAAGTCCATGTGAAAGACTCAAAGTGACAGTCTTCCCTGAGCACCAGAACAGCTCGCTCCGTTTCTGAGGAAGATACAAGCTGCACCTATGGAATTACAGCTTTTGTCTTAAAACCATTCAGCATAGACTAGCGCTGATCTTTCCTTATTGCAGCTATTTACCAGAAGTGCCCAAGAATTACCACGTCTTATTCAATACTTGAGCCAAACACAGGTTAACACGTCACCCACAGATCTCGGGCTACGAATCGCCGGCACCCCCGCGACAGTTACTGTCCACGCCGCGCCGTGCTGAGCAGCTCTTGCTTCTCCTCATACATTTTCGTTTGTGAAGCATTGATTAAGGGTAAAATTTTCAACAGTGCAGGAGGAATTTGGTGCACCTACAGCAGAGTTGCACCTCTCTGCGTCTTGATGCCCTGAAAGTCCAGAGCGGTGAGTGGTTTCTGCTGTTGCACCCTTTTGACTCCATGCTTGAGTTCCCTTCTTGCAGAAACCAAGGCTCAGGAAGCAAAACAGAAAGGCGGGACTGATCAGTGCATCCCAATTTAGTGTTTGGGCTCCATCGATATTTCTGTTTCACTTCCCTGTCGGTTACACTGCGCTACCAGTAGCGAGAAGTACTTGTAGCACATCTCTGACATGTAGCTCTCAAAGTGCTTTACAATGGCAGAAAAATACTTTCCATTTTACAGATGGAAAGATCAAGACTTGGATCTTACGTGCTCTGTGCTAGGGAAGCCCGGGGTATCTTGCGGTCTACTGGACATCAGTCAAACAGACTTGCTGTACAGGTTTTAAATAGGATCTATAACCTTTCAGTGCCCCAGTCAACCTACAAATAAACTGAAAAATATCAGTCACCAATTCCACAGAACTAGGTCAAAAGATGTGATGTAAGGACAAGCAGAGTTAAGCGGTGCACGTTAACCTCCTATGTAAACTAAACCTAGCCCCGTCCACCTTAAGCCACAACTCCTCATTCAGGATAATAAATTCCCAAACTGCTGAAACCAGTATTTGTCGAGCTGTCTTCAACTTCAAACTGCCTGCATTCCTTGGGTTACTTATGTTACTTTATTACACAAGAATGAGATGTAGGCTTGCAACGCCTACAGCATCGAGAAAAATACCAAAATAAACCAAATGAAATGTTGGGCCCAGTGTATTTCATGACAAAGATCTCCCTGAAATTAAGAGGGACGGAATATGATCCCTGTGCTTCAAGATGACTGGAGGGAAGCATTTACCTTTCCAAAACAGAGTTGAGAGAGTTTTGCATGGTGCCTATTTCTGATTCTCGCTGCAAGGGCATGTTATGCAGACCACATTTGCAAGGCTACGGAGAGAAAGTTAAATTAGCCAGGAGGAACATACCTGTGTGTTTCTACACCTCACGTGGCGTACATACTTTAAATGGAAATGCAGCTTTATCTCAGTTTTCAAGCTATTTCTGCGTATGAAGCAATGTCTTGTACTATAGCAAGCTGTAAGTGTTCTTTTCAGCTCAAGTTGTTAAACTCTGTTTAAAAAAAAAATCTCCGTAAAAATTTTGGCTTAATTATCTGACAAATTATTTTTCATTATAGGTAAAAATTTCCACCCTTGAAAAGTCCAAGACAAACATAATCCGTCATTGAATTTCACTCATATCAAATTCTATACTTCAATCTTGGTGGAGGAAAAAAAAAACAACAACATAAGATACATTGTCTTTTTTTTCTAATTATTTCTCATCTATACAAACACTACTGGGAAAAAATTAACTGCTTTTAAGGGTTTGTGAAATAATTGATTCCCAGGTTTATAACATGGTGACAACTCTGCCCAATGATAACGTTAGAAGAGAGTTTCTTGGTAGGAATGCTGATGCAACTTTAGCTATAGGCACTAGAAAACGCTGCTGTGATCCTTTCTCAATCTCAGACTGCAAAGATGTAGGAATAAATGAATAGTTGAGGTATCCGATTACCCTACAGAACCACAGGTCACATCTATGAGTGTTTCTCTGTGACTATACCTTGCCAAGATATAGGGAAAGTAGTGGCTATGCTAGGCTAAAGCAAACTCTGCTTCTTGATTCAAAACCTATATACAGCCCTTATTTTTTTTCTCTCTTTCTTAAAGGAAAGGGGGAAATCTTATACATTTTGAAGACCCCATATAAGCTATTTTAAACAATGTTATGAAACATGACCTTTTAAAGGTGTAAATTAATAACATGAAAAGAAAATACTGGATAATGACAATATTTTTTATTTTTTTAAACAAGATTTCTTGAAAATGACAAATAATATTCCCAGGGAAGTAGCAGAAGCCCTCCTCCCTCTATGGCATTTAAAACTAACTTAACAAAAGACTAGCAGGCATACTATAAACCATATAATCCTAATATTTCAGTCTTTTCAATCTCCAACATGTAGAGCTCCGTTACTTATAAAGAGATAACTAACAGAGCATTCAGCAGTTAAGTGACAATTGAAAAAGCTTACTGAAAACTAATAGTAAAGCAAGAGTACCTGCTAATGATAATACAATACAACACAACAATTTTTGGTCTTCTTAACAATAACAGCCCAGACATGTACTGACTGTGCATTGCAAATTATTGTGTTGATCTATATTGACAACATAAGGTAAAACCTGACTTTTAAAACGAACGCATTTCTACAGAAGCAAGTTCGCACCTTACCCTGGCTCAACAGCAGGCTTCCTCACTGTTTAATACACCCGAATATGCAAAGTAGTTTAAGAAATATCTATGTGCTCATTCTGTATGCATACCGGTATGCCATCTATTAATCAAAATAATAATCCAAGAATATGCTACAAAAACACATCCATACTCTATTAAGGCAGTACTAAGCATGAACTTTTGATTGAATAATATTAGATACAGCATATAAACAATCACCCAACTAGCACTGCTTTCAGAAATCCAGTGAGATTATCTGCCATAATCTTCAGCATCTCCTCAAATTTGTGAAGTTTTACACGGGTTTTATCCTACATTTGTGCATCCTTAAAAAGTAGGTAAGTAGATAACACACTTGTCTTTGAAAGCCAAGCAAGCTTTTGAAGTTAAATTTAATTTTAAAAAGTACTCCTACCTTCTCTAAAATAGAAGGCAAAATATTTTGGCAATACAACATCCCTGTTTTCATTAAAAATTAAGATTGCACCATCAGGAAGGGTTTGATGGTAGCATTTCTGGGTTACTAGAACGCTGCTGTATTGCAACACTGAAACCCACAATTTTTTCTTTCTTGGCTGAAATGCTGAGCCTTTAGCATTGTACTAATATTAACTACATTGATCTTTGGGTTAAAAAAATACACAAAAAGGTCAAGAATCAGAACCACTAATGCCTGCCTGCTAAAACTACTAATTAGATTCCAGGAAGCCACCAGTCACTCCAAATACTGGCCAGAGAACAAAGAATAGTACAGAGACTTGTATTCAATTCATTGCCACCGGCATCAAGTATTTCCAAACTCAATTTATAATAAGCTGTAACTTTAACCAGATGTTAACCAGAAGTTCTGGTTATAGTATGCCAAAATGTATTTACACAACTGTTAGTAATAGATTAGCATTAAAAGGTATACCTAAAATGCCTCAAAAATCTCACACATCCTCATTTCACTTTAATTTATTATTTAAACTAATTTATGTAAGCTATAAAACTAATTGACTCCAAAACTTTGCTGGTGTGTATATAAAGAATGCAGGAAAAAAATGAATACTCCTGGGTGAGCCGAGTGCCACATCCACCTGAAAACCTGCACAGACTACGCGTGATTTTTGTTGGATTCAAGACCGCAACTTTGCTTCTTTAGTCACCCTTCACTCGAGGCACGTAAGACCACAGCAAGCAACTCCCCAACATCATCCATAAAACATCGTGTAACAAACCCAATCCCTGTTGATACAAGTTTCAATCAAGCCCTTTGATATCTGTTTAAAAAAAAAATGAAAAGGAGGGTGTGAGTGAGTGAGAGAGGTTGCAGGTGTGAGGAAGGAGCGGTTTTATTTCGTTCCCTTCTGCTCAGCAACTTCGTAATCCATTTACCGCCTTCCTTTCCCACCTCTCCCCCCTGCGCGTTGTTGAGCTGGAAACTGGGCTGCAAGAATGTGAAGAATGTAAACAGCCTTTTATTGTCCAAAAGGAGAGGAGTGTGAAAGAAATGTGTGCCTTATCGCAGGACTGCAGCTCGCTGCTTCACTGCTATGATAAAGTGCTGGAGCAAAAAAACATTACACGACAAGCACAATCCAAAACCGGATTAGAATTTGACATAAGCTTCCTCGAAAACTAATCAATCAACTCACGCTGTAATATTAGACTCCAGTTCTTAAGGAGGGTGTTTAATCCCTTCAAGGTTTATTACACACTCCCTATTGACTACAGAGACAAACTTTCAGCTACGAGGCAGCTGGGGAAGAGAGGCATAACTTTTGCAGCACGAATCAGAGATGATTACGGGAGCAGATAACACCCTCCCGAAAAAAAGAAATTCAACGTTATGACAACGCTTGTTAAAGCGAAGACTGCCGAACTCTTTTGCACATACGATTTTTCCCTTTCTAACGCCTCCCGCCGCGCTGCCGGGAGCGATAAGGCCCTTCGCTGCCCTCCGCGGCGCCCCGCAAGCCGGATGCTCCGCGGGCGCGGGGAGAAGTTTCGCGGCCGCGCCCCCGGCTCCAGCCGCGCACCCCGCTTCGCTCCCCCTGCGCGGCGGCGGGTTTTGAAGCCTGCGCTTCACCGTGTCCCCGACCCCCCCCGCACAGCGTGCAGGGGAACAGGCAGCGCGTACCGCAGGCGTGCGCGCCCGTTCGTAACAAAAATTAGC
Organism: Phoenicopterus ruber ruber; assembly: GCA_009819775.1. Classification (NCBI taxonomy): domain Eukaryota; kingdom Metazoa; phylum Chordata; class Aves; order Phoenicopteriformes; family Phoenicopteridae; genus Phoenicopterus; species Phoenicopterus ruber. The sequence continues at coordinate 37,346,450 of CM020220.1, forward strand.
AGAACCCCCCGCGTGCGCTGCAGCAAGCCGAAACCGACGGCGGAGCTTGCGAAGCGCAGGCGGCTCTACCCGCACAACCCGCTACGTCGTGCGCCCGAAGAGCGGCGCTTGAGGACAGCAGAAAACTTTTCGGGAACGGACGGTTTCGGGTGTTACCCCGCTCCCACCCACCGGCCCGCGGCAGCCCGGCTCCGCCGCGGCTCCCGGGGCACCCCCGGCTCCCGGCGCCGCTCTGTGCTCGGGCACCCGAGTGCCCCGCGGTCCCAAACAAGCCCGCCAAGCAGCAAACGCGCGGAAAAGCAGAGACCCGCTTAAAAAAAAAAACCCAAAAAAACCCAATAAAAGAGAGAGAGATAAGAATAGGCGTCGGGCTGTGGGAGGCTGCCCGCTGGCGCGGTGCGGGCTGCTCGGAGGCAGCCCTGCCTTTGCCCCCAGAGGAGACCGCGCTCGCCGCCCTCCCCGGCGGGAAGGGCGCCGGTTCCCCCCAAGCCCGAAGTCCTGGGGCAGGGGGGCGCGGGGAAGGAGACTTACGAGCTGGAGGACGCCCTGGACCACGACGAGGGGCAGGGGCTGCAGGTGCACCATCCTGGCTGCCGGTCTAGGAGGCGACTCCCGTCGCACGGGTCTCGCACATCTCCGCTCCGGGGAGGAGGGGGGGGCAGGACTGAGCGCAGGGACACACCGCCCCGCTTGTCCCCCCTCACGGGGCGCGGGCAGGCAGCGGCGAGACCCCAGCACTGCCGCGCCGCTCCGCGCCGCGCCGCTCGGCTCCGCGGGCGGCCATGGCGGGCGGGAGGCGGGAAGAAGAAGGCGGGAAGGCGGGAGGCGGCGGCGCTGCTGGGCCGGGCGGCCGCGGCACCCCCCGCGGGGCAGAGGGGGGACCCCTCACAGCCCGCCACGGACCGGCGGCGCGGCGGCATGCCGGCGGCCCGAGCCCGCCGCCCCGCCGCCTGCCATGGTGCGAAGGAGCCGCCCGGCCGGGCCGAAGTTGAGGAGAGCCGGTGGCGGGGAGGGGGGCGGTGCGTCCCCGCCGGGCGCTGAGGAGACCCCGCTGCCCCGGGCGGGGCGGCCCTCCCCGGCAAGTTTAAAGACACGGCGGCCCCTCCTCCGCCCGTAGCCACCCCCCACCGCCCTGCCCGGAGGGGAACGGCGGCCCCCGGGGCCAGAGCCTGGCTTCGCCGCGCGGGAAACGACCCCGGCGCTGCCTTCCCTCAGGGAGCCTCCGCCGCCCGGCCCTGCCGCCGGCCTCCCGCTCCGGTGTAAAAGCAGAGATAGGTGAAGGGTTTCACTTAATGTTCTCCCCCGGTCCCGTTTTTATACGAAACCCACTGTCACAGCTCCGTTTCTCCCGGGTGGATCTGCCTCCCTGGCACCCACACACGGGTGGGCAGCCGTGGCACTTGTGGGGAAACTCAACGTGTTCCTTCTCCCCAGCTGTGAGGAGACATGGCGGGACGGCCGGGCCCTGCAGCCTGCCCTGGTGCCCGCCCGCCCGGCTGGGGCCCTCGGCCTGCTCTGGGGTCACCGTGTGTCTGTCAGCTGGGGACGGTGTCAAGTTCAAGTGGGCTCCTTGCGTGGGGCTCGAGCTGCGCAGGGGAGTGGGGACGAGCTGGCGCCATGGGGCAAACAGGGGGAAACGGGGGTAATGGCGCCCGAGCCTGCGGGGAGCCCAGAGGGCTGGAGAATCCATCTCCCAAGAAGTCACTCTGAGGTTATAGCCATTTAATATCGTAAATTAATGAATACACTCCAGACCAGTTTTTGAGACGGGCATGAGCATCCTGAAACTTTTGTTCCTGTGCTTTCGACCTGCAGGAGTGACAGCCTTGTAATGCGGCAACCTTGAAGGGGGAAATAAAGTTTTGAGCGCAGGAGGATGGAGACCCCAGCCACATTCAGCACACGTGCCTCCCCGCGGCCTGGACTGAAGCGGTAGCACCGTTACCCGTGAGGGATACGCCTGCATCAAGTCTGGCAGTGCCGGCGTTTGCTAGTCGGTAATTCACGTGGGATGTGATGGGCAAGCTCTCTGCCACCGGGCTGAAGTGGAGGCAGTGGTTTCAGTTTCCCAACCCTGCCTGTCATTTGCAGATTAGTTTCCTCTTAGTTCTTACTTGCCCTCTCTCATCTTCTTACTAGGTCTGTGTTCAGGTTACGTTTTGAGTACCTTTGTATTTTCAACCGCTAAAATCCTTGCCGGTGGAAACAGCTTTGCAAGCCCTTTCATTGCACTTGAGAGTGGCCACGATTTTACCAGATAACAACTGTGGTTATTTAGTTGTTATATCCCACTGGTTCCTTTCCTAGCTCTGCTGCTAGGTGTCTCATAAAATGTACCATGTGAATGCAATCGAGCCACAAATCGCATTCTCTCATTTGGGTTCAGAAAAGATGCTTGATCTATAGCAAAGGAAACTACATACAACTCTAAAATGGGTTCATTTGCAGCAGATTCAAAGATTCAGAGAAAAAACTGAAACAGTGATGGTCGCTGAGTCAGTATATCATAATGTGGTTACTTTTTGTAGCAGTATTTAAAAGTTCTTTTTAAAGGGTTTCTTTTAGTGGTCTTCAACCTGTTGTGCTACCATTTGATTTTATTTTTAATATAGAATGATTGGAGTAAATTATGTTAGGATTTACCTATTAGAATTTAAATCCAAAACTTGTTTTCACATCCTGGATAAAACAAATAAATACCTTCATGCATATGTTTAGTATTGAAAAATCATGTTTTCTATGATGCTGAAATTCTGTTTTTGCACATGTAAATAGATGAGTTATTGACTTAACCGTAGGGAAGCGCTGTGCTGAGCTGGCCGAGGGTCTGGCGTTGAGCCCCCTGTGCAGGGACGCGCCAGGTCTGTAGTAGTTTGTCCTGGGCCGGGCTCGGGTCCTTGCAATAAATGGAAATATCTTGAGCGCTATCTACTGCTCACAGGCGATACTGCCTGTGAGCAGCGCGAAGAGTTTATTTCCTCATGACGAATTGCATTATGCAGCTGGGTAAAAAGACTGTTATGCAATTAGTTAGAATTATGAAGACTAAATTCGGATGAAGTATTTAGATAGATCTTTTTTTAAAATGAAAAGCTGTGCTCTATAAATTCAAGGAAAGCTGAATTTCTGTAATTGGCTTTTAATGGAACAATAGTGTTTAAACTAAAGTACTGTAGTTCTATCCTATTAAATACAAACAGACTCGATTTAAATGACATTAACTTTGTCACACAAGCTATCAGAAGCTGGCCTTAAATCATACTTTTTCCAGATTAACTAGCAGTAAATGTTTGTAAAGCGCTTTGAAGATGAAAAGCACCATGCGCAGTAAGTGATAAGTATTATTGTTATTTGTATTACTTCCCAGAAAAGTCACGGTAGTGTTGGTTAAGAACAGAATGTAAGGCCTGAGCTTTGCATTCCCTTGGTTTGGCGTGTTAGCATGATCTTCAAACGTCATTTAAATGGGGAGGGGAAAATTTTCTGGTCTAATTTTAAGGCACAATAACAAATAGTTGGTTCATTTTAGGAAATAACGGTTGATACTGCAGGAAGTAATCCTAATCTCTCCAGAAATGGATTGATGAGCCAGCTGTGGAAAAACTAAACTAAGAGCTCAGGGTCCTACTAAACCATCTTGGCTGCTACAAGGCAGTGAAAAATATCTGATTAACACATGATCTCTAATGCTTGTGCACAAAGTCAATAGTAACTTTTATTCCTTTGTCAAGTAATTTATAAGCATAAACGAGTAAAACCTGTAGTTAGCATCAAACCCACCTGTCATTCAACCTCAATTCCATTCTCAGATCTCATTCCTCTGAGTTAATTTAAAACACTGACATCAACCTTTGCTTTTCTTAGTCCTAAGACTCCTCACTCTGTTTCCAAATATTAGGAACACTGGACTGGAAAGAGCTGCCTGTGTCATTCAGTCCATCTCCCTTGACTTCAAACAGTGCAGCCTGGATTCTTTTTGGAAACTCTTCAAGATCCGTCTTTAAATTAGCTAGTTAGGAGTGGGGGGAGTCCCACGCTGCATTAGGAACCTGTTCCAAAAAGTCACTCCTCTGGCATTTGAAAACCTTCTTCTAACTTCTAGTTTCTAGATTTACTGTATTTGATATCTGGTTTTATACATGCTTGTCCTTTTACAGTCACTGCTTTATCTTAATGAGCTCTTCTTCTTCCTTCTGACAATGTGTAGCTGAAAAAATTTGTAAGGTTCAGATTCCCTCTCAAATGTTATTAATGAATGATGTGAGCCAGGCAGTCTCTCTCAGGCAATAGCACTCCATTTCCTGTGTTAGTCTAGTAAAACTTTTCTTTTGTCTGTTCCCATTGGAATTAATCTCTTTTTGAATGTGGGTGAACATCCAAATTTAGATGTCAGTAGTCTTGTGGAACATCATTAATGCCTAATCTATCTCTGTTGGAAATATATTCTCTGATACATAGTGTTATTGTATTTTCCTGTTCAAGAATACATCACAATTATGTTTTCTCTCTTGTTCCAGTATGTTACCCAGATCCTTCACACTACTGACTGCTTGACGGTTCTGTGTCAGCAGCATATTTCAACAGCAAGGTCCTAAATTTTATGCCGGAATTGCTAATTCATTTATTGAATAGTAGTGGTCCCAAGATCAATCTTTGATGAACTCTATCAGTTATTTCCTTCCAGACCTTGAATACAACCTGTTAAACCACACCTTACCCTCTTCGCAACTTTTTCCTAATCACTTTCTCCAACCTATCTAATTTTTCCCCACATGAGATCCGATCACATTTTGATTGAAGACCTGATAGATGACTCTATTTCAGTTGTCTAGAAAATTAGTAACCTAATCAAAGGCAGGTAATGAAATATTCATCATCCTAGAAAAATCTACCTGTCTGAAAAAAAAATCCAAACCAAAAACCAAACGAATTTTTCCCATTTTCTATTTACCCATGTTTCCAAGCCTTTTTCCCCCCTCAGATTGCTATGAGCAGCTTTGCATATTTCTAAAGCTCATGTTTGCTGATACTGTGTTTCTCTTCCTTTCCATACTCTTGGAGATAAGAACTGCATTTGCATATACCGTTACCTATATATCATTCCTGATTTTATAGATTTATTACAAATCTCTTCTACCTGACTTGCAGTTTCCCATGTTGGTTATTTCAGAATTCTGGGGTGAAGATTGCCTGCAATCGCTTCCGTGTCTACGCTTGTCTGAACGTATCAACTGTTGGACTTCGGTTTTACCATGGGTGTTATAACTTCCACTTCCATTTTCTCCTGCCCTTTGTATTAGCTGTATTTGCCCTAATATTCAGAATCTTCATTCATATTGAAAACTAAAGCAGGAGATTCATTTGAGGGCACACCTAGACAATCTTTAGTTCTTTCTTCATCCTAAAGAGAGAGTGCCTTGGATTTTTTTCTTTCCATATACTTTTGTATGAAGCTGAAGAATCTTGGCTACTTTTTCATGTGAATTTTTATGATTCTCACTTTATTATACCTTCTGACTTCTAATAAACACATTATCTTTGATTATCAATATTTTGCCATTTTTTATGGTCTGTGCTTATCTTTAAATATTAAGTTAATTTTTATCTAGTTAGGCCTAGCACACTTGTTACTGAGACATTAGGAACTTAAGTTGCAAGCCTGTTTTTATTTATCCATTAATTTAATTGTAACTATGTGAAGTTTTTTTAAAAATCGTTACAAGTTGATTTTCTACAATTGGTTTCTCTAAATATCCTAGCTATACACTAAGCAAATAAGCCTGTTTCAGCTTCCCATCTTTTCATAATCCAATACCTAATTGTTTTCCTCCAGTCCATGCAGGAATATTAGTAGCATTGTTTCCCCAAGCAAACCTGGCAAGCTGACATGTTCTGCATCAGTACTCCTGGGTCCTCCCGTTCTCCAGAATCCATACATTGCTGCCAGAATATTCTAGTTTGTTCTCTCGCTGTATGTAATCACTTTCATGTAATTTTTAAATCTTAATTTTATCACTTTGTTCTCTACAGCTGCATTAACAGCAGCACTTTCCGTCTCTTTGCTACCCATCTTCTTACCTTCTCATTTTTCTTTATTCATTGTCCCCTCATTTATCTGAGGTGCTCAGTTGTCTTTAAGTTGACCTGCAAGCTTGGCTTGAAACAGAGATTGCCTCTTCACTGGAATTTTCTATCACATCGGTTAATTTGGGTTACACACACTCTTTTTCTCAGTATAGCTAGTGTACTGGGTTTCTCCGTAGTGACCAGTCTAAATAGAGAATAATAGCCTGCTACTGCTATTTACTACTCCTGCTTTACCTCAGGTAATGGATCTGTGCTGTAGCACTGACAAACTCTAGCTCAGATCCTTGGAGGAGTTCATTACACATTTAGATGTAAAGCTTGGTTTTAGAAGGCTATGAGGGACTGCTGTATTGAGCTGTTTTTCTTCTGTACCCTTTAACTTGATTTTTGATCTTGAAAACCATTTGAAAGAAAGAGAGATGAGTCACCAGTACTTAGTAACTCCTTTTGAGTTCCTAGGGTTTACCTATATTTAAAGAAGTTCAAAAACCCAAGCAAGTGAAGTATATAAACTATGGCTAGACATGTCAAAACAGGAACCTGGAAAAGATTTTGGAAGATATAATAATGAGAAGAAGTAATAATGAAAATTCTGCTTTAAAGGAAAATGAGTTATCTGTAACTGGGTAAAAAGAGCTATTAAATAAAATTGGTTTTAGAAGTCATACTAGCTAGAGTTTTTGCAATACTAAATATTCACATAGAACAATCATAGCACTTGAGGGCAGAGTGTCTCTGCATTAATACTCTCAGGGTTTGGGTTTTTTTTGCCACCTTAATAATTTTTAATATGTTTTCCTCATTATAAATGGATATATTATTTCATCAGCTAATTTCTTGCAAAGGAATATTTTATCACTTAGAATGGACCCTCGTGTGAGATTCATTTATGCTGTGGCTACCCTGTTTACTTTAGCTCTAAGGTTCCAAGTTCTAAAATTGTTTTATTTTTGAAGATTTTTTTTGGAGAGTTTTAATTTTTTAACTATTTTTTCCATAGAATATGAATAAACCATATCAGTTTATTCATATAAACTGAAACCATACACACCTGTACTGTGTGGTTTGTGTTTGATCCAGGAGACAAAATAAACAAATCCACATTATGACAAAAAGGTTGGCTGTGTAATTCTGCTAAAAAAATTCCAACTTAATATTATGGAAAAAAAAAGTCACAGAGCCATGCTAAAATGATGACTGTGACTTGAGAGATTAGAATTTGCTATTGCATTCATTTAGTATTGAAAAAAATTATGTTCAGTGAAAGCTTCCAAATCCACTTCACTTTCACTTTTATTACACTTCTAAGTCATAATCTCTTATATAAAAAGATGTAATTTTTTTACTGTCAACTTTCATATGAGGAGTGATAAGAAAAAATCTGTATAGAACATGCACAATTACTAAGTATCAAGGTGAACTCTGGCTAGTTCTAAAAGATAACATGAATATGATATTTTAAATGTTTTTTAGACTTCTAGCAAGTCCGGGATATAAATAGCTTAAAGAGATGATAACATGCCCAAGTGAGCTTTTTCAAAGATAGAGAAAAACATATCTTTTTCTTGCTTAAAGAGGTCCCATGTGGTTTTCAAAAAAATCATTTTTCTGGCCAAATTGACCAAAATGGATATCTCTTTATTTACATCATTTCCAACATAAGCAGTGACTTGAATCACTGATTAAGACCGTGTGCCCTGCATCTGTTTCCACATTGTTTATCAGCAATTGTCAGACTGTATTACTCTCTTTTTTTTATTATTCTAAATCTACCCAGGCTAGACCGCAGCACATATCCCAGTGGCCTTTGGTACCTCACGAGATAAAATTTTTCATAGAACATCCAGAACATGCGTTATGTTATCAGAACAATTATAGCAGGTCGACAAATAATGCGAGCTCTTAGGCTAAGTACATAATTGGCTGGTTTTGAAAATTAGTACAAATTCTTTGTGTTCTTTATCATCTTCCACAAAGCCAGAGCAATTACTCACAAGACATTCTTATATCCCAGGGAATCTGTGAATTTTTCGAGCTTTCTTCATGTCATGCCACTATGAAAGAGTTTGTTTTTCCCAGATCCTGTCTGTAAGCTTGTCATTAGGCAGCTGAGGTGGAGAGTAAGCGCAATTCTGTCCATTGATTTCCTATACTGGGTGCCACAGTCATGAGATCAAAGAATTACAGCCCGTAATGCAAGCCCTGCTGCTGCTAAATGGGGTACAGGTGGTATAGACCATTGCAGCCTGTAGTTAGTTACTCATTCATCTGTGAGTTCAAACTTATAAATGTGCCTTTTTTCTGCTTCATAAATCAAAAGTTTCCTTTGACATTCAATGCAAAATTTTGCAATTTAAATGATAAGGCAAAAAGCCCCTTTAATATCCTTAACATCTAAAATGGAAATTATTTTTCACTGTAAAGGTAATTGTCTACTTCAGCACCTTATTTTCAGCACTAAAGCAGCATCCTTTTTTTTTTTTTTTTTTTTAAATTTTCCCCATAGTTCCTTTCCTGTATTGTTTTAAATATCTACTCCTTTTTCAGGCACAGCTGCCCCTGGAGCAAGCATCACCCTGCTATATTCACCTTGAAATTGTGGCCCAGCTGGGTTCATAGCTGCTGGGGGAGGAGGGAAGTACCTTTGGAAGGGTAGTTCAGGAGTAGGGAAGCTAACACAAGCCTCTTGTTTTTGTTTAGAATCCAGACCAGAATCACTGAGGAACTTTAGATGAAGCTATGCTTTGGCCCTCTGGAGAAACAACTTGCCTCTATGGATGAAGAGAGGAAGAAAGGCAGACTCTAATTTCCAGCATGGTTATTTTGGAGAACTGGCAAAGACTTCTGCGAGGGTGCTCAGTTTGTTCAGCATTGGAATAAATCAGAGGGCCCAAGGAGTCTTCCCTGAAATGAGGTAGTTTATTTTGTTGCTTTTTGTTTTTCATTTGCTAGCATTTTTTTTGAAAAATCTGTGACCTCTGGAGACCAGGTGCTTGAAATTCAAACAAATGTGGGGAAAAAGAAGCCTGGCTGGGAGAAATTGTTTGTTTGTTTGTTGGACCAGAAGCCCAGGGGCACAGCCATGGGTTTGCAATTAAGTTTGCCACATATTCCAGTAAATGCTATTTAGCTTTGCCTCTTGCTCTGAAAAACCCATCTCAATAAGGGCAAGCTGTCTAAAAATGGTATATTGAGACCAGTTAGGCCTGAGAGGAGCTGCTCTCTAAGGACAGCAGCAATAATTTATGAGTGACCTATTAACGTTTCCTATATAAGGTCACACTGCAGTTTGTTCTGTGTTAACCTCAGATTTTACTCTACCATCCAGCTCAGGGGATAGATACCTGTATGAAAATTGAAATACAGCAGTGAGTGTTACATTACCTTTGAGAGATCTGGAACAGACTAAGATTCCCTTGTTCTGGAAAGTGTGGTAGCAATTAGTCTACAATGGCCTTGAGGTTACAGTAGTCTAAAATTGCATCATTGGGTATCATCAATATCATCAGGTCTGACACTGCTGGACTGAATAGGAGACATCATCCCTCTGCTCACAGGGAGACAAAGCCATAAACCTGGTGTGACTGGAAGATGAGGAACGGAGTGTTCCTGCTGGTGACTCTGAAGAGGTTTTCTTTCACTTAACAGCAGAAAGAGGCACATATATGTCCTGTTACATTCATTTTTATCCACCGAGTCTTTGACGAATCTATCACGCTCTCATTTTTCTTGCTTGCAGAGTTCTGTCAATTTTTTATGGTTGTAAGACTAAGTTGAAAAGACCCCTGAAAGCCTCTGCCATCTTTAAAAGTCTCAGAATTAGAGAAAGAAAGATTTGTCCGATTAATTTTTCTTTTCTTTTGAGAGTGGAATTAGGAGGGAGGAAGAAAAGAAAATGCCCAGGTGGATGAGAAAAGTTAGGTTTCTCAAATCAGAAGACATTCTTCAAAAGTGTTACCAAAATTAAAACCCTAACAGCCTTCTTTGATCTGATGATTAGTGGAGGCAAGTACTACTGTAACTTTTCAATCAGCAAACATCATCAATAAAGTAATGAATCCAGGGAAATATGCTTTGTAGGATTAAATAATTCATAAAAGATAGTTTGGGATTTTGTGCAATCATGCAGTTCCCTCCTTATTCTCAGATCACATACCGCACATCGCAGCCAGATTGTGAATAATTAAGTGTAGCAAGTAGAAGTTTTCAATAGTGTGTTCACTATTGAAAGGTTTACAGCTCAAAATTCATTTTAGGAGTCAAAACCCTTGGTATAAACAGATAATGCTCTGTGCTTTCTCATCAGTAGCGATGCTTCCAGTCATTTCAAAGCAATAGTGGACATAAGTTTAGGCAGGTGGAATCTGACATATATAGACTCCTTCAATGTTACTTTAGAAAGCTTTTAAGCCACTAGGAATTTTTGTTTAGTAGTTGCAATTTCCACAAGCTTCCAGCATTTGTAACAGTTTTCTAGAAACACTTACCACAGTTAATTTTCTAGGACAGCCAATATTCAAGATGATACCTACTGCTACTAGTGCTTAATACAATGTGTTTGGCAAGACAAACCTTAGCGTAAGGAGTGGAAAGATGCTGGGACATTAAAAAATTAAAACGCGTTACAGTGAGGTAGCTTATGTCTGCTGCATTTGTCATTTTTCCTTCTCTTCACAGCAGTTGGAGAGGCTTTGAAAATGCTTAACTACTTTTATTGCAAGCTTCTTTTGGCAGCCCTGTGTATGTGTGAATGGCAATGGTCCAAGCGCAGGCCCGTGCTTATGCCAAATGGTCTAGTTCCGTGGCTTCTGACCTGTTGTCCTGAGGTTAATGCATTTCTTTTCAGGGTTCAAGAAGAATAACTGGGAAAAACATGCTAATTAGAAGTTGGTTTACCTTTACAGTATTGGAATATTGGAACATTTTTAAGGGCCTGCCAACTGAGAAAAGGTGGACAACACTGGTTTAGCTATTCAACTTAATAAAGCAGTGGGTTTATGCAGTTAGATGTGATTACGCGGTAAGATACAGAAATTTCTTCGTCTCACAAGAGAGACAGAGTTGCCACATGTAAGGTGGTTGTTTATATCCATTATGCCTTTTTGTCTCTTCCTGTGTCTTTCCTGCAGTGTCGCGTCTGGCATGTGCAGCATAGGCTGGTGATACACAGCAACCTTTCCTATGCTGATGCATCCCCAGAGCGTGCAGGTTCTTATCCATGAGGGCTGGCAGTGGTTTAGCCTGCAATTGCCCATCGGGGCAGAGATAGTTAGCTAGTGCCTCACTTCCTTCCATTTGTGACCGCCTAATGAGACTCAAAATATGATCAGTCACTCTGTAGTATGTGTTCAGTATTAAAAAAAAAATCACTGACTGTAGGCAGGAGGTCATTCAACATTGCCGCTAACAGCTTTTGATATTTCTGCATTAAAACCCAAGCCAAACATTATAGGCAGTGAACCATCTGCAGGCATAAGTAGGCTTATTGTTGCTTAAGTTCTTAGTACAAATGAAGAGGTCTGTTATGTACTTCTGTCTGCTTTTGTGTGCTCAGTGCTCCTAAACAATGAATCCTCTGCTGCTATCACTGCTGTGTCAGAGTTGAATGAGATGCAAAGAGGTTCTTTTATTTTATTAAGTGTGTGTTGTTGCTCTCTGCTCCCTCGCAGCAACATGATCTGACAGTAAGAGACAGCTCTTCATACATAAGTCAATAGTTTTTTCCAGAATAGCCTGTCATACCTGTAACCCTCCTCCCAGCAGTTCTGCTGTCTGTGATCCAGGACCAGTTTACACACAGCATGCTTGTGTAACCCGGGCTTAGACTTCTGAGAAACCTGCTAAACTGATAGAAAGAGCTGTAAAAGCCTACATAGAATAGAGCCGTGCAAAACAAGAAAGGTGAAACTGCAGAGATAAGGTTGGTGAGAGGGGTGTAGTTGGCAGCTCAAGGATTCAAAAGGAAAACCAAACATGGAATCCTAAGGAGAAAACAAGGTGACCAAGGATGGCAACTCTGCAGCACTGAGGATCAGCCTGTCCCAAGGACAAACAGACAATTTGCCTGGCTGGCAAATGTTGGTTGGATGTCATCTCTGGAGCAGTGAAATTCTCAACCATTGGTAGCTCATTAATCCTATCAATTGTTTTTGTGTATTGGACAATAATGAATTGGTTTGTACTTTTACGTCATGTGTACCCTACTTCCAGAATCTCTTTGTGCATGGTAGAAGTTGCCTAAAGTGACCCAGAGCAGGAACATTACGTACCCAAGAATTTGCCTGCAGAGGAAACCAACCACATCAAATCATGCCTTCGGTTTGCCTGAGCACGGCTTGTATCCTCAGCTGATCACATGCCCGCATCTTTCTTTCTTTCTCCTTTCTAGTTCCTACTTCACTCCCAGGATGAGGCCAGGTTATTAAAAACATCTTCAGACCTTTTGTGCTTGGGCTTTTGAAAGGACTGAAGTTTAGCTGTAGTTTCACCAGAGCTCCACTCGTGCATCACAGCTGGCTCCTGTACCTGTACTGCCTCTTCACAATCTAGGTCTGATTTTTGTAGCTTGGCTTTAGTTCCAAAGCATTGGTCCATACAAGGAAAGAATGCGAGGGACAGATACTTTATTTGAAACTTTTCTGACAGTGTCAGGAGAACTGAGAAGTTTTATAAACAGTCCAGCGAAATAGTTTTGTAGGTATAGGAATTTACATAAGGACAAGGGCTGCCTAGTGCAGGCAATATTAGAAAATACATGATGAAAGACTGGATGAAATCCGAGACATTTTATTTAACAGTAAAATTATGAAGGATTAAACAGAAGAGTGAAGTATTTTCTTCTTAACATGGAGCAGTTCTAAACTTTCAGCTGTAGTGATGTTGGTTATATATTGCATAACGTGTGAAGCGTGTTTCTGCCTCCAGCAGCCAGCCACATAAACCAGATTTCCAAAAATTTGCCAGAGTTAATGGTTGCCAGGGGCTTCTGTGTTTGTAACGGAGACTTCATCAGAACAGCACTCACAACCGAATCTGGTTGGATTGCTGAACTGAAGCCTTCTTCATTGCCATAATCTTCCACTGGTGGCATTTGATGCAGCTGGGGAAGCTCACTGAAGATGTGGTACACAGTATATATTGTTAACCTAGACAAATTATAAAGACATTGGAACTAAAGGTTGCTTATAAGTGAACAGTGACGTGATCTCTCTTGGGTGAAAAAAGCCCTAACAAAATACTAGCTTGTCTGAGAAGAATTTCAGAGGACTTTTTTACAATGTAAAGCTGCTTTTGATGACCGTCTGAAGGAAGAATGGGATGTACAGGCACAGCAGGCTGCCAGAGAGTATTTTTCCCAGATGGATATCCAAGACAAGACTAAATCCTTTCAGACACTGAATCAATGAAGAAAAATGGTACATGTGGTAGCCTGGAAAAGCCAAAGGCAAACACTAGAAGTTGCACATCCAGACAAACATAGCCAAAATTAAGTATCCAGATTCCTTGTATCCACACACTTATCTAGAAATTAATTCTCTTTCTAATTTGTAGACCCTGGTTTTGCTTCCTAATAGTGGGGGCAGGGAGTGAGAATGCAGCTCCTCATAAATTTTGATCTGTTGTTTTTTAACTGCATTTAGGTGCCAATTAACCTAAACATTTGAAACTGTCTAGATCAGATATTATTAGCTGCAACTCAATGGCTGTTCTATTAGCTGGAGGCAGCGCAATTAGCTCCTTGCCTCTGCTAAACTGTGGCTTAATTTCTTGCATATTTCTATGTACAGAACTATTTCCCATGCATGACTCAAATTTAAGCCAAATTCTGCTTATTTTCTATGGTATCATAGTTCATGCATATATAAAATATTATTTATAGATGTATGTTTATTATATACATATATTTTTAATATATACATATCTCTCTCTTTCTATAGATATCTCTCTCTATATATCTGTTTATATATATGTGAAGAATCTTCTCCTGTTATGTGACCTCATCCACTCTGCTTTACCAAATACTATAATACTATTAAACTTCTGCTGTTAGCTATCTATAACACTGAATGTAATCTTTACATTTCTAACTCTACAGAACAACGTATTTCTGAATGCAGATAAATTAGAGCTCCAGTGCTAGTGGAGCAGATTTTATTATCTTTTTGTGCTGAGATATGTTACAACAGAGGTTAAACTGGGCTATAATGTGAGGAGGCAGAAAGCTGGCTCGTACCTTTAGGGACAGCTGGTGAATTCTGGCATGCCTGCTCATGCACTATTAGCAGTATTTAAATATATAATGACATTAGATCCTGTTGCCTGTCTTTTAATCTTATCTTTGTTAAGTACTACTTCAGAGACGATTCCTCCCTCCCCCCAATATTATGATACATCAAATTTACTACGACCTGAAGAAATAAGGGAGGAAACACGGGGAAAGAGAAGTCAGGGAGGAAATAGAGATTAATGGTGAGGTAATAAGGGAAAAGAGTATATAAAAATGAAATCAGAGGGTGAGAAGAGTATTTATCAAAGAGATAAAGAACTGTGTCCTGAGTTGCCATGCTGAATATAAGGTGCGCTCAGAAACTGAGAAGCAATAGTTGCAAGCAGGATATATTAGGGCAGAGTTAGAAGCTGGGGAAGTGGAAAATCTGTTTGCCTGTGTTTACAGTATTAGGTTGATGCAGACCTTTTACTGCCATTCATCACTATAATTGTTACCATTTAAATTGTCATTACCTTGGGGGTCTTTAAATCCCATCATAATTTTACTCCATTAATACTGCTTAGCAGTACAAAGGATTTTTACATATTTCTTTGCAGTTCATCTGTTTGAACTCAAAGCATGCTGAATTTCAAAGGCATATTGAAATTTGGACTTTTTGAGATAGTCTATGGCAATAATTGCCTGGTGATGCTCTCCATGAATGAGCAGCTGGTTTCAACTTCTGCTCCTTGACAGATGGAATTTTAGAGACTAAATAATCCAAGAAGCTGCAAGGAGAAGCTTGGGGGAGCGCATGCTGCCCCGGGACTCTCAGCGCCTGTCAGGGAGAGGCCCTGATCTGGGTGCGCAGACCTCAGAGGCTTGGAGGACCCTGTGGCTCTAGCACATGAGCCCACCAGGAGCATAGGCTTCACAGCCAGTGTTCCCATCAATGCTGCGCACTCCAGGTCTCATACCTCTGGCGTGGGAGCCATGCAAACTACCCTTACAAGCTCAAACCAAATGGACTTGCTGCTTTAAAAATATCTATATGCTTTCACATGTTAGAAAGCCCTCCTGAGGCCTTACTTTATTAAGATCAATTGTGTGTGTGACATGTTGTAACATAAAAGCACTATATTGTTTGACAGAAGGGTTTTCTTTCCCTACAGTGCTGAAGTAGCTGCTACTTGCAACATGGAAAAAGTGGAATTTTAGCTGCTTCTGAGGGACAGAAGGCGGCTAATGAGATCATTTCAGGTAAGAAAAAACCCACTAACAATCCACAATAGATTCTTGTTTTCTCAACATGTGTTTTGAAATGGCCAAGTCATTCTGGCTGTAGCATCAGCATGACACAGTGGATGCATGAGCTGGTTGTTGATTCTTTGCACTTTTATAAAATTAGCAGTCAAATATCCTGTTAAGCTGCTGTATTGTCAGAAAGTGAAGAGGATATATCCAGGCTCCATTAATAGGGGTAGGAGGGAGAAGGCTGCCTATACACTGTGAAAACTCTGTTGTAAATACACGCTGAACTTCCTGACCTGAAAGAAACACATCACGTGAATTGAAATAAGCCTTGCATACAAGGATGAGAAAAATGCACTTTTGTTATGTTGCCCACATCATTTAATATAATTGCTTACTCATAGGAGCAAACTGTAGATTGCAAGTGCAAATAGCAGTGCTCGTTATCTCGAGTCCATTTTGTTTTTGAAAATGTACAGAATTAGGAATCTAGAATGACTGAAATCTGTACATGCTACTTGGGCTTTGTTTCTGTTAAAATTATCATAGGGAAACCACCTAAGACAGTAGTAAAATTTTGGAATTCATTATTTTAAATTTGTTAGGTGTATACTCATAGAGTGCTGCTGCCTTTTATACAGGTAGGAAAGGGAGAAATTGGTTCGTATATGTGTATATTGTTTGATAGCAGGAAAATATCTTGTGTGGTCAAGAATTCTGAAGAGGGAGGGATAGAAGAGTTGTGTTTTGTTGCTAGAAATGATGTTCTGAACTGCAGATACATGGCTGGAATTCTAAATTTACAAACCTTTCTGAGTATCTGTACCAAGAGACTTCATCCAGCTTATCTCTGCTTACCAGAAATCTTTTAATTTCTGCAAAACATTAGTTGGAAAAAAAAAAAAAAGAAAAAACAGCAAAAACCCCACAACCAAAAACTAAAACCAAACCAAGAATCAAAGAAAACGTCATCCTTTGACTCAGTCCCTGAAGGACTTCTAAGAGACATGACTGTGAGAGAATATATAAGAATGTGGGTTTACAAAGACCCAACTGTTTCTGTCTGAAAGTTTTGTTTCCCCCGTGGGCATTTTGCACAGAGCCCGTACGAGCTGAGCAGCCACATGCTGCCATCTACTGGCAAAAGACACAAATACTAGCAAATACTCTCAAATTTAATAACTTTTTCTGTAAATTGATGCGCCGTAGAAGACAACGCAGTCATTGAAAGACAAAGTCGAGCAAAAAAAAATATTTGTTCAGAATCAAAAAATTGCAATGAAAATGAGTGAAACGAGTGCTATAAATCACAATAGTACGCAAGTCATCAATGTGCAGTATGTAAAAATTGTATTTCATGTTAGAGGGAGAATGTGGGACAAAATAAACCATTTCTTTATGAATAAGTTTCATCTCTTTCCCAGCATGCTGAAAACAAGAGAAATATGCAGCTTTTCCCTCAAGTAAGACACTTGAGATTGAAACGGTTCTACAAATCTGAAAGCTGACGGTTGTGCAGCAAAGGGGAATGTTATGTGAACGAGTGCAGTAAACAGTACTTAGCGTGAAAGAGATTTGGTAGCAAAAATGACATTTGTAATCCCCTCTGAACCTATCTAACTTCACATAGTTGAATGAGTAATGTGTCTTACCACTTTTAACTCTCTCACTCAGTCTCTTGGGACCAGGTCTGTAAGGAATGAGGGCTTATATATGTGCAGTCAACACATCATTTGGGGAGAATATGTAAGCAACAAGCGTTCTTCAGTTCTTTTAATGAATTGTTCTGAAAACTGTTTTTCAATGCATGATCTGTTTTGGTTTCCCAGACTGCTATACAACACGCTAAGAGGAGGGGAAAAAAAAAAAAAGACACTGTGTTTCTGTGAAAGTTGCCTGCTAAATTTTCCTAAATATTTTGTATATGAATGAAGAAATATATGCAATTCTTTCTTCATTCCCATGAAAAAGGAACCTATATAAAAATCCTGACAACTTGATCATATGTCTGTATGTTGACCAGAGAGTAAAATCATTCTGTTTGTGACCAAGCTTACCATCTGCCATTAGTGAGCTGATGCATTTGCCCCTGCAGAAGAGGTATCCCTCTCCAAACTGTAGAAACATCTAGAGACTCTTAGCTTTTTGAAACAAGTATTGACTCTTAAGGACCAAAATGGCATAAGCAGTCCAAAGCATCTCATGTGAGCCCTTGTTCCCAGTGCTGGGAGCTTGTCATCTGAACGTGTACAAACTGTGCCTCCACTTGTTTCCCGTCATGTCTTCCCAAACATCTCATCCTCTTGTTCCCTGAGTCATCTTCTCCCATGTCCCAGCTTTGTCTGATTCGTCCACCTTGTTGATGGTTGATAAATGGCTTTTTTGTCGAATGTGAAACAAGCATTTTCCTAAAACAGTTTAAAGTCTCTGTGTTCGGTTAAAACTTTGTCACCATGAAGTTCACATTCTGTCCTGTTTCTTGTTTATAGGATGTATCTGTATTTAGAGTCTTCCTTATGCACATGTGAATGCATGTTTTTGAATGAACGCATGTAATGCTGGGACAGGTTCTCTTATTATTTGAAATAGTGAGCTTATTTGCTAAAACTTAGAATTCTGACCAAAAAAACAGGTAAAAAACTGGCAAGCACTTTCATGAGTAATCTTCAGTGTGGGTGTTTTTTTTTCCCTGTCTCATTCAGAATACCACCACTAAATGTATTTTAGGGAGCAATAGATAATATTTGTGTTTGGACAGAGGAGTTTATTCTGTGATGGAGATAAAAGACTGACAATGAGACCTGTAGGCTGACTTTCCTTTGCTGCAGTGTTGGCTCCCTATGAATTTTTTTGTATCATTTTACTGTGCTGGTAACTGGATTTTGTGACACCAATTTACAGCTGGGTGTTGATACTGTCCAGTAGGTAGTCCAAGACCTGGGCAAAAGCTGGAGAGTTGGAAGCTGGGCCTCAAAGTTCAGTTGAGGAAAGGCTGAGCAGAAAGAGGAGATCTGCCTCTTTCCAAGGACGTGCATGTAAATGCTGCCAGCAGTGCTTGTAACCTTTGTGTAACCAGAGTGGTTGAAATTTCCTGACATTTCTGCCTGCCTATAGACTGCCAAATAGCAGCAATGATCTGAAAAATGTGGTGTTGGTTATGGAGCCGGTGGGGGGGGAAGATTCCTCCATTTTTAGTGTCTTTCTCTTCCATCCTTGTTTGGCTAAAGGAGCACAACATTTCCTGTATGATATTCAGCTGCTTATTGTACTTTTCCGTAGAAACTCAAGGCTGCTGTGATGGACCAGTTATCGAAGGCTGTGTCCTGAATCAGCTCGCGGAGTAAAATTGCACAGGACATACGCATTGGTCAGCAAGCTAACCTGGCTACCATCCCTGTGGATTTCTTTCTAAGTATTTCTGTTTGGGGGTTAAAGAAGTTGGCTCAGGGATGTCTAAATGGTGGCAACCTGCTGCCCTCAGACAGCAGAGATGCGTGAACTACTACGGCATAAAAAGACCGAGCAACCAACAGGCTCTTTTCCTTGTCCACCACTTTGGCTCCTTGCTTTTCTTCCTACTATGACTTGACTGTTGGAGTACCCGGTATAAAGTTTGTCACTTTATTCAGACTTTCAGGGTGAGGGTGAGGGCGTGTGTGTATCTATGTCTACTCTTTGATTTGGGTGAGGTCCAAAATTGGATGGCACCTGTTTCTAGATCTGGATGGGCTGTGATCCAAATTGATGGAAATGTCATGAGCAGCTGATCTTGAAGCAAGGACTGTCAAAACACTCGTGTTTTACAACCTTAAGCCCATTTTTAGCACCAAACAAATAATAATGTTTTGATATACTGAGCAACAGAAACTTCCTGTTTTCTTTCTGTTGTTTTGTCTTGAAATGTTGTCGCGAACTGTATCGAATACAGCTGCTTTCAAATTCCAAATGTATGTTCTGGTACAGTCATAAAATCAAGCCTTGACTCTGGACCTGCCCTAGACCTGAATCCAGGTCCGATTACTGCCTCCTGAGGCTAGCTCTAATGAACAAAAATGGTAGGAGGTGGGATGTGAAAAAGATACAAGCTTGTTCTAAATTAACCTCTAACTAAAGAACATTCTGAAAGACGTTAAAACCAAAACATTATAAGGATACGTACATTTTTTATGAGTCTTCTGTATGGCAAGATTTTTGTAAGACTTGCCATAAGGTACAGATTAGCCAGATACAGAAACATATAAGGTTTTAATGCTGTGGCCAGCCCTAAATAATTTCAACACAACTTGGTCCTGTATGAGAACCTGTGCTCTCTCATGCCAAACATTTCCTTGATTTTTTGTATCATGGAAAAGTGTAGGAGATGCAATAGCGGTGACGATTTTATAAAAGTGTTGCTATCCTGTCTGATTTTTATAGGCAGTCTCTTTGGATACTGGGTTAGTGGGCTATCTCAGGTAACAAAGCAAGTTCCTTCTAGCTTTTAATCAGGTTTTAAGCTGGGAGTTTGGCTAAATTTATGGGGCAGAGTATTTTATTGATAGAAGAGCTTGCCAGACCTCTTTGGCAATGCTCTCTTTTCACTTAAAGACCTTGGTGTAAATCTTTTTAATGGTTCAGCTACAAAAAATTTCAAAGAATCTTTCCCCACTTCTTACCATTGCACTATCATCTGTGTAAATCATCTTGCTTACTCATTCTCTTAGCTACTTTAGATTGTTAGTCTTAATGACAGGATTGCAGTAAAAGTGGGGAAAAAAAAGTATTTTAAACTGTCATTAGTCCATAAAACTTTGATCATTTATAGTAAGTGGGAATTCATCTTGGACTTTTAAGAGAAGGGAGAGGTCAGTCAGTCCATCCCTACCCAGTTGTGCACCCATGTGATAAAGCACAGCTCAAGGGAAAAATAGAAGGTGGAAATGTAAGTATTAAATGTTCTCAGACTTCGATACAGCTAGTCTTTAAGTTATAAAACATGATGCAATATGTACCGAGGGCTTTTTCCTTGAAACTTTCCTGTACTTTACTTTAGTGTTGCATATTTTATAGTGAGAGTTATTTTAGTGGCACAAAGTTTGATCGCAGTAAATCATTTCAGAGTTATCATTGTCATCATTCAGCAGTTCCTGAAATGTAAATGCCATGCTTATTTTAGTACTGAAAAAGGACTTTTTGTTGTATGTTCTGTATTTGCATTCATTTTTAATAACGGTGACAATGCGTGGGAAACTCTTCCAGGGTAAATGTGGGTCCAGTGCAGAGAAATCTTAAAATATCATTAGCATTTTTTGAGTTAAATCTTTAAAAAAGGTTTTAGTGTGACTGAAAGTCTTCCTCAGGACCTTGTGCTATATTAATATGAACTTCAGAGGCAGCCTCTATGTTTGCCAAACTTCATTGGTATTGATAAACTGGAATGGATGACCAGACCTTAAATATTCTAAAACCAGGCTTTTGCTGTAATTTTTAAGATATATCATTGGACAGATTAAGAGTCAGACACTTGAAATGTCAATACTTTACATATGAATTCTCCTTGAACTTTAAGATGAATTTTGGATTACCTGAAAACATAAGTACTGCTAAAGTGTGCAGGTCTCACTCAAAACAATTCAATTAAAAAACTTTGCAGGGTTCAAAGTACTGCATAAGTATATAGGAACTTGTCTTGTAAAACAGAGAGAGGTGTATTGTGACCGTTAACTAATATAAATTGCTTTGTGTGCGTAAGTATTGGGCTAGTACTATTTGTGTTTTCTGGTTTTTTTTATACATATATTTTATAGCACACCTGAAGATTCATTCCTGCCATTCTGTCAAGCATCATTCCAGTTCACTCAGTGACTTCCCCCACCCCGCTCTCTCCAAACTTCTGCAAAACCCATTTAGACTCTATTTTTATTGTGCTTAGTTTCAACAGAAACAGATAATAGTGGTAATAATCTGCTGAAAATCCGATTATCCCTTTTAAATGAGTGGAATATAAAAAATACACTGTTATGCCTGCTATGTAGAATAGTCAGGCTGATTTTGCAATACTCTTGCACTTTGCGTAGTTGGTGTATTTGTGGAGCGGTGCAACATGCTACTGTGTTGTTCTGAACTCACGCTCTTGTTTTGCTGTTCCTCCTACATAAAAATCATCAAGCTTTAACAGGAGTAACCATCTATGCAAACAGAACAAAACAGCACATGGACTACCTTCCTTAAACATGCATACGTCTTTTGGCCAAATGCAAAAATTGTTTTGAGCAGAAACTGTACGTAGTGTGCACTATGCTGAAGAGGTTTGCTGTGTTTTCTCTTTCCCTGGTAATTTATATAAACTCAGGTTGCATAAAAGAAGAGGTAAACACTGGGTAAATATCTTTGTTGAATTTCAACCTGGATTATGAAGAATGATTTTGAAGTCTTAGAACTCAGTTTACAATATATGTGCATTTCAAAAGGGCTTGTTCCTAGCTTGCTTTATTTAGGATCCTTGCAAAGAGCTTTTTATTATTGATTTTTGTTGTTGTGTTTTCCTACAAGATTTACTAGATGTACTGGAGGTGTCCTTTGTACAATTTCATTTTCTTTTATCGGTTCCCTTAGGACATCGTTATCCTTTGAATAAGCACAGAAAACTGTGTTCTCCTTCTCCTGTTTGGATTTCTTCCATACTCTTTATTTCTATTTGAACAACAAGATTGGTCAGGGAATTCAGAATTAAGACTCCATTTCACATTCTCTTCCTTGCCTAACTGTGTTGCAACTAATACTGCCCTCAGGGTATTTAATAAAATGAGACGGGAATGCATCCTGACAAAACGGTAGGGCCACGTGTAAGGGGCTGGAATGCACAAGATCACAAATTATGTGAAAATGTTCTTAAACTCAAAAGAGCTGATATGAAAAAGTTTGCAGTCAGAATTACTCTACGAGGAGGAAGTGTATGTCAGAATTAGAATATGATATCCACAAAATAGGGGAAAACTCTTTTAAAGTTTATTCTTCTTGCGAATCTCTCTTCCTTTTCTGCCCCTGTCTATCTTTCTATATAGTCTGACTCCTACTTTCCATTTATTAAGAAAACCCCTTTAAAATGAAGTTATAATCCAGTGGTGCAAGCAATTTGCTTCAGTCATGGCAAAGAGAACAAAAGAAAGTCTTCTCTCAGCTTGTTTATCCCAAAGGGATGGGTGGTTTCTGCTATGGTTTCAGGAAAAAGAGATACTTAAATGGCACATTTTCTACTGACCCTAAGATTTCAAGGAATTGAAAAAAAATAAAGAAAATGAGAGCACAGAAATCTTTAATTTAAAAAGCTGAGCAAGAAGAATTTTCATGCTCATTTTATTTGTTCTCTAAGGCTTTGACTGCTGGAAAGGGAAAAAAATATATCCACTTTTTAGCTGGAGTAGGAATGAAAGAGAAAAGTATCAGGCCTTTCAAAAAAGCCCCAAAGGCGAGCTGAAAGGCATCCTCTTAGTGCAGGATGTAAGGGATAAGTTCTGCCTTAATTGCAAGGATGCAAAAACTCAGAAAACTGCAGAGCTGCTTGAAGTTGATGCATCACACAACAGCAGAGTCAGACTGTGCTGTCGCAAAGGGTCTTTTCTTCAGTTTTCATGTTATTGTTTTTTAACGTAAACCAGACTTACTCAGATTTAATTGTTTGCTGCTGGTCCTGGTTTAAGCCATGAACTCTTCGCTCTACTAGAAGCACCGCAGAAAGATTTAAGTGAGAAGCACTTTTAGGGAAACTGTTCCCGTTCCTCAGCTTTGGTATCGTGTCAAACCCTTAATGTTTATTGCTTTATTATGCATTTGTGTTTGAATGAGCAGCTTAGTGAGGTTCCATCTGCTCCATTCTGGTAGAGTCCAGGAGGATGTGAAGGATTTGGTTACAGTGTTTGAAGAGTAGTAGATAACTCCAGTACCGTGGCCAACACTCCCTTCCCTCACTTCATAGCTCTGCAGATTAACTGGCATTAATGCAAGCATTCACAGCTGCACATGGAATATTACAGAAAACACAGTGGCTCCGTGTTTGCCTTGCATATGCTCATTTGCCTACAAATAGGTGTAGAGTCTTGTTCTGGTTTTCTTTTTTTTTTTTTTTTTTTTCCTTTTCTATTTTCTCTCTTGGGAAAGTGTACAAGTGTGGCAAAAGCTATTTTGGTCAGTGTACGGGACCATTATTTTTGTTTCCATTTATTTGCATTAAATAAAATCCTTCAAAGTGTCTTCTAAAGACTCGCATACTGTTGAGGTTAGACTAACGACTCTGTAGTTCCCAAGTTATTCCATCCAACCTTTTAAGACATACACAGTGTATTTTCTCTTTTCAAGCCTGAACTTCTTAGATTTATTAGACAAATCATGCTATCAGACTTTTTTTATTAATGGTGACTATTGGACATATTCAACTTGAGAACATCAAGCTTTACTTTTACTTTGGATTCAGTAACATCCCTTCCCCAACCCCACTGCAGTTAGCTGTCTCATCTCTACTGACAGCTTGAGAGTCGTCAGCTCGGTGAGTATTCACAGAGACTAACGTGGGTGTCTCAATCTAGAAGCCTAAACTGGGCACACAGCTGTCCTACATGATTTAGAGGCAGGAACTAATAGACAAGCTAAATATAATTTTTAGAATTTTGTCACAGGTAGATTAGCTTTAATTTATGCCTGATCACAGTTTGTTGCATCCCTGATGCTTATTTCCCTGTTCTCTTCCGTATTGCTGAAGAATACTTCTGTTCTAAATTTTGCTGCAGATTCTCATTCTGTGTGGTTTTTGATAGTTTTCACTTTTCCCTCTTGGATCTTGAGATCACATTTGATCCTGAAAAGGAAGCAGCTTTCTTTGCTGAATGGTCTTGTCTTGGATTTATTCCCTGTAGCTTCTGCATATTTATAACACCATTCTGGGGTGGGTTTAGCTCAGTGTGAAGCTCTGTTTTACTAGCTTTTAATCTTTACTTGAAACACAAGTGCCAAATATATTTCGAATTTAAAAACCTTCTAGACCTAAAAGATGTTTTTGGCCCAGTAATAGCTAGTATTTTCAAAAGGTTAAGCTGCATGGAAAATGTGACAAGACGTACTTATAAAATTAGTGATGAATCCAGCCTGTATAAATTCAGTTTTTTGATGCACATTTAAAATGGCATGATGTGGTATATTTAAAATTAGTCTTCTATGTTGGCATCTACGACTGGGTCTATGCAGGCAGCTGCCGAGTCCACATCTTGTTTGTGATTCTGCAACCTTTACAGAAATGTCATGGCTGGGTATGGTGTTTGGTTGTATTAACACTGATGTCAAATTTCACAGAACTCTTCTTCCACTGAAAGAAGGCATGAAGAATATCTCAAAATAAAGTTGATTTTACCACTTTGGACCAGATCCAGACATAACTGGTGCTGTGATACCTGCCTGAGTCTTCAGCCCGTCTGAAACATTTGCTCAGTGTTGTGACCCTGCAATATCAGGGTGTCCTGGTTGCTTCAATCCCAACGATCCTCTACATGCTACTTTTCTTCTGTCAGTTTAATTCAGTTCCTCCTCGGTGAGGAGGAACACAGTCCTCTTTCCTCCCTCTGTGCTCCTTCAGGCTGGCCTTCAGCGGGGAATCACTGCCCTTGTACGGTCTGTAGGCTTGGTCGTAAGGCACTGCAGGTATGCGAGTGCTGGCTTTAAGGGAGAAACGGGAATTCAAGCAACAGCTACCTGATTTCATCCTTTGGCTGACTTGGCTTTGTCTGGTAACATAAGGAGAGCCAGCAAAGTGTAGTTTTGCAGCATGCTGGGACACAATCTAATTTTGGATGGATTCTGTGTACTGCTGCAGGGAGCTACTGAATTGTTGTGCTATCGCTAGTTCTATTATTTTGCTTGAGGATGTGCTCAGATTCTGTTTAAATAATAATTAAATTTCATTTGTAGGGGATGACTGAATGTGTGGAAAGACAGATAAAATAATCAAGGACACAATTATTCACAAAATCAATAGAAATTCTAATACTCTTAGAAAGTACCACTTAATTTCTTTCATAAAACTGCTGGGTTGTTCATATTTCATATTTTTCTCATGTACAGGTCAATTCAATTTTAGGTAATTAAATACCCTTTTTCACTCTTATTGGCCTTTGAAGGCTACTGTACATCACCGATTTATATAAACTACATTCGCACAGTCTATTTTTAACTTTCCATACTTGAACAAAGTGTTTGGCTATTGACCTTTGCAGGGTCACACCTGTGTATATTACTGAGTAATAGCCAATTTGTTGTTCTAATCTGTTATGTGCTTTACACGTTTGATCGGTCCTACAACCCAAATAAGTTAATTTTATTTAAAGATACAGAATTATTCTTGCTGGAAGATTAGGGAGGTTTGTGTTAAGAAATTTTTGGTATGACTCACAAGTGCCTGACAATCTTTAGAGGAAGTATCACTATTCTAGCCTTTTGGGACTTTTTTAACATTAAACTTTATTGCAGAATTGTAACACCTCCATATATATGAAGATCTAAACCAGAGAAGCTCTTAAGTTAAAAATATTAAACCTCCATAGTTTCACTGCAGTAGAACAGATTAAAACTTATCTTGATGCATGTGCTAATGGCACCTAATTATCAGATAGCTGCTGATATTGTCTTCATGCACTGAAAGTGAATATCTAAATGGATTATATAATATATAAACATTTTCAGCTCATCTTTTCATCTATGAATTCATTTCTTTCCACAGGTCTACTTGACAGATGGAAACAGGCACAAAAATAAAAGCATACAATGCGATTTCTGCATTTTAATTATATATCCAATTATAAAATGCAGACTTTTATACAAAGATGAACATATACAAATATATGTACATTTTTAAAATGAGTTATTAAGCACCAACTTGTTTAATGAAATGTTGGGTTATGAAGATGAGCAGAGCGCATAGTCCAACTAAGGCAATAGACTGTAGCACTGCTGTTACTGTCAGTCACAAGTTTAAAATACTCCTGATCACAAGCCTTTCTGTCAGCAACCGTGAATTAAATTCCACAAAGCTCCTAATTAACACAGAAATGTATGATAACCACATGAAATTGGAAGTTTGTTACTGTACAGGGGACTTGCTAAATCTTGCATTGATTTCATAGAGATGAACACCTAAAGTAATAGCTGCAAATCAGTGCCCATATTATTATTATTCACATTATATTACATGCATTAAAATTT
This sequence comes from Phoenicopterus ruber ruber, assembly GCA_009819775.1. Taxonomy (NCBI): domain Eukaryota; kingdom Metazoa; phylum Chordata; class Aves; order Phoenicopteriformes; family Phoenicopteridae; genus Phoenicopterus; species Phoenicopterus ruber. The sequence goes on from CM020220.1 coordinate 37,373,220, forward strand.
ATTTTGCCAGTGTAAAAACCAAAACAAACCCCAACAAAACTGGATGCATTTCTTTTTTTTGCTAGACTACTAACAAGTATCCAAGAGCCATCTGCAGAGGGCTCAGGCACCTCAGAATATTGAATGCTTCAATTTCCTCTCCGTTACTACATCGCAGTGCTCAAGGCTACTTCAGTGCCTATTTGTCATGCTTGTAAGCACCTGAAATCTGATTTTTTTTCACTCACCGTGCAGCATACGCAAACACCAATATAGAAAGATCCATAATGGGATTCCAAAGTTTAGTGAACACGACACTTAATCAGTGCCATGAAATTTGTTTTAGCTATACTTTCATATACAATCAGAACGAGACATACTATTTTAATTTTCCAAGGTGACACAGAGTTATTAGAAACTGAAACCTATCCTTAAATGTTTGAGGCAAACTGAGCTGTAGTCTTCATTTCTGCCTAAAATGGGAGCATAATGGAGTACCAATCCTGAAAAAAATTGGGACTTGGACATTATCTGATGTAATATTCCAATTCTGTGTAGCAGATTGACTTGTTAGGGATTCACAAGAAAGCTCAAACCATGTACCATACGTCATCAAGTAGCCACACAGAAGGGTTTTTTGTTATTTTCCCCCCAGTCGGCACTGAGCTGTCCCTTTTTCTTCCAGGCCTATATGTCGCTCAGCTGCTCTGCTGATGTTTGGTTGTGGAACAGCAATTGCGCGTTCGGGGACCCTCTCAGTGGAGATTGCAGAATACGCTGTTTTGAGCCAAGTTACTGAAATGCGTATTTCAATTGTATGTCTTTGGACTGTAAAAAGGAACAAACCTACTGAGCAGAGCACCTTGTTTCCCGACTCCTCCTCTCTGTGACCTGGCTGCACAGCTTGTCCTGTTCAGGAGGGACGGAGGATACCTCTGTCAGCCTCTTCACAGAAGTAAGCTGGTAGCAGCCACGTAGAGGTCATACACTCCGTTCATCACTTCTTAGCTGATGTTCACCCCTATAAATTATTCTGCATTAGTTTGATCATTTTCTCAATTTGGAATACACAAAGATGGTCTCTTGTGCTCCTGCTCATTTCAACGCTGGCCAGTTTTAGTGCCTTTCAGGTAACGGTTGGTCTAGAAGTACATTCACCGAAGCACGTTAGGATGTATGTAGATGCTAAATGTTTGTATGCGTTGTCAGTTTTAATCAGCATCTGGATACTGGCAATTTTTTTCCATAAAACCTTAATTTCATTTTCAAAGACCCAAGTCTTATTGAAATTCAAATGAATTTGGGTATTGACAGGTAAGTTCCGGCAATTCCTGACTGTACAGTTTCAGAAGCTACTGCCCCAACTTTATGTCTTTTCCTGTGGCAGAGTAAGTGGCTAGCAGAGCTGGCAAAAGTAACCGGATCTTTAACCACCACAGCTAACAGTCTAATGTGTCCTTTGAAACGGGTATTGATCTAGTTTAAGCTATTGTATCAGTCCAGGAACAGTGGTACCTCCAAGGTTTAATCTCTTTCTGCTGGTACAGACAGTAGCTTTCAGCCGATGGAGGTGGTGGGCAACAAATTCCAAATCACTGGTGCAGGAATTGCCCAAACTTGTCTTTTAACAGCCTTCATTTTCTGCATTACTTAGACTCTTAAGCTTTCTTTTTCCTTTATTTTTTTATTTTTGGCATCTGTTAAACTACTTATGAAAGAGAACCAGATCTCGAGGGTAATGGAGTGAAATTATTAGCCTTTTAGAATCAGATGATAATTAAGCCAATATGAGAAGATCACTAACTATAAATAATGCCAGTGAAAATAAGTTGACTAATTCTTATTTACATTACGGCTACTTTTGGACCCCTTTATAGTCTTTGAGGCCATAAGATCTTTAAAGTCCATAATGGAAATGAGAATGGGCCTTTTAAGTAGTTTTAATTAAACAGTTTAAACAGCTTAATTAAAACATTTCAAGAGCGGTGGTGTTTTCCTAACAGTAGTGATTTGTTAAGTCATTTTTCCTGCGTATTTCCCATCCTGGGGAAAGCTGGGCCACATGAGTATAGGCGAACACACCAAGATGGCAGCAAGAAATAGTTTCCGCACAGAAGAGGATCTGCTCATTTGTAATATGTTAGTGACAGCTGAAATGTGCCAATCAATGGATTGTCTCATGTAATGAAATACACTGCAATGTTACGGCATTTGCTGGAATGTAAAGGCACACCATAACATGCATTTTATTTCTGCTTCATCTCATTACAGATGCTAAAATAAGCAGTAACATGTTTTATGTAGCAGAAAAGTAGTCTTTGATTTTTATCCTGACTCTAGCTGGATTCAGCTGTATTTCGTGCAGTGTGGGAATGCTGTGGATTGCTTTTGTTGGCTGTTTCTCTTCGGGTCTGTTGTGCTGGCCACTGCTGGTTCTTCAGTGGTCCTGACCTACGCTCGGCTAGTCCAGGGTTGGTGCTTAGCACCTAGCCGGTACAGATACTGAGTGTTCCAGAGACTGCCTCTGACATCAGCCAGAAACTCTCACTTATGCTGTTATCTTTCACAGCACCTGTTATTAAAGCCTGTCTTTTCCACTCAGATTTTCTTTGAGTAGCGTGGCAAATAAAAATAATCGGTTGCAGTGGTAAGAAAACAGCACACAGTAGGACCTTACTACCCTGCAGCCTGGCTCCTGTTTCCCATGTATATATCTTGAATCAGTTTGTTATACCTCTTATCATGATGCTAGAATTTCTATCGTGCATTTCTGATATGCTAATAACTGTATATCCATGTATTTAGCATATACTCAGGCTCCAATCACTAGCAGCACCACATGTTCTTTAAATGTTATCCTTGAAAAATTCAGGGTCTCATAACTTCTTTTTATACTAGTGCAGGTGTCTCCGGTAGACCTTTATTAGTTAATAAGATACAGATATCCTGTGTCACTGTTACCTAGTTTGGCGTTCACAGTCTCAAGTCCCTCTCCATTATTTCATTTGCACAGACACCGTAGTTAAGACTCTATACTTATCTACGCATAGCATTCTTTCAAGTTACAATTTTTAACAGATTTTCCACCCAGCCAGGTATTTCAGATAGGACTCGGGGAAGTTCTAATAATCATAGAAAATAGTGCCGAAGGGGGTCTTGATGAAATATGCATCCTGTGTGAGGTTTACTTTTCTTGCAAAGGCTTGTCATGTTTGTGATATGCAACACCTCAAAAATCATTTTCTGCTTGTCATTCTCCATCATTTGTTTGTGCGGTGGATTATTCCTCTCCATGCGTAGTACTACATACATTTCTATATTGAAACGCATCTTTTAAAAAGCACTTCTCCTTTTATTTTTCTTTCTGAATTCATCTCTAATTCTAACCCTCCAAAGCTATGACCTGTAAATTTAAATCTTAACCCATCATCCAAACAAATCATTAAAACCTTTTCACTAATTCAGGCCCGGAATAGATCTGAGAGGTCCTTCTGATAGAAACAGACCCCTGCCTCTGACTGATTCTGTGTTTGGAAATCCCCTTTATAGGCATGTTCAGTTCCTCCTTTCTCCAGGAATCTTTTTCGCTCTCCTGTTGATATGCACACCTGGATGCCCCTTGTTTTCATCTGGAATAATACATCCTGGCACTGCCCAGAAGTATAGATTTTTCTCGTGAAGTCCTTGCTTTTTTCAAGTTTTTATTATTATTCTGTTCTACAATCTTCCTTTCCAGAGAACCAGAAGCTCATCATAGAATCATAGGAAAAATTAGATTGAAAAGGACCTCTTGAGTTAGTCAATACATCTTCCATTTTCAAAGCAAGGCTGACTTCAAAGTTAGACCAGGCTGCTTGGGACCTTGCTGCATCAAAGTCTAAAACTGTCCAAGGAGGAAGCTTCCACAGCCTCCCTCAGCAACCTGTTCCAGTGCTTAACCATGCTGGTGGTGAGGAACATTTTTCTTTAAGTGAAAAAAAACCCCAAACACCTTATTGCAAGTTGTGATTATTGCTGCTTGTCCTTTCATTGTGTGCCTCTTAGAAAAGTCTGGCTCTGCCTTCCCCTGGAGCTGTTGCAAGGTTGTTGTTAGATTTCCACCTAGTTTTCTTTCTCCTCTCCATTTTAACCACCCCTCTTCCCGTAGCCTGTCCTAGGTGTCATGTGTCCCAGCCCTCTTACTATCCTCATGGCTCTCTGCAGTGATTATTGCTGCTGAAGTCACCTCTTACCTTTGATTCTAATCTAAAGGATTAATTTCATTGAGAATATAAAGTGAGATGATCCTCCCACTCCTTATTTTTTACTGTTTGGTAAAGATGTTATCCTCCTCTCATCCTGCATTTTTTCTCCTGATATAGGGTTGGTATTTTAGATAAAAATGAGCTCCGAGAGTTTCTTTTTTCTCTACTTATTTGTTTGGAGACTTCATTACATTTTGCTGCTTTTCATACCAAAGATATTATTTCCCTAGGAAAACTTAGCTTCACGACACCCTTTCAGGATAGAGCACAGCTGTCTGATCTTATCTGGGCCTGACAGATGCCTACCCTTTCTGCCAAGCACAATTCTCTTCTTGAAAGAATCACCTTTTTCTGTAATCTTTGCATTTAAAAATGATCTGCATACATATGCTTGGAAAATAGGGTTCATTTTAATAATGTGAAGGAAAGACAATCAGATGTTAGAGAGAGATGCCATAACAAGTAGAATTACTTTTATCACTTACTTATTTCATCACCCATTTCCGTGTAATTGTCTTATTTATATTGCCTTCTCCTTTGGAAGAACCCATAGCAATTTCCAAATGTTTAATTAAAACCTCACAACACTACTGTGATGTGAACGTAGTAAATGAATGAGAGAAGATAAGGCCTTTCTAAAGCAACTGGTATCTTAAGTGTTTTGTTACATTAACATTTTATCTAGCACCAAAACAGGGGGCACTTTCTTTAGTGCATCATAGTTCACCTGTATCAGGATGTCAAATACTTGCAAGAGTGGGATTTCTTTTGGGCGTGTGTGTGTTTTTTGTTGTTGTTGTTGTTTTAGCAGAAATGATTTACCTCATCTGGCTTCAGAGAGGGTCCACAAAAAGTTCCAGTGACCCAGTGACACAACTGAGGGGTCAGGAAAGAGAAGCTGGAGGAAGGACTGCCTTAAATTGGCCTTCTGCAGAGGAAAATGCACGCATACATACATCCTGATTTTCAATTAGGCATAACTTAGGTACCTAATTATAGCACAGTAATTCATGAGGACCTTCCCTAGTTGCCTAAATGATGATAAATATCTAAATATTCATTAAAACAGCAACAAAAAAACCCCCTTTGGTTGCCCAGCTCATGCCCAGTTGCACCACAGTCCTTGCAGAGCTGAGCATCCAGGTACCTACCTCTCTCCAGAGGCTGCTTGATAGACGCCAAATATTCCTCCTATGCACTCCTGGCAGGAGAATGAGGGAGGGTTACAATGATTAGAGCATTTGTAAGGGTAAGTGTTGACCTGGACTTGAACCGGGGTTTCTCTTGGCACCACAGAGGATATCCTCCTCAGTGGGCTACCGGTTCCTCTTCTTTATCGATGCCCTCTCTTTCTCCTTCCTGAGGAAGCCTGTATTCATCACTGTACAACTTCAAAAGCGGGATGAATCTTCAAGGTTTCTGAAACCCTGTATTATGTTGTAATAGCTAAAGGATTTCATTTGAAATAAGACACTGGGCTGCCTGGCTATGTACGTATATCCAAATTTTGAAAAAGTTTTTGAAGAAATATGTTCAGAGCAGCCAGTTCAGTTCTTCTCACTATTAAGTACTTTTTTTTTTTTCCTCTCTTAGCTTTCACAAAACCCTACAGTATTTTTTACCCCAGTAATAATTTCCTCCTCCTCCCCCACAATCCCCATGTTGATTCTTTAGAAACACTTTTCTTCAACCTTCAAAGGATTCCTGGTATAATACATCCCCCAGATCTTTTGCCTTGGCAGCATGCTGTCTATTTCAGCTAATTTTATATAAACTCTTTCTCTTAGCCTTGTATTATCCACTAGCTCTTACTATCAATCAAGACATTACTACTGTCTTTTGAAAAGTGGTATTTAGACAGCTGTTTCAGGTTTTATATTTTTTATGAGATTCTCTCAACATAGTGTCTAGTGTCTCACAGTGCAACAAGCCAAAACACAGAGAACAGCTTTTTTTGTGGAAGGAAGTTGAAGGTCTATTTTGAAAGAATCTGGTAACCAATGGCATCAAAGATTTTTGTGTCTCGGATTTTCAGTGGACTCTAATTTATGCTTAACTTCTTACGGCTTCTGTGAAATGGCTGATACAGTCTCATGTGGAGCATGTGTAAGGGGGAGTATGTGACGATGTAAGATTAAGTACCGTGATTAAAGATTTATTAATTATTATTTGCTTTTCAGAAAGGGCCACAGAAGTTTGTGGCAGTTAGTGAGAATCATTTTGATGACTAGAAGGTTTTTTCAAAGGGTAAATTTGGCAGAGTTTTAATGTAGTCACTTGACTGAGAAGCTTTTCCTCTTGCAGTGATGTCCTGTTTGCTGCCTTAGGAACCAGGAATCCTTCTGGTCATAAACACGTAACATCCAAAGAAAATTTCTTATGGGGAAACATGGCGCTGACTGCTCATGCTACGGGCTCTTTCGCTTATGTACCGACTTGTTCAGCCTGATGCTGGAAACTGCTGAACTTCCGTTGGTAAATCAACCTCTTCTCTTCTTCTCCCTCTATCCTTCCTCCATCCTTTCCCTCCCTCTGACTCCCCCTGTATTTGGCACTTACGATGTCCTGCAGGCCCTGAGCAGAGGAACCCCTTGTTCATTTTTCCAAGCTTTCTACCCACTTTCCTTCTCTACTGCCAGTGCACACCAAGCAGCCTAGGAGGGATGCATAGCTTGCAGATCAAGCCCTACAATGTCATGAAAGCACCTAGGACGCATCATCAGTGCCGTATTAGAAATCTGAAGCTCAATGCGTTGAGCTTTGGTATCGGGAGTAGATAAATGGGGGGATAAGTGGCTTGTGTGTTGGCTGGATAGCTCAGCCCTAAGTATTAGTGTACACACTTAGTATGACTTTCTCAGTCCTAAAGAGAGGGACACCCTAAAGGATCAGAATGCTGCCTCCAAAACGTCCATGGTTAAGGGTTTAAAAGCTACTGGTCTTACGCAACCATTCTGGCAGCCCTGTAGTATGCACGTACATACATATATATAGTATGTATGTACATACATACAGATATATGCTGCTGAAATCTTGTATAGATAGATTTTTAAAAGGTAAAGAAAAAGATTAAATACTTGTATCTTAACTGAGATGGCTATAGAAGAGAACTACCACCTCAGCATTCATAGTTTATTGTTTCAATTAGTAACAAAAATACTGTTTATTTTAGCAAATACAAGCATGTTTTGCAAACAAATACAGATTTTTGTAATGAAGCAGATTTTCCAAGAAGGTATTAGAAAGGAAACTTCCATTTTGTACAACAGAACTGAAAATAGTAGCTAACATATGAAAATACTTTGACTTACATTATGATTAATTTATAAACAACCAAGTAGTATGTTCAAATACTTCTTTAAACTTAACCAGTAAAATCAAACAACATGATTTATTCGCTTTGCTTGATGCTGTTTTTATATTGTGATGTACCAGGCTAAGTACAATGCTCTATACAAAGTCTTATGCTTGGAATATTTTAACACTCATTTAAAAGGATCTAAGATCAAAAGGTGTATATCTCACCACTTCTGCTTTACTCATGCATCATGCAAATTGAATAGCCAAGTGTTTACAGGAAAGCAAAGATGGGACTGGCATTAGGCGTGCCTCTGTTCATACATACAGAACAGAATGCACCTACAAATATGTGGAAAAACCAGTGTCTTCGGCAGAACAAGAGGGTGCTTGGCACCTCTGGAAAAACTCACATCATTCCAATGCCTGACCATCAAGTAAGGTACTCGCTCTTAGACACCCGAGTTTCAAAATTTTGGCTTATAAATATAGATTTGTGCATGCCACAAACAATGCTTCTCCAACAAGTGATTAAAAAAATAGAATTGATAAGACACACAAACTCATACAGTAAAAATTCAATAAAACACCAACTAATGAGTGAGCTCGTTATATGTGAAATCTGAGCACTCAGTTCATCTGTGTCTCTAGAAATTAAATTCTTTTTCCTTAGGTTTATAGAAAACCCATTAGACAGTAACAGCTCAATCCTATGTCTTTTTTTTTCTCCTGCGGGTAGAGAAGTTTTACATTACAAATAAACTTCAGCAAAAGTAAGGATCTATTCCCATTTGTCCCCATTTAAATACACAGTGTTACATCTGTACAAATGCAGGCTTGGGGTCTGTTCCTCAGAGAAATCACAGTCATAATTGTTTTGGATAGATATTATCTGTCTATACCATGAATATTTGGGCCACAGTGCTCTGGGGCCTAATTTCTGCCACGATCAATCAGTGTTAGTGGAATTCCAATATTATTTAGTAATTGAAACCCTGAGCATTATACTGAAATCTTCAAGCCCAGTTGAATTCAACAGTTTATCCTGAGTAAAGAGAGCAGAATTTAATGCTACACTGAGCCACATTAAACAGGAGATATGGCCAAGTCGTAACAGCCTGCTCCTGCTTTTGTCATTGAAAAGCATTTTGTATAAACGTTAAACAAAACCAGGTAGATAAATTCCCATTTAAAGTGCGAACATCAAATTCCTGTAGAATTGTGCAAATTATTCATGAGAGTTTCAAGTCATGAGCTTTCAGCTAATACTGTGGTGCAACAGTGGATCTCACTTTTTTATACTAATTTCCTTTAATAACTGAGCATAGAGATATCCTGTTAAATCCAAATATGCTGCATTTGCCAAGAATTACTCTTAAAACTCTTAAAACTGCAATAACATCACAACATTTTGAAAACCTAAAATAACTAATTTTATTGTCTTTCTTATGAATTGCAAAATTCAGAGCATACTCAAGGCAAAATTTTCCTAAAATGGTTTGAAACGGCATTATTTTTTGCCATTTTAGGGTATCATACTGAATGATACAGCTAAATGAATAGATTAGTATGGATTGGCTGTAAAGCAGGTCAGATGCTTTGATTTAATGTGTTCATAAGAATGTAGAGCTTAACTGTAAGATCAGCTTTAATTATAAAGTAAATAATTTTTTAAAAGACAAACTTTTTCAGATTCATTTTTAAAAAAGCCAGGAAGACACGTTTGTAGAAATCTATACCCGCACACAATACAAAAATCAAAAAGCACTCTGTATAGACATGAAAGAGTTCCAGCTTCACGAATCAATGCCAAAGCAAAACAAAGATCATAATCTCGCAGCAATTTAAAGTTCCCTATAAAAAAACAAAATAATGATAGAAACCTTCCAAAACCAAAAAACTTCTCAATCCAGGGAAACACAGCCTGTAGCTTTTAACAAGTGAATAGACTGACATGATGTGGAATCGTTGGAACTTTGCTTCAGTATTTTTCTTGATTAGGATCTTAAAGGAGAAGTTTGCGGCAGGTTCTGTAGGTACGACAGATTTTTCCTCATCGTGATAAAGGAAAGGTGGTCAGTGCGTGTTCGGGAGGGGAGGAGGAAAACTAAAAATGTGAAGTTGCATGAGCAATATACCAAGATCTTGTTCTTGCTAAGTTCTTCATAATAAATGCCAGAATTTGCTTTGCACTTATTTAGGGGGAGAAAATTCTATACAGAAATTAAAGCGAGCAACGCAGCGCTGCTTCTCCAGTCCTCGCATTTGGCTAGAGCCGCGAGGCTGGCCAGGAGAACTGAACAGACGGCATCGGGGGAGAAAAAAAGAGACAAGTATTCTTTGCAGCGCTTCTCAGAGGGGTACAGTTCCCAAGCTTTTAAAGAATACAGAGCGCCTCCCAAAGTAACAAGTTAAAAATTAATTAAGGCCTAAGGAAATATATTACAAATAACAACAAAAAACATTGCAAAATTAAACTAGCTATATTTTTTTTTAAATCCACCATTCCTGGGGTTTAAGATTTTAGGCTGCTGCTTCATTAATGTCCAAACCTGAAAATATAACATGCATATTTGCTTTTTAGACTTACTTTTAAAAAAAATAAAAATACAAGTTAATAAACTGCGGGGCGATCAATGACGTCAGTGATGTACAGGCACAATTTGGGAATGACCTGGGTGATGGGTAAATGTAGAGAACCCTTGGGAAACCCTCTGCACCCCATGCTTGCCAGACAGATTTAGGAATATCCCATGCTATTTAAAGCACTGGCACGACTCGCAGCGTTAATAAGCAAAGAGCATCGCTTACGCAGCACTTCTCCACCTTCCTCTCCTGTCCTGGCCACGTCCCGTGTCGATGTGCTGCTGTGCCTACGCGCACAGCCAACGGTGGTGCTTTCGCTGGAAGTTTCCCGATTTTCTGTGAACACCTTAAAATAATCTTCCAGCACCGTTCACACCTCCCGAGCGCGTCAGCTGTCGGTATCAGCCCCCCACCCCAAGAATTAGCGTGCAGCTGGAGGAGTGGGCGGCAGCGCGGCGTGCAGCCCAAGCCGGGCTGAAGGCGTGCAGCACGCCGTGTTCGGGACAGCTTCCCCTGACAGGAGACACTGTGTGTTCGGAAGTTCAAGTTTCATCATGTGACACAGGTTTAGGAGACATCGGGATCAGGGCTTGGCTGCTTAGGTTTAACATTTCTCACACTAAAATAGCTGCCGCACCAGGTGCAACTGTCTCAACAGCGTTCAATTTCAGTTGCAAAATACCCTGAATAAACCTGTCACAATGTGAAACGAGGCGCACAGGCTTGAAAAACAACTCTTTTAGGACTGCGTTATTTAAATGTAAACATATAGCATGAGCGCGGCGACGTTACCCAGAGCAGTCGTACAGTCAGCGCAAGATTGGCGCGAGCTTCTCAGCCGATTCAGTGTCCGCTTAAAGCCGGACCAGACAGCGGTTTCTCTCCTTCTCGGTGCTGTACGAGGGATAAAAACCACAGGTTTGGCGATACCAAGGGCGTCCTCGAACCCCCGGTTGGGACAATCCCAAACCCGCGGCGGCGACCGACACCGCCCTCCGCGACACAGCGCCCGAAGAGGGATGCTCGGGAGCCGGCCCTTACCCGCTTCCGCTGGTCGCTGAGGCAGAAGGTGCAGATGGGCCGCGGCGCGGCGGCGCCCGGCGGCGGGCAGGGCTGCGGGCAGGGCTGCGGGCAGGGGTCCGGGCAGGGCTGGGCGGCCGCGCCCTCGGCCTGCCGCCGCTGCAGCACGTTGGCCAGGTGCGAGATGTAGCTGGAGGCCAGGCGCAGCGTCTCCACCTTGGAGAGCCGGCGGTCGGCCGGGCGGGTGGGGATGAGCCGGCGGAGGGCGCCGAAGGCCGTGTTGACGCTGTGCGTGCGGTCCCGCTCGCGGGCGTTGGCCGCCGCCCGCCGCCCGCCGCCTCCCCGCGCCCGCCGCCGCCGCCCGCCGCCCGCCGCCGCCGCCGCCGCCCGCGGCTGCCCCGCGCCCGCCGCCGCCGCCCCCCCGCCGGCCTTCATGGCGCCTGCCGCCGCCCCGCCGCCCCATGACTTTTATGCGCGGCAGGTGCCGCATCGCCCCTGCCCGCGGCGGCCGCCGCGGCCCCGTGTCCCGCCGGCGGCGCGGCGGGTCGCGCCTGGCGCGGTGGCTGCTTTTAGCCGGGGGCCGCCGCCGCACCTGTCGCCGCGGCCGCGAGGGGCCCTGGGCTCGACCCGGCACCGGCTCCAGCGGAAACCCCCCCTCTCCTCCGCCTCCCCGCTGCCGGGGGGTCCGCGGGGCGGCGGGGAGCCCGCGGGGGGCGGCGGCGGAGGCGGTTTGTGCGGCCCCCGGGCACCTTGTCCTGTCCGGCGCCCTCCGGCCGCGCTGGCGCGGGAGCCTCGGGGGCCGGGAGGCTCCCACGGGCACAGTGTCAGTGCGAGCGGCCCTTGTCTCTCTTCACGGGGTGGACAAACTTTCACAGTTTTTACCAAGTCTGCACTCCCGTGCGCTGTTCCAGCTGTGAATGTGTATATGTGTATATGTGTATATACATTGGTTGGAGTGGGCTAATAGAACAAGCACAGCCGTGGATTTCATCACCTTCCCCAGCAAGCACTAGACACACATACAAATCCAATTTCTTATTCTGTTCAGAATGCGTGCCTACCTCAACCATTTACTTATTAAAAGGTCATCACAAGCACTAGTTGATTACACCTCTTTTCTCCATAAAAATCTGACAGCTTGCCTGCGCTCAGAAACTCATGAAAGGTCACGGTGCAGGTTTTTTAAATGAATCATCTCTACCTGATTAAGCATCCTTGATTGACTGTTTTTTTATGGTCCCAGAAGCTTATTTGTGGTGGCGGTGTTGTCTAAATATTAATCCTTCTTCCCAAGTCAGAGCTGGATTAGCAGGGTCGTATCTCTTTAATCATGGGCGCACACACTTAGGACAGACAGCTGCTTTGACATACTTGGCTGGGAGTCATGCCCTCTCAAAATACAGCTAGTACCAACAGGCAGGGCCACATATATGCACCACGTTCCTCTCTGCTGGAATGGCAAAGTGATGGTTTACGTTTGTTGCACCTTCCCTTTTGGCAGAGGTTGTAGGTAAAAATGGACAAGCAGCTCTGTCAGCCAGTTGCAACCATACCTTGTCGTATTAATGAGCAAAACTTCTTTACTGTGATTTTTATTTATATTACTTGGGAGAGAGGGGGGAAAAGGTTTTTGATTTCCCATCAGATGATGGTTTTGAGATTTCCATAGCGAAATATCGATGCAATGAACTTAGCTCCAGGTTGAGGTACTTTGATAGCAAAGGCTGCCGAAATAGGAGGCTGGATGGGCAGGTGTGTGCCATGCCAGTGATCCAAAGGAGTTCCTCTGGGATGCGGAGCAGGATGTGGCCCTTCATCATCAGATGCTGGGGAAAGCCGTGCTCAAAATCATGCAAGTGATAGTTTTCCCTAGAGTATGTGAATACAACTGTATCATACTTCCATAGTGTTAAAAGGTCTATCTTCTGTCTGCTTAACCTTTGAAAAGGTAAATGATCTAGACAGTTCTGAAGTTGAATTTCAGTACTCAGAAGCGCTGCTTTTAGTTTCCTGAGAAATGAAGTTCCCGGGTAAGCTTGCACTGTCTTCCATGCGGGTTTCTCAGGGAGTCACATACGATATTTCTAGAGTGAAATTCTAGCTCAGTTGGAGTCAATGACAGAACTCCCATTGACTTTAATGGAGGCAGGATTTCACCCTTGATGTGTTCTGGTAGCAGAGCAGTGTAGATAATTGATTGTTTGTCAGACTCAGTCATTTGCTTACCAGTGTTTTCCTCTCCTTAGCATTTCAGTTTCCTGGATTTTTTTATTACTGGAAGTAAAACAAAACAAAACCAAGCCCCCTCAGCAAAAAGAACCCCAAGACAAAACTACTGCTAGTATTATCCAAAACAGAATTTGTGGCTTATTGATAAACTGGAAGAATGAGAAAAGGAACAAGCAGTACTCAGGGAGAAAATGATGCTATGTCTGCAGAGAAAAACAAAACGATTTTCACTGACATTACTGCAATAGCTAATTCAGGGGTTAAGGACAAAGGGAGGGCCGAGTGATTCTTGTTCTGTTTCCAAGGCAGTTTGAAAAAGTAGAGCAAGAAATGTTTTTTTTAGATAAGGAGCCTTGTAAAAAGGCCAAAATGCTAGTGACTTTAATTACTGGGTTATTGATTGGGATAACATTTATGCAAGTTCTAGGGGGAGCATATTCCTCAAGGAAGGTGCAGTAACGCAGGATTGCTGCTGTTTTACAATTTGCTGAATTGCTAATAACGAGCGAGAACGGGGCTGCCTGAATGTAAAGCAGAAGAGTGGGCAGTATTTTATGTGTAGTGGTAAGGTTTTGCCTGAAACGTGCCTTCATGCTACACGGAGAAGGATATCTGATGGTCATTGTAAGGAAGCATTCAACAATATTCGAAAGACTGGAAATATGAAATATCTGATTGATATAGTTGCAGTCTAGTGGCTGATATTTCTTTAATTTGCCTTTATTTTTTGAAGAACAGTGTTAATAGGAAGTGCATAAAAGAAAGAAGAATTTGGAAGAAGAGAATTTGGAAAAGCTGTACCTATGAAGAGAGCAAGTTAATTAGAGGATAACAAAATAAACAAATCTAAATTAGTGGCTCAGAATGTCTGTGGTCACAGCCAACAAGCCTTCCAAATGTATTTCCATCAAATAGAAAGTATAACCCCAAATTGTTTCACTTGTTAAAAAAAAAAAAAAGACATTTAGAGACAAAAATGCCTTTAAAAACCTGTATATATTGGGTTTGCGTGGCAAGGTTTTGGTAGCTGGGGCGGGGGAGGGCTACAGGGGCGGCTTCCGTGAGAAGCTGGTAGAAGCTTCCCCTGTGTCTGACAGAGCCAACGCCAGCGTCTCCAAGACGGACCTGCCGCTGGCCAAGGTCAAGCCCATCAGCGACGGTGGTAGCGCCTCTGGGGTAACAGAGTTAAGAAGGGGGGCAAAAAAATCCCAAACAACTGTGCAACTGCAGCCGAAGAGAGGAGTGAGAAGATGTGAGAGTAACAACTCACTGACCCAAGGTCAGTGAAGAAGGAGGGGGAGGAGGTGTTCACGTTTCTACCTCGCACCATGGTGCTCCTGTTGCCGCGTGCCATGTTTTTGGAGGACTATACTCTTTCTTGTTTGTGTTCACCATCAAAGTCATTAAACACACATATATATTTATTTTCTTATACAGTATTGCATATGTGTACAAGAAGGTAGGTATGTGTTGCAGGCAAAAGTAGCACAGATCTGTAGTACAGATTTCCGAGCCGTGGCAGCCATTCAAAACACCGGTCAGCCATCCATTCGCGTGTGTACTTCAAGTAGCTACCGGGCTCCCTTCCTCAGAGGGGAGGAATATTGACCAGCCCCGGATTTTGGTGGTGGTGTGAGCTGTTCTCCCATGTGAAGAGGCACCAGGCGTGCAGCTGTGCAAGCTTGTCTGGAGCAATCCGCGATGCTCCTGTTTGCACGTTAATATCCAGGATACTTCTTGCACAGTGCTACCTGATAAAGCAGGTCCATGAGGTATTTCAGTCACATTTGACAGAGTCAAGGGAGAGTCCAGAGGGATTTAACAAAAAGAAACAAATAAAGGACGTTGATGGCTGGAAATGCCCACACAGTTGAGAATAATACGCTTGACAAAATGCTACTCATTATGTGTCTGTCTGTGCCTTTGGCTGGCTGTGACAACTGCTTCTGTCCTTCGCAACAAACCTGGATGATGGAGTTGTCGTTTTTATTGCAGTTCTTAATAAATGTGACTGCCATAAAATACAAGTTGATTGAAGAATGTTTTAAATGGCATTTTACCCTATACAGATTCTGTTAAGAGAATGATTTTAAGGAGAGAAGATTGAGGAGTAGTCAAAATATGGAAGAGTAGAAGAGAATTTGTTGGAGAAGGAGGACTTGCACAGAGCACATTAAATGAGGAAAGGTTAAACATGAGGTGGATTTAAGGCTTCATGTGTTTAAGTCATGTCAGGTGGGATGGTGAACCTTCTGGATTTTAATAAATATCCTCCACATATTTTGAACTAGCGTCTGCTGCCACAGTGCAATTTCCCAGGCAGGGGAGGAGCAGGACCAGCTCTGCCCTGGACTGCTGGTAGTTGATTAATGTGGGATCTAACAAGTCCCTTCTTGATATTCTACCCAGCCAGATTTAGCACGACACTTATCTCTTCACTTGCAATCTCTTCACTTACAATCTCTGTTCTTCATCTCAATTGATCTGTGCCATGATTCTCCGGTGTGTTAATGAGTTTTCTGTGTGGTGGAGTGCTAGAGGCCTTGTTAAACTCCAGAGACATCCTGCCTATTGCATTTTATTTATACGCCCACTCTGTTACTCTTGACAAAAAGAAGCTGAGTTGTTTGTCTTGAGTTTTTGTCAAAAAATTTGTCTTACAGTAATTTTCTCTGCTCTGGCTGCCCACGGAGGCAAATCCGAATATATTATTCACCTGTTATTTCAAAACCGTTTAAACTTGCCAAATCTAAGTGGTGTTTTACACGATTCTGCTGATACTCTCAAAGTTGTTATTAACTGCCTCAGAAGTAATTTTTGATCGTGGTTGCATTCAGCAGAATGATGACAAGGCATATTCTTTTCTCTGTCAAACTGAAACGATATAAGGACAGTATACCTGCCTTCGGAAACAGAATGTTTTGCAAGCAGTACTTGTGCAGAGTCTTTTTTGTTCATTAAAGCTGAATGCAGCCGGAGCTCTCCCCGCCTGCTCCCTTATTTCATTGCTTATTAAATCCATCCTAACCGAGCTTGATTGGTGGTTGGGAAGATGTTGTCTATATCATTCAGCTGTGGTGCATGGCTTGGGGGCTGAGATCCTTTGCCAATCCAGTTGGAAATCCACGTGTTGGTGAGAATCCAGACCTTTGATGAAAGCTGTGGTTGCTGGTCTCTCTTTATGTAGCTGGCTGTCTGGCTAGGAGGGCTCTTCCACTGTCCTGTACTTTGCCATGCGAATCCATGCCTCAAACACACGCTGCCGAAATGTGCTCTGTTTGGTTTTATAGAGAAAAGGCACTTGAAGCACCACCCAGCAAAGTGTCATGGACTCTTCAAACTTTTCTTATGACCAAGTACCAACAGCTTGTGCTCTTTCTGTCCACTTCCAGATGCTGTCCGCGTGATGGTCAGTCTGTGTAATGTCTTACTACCCCACATTCCATGTTTTTGCCTTTTCAGAGACTAATGGTTTGCTAGGTCCGTTTCGCAGTGTCTTATGATCCAGGTTTATCAGCTTGCATCACTGGTGGAGAGTCTAGTTTTTCTAGCTTCCCTGGAGTTTTCTAGGTCACTGAGAAGTATAAAACATACATTATTAAATAGGCATAGAATTATCATACAGACCAGTGTTTGGTTATGTTTTTTAATAAAGGTGGAATGCTACTGTAGAAATGCAACTGAATTTTAGTTATAAAAAATACTCAGCTGCTGTAATAATGAACGCGAACACGAGATGTAGAATTGTCCACTTGTGTGGAACAACTATTGCAAACACTTCAAAATGCTTATTGCGATTTGATTTGTTCCATCTCCCCTACCCCGTGATTGCTAGATCTTGCAAAGAAAGCTTTTTTTTTCATACTTGTAGTTTTACAATATCCTTTTATGAAGAGCACTATGCTGCACAAGATTTTGTAGATACTTTAAAGAATGTATTTTCAACAGTTTCTTTCAAGTGCGTAGAGCTGACAAATACAAAGATATCCAAAAACCCATGAAAGAAATATAATTGACTGTATAATTACTGGAGCTTCTGCAATAAAACCTCAACTGAAGTTGTTTGTATGGTTTCTTTCCCTCTTCTTAGCTTCTTGAGTGTCCTCCTATGAAGATACTCAAAATGTGACATTCTTTAGGTACTTCACTTTATTCTCCTCAGTGCTTCAATTGAACACTTACGCTTCTGTTAACGAAGACATCTGCGGTCATGATTGCATAGTTCAAATTAGATTAGAAAACAGATTCAATTCCAGTCACTCAGGTTCAAGTCAGAACTGACTTCATTGTCACCCGTCGAGTTAATCTGTCTCTGCACCAGTGTAGCTGGTGGCATAATCAGAATGATAATCAATTGCTGAACTGTAGGCAAAATTTTAAGGTTACTTCATAATTGCTCGGTGTTACAAAAGCAGAATACAAGAGTTGGTCCTCACTGGTTAGCAATGCCTTTGGCTCCAAACTGATATCATGGGGAAGCCAGTTTTAAGCTGCAGTTGGAAATATTACCCTGATATTAGAGGGGGATGTGAAGGTAAATTCCTTTGTATTCTCATTTTTTGTAAGAGAAGTTGAAGTGGAATATGTGTGTGTGTCTGTGTTTGAGTATAAAAACATAAAGCCATTTCAGTTTCAAATGTGTGTTGTAAAGAAGACAGCTGACTTTTCAGTGCCATGTAGAGAAATAGGTGTGCTGGAGCCACAAACGTGTGAGCTGCTAATGCATAGTGGCGTGCCCAGGCACGGCCAGAGCCGACCAGCTGTGCCACGCGGTGCCGGCATTGCCTGGTACCCGTCTCCTCTGCTCCAGCGTAAGAAAAGGCTGTGGGTATGCCGGAACTGTTTTGTGAAATGGCTTCTGTTTACTGGGCACCCTCTGGGTAATACAAGGGCACACTTAGGCAAAAGTGTTGTATAAGATTCAGAACTAAAATTTTGAGACCTGCTTAAATCCAGTTCATCATTTGGAAAAAGCCTGAAAGAATTAAAAGAGATGGAAAGAGGTATTAGCAGGCTATACCAGTGAAGAGGTGGATGCATAGGCTGTTTGTAGCATCTGGCAAGACAGAGTGTTCATCTGATCTTCAGCTGGAGAGGAGCTCTGTGGGGCTATTCCAGTTTGAACAAATTAAATCAGCCCTTAGATATCTCTGAGGTGTTTTAGGATCTCCTTTGGTCCCAGTAGCAGAGTATGGGAAAGGCAGTTTAGAATAAAATCGTGTCATCCCTGACCTTTTACTCACATATGAGGCAGTGGGGGTTTCAGACTTATAGTACTTTTATCTTTCTTTAGATTGGGATGTGGAAAATTTTCTAAAAAGTTTCTTTGGTCAGTTACTAATTAAAACTAAAAAGGGAAGGCAGAAAATTTCACAAATTGGAAAAAATAAACCAAAACGCAAACAGTGATCTACTTAAAATAGAATTTTCTCTAAAAAAACATGTCCTTTAATTGCAAAGGGTGTTTTGGAAGCCTAAATCCACAGCTGTTGACGAATGTGTCTGTTCAGTGGTTCTTTGGAGCTGGATTAATACACTTTAATAAATAATAGGTGAATTATGGCAAACAAAGAGTTTACAGTCTGAAAGCTTAAAAAGATATTCTGGAATGCCAGACAAACATGGAATAATGCCAGTATTACACTTTTGGTATGAATTTTTAGCTCTATCAATGTAGATAGGATCATGTAACATAAGTTTGACTAAGGCATTTCGATTAGGGGGCTGTGCAGACTATAACAATCTCATGTATACTGCAAGTATAATAATGAATTCTATTTTTGGTGCTTTTATACCTATAGAATTTTGTTCTTGATTCTGTTATATGGCAAGTCTTTTACATATATTACAGATTGCACACCAAAGATCAAGCTCAGACACAGAAAACCCTGTACGAAGATTATTTGACCTTTCTTTGGGTGCCTATGGGGATGTCACTTGGAAAAGATAAGTCACTCTCATTAAGATTCCTGCTGACAGTTGGCAGACCAGGTGGTCCTGCATAACACAAGTGCAGGGTCTCATATCCTGAGTCTTTAAAGACTGTGCAGGTATAAAGAGTGGCTTACTGGTACTCTGAATTAAACCAAACTGTTTTGTTTTAGTTTGAACAAGTGCTGCTTGCCTTGTGTTTTCTGAATGTGCCCTGCAAGACAGGTGTCTTTTTGCTGTGCTTGGTATTATCCTCAAAAAGACCATCAATAATATGAAATGTTCTGGGATATTGTATTTTGGGAACTCACTGTCACAATATTTTACAGCATACTGGTTTCTACATCAGTCAGTCTGAACAGAGTATTAAATTCAGCAACTGGAGCACTGGTTTGTGTTTCCTTCTTTTCTGTACAACTTGCAGTACACCAACAGCTACTGCTGCTTTCCCCCTGAAATACGCCCGATTTACTGTCTATCTTACAGCACGTTTTGGAGCCTTGTAGATCTCTTCTTTCTTGCTTCTCTTTCTTTTAAAATAACTACAGCTTCCAAGCTGCCTTATGGGGTCCCAGTAGGTTCTAACGGCCCACTGCCGGCCCACTGTCTAGAACAGCGCTCTTCCCTCACAGTGCATGCTGCTGAATCTTTCTTGGAGAGATACACCCTTTCCATAATAAACAACGGCTGATTAGTGTCACAGTTTTTTCTTTCTCACTTCAGACTGTTGCTGAATGCTCTCTGTCCAAGACTTCTGCTTCACGTTGTGCCAGCACACACTGTCATGGCGTTTCAAACACTGGTCCAGAGCTACTAGCTTGTGTGCAATCTCAGCTTTCATGGGAAAAGTGAAAATGCAGATAATATTGTAATGAAGAAAGTTTTAGATCTTGAATTGAGCATACCTGATGGAGAGCTGTCTGAATTCGCAAATACACCGAAACCATACCTCTGTTATGTGCAAAGTAAGCTCTTCATCTTTATTAAAAAGCTGTCTAGTCAAGTGATTAAAGTTATGGCTTTGCTAAAGCCCTTGCTGATTGGAGATTTTTAAAATTTTTAATCCTTTTGAAATGAATATTTAAATTCATTTTATCGCTTTTGCCAATTCTATCTAAACCTCCGCTGCAATCATTGCTGTTACTTACATTGATGGGCAAGAAAACAGTAGGCCAACATCTGTGTTTATATGGGTACAGTACCTGTAATTTCTTAGCTGTCTACTGTCAGTTTTCTTTTTTCCAGTTTTACTTGCCTATTCTTTTGGACATTGTCTCTCTGCAATAACCTGCTGCCAAATCTTACAACATTTCCTTTTATACTAAGAATACTACCAGAACCTTGTAAAGAGGAATTCTGTTCTTGCATCTGGCATTAAGAGTGTGTTATTAAAGAAACTGCAGTTTGACATATCCAGCAACTGTACTGAAAATGATTTCTTACAGGAAAAAATGGCTTTCTGCTGAAATCATTAAAATGAAATTCTTGACTTGTCTTGGGATCTTTGAAGGTATGGAGAGGCAGACTTGCATAGTTCTGTGCCTGTTAGGCGTATCTGCATGCTGACCTGCCTTCTAGGCAGACCTGAATGAGTTGTTTGCCTGAAAGGTGCTGTACAAAGGCTCATAACTCACTTTCCAGGCAGACAAGAACAGGTACCTGTCTAGGAGACATCCCCTTGTTGATGACCTGCCTCCAAGGCAGATCTGTCTAGTTATCTTTTCTGTCTTTGAAGCAGCTCCATACAGAGTTGTGTCCTTAGCAGACTGAACTGCTGCCTGCGTGGGAGGTACTTGGGTTGATAAGCTTCCTTCTAGACAATCCTGAGCAATTATTTACCCAAAACATCATCTTTCTGAAAGGGACATTTAGAATGTGAATTTGTAAATTATGTTTTTAGTTCTGACTGATCACTGTGTCTGATATTCACTGTTAACCTCACATGTATAAGAAATATAACATCCCTCTCCCACATTTAGAAAATGTTGTGGTTTAACCCCAGCTGGCAACTAAGCACCACGCAGCCGCTCGCTCACTCCCCCCTGCTGGGATTGGGGAGAGAATCGGAAGAGTAAAAGTGAGAAAACTCATGGGTTGAGATAAAGACAGTTTAATAGGTAAAGCAAAAGCCACGCGCACAAGCAAAGCAACACAAGGAATTCATTCCCTGCTCCCCATGGGCAGGCAGGTGTGCAGCCATCTCCAGGAAAGCAGGGCTCCATCACGTGTAACGGTTACTTGGGAAGACAAACACCATCACTCCGAACGTCCCCCCCTTCCTTCTTCTTCCCCCAGCTTTATATGCTAAGCATGACATCATATGGTGTGGGACATCCCTTGGGTCAGTGGGGGTCAGCTGTCCCAGCTGTGTCCCCCCCAGCTCCTTGTGCCCCTCCAGCCTCCTCGCTGGTGGGGTGGGGTGAGGAGCAAAAAAGGCCTTGACTCTGTGTCAGCCCTGCTCAGCAGTAATGAAAACACCCCTGTGTTATCAACACTGTTTCCAGCACAAATCCAACACACAGCCCCATACTAGCTACTAATAGGAAAATTAGCTCTATCCCAGCCAAAACCAGCACAGAAAAATAAAGAAGCCTGTCAAAAAATTCTGCTATTATAGCACAGAGCTCACACATGCTTGTGCTCACTTCTATGGCAGTAACCTAGCTGCCAGATTTGCTGAAGGGAAGGGAAGGAAGGGAGTGGGGAGACTTTTTTTTAATTCAAAATTGCTATTCTGTGTTGAAGGACTAAAGGGAAGGCGGACACTGCATGTTTCAGTTTCAATCTTAAAAATTTCATCTGATCATTGAGTCAGGGAACCAGTTCTCAGTCACTTACACAATATCGTAAGTGCCACACGCTCATTTTAAATCAAAGAAATGCTTTATTTTACTTGAACAGAAAAAGCAGTTACTAGTTAACACTAAAATACAATTTAATTCATTTTCCTTTCCTAGAGAAATTCAGATTGCAGGTCAAACATCCGACTTGAGAAAAAAGTGACATATATGTCCTCAAGGCCATAAACCTGCAGCAGTAAGGTCACCTGGTAAGGGATAGATCAGATATGAAGTTTTATGCTTAGGGCAATATTGTTGTGCAAGTATATCAGTGTAATTCTGTAGTAGCTTGGTTGCAGTCAGTGTATAGTTACTCTGGCGGACATGGAACAAGCCCAGAATTAGGCTTTGATTTTAGCTCTGCTTGTGTTTTTTAGAGGAAGTAAGAGTCTTGCATACAGTATGACAAATCCCATGTGTTTGGAAAACATATTAACTCAGGAAGTGCAGCAGTTAACGGTAGGTATTGCGACCTGTTGGTCCTACTCTGTTTCTTCCTGTAGTCTGAACCAGTTCAGTAGTGGACTAATATCTCCCGTCACAGATAATTTCTTCCTCTTTCTCAATCTCTTAGCTGGGGCACTATGCATGAAGAGCACTTAGGGGTGGTGCACTTCATCCGAGCAAAGGTCTGGCCATCCTCAGCCAGAATGCAGCAGTACTTTGTCATAGGACAGATGTATGTCCGGAGCGAGCTGTTCCCAACATGGGGCTGGCCTGGTAGGCGTTTCCACTTGCATCACTCACCTGGATGCATGGACTGTGTGATTTCTGCCGCAGAATTCTGCGTGTGGGGTAGGGACGAAGGAGGATTTTCCACCTCTCCTTATAGGCACTCTGGTGCCTCTGTATGATAGAAAAAACATGATTAAAGAAGACAATCTTGTACTTGGAATGGAAAGTGGTGAAATTTATATTAGTTCTTTAGTTCTGATCTGAGCTAGTTTCCTAGTCTGGAAAGGCTTTTTCTCTCTCTTCTGCCCAAATTAATTTCATCCATTGGGTATGAGGAACAGAAATTAGGAGCCTGAAGTCATGCTGTGCTATCCAGAAATACAGGTATGATCCCCTTTGGTTTTTTTCCTCATCTTTCTTCCCCTCAACCTCTTTCACCCCATCTTTATTCCAGCATATTTTGACTAATGATTATGGTTGAAGAAGCTGAAATCTGCTCATGGGTATTTCTCAAGCAGACTAAGTTTGTCAGCTAAATTATTCATTGTGAATTAGCTCCTTGGAGGCAAGGACTATACTTAGCGTGATGGTGACTGGACTGGACCTCTGGGTACTGCTGCAACAGCCACAAGTAGCGCTGACAACATTCACCGTTTCAGATGGGCACAAATGACAACGTAGATTTCTCCAGCGTGCATTAGCTGTGTGGAACTAAAAAACACGACCTGCTCCGGAGAGGGGAGTTGGGTGCTGACAGTGAGCAAATGCCCAGTTACAAATAAAAAGTTACAAGTACTAAAATGTAGTGAAACTGTGGATAACATTTGGGTGTAGGAGATTTATTAAAGTACTGCCTTCGTGGGAAATAGCTGTGTCCAACCCCTTCCCAAGCATGTTATTAATCAGGGTTAATTAGTTGTTCGTAAACCAGACTGATATTCTTGCAGGTCACCAGACGGCTTGCTACTATGTGTCACTAACTGGGGCAGGGTTTGATTTGCAGAACTGAAACCGTGCTTATTTGAATCTATGTTTTACTTTCTGCAAGACCTGGAAATGTTTCTAATAAAATGATGTGCTGTTACATATGTATCAGTTGATAATATGTGGCAAGTTATTAGTTCAAATATGCTTAAATAATTTTTGAGAAGTGATTGGAATAGTGCATTTTAAAAAACAAAGTATATTGAAGAACATGTACTAACCTCATGTTTTCATCAAAGGCTTTATAAGGCTTTTGTTTTTATTGGTGTAGTGTCCTTTTTTAATCTCAGCATTGTGGAGCTTACCAAATGTGTTGCAGAAAAATCCTCTGATGCTCGTCCATGTGTATTTTGAGAAACAGCGGGCACTAAAGAGAAGGCTTTAATGGATATGGACAGAAGAAAAGAGTTACTGAAATCCAGTGACTGTGTTTGTTAGAGAACTGAATCTGCAGTAGACATGGGCAAAACCCCTCCGAACCTCTGAACCCTGCAAGCTTTAGTGGGGCTTCTGAACCCTCCAAGCTTTAGTGAATTCAATAAAGAGTAACACAGATCTGAGCTCACCATAATTTTTAGTTTGAGTTTTGTGATACTGAAGTCCCTGCCAAGCTTTTGCCAATACTGTCTAGGCTCTTCATCTCTACCCTGCGTAACAAAATATAACCTCACACAGTATGCCATGGTCTCCTGTATACAATAAGAATGATGAGTGCAATTACCAGCTGGGAGCGAGGTGGAAAAACCTCAGCTTTTCCTCATTTCATAACCCTTCACTGGATTGAATCAGACACTTAGGGCATTTTAGAAACTCATGTCAGCTTCTTATGCACAGCGTTTTTTACACCTTGTTCAAGGTTACTTTGTGGGGTGTGAACACCCATTCTGGTGCACTGGGTATAAAGTAAATTGCCTGGAAGCTCTATTTTAGACATGAATGGAGAATATTTACTTCCATCCTTCACTCAGGCCAGACTTTTTCACAGGCATTGTGGTTTCAGGGTGAGCTATGACCTGTTTTTCATTTTCTCCTGGCTGTTTCTTTCAAAAGATGGGTCTATCTCTATGCTCCTTTCCAAATGAAATCCCACTGCTCATGCTGTTTTTAAATCAAATCAGCATTCCACCCCATCTCCTTTTTACCACCTGAGACATAATAATTTAAAGGCTTTGGGAAGGAAAACCAGTCACTAAATTTAGTGATAGAGATAAATGTGTTAGAGCAAGCATTAGTCCTGCAAAATGCAGAACTCCTGAAGTCTGGTTTCCTATGGTTTTGTGCCTGTTTTGGAGCTCGGTTACGAATGAGCTCTGATTCATGCTGCAGCTTTTTTCTTGACAGGGATGTGGAGTGCATCATCGCTGTCTAAGCGTTTGTATTGATAAACTGTGTTAGGATTACAGGGCCTTCAAGCCTGCTACCCCTCTGTGGGGCTTGGTTAAACTAGCTGAAAGATTAAAAAGTTACTGAGCGGGCTGCCGGACACATGCACAGAAGCAGGATGCTCGCATACATTGGTTTCCCTGAAAATTCGTGGAAAAAGCCTCACACATCTGATCCCCCCGAACTGTGCACTCTCAGTAGGCCCTGTTTGTCCCTGGCATCCCTTTAAAACTAGAGGTAAGCTTACTTTGCCTTCTCTCCATCGATCTGATTGACATCAGTTGTCAGTCTGTCTTTTATCCACAGCTCACAAAAGACCCACAGCACAATAGCAGGCAAACAAACCAAGACATATTTTTCTGCAAAATAATTAAAATCTCCCCCACCTTCAACACAGCGTGTAAGGAACCTATTTTCCACTTACGTGTGCTGAGTGCGTCTCTCACAATTACAGCATCTCCAAATTACGGGCTCTCTTCTCTTGGTGCATGTCCAGGAGTGCACCTTGCCCAAAGGCAAGATGGTAGCTTTTGCTCACTCTGAGTTTACTTGTAGACTGGAGAGCATGAGAAAAAAATGTGCTACTGGCATGGCCAGCAGCTAAATGTCAAAATTTGGCTCTAAGACAATACTACTTAAACTATTTCTCTAAGTAAGCGCTCCTTACACAAGGAGGGATTGAAGGATCAGACTCATAGCATTGTAAAATCACTCTCTTAGGAATTTTCAGAACTGCCTAGAACATTTTGAATCTAATTCTCCAAACCCTCAGGCAGCTTTGAATATCTCAGCTCTAATATATTGAAATAACAGACACTGATAAAAAAAAAAAAAAAAAGAGAGGGCGATACTCTGTTCTATCTAGGCAATTCCCAGCAGGGTTGACGGAATAACTGCAGGCTGTGCTGCAGACTTCTGCCAGCACTTCTGTGTTGGTCAGGGTTGCACAGAGGGGTCACTCGACGGGACCCTTGTGCCCACAGAAGCCCAGCGTAGCTGCATCTGCCACAAAACTCGTGCTTTGCTGTTACAATGCATTTTTTGGTGGCAAGTGTTACTGCCACATCAGCAGACAGCTCAGCTTTCCCTGTCAAAACCGCCTCTGTGCTGGGACTGGTTTCTGCGGTGGGCTGCTGAGGAGCAAATCTCCCCGCGTAGAGGCAGCCTTGAAGGCAATGTAACTCAATTTCATCCTGATCTCTGCGTTTAGATGTGTTTTTAAAGGTCTTTTATCTTGCTTGGTCAGACTTATTTCCTTAGGAAAATTGTTATCATTTCCAAAGATCCAGCGACGTGCGTTTTGACCCGCTCTGTGCGCTGGGAGAGACGGTGGCTGGCGGCGGGAGGCCGGCGTGGCGGAGGCTGGAGTGGGAATCCTCCCGGAGCATCGGCCTGGCGCAGCCTCCACGAGATGGCACTGCCTTCCTGCGCTTAAAACCGGCCTTAACTTTACTTTAACCTTGTTCTACGTTAAGTATTTCATCAGAAGAATTTCTTCTGAACAAAGATTGTATTTTCCCTCAAAAACTGAACGGGGAAGATTGGTTTTATTGTCTTTTTAAAAATATAGGAGCTGTAAAGAAGCTGGAGTAAACTTCAGGGTTTAAAGTGGCAGCTTTAAGGGATCTTTTTCTCGGTGCATCGCCCAGTTCACCACCTCAGGTCTCCCCCCAGCTGCAAATCTTGCGGTTGTGCAAAGGGAGAGAAATTTCACGCACGCGTCAGAAGCTGGTCGCCTGATTGTATTCCAAATTCACGTTTTTGTAATTGTGTCAAGTTGTTTCTTTTTTGAGGAAATGCTTTTCACCTAACATCTTTTCCTGTTTCTTGCAAGCTTTTGGTTGGTTGGTTGTTTTGATTTTTCTGTCTTTTTTTTTTCCTTTTTTTTAACAGTTTTCAGTTTTTTAACAGTTCAGAAATCTCTGAGGGGCACAGACTGGGAAGGTGGAGGGGGTGGGGGGTGGGGAATAAAAGAGTCAATTTTTCTCTTGTGCTATCAGCTGAAAACCACCTTGGAATGTTTACAATTAGATTATTTTATAAATATTGTATTACAAGACTATAAACACTAAAAAATCACTTTGTAAATACTTGTTTGTAAGAATCGTGCTTTTAATTCCTTCAGCTGAGAGTCTCTGAGGATAATACAGGAATAAATTTAGTGTGAGTAGGATAAACTACCTATGCCATCAGTTTTCTCCGGTAGTTAATATTACACTTAAACTGATAATGATGGAAATGATTTTTGAATAACTTGCCATTTGAGATATTTGTAATTTTAAAAATTGCGTTTTAATGTAATCTCTGCTGCCTTATATGAGCTTACATTATGCATGTTGTTATAACAAGAAAAATGAAAGAGGAGAAAAAAACTCCTTGAAAACAATTTCTATAAAGTCGACAGGTAGGTAAAATCTTAATTCACATGGCAGACATTGCTTGGGACTCAGGAAGGAATAAATATATAAAGACAGCCTGCTCCAGTTCTTACAGTACAGCGTAGTACTGTCGAGAGCTGTGAAAGCTGCGACTCCTGCCCTTTTAGTCATTGGTGGTGTAGCTCTGTACACAACCGAGTAGGAAATGCTTCTTTATTTCCAAAATGAATTCCAGTCAGAGGTAGGCTAAAAGCACCATTCATTTAGATTAAAGATCCCGAAACTATCATGTTTGCAACCATTTGTCACAGTTTAAGTAGCAGTGCATAAATGTCATGCTGTTGCTATACAATTTAATCTCTGCTGACAACAGCTCCATTTCTAAAGTTTCCTCAGCATCTTTTTTTAATGGTTTACATTTCTTATAAACAGCCTCCGCTGCTTACGCAGAAGTGGGACGGCTCTGTAGGTCACCAGGCCCGTATCTCCTCTGCTCGGGGAACAATGGTAAAGCATCGAGGGCAGGGTATGTGTGAGCACCCGCCAAATGGCGTTTGCATCTGATGGCGTGTGTGTCACTGAAGGTACGGCTTTCCATTCTGCAGGGACATTTGATGGGTTTTGTTGTTTCAGGTCAGAACAAATTAGGTAGGTTTTGTTATGGTGACCCTTCTGGTCTCCACCTTGTCCTTGCTGCTTCTCCTGTTACTTCCACTGTCCAAACCAGGGGAAAAATTACTCATATGACTAGAGTTTGTTTTTTCTCCACGATCTTTGGAATTATTCTGTTAAAAAATATGATTAAATGATTACAATTTTCTCAAACACAAATGCTTAACTTCTAGTGGATGTCACTGTTATTGTACTGTTGGCAGAATGTTTATAGCTTTAGGACTTCACTTGCATTAAAGGATTGGCCCAGAGAGAATAGATTATCAATCCTAGTGTCTCTTTCCAGTGATAATGTCCTTTATAGACGTCCTTGCTTTGCCTTCTGATTCTATCTGTGCTAGAGACTATGACCAGCCTGGAGCATGTGGAGAAAAAAATGGCGAATTACATGCTGTTAAGAAACTTTGCTGAGCTGTTTCATTGCAACTAGCAGGAGTTTTATGGAAATTTATCTTAAATAGAGAAAATAAAGGTGTTGCTACGTGGAGGACTACGCTGAGAGTCAGAAACATAAGTTGCAGAAACCTCATTGCTTCCTACTACCAAACAGAGGTGTAAAAAGATATTTACAATCCACTAAATGCATTTTTCTTAACCCAAACTGAGAAGAGGGTACGTCTGAGTTCAGGATGTCCTAAAGGAACTGGAGGTCTGTTTTAGTGGGATACTTTTGATACAGCTGAACGTGGCTCCTGAAGATCAGGGTTAATGGGCTTCTTACAAAGTTGCTGATGAGAAACTCTCCAGTCAGTGCTGCCACGCTTTTGTAGTTATCATCCACAGCTTTTAAAATACCTGCAATTGTTCTCAGCAGAAAAAAACAGATATGCTCGAGTCACCATTATACCCACAGAAGAAAAGTTTCAGGTGTATGGAAACAGAATCAGTCCCAGCTGACACATTTAAGCCGTGTCAGTGCTAAAAAACATTATAGCCTCCTGAGTCTGCAGAAAAAGTGCCATGTCTTGAGCAAAGACCAGTTTAGCTGAAAGATGCTGTGAATAAGTAGTGGCGTCAGATTCAGATAAAGGAACAGGATTGACAGAAAGTGGAGGCTGAGACTGGAGTTTGGTGGTAGGATCTAGGAACCAGGAACCAGGCAGCAAGAAAGAGCAAAGAGATCAGGGGTTGTTATATGCAAATACCTTATCCAAAATGCTATGAACTTTAATTTCCAGGACCAAATATTATATGAACGTCTTGATAATGGAAAGCCAGTGCTACATCTGAATTCAGCTTGCAGCCTTCTAAAATACACTTCATGGAAGATAGCTGTCCTTCTTGTTGGATTATAAGAAGTCTGTGCTTCGCACTGGTGCTTTGCATCCTTTTTGGCTCATTTGGCTATTTAGTTTACTTTGCAGCACTGGTTTTCACAGTATTGTGATGCTTTTACTGCACCATCTCTGCCACATGACTAGAAATGTTGGACCTTCTCAACACCCATTGCATAAACAGTGTTCCTCTATTTTCCCTTCTCCATTTTCATCGTAGATCTTCTTTCCCTGACACCAAAGTACATCCTCTTTGCCCTTCACCGTTGCACAGCTGGCAGCCATGCTGGCCCATTTCCCCGCCCCAGCCTTCTGGGCAAGCCCTCACCACCTCCTCCTCAGCCCCACCAGTGCTAGGACAAGTCCTCTTCTACCTCGCAAAATGCCCAAACATGTCTTGTGATCCCCTTGGCCTTTCTGATCCCCGTTGCCAGTTGGCCAGCCTTTCCCCATGCCTAGGCAGGGCTAGCACCCGACTTCACAGGTCATTTCACGTGGGGGAGAAGTCATTGAGAGAAGAGACAGATCCTGGTGGCAGGGAAAAGGCTAGATTAAATGTTTAATGGACCAGTTTTGGTCCAAAGGGAACTTCTGGACCAAATACGTTGAGAACCCCTGTTCTCTACTTTCTCATAGGATGCTGATACCATAACCCTATCTTAGCACCTTGGGTTTTTTCCCCCGCTCTTCATTAAGAATTTAATTTAAAAATTCCTCGTCCGAATAAAGTCAAGATCCTAGAATCCTCCCTCCGTAAGGGTTTGGGAGTGAGTGAGAAGAGCTGAAATTTTGAACACGCAGTAAACACATTGTGAATTTCAAAAGAATCGTATTTTCCCTTCAAAAACTTATCCTTTTGTAAATTTGAAACTTTTATTTCTTCCAAGGTCACTTCAGATTTAATTTACTAATATGATATAAGCGAAGAGTTAATTTAATAATCTAATATGTCATTTTTTTAAAATTGCCTAACAAATATATTGTAAGTATGATCACATCTCTCTGAAATGAAAATCGAGACCACTCAATGTCCTTTTGTCAAACTGATTGTATCTAATTAAAAAAGAAAGAAATCCCAGCGATGCAGCTTTTCTTCCCATTAACATGCACTGCACAGGTTACTACCTAATTTAATACAGAATGTTGTCTTGCATTGCTCCATCCCTGATGAAACTGCTCTGTTTAGATGAAGTTGAGGGAAATTCTGACTTAGAAAAAGAAACAGCAATCCCCACACTAGTACACAATGATATATAATTTGACCATTTATTTCCTTTCCTTACTAAGTGTATCCAGCTATGGAAGCAGATGGACTAGCCCTTGGCCTCATACCACTGCTAGCTTGACGCTCTGATTTCTTGGTAAATAGATAAACATGCCTATAAGATTAAGTGACAAATTCACATCAGAACCCAAAGCTCTTTGATCAATACCACTAATCCGTTAAAGATTACAACGAAGAATCTTATGTTTCTGTCCCTTCATTCTGGTACTAAATGCGAACTGAAAAATAACGGACTAAAATCTTTCTAAAATTAAATGAAACAAGAAAATTACCCTTTGAACATTTTAAAGATAAAGAACCCTCATTAGTGCATCTGCTGGCCTGGACAGGCTGCCTTTGAAAGCAATTTAAGTATAACAAAGTAATTTTCAAATTAAAAAAGGAGCGGCAGGTGTATAAAATGAAAATGTAACAGGGACAACCACACAGCCAGATCCAAAATCCCATCTATCTCCTGGATCTGACAACAGTTAATATAACCAAATGGCAACTGCACCTGAAGGAGAGGGGGCAACAGCTGAACTCAAGCCAAGGCAAACTGCTGCTGAGAACTTAGTGTAGGATTCAAAGTCCGCTGAAGTCAGTAGGAATTTTTCTATTGACTTCAGGTGCCCAAATCTGGCCCTCATTGCTTTGAATAAATGAGAGTTTATGATTCAGCATATCCTCTCTCCCAGTGGAAAGGGCCCCCGTGAGAAGCTTCATCAGAGTGACTGAATTACAAGCCGACAGGACTTTGCTGTAATTTACTTAAAGGTATTTACATACGTGAGAGTATGCTTGGAGAGCTAGGTTCTGTGGTGATGAAATTGGAAAGGACGGTTACTAACATAGTGCTAAGGTGACCCAAGTAAGTGTCCCTTACTATCTGTGACCTGTTAAATAGTTTTGAAAACCCACCTGACTATTGAAAGAGGTTTGCTTATTGCTTTTGATTCCCTTGCCTCTGATCTCCTTTTGTGTTCTCGTTTTTATTTGCCCACTCTCCTCTGCCATAGTCTTTTGCTTGTTGTAATTGAAAACTGGTAAGAGAAATGTAACTTCCTATAAACATTCTTCGTGAAATAACATTTAAAAATGTAGTACTCGATAAGCCTTTGAGCCGACTACTGGGGTTGTTAGATCAAGGTCATAATGAGTTGGTACGTTTGCTTACTACAATATATAGGAGTTTAACGGCAGCTGCAATCATTTACTTTCACTCCCTGGCTCTTTGAGAGTTATTTGCTTGGTTACGTGAGGTGTCAACAATAATGCAGATGGGGATGAAACCTGGAGAAATTAACATAAATAGTGTCAACGTGCTGTCTTCTGATGTAGTGCCAGTTTCTTCAGAATTTCGTTTTATTGCTATCAATATTTTCTTCTGATCATCACGACTGCAAAATAATCTCAACACTGAAAATTAATTTCATCTAAATGTACTGTCCTGTTCAATCAGCGATGGAGGGTTCATCCAGTCACTCCCTCCTCCCCACTTCTTCCCACTCACTACGCTATCTGCTGTTTACAGCTCGTTCTCTGGACTTTCACACCCCCAACATATGAGAAAGACGGAAAAATGCCATGATATTTCATTTAGTCTATGCTAACTCTGCTCCCTTAGATTGTGAGAAAGTGAAAATTACTTTGTAAGAGAATCCTTGGCTAACATGGGAGAAAATACCACTAAATGCTGAATCTGAGAATCAAAGTGTAGACAAGGTGCTGTTCAAAACTATTAAAGTCATCCCTTTGATGATCTTTAGGCATGTTGTTTCATGACCGGTATCTCTTGAACACTGCTGTGTGTCCTGGGTTTTTGTTGCTTTCCTTTTTCACCTCTCCGTTGAACACTTACGGTACAGTTACAGGTTTCTACGGTAGAGAAAACAGCGCTTTCGTAGGGTTCCTCATGTGGCAAGGAAAGTTATAGGATGGTGAACACTACAGGGGAAGGATGAGATTGATGTCTTCTCTTAAAAGATACATTTTAATCTAGTTTCTGAGAGGAATTCTGTATCCTGGAGGGAGACGGAGAAGAAGAGAGCTCAGGATGGGTAATAAAGTTCATAGCTTCCAGCTGTGGGAGCAGGAGGGATGGAAACGGCCCTGGGCTGAATGCAGGGGCTGTACAGGTACCAGGACTTCCTTGCATCCCTTGCCTGGGAGCAGGCGTGCATTCAAGGTCTTCTCTCGCTGCCCAGTACATCCATTCCTCTATCTGTGAATTATTTTGCATGATAACAGTGTCTGCCTGGCTCTGTGGAGTGAGTTACATCATGTGAAGTGAAATATGTAGGAGGAGACAGGGGAACAGAGAGGAAGAAAAAACAAGCAAGAGATGTAAGATAAGGGGCTAAAAAAGGGCGCTCCAGAAATACTTGAACAGAGTGGTCAAATTTATATCCGCACGTTGCAGCTGCAGAGTCCTCATAGTAGCAGCAGGGCTGTCTTGCTAAGAAAGAGCAGGAGGAGATCAGAAGACGCTGATCTGGTAGAAGACTGGACTGTTGTAACCTGATGGAGAGAGGAACAGGCAGCTGCCACAGGCTGCTAGAGGTTGATTGAGAGCCAAGGGCTGGGGCAGCCGTAACGAGGTACCCGAGAGAGCAGTGGGCATCAAGGTTAAATCACATCTACCTGGAGGCTGAAGGTGATGCCAAGCGGTAACAGTATATGCCTTGGTCTGTGCTATTTTAAGTCCACTTCTCTGAGTGCTGTATACCTTTTGACAAAATAAATCATGGTTTCTTTTGAAGAATTTGTTTTCTGCATCATGGCCTTTTAGTAGTGCCTCTCGTCTTCCACAGGAAAAACTCTGCTGGAGTCAGGTCTGGCAGGCTGCAGCAGCAATTATCAGCCAAGGGGATATGATTTAGAGACCTGTATCAGAGGGGTCCTGGGATCCTATGTCAAAGAGATACAGCTTCAGGCAGGTAGCTGAGAGGTGCGGTCAAGGGTCTGCCTGAGAATCTGGGAAGGGGCAGGTGCCTGCTACTACAAATACAGGAGTTTCCTTCCTCCCTCCTGTTGATACCCAGCAGAACAGGGAAGATTCATCTGTGTTATCATTAGTCTGTATTATCACGAGCAAACTGCTAACTCAGGCAGCCCCAGAAAGATGATTTTGGCACCTAAAATGGGTTGTAGGGAGAGCTGGAAGTCTGTCTTCAAGAAATTCAATGCTCAGAGATCTATCCGCAAACCCTGTGAGATGACTAAATCCATTTGGATTCTGTGCTTTGAATGGCAGCTGCTGTGTATTCTTCACCTGGACATACTCTGCAGACTTTCTTTGTAGGGGATGCTCAGACAAACGTTACCCACCAAGGCAACATCACACCTTTTCTACAGAGTGTTCATCCTGAAAGATAGATTCTGTATTTTTTCCTCTTCGTTTCTAGAAGGAGTGGTAACAGTTTTGATTATTTCTGAGTGATAATGATACTTAGGCCACTGTTTGCTGACAGAATAGAGATAACCAAGAAAATGGAGATGGTAAATACATATATGTTGTTGCCTTTCTTGGTTTTTTTGCCTATTTGAGCAGATGACTTTAACATTATGGGTTTGAGCATTTCCCTGCCTGGATTGACTCGTTACAAGGGCAGTCATTATGTTCCCTCCAGACAGATTTGCTTCTATATCAATTTAGCATACCTTTAATTACAACCAGGAACCCTTTAAATTTCATCTGTGTTGCACAGGATTTTCTACATTCTAGTCTGAATTCCACCCAGTAACATTAAATTAGTCTAATTTACATACAACTGACCTTGCCCAAACCTATACTAATATTAAAATTTAAAAAAAAAAAATGTTCAGAGTACAAAGTCAAGCAAGTCAAGCACTTAGAAGTCCCAGGATCAAAGTCACCTATGAAACTTCAAATCACTGCTTCCCTAGTTCCAGACGACCTTTGCTTTGTTCAGCGTACAGGGTTCCTACTGAATAAGTAGAGGCTCAGTATTTCTTCTAGTCATTGTTCTGTTATTTACTGAGTGCTACTGAAACCTTGCATCAATGAAAAAAACCAAGTCTCCTAGTGCTTTTGCGTGGTGCTTTCAGTGTTGTGTCTTGCTGATTTGGAATTGTCAATTAATTAGCATGGCACCCCTGCAAGGTGAGGCAGTGTTGGCCCCTATGTGAATACGAACTAGAGCATAGCTTAAAAGTGATTGCTAATATTGGAAATCTGTTTTGAAATGACTGGGATCTAGTTTTGCGAGGGAGTGTGTCTTATGTACCATGTTATATGTTCAAACTGCATTTTCTCTTGATCTCAGTTACAGATGTGAGCGTTCAGCTTGTCTGCAAATCAAACCCCAGGTGTCTATGCTTGAATTCCTGACCTTATCTTCTGAATGAGGTGGAACTCTTGTCTTTAAAATTTAAAACGATCATGTACATACAAGTCGTATCAGAAGCTGTATGTCTAAGGGAGCCAGACTAAGCTTCTATGTGCAGTTCTCACTTTGCCGTTTTTATTTTTGGAGTACTTGATTTTTACAACCCTAACCATTTCTTTTGATATAGTTTTATGTAATAGAATTCTCAAAGTTATTTATATATATCTATATGTGTGTAAAGTGTATACAAAATACATATGTAAAACATTATATATATGCATACATATGAGACATATATATACATAATTCCACTCCTCTGCATCACAGTCCAGATTGGCTTTGACCTTTTTTTCCCCTGGACAGGGTGGAAACACTAATTGTAGAGAAGAGGTGAACTGAGTGCTTTCCATCCAACGTGCGATGCTCGAGTATTTGTCTTCTCAAAGGAACACTGAGTTCTTACTGCATTGGGGGTTTGCTCAAGAGTGGGCAAGATACTCTGTGGATCAGACACGTGCAAAGTCCACTCAGACTGAAGGAGCTGTGAGGATACAAGGCACAGAACTGAGAAATTAGCTATGAAATTCTAGCAGGTTTCTAACTGAGCAAATATTTCCAGAGACTGAAAATGCGGCCAGATTTGAATAGTTTAATGTGGTGGCAACAGGATTTTCCTTCTGTGTGATTTGTCCCTCTGCTAAAAATTCAGGTCTCTGCTTCTGAGCATGAAAGTACTAGATAAGGCTGTCTCAAATGTTAACATGCACAAAGCATATTTTTACCAGACCTCATTCCAAAAAAATGGCTCAGCTGCTTTACTCAAGCCAAAAAAAAAATCAACAAACATCCAAAATTAAATGTCCTATTTGGAAAATTTCAGTTGTTACACTGAGAGAGATTTATGTGCAAGGAAAAACTGGACCTTGAATAGAAAATACTAAATATGCTTAACTACAGGCATCAGTAATTATGAAGCCAATGTAAAGACCTTCCTCTGGGTCAGATACAATTTTTTTAGCTCATATTTGAATACTCCAGTAACATGCAAAAGTTGCAAATGTTCCAGATTTCCTCCTACTTTTTTCAGCAAATAAAAGACTTCCAGTTATCTGTCCTGTAAACTTCTGAGAGATTCTATTTCCTCTTGAATTTAGCTTGGATTAAAGCTGCTCAGCACAGCAGAGAATTGTGCCAGCAGACAGCCTGGAGTTCTTACTGGTGTGCTGGACTTCCCGTACCGCATTCACAATTCTGCTGGCCTCAGACTGGCCAGGCCACCGTTTCCAACCTTAGCTTCTCCAAACGTTTATTAAACATGGATGTGTTGAAGCGCGACCTTTTCTTTGCCTTTTTCCTCTGATCTCGCACAGCTCTTCCACAGCCATCCAAAATCTATTTTCTTTGTATGCAGTACTTAAGGGGGTTTGCTTTCATGGCATACCTACATCTCCAGAGAAAAATATACATTAACATTAACTAATTTTATTAGTTTTACATTCTCCCCCTATATCACTTTTTGGGGGTTTCTTCCCTTTTAATTGGGAGTGTGGTGTAAAGGGCTAATTCTGTAAAGTCTTGTATTTCCGGGTTTTCTTTTATTTCAGGGAGCGTATAACACTTTGCAAGAACCTTCACTCAGGTCTGGATCCAGCCATTAGATTACTGAATATTCCTCAAAAGATAACTGAAAATCTCGTTACTTCAAAATCTTGAATGAGGCAGTAGGAAATATATCACATGAAGCAATCGTGCATTATTATTTAAATGGCCTAAGATAGAACCTCTTTTTCTGTAATAGCATCTTTGACCCCCCCTTCTTCCTGTAGTCAAGCCACAAAAAAATTACATTTTGTAGCATACATTTGTACATGGCACTGTCATTTGGTTATTTCTTTCCCAAGTGAAAACCACTTTCCTCCTCTTCCCCCCACCTCCCGCCTTCTAAAAGAAAATTGAGCTTCTAGGAACTTAATGTGCAAACTTCACCGTTACATCCTGCAAAACTGAGATTGCTTAATGGAACCAGAAAAGAAAGATTTTTTTTTTATTTTTTATTTTTATTGTTATCAAACTTAAGCAATTTTAGATAGTCATTTGTGGTCTGCAGGGAACTAAATCCAGAGTGATTGCCAGAAGCAACAATTACAGTCACTTTTTTCCTAATTGAATTGTTTGATGATAGGTTCAAATTCAGAAGCCCAAGTACTCAGTCTCCAAAATTCAGATACTTGGGACGTTAAAATGATGAACTTATATAAATATTACAGGGATATTTATGATGCTCATGCCAACTGAGTAGCATGCCGTGCTATATAGTTGAATTCCTTCCTTTAGAACAATAAGGAAACAGTAGAGCTGGGATTTTTAATTTTATTCATATTTTTTTTTCCACCCTGAAATTGGTGAATGGTAAACATTTTCCTCTTAGAGGAAAGAATGGCAAATTTCTATCATTTTGGTGGATTTTTGAAAAATTACGTGTGAATGAAAAAATTCCCTCTGTGTTGGAAAATATTTCTGCAAGCTTAACCATCCTGGCTGTTTCCACCTTCGCTAGGTACAAAATAATTAGTTCATAGAAAAATTCGCTGGGAAATTTTGTTGAAACTGGAAAATTGGTGTTTGGCAACAAATGGAAAATTAGACTTCCGTAACTCATGGAAAGCTACTGTGTGCATTGCAGAGATGAGAGGGAACACTGGTATGTCTGCAGCATAGCTGAATGGTGGTTTTCAGCTGATTTGTAATGGGAGACTGCAGCGTGTAATCACTGAGGTCTGATATAAATGCACTCTGCGTTACCAGGATAAAGAACACTCGCCTGGATGATGCCAGCCAGCCTGCCTGCTGCTAGATAGAGGAACGTTGGGTGTCTGAGACGAAGCTGAGGAAACAGGCTAGAGAGACGGCATTTGCTTGCTAGTTTTAATTGGCCATTCTCCTCTCTCTGTTCTCATGCAGGATTTTCATCGTTCAAATACATTTTAAAAATTCATAATGTTTACTGCTTGTTCGCATTGCAGGCCATTTGATTTTTTTATCATACATTTTTGTTGTCTTGCTGGAAAAAAAGGATATTCTGTCTTAAATCCCTTACTGCCTTGGTCTTAGTCCAAGCTGCTCGGTCATTTGTTATATATGTCATAGGAGGTCACGTATCCTTTGTAGCATTTTCCTTCTCTGCTCCCTTTAGAACTTCTTTATGCCTCAAAGAGTTTGCTTCTTTAGTTCTTCTTAAAGAATATCAGCCTTATTTCTCTACTAAATCACTAGGCTACTCGATTCAGTGAATAACTGGTTTTCCCTGTGTTATGCCATCTCTATTTCTATACATCCTTTGTATAAAAATGCGGCAGTTCAGATTTGTCAATATGAAAGAATAAGGATTCTTCTGCTAAAATTCCTTTAAAGAGGGAGATTGTACAACATATCTTGACAATTCTCTTTCACATTTAAAAATCTGTTTCTATATTCTTAATAAAATCTTGCTAGGATTTGTACTTTTAGCATATATTCCCTGGAGCCAAAGGGGTTTTAATGTTGATGTAGAATTTTCTCTAATCCTTTTTTTGAGATTCCACACTTGCTGTTGTTGCTCATCGACTTATACCTGACTTGTTTCAGCTTCCCAAAGGTATACTGATAGTTAGTTAATGATGACAGTTAAAATTTCTTATCCGCTTTGCTTGAATTTCTGGGCAGATTGTGTTACACCTTCCTGTGTTGTCTGTGCGCCCGCACGTGCATGATGTGTCTTTTCATAGTTTCGTGAAAGATGCTCTTTGTGTTCTTGAGCACTTCTTTCCATTACGTTATTTTGAGGCATGACAAACCTTTTGTTCCTTCAGTTCTTAAGGACTGTTTTTGTAGTGCAGTAATAACCACAGACTTAGGCTGAGGATGAGCCTGCACTGTGCTGGATGCTGTATAAGCTTATACCAAGAGTTAGTCATGTTATTTTGCAAATTCTTTGAGATTAAAAAGTCAGATGTAGAAGAGGCTGTATTTAATGGAATATTATCATCCTCTTTTTATGAATGAGAGGAACTGAAGTATTCAGACAAGTGAGTGACTTGCCCAAGGTCAGAAAGGAAACTGGAGCTGCTGCCTCATCTCCCTAGCTGCAGTTTCAGCGACCTAAATGCACATTCATCCTTCGTGTGTGCTCAAGCGTGGTTCTTTGGTGCTTCAGGCACTTTTCCGAAATAAGAATTTTGTGGATTTTTTTTTTCCCCAGTTTGTTTTGGGGAAATAAATAGGCAGTAAAAATAAAGAAAGAAGATGCGATGAAAATGATTTTCCATAAAAGGCGAGTGTGGTAGAAGCAGATGGAAATGTAAAAACATTCTGGCTTTGATTGCACGATGATCTATAACCTCTTCCTTTAAGAGTTTTAAAAGATTACGAAATTGAAGCACAGAAAAAAGAATATCAAATTCTGCAGTTAGAAAGGACTGAAGTCTTAGCTAATTTCAGAAGAAATACTTTATAAGGGTAGATCCAGTTTAGCAAAAGAAGAATATCTGAGTATATATTTTCAAAATGAGAAGAATATCTAAGTATATATTTTCAAAACGGACTTCCATTTCCCAAATTTTCTTTTTTCCTAGTCATATGATACTCGTGAGGTGGGCAAAGCAGGCTCTTTTCTGGCTTAGCATTTCCATTTTGACGGACAGTGTGAACAAGAATTTGACTAAGTCAGTGCCCTTGGTCTCCAGCCTGTATTTTTTTCTATTTCTCTTTCCCCCTCTTCTTTTATTCTTTTTTATCCTCATTTTTTTTTGCATATTATAAAAGAGCAGTCTGGTAGAATTTTAAGGTTTCAGATTATAATCCTGTACTGCAGGTGATTTGGCTGAGGGATGCCATGAATGTGTTGTACGTGAGTAGCAATGCTTTTTTAGTACAAATGTGAGGAATTATACCTACAATGGAGCTATCAGTAAATTCATCACCAAATAGGCTATTAACTAATTAATTATATTTACTTTCCAGATTATTTTTATTAATTTCCAACACACAAGGTCATAGTGGGAAGCATCAGTCCCTGCTTGTGGTAAGCTGGAGTAAGATCTGTCTGGCTTGATTACACGACAGATGATGTATTCCTGTAGTTGCAGCATGTGAGACATGGGGCATTTCCTAACTAAGCTTCTTAATGATTCCTGAGGGTTTATTAAATATGGTAATTTTATATGTTTGTGTAGAGGTGCCTGGAAAGCAGGTGCTAGCATTGCTACAACATCAAATATGCAGAAGAGTGTTAGTGTATGTGGAGGGGATAAAGGTGGTTGCTTGAGTTTCGCTGGTGGTTGGGATGACAAGAGTAATGGTCGCCTTGCTGCTGGCCTCCTGTTCACTGTTCCCGGTACAGCTCGGATCCCTAAGAATAAGGCGGTCTGCACTGATTTCCAGAGGACTTGTTGAGCCTTGAGCCAGCAAAGCACACCATTTCTGCGTTAGATCTCTTAATCGTGAGCAAAACTGCAGCACCCTGTGATCAGGCCCTTTGCTCACAACCGGTGCAGCAGGGGTCCGTGAGTTACCTTGTGGTATTGAGGTGTGCGTGATCATGTTAGAGGTGCCCTTAGCCTTTCCATGCTATAGCTTCATTTAGGATTCCTTGTTAGTAAGACATCAGTCTACAAACTTTTAAGTTTTTCTTTTAAAAAGGTTTTCTTTTTTTTTTCCCTCTGTCCCAATTAGTTTGCAAATTGAAGTCTCTTGTTACTGCTAATTTGCTCATTTAATCTTTTTAGTTTCTCTTATCGTTTCGGCATATTTTGGGGGAATCAGGCAGATTATAGTAATTCATATTAGCAACATGATCTACTTATTCACCTGAAAAAATCATCCTTAAAATAATTTACCTCTCTAAAAGTTATTTAAAAGTGTAACTGAGATAAGTGCTTGATTCTGATCCAGTTAAATTCAATAAACAGGTATTTATGCAAATTCAGTTAGCCTTACAGTTCAGACATTCAATTAATAACAAGATTGATATGTGAAAAATTCAATTGCATAATCATTAGATTTCGAAATGCCTTACAGAGAGGGCTGTAACATATTTCTTTTTTATAGAGGGGAAATAGAGGATTGCAGGACTGAGGTGATTTACTGATTAAATCAGCCCGCGAGCCACGGGCCGGACTGGGAGTGGGCATATACTGAGCTTTGCCAAGCCCCATCTGTTGCTCTGAGAGTGACAACAAGCTAACTTCAGCTGAAACCTTACCCCAAATAATTACTTATGTAATGCTAAGAATACTCCAGGCAATTATATGTAATGAATATGATACATATATAATATGTAATGTTATATATGTAATGAGTATTTAAGAGATGGAATAACCCATGTGATATATACAGTTTCATAACATATGCATGAGTAGTAATTAAGGATATTTTTTGAAAATAGGATATGAGGATATTTATGCTTTTACTTTATACATTTGTATAACTTGGTTTTTATTATTTTTAATTTTTAAAATTATTTTTTTGAGGGTCTAGACACATGCTTTGTAGGAAAAATACTCATAAGAGTTCTTTATCTCAAAACTCTTAGCAGAGTCTGGGGACTTTGTTAGCCTGTGGAGCTAGTTTAGGTGTCAGAAACAGCGTCAAACTGCAACTTCCACTAAATTATAGAGAAACTGTAAGTGTGGTATAAATGAAATTAGAACTGGGTGAGAAAATACGGTTTCATCATAAATCAAGTGATACTTCAGGTGAAACAAAAAATAAATGTACAGGCAGAATATTGTAATTAAGTCACGTTCAAAAAATATTAAAAAGCTTCAAAGTGAATAATTGTTTCCTCATGCGAGTTCCTTTCCAGCATTAAGAGAACACATGTAATATTGATGTATCGCGCCAGTCATCTGGAATGCTCCTTACTGCTGGAGTAAACACAGTTACTTTAATATTTTTGAAGGTTTCTCTACATTGTAAGAACCATCATGGGAGCTTATTAAGTTCATTAGAATACTGAAGAAATGTTAACAGCAGTTCTAAGTGCTTCTTTCCTCCAAAACAAGTTTTGTTATTTTGAGAGGAAAAATATAGGCAGCGAACACTGGAAAGAGGCTCATGCTGGATGAAATGAGGAGAAAAAAAAGTAGCCACTATTGCTGTTTACAGTTGTGGAATCTTGTGGGAAGCTTTTGAGTTTAGGGAGTGTGTGTGTTTTCACTCTTAAAGCTTCATTTTTTTTGCATCATATGAAGAAATACCTAGCAAGAGATAAAACACTAAAATAAAGTTCTGGTAACAAGATGCAGCTTTCAAATATCTCAGCAGAGAAAACGTTGGGGTGTCTGGGGCATCTGTTGATCTGACAAGTTGTATTATGTACAAACAAAATATATACCTTAAAGAACTATGTCTCTCTCCTCCACTAAGAGTACTGTCTGAAGCTGATGCTTCTCATCTTCAGACAATGATAATGTGAAGAGTTATACTGGTCCAGAGCACCATCTTATTTTATTCAGCAGTCGGGATGCAAGATGAAAGCCTGATCATCTGGATGCACAAGAAAGCATTCAGATAAGAGAAAGGACCTTCTGGAATCAGCCTGGATGTGAGAAGCCAGAGTAAGGCTTGAGTCAAAGATGATGCACATGTGATGAGCATGTGAGGATACTGCTTGGATCTTTATTGGAAGTAAGGATCCTACGGGACTGATTCAAAAACTTCTTGGTCTTTGGCTGACTGGTTGGCATGTAGAGGATGCCAGAGGGAGAGTGCCTAGGTAGACCTATCTAAGCGGAGAAGTAGTTCTGTGAAACATTAGCCTGAAGGCAATTACTGAGGTTGTATTTTTGATGGCATTATCCAAATAGATAGTGAGCTAGGAGCACTAATGGTGACAATGGATGCAGCTTTGTGGAACCACATAGGAAGGGATAGAAAGGCTCATTTAAAAAGTGAATAGAATCATATAGAATCATAGAATTGTTTAGGTTGGAAGAGTCCTTTAAGATCATCAAGTCCAACCGTTAACCTAACACTGCTGAGGCCACCACTAAACCATGTCCCTAAGCGCCACATCTACACGTCTTTTAAATACCTCCAGGGATATGGACTCCACCACTTCCCTGGGCAGCCTGTGCCAGGGCCTGATAACCCTCTCGGTGAAGAAACGTTTCCTAATATCTAATCTAAACCTCCCCTGGCGCAACTTGAGGCTGTTTCCTCTTGTCCTCTTGCCTGTTACTTGGGAGAAGAGACTGACCCCCACCTCGCTCCAACCTCCTTCCAGGCAGTTGTAGAGAGCGATAAAGAAGAAGGAGAAGGAACGAAAATTGGGAGGTGACAGGATCACAGGGGAATCAAAGGAAGACAAAAATGCAAGTGAAAGGCTGGTTGCAGGAGGGAGTCATTCACAAATGAAGTGGTAGAAAAATGGAAACTGATTCAAGTTTTAGAGACCACATTAAGACTAAGTTAATGGTAGATAAAAGCTGGATTGAACTGGGTCTAGTTTGAGACTGGAAAAGAACAACTCTGATCAGCTGTTGTAGACAAGAAGTTCAAAGAAAGAAAAATGATCAAATGAGAAGCAACGGGGCTAGTAAAAATGAAACTCTCACAGGTTTGTGCTGGGGGGGGCACTACTGCATCGTAATGGCTTGAGGAAAAGAATAAAGAAGGAAATGCAGACAGTGTGAGGGAGATCAGAAGCTAGGATGGGCAAGCAGATGAGTTAGAAGAGAAGAGTAACAGAGAAACTTACACACCGCTGGCACGGAAAGAGGAGAGGCTTGAGCCTGGTTCTGCAAAGTGAAATAAGGTGCTAGCAGAGTTGTAAGAATCTCTCCTTCTCCCAGTTCCTTCTGTCTGCTAAGGGACATTTTAAAATTGTTGTAGTCGACAGGGAGGCCCAAAGGTGAGAAGTATTGTTAAACAGAGAAGGATCAGTGTAATACACTGTATTGTAGAGTGTATAGAGTGTGGAATGTAGAGTAATAACAGTAGTAGAATACTCCAGCAGGAGCAGTAAGGGAGCAGACCACAGTCAGTGTGAGACAGAGGTTGGCTGGTTCATGAAGAAGCTCATGCATCATGGTTACCTACAGCAGCAGAGGGTAGGTTTTTGACCCTCTGGTATTTTCTTTAGTTCATCCTCAATTTCTGAGCTGGTGTTGTGGCTCTTAAAGAAGTTGTGGGACCCAGAAGTGACTGGGGCTCAGAGCCCTCCCAACCACGCATTTTGTCTTTGGGCACCCAGAATTTCCAGCCCTTGTGAGGGATTTCCAAGTACCTAATTACATTGGCATCCTTTTTTTTTTTTTTTTCTTTTGTTTCTTCGATTTGGTTTTTTTTTTTGGCCTTGTGCCTCTTGCGAGGAGGTATGAAGCAAAGATCTGTCCTGTCGTGCCTGACTAGAAAGGAAGTCTTTCTCATCCAGTCATCCTTTATGTGAGTGTTTTGAGTCCTTGTCGGAATGATGTATTCCCAAATGGCACCAGT
Source organism: Phoenicopterus ruber ruber (assembly GCA_009819775.1). NCBI lineage: Eukaryota > Metazoa > Chordata > Aves > Phoenicopteriformes > Phoenicopteridae > Phoenicopterus > Phoenicopterus ruber. The sequence continues at coordinate 37,417,802 of CM020220.1, forward strand.
ACTAATGTGGATATTGAATTCTGAATAGATTTTTATGACACGTATATCAGAGTTTTGAAGATCACTAGGGAAAGTATTTCTACCAACTGCAATTTGATGAAAAGCATACAATGCCCAAAATAGCTGTTGGTTTCAGATGCTGTTGCAGTTACAAGTATTAGAAAAAAACAAACAGGTAAAGCAAAATGTTTTCTTCGTTTAATGCGTATATGCTAGTTCCACTGTGACATTTAAATAGCAGTGATAGTCCCTGAAAATAAATAGTTTTCAGAATTAAAAAAAAAAAAAATGGTTTGGAAACCTCTAATATAATCATTGATTTTGGCTGACTGTAGAAGAATTTTTGGAGCAGTTATGACAGTAGATTTACAAGTCTCTGTGACGCAGAGTTAAAACAAAGCCCTATTGATAGTGCAGAGGCTTTTATTTCTTTCTCTGCAAAAAGGCACAGAACAAATGGAAAGATGCCTTCACAGTAAGACATTTTGTTCTTTGATTTCAGCTTTGATTCTCTTCAAACATGCAGCATTAGCACCTTCATTTAGATGTTCTCAGTATGAACAGAAAATAGATGAATTCAGAGGGGTCCTATGACAGAAGATAGTGCCATGTGGGAGAACGATGGTTTCATTGCCATTGGGGTGGTTTCATTGGGGGTTGGACTAGATGGCCTTTAAAGGTCCCTTCCAACCCAAACTATTCTATGATTCTATGAGTCTATGATTATTTATTCTCAGTTTGGCTCCCTAAATATTGAGATGCTAGTGTTCTCGAAAGACAAGTTCTTCTAGTGGAAATTAGTGTAAAATCGACACGGTGTAGTAACTACTAATGGGACATAGTCTTGGGATGCATTAATGGAAGAAGTTTCTGTTTGTAAAAGGCAGTAAGTTTTCTTGGTGGACTTGTTCTTTATTGTCTCTGTGCCTCAGTTTTCTTATCTGTGAAATGGGGATCCCTTACTTTAGCCATTTTTTGGGATTCTTGAGTAATGTGCTATAAAAATGCAAATTTTTATATTTTTTTCAGTTATGAGTTTAAAATTCCTTAAAGCAGTCATAAAGATAACCATTTTAATTTCCCTTTGACTTTTAATTCAAAGCAAAATAGTCATTCAAAAGATGGTAGTATATGAGGTCAGTTAAGTTCCCTTTATAGTCTGCATAATTCATTTCTAGAATAGCTGAGTCAACCATTTATAATAGTCTTTAAAGTTCTTAGTAATAAGCCAGAAAGCCAGTCTTCAGAAAGGTCAAGAAGACCAAAACATGATCTTTCTCTGCGTAGTAGCTGCTCTTGATAAATCTCTTTTCATTTGTACTTTATTGTTTGCACTCGGTGTGCCTCTACAATTCCAAGGCTTCTCATGTGCTCAGAATAAGTTGTTTTTTTCTTAAGTTTAGGCTGCCAACCCAAGTGCCAATGTTATATTCAAGTAATAAAGGAATTGGGACGATTTGGTTTGCAAATCACATGAATATCTGCAGAACAAGGGAACTGTCACCGCTAGATCTGTCTGTAATGATAAATAAGTGATAGACAGTATCACTTACCTATGATTACTGTATGCGGGATACTGGGCTTGACAGATCCGCAGCCCAGCATGGCACCTGTAATGTTCCGCCATCAAAGCTAGCCTATACTGTCAGTTGCCATGCACAGATTTAAGAAAACATAGCAGAATCCATATGGTGCCGTATTACTACACTGTGTAGAATAGTGCCGTGGAGCTCTTGTTTATGTCATCCATTTTTATTAGATTTTATATTTACCTAGCACACTGACAGCACATAACAAATAATAGCAAAGTAATACCTGTGGAGATATTATTTTTTATTAGAATAAATAAATAAATTCAATCAGGCATAATAGTTTTATTTATTTGAGAGACTAAGATTTATTACTTTATTTTTTGGTCATTTAAGTAAATAAATAATATTCTGTGTGGCTCATAATCTTCTATGGAACACTTCTTTATTTTCTTTCGTTCCAGCAATTCATAAACGTATTAAGTAAGATTCCATATTTAAATAACATTAAAATGGTGACACAAATTAAAGTCATAGCAGCGTGAAAAACGTACAGCCTGCCAAGATAAATTTGAATGTCCTAATTTTGATTATTTATGTTGCAATCTAAATGCTGAACATATTTTTGTATTGAATATGTTTGTAAATTTCCAATGGGATTTAAATTTTTTAAAATACAAAGTTACTGGGAAAAGAAAATATACTATGACTATAATTTTCTTGCTCCTCTGCTGACACAAACAGCTACACAAACTTTAAAACTATGTTATTTTATCAGAACACATTTAAGCAATGAAACACAATGGGTGGTGTTGTTATGGTAAGATAATCACCCCCCGAGGTGTACTGAGACACAGTGTGGCTGATTACCTCTAATCCTGTTGGGATGTAATTATTCCATGGTAACGATATTCTTGGAACTGCCTTATTGCTGTTATCAAATTTCTTTTAGCTTTATATCTAAACACATTAAACAATGGCTTTGTCAACTTTGAGGTCCATTGAGATTAACCTATCTTTTCATGATGTTTAATTGGCAGCTGAAATATTTTTTTCAAGTCTGGTTTCAATTTCCGTGTAAGATTCCAGCAGAATTGCAAGCAGAACAGTAGAAGATTCTGATCCATCCGAATGAAGCTGCAAAGCACAAAGAGTTTTATATAACGCATTAAAGTTAGAAAAGCAGTCTGGTTGGCTAGCAAGCATTCCAAGAAAATTAAGAATGCACTGAAGTCACATCAGGTCTGCAAGCCTCCTATTTTCAGTACAGGGTAAGGTATAGGAACGAGTCTGAACTATGGAGGCTCACCAGGAAAGGCAGCCTGGAGGTCCTAGCAAGGCCTTGTTGATGGGTTCCAGAGAAAATGCAGCTCCATGCAGGCTGGTTTTTCTTGCTCTTCGGTGGATTTTGCAGCCTGTACTGAGCTTCTTGCTACTGGAGTTGCCAGCAAGTGTTTACAAGACAGCTAGGTGAAAGCTGGCTTGTGTGCCTTGGCTGCAAGGTAGACGTGCCATCGGCTCCTGTCCATATAAACACTTGCTAGGTGTTCGAAGATATATAGTTGCCTGATCAAAATCTGAGGTGTTCAAGTTTTTCCACTTTCCTTTGGATCTATATCCCAGGTCAGCACGGTGACATACAGAGAGAAAGTGCAGGATGGTGGGAAAACATTGCAGTTTGAATGCTGATGTCCAGTTCTGCAGTGTTGATTTTTTCTGGCTCCTGAAGGCAGTTCTGATCTCTTCAGCCAAACTGGTTACCTAAAGGGAAGGTACTTACAGACCAGTTCCCTCACTTTTAATTTGGAGAAGTGACACATAGTAGAAATTCAGAGTAAAACTTCCATTTCTCTTGCTGTCTTCAGTCTTCATCTATCATCAAATCAAGATATTAATCCAAGGAATATTTGATGTTATATCTGATTTATGTGGTCAGAGGGTATGCTTAGACCGCAGGGCAGACATTTCAGTCATGCTCTCTTGCTTGAAGGCTTGCAAGAGCATGCCATGGCTCTCCTCCAGCATGTGTGCTTCGCTGTCCTGCCCGGAGAAATCAAGACACAGGAAGAGGAGAGCTCTAACCCTAATGCTGAACTGCAAAGGTGGGTTGAGGAGCTGGAAGCATTCCCTGTCTTACATCTCGGCCAAAGACACTACAGCTCTGAAGTCTTTCTTGATAGTTTGGAAAATTGAAAAATGGATCTAGGAGTTAAAATGGATTGAGCTGAATTTTACATTTTGATGTAAGAGAGGGAGAAGAGCAAGAAATTTGTCGGTGGTTAAAGGTGTATTGTTAAGTCATCACATTTTGAAACTCCTGAGCCTTTCCTGGAGACGAAGAATTACTCTGCCAAATCCTCTGAGCCCTATTAACTTGAGCAAGGATAAAGAGTTGAAGAGTCCCTTTGGGGCAGAAGAGATTATAGAATGGAAGAGAAAGATCCCAAAGCAAAAAAACCCACAAACAGTTATGAGGGAAAGGCTTAGAGAAAGATCCATGCCTTTTTGTTGCATAAATTTATGAAAGACAGACTCTGGGAAACAGAAAAAGTTGGACCACTGTTTATATAAGTCCAAAGCAGAGTAGGGTCTTTTTACAGCATGATAGCAAAAATTCAGATGGTTTATTTTTATTTATAATCAGTGTATATGTGAATGCTGGCTTTTAGGGATGATCTTATTACAAAGAAAGGAGGAAAGGACGAGCAAGATGTAATGCTTTCTGGACCTCTGCCCGTTCCACAAATCACATTCTCCTCCAGGCTTTCTCAGCAGAACATCTTTGTTTTCTACTGAATAGTGTACTCAAAGATGAGTTGCATTCATTTATTTTCTAAAGTAGGGCTTGTTTGCACTCTATTTGGAATAGATTTCTGTCTTATTATACTAATGCACGTTCAGTCCTAATCTAATAATCTGATCTGGATTACTAAATGCTAACAGAACTGTTATCTATCATGGATGAGTTTATCCCAGTGAAGATGATGATTTCCAAAGGGAATAAGCAAGGTTTCAGAGTATGTATGTGAATAATAAATTAGGATACAGGTAGCACATTTTAGTAATGAGGAGGCAAAATGATAATTGAGTGGCTCAAAACTGCTGTGATTTAAAGTAGATTTTAATTGATAGATTTGCAAGGTGCATGACCATTGTGCAAGTTAAAGTGTTGAACTAAGAGGACAGAATACTTTTTAAAATTATTTTTGCAAGAGAGGAGGTGTCAGCTCAAATCAATTCAACTCAAGTTCCATCTGGTATGGTTACATTCTGCCTGTCTGAATTCTCTTTGGGGTTTAGCTGTAATATTAGGGTTTTTTAATTCTTACATACAACTTTTACATAAAGTTGTTGAATTTCTGATCTGAGTCATTGCAGATGGTTCTTAGAGCGTATTCTAGCCTTGCTAAAAGCAATTTTCATGATAAAATCAATTATGAATTATTCAAAGGAACATGCATCAAGTCCAAAATCACAACTCTTGATGGTAACGATGGGACTTTTGCAGATTAAAATGTTGACCTTTTGTTTTGGAAATGGGTTTCATTTTGTGTCAGTAAGATAGCAGGTCTCCTACGACCAAATTTAGGAGTTCAGCTTTGATCTGTTTGAGATATGAGGCCTTGATCTAATATTTGAGTTTTACTTTAGTGAATTTGCTGACTTACTGAAGGAAGAGACTGATCAGGTTTAAATGCTGCTACAAAAAACATTTGAGTAATAAATACAGAGCAGTTAATAGGAATATTCCTATTGGGAGTTTAAGTTCCAGTAAGTACATTTTTGTGTCAATGATAAGAAAGGAGAAAGAATGATCAGTTATTGTGGCCACTACCTGATATGGTGTGTCTGCTGCCTGCCTTGAAGGGAGAGAAGACTTTGTTTGCCTGAGATGCAAGTTTGTACTTCTAATGGAGGAGATGGCTTGTGATCCTGACAAATAGGTGACTGTCTTTCCAAGCACCAAAGCGATCAAGGATTTCTTGGATCCACAAATGTCACCTATACAAAAGCAGGACCTATGGAAGTGGGAGGAGGAATGAAATCGAGGAGGAAAATAAATCAGGAGGGGAAAAAAGGAAATGTGACTACTAAAAATGTATCAGTTTCAGAAGCAGAGGAACCTGAAGGCTGCCTTCATAGCTGAAAATGTCAAATTGCTCCAGGCTTTAGAAAAGAGGATGAGCATTCTGCAGACTGCAGAAAGTAAGCACAGAAATTATATGCAAGGAACAAGGTGAAGGACAAACAAACAAACAAGACAACAGAGCAGCAGAAGACACTTTCAGTAGGGATTTGGCCTATTGGAAATTGCACTTCACCAAACGCGATTGCAGGGATTTGGAAAGGGAACAGAGGGAAACACCTGTCTGTCCTGATAATTTTCTCAAAAATCCTTTATGTCGCTTCAGTAGGAGAGGAAAGACAGAAGAAACCACAGCGGGTGAACGCTGCTTAACAGGGCCTGCTACCTGTTTTGGTTGTGCTTTATAGCACGTTTTGTACCAGTTTTCCTAGCTAAATTTGCACGTGTCTTGATGTGACACATCAAGCAAACAAGCTTGCTTATGAGGACAAATTATAATAACAAATAAATATTTTGCAGATGTGCTGCAACTCTAGTTTCAGTGTGGGAAAGTTTTAGTGGTAGGGCAGCTTCTTGCCCTCATTTGTACCAAGTAGGGAACATCTTCCCTCTTAGAAGAACTCAGAGAATTCCAGCCCTCCTACTGTCTCTCCTGATCATGAACAGCAAGGACATAGGGCTCAGGGGAATATTCACAGTCTTTCTGAATTTTAAAAAGCTGGATGAAGGCTGTACCTCTTGTAAATAAAGGGGAAAACGTGTATAAATCACCCAACTCCCCTCTCTTTTGTTCAGAAATTATGAACACAAACATTTACATGCACAAGATAAAGAATTACTCTTTTCTTGGATTCCCAGCACAAGAGTTTGGGATTTTGCTGGAGACTTTAATAATTGCTTTTTAGGCCAATACCTCATTTGGTCTAAATGAAAAGCAAAGGCTTTTCATTTCTAACTGTTATTTATGATGGAGATACCCACCTAAAACCTTGGTCTAGGTAGGCTAAAATCCTTTTCATTTTCATTCAAAAAATGCAATTTTCCTAATAAAATGGACAAAATCTATTGTCTGCATGATTTAATATAGATTGTTAATAAGTGTTTTCTTAGTACTAGATAATCCCTGAGATGTTCAGAGTATTATTCTTAATGAAGGAAGACAGAGTGCCTGCTTTGGGGAGTTTATTACCTTTAAGCAAGAGTGTTACTATGGTTTAAATCCTATCAGGGTCTGGAGGAATCCCTGCTCAAACCTTGCCTCTACAACTTTCCTATTAAACTTGTGCCTCAGAGTTTCTTCTTAAAAATAAAAATAATTGTCGGTTTTACAAGTGAGTGGAGCAGATGCATATTTATGAAGTACGCTGGTGGTACAGGTGCCTTGAAGACTAATGTGTGTTTTTCGTGGGAGCTGTCTGGCAAGGATGTTGCGTGATACCTGCAGGAAAGCGATGGCTTCGTGGCTCCTGGGCAGCCTGGTGCATCAGTGGAGCAAGGAGGTGAGCTGGCAGGAGCTGCTGAACTTGGCATGACTTGGCTGCCCTTGGATGTAGCAGCAGAGCGAGCCTCCTTGTAGGCCAGCCAGCAGTGAAGTAATAAGTCCCTTGGAGAATTCTTGTCATCTCCTGTCTGTAATCCATTACCATTTCTTTTTTTCTCACCTTTGGCATCCTGGTCTGCATGGCTGGCATGTTGTGGTTCTCATCCTATGAAAGTTTTAGTACTCTCAGGGAGCAGACTACTCTTATTCTGAGAGTAGGAGCTGGAGATAAAGGGTGGGTTAGAAAGGGACAATTTCACATATGCCTTGCACAATTTTTATTAAGCTATTGTAATTATTATTAGCCAACCTTCAATTTTCTGATACAACTTCTGTGTATGCAGTACCTCCCATTTAGAAAGGTCATGATCTTTGCAAGCTGGGCCTTTGAATCTATATCTTGATGAGCAGACCTCAAATCTCTAACTATCTTGCTGGTGTCTAAATAGGCTACTGCTAATGGCGGATGAAAAGCATACAGACCATACGTGCCCCGCAGAAAGAGGGGTATCCTGCTGCTCTTAACATCAGCTGCTGTAGAGCCTCCAAGGTGGAGGGCAGTATACATGCTCACATCAAAATGGTCTGCTGCATAGGTAGATAGTCAAGGCAAGGGTGATTAAGAGTTAGGTAACTGGAATGTAAGTCCTGAATGCCCCTTGTTAATTTTACAGTAGTCTTATAAAGGACCCCAATTGAACTACAGGCTGGTTAGTTGGGTTGGTGATTGGCTGCAGTTTAGTACTAAATCAGACATGGACTCATTGTTTACCTCTTCTTACTCTTAATCTCTTTCTCTCTCTTCAAAACAAAAATCTCCCAAACCAAAAGTGAGAATGTGACCTTTAAAATGTGTTCCTTTTTCCAATCTCTAATGCTCTCTAATTCCTTTCAAGGCAATTTTCTCTCTTCTAGCTCACCTGACTCATCACTGTCTTTGCCCCTTTATATCTTTGTCTGTGCTATTTTCACACTTCATTTTCTATTCTTTCATTCTTTTTTTTTCCCTTGAGCTTCTGACATCTTTTCCCCAATTCCTTCCTTAACTGTTTCTCAAGAGACTGGCGGTCATGATCCTTAATCAGCCGTGATGCACTAGGCTTGTGCTGTGTCCTGCCTCGTGCTGCGGAGGCACAGGGGTCTGTCGCGCAGATCCAGAGGATGCCCCGTATTCCCCCCGCACCCTGTCCTCGGGCTGAGTTGATATTTAAGAAACTGAATCTCACAGCACAAAACAAATAAGATTGTTTTCATTAGCCCAGGAAGATCTCAGCAGTGAGATTTACTGTGTATCAGATATGAACTGAGGACCAGATCCTTAGGTGGGGTAAACCAAAATGCTGCTCTGATGACTGGAAGGGAGATGCACTGATTCACCGCAGCAGGAGATGTGGACTGGTATGGTCTATGTCCAGTGGTGGCTGTTACCTTTCCAGGCACCTAGCAATCCCAGTGTTTTATTACTTAAAGAGAGAACACTAGCAAAGAATATAAAAAAACCTGTACCACCACACTGAAAATTAAGTGTATAAAGCCAGTATAAGAAAAATGAGTAGCAGAGCAAACGTGCTGCAACAAGATTGCCAGGGGTATACCAGTGAAAAGAGGGACTGAGTCAAGAAATGAAAGTCTGTACCCCAAACAGTAATTGTAAAAGCATTTTTGATCCCTAACATTAGTTACAGCAAATTGCTGCATTTCTGTAGCACATATAAGAGACAAAAAATATTTTATTTCTGTTCCTTTTTGGATTGAGTAGGAATGTAAACTGGAAAGCCAGACCTGCTTTACTTTCTTTGGAGACGGAACTGAGTGCTTTTTTTCTGTCAGGCACTGTCCAGTTCTGTCTGAATGGAGAAAACAAAGAAAATATCTTTTCATTTATGTGCCGCGTTCTTAGCTGAATTCCTTGGATTTTTTTCCCTGTAGAACTGTAATCTTTCCTCTTCTGCTACTGCTCTTTGCAAGTTATTTCTTCATGAGGAAAATGTGATGGAGTAGTTGGTTAGGCTGTGTTTGTAGATTAGCTACCCGCAGGTAGGATTCTGGATGGTACTGACTGCATCTCACCTCTTCCCTTTTATTAGTTTGAATGACTTTCTCCTAGAGAACCGATGGAACAGTTGCAAAGGTATTGCAGGTACTGAAATCCTCAGTAATCACATGCCCAAGGAGGGAAACATCAGTTTTGGACTGGCTGTTATGGGTGTGTCAATGTGGCAAGGGAGCAACAGACACCGTTTGCACCCGCGTATTTTGGTATGCTGGTGTTTCCCAGTGGAGAAGCTGGAGGGGGTAGTGCGGACTATGGGTCTTCAGCCCCTGGAGTTGCCATTGACTTATTTTAGAGTACTGTTGTGATCAAAACAGTACAGAGAGTTGTCTGTCAGAAAGCCAGGATTCATGTCTGGTTTTGAATTTCTCAAGTAAAGGAACTTGTGCCCCAAATATCTGGGACGATTCTAAAAACGGCTTCTTTGAACAAATGCTTTGAGGACACAGGCCATTGCAGGTATGTTAGCTGACAATATGTATTTTGTTGCCTCTTACAATAATGATAGCTGAAAATGTCACTGCCATTACATAGTACATTTTATGCTGTTTGTTTAATGCCCTTAAGCATCCTGTCCTGCTAAACAAAACTGCTAATTACCAGACCTGGGTAAACTTCCCTCAGCGGTTTGATATTTGTGTTTTTAATTGTCAAACCAATTACCAGGGCTTTCTGCTAGTGATGCTAATATTGTTTTGTGCTTAGCCAGGGGAAAAAATACTAACTATCTTCTAGGAAATCATATTTTGAAATATAGGAATCTAAAAATACGTATTTAGAACTCAGCGAAAAATGTAAAAGTATTGTTTTTATTTGGGAACTGTTGTGTACTTTAATCATAACAGAATTAATATTGTTGTTCATTTCTGGAAATCTCAGCTCATGTAGGGAATTCAAATTGGTAGTGGAATATTGTGAAGGAACTTGTAAAAGCTTTGGTATATGTAACAGCCTGTGTTGGAAAATCATTCTTGAGAGTCTCATAAACAGAGTCAATGTAGGTTTACATAGTGTCGATGTGATCTCTTTTGTGCTGGGCTATGAAGTCTTTTAGCACACTTTCCTTCGTGCTTAAACTCTGATTCTGAAGGCCATGTGCTCTTTTAAAGAGTCACTGTAAATGTGAGCATTTATACTGATTGCGAAGAAGTGCCTCTGATCACAAATCTAACCTCTCTGAATGACTGGAAGGACAGGGGCACGGAAAGGCAGTAGCTTGGGGAACGTGAGCAAATTCTTTAAATCACAGCTACGTGGTGGGGTTTTATCCCCTCATGAGGTTTAAATGACTGTGGAGGACAGAAACCTTCTCTGGGAAATTTTACTGTATTGTCTTGTACCTGAAAAGAAAAACTACATTTTTCCTGCATTAGCGTGCTGTTTTTCTGTTAAAGTACACAGAAATATTTTTCTTTATCAATCAGTGTTTTCAATTGGTATATACAGAGGGGAAGTAATGGGCTGGGCTCCCTCAGAATAAAGCATTTAGTGTGAATTAATTGTCTCTGTCTAATCATGTGCATTCTGACTAGAGAATAAAAAATGATGGTCATAGCAAGAAGAAGCATTATAACGGTGCTTAGCCATAATTTGGACAGTTAGGATTTTTTGGGGGTGAGCCACAATACTCCCTGGTACAGACACATGCACTGAGATCGTACCTATGTTGTTCACTTTCAACATTTAAATATGTGACCTAGTTGTAAAAGGAATCCTTTTTAATGATTACTACTTGCATGTCCTTTGGGAACAGTCTGTGGCTGTGGCAATGTGAGTACCCATCTCAGATGTAATAAGCTTCTTATCTCAGAAATGTAGTGCGTATATATACTTATATATTCACCTGTATTCGCCTGTACCGAACTGTTTTGCCAAACTAGATTTTATCCTTCTCACTCAGCAGACACATTTTTTGTTTGGATGAGTGCTTTTTCAGACACACAGAGAGGTTCCATGTAACTTTAACAGAGAGTCTGTTTTGTATGTATTTGCATGTATATATGCACAGGGGTGTATCTATATGTGTACATATATGTATGTATATGTATGTCTATATATATAGGCATGTATGCATGTGTATTTGTAAAATCAAACACTATTGTTTATAAATCATTAATAGATGCTGACTATTTAGATACTTTACTCAAGTACTTTAAACAGACAACGTGATTGTACGTTTATGAGTAAATGACTATTTTTCCCGCTGAGAGCTCTCTCCTGAGCCGCTTTATTTGCAATATGTCCTTTATGGGCTCTTTGCCAGCTGAAGTCTTTGCAGAGACACTGAATGAACGTGTAACAGGCGACCCCCGGGCCGTGCTTCCCTCAGAGCCCCTTGGGTTCAGAGCTGCCGTGGGCATCCAGCATCCCCACCCCGGCAGACTGCTCCCACCGCGGTCTGGCAGGAGCTTGCTTTGCCAGGTGGCTCGTCATGCCCGGGGAGCTGGGGCAGACCACGGGCAAACTGGTTCAAGTGCCACTGATGGCCCGGGAGTAGTTTGATTAAAAGGATGGGTTATGGGAGATCTCTGCTTTACCCGTGTCCAAGAGGAAATTCAGGTCTCTTAGCCTGGAAAAGACAGAGTTTGAACGAGATCAACCTCGTGATCCTATTGCTCAAACTCTGACTGTTCTGGGGGAATGGCACCAGGAGAAGATTGCACACTGATTTATGTCCTGGACCCACATCTGGTCCTGTACAAATTCAGCAAACTGGGGGCATGCGCCCAAAGCAAGCAGTGTATTCAGTTAAAGCAGGGGACGCTTTATTTTATTATTGCTCTGTTTGCACCGTGGCTTTCATGAGAAAGGAGGGAATGGCTGTCTCCTAACAGGAGATAAGTTGTTTTGGTTTGGTGGTTTTTCTTCTTTACAATAGACAAATGTAGATTTCAATTTTTCTTATTTTTACATCTCTTCCACAAAAGAAAACTCTATTTCTCAAGCCACAGCTATCGTAGTTACAAGTCAATGAAAATTTTCATCCCTCATTTGTTTGATTCTTTTTTTAATAAGTGTATTTTTTTTTTCAAAATAGTATTTTTTAATTGGAAAAATCCAAAGACAGGGTTCTGTTTCAGTTTTATTTGGATCCATTTCCCATTAACTTGCCACATGGGAGAAGGAGAAGATCAAGTAATTGGTAGAAATTGGGATGAAGCATGGAGGAAATGTGCACATGCTGGCATGGAGGCCCATGCAAGTAAAAACAAATGTCAGAACAGAATAAAATTTAACACTAAGTGATCCCAAATACTGAGACGACAGAGTTTTGCCCACGTTTGCAGTGTTAAAGGTAGGATGTCAGGCTTTTTTATGCTCTTGTGGTGAATGTAATTAGAGAATGATACAATGTAGATAGAGAATGTATGGTTGAACATTATTTTTAGTCTTATAGGAGTGTAGAGGTTTAAGAACAGCTTGCAAACTGATTAGTTTTAAATCCCTTAGTGTGAATAGTTTCTGTATTAAAAAAGAAACCTGCCAGGTGGAAAAGAGAGAAATCCACCAGGAACGGAACACTGCTTCTTCACAGGAACACTTTTGTGGTCAGACACTTTTTGAATACCGTCCTGAGAAAGTATTTTGAAGCGTTGGAAACTCTGTAAGAAAACTTTTAATATTTTTTATTTGAATTTTTTTATTTATTTGTTTTTAATAACATGTCCTCCTATGCGAACTCTCTAAAGTTAAGTACATACATTAACTGAACCGAGCATCAAGCTTCAGCCTGCCCACGGCAACACGAGAAAGGCTGCGTCCTTCCCCCAGCACTCCAGCTGTTCTGTATTTCTGGAAAGGCAGTGGTCCCATCTAATCCATGGTGGTGTCTGTTGTCAGTGGTGAAGTTGCAGCAGGAACGAGTTCGGCTCAGTGTGACAGAAATAATCACACCCTGAATCCCGTGTGCCTTTGACATGGCGTCATGTTCTCTGCCTGCAGGGCCCCAGCCCCGCTTGTGCTGCAGTTATTCTCCAGTCCCTTGCTCAGGCAGTGGCAAGTGTTTGGCAAAACCAGTTTACTGCCCAGTCCTGCATCCTTGCCTCTGCTTTTGGATACCGAGTCCAGTACCAGGCTTCTGGGGACAACCCTGTTGGGGCTTTGCCTCCAGGGAGAGTTTTTTCATATAGCATATGCATGACTGAAAGAAATGTCACTGTGGCTCTTTCTGTGCTTGCCACTCTCCCTCCTGCTGTATAGGAGATAGGAATTTGCACGCAGTGGTGGTATGGGTAGTATTGTTTCTCTCGCCTTCATCCCGACATATATATTTTGATCTTTTCTTATTTTCAGAACCTTAAGCAAGTATTTAACTAGAAGCCTTTTTTCATTATTGCAGACAGGAAAGGATTTGTTCAACTGGGGTCTCTAAAACTGGTGCTCTGGAATCTGAGAAGACCAACAGCCAAGAACCTTCATCTTTTCTCCTTTCTCCTTGTTTCTTTTCCCCTCTCTCTCTCTCTTTTTAAACCTTCTTCCTTTTCTGTTCTCTCTGAATCCAAATAACATGCTTTTTCCAACTAATGTTTTGTTTCTGGTTGTGGTACACAATGTATCAGGTCATCCTAGTCCATCAGAGAATAATAACATATTTAACTGCAGATTATTAGGGAAAGCTTTTTTCCTAGAATCTTTCCTGTGGAGACAACTGCCCAAGTGAAGATTATTTTAAGTGCTGAACTCTGTTCCCATATTTACTTTTGCAGATGCTCTAGAATTTATGAGTCATCTTTTAAGAACAGGACTAGTAAAACTGCAAACCTCTCAGAGACCCAAATATTTCTTCAAATTACATTTTTTTTCTTATTTTCTGTGACTGTGTTCCTCTTTATGAACCATCTTCCTCAAGATTCTTCACCCTTCCCATGTCACAGCACCTTTCAGCAAATTGTATCCCTCTTGATGTTCACTGCCCGTGGGAACATCTGCCCTTTGGTTCTTGCTCTCCAGTTTTCACTTGCATAGATCAACGAATACTTGCTCCTCCGTTCAAAGCTCTTTTTCACATATGAACTTGAAATTTATTCAACTACTTATATAACTGTAGCAAAAAGGGATCTTACCTACTTTTTATTTCTTTTTCCTCATTCCTCAGCTGGAGCAAAGCCAGCTCGTGTTACTGTGGGCCCTCAGCTGTGTACATCAAAGGAGCTGGGTTTGAATCTCGTAACATGTTTTATTTCCTTACCCAATACTAACATGCCAAAAAGACCTCAGCAAAAATATATGATTTTGAAACACCGTGTAACTTGAAATGTTGTACAGGAGTCAGGACAGACACCTGACCTGCAGCTGTCATCATACACCATTAAGATTAAAAAAGCTCATGCCTTAATATACTTATATAAAATATAAACATGCTTAAATGCCACCATAAAATACAAGTGTGTGTTCAGCTCTCATCTCTGTGAGAAATGTCTTAATGATGAACTTGCATGAAATTTATGAACGGCCACCCAAAAATACAGCAGAAATGCATTGTTTCCACTGCATAGGGAGGCTGGGGCTTACAGCTGAGAGCCACTGGCCTCGCAACGGCAGAGCTGGGCTCTGCGTAACCCGGGCTCCAGACTGAACCCCAACAGATGGAATTGCAAATCAGCCCAGGGACGTGTTCAGCGCCTGTTAATTAGACAAAAAGCCAGTTTATTGATGCAATGAACTTTATCTTGCCTGGGTTACCTGACTCTAGATAATCTCCTCTGCTGAAAAGTCATCACAGGAGTAATTTAGCCACAAACCTGTTCCCATTACTCACTGTCGTGAGGATCTTGGTGCACGGAGAGGGAAAGGACGGTTCGGATGTGTTGCTGCCTCATGTCCTCAAGCCATGCCAAAGACAGAGAACAAATACGGAGCGTGCTTGTTTGAGGGATGCAGAAATAGAGTAAGAACAAAGAGAAAAATTACTTCTCTACCTGTTTGCAAATCAATGTAAATTATGTAAAATGTTCTTGGTAATCAAACCACACCTGCATTTCCAAATTCCATTAGAGACATAAGGTAAATATATCCACAGGCGTAAATAGCTGAAAAACTAGCTTTTCTCCCACATAATGTACTTCCAATTATACTTTTGACAAAATACTAGGAGACAATAATTCATATATAATGTCCTGCAATATTTAACTATCCGATATGTCTTCCTAATTAGGAATTCAGAAGGCTGTAAAAATCATTAGAGAAATAGCTGGGTGAATGTAAGTGATCTTTTTTTGCCATGAATGTCATCCTGAATTTGCAAATGAATTCACTTTGACAAAACTTCCCCTTCTTAGAGTTTTATATCCTGCAAACATCTGAGCAACTGAGTTTTAGTGTTATGAACAACAACAGAAAATAAGCCTGAGTGTTTAAATCAGCATGGATACATTTTAGACGATAAGATATGACAGCTTGCATGAGGACGGGGTTTACAAACTCCATTTCCAGCACTCTACCACAGACATTAAAATGAGCAAGATATGGATCTTGTCACATACGCTGTAACTTGTGCTTAAAAGCAAATGAGTATTGAGGAATAAATTCAAACTTGTGGCTATTGGATCTCATTCAAGATCTGAGCTTTACAGGACATCTTTGCGCACATACACGTGCAATCCTTGCATCGTGTCCCAAATACACCCGATTCCCTGCAGCAATATTGTAGTGTATCAGAGCAGGCTTTGAGGATGCTGCTTCTCAACAATGAGGAGCTTTAATTAATAGGTGAAAAGCTCACGAAATTTCGTGTCACTGTGTGATGCAAACTCGCAGTCACTTCTGCTCTTCTAGTACTGGGCAACCAAACTTCTGTCACTGCTCTCAACCGTCTGAATGGCTCTAGGTCTGGTTTGACTTATTCTTGCTGAGGACCCTCATCTAATTCTCCAGTTATGATATGGATTAATTTACCACCTGTCTTTGTGGTGTAAACTTCTGTTTCTGCTTGTAGAAGGCAATTTTCAGAATAAACAAGTAGTTTCCAGTTCCAATTTTATCATAATGATATCCTGAGTTCAGGAGATAATTATTGTACTACCTGCCATGTGCTAAAATACCATGAATTCCAATACATTTATCTCATATTTTCCCTGTCTGGAGTTCTAATACTTTAAATTCCCTCATTTGAGCCAAAGGGGAAATGTGCAGGCCAGAGAAAGTGCATAGTGAAACCAGAAAAAAACCCCTAAAATTCTGCTCAAGCGAGTGATGCAGTAAAAATACAGCACCGTTTACTTCTCCAAAATGTGAGTCACCAGAACCTGTGTTCTTGCTTTGTAATTTCAGAAATCTTCTTTCTGCACTGTCAGTGCTCCCAGATATATGTGCTTCCATCTTTCCAGTTAAGAGCTTAACCCTCTACATTTGCCAAGTATGAGATTTCTAAGGAAAGGAATACTGTCCCAGAAAGCTTTTATTAATATGTAGTCGTGGTAACAGATCTCTGAGGAAACAGCATGTGTTGCATCTTCTTCTATGTTGCAGGATATTGTGATGTAGAAAAAGGATAATGTCAATAGGAAAGAGGTTTTTATCTGGATAGAAAAAGGGCATTTTGCTTGCAAGGTAATATTAGAAAGCTACATGCCTACAGCTGTCAATGCACTTGTTAACATTCAATGGAATTGTAGTAGTAAAAATGGAGTTTAAAGATGGACTTTTAAAGGAAAATTGAAGTTGTTTGGAAAAAAACCCTGACTGCAACTAGATAATCCGCTAGAAAAATCTCTACTGTAAATTTAGAACAATAAAAATTTGCATTAAAATAGATGGAAAATTAAACTAATATGAGATTTCTTAAAGTGATTTGGCTCAAAGTAAAAAATAGTGGGAGAAATGATGCAAGATGTGACCCAGTGCCAGCAGGGATGTAATTTCTTCCCTGGTGGAGTGCAACATTTTGCTCCTGGTCTGGTCTGCTCTGCCCAAATGAATCAATGACTGTCCTGGGTGAACTGTTCTTGATTATCGAGAAAGGATGTTCTGTCTGGACATAACAGCTCTGGAGTCCAGCAGGTTTTTGGCCTTCTCTGCGGAAGCTTAGAAGTTTGATCGTAGGTTAAATATGGTTTGAATTTATCGCAACAGATGGATACACTACAAGTAGATTTAATAGGTTAATACTTACACTGAACCTGAGTATAGACCACCGAGACCTCATGCTGGTTTTAAGACAGAGAATGATATACATTTCACAGATTATGACATCCCTTTTTATCACCTACTCTACAGCTCTTGTCTTAAGGGCCAGCAACCCGAAGTGAGCATGTGATGAATTGCTGGTGAAGGATAGGTGGAGGAAGGACAGAAATTCATCTTCCCTGCCATAGCTCAGACAGGTGGTATCATACAGAGCCCATCTAATTGCCTGATTGTAATGATCCCTTCTGGAAAGAGTGTACAATCTATATTTCAAGTGTTCCTACAGCTCTGTTAAAGATACGTCTGTGCCTGATGCTTTTGTGTCTCTGTAGCATTCAAACTGCGAGGTCTGTTTCCATAGGACTTAATCAGACAAAAGCAGTAAGTCTAAGTGCAGCTGAGAACCTCAAACAGCAGCAACAAACTACAGGGGTGGGAGAAGAAGTATGAAGGTTACAATAACAATGTGGCAAGCTATTCAGGATGATTTGGCATGGATAGCTCATTTTGTTATACGCACCACAGCCAATAAGTCATATGAACATAACCAATTACACCCTAAGTAATTCTGGGCCTGACAAAGGACAGTGGTTGTTCATTCAGTTTAAAGTTTCTAATGAGCTTTTTGTACATCACTATTCTTGGAAAACACCCAAAACACTCTTGTCAAAGTGAAAATGGTATTTTATCTTTGAAATTAGGGTTAGAGAATTTCATTTTCCTGAATATTCAGCACTTTTCACATCCCAGTTCTGCTCATTGATCATGCGTGTAAAACATTAGTGGCATCCTGGGTACTGAATTAAATTCAGTCTTTGCCATTTGCAATTCTACTCACTTTGGAGGTCACCGAATGTGGCAAGGCTGCCTTTTAGTTTTAAAAGCTGTGTAAACACCTCCCTAGCCTGCTGCTACCTGTCAGCGCAGGGAACAGCATTGCACTTCTGCTAGGAATGAAGTGCAGTCCACAGCAAACTAGCTGCCTTTGGAGAAAACCCTCCGTGAATCCTTTGAACCTGATGTGCCAGTTTGATTAGCAGCAGGAACCTGTGATATAAACTATCCGCACGGCTACCGGAACAGCCAAGGGAAGAGGAATAGCAGGGCTTTCAGTGTCCTGGCTGTTTACTTTCCCACCTTTCTTGCTTCCAGATTTACCTCACCAATGTTTTTCTTCCCTTTCAACCCCAGTTCTTCCTGCCTTTATTGCGGTGAGGTTGACCAGCACAAAAAGCATTTCCTGGAGATGACGACCTTTTAGGCTTAGAACATTGTACTAAACTCAATTATGATCGTTATAAATAGCTATTGCTATTAATGTAGAGTTATATACACATCTGAAGTGTTGGGTGACATATAGCATTGCAAGGTAATCAAATGACTTGATTAAAAGCTAAGAAATTGAAATCTGTGAGGTTAAATATAGGTACACATATTCTATGCTGTGTACACCTTTGCCTAAAGACATATGCCTTCCCTGTTATTTTTGGTTATTTCTTTGCATCTTTATGGAAAAAAGTGACAAAGACAACCAAAGCCTCACAATGTTTCTTAGAGATTCAGTAAATGTAATAAATTGCCCATACTTTCATGTTTGTATGAAACTGTGCTTCCTCTGAACTGTCTCCGTCTATTTTGGTACCAAACACAAAAATCCTTTTTTCTGAGGAAAACCTTTCGTTGAAACTAAATAGGATGCCGTAAAATTAATTGGAGATCTGCCTGGGAAAAAACTATAGGCCCAGCATTCGAAAAATGATCCAGACAATTCAGCCATGTACGTACTGGAGTTTCAAATCGTGTCAATATTTGTCCTGTTCACAATAGGGTAAAGGATAATTACAGGTAAAAAGTCTGAAAAGCAGAAGTTCATAGGCATATGGCAATAAGCATAGACAGTGCACTTTATGTAGTACCAAATGCGCATTTAATTGACAGCACATGGTAATATATGCATAGAGTGACATGTTTCTCAGAGGATTTTAGCTTCCTCAGAATATTTTAGAATATCTTTATTTTACTACCATTATATTTTACAGAAATATTACTTTTCCTTCGTAGACAAAATATAAAATTAGACTCCTCATTGTTCGAACCCCAAATCCCACGGCAGGTTAAAGATACACTTCGTTTTAATCATGCTTAAATCTTACTGAGGTCAAAGAGGGATTCACAAGTGCTTAAAACTAAGCACGAGTTAAATGCTTTGCTGGAGTGAGTCAGAATGAACAGCACTTTGCTGGATCAAGACCTTACGGATTCACAGTGGGATTAGTTCTGTGATTACAAGTAGCTTTTTGTGGTTTAAGTGTTTATTAAGTTAGAATCCAGGGAAAATGTTGTAGAAGCTCTCCAAAAAGAGCTTTGGATAGTCTTCTCTAAAGATTTATTATTTTTTTCTTATTTTAATTCTTAAAACACCCTAACAATTATGCATTCTTTGCATGTACGTTCTTATTGCTGCTCTTTGCCCTTTCTGTGTGTTTATTGTTGCTTTTCTCCCTTTATGCATACTAGAAAGTTAAATAGTAAAACAAGATAAACAAGCAGATATTATGTGATAATTGAACTCTTAATGTCAGTGTTATGATGCAAGTAATGCAACTCAAGGTCTCTTATCCTTCAGTAGCTAGACAGTAATTGCCTGATGATAATCATGATAACTACACTCCCTGGAGTTACTTTACTGCTGTTGAGAAATATCTTCTGGATCTCTTACATGAGCATGATGAAAACCCCCACATTCAATTACTCTACTGAAAGTTGAATGATTATGATGCATGTTCCCTGACACGGTGATTTACACAAATAGAAGTTTTATTCTGTGAGGAGAGATAATATTTTAAAGTAGAAATAATTAAATCCAATGTGGAAACTTCATTCATTGCTGGATGCAGGGTCTTCTCGTTTGCAGAGCAAGCATTTTATTACCTGTACATTACCTAACTTACATCCCTCGGCAAGTGGGGATGTAACAATAACTGATCATATTAAGAGACTGAAAAAACGTATTGAAAAATACGGTTGCAAGGGGTAATCAGGTCAGGTCTGGCACGAGGGCTGAGTGGAGATTGCAGCCTGTTAATTGTTTTGGCAAGTTTGTCATTCCGGGATGAAGGACGATGCCTTGTTACCCAGTGCAGCTACGGCCAGTCTGCAGCTCACTGACCCAGCCCAAGGCGGACTTCATTTCTTCATAACTGTTCTGCTAACAGCACAACCGTTTAGACCACCTAAGCCAGGTACATTTATTGGTGGGTTTTGAATATTAGTTTACTCTGAAAAATAACCTTTTCACAATGTATATCACAGTGGATTGTGTATAATAAGATTTGGTTTCTTGTGCAAATTCTCAGAAACATTTAAGTCTTGGAAATGGGCAGAAATATGCCGAGGTATTTTTTTATTGCTTCCTTGGGCGGTAAGGAGTGTTGAAATACAGATTTTGGAAGGTCTAGGTAATGCTGTCTTTTGCAGGAGACTAAGACAGTTTTGCGGCTCTCGCACGGCTATCGCTGTAATATATGGGGTGAACGTTTGGGATGCTGTGCTGGATGCAGTGACGGCAATGGCAGAATACCTGCTGACTCCGGGGGGGCAGGATTTCACTGACCCTCCTTTGATAACAACATAAAGACTTTGGGACTGAAGTGGACCGCTGTCTCCAGCAATTTTCAGTAACAGATCCTTAGTAAAAAAAGCAGAAGGAGTCTAAGGTGATTCAGCCCAGGCAAGAAGCAGTTTAGGGCCTTACTGCAGAATGTTTACATTTGCATCATGCCTGGCAGCCCCGATTAATCTGCCTAATACCTTTTAAAATCAATTTATTCTTTGACAATGCGCTCCACGATTAAAATGCATTAGGTAAAAAAGGACCATATGCATCACGGTATAGTCTGTAGTTTATCTCTGTTCTAAAGAAATTGTCTTATTCGCCTATAATCAAATTATGTGTGTGTATAAGGAAGGCTGTCCTGCAACCTCCTCTCCCCTAATAGCCATCCTCCCTGCCTGATCCTCAGCGTACTTCCTCTGCTATTTTCCAAGGTGCAGGTTAGACAAAGATGTATTTTCCAAACTGCGGATCTTTTACAAGGGTGTGAATGACTTAGCTTATCTGCCTCAAACTGTACTATTGCCCCTCGCTTTTAAAACTTGTTCTCTGCTTATGTTTTTGAGTTCCTCCTAGTCCTTTTATTTTGAAAAATAATGTGTAAATATTATTCTTCTCTGTGCTATTCATGTTTTTATAGTTGCTGTCTTTCCCAATCTGATGAGTCCTCTCCTATTTAGTCCCTCCTCATACGGGAGCTGCTCCAAACCCCCGATCAGTTCAGCCATGTGTCAAATAGGGATAATAGGTTATTTGCCTTACAGATTGTTATGAAACTAAGTGACTTGATACTTAAAAAAGCTCTTTGAAATCCCTGGATAGACCTGTTTTCTATTTATTAGCTCTTTTCTTTCTCTCTTAGATTAATGTAGAAACACAAAGGTATACAAAGCAGTTGTTTGCTCAGGATGTCAGAATTGCCTGATTTGAATTTTGGTAGGGTTTGAGACTTATTTTCATCTGAACCACCTCATCCAACATTTAACAATAACCTCGGTAACAATGTTACTGAGCCATTTAATTTAATTAGATAATCCATTACTCAAGAATGCACAAATCCAGCAGAACCAGGGGAATTTTTTTACCAACTGGCAGCGGCTTTCTCCAGGTCTTGGAGCATGCATGAAGTGTTGAGAACCGCTATTCCCCGTTGTGTTGCCAACTGATAGTGTGAGTTTACGAGCAATTAAACAAGGTGAACTAAATTCTTCATGTCCTTACAATGATAATATACTGGTGCATTTGGAAAAGTTTCACCGATTTTGGTGGAGTTTCTCCAAGTTGCATCAGTTATTTTTTTCTTGTGCTTTTCTTGAGCTCAAAGTAATCAGAAGGGTGTGTATTTGTATATATCACAAGATGAAAAATGTTTGCATTTTAAAGCATATTAAATCAATAACTAAAAGAAATATGTTTTTCAATGATTGCAATAGTTATTCAGCTCTTTGGGAAGCCCTCATCTTCTCTGAAGATGATGATGGTTCCAAAGGACAACTGGTCAGATGTAAATCTCCTCTGAAGGGTTCACATCTTTTGAAGTCTAAGGCAGCCTCAAAGATTTGAGCTCACATCTTTCTTATTGCAAATGGAAAATGCATTTTTAAGGTATGGCAATGAACATGTCCTACAGCTGGATTTGAAAAATAACTCCTGCAAGTCATCCCTGTTTTCTCCCTCCCTCTATTTCTTTTTTTAAAGCCATTCATATAGAACTATGCAAATTATTTTAAATAGACCTCAGGCTAATGCCACTGTTTTAAACGTGTAACAACAGTGTGAAAGATGTGAGCGCACTGTTTAATTTATTTGCAACAGTAGATCAGTGTTTCTCATATTTGCTGCTTTTTTTTTTTTTTTTAAAGAAAGATTTAATCCATGTGAGAGCAGCAGACCTAGAATTCTACTCAAGGATCCATGTCCCCCTCCTGCGTGTGGAGCACTGGGAGGATGATGAACACGCTAATAATATTTTTCTACCGTAACCACCTCCATTTTCTTCGTCAGATGCTTTGTTTCCTGCACTAATATTCTAGTTCTCTCGACATAATGAATGAGCTTAGGGACTTGCAGGAGTTTCAGTACCATTTGTTTTTTATCCTAAAGGAAAATACAAACCCCTCTGTCAGATAGGACTCTGCATAAAAATAAGTGCTTTCTGTAACACAGAAGTTGAAGGTGACCTATGGTAATAAATGATACAAACTTTTTTTAAGCTGAAAGCATTCCTCCCTAGGTTTTATTTGGTCTAGCTAACATTTCCTCTCATGATTTAGGTACTGCATAGTATTTAAAGCATATGGTATTTAAATGGTAATAGATAATTAAGCATCTTAATGGACTTTCTTATATCTATCAAGTATTGTTTACTGATTTACTTGGTGAAAAAATGGAATTGAATGTGGATATAAATGGATTTCCTCATTTGACTTTTTAAATTTGAGAATGAAAGCAAATATTTTGCCAAATCAAAAACTGGTAAAATATTTGGTTAGGTCAAAAAAGATGTTTATGTTTCCAGCCTATTAATGAAAAGCACAATAAAGGAACTGTTAAAGAAATAATTTCAAATGAGAACAGAATTGAGAGATTTTATTTAGAAGGTAAGAAGCTTGCCTGTTTCTCATGTTTCTTGCGATTTTTCTTCTATTTCTTAATTCCACATTGGCTATTACCAATTTTTTTTTTCTTTAAATGTTTGGTATAAATTTCTTTGCTTAGCTGTACCTCTCTATGAGAAAGAACATTTATTTTAATATTACTCTGTGCTATTGATCAATATTTAGCTATTAACTAAGCAGTCGTATAACAACCTGTCTGTTCCAATACCTAACTAAAATATTTCTTTCTTCTTTCTATAAGTTGCTCCTTTGCATCTCCTGTTTATTGAAAGAATAAGTTACTCTATTTATTCAGTGATAGAAGACAGTCCCCACACATGAAAATCTTTGGGGAGTCGATAGCAGTTGGGGCTCAGAGAAGTGACAGAAATGCTCTGAGCAAAGACGAGAAAGGATGATATTCTTCTCCTTCCTAGTCAGAGATGTCACGGTTGGACTAGGGACTGCCTGGTCCCTTGAAGTGGAATTTTCCCTCTGTTTCCACGAAGGCAGGACCGAGGCCCATAGACGGACAAAGCTCTTAACAAACTAATTAATATTCACAAAAGTGAGCCAGGAATTGGAAAGATGAACTAATGAGAAATGATTAAGAGTTAAATATGCATGGCATGGCTTAACAACTATTAAAACAAAGGACACAGTAGTTGCCTGCAAATACAGAATATAAATAGAAGGGGCAAAGGAATTAGTGAGGTTGGTTCTGGAACTAATGAAATAATATGCAGTAAAGTTGTTGCCTTTTTGCTTATTGAACTTTCCCTTAAGCTCTAATGCAATAGGCGATACTGGAAAGAAAAATGAGAAGGAAATTTTGGGATAATAGGATAAAATTGAAAAAAAAAAACCCAAACCAAAACCAGGCCCTGGCCAAAATATCAGATTTTAATGACACTTTCTGCATATGAAATCATTAAAAAAGGTGAGAAGGGGGATCTATGGGGTTACGGGGCTGTCAGCCTCACCCCAGCACCTGAGGAAATTGTGGAGCAAGTCTCCGTGGATGTGACGCTGTGTCCAGACACATGAAGGACGCGGAGGTCACTGGAGCAGCCAGCGCTGGCTTGTGGAGGGCAAGTCATGCCTGGCTAATACAACTGCCGTCCTGACAGGAGGGCTCTGTCTGAGCTGGGTGACAGCCGCGAGTGCCGTCTGGTTCAATACTAGCATGGCCGTCAAGGCAGACCCCACCAAACTGAGGTGGCAGGGTCTAAGTGGGTGGCTTAGGAGGATGGTGGACCTCAGAGGGATCTTAACAGACTGGAGATACCGGCCGTCGGGAACCTCACAGAGCCCAGTGAAGGCCAGTCTGAAGTCTGGCATCCAGGATGGAGTGACCCCGTGCCACAGCTGAGGCTGGGGATTCACTGCTGGGGTAGCAGCTCCGCAGAGAAGTACCTGAGGTCCTGGTGGACAAGTTGTCCTGAGTCAGCAGCGTGGCTTTATAGCAATGCAGGCTAACTGCGGGCAGGGTTGTACTAGCAGGACTGCAGCCAGCAGGAGAAGGGATGAGTGTATTGCCTCCCGGGGACGGCACTGGGGAGGCTGCGTCCACAATGCTATGTCTAGTTTCAGGACATGTACACAAAAAAGAGAGTTTTCTGTGGAGGGCTGCTGAGATCGACAAGAGCACCTCCTCACCTGTGAGGAGAGGCTGGGGTGCTGGCTTTGCCCGGCCTGGAGAAGCGAAGGGTGGGATGAGATGGACTGAACCTAATAGCGATCTTCCCCAGCTCTTCTTGGAGATGCACGGAGGAAGGACAAGAAGCAAAAATCATATATTGCAACAAGGGAGATTCAAATTGGACATACAGAAAAAAAATGGCACTGTGAACATGGTTAAACGCCAGAGCAGGAGCCCAGAGAGGCTGTGGAGATTTTCCGAACTCAGCTGGACACGTCCCTGGGCACCCTGACCTCACCGGGAAGCTGGCCCTGCTCCTGGCAGGAGGCTGGGCTGGATGACCTCCAGCCTGCCTTCCTCTGTGATTTTACGCAATGGTCTCAGTATCTGCCTCCAGCTGGGCCTCTGCTGCAGGAGGGTGTTCCCAGGGGCAGGGGGAGCGGGGAAGGAGGGAACAAGCCAATGAATTAACCATGTGTAAGGAGGATTTCTGAGTGGAGTTGGGAAGCAGCTTGGGGTCAAAGACTGCTCATACTGCAGTCAAACAACTCCAGTGTAGCCAAGCAGAGGTTTTGGGGACTCTGTAGAAGGCTTGCAGCTACTAGGATGCCTCTACGAGGAACCGAGGGCTCTATCTGGGCATGGGAGAGCCATATGATCCCATCCCGCCTTGTGATCGGAAGCCATTTATGAGAGATTTTGTGTTGGTAATTGTTTTCTGTATTGTTTAAACCAGATTTAAAATGCAAGTCTATTGCAAGAGTTTTTTGATATTTATTGTTCTAATTTAGTTGACAAATTGATGCTACTATAAAGCTAATGTTCTGTTAAATCTAGTTTGCTTGAAACGATATTTTACAGGTGAAACACTAGAATAATTGAAGTGTGGATGCCTGTTATGCTGTTTAAAGTGATTCACCTGCCTTTGCATGCATTCAGTAAGATTTACTTTAATACCCAGTGTCATACAATAGAACGTTTCAGAACAATCTGCGTATTTAAAATGCTGTAATTCTGTTCGGTAGGTCAACTAAATGAAGTGCGGGCTAACGGAATGACAGTGCGTGCGCTTTCACAGCCTGATGTCTGTAAAACACAGTTCTGGAGCGCAGTTTGTTGGTGGGGTGGTGGGATGGTGGCCCGGCTGCGGCCTGGAGATACTGGTAAGGTTCAGAGGTGCAAGGTGAGCCCTGAAATTTGATTCCTGAAAGCATTTAGAAAATATACTTACTTAGAAGTGTAATTAGAAGTATACTAAAATCGTGATTTGGATTCGCTGACATAATAGATTTCTGTCATCTCTAGAATATATTTAATTTTAAAATTGCACTATACGTCCCAAGTAGCGTTACTTTTGAAGATGTGAAGGAAACACAGGATGAAAAATGGAAGATTTAAGTCTAGCTATAGATTGAGTGTTGGTGATTTATATTGGCAGTGGTGATTTCTGTGTTTAGAAGATCAAGAGTTCTTTTAAATCTGTATCTTACTGTAACAATATTGGGTCAGAAAGCATCAACCTCACCTAGGATTAAAAAAAACCCCTTTTTGCCTTTCTTACAAGAAATAGTATTATTGCAAACTTGAAGTATGGAAAAAACCCATTATTGCCTCCAAGGTGGTATGCCATCTTAATAAGACTTATCTTCAAGACAAGAAAAAATGTACTTTTCAAATCCCACATGCATTATAAACTACCACTTACAAAACCTTTGTTCTAAAGTGCTGGCAATTTTACCTGGGGCAGACATTTTACTGCATTTAAAAGGTCTCCACAGGATACTAGTAAATCTAAGGCGAACCATAAAGACCTATGGATACAATGAAATTTAAAGTTTTTGTTTTTCCAAGTTTTTAAAAAAAGTAACTTCCACCCTACTAATATAACCTTATTTTATACTTAATATCATATTTTAAGAGACAAATGGCTAGTGAAAAGAATAAATTCATTTTTTTTCAAGAGAGATCATTAGAAAACACAGCACTGTGACAATTAAAGCAAATAGACATTTGAAGTAAACTAACAACATAACCAGAAATCTATTTGGGTCATGAGCCAGAAAAGGCCATCTGGCATTCCCAGTGATAGCATGAACAAGAGCTGCCACCTTTTATTGCATATTGATAAGGTCTGGTAACTGCTGGATTGCTCCACCTGAATGCAAAATTGCGGACATAGTGGGTAACGCTGAATCACAAGTGGTAATTAATGCAACAGAAGAATAACATTACCGGGCACATGGCCTTTCCAGCTAGAATCTGTCTACTTTGCTCCAAAGACCTGGAAATTGAAATTCTGCAGCTAAAGTGCTTATTTGAGATAAAACAAAAAATTAAGGGACTGTTTATGCAAAAATAGATTCAGTTCCTGAGGTGTATGACTGGCTGTCAGGCCTGGCCTGCAAACTGTACCTACGTAGCAGCGTGGCAATGGTATTTCATCGTGAGCATCTCCGAAGGTCTAACTCAAAGCGAAATCCTACTGAAAACAAGCCTGAGGTAGGAGGCTGAGCATGACTCTGTTCTCATTGCACCCATAACAAACGTAGCCCGGGAGGAGTTCGCAAGCTATACCCTGCACCTCCAGCAACTGGATTTTAAATAGCACAAAGCTTGGGTGAGAGGATTTTTTGTGATCATGTGGACAGTTGAAGATAATGCCTGGAAAATGAGGTTTTATGACTGGGTTCTTCTTTAGCCGAGTTTACAAATGCATGTCAGGATGAGACTGATTTTGCCTTTACTAGAATTTTACATGGAATTGGCAAATGCCAAACCTTTTCCTTGTGAAGACAAGGCTTAACTCCTGAATTACAATCCCACAATTAACATTGCACTGGTCACTCTTAAAAACATTTGAAATATCCATATAATTTTGCTTTCAGTGAGGTAACTGGGAGACTAAGTTTAATAACAGAGTTAAGAAAAAAAAGAAAAAGATGATGCCAAAAATATTTCCTCTTCTTCTTTACCAGTCATTTTCCTGGCATGTATTTGAATGTCTCTCAGCCTTTTATACCTAGGAGCAGAGGTTATAATAATGGCTTTAAATGTGTAATCTTGTGCAATAAAACCCCTGCCATTAATGCAAGGTTAAGTATCTGATTCTTAAACCTATGAAGGTCAGGAAAGTAAGGAGATAAAATTACCAATGTAATTTAGCTTGGAAGTTTAATGTATTAAACAGATTTTACAACTGCACACTGTAGTGGAGGAGCATCTGTCCGATAGTATGAAAAACATGTTTATAATGACTTAACTGGTTCTCTGACTGATCAGCAAGCAGAGAATTCAACAGCAAGCTGAGGCAGGACCACGCAGCACGGAATCTGCGGTTGCTGGGGGCCAGGCAATCGTCAATCCCATTCCCTCGCCACTTGCCTTCCCAGGAGCATGAGTTTATAAGACTCCACTGCAAAGCGGAATATATGGCCGGGCACTGGCTCCATTATCTAGACAGGGAAGAAAAAGGCCTCTTCGATTGATTAATCAGTTTTTAGCTTCAGGCTTTAGGCTGCTGCTTTCTGGTGGGATTTCTTGTACCATTGTGGGCAAAAGTCTGAAATAGCAACTGGAGAATGCTTGCACAATACAGACCAGTTATTTTTGGAAGGTGACAGCCTGTCTTATCCAATGTTTTTACAAAATCTATAAAAAGAACAGGAAGAAAATTGTCTTCTTTTTACTTTCCTCCCTGTTTCTTTGGACTTTTATGAAGTCCAGTTAAATTCTTCAGTCTCTGAATCCTCCCTGACAATTTAGCCATATTGAATTTATTGTCTTTTGAACTTGATCTCGGTAAGCGGTATGATTCCTGCCTGATATTCTCTTTCTTATGTGATGCGTTTTGTCTATAATCGGCTGTGAAACATTCTGTCATAATTGCCCATCAACGAAGTTTTGCAAAAACCTTTATAGTTACTTTGCTTGCAGCGAGTCCTGCTGCAACAGTATTTAAAAACAGAACTAGGTGAAAACCTCTCAAAGGATTCAATGCAATGATTTTAGTTTGCCTTTAATTAAGCTTTCTTCTTCCCCCCTTGAAGATTAATCTCCTCTGAGGCACGGCACACGCTGTGGAAATATTCACCAAAATTCACATCAGCTCAGTGAAAACTGCAGAAAGGCCCAAATCGCAGTTGGTCTTCCGGGAATTCATGGCTCATCCACGATGGGCGCCAGTTGTTTGAAATTAGTCAAAATTCAGCATGAATTTAGCCTCAGTGAGACCTGAATTTTAGTTCTATTGAGATCATTTCCCCAAAAAAAGGATAGGTAATGATGTGCTAATTTGATGTGTGTCAATTGGATGTGAGCTTTTGAGGAAGCTCACCCAAGGACTCAGCTTATCAATTGGGAAGCTGCAATTATATAGAAATGCTTTCATGCCTCTTGGGTGGTCTTTGCAACTGCTGCTTTTCCTCATTATTCCCTTCTTTCCTCCCCATCCTGACATCACCAGACTCAACTTGTCCTTATTCATCTCCTTGCTCAGCCCCTGCCCTTCCCCTTCCCTTCCCCTTCCCCTTCCCCTTCCCCTTCCCCTTCCCCTTTCCCTTCCCCTTCCCCTTCCCCCATTTCTGGTTGTGTACATCCACCTCCTTCGTCCTTGTCACTGCAAATGACAGGGAGATGGGCTGAAGCAATAAGGCAGGACCTCTTCTTTCCTGGATTCTTCTTGCACGCATTGTATTGACACCGGAGCTTTTGTTTGCCAGTTGCCTCATGGCAGCTCACATATTGGTAAACAATAATTTGGACAATCTCAAAAAGTTTATTCCATGCTACAGATGTTAGTTGTTTTGCTGGAAGACTATCAAAAATAGCAGGGAAGAGAACTGTTGCCAGACTGGATTATCACGTGCCAAGAATGATTTTTCACTCACAACAAAAACTCAAAGATCAAAATCAGGATTCTGCTCCATGTGTGGTCTAAAGGCAAAGGGGTTCACAGGTGGCTCATTCACGAGGCACGATGCGTCACTGAGACGTGGGTGATTCAAACGCTGCGGTGGTGAAGAATGCGCAAGGAAGTAGAGAAATACGGGGAGGCAGATGTGCTCAGAACTGGCCCGGTTCCCTGCGAATCCTTACGTGTGCGTGCTGCTTCTGGAGGTACTGGTGCAGGAGGGAATGGTGAGACGTGCCTAGAGGGCTGGCGGACCATAAGGGATTTATTCTCCATTAATCCTTTTCATGAGGTTACCCTCTTAAAGGAAAGATTTTCAAAACAAGGAAAGCTCTTTATACATCTTAATAATGGAGGTTATTGAAGTATAGAACATTTTAATGCCTTTGCTGAAGGTCTATGGTAAATTTGTGGCTGATTTAGGATTAAAATTGATGTTTTCTCTCCCCTAGTCCTAAACTCAGACTCACACTCTTTGAGTCAGCCCTGTGGAAATGGGAGACTGGCAGGGTCTTCCAAGATGGTGTGGACCGTTAACTCATTCCTGGAATGTGTTCTGCTCCCTCCCATGGTACATAAGACTTAGCCATGTATATTGGGAAATGGAATAAGTCCGAATGGGTGCTACTCTGGGAAAAAAAAAAAGGTGAAAAACCTGGCAGGAGAGCAACTTCTATGTCAATAGACTGACTACTTTCTGTCACTTGGTGCAAGCAAGATGTTGTCAGGAGATTACTACTGCAGAAAAATCTCTTTATAGAAGTCCCAGTAGAAGAATGAATCACACTTAAAAGAGTATTTCCCAAGAGGTCGCTTCCTTCAGCTGAGCCTTGAGCCTGATCTCTCAAAAATAAAGAAATATTCAGCTACACGGAATATTACTTAGCTTGTTGCATAAAAAGGCTGAAAAGGTGTTATTGGTAAAGTTAGTGGAGGCAGTACGAAGGAAATTAATATAATAGCTGGAAAGATATGATCGTTTATGGAAAATCCATTTATAACCTTAAGGGGCTTCTTCATATGTCTTACTGCTTTCCCCAGAATGGTTGGAGAATGTGTCATAACCTACATTTTTTTAAAGTGCGCAGCTATATTGTATTTTCACAGTCTGTTTATCTTTTAAAAAGCCTTAGACTTCATAATAAAATAAACCAACCTTAGTAAAGTTTAGTTACATTTATTTATTTATTTATCTGAGGTCAGAACATTTATATGAAAGTCAGAGAGGCAGGGGTAAATAGGCATACATCTTATAGCCGTGGTGTATATTAATAATGGAGATACGGGCAGATTTCCTAAAGCTTTTAACACATTTTTGCCAGAGTTGTTTGTCATAAGCCTGTACCTGTGTTTCATGTGTGTCTGTTCTGTGTGTTAAATACGTGGTTTCAGAACTGAGTGATATATGTTTAAGTCCTATATGATAACGGACAGAGAGTTTCAGAAAGGGTGAAATTGCACATTATGCATTTTATTGGCGCTTTGTGAAGTTGCAGACTTCAATTTGCTACAAACCAGTAGAGCTAAACCAATGTTCACAAAGATGGGACATTTTAGAGAAATAAACCTATAGCTTTTTTTCTCCTCCCTCTTGCTGTCTTAGAGGTTAAAACTCTGTCATACTTTGTGCTAATAGCAAGGTTTATTACACAGACTTTGCAGTATTTCAGACTATTGCTGCATTATATTGTTTTATTTTAGCATTGATGCTAGATGCCAACTTCCAGGTGAAGAAGTTCTGAGGGGGTAGTGAATTTTACACCTCAGTGGTGTCTTCCTTTTCTGTTAATAGGTTGTATTAGACATAAAACTACACTAAGCTAAAATGAACTCAAGGTTTATCCATAACTCTTTCCTTCAGCTCAGGTAGAAAGCAAGTGTGCTAACCGCAGTAACAAGTTAAAAGATGTATTGTCTCATTATCTTTGTAAATACTACCTAAAGTAGAATTAAAAATGCCTTAACTGTCTTTCATTCATTTGAAACAAAATAGAATTATGAGAAAAAATAAACAATAATACTTTTTGTTAGGCCACCACCTGAAATATCAGATATTTAGACCACTCTCCTTAACATTAGATTCTTGCTTTTAAACTTGAAAGCAGTGGTTTGTTGCAGATCAACTTTGCATTTATTAATGGTAAAAACTGTAAAATAGATTGCACAACCTCAATTAAATGATTTAGAAATAAGAGGAAATATTTTAATGTGAATATAATGAGTAAATTGAACACTTATTCATTAGTGTGACATGCATGTCATGCAAGATGAATACTGAATGTTATTCTACTGTGTTAACAGTGACAATAGTATTTACCTTCAAGTTAATCTTTTACTTTTAAAATAAGGTTGTCCAACTACTAGAAAATAATCAGATTTTAAGTAGCATAGCCCTAGAAATTAAATTCAATAAATTTTCTATCTGTCTATCTATTGTTAACTGTTTTCTTTCACATAACATAATAGATGAAGTTCAGTTAATGAAAATGATATAATAATCTGGTAAAATGCCACCTCACTTTTAAAGCTTTTCTTTGCCACCAGGAATTCATTATTTTGCTTGTAAAATCGACTTTCTTAAGGGGAAATACTTCTATCAAGTTTCCCAGCTAATTGGAAAACTGTACTTGTGATGTAACGTGATAGAAAGTAGTCGAGACAGCGGAAGGTCTCTAAGGGACGTTAAAAGGTAACAAGCCCTGCTTGTGCGAAGCCGACAGCTGGACTTAAAATTCGAAAGATTAGCAGATAATACTTTATTACACTGTTCTGATTGTCATAACTCTACATTTTCTTGATATATATTTTAAATGAGACTTGCAGGCACTGAAGTTTGTAATGTTCCTCACCTCTTCCTTATTTACTTCTTTATCTACATCTCACTCTCATCCTCTAGTATCTCCAGCAGAGGTTATTTCCACAATCTTTTCTCATCTTGCAGTCAGGGTTAGTACCATTTTTTTTTAGCTATCAGAATTTAATCAGGGAAGGCGCCTGAGTGAAGAAGAGGAAATCTGCTCTACACTCAGCGGTAAGAAATGCCAGATTTATGGCAGACTGCGTGCAATCTGACTCTGGCCCCTTCTATGTCCATACAGCACACCAGCTGAAGCAGGGAGCCTAAGGAAAAGTGTGTTCTTGTAATTAAAGCCCATATCACACTATTTATGAGGCTATTGTTAAGGTTTAAAGGGTAAATATCGGTCTGGCATTATCTGACACTGACAGCCTGACATAGAAACTTTTAAAAGATAAATGGCCTGTGTTTAGGAGAAAAACAAACTGTAAGCATCATCACAGTAGACGTTGTTACAGACTATTGCACTTGCAATCCTGATTCTCCTCTTGGCCTTGCAGAAGCAGTTATGTTCTCTGGCAGCCCCATGGTATTGGTGCCCACGGTGGGGAAGAAGGGCTTGCGGGACCTGCTGCCCATGGGGCTCTTCCCTGGCATCCAGAGCAGCTCTTTGTGGACGTGGCTTTGACCGGGCTGGACAAGCCTGGGACAAAATAACTCGTCAGGTTATTCCTGCTATGAAGAGGGATGTGAGCAGTGCTCTTGCACGGTGCTATGGGCCGTTCCGCGTCCCAACCCTTGGCAGGCACAGTTTGCCCTTCCAGCTCCTGCAACTCTGTCTCGGGAGCTTGAGGGGTTCCAGTGTTTTGGGAAGCTGGAGACAAACCTAAAGACATTTCTGCTCCTGCAAGCCCCTATCCCAGCAGCCGAGGGCCCGCGGGGCGCAGCGAGGCACTCCTCCGTCTGCTCCCCCTAAGCGCACCAGACATTTCCGATTAGACCTCCTGTGGAGTTGTGTTAGCACAAACCAGAGTTTCCATGGAAAATAATGTCCTACAGCCAAATTAAGTTGTGCTGCAATGACTTAATGAACCTGCGTTACTGAATGCTCCCTGCCTGTTTCTGTTCCCTCGGTATGCCTTCTGCTGTATGGAAACACCAACAAAACTGGCTGCTTTGCTCAAAATAAGGCTTGACAGTTTTAAAAATGTCAATATTGGGTAGGATAGCAAAAAATTCCCAATGCAGCTCATCAACAGCTGGGTTTAGTGTGAACGTTTCTGTCCACAGCGCTCGCTACCCATGAAAATGAGACTACTCAGTCTCTTCATAAATATCCAATGAGCTATAATGTCATCAGTCTTCCTAAAAATAAAATATTAAACACTGTAAATGGTATTTGACCTCTATTATGGTGTCTGGAGGATTAAAAATGCTCCAATTTCAAGTGGCGTGCTGTCCCACACGCCCCAAGCCTGTGCTGTGTGTTTGCGGTGCGAGCCTGTGTCAGGGGCTGCCGGGAGGAGGGCAGCCCGAGCCAGCGCTGCCTCTCCTCCAGCACCTGCCATCAGTGCTGTGAGCACAGCACTTTTCTGTGCTTTCAGTTGTGGTTTAGAAATTATGTTGGAAATATGGAAAATGTGCTACTGTGACATCTCCAGACATGGAGGTTCCTGGAGTGTGTGGAAGATAACTTCCTCACGCAGCTGGTGAGGGAGCCCACGAGAGAAGGCGCCCCGCTGGACCTGTTGTTTGTGAACAGAGAAGGTCTTGTGGGTGATGTGACGGTCGGAGGCCGTCTTGGGCTCAGTGACCACGAAATGATAGAATTCTCGATTCTCAGAGAAGTAAAGAGGAGGGTCACCAGAACTGCCACCTTGGACTTCCGGAGGGCAGACTTTGGCCTGTTTAGGAGTCTGGTTGGCAGAGTCCCTTGGGAGGCAGTCCTGGAGGGCAAAGGCGTCCAGGAAGGCTGGACATTCTTCAAGAGGGAAATCTTAAAGGCGCAGGAGCAGGCCGTCCCCGTGAGCCGAAAGATGAGCCGGCGGGGAAGAAGACCGGCCTGGCTGAGCAGAGAGCTCCGGCTGGAACTTAGGAAAAAAAAGAGAGTCTACCACCTTTGGAGGAAGGGGCAGGCAAGTCAGGAGGACTACAAGGATGTTGTGAGGTCATGCAGGGAGAAAATTAGAAGGGCCAAAGCCCAATTAGAACTTAGTCTGGCTACTGCCGTAAAAGACAACAAAAAGTCTTTCTACAAATACATTAACAATAAAAAGGGGGCTAAGGAGAATCTCCCTCCTCTATTGGATGCGGAGGGAAACTTAGTGTCAAGGGATGAGGAAAAGGCTGAGGTGCTAAATGCCTTCTTTGCCTCAGTCTTCAACAGCAAGGGAAGTTGCTCTCTGGGCACCCAGCCCCCTGAGCAGGAAGACAGGGATGGGGAGCAGAATGTAAACCCCGAAGTCCAAGGGGAAATGGTCAGTGACCTGCTACGCCACCTAGACACGCACAAGTCTATGGGGCCAGATGGGATCCACCCAAGGGTGCTGAAAGAGCTGGCAGAAGTGCTCATCAAGCCACTCTCCATCATTTACCAGCAGTCCTGGCTAACTGGGGAGGTCCCAGTTGACTGGAAGCTGGCAAATGTGACGCCCATCTACAAGAAGGGCCGGAAGGAGGATCCGGGCAACTACAGGCCTGTCAGCCTGACCTCGGTGCCTGGGAAGGTTATGGAGCAGATCATCTTGAGTGCCATCATGCGGCACATACGGGACAACCGGGTGATCGGGCCCAGTCAGCACGGGTTTATGAAAGGCAGGTCCTGTCTGACCAACCTGATCTCCTTCTACGACATGGTGACCCGCTTAGTGGATGAGGGAAAGGCTGTGGACGTTGTGTACCTGGACTTTAGTAAAGCCTTTGACACCGTCTCCCACAGCATTCTCTTGGAGAAGTTGGCTACCCATGGCTTGGATGGGCGTACTCTGCGCTGGGTAGGAAACTGGCTGGATGGCCGGGCCCAAAGAGTTGTGGTGAATGGAGTTCAATCCGGTTGGAGGCCGGTCACAAGTGGTGTTCCCCAGGGCTCAGTACTGGGGCCAGTTCTGTTCAATATCTTTATCAATGATCTGGACGAGGGGATCGAGTGCACCCTCAGTAAGTTTGCAGATGACACCAAGTTGGGAGGGAGTGTTGATCTGCTGGAGGGCAGGCAGGCGCTACAGCGGGACCTGGACAGGCTGGATCGATGGGCCGAGGCCAATTGTATGAGGTTCAACAAGGCCAAGTGCCGGGTCCTGCACTTGGGTCACAACAACCCCAGGCAACGCTACAGGCTTGGGGGGGAGTGGCTGGAAAGCTGCCCGGTGGAAAAGGACCTGGGGGTGTTGGTTGACGGCCGGCTGAATATGAGCCAGCAGTGTGCCCAGGTGGCCAAGAAGGCCAACGGCATCCTGGCCTGTATCAGAAATAGTGTGGCCAGCAGGAGTAGGGAGGTGATTGTCCCCCTGTACTCGGCCCTGGTGAGGCCGCACCTCGAGTACTGTGTTCAGTTTTGGGCCCCTCACTACAAGAAAGACATTGAGGTGCTGGAGCGTGTCCAGAGACGGGCAACGAGGCTGGTGAAGGGTCTGGAACACAAATCCTATGAGGAGCGGCTGAGGGAACTGGGGATGTTTAGCCTGGAGAAAAGGAGGCTGAGGGGAGACCTTATTGCTCTCTACAACTACCTGAAAGGAGGTTGTAGAGAGATGGGGGTTGGTCTCTTCTCCCTAGTAACAGACAACAAAACAAGAGGAAATGGCCTCAAGTTGCGCCAGGGGAGGTTTAGATTGGACATTCGTAAAAACTTCTTTACCGAAAGGGTTGTCAGGCATTGGAACAGGCTGCCCAGGGAGGTGGTGGAGTCCCCATCTCTGGGGGTATTCAAAAGGCGTTTAGATGAGGCCCTAAGGGATATGATTTAGTGGGGGACTTGGTAGTGATAGGTTAATGGTTGGACCCGATGATCTTGGAGGTCTCTTCCAACCAGAACAATTCTATGATTCTATGATTATCAACAATGTGGTATCAAACTGCATTCCGGCAGCTTCGCTTTCAGTTTTTCAGAGATAATGTTTTTGCAGGACTATTTTTAAAATCTATACTTACAGTTCCCTTCTGAGCACTGATAACATATGTTTCAAAACAAGGATGAATTTGCCATGGAGAACTGCCATATTTTTCTTTAACAGCCAATAAATAATGTTTTGTTTTGCTGAATGAGTGAAGCTGAACTGGTGCCTTAAGTTATTTGAGAACACAGGATTATTATGGACTAATGTGTCTATTCTCATTTCTATCAGAATATCCATCATACTTCCATTTTGAAGTCAAAGCTAAGGAGCAAAGAATATCACCTGGCTCTAGGGCTTTGATTTGCAATGGGATCTGCTAAAAGAAAGAAAGAAAGGGAAAAAGGAGGAGCAGGTGGATGATACAGGATTTTGTCTCTGTATGTGTGCAGCCTGGTTAGTAACAAGGAAATGAATAATAGCCAACATGAATTTATTAAGAAAAAATCATGTCAAGCCAATCCTTTTCTGTAGAAAGCACTACGTGTCTTAACTTCGTTGTCTTTTGCAATTGCTTCAGAACTTTTTTCGTAAGTAAGCTGCGGAAACCTGGTCCAGAAGTGTTTGCTGTGGGGAGAGGAGGGAGCAAATCTGAGGAGTTACTGATAGTTCACCGTGTCTGTGCAGACACATGTTGCTGGTGAGGCTCCACTGGGTCTGCCCTGCGTTCCGTGACAGGCTGTTTTTGCTAGTGACTGGGACAAGTTGAACAGAGACCCTGCCTATGAAATGTGCAGGTACTACACAGCTGCAGGGGGCTGCAAGGAAGCTGGAAGGTAGGGTTAGCATTCAAAAGGAGTTTAATAAATTGGAGCAGTTGTCTGAAAAAAATAGGATGCTGGTCCACCATGGAAAGTACAACATGCCACACTCAGCAGGAATAATTGGCAGCCTGAGTACTAGATGGGTAGATGGCATTTCTGTAAAAAAGCACATAGAGGATTATAGTGGATCACAGACAAAACATGAGTCAATAGTGTCCTGCTACAGTGAAGAAGTAAAAAAGCAGTCAGGAATATGTAAAGAGAAGTCTTGCATTAGTACTAACGTTGCCTGGCACCAAAAGGCCTCAGCTTAAGTATTCAGCTCAGAGAAACTGGGCCTCGGGAAAGGTCTTGACCATTACAGAAGCGCAGAGGAGAGCAGGGAGAGTGATCAGCGATGAGGAAACAGGACAGGGGAGTAAAAACTGGGAGAAAGTGAGCCCAAAGAAGAGAAGATATGGTAGGTCTTAAAATGACCAAGAAAGGCTGGTGCAAGCTGAAGGGCTTTTCTGTGTAATGCCCCACGTGGTTATGCAGGGTTGGTAAACTCCAGTTTGAACTGTTAATCCCCTCTTCAGCTCAAACCCAGACTTTTACCTATTCTCTGCTGATAGGAACAGTGTATAAAAAGGAGGCGATAGGAATCGAGGTGTATTTAGTGATAATAATATATTACAAAAATAGGAAATGAGTCATTTTACCCATTTACCATGTAAGGCTTTACCTTTTGAAATCTCATATTGGCTGAAAAATTTATTTATTTTCTCTCATTTTGAAGATGGATTATATAATAAAATTATTTTCCTTTCCTTTTCCTTATGTGTTTTGGCCCAAGTCCATTCCAAGTTTTGGTGCTCTGAGCTGGCATATTTTCTTCACTAGAAATTGTTTGCATGATTAGAAAAATAAAATATAAATATTTCCATTGTCTTGGTGGTAATTTTATAAAATAATGATAAAATATACAGTAATATTAAATTAATTTTTGGAAAATCTAAAGGCCAAGCTTGATCTGATTGTGTCTCTTTGAGTTATGCATTGTTTTACCTATAAACTACTAATTAAAAAGTAAGTGCATTGTGCCAAATAAATGTCCAGTTGGATTTGTGTTCTCCAGTAGCTACTTCTATCAAAGAGAAATAAACAATCATTTTATAATTTTTAATGGAAATGTATTATTTAATAATGTTTTCGCTTTTGTCTTCAATAACTCTTGCTGTAATTTTGTTAACATAAAGTAATCTCTGCTTAGTTTGTATGGCGTCTTCAATAATGACACCATGCTTTTCAATAAAAATTCACTGAATGCTGGCCCCAAATCCCAGTGCCGACTAGACATCTCTCCAATTTGCAAATAATTTCAGGGTTTTTGTTTTGCTGTTATGGACTGACAAATCCACAGCCTAGAACATAGTTACAAGCTCCTCTTTTCTCCAAATTTCAATTTTGTGGCTTTATAAAAAACCATAACCTTTTGAAATCAAAGAAATTCTCTCTTTTGTGAGGGATCACTTGCTTGTTGGCTTGCTTAAGCTCTTGAGCTGGTATACTGAATAGCTCCTGCTACCTGCGTGCTTGCTCTCCAGGGAGCCCGAGGAGGAAACGCAGGTGGTTTTTAGGTTGGTCAACTGATGCACACCGAGGGTTTGCTTGATGTGATACACCTTGGCTACGGGATACGTGGGCAAGAGCATCTGCAACTGAAACTCCAGCATAGAGAAGGTGGTGTTGAAAAGCATGTGGAGGGGCTACAGGGAGCTGCAGGAAAGCGAGGAGCTGGAATTACTTTCGGCCTGGGTTCAGTAGGGCGGGCAAAGCCTACGCTTCTCCGTGCAGCTGTGGAGTCAGAGGGGATTCTGCTTTCCTCCTGACATCTTCCTTTGTGTGTGTAAGGGCTGTGAGACCATTTGGTCTTGAGAAAGCTTGAGCTCAAAATTAGCCAGAAAACTTTCTGAACTCCTGCTTAATTTGTCTTATGTTGTGTTAAGTCCCCACGTAACTTTGTACAAACTTCGCTCAGATAGGAGCTACTTCAGCAGCATACTACGAATCTGTGAGCACACCTAACTTGCATAAAATTGAGTGTATTGTAGGTGCTCTCTCTTAACTAGGAAATTTTAAAGCTACTGACTACAAATCCAAGCATGAAATGATCCAAAGTGGAACTCTGTATCTCATGTGGCCTTTTCTCCTTCATCTAAATTTAGCCCTCAAGTACACAGATGCATCTGGCTGTACCCTTGCACCCAAGGACAGGATTTAGCCAACAGCATCTAGGCAAAACACTCTCCAGCTCTCTCAGGCAGTAACAGGTTGCCGTACTGTAGTTGTCAGTACAGTATGAAAATTGCAGATTAAGATTTCTTTTCATGGACAGAAAACACCACACAAATGTTAGAAGTGGTTGGTAGTGCCAGGCTGCTGGCACAAAACTTTTCCCTTTAAGGGACAATTTCTCACACATCTATGGAATATTTATTAGTTCTCAGATTGCTTATTAACTGGGATGAGTGGACAAGTATTTTTAGGTTCTTATACTATAAATAAAGGATTAAAATGGGTTTAAAATAGCTTGAACTTTGCTTTCTGAAGTTTGTTTCAGCTGAACTGTGGACTAAATGGTGGCAGTGTGGCCTCAGAAAGACTTACCTTGAAGTTTGGTTTGTCTGAGTTTTAGCTTGCCGTTGTGGTGCCCTGTGACCTTAACAAGTCATGCAGCCTTTAAAGAGTTAAGACTTTTGGGTAGTGTTCAATATGACTTATTTGATATAATAGGCTCTTTTTTTTTAGTATAGCCAGACCAAAATAAAGTATGTGTCTTTAGAAAAGAAAGATGGCATTACTGTAAGAACATCTATCTGGGACTTCAGAATTTTGTATTCAGCTCTTGGCCCTAAGGTTGTGTTGGAATAGGCTTGGTCTGGCTTGGTAGAACTGGCTGCTCGGAAACCCACAGGCTCCAGAAAGCTGTGTAAGCATAGCCGCTGCTGCCTCTGCTCTCCTCTTGACCTCACCGGGAATTGCTTCTCTTCTAACTGCCCACTCAGGCCGTGGAGGCCTCCCCATCTGCCTCCTCCTTGGTCTCTTGGGGGATCTCGGTTAGCTCATGGCCATTGGCAGTGGAGAGATGGCTGGATCTGGCAGAAGCATCTTGTCAGACCTGTGGAAGGTCCCTTGCCTTGTGGCATCTGATTTCTTCATTTCGCAGGTGTGTTTTAATTGTCCAGTTCTTGTATATAGATTGTAAGAAATTGTTTATTCATATAATACATGGGTCAGGACTCACACTTCGAAAACTTAGGTTCAAGTTCCTGTTCAAATCCCATCACTTTCTGTTGTGATGACTGTCCTCTCACAGCTCAGTAGAAAATCCATTTTCCTTCTTCCAGTACGTTCTGCTTTGCAAATAGTTCCAGGAATATTTGAGATGGAAGAACAATTTAACATCCCCTCGAGGCCCTTTTCAGTACTAGTTTATTTTTGTGTTGAAACCTTGGTTTATACAAGTGCTGTTCTCTCCACCTAACCAGCAACAAAAGTAAAGGCGTGAACAGTAGATTTGTGTACTTCCTGCAAAACCGTGTGTTTAGCGTCTGCAGATCAATTATATCAAGTTAACTCATTGAGTTTGAGTTCTGTTCTCTCAATTACGTAAAAACACAACAGGTACCATGATTATACAGATTTTATAAGCATTTCCACTGATAGATTCCCTCAGTTTAAGACCAGCATATGTGCAGCCACTTTATGATCAATGTTTTAAGTTTTTAAAGAGATTTTTGTTCATGCATAAACATTTTCTGGTTTAGACTGTAGTCCATAGGTCCATAATAATTTCCTATTACTTTATGTAAACTTTCTTTATCTTTCTTTTTTAATCCAGGCAGCCTCTAGTGTAATAGCTACTAATTTAGATCCTATCTGCCCTCCTCCCCCAGCTCCTTTCTACTGCTGCCGTAACCTTGCTCAGATTCTTTTCTGCTTTTTTTCAGACCTTGTGACTCAAAAATTCACTCCCAGCTTTTACTGCCTTGAGACTGAGCCTGACTTTCTTTTGTTTATTTTGGATTCATTCCTCTCCTCCTATTCTGTTTTGGTTTTTTTTTTTTAAGGAAAGAGAAATCAACGTTCTGGGCTTACTTCGTAATATCTGTATAACCTCATGTCAGTATTAATCTCCATGCTCTTGCCTTGTTCAGATACCACACTATTTATTACATTGTTTTATTTTACAGTAGCCTGTACCGTGCATAATTTCAATAACCGATGGTTTTCCGTCTTGATCTTCCTAGCTACAGTCTTTCCAACAATTCTGTTTAGCTCATTGCTTATGTCTTGACTTGTATATTTTTTCTCAGATGATTCCAAGTAGAAGTTGCAAAAATAGTTCTTGTTATGTATGAAGAAACAGAGAATAATGTCAGGTTTGAATTTCATTTTGTGTGTGAATAGTGCTTTGGTCATTTCTATCTCCTGCAGGAAATCGCCGCCGTTTCTTCATGTCACTTGCCTTCATGAACCTCCAGTCTTCTCAGTAATTTGGTCTTGTGAAGTGATGGCAGGTTGTAGCTGTCGAGGGGAAAATGATTGCTTGGTTTATAAGGGCATAAGCTTTTAAAAGTGTTTTAATAGCAGGAGAAAGATTTTGAAATTATCTCTGTATTAAAGGGCAAATGAACATATTAGGTTGACAGTGGCTTGTGGTATTAAACAGATAGGCTGCTTCATTTTGTGCCCATTGAAATTTTTTTTCAGTACCCCAGACTTAGTTAAAATGTGAAATAAACAGGCTTGATGATCACAAAGGCTTGGATCTTCTTTCTCTGAGACATCCATGTTAGTAACAAACTCTGTTGACTAGCAGAAGCTTGGCACAGAGTATAGAGAAGGCATGCAGCTTTTGAATAAGGTAATCTAGTTTTACTGCACCCTTATGAAAAATCTGTCTTATACCCGACACAGACTCTGACAGCACTAACAATCTAATAAATCACTCATGGGTAATGCATGCCAAAAGCTGCTTTGGGGAAAAAAAGAAAGGAAAAACGGGGGGACTTAAGAGCAGACCAGGAGTATGTTTCTTTCTTCCTGTGGCTGTAAAGCAAACTGGTTAAAAGCCTTTGTATTCTCTCAGTAAACTTATCACAAGTTATTCTCATCTTCCTATTACTGTACAAATGTCAGCAAGTTACATGTCTAGATCAAAATTACTTCTAAACAGGGGGAAAAAAAAGTCTTAACCACGTGTCAAAGAAATCAGCTGGGGAATTGGCTGGTTCCATCAGGAACGCTATCATGACAGAAGAGTAAAATTCTGAGAGTAAAGTTAGTACAAAAATTTTTGACAAAATTATGATCATTACGATATAAGTTCTTTCTGGTTCAGACTGAGAATTCGTCTAGTTAGAGTTTTTCCTCAGAAGCACTTTGCAGTTTTTGATTAGTTTTAATAGAAGGGCTTCTCCAAGCCGGGTTAGCTGCAGAGCTTGGGGAGGTGTTGGGTTATCTATCAAATGGGAAGGGAATAACAGGACTGGCTCTGGCACAGGAGAGAGAGAGAAGGAAGTAATTCTTTGAGCTCTAAGAGCTCAACTAACATGTCTAATTTGGAACTGAGGCAGAGGCAGAAAAGAAAGGCACCTCTGGACGATTTGTGCCTTAGATAGGAGTGCAGAGGCAGAACGCATCCTCGGGGCTGAGGGAGGCAGGGAGGCCGGCGCTGAGGGAAGACCGGCGTGGGCCGTGCCGCGGGCGCCTGGCTTCAGCGCTGCAGGGAGAGCCCCTGCGCGGCCGCTTACCCGCCTCTGTTCTCAGTGCAGGGCTTGGAGCTCGTATAAACACATCGCACGGGGCATCCACATGTTGCTCTTCCTAGGGGAAACTGGCTAAGGTCAGGTCTCCCAAATCTCAGCTGATAGAAATACGAAGCTATTCGTATTTGTATTCTATACTGAAGAGAGAGTAACGTCTGTCTGAGACCTTCTTCCTTTGTACACCTGCCTTGTGGGTGACCAGGGGGTTGATCCAGAGCTCCCGTTCTCAAGCACAGTGAAAACTTCTTCTGAATAATGAATGTTAATTTCGGATGTGGCAACTCCTACTCAGAGCTCCTGAGTTAGTTTGCTGAAGTATAAACGGTAATCCTAGAGGTACATATTGGTATGCATACCATGTATATTCTGGTATGTCCTGCTCCTTCTCCAACTGATATTAATGTTAAAAAATTAATTGAGCATAAAGATGTAGTATGAGGCCCACGGAGCATGTCATGCTCTACAGCTTTTGTAGTTAAATAATTTAAAGTGAAAATAATTTTACGCATAATGCTATGTGTGTTTATTTATGTATATGGAGTATTGCAAAATCTTTTTCATTTGGGATGTGATATATGAGTTGGCAGACCCTCTCAATGTGTCATCAGCTTGAACTGAGCCCCAAAATATACTCATTTCAATCCATCGTCTGCTGTTTTTTCAGTGACCCATGTGGAACAGGGTTTTCCGGCAGGAAGGCTGAGCGTTAAATACACATAGAGACCAGATCACGCTTCTCTCCCCTATGGGTGGTCTCCCTAGGACAGGATTAGTGGCTTCTGCTGCTGCGCTGCTGCTGTGCTTGTTTATGGATAAACCCAGGAATGACCTCTGCAGGCCCCTGAAAGCAGTACATTTCTGGAGCAAAACTCTGCTCATTCTAAAAGGAGTTAAGACGTTGTCTCTAACTACCCGTTCTGCAGGGAGTACATGCACTTCTTTCAAGTTACATTGCACTTCCTAACATGAGAGAAAAAAGCCCTCTTTAAATGAAAAGAAAATGGTATTTTTTTCACTGGAATGCCAAGTAGCATGGCTATTTTTCCATCAAAAGCATTTTCTTTGCTTCATAGCAATTTCTAGGAAGTTTTCAGGTAATGTACTATGGAGCTACACATATCAGTGCATACATACATATGTGCCATGAAGCATATAACCCGCCCCATCTTTTTGGCAAAGGTTAATCATGGTAGAGAGCAGACACAAAAATTAACTCCTTCCTACTTATTGCAGTCTTCTACTTTCCAGGCAGAAAAAGTGTTAGTGTCATCT
This sequence comes from Phoenicopterus ruber ruber, assembly GCA_009819775.1. Taxonomy (NCBI): domain Eukaryota; kingdom Metazoa; phylum Chordata; class Aves; order Phoenicopteriformes; family Phoenicopteridae; genus Phoenicopterus; species Phoenicopterus ruber. Next base: position 37,462,654 of record CM020220.1, read on the forward strand.
TTTCTCTTGAAAACAACACAAACCCAATGAAAATTCAAAAAGAATGTAGCCAGGGCCTTAATATTTAAACATCCCCATGAATGAATATTATAAGCCATGGATGAGTTAAATCTGCAAATGACTCTGTTCTTAAAACGATTTACATTACCCCCAAAACCCAAACACTCCCCCTTCTGCCTAATGGTTCTGTTTGCTGTTCCCATAACAAGAGATCATGGTTTATTGTGCCCAATTTACTTGGGGTTTTAATAGGATTTTGAAATAAGTCTTCAGCAAACAAAGAGTTTTGGAAGTCATAATGACAATTAGAAGTTAGAGCTAAATAAATGACTTATAACTTCAAGTAACTATGCAGAGCTGGTACATTTTTTTGGTAGAGCTCAATTAGCAAGACTGACTCCCGCCTTAAGCTGCTTGCACTCTTTTTGGACACATAACAGTTAGAAGAAGTGGTGTATAAGACAAGGTTTAGAAAAATAAGACCTCGTATTTCCAAGAAAAAGTCCCGATTGGGTATTTTTCAACAAGGTGTAAAACACTTATGAAATTCTAGGGAATAATTTTTCTCTTACATTTTTCTGTATCATGTTTAAAACACGAGTTGAGCATATGGTCATCACCATATCTAGTGACATTTTAGGAAAGTATATTGAGCAACTAATGGCAGAAAATAGGTTAAGTACCGAAGTGGCTGGGAGAAAAGGAACAGTGTCGGATTCATCCTCCAGAAAAGGAGTGTTACACGGACATGATCTGTGAAACTACAGTAACTAACTGTAGGTTACCTATAGTTTGATATCAGATACTGGAACGTGAGCATTGCTGTTTATCAGTAATTGTTTCTGTTTTATAACAGCACATGAACTGTCCTCAAAGATGCAAAATAACTTTCTAATTGTCTAACAATAGATGGGGATGTATATTGTCTCAAACAGTCTCTTCTAGAAATACAGTGAGAAGCTGCAGGGCATTGAAAGCTGGTTTAGATTTTCAAATCCAATCTTGGCAACGGGTTTTGTTTATTAGCACTGTCTCTTGTAGACATTATGGAGGCAAGGTAATAGAAATCTTTTTTATTGATTGGGGCCGTACTTTGAGAAAGGCATAATTGCCACCCTAAATTTAATCTTGTAGATACTCATCTGGTGCCAATGTTCTGTTTTAGTATTAATGTCTTCCTGGAGCTGTTAAAGCGAATGCTAAAAACTGAACTTCATATTAACATTACTAACTGTGATCTAGATCAGTATGTATTAGTAAAATATAGCAGGTATTTTTGAAGTCTGGCCCTTTGTCTAAGTGTTTGTTTAGTAAGAAACTTGCAAGGAGTGACAAGCGTAATTTGTTTTTTTAATCTTTTACATTTGTGAAACTATTTACATTGGAGCAGTTCATAACATGAAAGGCGAGAATTCAGAAATAAAAAATAGAGAATCATTTATTGGAAAACAGAATGGATACATATCAAAGCATTTTGCTATATTAGTTAGACATGGGGAAAAAATGCTACAATTAGGAGCTGGGCGAAAGGGTGAAGGAATGTTTCTGTGAGTTATAGTATTGACAGTTTTTCCAAGCTTTTTCAAACACTTAATTTGCAGTATTCAAAGGTCTCACAGTCAGTATTTTTTATTCTTATAAATTGACAGTAAGGGTCAGCTCAAATCTTACATCTAGTTACTGTTGCAGCCCTGAAGGTTCAATCAAAAAATCCTTACTTGTATCATTGTTCCCCTAAGTTACTTCTGGAAGAGTGAGGGAATGTCAAAACTTGTGTATTCCTCCATCAAGGCACTGAGATTTTGATCTATAGTTGCTCTAAATCTTCCAGTGAGACAAACGAAAGGAGAGCGTGAATGCCCAGAGCATGGTTTGGGATTTACCTTACTGAACCTGAGCTGCCTGACGTGACAGTTTAAAACTCTTTTTACCGAGTGAACTTATAATTGGTTTCCTTTTTCCCTTCCTCACACTCCTTCCTATTCCCACCGGGCTTCCTGCCGCCGCTCCATCCCATCCCACCCGGGGCTGTACCGCCGCCTGTGATCAACCTCGCGGCTCGTGTTTTGGCCGCTGGTAGGTGAGCCAACATTAGATTTCTGTAAATCTGAATTTTCAGATCAAGATGCAGATTTCTGAGAGCACCTGGATTTTCCAGTATTTCACTAAGCCCCTATCGTATGATTAGAAAACTAGTTTCCTAAAACACTTCCAGGGATTAAGGCTGTATGGCTACATGGGGCCTTGTGTGTCCTTCCCATGTCAACCGTCGGCTCGCCCGGGAGCAACGTGTAGCTGTTACAGAGGGCAAAGGAGAACTCGGGTGTAGAGGCAACTAAAAGCCAGCATTTCACCAGGTATGTCATTGATACCTCCACTAACCAATGCTGACACATTAGCAACTTAGAAAACGAAAGCATTTGGCTTTAGCAGTTACGCAGCAGAGAGACGCTACAGGCTGGAGCTAGTGTTAGTTAAACATTACCGAGGTCTTTCCCTTGGTAGTCAATGAAATTTCTCAGTAGAAGCAGGATCTTATTTATTCACTTTTCTGTGGGTAAATGTACTCGTTTAAAAAAATGGGAAGAAATGAGGAAATTTACCTGTGCCTTCAAGTTTTAATGAAAGCAGAATAACATGGCACTAAAAATTTTTATAAAATGGTCTGTACCATTTAAAAATCTTGTTGTTGTCAGGAGCAGTCGTGATGGTGTCACTACAGCCACGGATCATGAATTTGAGCCTTGCCATAGACAGGTTTGAAAATAAATGTAGGTTTATTGACATATGAGAAAGGGTATTTTTATTATTTTTATTATTCTGTGTGATTATATGAGGGTAAAAGGGAGAGAACTAGCAATTTCTTCACACTATATCTTCCCAAATGAAAAACGTGCTCAGTGCCAGATTATCAATACCCAAATGATTGTCTTCATTGTCCTGCTGTTATCTTCATCCTATTGGGAGCTGCAAAAAAGAAATGAGGATTCAGCTGCTTAAGGGACTATAGAAGAAACAGCCTCATGCATGTGATGTCATGTAAGAAATATTATGTGCAAGTGTTCAAATGATTTATTGCAGTTACTATATTTTCTTTGGAATTTTTATGTAATTACGGCAAAATCACGATACACATTTTTTCACAATTTTGACTTAGGCAACCAAAAGTTTTTATTAACTAGGGAATGAAGAACATGCTTTTGAAAGGGATTAAGCAGTGAAATGATGAATGGAACTGTTTCCAAAGCATGCACATAAAGTGATATCATCTAGCTAAGGCTGATTTCTGCTCCATCGCTTCAACAGGAAAATAGCTATATTGCTGAAATGATTCGGCTTAGGCTCTATTATTTGCGGTGGCGCTTGACAGTTATGGAGTTGGAATTCAATTTCTTTCATCTAAAGCAGGTGTGCCTTAAAAAAATCACTCTGCCACTTCTGTATAACGCATGGAGATTGTTGGCTTCTTGCCTGAAAGCATTTCAGTGCACTTATCCCATTTTCATACAGCACTTGTCCATGAATATCATCTTGGTTTAAATACATGAGTGAATTTTCTTTATCCCAAAACAAGGTAATAGATGATATGAAAAGCTTTATTTTATGCTAGCACATAGATTTAAGAACCCGTTTTGAAGGGCAGTTTTATAGAAATCTATATTACAAAGCACATAAAAATGTTGATATTAATTTATTATTCAGGGCAAGAAGAAAGGTGCTCCTTAATCTTGATGTATCTGTATTTGATATGACAGGTTAACCTTGATATTAGCATCATGTATCCAAATTTTACTTCTCTGTTTGACTCTAAAATACCTTACCTTATTTTCTGGTAGTGATGTATCCAGGTAGCAGTTGTTTATTTGTGAATAGTACATGGCACATTTATTTTATATGAAAAGAGACCGTACTTCTACAAGTGCCTGCTGGGACTTAGACAGGTTTAGTTAGATTAAGGATTTGATTTTACATGGAAAAAATGTGTGTAATATCTGGAAGAGTGATATATGTTTATTGAGGTCAAATAAAAATGTATGTGCATGTCTGTGTCATATTACATATTTCCATACATCTATATACACATTTATACTAAAATATATATCAGGGTTTTAGATGTGTACATATTTGTATGAGTAAATATATATATATAATCATAGAACCATTTAGGTTGGAAAAGATCTTTACGATCATCGAGTCCAACCGTTAACCCAGCACTGCCAAGTCCACCACTAAACCATGTCCCTAAGTGCCACATCTACACGTCTTTTAAATACCTCCAGGGATGGTGACTCCACCACTGCCCTGGGCAGCCTGTGCCAGGGCCTGACAACCCTTTCAGTGAAGAAATTTTCCTAATATCCAATCTAAACCTCCCCTGGCGCAACTTGAGGCCATTTCCTCTTGTCCTATCGCCTGTTACTTGGGAGAAGAGACTGACGCCACCTGGCTCCAACCTCCTTTCAGGGAGTTGTAGAGAGCGAGAAGGTCTCCCCTCAACCTCCTTTTCTCCAGGCCAAACACCCCCAGTTCCCTCAGCTGCTCCTCACAGGACTTGTGCTCCAGACCCTTCACCAGCTTCGTTGCTCTTCTTTGGATGCAGATATGTATATGTGTGTTTATATACAAAAGAGGACATATTATGAAACTTAAAATGCTGCAAAGGCCCTGTCCTGCTTTCTTTTGGTAGAAACGTGTGAAGGAAGTTGGAGCATATATTTAGGGCAGAAAGAAACAGGGCAGAAAATTCTAAGTATTCACATTACACAGACCTGTCTGCAGTCACTTCAAAACCCCATTCTGAAGGATTGTGTCAACTGAAGTCAAAACATATTAGGGAAGACTTTCAGCAGACTGGTTTCTCCTGTGTTAATGAAACTCTAATGAGAGCTAAAGAAAACCATTGTAATTTCCAAATCAGTAATGCTCTTCTGTCCCATTTAGACTTAAAGAGAAGACACATTTTTATTGCAGGAAAACATCAGCAGAAGCCCAGAATGAGTACTTTTATAAGTTTTCTTTCTTCATAAGCTTCTCTGAGATTAAAAGTGTGTTCAAGTATTCATACACACTACAGATTTTCATTTTACTGGGTGGTACCATAGTTCTTTAGATCCTTTAAGGAGCAGTGGCAGGCTTTTGTCATCAGTAGGATGGAGCGTACATGGAGACCTCCGGGTTAGCAGGGACCCGAGCTGGGTTCACCTGGTAGGGCACATCTCTGCATGGATTTATCTGGGCACACCTGGAAGCCCAAGGTTTTGGGTGCTTCCAGGTCTAAACTAACTACAGTGTATCAGGATGCCTCTGGTACAAGCTGAATACACAAACAAGTATATGTGTTGAAGGTATTCAGTGATATGATGAGGAAGTCACAGTCATTTTTCTTGCTTAAATAACATTAACTACTCTTATGCTCCTTTGTAATAAGCAAGCAATAGTCTGACTGACATACATGTGTAGCTCGATACTGCTTATATTTGACTTTTCCTTTTTTATCTCATATTACTTCCATTTATTTGTCAAATAATTTACAAATAGGCATGCTGTTTTTTCCTGAAACTCCACAGATGACTAGCTTGTATATTCACAGACACTGAATACAGCTTGCATGACATGAGCACCATGATTTGTGGTTTAATGTCTCTCGATGTATAAATGAACAAAGTAATAGTGATGCTAAGGTCACTAACTGTACCAAAGGGTTACCTAATATGAGAAATTTTTTATTAAAAACATCTTGTCTTTCCAGACTGTACTGAAATCAATAGCATGTTTAATCTTTGGAAGGCAATCACTGGGTTCATTCACAGGGAATGAATGGCCTGTTGCTGTTTGATTTACAGGTAAATTCTGGTGTTAAAATTATCTGCTATAAGGTTTGCAATTTCTTAATTATTCTTTTCTGAAACAGGCTACACTTCTCAGTACCATGATGCCTTAGAATAAATATTCAAAAGACAGGCAAGTTTAGTGCATTAATATTTAAACTGTTATTGGGAAAATACACCATCATGATAGCTCGTAGTGTAATATTATGTACCATTTATATCTAACCAGATAACATTGTTTAGCTTAAATTAATTCTGTTGGCTTAATTAATGCTATTACTTTAATCCATTTAGATAGGGGAAAAAAACCCCAAGGAAAGCGTGATGGTATCAGATAGGACAACAGATACAATATGGATTTCAACTTTCTGAAAAACTCCCTGTTGTACAAATGATGCAGCGATTGTCTTAGTCTCTTCTGGGACTCGTGCCAAAGTTTTTAACTGTGGTTCCACTGGAAAAGAGGCCTGTTTAGTCTGTTTTGTTTGGGTCGCCCCTTCCAGCCCTGAACAAATGTGCTCTAATAGCTGTTTTGAATGTAAAAGTCAGCAGGAGCATTTGTCTTCATGTCTGCCACGAAACTTGCTAAATTATCTGGATCTCTCAAATAGTCAATACAAATTAAAAATACGCACAAGGTTTCTAAGAGAGTGATTGCTATTCTAGCAAGTTCATTAGCCTTCTGAGGAATGCTGTTGGCAGGCTGTGTTTAGCAGAAGTCCAAAACAAAGTAAACCAAAAATGTCAGAAAATGAATTGCAAATCACTTGGCAATATAAATGTGAGAACTAGGACGTTGATGATGAATAATTTGGGAAAATGTATATTGTTCCTCCAGGAATCTTAACTGCACAAAGGGGAACTATACTGAAGATTACAGCAGAGGAAGGGGAGTAACTTGATTAAGCGAATATGGGCCATCCAGCTTTTCCAAATGCACTGGCAAAGCCAGACTCCAGACACTATTTAGTTTTGGGGGAAAAAAAAGGAGTTCTGCAGTGAGGCCTTTTTTCCAGCTCGCTGTATCTATCTCCTTCGTGTTTTCAGTCTATACTCTGAAAAAAATGCTGCTGAAATGAATTTTTCACTCTAATTTTGTGAGACTAACTTGAAGACCAGAAATTAAGTTCAAAGGAGGAAATCGGTCTCCTGGGTAAGTGGCAATTACCTCACATCTCCTTCCCTGGGAAAGGGAGCTTGGTGAGATTCAGTTAGCTGCAGGTGCAGTCACCTAGAGCATCCCTTGTCAGCTGCTGCTGAAGGGAAGAGGCTGCTCCACACCAATTTAATCCAGGTTTTTTTGACAAATTTTACATGCCACTGCTACTGTATTGTTCCTATTATTTGAAGATTCATAGCAGAAACAGAGCAAAGCATGAGTTTTAACTCCCGCAGCAAAACACAGTGGTAAATCTAACAAGAAGGAGAGAAGATCGCAGGTGACGCAGGCAAGGCTAACACGCTCGATGCCTTTTCTTCAGTCTTCACGGAAAGGTTAAATGTGACAAAAGGTTTAACATGATCGGAATTAACAAATGAACAGGAATGCAAAGGAGAGTAGGGAAGGAACTGAGTATTTAGATTCAGAAAAGTCAGATTTAAGGCCTGTTTACAAGGTTAAATGATCAGGCAATAAACTAGGATTTGAATTTACGGTATGCTATCTACTGTGCATTAACTCCCCATATGGAAAGTCTTAGTGTATAAGAGGAGCTTTACATGAAGCAGCTTATCCAGGTCAACAGGGCCTCACAGAGTTTACCCCAGCCTATTTAAAGATGCATTTTCTAAACCAGCAGTGATTTGCTTTAAGAACTCTCAAAGGATATAAATAGTCCTAATAAACATAGTACATATCTTTAAATGAGAAAAAAAAGGAAAAGCAAGGGAACGACAGCCAAAGAGTCAGACTAAGTTGGTATCTGGAAAGATACTAACACAAATTATTAAAAAATCAACTTATAAGGTAAGCAGCCACCAGGAGCAGATATGTTTTTCACTTTAGGGAGACTTCTGACACAACTTGGGCTGTCATGCCAGTAAGTATGATTCAGATGAAATAAATAAGGAGCAAGGCCTGTTTGAGAAAGTACTATCAAAGTATGAATTTATCAATAGTCTGTAGGCCCTGATTTTTCTCCTATTCATTACTTCATTAATGCCTTAGACAGTGAGATGTCACGTTTTTGAACAATAACACACTTGGAGGCAGTGCAAGCAGGTTTAGAATTAAAAATCTTTTTGATAAATGGGTGACACAGCTTGAAATCCATAAGACAAAATTAAGTAAAGACAATAAAGACGGTGCTTACACTGGAAAAGTCAACTGCACAAATGCCAAATGGGAAATAAGTGATGAGGTATCAGCACAGTGGAAAAGACTGAGCAGGTTGCAGTGCTGTCACAGAAAAATGTAAATCTCTTGCTATACATGTATTAACCAGAGGCTGGGCAGTTGCTGGGCACTAGCCTGCACTGGCCTGCAGCTACAGCACGTCAGGAAGGATGTGGAGAACCTGGAGAGAGTTTAGACAAGAGCAACACAGAACGGGGTCTGAAACTTGGTTGGTTTAGCTTAGGAAAATGGGAGAAAATCAGGCAGAGGGGACTCTAATTGTCTTCAAACCTGTAAATATTGTTACTATAAGAACTGCAATAACTTTTCTCTGTGCCCACCAAGGTTACCCCAGAAGAATCAGTTTTACTTGCAACAGATTGGGTTTATGTTCAGAGTTAGGAAAAGCAAAACTGTGCTCTAATAATGTAGTTAAATACTTGAACAAATTAGATAAATCGTGAGATTTCCATGACTGACAGGTTATGAGAAGAAGTTAATTAAAGCCTGTTCAGATTGTTCACTTACACCTGATCTAGCCTGATAAATTAACTCTTGGGAGGCCTATCATCCCAATTTTTCTACAATAATATAGATATGAATGATATGAATATGTTTACAATTTACTCCAATCCATTCTAGTAAATGAGCTTTTTATTTTAATATTGCTCATAATTATGATTTTTTGGAGGGGTAGTTCATTTGTTTCATACAATATAAGCCATGTAATTTAAACTAGACACCATTAAATCCATCATTTTCATTACTAACTTTGATTCTATCTCTCAGAAAGGCTCACGGATTGAAGGAAATCTGTTAATTCTCTTTTATTGAGAACAATTCCTTCTTCACATCAAAGCAATGCACGTTCATATCAGTGCAGCCAATCAGTATTTCTGCAGAATAAGCCATGAAACTGAAGAGCACTTCAAAAGTCTTAAAAAATGTGAGATGAATCATTGCTAGAGAGACCCGTGTGTTTACATGTATCATTGATGGCTTGGCATTTTGGACATACATCATATGCAAAGTCTTTTTCTACTTGCTTTTTCTTTCAGGACCGATTTACTGTGTAATAGTTTATTCATGTGAAAAAGAAAGCCTGTTTTTTTTGATTTAATATTTTCTGTTAAGTGCAACAAAGTTCCACTTCAGTTGTGAAATGGCAAATATACTTCACACTTTCCCAACTAGAAGAATGCTCTAAAGCAATCCTGGTAATCCTAGTCTGCTCTATCAAAAAGGGCAACTCTCGACCTACCAGGAGAAAGCCTCCTGGATATAAACACCTGCAGCCAATAACTCCAGTTTACTTTGGAATATTCCTGCTTCCATTTGGACTCCTCCTGTTAATTATTTGAGAAAATACATACCATATGTTCCTAGGCTACAGCCATCCTGCTTAATAGATTTTTTATATATAGAAAATTACAACACTTACTCATCTTATCTACATCAGCTGCATTTCAGTATTGATGTAGGAGCTGTAATTCAGTGTGAGAATGTACTTGTTAAGAAAATCGATATAGAACTTTAATTCTGATATTAAAATCTAATTGTTATTAAGAGAATAAAGTGACTATCTGAATAGATTTTCATGCTTTCTCTTAATACATTATGTAATTGAAATGAAAAGACGTTGATTTTTGCCCCTCGCCTTTGAGTATAGATAAATGACAGGGCATCCTGCCTTTTTGAAAGCTGGAGATCGAGCCAGTCAGGACATCTGAGTGCAATAGTCTTTGAGTTATGGGAAATGACCGTGGCTTAAAAATGTGTCCCTTAACAATGTAAACATGTAAAATGTTTTGGGTGTTTGTGACTCTGGAAGGGAGAACATTCTCTGAGAAACAGGGGGTACAGGATCTGAAATAAAGCAGTACTCAAAATAGAAGGGGAAATTCAAGTTGATGTATACAGTGTTTAGGCACACTGAGCAAGGTGGAAAAAAAGGGTTTGTCTTGGTGGTGACGTGAGGGAGAGACATACACTGATGTGATGGTCAGGTCAAGCCCAGCTGTTGGATGTACTATAACCTTGCAAACCATTGAAGGAGCTGGACATGGCTTATTGGGGTTTTTTTGGGGGTGAGGATAGTACTTGCCCAACTCACTGCTCCTCAAATTCATGCAAAAAAAAGGTTTGCATGAACTGGACTTCAATTTGCTTCGGTCAATGCCAGGAAGAAAGAAATCACTGTTTCTTCCTAAGGCAACGGGAACAGCTATCACAGCACGAAGATACAGAGCAGGAGAGGTGCTATATGTTCGGGCTGTAATTCACCTTGGAAGAGCACAGAAGATTTAGTCCCCCCAGCTCTGTGTGAGCGCGTGCAGGAGCACCCATTCGGTAAGGGAGCAGCAAGTGCTAACAGGTGCTAGGAGAGTCCATCTTGGAAAAGAGCCTCTAACAAAGTTACTCGGAGGAGAGAGGCGGATCCCTCTCTGACCACAAGAACTGCTTTGTGTTTTGCCACTTTTGGATAGGTCTGTAGTGACATTTAATGTAGAGTTTGAGGCCAAGCTCAGCCAGACGAAGCGGGCTGTCTGTGGACAGCGGGACGTCAGGAACCGGAGCGAAGGAGGAGTGAGCAAGAGTAATTGCTGCTCGCAGACCTCCTGGGTGCAAGGCCTGCGATTTCACATTGCGAACACGAGGCAACGTTAGGAAGGCAGCGGGGTGGAAAGCAAGTGGAGAGGCGTCTGGTGGGGAGGAGCAGGTTGCCCTTAAAATTCAGGAAAGCTTCCAGGCTTGGGCTGGACTGCAACCAGGGGTTTGCCGTGCAGATGATTAGTGGGTTTGGACAGGAGCACTGTATCAAGGATGGCCCTAACTACCAGAACAGACACAGCTTTTGTGGGTTTTATATTTGAAGTAATAGACTGTTCCTTAAGGGAAAATTTTGTATAGAACTTGGATACAGGGTTATTTTGGCAGCTTAGCAGTCATTAAACTTCCTTTAAACTATTTTGTAACCTTATTTACATCTTCCATAAGGTTAACAAGACTTTAATCCATTTTTCTGTAAGGTATTTCAGTTACATTTGGTTATTTTTGTCCCTCTTACCGTAAGAATCAGTGGTTTTGGACCTTACCTTCTTTTCACATGCTGAACCAGCATAGCCACTTCTGCAGGCACAGACATTTGGTCTTATGCATCTGCTTCCAAATAGACATTTTTGCTCACAAAGCGCTACAAATGAAAGATAAAGTTGTTTAGAAATACAGTTATTCTAAGTCTTGGAATTAGAAAGGGAATATTTAGATGCTTTTGAAAATGTTGTGACAAAATATATTGTGATTCTGTAGTTTCATATGATGGAGGAAAGGACAATAAATACAATTATTGAGGCATTAAAGATGGTTTGCCATAGGCTTTTGCATGCCTATGTGTCTGCTATGTTTACAATTTTCTTTGTTTTTTCCTTTTCTCCCCAATGATGGGGAAAGAGAAGACTGTGCCAAAGTAATCTCCTCAGCTCAATCGGAAATGGATCCGTGCAAGGCCTGTTTTTGAAAGCCAGGATACATTCTGGGCATTGATGGTTGGGTCAGATTTGTGCCAAAATTGATTTTCTTTTGTTCCAATAGAAATAAAATAACAGCTGTTAAAAGATCCATTCTTGACTTGAGATGAAAAGATATGTTAAATACGTACTCTCAAAGGTGATGTTATCGCAATAAATAAAAGGGAGAATTTGGTGAACTACATACTTTACACCTCTGGAAACCAGGGCATAAAGACATGTAAATTCATGGTCCCGCAGAATCAGTAATGAGCTGCCTAGTCCAAGTGAAAAGCAATCGGCAAAACTTTTTTATCTTGAGTACCAGTGTACTTATAAAGGCCCATCCACCTGAAGATATTCTGTTAATAAAAGAATCAGTGTTCTTTTTTTTTTTTTTTAAGAGAGAGAAAAGATAATCAATTGAATCACTCAAATTTCAGCCAGTTTTTCATCCTCATTAGCAGCTTATGTTGTTATGACATTGTTTTGGCATAAAGGAAAGAAAATAGCCGATTCATAGGGCACCAATTCAAGAAGAACACACATGTCATAGTATTTTAATTAGATCTCATGAGTTAAACCTTCTATAAATATTGCCAGAATATTGTTTCCTAGTTACAGGCAGTCAAACTAAATGCCTTCAGAACTGGTCAGATGTGAATCAACAAGTGGCTTCTTATATTTTCTTGTCTGGTAGAGGCATATAGGAAGCTGCAAACCATGCACCATTAAGACAGATCTGAAAATAAAGTAGATGCAGGCCTATATGCCATTACCATCTCCTTCATCATGGAGCAAAATATTCCATCAGATTTGAGAGAGTTTAATGTAGCCCTATGAGGGTTTTTTCACAGAAAATCCGTTTCAACAAATTGAGAGGATGAAGGAACAAATCCTAAAATTTTTGTTTGTTCGACGTAGGTTCTGATTTTGACACATATTTAAGCTCATGCAGTTTCTTTGTGTTCTGATCTGAAGTCTCAGAGATTGAACAGGCCAGTGAAACTTCTTTAGAAAAGACATAGTGGGATCCTAAGCCATCCAAATGTGATTCCCAGAGTTATACTAATTGTTATAGTGACCTTGGAAGGCCAGCGACAAGATGTTTAACAACATCTGGAATTTGTATTGGTTTTGTTCTGTCGGGTTATCATGGCAGCTAACACTCAGTGAGAAGGCTGAGATTTTGCCGGAGTAGGGAATATTAAAATCTAAATGTGTGTACTGAACTTCAGGCCTGACAGCTACGGGACAGAGGAGCACAGAACCAAACTTACTACTACTCTACTACTCTACACATCTTACAAATGAGAGGCTGTAAACAGCCTGGCAAACTGCTACTCTCACGAGTGCAGTCAGCTAGTGAGAGTTCATGCTGTGTCAAAACTACCGACCCGTACCGTGTCCAGAACAAGAGCACGCGGAGACCTGGACATGCTGGTGACCTTCAGGTGCTCCTTTTGCAAAAGCCAGATGTGTCAGGTGCTTGTCTGCTGCAGGGCTCCAGTGACCCGGAGCTAGCGACCTGCCTTCCTAGTACATGAGCGAGTTGATAGAGTTTGAAAAGGTAAAAGTGCTGTTTGGTTGAAACAAGTTTTTATGAAGCAAACTTGGTTTTGTTAGGTGTCTGTTGCAAAACACTCCTTGAGACTCAGAATGGGCAGCTGCAAACCTCTGAATTTCTCCTTCTTCTGAGAGGGGGAGGCCCAAGTTTGAATCCTGGGTATGGATGGGGCAGAGGAGGAATGAAATCACACTCAAGCTAGAACAGTGTGCTTGCTTATCAGCTGCCAACTGCTACTTCAGCTCCTCCACGAACTTTGAAAGAACTCAGATTTATAACTGGAAAAATCTCAGAGTTCCATTCACTGGAACAAAAACGTTTCCCAGGAGCGAGTGCATTGTCAGCAGAAGGGGCTCCTGGTGCCCACACCAGTTTTGTTCCACTGTGTAGTAAGCTAGAAGAGAGAGAACTGCGTATAATATTACTGTTACTGAGAACTGCGTATGCTACTACTATTATTCATTTGATATGAACTTGGGCTGGGGAAAAATGGAAGTTGAGTCTCCTTTCAGCTTGGGTAAAATAAGAACAGGTAAGGCAAAGCCAGGTGGACTCTTTGTGAGACCCCCATAGCAGCTAGGGGTGTGCTGGTATGCGTGGGCAGAACAGGCGTTAGATAAGGTACCAGGCTTTTTTTCCATCTGTGGTTTCTTTGATTCTCAGTTGATGCAAACAAAGAAAAAAAAGGAAAAAGATTTCCTCCTTTTTTATCCTTTGTTACCTGCCCGTCTCTCCCTCTCCACCCACTGCTTCCTGCTGTAGTGCTCAGAAAAACAAGAGCTCAGTTAGGAGAAAAGTTGAAAACATTTTGGAGGAAAATTGGAATTGAAATCACAGAGGATAATAACATAGCTGAAGTTCAAATGAATATTTCATAAATGTATTTACAAGGGATGCTAAGCCACTAAACACTAAAAATGACACAGGCTATGTATGCATTATCCTGTACAGATTCAGCAAAGTCATTTAATAAGCTAAGCTTATGCTAAAATTATAATCAATAAATGCCCATTACAGAAAAAGATTTATCCCTGGGTGCTAAAAGAACAGAGCTATAATTTGCATGCGAACTACATTCTTTTTTAAGATTTTTCTTTTTTTAAGGTTTGAAAGGGTTATGTAGGAAAGCTAGAAGAAAGCCTGTCTGAGATGTTGTTCAATGCAGAGAGAGAGAACGGGGAAGAATGTTGAGGAAATTATAAGGCTATAAGCTTGACACTTATAACATGCAAATAAAGAGAAGATATTCTGAAGGGCAATGAGGAGCCAGTGTGGGTTCAATAATATTAGAACAGAAGATAGCAGCATGAATTTTAATGATGAAGATCCTTCACAACTATAACCTTCTTATACTTTATAATTAATTATTAGAATTATACCTTGATCCTGCATTCAGAGTCTTAAACAACAGACACATATCCCTGGCCAGAAGCCTCTGGCTTTACTGGGTTGCGTTTTGGCTATATCTGTCAGGGTAATCAGACTGTGCTGACAGGTCTTCACTGCTTTGGTCTAATGTTTCTTTTCTAACTCAAGAAAAAGAGAGATGTGAGTTAACACTGCAGGAGGCACGGGGAAGCCACAGGCACGGAGCTTTAGGCTGGGTATCTACTATGGAATGAGAAGGAAATCACTGATGGTGATCCTGGGATACTGTTTCTGTGTATTCAAAGAGGGAATTTTTGGAAAATTTGTGCTGCTGTCATGAAAGCTAAAAACAGAGTCAGACAGAAAAAGCTTCTAATGGAAGGAGCCTAATCTGTGAAGCTGCTGATTTCTATAGTTGAGACACACTGAATATTTCAAATGACATTTTTTAACCTGTCCTCCCGAAAGGTAGTTGCTCTACACTTGCAATATAGTCTGAAACTTGACCATTATTCCTTAAACTACGACCATCAAAGTCATAGGTATTTATCAAGGATAATGTGTGTATTCCACCATACAGCTTATTTGTTGGGACAGATTTTATTGATTCTCTTTCAGAAGCTATTCTGTTTAGTTACAGATGAGTGGGGAAGAAAACTCTTCTCTTGACTGACCTCTTTATTTACAGTCTGATAAAAGAGGACTATGGTGTTTTATCTGTTACCGGTGTCTCCTAAAAGTCTCTACTTTTACTCTTGCCAAGTTCTGCAGCTTAGTTGTAGCCAGAGACTGGTAAAACAGTAAGAAAAACAGCCTGCACAGATGTTTCTGGAATGTCATTGTGAGTTTGACTGATTGTAGCATTAAGAAATTCATAATTCACTGCATTAAGTGGACGTGCAATTTCATTGCACATCATTGCAAGAGAGACACAGTTTTTGCTTGTACGATTGCATCTCCAAAATGTTCCAAATTAGATATAAGATCCTTAACCTGTGGTGGCTACTTCTGACAACACAGTCCGGGCTTGCTCTCTGAGACATTTTCAAAATACTTTAGACATAAAATTATTCTGACTTAGACATTGCCACTCTTCATTGCAACAGAACTGAAAATTTGCTCTAGGTTACTGTCAATGGTGTTGTCCGCTGAAAGGTTGAAGCATTTTGGACTATCACTTGTGATTGAGATCTATGCCCTTTTTTCCTGGTCAAAGAGGCATCAGTATTTGCACTTCTAAGTATTTACATCAATTATTAGGGTCCTAAAAGTAGAGAATGTTATGTTTTGCTTTTTCTGGTTTTACAGAAGACTGAAGAGAGAAGATTTAGAAAAGATTTTATTGTGGCAGCTGTGTCTACTGCTGCCTCCAAACATCTTGAACTGTCCACGTAGGCTTAGGCACTTATGAGTTAGAAAATACACTGATGAAGGTGATCTGTGACTTCTTATTAAAGACAAGTCAAAAGTAGATGTCCAAGATGAATTTTCAGTGTCTGTCCATTGTCTCTTTTGCTGGCTTAATGGCCTACTCTGGCTGGCTATCTCAGTACAGAGGACAGAAACAATTTTTCCCTTCTGAGAAATGTCCAGAAAATAGTAGTGGAAGTCTTCGTAGATCCTTTGATTTAGTCACCCCGCTGGATATGTGTTAGGAATTTAATGAGGAAAAAATGAGATTCAGTATGTAGATGAAACCTGTATCTGCATTTCCATCGCTGCCATCCCGATAAGGGCAGCTGCGTGAATTCACAGGCTGAAAACAAAGAATGAAGCTGGGGTTATCAAACCTCCTCCTACCCTTGAAACAATCCAGCCCTAATTGCTTCTGGGTAGTGGAGAAGGTACAGTGATTGCTGAGAAAAGGTATCATCATCTGGATTGTTGCTTGTAGAGTGAGATGGAATTTTTTACATTATGAAATGGAAACAATTTAGAGGAATAATATGAAAAATACAATAATTAATAGACAATATAAATTAATAATTTCATCTAAATTGTAATAAATAATATATCATGTTTAATATAATATGTAAGATAATAAATTAATATAGAATATGAAATAATATTTGAATATCATGAATAATATGTTGCTACTACTTTCTTATCTTAGAATGTGAATGTTTTGCTCTGCTGTTGAGTTTAACAGCCAAAGTCTATAGTTAAAGTGGTGCAAATCAAGGCCGAATTCAGCTTTGTTGTTGATACTATAGCGAAGCACAGACTTTGGGCACGTGCATCCAAGCAAGACGGGGGTGCCGAGCACAGGGAAACCTCGGGAGCTTAAATTTGACAAAGCAGTTTTGCACAGGGGAGCAGTGTGATGAACCAAGCGCCTCCGTGCCAGCAACGCGCTGGTTCTGGCAGCGCGTGGATTTGGCCCACTGTTCGCGTGCTGCTGGGAGACGGGAAAGAGGCCAAAGCAACACAAGAGCAACAAAAAGATGTAACCAGAGGTTGGTTACGGTCCTCTTTGCTGCTGCTAGCAGCCTGCTCATCGGTGCCAGAGCTGAGGCGAAGGTGAGCGCTGCTTTGAGCAAGGGAGGCACTCAGAGGCCTTTTTATGTTTAGGCAGATAAATACATTTTTTTCATGGAGTTCTGGATTTGGGCAAGTAGCCTCTCATTAAAACACAAAACTAGACTTACTTTCAGAGGTTATACTTCTATGCAAAACTTTATACCTAACATCTGTGAGGATGAAGACTTTCTTGTCCCCTGCTTCCTCCCTGCCTCACAGTGAATACCCCGGAGCAACTTTATAAGACCTCACCATCTGCTCTCTGACAATAGTCTTCCCTCTTTCTATTTAAAAAAAACAGAAATTCCAGCCACTTGGTGATTATTTGGGTTTGCTGTGGGACCTAGGAGTTTCAGCCAGCTCCTTGTGGACAAAAAGCTGATTTAATTTCCCGCTACAGTGAAAACATGGGAAGAAATAGTAAAAACAGAGGGACTAGCAAGTGAAATGGATTTGGAGCAAAGTTTCAAAGGTTGGATAGATATATAAAGAATTACCTAGGCTTGTGTGCCTGCATAGGACAGCAGAAATTGTTAATGATAGTAAGCCTTATGTGCCTTTCACAGGAACAAGCACGATTTGTTTATTTATTTAATAAACTGAGTCAAGAATATGTCATCAACTAATAAATAACTTTAAACATTACCATGTTTGAACTAGAAGACAGCTGGCACAAAGAAACAATTACACAGCCATTGGGATTTAACTGACAAAAGATTTCCATAAGTAATTAGGCTCTGCGAGTGTGAGAGGAAAGAAAGATTGCCCTTTAAAGGGGATAATGCCTTGATATTTTCCTCATGCCCTTTTACTGTAAAACTAATAACATACACAAACTGAAGTGACCCTGTATGTAGCAGGCAATAACAGGTCTCTTCCTATTCTAGGTCTTCCAGTCCCTCCACGTGCAAATACTTCCAGCCACCTCGGTAGTCAGTCTGAACACGTGGCATTTACAAGGTCAGGGTCTTAGGTTAGCAGATGTATAGAATTTTTTTCTGTGCTTAATGCCATCTGGGCACACAGAATGGGCTACTGCATTTCCTTTTGTCCCTGACCCCTCTTTTTTTACCTTATATTTCAAATTATTTAATTTCAAGACTACTAATTTTGCCTGTCAGGTTGAGCTCAGGTCTCTCTCTCACATTGACGTTAAGTCCAGAAATGTCTTTGAAAGTAATAGTTTTACTGGCAGCATAAGACAGTTCTGACAAATAAGAGGCAGAATTTAGGCACTAATCATGTTATGGTTGACTTTTACATGTAATAGAATCATAGAATCATTTAGGTTGGAAAAGACCTTTAAGATCATAGAGTCCAACCGTAAACCTAACACAATATACACATAGCAGAAAATTGAATGCGTAAAGATCTCCGGTGCAGCGTGCGTGGCTGCAAAACTGCAGTAATTAAGGCAGCACTTACGGGTCTGGCACAGCATTCCTGCCCATCCTCCAGAGCACTCGCAGATGTTTGGACCTATACATTCTCCACTGTTCAGACATTTCTGCAGGCAAACAGCTGAACAGATTGACATGAAACAAGTGAGAAGATGTACACGATATATCTGGATGTTCAAAATCTGTCTGAAACGTGACCTGCTAGGTTTTATTCCATATGGCTAATTTCTGAAAAAGTGAATGTGTTCCATTCATCAGATAATCAGTGTTCAGGATTCTTTGATATTCACTTCTTCAGAAATTTCTCTTTGATGACTGTCTACTGGGAGCTTTGCTATTTCTAATGCTCAGCTCACCAGCAGCTAAGA
Organism: Phoenicopterus ruber ruber; assembly: GCA_009819775.1. NCBI lineage: Eukaryota > Metazoa > Chordata > Aves > Phoenicopteriformes > Phoenicopteridae > Phoenicopterus > Phoenicopterus ruber. The sequence continues at coordinate 37,481,546 of CM020220.1, forward strand.
ATACTCTCCATATGATATATTCATATGTGTTATATGCATATTATGTGGTCCACGTTACAAATAAATAGATTGTCAAAGTGAAGTTTGATGTGTTTATTGCACATATTATTTCTTCAGAGATCCTGAAAGAGTGAATGCATGTTTTGGTGTGTATGTGTGAGAGACACAGACTCCCTTCAGAATTTCTGGATACATTAGTAATATTATAATTTCAAAACACTGGTTCTGAAACCATATTAGGATCCAAAGGGTAAAAAGCCAATATTTTAATCTGGTTTACATACAGTATGTCATCTTGATTTTAAATTTATTCAGTTTATCTGTCAACATCATGGTAATGAATAGCCACGTAAGGAAAAATATGCCTTGAAAATATTTTAGGGTGAGAGGGTTTTTTTAATTACGTTTTTATGTAACTGTAGTCAGATCTGGTAGAGTTACCGAGTAAGAGCACATCATTCTCCAAATTATGCATCAAAATGTATCTAGTGACCTTGAGAGTATATCAGTTTGGAAGGCTTTATAGTGGGCTTTAAATAGTTCTGTATTTTGAAATATATGGCATTTCACTGTAAAATATAACAAAATATGTGAAGCTGTTAAAACATAAAATCAATGCTTCAAGTTGAAGACTATAAAAATGAATTTCCATAACAAGATGTATAACAGACAGCTGCATGAAGCAGAACCAGGGTTCCCCGACACAGCTTTTTTTCCTTTGCAAGCATCAAATATTTATAACATTTTGTATTACCTGTACTTAAACCAGTTTTTCTTCAAACCGCTGAAGTAGCAAACCAGATTCTATTTGCTATATTGTTTTTTAATATTAAAAGATGACAATCGATGTTGACTGGCCTAAGTAATAATGATCGCTTTGATGGGCTTACGTTTATTACAGTGCTTTCCCCTCCAACCAGATGGGCAGTCGCAGACATTTGGGCGTACACATTTCCCTCCGTTCATGCACGTGGGATCACAGACACCTGCGGAGACATATCAAAGGAAGAACATGGTAGCTGGGAAACGGGGAAAGACTTTACTAGAGACTTATTCGCTGCCTTTCAGAAGGTTCAATCGCTTGTAATTAAAAACCAGAAAAGTAATTTGGATTTGAGAATCTGAAACACTTGATCGCTTGAGGCTTGCTAGCTCCCATAAATCCTTCTGGAAAGTGCTGCGCCTTGTGTGGAAGCTCTTTTGGGGAAGCTCCAGTAAAAGCTGCCGTCAGAAAAAACGAGAGAGGCATTAATTACAATGATTCTCAGAAAAATGAGGAAGACATTTTGTGCGGCAGCTGTGGACAGACCAAATACTTGTTAGCGCTTTCCCTTCCTGATTGGAAAACATGTTCTCAGATGTTCATTTGGATAAGAAAAGACTCGAAGAGGACAGATTATTTTCACACAATTTTGGGAATGTTTTTGCATTCAACCAAGCTTAAAGACTAAATAGATCTATTCCTCCATCGCCTTTTTGCACCGTTATTTGTTAAAGTACTTACCTTTTTACTTTGTTCTTTCATATAAGCAAGTAAGATGCGAAAGCTAAGTTGTTCTTTCAACCACAGGAAACCAGATGATTTTTTTGTTAGATTTCATTAGAAATCTAATTGTTAATTTTTGCATCTCAGATTAAGCCCTGTGTTTATTAATATTGTTGTTTTACAACATCCAACAGTAAAATCTCACTGTTCTGGCACGTCAGACATCTGCAATCCCAGCCCACTTTGGTATAGGTAGATGCCCAAAGTCCTCGTCTCCTGTTTCTCCTTGCCTGTAGGTGTAGCAAGGACCCACCAGAGGCAATGTAGTTTAGAAACATGGCAGTGCTGGTATGATGGGAGAGGGAATGAGTTGCCCTTTACATGGAAGAAAGCATTTGGTAACGGGGTGGAAGACAATAAATCTGTGTTACGTAGTAAATGGCTGGACAGGAGTATGAGCGTCAAGTTAGGAGGGGTCTGACAACGAAGGTTTGAGAACGTGTTTGTGTCAAATGGCTTCTGCTGTGTTTAAAGCTTTATAGGCACTGGATTTCCCAGTGACTCGTTACCGACAGGGATAATTAGCAGCAGCCCTCCTTGCTCGCGGAGCTGGGCGGCTGCTGAACACCCAGCTCTTCCGCAGCAGGGAGCAGGCTACTTGCTTCTGCAGGCCCCGAGGGGGCTGGCAGCTAAAATGTGGCATTACAGTGCCTTTGTTAGAGTTAAGGTTGTGATGTCTTTTGGCACATCAGCAGTAAGAACAGAACTTGAATGCTAATGCTGTAGCAATTCTGATTTTCAAGTCACCTCTATGTACAGGGCTCTTAAAATACCCCCCCCCCACCCCCGACCTTTACTGTAGAAGGTGGAATCCTGCAAAGATCCTCAAAATAGGAATGATTATTAAAAAATAGCATGCAAAAATACAGCAATTGTTATTTGATGGGAGAATAACCTTCTGTTCCTCTCTTAGGTGTGATCAGGCATTTTTAGATGATAGGTAGATTTAGATTCCTTAAATATTCCTCTGATGCACTGAAATATTGCTTTTGTGGCTTTTCGTGTCCTGGTCTATTCCTTCCATGCAGATTCTGCTGCACTGGCAGCTTTTAGCGCTATATTGCTGCTCTTGGTTGGCTGCTACATTTACCTTTTGCTCTGTGCCAAGCCTCCTGGATCCCTCAGCACAGTGACCTGCCCTCAGGCAGGGCAGGCTTACCCACGCTTATACGGGCTGCTTGGATCCGAGCCCTTAAACTGTCATCCTCTTTTCCCTTCTTTCTCTGCCTCTCCTGATCCATGCTATAATCTCGGCCTCTGCTTACTAAGGCTAACGGGGATCTACAGTTCTTGCTGAACTATCAAAAAGTGCTGCAACCACTAGTTAAAAGCCAGATGAGTTCAAAGTGTTATGGCAACCATAACTCTGAAATCATTTAAGCTTTTATTTTCCCTCTTCCTTTCTCTCCCCCTTTTGATCTCACGTCTCCAACAACGGACTTCTGACCTATGATCTTATGCTGTGTTGTATTTGACTTCCCGTTTCAATTATAAAACAGCTCAGATATTCAGAATTTTTAAAAGATGACCCCAAACCATAAAATTTGGATCTAGATTTCCAATGACCTTATGCTTTGTGATATTCATGGGCCATAGTGTCCCCAGTGATAACCTGCTGTCCCAAAATCATACAGTTGAAATCCAGGGATTTGATTTTGAGATCATATGAAACTTGGACAATGTCTTCCCCCCACTCCCTAAAAAGTAAAGCCAAGAAAAAGTGACTAAAAGTATGGTACTATTTGTTCAAATGGGTATTTCTCATTTTTTTTGTCCCTTACATTTTCTCTGTACTTTTAACCTTATACAAACAATTTCATTTTATGATCTTACTGGTTGTTTTGTACTGATATCAGATTTTTTAAATGATATGACAGCAAACTCCTCCTTCAATTACAGGCAAATTAGTGTGCTTTTTGATTCACTTTTAGTTTTCAGTTTGTGTATAACTGAACTTGTTCCAGCTCAATTTGCACTGTAACTCAGCAAAGCTTTAAGTAGCAGGTGGGCTCCAGTCTGAGTAAAACGTAACAGTTCAAACTGACTTTAAACTTGGGATCTATTTCTCTCTTTGTTCAGCTGCCTTACAAATGAACAAATAACTATGAAAATATAGCATGTTTATGTTTATGTTGTTTATTGCTTATGGCACCTCTCACTTGAGTAGTAAATCCAAAGGAGTTGAATTCCAGGTGAACTAAGGGAAGTACTTAAGTGGGAAAGGTAGGATCAGGGCCAAACCTGTTCTGAACTGGAGGGGCACTTCTGCCTGCCCCCCAGGGCGGGCACTTTCTCTCCTTGCTGGGGAATTCAGGAGCACCTTTATGTAAATGAATGCAGTGTTGCCTCTCCCCTTTCCCTGTCTGACATCTCCCTTTCTTTAACTTTCGTAAATACAATTCCATCTCGATACCCGTCAGGCAGACTTCAACATTTGTTGATGATAACTAGTTTGGATCCTTTCTAGTCCCACTCCTTGGCCTCTGTGGAGGAGCTCCAATTTCAAAATAGCAAACAAAAATGTTACAGCCTCCCACAGGAAAACTAAATAAATTATCAGACACTAGGAGAGCAAATCGAATTATTGTAATCCTCCCAGGCACTGGTATGACTTTGAAAAGACTCTCATTCCTTTTTTCCCCCTCCCCTTAAAAAAGGCCTGGCATCTTGACCCAGAGACGACATTGGTTTGATAGGTTTTCCACCCGCCTTGGGGACCAGCCCTAATGATAGGGATGTAAACACATTCCTTTCTTCCCTTCGTTGCGGTTTGGTAGGGTACATCACCGGGGGTATGGAGAGTCCCGTACTATCAGCACATCCTGGGTGCAAGCTTGCTGGCAGTCAGTCAGTATCACTAAAGCCTTAATCCCATTCCCCTTGCTGTCAGTGTCGACATTTCCATGCTCTCCAGTAAGAACTGAAGCACACGATTTCATATGCAGTAGAGTTACTCGATTCTATAACTCGCCACAATTCTATAAGGCCACCGTTTAAAACTAGAAACGACTTCCATGATCTTATGTTTTCCAAAACTGTTAAGTTAGATAAGCTAAGCCTATGTTGAAGGTGATAATGCAGGTTAAAGAAAAAGCATGATTACATGCTGTATTTCAGGTGAGGGGTGATTTTGATAAGGTAACAAGCAGCTGCAGGTGTTAAGATAAAACATAGGTGTTGGGCGGAACATCATAGAAAATGTACACAATTCTTCTGTGCACTGAAAGGCATTCACAAGTTGCTAAGTTTTCTGTTTTATGTAGCAGCTATTTCTCTTTGGTGGCTTTAATGCATTTTGACCTTACAATCACTTAAAATTTCCTGTGACCCTTTTCATAGCTTATCCCCTCTAGGCTGACTTGACCCAGTGAAGTGCTTCTTGGAAACCATCAACCTCCATGGAGCTCCATAGCTCAACTGTTGAGGCCTAACATCTTTAAGGCAGTCAGACCCCCTGCTTTGTCAGCCAAAGGGAAGAATTTTCCTGCAAAATAAATATTTCCAGAGACTACTAGAATTCTAAAAAAAAGCCAAACCAGCCAACCAACACCTTAAATAAGGTCTGTGAAGTAAAGTAGGTCCTCCTGGTATAAGCAGCATCAGTGATAGACATCTACAATTCCAGTGTCTTCCTTTGCCTGCCCTTCTTGCCATTGTTTTACAGTAACAGTTCCTCTAAAACATACACAGTATTAAGCAAAATATCCCTGCTCTGCGAAGCCGAAAGGGACTGGGGGCAAAGTTAAGCATGCTTTGCCAGACTACGCATACTATATGCAATTGAGAATAATCTCTTTTCCTAACAGGCAGCCACAATATCAGCCAGCAGTAGCTGCTGATTAGTTTACAGTGATTAAAAGAAGCTAGATATTTCCTTTAGACTCCGACTGCTTCTGTGGATTAGCAGACAAAAACTTTTCAAGTTGAACCTAAGCCACCTTTTGATGCAAGTACCCCATTACACCTTTTCTCGCTAGTAGATAATAGTAAGTAGTGAAAAGCTTGTAATTTTGTTGAAATAGGACAGTTTGCATCACCACCCTCATAAAGTCAAAACAGAGGGAATATTAAATCAAGCTCCTAAAATCTTGGCAGAAAGGGATCCTCTGCAATGTTTCAGGAATACGCCTTGCCACAGCTGAACATCCATGTCCTTTCCTGACAATGAGACTGCAGAGACTATTTCTGAATCCAAAATTACCTGTCATCACGTATCCTGAGCCATGCTGCTGATGAGGAGACAGTGCGTCACAGTGCAGTGCTGATTAGAAGATGTAGTTTTCAAGACAACTTTTTTTTTTTTCCTTTTTTCCTTTTTTTTTTTTTTAATGCCCTGTAGAAGCTGAGAAAATTGACCTGCTTCTGGATGTGTTCTGCCTTTGGATGGAAGAGAGAAAATAGCCTCAAGCAGTAACATCTGTGTGGGCCAGCTAAGGTAATGCATCAGGCTATAGCTTTACTGACAAAGAACACAGAAATGCGGCCAAGAGAACACCTACTGGTAGATAGATACTTCAACATATCCTTTAAGTCACCATCCCTGTGCTGTCATTTATATGTGATTCACAGGCATTGCTTTTATTTCTAGCTGGGGTTGGTTTTGGACTGACTTCTCTGTGGGTCTAGTGCATATTTCGACTTGCTCTCTCTATTGCTCTTTTGAGGAGCAGGAAGCTTGATCAGTCGCAGTTTTGGCTTTTGTACGTGTACATGTTGTTTTAATGTTCGTTTTCTCCTTTCTGCTTAGTGGTTATCTTGATTTGGTGTGACATTCTCAAAAACAAAGAGCTATAGCTGGGAAGATACGACACAGTAAGGGCACAGAGCATGGGACAGATTTAAAAATAACACCGGCTGGTCTTGTCAGGAAAATACAGATGACAGAACTCAAGCTGAGAACAAAAATAAAACCAGTAGATGTGAAAGCAGTGGGGTTTGTGTTAAAACTGGCACTTCTAGTCCTCTTCCAATGTTGATAGGTAATATACATCATCTATTGATAAAACACAAAAACCGGGGAGAAGCTCAATGCCAGGAATGGGACAAACATGAGACTGCAGCCTTAAAATGTAGGGATGTGGCTGATCTTTTTCATAGGACGAGAACTGGAGGGTCAACGGTTTCACAAAATAGCACAGCTCAATTGATCGACTGGAAAAAAGGTTCCCCATCTCTCTGGATGCATTATGCATCCCAGCAGCACTGCTCGAGCGAAACGTTATCCTGTCTGCAGTGAGGAAACAATTGGTTCGATGCTTCTAGGCTCCAAATAAAGATTTGATCTTGCTGAATGATCTTTAATACTTTGAAAACATGAATCACAAAATGGGTGTGTTCCGGCCAAAAAGGGCGTTTCTAACAAAGGGTACCATTGTGTGGATTCTACTGCCCTGACACTAGCAGAAACTAGTTGAGGTAAAAAATGTCATTTTCCCCTTTAGAGGGTATAACTGATGCTCAACAGATCATTAGCGAGATGGATGTACCAATATATCTGCTGCTGTGAAGGTCTCAAATGCACACAGCTCTGAAAAACATGTTATGGATTCAGGACACTAGCAATTTCTAGTCCCCTTTTTTTCTACTTCCAAGGGCAGTAAGGAGCTAGGTTTGCCCGTGCTGAGTCTTAGGCACGTATGTTGTTCCAGAGCTTGATTTTCTCTGAAATTCCTCATCTGTGTTGATTTGGATTTGTAAATAAAGAAATAACTTTCTCTCCAGGCTCTATCAGAGGAACCTCGGATGTGCGATCCACTGAATGTCAGTAATTATAGCCACATATTACATTTTAAGAAGAAGGAATATTTGTCACGTAATAAAATTGTTTGCAATTTTTGTGCAAGGTCCTTCTAAAATTTGGATCCTTATCCATATCAAGCTACCAATCATTTTGAGGTTTGCTCATCCCTATTTCTCGCTTCATGTATCTCTGACAGAGATGCAAAGCACTTCTTCAATAAATTACCTTTCTGAATAGTAAAAATAATCTGGTAGAAACCTCTGAGGGATGCAGTGCAGGAGAACAAATTACTACAAGACACAGAGGGAGCTGTAAATGTAATTGTGATGGGTGTGGTGGCAGTTTGCATTTATAATATATTCGCTTTACCACATGGCTCTAGCAATATGAGTTAGTTTGCATGACCTAGCACACATTTCAGAAGAAAAAATGGTCTGAAAAATTGTAGACCATCTAGATAGCAGTGCAATGCCAGTGCTTTGCCTAATTGTGTCTGGTCTTTGTTCTGATGCGTACTCTGATACATCTATAGGGCCTTTTAGTGTTATTAAAGCAGGAAATAAATCTAATTTAAGTATTAGTTCAGGAAAAAAAATGGGAAAAATAATGAATATTGGATGGTAAAACTACTGAGATGCTAAACTAAACTCTGAGCGTTGGTGCATAATGTACTGCATTCCTGTTTGCTCTGTCATGTCACTCTCATCAGACAATAACATTTTCTATCAGTTAAGGGGGATCCTGATCTCTCCATCTGTACCTCCAAAAGATTCCCTGGTAGTATGTGGTGGGCAAGACTCTTAAACTTCAGGAAGCTGTGGAAACCACTGAGTGATTGTCACGCCAGTACAGATAAGGGACTCTCCATTCTCCTTGGACTGAAATATTTCTCCCTGTGGATAACCTGATCTTCATTTTGCCTATTGTCTCTTCTCAGGTGAAAGTCTTTCTAGAGATACAATGGTATGATGTTTGGAGAGCTGCAAAATATTTTGACATCTTTCAGAATGAAAGCCATTATAAACAAAATCATAGAATCATAGAATAGTTTGGGTTGGAAGGGACCTTTAAAGATCATCTAGTCCAACCCCCCTGCCATGAGCAGGGACATCTTCAACTAGATCAGGTTGCCCAGAGCCCCGTCCAGCCTGACCTTGAATGTTTCCAGGGATGGGACTTCTACTACCTCTCTGGGCAACCTGTGCCAGTGCTTCACCACCCTCATTGTAAAAAATTTCTTCCTTATATCTAGTCTAAACCTACCATCTTTTAGTTTAGAACCATTACCCCTTGTCCTATCACAACAAGCCCTGCTAAAAAGTTTGTTGCCATCTTTCCTATAGGCCCCCTTTAAGTACTTAAAGGCTTCAATAAGGTCTCCCTGGAGCCTTCTTTTCTCCAGGGTGAACAAGCCCAACTCTCTCTGCCTGTCTTCACAGGAGAGGTGCTCCCTCCCTCTGATCATCTTCATGGCCCTCCTCTGGACTCACTCCAGCAGGTCCATGTCTTTCTCGTGCTGAAGGCCCCAGAGCTGGACGCAGGACTCCATGTGAGGTCTCACCAGAGCAGAGCAGAGGGGCAGAATCCCCTCCCTCGACCTGCTGGCCACGCTGCTGGGGATGCAGCCCAGGATACGCTTGGCCTTCTGGGCTGCCAGTGCACATTGCTGGCTCATGTCCAGCTTTTCATCCACCAGTACCCCCAAGTCCTTCTCGGCAGGGCTGCTCTCAATAAAAATAAGCATGTGTAGGTGCACATTTATATATTTGAGGAATATTCTGCTAGGAACTGACAGGTTTTGAGATCATTAGCAAAACCTTTTCCTCATTTACTGATTGATTTTAGTCTGCAGTACTATTAATTTGAAGGAGACTGTAGCTATACTTTATTCTCGTCTTCGCAAGTGTTACTATATAATTAATGTGGGGACTTGTAAAGTATAATCTCAACACACCTTATATTCCCATCTTGTTAGGGTCTTGGGTTTGGTAACATTTTCTCTTCATTGAAGAAAGCTCTGTGTTTTATTAGGTCAGTGAACTATTGCAGCGTGTGTATAAATTGTTCTGTCGAGCTGCTTTCTTGTCATGCCTGAATAAGAAGTGAAAGAGGATTCTCTTACACATTTTTTTCCTCTGTTGATTGTTTTTGCAGCTTCTGTGCTTGCAGTATGACCTGCCATTTAGGCACGTTTTCACTGCGCTGAGTGGGCTAAGCCGTCGCCTGTGCTTGATGAAGTTTGGTTTATTTTCATCTGTACAAAGGAAAAGGGAGATTCAGACAGAGGAACTGAAGAGAACCGCAGTGGCGTGGGAGACGGTCTCAAGCCAAGAAGACGACCAGCCACAGGCCACTGTGGTCTGGGTAATAACCCAGCCAAAGAGCGAGGCCCTTGGGTGGGAGCCCAGTCAGGGGATTCGGAAGAGGACTGCTGTCTGCATTGGCGCTGCACTAATCTGTTGGTCATCCTGTTGATATCTGTCTTAGAAAGTAAGCTAAGGCTTACTTGGGAATCGATGTTGGAGAGGATTGTCTTGCCAATGTCTTTTTGTGGATAAACAGAGAACGTTAATCTCCAGAATTGGCCGTCCTCTGGGCTTTTAAAGTGGTAGATCCCATGCCCCCTTTTTAAGAGACATTTAAAAAATATTTTAATTAAAAATAGACCCCCAAAAGTACTGTTTCTTAAATCAATTAGTGGAAAAAAGCACTTATCCTCACACAGAAGCCCACTGCAAAGAGAAATGCAGTAATTCAGGAATCCCAGCTCTTTAAGTGTGCGTTTGCATACAGCAGCAGATCTGATACATTTCCTTAGTGCCTTTAAGATACAAGTAAAGAAATACTGGCTCAAAACCTAGATTTTCTACTCTAGTAAAATTCATGCTGTAACCTGTGAATGTTTTGCTTATGGAATGAATAAAAATTTAATAAGGCTTTTGGGCTTATTTAGGATATATATTCAGTTCTTACCCAGATATATTCTTGTTCTCTTCCTGCAAAATAGATTTAGACAACTGCATGTGCTCAAAGCCCCTATTAAAATAAATGCACCAGCTACATATTTATGAACAAAATGTAGCTTTTAAGAAAGGCCAACTAATGGTTTTGTCACTAATCCTTACTAAGAGTGAGCAGAGAGGAGCGCTGCTCTGCGAGCAGACCACAAACCAGGTTGCACCTTCAGTCACTGTCTCCTGTTCGGCTCTCTCCCTTTCTCCGGGAAGTCAGAGCTCTCCCTGTTCCCCCCAGGCAAGATGCATGGATCACGTTGTGTTCAGCTGAATGGGAAAGACAGTAGTAGCCCTGATTTTTTTTTTTTCCTTCATCTTCTGTTGTATTTCCTGCCCAAGGAAGGAAGATGACATCTAATATGAACCTATTCTGTTACACGGGCTGGAAAATCAAGTAAGAACTGAGACCAGTGTTTCCTTTTGCTGTGTCTCCAGACTGTGCACCAACTAGTCAACAAGCCAACCTGCCCATCGTTCTACTTCTGTCACAAGACTAATGCTTTTAGCAGTAAGTTACAAGTCTCTCTGCTATGAGCAGCTGTTTATTTATTTCCAAACACCCACTGTCTGAGGATATTGGCCATCCAGAAATCTCAGACAAATAGTTGTTGCTTATGAGTACATCCTTGACATATGAAAAGCAAGTCTGACACAAATGATTACTCCATCCATTTAGATGAGATACGTGGATTGGTCCCCGCTCAGTTGTGTGGGAGGGTGTGCTGGACCTCTGGTTTGCAAACTGGCTGGTTTTAGAAGGCTTGAGTCAATCTGCCTACTCAGTGAAGATATTCCAGAGAATATATCACCCGTTGTCAAGATGATAACTCGGTGGAAGTCTAATTTGTTGAGCAGTAAAACCTCCTGCTTATGCAGCTGGCAAGGCAGTAATCTACAGAAACATTACATGGGAAGGCTGGAATACGGGAAATCAGTGACTTTCACAATATGACATTGCTTAGCAAAAAGCTGCCTTTGAAACTCAGTGTTCACATTTCCCATTAGTTTGCCTCTAGCTCTCATGCAAGTAAAGTCCTCATGGTAGCGGGAAGGAAAAACAGAGGGGGAGGGAAGAGGAGCAAGCAGAGCTGGAAGAATGAGCGTGAGTTATATTGCGCACTATGTATTGGCTATAAATCCTGCCTGCAGGAATTACTGAAATGGAGAAATAGTTATCTACTAACTTTGAGATCCAATCTGCAAAGTCCCAATGTCAGTGCGATGATTTATGTGATACAAAGTCGTCAGGATTCGGCCTGACACGATGAAAGACGTGCAGGCAGAGACACAGTCTCTCTGTTTTAAACCGTACGTAAACTCCAGCTAGAGCTAGCCGGCTGCGAGACGGGTGGCAAGAAGGTACGGTGCCGTAAGAGAGGCCGAGGTCAGGCTGCAGGTGTGCTTGGTATTCTGGAGAAAAGAGGAGGAGGATGTTCAGCCCTGTTCTCCTGTGACCTTTGCTTGCTGATGTGCTCCAGAGGGAGCTGTGGCTTGCCTTTTTGCTCGGAGATGAACTCACTAGAAGCAGATAGCTGCAGAGAAGGGATAAACGTGTGGTCCCATGCATTTGTCTTTTTCTCCCCTTCTCTTCGCTCCAACCCTTCACAAGAAAACTCAGCTTTTATTAGCTTTCCTTGTTTAAGAGTTATTTCTAAAGCAGTCCTATGAAAATACATGTAGTAAATAAGTAAAATCTAATCTATTTTCTTTGTTTATAATTTTTGTAAGGATGTAGTAGAAATCAGTGTGAGCACTGCTTTAAAGCTTCATGAACAGGAGTGATATCCCAGGATTGTTACAGCTGCACATTTCTTCAAAAGGGAATTTAAAACCACGCGCAAATAGCTTTTCTTTAGTATTAATGCGGAGTGTTTCTTTGATGCAAAGTCAATCTAGAAATATATTTTATTTTGAGGTACTGCCAGCATTTGCCTCTTTCCACTCAACAAGACTGATTATACTGAAAACAATGCGGAGCAAGTGAGGATACAAGGTTGTACAATTGCTGAGGCATAACCATACATTTCACTGTCAGCTCTGACACCCGCTTGTCCTGGGTGTGGGTGTTTGGTTTGCATAATCACCAGGCGGTTATTTATCAGTAAACACACCAGGCAAAGCCTTATATTTCAGCTGGCAGCCAATCAGACCTGGTTGATTTACACGGTTTTTTGAGACGATGTTTATTTACATACAAAACAAACACAAACTTTCAGGTTGAATGCTTTTCTCCGTATACTAAAGAAGCAAAGAGTAAACCTGAATGGCAAAGGCATGGTGCTGCCACTCTGTCCTGCAGTTTTGGCTGTCAGGCAGAGAGTATTAGAAATGCAAAAGTGTATGGGGATGGAAGTGAAAATCCTAAAGCATGTTGCTATATATTTAAAATAACCCAATAGCATATCTGGGTTGAGTTTAGAAATAACCTGTCTTTGATTGGCTGCCATCATTTTTAGTTTTAATTATCTCCTTCAGTTAAGAATGTGGAGCTGCCAAAAGTAAACAGAAGCTTTTGTTTCTCTGTCCATGCAGGTGAGATGTTAAGAAGGAAAGAGAAATGACTAAAAGCAGTGGAAACAATGCCAAAATATCCAAGTGGTAAGTGACCAAAAAACTGATTGGACTTATTTTTATCTTTGCTTCTAAACACTGTTCCTACCTAAAAAAAACTTCATAAAGCCGGTATCGTGACAAACACGCAGTTTGTTTAGAGTATGTGAATTCTTTATTCTGTTATTTCAACTATGGATATTAAGGTACCTTTTTACATTTGTTAAAATGATTTAGTGGGGGACTTGGTAATGCTAGGTTAATGGTTGGACCCGATGATCTTGGAGGTCTCTTCCAACCAGAACAATTCTATGATTCTATGATTCTATGATTCTATGATTCTATGATTTTTATTTTGTTGACTCATCACAAGGACAAATGTCTGTCCCACTTGACTGGCTGCTACTTACATCTGAGTTACAAGACACTTGGGTTCATACTTTAGGAGCAACCCTAATGTGTGAATTATCTCCAGGATGGGCATCCAAGTGTGTCTGGCTTCCCTGACTTCAGGTAGCTCCATCAAAGGGGTCGTCCAGAAATGTGTTATGGTACCATGAGCCTGGAAACTGTAGCAGCCCTACGGTAACCAGGGCTGTGCATGGCAGGAAATTTTCCCCTTGCTCTAACTCCGTGTCGCTGAAGTCTAAGGGTTTACTGACGCAATTCATATCGTTAGTAGGTTTCAGAGATAAGTGTGGAAAACCTGTGTACTGCTGTATATAAATAATGAAAAAATTGAAAAGACTGCCAATTTCAAGCATTTACTGCAGGTTCAGAAAGGTAATATTTTTGTTCAGATCACTGTTTCTGAAAAGACTATTTCTCAGTTTTTATGGTTCATGGGAAGTTTCCCAAACCCACAAATATTTTCCCAAAGATCAAGTATATGAGGCTGCTCTGCATGTAATACATACTTGTCTTTCCTAGTCTTAAGTTTACTCACTCTATCTTGATAGGTCTTATTAGGCAGGTAATAAATCCACCCAAAATTTCTAAGGTTAGAGACTCAGTGTAAGTACATAGTAAAGCTGATTTGCTGTCAGAAGTTTTTGAAACTCTACTAGAAGTGTAAAAGGACTTAAGGACACTGAAAACTCATATTCAGAGAGTGAAGAACAATTCAAATAATGATAAAATCCCTCACAAGGAATTGTTTTTCTCAAAATCATCACATTCCTCATTTTGGAATGAGGCTGTACATTTCTCAGCCTGGCAGCAACAGGTTAGACACCACCGAGCTAGGGTTTGGGCCGCAGGTTCACCTCTGGCAGTTCCTCTGAAAATGTGGTACGCTGTCCTGGTGATTTGCAAGTGGGAGCTGTTGCAGTATTAAACTTCCGGTAAACTTTGTATCTAACTACAGTTTTGCTATTATCATGTATATATTTCTTTTCCTTACTCTTTGTGTAAGGATATTACAACTCTGTGCAAGTTGTAATATCCTGTGCAACTCAGGGCACAAGTGGGGTTACATGGGGTCCTTAAAGGCAGACAGAAAAGATGCTCAAATCCAGAGAAAATCCTCTCTGTAAAGTAGAAATCTACTGGTTTTTTCCTGATTCCTTCCTTGCCATACCCTTCCCGGGAACGTTAACAGAAGCACGGCACAGATCGTCTCCCAGACGGGTTTCTGAGCACTCAGGCACACGGCCCATGGGGCTGGTCTCTCCTCTACAGAGTCAGTGGCCCAAATGGCCATGGGATTATTGAAATTAATTTGATAAATCTATAAATACATATATATACTGCTAGTGACACTGCAAATGAGACAGAATGACCTATATGATATATTAGCTCTTTTAGCATCTCACAAAATGGATATTGTGGTAGTTTTTATACATTTTATTTAAGAAAAAGGGATTGGGTAGTGGAACTTCTTCATGCAGGGAATTTACTTTCCTCTCTTTCATTTGTCTGTGTGTAAAAAAGTTAAGAACACGTGCCTATGTGTATACTCCTAGGCTTTAAGTGTACGCCAAGTACGTCAGCTGATCCACTGATCAGGTCAATGCCTGATTGAAAATAATATAAAATCATACCAAAAAAAGGTATGAAATGCCTTTGGTGTTCGAACTCTGAGATGTATTGGATTGAGGGCAGCCTCCAACTGATGGGAGCACTAGTTTTCTCTGTTTGGTTTGTGGGGGAAGGTTTGTGGAGGTCAGCTGAGACTCGCTTTTGCTGTGTGCCCTCCAGTCCTTGCTCCAGAGGAGTGGAGAGATCTGGATCTTTTGGCAGAGGAGAGAGAAGCTATCTCATGTGACAGCAACGGTGAGACATGCAGCTCTGACAGCAACTGCTGGCTATGAAGAGCTTGTGAATAACCTATTTCTTTCTATGAATCATGATACCTGTCCCATGTGCAGTTGATTGTAAGCAAGAAAAAAGAAACATTACTCAAAATTTTTTACCAATTAACAGTCAGGGGCCAGTGAGAGTAAGCAAATAGTAACATTTGCCTTCTACTTAATCATGTTTCTCTTCATTCATCACAGACACAGATCCTTTCTTTAAGTTTTGGTAACCCTAGGCTAAATAAAACAGACTATATACTGGTCATTGAAGTAGAATGGAGGCTGAGATTGGACAGAACAAAAATATTTTCATCATATCAGAAAGCTTTTTTGCAAAAGATTATACCAAGATGGGCAACAAAACCTCATCAACTTTCTGAAAGTAGAAAGAACCATGCTGTGGGTTGGCAGCAGTTGGAGCATTTAGGGGAGTGCTTTGCTAGCCTGCAATCACGATCACCTCTTTTTCCTTTGATCTGTCTGGAGATGTGGTAGTATGTTTAAAGCTGGAAACAGCACTTTTCTAATGTTCTCTAACCTCAAAAACAAGATGCCAAACATAAGGTTTTTTTCCTCCTTTCTTCCCTCCAGCTTGTTCCTGCCAGAGCAGACTATTCAATTGTGTACTTTGCAGCCAGGCAGAACTGTGCGTCGTGATTCTCGCTGCTGAAGGAGGGGAGAGCTGTAGTACGGGGACTGAGAGGGCTTTTGCTGCTGGAAGGAATTTTTTACTAGCTTTTTTTCTCTGTGTGTGAGAGACATAAAGTGCTCTGGAAATGTACAGATTCTTCCTGCCAAGAATGGTTGTTTTCACAGCTCCCCTTTTGCCAATTTCAAACTGGTTAAGAAATTAAAAAAAAAAAAAAAAAAAAAAAGTTTTCACATACATATCCTAAACTCCCTGGGTGACAGGTATTGTTGAGCAATAGAGTCTGTAAAAGTGCCAAAATAACCTATTTCCCCTGAAGAATAGAAGAATCGAATATGAATACCGATGCTAAGGTGAAGAGGGAGTTTGCAGTGACAAGAACAAAGGCAAGGCTGAAGCGTTATTAACCAACTGTCTTAATTAAGCTAGAAGCATGATGTTCTAATATTTTTAAGGATCTCAGTCAGCTGCTCTGCCTTTGGCTTTAATTTTTTCCTCCAAAAATCTTTAATGCAAAATAATTAATTCATCTCCAAATATGAGTGTTACTCATTCTGAATGCATGAAATATTTAGAAAGGATTCTAGCAAAATGTTCTACTCCCAACATTGACTTGACTTAATGCTATTCTAATTAACAGGTTGGTTTTAGACATAACGTAGCGCTATACGTGCTCTGATAGAAATATAGGAGATCACGGCATAAATCCAGACTAAATATTCTGTTGAACGGGCACAAAAGGGGGAAAAATTGTTTAATAGTCAGAGGATTTTGGAAAGCAAAGGGAAGTTTGTAACTTACTTTTCTGACACCTTCTTCCAGTGTAGCCCTCGGTACAGGAGCACACGTTGGTTCGAACGCAGTGACCACCGTTCTTACAGGGGGGAATGCAAACAGCTAGTGAAAGGAAAGCAAAAGTTTTGTGCACTGGAATCACACAGGAGATCAACATTGCCTACATATAGGCTCCTTATTTAGGTGCCTGTGTTGGGAGACCAGTCTGCCGAGGCTTTTTCTTTATCTGGGGTAGCGAAAGTGTCTCTCCGAAGGGTGATTTGGGCAGATGCCTAGCTGGAGATCCTGATTCTCTCTTGTTTGCGGAAAGAATGTGGGACATGACTCCGAGCACCTAAGGGTCTCTTTTAGATACCTGCAGTTAAGTGGTGGGAATATCCCCGAGAATCTCTTCGCTTTTTAACTCTCTAGCTAGAGGGCTTCTTCAAGGGCTTCTGCCCTTGAAATACAGATCAGTGTTTGATATTTACTAGCTTTGTTTTGGCACTATTTCTTCCCCCTTTCCCAATGAAGCAGAAGGAAGGGCTTTGCTGTTCTTCAGCATCCATCTACTCTCTCCCCATATCACTTCCATATCCCGCAAATGTGGATATTTATTTTCAAGTTTTACTTCTGGTAAACCATAACACTTAAGGATAAAAATTCCAAATCACCCAGATGTTGAAGATCACCTTCCATGTTGGACCTCAAGAGAAAGATCATCAAATTACAGAGTCTGTATCATTTTCACTCTCTCCTTCACCCCCAACATCACAAAAACAAAGAGCTTCCAGCAAGCTCCATTTGCAATTAGATTTTTGTGTGTGAATCATTCACTTGCAAAAATATGCATTGGGATTGCATTCATTTAGGAACTCCAGGGAAATGAAAGAGAGAGAGAGAAAGAGAAAAGAACTTTTAATATTGAAATAGCTCAGGTTTGGTAATAAGAGTGTATTTATATTCCCAGATTCAGGAGGGGTTATTGGAGCTCAAAAAAAATGAAAAGCAAGTGGTATAAGCACAGGAGTCTTCCAGCTATTTGAGCCCTAAACATAGGTTCCTCTCTCGTGTCTATTCTGCCTGGGCTAATGGGTAGTTAAAGTATTCGCTAATTCGACTTCTGCAGCACCAAGTGAGCAAGAAGCCCAAGGTACTGTTACGCTCAGTTTAGAGCTCTCCCCTTTAGGACAGGGATTCAAAACCAGGTCCTGCCCTATGTCAGGCAGAGTGATATTTGATCAGACCTTTGAGCAGGGATCTGAAGAAGTCCTACCCAAGTCTCCCATCCCCTTCACTCTAGGATGGTCAGGTAGGTGATATTGTGGGCCCCATTTGAGGATAAATTATCATCTGGCTCTGAAACACAGTATAGTACACACTATAGAGTAAGCAAAATGAACAAAATAGAGCCATGCTTTAACATTTAATTGAATTGGTGCTAATTAGTGATATCACTGACTTCAGATAGTTTTAGATTAATTGTTTAGTTATCATTAATGCCATCATAAATAAGTGCTTACTCCCTCACAATACCATTAAGAACAATATAGTGCGGATTTAAGACAGACTCTAACATCAAAGGAGCACACAGGGAGTTATGACAAGGAAAATCTCTGGATATACTTCATGTGGGGGCAGGTAATGATATAGGCTGCTGTTTATATTTGAAGCCTGGGTCCTTTATCAGGATGATAAATAGAACTTTCTTACCTCTCTGGCACTGTGGCCCGTAGAAACCATAAGGACACGTACACATATTTGGCCGTACACAGATTCCTCCATTCAAGCACACAGGATTGCACACAGCTGTATGTGAATGTAAGAAAACTCTATGAACCTCTTATAATTTTGAATTTTTTAGAGTAGGCACTCTCTTGCTGCTGCACATGTCATTAGAATAAACATTTCTAGTAATATTGTGATAAATTTCACACAATCTTTGCTGGTCAGTTGTGCTGCACCATTTATTCATTGTCGACACAGTGGGAGCGTTTCAGTGGTGTTTTAGCATAGCTTGGGGGATGAAATAAAATATAATTTAATAGTTTATTTCTGATGTCTTCCTTTGATTTGCACAGCTCATTTGCTTCCACTCCAGTATCCTCACCAAACACGATCCCAAGGTAGTAAAATGCAGTCACATTGCATCCAGCCTGGATAACCTGGAGATGAGACATTAACCATTTGCTGCTTTGTCTGAGTTCAGCGGAGCATCCTGGCATTTCCGTGAAGCTGAATAGGTATGCACCACAAAACCTCTGTTTGTTCTGCCTCATTTAAATGCCAGTTCCCACAACATATTGGCTCACGCGTCACCAACAAAGCCACTGGCTGAGCTCCCTTTGCCTCTTTATTTATCTGTTATTGCTGTAGATGATATAACAAGCATTAGGAATTAAAAGCTGTCTTGCATATTTCTATGCGGCAAGTACCTGGCTGTTGAAAAAAAAGGTATTAGAATTGCAAATTAATTTAGTTGGGAAGTCACTGTGTGAAGAATAAGGAATCTGATAAATCTTTCATTGTAAAGCAGAGTGACACTTTAAAACAGTCTTTTTCCTTCTATTCCCTTTGTCTTTCAGTATCTTACAGAATAGCCCATTAAATAAATTAAATACATTTAAGCTTAAATAAATTAAGGGTCACTAAAATGTTTCAGATGAACTAAAGGAGAAATAAAAAGTCAATTTGAAAAGAGAAAAAAAGTGAAATTGTAGTCCAGAAGAGAGGCTTTTCTAACTAAGCAGCAATCACTTATGAAGTCAAAATGGACTTCATTCATCGCTAATGGTAAATTTGGATTAGTTGCCTCATTGTCCTGGCTAGCTCAGAGATGTCCACACTCTGTCAGTGTTTATATTTCCATTGGTAAAGTCCCCTAAGTCCTTTTTTTTTGTTTGTTTCTGTATCTGTGTTCACCCAGAGACTCCTATCATACCACTTGAGGCAGGAAACCTCAACAGTATCCACAAAATACCCTGTGTAGTGCACACAAAGCAGTGCCGGAGAGGTGAGCCTGGTAGTCTTTCACCTGAGGTATTGGCAGAGAAACAAATCCTGCTGCTGTTATTCTGGGTTGGAAATTACTGCTGCTGCTGCTGTTGCTTGTCCTCCTCTTGTAATAATCCTGTTTAAAGCCACCCCAAAATAAATTTGCAGAACTCAAGGAGAGTAATCTCTGGCGGGAAAAAGAGGAGATAGTGGAACCAGAATAGCTAGTGGCAATCCCAGTCATTTACTGTGGATCTTAGCTAGGTTAATTTATGTGTCCTCAATAGGTCTGTCATTTCAACACTTACAGGAAGAGCAATCTCAGGGAGATGGAGGTTAAAATGACATCTCTCACCTTCCAGGAAAGGTAATGTAGGCTGAAGGTGCCTTAGTCATTTAATATTCACTATGGCAGAGGCAGACTGCCGCTGTAGCCTTGAGGTTTGGCACTGATTAAGGTACTCCTCGTTCTTGCTCCTTCTAATACTTCACTATTTTGCATGCCTTGTCCCAGGTGAGTGCTGTAGTTGCTGTGCCTTTGGAGGAAAAATACGTACTCCAGCTTTTAGCGCTTAGGCCCCGAGAGGAAGGTCTGAGCTGTATCTGTTCAAAACAGGGTTCAAAACTATGAGTCCTGCCTAGAAATAGGTACCTAGTTCCAATCCTCACCTTGTCATTTTGTACTGATGGGTGGAGGTGGCTTTTCCCTGAGCGTGCACACTTCTGTGGATGCCTTTGTAGGTACTCTGCAAGCATGAAATGCAGAGGGAGCAGTGTGAATTCTGGCAGCAGCAGGATATTTAACGTCAAGGGGTGAATGGTTACATTCTCCTTGCAAACTGGCTTTTGTTCTGTTTCCTACAGTCACAAGCCATCTTCTGGAACGGTAAAACTGAATCCAAGAACTGGACCACAAAAATGTTAGTAGTCAGTCTCAGTTTCTGATAGCTTACCCTTCTACGTTCACTTTTCTTCCTTAGACTGCAGTATTAGAAGTGTGTACGTAGTTGCTAACTTAGCACCAGAAGTCACGTTTGTTTGCTTACGTCCTTGTCCTGACTTAAACTGGCCTCCTTCTATTCCTGTCTCCATAAACTGTACTTTTAAGTTCAGATTTGACTGCATACCATTAAAAATCACCAAAAGGCAAACCCTTCTTCTTTCTGCCCCACCACTGTACCTTGAGAGAAATTTGTAGGGGTAAAAGCAATGAAAACTGGAAGTTGCAGAGGTTGTGAGCAGTGCAGATGGTGGCATTGCCCATATCTCTGCCACCGCGGGGTGGGGCAGGACTCACTCTTTGAGGTCTCCATGAACAAGACCAACAAAGAGTGAGGTTACATCCGTGGCAGCTGAGACTGTAAATCAACGTATCTCCAAAGTCTCTAGTGAGAATTATTCTCATTTGCAGAAGATACCTAGTAAGGTTGTAACTTCTGAAATGGTGAATACCTTTATTTTCGTTTTTGTGCGTGCTAAGAATGAACTCCAGAATCACGCGAGCTTAAAAAAAGCTGCAAAAAGGTTTTGTTTGTGGGTTTCCTGTATGTGACCCTGAGATGCAGATAAACATCTAAATGTACAAATACTTACATACACTCAAAGCACTTTACTAGGTCTCCTGTTCTTATGTTTTAATTCTTTAAGCAGTTCCCACACTGACAGCTGAATTGCAGGAATCATGTGGATTTCAGGCAGCAAAAGACATGCGAGACCAGTGTTTTCTAATCACTTACCTGTTTCGCAAGAAGGGCTGCTCCATCCATTTCTGCATTTGCACTCATCTGGTGACACACAGACCCCGCCGTTATGACAGTGTCTGCTACACACCACTGGAAAACACGCAAAGGATCAATATCTCTTATCCGTAACACTGATGTATATCCTAAACCTGCTCTATTACAGCAAATAACTAATGGTATTAGTCCAAGAGGTAAACTGAGGGATGGATCTGTCCCTTTCCTTGGTTTTCTTTCTCTTCTCTACCCATTCTTTCCATCAGACGTCTTCCATCTAAAATTCTTTGCTTTGTAAGTATTCCAGCTACCCTGATTCAGAGATAAAATTATATTCCTGTCAAGGGCAACCTGATATTTAAATAAGCAACGAGGACTGTAATAATGAAACTGCGTATGTTTCGCCATTCAGCTAATATAGAAGGGTTTGAAGACTGATTTTTTCCACAGATGTTCTATATATAGAACCTCTTCTGTAACTTGAATTGCACAAGAACATGACTCCTAACAGGTATAATTGTCTTCTTGTGTTCTCAAAATTAGTATTACTGCCTTCACTCACACAACCTTGAATTTCATAAACATTACTATAAATAACATGGAGGTTTTTCTTGTTTGTTTGTTTTTCCAGAAGCACTTTTATGTAGAAAATGTTGATATAGATGTGCATATTTTTACACAATACAACTGTGCTGCTGGTAAATATACACTCTGAAATAGTTTAGCTACTGCATTAACTCAATATATTATACTTTGATT
This sequence comes from Phoenicopterus ruber ruber, assembly GCA_009819775.1. NCBI lineage: Eukaryota > Metazoa > Chordata > Aves > Phoenicopteriformes > Phoenicopteridae > Phoenicopterus > Phoenicopterus ruber. The sequence goes on from CM020220.1 coordinate 37,503,605, forward strand.
TCCTTGCTGTATTCAATCATCATTTTAAGGGAAAATATAGCAAAATAAAAAGGCTTTTTGTGTCTTATAATTTTCTGCAAATTCAAACATGTAATGAGGAGAAAAGCCTGAATGAATTCACACCTACTTGTTTCACATCGAGGACCAACAAATCCATAAGGACAAGAACAAGTATTTTGAGAAGCACAAGTTCCTCCGTGCTCACATGGTGGATCACACTGCGCTGCAAGAGCAAAACATGAGGAAGAAAAATACAATTCAAATATTACATTCTGCGTGGTTGTGAGCACAACACTTGTTACTGCTTTTCCCAAACCATTTTATTAAGCCAACAAGTAATTTGGCTACTGAGGAAAACACTGCAGGATACAAGTAGGTATCACATTAGTAATTCAGCACTAACTAATGAGTAGCTATATAATGTCTGCAAGGGAATGATTTTAACATAAACATGTTTAACTTCTGAGCATGCACATTTTTAAGTATGTATTTTTTAAGTCTAAGGGTGGATGAAGAACAAATGTAGTTAATACTGAAGGCCTTGCCCATCCCTCTCTACAAATTTGCCTTGTGAACGTTCAGTAAACCTCAACAGGTGTCAGAAGTTACACTAAAGCAAAGATGAAGTGTTTCTTCTGTATAGAAAAGAGTTGCATGGGAATTTGTCAGCAAAATGACAAACATTTAAGCAACTATTTAAATGTTTAATAAGTAGTGCGAGGTCTGCAGACAAAGCAGCAAGTTAGGCAATGATTTCTTGACAAATTGCAATATGCCGTGTCGTTCTGTGGAAGAAAGAGGATGAGCAGGTGTATTGCGTAAAGCTGGAAAGTACCACAGCTCCTGAAACAGGCTATTTGCTGAAGACACTTGTTTGTTTTTTAAATGTTCATCATTATGAGCCTAGTGGCTTTACTGAGCAGGTTTAGCCATTGAAACCTAACATCTAAGGTAAACACCTGACATCTGATGTCATGAATACTTCCATTTGTAGCCTTCTAAGAAGAGATGGTTTTGTATGCCAGATGCAGGAGAGGAGGAGAGAAGACCACTGACGGTGGAAGATGACCACTGACACTCTAAGATGCAGGAGCAGAGCAAGGCGTGTGTGTCAGCCGTCTCTCACGCCTTCGGAAAAAAAAGCCGCCTCACGTAACAGAATGAAAAATATCTTTCCATGTTCTTGGGAAGTGAATACAGAGAAAAATGTTGTACTTTGGCACACGTTACTGGCAGAGTTTTGTCTTTTATAATGGATATGAAGCTAAGCAAGGTTATTCCAAGGAAAATGCAAAATGAAGCTAAAGAGATCTGAAACAAAGCATCTTTCATTTTAAGTATTGTTACAAGGGAAAAAACCCCTAATGTACCACATTTTCTTGTTAAAACTAGAAAATGGCCTGTGTAGTTGGAAAGCTAAATGAAGGACAAATACTTAAGGCACCAAATGATTTAAACGAAGCTCACGCATTGAAGGCCTCCTCACCTCTTGTGATATCACCAAGCCTCCAGATAAAGCCATTGCATATGAACTTTGCCATCCAAAAAAGTTATGAAAGCCACCACACATTTACCAATTGCAGTTAAAAAGACAAGCTCCAAAAAGGTACCTTTAAGTAAACCGTTTTGACACAAATAACATGAAAGAAATATATTCGGTATTAGATCTGCTCTTCAGGTACTTCAGTATTTACGTTTCCTGCTACCATACAGTTTTAACTGTGAAATTTTCAATGCTGCATTAAAATAACTTTAGGATTTGACATGCCTGAGAACAGAAAGCTCGCTAGATAAAGTTTAGATCCATACTATACATGCTGAGAATGTCATTAAGCTAAATTTAGTTTTGATCTGATGGGCTATAAGGTTTAGACATTTGCAATTCAGCATGTGTTTAGCTGAAATTTGAAGTGTACATCTGGGAGAAAAAAAGAATAAAAAAAAAATTGACATTGTCTGGACAACTAAATAAGATTTGATTTAGACCCATTTAAGCAGTTAGTGTCAAACTTTCCCAAGGTTTTTCTAACTCAGCCACAGCAGCTGGTGGCAGAGGTCAGAGGCTCAGGCAGCTTGGGGTCTCGTGCTATTAGGGTGAACAGCAGGTAGCAGTCCGGGATGAAATGGAAAGTGGAAGAAAGGGAAAGAAATTGAAGCTATTTTGAAAGAAACTTGTTATTCCTTTAAAACTGCAGTACTATATTTATAAGCCACCGCTCGCGTTCGGGGGCTTACGCTAGATCTCACTGAAGTCAATGACAGGCGCAGGGCTTTGAAAGGAGGGTGCCGACCCATCCGTTGCACACACGTCCATCTGAAACATCTCCGTTCTTCTGGGCTTGGGTAAGCACGGGGCTCGCTTACAAAGGGGTTTGTTTGCAATTAGAAATTAACAGTAGGTAGAATTGGATAATATTCTTTGCCTGGAGACGGGGAAACACAAAACTGGGAAAAATATACTGCTTTTTTTGAAGTACGTGAAATGCGATTGTCTTTCCTGTAGGACGATGGTTGCATAAAGCCTCCAGGTGCCTAAGTGCTATGCCAGGCACAGTAACATTCAAACATATTATGCTTTATTTCAGCGTGTTTTGTATGTAGCACTTAAAGCGAATGTGTCCATTTGAATACAGTACTTTCCATCTGGCCTTTACCCCTTTCGAGATGCATCTGAACTGTCAGAAAAGAACATGGTATTCTGGATATTAAAACATGTAGCTCTTACGGTGACATTTAATAGTAAAATGTTTAAAACTATTCTATTACTGGTGAATAGCAAAAGATAAAAACTGCACACTGGCTGCAATGTGAGAGCGGGAATAAATATTCACCTAGAAGACATTTCCCTCCATAATAGAAATATATTGTTTGTGTCAAATTCTTTTCCAAAACTTCTATCTTTCATCTTCTGGAATGAATATGTTTTTCCATAAACATTTGCTAAATTGTAGAAAGGTATTGCAGTGTTTTTATACTAAGCTGTTTTGGATGGTATAAAATGACAGTAAAGAGGAAAACATTGCTGCAAATGGTCAATCTTACTGTCAAATATACGTATGTTTATGTTTAGAACTTAAAATCTGGAGGTGAAAATGGAGAAGTCCATTATTGTTTTCTCTGAAAGGGCTTTTTGGGAAATATCCCGAAGCTACTTTTTTCCATTAAAACGAGATCATGCACTTTTTGTAAGTTTCTCTATGTAACTTTGGAGGTACTCAGGAATACCAGGCGCTGTGTTGTTTCCTGCATTTTCAACAGCCTAATCAGCAAATGGCTTCCAAGACAGAGTTATTGCTTAGCATCTCAACAGCGAGTAAGGTCCCCGTGCCGTTCGGCCCGTGAGGTCCTGGGCGTGCGCTGCTGAGGCAAGGCTCGGAGGTCTGAGAGCATCACCTGCGGTTCCATTTAAAGATTTGAAAACCAGTCAGGTCAGGACAGACTTCACTGGAAGGAGCGCAGTCTACCTTGTTTCACGCAATCATTGTACATTATTCATTTTCTTTCAAAGATCCATTAATCTAATTTCCTCAATGTACAGATGAAGTTTGAATATGTGCAGCACAACGGAGGGAAAAAAAGGAAAAGAAAGTTATGTTGCAGGCTAGCTAGGTTGTGGTTTTCCTTCTGAACAGCTATGGATTGAAGCCTTTCTTTTACATGTAAGATATACACAGATAAAGGAAATAAAGCGTAGGGTTAAAGACTGTACTAGTGCTATTAAAATAACTCACATGCATATTTAAATAGTCCAGCAGTCCAGAGCCCAGTTATGAAATAAATACCCATCATAGCAAATAGAAGATTAACGAGATTAACTTGACTGAATAAATTGGGAATACAAATGCAGACAACGGTTCTGGTTAGGTTGTACTAATGGATTTTGTTTTGCGAAATGTCAGCTGAGTGCTCATCTGCAGTCAAAAAAGCAAATAAAGTGTTAGGAGTTGTTAAGAAATGAGCAGAGTATAAAATGCCAGACTTTATTATGGTCTGTATCCATGGTGAGCTGCATCTTAAATACCGTGTTCAGGTCTGATCCCCCAGCTCAGAAAAGAGTAAAAGTGGAAAAGACACAGAAAAAGGTGACGGGGACAACCAAAATTATAGAGGAGCTTTCGTATGAAGAACAAGTAAATAGATTAGGTCTTTGGGAAAGACACGACTTGGGGGGATAGGACAGAAAACTGCAAAATCAGACGTGGCCTGGAAGGGTTGAACAGGGTACTACTGTTCAGAGGCATCACCTTGGCTTTTTGAAGCACGTGATCCATAACTTGCTGAGAGACTATTCTGGACAGTATCCTTATATCTTCCCCATATACTGCCAGGCGTCTGCTGTGGGCAGCTATTGGAGATAGGGGAAGGACTTTTGGTCTGACGTGGTAGAGCTTTTTGGGTGTAAAAATGTCAGAACAGATGAATGTCAGCTACCTGATTTTTTTGCCTTGTTTCATCCAGCTGTGCCTCCTGAGGTCATAATACTTTCCCAACGACTCCGTCTTTCCTGTTATTTTGAAAATTATGTGGTCTGAACAGTGGTTTTGTAATGTCAAGGTGACGCTGTGTTTTTAACTCTTGAGCAGAAAGCACGACTGCTGCCGTTCTAGACTTCCCCTTCCCTCAGAAAATACTGGGCAAAACTTGTAAAACATCCCAGAGTTTTACTGACTTAACATTTTTAAGAAAATGTTTCTAAAGAAGTAGCTTGACTTTATCTTCCATGGGAACTCTGAGGAACTTTTATGACTACAAAAAAACTAGAAAGATGATAGTCCTTAACTGTCACCTGATCCAAAATAGTTAAAAATAATTGTTTGTATTCTACAGAACTGAGTCTTTGACTTTTTAATTGTACAGTTTTAGTAACCAGACACTCCCTATTGAACGAACTGGGGGTTAGAGAAATAAAAACAAGGATGATCAGGAATTTGGCTTAAATTCTTATCTTTCTTCGTCTTCAGGTCTAGGTCTCTCAGAAAGAAGCACAACAATGATGCCCAGAGCAGAATTTTTTGTTAACTTCAGCTCTGTTATCGAATGGAAAGGACATGTTCCACCTTAGGGCACCCTAAGGAGCTCCAGAAATACAACAGCTGCTCTCAGACAGTGCCATATGCACAGGCCCTGGTGGATAAACCGAGCCCGGGGAAAAGACAGCATTTGTTTCCTTGTCCAGTGGATACAGTGTCTTTGAAAGTGCAGGCTTATGTCCCTGTCATGGAGTGGGGAACAGAGGCAGGACGACGAGCAATTGCTGTAAGGTGACTAACACCACTAATGAATATTTCAGAGCATGAGCCTCAAATGTGAGAGTGACGCATTACACGTGACACTTGTAATACGCTAGAGAAAATATCAGAAGCATTCTGAAAACAATCCTGTTTGGACTAGTTATGCATTATTAAAGTACTATTTAAAGTATATAAAGTTTATATAGTATATAAAGTATATAAAGTATATAAAGTGTATAAAGTTTCATTTGATTGGCATACTGAGCTGAAACATGTAAAGCTCTGTCAGTGTTGTGACACTTCTGCGGTGCGCTCAGGCAGGTGATAGGTGCTGTCCCATAAAACTGCTAGGAGTGTGCCATAGTAATGCATTGGTTTTGTAGTATATATCCTTGAAAAGGACACTCAGAGTGGAAATTATGTATGTAGCAACCCCCTCATCACCAGAGGAACTCTTGGCTAAGTTTACTCCATAAATGCCAGCAAGCATCTTCTTCAAGAGAACGTGTGGGAGAATCCAGTGGACTACAGTAGGCATTATTTCTGCTGCTTATTTTTTATTATTGTGTAGGTGATGTTGGCTATCTCCAAAACGCTACTCTGAAATGATATTTTTCAAGGCCTTGCCTGTTCAGCAGGCTAGTCTTAACGTTAGGCCAGTAATAAATGGTAACACTGCCTTTGCGCAGAAAGGTGAAAGAGCTCTACAAGCTGAGAACCTGCCCAGCTGTAGGAAAGGGCTTGGGAGTGTTGAGTAGAGCCTCAAGGAACTGCTTCATCTCAGCTCATCTGCTGAGTAATTAGCCAGAAGTATGAGAATTAAGAATCTGTAATGCTTATTATGCCAAAGCAAGATGGGTAAAAGCAAGGTCCCACTTTTTACAGATGACAAAGTTGTCGGTAGTGAAGGGAGTGATCTAAATGGAAATTGTTAAGAGCATCTGAACATATCTCAGTTTAGATGCCTGACTATAAGCCAAGCACACTAACATCTAGCTATGTTCTTCCAAAAGAAGGCGGGAGGTTAGGCCTGATGATCCCCAGAGGTCTATTCCGGCCTGGAGTCCGTGATTCCCAAAGCAGGAAGACAGAGTAGAGGGAGGGGACTTCCAACTAAATCATAACGGGGAGAGTGAGGGGATTGTCCGAAAGGATAAGAATATTACAGAAATAAAATTTGGTATGATTTATTTTAGAAGAGAAATTAATTTTCAGAATGCTGCTTATTTTTTCCCTACCAGTCCTCTGAGCCTGATTTTGAACTGTATAACTTGGAAAAAAAAATTTACATTCTGTCACAAGATAAATATCACTCGGTGAAGTATTTATTATCTTAGAGTATTTTCAGACACTCTTATTAAACAAAGGTCACATCTCCTCAAGCTCCACAGGTATTGAAACTTGCTACTGACGGGCTGTTTCTTTTATCTTGGTGAATTTTGATATGAAATAGGATGGTGACAACTATCAATAGTGTCTGAGGCTGTCAACATTTTTGCTCACTTGCCATGGATGTTGTGTCAAAGCCTGAAGATTTCGCAAATGCTGGTCTCAACTAAGCTTTGATCACTTGCTCAATTTTTCTGCATCCCGTTCTTAGAGGGTGCTACTGTTTGAGGGGAGTCAGTACAGTCGTGGGTGCATTGTCAGGTGCTGATAGCAGAGGTTATGACAGGCCTTAATCCAAGGAATTATCCTCATCTTCCAAATTCATCTGTCATGATGAATCAGCTGCATCTGACATGGGAAGAGACATCGATGGCTGGATGTACAATGGGTGCTCTTCATCCTTCTGGCCGTGCTCCAGGAGGGTGCTCGCGGGTGCGCAGAAGGGCTCAGGATGAAGGAGAAGCAGGGAGCTGACAGGCTTATTATTGAGTCAGGTGACACGGCCAGTGACAAGAGACAAATAAAGGATGTTTGTGTATCGTGTCATCAAGCCCCGAGACAGAGAATGATGCTGGTAATAAAGTATTTCATCCTAAGGACTCTGCAGGGAGATTTGCAGTAATACCGGTAATTGAAGAAAACATCTCGTCTTGGGAGACAGTAAAAGGCAGAGGTAGATTTATGTTTTAAGGACTCTACTGATGGGCATACTAAATATACTTATACACAAAGCAGCCATATGCCCGTATTCATAAATATTCATACGTACATGGGCCTGGTCTTTGAGGGGAGGCCATTCGGTGGTCAAATTTGCCTTGGGCTTCCCAGTACTAGGAGCTACTTGGTACTTTTCCAGCTCCAGGTATAAAACAGAAGTCAAAGACACAGTCTTTCATGCCAAGTAACCGTAAGTCCTTCAGAAGAGGCATTTCAGAAATGTGCAAACAGGCAAAATTTATAGCACCCAAGATTATAGTCACCTTTTCTCACGCATTTTGCAATCTATCTCCAGGACTGCTGTGAGCTCAGAGGGCCGTACACCCCCGTGAAGCCTTGCTCACACCTGGGAGGTCCACCATCGAGCCGTGCAGCGCAGTGCAGCGCAGCCGAGACCCCCTACGCCTGCCTGCTCCACGTGCAGAGCGCGAGAAACCGTACGTGAAAGAGAATGAAATAAATGATGCAAATGCTTTTGCTTTGTGTAGTGAAAGGCCAATTAAGGTATCAACTTATCAGAGGGATTTCAACAAAAGGTGTAATTAATGATAGCTAAGTCAGGGAACTAATTGTTTCAAAAAAAGTGCACAATACTATTGTTTTACTGAGGTATTCTAAGCTGTCTAATAAATAAGTCAATATATTGTGAAAACCCTTCTGGCAATATACATTTCAGATGACAAGTTCAGTTTTGTATTTAAGATATTAGATAGATATTTAAAAGTTATTTTTAAGGTAGTAGAACAATTAGCTTTTCCTAGAATATTGGTTGTATGGACAAATGGAGTCAATTTTACTCTTTCCCACAGAAGTTTTATATGTTTTCAAATGTAATGGCTTCAGTAGAATGAATCTGGCCTTAAGCAAGGGTAAGCAAGATCACAATCTGTCCCTGGTTTCAATAGATTAGATATTATCAAATAAATATGTCATTTTTGTAGGCAGAAAGAGCTTTTTCAAAGTTATAGAATGTTTGTCTACTATTTTGAAATATAATTGGCTTTGAAAACCAGAATGATCCCAGTTAGAAAAATCTCCAATTTTATAATAAAAATTAATTTTTACTTTGGAGAGTTATTAGATTTGAAGTTATAAAAGAATTTGAAAGAGGATTTTCCCCCTTACCTTCACATGTGATTCCATCACCGTTGTATCCAGTGGGACAAGGCCCACATTTAAATCCTCCGTCTTCGCTTGGCTCGCACTGCACACCAGTAAAGCACAGCATATTAGCGCAAACGACTTTCTGATGCATCCCACCGCTGGTTTTTGGCAGTTCCACGTGATCCATCGCTGTGTTGTACACCTTTCTGGCTGCTGTGGTCTGTGCTGCAGGCCTTGCTTGGGGACCAGACCCTGGTAGGACACTAGCGGTCTGAGGAGCTGTATCAAGGGAAGAACCTATCAAATGGAAAGGGGAGGTGAGACGTGTTGCCAAAGGAGATGGTCTCTGCTGCTCTGTTGGGAAATCTTGGGATGGTTTAGTCTTTGAGATTGCGACTCGACCAGGCCATTTCCTGGGAGAATAGCTGTGCTTGGAACGAGGTTGTGGAGCAGCATGTGGCCTTGCAAAGAATGAACTTGCATTTGTGTTGCGATGAGAAGGAACGGTCTGGGCTGTACCTGGTTTGTATTGTTCAAAAGGGAGAGGGGTATGGGTTGGCACACTGGCAGTTGTGACTCTGAGGTCTGGCTCCTCATGCAGAAGGAAACTGTGTGTATCACTTTTTTTTTCAAGAAAAGATTGTTTCTCAGGTGATGTGGACTCCATATCAGGTTTTTCTGCTGACGATGTATGAGCTTGGGAAGTCTTCCTTTTCACTGTAAGGGATGGAGTGTTAATGACTGTGGGGTTTCTTTCCAAAAAGTATGTAGTTTCTTGTCTTGGAATTTGCATTTGGGAAAGAAGGGAATATATGTTTCTTGATGTCTTTGAAACATCTTCCTGATGAGAGCCTCTAGTGTCTTCAGTATTTCTTCCAGAAATATCCACATGGCTTTGGGAAGATCTTGAAACTAGGGCAGAAGGAAGATACATATTAGTCAAATTTGCTGGTCCAGAGTTTGAAGGAATCAGAGTAAATATTTATTTTATGAGCAAACAACAGAACATCAATTCTAGAAATAAAAGAGTTAATCTATCATGTATGCTAAGGATGCGTTTATGCTGGCTGGCACAGAAATGACATGGTGTTATCTGCTGTGGGTAACACCAGCACTGGATGCACAGGGAACGGCAATACTGAAACTTACAGGGTGGCAGTTCATGAACTAGATGAAATATATTTATGCTGGCTTAATATTGAGCAAGCTTAAGGTAGTGAATCTCAGTGAAGTTCAGGCATTATTCTTGGAGGTGCAGCACTGCCCTTACAGGAGTTAAATTTCAGCCAGGCAAAACCACTTGCCATGATGGTTTACTAGTTTAGGCTTACACTAGCCCATGAGGTTTTGGTACTGTGCACCTCTCTGTGGTGCACCCTACAGTTCTTGACCACCTGAGCTAATATTTGTTTCTTATTAACCGTCAATATTGCAATAGTGTGCTGGGAAATGTTCTGCTAGACAGCAGATAATGCAGAGACTTTGCATTCAAGCTCTTGCAGTCTAGGAGTAAGGCGAGACATTGCAGTTTGGGACAGATAGGTATCGGAAATGGAGAAAGAAACGAATGCTAAGATGGTCCTTGGCAAGATCGTGTCCTAGAAAGACTCTAGTCCCATCACACCAGTGTATAACTATGTAATGCTTTTGTAGTCCTTATGGTAAAGGAAAGTTTTAGGAAAGCATTTAAAGGAGACAAATGGAAAAGCTTTGTTAATGCTGTGTACATCTCCCTCCAGACGTGAGGGGCAGCATGTAAGAGAGACTGCTGGTTTGTAACTGTCACCCACTTGTTACAAAGCCAGCCACCTTTTCAGCTGTGCAAGGAGGGATGATAGATGGGGAGAGGGTAGGCTGTGAAGGGCCTTGAAAGTGGAGACGAGTAGTTTGAATCAATACTTTCAGGAAGATTAATGGCCATCTGCTGACTTTAATGAATGGAAGAAGCTATTTTTAACTGGTTCTGGCATACTCACTCCATAGGAAACGGAATATATTGGATCCTGAACAAAAAACCCTCACTTGGTTCTAGGGTTAACCCCATGCAGGGTGTACCTCTACCTTTTAAATATAAATATTAATCACTTTCTTAAAACTCCGATTGATGTAGAAATTAGCCGTAGTTAGCAAGGAAAGAGATTAAGATGCTTGGCAAAGGTCAAAATGAAAGTTAGAGCATTGACTAGATCTAAGCAAATCCTGGCATCCAAAGCTGTGTTTATCTGGCTGGTAAACAGTGTCATTCTACTGGCGGCTGATGAGTTTTTATTGCCCTGAAGCATAAGGTTTTGGAGTTTTACAATGGTACTGGATCAAGCCGGGGACATCAGTAGGTATATACATGGTATTTAGTAGAGCAGTAGGTAAATGCATGGATTTTACTGTCCAAAGTAATGCTGATGAATGATGAGGTACACAGAATGGAAGACAAGAGATGATGAAGCAGGGAGGACATCAGCAAAAAGAGCATGAGAGGATAGGAGAAGTCAAAGGATTTTTAAAAATGAATGAGAGAAAGATGAAAGAAATACCCCCATAGAAAATTACTAATAGAGGATCATTGCTGCCTTTAGAAAATTCGATTCAGGGACCAGAAATCAATAGGAATGACAGTGAAGGGCTGCATGACCTCTCTGACAAATTTCCAAAATGAGCCCTGATTATAGCTTTGAGCTCCTTCCACTGTGTCATAATTGAATGGGTTTTCCTCCTGACAAAATTTTAGTAACTAATAAGGGGAACAGACTGACTACCTGAGAAAGGGAAATCTTTTATTTCTTTATCAGGTGATACAGGTGATACACTCATCCTGCAAATAAGTTTCAGCCTCCTCTGTAAAGGGGAACATACATACTGTTGTTGGAGTGTATCTATGACAATAGCTTTTACGTCTCAAATAAGACTACCAATGAAGAGTAGTGATACATTTTGGTTGTTTGTTCATTATGATATATGCTGATCAGGGTCCTTCATCTACTTTGTACAGGCCACCAAACTTTGTAAGGTGTTGGCATCGTTCAAATGTGGTGAGTTCAGTGTCCTCTCAGCTTTCATTATTTCAGATTTTTACTTACAGTGCTGCTGTGCAATTTAGTTAGGATTAGAATATGATACATTTTTTCTGGAATACCTGAAAAATTCTTTCTGCAGTTTTCCAGATATTTAAATAAGCTAAAACAAAGAAGTGTACCGAAAGATTGCAGACTCAGTTGTCTGTAGTCAGCAGCTTTCTCAAATTCCGTATTACTTCAATTTATTTTCCTTGCAGTCAATCAATATCTTCAAATTAACCCATTATCAATGCAGAAGTGTGATTGCGTGAATCTGGTTTTCTCTGTGATGCCACTGTATGGTTACATACTGGACTGGATGAAAATAACAAAAAAATGACAAGGCAAAGTGCTCGAGGTTATATGGCGGTACAAAAATGCATTTTCGCTGCCTGTCAGTATTTCTGCGTATACTAACTGGGAAGTGTGCAGCAGTGGAACGACTGAGTTTATTTTTCACAGAGGTAGATAAGAGACCGAGAACCTGCTGCTTTGCTCCAGCTGTGCATGGCAGGAGCTCCGTTCGTATCGACGGAGTTACACCACTGTAAGCACAGCGTAATGCGGGGACGGATCAGGCCCCGAGAAGATAGATTCCTCTGTTGTCCCCCTATCTGGGGGAGATTACAACAAGGGTGACAGAGGCTAGATTTCGGAGACAGAAGTTTAACATCCCTCATCCAACTCAACACAAGGACACTTTCCATCTGTGCAGCGCAGGAGTTCCCCCACACGAGAACGCCCCAGCCTTCGGTTCGCCCGGTGTTTCCGATATCTCGTGCTGCTCACACTGAGCTCATAAATCAGAATTGTCATAACCAGCCTGGTTCCTGCTTGGCAATCCCATCATGGTGTTGTTAAGGCACAGCAAATTCTGATTTCTTCCTCACCCGAATTGCATTTTATAGTGAACTACCAGATATCTGTAGCTGAAGAGGATCATGTTCATTCTGAAGGTAATAAAATGACTATATAAGCTAGTGAAAACAGCCATTCACAAACAGAGCAGACGCTCGACAGTCTCTTAAACCCAGGGTGAGGTATCAACACCGAAACACAGAAAAGAAATCTAATATATTGCCTCTCTTCTGAGTTTCTGGCTTTTTTTGCATTTAGAAGCTTTCAGAAAAAGGCCGCATCCAGACTTGAATGAAGAGAAATCAGATCCCCATCTGACCCCAACCGTTTCTATTCCCAGAGAAGCAGCACACGTTTCATACTCTGCCTGGGACAGGACGGACCAGGTTGGTTACCCTCTTCCTCTGTGCCATTCACCCACGTCTTTGCTGGCCTTAGGCTTGTGCACTTCCACACCTTTCTCCCCAAGCCACGTGCCTTGGAGACAGCCCCATCCTGACCTACAACTACCAGCTGACACCTCAAGCTTTTGCTTAAGCTTCTTGTAGACATGAGTAGTTACTACCTGTTCGTTGCCATGATTCTCTTTGCATCTATTAGAGTTAGAACTTAAATTTTGTTTTTTCAAACATAAGTGTAACTTTTTTCATGTAATCACATGAGGGAGACACTATAAGCATTGCCATGTAATCCCAGCTCCTGGTCTCACCTTTAATCTAATAAAATTCCCCAAACCAGTCTGCTCTTCAGGTGGAGACCGGCTCCTTCTCCTTAGCAAGATCATCTGGCTGTGATCTCTTCTGCCTGTCAGTTCAGAGGACTATGGGAACCTTTAATTCTGATCAGGTTACAGCTACTTCAGAATTCTGTGAATAGTTTAAGAATTCATCTCATTATTAACACAATTCAATAAATTTACAATTTGTGTAGTTTTAGAGCTATTAACATTTAGTAGTACATGCTGTGTAGCACATTTCTCATTCAGAAGAATGTCGACAGAGAAATGCTCTTCTGACATATTACACTATGTGGGTCATCATTTAAAATTTGAAACATCTACCAGCACATTAATCTTATTTAAAATGTCAAGACAGAATAGAAAAATTACACTGGTCTAAGATGTCTTGTAACCAGAGTATTAGGGATCATCCCATTTCTCTCTACTTTTCCCCATTAATATTTTTTTCTGTATTTACTTGGTGAGAAAGGGGAAACGGAGCAGCTGTCAACAGGAAGCTCTAGGGAAATTCTGGTTTTCCATCAATTCTTAATCTGCCATTTTATTTGATTAAGTTCTGGCATAACTTTCTTCTCTAGTCAGAGTGTGTTTAATTCCTAAATCTTCTCTTTAGCCATCCAGGCTTACCCTAATGTCTTCCCTCTTCCAAATATTCAGAAATATAGCTTTGATTCTCCCTTCCTTCCCTTAAGCGTCCAGAATTTCCCCACATTCAGATGCTGGCTGAACTTATCAGTCACCGATGTCCCTTCTCTTACAATCACAAGCAGTAACTCCCAGAATAAATTCCTCAGCTCCTTTAAGTGAGGTACAGCTTTGACTTCCCAAGTTTTACAAAGGGTGTACATCCAGGATTAATTTTGTAGAAACAAAAGCATTTTAAGACTCATTGAGGTTGGGATATTATTATAAATTTAGATAGGAGCTTAAATTTAGAGCTCATGATCCTTTACCTATTTTTTATGTCGAAAATTGAAAAGTCAAATGTGTTGTAAAAGAGTTTAGGAACACAAAACACACTGGAAGTAGGCACAGGCAAAAGTTAATCTCCACTTTGAAAAATGTGGAAATAGAGGATATGAGTAATAACTAGAGGTGCCCAGATCTGGAATTCACAAATCGGAAAAGGATGTGGAGCAGCATGCGAGCCACTAGCTCTGCGTAGGCTGGCAGAAATAACCGGCCAGGCTCTTTAGCTTGTGCTGGGCTACCAGAGCTAGACAGCTGGTGGACCTGGCGCGCCTTACATCCAGACAGGTCAGCACACGGGCAAAGCAGTCGCACGACTCTGTATCCATCTGCACAGGCACATTCAGTCTTCATAACATCTGTGCTCTCAAACCACCACTTCTGTGATGGGTAAATTTACTCACTTCTCGCTTTAATGATGAAATTAAAAGGTGAACATCTAGTTCACTGTCCCTGAGCTATGTTTCTGCCTGATAGAAAATGAGATTGTGTTGCTGGTGTTGCTACCTGGTGAGCAATTTTCTTCCCCTTCACCTACTAAAATCATGAGCAATAGGGAATATTCTATGGAGTCTGCATCACTCAGCCACTTCTGATTATAACTATTCCTCTGGTTCAGACCCTTTTGTTTGTCAAATGTGGCTGCAGCTACACATACACAATTCTGTAACACCATTCATAATTTGCAACGCAAATTTGTTTTGTATGCATGAAATACAAAATCATTCTGCTCTAACACAATGCTTTTTGTGGAGGAGAAAACCTGGGATCTTCAGCCAGCTCACCCACTAAATTTGTTACGAATCTCCCTGTATTTAGAGTAAATAATTCCCACAAATGGAATGGGGTCCAGACTCTGCCATCAAGGAGATCCTTTTCCAGTCTGGGATGTTGAAATCCTATGTCAATATATGAGAAAATACTAACTCAAGAAGAGATAGCGTGTTTGCTTATATCGCTTTAAAGGTCTTTTGTATTTGCTTGCATCAATGCTTAGTTCATTTGCCTCTAGGTTTTCAGAGCAACATAATTGACATCTCAATTCATTAACTGAGGTACTTAAACAAAATGGGGGTTCTGAGATGCTCAATCACGAAGCAAACAGTTCATGAACATAGAAATGATATTACCGACTACACGTCAGAGAACATTTTCAGATGTATCTAAGATATGTCAAGGAATACATAAAATTAAAGATAATCCCTTTCATACTCAACAAATACCAAAACAATATCTCAGAAAGATTTTGCTTGGGTGTAGCCCTTTCCTTGTATGAAATATTTTTCTATTCATAACTCTTTTTCAAGAGAAAGCATTATAATTTAGGGATTAAGAGAAAAAAAAAATCTTAAAGAGTTGGGGCACTGATACTGCCTTAGTTTATATTCATCTAAACCAGATTTCTCCATAGACTTTAAATGATCGGCTCCTTTTTAGGTGTCCTGAGTAGATAATTGTAGTATCAGGCTATAAGCTGGATTTCTAAAATGACACTCAAGTCTGAAAGTAGCAGAACAATTTTAAATATGAAACTTATCCTAATACATGGTGCTTCCACATAATATATGTGTATCTGGGTTCCGAGGAGGTATCCATCAACTTTTGGTTAGTACAATTCTTGGGACAAGGCATCGTACGCAGGCAAAGTGCAAGCACGGTGCGAGAGGGCAACGAACACAATGACAGCTGTACAGAAAAATGGGCCTTTGAGGAAAAAAACACATTCTGTGCACTTTGTTTGCAGACTCTGTTTGTTGTGGTTTTTTTTTTTTACTTTTGTGATGTTTTCTGTAAGCTTGCAATAGAGATTTCAACGTCAGGGTCACCAGAGACAGTGTTTTTAAAAATGATGTAAGAATTACTGATTGCAAAGACATGAGCATGCTCCCCAAACAGGGATTTTTTTTTCCCTTTATCAATATTTTTCTTGATCAGTACCTTTTCTGGATTGTATATGGAGATTTATAAACCAGCTGTGTTTTTACAAACAGCGTTTTCCCAAACACCTCTCCTACCTTCCAGTTTATTTCAAGCTTTAATTGAAAAGTTCTCTCCTGGGGGTGGGAAAAACTCAACGTTTGATGTGCTCTCACCCCTTGCACGGGAGACTTGCTCCTCTTGCTCCTTTGTTACCAGATCTCTTTCTGTGCTCTTTACTTTCCTTGGGTCTAACCCATTCTCAGCTGCGGTTTTTGGAAATGCTCTTCCTGTGCTTTTCTCTGAATATCCAGCTAATGAAATAGGAAGCGAAGAAGGATGGTTGTGTTTGAAAACACCATGGATCACCCACTTAACCCCCTCGTAACTGTTTTATTGTCCTTTCTTTCATTATTCCTTGTCTGTCTTTCAGGTTTGAGCTTTTTTACCTCTCCTCTTTGCGTTCTACCTTCTCCAGTTATTTGAGTCTGCAACTGTATTATTTCAGCAGCTACAAAGACAGTGTTAAGATAGAGTTCATAAAACTAAATTATATTTTATAGTCAGGAACTGGCAGTATATTTTACTTCGTCTCAGTGCTGCGAGAGATGGAAAAATTAATAAAACCTGTATTCTTATCTGATGATGCCTCATGGGCCTTCAGACTCTCTCATGGCTTGAACAGGTTGATAGATATATACAAAATAGGCTAAATCAAGACAGATCCTCTCTGAAGCATCCCTGTCTAATTCTCTGAAACATCTACGTGGAATCCTTTAGAACTGTAATAATAGATTATAAAGAAAGTTCATAACATTTCTTCAAAAGAAAATCTGTAATATTTCTTCAAAGAAAAAATAGCTTAAATTTGAATATTTTACTGAAATTCCCCTTTTATTCGATTCAAGAAGTAAATGATCTAAAACTATAATTATGTTGTTTTGGGCTGTAAACACATAAAAATGAGTTACTTTTTACATATGAAAGCCAAGAAACAATCTGAACTATGCCTTGCTGGAGACCAGTAATGAATCTATTTTAATACTGTATAAGCACATATAAATACTCTCAGTGAAATCATGCTTTTATGGAATTCTCCACAATTTCAACTGATTAGGTTGACAACTATCCATAGTTTCTTTCTAATAGAGAAAAAAAAAGCAGGGAATTTTGATAATAAGTTTTCTGATGGCATGTCACAAAAGTTCTTAGTCAGTTCCGCTAATTTGTGCCTAGTTGAACCAAATGGGTCTTTCACTGTTGCCAGCAGGTTAGCAATGATAAACGGTGCATCCATTTACCTGTGCATAGAGTATGAATGATGTGCATTGAGGTTTAGAAGAGGGTCAGCATCCCTAAATGCAAGCTAAGCACATTAGTACGGAATTTGAAGCTTATCTTCCATCTGAACAGCCTATGCTGTTAATGCAACAGTTCCTGAAGTATGGTTATTTACCTGTAGCTCACCGCTTTCTTAGATGTAGGTGCATCAGCTCTTGGCAAAACTTACTTCTGCCCTTTGAATTCTGTGGTAGCATGTTGGGGACAGCCATGTCATAAGACTTTCCTTTATAATGCTTGCGGTTTTCTCTTTGAAAGAGTATCAGGGTGAGCAAGTAGAGACATTTGATAGTGGCGCTTCAGCTAGCAACAGTGTTGTGTTTAACCTTGTCCTCTCTTGGGCTCTGAGGCTGTATTATGGAAATTACTGCTTTTAATGGAGCAAGAATTTTGAAGCAAGCTGAGGTCACTTAGGGATTCAACACTGTGACATAAATAGCTGGGAAGAAGATAACAGGTCCCCCTTTTTGCATTCAGATATAAAGGGGAAGTTACAAACTAACCAGAGGCATTGGGGGAGAAGGAAGAAAGAAGGTTTAAGGGTTACCTTTCCTGTGAGGTATTGAGTTAGTTTAGGGAGAATTTAAAATTTTGTGAACCAATAGCTTGATTCAAATCTGAGATTTTTAAGACAATATTCTATAAATACCATAAGCAACTTGTGTTAGCATGGAGAAACTCTTAGTGAGAACTGTTATTTTTCAATAATATAAAAGATTTATCAGCTGTTACACCACTTATAGACCAGGGAGGTCTGGTGATGCTCTCCAGTGTGCGGTTCTGCCCCACTGTGTCTTATAGAAATTTAAACAAAACAAGTCTTTTGTATATTTTTATCATAATATATGAGATGAATTCTCCTTGACAAATCAAATGTTGGACCAGATGATCTTTCGAGGTCCATTCCAACCTGGGCTATTCTATGATTCTATGAAATTCTTAATCTAATAAATGATCAGCATGAGAGATCATTCTCTCCTGCATCCCAGAGGCTCAGTTGTGTTGCGTTAGCTGTGGGCTGTTGCTCTGTCCCTTCAGAAATGAACTAGCTCTATACATGTGATGTGTAATTTTGGGGGCAAAATTCACATGGATTGGCAGTGACTATCACCTGATTCTGCGAGTAAGTTCAGTGAAATGAGTGCAACTACATCTCTAGGTACTTGTTCATCAACAACACCAAGATGTTAAAAGAAACTAGTCCTAAATTTGTCCTGAGCAACGATGACTCTGTGTTTCACACCTGTCTTTACCCCCTGTACTGTGCTGCGCTTTGTATTGCTTATGAATCCTTTTTCTTCGGCTCCTACTTTGCTTTTGCAGTTAGTGGCAAAACTCTCGTGTTGCTTTAACGGGGCCAGGATATTGGTCCAGTATGAGTTACTTACAGTTTTAAAGGGTTTCTAAGTGCCCTTAACAAAACAGCAATCTTATCAAATTTGTGGAAACAGGGTTGGCTTGCTTTAAAAGCTGTGTGCTATTATAGCTAGGTGATTAAATGAGCTTGCAAATTTTAAGAGGAGATAATCTTGCTCTCTGTTCTGTCAATGTAAAATACTACAGGGCCTACAACCTCCATAGACTATTTGTTGGAGACTGAGTTGTTATTATTACTTAAAAGTCATGATGGCACAGTGATTGCTTAAGCAAAAGGTGGCACATTCTTGGTAGGAGAGAAATGTAATCTGTACTTGATGTTCTGATTGAATGTAAATATTATTCATGGCATATAGCTGAGTCCTCTTCCCTAGTAGTTTTATGGCTTGGGCTTCATTGGTCTTCTATTGCTTAGCTACATCATTTCCTAAATATATCATCTGGATTGGAAGCACTTAACAAATTCTAGATTGACAGAGTGTATGGATCAGTGAAGCTGGAAACCGTTTATTTTTTAAATTATCTAAACATATTCTTCCCACTGTGCCTACTTTAGTTGTTATGTTTGGGTCATAGCATATACTGTACAGGCCTCTGTTGATATTTTTCTGAA
Organism: Phoenicopterus ruber ruber; assembly: GCA_009819775.1. Taxonomy (NCBI): domain Eukaryota; kingdom Metazoa; phylum Chordata; class Aves; order Phoenicopteriformes; family Phoenicopteridae; genus Phoenicopterus; species Phoenicopterus ruber. Next base: position 37,522,910 of record CM020220.1, read on the forward strand.
AATACTTAATATTTTATTAAGTATCCCTAAGGAGGAGAAAGCCATCAGAAAGACTCTCAGATTCCCTTTCTATCTTGACAAGTACGGGAGTGGATTTTCAGTGGTAATTACGTACTCAGAGGGCAGGAAAGAGTCACAGCTTATGTCCAAAATGCGAGGCTGATCCTGGCCTCGTGCGAAGATTACTGGTATACCATTTGCAAAACTGTGTCTTTCATGAGTTCAAATTTATATGGAATGTCTTTGTGTGGCATTTCTAACCTCACTTCAGTTACCATTTCATCACGTACCCCTTGAAGGAGACATCATTGCATCGTAACTGGTCAGTCTGAAAAAATGTTCCTTTTATCCCTAAATACAGAAACTAGAAACACTGAAAGATAGTTTACGAAAGCGATCAGCAACTTCCACCATAAATTCCAAAGATGAATTGTGGACAGAATTTCAACGGTCTGAGTCAGAGCTTGGAGCTGGAAGCCACGGCATTGAGATGCAATGCTTCCCGGTTTGGAGCCCACAAGAATAGCTGAGAGCTATCACCCCACAGGGGCAAATCAGAGTATTATTTACTATTTATTTCGTATTTCTGTTATGCCTTCTTTGCAAGGCTCTCAGACAACTGCACAGCTAAGGACTGCAGCATCGAAATATTCCTGCCTTCAAGTGATCCTTGTAACTCATTGCATAAACCAAGTCAAGACTGGTTAATTACTCGTTGCAAAGCACCCGCTGAATGCTGAAAAGTGTGTGCATTTTATCTACAGCTATTCGTACATATAGATTTCGTATTTAAAAGTTCTGTGTCTAATGTGCCTACCTTAACACGTTTTAAGATGTGTCTTCCAGGAACAGCGCTCAGCTCACTCCATTAGGGTAATGCTATTCATTTAATGGAATCACTTATGATTTACCCTGGGTAAGTGAGACTGGAATCTGGGCCTTGATCTTTTTAATGCAAATTCATCAATTCTGTTAGATAAGAGATGAAAGGAGTCCATTACGTTCTTCAGTCACCTCTTGAAGCAAAATAATTTGATTGGTCCCAGGCAGTAAGAGGTCCCTACTCCTGCAGTTAGCTCCAGAGATAAAACCTTGGGTTGGTGACCAAAGCTCTTACTGGAGTTATTTATTTTTCATGGACAGTGATCAATGATGAGTGCTAATAATGACAGCAGTGATTTCCAAGTTAAAAGTTAAGAGTGTGAAACTTAAGACTAATATGTTCCTCTGGTGTTAGACTGAGCACTATGTGTTTAAACTCACACATTCTTTTAATTCAAAACATTTTATTCTCCTTTTAAATCCACACCTTGATGTTGATCTGACAGTGGTGTAAATGAGAAGGTCACAGAGGTCTCTCTGATGTAAAATCAAAGTGAATTCAGAAGCACAGCGCAGATACTGGAATAGTGTAAAATATAGAGTACATAAACATAACAAATAGCCGGCACATACAAAAGAATATCAAGTGCCAAATGTCTACAGTACTGCAAATTAACTGCTATGGCTGGAGAGCTAGAAGTAGTATTCAGAATGGAAAAGCAGAACTCGATTACAGAGATCATAAAATAATCCTCTCCCTTGATCTTCGGCTCCCTAAACCAGGAGAGGCAGGAGCCGGCTCTGAACAAACAATCTTTTATCGGTGATGGATGTGGCACTGCTTTGTCCAGTAAAATTGCTGATTTACTAATAGGAAAAAAATAAATCTTTTGTGATGACACCAACCTCTCTAACCTGCTAAAGAAAGTGCAAACAGATGGGTATCTCTGTGACTGTGAGTGATGAAACCAGCCTAGAGAAATACCAGGAGCGTCTGACAAGAACTAATACTGCAACACGCGGTAACATCACCAGCATCCCCCATTAGGATATATTCATTTTCTTTGCGCCAAGAATATGACCAATGATACTGCATGGTTTGATTTAATAGATCTGCCTCTTCTAACAAAAAGGTAACAGATATTTTATAGAAATGTGAAACGTGCCCAGTGAAGCCTGGACAGATTTAAATTCCTTAGACTTTCCTCTTTATTCAATGCCAGCAAAATTAAGGGACTTTTGATACTACTAGTAATTTTTTTAAAAAATGTAGGATACCTGCTTTATGGATTTTGAAGGGAGAGAAATAGTTTTTTGTTTCTGATACGAGACTGTATTGTTAAAAATAATAATTTCCCTTTATATATGAAACTCCATACCGACTTTGATACTGGTGATGCTTTTCTTAAGACTAATCTGGTGTACTTCATAAACAATTGCAACCAAATCTGATTGATTGATTGAAACTGGTACAAACTACTGATATAAACCAGGTAAAACATGTAAGTGAGAATAGAATGAGGCCCTGCATTGTTGGCAGAGCAGGTAAATATAGTTCAGAAACTTATTTGTGGAGTTACATATTTTGCAGTAAGTCAAGTACATCAAAAGATTAATACCTGTCACATACCAATGCTGAGGAAATGGTACCTTGTTGATTATAAATCAAAATTGAAGGACTTTTGGGTGCAGCTCATCAAACACTGACTTAGGAAACAATTTTCTTCTGGCGTATTTTTTCTCCTCGGTAGTCTACAAAGGCAGTTGGGTAATTTTTGTGGTTTCTGTATGAACAAATACTTATCCTTTAATCCTTAAATTGCAACAATTGAGTATAAAATCATGTCAAAAGCAGCCAATAAAAGTACAAAATAGGGATTAGCAAGAGTAATTTTAGATTAAAATTACTAGAGTTGGAAAGAAGTGGCACATAATCTCAGTCCCTTCACAAGCACTGTAGCAAGCTGAAGGGGATTTATTCTGTTTCGTTTGAAGACTGATACCATAAGTTACAAGGCAGAGAAGCTATTATTCTAACAGGGAGGATTTCACAATAATCATAAGCCATAACTGTACATAAATTTAATTGAAAGTTCATTCTTTTTTGTCTGATATCTTTTAATCATCAATGCTATACAATACTTCTGCTTGAACTAGCAAAGCACATGGGAAAGAAAGTTAAACTGATCATTTTGGTCATAAATTAGGGCACTTGTACAGCTGCAGCAATTGCTTTCATTTCTAAATATTAAAACAAATGACTACTCTCGTTTAACCTTGAGGCACAAGATTCTCATCGTTTATATTGTGATATAATTCACATGAGTGAATATAAGACTCTGGCGGAACAAAAAATAATTTCCTCTTCTTTCCCTCCCCGAAGTGCTCAAGCTGCTTGCATGGCCACATTTGCAGCACGAAGTCCCAGACTCAGTTTGCTTATTCGAGAGGAAAAAGAAAACCACCCCCCAGCCCCTGATATACAACTTGCTTTTGAAAGAAGCATGTATTAGTTTCAGATCCTAATACTTGGGATCTTTCTTAAATCTTGCCTGGAGCTGTGTATGACAGGTATGAATCACAGTAAATGGCAACTACTGTCTACACTTCCCTTTTTAGAACACATACACAAATTTATTGGTTAACGTTTATATAAGCACGGTATAAGTGTGCCTGATTTACTGTACCAATATCTACAGCTGTAGACTAGCTGTTCTACTCAACAGCACTTAAATGACCTTTGGGGTGTACAATGTATATCCCATTATCCCATTAATGACAAGGTGCAGCTTTGTTTAGCAGAAAATTTAATTTATAGGCACAATGATTTATTTTTTTTGCTCAACTGCTTTTACAGCTTCACCAAGTTATAGAAGAGTCAATAGCTGACTCAGTGACTCTGACAAACTAAGGAATAGATTGTATATACTCATTCCTAGAGAAAGAAAAATATTGGGTTTATTTTTGTGACCTTTAGATTCAGCATACCGACTAAAATCAATTTACAGTTCAAAGAGATTGGACGATACCCACACTAAGCAGTAAAATTGCTTCCGCTTTGATAGTGTGCATTAAAATACAACACTAAGGTAACAGTCATTGATTTAGATACAGAATGGGGAGCGAAGGTGGGTTTGTCAAGTGTCGGAGGTTGGGAACCATTTGACAGGTTTCAAGCCAGTCTGTCTTGAATACTTAAGAAAAAGATTTAGAAGAAAACCAAGGAATCTGACCTAGTAACTACTGTTATTAAGGAATAAACATGAGTTCTCTTGGCAAATCACTCTGGGCACTGAAAAGGGGACAACCATCCAGACTGTCCCTAGAGAACCATACATTGAATTATGAGAATTTCATTGAGAGAGAGCAGGATCGGATGACTGATGAGTGGTTGCTATGCTGTTGCCACTTTCTGCCTGAGGTCAGGACCCAGCTTGTCTTTTATCACAGCAGAAGACCTCTTCTAATGATCAGTCCTCAGAGATTAATGGGACCAGCTGAGCTTCCGAGCTCCCTAAGGAAGATTATTGCTCAGGGTACGAACGATACTATTGAAATGCTTTAATTATCTGTTGCCTTTAGTTGTTGCTATAGTTGTTCTTACATGACACTTTGTTTATCATCATCTTCACAGGTCACCTTGGAGAACAGATGTCTTGCAGCAAAAGAATTAGGAAAGAAGGAAAGCGAAATGATACTGGCATGTGTCATGTTCTGATTTTACCGAGGAGGAAACATGTTTTGAAATCCTCTGCCAGTGCTGTGGCAGAAGTACAGGTGTGGTGATTCATACCATCTAGTAAGTCCTGTTGTGAAGAATTCTCCTTAGTGGCAAATGAGGTGGTTAATCTACTGAATTTCGACTCATAGAGCCAAGTATTCCTGAAATAAGACCTGCTAGCTGCTCGTCAGGTAAGAGCGAAAGAAAAAAAGCCTTCAGTGTTTGATTATAAAGTACATCGTATTGTAATGCCACGCTAGTTCATGTTTTCTTACAGCCTTTGTATGCAAGACCTTTTTAAAATTCTAAAAATTAGGAAGTACCTGGTCTGGGGACTTTGGTACAGATTCGACCATTTCCAAAAAACCCTGCTGGACATCGGCCGCAGACGTACCCGATGTAAGGGGGTTTCCGATCGAAGCAAAGCACTCCAGGAAAGCATGGCCTGTTGGCACAGGTGGTAATATGTGACAGAGGTGCTGCGTGGCCTAAAAAAGAAGGGGGTTCAAGCATGTTTATTTATAATTTCTCAAACCAAATGCATATATAAAATTAAGCAGCGACTGCCTGAGCCCAACTAAAGCTTTATAACTGCTTTTATTCTTTTAAAGTCTAATTAATGCAGAACGTTCCCAACCTTGAGCCAATCATGAGAATGTCCTGTAGGCACAGTGTAACAGAACAGCTGTTTCTCATTAAAGCAAGATTTATTAGTCCTCTAATTACATGTTTTCAAGTTTATTACTCAAAGTTGTTTGGCATTTATCATGGATAATATAGAAACAGTAATTTTCAGCATAAGTGAAAGATTAACTGAGTGAGAAACTGTATTATTTGACATCCTTTTGTCTTTTATAATGAGAAGGTAATCTTCAAACCTTACAGCACATATACCTTACCCTTAAAAATACACTGTCAAGTACATATGTTTCTGATCCAGAAATCACCCTTAATGTGTCAAACCTTGTATAACAGGAGACTACTTTAATTATCTTAGAACTGCGTGCAAAATTTAACACTCCGGTAGTATATAATATTTTATCACTTATGATGTCACTGAATAGCAAGTGTATATGAACTGCCTGTGAAGTATTTAATAGTGTCAAGACAGAGAACAGATGATGAATAAAATCTTAATGATGGTTGTAGATCTTTTTTAATTGCCTCCAGTGAGGTCTCCATCATGATTCTCAAGTATTTTCAGCATTATTCTTGCACCTTGCCTACAGAGTTATGACGGATACCTGTAAGAGGCATGTTCTAGTTAGATGTTGGCTGGCCTGGTACAGATATACAAAAGAAGGTGAGGAAAAAAAAAAAAATTCTTTTACGTGTGCCCCTACACAACAGACATGTCCAGTCTCAATTATTCTGTTCCCTAAAATCAACTAAAAATACAATACCCTTTAGAACTGGCCTAACTTAAGCAGCATGCAGGTGCACACCCCTGTTAGAGAGTGCTGTAGTGCTCCATGTCTGGGAAAAGTGGCTGCCACAGCCAAGTTCATACTTCAAGAGTTGATCTTCGCTTATGCTCAAAACTCAGCCTTAATTCAGTGACTGCCTGTCAAACACTGAAATAAAATGTCAGCGTCACTTGGCGATGGCAAGTTGGCATAAGCTGTCATTCTTATCATCTTGCTTTCCATTGATCGCTAAGATTTGGAGTGATTTTGTTCTGCCTCAGAAGCGATGCGATTTCTAGTTGAGCCTGACCACTCTGATTGCTATTGCTGTAATGGCTCTCTTCCCATGTAAAATTGTTTAGCAGCAATCCAGTCTGATGTATTCAGGGGGGTTCTGATTTTTAAATCTGTCTGTCTATGCTGTATTATAAACAGCTTGTTTATGTTTACTGTTAAGATGCTAAAATGTATGATTTCTGAATATGTAAACTGCAGCAACTGAAAAAGATTTCATATCCTTGTATACTTACCATGTCTATCACTTATGCTAAAATTCTTAATTACAGGAGAATCCTTTGCCTCTAAGGGTTGCAGTAGCTGCTTAACCTCAGTCTTGTTCAAATCACCTTTGCCATTGCCTTTTTCAATGCTTAAAGCTTTTGTAATGTCAGCAGCAAGCACAGCTGTGAAAAGAAAGCATGGAGACAAGGAAACAAGGTGTTAGAGCTTAGCTGTGATTGATGATAAAAAGCAACAGTAACAGCAAATCAGATAACCTGACATACGTTTATTCTGGAAGCCAACCATCAAGCAAATAAAGGCAAATTGGGTGAGTCAGCTGCTGACATGCAGCAAAGCCTCAACACAAATACAGAAAAAATTACTATGCCCAAACTCACTGAACTTTGCTTATCTGAGAGGCACGCTTAACATGCACAGGGATCTTTTATTGAGCTGAGGGCAGTAAGAAGGCCTCAGGTCCCCGTGTATTAGACAGCGCTGTTGCTTGGGTGAAGATGCTACACTACACGCTGGGACCTGTGCTCTCTCCAATTCCTGCTTCTCCTAGAAAGCTTCTTTCTGAAACTAATGTTGTGCATGTTTGTTGACTTAGGTGGAGACTCTAAAAAATACTGATTTCTGCATAATTTTAAGATCATTTCTTGAATGACTTAAGGATTGTAAAGTCTGCGTGGGTATATGTTGTGAGCTAAACAACCCTGCCCTGGGTCTCTTGGATATTCTTAACAAAGCCTGAGACTATGACTCTTTATATATATTAAATAATGCAATGAGCTATAGCCCACTCTAATAGCTATAAAATTACTTCAGTTTTCTCCTCCTTCCTCCCAGAAGCCTTTATACTTGCTTCAGCAAGGGCAGTATGAGTAGGTATATTAAGTCTGTATATTAGAACCACAAAGAATGATTTCTATCCTATTTTAGGTGGACAAGGAAGCCCTCAGGTTTATTCCTTCTAATAACTATGCATTTTGGAAACAGAGAAATCTTTCTGTAATTAAAAAAAATGCAAAGGAAGAAATTATTTTTCTGATATATTTCAAAAAAGGGCATTATTTTGTATATCCTTCCTTCATTGGTCAAATTAGCTACAAAAATATGCATTAGTGAAACAGATGCAAAATCACTTTGAAATAACCAACGTGGCCAAATAATACAGCAAAAAATACATTCTGTACAGACATTTGGCAATATGATTGAAGAGATATTTGTTAAACCTGGCAAAGGCAGTCCTGCTGGTGCCAGGATCCTGCAGATACAACTGAGTCTTTCTACATCAGATTTTTTTTTTCTTTTTGATAGTCAATGTGAGGAAAAGTTAATATCTTCACAGTTAATATCTGTATCTTTTGCTTCTCGGATTTCTTTGGAAAGACCAACAAACAAACAAACAAACAAACGTGAAACACTTCAAGCATTGATTTCTCTCCTTCTGGCCAACCAAATGTTATTTTTAGAGAAGATTTGCATGTATATGACTGAAACCAGCAGCTGTGAGTAGGTCGCATCCCGTGCACTGGGAAGGTCTCAGTAGAGTACAAAGTCACTGTAATCTCCCTACTAAAGAGTCTGTAGCCCTAAAAGCAAATACTGAGCAGGTGTACGATTGTTCCTAGCCATTTCCTTCACTAGTTGGCACCTGTGTCATGACTTTATGCCAAGCATGAGCTCAGCGGCTGTGGACTGCGTCCTCTGATGAAAGCACACCTTGGAAACAGAGGTGAAAGGATGGGAAGGATTTGCACATGGACCTTCTTCCTCTTACGCTACAGCCTGCTTACACAGCATTTGCCCAAAACCAAAGTGATCCTGGGGGTGCTCCCCAAGTACTTCTTAGTGGGTGGTATATTTAGGAGTGAAATTGTGGAGAACATGGGGAACGTCCTTGACAAATTATCTAGCTGGCATCTGGAAAATACTTTTTTGTATGCTACGGTGTTCATTCTAATCAAAATGAAACTAAACTGCAGTGAAAAATAGCAAACAGACCAATTTCCAATTATTCATATCAATATAACATGACAATAGTCTACTTTGTATATTTAAAGGTCCGTACTCGAAGTGAGTGGCAAAGTACTCAATTAAGGATAATAGTAGTAGAATTGAACCCATTTTTTTCGCAATCTATTAAAATAAATCATGCAAGACACTTACATTTGCAAGTTTTACCATTTCCCTCCATCCCACTGGGGCACATTCCACATGCATATGATCCAAAGGTATTCATACAAGACACTCCAGGAAAACAAAGACTCTCTTCACATTCATTCCTGTCTTCCTGACAAGTAAGCCCTGTGGCAAAACAAAAGGGAGGTTAATAATCATGAAAGATTCCCTGTTTATTCCTCATCTCAAATGTTGAAGCAGACTAAGGCTTACTTCTCAGCTGCAAACTCATTACAGGGTACGTCACTCACGTTAGAGCCAAATTCCCCACTGCCTCACTTAAACCTGCTTTTATCACACTGTTTATTACTGTCGTTACCGGCACCAGAAGTGCTGAACTTGAGACTACTGCTTGTAGAAAACTGTGCATGTTAAATAAATTATTTCCCCTGCATTTCACACCTTTCTTGCTGCTTTTGTTGTCTTGTTTATGTGAGATCTTTGTCATATACTGAAGAAGCCAATGAATGACACCATTTTGGCTTTAGGATATGAAGAGCCATGTACTGACCTATTGTGCTTTTCATATCTATGTGTACCTCGCATAACTAATAGCTCGTTGTAAACCAGCCTGATAGACTCTGGCTGAAGGTAAACCTCACAAAATGATCAGATCTTTTAAAAAACATTTTTTTCTATTTAAAATTAAAATTTGAAGAAACCTTCTGCAAATGTCTCTGAGCCACAGTGCTGGTGTACAGAAAATAAGGTGCTATAGGATCTGGACCCAAAACAATGTGTCTTGGCTATTGGTGATTTCGGAAATAGGGTTTTAAAAATCCCTTGATGCAACCGATATTCAAGTTCACAACTCTGGATGATTTAACGGATACCTATAGGGGAAGGTGACCCAAAAGTTAAAATTATTATCTGAACAGCAAACGATGCAGAGTAATCACATATAATGTTGTTAAAAACTCCCTCAGGCTTCAGGTATGCGTGCTGCTCTCTCTGTGCTCTTGAGAAAACTTGCTTGGCTGTTGCTGGTTACCAGAACATGCAGCCCTGATAGCGGGTCGCAAACTAGCCCCTGTCACCTCTATTGAGGCATGTCCTTCGGCCCTTGTAGGAACACCCCAGGAGACCGGGACACCTTCTGGGGAGTCCAGGTACCTGCTTCAAGACATACCACAAGGTACAGAAAGGCTTGTTCCATATCAGATATCCAGCGTTATCATGAAAGAAAATGAAAGGATAAAAGAATATTTTTTTTTTTTCTTCAAAAGAGAAATTTGTCACAGTGGAAGGAATTACAGGATGATAAAACCAGAACATTATTATTCACCTCCTACAACATAATCTCTCATTGCTTCAGCATTTCAGATAGCTTCCACTACTCCTTTCAAGTTAAAATAGCATCTCCATGTAAAAAACTCAAATCGACGTCTCTCTTGATTGAGCTGCCTAAAAAAGTTAGTGACATCGCCTTCTCACGCCTGCTTTGCCTTGTGAAAAAAAGAAAAAAAAAAGAACAGTAGCACAAAAACCATGTCCCTTTTCTGGTGCCATCTCAAGCTAAGTTGTTCTGGTGTTGCATGCTTCTTGCTTCTTTCATGTAAGTTGGATGTCACGTAGTATTGCAGGGCTTAACTTACTTCTTTTCCTCCCTTGTTACATTTTGGATTGCTATTTCTATTGTATAATTTAATTAGGCTGCTTTTCTCTGATACTGCTTTCTGATGATGCGTTGGGAAATTATTAGACATCACTTTCTGGAGAATATTGAATGCATTACCCTCTGATTAGATTAGTAATTATTTTCTTTCTCTGAGTATCATATAAAGACTAAACATGATACCATAGACAATGAAAGTAGGAATGAAGTTCCCAGTTTCAGTAACAACAGCCACTTCTCTCCCAGTCCCCTCTCCTCCCTCTTACATTCTCTATTTTTGCTGAAAAGAGCTGGCTTTAAAATCTCAAAGATGATGAGAGAATTACAAAAAGCAAAGCAACACCATAAGTTACAAGCTAAATTTTAAAATTCAGTCACTTGACTGATTTTTGTAACATAAAGGCGGAACTATGCGAGCACTTCATTTTACTCAGCGAGATTTGATTTTAAACAGTATCTGATCAATTTGGGCATAATGATAACCCAGCTGAGTCTGAGGACAAATGTTTGCAAAGTCTGAAACTTGGCTGAAGGTTGCTAAAGAAGCAGCAGCAATGGACAGAAAACTGTCTGCAACAAGAAGCGTCAATTATTCTGTTTGCACGACCTGCAGTGCGCTGCCACACAGGCGAGTCTCAATTCCCTTGGCACTGCTACAGTACAAATAAAAATAACAGGAATAAAAGATCTTCAGGTTGCAAGGTTGGAACATCTGTCTCTGTGCCAGCTCTATTTCTCCATCCCTGCATGGGGAATTGGCTGAGAAGATAAAGTCCTTTTACTCCTCAAGAGTAGTTGACCACCTACAGAAGCAGAGAAAGACTTTTTGACTGTGTTGACATTAAGTTGACTCTAAAGGAAGAGGCAATCGCATTTGGGTACTCTGGTTATAATACACCGTGAACAAATCTTGGGATTTTTTTTTTTTCATTTTCCTGAAAAGTGAAATGAAATTATAATTCCATCTTCGCCCCTGCCCCAATTTTATATCAATCAATGGTACATGGGGAAAGAAAGAATGGTTTTGTGATTGAGATACAGTTTTCAAGGATGAGTTCTGCTCTGGGGCAGGTGATGCTCTTGCTTTCAGTGGCCAAAAGAAGAAACAACAGGAATTCTTGTTATCTTGTTAACAACGTCAAAGAAAAATGCATGAGCTTTGAACACTCGATGAGATAAACGTGTATAAGTCCCTGCAGAAATTTAAAGTAGTAATAATTCTGGAGGCATCCTTCTCTCAGATTTTCCAATGGCTTCTGTCCCTGCCTTGTTCCCCTTGTTCCCCTACGTTATACCCTTACATTGCCTGGGATACGCCGATGTGCTTGAATTGCTACCGCTTGGCAACACGCTGTGCTCCCTGCGCCGCTGCTTCTCTTGCAGCGGTGTCTGGAAGCTCTCAGCAGAGTTAACTTTTTGTTTCTACTACCTGTTCGCTATCATTTGTAAAGATTTGACGGTGAAGTGGTGCTGTCACTCGAGCAGCATAGCATTGCCTTCTCATTAGATTATTGATGGTTTTCTGGGGAATTGAGACATAAACACAGCATCATGGATGAGCTTTTATTGTTGTCACAGAACCTGCCCTGAAGTAAAATCATCTACTTCCCAGCTGGCTTTCAGCTCCACTTGCGTATAATTTTTCACCTGCTATTAAAACTTTGAGATATAGTCCTGTTTCACTCAATCACATCTTTTTTTCTGTTGTTGCTTGTGTTTTAGCATTTTTGGCGAGGGAAGTACAGCAAAAACAATGGGCATTTATTTGACCTGGCATGAATTAAGGGTTCAGGAAAACCCAGTGTTTCTCTGGCCATCAAGGTGTCCTGTGCCCTTGTCTCTAGAGTCAGCTGGATGTTGCTTTCAAGCGTGTTATTTTGAAGTGTTGGATATTTCATTCTTTACTGTTTGAGAACCATATTTCAGAATCTGCTCCATGTGAATTTATAAACAATGCATTGTTATTATGGCAGACTATTTTATGTGGAATAATAGAGCTTGATTTCACTCCATCTATGTGAAATACCTCATAAAGTGAGAAGGGCAGCAGTGTGAAACCGGTGATGATCACACAACAGGAGCAGATCCACCGAAGTTATTAACTCATGGAATTATACTGCTTTTTATTCATTTAACACACCTCCTCACAAGCAATGAAGAATTGTTCTCACTGTGTATTTCCAAATGTTTAACCAAATACAGCCAAAAAGGTTCCCAAATTTCCCTGTGCTCATAGAAACGTTCTTTCCAGGGGGATTCAAGGCATTCTGCATATATTTTTTTGGTTTGGAGATTTTTATATTTTGATCAAACTTTCATTTTCTAACTTTATTCTCCATGCTTAGGCTTGCATGTTCTTGCATCAGCAGAGTCATTGGTGGCACAAACATTTTGGATAGCAACAGGCTTTGGCGATTTGATAACATTACCTGGAGTCAGCACTGTCTAGGGGTCATACAACTCTTAGGCCACTTTTCTGAACTTCCACTTCTGAATGTTTTTTATTTTTCATTTCTGCTGGAATTTTATAGGTAATGAAATCTGGACTTGCAGTCTCACGTGAGCAAAACAAAGAAGGTTTCATGAACTGCTGAAAGGCAGAAAGGGTACCTTGCTGCCTGTAGGAGCCCTTGAGTAAAATCTGTCCATCGCTTTTGTTTATAATTGAGTTTCTTCTATATATACACACTATAAGCAGTAATGATTATGTGCATTTGATGTTACTTCTACTGGATTGTTCAAACCTATAGCACTGCACAGCAGCCAATATTACGGGTCTCATGAGTTCTTTCATGCTTTCGTATGTGAACAGAGTAGGAGTTTTGACAGGTTCAAGGGCTGAAATCTGAGCTCAGCTTAAGGTGTTTTTTTCTTACTCTGCTTTTGAAATGATTCTGATCCAAGAGATGTTCTAACACAGTTTCAGTTAGCACCTTCCACTTGCGGGAGACTAATTTGACAAGAACGGATAGCAACACAATGTCTTTACTTTCCAATGACTGTTATTTTAACTGGCCCTTTGTCTGCAAAGCTGAGCAAGAGCCAGCTTTAGAAATCTTGTTCAAATCCTGTATGTTCAGATCTGCCTTGTACCTCCTGAAGAGCTGAACTGCAAATGAAAAGACCACAACTTCTCTGAAGCTCCAGGGGAAGGCGTGTTTAGGCCAACGTGAAACTCCATTATGTTGGGAGCGAGTGGTGTACGCACAGCTGGCGCGTGGGTCCCAGCTTGGAGGAGGTGGTAGGCACTCTGAGAGGCCCAGCAGCGACTCAGCTCGGCCGAACTCCAGCAGCTGAACGCAGCAGAGCGTCGAATGGCTGGCTCTGCTGCTTCCAGTCTGCTGAGCATGGGGGAGTCGTTGTCTGTGTGCTCTCACAAGTGCTTTTTCACAGGTGTGAATCATTCCTAGGTGTCCTGAATGCAGTGAAGCTGACTATAACTTGCATGATAGGTACCAACATGTTCTCTCCTCATCTGCGTTGCCTATTAGATGCTTCTCTTTCTCCTCACATTTCAGGTTTTCTGGTTTGCACTGTATGTCTTGCATCCTCTTCATACTTTTTGTTCTGCTTTTCTAAAAGAACCTTTTTTTTAGTGCAGTGATCATCCTTCTTCCCTGCGTCTCTTAAAATCATGTTGGGGCCAGCCCTGAACAGTTTAAAGGGTTAGATTTGTTCCATCAGCATGTCTGACAACCAAAAGGGTTCGTGGTTTTCTAATGCCTAAATTTAATGAAACTTCAAGTGGGACTAAAGGATAATTTATTTTTTACATGTTTTCCATATCTATTTCTCCTTCCTAGACCTAGAAAAATCATTCATTCCCAGTTCTTTCATTGGCTTAATTTAGTAAAACCCCGTGGAGTGCAAAAGGGTCCTGGAGCTTTGCCCTTTCTCTCTTCCACTAAGTCTTCTCCTAGCTCATCTCATGGATGGACAAATCCATGGGAAATAAGCTGGTGGAAACTGAGATGAGGGAGGTTCGCTGCCTCCTTGAGTGATCATTTCAGGACCACAGAGCTTTAGGTCATTTTTCCTTCCTTGAGCATGGATAATGAGATAGCTGGTTTTGCACATTTTCTATCTGTCTAAAGTTAAGTCATGGGAGCAGAAGAGGAGGTTTATGTAGTCCATTTGACAGATGCTTGTGGTCATGCTGCACTCAAAAAAATCCTGTAGCACAATATATCTCTAGTTAAATCAGAGATGGAAACAGTGAGGTGTTACCTCGCAAACCAGGGGGGCATTTGCAAAAGTAGCTATCCACACTGTCCACACATGTTCCGCTGCCACAGGGGTTTGATTTGCAGTCATTAATATCTTCCTGGCAAAATTCTCCATCAAATCCATTTGGACATAAGCACAGGTATTCACCAAGGCCTGGGGGGAATTTAATATTGGTGACACATGTGCCACCATTGAGGCAGCTGCAGGGCTTCACTCCAACCTGAGGAAGGCAAAAGGGAGTTGTGGTAAGATTCCTCCAAATAATCACAGCTGAGAGGTATGTTGTTACCCTTTAAAAAGGGACAGATTTGCAGTGCAATCATGTTATCAAGTGTTATGAAAACTTATTTCTAACCAATTTCCGCGGTTAGGTCGGTGGTCTCATGCTCAGCATACTTATTTATTTGATTGAAAGCTTGACTTTAAAGGGAAGGTTTTTTTCATCATTTAGGGGCACATTCTAACTTCTTACAAGAAAAAAAATCCTATTAGATATAACAGCAGTTTTACATAGTATCTGAGGGCAGAATTTGTTCCTTATTCTTCAAAGAAGAAATGAAAAATCTTTTCTCTTTTCCTGCCTGCCCTCCTCACTGTTTCACATTACAAATGGCTCCCAGGCAGGAACATGATTGTGGAATTCCTTAGCTGGTCTCTCTCTTCAGGGAAGAGAGGTCCATAGTTCTATTTTACGTATGTACAAGAAGAGCATTTCAACAGATTCAAGCCTCTGTATTGTCTCACCTAGTTAAACATAGGTCTAGTTTGAAATGTCTCCATTTAAAACCATATCCAGACTCCAGTTTCCCCTTTGCTGTGTGGGTTCAGCAAATTGGTATTTTTGTTGATAGCGGTTTGAATGACTAAAAAAAAATCTTTAGGAAGAAACCTTTTCTTCACAAAACTGTTCTTATGTCAAGAGTCTGCATCCCATTTTATTAGCTCATCCTATCACAGGATTAATGTTAGGCTATACAATAAAGACAAAGCAATGCACAAGCTCTGCCAAGAAACTTAAAGTGTGGAGTAATGACATAAGAGCAAGACACCCTCTAAAAATATCATTGAGAATGAGTTATAATCTCCCTTTTATAGCTAAAACTTGCTCTTTTATGTTATATGCTTTTTTCTGCAATCCAAATGCAGAATGTGAATTTTAAAGCAGATTAATGAACCATTAAAAGGCTCTGCAAGAGTGTTCTTTCAAACAGCAATCAATAGCACTCTCTCTTGTTCCTTGCATATATATCGTTTCCATATTCTTGGAGATATTTATTCCATTAATTGATCATTATTGCTGTGCTGGATAATATACGCTTATGAGGAAACAGCTGAAGTCTTAGTTTTCAAGACAGTAACAAATTATTAGCTATAATGACGATTGCACCGAAGCACTGACATGATAAACAGGTTTGTTTTGTTTTTCCTTTAAAGTGTTCATTTCCTTACCTCAATAGAGTATCTGCTCTGTGCATTGCATTCATCCGACACCGTGAATTCGAAGGTCTGCATTTCTTCTGAAGCAACTTTCCAGATAAGAAGGCCAGCAGGAGAAAGCCTGGCATCCTGTGGGCCGGCCTCTAAGACGAATAGCACAGCTGACCCTTCCGGATCCACTGCTAGTAACTGGTAAACAAAATTCTCACCAATAAATGTCAGCAGCTGGCTGGAGGGGGCCTGGAACACAGGAGGCAGGTTGTCTAAACAGCAAAAATGAAACCATGATTACATAAATTCCAGTTTCTCCCATGTAAATATTCACAGTGTGGGTCTTTGTAGTTCTGTCAAAGAAAGAGGTACAGAATGTACCCTGAGACTGATGGAGGAAGCAAGTTAGATGTTAGAGGCAGCAAATGGCTTTACCAAAAAGTATACCTTTTTCCTCCTATTTTTTTCATGCCCTGTACTGAACTTTTCTCCCATACTGAACTTTGATTACTTTTGATGTGTTATCTGATACATGGGAGGAGATCAGACATGATTTCTGTAACCTCCCACTAGTCCCCCAATTCTCGTTAAAACTTCAACGAATTGTATTTCTAATACTTACATATATATATATATTTGTTCTATTTACCACTCTATCTATCTGTTTATTTAAATATAATTAAACTAAATCTCAAAATGATGAATGACAAATGAATTGGGTGGGCAACTGAGGGGGAAAAGAAAATTGTGTAACTCTTCCACTGAGTAGACTCTCCTGCCTTTACACATGAGTAGTAATTCAGCCAGAGCAGTTTGACTGAATTCAGTTGGACACTTCATCAGGAATAAAGGTCTTCTCAGTGCTAGCAGAGGTGATGTTGAGATTCTCTGTCCCCAGTGACAGTAGTGCGTATCATGTCACCATTGACATTGTGTTTACATTCAGTATTTCCTTAATGAAGATAAAAGCCTAATTGTACAAGGCTATTTTACAGTAGAAGACAAACGCTACCTGAAGATACTTACAATAGAATTAAGTAAGGAGGACAAGGTAGACAAAAGTATTACATTTTATAATTAGAAACCAAGGAAAAGTAAGATCGGATGAGTACCCTGAGGTGACAGCAGCTCTGTGCAGGGCTGGGAATTTTGTCTCCATGTCCTAAGCCTCCTCAGTCTCAAGCCATCTTCCCTCTTTAACCAGCAGTACAAATTGACACGTATTGATAGACAAAGGAATGTTCTCATAATGTAATTTGACCATAGTTATGTTTAACTTAAAGAACATTCCTAATACCGAGGATTAATTTCAAGTCACACTCTAAAACTATGAACTATATGTGTTTTCATAAGGACTGTACATGTCCTCGCATTATGCTTGTGGGAAGTCATCATTAGAGGGTTTTTGTGGTGCATATCCTTTTATCAAGCTTTGCTTTCCATAGCATGTCTCATGTTATGCAATTATTTAAATGTGTCTCTCCACTCATTACTGCTGTGCTATCAGAGCTTTCTAAACTGCTTGTCCAGCAGATTGTCCTGGCATAACTGTTGAAAGCTTCCATCTATTAATTTACCTTTTATTTCCCAAACACTTAAACCATGGAGCCTGTAAAAGTTTTGCCCAAAGTAATCAATGAAATATTGATGCTGGGTGTGCATTACAGATAAACACAAAGGTGTTAACTGGATGGAGGGTAACGAGAAGTTGCAGGCACAAAATAACATAAAATCCGATGTTCTGAAAGTAGTCTGTGAATAAGACTGTTTCTAATTCCACGGAGATCTCCTTGCCATCCAGTGCATATATATACACACTCCCAATTATTGCAAAACTTTTAAAAAGTTTTTCGCAATTTTGAAAACAAGTCTGACAAACCCTTTCTTTTCAATATTTTTAAATTTTGAAATTAATAAAAAGTGAACCATGGTCGGTTTCAGATTTCCCAAATCACTTCTAGCTTTATAAATTCCAAAACAAATGCAGTTTTTCCCTTTTAAGCTGTTTTCTGAATTTTAAAATCGAACCGTCTCGGTACCAGTAATGAGTCTGTCTATATAACAATCAGGATCAGCTCATCCCTAGAGATGCTACTGCTGTGGCCAATACAATGGAAGGACAGAAAGGAGGCAAGGCTTGTGAGTCACAGATAATATCTCTCATTAGACTAAACTATATCCTTGGGGGAAAAAACACACGCTTTCAGGTGTGCAAGCTCTTCTGCAGGCCCGGCTTACCTGTAGGCATTTTAACTACTCGTGCAAGTAACATCCAATGGGATTTTTAGTTGGCCAACACTTGGGATGGATCTGCCTACACCTTTTCCTGACAGGGAGTTTTAAATTCTGAAAGCTGGATTTTTTAGGACATAAACTAGAGAAAATTCAAAGTGGAATAGGAATTAAAAGGATTCATGGACAACTCCCTCCTTTCCTATTGTGTTCTTGCTTCCAAAACTGATTTCAGACAACTTATGACTTCTTGTGTTGCCAGAAACTGTTGGGTCCTTTCTGGTCCTTCTCAAAGGCATTTCTATCGCCTCTGAGAAGAGCATGTCTGCTCACTTCTCTCCTTGGCAGTGTCTCCACTGGAGCTATGGACTCCAGCCATCGTGTTACAGCTCTTGCTGTTTCTGCTGCCATACCTTGCACCCTCTAGGAGCCTCTGTCCCTGAGCATCCCCAGCTGTTCCCCAAGGACAAGAGCAATCTTCCTCTCCTTCCAGAAGGGTCCTGCTGACCTAGTCACCCTAAAGGAATATAAAACTGCAAGCAAACAAAGCAAACTGGTCCTGCCACTCACATACCTCTCTGTAATTTGCTTGTGTTTACAGAACCTAAAAGTACAGAGAAACTCTTTCTAGAACCAACACAAGAATCCACATAAAAGCAGTAATATAATCTTTATATTGACCAGGCGCAAATGTGCTCATGTAAGTGGGGAGATGCGCTGTGAGGATAATGCTGCTAGAAACATGGATTATCTGTAAAGCATGCGGTAAGTAATGGTTGTTGTTTACACTGGGGTTGTAGCCGTGAAAAAGCTATGACTAAGTCCTTAGCATTCAGGAGATGCTTCAAAAGGCAGTCTTCTCCATGACCCCTGCCATGACGGGCTGCAGAATGAGCCTTTAGGTTCTGTGGCAGTGAAGGTAATGAGTAGCTGATTCCTATCACTTAGACTCCCTGCCAAGCCAAGGTCTTTTGTGTGGCATTTCATAGGATTTGGCTCGGGGAAAGAAAAGAATTCTTCCAGATACCAAAAATATACATTAGTGTTTTAAAAGCAGTGTTTTCCTCAAATTGTTCCCTTAAGGTTCATACCTACGAGATGATAACAGATGTATTTAGGGTCCACCACCTTTAGCTGACAGACTTGGGCACTGCATGGGGCACTGGCATATCAACAATTTCATTTACAGGTGTTATTTTGGTTTTATTAATTTCAGATTTGCCAGGTTTCAGCCAGAACAAGATGCGTGCCCAGATGCATAGTGCACGTGGTGGAGTACTGTCTGCTCCTGGTCAGTCTGCATTTCTGGTGCACCCAATTATTCCCATTGCAAACAGTCCACATGTGCTGTTGTGCAGGATAGATTCATGTTAGCCAAATGAAGGAACCATGTATTTCATAGACTGAGTCATAAATTCCCAGTTAAGTGCTTCTAAATCTTAGAAAAAACTGTCTTACTTTCATTAATAGACCAGGTGAACTTAGAAATGTCAGGTTCACAGAGAAGACAAGGACTGGTAGGGCTTGACTCTCCTTCACCATAGCAAAGTCCATCTATATTACAAGTATTTTCCTGCCAAAAAAGGAAATAAAAATGGTTGGGAGGTGAAGGGAAGGAAAAAAGAAATAAGAAAGATAAGAAATTAGCGGTTAATAATTTCTGGAGATAAGCAGAAACTCACTTGTCTCTTGAAATGATAAAATAGTAGCAATTTAAATGCTGGTACTTTCTCCCAACAGGGAGAAAACAAGGTGTGTAAGTTTTCCAGTGTGAGATCCTTGCAGCTGCGAATGTTTTAGCTTAGGCAACATGTGATGTTGCTTGCTATAGATGAATGCGACAGAATGTGATTTTTTTTTTCATTTCCACACTTATGCAGTGTATGTGATCATTATTCCCAGCTGTGACTACTAATACGATGATTATTAGGTAACACTCAAAAGTGAGCTCCATGAGATTAACAAAAACTGAGACTGGATGAAAGTTCCGCTTGAAATTTTGGAATCCTGTTCTGGTAACTTAATTATTTCTGGAGGTTCTTCATAAAAATATAAAAAAGCAATCATATAAAAGCAGAATAAAGAGCTGTATTATATTTTAGGCTTCCATGAGATAGTTGTAAACAACAGCTAATCACATCGATGGTGCCTAGGTCGGGCAGAACGTCCCAGCAGAAGTTGGTGCGGTGCACTGTGGGCACAGCAGCCCTTGAAGCTGACCTGGTCCTCTCCTAGTTAGGGTGGCCACCAGGGCCAGGGAGGCCCTGTGGCTTCTGGGTGGGCTGAAGACACTTGGGTTGCGTGAGGAGTGAACACAGGGACATAATTAACAGATGTAATTCCACATTTACGCCACAGGAAGGTCCTATGGCAGAATTATGCCTTCTGCTTGTAGCCTGTGTTGGGGCGCACCTACAGATGGGACTTTACCTGACATTGCAGACTGCCAGGAACACACGGGGCTCTGCTGGGAACACAAGAGGTGTCACCGCTACAGCGGGACAGACGGAGGGAGAAGCTACCAGGGCCCAAATACATTTTTCCTCTTCCCTCCTTTGAATACACATTGCTTTTCTGAGACTGGTGTGTGTCCTGTTACTGCCCTTGTGGTTTCTATCTACTGCTTTATTAGTTTCTCAAACTTCTTTTGCAAAGTATATTAGTCAATATTTTAAATAATACCACTTAAGAGTAATGGGTACGGTAGAGAAACAAAAAGGACTCTCATAATTGCCCCGACATGATAGAACGTGACAGATCTTCAGCATTAAAATCTGGATGTTAATTAGATTTTATTGCATTGTTGTTTTCAAAGGCTTGATGTTCTGATGAAAAAGATGCTTTTTCTGATGTGATAGTGTGGTACAGAATGGGCTTCATAAAAGAGGAACACAGGATGTGAAATGGCCTGGTATAAAATGTCCTCTAATTGAAACACCTTTTCTGGAAGCAATTTAGGTATTACAAAGTAATGTTATAAGAGGGGTAATTAGAATGTGGTCTGATGCAATTGGAAGCCTCATTCAAATAGTCCCTTGAAGCATCTTAGGATAGAAATTATTATAATCCCTAGAGAATACCAGTATATTGAGAAAACAGATATATTTCTGAGTTTCAAAAATGTAAGAATAAGGAAAGCCTTTGACAAAGAAACCACCCTAGCTTTAATTGAAATGGTTCTGACACAATTATTTTAATCTGAAATTTAAGTGGTTTTGCCTCATTTGGGCCTATAAAGTAATTTCTATTCACTGATTTATTTGAAAAAATGTGGTCTTTCGTTTTATTTTGGTAACTGATATGTTCTTTCAATCAGTGCAAGTTTGAAAACTGTATTTTCCCATTAGTGTTAATGAGAACAGTGAGGCAAATGAGTTAAGATATACCTGATTAATCTTCATTTTATGAAAATGCAGACTGGTAGCATCCTATTCATTCGTACTTGTCTCAGGGTAAGAAAGCGGGATCAGCACATTCAAATATCCCCAAACCCTCCAGAAGTTTCTTTTAAAGCCCCACTGAAAAACAGGTAAGTTGGCTAACGCAACCCTCTAGAAAATAAGAGCAGGGAAGCTCTTGTTTAAGGGATGGGGGATGTTACACTAATAAGTCCACAGAAAACAGAGGGTTATAGTGCTCTCCAGGCAGTTCCTAGCACGGTGGCAGTTTAAAACGTAGCACTAGACTTTCGATTACGGTTTTGAAACTGTCAAAGTACTATATGTTTGCACTTAGCCGTGTTTAATGTAAGCAGGAATGTTTTGTGTTCTCTCAAGGGTGTTTTCACATGACAAAAACTGTATAACATGCATCTTAGTATACCTCTCGCTAAGGCAGAAAATGGGTATAGAAATGATATACCTCACAGTTACAGTGCCCTCGCCGCGCAGGCTGGGAGAGAGGTAATAGCTTACTAGCAGAGGCACTTCAAAAGTGAAGTTAAGCTGCCTTTCAGGGGAGGCTCCTCAGTCTTATTTACTTCCATTAACAGCTGCAAAGTACAAATATTGTCAACCATGGTCTTTCTGGAAGCGTCTGTCTGAGACAGGTCCATCATAAAGCATGCTTTATCAGGTATTCATACCCCACGTAAATATGAAAAAAAAATATCACAGACAGGAGATAGTGAAAGAGAGAAAAGTGTTAGGCTGTGCAGCTGACCTGCGAAATAGATTTTCCTCTTCTGAAGCAGTTATTACACACAGTACATCAAAGGGAGGGAGAGGGCTAAGGAAGAGATGAACGATCCATATTAAACCTTTATGCTCTTTAAATTACCTTTAATTTACAAAGTCCGGTTGGATGGAATTGGCAGGCCTGGCATGCTGCGTCGTACAGGGTCAGCACTCTGGAATTACTGTACTGGAAGCCATCGTTAGTGATCTAAATGATACAAAAATCATCCTTATAAGTAATAATGTTCCATATGGAGACTGTCTGCTCATTTTGGAGCATATACCGTTGCCCCCTTGAACTGGATGCTTGCCAGGAAGATAAATTAAACCATTTGTGAGTGGCTACTGCAAGCTAACAAATTGCTTAATGCTCCGAACTGGTAACTATTCATTAATAACCAAAAGATCTTTTGGCTCAGCTGGCATTCAACTTTTCTGATTGCTGTTAGATTTCTTTCTGAGGGTTTTTTCGATACCCTTGTGGAAACTGCATAGGTACTCAAGTACTACAAGGGTGGTGGCCAAGGAATTGTGAAAAGAAATTAAGATTTTTGGCTGAAATTCAGGACCACTTTCGTACTAGTGGCAAATCAGTAAGTAAACTCCTCTGGGTAAAAAAAAAGATAATGCATATTATTTAGGTGATTTTAAATTAACCTTAAAAAAAAGTGCTAGAGTGGATAATACCAGGCAGCAACAGTCCCATTTCTGTGGGAAGGTACATCAGAGGAACAGTCACCTCCTGCCCCAGCTGACGGTTTCCTGTACATGTAGGTAATTTAGAAAGCATTACGTTAGCATGGCATTTTTCATATATGAGTGCTTACGCCATAAGAAAGGGTTAAGTGAGTTTATATTTTAATTTCTCTACAATAAAAATGAAAAGATACCAGACCAGTGTGAAACTAGTTCACACCTCTTGAGACGTGTGAACCTTAAAGAGCACCCCAAAATACTGCTGAAAGCCATGCTGTAAACACTGGTGAACACCAGCGGGAAAGCAAAGCCCTTTCTGTCAGGTATTTTTTAGGTTTCAGCTTCTCACAGTCAAACTAAAGCCTCGGTTTAGCCGATCTAACAAGGCCTTTGCTTTGGATCGGTCAGGTACCCCCTTCTGCCCTCTTGCTACAAAAACAACCCCCAAGCCCTCCTCCATCTTTCCTGTGACCCTGAAGCTGAAACATCCTCAGTCTCTTTACAAACGACTTTCACAAGGTCAAGAGTATAAAGTTTTTTGATCAATTAAAACTATTTCAGTTCACAGAAAGAATATATGTTAAATTGAACAAAGGTAACTGGAAGTGCACAGAATAAAAATTACTTTAATAAATTTCATAAAAAGCATCAATTATCATAAGTTCACTAAGAACGATCTGAAAGCTCAGGGTACATAATACAGTAGATACTCGCACAATTTCACATGTGATGCATTTCTCAGCTCAAAATGCACTGCAAGCTGAGAGTGTTTATTTCTGCAGAAACCAACGCAAGGAGGTAAACAGGCAGCATTCATGGGCATTCACAATTTGAAATTGTGAAAGAGAGACAAATTCTTTGGACTAATCTAAATTGCTGCATCAAAAGAAGCGTGGCCAGCAAGTCGAGGGAGGTGATTCTCCACCTCTACTCCAATCTGGTGAGACCCCACCTGCAGTCCTGCATCCAGCTCTGGGGCCCCCAACACAAGAAGGACATGGACCTCTTGGAGTGAGTCCAGAGGAGGGCCATAAAGCTGATCAGAACGATGGAGCACCTCTCCTATGAAGACAGGCTGAGAGAGTTGGGGTCGTTCAGCCTGGAGAAGAGAAGGCTCCAGGGAGACCTTCTAGCAGCCTTCCAGTACCTAAAGGGGGCCTCCAAGAAAGCTGGAGAGGGACTTTTGACCAGGGTGATAGGACAAGGGCTTTAAACTGAAAGAGGGGAGATTTATATTAGATAGGAGGAAGAAATTCTTCACCGTGAGGGTGGTGAGGCACTGGAACAGGTTGCCCAGAGAAGCCGTGGATGCCCCATCCCTGGCAGTGTTCAAGGCCAGGTTGGACGGGGCTTTGAGCAACCTGGTCTAGTGGAAGGTGTCCCTGCCCATGGCAGGAGGGTTGGAACTAGATGATCTTTATGGTCCCTTCCAACCCAAACTATTCTATGATTCTATGATATTGTGTGTTATACTAAAGGTAAAAACTCTTTTAAAGGAAGTAAACAACTTATGCTGCAGTTTGAGAGGAGAAAAAAATAAAACAGGCATCCCCCCTCAAGACCTGCTCTTCACTGAAAGACAGTGCTTATTGTCAGCAAGACACCCATTAAGAATGTATTATTCCCAATGCAATTTACATTTCATTCCTTCCTTTTACCAGAGCGTCCAATGTTGTCTCAATACCAGTGCACTAATAATGGGTGAAGAAATGGGTAGACAGGGAAAAATATAAAAAGCTATAAAATTGCACTAATTGTTCCGTCTGAAGTGAGCATCATAAGTGAAATGTAACTCTTGCCAATTTGATTTCTTTTTTTAAAATCTGTATTTTTTTCTACATTCTATTATAAACATCCATTTTGTTGTCTTTTTAGAATTGGATTGTTTTGTAGCTATTTTAATTGCTTTTCCATTAGTCACCTTACTGATGTGGAACAAATACTTCAAGGAGACCTAAGCTGAGCAAACCTCTCTTCAAATTCGGTTGGCCCTTAAAAGCCAAAGATGCTCGTAGAGTTGTGCCTTGATTGCTTGAATGTAGGTATCATCTGGAAAGAAGGACCCACTTCTTCTGGATAAGCAGCCAGGACAATCAGGAAATCTGTGACTTCTGCCTGAAGTATTTCATTCATCATGAAACAATCTGGGCTATTTGTATCACTCATACTCTACACACAATTTGACTCATACGAATGTTTGTAAATGAAAAATGAAAGCTGTAAAAACTTGCTGAATTCAAATTCGGTTTTTGCCTCACTGACTTTTTAACAAATATTTTTTCTGTTCTTGACAAATACAGGCAACGATAACGAATTGAGGACAAGCAAGAGGCCTGCTTCTCAAATTAGATAAGTGCCTGCCAAGCTCTTTCACCTCTTCACCCAGTCATCTGTATGGACAGCCCAAGTCATCTGCTGCCCAAGTAAGAGTTTGTATTTTGATATCCAAATTAATTATACCAAATGTTCTGGTGTAGCCCCATGTACTTTCTTATCTATGTTCGGCAGCATGTCATGGAAAGAATGAGCAAAATCTGAAACATGAATACAAGAGCAGATAAAATGAAAGAGCACTGAGAAGGGCTTGTCAAGCCCCCATTCCCTCAACGTTGGTAGTGAAAAAAGCTTATGTGAAACTTTGCTGATTCCTCTGAAATTTGATTTGGGAGGGAGGAGAGATTCTGAAAATATTGGACAGTCATACTTCCTGAAAGAATTGTTTTGATTTTCGGTTCTGAAAAATCTTTTACCTACATTTTAAGAAGTACCTATTAACATAACCCAGAAGATCAATGTTACAGTAAGTCTTATCAGGAATTTTCTGGAGCACAAATTTTTGACATCTGTGGAGTTCACTTCAAATCATTTTTTACATTGAAAAGCTCCATCGTTTTCTTCTCTGTGCTGCTGTGTAAGGCCAGCTGCCTTTGAAACTGAGCACTGAGCTCTGCCTTCCCAATTCGTTCAGCAAAAAGATCCACAGGAGAACTAGGATTCGCACGCAGCCGGTCAGGCCGGACTGAGACAATTTAATTGTCCATTCGCTGCACAGCCATGAACCTGTTTTTTCTACAGGGTTTGAAGGAGAGAGAAGGGGCAGAAGGCTTACAGGTGCAGAGGTTTTCTTGAACTCGAGTGCAAGGAAAGAGACATTCTACATGTGTTTTGAGAGGAAAAATAAGAAAAATGGTACAGACCTCCTCAGGGCTGAAAGGCAGCACTTGAAAGCAAGCTGCATTGTACTACACCTGAGCTGCAGGGAAGCTGTCCTGGGTACGCTGGAGAAATGGCTCTGTGCACGTGCAAAAACGTTGGCTGTGCTCTCGGGCCAGGAAACTCAAGGGTGCCTCCCTCTCAGATCCTTCCATCATGAGGCGGCATTTCATCTCACAGTTGGCAGAGTTCAGTATCTCCTTAGAGAAATTTTGGAGCCCTAGGCAGAGGAACTGCCCTCCTGGTTCAGCCTCGGTGTCTGCCCACTCTGAGGGCTCCTTCTCCAGAAGGAAGGTTCAGGGTCTACCCCAGCAGCCGATGGTCAAGCTCTGCTCCCACAGAGATCTTACACCAGTCTCTTAAAACACAAATCTCTATCTATTTAAAATAAATTAGTGGATAGAAAGTGTGCGCCACCAAACATCTTTGTGTTTCCCCTAAGCCACACGGCAGCGCATGTCCCCAGTCTGGGGTGTAGACAGCTGTGGGGTGCAGGACAGGCAGTAACACCGCAGTGAAGTGAATGTTTTATGCTTTTCATTTTTACATGCTGCAATTTTCAAAGCACATCTGCAGTCTTTCTACCATGGCAATATATTTTTCTCAGCTATGGGGCCTTTAAATGATCTCAGTCTTAAAAAACCCAACCAATCTGCAGAAAATAAGCATCCAGGCTGAGAGCAAGGCCAAGGGCAGCAGGCACAGGGTCAGTAAAGCCCCGATTTCCTGGAAATATTTAGAAAGTAGGTATCATTTTGTGAAAAAAAAAGGGGCTCAAACTGCAGCAGAGAACCCAGCATGAGCAGGTACTGCACATGCTTCTTCCTGCAGTCATGCAAGACCATGACCATGGCATCTCTGCTCATGCCATACCAGCCCTCACCTGCTGCCCAGGAGCCAGGCAGTGCTCTGCTCCTGCTCTGCGCAAGCATCAGCCTTGCAACCAGGGCCTCAAAGCTGCCTTATACTTGCTGCCTGATCAGGAGTTTGAACTGGGGTTTCCAGAAATGAAATACTAATGATTAACAATTGATTAGTACAACTGCATCAATCGCAGGTGATTACCTGGAGAAGTGATTGTAATTTGTACTTTCCGATTGCCGACAAAGACACCTGTTTTTAACTCATATTGTTTTGGTTGGTGGTGGGTTTTTTTTTCCCTACATGACATTAACATGAGTATTTCTACAGGCATTTTCATTTCTGAAGGGAAGTAAATTGTGCTTTGCATTTTAATTTACCGTGACAACTGATTTTCTCTTTCTAAATCATTTCTTAGAAACATAAGAAATTCCTACTTTCACTTGCCATCTTGCGAACGGCTCATCACCGGCCACAAAGTGCACAGCCTCTGTCTCTGTGATGTTCAGGAGAGGAATCTGGCAGTCAACAGCCTCAGAGCTGAGAAAATCTGCTTTTGTGGTTTCTTGTTCTCTTGGTATCCATTCGCCATTGAGATGCTACAGTAAAACAGAAGGAAGAGTGCAGAAACTGAAGGCTCATATAAAGAAATTCCAGTTGTCAACATATGTTTATATTTCTAATTAATAATATAAGGCATTTCCAGATGGCTTATTTAAAAGAAATGATGCTGTTACTATAGCCACAGTAAAGAGCAAGCCATGCTCATTTATGCATGCAAAGTGTTCTATTGATTTGGGAAGTGCTGTGGTCTGCGCTTGGGCTGAGCAGCTGGGATGAGACAGGGCAACGTGGTGGAGCAGCTCCGGAGCTCAGCAGCCAGCTCGTTGCTCCTTGAAGGCGGTGTCTGCTACCTATCTAGATCAGCTGCACGAGACACCACTGCTTGTTAAGAGCCTGCCCAGCCCTAAGCGGGCACGGTAGGCAGATCTCAGCTGTGCCTCATGAGCATGTTAGCGCTGAATCAGGCTGAGTGTCTTTTATGAGGTGGATTTATGAGATGAATCAAACCCTTCATATCTGAGCATGCTGATACACCAAATAATTCAGTCCTAACATTACCCCTGTATACTTGTTTATAATAAAATTACAATGTTAGCAGAAGAGATGGGTTTAATAGTCATTAAAACTTCTGAATTGGTATTGAACTATGACTAAGAAAATTCAAATAAGAGCCTCTGTAACTATGTTGAGGAAACCTTATATTTAACCACAAAACTTAGCATTCAAATGTGTTTAGGAAAACCATCGAGCGTACCGATTCCAGATGCACAAAATGAGAAATAATATTGTGATTTCAGGCTTCACTGGACTACAGTGCCGCTGAACCAAACAAGACTTAAACAAAACCCCACAGAGAAAATTAGCAAGAACGCATAGCTGTGCATTTCCAAGGAAGCAGTCCTGGAACGGGCTGAGCTTCTTCAGCTCCCCTCGGTCATAGCAAATGTATTGGTAATGGGTTTTGAAGGTATTTGCACCACACTGTGGCAGTGAGAGATGATGGCACTCAGCACGGCTCAGACTTTAATATAAGCTTGTCAAAGTTTGACCGTATCATCGATACTTTACCAGCCCGTGGGACGTTGCTTACAATTAACCTGGTGACCTTGCAGCGCAGTTTGGGCGACTGTTTGAAGCCGAGACCAAACACCCGGATCCTGGTGCAGTTGGAGGCTTGGACGTCGCAGAGACCCCCGTTCTCTAAGCCTGTGATTTCCAAAGCTTGCTCTGAAAGGGTGAGATAGATATAAAGCTTTAGAGTAGCACTTACATGCTGTTCTGGTCTGGTTTATCAGAGATTTTGTTGTTGTTATTCCTGGTTGTTTTGGTTTAATTCTTTTCCTTGGGGTCTTCCTTGCTCCCCTGTGAATTTCTCCTGGAAAGAAGAGCAGCAGTTGTCGAAATGGGAAGCAGCAAACCTCCATTGAATAATTGCTCTGTGCACCCAGCACTGCAAGATGTATCAGTGAGCGTTATACGGCTCATGAAATCAATAAACTGAAGCTGCGGCTTCATGACAAAAGGTCTTCAGTGGTAATTCTTCTGCTGACCCAGGTAACGGGATGGGAGCACAGCTGAGAGGACAGGCTGTCATGCCATAGAAGATGACCATGCCACCAGGCTCCTTATAATGTGAAACAGCAGTGCAAAAAACAGTCCTTTTTTTTCCAAAGCTACGGATGCAATAAAAGCAATGAGCCTCAAAGGAGCGCTTGCTTGTGAGGGTTAAGTCATTAATGGGTAGTACTCAGCTCTGCACAGTGTCAGCACGAATGTAATGCACCAGCTAAGTTTCACCTAAATCCTATTTTGAGGCCTTAAGTAGGGCTTAAGTGATGTACAGCCTGTGCTACACCCCTTACAAGGCTGAATTTCACCCATTACTGTTTTTAAAATGTTTTATGATTCTCACGTAAAGATTCATTTGTGTTCTGTTGTACTTTAGGTATTCACCATTTAAAATTGCTCATTGCTTTCATATTGGGCTTATTTTTAGATAGTCAAAATGCAAGTTCATTGGATGGCAGAATTCACATCTTTTTACTTTAGAAAGATTATATTTGGGCAGATATTTGCATCAGCATTTGGGTAGCACAACACTCAGAAGGTCTCTAATATCCTATGTCAATAGCAGCAGTCAGTCAGGATCATGCTTTCATATTTTTATTGATAATATTTGTAGTTCTAATGGTCAGGAGAAGCCACTATGATGACAAATAACACAAAGCAGAAAATTTACTTCTTGTTTTCTGAACAACACTTAATAGTAGGGGCATGACTGGGACCCCTCAGGGGCACGTCGTGCACCAGCACAGGGTAGTGCAGGTTGTTTTCCCTCTCACACGGTGGGGAGAGGCTGCTTAGCTTTTCCTCTTCCCTGCCCCATCACCACGGCTCTGGCAAAGCAATGTTGCCCATGGGTTTTCTCTGAGCTGTAGCTTATCTAAACCAGAAGCTCTGTGTCGCCTAATATTTTAATGGTACGTTGGGTCAGCTCTGATTCAAGGGGCAAAACACCCTGAGCGGAGTTGGTAACCTTCCCCCGTACCTTGCTGTTCCGTTAGGGCTCTGCCATTTAAGCTGTAACTAGGATGAATGCAGTCTAAACACTGCGATCCCACCGGATTGCAGCCCATAACAACATTTCTGCGTGACTCTTATTTTTCCAGAGAAAGGAAGGAAAGCAACGTAAATGTGAAAAATAGTGAAAAGACTTCTCCTGTACTTCTGAAATGCTTTTAGCTTTCCTTTCTTTTATTTTTTTTTTAATTGATTTTATTGCAGCAGTATTAGCAGCACTGTTGGACACTTCGCAATATTTACAAGAAGAGAAATGGTTTACAGCTTATCAGCATTCATCAGTTAGTTGTGGATTCCTGTAATGTACAAAACTATTAGTCAGATGTAGTGAATGGTTTTGATAAATTGCCTTCTTCTGTGGTTAGTGCATAAAAATAAAAAAAAAAATGCTTCATTATGTTTTTCATGAGTTTTTAATAGTTAGCCCCACTAGTACTGAGGTAGCTCAGATTGCATTAACATTTTCATTATCGTTGCAGATTTTCAGGCTTCTGTGGGTGAAGTAAAATCTCATCGCCTGGGAAGGAGGGAGGCACAGGAGTGTGCTCCTGCAGCCGTTCCTCTTCCAGGAAGGCACTCTCAGGTTGGTTGGCTGTCGATGAGCCCCATGTGCTTCCCCGAGGGTTTCCTTACATCTTTATGAGCATCCTGACACTACCGCGGCACCGTTGTGTCAGGGCCAGGGCAAGATTATCCAGCCTCAATGCTTTTTGAAATGACTTACAGTATCAGCATGGAATTTCTTATTTATTTCTCTCAAACCATTCTGTACACGCTTTCGTACAGCATCTTTAAATTGATCTAAATCTGGAGGAAATATGTCACCATATATGCTTTGGATATCTTCTCGCAAGATTTGCCATGTTGTGGGTTAATCAGGATGAAAATGAGATTTCTTTTTCTGGTGAAAGGGGTGAAAGGTTCAGGGAAGAAAAATGCACCTTGTGTTTTCTGTATTTTGCTGAAGGTGGGGAAGAAGGAGGGGACTGAGCTGTTGTTCGAGTGGGCTTTTTTCTGTTACCTCAGCCAGCCGTGACAAGCCACCTTCAGCTGGGAGTGCTCTAACAGGAGGAATACACAGCACGGTTGTGTGGGAGACCATACGTAATTTAATGCTCTGTTCCTTTATTTCTGGCCAGCTGAAGACGTGGTACTGAGGAAGTGGTGGAGTCCCCATGTAGATTTTTACCAAGGCCTTTTGCGGGGGGTGTTGGGAGAAGAAGAAGAGGGAGAAAGTCTGATGGAAAATTAAAGTAATTGTAATGACTCATTTTTAAACAAATGGATACTAGAGTCCAGACCTTAGACCTCAGTGTAGGCAGTACATCACTTCCGAAAATAGTCATTATTTTTATCTTTATCTAACTGTTTTTTAAAATGAGATATCATATTTAATGGGTGTAGGAATTTTATTCATTTTCTGTCTGTCTTTCCCTCTGCCTTCTAGTTTTGACATATATTAGCCAGTTTCAGCCTAACACGGACGGTGAAGTCTCAATGACATTCGCTTCGGAAAAGTCTCATGACAGTCAGTGGCTGGGTACTCAGCCGTACAGATCCCGTTCTTGCTGGGGGAAACACAATCAAGGTTCGAATGTTGTTCATCACTCCCTGTGTCAGTGGATGGGCAGTTAATAAGCCTGTGCACGGCATACGCTTGCGGGCCAGAGAGGTGGAGACATGAGAAGGAAATATTGAAGAGCCTGAAAAACCTTAGGAAAAGAGCTGCAAGTAGTTCAGCGGCAGGCTGGAGGGGAGAAAGAGAGCAGCAAAGGAAAGAGCTGGGAAATATCACAAAGGTGAGAGTAAGGGCAAAAGTGCAGATATCCAGAGAAAGCGGAGGTTGTGGAGACCTGGGATGGATGTCTGATGTCTGTGGAGGGGCAAGTTAGAGGCAGGAGAGAAATCTGTGGGAAATCAGGCAGTGTATGGAACAAGCTTGTGAAAAGTATGATCTGTTTGAACATTAATAATTTATGTTTAGGAGTAAGAATGCCAAAATATAACAAAATCTGTGACAGAACATCCTCCTTCTTTTCTCTGTATGGCCTATAAGCCAAAAATGTGCTTTGACTTTTACTGGTAGATTAAAAACTGAAGCTCAGGGTAGCACCTGGGGCTCAGATGAGTGGCAGGGAGCAGTCACGTTATGGGGGAGGATTTAAGGAGCTGTGTGTTCACATCCGCTGGCTCGGACATGGGCACCTCGATGCATTTCTAATGCCTGGTCTGCACACACACCAAGTAAACACACTTGAAATGCATCTGTCACCTGGTAGAGCATCGCATTGGGACACTGATGAATGACAGGAGACACTGGGGAAAAAAGTAAAAAAATCTTGGGTTTTAATAAAACTGTCTTGGAACAAAAAGGAGAGAGGAATCTGGACTTGAAGGTTATATCTAAAAGGTCTCCAGGCCTCAGGCGATTAGGCTGAAGTAAGAGATCTGTCCTGTTTGGTTTAAAATGCTTGTGTTTTGCCTCCCTCGAGAGGCAGGGACCCTCCCGGTCCCTCTGCTTTACCCCCAGTAGGGATTTGCAGGAAAGAATAGTAAGTTCAGAGCTGCTGACAGTGCTGACAGTGCCGTTTTCTTCTGTAAGCATTTACAGGAGTTCAACCTGACAAGGAGCACAGGCTACATAATAGACTTAAAAATCCCTGCATAAATACATGATTGGTTTTATAGATATTTGTTGTAGTGTATTAAGTATGCAGAGATGTAAAAGTAAAATGGCGGCTGTTGACACAAAATCAAGAATCTTGCAAAATTACACTTATTGAAGTCTTACTGATGGATAGATGCGGTTCCTGTTGGGTTTCCACTTTTGATTAGAAAAGTATCCTAAGTGCTGAGTATGGTCACAGCTTTGCTGAAGTGCACAAGAAGATTGCCCATATTGTCCAGTTGCCCTATCCTTGAAATCTATAGCTGGTTGAGCAAGCTGCTGCGCCAGAGCTTTCTGGCGTGGTTGTGGACGTCTGGCTATTGCAGCTATGGGGGTTCTGGATCAGAGCAGACTGATGCTTAGTTATCTCACAGCTCAGACAGAGCAAGTCTGGATCTGCCTCCATTCAAATACACGCACAAATATTATATTTTTCTTTTGTATGTAGGGTTATTACAGCAATCATATGCACAATTACTGAATGCATTATTCTGGAATTCATGCTATCCATAACCCAAAGCTCATTTGAAAATCCTCCCTAAGAAAAAGTATGAGTAGCTACATGCTGTTTGCCAGGAGTTTTGTGCATCAGTGACCTCCCTGGCTTCTAAATGAAGACTGTGTTTGTCCGTGCTTCCAAAACCAGTTCTCAAAGAACCGGAGTTTGTCATAGTACCAAACTATAGACATATGATCTTCAGCTGACATGGAGAGATTCTGTTTCCTGCTTTGAGGGTCTCTGGTACCCAGGATGGATTGCAGAAGCGAGCCCTGGGAGAGTACGGGAAAGGCATTTTGCAAGTACTCACCGCATGTGAGAAATGGCCTGGCTCAATTTCACACTGAAAGCATCCATGTGCTGCAACAATATGATAGATTATTTTTGCTTTAGAAATCTCACTATGACATTTTATGTCTATTTGATCCTTCTATTTTTAAAAGGCTTGCTAGCAATTTACTTTAGCAATAGCAGGGAAGAGAAATGCTCTGTTAACTATAGAATATTCCCTTTTTTCTAGATGGCCCGGACAGGTGGTAAAATGTAAGACCTGTTTGCACATTCATGGTGTTCACTGGCGTACCAAAGCAGGTCTGGGTTTCAGTCCCTGGAAGGCACTTCGGGGCAGGACCCCCCGCAGCACCTTGCAGCTCCCCACGAATGACTGCAGTGATGCCACTCAAAGGGATTTGGGCACAAGGGTGCTCGTGGGTGTCATCATGGTCCTTGTGTCCACACTCGTGTCCAATTGGTTGTTTTTAGTAATTTTCCCATCTTTACTGTTACTGAATTAGAGTAAGATCTGGTTATTACACTTGGGTTTTTATTCACCGCTGGTTGAACATTCATTCTGTACTGGTAGATCGTGGGTTCTTTACACAACATAAAGCGTGATATAAAGGTGTTACAGGTTTGCTCTGAATTTTTGGCTGTGGTCAGTTTAAAACAGACCTCTTACCATTTTGCAGGTTTTAATTCTATAGCTCATAAACTGTCATGAATTTGTTATTTATCATGTGTGCATGTGTGTGAGTATTTGGGGAAGGAGGTTGGTTGTTCAGGGCTTATTGTTTTGGTTTGGATTTAACAAGGTTTAAGGCTGAAATTTCCCTTGGTGCCTGCAAAGAGCCTGATGTAAAGAAGTTATAGGCATGCATCTGGAGTGTCTGGCCAGACATATAATTTTGTAAACTTTTCCAGCATTTAATTCTATATACTTCAGAAAATGGTTTTGTTTAGCTCCATGTTTCACCGAACTGCTTTCACTGATTTGCATTAAAGCAAATAAACTAATCACCAGAAAAGACTAATCTCCCAGATCTGATTTGCAGGGAATAGTATGGATCACTGAGCAAGCAACCTTCCACGTCCCTTATCATGAGGATTTGATATCCTTTTAAAATTCGGTTTCTATTGACTTTGTAACTATCAAGCTAATAGCCCTCTTCCCGCTCAGCCAGGGCTGTGCTTCGAATGGAAAGAACTGGGAGTTAAAACAGTAGGATAAGGCTGATATTGATGTTTGCCTTTTCAGATGCGTGTTTATTGCAACTACACCATCAAAAAGTAAACTAAAATTGCTATGAAAAGAAGAGGAGCTTCAAAACTAGCATGAGGCTTGTCAGTCCCTGAGAATTACCCACAAATATGTTTTATGTGACTGGGAAAAATCTGTCTCCGTCAATACAAAACAGAGTACAAAGGTGTCAGTTAGGATGCAGCAATGGCAGGTTAGGGTCACAATTCTTTTTTTCTTTTGATTCTTAACTATGTTTCTTTTGTAAATTTTGTATTTCTTACTCAAATTTTGGTGGTTGGAGATGTTCATTCATTCTAAAAGCACGAGAGTGATATTTTCAAAAGCAGGTAAGTCGTATGTTCAAAAATCTATGTTTGGACAAGTAATCTCAAAACTTTGATATTTACTCATTATGCCTTTTGTAATTATGATCCCTAATGCCACCTTTGTTTTTAGCTTGAAAAGAATATATTGGTGTAAATTTTTTATGGCCCAGATCTATAGATACTGTAGAATAATTTTATTCATATAAGATGATATTATTATTAGGATTCATAGCTCACTCAGATGAGGACCACTCCTCTCTAGATGTCTGGGAGAAAGAAACAGTGTGTTTTGTAAATATACATTTAATTTTTTTTTTCCTATTTGCATTCAGTATTAATTCATAAATTGGTTTAACTAGGAAAAAGCTGAATAACTGAAACCAATAATATCTTGAATTGCATAATATGTATTTTCATATTTGTTCTTTATCTATTTTCCAATATTATCCAGTAAGCTGAGGAAAATTTCGATATCAAGTGAAGATAACAGGTCTTAAAATAAAGGTTTTAATTTTCAAGTTATATAGAACCTCTTTTACAATGTATTGATATCTTAGTGAAACTTCTTTAATGTCAGCTTGAAGGAAATAAGAATATGTTCTTAATATCTTTAAGCTCTATGTAAAGAACTCAGTCCCAGTGGAATGGAAGCACCATATTAAATGGTGTTTTTATGTAGAGATCTGCACACAATATTCCTTGCTTTACAGAAATTATTACTGAAGAAAAATGTATTTGATAAAAACAGTTGAGTTTCCTTCTAAACTGTAATATAATAGCACTGCCTCACTGTCCATCAGTACATATTCAAGGGAAAGTGGGGGGCATAGGCATAGGAAATTTTCAAACCTCCCTCAGTTGGCTAGATAAGAAAACTCAGCATTGTGGAATGGAAAAGGCAATAATTAATATGAGAAAAAGGAAAAAGAAAAGAGCATTTGTAAAAAGAGACCTATTTTTTTTCTTAGTAATGTAAACTTCATCAAAGTAATAGTAACTGTGACTTTGCTAATACTGCATCCACCAAAGTCGGTGGAATTATTACAATGAAGAGGAGAATTAAGCCCAATGACTTATTATTTGAAAAGAATAAAAGCTTTTTAAAGAATAATGCCATTTAATAATTTCTTTTTTTTTTTTTAATAGTAATAGCACTGTTTTGGCAAGAAAAGTTTAATAGTAGTAAATACGGTGTTTGCTGTTGTCACAAGCATGTTTGACTCTTCTTTTGAAATCCAATTTTGAAAAATTGATACAATTAATTGTTAAAGCGTATTAAATCCTCACTGCCATAGAAAGTGTTTTGCCATGTCAGCCAAAAGCTTGTTTATGTTTTTTCTTTGTTTACTAATCTAGACAAATTTTAAAACCTGATCAATTCCCGTGGAGAGGATCGGACAGAAATTCCACAATTTCAGGTGACCGTATTCCTGAGGCCCTTATGGTGACATAAACACGTAATTCTCCCTTGGAGGTCTGCTCACACCGGCACCGCAGGCCGGTGGCAGAGGCAGAGGCTGCCACCTTTACGTACAGTGAGTAGTATGTTTCTTTGTAGAGATCCTGGTGATTTAAGAAATTAATTGGTTTTCTTTGAAAAGTCTAGTATGCATTTTTTACTTGTATAGTCTAATTTATGCACGGAGAGCTTCTATTGACCCAGCACACCCTAATGGCTCCGTCTGCGCTGTTGGGATGTATCACGTCGGCAAAACACGTATTGCATGCGCCAAAAAGTATCCATTTACTTGACAGACTAACAGCCCTTAAATAATCGTTATGGTACCATGATCCGGAATTTAAAGACCACTGAATTGATAGAAGTGGGAGAAACATATTTATTTCAAAGTCAGTATGTTCCCATACAAAATGTCCAAAGTAGATGTTTGAAGTAGAGAACTGAAATACTCTGTCCCCTTTCACCTGAGGATCTCGAAACAATTTAAATCTTTTCATTAAATGTCTCCCTCATGTTTTGTCCTTGAAAACAGGAATCAAGCTTAAAAATAAAGCACTATTATATAAACAGTGAGATTTCTGTAATACACACTTCATCCTGAACTTGCACGACTGGCCTGATTAAAGCTCTGATCTTATTCTTCCATAGGGGAGGGACATCTTCGTTCGGAAGACCCCACCTTTGCTAGGAGGAGCTGTAGTAGCTGACCCCATACTGGTACTCAATATAATTATTTTTTTTA
Organism: Phoenicopterus ruber ruber; assembly: GCA_009819775.1. NCBI lineage: Eukaryota > Metazoa > Chordata > Aves > Phoenicopteriformes > Phoenicopteridae > Phoenicopterus > Phoenicopterus ruber. The sequence continues at coordinate 37,560,351 of CM020220.1, forward strand.
AATAGTTGGTGTTTTAATTAGTATCATTTAATTAGAGCACATGAACAAGACTCAGCCCAAAGCAGTATGATAAATTCAGAAAGGTCTATATAATCATTCTAAAAATAACAGGGTGTAATTCATGTAACTGCTGCTGCAGATGGGTCTGAGGGACCTGTGTGGTTGTGGTTCACAGCTCTGAAAATGCGGCTGGGTTCACAGAACTTAATGCTACTGAAATTTATTGATATGAAAATGAGATATCCGTGTGTTAGGTAAGCGTTACCTTCTCACCTTCTCACTATCATTTTTATTCGCTTTCTTTGCTGGCTATTTTTTTTTCCAGAACTTTCCACATCATAGAAATTTAAACTTCAAGTGTCATTACTTCACTGAAACTAATTTGTCCTTATTATTCCTCATTACCTTTTATCTTGTAATTGCTCTTTAGAGCTTCATACAATCTGCATATTACATCCCTCTATGTGTGCTTTACTAGTCCTGATTTTTTTTTATACGCAACATGGTCAATATATACAAACGGTAAGCACCAACCTGATTTGCTATCTGCGGTAATTGGATTCTGCATTTAATTACAGGTGGTAATGACATTTTAAGCACCTTATACAGGTGTTGGGGGGGGGGGGTTTATGAAATGTTAAGCAACATTAAGAAAGTCTAAGCTTCTGGAGCATTGCCAAATTTCAGAGGTGCCTTTCAACTCCAAATTGCAGTTTTCATGTGAGGATAATTATAGCTCTGGCCACCTGGACGGCTCCTGTTGGAGTCAGGCGGAGCAGAGGAGTAAGCCTGTCTGCAAGCCACACTTTGCATCTTCTCTCTTTCTGCATGCTTTCATTTAAGTTTATTCCAAATACGTTATGGGTTGTATTCTGATCCCTTAAAATACTGCACGGCCGTCTTTTTGTGTGTGTGTGTGCTGGTCAAAGCCGGTGGCAAAATACATTATTATGTAGCTGAGATCGGGTGACCTTGGAAAAGATATTTGAATTATGTTGATGGCCTCCTTGATCTTGGGGGAGTTTTAATTCACGTCTATAATTCCAGCCTGAGAAAATTAGATGGAGATTTGTTTTGGAGCTAATGGGAAAATGTATGGCCAGCAAAAGGGCTTGCCTTCTCCTTCATTACTCACGTAACTTCTCCTGGAAAATAACTTTTTTTCCTAACAATGGCATTTAAGAGTTAGCATTTCCAAAATTAACATACATTCTTCTGTTTCTTCGGTCCTGTCTTTTTCAAAGAAAGCGAAAGCGGCAGCGGTTTTATATGTCCTGCAGAAACCTAATTCCGTTCTTAATTTCTCCTCCTTTTCTTCCCTTCCTAGAGAGCCTCTGCTTGTTAGTACAAAAGCCCAGAGCTTATCCCGCGGCGCTTGCGCAGTGCTGGTCGCCTGCGCGCTGCCAGCCGGGTCAGGAGGCTGGAGCTGCTGCTTAGGGGGCTGGGGCTGCTCCCGTTGGAACACGCAGCTTCGTTTCTGAGACTGATCTTAATTCTTCGTCTCTAACAGCCTTTTCTGGTGTGAAATCCTGGCTTTAGTGACATCACCAGGACTTCAGTTCCGAGGACTTCCAGGCTTTTGAACTGCCGTTTAAGAAGCACGGCGTTATTGTGTGATACTGTAGTACTTTTCCCTGCAAATAGCTGTTACATCACATGCTGTCTATGTAAAAAATTTCTGCCTATGAAGTGTAAAACCAAGCAAATACCTTTAAAAAATGTTGTGAACAAAACTCAAAAATCAAGAAGAGCTAAAGGTGAAGCTCACACTAATACTTATCTTGCTTGTCTGTTCCAAATTAACGAGCTGACCTTTTCTAAGTATTATAATGTTGGAATGATTGGTGTGCCAGAACTTTTATTTCTCCTTGTAGGGGACCTGACCTCTGGCTGGATGTATAGATCTGCTACAGATCTGGGCTCTGGTGTGGCCGCCTGAGCTATCGCCCTCCCAGCACGTACTGGCGTTTGACCAGCCTGGCGTTAGTTGGAGCCAGGATATCTGGGAGAGGAGGAGGAACGAACACTAGAAGACATGTCCTGTTCTTAATTTCTTCTTTATCAAGTATGCTTTTGTGTCTGGTATCAAGAATTAAAACCAAATTATCCAGATTAAATTACTGACCCTCCTGTAAGGACATAATACCGTTTCAAATGCTTCTCCAAGGGTGAGCATCCACTGAACATGCTGAGAAGTTAATATTTTCAATGATACGTTATGTTCCCCAAACTAAAGGACGCCCTTCTCTTTAAAGGGACTGATACGATGACAATCTTCAAACCATTACCACTGACATCGGGGGAAATTCATACTGGCTCGCGCTCACCCTTCACATGGAGAAGCTGAGGACTCTTCTGGCAATGTGCTTTGGGAAGAGTCAAGCGACGGCAATATACAGATTCAAAGGTATATTTTTTGCATTTGTGGAACCCATGTTACAGAAGGTATTTGCAACTCTCCTGATCACTGTTGTTCCCATTTGTAAATACTGTGATGTCTTAGGTAAATTTGGTCAGGAAATGGATCCTCTTTATTTTTAGTGTCTTCATTTTGGGAGGAAAAACCAACAAACCAAACCACATCTGGCCAAACAAACCCCAGATTTTTATATTAAAGTGGATGCCTTCTTTAACAAACAAACTCTCAAAAATGTTAATGGATTTTTTTTTCATTAGTCTGTGGGCAATGTTTTTTTAAGTTATATTTGCTTAAGCAGCTGCTTTTTTTTTTCCATTTTAATGAAAAACATTGTATAATATTTTGATAAATATTTTCTTTAGAATGCGGAACACACAATGAATTGCTAAGTAGTTTTATTGTCTAGAAGGATATTTGGGAAACGGCAGTTCCTCTTTAAGACCCGAATTGTCATGCATAGGACAGCTCAGAGATTTCCATGGGCTAAGGAGTCTATCCCTTTGAACTGTGCTGCATGTTCAGGGTTTTACCCTGTCCGACCTGGTAGGTAGATTACAAATAGAAAAAAATAAATCTATACTTTGCAGAGAAGATTTTAGTGATTAAAATTAATTCCACTAGCCTTAGTAACAGTCTGTTGTGATATTTTGATTTTTTTTTTTCATTTTTCTTCTGTACAAACATGTAAGTTCCCAGCATATGTTCATGTTGTGGAATATACCATGAGTGACTGTTGTCCTACACACCTGGGAATGGACAGCTGTTGACTAGAGGGCAGCGTATAATCTCACTAGTATGGTGAAAAAAAGAAAAACTGAATGGTAAATGTTGCCCAGGTCAGGTGCACCCTCGGGAAGACATGCCCTGCGCATCAGAGAGTTATGCCACTACCTGTTCCTCAAGAGAAAAATAAATACTGGTGGCTAAAATGGCAATTTCTACTACATTTTTATTTAATGCTTTCTCTTCTGAGCTCGCTTTACTTAGCTAGAAAGCATTCTTCTCCTCAAGTAGTAATTATTAATGTGTCCTGTAGGTTTTCTTAAATACAAATTAATATTTGTACTTAAAGTTTACCTCCACAGAAAATATTTTACAAGTATTAGTTAAAAAAAAGTATAAATCCTTAGCTGCAGCTAAGATAATGTGGGTTGTATACAGTGTGATAGAGAGAACAAGGGCCATTCACTTTTTAAATCAAATATTGCCCTTGAAATGTTGGGAAAACTGCATGGGAATTTTGGAAAAGGGCCTTCTGCCTTGTGTTAGGAAAACCGCTGAAGCTGTCAATGTTAATTTTGTCACGACACTAACAAACTCACTCCCAGCAAATGGAGCAGTATAATCACTATGGGAAATTCAAACTTTCCGAATTGCAACAGTGTGGCTCTTCCGCGGGTCCAATGCCAAGCTCGCTTCCCCTGGGGGCCAGGCTAAGCACGAGGATGCTCGTGCTAAACACTCGGCCTCCGCGGAGCGGCTCTGGCTCAGCGGAGACCGCCCGGGAGCCCCGGAGCAGTGGAGCAGGTTTCCAGGCGAGTGGCGCAGGAGAGAGCGGGAGTCTCCCAGGGGCAGTCAGGATACCAGTGACCCTTTGGAAAACTGGAGGGAATAATTTGATGTACTTTGAGCTCTGATAAACCAGACTCCCAACAGAGAAGTGATTTGAAGCAAAGGCCAACTACCACCCTTTCCTCAACTGGAGAAAAGTGAAGCGAAGGCAGTGGGAGATGGACGAAGCAGCCAGACCGGGGAGCAGTAATGGCTTACGGTGTGTTCGCCACAGCTGCTGTATGTTTGTTTTCCACTTCTCACCTCCCTGTGCAATCTCAGGCTGCGCTCTGTGCTCTGTCCTTGTTTATATTTGATGTCGCAGCAAGAAGACAAGGTGCCATTAGCTTTTACTTGAAAGGTCATATTGAAGTTATTTTCCTCTAATCTGAGGGATTTCAACCATAGCAAAGTAAAATAAAATTTAAAAATCTGGACTAAGCAACCCCCCTAACCTGACCGTATCACAGAGAAATGAAGTTAAACATTGAATTGTATATTGGACAATTACTGCAAAATTGCTCAACTCGCGTTTCAGTCACTGGTGTCAGTTGTCTTCTGTGCGAAAGAGAATGAATTCCTCCAAATTTAGGAAATGATCCTGCAAATTTTAGCTTGACATTAACAAAAAACAAATGTCAGGATATATTTTACCAATTTATAAATCAGCACACTGAAGACATGCTTATTGTGAAGCATGTGGATAATCTCATCTATCATGGTTTAACCCCAGCTGGCAACTAAAAGTGCCGCAGAGCCGCTCGCTCACTCCTTCTCTCCCTCCAGTGGGATGGGGAGAAGAATGGAAAAAAAGTAAAACTCGCAGGTTGAGATAAAGACAGTTTAACAGGATGTCAAGGAAGAGAAAATAATAATAATAATGATAATAATAATCGAATATTCAGCTCTGGGACCCCCAGCACAAGAAAGACATGGACCTGTTGGAGCAAGTCCAGAGGAGGGCCATGAAGATAATCAGGGCTGGAGCACCTCTCCTGTGAAGACAGGCTGAGAGAGTTGGGCTTGTTCAGCCTGGAGAAGAGAAGGCTCCAGGGAGACCTTCTAGCAGCCTTCCAGTACCTAAAGGGGCCTCCAAGAAAGCTGGAGAGGGACTTTTGACAAGGGCATGCAGTGATAGGACAAGGGGTAATGGCTTTAAACTGAAAGAGGGGAGATTTAGATGAGATAGAAGGAAGAAATTCTTCACTAGGAAGGTGTGAGGCCCTGGCACAGGTTGCCCAGAGAAGCTGTGGATGCCCCATCCCTGGAAGCGTTCAAGGCCAGGTTGGATGGGGCTTTGAGCAACCTGATCTAGTGGAAGGTGTCCCTGCCCGTGGCAGGGGGGTTGGAACGAGATGATCTTTATGGTCCCTTCCAGCCCAAACCATTCTATGATTCCATGAATATACAAAGCAAGTGATGCGCAATGCAATTGCTCACCACCCGCTGACCGATACCCAGCCCGTCCCCGAGCAGCGGTCACAGAATCATAGAATCATAGATCGGATCATAGAATAGGATCATAGATTGTGCCAGCCTGGCCAGGTCCTCCCAGTTTTAAATACTGAGCATGGTGCCATACGGTATAGAATATCCCTGTGGCCAGGCTGGGTCAGCTCTCCTGGCTGTGCCCCCCCAGCTCCTTGTGCCCCTCCTCGCTGGCAGAGCACGGGAAGCTGAAAAGTCCTTGGCTTAGTATAAGCACTGCTTAGCAACAGCTAAAACATCAGTGTGTTCCCAACATTATTCTCATCCTAAATCCAAAACACAGCACTATGCCAGCTCCTGGGAAGAACATTAACTCTATCCCAGCTGAAACCAGGACACCATCCCAGCTAGTCCTTGCGTTGGGGTATCAGATGTGCTGCTGAGCTCCCGGGGCTGGATGGAGATTTGGATGTCTCAGCTAAGCCGTGGCGCCTGACACTAGATATGAGCTTTACCTGTTTTAAATACAGAATAATGTCCATTAGCCTAAGCATTGTAGAAAGGGGCTTTCCCCCACATTTGGTGTGGGTTAAGAGAGCATACCTTGTCATTTCAGCTTAGCCGAAATACTGTTACTTCTTAAGCTGCAGGAACTCAACTGTGCGGCTGAGCCTTCAGTACCTTTTTGTAACTTCAAGCATAAGCTTATGCTGAGGTAGGGCTTACATTTTGAAATTAATGCTAACGTTTATGCGTGTGCTTAGTTTCAAGCACTGTCAGTACTCACATTGGAATTGGATTTATCCATTGAGGGGCTGAACTGTGAAGAAGAAACAAACCTAGCGGGATAGTCTCCTATGTAAATGTAATTCATAAATATTTGCAGAATCAGGTCTGCAGGTTCGAATATGTCCTGTAGCTATTTTATGGCTTTGACAGTATTACCTGTTCATTTTGTCACTTTTAATTTTTTTTTTTTTTTTGTTACTAACACAGTGCTTGAAATTAATTTTCAAATTTTATTCTCTGTTGATCAGGAAAAAAAAAGAAGTATCTATACAGTGTTAACATGAATATTGACCACAAGGTCAGCAGGATCCTCTTTTTTTGTCAGAAGCTTGCTTGTCAGCATGCTGGTGATAGATCAGATGTAAAGAAAATCACTTCTGCAAAACCAATTTGCTAAGGGGCTTGTAAAATCCATTTTTAAAAAGTTACTGAGGCGAAAAAGTGAAGGACCAGCCAACCAGATATTTTGATTGGCTCTTCAAGGTCAAAAACTGATTACTAATTCATCAAATATCTTACTGGTAGCACTGTTTGAAGAGCAAACAACTCTGTGCAGATGTTCTACCTAATAACTCTAATACCATGGAAAGATAGGTAGGGTAGGAACAAACAGAATTTTTTACTTACTTTTGGCAATGCTACAATCATAGGAGCTGTGGCCTTCAAAGCACTGGCAGCCCAGTTCAGTACATTGTCCGTTGCCGTTGCAGAAAGCAGGACACCGGAGGACGGTGAGGATTTCCTCCTGGGTAGCAGATGGCTGGTTCCCTACATGAAACACTCTGTTTCTGTTTCCCAGCACTCTTCTTTCACATTCATTTTCCAAAAGGGCTATCAGTGCCCTCACCCAAGCCACTTCATCTTTGAGCTGCAGATCTAAAAGGCATATATCAATTGCCTCATCCATCTGTTTTCCAAGGAGGCCTTTACACACTAAGCCAATGGTGGAATTTGCAAGAATTTGGTGGCAAATCTCCCGACCTTTGGCGGCGGTTAGGCCATTGGGAGTGGGCCACGCCAGTGGAAGTTTCGTCCGAATCCCTTCAAAGTAATCCTCTGGGAAAAAATATGCAAAGCTCTCGGAGTCTCTCTGGCTTGGGCCATGCAATGGGTGAAAGGATGAGTATTCATAATAGTCTTCTTGCCTCTTTGCTCTCCTTAGGTCTTCTCTTGGTTTGGTAGAGTTAATGGCACTGTTGCTTTTCATGGAAACATTGTGTGCGGAGGGTTTTAATCGGTCCTCGGAGCTACCTCGCTTTTGGACTGATTTAGGCAGATATCTTTGATCAAAAGACTCGGTCGGCAGTTTCTCATCTTTTCTTAAAGTAGACTCTGTTTCTGAGTGAGCGACAAACTCTGACGTAACGTCTAGATACGGGATCGCAGTGGTGTAATCCACATGATCATGATGGCAACCAGAGGGCTGAGGGAAAGGAGTCTGAAAGGCACCCAGCGAGTTCACTGCGGGCACGGACTGAGTGCTCTTCTTCTGACATCTGCAGTAGTTTTTCCTTTGCTTCCCCTCAGAAAGTGCTGGAGTCTTGTCAAATAAACTCTTCCCTGGAGGTATTCTTATTTAAAAACAGAAAGAGATTAGAGGGAGGAAACTTTCAACAAATTAGTCTACAATACCAAGTAAACTTTCTTTCCCTGAGGCCAGGGAATGTATAAATTCCCAATCTACCAAAGTACTTAAGAAAATGCTTAAGTTTAATCTCTGTTTTCTTTAGTCGTTTTTGCACTGCCCTTCTTGAGTTGTCCTGTACATTTTTTAGCACTACATTGGGACTTTTTAGTAACAGATGCTTAAGTGCTTTGCTGGAGCGTTGCCTAACTGCTTGGCTTCTCTTTGCAGGACTTTCTCTAAGGTGCAGGTTGCCCTTTGCATATTACACATGAAATAAGGCCTTGGACTTGTCCCTGGGGTGACTCAGATGCAGCTTGGAGAATGACAAAAAAGATGTATTTGTTTCAAATGCTTTATTATGAAAATCATCTTTATCTCTCTGCCTGTGCTCTCCCTACCAGGTGTTTCCTCTAAGACTTGGATCACTACATTTTTCTTTTAAATGTTTTTTTCCTTTATTTTTTTTTTATGCATGCTTCATTTCATTCTTGTCTTCTAATGGAGCTTTCTTTGAGGTTTTCTTTTGACACAAAGGAGTTTTGTGTTGATCATAGGGCTAGGCTATCAAATAAGGTAAGGGGATTTTTTTTTCCCTTTTTAATTTAGTCCAGCTTTAATGACGGATGAACTTCTAGAGAGTTCAGTTTGAATAAACAGCCATGATTAAAGTTTCTTCAGATATTTCATGAGCACAAGAACTCTTATTGATCCTATTTGTGCAGCACAAGAGGAATCCTGGAGCTTCATAGAAAAATATATGCTTCTTGTCCCAATAATTGGCAACGTTTTATTTCCAGACAAATTTGAAATATCACCAAAAATTTAAATTATTTTGGCATTAATTTTGTCTTGCAGCCAGAATGTAGAGATTTCAGGAAAGCAAAAGCATTTGCCAACATTTTGGAGCCAGGCACTAGATACTGTTGTAGAAAATGTAATTGCCTTTATCCAATTTTTCCAAAATGTGTTGAAAATGGCATATATGATATTACTATTTTGATCATTGATACAATACCAACTTTTAAATAAAACATCACGGTGACACAGGCAAAATGAACCAGTTTCTCCTTCTGAAACATGAGCCCAGACATTTATGAAACCATTTTTCCCAATGTGTGGGCACAGCAGAATACAACGTGATACGGCAGGATGGCTTTCACGCTCGCAGCAATGCACAAGCTATTCCGCACTTCCCTACAGCCTGGGACAGTAAAACATATTTGGTGGCTGAGGGAGTACTGAAATGACCTCGAGTCCTTCAGACAACGCTCTTTCGTGTCTGAGTGGGCGCCCGGCACGCGCTGTGCCTCCGGCTCTGCACGGTGGTGTTACCTGTGGCTGAAGGTGCCCAGGCTCGCACCATGAACTGACTGTAAACCTAAACTAAGGCAGCAGAAGTAGCTATTTCTTTGAGGGGATACTACATAAACTAGAGGCTAGGATAAATATCACATATTTAATAAATAAATAAATAAAAATCACATAAACTGGTCCAGAATCAGGAGAGAAACTTAAAACACAAATGAAAATTTCAGTAAAATGAAACTCTTTTGCCTCGATATCTTTTTGAAACAAACTCCTTTGTTATTCCTATGTGAAATCAAATACCTTCCTTTGGTCAGCCCTGGTCCACAGGACGGGGGTGTATGGTGTGGAAAGGATGGAGCCACTGGAAACCCCATCCTTCCTCACAGGCATGCACATACCGACAGCATCTCAGTGAACTAGGATGTGCCTTCTGTCCCCTGCGTAAGATGACTAGACTGTCATTCCTCTTAGCTGCCCATTATAATCAAGGAAGAACAAAAGACAAGTTTTTCAAACTGAGTTGGATGCTATTATAGAGAGAGAGAGTCCAAAATTAGTAACATCACTGCTGGTTTCTCAAAAGATTTGAAAAATCGTTTGAAAAATTTATTTTACTTACTTAAACTACATGTTTTAAAATTCAGCTCTTCTTTGTCTGGATGCTATTTAAGAGCTGGGAGGCTCTGATGTTGTTTTATTGTTTAAAAGTTGCATTGGAAAGCTGATGTTTAAAACAGATCTGTGCCATTCAGAGCCCTGCAGCTGCTTGAGAGAGGTGGGAGCCGGGGAAAGAGCCGAACCACCAGATGGTGAGACTCAGACTAGCTTCAGGTGCTGAGGAAGACCTAACATGCTTTCCGTGTTATTTAAAATGAAATTAGAAACAGCAGCAGAAAAATCACCCTCTAGGTTTTGTTTTTTACTGCAGCATTTCTCCGTGGGTGGATCAGAGACCGACCCAGTCTCCTCTGGAGGCGGCCTTAGCTGGTTTTTTAACCAGGTTCTGAAGGGTCCTTGAGACTCCATCCTTGGGAGTACTGCAAGGTGCAACTCATCACCCCTCTTGCCCTTCTCACTTAGCAGGAGCTTCTCCTTCCTTTCCTGAAGTATTTCCATCATGTGTGCCGAGCGCTCGAAAACTCCTCACTGTTTTATAAGTAAATTCCTATATAGTGTGCTTTGGCTTCTGATGTTTCAACAAATTTGCTTCAAATAGGTCCTCCTAAGGATCTTGTTAGCCCCTCTTTGGGCAGTCAGCAGCTGGTCAGTTCTTGCACCAAACTATTTCTCCATTTGCCTTCCCAGAAGCAAGCTCTGACTGATTATCACATTATTAAGATATTAAAGATGGCTGTTGAAAATTTGTAATGACAGGTCAAGATTGCCATTAAATAGCCATTATTTAGGCCCATTGAATGTAGCTAGAATATGGTAAAGGTGTTTGTTTATTTTCTAAAATGCAATTGGTCTAAAAATTTATTGTTCCTACAGGATTGTGCCAAATTCCCGTGTACAGATTAAGTCGTATGTTAAGGTGGTTTGCCTTATTTCTCCTTATTTGCAAAACATACTTCACAAACAAAACTACACAGTCAACCAAACCCATTTTGGTTTTAGGAACACCTATTAGGCACATTTAGAGTTCAGCAACAGGAATTAAAATGTGGGATAGGGATAGGGACAGGGATAGGGATAGGGACAAGGACAGGGATATGTCAGAGCACCAGACTCCTGGCTTTGGTTCCAGACCATCTGTCTCAGAAAGTGCAAGTTTTTAGAGCTCACTGCCGTCATTAGTAGAGTAGATATTAAGTTTTAGCATGGTACATATATTACCACACTTTGTCAAAATGTAACACTTAATCTATACTCACATATTGTAATTAGTGTTCGGGAATAAAAGAACAAGGGAAATACCAAACCCCTAATTAATCCCTATTGTCGGTTATCTGCATTTTCTAGTGTGGGTGAGAACTGCGTTTTTTTTAACACGGCTGTTAACATGACATCACTTGTGGATGCAAAACTTCTCTCTCGGTAACCGCTTATGTGTATTGTGCTGCCTGGAAATTAAGCCCCTGTGCTGTTCGGGTGGTAATGGGTCTCCAGGCTTCTCTCACTAGATTAAGCAGATCTCTCTGTCAGGTCATTAGGGGAGTATGTAATTAAAGAAATCTATCAACACCCCTTGAAAGAGTGCTAGAGAGCATCTCCCGGACCGGGATCCCCTCCCGCTTTGTACCTCCACTCCTCTATGAAGTCTTCCTCGGGCATGTTGCTCAGGTCATTGTGAGCGATCCCGTCAAAGAGGCCACACAAACCTCTGGTGCTGTTGAAGTCGCTGCCCGGCGTCCTCACCGTCAAACCCATTCCCCACTCGCTCACGTCGGCTCGAACAAACGCTCCTGAAGGGAACAGGATCTGAAGAGGCAGAAAAAACCAGGGAATTGAAGCCGTTACCAAGATTTTTATGCAATAAAAAATGTCCCTTTCTATAAACAAAAATATCAAAGTAGGACGTTGGCAGTGGCGGAGGTAATTTAAGATCACTTAGATACACTATAAATATTTATTCGTGCTATTATTTAGCTTGCTTTCAGATTCTATGGTACTAATATCTGATAGCATTGCATAAATATAAAACTGCACAAATACATTCTTGTTAAATCAATAATTACATCCATTGAAGTTTTCCCACCGGTAAGTTTCCAGCTAATTTTTGAAGTGACTTCCATGACAATAAGGCCACCCTTGTGTCTTTGCCTGGGAAATCATTTCTTTTAGATAAACTGCCAAGTCTGAAAAACAGCTTTCTTCCCTCTGAAAAATCGTTTCATTTTCCAAGGCCGGATTACCCAGAAAATGATTGTGTTTTAAAGTGGATAAAGCAATTTTCTCATTAAAGAACTTGTGGTAGGCTTACACTGACCTTTAAAAGAAAAAAAAAATTGTGAGGTTAAGACAAAGAAGTAACTGTGTGGATAATGGATTTTTCAGATTGGTGTCCCAACCAAATAATAAAAAAAGAAAAAGAAAAAATCTGTTCAACTGAAATGTATTTTCGTTTGTTTGCTTTATTTTTACAGGTTAAAAGGAAATGATTTTGAAACTGGTCCGTGCCAGGAGTGGGAGCAGGAGCACTCTCTCCTGATAAGTAACCTTAGGGGTTTTTTTGATCCAAAATTAAATGTTTTCAGTTAATCTTAAAAAGTACATTACATAGTTGGAAACATCTCATTACAATAATTTCAAAATAATTATTTTCTTTTTTTTACATCACCCCTGCCTAACTATGATTTATTCAGCCAAATATTGTCCATTGCTTTTCTTTCTTTCAGTGGGGATTTTTTTGGTCCCTTATAAATTCCTCCCCTCCCAATCTCTTCCTATCTGTGAAGAAGCAATAGCTTATATCTGTATTTCTGTGCTGGAATCCAGAGTTTACATTTTGGCTGCACTAAATAGTGATCTTGCCCGTTTTAGCTTCCCAGTCGTCAGGTCCGGCATGAGAACGCTCTTTGAGGAGCTCTCCATGAGCGAGCTCCTCGTCCGGCTGCAAAGTGCGACTGGTTGCAGCAACAGCCAGGGACGCTACGTTTTCAACTCAGGCCCTCTGTGTTTTGATCAGGGCACTTAAAGCATCCTTTTTCAAAAAATTATTGGCCTTGGTCAGTAATGGAAGTCACCATATAAAAGCAGTTTTCTGAATATGTCAGATCTTGGCTGTACCTCCACCTTGGTTTATGTCTCACTTCCCAAGGCAAGTTTTAAAAAAAGAAAGATTCCCCAACAGAAAGCTCAAATGGTCTGATGAGTTAATTTTTTTCTTAGTTGTTTAATAGGTAGAGCAGGAGAACTGCAGGTGACACAGTGCTGGGTAGGATTTGATTTCCTTCTTCAGATAAACATGTGCCTTCTAATTACATGCTTTACTACAGGGAGGAGCAGTTCCTACAAGGCTGCATAAAAAATCCTTGCAGTCAGGACTGCATGAGCTGCTCCAGTCTTCTGGGCTAATTAATTAATTAATTTCCAGGTGCGGATTTATTTCAGGAATTTGGAGGGCTGTAACCCTTTCTTCTGCTGCTGCCCTGAGCAAGGTGTCCCATCTGCCACTGAGGACCTAAAAACGGCCCAGGTTTTCTGTAACCCGCCTGGATTTAGTGCTGCCGATTGAGGCTTTGAAGAAGCTTTTTTGAGACCTCAGTTTGCAGAGATACAGAGTGACTGGCTGCTGGAAGCTGCTACCTTGCACAGAAAAGGAAATGACTTAACCCCATTAAAAGCATCAGCCTTGAATGGCGCAGGAGCCGCGAGGGAGCCGGTTCCTGCGCTGTGAGGTTGGCAACGGGCAACTGCTGAGCAAATCGGGATGCGCCGTGCACAGCGGCCGGGTCAGGGACCGTGCTCCTTGCTGCACAGTTCCTACACATTCCCGTTCCGATCAGGGCAGGATTCATATTCACGTCCCAGGGGTGTTCTGATCTGTTTCACTGAGACTTACACGAGGTGTAAATGAGAATAGGGATTCCTTGCTAGGATTGTTCTAGTAATAAAACAGTAATTATATTGCATTCAGTTGCAAAATGAAATGACAGCTTGCTTCCTGCTTTTTCTCTATTCTATAATTAACAGACTTTCAGTTACTACCTTACCAAGATCTATTCCAAGCAAGATCACAAGGAGAGCCAAACACAGGCACTGCCTGCATCCTTCTGGCTCTATTGTGGACCTATCTTCACCCAAAACATTTCCTGGCAATAAATCTTGATGATATAACTCCAGGATAAAATTATCTTCTTGGCTGTAATTTGTGGCTCTTCTCTGCAAAGCCCCTGGTGCAGCCTGCTCTTATTCTTCCAGTGATTTCACTGGATTAGCGTGGATAAGTGACACTCATGCAAAGTATGTTGTGGCCATTTATTTTTTAGGGAAATACTTTCAATTATACCAAATGTCGCAGATTTGCAGCCCATTTTCATGGCTTTTGGGGGCTATCTGGATCTGACTCATATTGCCTTACTGCTCCACTCTAAAACTACATTATTCTGCTACCTGTGATCTTTCCTTGAATATTTATATCGTAAGCTCTGCAAAGAAATTTTCTTTATGTGATGTGGTTGAGTAGTGCCTAGCATAAACAAACTGAGAGCGGATTGCCGTACTGCGGCGCGTAAGTAACGATATTGGCACTCCGCTATGTCTCCGAGAAATTTCCGGAGATACTTGTTTTGTTTTGTTTTGCAGTTTGTTAAACTAACGCTTTAACCAGCTTCTTCCCTGCATCTCGTATTTCAGGACATTTTGCTGCAGGCGCTCTTATGGCTTCAGATAGATATTTTTGTAGCAACTTCATTAATAATTCAGGAATATTAAACTCACATTTTTAAAGAACAACAACAACAAGAGTCCTCAAATATCCACGTACTGTTATTTTTCTCCCTCCGTAGGACTTCAGGATTTTGACATGGGGCGATGCCTCAGTGCTTTTGATGGCCAGCTGGGGTCTGCCCTCCCGAAAATGGCCGTTGCAGGTGTCCAGCACCACGGTGTCACCCCCTTCTCGTGCAGCTACGCCGCAATTGCAGGCGGTGGCGGAGCGGTGGCCTCCGCAGTCCCACTGCCGAACGTGCACTTCAAACGCCCGCGACAGGCTCCGGCACAGAAGGAAGGTGCCGATTTTATAGTTATCGTAGCGCCTGAACGGCAACAAACAAAAAAGAGGATTTAGAGACCCCGAGCATCCCCCTGTGACGGCTGTTTGTTGCTACTCGTACAACAGCCCTCCTTAATTAGGCCAGCGTGGTGGCTGGCCTTGAAGGAGCGAAAAATCAACACGTGGGGAAGCGTTTCTCTGGCACTGTAAGCAAGGGAACGCCGTCGCAGTTATTAGCTGGAAGTGCAGAAGAATTCACGTGCAAAGCTGTCTCCCAGCTGCTGCTATGGCAACGGGCATGGATAAAAAGGATAAACATTTGATAAAAAGCAAATGGGAAGAAGTCCCTGCCTCCAGGCCTTAATAAATATGTTTTGGTTCTAACTGGATGCTTTACAGCATGATATTCTTCAAAGCAAAATCAGCGCTCAAGTAACCTCTTCTGTGACTGATCACTGACTGTTACAAGACTGACTGCGGCTAGGTGGATACTTCATGTGAAAAACTGGCATTCTACTGAAAACCTGATAAAGTGAAGTTGGTTCCCCGCTCCAACAACTTCTCTGTAAGCACAACTTTCGCTCTAAACGGATTGGCAATCAGCACAGTGCCGCGCGTTGAACAATTTGGGACTTTCATTCTTCTCCGCGCAGAAAGTCCTCGCTCCAGGTGAGTAAGGCCACGAGCAGAATAACTTTAATTACTTTGCAAGTGTTTCCCCTCTGCGGGAGCCGCGTAACGCTCCTCCCGCCTGCAGCCCCGTGGGCTTCCACGACAGGGACCTGCGAGAGGATCCTCCTCTGCTTGTTCTCTCTTTTCTCACTCCACAAGCTTGCCTTATTCTTACTCTATTTTATTCTACCGTGATGTATAAAAGTAAAGAAAACACTAGCTGTATACTTTATATATGTTGCTGGAGTTTTCTCCTCACGAGCCAACAGCTGCCATCTTTAAAAACGACGGATTATTCTACTTCCTTTTAAGGCACTGCGTTTAGTTTTGAACGTGATTTTTATGAAATTAAGGAATACGGAAACTAAGCTATAAGCTCATAACAATAAGCATTATTCTTTTCTGCAATAAAAAAAAATGTTAAAAAGGACTGTATAAAATACCTCAACTAAACAACAGGATTATTTTTAAGCACTGTCGTACAAACATCAGTATTTTTTCAGTCTGCTAATGTTTCCTATACAGAGGCTCAAGACCCAAGATTTTTTAGCGTGTATATATCTGCATTTTATCTCTCTTCAGAATAAAAGCCATAGAAAACTATTTAGTTTAAAACACAGTAAGAATTTAAACTCCAACTGCTTTTCTCTGCTAGAAAACACATCTGACTTTATCTTTCATCTTGAAAAACTCGGTGAAGTTGGCCATAAACCGATAAGATTTTGAATGGTTCTGTCTCATCTTATTTTCTAATCAGGCGCATAAAACCGAAGTCCGTTGCGCGGATGCTGTTGCTAAGATTGATTAGAACTAAGGACAACATAAAAAATAGATAATCTCTTTTAACATCAAGTACTGGCTCCATTTGGACATCTTCGCAGGAGAGACAGAGGAGACAGGATATTTTATGAGAATCACCTTCCACAGTTTCCTTCAACAGGGGAGCTTAGAAGGAGAGGTGTTTAGAGAGGTTGGTGGAGAATAATGTGTCAGAATGGCCGTACCCAGACTAATCAGCTGTACCTGGTAAATAAGACCGTATTAGCATATGCATATACATATCACTGCAGTTATGGCAGCTATTTACTGCTTAATAAGCATTGATAGTGGACCCAGTCCAACTCTCCTGGAAGTCACTTAGAGTCCTTCGATTAAGTCATGGCACAGATTGCATAGCACATAACAAATCTGCAATGTGGCTAAATTGAAGCTTTCAGCTGCCTTTGAATTACTTGAATGGATAATTGAATGTAGTCAGGTAAACTTCTGTGATGTTTATACAACTGTAATTGTGATAATGATTCTTTGGGCCACATTTGAGAAATTGCTCGTGGCGCTAGAGGCACGAAGGAGAGTTACCGGAGCTCTGAACCAGGCGCCACTGCGTGCGTCTCAGTCGCCCTCCACAGTGCGCTTCCCCATCCCGCTGTCCTGACAGGCCGTAGCAGTGGGTGTTCCGGGTGGAAAGTGGTTCCCTCCCTCCCCATCTACGTGTTTGGGTTGTTTTTCAAAGGGTGCAGCAAGTTCTCGTCCCAGCATGAAGTCATGGCTCACGTTGTGCTCTTAATCCAAGAATTATAAACCACTCCTAAGTCTTTGGTTATGACACTGAGATGCTATAGGAATCTTTTCTGTTGGTTTATCATAAAAGAGGGACAGAAGGGAATATAAATATATGTAAACAATTACTACTAGTAGTGTTAGATTAATTAACACAATGCACTTACTATTCACCAAGGTACACTTCATCTTTTTATTAATTCAGTTATTACTGTGGCTGCTCCTAAAGATTTTCCACCACAGTTTTGCCACCAAATTTGATTCGTTGGCATGTCCCTCCAGGCTCCCTCTGTCCTCACTAGTAAGAAATATTTTATGCTGGTTGTGACCCTGGGAAGGGCCGGGTGATGCTGGAGGACGTTCTCTGGTTTCAGAGCGCTCACCGCTAAGGACTGGCTGTGTTCTCGGGCGCAAAGCTGCTGGGTTGTGTTCAGCACTCACTGGATGCCTGGGGACGTATAAACTACAGACTATCAAAAAGAACAGCCCCTCTGGCAGGGCTACTCACGTCCAGGACGTCGTCGTGGGCTACTATGATGACTGCCGTTAAAGCCAACCAAGCAGCGTGAAGCTGTGGAAGTCGAGTGATTTTGTCACTGTGCAGGAAATGGTGCCATTGCCCCGGGATAATATTGACGGATGGATTAGCGTAAATGTTTGAGAAATCTGAAAAATCTTTTTCCTTTTTTTTTAAGGTAAAAGGCAAAATAACACGAATGATATATATAGTTCACCAATCATGAAATATTTCCCTTTTTATATTTCGCCTTAAAAGGATTTTCTGCATATTTAGTTCCAAGCTAGTACTTCATATTTAAGAATCTACAATTTATGGCATGAAAAGCTTTTATATTTATAATGTGCCATAACTAGTAATGAGGGCTATACTTTTGCTTTACCAGGCTTTCACATTTGTTTAATTTAGAAGGTACTTTGCTATAAAAGGAAGTGCTCTCTCTGGATTTTAGCTAGTATAATTAACGCTATTTCACATCTCTGCTCCCGTATACACAAATTGATTGTGCTTACACTGTAAAATATGACACATTCTTCCTTGAGTTTCAGTCACTTCCTTTGGTCAAAAGAATGAAAAGATTACAAGAGAAATATTTCTACAGAAATATATCAGCAGGAGGCATACCAAAGGGGGGTGTTATCATTAGAAGTGGGAGTTAGGTATTTCGGTTATCTAATGGAGAGCTAACTGCCTCAAATGTAACGTGAGCTCAGTGTGTCAGATTAAAAACTGTTGAAAACATCACTATACAAGTTACAAAATGAAGTATTACTGTGAAATCTCACAAAAACAATCTATACTTTGGAAGTGACCATTTCAGTAGGAAAATTTTAATACCAAAAAAAAAAAATCTTCCACTCTTTTGATTTTCATGCCATTTTTCAATTTTCCAACAAATCTGGTAAAGAAATGATGCGAATAAATATTTTAAGATTAAGTTAAATTTATAATTTTAATGCTTTTCTTTTAAATTTTGGAAACCAAAAAAGGTTGCAGTTTTCTATTTTCATGTTTGTTTTCATCGTTGCTTTTCCCCATTGTGTATTTTTCCTTCTCTTCGCCGTTGCTAATGGGAAAGTCACAGAAGGTAAGCAGCTCTGCGGAAGGCAGGAGCCTGTTCGCGTACACAGACAGTCCTTCAGTGAGCCACCCCCAGGGCTCGAGCGGGCGGAAAGGGGGCCAGAGAGACAACCGATCCCCGCCATCCGCAGCAGCTCAGCATTTCCATCTCAGAGGCTGCTGTCTCCTCGTAAGCTGACCTGCAGGCTTTGTGGTGGGACAAATGGATTTCCTTAGGTTATATTTGATAGATGCTCTGCTGTTGATCTCAGAAGCAGTTTTGATCGTTTATTAAGCTTTGCTGCCATCTTTGTAGCCATATAGAGGTAAAGGCTGCTATTTCCTTCAGTTCTCTTTCACCAGTTTTGGATGTTTCTTTTCTTTCCCGTGTAACGTTCTCACCTGAGCCTGAGTCTACAGATCACTTATAGTCGACGTAGCTCCGGGTGCCCAAGAGCTGATGCTCCACTCATCCTCTCAGCCTGTTGCTTCATAGTCCCTAGGAGAAGTTTCTCTTAGCTTTTTCTCTTCTCTTGCTTGGCTGTTTACAATCTGCAGATCGGTCTCTTTCTGATACTTCTTTGTTACTCATATGGTTTCTTGCTTGAGCCCACAAGCTTTTTGTACAATCCTTCCATCCACAATACCTAATGCACACCTCATTTCAAACACCATTTCCCACCACATACCCTTGCATGACCAAAGGGGAACGCTTCAGTTCCATACCTCTGTGTCAGCCTTCGTCTTTAGGTTAGAGGTTTGCATTAGGACAGACGCAGGAATCGCATTCCCCTCTCCTTAAATACAGAGCTTTAAAATCATTTGCTAAGGTGTTAATGTTTTTTTGGATAGGCAGACAGAGAAGTTGCTTAACTGATGTGTAATAGGGTGGCATAATCATTACAATAATTGAAAGAGGAATTATTTACAATAATAAATGGGAATATAAATAGGAGTAATGGGACTGTGAAATGATGGGTAAGAAACTTGGCTGAATATCAAGAAGTGATATATCTTAGTGAAATAACCTAGTTATTGAGATGGCAGAAGCCCCATCAGCTTGGCTCATTTAAAGCTACACTGGACAGAGCAGTAATCGATGTCTGTCCATAAGGAAGAAACGTGCAGTTACTGAGGGGCCAAGCTAATCCTGGGATTTTTCCCTTTCAAGGCTGTGTGACTCTGAGGCAGGATGCCACAGAAGGACAGGCTTTTCCAGACTCCATGTGCTCAAACAGAATCATAAATTGCTTAGAAGCATTTCTGTGTGCTATCAGTAACAGGGTTGCAAAATGAGTTATTCAAATAAAGTTGCTTTATTTTATTTTGGACCTTTTTTTCTCATGGAAGAAATGTAAAAATGTGCTACGTGGCTGAGAGCGTTCCCCCGTTCCGAGAGGCACTTTTCAGTAATTTGTGACTTCCTAAACACAACAGCCTGGCAGATCACTGCCCATTCTTAGCCCTAAATCAGAAGGGAATATTTTAGAATATAAATGTATAGGGAGTTTTGAAATAATATTCTAGTCTAGTTTAATATCCCAGAGTTGAAATAACTGCAGATGCATGAGGCATGGGAATGTCTTTGCACCTCTTGTAGCTCTTCCACAGCTTCTACATATGGAGTGACCAAACTTGCGTGAAACAAGTGCCTGACCACATTATAAATGGTGTTCAGCAAAGCAGGAGGGGAACTGGAAAGCCCCAGACGTGCAGGGCTAATCCCCTAGCTGAGACTATCCAGTTTAGGTGAAATCTTTATTTGAGGCAGACGTACAACCTTTAACGGAGTCACTGCCTTCCTTACTCACATTTCATCAACAGATTTCTCCAGCTTTGACGTCATTTCGGATGCTACCTCCAGAGCACGCCGGACTGAAACTGGGACGTGAGGATATCAAAATTAGAATATCACGCCTGCCGAGCCCCTGTGGACGCTGTGTGCCTGAAGTCATTATCTGTGCCATTAGGAGGTTAACGGTGGAATAACAAACCTGGAATGTGATCTGAAATGTTAACGACTTTGGATCAAACGTGCCAGATGCAAACTTTAAAAAGTTTCTGTTGTGTTAAATGGCTGGGGTAAATAGATTCATGAATGATTAGGGAAGGTAACCGAAGAAAAGTTCTGTACAGTACAGGCTGTCAAACACAAAAATACCTCCTTTGGCTCAGTAAGTCTTTAAGCAATTTATTGCTGGATAATATAGGAGGACATCTGGACAGTACAGGAGGATGTACAACTTTATTTTTGCCCCCTTTCCTTGATATTTGCCACTTGTCATTTCTGGACTTCTTTTATCTGAGGCTGTACGGCCATCTTTATGGTTTTTTGGTTGTGATTCTGACTGTCCACTCCATGCAGAGATGCGGCTGTGCATAAACCAGCTCTGGGAGCAGAAGCATGCAAGAGCATCCTTGGGCTGCGTGACTCTGCATCAGGTGTTGCTAAACTGCGGGGAAGGACCAGGCTGTCCCTGCGCTGCGACAGGGACGTGATGGCTCACGCGTGTGGAGCTGGGGCGTCGCTACCACGAAGCCCCATGGCGTAGGCACCCTCGCAAAGTCACTAACGACGGTCCTGTTTGAAGAACATTTTGGAATCTGACCTTTGTCTTCTAAAAATTATTCAGACTCAAAGCCGTTGCCACGTCAAGATTAATCCATTTCTAGTCCTTTCGTTAAAAGGAGTATAAGCAGCTGGAAGGAAACCATGTATGTTATTGAAGCACTGCATTAATCACTATAAGCAAACTAGTACAACGCTCTTTTGAAATTCTAATGTAAAACCAAATGCATGCTACATCCAGAAACTGAAAACTGCAGTAATTGAGCCAAATTATTTCAAAGTAGAATACTCACCATCCGTCAAATGTGATAATGTGTGGATCAGTGAAAGAGTAGCAGTTCCCTGTTGGGAGGTCTCGAACTGTGACCTAGTTAAAATGAAATGTGTAATGAATATAGTCTGCGCAGCAGTTTTTCTTCATTACTGTTCCTCGCAAAACATTAGGGGCAGGATTCATGTGTCAAGTACAAACTAAAATCCGACTTCTAAAATACGATTGCGAACGGGTACAAAATAGGCTTCTCTTTCGAACAATGGAGTTTAATCACACGCAATAAGGGAGTTCAAAGTGCTCCTATTCCACCTGATGTGTCTTTCTTTATCCGGTAAAAAGCGAGGCTTTTTTATTAAACTTTTTTGCTAAGAAGTAGATCATTCACTGAAATTATCAAGAGAGTAGAGTGCTCATTAAATTGTACTAATTTTAATGCCTGAAGTATGGTACAAGGTATGCTGTAATTAAGTAGCATTAGCATATTTTAGTAGTAGTCACTCCCTGTCCCCTAATTTGACCTTAGATTTTCTGATACAGCATCTCAATGGCTGATTTATATATTTGATGTGCAGGTTATTGATCGGATACTGATGGCGAGGCCACAGATCAGGCTGCTGGAGCTGTCTGCTTTTGGCACGTGAATAAAAGAGGAAAGGACCTACTACAGGAACAGAGATCTTCAGCTGCATCGGCTCTCGGTCGCTTGGGCACAAGCTGGGTCACAGACGAGGTCTGAGAGTCCCGGTGCCCTGCAAGGAGCAGATACGCCTGCGAAAGACAGAGGTAGGGCAACTCCCTTCGAAGCTGCAATACCTGGATCTCAGGCAGGGCTGGGCCTGCATTGCTGCGTCTGCTCGAGATGGTGGTTTTTCCATGGCTGAATACTCTGCTGTCCAGTTCTCAGAAATGCCAGACTGGGTTGTGTTTTGATTTGCAATATGAAGAGCTCCCGGTCATACTGGTGGGAGTGATGAAGTGCTATGGTTTCCCCATATCCAGCCTGCCGGGCTGATTTCTTGGCCAGGGCTGTTAATTCTTTGCTCACTCTTTGCCCATGAGAAGTCCAGAGGTGCAATTCAGTTAGTTCTACCGCGATCCGCAGAGCAGGGAAGAAGAATGGCCGCTATATCCTTGTGCAGTCTTTCAGTGACAAAGCAGAACTTAGCTTTCAGGAACAGTAGTGAGATTAAATAAATGAGTAAGAGGGTGAAGAGAGAATCACACTTCTTGACAACATTCCTCACCTACAGGAATACATCATCTGTATTTCAAAATACCCCTTAACCATCTCCTGGAGACGCTGCTTAGACACCCACCGGTGTCTGGCATCCCAAAATGTTGAGAGTGATGGTCTTGAGGAACGAAAACCTGAACACTGCTTTGAACAGCATTTTGATCTGAGGTCAATTGTATCGTTTATTTCTCCAGTGTGATACAAAGAAGTATCTCAGGCTTTTCCCATTTTGTCCACGGCCACAACCTTCCTAAGTAAAACCTGCGCACAAACAGATCCACATGGCTCTTTTTGCTCTGTTCTTTTCTTGCGTGGTGCCAGCAGAGGATGCAAGTCCTAGGTGTAGGCAGTCTTAGTTTGCTGAAGAAATCCACTTTATCAGGTGTCTGAATGTATCAGGATGTTATGCCCCCCATTTCTGTCCAATTTTCAGATAAATCAAAAATAATTGAATGAGTCTGAAGTACTAAAGACTATGTGGATTTTAATATATGTATTATTCCTTGATATGTTACAGGAACAGTGTTACATTAACACCTCTAATTAACTGCAAAGCAGCAATGGGGAAATGGAGGGGCGGGAAGATAATATCTATTCTGTTTCCATAGATCAAGTTTTAACTGAGATAGATGGAATTTATTATTAAAATTGATTAATTCCATTTCACACTTGCTACTTTTTCATATTTTAATGGAAGCATTTGTAGCATCAAGAAAAAATATGGGTGTGTGAGTGAACTACACTGAATTAGCTGCAATTTCTGATTTAAGAATCTTAACAAGTTTAAAAGAAGCCTGTGCTGGCGAGGAAAGGACATAGTCACATGCCAGGCATTTTACCTTTGAAGACAAAAATTCTTTTGGTCCAATTTAATCTCATTCTCTCATGAGCAAATCCACAAAAATCAGGGCAGTGGAATTATAGATTTCATTGGGGGTTTATTTTCAGTTACTTAAAATATACCAGCTTGGATGTGCCACTGCTCTGAGAAATTTAGCTGAGTCAAATCCATGTTCTGGTTTATTGCCCCGGGCGGTGGGATCACGGCTCTCAAACCTCCCAGCCAAGGCCCTGAAACAACTTCACAGCCAAGGGGCCAGTCCCTGCTCGCCACACTCCTTTCTAGGCAGGGAAAGCATGGCTTGCCTCCCGGATTGATTCTTATTATTTTTGGTTTGGACATTTTGTACAGGGATAAACGGAGAGATGGAGCAGCCGCATGTGTCATCGGAGCTGTCCTGGTGATTCCTGGCACAGCCACAAGTTGAATATGGTGCTGCGGAGTCCCGGTGCTCCTTTCTCATTACTGAGGCACTGCCTTTCCTCTGCTCTTTCAGAAACTGTTCTCCAAACCCTCGGTTTTCCCTCTCCCTCCTTCTCGAAAAGGTGCTGCTTCCCTAACCTGGGTTCCCCCTCTCTCCTCTTCCAGCACACACAAGCATGCCTGGTTACAACTATAATCCAGCGTTCAGCCTTACTGATGTGCTGACTAACACTCAAACCTAAATCTGTTAAAACAAAAGGCTTTACATATTAGTTTTCTTGGTGTATAAACAGGCTGTTTTGATTTACTCTGCTGACAGCAGTCCCCGAATGTTTATATGGTTACGTATTATCATCGTTTTCTGCAATACTCAACACCCCATTTAAATTTGACACATTTTCCAAATTATTTTAGGACCTGACCTTCACATCCTTGGGTGCGTAAGCCCTCCAAAGCAAGTCCCTCCGCCCGACTGGCTCAGCTCTGATGCGGCTGACGCGGTTCCCGTCCTGAGCAAAGTCCGTCACGGCTGTCACTGTCAGCACGGCTGCGGCACAGCCGCTTTCCGAGCAGGGCACCCGCAGCAGGTCCACCTGGCACGCCGAAAGGGCGATGTCGGGGGGCCCCGGTGACTGGCTGTCTGAAACGAACACGAGCACCGAGTCAGACAAGAGTTAGCCAAACAGTTGCCCCTACCCTGTTTACCGCCCAACACAAGTGTTTCACATTCCAGGACACACATGCCTTGAAACCAGATGGGTTTTGCATGAAGACAGTTGTGACTCACTCAATCTGGCATCCCTCTGCACATTTTACTGTGCCTTTTTTTTTTTTCCCCCTGCACTAGACAGTTTACTAAAACTCAGTGGTGCTTTTCTTTCCACAGGTGCTAATATTTCTGGACTGACAGTCTTATCTTTATGGGTCCGTGCCCAGGGAATGAAGACGAGTAGTTCTCATGACAAAGAAAGAGATGAGTCTGTGTTTCTGGAAAACATTTATCTTTCACTAGCTTTATTATAACGAGGTATCTGCTGGGAGTTATTTAATTTAAAATAAACAGAATTTTTGATCTGGAAAGATCTGGGTTCTCGAGTTAGTTTTTAGTGAACCTCAGATCCATGACAGGAAGGCAAATGCAGCAGATTTGTATTTGTATTTTTGCCTTAGCTGGGTTATGGTGCTTTACTTTCCAACCTGTAAAATGATGGTAGTTTTATTTCTGTCTTTCACAGAGGCATTGTGAGGATAAATTCACTAAAAGAATGTGGAAAAGTAATAAGCTCTGATGGTACTGGCTATGTAAGTATCTGTGATGGGCAGGGAAGTGATGGGGGGTGAGAAAATCAGTATGGCAATGGCAACCTGAGTCTTTCGTTCAGCTCTGCCTCTGCACATCATATCTTTCCTAAAGGGACCTCTTCTAGGCGCAAGGCTAGTAACGTCCACTTCTCTTGTTTGTGCTATTTAGTTTTCTGTCCCAGACCAATAATTATCATCTGAAAAGAACAAAGTCCTAGAAATTGTGTCAGTGGAATTAATCTAATCTGGAAATATCAAATTTTCATATCATTTTTCCCATTTGTAGAATCACTTAATAATTTATAGGAGATGGCATTAAAGTATTTTAAGATGGTATTTCTAACACGATCAAACAATCAATGTTTTATTCCTTATGGAAAAGACTCATAAAATATAATTTAAATTAACCCTGTAGAGTTCTATAGGAACTGAACTAAAAACCTACAATTATTAATAGCATATTATCTCTCACACAAAATCCTTAAAGGCTGCCTCACATCTTATAGAAAAGTCCTGGCTCATTTTCAAGGTTCTTGATTCAATTAAATTGGAGGTTTCCATGAGGAATAGTTATTGCCATTACAGCCCCATGAGTTGTGCTCGCAACCCAGAACAAAAGTTTAAAATCAAAGAAAACCATCTTGTCAAAATAGTAATGATAAACTTAACAGAAGCCGAACTCCGGTGGCTCTGCTGTGCCTTGGCATTCATTATGATATTGTCTGAACTTGGAGAGATATTTCTGTGCTTGTAATTAGCTTCCTTATCACTTATTCCCTACATAATTAGCACAACAGTGTTGTTATAGGGATTCAGTCAGACAAGGAGCTTGTCAGTTAATTTATTCAGTAGAAACGAATCTCAGCTAAAGCTGTTTTTATTTTCGACTTACGGCACTGTGGCCGATACTACGTTTGTCAGAAGCGCACGGTGTTCCTTCAGAGAAACTCACGGACCCTGCAGACAATGAGGGCACAAGGCGGACATGCAGTTACGCAACCACCCAGCAGCAGATACTCAACCTTAAGTATATATAGATATCTCAATTTATCATAAACGGCCCAAGTGTCATCCAAGGAGCCTCAGGATGGAGCAATCAAGGGCTAGAGCTGGTTATTAGTTTAAGCTGCTGAAATGAGTTGACTAAAACTGATGGGAATTTTCCACTTCAGTGACAACTTCCTTCAAAGATTAGTGAATTGGTCGAGTTGGGCCTCCGTCCTGGCACCTCTTGGCACTAACACATCAAGCCTATTGGCAGCTTGAAAAGAAAGCTGCTTCTGCACGGCTGGCCTCCCCTTTTTCTTCCAGTCAAATGCACGTTGTGGGACAGGAGAAGACCCTGGCAGGGGGTCAGCCTTAGTCTCAGTCCGATCTATCGGACTCAGCCTCCCCGTCTTGAGAGCTCCCGGACCATGCAGTGAGATTGTCAGTGGGGTTTTGAAAGGCTTTATGGATCCTCAGAAAACGTGAGTTAAAAAAATGACCTTGACAGTTTATGATGTGACTAATTCTCATTTGAAACTCGTGAGCAGTAGGCGTCTGAGTGGCTTGGAGTCTGTGGGGATGCCCCAGCACACACCGGCCTGCGCTCTTGGCCACCTCGGCATCTAAGAGAATCTGTTCCCACGAGCTCAGCGGATGTTTGCCTGACGGACCGGCAGAGACTCTAAGCCAAGAGCAATATGTAGAACAGAGCAGCACTGAGCTATGGAGAAATGCAAAATACTCCACGTACGAGAGCCAACACAGCTGCTGGAACCATAAGGTGCCGTTCAGTTTAAGATCATTGTGTTATGATACCATTTGAATTATTTTTTAATTCTGTCTAAGCACTTGGCTGATGATGGGGAGAGAAAGGAGAGGGATTTAGAAAGGGAAAAATATCAGGAACTATCTGGGTTTTGCCAACATTTTCTTGAGCTGGCTTTTTGGGGGTAGAGAAACTGTGGCTGTAATCCTCTCTCTAAACATTTTTCTCACTGAGTCGCCTATGGAAGAGAAATAAATGCCTTGTTAGAAAAAGGGTTGGGTGTTTTATTTAGTGCAAATGGAAAGTAAATATATATATGGCCCCCTTGGTTCGGCATGATATTCCACTAGGTTAACCTGAGGAAAGCATTTACTGATTAAAAGGGCAAGAATTTTCTAAATGACATTGTCAATGTTTTCAAGTAAAAAAGAAGCCTTTAGAAATAGAATAATATATAAGCACAAGAACGATTTTTTTGTTCTATATTAAGTTAGACAAAAACTGTAAGCCGGCAAAAGAAAGAAAAAAGGCTTCAGTACACATTTACTGAATAATAAATCTGCAGGTGAGCTTCTTATTGATAATTAATGAAATTATTCTACCTAAGACCATTGCTGCTACAAAAACTTAAAATGGAATTTTATACTCCTGGAATTTAAAATAAGTTCTTCTACTCATAGTTATTTCATCCATAAATCTCAATGGACTACCGTTCACGTTATTGCTAGCCAGCTTTATTTTTTTTTTTCAAAAACCTGTGTGATATTATCATCTATTTTATTTTGTAAACAAATACACAGCCTAGTTTGTTGATTTTATGGCTCCTGCCCTCTGTTATTATTTGTGTCTTATAATTTCTATTAGAATTCATTGTAACGTAAATACAGGAAAAAGTAATCACATCGATTCGACGCCAATATGTAAAACTCTTACCCAAATCCTCAGTACTTAGCTGCAAAGTAATTTTACAGGAATCATCGTGCCCAGGACAAGCAATGGGTACAGTGCTCAGAACAGTCAAAACATGCTCTTTGCCATCCTCTGCAATTTGTAGCGATTCTGGTAAAAACTAGGAAGAAGAAAAGAATTTTTAGATCATTTTGACAGTTTAATTAGGCAATTTATCAATTGAATGATATTTATGAAATTGTGAGTGTTTTAATCAATTATGAAAAGATATAATTACTTGTAAAATAATAATAATCCTCATAATAATCCCCATAAAAATAATAATAATAATCTTCGTAATAATGATCTTCAACTTTGTAAGGTGAAATTGTTGCTAAAATACTTTAACATTCTTGGCAATTAAGAAAATGTTTGCAGTTGTCACATATAGTGTCTAATTGCTTCTCATCTCCTAATCTCAAAACAGGTTTTTATTAAGCCTGAAAATAGCACGATACCATAGAATTTATTCATTTTTAATATCCCTGGTTAAAAGGAGCTCCTATTCCAATGCACTCGGAGAAATACCATGGCCTGAAGTACGGCATTATCTCATGGTCATGGACTCTATGTTTGTACTCTGCCCCAGGTGCAACGTGGGTGCAGTTTTTGCCCGATTCCTCTTCCCTGCTATGGCAAGAAGAAGGATTTCTCTGTACATGATATATTACAGCTTCGGTGGCTCATGCGCCGGGGAGAGAGGTCAGGTTGTGCCGTTTCTGTCTGTCTGTTCTCCTGGGGCAAGAGCAGAAACAGCACCCAGGGACAGTAAGAAATGGGAATTTCCATTCCCTGGGAAATTCTGACGTTTCCAAAAAACCCCAAACGGTCCTTCAAACGTCACACAGAATGGGCTGCCAGATTTTTCAAACACCATTCGTGGAGGCATGAAGCTTAGACACTCAGAAGACCTCAAAATCTCCTGGACTGTCAGACTGACAGTCTAATCCTTGCGTGGGATTAGACCGGGGTTTTGCACTCAGTGTGAATTTATCTTCAGTAATTCTTTTTTTGTAGTGTTTGACCATAAGAAGATGCTGGATAACAGTTCATTTTTGTCTTGACTTTGTTCTGGTTTGGTTACAACAAAATTCTGCATCCTTGTAGGTGTGTCTTCCCATTAGACATAACCACCAGAGTACTTTGGGGTGTATTTACTAGAAGATGTAGTTTTGCACATTCTTTATGGTGCATTAGTGTCAACACCTGCACACGGTGCTGATGGGTGCTTTAGGGTGTTTTACAAACAGACTGAAAGCCATATAATTTATTAAGACATTTTCTCAAAGTGAACATAAAAGCAGCACTGGTTATGATGATCAGGGCTTATGTTTCTGTGCCTTGTTTTTCAGAGCATGTCAGATAATGTGTAAATATTCCCTAGGGACATACCGAGTCAGTAAATCAGGGCCACCGGCATTACCTTAATCCCGGCGTAGAAACCTTCGCTCTCTTCAGGCAGCGACTGCTGCTCAGGAGCGTCCCTCGCAAAAGCGGTGACAGTGCAAAAGACCTGTAATAAATGAACAGCATATGCTATAGCTTGTCTTGAAGAAAATCCATATAACTATACATCTTCCTGTTGACCAGAGTTGTTAAGTTGTTTTTCTACTGTTGAAACATATTTTGGGGGCTTAGGCTTTAAAAATATTTATGCATAAATCTTGAGATTTGGAAGAATTTTGGATGCGCTTAATAAGCAAAGAAACATGGCTTCTGTCTCAACAATTAATAACGCTGAATGCTTACAATGTGTTTTCTTCTGCAGTTTTTCAAGCACCTTGGTTAGTGATATTAACTCATTTTATTTAGGGAGAATTACATTGTTCATAGATGTTACTGTCAGGATTAGGACGTTAGCCCTTGGGATCCCAGACTTCAGTCTGTCCACTGGATCAAATATCCTCTCTCTGAACCATGTTTGTAAGCAGTTTTTAAAATTCAAATTAGTTTGACAGTCATCCGGTCTCAGAAACTGTGTCAGCGATATAAGAAGCTCCTTTTTTTTCTTATTGCATTGTAAAAGATGATGCAGATGTGCCTACAGGGTTTATACTGTAAAAAAAAAAAAGAAGAATAAAAATTCCCCCAAAACAAAAAACTCCACCAAACGCAATGTACCAGGCCATTTATGTTTTATTCCTAGCACAGTCACGCAACCTTTATCTCTGCTGAGCCCGCACACCATCTGCCATCTTAATGTTTCATTGGTTTCAGAAACCCAAACTGCTAACATCATTTCTAGGATCATAAGATTAAGCTACAGAAATTTTCCTTAAAGCAAATGACAATAGGTCCTGAAACTGTAGTTCTGCATTTTTTTTTTTTGGCCTCTTCTCGGAAATGGAGTGACAGATTGTGACATACTAAATCAATTCCAAATAGTCAGATGGCATATTTATAGCTACTGCCTTTTTTAAGCCTCGAGTGACCCATGAGGAGGAATCGGACCAATCTAATTTATTTGCCATTGTGATAAACTCCTTTGGACGGATTTTCCAGCACCACTCACCAGCCGTCCTGCTCTCGCTAGCGCTCACCTCCCGGCTCAGGCATGACCCTCACGACGAGCAGCAACAAAACAGGCTCAAACCGAGGATATTCCCATATTCGTGTGGTTGGGTGGGCATAGGTTGCGTACCACTCTGGAATATTCCTTTTACCACACTAAAAATCCCTCTTCATTACCATCACATTATGATTTTCCTCCAGACTGAGGAATCCTTTCCTAACTCACGCGTGCGCAATGAAAATGCCCCGCCAGCAATACAGGGTCATTTGTACGGCTATGGGAAAGCAAGGGTTTTCCGTGCTCTTCAGGTGGATTATTTCCAGTGCAGCTCACTCCCAGGTTTACGTCCCTTTTGGGTTGTTTTTACCTTCATTAAAGTTTCTCACTCTTTTGCTGACAGCTCCAGCCAGTTTGGCCCAGTGAAAATGGTGTTATTTGTTCTATTAGCTAGACGGAAGCCTTGGGGTCACACTGGACAGACTGGGGGAAAAAAGACACAGGCCTCACAGAGATACTTTACAATGAAAATTCCTCAGATACTTCGTAGTTAGCCAGTTTACCTCTAAAGGAGAATGAGTTGTTGTCTCCTCGAGGTAATAAGCCTCTGTTATCATTAGATCTTTATTATGTCCAAGCATTCCCTAAGGCTCATGTTCAGCTTACAAAGTTTCTGAAGAAGTTCTTCTGCTGGGAAGGCAGAAGGCGAGCGTTGCTCTTCCTCCCGCTGCTTCTCCTGCAGCTGCCACGGGGAGAGTCTGCAAAGTCAGGGCCTGACAAGGCGGTGACAACAGAGAAAGGGTTCAGATAACAGATATTCCTCCTAGTGAAAAAAACCCTGAAAAACGAGCCCCTTGCAGAGCTCATTGAGCAAATCCAATGCACCTGCATTGCAGACACTGTACTTACACTTGCTGGGCCGTTTGCACTTTTGGCTTTGATGCTTTTTACCAAAAATATTCACAGGGAGACGACCCTCTGAGCACGCCCCGTGGAGCGCTCCTGCCAAGGAGGGACCTGTAATGAGAGGCAGCAGGGTCGCGCACGAGGATGTGCAGCACCGATGGAGGCATCTCCCAGTGGTCTTCCCCAAAGTGACATCCTGGGAAATGTCAGAACCCAGCCTCGTTCCCTGCCAGCATTGTATTTTCTCACATGCATATTTTAGAAGTATATTTTATTGATAAAGCACTGAACACTAAAATCGAAAATTATTCCGTAGCGATACACTGAGATATTCTTAGACTATCAGTCCGTTCCACTTCTACCTTCAGTACTTTTGGAGATTAGCACAAACTTTTCAAATTCGAAATGTACGGACAGCCGTCATGAGTTACATTTTATTACTGGCTTTTATATCATTCCTCCCCTTGTAGTGCCTTTACTTTGTTAGGTGCACATTTCCCTTCACAATCAGCAGACATGTTCAACGGCTACTGAGCTACAGGTTGACAGTTTGTCACATAATTATTATGATAGTCACTCCGAGGAGGTTTTTTTGCCTTCAGCTAAGTACTAGCTCTTTTTCTCCAGTTCAGTAATCAACTTTTTCTTTCTCTTCTTCCCCTCCTCCATCTCAGGATGCAGCCTTTTTAAAGCAAAGAGATAAAAGCATCACTGACAGCAGTATGCTGATGGCCGTGACAGGTTAGGCAGCATTTTTCCACAAACTCATTGGATCTGTTAACAAAATCAAATTATACTTTTTCATCATGCCTTTTAAAGGGACAGACATGTAAGGGTGCCCTCAAACAGGATGGCTGGATTGCTTCTGGGCATGGGCTGCTCCCTTTCCCCCGTGCGCCGGCAGATCTTCCCATAGGGTGGAAAACTTCTAGGCACAAAATTCTGATCGAAAAAGGCCCTGGTAGCTAAGAAGTTTCTTCTTTCCTGCGTGTTGGAGCAGATTTCCACCCTTACGCGGAACCACTCAGATTCCTTCCCACTTTGCCGTGAACCCCGGGAACAGCGTATTTAGCTAAAAGCAGAATTCAGTCACTAATTTGGTGGGGGTCGGGTAGCTCTAAGAAACAATTGGGGAGAGTATTTTAATCCTAGGACCTCTCACCTTCCCCGGCAAATTTCCCCCTAACAATTTGCACGTCAAAATGGTTTTTTTTTCAGAGATCTCAGAATCCAAATCTCCCCCAAATCAGTTGTTTGTACTCATTTTGAGCATAAAACCACCTCCAGTTTCACCTTTTTCCATGTCCCTAATTACTTCTGAATGTAGTGCAGGGATCATCTACTGCAGCTTGAGCTTGTGGTGAGAGATGTGAGGGCAGAGGCAGAAAAGCTCAAAAAAAGTCGCATTCACGTTTGTTGCCATCTTCAAAGGCAGCGTGCACAGAGGTGGGGGCACGGAGGGGGTGCTTGCTGGCGCATCCAGCATGGCCATGCCACCAGTTTCATCAGCCTCTCCCCGTCGTGCTCCGATAAGCGGTTGGGTTCCCGAAGGCAAAAGAGGAGATACTTGTTTTGTGATCCAAACGCATCCCTGCTCATCAGCCAGGTACCTGTGGAGGCTCCTAGGTTTGCCAGATAATTTGGGGAGCTCTCAGAAAGGCCAGCCTCAGCTGCATGCTTCTCAAAGCACTGGCAGAAATGGTGCCACCACCCATCTCAACAGCGTCCCAGGGGCAATGGCACTTGTCCTCGAAATAGGGAGAGCTGGCAGGTGGGAGCACTGGGTTTGGGTCTGCCCATCAGGACCACTCGCATGTTTTACCTAAACAGCCACCAGAGAAAATAAGCAAAGGCACGTGCCAGTCCCCAGCTGCAGTCCCTGCTTCCTCTCCCAGTGCAGCCCGTGCCCTGGGGTGGGACGCTCCCTTGGGAAGGGCAGGACATGCATGCAGCTCACAGCTACCAGTTTCCCATCTCTCCAGCAAGCCCTTGAGCTGTATTGTAGTGCCAGAGGCCCCACAGTGACAACAGCGATGGTTTAAAGTTGAAATATTTACATTTACTGGTAGCGATCTTTCAAAGACTACATACAGCCAGGTACATCTGAGTAGGAGTTGAAGGTCTGGATTAAAAAGTAGATGGAGGCACTTCCCTGACCCGGATATCCAATCTCCTTAGACATGTGGGAATTCAGAGACACTGCTCTGGTCAGTAATTTGTGTTGGCTGCTCACAGGCAGCTCCCTTCTCAACTTAAGGTACCATTTAGGGACACCCACTGTTCTGCGTGCTGCTTGTGAGGTGCGGGTGCCTGAGCTGTGGGTGAGTAACTCTGTTAACTCCAGGCTTGGATCTGCCCTCCTAGCTACACCCCCACGTCAAAGGGCAGGCTCGGTAAGAGTCCCTCGGCCACCCTCGTGGCTTGCAGGTGAGGGGTTGGGCAGGGAATCGATCATGCCAGGTGAAAGGGTGTCTCGTGATGGATATCAAGGCCTCCAAGCCGCCGTTGTCCGCTCTATTAAACACTAATGGGCTGGGGTTAGAAAAGCCTTGAGGAGTCGCTCTGCTGGGAGCTGGGGAGTGTAGGAGTTGTGGTTTACAGCCTTGATGAAAAGAGCAAAGGATGAGCAGGGCTGAAGGATGGCATTTCTAGGGAAGCTGGAGGAAAAAAATAGTTCTCATTAGCTCGAAGAAATGATCTCGCCTTAGGTATTTGCAGAGAGGGGTGGAACAAAGTCTCTGGAAAGGCTTTGCAGAAGGGTTAGCGGGAAGAGCAAAGCAGGGAGAATCTGACTTTCAGTTAATTAATAAACTAGACCTTGAAGCCTCTGACCACAAACCACCCCCCGTGATGGGCTGCTAGCTGCGGAAGGGAGGGAGCCAGCCAGCGCAGCAGCGTGACCTGACGCCGCGGGAAGGCCGGCTCTGGCCACTCTGCTGCTCGCTGTATGTAGAGGCGGCAGCTCTTTCCAGTTGCCAAATGGCCAAACGGTATGTGGAGGCTGACTGTAGGTCATTTACCTACCAAGGAAAGCAACTTTCCCAGGGTAGTAGTGAGGCGTCTTATCAGCTGCAGAGTTTTGCTCATCATCTCTCTGACTCCCTGCTTTAGAATCTCTCTTCAAGTCCACTCAGAGCTGTTTCTATGAGGATGCTCCTCATTTTCTACCTGAAGGCTGAGCAAGAACTTGTAAACTCGGGTGTAACCTACAAATAGGCAGGTCTTCCTGTTTCTGTTCTTGACTTTGTCAAGTCCCATGGTTGGGAAGGGATTAGTATTTAAGCAGGAGGAAATGTCACTCCTCTTCCCTTGTGAGCGAAAATTAGTTATTTTCTGTACTGAGGCACTAATTTACACTCTTTTTGGCTGGGACATATTCTTCTGCTGTTGCAGAGGGCCATGAGAAATGGCCACTGCTAGCACAGAGCTCGGAAAGACCAGTTTTACTTAAGCATTTTTATTTTAGAATGTGCATCACAGCTTATGTACGGTGACAATTGCTCCTCACCGTACGAACTTTTGGATTGCTGTGCTGAGCAAAATCTGCACGGTTTTCTTCTAAACACCCTTCTTTCTTAGCATAACTCATTACTCACAGCGTGCAGCTATAATTTATGGATGGCTGTGCCTCGAGGAATGAAATGACCTCTGTCACTATCGCATAAATAAGGCTTAGGAACGCCAGGATTTTGATATCAGATGGACTAGGCTTCTATCAGCGTTTATATAGAAATAGCGGTATGTTATAGATTTATTTAAGGCTGCAATAGTTTCACGAACATTATGCTGCCAACATTACTGTCTGAAATAACAAAATTGGAGCCCCAAAATGGGGAAGAAAAGCACACATGATGGCTATTAAAAAATAACTGGCTGTTTAGTCAATACAAGTTCAGAAATGTTGGCCGGTAAATCTCAACTCTTCTCTAAGGTTTGACTGTATATTAAAATATATCAATAGATATTCTATTATGTGACTAACCTATTACCTGGAGACTTTTTGATGGATAAAAAATACAGTAGATATCAATAACCTAAAAGGTGATTAAAAAAAATCTTCTTTAGTGTTTTTTTTATCAAGAAATGAACAGAGAAGTTGCTGATTTCAGGCTATAAAAGCATTGAGACCAAATTCAGGCTACGTGCAGGTAGACGAAGAGTAGGTTAAAAAAAGCAAGCAGTTTGCAAAACGCTGCAAATTCTGCCTCCTGGGGGACAAATTCTGATCTGAATGTCACCCGCGTGCCTTGGCAGTGCGCAGCCGTGGGGATGCTACCCCTGCGCTGCGCACGGAGAAGGGGAAAGAGGACTGGAAAGCAGCCCCGATTCATTTTCTCCTCTCTAATATGGCTTTTATCAGTGGGGATCTGGCCTCCCTTTAAAGCTGCCTGAGAAAAAAGCCTTCCATCTGCTTCATTCCTGGGCGGGTGGAAGGTTATGAACGGCCTCTGTGCAGCTGAGTTTTGTCCCCTGGGGTCTGGCCCTCCCTTTAGTGGTTACCCTGCTACTAACACTCACTAAGTTGCTTCGCATTTACACCACTGGAGGCGAAAGGAGAGCCTGCCCCTTTGTGACTCCTACTAGACACCCAGAGCGGGATGGCAAACACGTCGAAATGCTTTTTTAAATCTTCATCATGTAAAACTGAATTTCCAGTTACTGCTGGGGCTTCGTTGCTTGGTTTTCACCCGCGATGATTTATGGATAATTATAGTTAGGCAAATAGGCCATGAAGACCTTTAAAAAAAAATCTAGCAAGGAAGAGAACATTTTAGTCTCACTAAACCCACTAAATTAAGCATGTAGTTTCAGTAGAGGACAAAGAAGGGCTTACTGAAAACTTAATATCATAAAAATGGTCTGATAAGGATTTGGTGATACTACTAGTTAACAGAACTGTATTTTCTCTGAATCCCTCAGGACTGTTAAAACTAGATTTGAAGTGATTGCAAGTGGAATTATTTTGATGAAAATATCTCTTCATAACACAAACTTGTCTCAAACTGGCAGAATTGTCTGCCTCGTTATAATATAAGCGAGGGCAGCATCAGTCAGGTTCTGAATTCAGGAGGCATAATTACGAGGAGAAATGAGAAAAAACTATCTAGATTGTGCTACTGTTATAAATGACTCATCCTTTCAAGAACTGGAAAAAGCTTATTCACATTTCTTAAATATCTGAAATATCTGAAAGAAGAGCTGCAAAATGCCAAGACTATTTCCAACCTACTTTTAACACAAGGCCATTATCCCTGTTTATTCTTTCAGTTCGTTGTAGCATCACTAATGGCTCTCTGCCTATAAAAGTTATGAACCTAATTTAACTTTAAAAGTCTTGTTTCTGTACCATGAAAGACCGTGAATTCATATAGAAGTCATTTTTTTTTCACATCTTGTATTGGCTTCTGTTTTGTTGTTGTTGTTGTTGAAACTAGATCTGTGTTGCTATGTAAGCCATCAAATATACTTCTTAAAGATTGTTTTGTAATGAACTTTATCTTTCAGTATGCTATTGAACCAAGAGTTTGGAATCAGAGAGGCAGAACACCATGAAAAAGACCGTAAAATAAACCTCCCTCTATTTTAAAATGTACCGTCCTTCTTTTCTGTGAAAAGATGTTATTATGTCTCTGGTCCACGAGTATAAAAATTACTGAGTGCATATAGCTGAGCCTGCCTCCACTGCAAATTCTCGCTGCTGCAAGATACAAAAAGTACTAAGCAAAAATTGGCCCAGGCACATGTACCTGCTACTCATACCAACTTCGTGGCATTCAAGCTGTAATGTAAGTGCAAATATTCAAGTTGCCTTGAGAAAATAGTAAAATGGATAGCTTCCGTGAACTCACCGCAATTCAAAGAAACGTTACAGATCCTGGTTCTAGTAAATGCTATTTAATAATCTTGTTGCGGAACAGTTTCAGTATTTTTTCTGCAGTAGTTGTAAGAATAATGAGCGAGGAGCAGCACTAATAAAAACACAACAAAGATTTAAGAAAAAGATTTGATCCCTCTGAGCATTTGACCTTTTTTTTCTGAAGGCAGGGTGGCATTACCGTGTCTCCCAATCGGAGATTTACGCCGTTCATCTCTACGTAGGAAAATGTCTGCAGGGTGGTGTCACGCTGAATCTGCTCTTTCTTGCCAGGGGTGGGCAGGCGCGACCAGACCACCGCGTACTGCAGCGGCGGCTTTGAGGAGGGGCGGCTGTAACTGCACTTCAGGTGGACGCGACCTTGCACGAGCTCGGGAGTTATCACTGGTTGCAAAGCCAAGCTGGTGAGTTTGTCTGGAAGAAGGAGATGGAAGAAGGATGTAGCACAAAATGTTATTTTAATATTACAATTGTTCACTCAACAAGAATATAACTAAACATGGGAGAAATGCTACATTTTATATTCTTGTGATTTGATTATTAACTATGCAAGCAAGAAAATGTATTTCATAGAAATGAAAAATTGCTAATTGTGTACTGACTACTCATTGTTATCATCTTTGACCTGGTTTTCTGTGTTTCTGGGGTTTTTTTAT
This sequence comes from Phoenicopterus ruber ruber, assembly GCA_009819775.1. Lineage (NCBI taxonomy): Eukaryota > Metazoa > Chordata > Aves > Phoenicopteriformes > Phoenicopteridae > Phoenicopterus > Phoenicopterus ruber. The sequence goes on from CM020220.1 coordinate 37,598,227, forward strand.
TATTGCTTTTCAGTAAGAAATATCTTATTGATAACTATGCCACCAAGTTGGGAGGGAGTGTTGATCTGCTGGAGGGCAGGCAGGCGCTACAGCAGGATCTGGACAGGCTGGATTGATGGGCTGAGGCCAATTGCATAAGGTTCAACAAGGCCAAGTGCCGGGTCCTGCACTTGGGTCACAACAACCCCAGGCAACGCTACAGGCTTGGGGGGGAGTGGCTGGAAAGTGCCCGGTGGAAAAGGACCTGGGGGTGTTGGTCGGCAGCCGGCTGAATATGAGCCAGCAGTGTGCCCAGGTGGCCAAGAAGGCCAACGGCATCCTGGCCTGTATCAGAAATAGTGTGGCCAGCAGGAGTAGGGAGGTGATCGTCCCCCTGTACTCGGCCCTGGCGAGACCGCACCTCGAGTACTGTGTTCAGTTTTGGGCCCCTCACTACAAGAAAGACATTGAGGTGCTGGAGCGTGTCCAGAGACGGGCAACGAGGCTGGTGAAGGGTCTGGAACACAAGTTCTATGAGGAGCGGCTGAGGGAACTGGGGATGTTTAGCCTGGAGAAAAGGAGGCTGAGGGGAGACCTTATTGCTCTCTACAACTACCTGAAAGGAGGTTGTAGAGAGATGGGGGTTGGTCTCTTCTCCCTAGCAACAGACGACAGAACAAGAGGAAATGGCCTCAAGTTGCGCCAGGGGAGGTTTATATTGGATATTCGTAAAAATTTCTTCACCGAAAGGGTTGTCGGGCACTGGCACAGGCTGCCCAGGGAGGTGGTGGGGTTGCCATCTCTGGGGGTATTCAAAAGACGTTTAGATGTGGCGCTCAGGGATACGATTTAGTGGTGGACTTGGTAATGCTAGGTTAATGGTTGGACCCGATGATCTTGGAGGTCTTTTGATCCGAGTTTTGCAATAAGTACAGAAGAGACATGAGAAATCATTACGTTGCAGAGGTAAACTGACTCTCAGAGAGCACCCAGCCCACTGCCATGCTCTGAAGATCCTTTCCAGGCTGTTCTGGAATGTACCTAGGCTGAGTCTGCTCAGTATAGTCTCCCTCTGCCCAGAATAATCCCACTGCTCTAAAAATACAGCCTGCTTTCTATAGGCTTCAACAAGTAATGAAGTCTGAAACTTTTCTTCCTGTTAAACTCACCTAGAAAGTAGAAACAAAAAGGTGTATAACACTGTAGGGTGATGTTCTTTCATCTCTAGCGACCTGGACTCAAATGGAACATGAAGCTGCTTCAGATGCTTTGAAAGGATAAATTAAGTAACTTTTTTGGAGGAGTGTACAAAATATTATGGAAGCCCAAGAGAATAAGGTATGAGGCTGTTACAGCAGAATGAAGAACCAATATGTTAACATCTGTCCAGGGCAAATAACGAGAGATAAGAAAAAGAAACAACTAACTTAAAATATGAATAAGGGCCAGTTTATATCCTTTTCTCTTATTTCTAAGGGAAGCTGGCTCAAACTGTGGCTCACATGGTGACTTTCTTCAGGAAATTATTCCAGAAGGACAAAGTTAGGTGATCAGCTCATGGGAGGATGTGAGCAGAATTACAAGCACGTACACCGCTTCTCCCAGCCGCGGCCTTTCTGCCAAGCTAGGAAGCTTTAAAGTCATTTTGTTTCGCAGCTCAGAAGTGCTGAGCGGTGTCCTGTTCCCCAGCCTCCAGCGGATGGGGCTGGGGGATTGACCCCGGCAAGAAGCCGTGGTGGTGCCAGCTGGAGCCCCCAGTAAAAAAACTTCAGCTTTGGGTGTTTTCTGTCTAATATGTGATACTGTAAAAACATCGTAAAGATAAGAAGTTAAAGACTCGGGAGAGCTGGACCTCACTGAAATGCCTAGGAAAAAGGTGAAAGCTTCAACAGCAGTGGTAAGAAAAAGGCAGAAAGTCGTTAGTTTGGGATAGATGGGAAGGGATAAACTTTCTTTTATGAAAAATGCAGGCAGATTTACATTACTAAATAGGTATGGGTCAACAGAAAGGACAAAACTTATCACCCAAAAGGTATTGGTAAAAAATTCTTCAAATAAGGGTAGTGGAAACCTTAGAGTTCAAAAAAAGCCGAGCTTAAACTGGAAAATGACTGTATTCAGTTAAAAAGTCATTTCTGAGAAAGAATCACGGAAATTAAAGAGCAGTTTCATTTATTTTAATGGATATTTTTTATTTCAAATAGTGAATTAATCTTACTTTCTTTGAGCCTTTTTCCTCCCGTTTCTTCATGTGGGAATGTTAAAATATTGATAAAGATAAGAAAATAGATCTCTCTCTCTTTAAAATTTATTTAAGCTTGAGTTTTGCCTGACGGAAAGGTGATAACCCTAGTTTCTCAGTGTGTCATGTCTCTGTCCCAAAATGCCGAAAGGAAAGTACAAAGGTAGTTTTTTCCTTTTGAGAAAGAACTATCTTTTCTGACTAAATCTATATGCACCTGAACATGCTCCGAAGTTCAGAAGGTTTAAGCTGAGTGAGCAATTGCTTTCTGCTATTCCTTTGTTTCCTAGCTACCGAACAGAGGTTAGATCTCTTGTAGTGGGCTGGAAATTATTTCTGACGAGAATAATTATATAAATGTCATGAAAAAGATGTTATCAGTTTGTGGTTTTTTCCTTCCAGAGTTTCAGAATTATCTTTTTTTGGGGATACTGGATTGCTGAAGATAAGAACAGACCTTAGATACAGTATCCTGGATACAGTGCCTCAATAAAACCGAGATGCTTCTGCTCACTAGCTGTTCAACTTCAAGCCAAAGTGGAGCCAAAGACAGTAGGAAAGGTTACATGTGAACTGTAACAAGCAAAGAACACTTCAGTAATACACACCAGATTACATTTTGCACTGGTAATAATAGCTATTCCTCCGGAACACCTTGGACTGCCGCTGATTTATTTTCTACTTGGTCTGCATCTTACTGGGAGCGATGCTTGACTCGCAAGGTCGCCGAGATGTGGATTGCAGTACCAGGACCTTTGAACACACGGCCAGAGAGCCACATGCAATCCTATTGATAAATATTTTACTCATCCTCACCTTCTGCGCAGTAGCCCATGCATCCTTGAGTAGGCTGCAGGAGATATACAAAGAATTCGCCGCAGTTCCTGACAGCGACGGGTATCCGAAACAAGCAGCAGTCCTTAGTGCCCCCGAAGAAGACCTGCCAGGTAGCACAGGCCGTGAGCCGCTTGCTTTCACCGGGTACCGGCAAGGATTCAGACTTCAGCGACAGCCACACCGGAGCTTGCGTCCCACATTTATTCATCTGAGGATGCACACAAAAGAAATCATTTACAGCAAATGCGGTAAGACTCCGTGGAGAATCATTAAAATCCAAGACTTTGAGTGTGGTGATCTTGGAGGGTCAGTGAAAAAGCTGTGTAGGTGGGGATGAAAATGTCTTGCTCAGTTTAGAGAGGTGACTTTACACAGATAAAATTCTTGAAGGGCACAAGAACTGGACTCCAAAGTATTTTCCTCTATTTCTTTGTATGAGACAGATGAAAGCATGGGAACAGGCTAGGCCCTTTCTCCGGGAAGCACACTTTGGGCCCCATCAGCTGGCCGTTCCTGTTCATGCTTCATCCGTGGCAGAAGAAAGCAAAGGCTGACAGAGCACGAGGGGCAGGGAGACGTTAGGACCACTCCGAAGCAGGACACCGCTATGCTCAGAGCTTCGCACACCAGCACCTTCCTCCAAACCAGCTACAGCTTCAGCTGCCCTTGTCCTACCAGCTTCTGCCCTACCCCTCCAGCGCGTGCTGGGCACTGCTTTGGGGCCTCATTCTTGAAGGGAAAAACATATGCAGGATATACGAAACACATATGCAGGATATATATGATTTGATCAAATTTTCTGGGGTTTTTGACCTTCAGGCTTCTTTCTATCTATTAACAGCTTCCACTAAACCCCTGAATCCTCTGAACACAGGAAATCCCAAAGCAGAAGATGTCAGTCCTAAAATGGTTTAAACTACAGCATTTTGAGTCACGGCTGGGAGAGGCTGCTCCAGGTTTCCCTTTCCCAACTCACAGATGGATGTTCAGGCATCTCAGATCTGAATTGCCCTCTGTACCTGCCAGGCTCTTTCTACTGAATAAGGGGACATGATTATCCAAAATTATCTTTAATTTAAGTACCTCAGTGAGGAGATTAACTATAATCTGAGCCTAATAACATATACACAGTCAATTACAATGGTGACTTGTTATTCTGCACCATTACCTATCACTTGCCAATATGAAATGCGTACAGATATTTGAACGAAAGTTTGAAAATTATTACCAAATACTGACAATAGTTTTCTTTCAGATACTAGTCATATTCCGCAGAGCGTGACTGCTGCCATTGCTTTGCGTTTCTTCAGCCAGCAATAGTGAACTACGTCTAACAGTCCGACTCGGGGCCGTGCTTCTTCCCGGTGTGAACGTTGGGCTATACATTGCATTGAAAAAAAAAACCCCACCATTTTTTCCCATTGGCCTGAGTTTTCTGCTTCACTTTTTAAGATCAAAAGATGTTTGTGACAGCAGGGGAAGCGGTGAAAGCCAAAGGATAAATTTATTAAGTCACGCGCCAGTGCCTTCCTGTAGTTTGAATTTTACCTGGGAGCTATACAAGCCAGAAAGCGGGGATGGGGGAGCGGGGGCTGCACACCCAGAAAAAGAAAGATATTTGAAGAAAGTAAAGCATATGGCATGACACGGTCTGATTTCCATTTGGAGCTAGCTATTGTCAGGCTTCTGAAAACAAGGATTCCAGAGAGACACCATTAAAATTGTCCAAAGTCTTTTTTTCCCGCAGAAACGCGGCAGCAGCCGAGCAGCGGGGCTGACCCTGCCCTCCCGTTCGGGCGCCCGTGTCCCTGCGGAAGGCACTGGAGCTTGCCCCGCGCAGGAGGTCCCCCGGGGGGAACGGTGTGCCGGCGTTGCGCTAGCGAAGGAGGAGAGGGGATCAGCATGAAAATGCTTTTACGTGGAATTTTAGACGAATCCTTTCCCTTCCTTTATCTAAAAGCCATGTTGTGTGTAAGTTTTAAAGAGATTTGTTCTGTTTATTTATTTACATCTTTAAGGGACACTAGTTCTCTCTGTGCTGGGCAAAATGCAGATGTCAGGAATTCGGTGTATCCTGGTGAACTTCTGACCTAGAGAGCAAGATCCGATGTGAAGTAACGTGTTTCCAAAGCACATTTACGGGCATACCCTTGTAATGACACAGAACAGCGGGGCAAACATCACCCGGAGAAGAAGTACTGTATGCAAAGGAAGAAGGGTGGCTGCAGGGAGGACAGCAACCGGAGCTCAGCAGTCTCTGCCTCATAGTCATGTTATCTTCCTGATGAGATACTCGCACCTTGAATTTCCTCTTACTCCAGGTAGCTGCTGACTTCAGTGCCTCTGCACGCGTGAGTAAAGATTGCCGGACTGAATCATTATTTTTGAAATTACACAAAGATGCAGATATTTGTGAGTGTACCTCGCAGGTGGTTTGAGCCCCGCAAGCTGGGAAGCGTTAGAGTAGGGGGGCGCAGAGCAGAAGAGATGAATGAGCGCTGGAGCTCAGTGGGTGTGTGCAAGCTCTCAGAAATCCTTGAAGGAAAATGGTTTGGTAAGGAGATGCAGCGCGACCTACCCATCCCTCCCGGGGCGCTGCCCTGCAGAGCTGACCCCATGGCTGTCACCGGTGCTCGCGGCCCGAGGAGGAGGAGGAGGAGGGATGCCGGCACCGCTCATGCTGTGGGAAGCGTTCCCAGTGCTGCTAACGCCTGCTGCAAAGGGCTGTTGCCACCATTTACTGGCATTCGGCTGCTGAGAAGTGACCTTCATTGCTTTGAGGTGACTCAATCTGACGTAAATACCCGTGTCTCAAGGGACATTTGCACCCACGGCTGAACAAACTGAAAAAATACTCTAACATGTAGAAGATGTTTTGCAGCTCAAAATGAGCCGTCGCATCCATTCCCTTCTGCCTTTACCGGTGTAACTGGTCCCACGTCAGCGCCGCTCCACTGGGAGTGCAGCCACGGGACTGCCCCTGGCCAGGCACGCGCCGTGCCTCAGTTTCCCTGGCTCCCGCCTGACCTTGGGCAAATCACTTACTCTTTGTGCGCCTTGCTTCCTTATCTCTGAACCAGAGGTAGAGGTGGCTGAGATGGTAACAGTACTTCCCTGCCTCGCAGCAGTGCTGAAAAGATAAATGCATTAATGAGACACCCATCTACCCGCTGTGCTATGGGCCTTGGAGATAAATAGACAGATGCCATTGCATTCTGGCTGTGAAAAAAGACGAAATGCAATCCATACGTAAAAGTGGGTCTGTATCCCCTGTGAACACATAGAGGAAAAACATAAAACACTGAAATAAGAGGACGGTGATTTTCTCCCTCTTTGTATTTATCCTCGCCACAAGTCTGTGAGCCATTTCAGTGCTTGAGAAGGTACGGATTAGCACGGTGGCGTCGGCCGCCAGCGTTGTGTACAGGCTTTCTGATAACCCCCCGCTGTGACCTGCAGCACCCTGGATTTGTTCTGGCGAATCTTGCACTGAAACTGTTTGAACGAAAGAGTTTATTACGTAATGTGCACAAACTGCAAACAATAATGAACCCTTTTGGCTGGCTTTGCACCCAGGAAAAGTCAGACTGTGAGAAAGCAAGCTATTGTAACAAACTATGATACAGCATTACTGGCTGGTCGAGGAAGAATTTTGGTAGAAACCAGATATTTCTGTTTTCCTGGTTGCTTTATGACATACATGCATTTATTTTCTGCTTTGGGCTACATGCTGTCCATCCCAGTCAGGCAAGTTACCCCATGCTAGCCAAAAGGATTTGCTGCATGAGTTCTCTGTGAATTAGAAAACAGACCTGGGAAGGCAAGGGCAAATGTATATTCATGTATTCAACCAGCGGTACAGATAAGAACAGAAAAAAAACAAAGAAAAAAAAATCTTTAAAAAAAAAAGGTCTAGGAGAAGAGACTTCAAAGAGCCAAAATTTTCAAGTCCCAGCTATGGCATAATTAGCGTCAAATTTTGTAGCAGTCATTTGGGAGAGTAACCAGAAAATTGAATACCGAGGTAGTAAATGATTGGCATTTAAGATATAGCATTTACCTGTGATGACTACAGTCATCGCTGCTCTAAGAATAGCATAAAGGTGTGGGAATCTCACACCGTAATTCAGCAGCATTTCCCAAATGAAGAAGAGGAATTATACAGCTGCCTCCACGGAAGAGCAAACCCCGCGAGCCTCTCGTAGGCAGCAGCTCGTCTGCTGGAGGCCGGCGGTGAGGAGCAGCCCGTGGCTTTGCCGCGGGTCTCCAGGCGCTGTGCGTAACGCAGGCTGCGGGCAGCACCGTTGCAGAATACCCGCCTTTCTCGCTCGAAAGGGGAGCTACGCCGCAGGAGGAAACATAAGCTACAGTACCGACGGCACTGAAAACCGTGTGTGTGCCCACAGCCCGTCCATTTATTTCGGAGTATATTGGTAGGTCTAATGAGAAATAGTCTCTCTCCCTGCAAACCTTGTCTCCCCGCTATGTCTTTAAGCAGCATCCTGGGTGGCGACCTGCAGTGGACGACTGACTAACGCTCCGCAGAAGAGATCACAAGCATTTGATTACTTCAGTTGACATGTTTACTCGGACTTGCGACTGGTCAATGTGATGGCAAGCGAGCGAAGTAAACTATATTGTTGTAACCCCCAAATTTAGGTCATGCGGTGCATCTGTGCTAGGTATCCAGTGACACAGCTTGCACAAAGGAGAACTTATCCAACGTGAAAAGGAGTTTTTAGGCTGTTGCCAGGCTTCTTTAGTGCTCGGTACCCTTTCATACTTTATCCAATTATAATTAAGTGGTGTTTTTAATCTTCAAAGCATTTTATAAACCTTACCTAATTAATCTTCGCGACACCTCTATGTGGCAGGTAAGCATTTCATAAGTATTTTTGATTCATAATAAGGCACCAGCTAATCTTTTAAATAATTCAGTTCAGAAAACCTAAACGAAAAAATATTAAATTTGTTCCCCCTTTGCCAAAACAATGGGACAAACCATTATTGTTTAATCCAGTGATGTCTCCTTCCATTTAGTTGGGGTTTGGAGAATCAACTAGTTTGATTGATTGAACGCTCTAAGGTTCTTTATAATTGCACAAAGAAATCAAGCTTGATTGTTCTTGTCACTTGGGTATTGCACTAAAATTATGCTGTTAAAAATAAGTAGCACCATATGTGAGAAATGCATTGTTTTAGTTAGATGGAGATGGAAGGCTTTTTGGTATACTGCTGGTTGGCAGTTAATGCATTGTGATTTTGCATCTGTTATCCACTCAAAACTTTACTTTGTCTTAGTTTTTTTAATTTCTTTGTAGTAAGTTAAAGTAAATAAGATTTTTTATTTCAGTCTGGGGCTGAACTCCACAGAAATCAGTTTACGTCAGGAATATCTAGTAGCAATTAAACCGGTGCCTGTCTTGTGTTTCTTTTAAATACATGCTGCTGAACAATAGAGGCTGTAATTGTAATTCCTACAGAAGGCTTTTTGTATGCCTGAAAAACAAACAAGAAAAACAAAACCTCTTCATACCTACCATTATGATTTGGAGTATTCATGGATGCATGTGAGAAAGAGAATTACAGATGAAATAATACCTTGGAAGTGTCACTTGCTTTTAAGTTCATAAAACAATTGCAAATCAAAGTAACATTGGATTCAGAGCAAAATAAAAATTGAAACAAAATAAAATATTAATAGTATGCAGTTGAGCTATTGTATTTTGATTGTGAGTATAAAGTGTTCTACAACAGGTTAAGTAGAGGAGGAAATTAAACTGAGTACGGGAAAAAGTAAATCTTCGTCTTCTCCATGGGCTACAATATTAAGCATCACAGGCAGGTTAGATTTGACACGCTTTAGCATGACCTTGTTTTATACACCAAAGGTTAGCATTTAAGCCTATGTTTGAGCCTAGTGTGTGTGTATATATATATATATTTTAAAAAAAGTAAATTTATATTGTTAAAAATGCAACTGTTGGGAAAACACCAGCACTGACTGCCTAACATGTCCTTTTTATGCCACATTTACAGTTGTATATACAAATTTGGAGATGGTTTTGCTCATTTAGAAAATGAAATTTCTGAAGAAGGATATTGGAAGTAATCTTGGTATTCCATCACAAGCAGGTATTACCGGGCATTTCCAAACCAGAGTGTCATATCCATAACCAACCTGTAGAAATCCTTGCTGCAGGGTTGTGGATGCTAAAAAATTACAGTGACTGGACTGGCTCATGGGAGAGACATCACTTTATTTACCAAGTCTCATACAACCCATGTCTGAATCCAGAAGTCCCCGAACCAGGGGTTGCTGGAGACTGGTAACGTGCAACGCTGAAACTGTTCCCTTGCTCCTGCCCTTCCCTCCAGACAAACGCATTCGGCTGCCGGCAAGGACAAGCACCCGGGGCCAGCGGAGCTCCGCTGTGGTGCAAGAGGTCACTTGGAGGCTCCTGCCATGCACGGCAACAGGATTGCAGAAAATAAAGTGACCCCAAGTGAGGGGTTGCCTTAAGACCGGGGGGAAACCAAGAGCGAAGCAGTGGCTGCTCTGAAAGGTTGAACTTGAGCTGACGGGATGCAGTGCTGTGCGCGTATATACCTACATGTGTGTGTATATACCTATGTGAGTGTGTATGTCTGTGTAAATGTATGTGTACGGACCTGGCATGTGCTGTCAGTTCAGGCAGCATGCATATTTTTGTACGCATGCATATATAAATGCTGAACCATACATCTGGGCCATGTGTATTGGTGCGTGCTGTGGGAGGACAGCTGGCTGGTGAGGTATTCTGAGGTTTCAGAGGATCTGGAGACCTGTGAGACCAGTGTCTCACCTCGGCAGTGGGTTTGCAGTGATTTTTGCCGTCAGTGCGGTAACATCTGTATTTACCTCTCTGCTCAAGGAATATGGTACCACGAATCCTCTGCTTCAGAGGACCAGTGTTTGATAGTGACAGTTGTTCTAGTAGTGATTCTGGTTTTAATCCCTTTCTTTTTAGCTTATCATTTGCTGTTTGCAATTGACTGCTCAAAGCTGGAAATATCAGCATTGCTTTGAGAAGTAACAAAGCTGGCTCGTGCACGTGGTATCAAGAGTGGCTCCAGAACCAATTACTATTTGCATAATCAAATTCTTAATTGACATTTTTCCTTAAGGTTGCAGAGTATAATCTATGCTTTTTCACCCCCATGTAAACGAGGGGAAGAAGCGCATTTCCAGCCGTATTTCTGGCTTCCCCGTGAGGTGTGAGGCAGTGTTGCAAGGCCTGCCTGTCATTAGCGTGGCGCGGCATTTGGATTTGCATTACGGTTAGCAGCGTGCACTGCCCTTCTGTAATCCATAGGTTGATCTTTTATCTGACTGTAGAGCAGATCTTCAATAACATTAGCAGGTGTGTGCTCTCTCACATTTCTTTTTAGTATTCATTCCTTTTCGCGAGGCTTGCCTGTATCTACACGTATACAGGTGTATGTGTATGCTCTACAGTATTCTAATTCTGAAGCCTGAATTTCTGTAACTGATGTATGTTTTTCCTATATTGACTGCTAAATACTTCTCTGTATTTTTAATAGATTTTCTGTTGAGCTGTCATGGTTTACCCCAGCTGGCAACTAAGCACCACGCAGCCGCTTGCTCACTCCCCCGTGGTGGGATGGGGAGAGAATCAGAAGGGTAAAATGAGAAAACTCATGGGATGAGATAAAGACAGTTTAATAGGTAACGCAAAAGCCACGCACGCAAGCAAAGCAAAACAAGGAATTCATTCCCTGCTTCCCATGGGCAGGCAGGTGTGCAGCCATCTCCAGGAAAGCAGGGCTCATCACGCCTAACGGTTACTTGGGAAGACAAACACCATCACTCCGAATGTCACCCCCTTCCTTCTTCCCCCAGCTTTATGTGCTGAGCATGACATCATATGGGACGGAATATCCCTTTGGTCAGTGCGGGTCAGCTGTCCCAGCTGTGTCCCCTCCCAGCTCCTTGTGCCCCTCCAGCCTCCTCGCTGGTGGGGTGGGGTGAGGAGCAGAAAAGGCCTTGACTCTGTGTAAGCCCTGCTCAGCAGTAACGAAAACATCTCTGCATTATCAACGCTGTTTTCAACACAAATCCCAAACACAGCCCCATACCAGCTACTGTGAAGAAAATTAACTCTATCCCAGCCAAAACCAGCACGTGAGCTTTAATTTTTATGTCACTTTTGTTCTTCCTCTGAAGGTCATTTTACTACTAGGTCTACCCATGTCTGGGCATTGTCTCTTGTTCCTTAGTACAGTGCCTTAATCTTAGTAAAAACTTTCTTCCTTTAGTGTTTTTGCCTTTCACGGTGAATTAGGCAGTTTTGAAGAACAAACGGTTGTTTGTGATCTATAGGCAGGAGCCTCAGTGCTCGGGGATACAAACTTTGCAAGTTTGTGTTGCTTTTCTACCAGGATTTGGTTTGGGATGGGGAAGTGGCTGTGGCCAAGAGTGGATGCCCAGGATCCGGTAATTGCTGTGCCTCCTTTGGGAGCACGGGGGAGAGGCGAGGAAGAAATAGAGGGAGGAAGGTCAGGATCATTTGGTTACCCCCTAGAGAAATTCAGCAGGCAAAGCCTAAATTGGAAGGCTGTTTCAATCAAAAGTAGTTTGCCACTGGAGGAATAAGTTTATGGACAGCAGTTGGATTCAAGGGATGGAGAAGTCAGGAATACAATTCATATTTTCACTCCCTTTGACAGAAAAGCTTTTGGGTTTTTCTTTGGTGTTTTTTCCCTTTGTTTTTCACTTGTTTGTTAAATTAGTGGACAAGCAGCAGCTTCTTAAGAGCTGTTATTTGTTTTTCATTACAAAGGTTGCTGTGCCTCTTTGCTGTGACACGGTTGTAGACTGAAGCTCTCATAACTTCTGTATGTGACTTGGTTCTGCTCTCTGTTGAATATAATACTTCCTATGGCTATGAAAATATATGCAGACGAGGTCACATTTTTATTGTGGAGCTTTTTTTGTGGCAAGATGCAGAATACAGGTTTTGAGGGCGAGTCAGAAGGAGTCAACTACCCCTGCGCGGGCACCGCAGGGGGTTCGGGGAGCTCGCCTCCCGCGTGCCCACCCCGCACGTGCCGCTTGTCCTCCCACAGTTCTCTCCCAAGCTGGGCAGGACCTCTAAATCTCCATTATGGCTTACATCCCTTTTGAGCTCAACCGGGTGACAAGAATCCTTACTTACTATTACTTTGAATTAAGAAGTTAATCATCTTATCCATCGATAAGCAGCTAATTGTATCCAGCCAGTATCAACAGGATATCACGAGGCATATATTTTACAAGGCGCTGGAGTAATGTACTTTTTAACTCTCCAGCTGTATTGTCGAGCTTTATTTGGTCTCTTTTCTCTTCTATCTGTTCAGGATTTTGTCTTTGACTTGTTTAATTAAAATCAGCTCACTCGAGCCAGGCTGGAATGTCCAATAATAACTGCTTATTAAGGAGTGGAAGCTGTGCAGTTATTAATTTAAATTATTTTGTTCCAGAGGTTTTGCTCAAATTAAACGGAAAACCAAATTAAACAATGATTTAATTAAGTGGAAGAGATAGAACGTAGAGGCAGATTTAGAAGGTGAACATCTAAAAGAAGCGTATTCTTCCAGTTGTGACATCTAACAGATGTAATCCTTCATCAGCATGGCGAAGCAGAGATTTACTGTCATTCAGAGGATAATGAAGAAACCAACGGCAAGAATTATATTACAAGATAAGAAACTAAACTAATGAATATAGCTCTACAAACCTGAATAAAAAACTCCAGAGAAGAGATTAAAGGAAACAAAGCATGTATTATTGTTGGAAAGAAATCTCATACAGTCAAGCATTACTACATACTTGAAATTGCTGAAATACAATGACAAATTAAATAATTTTATAGAATATATATATACACACATTTATAGAGCAACTCGTAAAAATAAACTTCATAATGCATTGGGATATTCAAGGATGACCTGCCATGAAATGCATATTTCAATAATAATCATGCCAATTTGTTCATGTTAATTAGATTTATGGTTTGTGTATGCAGAGAGTTAGAAATCCCACAGAAGTAACAATTATCTCTTAACATTTCGTTTAACATTAGATTATTAAGATATACTTCTATTGTGACAAGTTCACAGGTTCATTTTGAATGGATGTGAAATACTGTTTGCTAATTTCGAGAAAGTTCTCCAGCTAGGAGAACTTTCCATCACCTAATATTAAACTTTCTGGCACTCTAGGTTGAATATTTCATCTTTAAAGTAATTTATGGTAAGTAGTTTATTATTTTCTGAATAATTTTGTTTAGACAGTGTGTTTGAAATTATTCTAACCTCCTGCAGCTGGGCCATTTGAGATGGCAATGACTTTAGTTAGGGTCTCAAGTTGTTCTGCCAGCAATGATTGCAAATTAAATGTTATTATCATACATATTAAACACACATAAAACCAGATAATTATAGTTTTGTCTTTTTTAGAGAGTAGTCTTATGTGGTGGAGCTTTTTTTGCTCTAGAAAGCCATTAGCATACTTATGAAACTAAATAATACAAGAAAAGGTAATAGCGGAAAAAGACTCAGATTTAGCTTTTCCTTCTGTATCACTAAAGAATCTCTTTTAATATTCATTTTTCTGATTTTTCCCTTCTGATTTCATAATAAGGACATATTCCTAATTCACAATAAATTATATGGGGAAAGAGCCAGGTTCCAGAACCCACTCTTAAAGCAGTAGAATTGCTTGAAAAAAGTTTAACTCACGGTGGCACATGTGGATGACTAAGTCTCTCTCTTTAGAGTTGGAAAACACCTTGGTTTATGTTCGAATAATGCCCGGTCCATAGGGATCCTGGTCTCTGACCATTATTATTATTATTATTATTATTATTATTACAGGAAAAGTGGTTTTCCCATTCCCACTCGCCTATCCCCATTGCAGTCTACTGGCTACGAGAGTATAGAGGTGGCTGGAAAGGAAAACTACATCAAAGGATTTATTCAAGTTCACCAGGGTTAGCGCTTAAGTTTTACTGACTTCGACACATCTGGTTGGCATTTCCGCGGGCCTGTTGTTGATCACGAAACGGTACCATGCGGGTGGCAAGGAGTGGTCACAAACCAGGTCCTGAACTGCCGTTCGCTGCAGCTCCAGCGAGTCAAACCCGGTGCTGCGGTAGGGATTGCGGAGGACGCGGTGTCCCGCCGGCGAGCACTCGGGAGCTGGAAAGGGTGAAAAAGGACAAAGATTAAATGAGTTGATTCAACTGGATGCTCTGAGTAACTGCTTAAAGGGGGGTACATCCTCTTATGTTCAGATTCAGTTTAGGATTGGGCTAATTTTCAAGGCAAACGCTGGGGAAAGATTAAATTGGGAATTAACTATGTAAAATTGGAAGCCTGCTAACATGAAGATTTTAGTTATCTAGATTTTCATCATATCTGAATCAGAACCAGAAACCTTAACCCTTTAATGTGACCTCAGTCTAGTTTTAGTGATTGACATCTGAATCGCTCCTCCTCAAAAATCAAGCGATGTTTTGAGGTTCCAAAGCCTCGTGATCTTTGAAAATATACGGGTTTTTTAATACAGTTTACTATATGCATGAACATTTTAACCATGATATAAATTGATGCTCAAGTATAAAGTGCACTTCGCATACTTTTAAATACATATTTAAAATATAGAAATGCTAAAAAGAGAAAAAGAAATGGTGAAAGACCAACAGCACAGGGTTTTTAGAAACAAGCTTAAGTTATTCAAGCCACAGGTCAGACTTGCCTGAGCCAGGTACCCATAAAGCCACATACATCAGAGATTCTGTGCATGCATCGCAAAGTTTGAGGCAAAACTGCTGCCCCTCGACGTAGGTTTGTTTACACGCCTGCCCTGTTTATTTTCATACATCTCTTGGTTTTTTTTACAGAATATTCAGTAGTTTCGTATCACCTAACAAAAAGAAGCCTTGCAGTGACTCTTTTAGAAGTTGTTTATTTTCAAAAAGCTGACCGTGTAGAAAAAAGGGCCTTTTCTTGGTTCTCTTCGCCATTTGTCTACGAGGCGAAGTCCATCTTCACGGTGCCGGCGCTGCAGAGCGGGTCACGGGAGGAGGCCGAGGCAGAGTCGCTCTGCTCTACGCGTCGGCAGCGGGGGGCTCAGCTAATTTCTCGCTGCAGTAATCTTTAATTGCTAACGATGATGTAAGCAGCAGAGCGCGCTTCGCGGGGATTGCACAACCCGGTTTCAGGAGCGAGCCTGGCAGTTAGCAAAATCACCTCTTTGCTCTGTAAATAGAGCTTATTTATGTGGCACCGTTGACAGAGAATAAGACCCCTCCCCGTAATATCATTTTTCAAATGTCACTTTTCAGATTATAACTCTGCTTTATTATTACGCCAGTGGCACTCTGAAACAGATTTATCATTTTTATTTTATTGACAAGATACTCAGAAGGTCAAAGTCAATCCATTTACGGTACTATTTTTAAAGATTATTTTTATTGTGCCAAAGGCAAGGCAATGGTATACAAGACAAATGGGGACAAAATGTAGCGTAACAGAGCCTTTATTGCAATTTTCAGGGAACTAAACTGCCAAAGAAATAGCGCAATTCCAATGCAAAATTCAGCTGAATTAATACAATTGCCTTTTTAAATTAAAAAGGAGTGCCCTAAGCTTTTCTTTTCTACAGGTAAGAGCCATTTGAGAGAGGGAACACTTGGAGATACTGCACCTCTAATTATTCTGGGATCCGATTCCCTCCCTCAGATGTCCTTTCTGGGGGCTTGGGTCCAGCGGTGGGGACCACACGGAGACTGTGTTCCCAACCCGAGGGAATAGGTGACATTTCAGCAGACTATTTTACACAAACGAAAAGTTTACCCTATATTTAAAAACCATTAAAAAATGCAGACCCTCGCTGACTCGCTCAGTGTTTCAGGAGTGTGCGTGGGAGCAGGGCCGGGGCTCGTGGTGCCTTTCGCTTGCCCTGAGTACGGGCTTTCTGACCACGAGTCTGAAAGTCAACAGCTCTTTGCACAGTATTGCCACAGGAATCCTGCAAGAGCGTTGTAATATGATTAATTGCATTCACTTTCTCAATAATAATAATATCAAATACTCCCTTTAAATGTAATTAATAACCTTCTGCTCAATATGTGTTAGTTATAATCCAAATTCACACAACATGTTGTGGTCTTACCAATGATTAACTACTCTGTCTAAACAACGCAAATATATTAGACACTCAGACACAGCTAATTATTTTTCATCCTTCGCATAGTTTTGTTTGCAGTAGTTTAGAAAATGCTGTTTCGCATCTTAACATCAGAGGAGTTGAACGCTGCGGGTGGGACTTGCAAAGGGCAGGGAGGGACTCGGAGGAGCGCACGGGGCAGGCGGGCAAGGTCAGCAAGGAGAGGGGTGTTCGCCCACTAAATTTAACAGTATTTGGGACAAAAGCCATGTGTTCACTCCCTGAAGAGCATACATGTGAAGCCCTGGCTCAAGCAGCCACCACCTCTAAAGGTGTATTTTATTCTGTATTAGGGTCAGGGTACGTTTATATATCTGTGACTGGGTTTAGTTACGCTTGTAGGCTCTCATCGAGGAGGCAGCAAGGCAAACTGATCCGCCGTCAGCTCCCCTGGAGCCACACTGACGGATTTTGTTCTCACCGTGATGCAGGTCGGGCCGAACCACACCGGAGTCGACGGCGGCGCCGCACGGAGCAGCAGGGAGCGCGAGCAGAAGCTCACCCAGGTTTTGCAGCAAGCCGTGAGCAAAAGAATCCCTTAATTATCAAGTTTCCCTTCTAAAGTGGTGCTTATTATGGCCTAATGACACAATCTTCGTAAACTTTAACATGTAGATTGCAGGCCACGGTACAAGTTAATTACGACTGCCTTTCCCACAGAAATAAATAAAGCAAGCCATCACTGTAATCAGCCTATATTATGAAAATGTTATTTAAAAAAAAACCCAGGAAGCTACAGTTGAGCCCTGTTGGGTCACCTGAGGGATGCCCGCCTGTACCTTACGGTGACTACAGCTACACTCTCATCAGATGAAGCCTTCCCCTTCATTTTTAATTCATGACAAAGCCAGATGCAGATGTCAAGCTTGTGTACAGTGATGAAGTGCTCAATATCACTATTTTCCCCCCTGTTGTGAGGAACAATAAAAGTCCACGTCCATGTCTTGCACTGAGTTGCTGCTGCTCTGCGGCATGCAGGCTAGGTTGCCTTTAAAAGGAAATATTTTCTTTGCATAGGACAAACCTACACATTTAATTTAATCTCCCAGCTCTATTCCTATAATTGCATTAAAAGGGCTTGTGAAAAAAATGCTGGCTTTTCAGGGAGCTGAGTGCTCGTCGTCGTTCTGACCATTCAGATTTCCTTCGGGAAGAAATTAAACTGTGCAGTGAGATTTTGTTGCTCTCGGTCCAGAGCATTGTTGGAATTAAACGTTGTACGGTAGCTGGTGCTTTAGTCTCCTGCAAAGAGCTGCTTCTTGAACTACCATCGCCCTTGATATAGGCAAGGAGCTGTTGCTAAGACATAAGGGTTTGTTTGCTTCACTAGACTTAAAGCGTTTCTTTTTAAACCCAACAATTTTGTGGCAGCAACGAGCTGCAAAGAGACACTGAGTAGCTCCTTTTTAACGCAGAAAGGAAACAAATACCAATATCTGTTGCAGCTGCTCAGTGAAAACGGCATTTGAATAACTCTGGTGGCATGATAAAGCAAGTGCTGTGGGGAAAAATCTGTCTCCATTGAGGCCATAAGGAAAGTTGCCGTTTGTGCCTGGAGGTCAAGATTCACCCAACGTTAATGTGAGGGAAGTTGTTACGTGCAAATGAAATGCGGGGCAGCCTGTGGGCTTGCTGGGAAGAGGACAGCCTCCTGCAGAAGCAGAAGCAGCCAGAAATATCCGATGGAAAATGAGCAGAAGGTGGATCTCTGAAGTGGTGTTTCATGCTGAAATGCTGTTGTGGGCCTGGGGTTTGGCTCTCAGCTAAAGGAAACATCGGTGTGACCACGGCTGGAGGAAGACGCGCACGCCAGGAGGTCCTGGGGGCAGCAGCCCCGAAGCCCATCCTGGGTGGGCTGCTCAATATCGTACTGGGGAGGAGAGAGGCCCCACAGGGCTGTACCAGGGACCAGCCAAAGAGGCTGGAAAGGTGTTTTCAGGGCATCACTCCGGGGTGCCCCCAGCACAGGCCCACACATTTAACACCTTAAACATCTGCTGGCTGGCGATTGTTTCAAGCAGGTTGGTAGCCGGATGCTCTGCCAGCAGCCGAGCCACCTCTGCACTTCTTGGGCAGCAGCGCTGGTGGAAAGATGCTGCTTTGGGGACCACCAGGCATTTGCTAAGGGTCCATCCGTCCCGGCTGATGCTCATGGCCATGGGAGGAAGCATCGGACGCGTCAGGGAGCGATGTCAGGAAAATTGGAGCAGCAGACTGAAAACTTGAAAGGGAATAATTTGCTAAACATTTGGTTTTATTTCTAAAGGCAGGTGAGTGTGGGTGCGAGAGAGCTCTACCTGTCACTCTTGCTCCCAGTAAATATCAGTGGCTTATGCGGAGGAAGGTTTAAGAAGCTGTGAGATTGTGTTTGTTTGCTTTGAATAGCGGCTGCAAATCAAATAATATCAATAGGTGATGGCAGCTAGAAAACCCTGAAAGAAATATAGTCCACAAGCCCAAGGTGCATGTTTGTTTTGGGCAAAGCGGTGCCAGCCATGCAATATATTTAAAGGGCATTCTAAAGCTCTGGGAAATAGCTGGCGGATCGCAAAGTTATTTTTGTGCAGAGGGTGAATGAAAACCCAGAGACTGATCCAGGTAATACTAACCAAGAGCACCATTTGGCGACGTGCTGCAAATGTTCTGTAACCGGGAATGATATATTCCCAGATGCAGATTTCTTTCTCGCCGTCACCCCCCGCCTCATGGGAACGCGGCTGGAGCTTTCCCCCAGAACCGCAGGGAGCCCCGGGGCCGGGAAGCGGGGCTGCCCCCGGCCTTCACATGGCTTCGCCCAAAGGCAGAGAGAGGAGGTACCGGGGAGCTTTTGAAGTACGACATTGGAAAATATGCACACGTAGGTAGATGTAAGTATGTGTATATACATAGTTTTTTCTAATTACGTATGAGAATGCTGGTATTTCTGACATTTATATGACACACAGTAAATTTTTGAAGTCCCTCCCTGGCAGTTTTTCAGATTTCCACTTTTGGTTTCTTACACTCCATAGTGCAACAAAACATTTTCCAGAGTGTTAGAATTTCTCTTCACAGGAAAACGATGAAAGGTTTTCATTGGGAAAAATCAGTCCGAAATGCCTGGGCTGTTAAGCCATAACTCCAAATCAGTTGCAGACAAAGGGTGCGTTCGCTTTTTTCTCTTTCTGTTTTAGAGACAGAAGGAAGCCTCTCAGTTGCAGCCACTGCCGTGCCCAGTGGCTGCGTTTCACCGACGCAGCAAAGCTCAAGCGAAAGCTTCTGAACCTTTCGGTGTGTCAGTGCCACCCTCCTTCCCGTATGATGGTTTACCATACGTGGAAAGAGAGTTTGGGCAGCAAAGGAAGGCAGATGTGGGCAAAGGGAAATTCTTTCCGAGCTCTTAATAGATGTGTTCAGAACAACAGTAGAAGGCTCTGATCTGACAACACTTAAAAATGTCTTTTGGTGGATGCGAGTTCCAGGTGAACAATAATCTATTAACAGATAATGCTAAGGAACACCTGACAGTTTATTACAGATGAAAGTTGCGCCCCTATTTCACCAATAGTTGCTAGAATTTTAATGCAATTACTCTGCATGCCAATGACAAAAATTTTATTCCTAAAAATATTCAGAGGCAGAAAATCGTTGTGAACGTGAAAGTGATCACTACATAAAAATGCTTGAACCGTGCATGCTCCTCTGGTAGGTAAAACACAATAATTTTATAACAAGCCTTGATAGCTAATAAATAAAGCTATTTTCAGATAATTCAGAAGCAGAAGAACCTCCTACTGAACCGAAATGATAAGGAAGCACATTGTGTAAACCCCACATACGCATAATGGCAAGGTCGTGAACAAGTCATAATGCGTTCATAAGACAAAATTGATAGCAACAAATGAACCATTGTGTAAAATGAAAGTAATTATAGAAAACTTGACCCAGGAAGAGGCTGAGCACCCGCTGAAAAGAATAAGACATTTTTCATATGTGTTATTTGTACTGAATATCAGACAGCATTAAGGAGGAAATCAAGCCAAGCAGGAACACGGCTTTTTAGGAGTCTGCTACTTAACGCTTCCCCTTAGATATTACGCTGTTTTGAAAATAAGGCGTCTTCTTGTAACCCAGGGAACTCAGCATACAGTTAAAGACTCTTTCCGTGTACGTCTTCCAGAGTAAGCACTCTTCTTGCGAGGCAGGCTTTGTGCGGCTCCGGGGATCTGCTGCGTTTGGCAGCACAGCGTAGCCGGCCCTACCTCCTCCTGCAGTGCCCGAGTGTGGGCCAAGCACCGGTGACAGAGGCAGCGAGGTGGGAAAAGCTCCCTCTCCTTCTTCCCTCGGTCCCATGGATGCTCTATACGACACCCTTGATATTTTGTACTTACGGTATATGTAACTGAAACTCTTACTAGAGATTGCTCCCATCGGGCAGGATTAGTGAGTTTATTGCTTAATTCTTAGGGAATTCTTTTTTTCTACACAAAGGCAATAGCACAGGGCCCTGAGAGAAAGCGTAGTTGAAAAAAAATCCTCTACAAACTCGAGATGTTGTCTGTATGATGCACCCGAGTTTCATTTGCCTGGGAACAAGGCCACTTATCATCCTGGTCTTCTATGAAGTAAAGCAATACACTATTGACAAACCAAGGGCCAACGTTCAGTTCCAGAGAAAGCAATTATTTATTCATGCTAGTATCGCTTATCTTGGCTTGCATTTCTATTTTTAACTTGTGGTTTAGAAAGGAGGAATTGATTATATGAAACTTTTCTTCTAGTCTATGTTTCCCCCGAATGTTTTGCAGAATAATGCATAACATAGAGCTCGCACAGGAGGACGCAGATCGAGGCAGGCGTGCATCTCGCATGGGGACAGAAGAGGTGTCAAAAGGGGCTGACAAAGTAGGTGACAACAAGGGGTCCCTGCGAGAAACGTGAGCAAAGTCTGAGGAACTTCTGGGCAGTTTAGTGTGGAGCTTGGAGCACTGTCACAGGAGATGTGCTGAAAAGCACTTTTTTCAGTGCTCCATAAATAGAGAGGACGAAGGAAACGAGTATTTATTTTCAGGGACAACAACGCATGTGTGGCCAACCGGCCCGGATGAGCCAAGAAGTTTCCAGCAGAAGTGTTGTCCTTTAAAACGTTTCAGTCTCCAGGAGTCGCTATCTGGCATCTCTCATCATTGTGAAAATTGCTCACAAATGACGTGGTGGGCATGAGGGACGACATGTGATGACATGGATAAAAAGCAACTGGCCAGGACAGGTGAAGTCTGTAGTTCCTCTGCTTTGCGAAACACAGCCTCATCTATTGAATGTGCCAGTTAGAAAAAGCAACAAGGCCAAATTGTGTCAATTACTCTATGAACTTTTACCAAGTCCCATCCTCGCTAACTCTGGCTCAGCTTCAGAGCCAGGAAGGCTGAGCATCTGAATATAGAAATCACTTAACTATTGCTGTGTCAGAAGAGAATTAAAAACCTCATAAATTTCCTCAAGTTATCTCTTAGTTAATGATGATGCCTTCAAGGACTTCTGAGCAATCAATAAAAAGAAAATTATAATTATTGTTATTGATTGGTCGATTTTGCTCTCATCCCTCAGAATGAAAAAGTGAAACAAAATGAAAAGGTTCTTTCTTACCTCCTAATCTCAGTTGAACACACACTTGCAAATGTAGCTTTCCTAAATAGCAGTAGCAAAAACGAACCCACATGTTTTGATTTTAGAACCCACTGGGCTCTATTCAGATGGAAATTTGATTTCCATGGTTTACCCCTTTGAGAGCTGGAACTGTTTCCATGCCTCAACTGCGACGCAGGCTAATTACAATTTGCGAGCCACACATTTTTCCAGACTGCTCCCATGGCAAATGCTGAATTTTGGCCACATTTCCCCCCACTTCTTCCATTTAATTCTGTATACGGATGATGTAGCGTTGGGGAAAGTGTCACCACTAACTTATTGTCAGTGCATCCAGGATGCAGCAGAGACTGGCGGAAAGATAAGGGGACTCCGACTGAAGGCAGCTTAGAGCTGCCCAACACCAGATTCGTGCGCGTGTCCTGGGTGTGATTTAGTTGCTAATGTGTGCAGGGTGACGAGGCGATTTCTCCTGCTATTGTTTTGCTATTAGTGATCGCTATTATTCATTCCATTCACTGGCACAATAGTGGTTTCGGCAGCCGCACACTCCTTACGTGTTTGTAACGGGCTTTTCTGTCAGAGTTTTGACATTCAGGAAGAATGGCTTGGTTTGCTCTTGCCTTTGGAGTAAGGCTTTATTGGTTACCGTGCTGCAGCGATGTACATGGACACGCTCCACTTCCCAGCTAATGCACAAACCTGGAAGGATCTCACCAGCTTCCTACCAAAATTCAGGTCTTCTTTGACCCTGTCCTTCGTCCTCTCGTAGGCTGCCCGCTCTTCAAAACTTGGAGAGAGTTGATGCAAAATGGGCTCGAGCACATAGCAGCTCCTGCTGCGGATGCAAAAATCCTTCTCGTGCATTACAGCACTTTGGATGGATTTAAAAATATTAAAATAGAAGGTCACGAGCTAGAAATAGTCGGCAGCCAGCCTGGGCAGCGTGATAAGATAAAGCTGTGTACTCCCAACCGTGGAAGTGCGACTCAGTCTAATAGATTTCTAGGAACCAAGTTTATCAGCGATCCTCACTGTTTGTTTCTTCAACATTCGAAAGATATGGTTTCTGTACATATAGTCATAATTATCTTCAAAATTAAAATGCATTAGTGCCTTCCTCCTACAGAAACAGGACGGTCACAGTTTCAGGCAGCAGTTTCCCTTAGCCGTGGCGGTATTTCAGGGGAATCTCGTACGTCTGGTTGTGGATGCCGCACATTGTGTGTCTAGCGCTTGAACGAGATCTGTTGATGCCTATTCATGCCATGAAAGAGCAAAGCTTTTAGTTCCTATACACGAAAACCTCCAGATAAATGCATTTACTATTTTTATTCAGAGCAATTCAGTCCCCATTCACTGTTCTAACAGGTACTAATTTTCCTTTTTGTTTAGGGTCATCTCTGCTTTGGTTGCTCCACAGATCTCTGCTTATTTACCAGGAATAGTAGAAGCATTCATAAAACCAGCAAGGTTTCAGGAATCTATAAGGACTTCAGCTATAAGCTGCTCTTTGGTATAAAAGAAAATCCTGTTCCGCTGGTATCAGCTGAGTCTTCATTACATTTACAGCTGCTACCTGCGCAATCTTTTAGGCTGTAATTACCATAACAAGGAAAAACATCTCCATAATTGTACGTGTGTAAAGCAAAATGCCTTTCCCCGGCCATCCAGCTAGAGCTGCAGGTACAGCTATGCACGCTTACCGAGGACACGGGGGATCAGGGAGGCACAGGAATAAACACGGGACAAGTGTTGCCCCATATGGTGCATATTATAGGCAGATGTGTTTTGATCAGGATCAGCCGTGCAGAAGGTAAACCGACTGATTTTTTTTCTCATTTACACCGAACTAACTTTGATCACAGTGTAGGTTCGTGTGTTTTAAAATTTATGCTCACTTAAAAACGACTCCAAATGTGCTGGAGAGATTTGTGTCCTCAGGTCTTCTGAGCCGGGAAATGAGCTCCATCCCTCGGTGGCTGGTGAAGCTGGGGGAGGGGGTTCCCATGCAGGGATGGGATGGGATGGGATGGGATGGGATGGGAATTTCCTCCACCACAGTCAATGCGGTGCCGGTGCTTTTTACAGGAGGTGTAGCACCGGCACTTTCTAGTTCTTTAGAAAGTAAATAAAAGAAAATCAGGTTGCCGGATGGAGTATTCCCAATGGGAACTGCTCTCTCTCTTTCTTAGACACTGATAGTGCAGTATCGTTTCTTCTCACCAGACAAGATGAAACCTGGTAATTTTTTATTTCCATGGAGCCATTTCCATGCTGAGCTTTCAATTCGACTCCTCTGCCTCCTTCTGGCCTGATAACAGTGAGAGCAGACTTTTAGCTTATAAAATAGAGTTATACCTTTTATTGAAAAAGATGGTTTAAAAAACTGAAGGCGGAAGTAACCAGGGCTTAATTCTTTTGCTAGGGAATAATTCAACAGAAAATGTTATCTGTGTATCACCATCCATAGGTAAAACAAGGCGATTATAGGCAGACGTGCACTATTTCAGGTTTTCTTCCATCTTTCTGTTATCAAAACCAGACTCAATTTTGCATTCTTGCTTGGTAATTGGCTAATAACGGTAATTTTCATCTTAAGAAGATAGGCTAGAAACCACTGTTCAGAAAAGCCCTACAACATAACAATTGATCAACTCTTCATTACACTTGATGCATTCAGTTTACCACAGTCATTTCATTTGCAATTTGAGCTAAAAAAAAAACCAAACAGCAAAAATCTACTCAAGCAATTTCAGATTGGAAAGCCATAACACAAATTAGTACATAAAGAAACAGCAGGCAATCAATTTATCATTTGCTACTTTATCCTTTAGCAATTTGCAGTCACTGCTGAGTTGCTTTTGAAACTTGTAAAATTTGATTATGTGAAACCTGGTGAATGTCAGGCTTTGGTCATTTCTGTGTTTGCGTTTTATGAGTTGCTTAGCGAACAGAGAGTTTGTATAGGTAGATCTGTCTGGCATCTGCTAATATCCTGCGCAAGCATACATAGCTAAAACTTAGCGTGGAAGCCCTGGCAGCTCTACTTCTGTGGTTTTCTACTGGTAACCCAGTTCAGAGAAGGCTTAGTTCCCGCTAAAGCAGGTATATGCCACTTCAAAAGACACACTGTGGACCTACGTCTCCAAACCAGTGCATGAGTCAGCTGTGGTCCCACGTGCAACACCGACTGTTGCATCTCCTACAGTATCCACCGTGTGGGTGGAATATTACAGAAACGCAATGGTGTTTTTAACCCCGCGGTTTGAATAACACGGCTGTCAGCCCATTAATAAAAAGGGCTTTGCCTGCGATAGACTGAGAAGCGGTGGTGCCTCGTGCTGCCGTGCAGACCTTACACCTGTTCACATTTATTCATAGGCGACCTCAAGAAGGCTTTTTATTTTTTATCCCTCACAATGTTCGTCTTTCTGCATTCGGAAATGAGGATCCCATTAACATTTTTTAGCCTTGATGTCAACCTGCGTTGTACAAATGTTGTTTGCAAGCAGCGGATGTGCTCAGAGAGGCGCTGGATGCGCTCGGAGCACAGCCTGCGGAATAGACCCGGCAGAAGAGCAAGGAAAGGCAAACTAACAGGCGAGAGGAGGGGGGGTGACTTCGGGACCTCTTCTGCTGGATTTGGGCTCCACTGGCAGATCTGGAGCTGGCTGGTTTTCCCTGACTCGAAACCAGACCTGCCATGTGCTGGGGCAATGGCCTGGGCCCTTGGGTATTCCATGGCAGATCCCCCTCCCACCAAAACTGCTCTCTTTTTATAGTTTTGTTAACTATATATTGTTAACTGTAAATAGGAACATGCCAACTTTGCCAGCTTCCAAAGCTATTTCCCTTCCTTTTATTTTTCTTTGCACCAATGCATATTCGATTATGTTTGTAAAATGCATAATTTCATCAAGAAAAACTACAGGTCTGATACCAAAATGTTCTGCTGCCTCATGATATCCCTGGGGAGCAGAAACCAAGGAGTGGGATATTAAAACCAGTTTCTTTGCCCCAACCTCTGCTTATTGGCTGTAATGAGATGGAAAATATCTCCGTTTTTTTTTTCTAGGCGAGAGTTTCTGACAGAAGCACTTAGCTGTGGGAGAGCGTTTCACAGATGAGACTTCTGAAGTGGGGGAGATAGATGCAAAGTCCCTAAAGGACAAGGTTTACCTGCTGCCACTCGCTCCAGTCTCGCTGTGGGAATTCAGGCATCGCCCTGCTCAGCGTCCCAGCTCCTGCCCTCCCGCTTTTCTGGTCCACGTGCTGTGCGGCAAAGAAAACCGCTCCTCGTGGACTATCAAAGCGGAACGGCTTTGGATAAGTGCGTTCACGTGTTTTAGGGGTGGGCCAGGTACTTTATTCTGCACTGCGGTATGAGTAAACGTCCTTACTGGACTCTCACCCCACGTTATTTAAGCAACCTTTACACTTAAAATCACATTTGTTGCGAATAAAGTTCAGAGACAAAGGGTGGTCAAAACCAGCATCATCGTGCCTCTCAAAGAATTTCCCTACCTGCCTGATTCTTAATTAATTCTGGGGTTTTATTGAAAAATTGATGTTGAACTGCTTTTTTGGTTTTTAGGTTAGAGTTTGGGCTGGTGTTTTCAGAGTCTTTTGCATTGGCCAGGCTAATTCTGCAGCTGATCGTGTTTGGCATGTTGCGGTCTCAGCAGTCCAAAGCTCAGCTTTTCATCAGCAGAAGTGTGCAGCACAAGGCTTATTGTCTCTCATTCGAAGCACATTGCGGACAGGTCCGTGTTTCTGGCTGACGAACGCCAGAAGACCCAGCGCTCGGGCCTGCCAAGGCGAATCACGCAGGACCGAGATGCAGCTATTTTTCCCTTTTTCACTTCAGCCCCCCCTGTTTACCCGCCCATCTCCAACTTACCCTTCTGGCAGGAACTGCAACTCTCTATTTTAGCCCACATATTACTTTTAAACGTGGTGTGAAAGAAAAGCCCGGGTCCAAATTTACTGTGAAGGTCTTTTCTAGCTATTTTTTAGCCTCTCATTCCTTCTCTGTCATGCCACTGTAAAATTGTAGGCTAAGGACAAGTTTCGTTTCATCCTTTCTATTATTTGCTGAAATAAGTGTCTAGTGTAAAGGAAAGCACTAAAATCTAGGTTATTTCCTTACAGAACATGTAGATTCAGCAGCATGGCTCAGTATTAATAACAGCTGAATGGCTAAATCCCTGCAAACTGGGATAAAAGTTTGCTCCCAGGGATCCAGCAAACACACTTAAACCATTGAATTATCTTAATTCTAAAATAGCCTTCCAGCAGTACCATGGGGCCAGGCTACACTTTGGGTTATTTTGCTGTATCTGGAATTTGGAGGCTGTTCCAGAGACAGACAGGCACAATGAAAAGCAGAGTTGGCCAAACATGTGAAGACTTGAGGTATAAAAGGATTAACGGATGCTAATGTTCTACATTTTTCTGCTGCAATAATTTAAGTCCAGACAGCACTCAGAGCAAAGCAGAAAGGAAAAGATTGCATGTAGGAGGGACAGAAAGACACGGCTACAATACTGTGCCATAGTAAATTTTGAAAAAGGCAACTGTTGAACAGATGTTACCAGCACATGGAAAATTTAGTAAGTAGATGATTTGCAATTCATCGGTCCAGTGAGGGAAAGTGACTTATTTCAATCTAAAATGAAACTTTTCATTTTTTCCAGAGAAATAGAATCTCTAAAATCACAAAGAAAGACTGATAATAATTGAAAGTCAGACTAAACTCCTCTTCAACCTGAAATTAAATATCTTGGAAAGAGGAGGCATTGAGTTATTTCATGTGCAAAGACATTGAATGAAAATATTTCAACTTTTAGAAAAATATCCCTCTCTTTCTCTAGGCCAAATAGTTTGTCACATTCAAAATGAAACTATGGCACATCTTGCTGATGTAGAGGAAAGTGTTGCCAATGCCATTTTAACCCAAGCTCTGTTCACTCGAAACGTGCTCCTGAGGGCACTCGCATCCTTGGGTTTGCTCCAAGGAGCACAGTCTCTGTGCTTTTGTTTTCCCTGTCTCAGCTGCCTTCATTCACATGAACTGCTCTGTATGATGAGCCCTTGTTTTTTATTCTTTTTATTCTCGCTGCGGGACAGGTAGATCCAAAACACAGGTCTCCTGCAAGACCCCCATCACGGTACCACCTGGAAGTTTCACAGCTCCTGTTGCTCTGGCGTCAGGAAAGCAATGCCTGCACACAGCATAAATATAGAGAAGAATGAAGTGTGTCTTGGCATGGCACTTATCCCAACTGTGAGTACCCAGTGGAAAGAGCACAGAGGAATTTTGGCATGAGTAGTGCAGAAAAGAGGGTCAGCCTACTGCTTTTCGTGATAATCCCTCTTATCTCTAAGCCATTGCTACAGCATCTGCATGGGAACATGAGGTGGGGAGACCGCCTCGGTCTCTTGACGGTCCTTCTATAACAGGGGTATTTCCCTGTCCTCTACCTCAAGCAAGGATGTCTAATGCTGATTTATCTCCCGTACTGTAGTGATCAGCCACATAAATGAACGGTTCCCCTAGCTATGCATCCAGGACACTCTGGATCCCTGTCACCTGCAATATTTTTGCATATTTCTTCAACAGCAAGACACAGTTTTCATCTTCATCTATCCTGAGAGACAACTGCCCTTCCTACACTTGCGCGCCCTTTTAGGTTGCAATTCTTAGCCACGGTGCAAATTTGTTCGTGTTGCCAGCAAGTCTGATCTGCCGTTAGGGTCTCATCACTGACGCGGATAACACAGTGTGGGTCTGACTTGAAGTGGCCATCTGAACCAGCTAATTTCTGTGTTTCTCTCAAACTCATTTCTTGATATTTGTTACTTATTCATTATGACTCCTTGACTACAAAGAGTACATCAAAGCTGAATATTTCTCTTTAATCAAGGACCAAAACCATTATCACTCTGATCATAGGATTGCAGCTTTCATATTTTCTTCTCAGACCTATTCTTGGAATGTGTCCCATCATTTAAAATCCTCTTCTAAGGTAGGAAAAATGACCTTTTCTCTTTCAAGGCAAACCTTTTCTTAGGATCGTCCATGGGCTTCATGGGTATATGCCAAGAATGACACAGATTTTTATACAGATTGAGTCTTATTTGCAATAATAATTTGCGGTAATTTTGCATAGCCAAAATCCTTTCAAAGATTTCTTACAGCAGCAGGTTATTTTGGCTGTGATTTCATGAGAAATGGCAGTCTACCTTTTTGCAAAATGTTCTGCAAATCGTCATTAAGCTAAGTCTCCTCTCCCATGAGAACAGGATGTAAAGAACGGATATGTGATCGGATTTGTCTGTGCATATGGTACATGTGGAGACAGTGGAAGAGTCTGCTTTTCAGGCTTTTTATAAGATAGGTGTATATATGTACAATAGCTAAAATAAGAGTTGATTTTTTTTCTGCCAGACGAAGTAGGAGCTGGAGCTGTTAACAAACAACGTTAAGATTAAAGAGAATAAACAAAACAATTAATCATTTCTTCTGGCCCAAGTAAAATTAACACTACAGCTGAGTTAGCCCCTTTTACACTGACAGGGGAAAAAAATCCCCGTCTACGAGAAAAAACCTTGCTAGAAGGAGAAAGAGAGAAATACTTTGGGGGAAACAGACTACCTGTCCCTGTTGCCCTGAGGTCTAGCCTGAGCCAGGAGCAAGGAACTGGGAGACACTTGGGCAAGGCAATAGAAAGTCAAAGCAAGTAGGGCAGGAAAGGACTGGGGAAGGTCATGTCATCCACTCGCGTTCAACAACGTACACCCCGGGTTATGCACAATCCCATTTTCCACACGTGGGATAACATTTGTGAACGTTAGAGACGTTACTGTGGCTTGGTCTGTGCCCTTAGCAGTGTGTATTGCTTTGAGGCAGAACTTACCTTTCTGAGCAGGTCCCAGAAATTCCCTAAAAACTTTGCAAATCCTTTTGCTCAGGGCCTGAGGTGCTGCCCCGGGGGAACATCTGCAGGGTCCCTCTGAGGAGAGGGCTCTGAGCAGCCCCTGTTGCTCAACAACAAGGGGGGGCTTGTTCACACCCTTGTCTATTTAGGGCTTGGCATGGATTTTACATGCTGGTTTTACTCTCTGTCTGCTAACAACTTGCCCCTGAGTATTTGGAATCAGTATAAAGTGAATCGAGTGGGATACCATATGTTAATTCCAGTATGCTTTTTGGCTGATAAAAGTGAAAAGTATAAGCTCTTTGGGAGATTATTGCATGTAAATGAGTTAAGGCAATTGCATGGATAAGCTAGAAAAGCAGTAGCTTTACCCATTAAGATTTTATCTAAATAATCCAAATGTTATGAAGGAGGAAAAAAATAAGTAGAAGGTTGCGTAGCAAAATCAAACTACCTAAAAATCGGATCTCTGGCCATGCAGAGATTTTGAATGTTAGACTTTTTCGTACGTCTAAGAGATGCTTAGTATGTGGTGGTGCATCAGAACTGTTACTTACTCTCTTGCTTGGGTGGATGTATATATTTTGCTACTGCACATATTTCTCAGGCAAACAAATATAAGTGGCAAGGGAACGGATGTTGTTCCGCGATGCAGTTGTTCTCTTGACACTTCATACCATGAAATGCACTCCAAATTTCCCAACAGAAAGAGACTGAAATTATGAAGAATAAGATTGACTGAAATGGATGACAGTGTTTAAAAAGTGTTAGCTAGTATCGATGTTTTGGGGGAAAAACATACCCCGAGAATGCTGCCCTGAGGAGGTGATTGATACGGCTGCCACGGGGGCCTGTGTCACGCCGGATAAGTCACTCCAGCCGTGTCAGAGGTGATCGTTACTATTATGCTCCTCGTTTTCTGGGTGCCTGACTGACGACCCTAATATGCAGAAATATAAGGCACTTAAAGCTCAGCTGCTGCTGAAATCTCGATGTCGGAGCTGGCCGCGAGCTTTCTGATGAAAAATTTTTCTGTTGGAAAATGTTGACTGGCCATAGCTGAGATTTTCACAGAAGTGTGTTTTTCCATTGAACTTATCGTTGTGTGATTTTTAGGATGGAATAGCTGGAGGAAAAAAAGGGGGAAAAGAAAAGGGAGGAAGCTCTGTGCTTTGGAATAATCAAAGCACATGAGAAACCACAAAGTGAGAGGCTTGGGCTCTGCTTTGGGTCTGCCCAAGTAAAACTTCCCAAATTAATGCCATTATCTCCTGGACCGACGGCCATTAGAGGATCGGTGGGGGGGAAAGGAGAAGAGGATCTTTATCCCTTTCCCTCTCTTTCTAAGTGCTTTTACTAAACATTTCAAAGGGGTTTTGTTTCATTCCAGTGTGAGAGAGTGAAAAAAAAAAAGCCTCTGTGCTTTTCATGGAAGGAGAGAGCAGCTCCGTGCCTGGCTCCCCTTTGGGCAGCTCTGGGTTCAGAGATCAGCCACCACAGCAGATGGGACACTTCCAGCCCCATTTCCCTGTCCCTATTAACCTGTTGGCCTGGAGATGCTGGTGAAATCAGGAAAAAATCACACCTCGCACTTGCCTTTTACTCACTAGACCAGTAATGCTGTCAGAGAAGGAAATCAGCTCATATGGTGCAATTTGTTCTTAATAACCCACGCCAGCTTTTTCCCGTCACCTTATTTTCCCCTTTTGCGAGGCAGGATTTACTATTGCTAAGCCATGCACCTGTGGGGTTTGCCTACCCCCTTCTCAGCTCCAGGTGAAGGCAGTTGGGTGGACACCGATCTCCCCACCACTCAACTCTCCCATGGTTAGAACGTGTCCAGCCTTTGCCCGTGCCGAGGCCAGGCTGGGCTCCCTCTTCCTCCACCTGGTTATGGGGAACAACCAACTGCTGCCTTCTCTGCTCCCCCTGTTAGAAGACTAAACGCGACCCCTTTCAGTGCTCTCTTCTCTAAGGTAAGCCTGTTTCTTTTAACTTTCCTTGCAGGTTACGTTTCCAGGCCCCTTGTTAGCTTTGCTGCTCCCTTTTTGAATTGCCTCTAATTTGTCCAGCTCTGTTTAAGTATGATGATCAAAATTAGACACAGTACTCCTGCTGTGGCCTCTCAAGTCCAAGTGCACAGGTCTAATGAGTTGCTGTGCTTTAGGTGCACTACCCTCAGTAACAAATTTTATTCTTGTTAATTTTTCCTAATAACTCTGCAAGGTGCGAGTCATTAGGAACCTGCATTGAGGGTAGTCTGGCTGGTTTGTAGGTTCTCAAATCATCCTTTCTTCACTTTTTGATGTTAAGTGCTGAATTTGTGCTTCTGTCTTTGTCCTTCTTTGGATCTCAGAGGTTCTCCCTAAGTTTTTGAAGATATTTTTTAATGATTCAAGTAATGATTTGGCTGTTAACTCAAGGTGGATTCAGCAGTTACTGACAACCTGGATATACCTATTTTTAGCTGTCTCCCTCCTTTTTTGCCTTGTGTTCTTATTACTATCTTGAAAATAACTGTGCTAAAGATCTGATTGTAATTAAATTTCTCTGAGGAGACTGAAGCAACAGAGACTTCGAATGCATCTGTATTCCCTATGTCATTTTACCTGCTCTCCTTCCCTGTTAATGGACCTGCACTACTTTCCTTTGCCTTGATAGCATTAATAATATTTGCCCTTCACCCCACAAAGGCTGTGAAAGTAAATTAATGGCTGCACATTAAGCACCCAGTTACTATAATAAAGAAGGAAAAAGCCTATCAGGAAATGAATGGTACTTTTAAGACAGTTTTTGCTACTTTGTGGTATACGTGCATTAAAGCCACGTGCTCACAAATAAGAGCGAGGTGAAATACTGGCTCGCTGCTGGGTAATGGAGCACCATCTCTCCGGGGCGCTGAAGGAGGCACCAGTCCTCGAGCAAATCGGCGCGCGGTCGTGCCACGGGGACTGGATTGGAATTTGTAAGCACAAGGAACACATAAAAGCAGCACCGTCAACCTTAGTTCTGGGGTCTCCTGGTTTGTGAGTGCTTCCCATTGCAACTTTGTGTGTCGATAGATGGAAGGCGAAATATTTGCTCTGCCCCAAGTGCTGGGTAGTGTCCTGTTGGCTCCTTCAAGGCACTGAGTGTTTCCTTGCCTTGGAAAAAGTTAGATCTTTCGCTCCTGCCTGGGATTGTAGCTAGCACCCTGTTCTCTGTTTTTGTAGTTCCTTATCCACAGATGGAGAGAATAATATGCTCTTGGTGATTACATAAATGTATAGGAATTTCTACCACTCCCTTCTATAGTGTCTGATGACTGCATGATTGTACCAGGCAGTCTTGCTGTCTTCTAGAAACATTTGGGGATGGTATCTGTGACTTGCACAACTCTTTGTGAGTGTACGCAATGATGTAAATTGTCAATGGAAGTTATTCTGAAATGAACTCGGGCCTCAAGCCGAAACAGCGCCACAAAAACCTGAAATAGCACCGTGAAGATGACCAGCAAATGTGATCTTTGCAAGCTTTCTGTTCCCCCAGCATATTTGCTTGAGATTACTGGGGACCAAATGTCAGGTTGTCATGATGTGACCCACAGCAGCCTCTGCACCAAACTGCAGAAATTTCTAATGACTTTTTATGGATCATTTCTTCCTTGGAGAGCCCTACGGAGCCGATACCCTGGTTGCCCTGTGGCTCATATGACCAGCTATTTTGTGACTTGTATCTACCATCATTCTACCCAGAGGGAACAATTTAAATTAGACTATGTTGTCTTTGTAGCAACCAAGATTTCCTACAATAATGATATTCTCACCTGGTGGCTTGTAGCAAAATTAAGACCTTCTTTTCTGCTGAAGAGGTGTGAACAATCACCAGAGTGGGTCCAGAGCTGACCTCGGTTTTCTCCCAAATACTCTCGTTGGTGTCCTGCTGTCCAATGTGGCTGCTGGGGATGTTACTCACAGGCTATCATCCGACCCCTCTGCCCACAACTGAAAAATTAAACATGCCTCTCCCCACGCACGCTCGCTAAACAGACTGTCCATTCCAGCGCTAGTTATACAGCATTTGCATCAATATTAACAGGAAATATCTAAATACAGGGCATGAAAATTTTGCACTCTGCCCGCTGTACAAATCAGCTCATTGTACATCCTCTCCTTGTCCTGTACGTGTAGCCTTTTGTCTCCTGTGTCCTTTCGACTCAATTTTAGTTTGCCCTCTACTTTCACCTCCATTACTGTGTTATACATGGGCAGTTGGCTATGTGACTTAATCATATCAGCCGCCTCCTGCTGTTTTACTTCAATCATCTCCAACCTTTCTCCACTGAGCTGACAAAGATACTTTCTCCTGCGCCGTGGAAAACATGATCTAAAACAATACGATGGTGTTAGAGTTCCGCATGCGTAATTTCAATAACGTCCCATGTAACCCGTCACCTGGCTGGTTTTTTTAATGAAATCGCCCTTCTTATCAACCTGTTTTCATTCAGTTCTCACAAAAAGATTGCTCACAGCATGAGCCGTGCCAGACATTTCACTATCTCTGTCAGCAAGTCAGTAAAGATAACAAAAAGGGGTACATGCAAACAAATCTGTGGAAATACAACATTTAAGAACAGCGGTGCTGCTGATAGCTTTCAATCATTTTGCAGAACATTAAGAAAAAAAGCAACCAAACCCCCAAAGTAACATTTTGTTCGTTAATACTTTTGCATTGCTCCCCACCACGTTTACTTGCATCCGCCGTGTAACTCTAAGGTTTCCAACTTTATTTTTCATTTTAAGGTCTTCTGCTCTCAGAACTTTCTTCTTGGTAAGAATAACAGACAGCTCAGCAAGGCAAGCAAAGTCACTCGTCTAATGTAAGGCTGGGGGGACGAGCCCGCTGCCACGGCTCTCGGTCTCCTCCCGTCCGAGTAAGAAAGGGATTACTGCCGCATGCACACAAGTGTACGCTGAGATCATCTGTTGGTTTTTGCCTACATGTTTCTCTCCTGAAAAGAACATTTTTTTGCAAAGTCAATTGGCAATAGCTGCATCATTACAAAGCTTTCCTGGCACTGCATCTGCTGATTGATGGCCGTGAAAATGCAGCATATTTCATTTTCTTTTTCTAGATGTGAAGCCAGCTGCTAATGGTTTTCACAGGGCGAAGCGGGCAGCTGCAGGATCAGGTCTCAAGGCTCCAAAATGTGCATTTGCAGGAGAGGCACCTGGGCTTTTGGCTGTTTCATTACTGGTCATTACGGCTCATAAGAAGTGATCTAAGCAAAATGGGTGCTGAGCCTGGTTGTAAATTCTGGGGGTTGATTTGGGAAACCACAGTCATTAGCATAAGATGGAAATGATCTCAATGATCTCGAAATCTTTCTGTGCGCAATTAAAACTTTGATCCCCTGTTTCCAAAACCACATTAAGTCCCACGGTCTAACAGTTGACATTTATTTAGTTTTATTCATCTGCCTCTTCAAGTCAGATAGAGAAAGTATTACCCTCCTTGTGTTAATTGTGGATGCTTGCTGAAGACAGAAATAAAGCACGAACGCCGGTGCGTCATTAGGCTGAGCGAGGGCGAGACTGCGGCTCTCTGCAGACAGCAATAAGTAATCTTCTCCTACAGATCTTGGATAAAATCCGTATCTAAGTACTTGTTCCTCTCGCTCTAGAAAAAGGCCATTTGATATTAACGTGTCTATATTTTGCCCGACTTCCCCGTATTTCATGCACAGCAAGGAGCAGGGGGCCACGGCGGCCGCTGAGGCCGTCTGGGCTATGGGATCGCTGTCCTGCTTCTTCAAGCCCCGTGCAGCGCCTCCTGGTTTTACTAAAGCCCTCTGTGACTACGAAGAATGAGACAGGATCGGTCCCTCCTAGACGCGTAGATGGCATGTTCTGGGAGGCGGAGACAGGAAAAACACGTGGACTTTGGCGGGGCCGCGTGTTACTCACTAGGCTGACTTGTAACAAACCAGGCTGGGAGCCTTATCTTTCCTGGAGAAAGAGAGACTCGCCAGGATGCCGGGGAGAAAAAAAAGGCAGAGCTGCGAAGAGATTCACCATCAGTTTTGTAAGCCGCTGTCGGGCGGGAAGCAGGCTGATGTGCAGTTGCGTTTACATTTTTTTGAGTTTTTCACAACTACTTAAATGGGAAAGAGCAAGGCAGAAATGATCGGTTGTGTGGGAATTCCTGAGAGCAGCAGGAGAATTTTGTAATCGTACAACATCATGCAAGCACAAATTTTGCATTGTTGGCCACTCTGTTCTCACAGAGAATTGACCTTGACACACACTTGAACAATTTTAAACAGGAGAAATATGTTCCATAAGCAGAAATACTGTAAATCAGAACCTTCCTTCCAGGTAGGAGAGTCCTGTTTGCTTGATTTCTAATCTATATGATCAACAAAAAGCATTCATAATTGTTAAGCGGCTGAAAAGTGGGCCTAGGGTGTACATCGCTTTCTCCTGTGAGGCTCTGCGGGTCGAATTCTCTCTCATCCGCGTGTGCCACAGAGGCTTTAGATAAGGGACTGGAGAAGAATAGCTGAACAGCGAAAGCTGTTATCTCAAAAGACTGATATTTACTGGATTCCTGCTTTTTACCTTTCTAGCTGAGTCACAGAATTTCCTTTGTTGCTGCACATTCGTTTTCTTCCTTTCTCTAACAAATACCATTGAATTGAGTGCGCACAAGTCTTATATACTGTTATCTCGAATTATCTCCAAACCCCTTTTAAGTCCTGTTCACATACAAATGAGACTTGAATACTTCCAGGGCAGAGCAGTACGTTAGCAAGTCTGAGAAGTAACGGTAGAATCGGGTCAATAAAAGAAGGCTATACTATCTGATCACAAGGTGACTGTTTCCACCGTAATGTGAAAAGCCACTTTTGGTGCTGAAAATACCGTAGAGCAACAGTTAAATTAACGCCACTGTATAGACCTCATTTGGATTCCTGCGTGCGTGTTCAGATTTGTGCAAGCAGCGGGAATGGCTATTAGGATAATCAGGGGAATGAAGAGCTTGCTTTGTAAGTAGAGATTAAAATTAATTTGCTTAGCCTAGCAAAAGGGAGACCGAGGATGTGTTTCGTGTTGCTGATACGTACGTAGCGGGGAAGGGAACTCTGTAGGCTAAGGGAGAACGTTGTTGTGAGAAGATCCACTTTAGAAGCAACGCCTATGAACATATTTGGAGTGGAAAAGAAGGAATTTCTACCTACTGAAAGGTAAAGATCTAGATGACTTGAGCAAAATCTCTATTTCTAAGATGGATTTGATGGCTGGTTCTATAGCAAGGGACTTGGACTGAGCAAGAGCAATGACACGGTTCGTACAGGAGGGGCTTTTACAATGTAACTGAAGGAGCTCTGCATGGTGGCATCTGCCAAATCCTTTTTCCAGTATATCTTCTCAGAACCTCAGCGTGACCAAAACAAGTCCTCCTGTGGCCTGCAAAAAGCCAAAGATACCTCCAGCCACGCTGGCTGGACCGGCAGCTCTAGCAGACCACCCCCTTTCTCTTGTGGATGTAACACCTGAAGAACCTTCTGGAGACTGCAAATGAGTACGATGCATAAACCTCCCCCACAGGTTACTCGGGTATATTGGATGAAGGGAAAATATCTGCATATTACTGCAGCTACTGAGGCAGCGAAGCTGGAAGGTTCTGGTTCAAGGGATCAGAGAGCTCTGAAAGTTTTGAAATGTTATTCTTGCCCTCACCCACTGCAGATTTGATTTAAAGTCTACAGGCCACATTATTGTTTATAATATTTCACTTTTTGATTAAAAAAATTTTGAAAACTATTATCTATTTTTTTTATTTTATCATCAATTATTGAATTATAGTTTGGGGGGGGTCATACATTCACCATCTTATCATAAATATCCTGGAATATAAAAATGTCTGATTTGTAGACTCTTACTATGAATAAATTAAGCTGGATTTATGAGATTTATGGTCTGTTCTTCCTCTGTTCTTTGGAGGGCTTTGTGAATGTGCAATGAGAGCTCTTATTTCTTATTATGGAATTTTATCGCCACCGTGTAACTGGGTTAATATAAGAAGTATAAATAGGGATATGCATTTGCCTGTGAGATGTTTTAATATGGAGAAAAGCATCTGAAGTTCAAAAAATATGAACTGAAGTACAGGCTGTGTATCTTGCTCTGAAAATAGGAAGAGAAACCGTTTCAAGTGCTGAAGAAAGGAATATGTGGGAATTGTTCCCTAGGAAAGGTAAAAAAAGTCACTGGATTTTTTAAACCATCTTACTCTACTCTGCAACTACATTTTAGCAAATTCCTAAAATGCTGCAGTTGCTGCTGGTCTCCTGCACAAACTTTCATAAAGTGAAAGAAAGGGCACAGAAAGCAAAAGGAGCTGGAAAGGTCTAACAGCCGGGATATTTTGCCTTCTAATAGTTCCTCTTCTTTGTGGTCTACATGAACTTGGCTGATGTTAGTTGATGTAGATTGAGACCCGGACAATAACCACATCCTACTTTTAAAAGAAAAAAAAAAAAAATCGAGGTGCATGAAGTACTCTTCTTGGTGAAGAACAAGCTAAATCCTGTGACTCTCTCTCCTGTGCATAAGCAAAAAAATCCTCGTTCGTCCCTGTGCCATCTTCTCATCCTTTACATACTTCAATGGTATTTTAATGGCATTAAGTCCCCAAGGATACAAGCGATGTCCACGCACGCAAATGAAGGAAAGGCAGAAGGCTGCTGCCGGCAGATGAGGATGGAGCTGGTGCAGCTGTGCCTAAAGAGAGCAGCTGGGAAGGCCTGAGGTGCCACCAAAAGGGAGAACAGCTGGGAAACCAAAAAAGAGCTTTTAAAGGAGACTCACATGTACTGGCTTTTAAAGGAGACGCACATAAACTGCCTTAACTGGAGAGGCGAGATTGCCTCGCAGGCTGCAGGAGCCCTCGCCGGGGTGACCCCAGGGAAGGAGCAGTGACGGGAGGTGGAAAGGAGAAGAGGGAGTTTGTGCCTCATACAGGTTGAGGGAAACCCCTTTCTCGCAGCTCTGCAGCCTTTGGGCTGTAGCAGTAAAAAGCCCTGGGGACGGGGTTTGGCGCAACAGACTTTCTTGCTTTTCCTTCAAAGCAGAAGGGGCTGCTGGAAACCGGCACGAGGCTGCTGCCGCTACCAAAGGGCGACTGTTGCTCTCAGTCCTCCCGGGCAGATTTCCTTCTGCTGCCAACAACAGGATTTGCCGCGGTTTTCCGTAGGAACGCGATAGGGACGAGGCCACAGGCAGGCTGACTGTAAAGCTCAATAGTTCGGAGTAGGGATACATTGCTCTTTGCACGGTGTTATAGACAATAACCTTTATTCCCTTTTTCAGAGTTAACAGACCCCTTTTCCTTTGACTCCAGATGTGAGAGTGCAACAGGTATCCTAAACACAACGGACCTTTTATTTAAGAGGTCAAAAATCACACTAGTCTGGAAGGAAACTGGATTTCCCGTTGCTCACCACGGCTGTAGCCATCTCTGCTGCTCTGTGGTGTCAGACCGAGAGCTAGTGGGTTATTGCTATATTATGTTTCCCTGTGAAATGCAGTCAGATTAATGACTTTGGGGGTCACTTGAGATTTACATAATTTATATCGATGACTTGCTGCTTAAAGTGTTTTACAAAATCAGGAAATAAATTGTAGGTTTTATAAAAATATCATAATTAAAAATTGACTTGTACTAACTGTTTGCTTCAGGAACGTGCATGAAGTTCAAGGATGATGGATGGGTTTGTTCAATGAAAACTATAAAAACCAGGAGAGACTTATGATGATAAAAAGCATTTTTTTTTTTTAGGTGGTTACATTATCAATCTTTATATTGAGCCAAATGCTGCTTGCATTTCTTCTGTGCATATTTTATTGACTTCATTGTGACCAATTGTGGAAGGAGAGCAATATTTGTACTATAGTGAAGAAATATTATCACATCAAAATGTGTTCTTGAACCAAGCGTAAAACTTCAGAAGCCTGAAATCAAACACTTGTTTTAGTTATGTCTTTAATATGACTTAATCACTGCAGAATTTAGCAAGCTGTGATAAATCTTTCTGCTATAAAAACAGAAGGGAAATTTTCTTGCCTTTCCTCACATTAGCAATCAAAATACTCAGATGGTGAATGTTATTTTTTCAATAGTTTGACTTGGGAGAAGCAATGAACAAAATATGCAACGGGAATCTGTGACATGTAAGGCTGATCTCAATGGGTTATTTTACGAAAATGGGTTTGAGGGCAGCTGTTACGATGCAAAAATGAGCCAAACTCCGCTCTACGTATGACTGGTCTGTTCCCAGTGAAAATCAATGGAGCTGGACAGGACCAACGGCCTTGAATTTAACATGGTATTACAGGGTTCATAACATGACATGCCCGTGTAAGAAATTACACACACTCTTCCATTTTATTTGGTATCAAATCAAAACCCAACTGTTTGAGCAGGATGCCGAGATGTGCGAAAGGACTGCTAAAAATGTAAAGTTCTACCTTGTTGCTACAATTAGAGGTGAAGCAAGAAATGCTTTCCTACCCCTTTCCCCTGGGAGAAGGGTGCTGGAGGAGACAAAACGTCCAAGCTCCCACCTCTGCCCAGGAGAAGACTGAGCAGGAGCTGGAGCCTGGAGCTCGCAGATGTTGGGATGAGGTGGGCTCTGGGCAGGGTGGGAGGAAAGCAGAGTCCTGGGATAGTGACGGATGGCACAATGGCACCAAAACATCTTGCTAAAGCTCATCTTACGATTATTAACTCAAGAGGAATGAATCGGGTGGACAAATACCTCTTATTTGTATGAGAGGCACTGTACAACTGCAGAAGCAGGGCAGTGCTAGCTGGAGGCTTGTTCTTTTTAATCCACCCCTTTCCCGTCGTGCAGCCGTGTGCGCGCAGCGAGGAGCACTCTCTCGTGATGAAATTGCGTGTTCACCAAGCTACGCCTCGCAGTTATATTGTATAATGGTCGTGCAAACAGGGAGAGAGACATCTTCCTGATGCGCCTTCATGAAATGGGTTTGAAATAAGTTTTGATCTGTATGCCAGGTATCTGCGATAACAAAAATGAAATTCCACTTAATGGCTACCTTTCCCTGGTTTTGCAGCCCAATTTTGGTTTGCTTCACTATCTCACCTCGCTGAGAGCCCTAAGAGAAGCCAGAACAGGATGGGAGTTTCTGTGAATAACAAAACTGAGAGCATAAGGCAAAAAGAAAAACACGGGAAGATGTATGTAATCCCGTAGCGTAAGTGGTACGTTAAACCCAAGAGAGCCGTTTTACGCCGTGGCTGTCCTACAAATGCTCTTCTGCTGTTTGGTGCCGTCTGTTATTGTCAACTCACATGTTCCTCGCAGCTTCGCTCGGGTTTCAAATGAACAATCACACACTGATAAGTTTTCTGGGCCTTTATTTCCCCAGTTCCCTCAATTATGGGCTACTGGCAAAATCGCACTGATAAAATCTTCCAGATGCCTTATCTGAGTTTCAGAAATAAATAACTTGTTGGGTTCACTCCTGAACTCTCTCACAAAATAGATCGCTAGGGGTCACCAGAAAGAAGCGAAACTTTGTATTTAATCCGGAATGCTTATAAATTTATACAGTGTTTTTCGGCTAATCTTTTAGAGGGCATAATTTAGTTTTCAAAAACCAAGACAAATTATTTTTCTACAGACGACAGGTATTTCCTACTAATGAAAATGCCATTATAGAAGGCTCGTGTTGAAAAGAGAAAAAAAGGCTTATGTGCAATTTCTCACTCACATAATTGCATGCTGATACTGAAAAGACGCTGTGATTCAAAATTTTACTCCAAGCTAAAATAAGATGCTTGCTCTTAAGGTTTAGTAACCTGTGTTAGAATACTGGCTAATAAAGCAGTATGAATTTTAATTTTTCAGCTGGTCTTAAACAAAGCAGTAATGATTTGGTTTTGGTAAAAATTCACTGCAATATCTTTGAGTTTATAATGGTAGAAATATAGATTACAGTTTTTCAGAATTTGTTCCAGCTCTATGCTTGCAAATCTTAGAAAATATATTGCATGAGGTGATGAGAAGTTTATCCAAGGATACTTCAAAGGACAGCCTGCTCAGGCAGAAAGAAGAATATTTTGGTATGCTTTGGGAGAAAAGAACAAAGATGGCATGGCTGGAGTTCAGTGGGGATGTGAGGAAGAGTTTGGCTCACCACTATCTTATTACTCTTCTATTCATTCGTAGTGCCGAATAAAGGCAAAGCTTCCCTGCAAATATTCAAGCAGCGGTCAGTTTGGCTTTAACGAGAACTGAGAACAAGTCAAGAAATACCTCATTTACCAATATACACAGTTTTCTGTATTTTTCCAGTGGCTTGACGCCTGTGACAGGAGAGGCCGGTGTCTTGCAGGAGTGTTTGGATGTAGCGAGAGCAGAGATCTGCCCGTGCCCAGCAAAGCTGCATAGTTCACATTCATGCATATTTTTCCGTGCTTTGTCTTGTCCTCCTTCAGCCTAGGTAAAACAGACATTGTTTCCCCCTCCCTTCTTGAATGTATATATTTTATAGCTGATGAAAAAGCTCAGGAAATATAACTGTCCCTTGTATTGATTTTGCTTTTATATAGTGCCTTTCCCCAAATGGATGCCAGAATGCACTCTTAAAATCAAACTAGATAGAACAATAATTTCTACCAGAATGGAAAAACATGGCAGCAGCTTAACAGCGCACTTTAGTGCTAGACACCACTTTAGGAAATGAAGGTGGCTTTAAGGAGCGGGAATAATCGCGTGGCCTTGAAGAAGTTATTAGATATGGGTACGGAGCAAGACTCGGCAGGATGGGGGGGAAACACATCGCCAGCCCCTTGCTCAAACCCTCTGACGTTAGAGAACGGGTGTTCCCAGACATATCTTACAGGCTGAAATATTATTTAAGCTATGAGGGCTCTTAACACATCAGGTTTCAGTTCGTGTAACAAATACCGCAGCAGCCCCCAGCCCTTCATGCAGGATTTAGTGAACTCTATCCCCGTTTAGCTGTGTGCCGGTGGGCACCTGCTGCCCCCAGCGCCCTCGTCGGAGCCTCCCAAATTAAGGACTCCTTTGCCTTCAGTAAAAACATGATTTTTGTAAAGCAAAAATTAAGTCCACTTTATCTTGTTTTCTTCATGCAAAATATCCAATTCCCTTATGGCCTCTCTTAAGCATAAAACAATAGGGGACACAGTATGCTCCATGGCATTCTTTTTGCAGAAAAGGACCTTTGATTAAAAAAAACGTTTGAAAATCGGTGTGTTAGAACTTTGTTTCATAAGCACAAATGAACATAAATCACTCCTTTCTGCATTGTTGGGGACTCGCAAACAAGTATCATTACTAATATTGAAATTTACTGCCCCTTTTATTTAGCTTGTTCATGCTTCCAAAAAATTTATGCTTGGGTTAGAGCTGGTCAGGAATTTTAAGTTTTGATTATTTTATATGCTGTTAATGAAACTTTTCTTAGAAATGTGCAAGTTTTGAGAAGACCTGTACTTTTTTTTTGGTTTCATCTTAGGAAAGGAGGCATTTGGAGGCTCGTGCACTTGGGCATGAGGCTTTGACCAAAAAAACGTGTATTGATCAGTTGAATGATCAGTCCATCTACCTGTTGAACTCTGTACTGGAATGGCTTTATTTTTATTTTTTTATTAAAAATATACATTATGCCATAGAATGAATGAGCCTGCTGTCCATCGCAGTTATTTACACCTTTACAGTAGACGAACACACGGGAGACTGACACTGAAGCCCTTATTCCAAGATGTATTTAGTTGCTAATAGAAAGTGAAACAGTTCAAATAAGAGATCTAAAGATATTCTCTCTGGCATAATCGATAGCCCAGTTCTGAGGGCACTTGTCTGTGACAGAAGAGATTGATCCAGCTCCTCTATCCTAAAACACAACATCTTTCCTGTCAGAAGCGATTAACAAAATATCAGGCTATCAGTTAGCACTTTGGGTTTTTCCCAGTTCTGCCTTGGTGGGAAAGCAAATTTTTAATTGTTTCCAATTGTTAAAGCAATCAGACAGAACAAAACCTTCCTGTGTGGATCAACAGCAGTTACTCAACCCGAAGTAGGTTTTCTCTGGGAAGTCCTATAGTCTATAAACGGTTACGCAGGTAATCACAGAGCTGGGCTGTAACAGCGGTGAGGCCCTGATGGGAGCCAGAGGCAAAAATCCCACTTAATGGGTGGATTTGTACAGCGTATTTTTTGTGGCCATCATAATTTTTCTCGCAGCATTTCTGCAGCACTAATTTTAGTGATAATTACGTGACGCAGTGATAACAGTGGTGGCCAAA
The DNA here is from genome assembly GCA_009819775.1 of Phoenicopterus ruber ruber. Taxonomy (NCBI): domain Eukaryota; kingdom Metazoa; phylum Chordata; class Aves; order Phoenicopteriformes; family Phoenicopteridae; genus Phoenicopterus; species Phoenicopterus ruber. The sequence continues at coordinate 37,642,469 of CM020220.1, forward strand.
ATAATGTTTCCTATGCTTATGTACACGTGTGGCCATCTGTGCTACCTTTTACAGGATTGCAACGTTCTAGTTATATATTCAATTTAGCCCCATTGAAAGCAATGTAAGTATTAATATACGTTAAGGTGGTTAGAGGCATACCTTATCCCCGTGTGCTGACCAGCTGCAAGGTTTTAAATCTGAGAACCTCACCAAAGGGTCTTTCAGAAAGCCTGTGCTTCCCTACCAGGGAAGGATTTCTCAGCAAATCTGATTAAAAGAAGCCAGAATAAAGTTGTCTGCTTCAAGGGTCTTAAAAAAAAAAAAAAAAAAAATCTCCAATACCACCACAAAAACCAGACTTTGGGAGACGGCTTGTTTTCCAGCTAGTTGTTGTATATGCAAGTACTACTCAGTGTCCCAGCCACCAGCCGTTCTGAGGGGTAAGAAGCTCCTTCCAGCACAGGTTTTTGACCTTGTGAGTCCTTCTGTGCCGGGGTCCTTGGGAGCTGCGCGGGGCTGACCAGGCATGGCTCGCCAGGTCCCCTCGCATCCCGCCGGCACTTAATGAGGATGCCTGGTATTCTCGGGAGGCAATCTGCAAGCTCAAGACCTAAGACAGAAGATGAAGTTGTTTTGAAACAGCAGATGAATAATATTGTCAGGAATGTATTAATGAGAGAAAGTGTCTACACAGCCATGCAAAGAGTATAGGTAATAGCAAACGGAACAAGAAATGTTAGCAGATAACAGACATTACGAGGCAGCAGGAATGACTGTGGGTAATTTTCGTGACTAAGATATCAGTTATTGGGAAAATACGAAGAAGGAAGAAGTGGTGAAGGAATGGGGGTGGGTAGCAGATTTATGATTTATGTCAAAGCTATTTGTATTGCAAGGCAGCAATCATGTCAAGAGGAGAAAATAGTTGTAAAATCCCTCTGGGAGATGTGTCGCTTGTGCTGGGATCATAGCCTGCAACTCGAATCCAGCTATCCTGAAGCGCATCAGTATCTTTAAGCCTAATGCCCTCACACAAGCACACGCCAGGGACAGGGATTAAGTCAGGCTTCAGCCCTCCACATCTGAGCCCGAGTGCTTCCACACGGCCGCAGTCTTTGATCATGGTATCTTAAGGCTATATCAAACCTGCCTGCTGCTGTCCTGGCAAGGGCTGACCCGCCGGGCCGGGCAGGTCGTGTCCCTGCACACGTACCCCGACGCAGGGAGCGGAGCATGAACAAAACGCGTCTTTGCTCCAGACTGGGAATGCTACGAGCTACTCCAGCTTTCCCGGTGTAGCTGTTCACAGTGGTTTATTAGGGATTTCTTTTACAGGATCAATTGAAATAACTAGTCCAGGCAAAAGACTGAAAATTATTTGAAACTGGAGGATTCTTATGTTCAACAGTTATGAGTGAGACTTTTAAAGGGTATTAGAGGAGAAAAGAAGCCCAAATACTTCAGCAACGTTATGAGGTGTGGGTGGCTGAGTCCCACTGGCACTTACAAGACTGTTGGAGCCAAAAACTCCTGGGGTGATTATGGGCTAGCTAAGGGAGAAGGATAGCTTTCTTTTACCTTTGTTTTTATTCTGCTTTATACACCTTCAGAAAATGAAATGTCCATGCATTTTAGCCCTTGAAGAATGAGTTGCAAGTACATTGGGGTAGGAAATAGCCTCCTCTTCATTTTCCTTGTATTTCTTGCAAAAGAGAAACAAGGAATTAATTAGATTTCACCCTGTTTATGTCTTTGTTGCTAGCTCTAATCTTAACATCTAATAAAAGAACGGAGCAAATGAGTCTGTGAATTTTTATATTTTTTTGTTTTTCTCTAGCCCATTAAGAAAAGAACAGAGCTGATGATAAGGTAGCCTGAGTGAATCCAAGTAGCTACGCTGTGTTACTGAGGGAGGCTGAGTCACAGTCAACTAATTTTATAGCATACCCGTAGTTGATTATAAAGTAAATAATTGGAGGAAAGGGACAAAGACGACTGTTAAAAATAACCTCTGAAAGATGTTTGCGAATCTGCCAGTTCTGGTAGCTGGACCAGATCAATAAATAACATATCTGACTAATGCAGTGAGGTCTAATAATGTTAAGTCTAAAGAAATTTTTAATTATTAAATTATGAATAACAAAATGTTATCTTAGCTATTAAATAAACTAGTGACTGAGTTTTACCTCCCTTTGCTCTACCGTCTGTAGAAAATCAACGAGATAAAATTCCATGAAAAGTTTGCATGACAGTCAGTCAGCAAAATACAATTTTAAATGGAGATGAGAAGCAAGCAGGAGCTGGCATAAGACAGGCTCCTTTCTGTAAAGGAACAGCCTAGTTCAGATCCCAACTCATTCTCCACATTCACCATTAAACTCGTTATGGAGCTATTAATTCGGGAACTTCCAAGAACCCTCTTGTCTCTGTATCATCTTCTAGATTTTTGCCGTAGACTTTTGCTTTCTGAGACAAGTTAAACATAACTTTATCAGCCGTTTAAAAAATGAAGAGAAAGTAAGACTGCGAGTCCAGGATGGGAAATGTTATGGCTTTTCTCATTAGCATAAGGAGGAGGAAAATTTGGGGTGTCCACCGGTTCATGGAAAGCGCAAGAGCTACTGAGCTGATGAGGCATTAGCAAGATACTACATGAAGGATCATTTACTGAAATTGTCAACACACAAAGCTGTCGAGGGACAGTTGAGTTGTAAAATGCTCCAGCTACTACAGGAGATGCATTGCATTATTGTGGTATGCAGATAAATTGCTATCCAGCTCGTGGAAGCTGCTTTGTGAACAAAAGAGGGGAATAAGATAAACTCGCTCTCAATCGATGAATTAATATAAAACCAGCAAAAGGAGCAGAGCAGACTACTACAATCCCTCAACTATATTAGGCAATCAATTTTTTTCTTTTCAATATGTAGAATATTCCCTTGCGGCTCCCCGTGGATGCCATGCAGTGTGAACACAGCAATCAAAGTAATAGACGTCAGAATAATCAAAATAATATGTGTCAGAAAGAAGCAAATGAGTACATACATTCATTAAGTAAATCTCCTAAGAGCTTAACACACAAAACTCTTTCCAGAAAAGCTGTACAAACAATTGCGTGCACTAACACATGGTTTTACTGGTGTTTCAAAGTCAGATGAAAAATATTCTTCAAACTAATCCACTTTTTTCAGATTTCACCATAAATAATCTCTACGTAGGGCAAAATACATAGCGTAGCTGCCACAACGAAATTAATAAAGGTCGTAACTGAAGGTAAAATACACTTCTCTGAAGAAAACTTAAAAATCATTAAACAAGCAATATACGCTGCCAGCCAAGCGTTAAAGACAATATCCATTTTTGTAGTGGATTGAGCACCAGCAATGTCCAACACCAAACCTCCATCTGTGAGGTGACAAGAAAGATGTTCCATCCAGGAAGAAAGTAGCCAAAAAGCCAGAACAAACCTACAAATGTCCAAGGAAACAAATTTGTAGACAAAATCAAACCAACTAGTCATCTGGCTGCCTTGAGAACTTTTCCCAACAAACTATTCAAAGAGGTACAGTACAAAACCCAGGGAAAAATCAACAAAACGGTACCTCTCACAATATTCTCAGCCTTTTGAAGCAGCAAGCCTAGGTCTCAATAAATTGGAGGAAATATATTGGAATGAAAGAGCCATTTCCAAAGCCAGCAATGTTTTATTAGGCTACAGAAGGGGTCTAGGAAGAAGTAGGAAAAAAGAGACAAGAAATTCTGTCTCTCATGAATTTAGTGCAGGAATGACTTTTCCTTCTTTTCTTCAACTCTATTTGTATGATAAAGTAGATAGAGCATTTTGGAAGTGAATGGATCCTTTCCTGATTGAAATCAAAGGAGATTTGGGGGAAATGTCAAGTATTGGTCATCTAAAATATGTTAAGTAGTCTAAAACCCACCAACAGTACTTTGTGTCCCCTTGAGTTTGTGTGTGTAGCCATGTTGTGGTTTAACCCCAGCCGGCAACCAGCCCAAACCAGCACAAGCCATTTGACTTCAGAGTTTCCAAGGAAGATGGAGTAAGGTTCAGCATTTTTATTACACTCCCATTTACTACACTGGCTTTCGTCTCAGTTAAGAGTTGTCTGCAGTTAACAGGGCTGAGTTGTGACTCATGAGGCCTCAATACAGATCTCAGCTCCACCAAAGGATTTTCTGCATGACCTTGAGCCACTTCACGTCCCCATCCCATCTGTAAAACAGAGTGATGATGCTTCCCCTCTGCAGCAATTTGTCTTGTCATTTTAGGAACAAGCGCTGATTTGTCTTGACTACTTGCAGCTCCTATCGATTGCGAAGGATGTTTGATGTATACAATACTTCTTTGGATCTGGCATTTGGAGACAAAATAACTTTGAGGAACTGGACCATCAAAGCAAACATTTTGGCCATGAATGTCCCATACTGTTATGAACAGTGTCTAATAAAACAATCCTAAATGTTAGTACAGCACAGAGTCATAAATAGCTGTTAAGGAGTTTATACAGCTTACACATTTGGCAGGTCAATGGGAAACAGGCAAATCCTTGAGAGATGCAGTAGACTGGCAGCCCTTTCACACCAAACACATTTTGTAAGCCTATATAACTTTGAAAACAATCATTAATTTTCATCAGAAGATTAAAAGGCAAATGCGTGAGCTAAAAATTATTTCTCTACAGAATTTTAAAGTCCTGAAATCTGGTAGTGACACACTGATACTGCTCAGGTGAGTCACAAACATATTCATTGGAAGGTGGAAGAGGTTCCCTCACCCCCAGACTGCAACAGTCATCCGATTTTGCTTTCCTTATGAAAGAACTATTCCTGCAGTAAGCGTAACCCTGTTGTCTTTCAGATAAAAAGGAGCGGAACAAAAAAGTTGTCAGCAAACAGAAATCATTGTACAACCCCTGCTACTAGCTTCGCTTTGATGGCACGTAATCAGATAAAATCAGATTTCACTCTTAGTTCAAACAATACAAACTGGCTTAATTCCAGACAACGAGGCCAATGGGGTCACTTGATGTTGACACAAACTTAAATAAGAGGGAAATAAAATATTAACCTGTAAACAGCTTTTGATAATCAGAAATAATATCAGGAGAGAAACATGCTGCAAAGGTTGTTCCTCTCCCTTTCGGAGCTGTTACTGCTTATTTGCCACGGCCAGGGAGTTTTGCTTTTACTTCTGTAGGAAAGCATTCAGCAGGGTGTTTTTTATTTGCACAATGCCATAAACGTCTGTTGTGCTTTCCACAGAGCAAAGACACGGAGCCAGAATAATCCCAGCGTCATTTCTAAAGTCACGGGAATGTCCCTGACCAAACCCACTCATGGCCTGAGAGCTTGACCCCTGCAAGCTGTTCCCGGGCCAGATACCCTGGGGCTTCCCTGGGGGTGTTTGCACCCCTCCTGCGCTCGGGCACCCAGAGGGTGGCAGGAGCCCTGGGGCTCCCGGGGCTTGCTGAGGACCTGGGTGGCATGTTTGAGGTCTGGCCAAGGGATGGGAGGGCTTGTCATCTGCGGCAGATACGTGAAGCAGGTGGGAAACGTCCTGAATAGTTCGAATTGTTCCTTTTGACATACTTATGGGGAAATGTTTTCTCAGCTCCAGCAGATTTTTACGTACAGCATGGAAAGTCCATGGCACTCAGATTTTACGGCAGAAGGTGACAATGAGATCGTGAGTGGCTTGCGGGTAGCACGCAAAGCAGGTCACATACTCTGGTTTTCATTTCATTCTTCTAGTGAAAGCAAGACCAGAGTTTACAAAATTGCAAGACATACTGAATAATCTTTGCCATGCTAGACTATTCTCATTTACTCTCTTAAATCAAATTACACCATTCGGATCGTTTGAGAATGCACCGTCTTTTCCTGCGGGCTGTAGACACCTCGCCTTCCCCTGACACCATCCTCTCTCTTTCTTCACCTCAGGATATGCTCAAATTTTTTCTTATGTGTTTCAGAGTTGAGGAAAATCCACAGGAGTGAACTTGCAAACAATTCATTGTATCTGATTTTACTGTATGTGTAACACCTTCAGTGAAGCTCCAGCGGATCTCGTGAGCTTCGAGGGAGGCTGGTGCCTTCACAGGAGCTCACAGCCAAATTAAAAACTTTTTCAGTTGTACGTTGTGAAAAGGCTCCAGAGGGGATGGGGAGCAATTCCGCCTCGATGGTGATGTTACAGGCAACTATCTATTTTAAGATAAATACTTTTGTCTAAAATACCTTTGTAAAAAATCTATTGTCTTTTTCTTTTGATTGACTTATTTACAGAATTTCACCTGAGAAAAGTCTGACAAGCTCTGTGTTGTGTCAGCCCTCCCACATCTATGATTCACTGCGTTGCTTTTGTCCCCGATGCTTTACTTAATCTTCTACCGGAGAGCAGCTACAGACGCTCTTGGTAACCCTTTCATGTTCTCCGTCACAGGAAATGATGTAAAACCCCCAAATAACGAGACTATCCTCAGTCACCGGGAGCTTCGGTCCCTAAAATAAGACTGCAGAAGATGAGAAAGTTCTTCCGTGGTCTTTAAAGGACTTTTTCATCTTCTCCTTCTTAACAAGGCATCTGCAAAAAGCTGTTTGGTCAGACGTTCCTTATTCGCAGTTAAATTCTTATGGGATTAGTAGATTTGTTAGAGTACAAAAGTAAACAGCATATGGCTCTGTTAATATCCTTATAATGTCACAACACAATCTGTCAGAACGTAAACTTTTTTGAGCAGTTTCATTTACTTCAAGTTCACACTGTGAAAAAAAAAAACCCAACAAGCCTTATGAATCTTTCTGCATCACCTAAGAGACAGCAAGCTATTTCTTAATTCTTGCTTTGTGTTCCCAGTTTAATAAGTATGTCTATACATATTACCTTCAGTAACAAAAATACACTGGAAAATACAGTTACTTAGTTACTAGGAGTTAAAAGGTCATTTCCCCTTGATGAAAAGCTTGTTCTGTATCAGATAAGTACCTGCTACACTCCATAAAACTGGCAACCCTTCAAAAGGTTTCAGAAATTAAAGGCATTGTTTGAAGATAAAGGCGATAAGGTCATTTGCCTTGTGTTTAGTCCTGCAAACCTTTCTGGGTGACCCTTTGGTATTCAAATGTAGAGTGCTTTAAATTGTTTTATCTTCCTAGAGCTAATGAGTGCTGGCTGACAACCACTTCTAAGACTAGTCGAAACAATTAAATTTTGTAAAATATTGCAACATATTGCCATTAAGGGGGGAGTGCCTCCCCAGAGGTTGCCAAAGCTGTATCCCGAGTCACTCACAGCACCACGCTCTGGTCCTACCGCTTTTCTCAGGGTTTTTTATTAACTCTGTTTTTACTAGTTGAATAATGTCTAACATGATTTTCAATGTATTCCTGCAGTAGATTAATAAAGCTGTATAAACAAGCTGCATATGTAAAATCTATGTCCTCTTCGAACTCTATGCTAGAGTGAAACAAGCCTTACATTTAATGTGTACAGTAGCAGAAAAATTACTCATGAACTTTTTATTGCCAGAGACTGTATAGCTGTGTATTATTATATGTGTAATTAACTAATCTATAATGTTGCTCTGATACATGGTGTGTGTACTTCTTTCCTTAGAGGAATAGATTCTTATTTTAAAGCTTTTTCTTCTTTTATGGTTCATTTCATATGTTCCATTTATGGGAAAATTTTATGAATATTCTTTACATCACTTGCTTTTTTTCTAGTAGGAAGTAAGAATCTTCACGGGTTTGTAATTTATTTAAAAAAAAAACAAAAAAAAGGAAACTGAAAGTCCTCTAATGGACAATAAACATTGTGTGCTCTAAGCATGCTTAGTTATCACTGTGACCTTCTTCATTACCTTGAAGTTGTTTATTTTAACCTTACTTCCATTCTATTTTGGAGACTTTCTAATAATAGCCCTCTATCCCTCTAACCCACATTCAAAAGTAAATGTAAACAAGATCATCTCAGTTTAAAATACGCATGAACTCTATCCCCCGAATGACTATCAAATAATTAAAAAGTACAAAATCCTTACCTAATGGAGCTGACCCAGTGCTAATGGCCAACAAGGGAATCCAACAGAGGTAGGCAACAAGTTGGAGATGCTGATGGAAAGGAAAGGGCTGCTGCATGTTGTCCAAGAGAGGTTTTATCCATGCGTCTGCAGTTGCTTAGAAGTTAACTTTTGAAGTACTAAACTTTGCAGGAAAAGCCATCAGCCTGCCTGTCTCAATTTTTTTTTTTTTTTCTTTTTTTTTCGTTCTTTTCAATCCACTCTCTTGGACAGGGCTTAATGTGTCATTAATCCCAGAATTTCCAAGAGGGAAGCCCTCCAGCTCTACGGGAACCGCGCTCACGCCCACGCGCGCGCAGGCGGATGGGGGCAGAGCATGTGTCCCTGCAGCTGCTCTGGCGGCAGCTGCTCTGATTTGCACACCCGGGAACACACCCACGCACACGCCGGGGGTGAGAACAGCGCGTACCCTCAGTCCCCGTGGCAGGACGTCATCCTGGAGAAATGAGGGTTGCAATCCAAACGTGCCTGATCGGGAGGATTTTAAAGCAGGCAACACTAACTTCAGGTTATTGCAGTCATATCTGACATGGTGTTTATATGAGAGGGGTTTAAAAAATGCTAAAATACAAGCTTGCGAATGGTTTGGGTTTCGCTTCGGATTCCTGGAGGTTACATTTATGCAAAACTCTTACAGAAGTGGTCGGCGCAGCGCAAACGGCAGCCTGGAGGTTTGTGTCTGGGGTCGCTGTATCATTGTCTGCTGTTTTAGAGAACAGTCCTTTGCTACTGAAATAAAGTGCGGCAGTATTTGCTCTGCCAACCCGTCCTGAAAAATGAGATGTACGTTTCAGAAGGTCGGCTCACCAGCAGTAATAACAGAAATAGAAAACAGACGCAAATGGCAGTGAAAGAATTCAATCACTCGTGTTGCTCAACCACAGTTTTCTAAAGTTTAGTCTCATTGGAAGGTGCCCTGTTGCTACCGCACGGGTCCTCTGTGCTACCCCTCGTCGGTGCGAACAGCGTTCGTTGTGTGACAATGCGTATTGCCAGCTTGATGCGCCGAATAGGAAGAATTTGCTATTAAATCACATGCTATACTCCGATATTCATGGCATTTTGTTTAGAAAATATTGTGTCCCCACCCACTGTTCAGTGATTTCCATACCTGCCAGCACTTCTTTTCTTTGACTTGTCAAGTTTGATTATTTTGCGTCTGCCTGTTTAAGTGAGAATATTGTGAATTATCTGATAACAGAATAATACACGAGTCTGTAAACATTCCACGCAAATCACTGTGAGGAACATTTCAGCTAAAAGCATAAACATAGCCATTAAAAATATTTTGCAGTACAGCCAAGGAGTTTCAAATGTTGTTCATTTGGCTTAACTACATCCCTTGAGGAGTTTTACCACTGGATTCCTTGAGGGAAATATAGATTATTTAAGAAGAAACTTCTAAAACTGTTTTCTTAATTTTGATTTTGGATTTCGATGTTGCAAAATCACTGCTTTTAATAGTCTCATTGGATTAGCTATCTGATAGGCCTGACTTGTAGCCCTTTGGGAGTCTTTGGGAGTCTTTCCTTTGATTTTACTGGTGTTTAGATTATATTCCTTCAAGATCATTAAGACTCAAAGGCCAGTATTTCTGTTTTTTTTTCCCTAAGACATCCTCATCCATTTCTTGAGTATAAATGTATGACAAATGACAAAATTCCAGTTTATTTTAAACAGGACACAATTTCTACCTTTACACGGCTTTCTCAGTTAATGCTTGAGTTTATTTGTGGTGGTTTCTGCACACTGATAGGGGCCCAATCTTCTTTGACTCTTAAGTTTTGGCCTAAAAGGCCAAATAGCTCTAATGTTTGACATGAAAAAGACTGAAATCTGTTGCGGGCTGAGATTTATCCCTGCCAAAATATTGGCAACCAAAACCAATTTACCGCAAAGCAAGAGAGCTTTCTGCAAACAATCCGGCTTTTGTCGGTCTTTTGCATACCGAAAGCAGAAGTCACTAGGCAAAAAAATGTAAATGGAAGATATTCAGGGCAACAGGAGAAAGGGGACAGTTTTGCAGACTTGCTTATCCCCTTACCTGTTGTCTCCCTGTGCAGGTTTTAATCCGGGGGAGCCTTTGGAGGTGGTTGCTCCTGGTAAAGATGAAATGAAGCTTCCCATTGTCTCAGCCCAGGAGTTTCCCTGGGTTGGATACGGCTCCCTTCATCTGGGGAGGACAAACAGCTCCAGGTCAGACAACGAGGTGCAAATATTCCCCATTCCCCATTCTCCCAGCCCAAGACAAGGCCTTACAGAAGTCAGAAAAATAGCGAACACCACCTTCTCCCTCCTCCCAAACATTAATCTAAACAATCATGGGAAACTAAAACCATGGAGAACCTGCATAAAAACACTGGAAAATACTCTCACAGTTTCCACACCATTAACCTCAGAAAGAGGAGAACCTGAAACTCCCCAGAAAGCTGGTGTAGTCAAGTGTGGGTAGTGAACACTTGAAACAATTAGCTTCACTGTCTGTCCAAAAGACGACACAACACTGAAGGCCTGACACCAGTCCATCTTGCATTAAACGAATTTTCAATGGTAGGGATGGATACGGGGAGTTAAACCACGCCAAAAGTCACAGCTGGAAGCTGGCAGCAGCATTTCAGACGTGGCCAAAAATGGTTTGATGGATACGCATGTTAGGTATTCAGATGTCTTCACTCGATAAGAAAGAGGCAGTGTGTGTGCGAAACATCCCGCTCGGTGAGCTGGTGCTGCGGTGCTGGGGCTGGGCGGGAGGAGCTCTGCTGGCTCGGGGCAGCGAGGACGGGCAGCCCCGGGGGAGGTAAGCAGAGGCAGGAGGAAGGCTGCGGGAAGAGTATTAACAGCAACAACCTCTGCTTTTTTACTTCAGATGCAGAACCAAACCTCAGGATGGGGCTGAATGATAACATGATGATAAAAATGCAAATACCTTGAAGGCCTCTAAAGACGTGACTTTTTGACACTTTGTTCCAAGTATGAAATGCTCAGGCTCCCGAGTCAGTGTAGGGGGTTTAAGAGTTGCATGCACAAGTCCTGGGCTGTAGTGAAGTTTTGAGGGATGAGTCCTATCACTCGGGTATCTCCTGACGGTCATGTGGAAGTGCCCGTCTAGCTGGCTCCCCCCAGGAAGGAGAAGAGAGGGGTTTACCATGTTCCTCCTCTCAACGACGGAGTGTGGCTAGCACTTTCCTTCCGCACTGGAGCCAGCAGGCAGTTGTACAATCCTGTTAAGCTCTGACACACTCGTTAGAAACTGATCTAAACACGGCAGCCCGGGTTTATTTCCTTCTGCTTCCTATGAGGAATCCCCGTACTATGAGGCTGTCCCCTGGGGTGGCTTTCTAGGCATAGAAGAGATTTGTTATTCGCGGGTGACAGAGAGAGCATGACCCTGCCTGTACACACACTTTCCTAGCAGGACAGAGTCCTTCAGATGGAAAAGACATCTTCACTAAATAGTATACATTTTTTTACGAGCCTGAATTTACACATTTACGTGTACCAAAATCCTCCTCTGTGCATTTTTGTTTGTTTGTTTTATCTGTTGGAAGATACCTGCCAAGTCCAGTGACAAGGAATAAAGTCGCTGTGCTCCCAGGGCAATCCCTTCTCTGTTGATAGGGGCGAGCTGTGTCCACGGACCCTTGCAATTCCTTCTGAAACTTCTGAGCAGGTGGAAAAGTTGGCATAATGGATTTTAAATGTGTCCCAGCAGTCTCCAGCAAACACCCCCCCAAAAACTTTTCCTAAAAGGGATGAGAAGGGGTTCAGGCCTGGGATTCTCTCTCTGCTGTTCGCTCCTATTTCTTTTAGTCATCTCTGTCCATATATTTTAGAGAAATGCCAAGCACACTCGTTAGCCAAAACAACTACTCTTTATCTCACCACTCTTGCTTCAAGACTGCGCAGGTGAGCGACACGAAATGGGAAGAACTTCATCTCAGCTTGTGCGTAGTTTGGGGAAACAAACAGTGGTCACGCAGAGATTAGAGCTTGTGTTTTCCTCTGTTTTGTGTTCTAGTGTATAGAACACAGCATTTCTGTTTCTTCGGGTAATAACACGAGAAGTAGTACATGTAATTTACAGGACCAAGCTCTTCATTTAAGTGAGGACTAGTTGTGATTTTTAGGGTAATAATTCATTATACAAAAGCGTATCCCCCTGTGCACAGCTCTGGGAGTAGAGAGAGTGATTTGTACATTCCATCATTTGGTGTGTTTATCTTTCAGCTTCTAATTCCCTTGTGGGAGAACTCTGATGGCTTTCAGTGCATCACTCCTCCTTCGCCAGCGGGCCAAACTATGGGAGTTCAAACTCTAAAGCAGAGATAAAGTGAAGAAACCTATTCATTATCTCTAGGTTTTTTAAGGGTATAGAGCATGAGCGCTTGGGCTCTGAGACAGCATAAGTGAACCTACTAGAGGAATTAAATCAGTTCCTTGTACCTACGCTGTCCCTTGGTGTGGATCGAAGTTGGATGTGATCCCTGACCTGACATGGTGCACCCACAGCTCTGGGTGCGCAGGGGGATGAACCTCTGTTTTGCTCTCTTCGCTGTTCTGCCACGCGTGTTGCCCCGGCCAGCTGAACCTTAGCTGGGCACGGCGTGCCCTTATTGAATTTGCAGCGTGCACCATCAGTGCCCTTCTCGGATGGACACCTCTGCCAGGGCAGGTGAGCTATACGTGAGCCAAGCACCCCGTGAACTCGTGTGTGCCAGGGCACGGTCGTGACTGAGGCGTGCATTCTTCATGCGAGCTCCTTACTTCACTAGAAAACACCAAACTGTTGCAGAGATGTCAATATAACCCACATCTGCAATTCACCTCTGCTCCAGAGTGCCCTAAGGAATATCTAAGCGAATGGTTGTCATTGCTCAGCAGCTCAAAACCAAAAATGACTTTTGTATGTGAAGAGATTGGCAATTAGCAAATACCAATAAAAAGAGGACACCCATGTCCAAACTGTGTGTATTGGAACTGGCTGAGGATTTCTCATCAGAATCCATTTTCAGAAAAGTGTATGATTTCCACAAAATCGGTAGGAAGGAGACAAAGTTTTTAGAAATCTTTTTTGTTCTTAGGTCGGCTCAGTATTTCTTTCATTTTTTGTGAGCTGCTCTGGTGCCTGAATCGCTCATGGTCCTGTCTTCCACGAGGAACCGCTTCAGCTTCTGTGAACATCATTTATTGTGTAACTTAGGTGAAATGGATTACTTGGTTAAAAAAACCCTGCATTTTGATTGTTCTGCAAACTTGATATTAATAAGTATGGAAGTATCCCAATACGCTCACGGAGTGGCAATTCTCAAAACACTTTTACCTTGGTGCATTAGTCTAATAACACAGGCTATAGCAGGGAAAAGGAATTGGACTTTTTCTGAAAGACTTCTTTGCCTGTTCTCCCTAAGTCTTGACTTAACCTGACTGGAGAGTAAAAAGAGAGAGTAAGAAAAATGGCTACTTTTTGATTATGGGCAGCCTTGATTATGGACAGCTAGCACCAATACAAAAATCACTATTACTCAGAAAAATTGCAGACTGAATTTTCTCATTGAGTGAACTTTCCATTTAGGAAACAGTTTCCTTTGAAACGACAGCAGAAAGGCATTTCACAGGAGTTTTTCATCAGTATTAGCAGTGGAAAGGCATGAAGTGGAAAGGTGTTGCTCCTGCCTTGAACCATTTCATTCAGCCTTTTTCTGGAACTTTTCGTTTTGAAGATATCAAAATCATAAAGGGCAACCAGCGCAGCGCCAATCCCCCCCAGATCTTCCAGCCAGGAGTAATAATGAGAATCGGAGCAGAACCACCAGGTTTAATAACAAAAGGTGGGAATCTGGCTTGGGTTAAAAACAGCACACAACCGGCATTAAAACTGGCTATCCATATATCTGTCATCTCTTCTTTCATCCTCCTTTTCCATCTTGGCCGTTACAATTTGATCTCGTAAGAGAGTCTATGTAAGCAGATGTGTTCAAAGAAAGCTGGATTACTGCAGGTGGCCTTGGCAGGGCTCCTCTTGAGAGGACCTGGTGGTTGCATATACTTCTTCAACACAGATGTTGCCTCTTCAAGGCTTTTAGACCGCTGAACGAGCAAGCGATGCTAGGAGTAAATAAAAAACCCGTCATAGCTGTACCAAAAATACAATATAAATGGTATCAAAATGTAAAATATGGGTAAAACTAGTGGATGAATGAAAATAAGTGGCAGAGAAATGCGAGAATTACAGCTTAGATCACTCCCCTAATTTCATTCAATTGCCTTTCTACATTCATTCAAGAAAGAAAAATATTGCAAATACTATTTCTTTTCAGAGATGATAGGTTAATCTAAGTATTAATGGGGATATTCATCACTATCAGATTAACTCTAAAGATTGGCTTTAAGAGACAGACATCCCAGCAGATTTAATAAGGACAGATTCCGCCGTAGGATGCTCCCCATAGTATATAATTTTAGGGTCTCTGTGAAATCCTCTGGAGAAACCTCACTGCATCACTGTAGAGGAAACCAAGGCGTACCAGCCTACTTTTAAAATTCCCTCTCTTCTTCCCGCCATCAGTATCATACAAAAATAGGAAATGAGTTTTAACAATTTTGGTAAAACATTCGCAATGGAACAAATAAGAATTTTATTTCAAGCTCCCAGTAACATATGTTTCACTCTATAACCTTATCACAGAGTAGGTTGCTTTGGAAAAGACAGAGATTTATTCAGAGACATTTTTCTTTCATCTCTTTATAGTTCTGTTGATGATTTTAAATGTTTGTGCTATTGGTACTTACATACAGTAAATGATAAATGATATATTACAACAACAACTCCATGAAGCTGAATTGCTTTTTTTAGTGAATTTAGTGAATTTACTGCCTTGAAAGGTAACAGATTGATAGTACTAGTGAATTAAATCCTCTCTTTATCCCCAGAACAAATATAATATGGGCATTGCAAATATTTTCGAGACCTATAAATCAGCCATGGCACCTCAACTGTCATCCACAGGGACCTGCTGCTCCTCGCTTTTCTCTTTTGCGTTTTTCCTAAGACTTCTTCCTCTAGGGATTTTACAGAATACATCAATTTCAAGAACAAAAGGGCCATGGTACATCTCATGAGCTTCTCTTTTCTGTATTAAGTAATAATTATCAACTTTTTATATTAGAAAAGGTATGTGGGGAATATGACGTGTTGATGGTTAGTGGTGCCTTGGAAGGTGGCACAGGAGCTGCTGAAATACAGGTCAGAAACAGCGTAATTCCAGCCATGGATGGGAGAGTCTCCCTCACCTCTTACAGAAACTGTTTTTACAGAATCTCAGCTTTTTTACTGCTAATATTGTCATAAGGCTCTAAGTGACCACTGGCTTTAGCCCACCTTGAAAATAACTGAAATTAGAGAAATGTTGGAAATACAGGGATTCTCTCAGATGTATTTACTCCGTTGCTCTCAGTGGAGTTAATCTGATTTATAAACATCACCCCACGAGAAAAGCCAGTTTCCAACAGAGCTCAGAAAGACCTCACGGGAGCTAAGGGCCAATTTATAGCCAGCCCAAAAATTTACTTTCCACAAGGCTTCCTCCGTTCAGTATTCTCAACCAGACATTTTGCAAACTCCAGGTTTTCATCCTCTGAGACGGGTAAAAATCAATTCATTACTGAATTTTTCTGAAGAAAATTGTGTAGGGGAAAAAATAGGTGCTAAATAAAAACAGAAGCACTCCAAACACATTATTTCAGCTCTTATAAATAACAGTTGTCTCATAAATTCATCTCTTGTGAAGAGATCTCATCTAATTCACCTACTTTTGAAAACCTAGTAGCATAAAATTAATAGAATAATGTTTATTGTTATAGACCAGTAACATTTTAGAGGGAATGCAGGTTCTAGAATAGGTTTTATTTTGTGCAGGTTTTTTTCATTAAGGTAAGCATTCATTCCAAATATCACGTAAATTGGAATTATAACTCTACGTTACAAACCTGTTTGGCTTTCTGGGCAGTAGATAACGGGCTGCTCTTAAATAATTGTGTTGCTGCCTCACAGTGTACATAGATCTCTCTCAGGCGATTTTTTGAATGCTTCCTTTCTTTTGGCCCAACTTGTCTGTTGTCATCCATTTCAACAAGCGTGGACATTTTTATGACCTCATTTTGGATTAGGTGTTTTTAGCCACTTTTTTAAGGGACGTTTCACCTTGAGTACAACAGCCCTTGGCTTCTAATATTCATAAAATTCAGATCTTGCCTACAGTCAGTTATTCCCGTTGTTCCTTTCTGCAGTCGCTTTTTTATCCTTTCGGTTTTACTGGCAACATGAGGTTTGCTATTAAACACCCAACGGTTCCGCAATCACGGCTTCCGCCACTTCATGAAAACAATACAAAGGCAGCGGAGAAAATATTTCACGTTCCAGTTTTATTTTTCATCCTGGATCAAACTGATGCAATGCAGGTACTTGAAATTAGTAGTCTATCACAGCAAATCTCATACGAGCATTCTGGTATCTATTTATATACAACCAAGAAAAACATTTCTGCTTTATTAGGGACTTTAATCACATTTACCTGTTTGGGTTTTAGAGCATCAATGTCACACGGTAGGTTTTACACAGCTGACTGCCTGTTAATTGAACACTCTAATTCAGCCCCTAATTCTGCCTTTTAATGGTTGAAAGCCCATTAAAGCAGCTATTCCTCTAATAGCTGTGTAGAAAAGGGGATATTTGGTTTTGTTTCATCCTGACTGATTCTTCTCCTCATCCTCCGGCCCAGCGGTCTGATGGGGCTGCCCCGGCCCTTTCGATTCGAGCGCAAACCGCTTTTTCAGAAGTAAGCTCACGATGAAGATAAGACAGACTTGCTCTGTGCACGTTGTCCACAATAAAACACTTTTTCCTGTTAGCACATATCATTAGTCTGGGATGATTGTGATAGGTTAATGGTTGGACCCGATGATTTCGGAGGTCTCTTCCAACCAGAACAATTCTATGATTCTATGATTCTATGATTCTATGATTTGTTAGACTACAATAATGGTCTGCAGATCTCTTTTCAGCATTCAAAATACTTTCAGAAAATGTGGGCCAAACCCTTTGCCCGCCCAGCTGGGCAGACTGGATGAAGCTAAATAAGTTCTCAGAAAATTGCAGAGGAGGAAGGAAAGCTTTTTCCCCCCAGGATGCACAGAGCTTTGTACAACTCTGGTCCAAGTTGAAGCAGACTAGGTTACAGGACACTTTTCCTCTTCAGCTATAAAAAAAGAAGCAGGCGTTTGCACCTGCCAAACTTGCTTTTGCCTTCCATGCTGTGAACCTGTAATCACTGCAGGTAATGGCACCTCGCTGAAGAGTTAACTCAATAAGTAGCATTAAGGGACATGGAGCTTGTGATTCATTTTGTTACAGCATTTTGTTACACGCTTAGTAGAACTGACTAAATATCAATGGCCAAATTATGACTAAATACCACTGGCTAAGTTAGCAAGGTACTTGATTTTATAACTCCATCTAAATGTGCTTTGCTCTTTTGTAGGCTCTCTAATGTATTATAAATTGTCCATTTTTTTAATTATTCTAGAATATGTCGACTTACATTGTTGCTTGGCCTAAAGTCAAATGTAACAAATGCTTTGTTAAATAATTGGTCTAAGACTGGCGAACAAAGTCATCCATCATCAAGTCACAGGTTTTGTTTTGTTTCCAATAAATTGTTTCAGTGCAATTTCCTTTGGTAATACATCTTAAATCTGTGATATTCAATAGCATTACACAACACTGAGTTTACTATATGTGTTTAAATGTAGGCTAAATATACCTATATGAAAACTAAGAGCTTACACAGACCTTTTACAGTATTTTTGAGTGTATAATGGACATAAAATATTTAAGACACAAGCCAACTCCTGTTCAGCTGAAGAAGAAACTTCTGTTATTCCCCCAGTGCTCATTATCAAGTTTGCCAAACTTTCCTCAGAAGCAGCTGGTGCTGGGCAGTGCTTGACAAGGTGAACAACAGTCTGGCTTGTCGCCTCGCAGGTAAGTCTCTCAAGTTCGGAGTGGGTCACAGGACAGAAATCGGTGGTTTCACGGTGCAGGAACTGTTGCATTAGCCATGTTTTCAGCCTCTGAGTAAGGATCCTGGCCCTAGAGAGCCATGCCCTAGGCGCTGGGGATGAACGAACGGGGAATAAGGCTCATCAGTGATGCAAAGAAAACTCAACAGCCATTTTGGGAAGGCATGGTCCATTTTGTAGCCTGGCTCAATAAATCTAATTCCTATTATAATACCCTTCTCTAATTTTTTTTTACATTTATTTAAGTTGTTTGGAAGGTGAATTGATTAGTACAGGATTCAGTTTCACAAGCTCACAGAGACATGAGAGTCCAAGTGGTTCAACAAATCGAACAATAAATGGAAATATCTTTGGATATGTTCTGGCTTTCTCTAGGTTTTAAGATCTAAGTGAGACAAAATGGTACCAAAGACAGCAAATTTTTGCCTATTTTTTGTTGAAATTATTGAGAACTTTCCTGATTCTATAAGATTTTCAGATGAAATATTAAGACAATTTTATCACAAGTTTCTCTGAGACTGTCTTGCCAAAACTGAGAACAGGTTTAGCTGGAAAAAACCTTGGCATTTTGTCCTAAAATAGCAGTATGGATCCACGTTCTGTTGTCCTAAATCCTATTAGCAGTGCTACCAGGATGTGCTAAAGCAGAGATACAACTCCAGAGAAACACATGACCGTCAGCTCCGTGGACGAGCGTACAGACAACTTCAAGTCTTTCATGAGATTTGCTATTATTTTGTAAGGTGAAGGCAAGACATGCTTGGTATCTGATACATTAGCACAGGATCCAACAGAATGGCAAGGGCAGTGAGTAAAAGCATCGGCTGCTCCGAAAGGCTTGTCAGGAATTTCTGGAATACCTGCAGCGTTTCAGCAATGCTTACAAATTGCAAATGTCATTTTGTGATAGACTGCGAATAATTAAAAATGGCTAAATATACTGCTTGTAAATGGGCTTGTTGAAAACTTTGATCACAGACAGGAAGGAATTCTTTTAAAAACCTACTGTTAACAGTAGGTAAAAAGTTAATGAGAAACATGTAAATAATTAATTCTTCCTCTAAGAGCCAGAAAAGATTTGTTGTTGCTACTAATGGACTCACAATATAGGTTGTATTGTCTTTTCTGAAGCAAGCACTGAATTACTTGATCTCCATACAAAAGAAAATAATTCATTGCACCAATATCTTTATTAGCGTTTGTATTCCCAGTAAAGAATATTTTCCCGGGTTAACTAAAGCAGCTTGCCTTGATGATATACACAGGACGGCAGAGCTAAATTGACACTTCAAATTAAACAGCATACTTCAAATCAAAAAAACTTATGAAGGAAAATATACAAAGAAAGTCTGGCACTTGGTATTTGCAAGAAAGCAATTCCAAAGCACACAGAACTGTTTAAGATGATCCAATTGTAACACCACATTAAAACATGTCTTCTTCCTCCACGTGATGTTCTTTGAAGCAGTATCATCAGGAGAAGCAATACCCTTCCTTTATGTACACATATAGAGTATGCAGAGTCATCGGAGCTTGAAGGTCATTCAGGTCAAATATCCTTACAGGATCCCAGGTGTTCAGACACAGTCATTTCACAACTGAACTGAAAATATACTCTCCCTGCATTATTTGGTAAATATTTTGGCAATATTACAATAATCTCTTGTTTGACACTATGATATTAAGTGATGTGATTGCTCTCAGTTGTCCTATTGAAAATAATTCCTACATAGTTCTGCTGAACTTATACATTTCATGCAAGCTTGCCGAGTACATTGTCTGCATAGTATTAGAAACTGTGCTGAGGCAGATACATCTCAGGGACAATAGAAATACTTTGGCATAAACCAGCGGATAGCTTGGGGATAGGTAACAGGTTAAAACCGCGTAAAAAATTGTCTTCCAAGTTCTTTCTGTATAAGATAGACAATCAGCTCCTGGTACGGCTTCATTCATGTGTGACAGACACCGATAATATTTAATCATAATAAATGCACGGGATCTACTGTTGCTTCTGCTACTGATGGAGAAAATGCACCTTGGCTATCTGATGCTATTAATTTTCATTTATATGTAAATATAAGTGAATAAATACATTAGAAGGAATGATATTTTTTTTCTGAGAGGGAAAGTAGGTTTCTGAGGCTAGGGATTTACCACCATTCAGTTGTAAAAATATATGTTAATATTGAACAGAATCTCATCTAAAAGCCACCCAGAAAAAAACCCTTAAATATCCCCAGTGAGTCTTTTCAGCTGTAATTGCACTGCTTTTTACAGGAGAAAGCCCTGGCAAGGCCCCCAGCAGGGATGCTGCAGCCATACCTATGCCCATACGGCTGTAGGACCTGGCCTGAGCTTGTACCTATCCTCAGCCTCGCGTTAACGGGTATTCCCGCGGTCTCCACGCATCCCGCGACAAAATGGCCAAGTTCTTGGGCCAGCCTCAGGATCCCCACCCAGCAGCGCTTCCTCGCGCATCGCGCTGTCCTGCCTCCAGGCAAATCTTCGCAGCTCAGGCAGCAGATTGCGTCTCCTCTGGACATTTCCTCCTAAAAGGGAAAGCGTTTTAAATTTCGGTAGCACCTAGCAGGAACACAAGGAGGTTTAGTGACTTCATCCCTTTTTTCTTTTACCCCGTGGGGGTCTGAAATAGCCAGAGGCATGAACAGCTTTTATAACTTTGTAAAAACTCAGCGGGCTGATGAAGTGGGGGGCCGTGCATAGCTCCAGGAATTCCTCCTCTGCAGAAGGCAGAAATCTCACTGTCTTTCATCTGAGGGCTGCTACTCATCTTCATTTACAGGACAGTAACAGATTGTCTCCCCACATTAATGGACGTGTGTTTTAGCCTTGTTGCTGACTCCTGTGAAAGCTGTTCTCTACTGATCCAATTGTTAGCAAGTCTCTGGTCATTCGGGTGGGTAGGGGGGGCAAAAATGCTCCATGCGCTACCAGCCACATCATCCTTGTTTGCGCCTTAGGCTATAGAAAATGATGTGCCTTAACCACGTTAGCTGAGTTGAGATGCTTGTGGCTTTTCAGCTTGTTTTTGCAGAATACCACCTATGTATCGCAGGCACCCCACATTGTTACTGGAAATTATTTGTATCAGAAATGAGCGTGGAAGGAGGCTACAGTAAGCCCAAGACACCCAACAGCACGAAATTCTGCGGCATTTATACTTCCTGCAAGAACAATTTCTGGGTCTTTGTCACATGCTGCCTCCCGCATCTGGCCATGGCATGCATCTCAACTTGTCAGTGGAGGTTGCTATTTCTAGGTTTCTGCTTTGCAGGCTTGATGTGTGCAACTGCATGTGACCTAGCAACGGATCTGTAAGAGCACAGAATATCAATCCTGATGGGAACCAAATTAATATATCTTTTACGGGGCACAGCTGCACCGTGCACAGAAATGCTGTGAAAAATGTTCCCCATTTCCCTACTCATGTACATCCATGTAAGGCAGTCATTTTTTATTATGTATCTCTTTAGCTACATCTTACATAGAAAGCAGCCTGGAAAAGCATCAGTCAACATTAAGAATAAAAATAATGAAGAATTACGTGGTAAGGGCTTACCAAGCATGTTCTGGTATGTACCAGAGACGCCGTGGCAGGGAGTCGCACACGCTTTCGTCTCCGTACGACCTCTCCGTTCGCTGTATTAACCGGCTGCCCAGTAGATGGTGGTGTTATTTCAACTACTTTGCTCTGCGCTCCCTGGGAAGCAGCCAGGCTGCACAGAACAGCTATGGGAAAAGTTGCCTTAGGATTTCGCAGCTCCTAGAATTGCACTTACAGGTTATTTCCTGCAGCATCCTGATATTCCTTCTTGCAGAAATAAATATTACTGATATATGTGTTAAATTAAACATTCTGACAAATGTCTTGATGAAAATGCTGGTGACGGGAGGAAAGGCCCCTTCTCACAAGCAGAAAGAAACATTTCTTTGAAGAATCTCTTTTCCAGAAATTTCAGTCTGCTATAAGCTGCGCTCCAGCCCTGGTCTGGTAGTGTAATTACCTCCGTCTGGGATTTCCAGTCTTCTCCGCAGCTTATATGGGATAACCTAATTATTCATGCTCTTTACCAGCAATACCCTGTTCCTTTCTTTTTCAGTTCTTTTGACACTTTTATTCTTCTTTGTTCCTGTCCCCTCCTGAGCAGATACTTCACTAGGTTTGCTGACTTTCTTGCATCTATTTTTTGCAGTCTGTATTGTGTCCTTTTCCTTCTCAGGCTACTGGCCACATCTAGAAACGCAGCAGCATCCAGAAACCTGGCTGTCATGAGGTAAAATCCCCCTCACAGATTTCATGGTGTTTCCCCCTTTGGAGGGGAGCTAGAGGGGGGAAACAGCATTTTTAGAGTGGAGTGTCTCTCTATAAGCTATAAATAGAGTTGTACATAATCTTTTTCTTACTTTAACAGCTGTTATAGCCATTGCAGCGTGACATGGTCAGTCATCAGCTGGAAATGGTCATCCAAAGGCAGTTTGAGAGATTCGATTGCTCAGTTGATGATACTCAATCAATTATGATCTGAGACAATATCTGGAGACTCCTTTATGTCTGAGGTATGACACGTTTCAGTCCATACTTTTTGAGTTGCTCTATGTATTTAGTTAGCTGGCATGTATCTTCGTGAATACTTTATATGAACTCAAAGTCTGAAACATGATGCAAGCAATTATTCTGATGCCAACAAAAGTGGAAATTTGTAATACTTGCTTAGGTATCAGGGTTTCCATATCATAATGCTAAGAAAGCAATAACTGATTATGAATATTATATAGTATCTTGAAAAGTTTAGGACCAAACCTGTTCCTTCAATATGGCAACACCTTTAGCAAGATCTAGGAGTCCAAGCAACTTTTGACATGAGTGCCCTTAATGACCTACAGTAAAACAGAGTTCCACACAGGCATGTATCTTTGTCAACATACTTTTGATACTATTTTTTCCACTCTTTGATCATGAATTGAGCTGCTGCGTTTTCACACCCGTCGTGGCCACCAGACCCGCGGCTGGGTGCGGGCGGGAGGTAGGGCCAGGCTGGCCATGCTCCAGCCAGCCGGTCTTGTGCTGCTGCTGCATCCTGCTGCTCCTGGGCACCGCGGAGACGCGCTGCACGCCGGGCTGTTTGCACAGCAGACTGGCAGCTTCTCGGTGTCACAGACCGCAAACAGCAGCTGATCTCTCCCAGAGAGCGTGGCTGCCGTTGCTGTGTGGCTGCAAACCCGTCCACCACTGTGCTGTTTCCCCTGAGCGGTGCCAAAGGCAAGTGTCAGCCTCCTCTCATCATCCTTTAGGGTCTGACAGCTTCCAGGGAGGAGCGCTCCTCCAGTTGCACTGCCTCACAGAGGTCCCACAAGCCTTTATTCCCATTCCCTGCCCCTTCCCAGGGAGTGCAGAGATGGCTCCGAGCCAGCGGCTCACTTGCAGTGTGCTTTGCCTGAGGCTGCCTTCGTTACCTCCAGCCAGGTTGCACGGAGATGGCAGTGCCCTTGCAGCTTCTGGGGCACCCCCAGTGCAGATATACAGCTGAAATCTGTGAGCAGGACCCAAACTTCTGTTTCCAGCGTGTTTCCTCAACCACCATGACCCATGCACGACCAAGGGGCAGCTGCTAATGCAGCGCTGTAGCCTGGGTTTCATTTATCCCAAGCAGACAGCCATTCACATCCACTTAGCCATGCAGAGTAAGGTATAAAAACGTAAAACACACGAGAATGAGACTGCTTGAGAAGTACAGAATATATTTTTTGTAATATAAGGCAATTTATATGTAAAACATCTGTAATCACAGAAGTGCCTTAAATACAATATTCAAATTTCAGCAATAAAAATCCTGTATCTGACAATGATAAATCAGCACATTAAAAACATGTCACTCAGAGAGCAGATGCTCTTTGCAGGGGAAACAAGGTTTGTAATGTGGAGTTAAAATAGTGGTGACATAAACAGGATCAGTCATGCACAGCTGGTCTGTGTCCCCAGCAGTGCCAGGATGGGAGCTGGGGAGGTGCAGAAATACTTCACACCGCAGCATGTTGCTATGGCCACAATGACTTCTTCACCGGGGCTGCCAGGGTCGTGTGTTTGCAAGGTCGGACCCCGTACTGCCCCTAAAGTGACGGGAGCTGCTTGCTGGTCAAGTGGTAAATTCTATTAAACTGGCTCTAATAGGAATATTCTAGCTATTTCTTTCTTCTTTGTGTTCCAGGACACAAATCACGTCATCTTCAAATTGTCTAAAATAATTCATAAACTAAACAAGTCTTATCTAACTACCTTGGTGTGCCCCAGTATGAAAATAGCCTTTGGATCATACATGTCCCTAGTCTTTTGGGTCACCTTCTACTGCACGTGATTTCTACATGGATGATCAGAAAGCAGCTTTTCACGTAACCCGCGGAAAAAGAAACTAAGGAGATCTCTCAAAGTAGAAAACATAAACAGTTCCATTACTTAGAGAAAAAGCACCCAAAAAAATCACTAAAGAGAGTGGAATTAGTGCATACCACACAGCCACAAGCTCAGCCTGGAATGAACTTTGCACAGCTGTGTAGGAACTGGGAAATTGCACTCATACAATGCAAAGAACAGGGTCATGAGCTAACCTTCATGGGAATTAGACCTTTAAATATCTGGTCTGTGCTTGACTAGAGCAGTGGGCTGAAGTGCAAGAGGTTTTGTAGTGTTTTCTTCTGGTTTTTGTTTAGTTAAATCTATTTCTAAAGTGATAAGATGGAAGGTTTAGATGCTGGAAACCAACTATGCCATCAAACAGTCTCAGTCACAGAAGACTTAAACATGTAATACAGTGTGCAATTTAACAGGATTATCAGAAAGTAATAGTTTAGGTTTTGTTCTACTAAATGTTCACCCATCCTTTAAGTATTTCTAATTACCAGGATTTTAATGGTAATATTTAACAGCCCCCGAACTCCAGGGTCTTTTAATATCTGCCACAACAGAGTTTTCAATTATCCTAATTCTGTCCTTAATTTCTGTCATCATAATTATCCTTCATTACAGCAACATTCTTAAATCTGACTCATCAAAGCAAAATTTTTCCTTGTTTCACTTGACTTGCAGCTCAAACTGGGATTTAACCTCTCAAACAACCATTTCACCCTATAGTTTCAATGAATGAAAAAAAAAATCACTTCTCTGGTTTCCCACACACACCAGTTGCTGTATCAGTGCAGGGGACACTTTTTGTCAAAACTAAGAGTCAAAGGGTATTCATACAATTCTTGTAATATTAACAGTAACAGTACGGGATAGAAATCTCTAATATTTGCAGCAGTCACTCACATCATGGCGTGGCTGACCTTCAGAAAACCTAGCATGTTACAAAAAAAGAATTTGTAGCTGATAACAGCCATCTCTCTGATAATTCACCTGTCTTAGAAGAGCAAACCATTTGATACACTATTAATTACACTAAAAAAATACTGGGATACCAATAAGCTACAGGTTTTAATTTATTTAAGTTGCTTATATGGAACACATCTCCCATGAAGACAGGCCGAGAGAGTTGGGGTTGTTCAGCCTCGAGAAGAGAAGGCTCCGGGGAGACCTTATTGCGGCCTTTCAGTACTTAAAGGGGGCTCATAGGAAAGATGGGGACAAACTTTTTAGCAGGGCCTGTTGCAATAGGACAATGGGTAATGGTTTTAAACTAAAGGAGGGGAGATCTGAGCAACCTGATCTAGTTGAAGATGTCCCTGCCCATGGCAGGGGGGTTGGACTAGATGGCCTTTAAAGGTCATTCCCTGCCTCATCCTGCACTTACTGAAGTCAATGAGGGTGTTATTGCTGATTCGTGGGAACAGACTCCAGCCCTCCATCTCTTGCTCAGTGGGCTTTCAAAGTCCCTTCTGCAGTGCTGCATCCAAGTCAAGAACTCAATTTAACAAATTCAGACCAGGAAGACTACAAAACAAATGTAGCTGTAACAAGCAGGTCATGTGAAAGGGTTAGGTACTTTATATCGCGTCAAGTACTTCTATGGTATTTCCTCTCTTAAGTCTGTGTAGCAGCCTCAGCCTAGAAGGTTTCTAAATTAAAACTAGAATATAAGAAATACTACATCATAAGGCTTTAATAGAGAAAAATAACTGGCAATCTCTGTCATCTTCTATCGTTGCCCTGTGGGAGGCTGTGTGGTGTAAGGAGATTGTGTGGTGTAACGGGCGAAGCAAGCCCTGGTAGCCAGCTGAGCCTTGGAGCGGCTGTGTAATTTTGGACCAGTCACTTGACCTTCTTTTGCTTCACTCAAGCCAGCTGGAAAATGAGAGGTAACGTAGAGCCAGAGTGAGAACTGGACATTGCTTTTAGCAGTATTTTCTAGAAAGGTAAATTGCAAAAACATAATTTTGTAATACCAGTTTTGTTCAGTGCTGTAATGTGTGTGGTATACGCAAACAACAATTCTATATAGACACAGAGTGCAATATAAATTTATGAGATTTATAAATGCGTGCCTTCAGCTTTTGGCTGTGTGTTGTGCACTGAATAGATCTTCTTGCAACTACCTAAAATATACAGATAATAAAAGTGTAGTCCATACTCAATTGCTAATTAATCTAAGACCTTCTCTTTACATTTTTATTAATTTTAATGTAGCTGGTTAGTGGGCAAAAGACATGATTTATATAAAGGCCGCAGTTAGCTCATCGCAAGAGGCTTAAGCTGTCAGCTGTAACGTAACGGCGAGGGAGGCTTGGAAACCTGTTTTTTTTCTCTCGTCTGTATGCTTGCTCTCATTAATCCGGTGTTGACGGCACAGTCTTGCTTGGAGGGCATAGAGTCGTTCCCATTAGACCACAGGTAATTGAGGCCCTGCTGTGAGATCCCAAGCGGGAGGTGTAAATGTTTTCAGCCTGAAGTGGGCATTAAACCCATTTCTTCACATTTCCTTGGCAAACCTGGAGCTCTTTGGGCACTTAGTGCATGTTCTTGTGTTAATGTGGCTGACGGCCTTCGGTGACCAGCTCTGTCTACCTTCTCTGAGGAGGCTCAGGAGAGCTCTGAAATACCTTTCTGTTCACCCTCATTTCCCTGCCAGACTGAGCACAGAGTTGAGGCTGTCCAGCCACCTCACCTGCTTCTGCAGAAGAAGTGGACTGCGGCTCCTCTTCCAGAGGTTTTCCAAGATTTAGCCCTGGATAATCTGATCCGATCTTGGTGATCATCCTGCTTCAAGCAGGCTGGAGTAGATGACCTTCAGATGTTCCATCAACTGGCATTTCTAGGCTCCCCTGGTCCTGCCTGCTCGTTGCTATAAAATCAGCTTAGGCATGATGGCATCATCTCTGAGTGTGGGCAACAGCTGGGCCTTAGGTGCCTCATTAAGCTATTTAAGAGGCTGTCTTGGAGACCTGGAAATCCTCAAAAGCTCGCTTTGATTTGCATTTGCTCATGAACTCTTCTGGGTGCGCAAGTCTGGATCTGGGTCTTACTCAAAGCTCCTCTCTAATTGCCTTTGATCCAAAATCTGCAACTGATGTAAGGGGGAGATGGTAGAACATGTTTATGAAAAGAATTGTGGATTCTATAAAATGTATTTTCAATGTAAGATGATAGCTGACTTTTAATGAACCTTTCTGTCTCAGATAACTATTCCTCAGCTGCTGCCAATGCAGGAGTAGCAGCTTGAGAGCAGTTTTGTTCTTCCTTTTCCGTAAAACTCTTTCAGTTGTCAAAATGCAACAGTAGGATAATATTAACGCTGAGATCTACCTTTATCAGATCAATATGATTTGATTTAAAGTCTATATGTAGCTACTCCATTCATAACTATATAAATATTTATTTTAAAGAATCAAGTGCAGCAAAGAAATACGTCAGAGTGACTGGCAATAACTAAAATAACGTATGAAGATATGAATAATACCACGTGCATGTGTGTAACACCAAAGAAGTAATTACAAGGCATGTCTTAAATACTGCTACTGTACTGGGAAATCAGTGCCCTTATATCATATTGCAATCTAAAGCAAAGATGAGTATCTTTATTTCCTGATGGCATTTTGAGAACCAGCCCCCGTACAAGCTGGTGATCCTTAACACTGTTAAGAACTGTCAAGATTAAAGTAAATTTATGCACACGAAAGGGTAAGCAAATGCATGTGCTTGAATTTACATGCTTGTTTTCATGCAGTTCCAGTGTAATTGCTCCTTATGTCCACAAAGTTAACCAAGATCATGACTTGACTGTTGCCATTTAAAATCTTCAGAAACTATTAGCTACCTTAGATAATGGGATGAGGAAATGTCATTTACATCTAGCTGGTCTTTGGACCCTGGTCTTTGGACCAGCTTTGTGCTGGAACTCTTGCAAGGTAGAGGAATGTATAATTAAAAGTAATCTTATTAATGTTTTAAAAATATTTACTGAAAATACTTACTCACACAATGCTACCTGTTACTCTTCAACTTGGATTGCTAGTGATAACATGTTGAAATTCAGTGCTGATCAAGGGAAGCAGCAGAAAGTAGCGTCCCAAGCCAAAGCAAATTTATAAACAAGTTATGTATGTCCTGGATGCATTACCAGCCTTGCTAGGCATTGCAACGCACTACTCCGGTTATGGACCATCTGCCATTTAGCGCGTTCTATCCAACATCTTCTGTATGATGGAAGCAAAAAAATGTCGTTCTTTGCTTAGCCTCTACTGGAGCACAATCAGTGGCTCATAAAAGCTTGCCGCCCCGTACGGGGAAAGGATCCGAACTAGCACTTGGAGTCAGCTGTGTTGGAAACCGGTTACATTTCAGAAGTCCTTCACAGCTGGAATTTCTATTTCATCTGGTGGAACTGAATCCGTTCATTTCATCCAAGCAGTAATTCAAGCCCCCAGAAGACCCAGGCAGGCAAATTCTACCGGAGAATCGAAATTTGGCTGTGCGTGGAGAGTCGACTCTGGGCTTGAGTTAACTTTACGAATATAAGTGCATATTTCAAACTCTGCAAGCACATATGGTATTGGCTGGCAATTAGGCATCCCCTGACAAGGTTATTTGTCTTCAGCGTCAACAAATACAGTATGATTAACCTTTGTCTAGGTAAAGAACAAATACATTAAAGTTCCTTATTTAAAATTATTTACTTTGTTTATGATTCATAAACGTCTAATCATGCTGTCATTTAATCTAATAAAATAATATTGGAAGAGCCATGGCAGGTAGGTAAAATGTAGCAGCAAAAGTTCAACAAGAGATTTTCTCTGTACTTTGATTGCAATAACTTACTGGCCTGGCATGAAAACACTAAAGAGAATGGAAAACATTCATCCTGTTCACTTTTCTGTTAGCACAAGACTGTTTTGCCTTTTGTTTCCTCAGTGTCTTGTCTACTCTAGTCCCCAGCGTTGCTGACTATGAGACTTCTGAAATAATTTAGCAACACAATAGACACTGCTGTTAAAATTTTCTCTTTGCTATGTATTGGTATTTGCCAGACATTTCACTCTTCTCTTATTAACAAGAAGTGAATAAATGGAAGGTTAACCAAGCTCTTCTTCACAGGGCTTTTTTATTGAATACAATGAAAACAAAGATTTTTTAAAGTCATACTAAAATTAGGATTTATTTATGATCACGATTGATAAAATTTAACTAGTTGTTTTGCAACCTTTGCACTAATGTCCCTTCTAATAAATCACATTTTTGTGTCCTGTATCTCGTATTTCTATCATTGATAAGAAGTAGCTACCCTATAATGCTAGCAATCAAATCTGCTATTCATAGGCATGTTTTCAAATGAAGCTGTAATAAATATTTTCAATGGAGCTTTCTTTAACAAAATATTAAATGCATATTTGCAAATTAAATCACGTATAAAGAAAATCATGATAAAGGCAAAGAAGTCAACAGTCACAGGCTAGCCAGTCCTACCGTTGACTGCCTGAGGGAAAACTTTTCTGCTTTGGTAAATATTAAGAGTAGAATTTGAAAAACACTAATTAATGTGCACAGCCCCTATTGACTCTCAGAAAGACATGACTTTCAAGGTCACTTAGCCGTTTTTAATTATTTCATCCTTAGTCTTTAACAGGAGGCTCACATCACCATGGTATTCAAGAAAAAATGATCTGCCATATATTAGAAACTGCTCTAATGACTGAAAAATCTAAATCCATTTTATTTAACTATTTAAAACCTCTCATTAGAAGAGACTTGCCTGGCCTTTGGACAGGGGGATCCAAATGGAGGTATTTAAAAGATGTGTAGATGCAGAGCTCGGGGACATGGTTTAGTGCTGGACTGGCAGTGCTGGGTTAACGGTTGGACTCGATGATCTTAAAGGTCTCTTCCACCCTAAACGATTCTATAAATATTCCTTGGATGCTGTTCCCTGCATAGGTGGGGAGAAAAAAGTGTATAGTTCCCTCTGACAGTGAGTGCAAAACAGCTAATCTTCCTCTGACTCCAAAATACTTTTGTCTGGGCGCAAAGCGAGCTAACATCAAGAAAAATATAAATAAAATATGATTTAACTATACACAGCAAATAACATATATAATGCTTTAGTAGCAACAGCAGACTGAATGACTGCTCGTAGAAGAGAAGTACTGCTGTTATGATCAGCATCAGAGTAAAAATGAGTGTCCCAGAATGGATTCCTTTTTGTCTCGTTATTGGATGTAAAAACCACTACCTGTCCTTCTCTGGGGAACAGTAGGTTGTTTGTTTGTTTTTAAGGGAAAAAGCCAAAAGCCGATAAAGAGGAATCACACAATCTGCCAGCAGTGCAAACAGTGAAAGCCGGACACGTACATCACATAATGCTTTGTAAGCTGACAACCGATACTGATAAACACCATCAGACCATACCTCTGTCCTCCCACTGCTCATCTTCATCTTGCCCAGGAAAATGGGAGTCTAGTTATAAGAACACAGAGATTCCTGTCCTGATGCAGTGGAGAGTCAGTGATAGAGGGAAACACTGAACTAAAAGTAGGATTTCATAAAGGAGAAATATTTTTATTTTAATTAGCATAAGAAGAAAAATGAGTTATGTGAGTAGCAGGAGGCTTTTTGTGACTGGAGATATGGAAATTTCAATTCATCCATATGATGGAGGCTTATAAAATTCTGACGTGGAAACATCTGTTGAAACGAACTGTCCTGTGTCGTGCCTTATAATCTAGACCAAAGGTGTATTTCCAGCTCTGCCACTACCACCACCGTGACCCAGGGTGAGCCACCCACCGCTCCTGTGTCTCTGTTTCCAGCCATGAAAGATGGGTTAATAACACCTATCTCGCAGGGACGTTGTGAGCTTGCATTTTTCAGCCAGATTGGGGACGGTAAGAAAGCGTGTTGAGGTAATTGACTGATACTTGCAAAGTGCTTTGAATGCAAATATCAAGTAGTCTCACTTTATTCAGGCTTTCTTATCTTTAATTTCCCATTTTCAAACCAGTGCACATGTGGCAAGTTTCTCAGTTACAAAAGACATTTTGGAAGGCAGTTTACGAGCGGTAACATATCAGAAGGTCTGAAGAGGGTGGATTTGTTTTGCTTCTTTCAGATTAACTGTTTACAGCTTTTACCACCAAAGTTTCAAAAGTGCAAGAAAAGAAATATAAATGCCTATTCAGCTTTAAAAGCATTTGGAAGACTATAGCATGATCGTCTTCTCCCCACATTAGAGAGCCTGGTCATTTTGGGTGATTTTCCTTCCTTCCTTCCATTTCTCTCTTAATCTTGTGCTTTTATCAGTTTTAGTTTTTCACTTTCTCTTCGATTTCTTCCCCTCTAAGTGCACACACTTACCGTCTCTCACTTCCCCGCTCCCTCTTGAGGTATGAAACGCGCTGCGGCTGTCCAGTGCAACGGCTCTTACATCGCTCAAGGTCGAAGTCTTGCAGTTCCTGTGACTTGCTGTATGTTTTGTAATTCCTCTTGTATCCCTGAAATTGTTAATGCTGCTGCTGCGCGGGGTGCATGAGCTGTGGGTGTGAAAGCTTCTGATGGCAGCAGAAGTGCCCCAGGCGCCCCCAGAAAGAGGGCGAAAGGTGGGACCCAGCAAATCTGCCAGCACTAACGGCAGCTCCTATCCCACAGGAATGCTCCCAGGGAGCATCTGCTCTTCCTTGTGGCTTTGCAGAGGTGGGAGCCTCGTCTCCCTCCTTCATTTCCCAACAGATTGAGCCATCACTGGTGCCCCAATTCACAGCTCAACCTCTGGATTTTGCAAAACCAAATGACCTGCCAGATCTGGCCTTTGGAGAGTTGAACCGACCATGTGTAAATGCACCGAGGATCTGGTGTGAACCCCGTTAGCAGCGACGTGCAGCCAGCGCTGGAGTGAGCGGCCCTGAAGTTCACAGTGACTTTCATTTTAATTTGTTTTCTAATCTGCTGAACAATCTTCAACATGACCTGGCTGGTGCTTCTGAACGCTCGCAGCCATGATTGTTATTAGAACAAATACAGGAATTATTGTTCTCATTAGTCAAATATTGATTCACATGCTGTTTCTCCTGGATGTAATCACACAGTCATGATTGCATTTACACAACAGGACCAAGACATGTGGATCAAGTCCATTTCCATACCACAGACTGTTGTGTTTTCTGAAGGATATAACATTCCCTTTGGATGATCTAGGAGAAACTTTTAGGGCCTTTATAGCCCTAGTAATATAACAGACCATTTTAAATATCACACTCTTTTGTGACCCTGATTCAAACAGGTGTAAAAACCTGTCAGCTGTAGTGATATGCCTTGCCACACCGAAGTACATTGAGTCTTCATCAAAGTTCATGTTTTCCATTGTATTTTTAAGCTCCAGAAATCTGAAGTTCTATCAATAGGCACACAAATATTTAGCCTTTGATTTCAAATCGTGATGTTGCTTTTGCTCAGTGGAAGTCCTTTTGAGACAATTGTGTTCCTGCTCCAGTAATCTCCGCAGTTGCTTGTTTCTTTCGCACAACTTTCTCTGTGCTGGAGTGATTGAAGTTTCTTCCAGTTCAGGAGCACTGCTACTAACAGAGACTGGTTAAAACTCGTTCTGACATGCATGAACTTCTGAATCCTTTTCCTGCGTGTCACTAATCATCTTATTTGGCCTTTAAAATGAAGGGTCATTGTGCAATGTGGTTCCCGAAGGCTTCAAAGTCATTGATCAAGAAATATGAATCCATCACAGTGTGTAATTGGGTGTGAACTGTCATCCTCCCACAACAGGCACTTTGGCAACGTCAGAAAGGATGCACTTTTACTTGAATAGTCACCATAGCAGGATCTCGTCTTCTTGGTAATACAGCTTTTACTAACTGAGAATGCGGGAGACAATTTGACATAGCTGCTCAAAGTTAGGAGCAACCTTTGAGCATATTGCACAGGCTCTCATGATACTGCCAGTCTTCTCCATTATTAAAATAGATGAATTTATGGACATAGTGTTGAGTAGCCAAGTACTCACCAAAGCAAAATCACTGCACAGCAGTATCCAGAGCTGCCAACTTGCCAGTTTTCAGAAGGGTCTCAGTGAAGGCCCAGCTGTTGTTTGTCCCATCCCAGCAGGTGAACAAATATTTGAGCTGACCAGCTGCTGGGAGGAAGAGGGCTGCCACGACAAGCGTATTGGGTGGGGACCAGTCAGATGGGAATTTGAACTGGTTTGTTGAAAGGGGAGTCTTCCTGGTTTTCTGAGAAGTCCTGAAACACTTTCCTTTCTGCTATATAGATTTTTAATTCATAGTTTGACCTTAGGCGCGCACTGGAAGTTCAGATGCTTGTCTCACACTTAACTCCCTCTTATAAACTCTATTCTGCTGTGCTGCCTGCAATGAATGAAGGCAACCGGTATGTAAACTCATATTATTCCCTCTCTTTATTCCCTCTCTTTATCCCTCTTTGCCTGTGAGATTTGCAGAGGAGGGACTGTATTTCTGAAGTGTTCAGAAAGCATCACACTTGTAGGTAGTGCTATCAAACATTAAATAGAGTAAAAATGGAACAGAGATTATTTTCAGAAACAGTTTGGTACACGCTATTGTCTGCCATCAGTCAATAGGATGTGCATGAAGAAATCATGCATACAGATGGCTTCAGAAACGGGAACGTACATTTGCTTTCTAAACTAAGAGTGCTTATAAATATTTGAAGTTACATTCAGCTGGCCTGTGTCTTTTTAAATGTACCTTGAATTCTTTTGTCGTGTGAATCCAGTCAAATAAGGGTAGGGACCACTCCCTTCTCTGCTTTTCACATTGTTTTTTGGACAAAATATTACCAAAAAAGCTATGGCAGCGCATGGCAGGCTTTATATAATAGAGGTTTACAATGGATTTGCTGACAGGCTCTTAGTGCGGCACTAGCCAGCAGAGCTATAATAAAGAGCTTTATCTGGGATTAAAGCTTCTGGAATTACTCATTAATTGGATTAATGAACTGTAATTCATCACGCATGTCAATCCTGCTTTAGTCAAACTCCTTCTTCTGCCCTCCTTGTCACATTCATCCAAGGAAGACCTCTGTTCTGGGAAAGTTCAAGAACAATGTTAAGGCTTCCATGATTTCACATTCATTTTAAATCCCTAATGCGATCAAAATTCCCTTTATTCCTTCCCTGAACACCTCTGTAACTTTTCTTTATATAATATTTAGACTACTTCAGGTATTTTTTAAAACCCCTCATTTCAGAGCTCAGGTCTGAATGTTTTTTTTAGATTTCAAGGCTGCAGAAGTGCCTTCACTGGGCTTTTTTATTTTAAAAAATTAAAATACTGGAACTGTTTAACTTAGATTTTTTTTTTTTTGTTGTTGAAATGCAGTACATTCTATTAAAATATTTTCTTAAGTAGATTGAAAAAGAGATGCAGCTTAAAACTTCTGACAGTTTGTGGTTAAAAATCTTCTTTGGAAAACACGGTCTAGTTTTTATTTCCTCCCATTTTTTTTTTCCTATGTGCTGATAAATGATCTAAAATATTAAAATGGTTTTTTAGCTTTTTGCCTCAGATAAGCTATTTCATTTGCACCTTCAAAGGATGCTCCTTCATTGAATATGCAGAATATACATTACTAGAGCAACGGCACTCTGAAACAGTAACATTAGCCCTGCTCAGCTGTCAAAAGCTGAAAACCAGATTCTGCAGATAGCACTCCTCTGGAGTTGTTAATAAATCGCCTCGGAGGCTGGTTACAGAAGAATATGTGCGTGGCAGGAAGTCACAATTTGAAATGAAAATGTTTCTGACGTTTGGAAGTTACCTAATCACACATCTTCCCATTTGCTCTGTGTGTGTCGAAGCCCCTTGGCCTGAAACTTGAAAGGGTAAGGAGCTCTCTGCTTTCATATCTTGGTGGAGAGAAAGAGCCGTTTCATCTGCATATCCCAGCGAGTCTCAGTTTTTGGCAGGCAGAAGCTCCTCAGGGAAAGGAGCTATCTACTCCCATTTATTTGTAGAGTGGAAGTCAAACATGGTCACAGAGACGGTTTAATGTACATATACTTTCTATACAGAGCATTTGCAGTGAAACGGCAGGACTCGCCCTGCCTAAAAGAAGTGCAGAATAGACTGAGGAGTGGAGCAAAAAGAGCTTCTGCTATTTTATATCAAGGAGCTTTTTCTCTGCTCCTGGCTCCTCTGGATGCTTTGATGGGAAGCGGAGAAAGCCTGCGTCTCGCTGAGACGCATTGTAAAGCCCTTCTGCAGGAGAGGACAGCGGAGATGAACCAACGCGGGCGAGATCTCACCAACTCAACTGCTGAATGTGACTCGTGTCATTAGAGCTGGATTAAGGTGCCTCGAGAGAGGGCCAGGTTTGGCAAATGAAGCCAGGTCAAGCTGGCTGCACCCAAACTCTGACATTATACTATTCCCTGGCACCAAAGCAGGGACCCAGCTTAGCCGAGGAAGAAGGAGAGGGGGGAAGTGATATCCAAAGTGACACTTTTCCACGTGCTCTTCACTTGGTCTGGGGGAATTGAGTTAATGAAACACTGACAATGTTTCTCTGAGTGAATGTATTACTTAACATTAAGAGAAATAACTTTTATAAGGAAAGGTAATATGCCCTATTAGAGCAACTAATATAATTAGAAAACAGATAGACTTTCAAGCCAGAGTCCCTTTGTCAGTCTGACAAGAACAAAATTCATCCTAATGTAGGTCAGACCCAACAGCTCATAATTCAATCTAATTGTGTTAATCGCTTTGTGGCAGAGAAGGGAGCCGGCACCTCGGTGCAGCAAGGGCTGTCAGCAAGGGACAGGGCCGGCACCTTAGTCTGGGTGAAATACGAAGGTGCTCAGTGTTGTAGAGTGGGTGAGAGGAAGATTGTAACGTATTGTAAAACCAGAGCTTTTACAGATTTGCATTAACCAGTTGGCTTCTAAGCTTTTAGTTCCTGGCTTGTCTTTTGAAGGTATTTTCCTGGGTCTCCTGTGAGGATCAGCTCTGAGAGATTAAACATGGAGCGCCTGTTTGGAGGAAATGTTCTTCCACTGGAGAAATAGGAATTGCGATTCATATGGCGTTGCTGTCTTTCTAATAGGACTGTTCACTCTTTTTTACCCCTAAAAGTTTCCCTTGTTTTGTACACAGACTGAGGGTGGGATTTATATCACTGAAACCTAGCTGCCTTGTATGAGATAGCCATCACCCAATCAGTTAAGGCAAATACACTCCTCCAGAGAAGAATTCACGTCACTTACCTTCAGGAGGGGCTGATACCGGATTAACTTAATGCATTTGACAGAAAACATTGGCAATTCAATAGCTGTCACATCATCCACAGAATCCTACAAAGGAGCGATGACTCAGGGAAGCCCCAGCTGGGGACAGAAACCACGGAGGTTATCCAGCCTAAACTGCTTCTGATGTTTCAGATGTATTTTAAGATGGGTTGGATCAGCCTTTACAGGTGGTGAAACAGAGGGCATCAAGGTAAGAAACTTTAACCAGCGACCTTACCTGTGTAGCCATCCCAAGTTTAGTGCAATTATTTCACTGCTTGTAAGTAGGGTTTAGCAAAATACTATTAATCCCAGGAACTCACAGAAGCTGCTCAAGCCAAAAGTTGTTTTCTTTTAAAGAGATCAGCTTATTATTTGAACCTGACCCTTGCTGCTAACAGTAGGATTTGAAAGATTAAATATAAAGGCAAGGAGGTATGGAAGACGTTTGCAATAAAAATTATGTACTTTTTTTTATTAGAAGGATAAAAGAGAGTTGGACTGAGTGTCCTGTTGATCCTTCTGCTTTCAGGAAACATGATGGAAAGTTACCACTGCTCTGAGGTTTCTTGACATGGGTGGAAAGCAGAAATGAGCACAGTGAACTAGTAGGATTTCTTAAATATAAGAGGCTACTTTGTTAATATCAACTAGAGACTTTTTGTCTTGTTTTCTTCATTGCAGACATGAACTGGGACGGTGACAGATAGATGTTCCTGTGCCACGGACAATGAAGGCAAAGGAGAGAGCCCCAGGGCTCTGGGGAAAAACAGCCTCTTGCAATGCAGGTTGCACAGCCTCGGCCTTGCGGTGAAGCACAAGAATGACTGCACTGAGCCTAAGCAGCCGCTGAGCTTTAGCTGCAAACAGACTCGGACTCACGGCCGCTCTGTGCAGTTTAGGTTGCACAGATTGCCTAAACGTGCAAATGGCAACCAGCGTGGTTCTATAGCTGTAACTATAACCTTGATTTCCCTGTTTGCGAAGCAGAACGCTACACTGAATAGACGTGTGGTTTGTTCTGATTTATCCAGTATGCAGGGTATTAAACACACAGATTTATGCCATCTGTTATGCCAACATCTTCATGTCAAGAGCCAGCATTGATTTCATGCTAAGGTGAAGCATTGTGCGGGCTGCAGTCAGAATGTATATGTCTGAGCTACTGAAGGCCCACGGAGATTAAAAGCTGTCTACAGCTACTGATAACAGTATCAGGCATCCTCATTTACGAGCTGCCTTTTGGAGTCTGCAGGCTCTAGGGTCTGTCTCTGATACTATCCAGGCCAGCAGCAACTTGGTGTGTGTTCGTGAAGCAGCTGACTCAAAGCTTCGGTTACCCAAGGCACAATTGTCTACCACGACCTCAAAATCTGAGCAGTTTGCATGAAGTTCAACACACACAGTTCAGACTGTGGAATCCGACAGTGAGCAAGCACTGCATAGACACACCACTGGATGTATTAATATGCCAGGAGATCGTTATGCTGAATTAAAATTGTATTTGTGGCTGTAATCTCCGTAGGTGAAAACTGGTGTTGCACACCTCACGGCTTGACCCACAGTGCTGGCACGTCTCCATCCCACCAATAAGTGTCCTCTCTTCTGAAACCCTCACACAGCCTAAGTACAAATCTTTGTGCATTGAGATAAACCTTATTGTCTGTAGCTTGTCTTTTTCTTTATTCAAAGCAGACTTAGGGGCTTTTTTTTATACCACAATATACAAGCAATATACTCTGCATCTATTGCAATTAATGTCAGTATTTTTGCTCTCCAAACTAGGCAAGCATTGATCTCATTCTGGTCCTGGATCGCCTGTGCTCTGAGTTTTGTTCTGTGCTTCACAGAGTCCTGATTCCTCATCCTAGGCATTACTCCAAGCAAATGATAACACCTTACTTGTATTTTAGGATGTAGCTTGAGGGCTAAGATTGCTTTTTGTGAAGAATCCCACATCTTCCACCATTGCGGAACTTTTCTTCAACATAGCTGACACCAACTCAAATGGAACATTTTTAGATGGC
Organism: Phoenicopterus ruber ruber; assembly: GCA_009819775.1. NCBI lineage: Eukaryota > Metazoa > Chordata > Aves > Phoenicopteriformes > Phoenicopteridae > Phoenicopterus > Phoenicopterus ruber. Next base: position 37,681,373 of record CM020220.1, read on the forward strand.
TGTCACAAAAACCATCAAACTCTTCTGTTGAGTGTAAAAGTCAATGCCTGAACCCCAGGAAACACTGCTCAAATTATCATTTAAATGTCAGCACTGGTTATAATGAAAACTGCAGTTTCAACTACTCCGAGAAGCACGTTTACAAAGGGATTTTTCTAGAGTTTTGAGAATTCTGTGGTGTATGAGGGAGAAAACGTCATTATATACATATATAAAAATTAATTTGCAGAAGTACAGATTATATTACATTATTATTTTATGAACACTTAATGACTGGATCGCCCTACCAGGAAGATGACAGTTTCTGTACAACTGCAAAAAATACGTGAGCCTAGCAAATAAAATCTGATTTTCTAATACAGCCTAAGATAAATTATGATATGTAGTTTTACAAAAGGGTGAATGCCACAATATTAAAGAAAAAGTTTATTACAGATAATTGCTTGCTCTGTTTATGCTGTTTCTGTAGAACTTGGATAAGCAATTTAAGTTACAGAGATTTATAACTGTTTTCATGAAGATGTATGAAACTAAAAAAATTGCAAGCCTTTTTAATCCACCTATAAATCATTTTATACATTTAATTTCTTCCATATAAATTTTATGGGTTCATATATAAAATACAAGTTAAAATTGCTACATGCTTTCAGATGAAGCAGCTATTGCATTTCTTTTCACCTTTTTATTATTTCTTTACATATTCTCTTCAAGTAGAATACATTAAAATTCCCGCAGGTTACTTAATATTAAATATTTAATGGCTGTTATAATTCTGCATTTAAAAATATTTTTGTAGGGATGTCAGTGGTGGGTACTGCATATGTTTCTTCTTGATAGGACTAGAGCAATGTGTTCATCAGTTTGGAAACCAGCGTAACCGTGAGTGAGCCCCAGACAAGAACTAGCCAAGGCAATGGCCAGAGCAAGGGGAAACCAGCTCAGGCACGAGCAAGCCCCAGCGGTGCTGAGACCCGGTGCTCTCGGGTCAGGCCAAAGTCTCCTACATTGTCCTATGGCCGATCCCTGCCCTCCAGGCAAGCCCTGGGGAGCGGGAATGTTGGAGTCACCGCTGAAAGACTCTCCTTTTCCAATCCATTATCTCTCTTTGCAAGATGCGGCAAAATCCCTCCTTTGCTAGCAAGACTCTATGGATTTAATTGAAAGCAAGTGGCAGGTGCCAAGGCGCTTTCTCCTCCCTGCCCTTGGCAGCTCACGCCGTCCTGGTCTTCTCCCTTCTCCCCGTCACACCCACTCTGCAGCTGGCTTGGGGCCAGACCTGCTGCTGCGAGGTTCATGGGGGTTTCGCTGCAATTTCAGAGGAAACAGGACCTTAAATTGTGAAATCCCCTAAAGAGTTTTCTGAAACCTGTTAGTGTGCAGCGCGACTACGTCACTTCTATGGCAACAATATGACATTGTTCACTCCTAATTGTTTTGACGGCTTATTCATATGAGTGGATTATTATGCACATTTGTGCTTTGTGAGAACTGATTTCTGAAAACACACTGCTGAGGAAAATAGATTTAAAATGTCCTTTTCGCATTACATTCTGCAGATAGGCCAAATACCTATGGAAAAAATTTAGACAATATTTTTGTTTGCATTTTATGTAACAATGGCAGAAGAATTCTGACTTCAGAAATGGGGAGATCTGGTCACTAAGGTTCCTTTTAAAGCATAATTAGGATTTTAAAAAGAATTAGAGACACAATAGAGATAAAGTGTCCATTTTCCCCAAATGTTCTGTGGAGGAAATCCAAAGAGAAAATTTCAGCTAGCGCAAATATATTGCAATTTCTAAGTCTGAAAACAGCTGGGGCCATCCTTTTTATTATTTGTACAGAACTCTTGTTTTCCCTCAACAAGGGTACAACTTAACCTCCCTGTGAAAAACCCTGGTACTGTGAAAAACTCCGGTACTGTGAAAAACCCCAGTACTGTGCCTACAGGCACGGGACTGAGGAAACCGGCATGAGCTGTCCCTTGCCACTTGACTTCCAGTTGAAGTTCCATAGAGTGTCTGAGCACCTCCTTCACATTGTACCTTCTCTTACAGTTGTCTTCTGGTTATGTTACCTGATCTTTCCCCTCGCTACTTTTGTAATTTTCCTTCTTTTTTACTCGTGTGTATGCATGTGTTTTGGGGGGGGGGGGGGGGGGGTGTGCATGCAGTATACAAACATACAAACCGAATAATGCAAGATATTCCTTATTTCTGTGAAGGAGCTTTCCAGTTCCCCCATTTGCTCCAGGATATCATATTCCAACTAGTCCACCAGGATTTCTATTTTCTTCCACCCTCCAGTGAACTCAGAGTCCTCATAGGTTATTTAATGATTTTCAAAAGACTTAACAAGGTTATTGCCACTAAAGTGCTTATATCTCAGAGGACTGAGAAAAAGAAATATGCAGTTTAAGCCACAGAACTTTACAAAATCTTTTTGGAGAAGAATCCTCTAGACTTTGTATTTAGGCATCTGGGACATATACCTTGATGATATGCAACTACTATCAACGTCCTGCTACATATATTTTAAATACGACAGGCCTTCAATTATAAATTACTTACTTGTTTCTGTATTATTTTAAATGGTAGTTAAGAAGTTCAAAGCCATTTCATTACTACTGCGAAATTTATCTGTGGGGACATTAGAATAAGAAGTACTTATTTGCTTTGTGACTTAAATTGCACCATTGTGGGGTATCAGCTTGCATTTTAAAGCTGTAAATTCACAAAATTACATTATGTTTATAGTTGTCATCAAAATATAAAAAGGAACATTAATCTTCTCGAATTTAATTTTGCCTGGATTTTAATTCCATTGCTTATTACCAGAGGGATTTATAGAATTTTTTTCCTTAATATCTCTGACTTCACAAAGTTTATGTTTGAAAAAAATGATATGCTACAGTACTACAGTAATTTTCTAGTTAATAGCTTTAGTATTGCCCTCTAATTCTCTAATAATTTACATACAAGTATTACAGTACTCCATTTTTGTCCCAGTTCAATAGAAATTTTATGCCTGCAATATTTCCGCCCTCAGCTGAAACACAGTGCTGGGAACAAGGTCGGAGTTTCCCGGGTTCTGCATCAGCTTCTTACAGCTCTTCTCAGATTAGAGGTGGAACCAGACGCCCTGCTGCGAAAAGATGCCCTGATATTTCTTTTAGCTGTTTTTTATTACTAGATTCAGGTTCCTTTTCCAGCAAACTTTACCTTTCCATCCTTTTCTGGTATTAAATCTCCCAGAGCACGGGCTGGGTGTTGCTGAAGTTTCCTCATCCCTACGTGATCGTCCCTCAGCTACGCGAATTGAGTGGAGGAGAATGACCTAGTACACGTCCTCCTTTGGGCAAACCACATCGTTCTGTATTAGTGTAGTTCAGAATAAACATTAACTTATTAATACCATGTTAATACTTATCCTCCATGAGGAAAAATGGGAGATTATTTTTCCTTCATTTATTTTCACAGGCAAATATCGCATTGAGCAGATGGGACTCTGATACTCCAGTATCAGACAAGAGATGTAAAATACAATATCCCTGGCTGCCTTGTTCATGCTGATATGCGAGAAGCCTATTTTGTCCCACAGTTTTGGAGTCTTGCATGAGGTGGAAGATAAGAAAGGTGCGTAACATGGCAGATGCACATTTATTAGTCTCATGACTAGACGTGGGAAGAGCAGTTGAAGAAAGAAGATGCTACAAGAAAAATGTACTCTTGTCTAGATCTCAAAATGCTGTTGTTTAACAGTTTAGGCTTGTTCTGGTTTTAAGTTTCTTAATAAAATAAAAATGGTAAACTGAAAAATGGTGAGAAATTACTTGCACTGCTCACTGTTTGTTGCATGGTCACTGGGGGAGCCCTCATGAGATTCACTCCTGCTTGGAGACTGCTGTGGCAGATACACTCGGCCTGGTCAGGGCCAGAGGCTTTCAGGGCAGTAGCCGATGGCTCCTTTTCGCGCCTCATTTTCACGCCTCCAGTGCCCTGCCGTGGCAGCTGTCACTCACACACCTCAGCTCAGGTGTCAGCCACCCCCCTCCCTGTGTGGGAGTGGGAGAGGCGGGACCCCTCAGGTGGACAGACAGGGCCCTCAGCCAATGGCGTGCCTCGGCTGAGAGAAACTGCTAGACCTCTGACCATACTGGGACCCCTCGGTGGACAGACAGGGCCCTCAGCCAATGGCGTGCCTCGGCTGAGAGAAGCTTCTGGAACACTGACCATAAATGACCACAGCTCAGATCCGACCAGGCTATAAAGGAGCCCCCACCGGAGAGCCCCCTTTGAGTGGTTTTCCTTGGAGCAGCAGGTCTGGGGTTGGAAACTCTGCCCTTGGGCTGAGATGTCACCTAAGGAAACTTCCCGGGATTGAGTGCCCTCGCCATCTTCTGGTGAGTGATTTCTTCTGGATATCCTTGAGCAAACCTGAACCTGAACACCCTCCCACCTTCGGTGAGTGCTCTTATTCTTCTGGGTACCCTTGAGTGAGAGTTTTCCCCTTTGTGAGTGTGTGCGTGCGCACCCTGGGCCATCATTCTTGTGTTTTGCCGTGCAGTAATAACATCCCCGACCGGTATATCAAACCTGTAACTTGTTAAAAGTTCTCGGTGTGTCATTTGGTTACCTCGTTGTTTTGTTAGTTTTGGTTGTTTGGTTTCAGTTGAGAATTAAAAGTTTGTTTGAGTTCAGCTGTGTGGAGTTGGTTTGGTGTACCTCTGTGACAACTGCCTATATTTTCTATGACTTCTGGGGTCGATCATTCTTTGCTGGTAGGCATCAGGGTGAGGAGGTCAACAGTTGCTGAACTGCCCATTTGGGGTGAATTTCTGATATTGGAAATTACCACCAACATCCAAGTTCAGGGAGAAATCTCTCTTTTATCTCTAAATCAGGCACTTTTCATCATTGCCTACCCCACTTTTTTGTTGCCTGAATTTTTATGGGCTGTATTTTAGCTTTGCCGAGAGAACAGTAGCTCCTCCATTATGAAACATTTTCACACAGGGCAGCTTAGCCCTGTATTTCCTTATGGATTTTGCTTTTTCCATTTTGTTCTACAAAAGCAGGCAGCAGACCCAGTTTCCAAAAGGGAATGTTTGCTAACCTGACTTGAGAGAGGGAAACAGTTAATTTGCACGCACTCATTTAGATGATCTTTTTACCGGTCCTTGTGGGAAGACAATGAATTACTTGCAGATATTAAAAACTCAAAAATGCGACTGAGATGATAGTTTAATAGAAGTCAGAACTTATAAATATTCCATGTGCCTGGATTGTATATTGCATTTCTGCAATTTTCATACTGCTATTATCTATTTTTATTATGAGTTTTATGCTATCAGCAGCTGTGATAACTTAAGTAAAAAGTTTATTTAAGAAAACAAATCCAAAAAGGTTTTCATTGTAGACTAAGTTAGTGTATTTTTGGACTGTCAGTCATTCTTATTTCTAGTTGGGATTTATTGCCTGTTTGTCACTTGTAGTCTCCAGATTATACTTATCAGTAAACAAAGACCCGTCTTTTATTACAGCTTATGCATGTCAAGGATGATTTTTTACTTACCTTTGACATCAGACAAGCCAATTTCTGAGTGTCCTGCACCTCTACTTTGTCAGTTCATGGGATGACATGACACCCCTGCTGTATTGTTGAGGATCTAGCTATATTAAGTGTTACGTTAGTGTCTAATTCATGGATCTGTGACTGAAGGTACAAACGTGATGGGTGGGTTGGTCCTCACAAGTTCCTTAAGATTAAGATGGTTTGGGGTCCAATTTAAACTCAAAATTAAGAAAAATGTGGTTGATTTCAGAGTTTCAAGAGTTCTTTTTCTATGATCAATCTGCTAGACTATGTGTCAGGGGGAAACTAAACAGAGAGAATTTATCTCTCTTATAAAAACTGAGCCAGGATCTTTCTGCTTACCTACCTACGTTGGTTAGAGGAGTTACACAGTGAGGAGGAGGCATTTGCATGGGGCCACATCCTTCATATGCATTTCAGACATACTAAATAAATAATACATCCATTACTAATGTCTCAGCAGGATGATCTTTCACCCTTTTGCTCTAGTCTCCGGGAAGCCATTGTAGTTCCAGTTACAGTCATGCTCCTCTAATTTTTGAAAAGGTTAACACGGTTTTATCTTTAATAGCTGCTTGATCATTGCAGAAGCTAACAAGTCATGTTGGAAACATTAGTCAGGGAGACAGGGGAATATATTTGGATGTCTCACACAATTATAAGGAGAGTTATTCTCCTGCTGTTATCACTACATTACCATGGCTGGTATTGAAATGACATATTTATTAGGGAAGAGTACATGAGGTTCAAGAAGCTTTGGGTGCCTGCCAGCAGTGGAGTGTTTGCCTCTCTCTGCTCCATCTGGTCATCTGCTTGTCCATACCATCTTGTGAAAATAGTCAGGCTATTGTTGCTTCTCTTATGTTCAAGGATCCCACATTGGCACTTTCATTGAAGGGCATCACCATGTTCACTGCCGCAGCAATTTGATTAAATGGCAGAGCGCTGTTAAGTAGATGGCCAAGTAAAACAGCTTGGTTTTCAGATGCACCTAACTAAGCATATGCACCTCTGTATGTAAATTGTATTTGATAAACAAACTGTAATTCAATTTTTGTGTTGATTTAAAAAAGTGATCTTGACATTTTTCCTACATCTTCTCTCTGACCATATCCAGCAGAGCGCTCTCTTCACTAGGAACAAGTAAAATCCCTCCATCTCTCCTGCTTTGGGTTTCATCTTCTCTGGATGGTCTGAAGCAGTCAGGACCCATGCAATGGCTTGGAAAATCAGAAGCTGTCGCTTCTTGCCTGCTTCCCCAGCTCAGCGTTCAAGGGCAGGCTCCAGCATTGTGTGGCAGAGGTGCAAGGCCAGCTTTGCTTTGCTCTTGCCTCCTCCCCAGTGTAGAGGAGAACAGATATCGAGGTGGAGGTAACGCTTGGGTGCATCTGCATGTACAGGATCCCAACAGAGAATGCTTTGCTGACCCTGACTGTCTCCTGTGTTCAGCACCTGCCTATGCTTAAAGACAAGCCTGACTTAAACTCTATAAATAGAGATAAACTGAAAAAAAAACCCCAAACTGCTGTGATCAAATCTGTTACTTACAGCCTTGTACCTTGTTTACGGTACATCTCTTGGTGTTACGCTGCCTGATTCCACCTGCACTCGAGCATGCCACACACAGAGACATCGCTTGGGCACTGCAGCTGGGAAACCTTGCCAAAATAAAACTCAGCAGGAAATGTTGGTTAAGTCTTTGTGGCTTGGATGTTGCATAATTTAATGGCCACACACAACTAAAAGAGCCTTTTTCTGCTTCGTAAATAGTTAGGAAACCAATATAATACAACTGTGAGAGCGGATTGCATTTGTAATATATTTGCATGTTGAACTCCTTGAAAGAGCAGAGAAGCTTGAAATGGCCTGAACAGGAAACGAAATAAATACAGGAGGGAGAAAAGCTGGAGGAGGAGCTGGGAGAAGCACCACTGCCAATGCTCTTTTAGCTGCCCTCAGCTGGATCAGAAACAACTCATTTTGCACTGTACAGATTAGGTATCAGGAGCTGAAGTGACAGCAAAACTGGAGTCATGGGACATGTTGAGGAACATAAGCAAAATCAGTTGCCTTTCATGTGTTTTCAGCCGCAAATCCAACCTCTTTCCAACAATGCAGATTAGGAAATGTTATAATTCTTCCCATGGTGTATGTAGCCATGTGCTCTGGGAAGGGGGTAGGTGGGTGCAGATACGTTTCAGTTGCTTTTTCACTTGAAGAGAAAGACTATATAAACTTGGAGATCAGCACACTGATCTAATGTAATTTGGCAGTAGTCTACAACTATGGCTTATTTCTAGTATTGTGATGCATTTCTTTGCTTGCTTTAGTTCATAAAATATTTGTAAAGAAAGGCTACAAACAAAACAATATTTGGTACATATCCCTTTTTCTTACAAAATACAATATTATTATACTACTTTCATATACTACGTATGTATACATACATCTATATAAAAATACTATATAAATATCTATATCGGAAGACATAGATATCAACACTGATATCGATATAGATATATCTCATTACGGATATTTGTAAAAACATTTCATGTTTAAGAAATGAGTACTCTAAGTAAAATATAACTAGCAACATCTTTGAAAAAATCTGCAGATGCTAACAAGGTTGCTCAGGTAACTGTTGATACAGAAGTAACACAAAGTTTCTTATATGTAAAATAGAGTGTTTTAGTGAAGGCACACATTGTGAGTAGGGCACAAGGGAATTATACTCAGTGCAATAAGGTCAACATTTACCCACACCTAACTCCATTTTAGCTGAATATAGGTTAATATTGCAGCATCTTTGGTAACAATTTTCACTAGAAGTAGTATTTTAGTGGCAATATTTGTAGCTAATTTCACATCGAACTACTATCAGATTGCATTTAAAGTATTTTAGTGGCTTGGCGTTACTACTGGACAATGCTAGTTAGTCACTGTAATTGCCTAAAGATTCCATATTACTTTTAAATGAGGAAAAGAAAGACTAATGAAGTTATACAATTAGGTAATCATAGCTAATGGTTAAATAAGGATGTGAATTGCATCTATGGAGCCGTTCTGGCTTCTTTGATGTCCTGGGTTTAATGACACTTAGCTGAACCTTAAGAGCAGAAGCTTAAGAGAAATTAAATGTTCCCCATCTAGAGCTGATGACCTGAGATTGTGCAACAGCTTAAAAAGATTAAGATTCCAGCTGAAAGCCCAGTCTTGCAGTTACTGCAATAACATTTTGATTTTTACTGTATCATCTGAAAATATTTTGGAATTAGAAAAAAAAAAAATCTCTAGAAGAGGTAAAAGAGGCAGAAGTACAAGCTAAAGAATTATACAATTTCAGGAGACGTTTCTGACCTGAGCTATGGGTATGCACTTGGGGCAAACCCTGAGATCCCGTCTTGTGGCCTCCTCCTGGTATGCAGGGTGGGAACCTGGAGCTCCCAAGCAGACCTACGGCAGGGAGGGTGCTTGGGACCTCGGGAGCATCTCGAAGGTGGTAGAAGTGTCTTCGCTAAAACTTGTTAGATCAATACCTCTAGCTGGAAGGGAAATGCTTTGGACTGAGATATCTGGAGGCAGGTCTGTAATGATTCTGGGCAGTCTGCAGCAAAACAAATGGCTGCACCAGAATCCAGGGAAAAGAAGGTATAAGTGATTTTTTGGAACACTTTAAGTGAGCTCAAAATATGAATTTTTGAGCTAAAACTTGATTTTATGGAAAATATTTTTTTTCTAGCTAAAACACTCCATTTGGTTTATTTAGACTGTTTGCACTCACATATTTTGTCATGTTGGATTTCTTTGCTGCTTAATGTAAACACTGGGCAACATCTCGATTACTTTATCACGTGTCATAATAAAAACGAATATGTCAACATGAATAAAACCAGAAAAATTCAAAATAATTGGACAAGTAGCTTCTATCACAACCTTCAGTTGACTGAACTAATAGTGAGAATGCCATGATGGAAATATTGAGATGTAGGGTGCAGACATAAAAAGCTAAATGATGACTACTTTTTAAAATTATATGGGAACTGAAGAAGGTGCAGCAAGCATCGCTTCTCCCACAGGCTTGTAGGCCTTCACAGCTGACCAGTCACACCTGTTGTTTCAGCTTTCAGCAGGGCTGTTGGGGAGCTGCATGCCTGAGGTGGATTCGTATCCCATGCTCCTTTGGCACTGCCTTGTCAGAGAAGGCTCAGCTAGCACCTAGCACCTTTGATCTGGTTTTGCAAGGAGAACACACTTTCCAACAATTTTTTTTCTATTTTCTCTGGGATATTTTACCTATCGCTGTAATGCCCAAGGACTTCAGAGCTCAAAAACTTCACGCGCCTTTTTATGCTTTCTAACCTTGATAATAATGCCACATCCTTACCAAAAAGTATTGTGTACAGAATTAATGGTATCAATGACCTTTAACTACAATGTGTGTAACATCTGTGGTACCATGGCCCGTGATCAATGAATCAATGAAAATCTGACATCAGATTGCAACAGTGAACCGAAACCCGGCTCCAGAAGAAGGAAAACGGAACGATGCTGACTGAAACTGTGCTATAACTTGTGACAGGCTTTGGCCGTAATCCACCACCTAAACTCCTATGTGTGTCCACTGAGTTTAAACCCAGTGTGACAAGATACAAAAGCCAGCCCGCAGAGGCCAAAAGGACAACTAGGGTAAGTTAAATAAGTGGCTGTGTCTGCCCTTCCCCCCAAGAGCTGCCAGTACAAAAGCTCTGGAGTCACCTGGAACTTCTACCGAAGAGCAAAACCAGTGTTACACAGCTCACAGCCTGGGAAGAGCACCTCAAAAACTATCTGCAACTACCAAGACTGTCATTAAAAGGGCTCCTTCAACCTGTCAAGTTTAAAAAAAACCCCAGGAGATAGGAACAAACCCAACAGATGTAGCTGTCATTTAAGATTAAAGCAAAAAGCTGGCGGTCCAAAACCTTACGATGTGTGCAATCACGCTTGTTTCTACCAAAGCAAAAGTAGCAACATCTCTTAACATATTTCAGGTAAAAATAAAAGAACAAAGTGCACAAACAATAAATAAATCACAACACTGAGTAGAAGAGCTTCACAATATGTCCACACTTGCGTCCTATAAGCACCTCAAAGCCCTGTCCTCAAGGACCAATAATCCCTCCAAGAAATCATTTACTTTCCTTTTCACAAAGCGTGCTGAAACATGAAGCCATAAATTCTCCTTCTGACAAGAGGAAAACATACCTGCTCGAGAAGTGAGAGAAACAGGGAAGAGGAGTGGTTAACAAACCCCACGACATTGCGCAGTGTCAAGTCTGGGCAGAGGAGAACTGCTGGAGTCCCTGGCCCGGGATCAAATGCTTAGAAAAGAAGCAGAGAAGAGAGTTGTTTTGGGAAAATAGCCCCATTTCAAACCGAGCAGCCATCCTATCTAACACAAATTAGTAGTGCTTCCAAAACAAGCCTCCTGCTAACCAGGAGATAAAGTCATCATCCCGTATTAGCCTGTACCGTGTCCACATACTGCATGTGTCCCCTCAGCCAAAGGAGTAAATGGTACAGGTAGTGCCTCACGTCGCCAGGGCCTTTCTCAGCTTCTGGGGACCGGAGAGGACTGAGTGGATAGGCTATTGCATACACAAAACGGGGGTAATTGCTTCCAGGCAAAAGAAGCTTACAGTCATATCCAAAATCCACTTTTACTTAAGGAGAAGCAAGCTGTCTATATATATGGGGGGGGGGAGCTTCATGGAAATGTGTCTAAACTCTTGCATATTTTCCTTAACTAATAAAGAAAAAAATCATAACTTTTTGGTTGCATTTATATTTCAGAAATCATCTCTTTCCTGTTCTACATGTATGGCTTTAAAACATCCTTTTGTGTTGTTTTACCTAATACCTTAACACCTGCGTACAAAAGAATGTAATTTTCAAATTACTGCTTCTGCCACACACGTTAGAATTCCTTCCCAAGTGAGTGAAATCCTAATTTTTAAGAGCCTATCCAATTATTTGTATTTTAAAAATCATCTTGGCTAATCACTGACAAGCTGTACAGTACAAGAAATCAGTTGAGTGCATATTTTTTAAAAGTACTATATAATCAAACCATTTAATCAAGCATTTTATATGTCTCAGGACAAAACAGACCTCTGTCAATAAAATTACAAGGCATATTACAATCTACAACAGATGCTTTATTGAATTCTTTAAATATATTACTCCATTAGCATCAGTTCGTGTCACTGTTACACTTCAGGTGAAACCTTCTTAAATGAACACCAGATAAAGGATGGACCTGTTGCAGCCATAGATTTACTGTTATGGATTTAAGAGGTCTCCACTGTATTCACATTACTTTATTACCATTTAGCACATTCTAATTAAAAACAAAAAGACTTCTTCCCTTTGCCTTTTTCCCTTATGCATTTTGAAGTGATTTAATTCTAAAGAGAAAGAGCAAACGACAGATCAAAAGAAAATGTTAGACTATAAATTACCTGCTTGTCTGGACATACGGACTATTCATTAAGTACGAGGCTGAATGCTAGTTAAAGTCCTTCCCTGTCAGATGCGCTAATTCACCCAAGCTATTTTACACATCATGCAAGACGTTCCCATGCTGTGACTCAGGGAATTGCTTCTCAAATGGAAGCTCCAGTTCCCAGAGACTCTCCAGCCGCATCTGTGCTGGTACAGCAAAGACTGGCACCGCTCACTGGGAGGGGGTCACCCTGCTTTTAACTTCTAAGAATGGGAAAAAAGGGACTTTGCTCAGAAGTCCTGTGCCCAGGCGCGGTGTCAATGTGTTTTTACCACCCTGCCTTTCCAGCACAGCCCTGCAGACCCGCCGGTGCTGGCGCCAGCTCAGGCCGCACCAAACGCAAAGCAGAAGTCCTGCTCTTGGGACAGCAAAGCATCCTTCCCGTCAGCCTGTCCTTGGGGAATGGCTCACGGGAAGAGAGGTGCAACTGAGGCATCAAAACCACATCTGCCTGGGCTACAGCCAGGAGCCGGGGAGCCGGCTGAGCCCAGACCCCGTCGGCGTGTGTGCAGGATCAGGGAGGCAAGCCCAGGCAGTCCCACTCCTCACCCTCGCTCCAGAAGTGCCAGCACTGAATGGCACAGGCTAAGAAATTGGGGATATTGCCTTACACTAGAAATTGTTGTCTTTAATGTCTTTTATAGGACACCTGAGTCTCAGGTTGAAGTTTTTCCCAGCCACTAGACAGGGACAGACGAATGAAGCTGCAGTTTAATCACAGGTTGACATTGCACCTCAACATGGGTTTTGCTGGGTGGGTTCCCAAACTGAGGAGCACACGGTTAAAATTTATTTGGGGCGTTTCCCTGCACAGTAATTTTACCGAAAGGAAATTCACTTCCATGATAGAAGAGAAATTTTCTGTGTATGTCAAACCACTTCAGTCCTTTGGGGTACAACGAAGACCAGGTTATCCAGTTTTAACTGGATATACATGTCAGGGAGCCGATTTTAACTGCTAAGCAGGAATTTCGTTATAGAAGTCGGGGTTCTCACTGTCATTTTTGTGAAAAGCACCACCGATTAATCATGTTGTGGCAGGAGTCACCAGGCAATTTTGTTAACGACAGTCTTAAAGCTATTTTTTTCTGAGAGGAGGCAAAGCAGAATTTTTGTCTGGAAAAAACACAGTATTGTTCTTTGTTCTCCTAAAGAGTGGTCCTTCGAGAGGAATTGTCAGATAGTTGAGAACTTGTTCTTTCATTTTACTCTCCATCTTCCAAGGCAGTTCCCAGGACAGAGTAGCTTTCTGGGAACTGAACCGTGGTACGTGGGTTAAACTTTGCAGAAGAATGGATTATGGATCGCCTGCATACGACTTTTTCCTGTTACAAGATTGATGTGTATATGTACAAAGTAAGTTAAACTCAGACTATAGCCAGACTCTGCTTCACTGGTTTCTCCTCCCTGACAGCTACTCTCGGAGCCTCTAAGGGCAATTCAGCCCTCAAATGTACATAACTTATTAGAATGACATTGAAAGTCTGGCCAATTAGCGAGAGCATAAATCTGAATTAAAGTGTCCACTTCTGAAGATTTTTGGTTACTGATACTGATTGCGATCGCTCTTGCTTTATCATACCCCAGGAAGGAAATTGTGCAGTGGGTTTGCCTGGTTTTATTTGTACATAATTGATATTGTGCCTCGTTGGCAGTGGGTACAGAAGATTTACGGTGGTTGGAAAGATGAGGGGAGGAGCCGGCAGTTCACCCTTCAGTAGTCAGAGCTGTTAAACTTAAAATTCAAGCTACATTCCCCTAAACATGAAATATGAGGATGAGGAAGTGATTTAAATTTATGAATAGAGAATGATGTTCTCCCGTTCTAAAACTCTCTTACCATTTGCTGTAGCTAATGGTGGAATGCTTTGTGAATTTACTTTGTGACTAAAGTACAGACTTAACCAATTCTGAGCTTTTAGAACATCAGAGTTGGATGGCACGCAATAAGATGTAATTGTCAATTATCGCAATATATCCATAAAGACAAAGTCATTAAACAGCAGTGAAACTGCAGATGGTTTGAAAGGTATCTAAACGTTTCTAAATTTAGCCCAATTAAAATAATAGACCAGTGTAAAAACCAGTGCTTTAAGGAGTCTGAGGGGGGAAAAAATGAGACTAGTGATCTAGTAGTCTATGCTCTGTATAAATAAAGCTCTAAAGATTCAGAGACAAGAGACCTTAATTGAAGTCCATTAAAATCAATAGAGGAATAAAAACCAGACAGAAATAGAACAGGAAGGAAAACATGCCAAGGGAGTTTCAAAGTACTGGTTGTACCAAGGGAGTTTCAAAATATCGAGTGCCCACCTGTAATTTCTACTGAATTAACAAAAGGTATTGATGATCAAGAACTCAGGAAATCTTGGAAATCTGTCTGCTGCTGAATTTTGGCATGAAGTCCTGCTTTAAGGACGTTATTCTGTTGACCTCGCTCAGCCTGTGATTTCACCCGTCTTTCCGTTTTTCTTTTTTACAAGGTGTGGACTATAAATAAGTCATAATGCTGAATCACTCTCTCTCTGCAGTGTAAAATTCTCCGATTTGCTGCATTTACTTTATCTGAAAGGGCAGAGAAGAGTATTTATGACTATCCTTAGCCTTGTAACTAAGCACCCTTTGAGCACCCAATATCTCTAAAAATATAGCTGTCATTCAGAGAATACTTGTTTCTGCCCTGTCCTCCTGTTCCTCGTGGCTACGAGGATCCTGAGGATCCTCGCCGAGAGGTAGGGACTATGTAACAGCAGTGCTGACCTTCGTGTTCTGAATTCATGAGCCAGGCTTCAGCAGCAAAAGATTTTACTTCTATTTGTGTTTTCCATCTGCTTTTTCAACTTCAAGTGTCATTTTCAAGATTTTCTTCCCATCTATGAAGAATGCCATTTTTCCCATTCAGGGAAATCCATTTTTAAAGAACGTGATTCTAAGTGTTGAAGCTTTAAGAAAATATTAACTAGCATGAGATTTATGAGATATAATTAAATGAGATTTTATTGGTGTACCTCAGAGGAAATTTCCCCTTATTTACCTGACTCTTCTCTCTATTAAAATAACACAAAAGCAAAAAATT
The DNA here is from genome assembly GCA_009819775.1 of Phoenicopterus ruber ruber. Taxonomy (NCBI): domain Eukaryota; kingdom Metazoa; phylum Chordata; class Aves; order Phoenicopteriformes; family Phoenicopteridae; genus Phoenicopterus; species Phoenicopterus ruber. The sequence continues at coordinate 37,696,588 of CM020220.1, forward strand.
CTACAGTATCCCCACGTAGTCATCATCTGAATTTACAGTGCTCTGGTACCCAGTCGACCCATTAGTGATTATCACTACAGCCAGATAGTGCTTATTTCAGGAAGAGCATCATATTTGATTATAAACTGTGGAATACATATAATTTTAATATGCTATATTGGCCAGATTAACCAGTCCTTCCTCTTACAATGCAAGTAGTCTCATTTATTTCAATATAGCACAAAATTAAGTTAAGGGAAAAATAAAAGAGAGAATGAGTCAATTTAATAGTCAGGAGGCTGCGCAGCCTGCACCAGTCTTTCTGCTTCACTCAAGACAGGCTGCTGTGACAATTTTAACTCTGCCTGGTCAATGATGATGCAAAATGTGGGCCAAATGCTGGACACCTTGCTCGTGCCAGCAGTCCCACTGAACCCCAGTGCTTATAGCAGTTTCTGTACTCCGTCAACTGGATGCCATGAAATGAGGTAGGAAAGTCCATGAATTTCTTTTAGTGCAGGACTGGCAAACTGATGAGCGCGCCAATTGGTGTGCTGAATAGGGGGCTGGGAGGTTAGAAAGGCGCCTGATATACTGAATCGGTACAAAACAACTCCAGTAAAAGTGATCATTAATCAATAAACAGCAAAATGTATTTTCCAGAGGAATATTTTCCAATAAGAAATCAACGGCTAAAATGGCTGTCATAGGTAACATAGAAAAGGCTGGAAGTTTTCCCATTTCAAGTGAGATGTTTGTATAAATTGGCTAATAAACAAAAGAAACAGATTATTTGGCAGCCACCCTTAAAAGAAATTTTAGGCCCATCAAGCAAAGAGATGATGTGTTACTGTGACTATGAGTACATCCCTGGCTCAGAATTTCCTTTACTTTCATTTAATAGACTAATTCCCGTTTATGTTTAAGTAAATGATTCTTCGCAGCATTCACTGACTAAGTTCTTATTGGATAAACATAAACAAAATTTATGGATAACTCTAAACCCAAGTCCTTGGACTGCTGAGAGGACTGTCTTGAGATTTCAGCCTTCCATTTCTAACTTCTTAAAAAGTCCACAGTAAGTAATGGTGCTCAGTATATCAGCCTGATACTGCCTCTGCACATTAGTGCTGGTTAGATGGGGGCCGTAACTCTCTCAATGCTGAATCCCACAGTAAAAACAAGTACCATCATGAGGCTTTTCTCCCTCAGTAAAAATGTTTCCTTAAGTGAAGACCTATAAGCCTATGTCAAAAGAACTTGTCTAACTAAATAGCCATTTGCTCAGCACACTTTGGGGAGCAAAAAGGAGCAGAACGGTAGAAGTTTCAGTGGTCTGAGCTGCTCCTCTGCCTTTCTTTCCTTTGCTGCCTTACAAAACGTAAGCCCAAAGGTGGACGACGTTTGATAAATTGGCAGGAGAACTTGTACCTATGTATTATCCTGATGAAACAATCTGGCATTTCAAAAATATCAACAGGAGTGAAGTTTGCTTTAGTAACATTCTTTTAAATGCAGAACTTTAGGCAAGGTCATAAAAATTAATATTTATGAAATAAAAATCATAGTTACTCAATTTTGCATCTGTAGTATCTAGTAATCACACGCTGCCCTCGCCTTTGGCCAGGTTTGGGTAAGTACAGCGAGTGTGGCCTGACTCGTGGCCACTGTGCTGCTGTAAGAAATCTGCTTAAGAAACAACAGCAGGCAGGTATTTAAAAGAAACAAGCAGGCAAACAAAACTACATTTTCACTTAGAAAAGGAATGTAAAAACGGAAATGGGAAACAGGCTCTGAAAGAACATTTGTTCTTAGTAGATAGGCAGGCGTTTTTAGAGAATATCCAGACTACAAGGGCATTAAAATAAAAATTGAGCAATTTAGTGAAGAGAACAAAACATTTCAAGAGCACTGGATTACATGTTTTACATAATGAAGAATTCAAAGAAAAAGGAGGAAAAGAATGAATTTTAAATACTGTTTTTGGTAGTAACTATCTTAAAGTCTCTAATCAAAACCCGAAGCCTTTATACAGAACACAGCAATTACAGCTATCAAATACCGTGTGTAAGTTTCTTTTTTTTTCCTTTTTCTTTCTTTTGTTCTTTCTCTATTTTTCATCTTTCTTTTTCCCTCTTCCTCTCTCGCACGTGCACTCTATCCCTTTTTCATACCTTTTTCAGTGCTTGTTCTTTTTTTGAGTAAGTTGTTTCTAGAACACTTTAACAAACATCTGAAGTGAACAACGACATACTGAAAACACACGCAAAAAGCACTCCTCTTGTTGATTTCTTAATGTCTGTAATACAACCACTTTCTAAAAGTGTGTTTGAGTTTTGACTGTGAATAATTATATTTAGGGCCCGATTAGGTAACATGACCCCAGTGAAAAAATGTGCTCTGTTACCTGTTCAACTATATTTTGCAGACACAAGGATGTCTCGCAGAGGGCTTAGGTACCAAAGCGCTTTAGCCATCAGAGTTCTGGCAACAAGATAAAATAGGAAATGATGTACGTGAAAATCAGTTATTTGTAGCTGGGCTCCGTTTGCTGGGCCTGCAGACTCTGAAACGGAGTCTACGTTTGTATCATTGCCTTCGACTGCAATGGCATTACACAGAAGTCTAATAATATAAATAAGCCCATATTCAACCACTTGCCGACAATGATCACAACCAATCGTTTCAACATCACACACAGAGCATATAACCCTTCAGCAAAAAGTCTGGGTAGCTTTAAATCATTATTCTTTAGAGTATTTTAGTTTGTCGCGCTCTCTCTGTCATTATATCTCTCTCTTTTTTTTAAAGGTTTACATAATTTATCATTATAAACAGTTGGGAATGAAATTGCTTACATGGGGGGTGGGGGTGGGGGGGTGGTGGTGGAAGGCAAATGAGGCAGAAATCATTGGTTTATTTTATCCCCAGAACTTCCCAAAACACCAAAATCATAAAAACACAAGTAACTAAAATCTCTGACTGCCCAATTTGGTTAAGCAAGGCACAAGTACAAGAAAACTGATTTTCTATAGGAGACAACGTAGAATGCTGCAACGTCCTTACATGAAAACAGTTTCTGTTTTCTGCTATGCTCAGGGCAGATGAGCTTTTAGATATACACACTAGTTCCTAACAACATCGTTGATCTCGTTAACACTATAAATATCTGTGAGGCAATATGAAGCCTCCAAAATTATTAATGCCCATTGTCATAATTTCCTTTTCAACTGAAACCTTGAAAATATTTTAAAAAGGTTGATACATTGAGCTTTTAAAAAGGCACTGCTGAAGACTAATTGTCCTCTATTGTGTCTGTGGCTTCTAAGTCTTCCCATTGTCATGGAGATACACATTAAGAGAGAAAATTAAAGGTTTTAGATTGAGCGTGAATATTGTTAGATTGCAAATAATAAACCAAACATAAGTGCCTGAATAAACTAAATTATTGGGATTTTCAGGCTCACCTACAGCAGTGTTTCTTTTATTACTAGTTCTACCACTTCCAGTAATTCAAGATTTAGCCAGAAAGAAAATAAATCTATTCCTTGAAAAAATTTCTTGTAGAATTAATTTAAAATAGAGCTTAAGAGTTTGTTTTTCAGCGAGATGCTTGGTATAATACATTTTTACTACAAAAGCATCAGTCTGTATCTTCCTTCACGGGGGAAAAGCTTAAAAAAAAATTAAAATTATATTGCTTTAGTGTTTCCTCAGGTGGCCTCCTCTTTTCTAGTTCTTTTAGGATATCTGAAGTCCTCAAAAGAGAATCACTTATGACAGAAAAGCAGAAAAAATTTAGAAGCCATTTTCTTTCAGCTTCTGTGGACTACGCTTTAAGTAATTGTTGCCTCTATTTTTCACCCAGGAATCATTTTCACTCGGTTATCAATACTGACAATTTTACTCACTTAGGAAAGACATGATTGGTTTTGACAGGTCATTGTGAAGGATGCACCAAATTGTGTGCGGTTCCCAGGCTCTCTGCTCCAATTCCTGTCCCAGAACGTTACATCTCCGCTTTTCTAGCAGGTCAGATGCCATCGTCTTCTCCTGAGGAGATCAATTTCCTTGATGCCGGTAAATGAAGGAATGAAGACACCGCTGCGTCAAAAATCACTGCTGGATACTGGTAGTTCACACTAACAAGAGGAAAGAAGCCAGTGAGTGATTCCCACAGTTAACCTTCACACATACACAGATGGGCCCGAGCGAAAGAAAGTGCCACATAGAGCAAAGCCGTAAAGGCAATATCAGAAAGACAAATGTTCCTGATGGAAAACCATCTTTCACCGCCAGGTCATTGGTTCAAACCCATTCAAAACCTGCAAGAAGAAGAAAGGTTAAAGGACTGAAGTTACCGGGAGCCCAAGGCTTTAAAAGAGTTTCCCTGTCCTCTCTGTGTACTTAAAAGGAAAAGATAAATAAGCAACAATACCTAAGAGTACCTGGTAAAAATTTCAATGAAACATGAAGCGTGTCCTTTTAAAACTATAGGAAAATAGAGTTAATACATTTCTCATATGCTCAAGTAGCCTACTTCTGATGATAAACATGGCCACATTATCACAGGGAACAAGGGAGGTAAAAGTGGAGTGGGAAAATGAACACTGCTGATAGTAACAATAATATGTAGAAAGTGGTGACAATAATAAACGCAAATAAGATGTGATATTGATGCATACTTCAGAAGATGATCTGAGAAGTGAATAGATAGAGGAGCAGTAGATGCAAATCAAATATACATTTGTGATGTAAAAATAGTATATACTCCAAGGTCACCCAGCCAGCCCATCGATTGCACCTCACGCTTGAGCACACGCTTGCAGCAACATTCAAACCCCATTGCCACTTAGGCTGGAGTAGAGAAGACTACGAGAGGTTGTCTATCAAAAATATTAGCCTAAGAAATATTAACACCTTTCAGACATGCCACTGAGTATACACGTGAAAAAACCTGCACAGGCACCCCCGTATATGCTTTCTTTACGGGAAGTCCCAGGAAGGTACAATACGGTGCTACTTCAGGCACTTTCTCTTCTAGTCATTCCATGTTTACACTGTCTGCAACATTCAGAATATCTTTAGTTGTGGAGTAGGTTATAATATCTTCTTTTCAAGAAACTGGGATTGCTACATTTTCTGTACTGCTATGGCTGTCTTTCGGTAAAATTATCACTGAAGTATCTTTATTATCTCAGAGAAATTTTCAGCATGTCCTAGACTCACATAACCTGGGTGCTGTCTATAAACTGCGTCAGTTTGGGTGGTGCAGGTCATGGCATGTATCTTAAGAAGTAAATAAGGTACCTAACTATAGTTAAATATCTGAGTCTACATGACTGGGAAGCAGGAATCCTGTGACTTTTGTTTCGGTGCTTTTGGAAATTCTACCTTTTGTGGCATTTATAAATGTTGCCACTTAATTGTTTGGGAGAGAAATGAGAAAGAATAAACTTCACACGTCAGATGTCAGTAAACTTCTGGAAGACATGCAGTTGGTAGAAAATTAAGCTGGTATAGGGACCTGTGCGTAACAATACTTCCTAAGCTCGTTCTGTTCCCCAGATGCAATAATCTATTCCACTATTCACTGTGTTGAAAAATTACTAATTTATACCTCTTTTTTTCCATTAGCATGAGGTTTTAATGTTGAATCTTGAGTTTTGATGCATGGCTTATTGGAAAAACCCAGCATGGTAATTAGCACACACAAGTTTGAGGGAGCAGAACGAAGCTTTCTGGGCAGCGCAGCGAGTGCTATGCCCTGACGGACGCAGTTTCTCATTTGCTTGCAAAAACAACTGCACCATTTCCTCACGCTGAGTCTCAGTTAGAATTCAGGAGCAAATGTGGAGAAGTCATTGACAAGTTTCTTCCAGCACAGAAAGTTAATTTAATTTGCTAGTAGACTAGTTTTCATGCAACAGCTCCATGACATCTGACATGGTATGCTTTCTTCTGTGACTTAAATTGTTTTCACCAATTCTTGCACCACCATTTGCTTCACTCTCCTTAATGGTTCAGTCACCAAATGAGATAGAGGAAAATACTCTCATATCCCTTTAAAATATCCAGGAATAATTAACCTCTAAAATAAACTTTTGCTCTACTTTTGGAGGAATCATTAAGCAATAATGGAAACAATAGACTTCTTAATTAAACTTCACTGGGGAGGTAGTTTTGGTATTTGCTGAGCTTGTCAGATGCCTTGACGGCATTTCCCAGTTTTGCTGGCATTTTACTGCTTTTTCTCCCTGACCCTCACTGATCTCTAACTTTATTTTGGGAGTCTCGATGTTGACAAAGATGTTCCCAGCAAACTGCATTTCTGTCTCGCTTGCAGATGTTTTCTGGCTGCCAGTGTCACCTTGTGCACTCCAAGCGCATGTTTCTCATTGTCTTTCTCATCTCAAAGTGGCGGATCAGGGAGCAGAGAGGGAAACATCCATCCTTTAAATTTTGCTTTGGGCATTGGCTCTCTGCTCGTATTTTCTCATGAACCACCTGAAGTCCCGACTTCTCCAGGAGCAAGCCAGATTTTTGAAGGTACTTCCACTCTATTTCAAAGGAATGGTCCCTTGAAATTTGGACCACCATTGCTGACCACCTTACCCTCTGTTCAGGCACTGGCAGGTACAAAATAGTGCTTTGAGGGAATCAAATCCTATGAAGGATGTGCTGGGGAAAGGACCAGTAGAAGAAACACCAACACCAGCAACTCCAGATTTTATCTCCTTTTGAACAGTCTGTACAAGAGGACAGAAAAAGCTGAGAGTGAAAAATGGACCAGAGAGGTGGAGCAGTAAATTAAGATGTCAGAAGCAATGGAGCATGATGAGTTTATGAAGTCTGTGTTAGATGAGTGCAAAGCTTGAAATGTAGGAAAGAAAGTTGCTAGACACACACAAAAAGAGTGGTCAGAGCTGGGCCTATATTTAGAAGTTAGCAAGGGTGGTAAGACATTAATAGGTTTTCAGTGACTCAAAGAGAGAAAACTGGGTATCGGGAGCTGAAACAAGAGCAGCTCACACATACTCCCCAAAGGGAAAATAAAGAGAACTTATTTGGGTGCAGCAGAAAGACCAATCTGCTGCCAAACCATGTCATGTTCCAACCATCTGCAAAGGCACCGTGACGAGGGCACTAATAGACGTACCTGTTAGTGGCAGAGCTCTCCTGAAAATGCTCCTGATGGTTTTTTGAAGTCTTGGGTAGGCAAGTCCAGAGGCGAAGTAAGAAACAAAGGAGGCAACCCAGGCATGGTGCAACAATTAGACCTTTATCCCCTGTCCAAGAAAAAAGTGTAAGAAAAGGCCTTATAAATTCCGTGTGGGGAAGTTGCAACCTGGGTTAGACAGGTATATCAAGACAACGTCATAAAAGGATCTTAGGAAATAACTAAAAATTGTATTATGAGATTATTATGAAAAGTGAGGTATACATAATCAATAATTGTCTGGATGTGCAGAAAACCTTGGCTGTGAAAAATCCAAAGGAAACAAGTATTTACTGTATTCTGAGAACTAGTTTCTTAAAATCAATGTATATTTTAGCTGTCACATCTTTTTATGTGGTTATCCAAAAATTTCAGTTCCAACTTGTCCTTTGCACCTACAGTAAAAATTAAAAATAAACTTGTGTTATCTTCTTCTACCACCTGTTTAAAGAATGATGTTCAATTCTGATAAAATAAATACAAATTATATAAATAATATGTTTGGTTTTTTTAAATTTCACTTAAGAAAAAATAATTTGTTACTTGAAAATTACAGTTTTCAAGCACCAGGGCCTTAAATTTCTGACCAGGTGATTTTAATGGGAATCACATTGGACTGCTGCCAGGCATTACATGAAAAATATGCTCCTAAGTGTCTTCATTAAAATTATGAAAACAGTGCAGTTCAGCTAAATCTAAAAAACTTATCCCTAAGTAATCTTGCCATGACTTTTCATTATGGTGCATTAGTTTAAAGCGCACATTGAACCCAGGCCAAATCAATCCTTGATTTAAAAAGGGAGAATGGTGAGTTTTGTAAAACTCTAGAGGTGTCAGCATCTGTCCATGTCTTTTTTCCGATAACTGTGCATTGCAATAACAGAATTTCTACCCTCAGCTGTGTCGCTGAGAAAACATTTGATTGGCATTTTCTACAGGCACAAAAACAAGCCTGATAAAAAATGCCTTAACATAAAGTCTGCAAATCCAGCTGAGGCCCACAACTGTATGAGGATCATTTGAATAGGAGAATAAATAAGTGACCATTTTCTGACTCTGCCCTCTTCATTTCTCAACTCACATAATTTGAGAGATTCAAATCTTCCATCATCAAAAGTGTACCTAGCAGAGTCTGATCTAATCCTCCCAGGAGTTAATTTCCATTGAGTTCAGCAAAATGATCAAGACTCTCTGTTTTCATCTTTTGTTTATAACATGAGCTTTTAGAATGGATTCCTGAGGATATAGCAGAAGTTTTTGCGTTATGTGTTTTTGTAGCTTATTCTAATATCTGTGAAATCTCACTCAAATACCACTGGATGAAATTTTATGCTTATGCCTTTTCCAGTAATATTAGTAAATATTAAGATTATGTTAATGCATAATTAAAATATTAGCATTAAAAAAATGTTAAATAGCTAGATGATTTCTCGTCTGAACTACACCTACAACCTCACGCACTGTCGCTGCGTAACAGCCATCGATACCTGGGAATTCTTGGAAGAGAGTTCAATTTTTCTTCCTAATTTCTCCCTTAGACATTTTCCACTCTCAGACTCACTCTGTGGCCTTTTGGGGGAATATTCTCCTTTCTGGACATACGTGTTACAGTGCTGTGTCCATGGAAACTGGAGTCCCAAACAGGCAAGAAAAACAGAACAGCAGTTTTTCCCTCCTCCAGGACCCAGCACTTAGCCCCAGATCATCTTCTGCACTTTCCTTATCTTCCAGATAATTGTTTGTTTCAAACTATTTATTTCTTTTTCTGAAATGGTTTAGTTTTCACCTTAGTTTTCAACTATTTTTAAAGGTATAAAGATTGATTACATTCTCCCCCTTTCTTTTTAGCTGCCATTTGTCACTGTTGTGAAAAACATCAAAATGAAGGCTACTTCTATTAAATGGGAAACACTATAATTCCCATGCAATCTGTCCTTGTATAAGAAAAAAAAGAAGAAATAGCCTTTCCTCCGTGGCTAGATTTGATTTCCCCACATAAATCCACACCTTCACACACCCCACCTACACATCATTTCATACATGCTGCCAAGTTAGTGAAATGCCACAGACTGCAAGCAAATATTTTAGAAACAATCGCATTTCTCTTGTGAATGGCACCCTCTGATTAGCTTTCTTACAATCAATCACACTGATATCCGAGTCACAAAAGCTCAATTATGCCTCTGTAAAAGCAATTAGATGGAGACCTTAAAAGAACAGATTAAAAGGTTTGAATACTTGGAGAGAGTAATTTAAAAATATTAAAAGGAAATTACTTTTTAATTTTATGTATTCATCTATTTGTAAGTTAATGAAATTAATGAGGCAAGAAATGAAATGGAAATTCCACAACTTTGCATTTCTATAGTTAGTTTGTTTGCCAGGAGCAATCCCAGAAAAGCCATATTTACTACCAGTCTACAGCTAAAAATAATAAATAGTCTAATTGCAAGAGTATTTCTGTTATATATTTGGCCTCTTTTCTCTCATATAATCTACAAATATCCTAAATATCTCCCTGAAGGAGTCTCCGCTGGCCAGCGTGAGGCTGAAACCCTACTGGAAAAGAGTACAAAGTGACCCTGGAAAAATCGAGCATTTCTATTGAGATTGTTTTTTCCCTTCTGCAAACAATATCTGCTCAGCTTTCCGTGTCAACACAGCTTTGAAATGAATCATTTGAGGAACTGAAAGCTGTGGCCTAAGAACTGTGAAAAAAGCAGTTTTCACAAGATGTGTGTGTACTTGAAGTGTTTTCTGCCTTCTGCTACAGATGGGGAAAGATTTGCTCGTTTCTTTCGTCTTAGCCTGGAAAAATCAGCACAATCGAAATAAATATAAGAAATGGGCTGAAACTCAGCCTGCAGTTCCTTTGCAACCATTGAACATCCGTAAGTTTTGATCAAGCACCCAAGCTACGGATGAATTCCAGTGATTGATTAGACCAGGTACTCTAACGAGGTAGCTGAGCAGCATCTCCTGCTGCTGCTATCTTGAGCATTTTCAGTCTATGGTTGGTTCTTGGTAGGCTGCCGTCCTCAACCCTTTTCCTTAAAAAAAAAAAATCATAACGCCCATCCCAGCTCTGAGACACAGTAATACATACGAGGAATTAATACGTAGAGTCTTAGAGACGCAGGTTGGGTTATGTTGCTTATAGCTGGTTTTGCTGTAGGCAGGATCCCATCTCTGGATTACGGTGGGCTATGTTAGGAGACAGGAGGCTCCAAACAGGCAGTAGCAGAAAGTTTTTCATTGTTTAGGCCCTAAAAACCATCAGCAGTGAGTGTAGACACAGAGTGAGGGAATAAAAACTGACAGCGCTGAATGAAGCAGAAATGGGAACCACTGCTCTTGAAAATTCTCCTCATAGATGTTAGAAAGGTCACTCCATAAAATTCAAGTAGGAATTAATAATATAAATTAATAATATAAAATAGATTGATAAAGATCTGAACCTCAAGATCTGATTTGGGGGTGAATCGAATGGAAATAAGAAACTTGGGGTTTTGATAAGCAAACTATGACAATTCTGTAAGAGCTCACATGTATCAGAGAACTGCGGAGGGGCAGAAATGTTGGACTTTCTGCCTATGTCCTTAACCTCTAAACAAGCCAATAGTCTGGGCAGAGCCCTGGTGTCTGTTAATCCGTTTAATATCGAACGTGTATGTTAGTAACTGTAGAACATAATTTGGAAGTGGGGAAATACTGGATTTTTCAAGATTCTTCAAGCTTTCAAGCTCATTTCCTGAAGAATTTGGAAGAAAAACAAGTCTGACGCTATTGCTCATGAAATCGGTGGGAGTCACTTGGTTGAATCCTAAGCTCCTTTGGGAACACCCTGAGAAGGAACAGGAAGGGGAATACGCAAAGCATCAACATCTGAATGATTACATCGAAAGTAAAAGGGGGTCAGTACAATCATTCGAAAAAGCGACATCAGTAGCCGTTAGTTCTTGTGTGGAACAAAATGAAAAGAACTTTTGAGAAAAGTAGGAAAAAATACACCATCAGGGCTGGTGTCTCAAGCTGATATAACACCAACTCGGAACATATTTTACTTTTACTGGAAGCTATGAAATACTTAATTAAAAAGATCATGTTGGCAAGAAGTCTTTTTATTAGTTATATCTAATCACAAGCAATTACTGTAGTATTAAACAGGTAATATACCAAAAGTGTCATTTATTGTTATGAGATTCGATGTAGTTTAAAGCTCTGTTTAATAATACTAACAGTGGTGATAATAACAATAATGGACAAAGCATTAGCGGGAAGCTCGTGAGGCTATTCCCCCTCTTGTCCTGCCCAGAAGAAATCCTCCTGGCAATTTTGGGTCTCAGATTGCACTGCTAGGTCTCAGCCAGATAGACAGTCACTAAGTTGCAGCATTTGGGTCTCACCCCGTCAAATATGAATGTATTCAAGCTTCTCTGTATCAAAATGAGGTGGGTGAGCAGCTCCCCTTTGCTCTGAACCACATTTCCTTGCTGGACACTTGCTGTTGGTCCCCCATCCTTGGAACCCAGGATGCAGCATGGGCTGTTTGCAGGGCTCGCCGTAAAACCATCTTTGCTAGGACCCGGGCCTGGGAACCCTCTTTGCATTGATATCTTTCTTTAAGATGAATGTTTAAACCAGATTTTTTCGAGGTAAAGTAACTCCTCTAAAATGAATGGCTGCAGATGGACACACAGCACTTCAAAAGAAGCAGACATCTGGCTTTAGATGCTCATTAGTCACTCTTTGCTTTGGCTGAGGTAACGAAGATATTGATCTGGATTTAATGATAAAATCCTGCAGGTATTTATTTTCTTAATTTTCCCTGTGACTTTTACACATAGACCTTGACCCTAACAGTCCTTCCTGTACCCTGTTTCTCTTCTGCTAAGCAAGGATCTGCCATCTCACCTGACCTATGTTTCCTTCTCTTACCGGTCTCATAGTTGAACAGGAGCTATCTATTATTAAAATACCCCTTCACTTTTTTTTTCTCCTATCTAAAGCTCTTTTTTAAAATGCCTCGTACAGAGATCTTCCGTTCTATAATTTCAAGGCCCATTTAAAAACAACTCCCAGATCACTCTCAGCAGGGGAGTTAAGTGTTCCGCTGTGATTTTGTTCCAAACGAGTGGCTATGTTCTGGGTCTGATGGTGGTCCGCGTGCCTGAATGGTCATCAAGCTTTAACTACTTTCTATTATTCCTAGACAAAATTATGTCAATGGCAGACTGCACGGGACTCAGTATATATCAAAGCATCCAATTAAGGAACAGTTTTAGACCTCCACCCAGAATGCAGAAATTCTGCATAAACAGATTCCCTGAACCATCACTGCTAAGTCAACTGTGAATATATGTGGGTATGTGTAAGTGCTTATGTAAGTAAAATAAACAAATAAAGTAGCAGATGACATTATATCTTTAGTAACACTAAAATAAATCTTCAAAGTAAAAATTGGATTTAGTACATATTTGATTGAAGACAGAATTTGGCCTAAGATGTTCAAAAACCTTTACGCATATTTACAATGCACAGCAGTAAAATATTTAATTTCCCTATTTGCAGCAGCCCACTAGCCACACTGAAAATTTCAGGCCCTCCTCTGCAATTAACTTGACTTTGAGAGGGTTTGGGACCTACCCGGAGTCCGTTGCAGGATAAAAAAAATCCTAGTGAAAGAAATCTGTATATTTTATTTTAGATTTGAAGGATGTATCCTTTGAAAGCTTAAATCTAGCCAAATTTTACACTTTCTTTATAATGTTTGTATTATTTTTACAGGGAGAGGTTTTGATTTCAGTGTCTGTAAACCAACACAATATCTTGATTTTCTCACCTGCCCAGATTGTTATACATAAAGTCATGCTATCTTCTTTGATGCTTTCTCCTTGAAACTGGCATCAGTGATATTAAATATATGGCATCTACATGATTTTAGGTGCATCACTGCATCCTTAGGTATTTATTATTTTTGTATTTCTCGTTGCTATCTTGTGTTTTTCTTGGCAGCAGCTTTCTCACCTCTGCTCACATCGTCTAATACAATTAATCAACTGGAAGTGCTGGTCTGTCCAGTCACTCACTCATAAATATTATAAAAGCTCTGTCATTGCACCCTGACATTGTCAAAATAACGATATCAAAATGTATTTCTATTAATCACGGCGTTACTTCTATGGAACTGCAAATACATCTTTTTTCATGGAAAAAAAATGGACCTTTCAGTAGAGTGTGATTTCCAGAGAAAGAATTCACTGCATCTCTCCAGTTTGGCTTGTTCTTCATTTGCTTCATGGATGATTATATTCAGAATATGGATATTCTAATGACTGAGTCTTTATTTCAATGACAGTTTGAGATGGAACTATCTGAATCTGCCTAACAAAATAAATTCACAGTAAATAACAAATTACCTTTGTCTTACAAAATAAAATAAATAATGGATTCAAACTTGATTGAGAAGAAGTATGGAATCTTTTCAAAATGTTAATTTAGAAAATTAGATGCTCACATTTACTTCATGCATTTCAGGCCGATCTGCAAGTCGAATCATTTGTTAACCAAAGCAGAACAGAGAAGCAATAAATTTGCAGAAATACTTAGAGTAAACCCAAGTGAAAAAATATGTATTTTTCACTTTAAAAATATTTCGTAATAGTGAGAGAAATCCATGTCAATTCCTACTTTTCTGTTTTCCACTACATTGTCAACTTCTGCAGTGTGATCTTAGCTCCACTGAAGTCCATAGTAAAGACCAAAAATCCCTCGCTGGAGTAAAATCAAGCACTTTGTGAAAAATGTGCCACCCTGAAAATTAAGACCTTGAAAATTGAAAATACTTTTTCTTTTGACCTGTTTTCTTATTATTACCTCTGTGAGCCCTCAGAAACCTTCAGCTTATTTTTCATGGAAATTATGAACACATTTCTGGCTCTATTCTCTTAACCATCCAGCAATGCAGAAGACAACACTTATCTTCCTATTTGCAAAGCAGAGCTTTGGAGCGATTATTTACCCACAAAACAGACAAAATATATAGGCGGCAGCAGCCAATAACTGTTGTCATGATCTCCACATTTTGCTCCAAAATATTCCAGTCTTTGAAATAAAAACATTGCTGGAGCTGGAAAAGCCCTTCATTCGCAATCCTCTCAATAAGACTAAGATTTCTTTAGCGGCCCCTGCCAATAAGACAGGACATTTATTTTGGCCAGGATTTGCATGTGGTGACAAGGGAATGAGCAAAGTCCTAACCCACTTTACACAGGCCATGAAATATTCCCATCAAAGTGCAACACTGCTAAACTAAGACTTGGGCTGCTTTTAAGAGGTGAAGAATGCTGTATAAGCATGAATCCTTGGAGCAATCAAATCCTTCAAAAGGCAGCCATATAACAGGATTTAATATAGAATAAGAAGTAAAAGACCTAAATTCTTGGGTCACTTATGAGATAAAGCTCAAATTTCGCATTTTTATTTTTTTTTCCAAGAAATGATTTGAAGACTATCCACTTTATTCAACTGCCAGACCTAAAGCTTTCCAAGATAATATACTGCTTCCTTTGATCCTACTTTGGCGCAGACACAATGTGCCTCATTGTAATCCAAATCCTCTCTTTTGTTTCCTGTTTAACATCAGATATTTTAACAGAAGAAAAAAGTCCCTGTTCCATCCAGGTCTCAAAAACATCTTGTTTGCATCTTTTTGCTTTACCTCTGAAACTGGCAGATCTCACAAGTATAAGATTGCATCTCCAATTTTTCTGTGTTTTCTGAAAGTTTCCCTGTCCCACAGCTCTTGTATTCACAAATCTGCAGTTTGAACCCATAAACCGTTCCCCATCCTTACCTTGTGGAAAACACCAAATATATGCACGTCTTAAATCTGTGTTCGGTTCTCGATCACATCAAGATGGTCCAGTTGAGGTTGCTGCCATGAACTCAGGCCCTCTGATTATTCACCCTGACAACCGAGAAGTCAAGCTTTAAATCTAGGCTCACTATCATTGACTACAGCTAGGATTTATGACTGAGCTTCTCTTACGTGCTTATATCAGTGAATCATAATTGCTCTTCTGAGACAAGCTGGGTTTTGCTATTCAGATCTTCCCACTGCAAAATCAGCTGGTTGCCCTTGACAGTCACATTGTCAAAAAGTTTCATAGATTTGCTTCATATAGTCATTAAATATTGCCCAGGCTCTTGATTCATCTGTGACACAGCAAAGTCCAGTACTGCACACAGAGCAATGTCATGGTGTCCAGTAAGGGGTGGCTTTGGAAAAGGAATCCCTCAACAAACCAGCCCATCACTATGACTGACCACTTCAGATAGTACAAGAAGTGTTTTGTAAGTGATTATGAACCCTTGGTGCCGTATATCTCTTGCTGGAAGGTCTTATAAAGGATTATATAGACTTCTAACCACCTTCATATTTCTTCTCTTTAGTCTCCTCCACTCATTATCAATGACCTCAACTGTTGCATAGAGTTGTCCATCTGTTCTATATAGGCTTCAAATCTTTGCATTAAGCCATATATTTTTCATGATAGCCTGCATTTGTATTTGAGACAACCGGGTTGAAACAGTTCATTTGTCTCTTGCAAAGTGCTGATTTAGTTAATTATTGTTCTTAGCTCCTTCTGGAGTTTATTCCTGGTTTGGGCTTGGCACAGTGCTTTCTCCCAAGAAAATTGTTTCCTACCTACATGAGATAAACAGCTACAGCAGAAAGTTCCATTGCATCTTTCATTGCATCTTGACAGAAAAATCTGTCAGTCGTAATGCTCCTCACTAAGTTTTAATTACTCTTTTAGATATTATGGACTCAGGTTTTCCTGACTACCTTGAAAGAAAACTCTAAAATTTTAGCTTTGTTTCTGTTTGCATTTCACTGCAACGATTTCAGTGAGGGTGGACATGCCTGGATTGTAGAGGAATCCTTGCATGGCTGAGAAATTAACAATTTGACTGTGCACAAAACAGTTAAATATTTTCTGAGTGCAAAAGCACTGCACGTTTTCACCTTGTTTGTTCAGAGGAATACAAATCAGTGGGTCAGATGGCAATCTTTATTCTTGCTTTTTAAATATCTACTAACGCAGCAATTGCCAGAAGGCTGAGTCATAACGTAAATGTGTTTCTGACCAAAGGTCTGACCATTCCAGCACACTTCAGAGTATCCGGAGAAGTACGCATGATCTGCATCCACTCCAGTTATTCAGCAGACTCCTGTGGTTCTCTCAAGAGCACTGTCGGAAAGAAACAAGCAGACGTGGGGAAATTGTTGGAGTAAATTTTGGTCTAACTAAACTAAAGCTACTACTTCTATTACAGGAAGAAAGATTCTCTACAGAGGCCAAAAACAATTACAGTAAAATATACTATAGTTCATCTTTGACATCAGAAAGGTGTCTAATGTATATTTATTTTCAGCATAAAGACTGTCATCTAAGAGGATGCTTAAGTCTATCCTGTTTTGATAAACAGGAGAGGGAAAAGAGCCACCAAAGGAGAGGGAAAAATGCAGGAGAGAACAAAAAGAAGAACCAGGGCATTTTGATCAAATAGTTTAATAAGAAGTAAACTAATACAAACAGCTGCAAATTGTATCTGAAATTATTAATACAAAGTGAAACCACGCCAGACATATGGTGAGAAGATTTAGCATTACTCACTTAAGTAGAAAATGTGTCAAGAACTATACTGTCCCTTCCCCTGGAGAGTATGTATCATTCATAATTGTTACTTAAAGGATTCCATATACTTTTCTAACTACCCTTTTTCTAGATAGGTGGGTGAAAGAAAGTCAGAGGTTTAATAAGTACATAGGAAAAGAAGGGACAGTTAGCAAACAAAAGGAGCAGACAGTGAGAAAGAAGATGCTAAACTAGTAAAAAGAGAGAGACTGGGATATTTAGTAGCTTCTGCAAATACAGAAATCATCTGAAAAGCAGTTAAAGACCTTACATAAAAGGCTTTTTCAGAGGAAAGGTGTGTTTGAAATTTGGTCCAATCCTGAAATCAACCTGTGCTTTCCTATAGATCTGCGCATTTTCCTTCCACAATTTCAAAGATATTAAAAAAAATTATCCTCAATATCTATTTTCTTAATGCTAATTGCTGTCAAAGACCCTGATCTGTCGTGACAGTCATAGTACATTTATATGCAGCCTCTCAGCTGGAAAGGAGCTGAAGCAGGAGGAAGGATTTTTCTAGACTAGACTGCTAGGACACAAGTTTTTGGCTGTGCAAACAGGCTCTGACTCTCAAGTAGGTATGTGCATGTGCTTGCACAGTGTTTCAAATATTTTTAGCTTTGGATTGCCACCAACTTGTAAACTTTCTGTGTGGCTGTGCACATTAATTCTTTTTCTCACCGTAAACTTCCTCACCTTTGGGGAAAAAAATGGCTCGATATTATGTTAGGAGAGTAAACACACTTAGCCCTAGGTCTAGGTCAAACATTGACTTGAAGAAACAATAATTGTGACAGTAAATTATTTCTGGCACAATATCTGTCACCTGTTTCAAAAGAGTTGAAGGCAAACATGCCCATTCCTCAGCTTAAACAAATCTGGCCTCCATGCTGCTGAGCTGGCAAGAGACAGCTACATTTCTTTTTGCTTTTTTTTAAATCAAGTTTTAAAAGATCCTTGTTGCCAGGTTTCAACAACAGCCATTTTAAGCCCTGGAGGTTTTTTTCTGCCAACTTCTGGTCTCTTCTTTGTTTTCTGAGGGGGAATTCGAGGGCTTCGCTCTGCAGGAGATTGAACAGTCACTTCTCTCGCGTTCCTGTCTCCCCTTCTGCTGGAGGGCCAGTGTCTGGGAAGGACTGACAACTTGGGGAGTCAGTAGCGACTAGCAGTCAGCGTACTCAGCGCAAGTATTTGTGTAAACATTAGGAAATGAAAATCCTATGTATTGTTAATACTATTGTATAGGGGAATAATGATATGGAGTAGACGTATCCCCACATCTGTTCTGGAGAGCTCATAAATACATAGTTCAGGACTCACTGAATGCAGCAACTTCTTCTGTTGAGGCTTGTACTAGTTTAAAGCTTAACTGCAGTGTTATTATGAGTTGATTCTCAGTTTGCTTCTCACTTTACCCATTTCTGAAGTTTTTTAGGCCAATCTTGTTATTTTCCATCCTAAATGGAGAAAACCAGATGGACAAGATGGGTCACAGACAACCTTGAAATTATGCTGTATTCTCCAAGGAAGGGATGAAATCCTGCAGTTTTCTCATTTATGAGTGGCTGTTTACTTATACTGCCTCATAACTAGACCTTGAGATTCAATAATGACTAAAAATCAAAGACCCTGTAGCAAGCATTTATGTAAACCTTAGTGAGTAAAAAAAGAGTCATATGTATCTTTCATATTAGGGTATAGGAGAAGAATAATACCAAATAACCCAGAGCATGCTGCAATGTAAATGTATCAGCTGTAAGTCTGCATAAAAATAAGAAGACACATAAAACTTTATAGCCAATGTCTTTTTAATATTCTAAATTACCACATAAGTATAAAAAATTACTTTGCCTATGTCCTGTTAGCCAAGGAGGTGAGAGGTCTAATGTTTTATCTTATAAATTTATTTTAAGAAATAAAACAAACTGTCTTGGAAAAGTATGCCGATGCAAAAATAATGATTACATGCAAAACCCTTAGCATAAAATGAAATTAGACAAGAAATAAGGGAAAGGATACAATACTATTTGAATGATTAAATCAATTTAGGCTGGGGTCATGCTGCATTAAGGGAAGACGTTATATAGGCAGGACTATATTTTCCCTTCCTTTAGAGAGGACTGAGGTTTATTTGACTCCCACGCCTTAGCAATACATGTGACGCAGAGGAATGTTATCTTTCACTGTCATTTTAGTAGGAAATGAAAGCTGTTCCTCTTGAATGCAAACCTTGCCACTGTGACCCACGTATTCTCGAGTTTGGATTATTTGAAAAGGCTGTACCACCAGTCACCTCAGCAAACGAAATTATCAAGGGCAATCGTATCTCCCCCATTCAATGCTTCAGCAGAAACAAGTCTGATTCTGTAAACAAGCTCTCCTCGTCTGCTGATCCTTTGCCCCTTCTCTGTACCTATTTCAGTCTGGATTCACCTTATCTGAAGATGGACAACAGGCAATGTATGCAGCAACTCACTTCAGAGTCTTATTCAGCAACCTAAATATTTCATTATCTTCACTGGAAAGAGGCTGCAGTTGCAGCCCTACAGAGTAGCTCATATGCAGCATGCAGCTGAATACTATATGTTATATTTTTACATGTGTCAAACTAATGACTTCATCACCATCTTCTCTACTTGAACTAGTAATTTTCCATATTGTATCAAATCGGGTGCTTTGCTGAAAGCCAAAAACCAGGATATTCATTTACTTTTCCTTTTCCTTTTTTCAAAAATATGTAATGTCTAAAAAATCATGATGATTTAGGTATAGTAAATTTATGGAACATTTTACTCTATTTCCTCATACGCATTTTTTTCATTCTAAATGCAGATGGAGGTGAGCCTAGCAGATGTACGGCAATAGTTTCATATCTTGCCCCAAACTTTTTTTTTCAAGGCCTCCTTCTAGGAGTTGCAAAGGCTACATCAAAATGTCTAGGCAATGTTTGTATGAAGTTGCATGTCAATAGACAACATTATTTAAGATTCTTAAGACTTTAACTTTTTATTTCGTTACATGACTGGCATCACTTTGAGCATGAAAAATGCAAACTAAAATTAGGCTAATGAGAGGGCTGGTTTTTAGACCATGCATATGCAATTTGTTGAACTCATTGCTGTCAGATATTATACAGGGAAGGAGTTTAGAAGGATTCAAATGAATGATTAGCCATCGTTATGGATGGAGTGAATGTCGACTGAACATCAAATAAGGACATAATGAAGGGGCTCTGAGCCCTTGTGCTTCAGGCCGTAAGAGTTAACTACAGGGCTTAGGAGGAAAATGCTGTTATGACTAGTCTTTGCATCACCAACAGGCCTATTGTACTTTCTTCTGACACATCAAGCAATGCCTAAAGGAGCAAAGGATGCTGCAATAGATGGCCCATAGGACAGTTGTGATATTCTAAGAAATAATCCCAGAAAATCAAAACGCATCATTTTAAACCTCTTAATCTATTCTATTATTTATTCTGCCTATTCTGTTTGTAAACTCCATTAAAGTGCATTAACGAACTATCATACTGAAGGCAGACAAGAAATCTAATTATCCTCTGTCGCAAAGCACCATATGCTTCTTTTAACTTCAAATAATAGACTGAAGAACATTAGTATTTTAAATGGATCTTTGATGAAGTTGAACAAGAGAGAGGAAAAAAATAAGTTACCCGATATATTCCAGTTACATTGTTTTTTACTAGATAGGTTTACCTTGTCACATACTTATTTTGCAGCATACCAAAGGGTAAATGAAAACAGGTGACACGGTTACTCACTTTTATGTCAGACATCATTTTGCTTCCAGCTGTGGCCCTAAGGAAGTTTTTGTTCAGGGTTTTTTTATTATTACTGTATTTTTGGCATGCTCATCTAGTTGCAAAAGCACCAGATGTCTCCATTGACTTTTTGAATGAACAAGCAAACTGGAAAATAATAATAATTTTAAACCCCTTCATATATTGCACACATAAAGGGTGGTCCTGTTCTTTGGGATTTATTTTTTACTCCAAAATGTTATACTGCAAAAAATAAAAAACAAACAACGCCCCAACCCACCAAAACAAAACAACCCTCCCAAAGCAGTACCTTCTCGTGGCTGACGACAAGCGTGGATCCACTGAACTGAAGATTACTTATCCAAAGTGAGCGAAGCCAACGCATTCCCTCTCCATCCTGCTGGGTGTCTGTGTGCGCCGAGGAAAGCGAGGCCGCGGGGTGCAGAAGTGGGGCCATCAGCCCACCCCAAGCCATGGTCTTCACTCAGGACCTCACACGCTGAATTTGTGCTGTTGACACCACACGAGGGATTTCTCCAGCCTGTATTTCAGAGAGGGACTCATTGCCCCAAGGAGCCTGAACAGATGTGCCGAGCTCACCCTGCTTCACCCCTTTCTCCAGTGGGATGGTGAGCCATGTGTCAAATGCCATGTCTATTTTCCAACGGTATCTGTAAGGAGGTGAACCCTGTTTTCAAATGGCAACCCTTCTGGTGATAAGAAGAACAGTATGGAAAAATACTTGTTTAAAAACGTTTCTATTGCCCACCTCTGACATTTTCCTTTTCCTTTTCCTTCTTTTTCATAGGTTTTACACGAGAGTTTCTGAGGTAACCAGTGTAGTTGTACAGTTCTTTCTATCATCAGCAGCTGCCAGAAATTTTTTTAAATGCATGATTAGTCTTTTATTGAGTAATCCATAAATAAACTTAAAAGATAAACAAATGGCTGTTTACAATATTGAAGTTAGAACCAAAAAAAAGCTGGTTTAGATACTTGGCAAGACTCATTTTGCTTTGTCTCCAGCTAGACAGAAAACAGAAGCCATTTGGCATTTTTGCAAGGGTCATGAAGACGTACACACGGACTATCACAAGCACTGTTTCACGAAGCCATTGCATGCTCTTCCCGGTGATTAATACAAGCCTGTAACTTTAACAGTGCATTTGAAAGAAAAGTGAAATAATTGGTTGGATATTTTGGTGCCAGCCTTCTCTCCCTTTCTCTATACTTCCCAACCCGTTGCTCAGTTTAAGCTCATTTTAGAACCCTTAGTTACCTATGCTGAAGCTACACTCCTGGTTGGGAAGGTGGAGATTTGGTAGAAATTTCAGTGGGCTCAGGGTTGCTCAGTTTTTACTCCTCTGCCTGTTCTCACCACAGTTACAGGCCATGTGTCTTGCAGGATCTGAATTTTTTGTATTTTAAATGCATTTTTCACTTTTACGTTACTGATGTGACATGATGTGCTCATTTCAGATTACGTGTCTTTGCCTTGATGTACGACATAAATAATGTACCTTTACAGTTGAGATTTAGGAAAAAGAAGAAAAAGGCTTTCATACATGGACACGCATTTGCTCTGGTTTTCTTTTAAAGGATTACTCACATTCTTTCCAAAAGAAGACGGCAATACTTTTTCTCAGAAAGGAAATTAATTATAACAGCAGCTTCTGGTTTCCTTAAATATATTAGTACTTTAATATTTGATATTGGGTTAAGATCTGAAAAGAGAAATAAAAGCTGTTAAATCTTTAACACATCACTTCAATTTCCTCAGAAAGTCTGGGAAAGCAATTCCATCTATTCTATTCATTACACAAAGCAAAAGAGGATTATTTTAAATGTGTTCAGAGACCTTAACTATGCAATATCCTGGCGGAATTCGCATGTAATGAAGATTTTAGACCAAATTCTGCTTTCAGATAAACCCACGGTAGTATCTTGGACTGCAGGACCAGTTTGACTGAAAGCAGATCTTGACCACGTCCCTCTCTGGCAGGTTTTTGGGCAATGTCTCCTTCCCTGCTGAGAGAACTGCTCATATGGGTCAATCCGGCTCCGACTGGAGGCTCGGGGACCATCAGTCATCTGCAGTAGGCGCTCACTCTGAGTGCAGAGTGATGGAATTTGGAAACTCGAGAAAGAAGTGTAATATCGGTTAGCTAAAGAATTTTACTCAAAGCAATAATCCACAAATTAAAATGGTTTTAACCAGTCGTAAGAATGCCCTTTTTCAGTTTCACCCACAGAAGGAGAGGCGTAGCTGGCTAATATAATCTCCAGACTGAAAAGAAATATTTTCCTAGCTAAGCATTTCATTTGGATCCTGACAGCGCATTCAAGATCCTTTGGGGTTTCATCTCTCCACTTGAAGTATATTATTCCAGAAAATAGCTACAGTATTTACCATTTTTATCTCCTCCTCTCAGTGGTTCTATGAAAGTGCTTTTTGCATATCTGAAGTGTTTCTTGCAGGGCTTTTGAGTGCACTGAGGGGCACTCCCGTCAGTGTTGGCTGGAAGTGGGTGCTTAAGACACTTTGACCTGTTTTTTCCCCTGTTATCAACTACACTTTGTATACTCACTTTAAAATTCGTCCATCAATACTAGTCTTAATTGCATTTCTTTATAAAGTCCCTCTCCTGCATCCTCTTTATTTGCAGCTGGCCTTGCTTTTTTGGGCTGCATGTTCAATTTTCCCAGACTAATGAACCTTATGTTACTTCTGAAATGTGGAATACAGCTAGAGGGAGGAATGGTGACTGCTTCCTTACCAAAAACTGCTGAGAAACAGACATAAATTTGATCCCACCTCTTGCTGAGGAGGTCTTTCAGCCTCATCCCAAGGCTACTAGTCTAACCTCAGTCTACTAATAAAAAGTGCAAAACTACCTCTCTTCTAAAAGTTGTGTTCCACATTTAGCCAGGGATGCTGTTATTCAGTGAGCCTTCATCAGTCCTTCAAAAGAAAGCACGTAGGTACCTCTCTTCATTCGATACTTTCAAGTGAGATGCACGTGGATGATGGCACATCTCCAAAGTCCCAAGTGAGAAACCTGTGCTGTGCTGGGGACAGCATGTAAGGCATTTTCTTCTTTTTATGTCTTCCACTTACTTTTTTTAACTGGATGTCTCCTTAATTGTACGGTTGAGGATCCTAATAGTGGAGGATGTCTCCTCATTGTACAGTTTTGGATCCCAGATCCCAGATACTTTAGAGAAAGACTAGGATGCAAATAACTGAAATCTACTTTTTTAAAAAAAAAAATTTTTTTTTTTTTTTGGTTGGACTAGATGATCATTGTAGGTCCCTTCCAACTGAAAATACTCGATTCTCTATTCTATTCTTTTTAATGGGTTCAGTCTTAAGCATCATTTGCACTAGTAGCTCCCCATCCTGTCTTTGGGCAACAGTTTTTTTAGGTTTCCTGTCTTCACTGCAGAGTGATTCTCTGATCACTGGGAAAGAAGAGAGAAATGGACAGTTTCCCTTGAGCCATCATAAATATTTCCTGCCAGGACCCCCATGGTAAGATGGAGCTGGTGATTTCATTTTGCAGCTGCATCACAGAATGGCGACAAGGAATCGTACAGTGTTACCGCTTGTAGAGCCTATAAAGCCCTAGCAAGATCTCTGTCTCCACATGCCCATGCTAAAGAATGGATAGGATAAAGCTTGGATATCATCCAAAACGCTGCTTTCTGTCTCCAGTTTTCTGTTTTCAGCAGCCGAGCTTTTCAAATTTATACTCGAATAATGTGACCTCAGGAGATCTTTATTTAAACAAATAGAATTAGGTTGTATAGCTATGTTGCTAATGACAGTTCCTGAAACACATTTAACAGCGATTTGATGTTATTATTACAGCTAAGTAGTTTTCATAAGGCCCCAGTTAAATATTTCTCCACTAACTCATCAAGACAAAGAGTTGACCTCAGCTTTCTTTCAGAGTCCATCAATACAGCTCCTTCAGAAGCAGAGGGGCCGTTTAAAACAAAAACAAATCCAAGAACTTCCACCTCCTCCTGTTCCATATTAGCTAAGCACACTGAGCCTGCAGGGCTGCCCATCCCCTGATGGCTCGTAATAGCCGTTTTCATTCTATTTTTAAGGCTAAAGTTCTTCATAAAGGTGGACTGCCTGCTGGGCTCCTGATGGATTTAAGATCTTGATATTCAGATTACAGTGGAAGTAGCTAAAGAGGAAGGAAAATATGTTCTAGTCTTGCTGTTGTGTTCAACGGAAGCCTAATCACATCAGGCATTTTTTTCAAATTAGCATTATTTGCGTTTAGCCTTCATTAGCGCAGTTTAGATTAAGCAGTCGGTTACAGTAAACCCTACACAAACAGGGACGTGCTTTGTTTGAAATGCCATACTGTAAAAATCTCTTAAGCTTCTCTACAAAGAGGCCTAAGGGCTATATATTTATAGAGATCCATGAAAAGGATTAGAAAGGAAAAAACACACATGCTTTTGTGTGAATTTAATTTATATGAATAAGACGACGCTATTAGCAGGAATGAAAAAGATTCTGCCAATAAGGGAGCATGACTGCATTTTGCCAGCATGATGGAAATGTTTCGTAGCTGGGTATTTTCTTCAGAAGATACATATTGCAAAGCTCAGCACCCCTGACATTGCCCTAGAGTCTGGGCTCAGTGCCCATATTCAGAGGTACATGTCCCTTACTGCTATGTGCTCCTCTCAGCATGGTCACCCCAAAAGAGCTGCGCTCATTTTCCTGCCCTTCCTGCAAAGAGGAAGCTGAGAGAAGACACTGGAAACACAGACACATATTTCCCGCAAAGCACAGCTCCAGGAGACCTGCATGAATTTTTGCAGATGGCATACATACTATTCGGTGCTTGATCTCTCTCATCTTGGAAAGCTCTCCTGGACCCAGGGAAAGGTTTGGGCTGCCGGGCAGATCTGGTGTCCCAGAGGTGGCCAACAGGCTCTCAGAAAGGTCTCTGAGTTACCTGAGGTTTGTCTACTGCCTGGAAAAGTCCTTCTACCCTGTGTCCTGCTGGCAATAGCATTACCGTTCATGTCAGTCTGTGAAGATGTCCTGTTATCCTGGATGTCCTTGTCCATGCCTTCTACTTGCCCTCTATACTTTTAAGCCTGAACTAATGTAAATCTACATTCTCCAAAACGTCAAGGCCCATTTCCTTCAATCTCCCTTTCATGAGCATTAACTCCCAAACAGTGTGGGATACATGCGGTTTCCTGACCGGCACACAGCTCGCTCTTCCAATTCCAGACAAAATTAACAGCACGAGCTGCTCTTCCCTTTATTCAAGGTCAGATTTTTGCACTGAGTCCTTGTAGTCCGGGGACTAAAAAAGTCATCAGACACCTCTGGGTGCAGTGCCTGGTGGCTAGTGGCCCAGGGACCTGTCAAAGTCTGCCACCGCCTCGTCAGCGCATGGCAATGCGTCAAGAAGCAGAGCTGGTGCAACAGCAGGATGCGTTAACCCAGCACCGGAGAAGCAGGACACTGCTGTGGGGATCTCTGGTTGCTCTCCATGATCTAAAGAAGTAACTACAGAAAAATAATCAAAATTTTGCTTAAAAATGGAAGGAGATATGATTGAAACCCCTCTACGGAGAATTTTAAAGCAACCAAGGGACTATACTCTGAGTTTATAAGCAGGCCACCGCATACTGCCTGAGACTGAGTCCTTTCAGCATCCGCTGCAACTACGTGCATGTGTTGAAAAGCGAATAAGCAACATTACGTTTTTCCCTTTGGGGGAAAACTCTGAAAGCACTTTTTCCTATTTAATAAACTAAGAGGTATAAAAGATTTCATGCTACCTTCAGATGTCAGCATCAGATTAGGATGTGATGACAGAGGACATAAGGTATTGCTGGACAGTAAAATGCCTCTGGCCACAAGCAAGCCTGTCCTCGTTAATTTTATCTCAACTCCATCTCCCTGATTTGTCACTGGCTCTGAATTCTTCAATCCCTTCTCTCCATAAAAATGTCTAGCTGTCTCTTAAATTCATTTATGCCATTGCCTTTTATGACCTTACTTGATAACTTACTCTTTGTGTTTTCCATCCTGAGTAAAAAGCCCTGCCTGAGTGAATTCCCTCATTGGTCTTAATTTCCTAATTTTGAGGTTGCGTGGCTGTCTGTCCTGGTTATTCAATTCCTCACCAATATGAGCATTATAGTTATGGATGTTTATTTTTTCTCACTAGCTAAAACCATAGTTGTGTTGTTTTGTTTTCTTTTGTTTTCTTTTGTTTTAAATGGCTGTTCATTTACTGAGACCTGCGAGCAGCCTGTTTCACATTTTTGTGCCAGTTGCAAGTTTGGAAAATTTTTAGGAAATCTTACTTTTACACCACATATACATACACTATACATATAGCAGGGATTCATTAGCAGGGTTGGGCATGGGCCAGATAAACACAGCCCCGAGTCGAGTTGCTAGCTTTGGCAAGTTTCTTCCCAACACACTAGTCTTCTCCCATTTTCTATGGATTGTATATTTTAAACCATCCTCCTCTACTATGTCAACCATCAACAGATGAGTACATAGCTTCTACAAAAACTTTCCTCCAGGCTGTCTTGATCATTTTCACATTGCTTAGTATGTTAATAAACTTTAAGAAACAGGAATAAGAATAGTGTTCACATGTCTACCTCCACTCTTCACACCTCAGCTTGAGTTATTTCTAAAACTCTCTTACATGCATTTTCTGTTTCCAGACTTTGTGCTCCAGTCCAGCTCAAAGGGCATTATTAATACTTTCCCTGTTTCATTTCTGTCCTGATTTTATTGTCCGTCATGGTCAATATATCTTCCCTTAATTTTCACAGAGTCCAGCCAGGTAGGTCATGACCAGATTCTTCTATAATCTTTTTATATATTTAGACACTGTGAGATCATCATCCAGTCTGCTTTTTCTTTCAGGCTAAATATGCTACACTTCTTGAGTCTTTTTCTCACCTATGGCATAAATTTAACTCCTTACTTTTCCTGCACTGTTCTAAAAACTGACTAAAGTGTCAAAGCTGCAGGTGGTATTTCAATCTTTGTACTTCTGGGTTAATAGATGATTTTAAAAATATGGTGGGTCCAGCTTAGGTACAGTTCTTACACCTTTCTGAAGCAGAAAGATCTGCCTCCAGGACACTGCTGAGTGTTACAGAAGCTGCCATTTGGGAGCACTGGTCAAATAAATAAAAAAAAAAGAAAACCCCCCAAAACCAAAAGGTGGCTGCTAATTCCTACGTGTTGGCTATTCCTGCTGGTTATATGGGGGCCTGGTGGTTATCCTTACCAGCATCCAGCCCACCAGGTAGAGGAAAGGATCAAGGATCAAGGCATTCTTGCTCCTTTATTATAAACCCTGCAGAGCACAGAGCTTTGGTAGGAAATGGAATAAATCCTCAGCAAAACAACCCAAGGTCCAGTCTGGCACATGCAGAGTGCTCTCTTATAACGGTATTTTTTTGTGATAGACTTACTAGTGAGAGGAAACTGAAACACTGAACCCATAGATTGTGCTGCAGCATTAAATAATAATAACCAGTTCTTCTTGTCTGTGGGCTAGTAATGAAATGACTATGTCCTTCCTCTCAATGTTTAGCAATATTAATTCCTATGTCCCTAAGTTATGTGGAAAGCATAAGTAGAGAACCCAGAGGAAATGCTGCATTTATTTTTCAGTACTGTCTACAGTCTCATGGGGCTGTCATGGTTTGTACCAAGGGGAGATGATAATTTGTTCTACTTCCAAGGAAGGAAAAAAAATAATCAGGGGGTGGGGGTGGTATTTACCGTAGTTGTATAAATAAGAACGTTTTGATGTTGATTTTGGAGGTAGATGCGATAGGAATCGTCAGATACATGAAAGAGTGTTGGAGCTGATGCTCAGTAGCTAGGGCAGGCAGCAGCCGCACCCAGGACAAGGTCACGCGGGTGCAGGAAAGATAGCGGGCTAATGTCTGCATTGCTGCCGTGCGCTGCAAGGCTAGCATAACAGACACACACCGTGTAGCACTTCGAAATATTTGTTCCTAGCTGTAATTTCATGTATGGGCTGCAGCTGCTTTGCTTGGCTGCTGTATGTCCTTCCTTGGTGTTTGTATAAAACCGGGAAAAAATTCTAAGCAGAAAAAGACCATGTAATAGATAAACTACCACAAGCAATTTTTTTGATACTGGCAGACTGGAACTTGCCAAAGATAATAGTTATCAGGAAAAAAAATGCTATCATTGGCTGGATTTGCTCAAGTCTGGCTGATCGTATGAGCATAGATCTGTACTTTCCCACATCCACCAAAGCACGCCTAAGATCTATTTCTGAAATTGCATCCAAGTGCTATTCATTAACAGCTTTACCATGCGTATTTATTTTGCACTGCAAATGATAATGTGTGAACAACAAAAGGGATAATGTCATTATGGAGGTGCAAGTAGCAGCTTTGTAGTTATGAGGAGGTTTATGTTTTCATTCAAAGCCATACAGCATTTTCTGCTCCAAAGATTTGACTGCAGTAACTGATGTGTTTGCTTAAAATAGCAGACAGAAAATTTGGTTGGGGAAATTTAAATCTGGATTAAACACATTTCTATGCTAATTAATAAAACCTCATTTAAGTATCATCTTGTGCTGTGCTTTTAATACAGATCTCCCACACCCAAGAAAATAGAGTAGAGATGGACTTTAAGCCTTATGTCTCTGCTCCAGGAATCAAAATGGCAAGAGATATAATTTAAGCAGCCCACCCTGGAGATGGCAGCACTGGCCAAATTTCCTGAGACAATGAGTGTTTTGTCTTTGCATGCTTTACTTGAGCAAAACTTTGGCACAAACCCCAATGCCAGGATTTATGTCAGTAAGCATGGAAAGCGCTCAGGGCTCCATGCAGCTGCCTTTTGCAGCACGTGCAGTAGCTTTGGTCTATCAGTGAGCTCCATGGTTTTAGTAGCTCACAACTACATGAGGAAAGATGTGATTTTTTGAAGGAAATAAAAATCACACACAGGAAAATATGATCTAAAATGGCTCTGAGAATAATGTGAGAATATGAAGAGACAGGAAAATGTTAGTATCTCACCCTAAGATGGGTCTGAAACCCATTTTGAAGGAAGTAAAGGTAACCAAAGAAAGTTACAATGCATTTTATATAGCTATTTGTGTGAAAAAGCAGGCTGCTCGTGTATTTGTTACACATTAGAAAAACGTACGTGCCTCGTGCACGCGCAGGCTCCCTCGGTATCACAGCAGGAGCCGTGCTGCCCTGCCTTGCGACAGAGCGCGTTGCCTTCACCCAGCCTTGAGCACCGACTGCCCAAACAAACAAGGAGGCTGCGTCAGTACCGGCCACATTGGGGAATTTTTTTGACAAAATGAATTGCCATCGGTGGAGAATAATTTATCATAGCTGAACCTTTTTTGGTAGAAAACACTGGCTGAGCAAACCCTTTTGTCAGGAAATACTTTTTAGCTGCAAGTTCTGTTCAGGATGAAAAATACCTCCCCTGAAGTAACCAGCAAACTGATACCCAGGACAGACAACAGGGATGTGCGAGGAAAGGTCCCTTTTCCGATAAGTATGCCTTTATTTCTTCAAATTAGTGTGGCTCAGACAAAAGAAACTAAAAGCCCCTCTCCGCACAATGGTCAATAAGCCCATGGTGAGGGCTTGCTCTTGGAAAGTGGAGGAAAGGCAGTGCAAGGACACGAGTGTGTGTGTTCTATGCCTCCAAACGCCAGAGCTCAGCTTTCCCAAGGAAAATGATTTAAATCTCAGTATTTCCTAGGAAGGGCAAATTCTTCTCATGAGGGAAATGCTTCCTTTTAGGAAGGAAGTGCTTGTTCTTTTGTGCTTTCTTTGGACAACAGCCATCCAGCATTGCATTGCCATCTTTCAGCAGAACTCGTTTAGCCCTAGTTTGGAAGCACAGGAAGAGTCAGGGGACATCAGATATGAAGAAATAGATGTGTCTCAGGTTGCAGAAGTTCTTTGGAGTTTGGTTGAATGTGAACAGGCAGAGAACTGTTGAATCTGCTGACTTATTTCTTGTGCCATGTGCATTTGCAGGCTTTCCTCACTGTAAAGTTAGTCTGTGGTGTCCTAGAAAACCTAGACACCAAGAAAAAAAATTCCAGTTGGGGTTTTTTTGAGATTTAGGAAAGATTGCCATCTTTCCTGATGATATAGTAAACAAAGCACCTATTGAAACAAAGGGACAGCTTGGGGTTTTTTTTTTGTCTCTTCTCTCAGACATGTTACAGCTTATTTGCAGGAGGCATGAATTAGCTGAAACTAAATGAAACAACTATCCATGATCCCCTCGACCTTTGTGACAACTAGGCAAGAAATAGTTTTCTGGTCTCACCAGCATTTTTGCTGGTTTGGATGTTTGTGGCTGCCGGGTGTGGGTGAGGACCAAGGTCTCACCCCCTGTTACAGGAGGGCTGTGAGGCTGAGGGAGGTCTCATGGGCCCAGTCAAAATTTTTATTTTTCTCAGGTTCCATTTCGGTTTCAATCTTCTAATGTTTATGCTTCAGTAAGGGATAACAAAGTATCACAACAAAACTCATTTCCAGCCTTCAGAAAACACCCAAATGGATTCAGAAAAGGTTGCAATGGAGTACTCCAATAATGTGCAAGCCTTCCTCTCTGACGAGTTTTACATCAATATCTATGTGGAAGCAAACATTTTCCTGATTTCAACAGGCCAGTGTTTCTCGTTAAAACACCTTTGAAGGTTCTTGCCTAATTCAGACTATTGCACGACCCCAATTCCCAGAAACCTTCTCCCTTTCTTTAGGCTTTTTGAACCCTCCTAAGAACAAAAGATACGATTTTCTGTTGAATTTTCTGGAATAGAAACACCTATGGAAAATTGTAATTGTTTAACATTCACTGGATTTTTACAGCAAAGCCCCAAACACAACAGTTTCTTCTCAGATTCTCCAAACCCCTACGCTTTACTATCAGGGATCCAGAAAAAAGCCAGAGGCATTTCCTCAGTGTCCTCATCCAGCACTGATGATGGGCACAGCCAAAAAACCTCCGTGCGCTCTTAAATCTATGGACCTTTTTGGGAAACTGAACACGTGTCATTCAAGCTCCACCAAGAGAAGGAGAGCAGCTTGTCCGTGAGCCAATTGCTCCATCGTTTCACTCCCAGTGTACTCCTGAGAAGCCCAGTGGGTAACAGAAAGCTTGCTTTATGACCACCCCTCTATGTATGGATTAATGCATTCACTACAGCCTTTTAGCAGGAGGCCAAGCACTCCCTTGCTCAAGTAATAGCCTGTAATATCCCTGACATTCAGGAGGAAACAACGGAATACAATTAAGAACAGAATACG
Source organism: Phoenicopterus ruber ruber (assembly GCA_009819775.1). Taxonomy (NCBI): domain Eukaryota; kingdom Metazoa; phylum Chordata; class Aves; order Phoenicopteriformes; family Phoenicopteridae; genus Phoenicopterus; species Phoenicopterus ruber. The sequence goes on from CM020220.1 coordinate 37,728,626, forward strand.
TAATATTTGCTGAAATAAAACAGATTTCCAATCAATTAAAATAGACTCTTCTTCCAATAGCACCAGACAAATAATAAATTTACAAAACTAATCGGTTCTACACAAGCTGAGCTAATGAGTGTCATTTGGGTCACATCCTCAAATTGCAAATAAATGTTATCATTTATCAACCTAACACATTACTCAATAAATCTTCTGCACCACTGTTCATACTTATCAGCTGTGTCATTTAATATTCCTTTCTGATTTAGAAAACTATTTCCTCTGGTGCCTGACCCCTTGTAATGGAAAACTACTGAAAACAGACAGTAGCTAATTCAAGAATTGTATAATTTAGAGCTAAATAGAGCTGTGGACAGTGTTGAAATGCTCTAATATTCATTTCTTTCAGTGCGTCCCCTCCCAGCTTGCAAATAATACAAGCAGTTGAGATAAAGTTTCATTTAAGGAAAGTCAGACTGTAGGCAATGCAGTAAGAGCTTTTACGGTGTGTAAAGTCATGAAAATTATTATGTTCTGTCCAGACAAGGAGATCTGTTTTCTCATTTATGCAACGGAGAATTGTGGACGCTCCCAGTCACGGGCGTGAAACCTCCCCATCTCAGCCATCTGATGCGCTGCGCGCTACTTTGCGCGTGTGCCTGTAGACTGGTGATTTGGGTGCTTTCAGCATTTCCCAACCCCAGCCAAGATGGGAATGAGAAAGGGGGGAGCTTCCAAACACTACCCCTTCACCAACACCCCTTCTCCCCCTCCAAAAAAAAAACCCAAACCAAACCCAGAAGGGGAAATAGGTCTGGTTGCCCCGCAGGTGATCCCTGGTGGGTCCTTTCCTTTGTCCCAGCCTGCTTCCCCGTGAGCGGCATCCGTTCAGGGCTCACTGCAGGCTTCTCTGCCTCGCACAGACAGAGACCTTTTTCTGACACTTACCCATTCCAGAAATGAATTACCCAGATTCATCTTTTTCATCGCAGACACATAAAAGCATAGCCATACAGCCACTGGGACCCATCTAAGAGGGACATCTTGCGACCGACCTTCTTCATAAGTGTGTTTGTTTCTGTCTCAAGAGCATGTTTAGATTGACTGTCAAACACTAAAGGAGTTATGAACTGCAGTGTCCTCTTTGTGCACTTGCTTTATAACACACTGCATAGCTGTACGCAATATATAGGTACAGGATCACACTTCACCAGAAGGGCTCTTGCCAGCAGTGCACCAGGTAGTAAATGGTCCAGTCGACAAGCTCGGCTGAGCCAGGTGCGTCGGTGGTCGGCTGGCTTATGTTCTTACGTGGATGTAACTCGCTTTGCATTTCCAGTTCCCTTTCCCCTAGCTCCTGCTGCTTGCTGCTATTTTTCCTATTTCCTGCTCTACTTCTGCTCGGACTAGTGCCCTTGCATTGATTCAAGTCCCCTCTTTACCATCGTCATCACTCCTGTCCCTTCTTCTTTATGGCTCCTAATATTCTCGTTGGCTTTCTTATTATTACTTTCACCTCCTATCCCATCCATTTCCTATGACCTCATTTGGTCCCTCTCCTTCATTTCCCTCCTTTTCACTCATCTCGGTCCTTACCTTTCATCATTTGAGTCAGATCAGTTTTCTTATCCCCTACCTGCCTCTGGTAGCAGCACAGCTAAAAGCAAAGGCAAGAGAGGCTTTTTGTTGTCAGTTGGAGCCTTGTTGTGATAGAAACCCCCAAATGCAAAAAGATATGACTGCTCCAGCACCTGGAGACCCAGCATGAGCAGGCTGAGGCACCCCTCAGCAGGAGCGGTGGGAGTGCGGACTGTGCACCGTGAATGCAAAACTCTGCAACAGCTCTGCCAAGCTGGGGGGGACTGAGGCTTGCAAAGATTTCCCCTTTGGGGAAGTTTTTATTACAAAGTCAGCAAAAAGCACCTCTTTGATACAAGAGAACTCTGCTGTCAAAAAACATGTTCTTGTAGGTATAGCTGGAGATGAAATCCAAAACAATGTGGCTTGAATTATGTAGCCAAAAGCAAACATAAGTGTGGAGAAAGTTACAAGCAACTGAGAATCAGAGGTTGATTATGGGAACTGTTAGGGAACCTTAACCTAAATCATATTTCTCCCCATAGATATGGTTCCCTTACCGCTTATAAAGAAGTCTAGATCTAATGAAATACTCCAGCATAAGCTGTTTTGCAGTCCTCATGAACTGACCTTAACATGAAGTTCTATCTTCTCTAATTTCACTGCAAATGTATTGCAACAAGCAAAGCTGCCATTTCTGGATTTCCATATGAACAAAACTCAGACAAACATGCCAACCCTTCAACGGCTTGTTTGAACGGGAGTTTTGATCTTGCTGCTTTCAGTGAGAGCCCTGAACACTGAACAACACCGGGATAGCCAAACTGGTATCTGCTGTGTAGATCTGAGAGGGAACTTTATACTTGACTGTTACACTTATTTTAATGTTAGTTTATATAAATTAATAAACACGGGGAGTACTATAGATGGAATCTAGCAATGTGTAAATATCTCAAAAATAGCATGCATAACACTTATGGCACAGGATAGTCATAACACATCAACCACTATTAAAAACACATTTACTTGATTTTTAGTTTTGCAGTTCACACTAAAAGTCTTAGTTATGTTTATCCAGCCATTTCTAATGTAACATGCAACATTAGAGTTAAAGTAAATGCATTTGCAGTGCCTGTTGACCACTTTCACGAGTTTAATAAACCATTCCTAATAAGATACATGCACAGAAGTGTTGCATAAGTACTGGGTAAGTCATCATTACTAAAATACTCAGCCCTCCAACAAAAATAAACACCTTTTCTTTGAATGTTAATTTGCTGAAACTCATCCGAGTTATAGTCTCTTTGCACTCTCGGTAAATATTTTGCTTTGTGAGCCTAGTCTATGTATGCTGTGTGCATGTGAATACTTCAGATGAACGTTTTCTGGCAGTATTTGCATTTCTATATGCACGTCACCTGTAATGCCAATGAACAATTGTTAAGCATCTTGCAGAGCTTTGTCTTTGCTCCAAACTATTTCTTTCCTCTTGCACACAAAGAGACTGTTTCCTTAACGAACTGTATTTCAACATTTAGAACAAACTTCAGCTTTATAACCTGGAAATATTTATGTTATCTACTTTAGACAGCTTTTAGGCAGCCTCACATGAGGTGAACATACAGGCTATTCCATGACAGTGTCTATTTTCAAAGACACAGAGGCCACAGCAAAGAGCGTTCACAAACCACCCTTCTAGTATTTGTTATTTTACTCTAGTGCATGTTTTTACATAGAAGTAACAAGTAGATGTGCACAGGGATGTGAACTTTACACAAATCCCCTGCCTGTTTATGCCGTGAAGATATATACTGTACCTTTATTCCTTCGCTAAACCATTCTTCATTTAATTACCTCTTTCTGCCACATATTCGTTACACCCGTGCACAGCCAGTTTCCTCTCTTTGTGCTTTCCGCTCGTTCTTCTCCCTTTCGCGGTGTGCAGAGCCCCAGTCGCTCCCTGCACGTATCGCTCCTCGTCCGACCGCGGCTTCGGCGAAGCCTGGCTTGCGAGCTGAGGAAGAGCCGGGTTCAGGAAAAAAATTACCAACCATTTAACAGGACTTTGAGCACCAGTCATCTGGATTTACTCTGCGGGTCTTTAAGCTGGTATTGATCACAAGGAATAACTCTGAAATAGTAGGGTTCTGGGCAAATAAATAGGAACAGCGGAGAGGGTTTCTTTACCCATGCTTCCAAGTATCGAATGCTCCATTATGAAAGCCACTCTGGTTATAATTCCTCTCTTATCCTAACTTCTCTCTGCTGCCTGCTATTTTCAGTAAAACCTAATAAATAGTTTCTGTGGGGTTTTGCTTTCAAAGATACAGAATAATGGCTGTAACTTCCCTCGGGTGTCTGTTCACCATGGTTACCACGTCACGTTTCGGAGAGCTGCTCCTTGACTGATCTTCGAACCGCGAAGACGTGGGCCGAAGGAGCGAGCCCCTCCCAGGACAGGGGAGCAGCTCGGGGTCTCCTAAGGTAGCAGAATAAATTAGAGGGTAATTGCCACTGTGTAAGCAGTGGCAATCGTAATTTATGTTTCAAAAAGATACGACATCAGAAGCCCTAAAAAAACCCCACCTTGGAAAGCCAGGCAAATTAACACAGATAGGTACGTAACATGTCTCATCCTACAGTTGGTGGTAGTTATTACTGCAAACCCTTTGACCATCTTTCCCCCAAATTTCAAAATTCTCGCTCTGAGCTCTGCCATTTCTTAATTTTGACCTTCCTCAACAGTATACATTAGATTTTACAAAGATTGGCCCGTAGCACTAAGCAGAAATCACAGGATGATGCATTTTAAACTTTGATTGCATGCAAATTAGAGAGACAAGAACGCATCAGTATGCTCCTGTTCTGAGAAATGACTGAAGTCTATTCTCTCATGGTTGTAGAAGTCTGACTTATATGAAGGTACTTTAGATTTATTTAATTATGAGCAGGACACACTCTATATAGTGTAGCGTCTACTGACTGAGTTTTCAAGATTAGTATGTACGCTCCAAAGATAAGATTGTGAAAAACATCACCTAATCAGCGTGCTCTCTTGCCATGGATTTTATTGCACACGTTAGCTGGCATTAGCAGTCTGTTTTACTTCAGGCTCTGCAGCATTTTGGACATCTTTTGAAACTATTTCAATAAAGTTTTGGTAGAGTGCTCAGGGTGTTAAGCACATGTTCACCATTAACAATAATGGGAGTCATGCACATACTGCTATCAGCACTACGTTCACTAATTACCTCTAAGACTTTCTATTCTAAACCAAATACATTAAGTGCAGCATTTGCCAGAACGCGCTTGAGTTTCTTTCATTCATGCTTCTGTTCTGGTCTCCAGACCAACCAAATATTCTGATCGTGTCGCTTTTTGCTGCTAAATTGGATACAAATATACTCAGATAATTAATCACACTCGCTGCTTATTGTGCATCTTTCTTATTACTATGCAAGCAGATTTCTCACACCTTGTAGCTCGCTATCAGATTGCATGAAAACAGCTGATCACCTTTCTTCTCATATAATTACATTAACAGCAAAGCTAACTTCCTTTCTCCACGTATCTTTGGCCACGTGAAACATTTCAGGAAAGACTCATCAGGACAAAAAGAGCAATATTTCACATTATCCAAGTTTCAGTTACCACTGTCAAACACTATACTTTCAAAAATATGTATTCCCATCCCCATGGAAAGCAGAAATAAAAGAAAGAAATCCCTTCGTCTGTCACTCAAGTCCAGCTGAGCTAAATCCTGCTCTTAGTCGCACGCTTCTGCTTCTGCCTGGTCACGGTCACGTTCAAGGAAAGACTCTGCCGTGGCTGTTACATGAAGCGCCTTTTTCTGTTAAAGCTCCTATCATTCAACTTTTCTCCATTGAAAAATAATTCATGGCCTACGTTTTCTGGGTTAACTTTTTAAAAAACTCGTTCTATTATTTTTAAACAGAACTCTGTGGAAAGCTGGATTAATGTGGTTTGGGGTTCACATGAGAACCCAGGCAGAAAATAAAGTACTGACATGAACCCAGAAACACACCTAGGCTGATTTATTTAGCCTTTTGGCTGATTTCAGAGGGTTTACACAGAGTAAAACTTGGCTGAATGTCACCATCACCTTTCCCAGGAAGACACACGTTCTGGAAAATGTCACTAGTCCAACCTGCTTCCTTGGCAGCATCACTCCTGGAGCAAATAAAGGCTTAACATTCCCAGGGAACCTTAACGCCCTAACATTCACAGTGCGCCTGCAAAAGCTTCCTTGGCCTCCCCTCGATTCCCCGCTCCCAAAAAAAAAGAAAAAAAAAAAAAAAAGAGTGCAGAAGAAACCTAGGTTGATTTGGCTGCAGAAACATGTTTTCTGTGGACCTTTATTTTCATTGTTAATTATTAAAACATCTAAAATTGCCATGACCCAAGTTGCAACAAGTCACTGACTTTTACTGCTTATCACTCTGGGTCATTTGGGCTCAGATTTTTTACCTTATCCAGATATTCCTTTGCTCTGTGTCCGTAGCCCCAAGAAAGCTGGTTCGGGACCCACCTTTGGGGCCGAGTGCTCTTCTTCCAGCCAGTGCGCAGCTCCCTCTGTCCTGCTGGTGTTCCCGTCTTGGGGACCTGCCCAGAGCCCCCTGCCTTCCCCGTGGCAGCCGCCTGTGTGCTCTGACGAAGGCATGGGCATTACTTTCTGGAGCACCTAAAAGAGAGGTGGGCCCCATTTGGACTTACATGCTTGTTCATCTGAAAATGAGATAACAGCCGTAGCTCAGCCTTTTCATGATGAGTAGAGCCTAAATAGCTTCACATATATTTATGCTGCTGATGTATGTTTTTTCAAATAAACTAGAAGTGTTACTTGGTGACTATTATTTTAATTTCATCTTGACAGAATGTGTAATTTTTTAGTTTTATTAGATTGCATTAAAGTGCACATATAAGATTTTAGCTTCCTTTTGAGCTCCCATAGTAGATATTTTGCTTTGTATTGAATCTGCATTGTATTATTAATAATTGCCCCTTTTTATCTGATAAGTTCCAGGAAAGGGAAGAAGAGTGGTTTAAATTCTATAAAGAAATTAAGAGCTTTGCTGGCAAAAGATTAACACTGTATTGACCCACTTTAGCGTCCTTTTCAAGACCAGCGTTAAAGGAGAATTCATCATCTAAGCTTCCCCTAAATATCGAGCATTAGCCCATCTCTGATATAGAAAAATATCGCTACTCTTACTAAAATTAATGGCAAACATAAACCAGAGAAAACTTTGTTCAAGATGCTCTAATTGGCTTGATCTATTGAAAACAAACATAGAACTGCTGTCTCCCAGAAGAGCGGATAAAATCACCCTCGTTCTCCCCGTGCAGCTTTTGCTGACTGGTACGTACAGTTGAGCAGATAGATTTTATTAGCTCAATATTTCGATAGGAAGCACTGCCAATCAAGCATTCATTTCCAGGAGACGGGTGAACCCGTGCTAGTAAGAGCTGCTTAAGAGCCATGGTTTCTTCTAAGTGTTTATAAGAAGATTCTTCTGTTCAGTTCTGTCCCCCAGTGCAATTACAAATTCTTGTTTCTTACCGTACATCTTCTTTTGTTTGAAAAACAGAATGCCTGAGCAGTTAATATGCTTATTTGCATATGGGCATTTTACAGCACACACCAACAACCCTGTTCCCTTATGTAATTACATCAGTTCAGCGTTTTCCTAGGGCTTTCTTCTCCTCCTCATTATGCCTTCACTAGCGCTAAGCTTCTCCGTGTGTGCCTCTAAATTACCTTCTTGGCCCAATCAATGTTTAGAGCTTTAATCAAACTGAATTCAGACTCCGTATCCTTTGTCATTAGTTTGGTTACACTTAAAAAACCGTGGAGACAAATAACATTCATTTGTGCTATACTTTGGAATCGCTTCTGGGATCAAATTATCTTTCACACCTGGATGAAGCTGTTGACTTCGCTGGGATTGCACGCACAGATAGGAAAATAGAATGCAACGAGATCATTGGAAGTGTAATAAAATAATGCTTTTGGAAAATTATCTCTCCTTTCTGCTGGGATAAAGCAGTAGCACAAAATCAACTGTAAACACATATTTACAATTCAGAGCCCTCAATTATTTTCCCAAAGGTTATCTTTATTTGTCTGTAAATTTACTGGGAGGGTAAATCCCTCTGGTAGCTTATGAAATTTCATAAACCTTTTATTTTCTTATTAATGACTTCCCTCTAACATTTTCGGAGAAGGGAAGATACCTAATGAACTTTGTACTACTCTGGTATGTCATATACATGTTTAAATACTTACTGCTTACACATTTGTGTCTCACCACTTACAGCAAATAGGGAAGGAAAACTTTCAATCACCTTCCACAGTACCAGGTTTTGTTTCATCACGGCTTTTAGACTCCTATGCTAGAGGAAAAAAAAAGGTCTTCACTATTAATTTCACACATTAAGCAGAATAGCCTTTGAAAAGTCTGTATGATTTTTGTACATATTTGCTATGAACATGAATGTGTACCATATTTTCACTGCTAAAATATTGCAGCTTTTTCAGATGGCAAATTGTCCACAAGCTTTATCCTTGCAAACAAGAGCATCATTATTTTCTTTTTTTTTTTTAATTTTCAAAAATTGATATATGAAAAGAGAGAAATCTCTGCCCTCAGATAATTACTCGAGTAAACTAGTTTCTTCTTATATCAAAAGCAAGCCAATAACTATGTTGCAACAAAAGACACAAGCTAGCATAAGTAAAAGGATTTTTAATTACTCCTATGGTTATATGAGATGAAGGTAAAATTAAATCTTCAGGTCTCTGATGGGCAGGAGCTATATCTTGCCTTCTACTACAATGTTTGTGGAAATCCGGGATGTTTCCAATTACGCTGGTTTGGGCTATTGTTTTAGATTTCAATCTTTTCCTTCCTTTTCTCTGCCTCCTCCAATCTTTTATTTCTATTTTACTAAGAGCTAGAATTTAATTCCTTTAGAAGGCCAGCTTAGAGCATCTTACTCTGTATATGTGTTTGCGTTCTTATACTCTGGGCCACTTTGAAAACGTGAGATGAAATACTATTGTTCTCTTCTGGTATTCCCTGGGACACAATGTTCCCGGACAAAGACCTTCTCAAGCCCAGACTCCGCTGTTTGGGTCAGCAGAGCTTGCTGCATCCCAGGAGGAGCACTCGGTCCGAAGGCAGCGCAGACACGTCCTCCTCTTCTTGCGGTGTCAGAACTAAAGCCTGGATCGAACACCCTCAAAACCAAACACCCTTGTGACAGAAGAACAGATGGACATCCACAATTTAAAATCTCTCTGGAATTCCACTGGAATACTTAACAGTTTTTCTTTTGCTGTTGTTGTTGTTTTATTAAACAGAGCTAGATTAAAAAGTATCATCTCACTGAAGAAACTGAAAATTGTAATGAGTTTTGTGGTCAGGCAGTAATTATATTAGCTTTCCCTAAAACTGGATGCATTCACATTCTCACCTAATTACGTTTTCCAAATGAAGCAGGGGAGAAAAAGGTCATAGTATTATAGCCAGCATATTTTGTTTTCCTCTGGAAAGAGTACAAGAATAGTTTCAATGGAAACAGTTTGAGATTATGCTTGATAATTTGTAATTAACTCTCCAGGGTGCTGTGAGGCCTAATTAATTACTTATTGGAAAGCATTTGGAGATCTTGGATGAAAGTTGCTATAGTAATGCCAAGAATTGTTGTTATTGTTATCGTTAGGTATTTTCCATCCCAAATGCAGTTAGGTGGAAAATGTACCTTTATTACCTTACGGTATCTTACAACCAGGACTAAGCTGCTGAAAAGCAGGATTTAAAAGCTGAGAATAATTCTGTCTGCAATGGGAAGCTGAAGATGTTTATTCTAAAACTGTGAATATAATTTATGGATAAGCCAAATAAATACATAAATTGCATTCAGAAGTTCTGCAGTGATAACACGCTTTATATCCTCCATCTGCAGATAAGCAGGTACATCTATTTGTAGAATTTGTCTTAAGTTATGAAACTGTCTTCAGTGCTATGAAACTACAGCATCATGAATGCCTCGGTGTGTTTAGCGTCTAGCATTTGTTCTGAGGTCTGTCAACAGGAACTCGTCACCCAAATGCAATTAACCCAAATTAATACAATAATGGAGGGTCATGAAGATATTAGGATTCCTATTCAAATCAGGATGATACCTTGGTGCAAAACATTGAGAAACCAATCCATCCCGATTTATTTTTCAAAGCACTCAGGTTTGCAGAGTGGAACAGACTCACATGTAAAAAGAAGACAGAAGTTAGTCCTTCTCCCAAAAGCCAGAGAAGAAAAGGACAGCTTCAAAAGAAACTCGCAGGAGGCTGGAGCTGGAGGAAGGAGCTTGCTTTTGCAGCATGGTCTCTGCTGTTCAGCTGAGCTCTGAGCTGCAGAGGAGAGAAACGGTGAGCAATGGAACAAAAGTTACGTGCAAGGACCCAAGAGCCTTTTGGTTTCTCCAGCTAGAACTCAAAAAATGTTTAATCTTGGTATAGAAACTGAGAAAGCTGTAGAGAATTTTCTCAGAATTATATATAGACATTTTTCTTCTCCCCCCTCCATCCCCCTGATCTTACTGTTTTATGGTAGCTAAATCTAAAGCACTTGGTTAAATTATGCTCTGTAACCCCTAACCATAGCTTTGTGTTTATGTTAAGTATCAAAACCCCTTGAAAATACCTGCAGTTGTGCTTATGTTACACCGAGGAGTCCAAGAGATATAGGAAATATTCCTGAGGTTTCCTCGCTGTGAAGAGCTGACAACCCGAGAGGCTAAGGCAGGAGGCTTTGCTATACTCTGTTTAGACAAAGAAAAGCTGAAGTTTGAAGCTAGTGTGTGTCCTCCAAATACAGATCTACCCTGGAGGAACCCTGCCAGTGCTGTAAAAGTGTGGGTAAAAATAGACACCAATATGCATGCAATCTATGGTACCAATAATAACTATATACAGAAACAGGGTTTACTAATAGTAAGCCTTCATGCTTTCTTCAGAAGAAGAAAGAGCTCAAAATGTATTGCTTTTAATATTTTTCCCATTAGTAATATATTTATGAATAAATCTCAATATGTGCACAAGATAAATATGTAACACTATTTTTTATGGTGTTGAATGCGTTGTTCCCTCAAGCATTAGCTGTCCCTAACAAGCAGGTTGTGGTGTCTCTCTGTTTACCTTGTCAGCAGTACTCATTTCTGTTATCAATCTTCTGGAAGAACAAAGTTTCTAGATATGCCTCAAAGGTGAACATAATTACGCTGTTTACATTGCTGTTCCTACAGGGATCATAAAATAGTACTTAGAACAATGTTTACAGTCGTCAACGAGGCAGAAATCACTCCGTACATACCAGAAAGGCAAGAAAACAATACCCTGTCACTAACTAATTGCAGATGGGACTGCGCTGTATAAAGATCCCCCGTCTCGCATGTGATCTAGGTGCTGGCTACATCAGTAGCCTGAAGCATCCAGCAATTACTCCGTCCATCAAATCAAAATTTCTCTAAGGTGTTTTCTTTTCACTGGGGACCTGCAGACGATGTGACTTACCAGTTTCTAACTTTATATTCAAAGCAAATAAACCAAATGTAACGAAGCATGCTTTAACGCGCCAACTAAAACACATCCTTCCCCGATGGCAAACTTCTTCATTTTTCTGCTAGGGTCAGGGACAAAGTTAAGCGAAGCCCATCGAAGAGTTTCCTTTAACTTCAGTGTATTTGGGGTCAGAAGTTTGCAGTGGGGCTCACAAAAGACAGGACTGAAGTGGGAATCCTGCTGCAGGGGGGTTCGCACCAAGGGAACATGGCTGCTCGTCCTGCCCTCCTCCCTGCGAGCTGCCTTCCTCTGTGTGCACGTGTGCATTGAGGACGTAGCTACAGCAACACTTTTTAAAGTTACTTCGGTAAAATATACAAGAAATACTGATTTCAGACAGCATAGCACGGATAATTTGTGCATCGCTCATAGATGATAACTTGGAGGCAGTTGGGTTTTAGCACAGAAATGGGTATTTTCCTTATTTCCTGGTTGCTAATCACCAGTCAGTCTGTTCCATTCAACTTAAGGTAACTGTGATATGATCTTATATTCACAGTCTTCCTGTTGTAATATTAAGCTTTTCTTGGCTGACACTTTACATTCATCATTTGGCGACTCGGTAGTCAAATATCCTTGCTGTTTGCCGCAGGGAGAGCACAGGGGAGGCATCAGCTCCATCGCGCATCCGTGGGAACGTCAATGACAGAAGTTCAAACTAATCAGCCAACATCATCAAATATGTATCATAACAACCCGAAAGCTATCATTTTGGAGAGAGGAAAAATAATAAAAGAACTTCAGCATATGAAATGCATCAAGGATACAGCAAAACCAATCTTTGTGGAATCCTTGGACCTTGTCGACACAGCACTGTTGTTTATGGAGGCAATTACGCCTGTATAAACATCCTGCTGATACAAAAGTGAGACTTAGAAGCTAACCAGATGGAGGACATACCTTTACCCTGGTTAACCTGGACAACGTAGGGGTCTGGGGAGCCCTGCGGGACAGTTGTGCCGTGTTGCTGGCCCAACGCAGGCACCCGTGGGTCCCACTGAGACCTCAGCATCGTACCCGGGGGGCCGGGGCTGAGCTGAGCAGACCCCCCCAGTACCGGCGTGCCGGTACAAGAAGTACACTGGGGCACTGTAGCTACATCTTCTGTACGTGCACCATGTGTTGGAAATTACTGTCCAGAGACCAAAAAGAGTTTTGAGGGTTTTTCAGTCATTTGCCCTTTTTTTTTTTTCATCTGTCTGAGAGTGAGAGCTGGTGAAGTCGCTGAGCACGTAACCATGGATGACAGCGAGGTCAGAGTTTCCACCAAGCTGTGAAGCTTGTTCTTAACACAGCACTGCCAGCTGCAAAACACAGGCCACATTCAGGGCTACTGCTGTCACACGTATTTAGGAGGTGGCAATCATGAAAGAAAAGGCGTCAGAGTCCGCTAGAGGTACAGTACATACATTCTCAATTTCACAACCCATCTGTTAAATCCTGATCTCTTTAGACCTATTTCCAGCTTGACAAATTAAAGCTCTAAGAAGACAAAGGCATTTTCTAATCACTCAGAAGACTGAAATGAAACATCTTCACATCATGGTTTGCTGTATCTGTTTTGCTGTTTGTACAGCATCTCACAGTCCCAGTTACTCATTGAGTTCTGCACTTACACGAGTTAAATTGACACCGGAGCTGGTGTTGGCCGCCGTTCTTTACAGAGTTTCAAACTAAAGAACTCACCAGGTCTCAAACACTTCACTGTCGAATCTGTGTTCATATTATTACAAAGAGGCAGTTTTGGTGGTGTTCTCTTTCCAGAACACTATTTATATTATTCTCTGCAAATGGGGAAATAATTAGAAGCCTGCGCTACCTCTAAAGCATTGACAAAATTTCTGAGCGGATTTGTTGCCATATATGAATTTTTTAAATTTTTCTTATTTCACCTTAGACCAAACTCACCAAGTTCAATAGCCATGCACATATAAGAAGTCTCACTGATTGTGATGGACTTCTTTCTGCATCTCTTAGCAACAATAGATAAATGTTTCAAATTAATTATGTAATTAGCTATCCTCAATATCATTATATAACCAGATTTTTTTTAGCCATCTACACTAATGTGATTTAGCAATTAAGAACCACATCGCGGGGGGTGGGGAGAAAAAAGAAACAGAAACTGCTCACAAACTTTGAGACACATGAAGAAAACACAGCTGGAAGCTGGGGACAGCACAGACAGAAGGCTTCAGCATGGTGCTTTCAGGTGTCAAATATGACTTGTCCTCCTCTGGAGATCTGTTCTGGTTGGAAAGATCCCTTTGCCATGGCCCTGACCGCCCCTCCGGCGGAGCCAGCGGTGCTGGTTAAGCTGTGAGACCGAGTGAGCAGCAGCAAGCAGCGGCTCCGCTCATGTTTGTGGGGAGGTTTGTGCAAGGACCGGATCCAAGTGCCGCGCTGGTGCGAGGGGTCGTGTCACCCCGACACGTGCTCGTGGCAGCAAGGTTGCCACCCAAGAAAACGTCGTCACACCTGATTGTACAACTTGTCCCCCAAAATGCAGCAAAATGCCTCGTACATGCAGGAGAACGCACCGGCAGCCTCTCAGCCTGTGGTACTTGTCTGCTGCTTTTTTACAAATGTGCCTTTTCAGTCCCTGGGATAATCTCTCTAAACCACCCCACACTTATTTTCTCTGGTTTCCTTCTTCTCCTTCCAAATGTTGCCAAAATAATTGCACCCCTCATACTGATCACGTTGCAGCCTCTTTTTGCACGCACCGCTACTCCCTAATGACTGCTCTCTTTTTCATTCCTTCTCTGAGACCAGAAGGGACTCTCGATCGATGTATCCAAACCTCTGCAACGTGTACCGAGCACCTGTCTTCCAGAAAGACACTCAACCTTGATATAAAGATGTTAAAATTAGTCATTTCCCGTGCTATTTTAAATTCTATTATCTTACCTTTCTGAGTAAACCCCTAAATTTCTTTATTGCAATCGTATTTTAATTTGTATATGGATAAATTCACGCACAGTTTCTTAGGTGGACCAGGAGGACTAGAATATATTCAAGAAATCTGTTTCTAGGAAGCTCTAAATTACATTAGCAATATATTTTAGTAATAACAATCAAGCCTGGCTCATTTCCTTGGGATTAATGACTAGCTGGGAGAGCTGATGGCCCCAAGTAGTAGTCATTATTTTATTAGAGATCTTTTTTTTTTTGTTTTTAATTAGGCAAAGATTAGAAAAAATCCTGTCTTCTCTGTGTGTAAGAGGAATGAGAGCATCACAGGAGAAAAAGTACAACCACTCAGAGTAGGGAAAAGGTCTCTTTAAAATGTTTGATAACCTTTGGTAAGATCACCAGGTTAATACTGTAACACACCAGTATTTTTCTGTGGCTTTCATCTGTTCTCTCAGTGTTTGCATTTCTCTGCTCCCAGAGGGTTTTTTGTTGATGTTTTGAAAAATGAAGCATGTAGATTTTGAGGAACATTTGTAAATATATTGTGCACTTTTAGGAAATGTTTTACAGCACAATCTTGTGTGACGGGTGGCTCTGTCTGACTTCGAGTCTGCCAGCTAGAATGCATCGAAAATGGGTGAGGAAAAGGAAGACTGGAAAATGTCAAAGATCTTTAAAATATAAAAAAATCCCAAACCACCCTTTGACCCTGTTGGGGGGGTGGAGGGAGGGAAGTCAGAGATTTACAAACCAGTCAATTTAACCCCTCTTACCAGAAACATATTGGAACAAATAGTTAAATTAACTAATTACAAATACCCAGAATATATTAGGGAAATGGGTAACAGCCAACACAAGTTCATCAAGAATTGTGACACTATTGTGACAAGATTCTTCATCGAGAGAAGAAGATTCATTTTCTTCTGTTCATTTTCTTCTATCACAAGGCAAGAGACTTGTACTACTTCAGTGAAATTTTCTGACGCTAACTTGGCTTAGATGAGCTTGCTAGGGTGGATAGTGAAAAACTGTCAGAAAATCCACACTGAGAAGGAAGGCAGGAGGGGCCCGAGGGGCAGAAGAGACCTCGCAAGCAGCTCCTGAGAGAGCTGCTGCATCCTCAGCTTCCCGCAAATCCATGTTTCATCAGTGACCGGTGAGGGTCAGAGCACAGACTTACAAAATTTACAATTAACATGAAGGAAAAGGGAACTGCAAGCACAGTGGAACATGAAAATAAAAAACCCTCAAATTCAAAACAGTCTTAATGAATTGTGGAGTTGACATGAGGAGAAAAAAGGGGAAAAAAAAAAAGTGCTATTCAATAGGAACAAATAGACTAGAACAGACTATTTCAGTTGGAAGGGACCTACAACAACCATCTGGTCCAACTGCCTGACCAATTCAGGGCTGCCCAAGTTAAAGCATGTTATTAAGGGCATTGTCCAAATGCCTGTTAAACGCCGACAGGCTTGGGGCATCAATCACCTCTCTAGGGAGCCTGTTCCAGGGTTTGACCACCCTCTTGGTAAAGAAATGGTTCCTAATGTCTAGTCTAAACCTCCACTGGTGCAGCTTTGAACCATTCCCACGTGTCCTATCACCGGATCCCGGGGAGAAGAGCTCAGCACCTCCCTCTCCACGTCCCCTCCTTGGGAAGCTGCAGAGAGCCGCGAGGTGACCCCTCAGCCTCCTTTTCTCCAAACTAGACAAACCCGGAGTCCTCAGTAGCTCCTCATAGGACATTCCTTCCAGCCCTTTCTTGCCCTCCTCTGGATGCATTCAAGGACCTTCACATCCTTCTTAAATCGCGGGGCCCAGAACTGCACACAGTACTCCAGTGAAGCCGCATCAACGCTAAGTACAGCGGGAAATAAAGGATGGTGAAGAGCACCTAGTTGGGGGTGCTGTAAATCAGAAAAAGATGCGGAGCTCAACCAGCGGTGGCTGAGAAGAGCAGAAAGTATGACCAGAGGTTTACAAAATGTGCAACTCTCACAGGCATGTACACATGGCTACCATGCTTGATTTTGGGGAAAGAAGAGGCATGATACTCAAGGACAAGGTGGTGCAGACAGTGAGTTCATAGATAAAGACAAGGGCAAAAATGTTTGAGATCAGACTGATTCTGAGGACGAGTTTTTTTAACCATACCTGACCAGGTTGCTCTGGGGTTTCTTTGCAGCTTTTGCACTTCTCGAAAAAAGAGATCAAGAAAAGGAAAAGGGAAGAAGCATTCTCAGTGTGTCTGATAAGCAGGAACCACATACCTTGAACAAGAAAAACTTAACCCACCATAGAAAAATTGGTGTGCAAAGTTGAGATCGGTTTGATCCTGATTTTCAAAATAACTTATAAATTACCATCATCTTGCAGGTTGGCTCTCTCTTTAAATGTGCTATTTGTAACTTTAAATGTAGTAGCTAAAGAAAACTAGTGCCCGTGACGATGTTGTTTTCAGTTCAAGCAGACTCTTGATGACTTTGTCTTTGTTAACTTATTTGTCTTTGCTTTGTGAAATTATCTGCCATTAACTCATCATGTTCTGTAAATCCTCTGCAGTAATAACTACATGCAACAGCCCTTCTGTCTAGTCAGTTGAGATTTGACAGCCTCTGTTTGCTAAACGTATCACTTCACTGAGACTTTGGAACACACTTTTCATCTCTCTCCATTCTCATTATCCAGCTAAGGTCCTTATAACATATGGTCCTATTTTCCTAATTGCATTCACTGTTACACGTCAAACCAAGCTAATCTTTCAAACCGTCAGGCTAATCAGTACAAAATGCATGGCCACTGTTTGCACACATGCTGGTAACAAGAGGGGAACAGGACCTACACAAATCAGAAAATGCCACTGGGTCCCAGCTGGCTTGTTTATTCCTTCTTCATTTTCTAAGATTATCTGAAATGCATCTTCTTTTGCATTTACATTTTCAGAGTCATTTTCTCAGCAGAGAACTATTAGCACTGGTGCCTGATGTCCTACCCGGCCAGACCTTCACCATAAAGTATGACTTTGGCTAGTGATCCCCACGAGACAGATCTTAAGGTGAAGGACCAATATTGTATAGTATGTAATTATTATTCACAAGAAAATACAATATATTTTTTAACCACCTTTAAGGCAGCAAAAATGTAGAGATAATCAGTGTGGTAATTACCACACGGTTGTAGGTTTCTTATTTGGTAAAAATAAAAGGTAACATGCAGTCTGCAATTTACTTATCATATCTCTCTCATAATCACAGCAAGCCTGATCATTCTGCTAAAGCAGTTTAGCTGGGAACATGCAGAGGGAGGTTAGGGGAGATACTGGTTTGTACATTTAAACTTACAGCTGTAGACTATAAGAAACAAAGACAAAGAAAAACTCCGTGCTTGCATTTTAAAAATATTTTTGGTATCTAAGCCAACTGATACATCATAGACAATTCCATCAAAGCTGTACGAATTCAGTAGACCTGACCTAACTTCTAATGTATCTTCAGTAAATCACTGAATTTTCTTTAATCTTGAATAAATGTAACAGAAACCTGAAGCCTGAGCCATCAGCACGCTCTTGAAGAACCTGCATTAGCCAGATGCTTTGATTTAACCAAGCAAATTCCAACAGCTAAAAGCAGAATACACACACAGAAGAAAGGAACGCTCATTGGGCCAATTAGCAATTTTCTGTTTACAAGCCCTTTTTCCTAATTCCTCTAAAAATCTTACAAGTTTCCCAACCCAGTAGCCCAGCGGAGGTCAGGCTGCTGCAGCTCCTTGCCCTGAGACCCAGCCAGCAGTGATGCTGAGCACGCATTCCCGGCAGGCACACCACAAACACGCGTGTACAGCACACATGTACAGGTCGCACCAGACAGGAACACTCATGTAAACACAGATGGTACCAATGGCCTCATCCCGCCTCCCTCTCTGGCTGATCTGGATGAAGGTCCCTTCATGGGAAGTACATACACATATGCGACGTGGATCCCTCCACCAGCTGGACTTAGACACCTCGTCCACCCAGTAGCTAGTCCTGGATGCTCCTATCTCACGCTGCCTCACACACAGACACACACACACACACATACAAGCAGGTCTCCCAGCCAACCTCCAGACCTTACGATGTTCCCCGTAGCCAACGTGGACCCCCATCCCTTCAGCAGCCATCCCACAAACCCACTGGTCTCCCAAGACAGCCCTGACATGATTTTCCCCATCTTTGGTTTCATCCCTCAGCATCTCACAATACGTCTTGTGCCCTTGTGCCCTGGGCCCCTTCAAGTGTGCGTGTGGCTGAGCCTTTAGCCACACAGCATAACAAACCCCATCGATTTTCTAAGTGTGGTCTGCAAGCACTCCACTTACGCCTGCGAGCCACATCGCTCATGGTGTTGCTTCACCAGCTGCAAACGTACCAGAGGAACAGCCTGAGAGCATCTTCTCAGTGGACTGCATAAGACGTATAACCCATTTTAAATTAAAAGCTGGGTGCCAAGGGATTATTGGTTTATAAAATCAGATTCTGAACTATCTTTAAGCATAAGTAAATGTTTCAAATGTAATTAGTACAAATCCTTAGAAGCCTTCCTCAGAAATTAGTTTCTGTAAAAGCAATTTAGGCGTCACTCCCCCTTCCTGCTCCACGGACAACCCTGTAACTTGCTCCTGGTTACGCAGATCTGGGATTTCCTACTCTTGCAGCAGCAAGGCCGGCTGCCTAGCCCACAATAACGAGCCGTGAACGAGGGAAAGGACTGTATTTTCTCCTATAAAGGGAACAAATACGGAATTCAAGGGTCCTGCTCTCATTTTGCTCGCACCTTGCGTGTCCCCGATTTATTTGAAACAGGAATTGTGGAACTGTCTGCTGTAAAAGAAACCTAAGTACTGCTCCGTGGAAATGTATGTATTCACACTGGGACCCTATTTAGTGCTTTAGTTTGATCTCTAGTCTAAAGTTATATCTGAAGTAACATCAAAGCATGATTTTAGAACAGTTTTTCTTACATGTATTACATCGAGTTGACTTTATACAATTCAACTGACATGGCTCAGACTAGAAACCAAGTAGGTAGTTATTTAATGTGAGATACATAGTAGTGCTAGGAAAGGCGAATAGAAGAAAGGTAAAGAGTATCAGATATTGGGAGCAGCCTCCGCGTGGGGAGAGATTAAATAGGGTGGTATGTAATCTGTTTGGGAAAGAGATGGCTGAGGTCAGATGTCACAGGGAAAGTTATGAATAACACAGAAAAAGTTAATAGGGAGCAATTACTTGCTATTTCTTACCACAGAAGAGTTTGGGAGGGTGCACTAAATTAATTTATGTAATTTAAGAGCAGGCAAAGGGCAGCGTTTTTTTCACGCATTCACAATTAAACAGTGGAACTGATTATTATAGGGTGTTACGGATGTTAAAATCATAAAAAAGTACAAAAGCAATTTAATACAGGGAAGAAACGCACTTCTGGGGCTAATCTACATAAGATGCAGACACAGCCTTCGGTTCAGTCCTCGCTAAGCTGCGAGGATGAGAGCAGACGTGCCAAACTGCAGGTGTACTCTTATTCTTTACGCATTTGCTAGTAGCGACTGAAATACTACTGAACCAGATGGCTTTATAGCCTAGTCCGGCAGAGTCAGTTTTGTGTTTTATATTCTGAGATTCCCCTGTACACGGAGGCGTCTGGCCACGCTGGAGCCCCTGGCAGGAGGGGGCAGTCGCATGCCACCAGCGAAAACCCCGGGGTACAGCGCTGAGCAGGCAGCCACCACCTAGGAATTAATACTGGTCACGTAAACTATACGATTACTTGCTTCTAAACACATTACTAAAGTTCAGCTAATGGCCGAAAGAAAACAAACTGTAATTAAGAAAATTATGTACTTCTCTGTACTTTTCAGGTTCTCTGAATAAGAGGAGGAAAAGGATGCTCAGGAGCTTGGATTTGCAGATTCAGATAATTAAGTTCCGCATTAAAGGCTTATTAAAATATATTGCCCAAGAGACCAGGCAGAATGTAAAATGACTGGGTACAAAACTCTCAGAGATAGAGAGAACAAAGCTGCAAGGCCTAAATGACCTTTTACTATTCCTGAATATCTTACGATGTTTGAAAATGAAGATTGCGAAACAGATGGAGCTGCTAACGAGTTTGGGAAACAACACGACATATGCTCAGAAGAGCTTTAGGAAAAAGCTTGCATTTTGCATGAAACGCTGTGGGTCAGTTAAGATCAATCAAAAGTAGAAAGGAAAAAGAAAGGAAAAAGTCGTAACTTTTTTGTTATTAAAAGCCAGACGACGTAGAGGCATAGCTCCAAACCAGCTGCAACTTTTGTTCATCCAGATGATACCTCCCACTGACTCTGGTGGACAGAATATGTCTCAGAGGAAGGGAATGGAAGCTGGCAGGTGTATACCAGAGCTAAGTGCCATGGTTTATACCTAAATAAGTGAAATCAATTAAATTCAGCAAAAA
The DNA here is from genome assembly GCA_009819775.1 of Phoenicopterus ruber ruber. Lineage (NCBI taxonomy): Eukaryota > Metazoa > Chordata > Aves > Phoenicopteriformes > Phoenicopteridae > Phoenicopterus > Phoenicopterus ruber. Next base: position 37,749,221 of record CM020220.1, read on the forward strand.
TCTATGGATATTGTACCAGCAGTCAATTGTTGCTTACGAAAACAGCACTAGAAATTCAGACTTTTCTTTGAAAACTAAGAGCATGTGCCTTTTCTCAGGGCAAGCTTTGAGGCATATTTTCCATGGAGAAAAACCAGCAAACTTTATCTGCTGCCAGTGGAGTACTAGAACACGTTTAACTTCAGTTATTTACCGCTCACTGGAAAACACAGTTTTCAGTACGAAACCTGATCTTAGACCCTTTTAATTTCATGCTAGCCAGCTGGGTGAGCAGTTCCCTACCTCATGGAGCACAGTATCTCGCTACACAGCGGGTTGTCCAAATTGTTGATGTTTTACCCACTGCTGTCACGATGTGTCCTCTCTGCCAGTGCGTGGAGCTTTGCAAGCAATGCAGTTACCTGGTCTCCAGGTCATGAGCTCTGTGTCACTACGGGGTTGGTTGTTGCAGTTGCATTGATGGGGAATTTGAAGAAAACGTCTTTGCTTAGTTTTCAGGCGGAGGAAACGGTCTAGCCCTGCAAAATGCCTTTTTGGACAACAACCCACAGAGCGGTAGCACACTTTTATGAGATGAAGCCAAATATCCCATTGTCCTTCAACATCCTGACATAATCTTCTATTTTTTAATGACGCTAGCATTTAATTGTCTTGACTCTCTGTAAGCCATTACTGGCAATTTTATTAACTACGAGATCGAGGGAACCAGGGGCAGTAACTTATAAAGCGGCCGCTCTCACAGCGCCTGATGAGGAGGAACGCAGCGTTCAGGATTGGTACCCAAGTCCCGAAAAGCAGGCTAGGTTTATCTGCTATCAATTTCTTACTCAGGTTATTTTCCATACTTACCATTTCTCTGGATTTCCTTTCCCCCCCCAGCAAAGTTTCCTTTGGTTTAAATCCCTTGGCTTGTTTTCCATGGTTGGAGAAAAGTTCTTCCTAGGAGGAGCTCAGGTGAGGCAGTTTAGGGTCCCAGGAAAGCCTGGGTGAACGCTACTTGCATGTGTCTTAGCTACCGAACTGAGTCTGTGTCTCGCCAAACTGCACCCGACAGAAAGGTTAGGTAAGCTTTCTGTTACATTTCATACCTACCACACACGAAATATAGATGTTAATAATTTATGAACATTTGTCATTAATATTGCAAAGTCAAGCATTCATAAGCCAGGTTGTCTGGGCAACCTTCTTTTTTGCTCTCTCATGCACTATATTGATGCGATCTGTAATTACGCCGTGACATGCCATTATTTCCGTAGGACCCTTGACTCGTTTGGTGCATGGATCGCCAAGGCGCCTTTAATGAATACAGCTAGTCGATATGTTATTTCAGCCCCACTGTTAATTGTGTGGCTGGATCACATTTACCAGCACTGTTTAAACATTGTGCTGAGGACAAACCTGCTAAACTCCTCTCTGACTTTCAAACCACATTCATTATTTCCCCAGTTTTGTGCGGAGCGACCATTTGATCTTCACATCAACACCACAATGACAGGATGGTAATCTGCTAATTTCATCATAGGAAACTGAAGTACAAACAGACAAAGGTCAAAACGGTTTGCTAATTTTGGATGTCCAGTCTGGGACCTCTGGGATCTGAATTTTTTAGAGGGCTCAGCATTATGTGACATTAGGTACGTGCAGTGCACCCCTCCTATTGCCGTCAGCTGCATTTGCAAGTGCTCGGTGTTGCTACAGATCACACGTGAGGGTGTTGAGCTGCATACCCAAAAATGTTGCTACTGAGTAGGGTCACCAACTACCATGACTTACAAATATTTTTGGGTCATCTTCTGCCTTTGTCTGGCAAAAAGAAAGAAGAGCTACCTGAATTATTTTCTATACACTTTGCTTTTAAGCGATAAAAATGAAATGTTGTAGGACAAGCATCGGTGTTATGCCATGTCCCCACAATTACGAACATGAGATGTCTCTGAAGAAAACGTGGGCATAATGAAAAGAAAGGGGAGAAAAGTAGGCTTTTGTACATGGTGGTTTTGGAGATTTGGGGGCACAGTGTCACAGAGGTTGGGGCAGAAAAGTTCTCTGTAATTTTTACTCAAATTTAATTAACTGGGATTTGGATTATTTTTTTTTTTTTAAATCTAGTGGAATATTTTGAAAATATTTCATTTCAATACTTTAGAAAGAAAAAAATTGTTCTGGGCAAGACTTCATTTTTCTTTCCAATCAAAAAAAAAATGACCAAAGGGTAAAAAAATCATAACTTGAAAATGCTACAAGATTTACCACATTACATTGAATTAAACACTCTTGATTGATTGTCCAAATTATGTTGTGTTTCCTTCTTGTTACTACTTTGTGCTATTCACTTTCCTTCTCATCCTCCCATTGCTGGATCATCCCAGAAAGCCAGAAAAGTCATTCACTTCTCAAATTATCATCACTTGTGTTCAGGTGGGGTTGGGCTGGCCTGTTAGAGCAGGAGGAAATGCTGAACTCCTCTTTAACAGCAAGAAAGAAATGAAAGAGAGAAAAAGAAAAAAAAAATCAAACTCTTTTAACAGTATATTACTAATTTTTCTCCTTCATTTGTATTTTTTTTCCTCTGGTTTAAAGCCACTCAGTGCTCCAGCGGTGCTGGCGAGGCAGGAGCGCGGCTGCAGCTCTCTGCAGGGCCGGTCCCAGCGCACGGAAGCTCGCAGCTCGCCGGACTTAGTCGGCAGTTTCTGCATCTCTTACTCCCACGTGGTCCCACGCAGTTACGTCCTGATACCCCTTTCATGGAACTACATAGCAAGTCTTTCAATGGCTTTAACAGAGTCAGGCTTGGCCCGAAAAGAACAATATCTAATGCTCTGTTCAATTTGGTAAATAATCTTTTCTCGTGATACTGCAAACAGGGACGAACTGATCCATGCGGTGACCTGTGTCCTTCTCTCATTCCCCTACCTTCCGCCATGCAGCCAAACAAATTAATACAACTTCAAGGCAACCAAGTTCAGAAAGGACAGCAAATGGTGTATTCTCTTCCCAAAGCCAAAATAATCTACATTTATTTTGGAACACTACCATGAATCACTTTAATCTTTCTTTTCCTGAGATATTTTTTATTTCTTTCTATAAATTCCATCCTTCCTCGGCTGAACAGTGTCCATTCCAGTTGCATTTGAAAACTCCTCAGTTGAGAGTTTTAGTCATTTGCTTTTTGGTGAGTAATTGTACTCATTTTCAGCCAGAAGACGGGTAACCTTTTGAGACAGTCAATTGCCCTCTCTATGTACCTATCGCTGTTCTTACTGGTAGTGTAAGACTAAAACTTAATAACCTAGAAAAGATGAAGCATTAACTTCGCTCTAGCAAAAACTCATTCTAAGTTTTAAGGCCAGAAATTTTCAAGGGAACCTGAAGGATTTGGTTCTCAGGGAACTATAGTTTTTAGTAGAGTTGGAAACCTGCATAACTTAGTACGTACTAAATCGCAGTCTGCATGACTCAGACAACATCTATAGCACTTTTTTTTTATATTTGATTGCAATAACTACTTGAGTTTGAAGACTACTGCTGAAAGATGTTGTAAAGTATAGGGAATGCACGGATGTGTACATCCCTTTTGTCAATTAGAAAATCTTGTTTTGCTTTAGAAAAAGAACCCTATGTACTTAAATTAAATGATAGCAATCTTTAACAAACACACAAGGAGATTGTGATTATCTATAAGCGTATTTAACTCTGCATATCTTTGTAAAAATTCCATTAAAAGAAGCATTATATGCATTACATATGCAAAACAAATATTGCAACATGATACTCTTGGAATGCTACATTTGATAGTAACTTAATAAACTCCAAGTTATAAAAAGACTGTGCAAAACCAGCAAAGCCATAAACCTCCAACAGTTTATGTGCAAAATTCTACCCCACTTCCTGGAAAGGCTCACAATTATCCAGACAAAGCTCAAGGTGACCTTTAAAGATGAGGACTGTAAAAATAAAGCGAGGGGGTAGGCTCTTTAGCTGTGTCCTTGTAGTGTGAGATGAGCTTTAAGCATCTACAATTCCTTCTTTCTCTCCTCTTTGCCCTGAAGGCCACCAGAAGTGCCCTGGCCTGGGACAGCTGGGACAGAAAGAGACTGGAGGAGATCAGGGGGTGATTAGACCCATCCAGCACTAGTGATGAGAAGAGGGAAAGGAGAGGACAGGAAAGGTGGGAAAAGACCAAAGCTTGGCCTGGGCAGTTACACTCCATCAATCTGGGACTTCTAATATAGCATGGGCATAGTCAGAAAGTCTGGGAGGTGGTTTTGAGGGAGAGGACATGGGAGAAGATGCAGATGATGTCTGTGAGAGCTGGCAGGAGACACACAGGTGGAGTTCTTCATCTGAAAGTCAAAGAGAGAAAGAACTAGGTATGGCTTTGGGGACTGGTTTTGTTTGGCTTTTATTTCTACCTGCTAGATGAAGAGGACAGATGGGCTTTCCATTGGGTTTGGATGTAAAATGGATCTGTAAAATCATTTTTCATTTGGCAGACTCGGTCTCCTGGGTGGGAATGGTGAAAGCTTTGAGAGAGATGATTTGAAACCCCTCCCCCCCCCAAAAAAACCCAAAACAACAAACAAAAAAATCCTAAACAAAACCTGCTTAAGATCTTCTTAAGTGTAAAATCTAAATAGCACTGTGTGAGAACTGCTGAGCTTCTACCCCTGGCCAAGTCCGCTAATGATGATGTTGCTATCTCAGAGAAGAGCAGATGTAAAGCTGAAGCTGCATAGTGAGATGAGTCTCTGATTCACATACTTTATTCTTCCACTGTGCATCATGAAAAATCAGACTCTGGGAGTCTTATCTATGCTGTACAAAGCAGCTGGCCTTTTGCAGCTCCTCAGCTTCCCTGGTCTTATCTCAGTGTCTTCTGACCCACCGCGGCATGGCCACCGGCAGCCTGGGGCAGGGAGCTCGAGGTGCCCCTCCTGCTCCAACAGCAGGGGAACAGCAAACCCCCGACCTGGCACATCCACGGCTCTGTCCTCATCCCCATTTCCAGGAAAAGATCTCATTTCTAGAGGCCTTTGTGAGGGCTCGAGAAACTCTTAGTAAAATTAATCCTTTTTATAAGCCTTCTAAACTCTTAATTCCTCAAATGCTGAGAACATTCACTGCTGAGAAATGTTTTGTAGAAAAAGTTTCTTACTGCTAAATCCATCTGCCTGCTTAAAGGTGAAAACTTACATACATTTCTTAACAGCCCCAAAATGATATGTGCTTCTGATGTGTCTATTTTCAGATGTTTTGTGTTTTGCTGCAATCAAAATTACAAAACTTTTTAAAATGATAGCTCTGAAAATTATATTTTTGTGTCATTTTGATCTTCCTTCAACTGACTACAGAGTCAAAAAGCTAAAAAACATTAATATTCTTTAGGCGGTCATTATCTGGCAATTCTTAAGCAATTTCCTTGCCAAATCTAGAAAGAAATATCTCTAGAAAGATACTTAAAAAGAGACAATACCTGCTTTGGTGATCACTCCATGCAAAGCCTTTGTGAGAACTGAATTTAAGAAGATATGCTTAAAGCTGGAAGTCTGTCTTTGTTCAAATAAGAATGAACTGACCTGAAACAGCATTTCAGCTCCTTTTCAAACCCTCAGAAACTTAAAGGTGTAGCACAAGAAATGTCCTGCATGAAAAAAAATGAAACAGGAACTTTTACAATATGCAGTAATTTCTGCCCAGACAAAGCACACGCAGCCATCAAGCTCAGTAAAAATTATAACCCAACCGCACGTGTTGCAGCATATTAACTACTCATGACCTGATCCTGCTGGCATGGTAATTCCATGGAAACACTGGGGAAATTGCAAAAAGGAAGGGAATGAGGATTTTCATCAGCCAGTGCCTGGCAGAGGTGGTGTCTCGTGCTGTGTGATATGTGGTGATGCCAGGCGAGCCCAAGCCCCTGCGGGTAAGGGAAGAGACAGCCGGTCCCCTCCCAGCCCCGGCTCCACAGTGGCAGAGATGCTGGGATGCAGCAGAGATGCTGGGACACAGCCTTGCCCAGACCACCCCGCTGTTTTAGCTGCTTTTTTTTCACTGGTTTGGAAGAGGTTGAGTGGACCAAAGCTCTGCCAAAGAGTTACATTCAAATGTGTCTTGCAATGCTTTTATGGAATAATTAGAGGATGATGGAAGACAAAATATCACCAGCTTCTCTACCATACACTTCTCCTGTCCACCTGAGGTGGGATTATGCAACCAGAAAGGAGGTAACAGTTAATCTTGATAAGTGTTAAGACACAATGCTATGCCATTTGCAATTTAAAATTTTAAATTTTACCCTATTTGGCTGTTCCAAAACACTTCCTCCGATAACGCTTGAATAATGTTTTCATTATTTTCTTTGATCCCACAGGACTTAGTTGAATAATCAGCTTTGACCAATTCTAAAATTGTTTACTTAAAATGGTTTACTATATCAAGCGTAGCTCCTGTATCTTTACGGGAAATTATTCTATCCCTTTATAACCAACTTCAGTTTTCTCTGTAACATCAGTCCAAGACACTCTGGGGCATAAGACATCTCAGCCTTGTCTCTCTAAGGACACATGCCTGGCCAAGCACAGATCCACTGGGAAATTTGCCATCTTTGTCAAAAGCTCTGCAATAAGATTCTTACAAAAGAGGTGGTAACTGACGTAATGTCCACTTTGTTTCTTTTTTCTTTCCTGTTGAAAGAAAATATTGACGTGAATAGATGGCTTATGCTAAGAGAGAGCAAAGAAACGCATGTGACTAAGGCACATTCCAGAACTTAGGATGAAGCAAGCATCAGGGTGAGATCTACCACACCACTTGTACGTTGCTCCAGCGCAGTGGCATGACCACACTCATGAGTTGACCAAAGTAATGAAAAAGCAATGGGTATCATTTCATAATTCATATGGAAACCACTGTAAACATCTCAGGCTTTGCAGCATTGGCCAGCACAGGGGGATTTGGCTTAGCTGGGAACACGCCCTGCAGCCACAGAAGAGGCTGTATGGAGCACATCTACTTTGCATGTCCGTGGGATGAGCCCGCAGATATGGCTGCATGCTGTGGCCGGTGCCAGCCAGGGGCTTCTCCCAGTCCAGGATACAAAATATTGCTCGGAGTGTGACAGTGGAGAAACTCAACGCAGGCAAGCTGCACGCGGGGGCTGTGTCCCCCTGTGCTTCACAGCCTGGGCACGTACGTCTTCTGTCAGTGTGCCTTCGTGTTTCACGTGGCAAATGGATTTGCTATTTGGCACATCACTGCTCTTTGAAAAACAGAGTAAAAACACACGTGTGATTTCTTTATAAGCACTTACTCTCTGCTTTCTTAGCTCTAAGCCGGACAATGGCTTTCTATAGTGTCCTTTTATTACATTATGTCTATTATCCTTCAGCGTAGTCACATTTTTCGTCATTATCTGTTGGGGTTTTTCAGCTACTCCTCCTGACCCAATGCCTGGAAATTCAAGAAACATGAAATATGTTTGATTCTCCTAAGAAACTTCAACTGCTTCTCCAAATTCCCAGAAAACCGGGCAATGATTATTATACGATTTTCACAAATCATAAAATATTCCAGAAAAGCTCCTTTTCTTAATATATTCATGATTTAAGAGAAGCAATTATCACTGCCAAGCCTTATTTTAGGGCTGCAGCTTTAACAGATTGCGAGCGCTGTGATTTCATTAATAATCAATAAAAGAGGCAATAGAAGCCTCCCCTTTAAGCGTCCTATTCACCGTGAAGGAATCTTCTAGTTTAAGGCAAAAATGTAATGCAGATGGATGATGACAACATCACTGGAAAGATCTTCAGGCATTTACATATTTTTCTGATTCCAAACCCCATTAGATAAGTCAGGCACATTTTGCACTCACTTTTGAGCACTGTGAACACCATGAATTTAAATAATAAAAAGGGTTCCAAGTCATTGCTAGCATAGTGCTAAATGCAACCTGTATTTCTCATAGGTTTTTTCCTAAGTGACAACCTCAACAAGTCTAGACAGACTTTTTCTTCCGTGTGTCCACTGAATTCCTTCCATTTTGCTACTGAAAAATTCCAGCAGCCGCTGCAGTGAAACAACACAGCCAAAACCAAACATCACGCTATGCTGCAAACCTTCAGTGGATAGTTGTGTGGAAATATCTTTTTCTACAAAACCCGTATTTATAACTTGAGCATCTTGCTTTTATATGTCCAAGTAAAAAATTCATATTCCCTGATGGTATCAGGGAATGGCTTGCAGCTGAATAGATACTGCTAACATTTTCCTGCTAATATTATGATAGTAGCATTGTAATAGCTGTGACGGTCTTACAATATAGGACAGACAAGGTTTTCAGGGGGAGAGGTAATACCTTTTATTAAACCAGCTGGCGTAGCTGGAAGAACAATGACTCTGTGTCCCTGGTAAAAGTTTTGTATCTGAAAATATCTGTTGGGGTTTTTTTTGTCTCTGCTGAGAGTAATTGGTCTTCTTCCTACAACTACTTATAATTAATTCACACCAGCTATGCTGGGGAATCCTCTAACCCTCCCTATCTCTGGCGTTGCCACAGACAGACAATAAAAATCTCGCTCTAAAGCGACATCCAGAGCTTCTCCACAGCCTTTGGGGTAAAAATTGTCCAAAAAAGATGGGGAGGAAAACAAGACTGCCATTCTCTGTCCCAGCTCACCTACGTATGGAGGTAAATGGTACATAAAGAGGAATAAACCAAATCAAAGGATGCTGAAAAATAAAGAACAAGAAAGAGGAATGCGCTGTGCAATCTCTGTGCCGATGTGCAGACCCGGGCTGAGCTAGCTGCAGTCAGGGCTTTGCCCAGAGGAACCATGAACATCTCCCGGCCCATTGCACCAGCCTTGTCCCCAGCAAACAGCGAGGAGCGAGACCGGCCACCCTGGCTCAGCTCCTGCAAAAACAAAGCCAGGACAAGGAGTGGTAACACCACTTGAACGCAGAAAGCCTTACCTAAAGGAGAGGTCAATATAGAAAAAGACTAAGAGGTTCCCTTAGTTGTCAAAAATGCCATCTTTTAATGAAAATGGCAAGCATAAAGTCACTTATTTTTCATGTATTACATGGCAACGCTTGTCTTGCAGTTAGGTATCGCAGGCATGCTTTCAGAGCTGGGGTTTTAATGAGGTGCTTGATCCTTATGTAAAATCAGCACCACAGCCCTTATCCAGCAAGAACTAACAAGGAACTATAAATGGCCCAATTACCAGGCTGAAATGTCATTCACACATTTGTTATCTCCCACACCAACAAGGAAAAATAACACAGAGACACAGTAGCTGAAGGCAAATTGCAATTACTGTCGATTGAACTAGAACTTGTGAAGCTCTTCATGTAATTCAAAGCTTTAAAATTTAACGTGAACTATATTTAGTTTCAAACATCAGTTGGGTTCATTGATATTTTGTTTTAGGTCTGCCAAAAGTCACAATATCCTTATTAATAATATTAACAGCTCTAAGTGTTGCCTACATGATACTGTGCTGAGTTCTTTAGCGAAGTTACTTTGGGATCAGCAGCACTCGGGACAGAAGATTTCTGCTACACACGGTCCTGGAGCAGTCAGATGCTCTTCCTCCAAGTCACCCCCGTTTCAGTGATTGTTGAAGAAGGGATTTTGCATGTCTGTCTTTTAACCAGATTTTTCATCTCAAAGCTTAATCATTCTGTTCCTAAAGCATATGCTGGTAATCTTTGAAGAACAGATGCTAATCCCTTCTAATTTAGATGTTTATATTAGCAATACTGTAATACTGGAGCACCTAAATAAAACCACCTTCCTTGGAAGAAAAAAAAAGACCTGCTCATAATATTATCATCCTTAATATTATAATAGCATTACAATATGAGCTCCGCCAGATAACGGGAGTGCCGTGGTGAAGGCACGGCAGCACTCAGCTCCTCCCAGCTTTCCCCGCTTCTCAGGCACACCAGCTAACCCAAGCAGAGCTCTGAAATCAAGCTTTTCCACTTGTAGCTAGCACAGGCAATTCCCAGCGAGTAGACGTAATCTAAATCCCTCACCGCTTAAATAAGGTTGTTTTTTCTCTTTTCTTTTCCGTGAACTGCGTTATTACTGTTACATACCTGGATACATATCACTAGGAGATGACGTCATCTCCTATAAAGCACTTTGGATATAAAGATGAAACAAAGCTGTGCACTGAATGTCTCATTTCTGAAGCGCTCAGGGAAGCCACAGGACACGTTTAGATACCAGCACTGTCAAATTTAAAAAGCCTGCTAAGAGAAAGAGAAGAGTGCTTGTATTCCCCCTCTTACCGTGAGCTGTCAGTAAATCCGCTAATTGGGGCTGCGAAATTGCTCATTGCTGGTGTTCTGCGAAAGGCAAACAAGAGACAGGGCTAAGGACAGGAGCAGATCAGGCGCTGAAGCGGAGGGCACTGCTTGGCAATTCTCTCGATGCTACGTAGATCTCATACAGGTGTAGATCAAATGTTTGCAATATATTTCTGTTGATTTCCAGCCAAGAAATATCAAGTAGATTTTAACACGTGTTTAAATTTGCTCGCGAGAACATGCTTGCATTGCACTTTGTGTAAGAACTAATTACGGTGATACGTGTTGCTGAATGCAGATGGCTACGAGCACTGGAAAGAATAAACGTCTTATCTTCTCACCCTTGTGAGTGATAGTACTTCAGGCTTTTAATAGCGAAAGAACATTTTTTACCTTTGGCATAGCTTGTTCATTTATTGGGTTTCACTGAACTTTGGTATAATGAAGGGTGACAGCTTAATTGTCAGTAATATTTGGTAAATTTCAATTTACCACCCATCTTCCAGAAAATACCGAAGTTTTTTACAGATAGACCATGTTATGGACTGTTTTGACTCCAAAGTGTATTATTTCCAAATGAAAATTTGAAAAAAAAGTGGAGGTATTAGAAAAAAAAGCCTGGTTTTCATCAAACCATATATAGCGTGAGAATTATTCATGAGAATATTGCTACAAAATATCAACAACTTTTTAATGCAATAAAAAAATTTTGCTATTTTTGCTGTTGTATATAAAACACAACGAGCTACTTACTGCCATTTAGTAGGTCTTTCCTTTTTCTCTTACATTTTCACTTCTGTTTTGTTTCGGTGGGTGGCTTTTTGGAGGTTTTTCAGATGGTTGGGGTTTTTTTTGTTGGGTTTTTTTTGCATTGCAAGTATTGGGATGGAAGGTTAAGATAAATTACATTTTCTACCCATCATTTTTCTCTTGGAGTATCCTTTGCATCAGCATTTCCCTCAAGCTAAACTCATGCTTCACCAGTTTTTTAAGCACAACAAGCAATCTCAGGGTTGCCATCTCACAGCAGAGTCAATCCAGCTTGCAGGAGAGGATATTACATTATGCTTTCTACCCTGCACACATCACTCCCTTGAAAGTATGTGCTCCTTTCTGCTGTTTAATAAGGGAATCTTTGGCCTTTGGATCAAATGTCACGTGCAATACCCGTTGGAACAGTCGTCTGTGTTATGAATTTGCTGCAAAATCCGCTACATTATGGAAATTTTCCTTAGGAATACAGTGAACAGTGGTTCCAGAAAAAAAGCAGTGAACCACAGACAGACACATAGACAACCACTGGAGTGGGCAAAGCTACTTCACTGTATTCCTTTTCAAATATCCCCTGACTGAAGGTGCCTAGTTTTGGCTTGGGATGGCTGGGCGCTGAGATCAAGCCAGACTCAACAGCTTCTTTCCTCTGTCATGTCATGCATCGGGGTCTGGAAAGCTGCAGCCAAACGCTAATCCTGGCAGCACATGTAGAACGAACATCTGCTATAAGTAACTGCTATAATTTACTCTCCTGATCCATCATGTAGTCAGAGCAGCAAGCCACCCCTCTCCTCCACTCCTCCTTCCCGTAAAGTGAAGAGATAGGTGTGTCCGGCTTCCGAGGCTGTAAGTACAGCACAACAAAATTGCTTCTCTTGTCTGATTTTGGAGGTTTCTTTTATAAAGGTTATTAGAAGTTTTGCCCATGGGTCCAGGTTGTGTAAGCTTACGCAGAAACTTAGTTATACGCAAACAAGCAGCAGTGCTTAAATGGGTGCAAATACATCCCTACTTGACGTTAAACAAGAACTTAATCCCTTTGCAGAAGAGGTCCCTACACTATAGCCTTACTTTTAAATTAAATTTGCCGCAGGACAAGAATTTTCAAAGGGAGTAAACTTACGGACGTCCAAGGTATCCAGAGACATAAGTAGTATCTCCAAAAAAGCTGGAAGGGAACTTAAACATTTATATTTCCGATATTAGTGTACTGGGTTGCATTTTGTATCTTTGTATCCTGAGTTTAGGGAAAGAGCTTCATTAGTTTTTTTCAGGCATCTCACCGCTGACAGAGACAGATTACTGAAATATATGGTCTTTAGGTCTCATTCAGTCCCTAATCACTGGATCCTGTGATGCAGTCAGCTAACATTTTTCTCTCCAAGCAGAACTACAATTTGTAGGCGAACTCAGTAACATTTTCTAAGCTTGTTTAATATTTCTAGGGTGGTTGTCAGTTGGCTTATAAAATGTTTACCTTTACAGTGTTTTTTGTGTTCCTCTCAGTGAGTTTCCTCTTTGGAAATTAAACCTATCCATGATCTTGCGCAAAGATATTACCAGGGCTGCTGACCAGAAGGAGTACTGAGTTTCCTAAGGCCACTTTATAATTGCATTTTGGAATACGAATGAGTTTACTCTCTGAAGAAAATATTTCATTTGAATTCCTCCCAACTTAATTTCTTCTTTTAAACTCCATCATGCCGTGTTCATGCAGTCTATCCACAAATTAAATAGTATTTTGTGACTGTGCAAAGTAGTTCCCATACAGGATTCTGACACGTAATTTTGGCCCTGCTTTATAACCTGCCGTCTGTGAGGCTGAAGGTCAGATGAAGCAAAGCGGACACAACCCGAAGCCTGCGTGATGTGCAAGGTTACGTCGTGCAGAGCTCTGCAGCGATACTGAAACTGCAAATTCAGAGTCCCCGACTTGCACAGCTGTGAGCCAAAGCAAAATAAAATAGGCAACAAATTGCAAGTGGATACCAGCTCAGAGACCCTCTGATGGAGCTATGTGTCTGGTGGTGGCAGTTTTTGTTAGAGCTGTGCCACTGTGGGGAACTGGGTCAAAAATCTCTGGAAATGCAGGATCATCCCCTATTTCGTGTTACTGTTTTGTGATCTCAAAAGTCCTTCGTGCTAAACCCCCCAGCAGTTCAGAAGGGAGACTGCCACCGCTGAATATACATCCTGCCAGAAAAAATGTTGCCCCAAGTAAATAGCAATTCTCTCCTTCTTATATTCATGGTTTTTCTTGTGCATTTTGGTGGCATTTTTCCCTGTTTCCATAGGGAAGCACAGATATGCACTAGGCAAGGGCTCCTGAGATCCTTTGTCCCCAGCACCGTGGTGTCCTGACCACTCCCAACTGGCCACCGTGAACATCTAAAGAGGGATTTTCTACTTTCTCCCCACGTAACCTGTGTCAGCTCTTCTTTATATTTTTAACACGCTGAGTTCCTCCACCACCCATGTTTATATCCTCTAAAAATTTCTAATCATGATTTTCCAGCCAGGCTAGACGTAGATAGCTCATTTTATCTTTCCGCACAGTGCATGCTTTGCCGACCCGCTAACCATTTTTATAGCTTTTCTCTAGACTCCCTCCAAATTAGTCAACATCTTTCTGTTACTGATGCATTCAGAGTTAACCTAAAAGGTGAAAAAGCATCTCTAAATGAGCTCCTTTCTACGTTAGCAGTAGCTTAAATGAAAGCAAGTTGAAGTGAAAAAGCTGATTTTAATGGTACTAGCGGCTGAGTAGAAGTCTGCTTAGATGTGGAGCCACTAGGCAGATGGATGGATACATGAATTTTAACAGACCAATATGCTAATGTGGAGATGCCAATAAACAGCACCATTCGGATGACTATTTGATGGATTCAGGACAACTTCATACGGATTTCAATTTCATTAAAAAGGTCTTGGAAATTAGAGAAAGACACAAACGTGTTCTCTTCATGCTGCTTAAAGGGAATTGCGGTGGGGTTTTTCAATCCAACAATATGAAACTTTGAAAGACAAGGCACAGTGAGTGTGCAGCCTCTCTAGAAATGTCAGTCTTCAGGGAAGGAGTGAAATATTGACTCCGACTGCAGCAGAAGGGACATTTGGGGCAGGGGGCTTGAGGTAGGGACGGAAGTTTTTGAAAATATTGGTAGGAAAGCAATGCATTGTGATGAGCAGTAACTACATGCTATTCCTCTGTATCCATAGACTGCCATACAATCTCTTCAGTCTTACAGGTGAGCAGTAACATGGAATTGCATGGAATTGCTCAGGTTACAAAATATCATTGGTTGTGTAGAGGTCTGTTTTAAAGTTAAAATTGTATCTAGTTCTGTACGTGCCTTGCATCTAGCACAGTGCAGAAATGTAAGAAATTAAGTATCCAGTCCTTAAAAAAAAGTCTGCTCAAGAAAAACAATACATAGAATGCTAAAAGTCAGAAAACATTAAATGCGAGAGTCTAAATTGACAGTTGCTAAAGCAAATACTTAATCTTTTGTACCTTAGTTACATGAGTACTAATTCCATACCAAAGCATTTCTGGTTGGGCTAAAAGAAAAACATAAGTAAAGCAACTTAGATTCAATATCAAACCATGAGAAAACTTCCGATGCTTCCCACAGCTGAGGATTAAGCTCAACACATTTATGGAAATACATAAGAAATTATAACTTCTAATGAAAAGGAAAAGAGTCCTTGTAAATTTTTAATATGAACTATACAGACAATTACATTAATAAGATTTAATTATACCATAAAATATTTAGTGTTTTTCTCTATGCTAAATATTATTTTGAACATAGTTCTAGAAAGATTTGAAAGCTTAAGAGATACCTAGACACAAAACAGCAGCAAGTATTAAAAAAAAAAAATTTTGACAATATATTCATAGCATAGACCAGTGTTTCCATCTTTACTTAACAAATATTTTGGTCACCTATTGCATTTTATTCTCTTTATAAATAGAGAGATAACATAATAAATACTTTGTGCAATATGCTTAATTAATAGAAAAGCAGCTCATGTATTATAGATTTCATTTTAACAAGTATATCACATAATCTACAATTAACATCAAAGTTTTGGCAGAAATGCATAACTATTTATTAGTGTCTGCATTTACTTTGCATTATGCCAAAACTAACCAACCATATATTTACTATCACCCACAGCGTGACCAGCTAATTAATCCACTTGTGAAATGCTATTTGCTAAATTGTACGCTGTTGCTATTTTTGTTAGATGGCTCTTCGGTCTAACACTACTTCATAATTAACGCACGCCAAGTTTCCGGGAGGAAATGCGCGGGTTTCCGTTCACCCTAGTCCTCAGCACTGCTCCCGCTTCCATGGAGGCTGTGTCCATACTGACCCACCGCTTGGGCTCCCGTTCCCACCCGAACGCCGGCCCCGGCTGCCCGCGTGGGCCGGGACCTCAAACTCTGATGGAAGCATATTACCAAAAGCAGCGGGATCTAGGGGATCAAGTGCACCCTCAGTAAGTTTGCAGATGACACCAAGTTGGGTGGGAGTGTTGATCTGCTGGAGGGCAGGCAGGCGCTACAGCGGGACCTGGACAGGCTGGATCGATGGGCCGAGGCCAATTGTATGAGGTTCAACAAGGCCAAGTGCCGGGTCCTCCACCTGGGTCACAACAACCCCAGGCAACGCTACAGGCTTGGGGGGGAGTGGCTGGAAAGTGCCCGGCGGAAAAGGACCTGGGGGTGTTGGTTGACGGCCGGCTGAATATGAGCCAGCAGTGTGCCCAGGTGGCCAAGAAGGCCAACGGCATCCTGGCCTGTATCAGAAATAGTGTGGCCAGCAGGAGTAGGGAGGTGATTGTCCCCCTGTACTCGGCCCTGGTGAGGCCGCACCTCGAGTACTGTGTTCAGTTTTGGGCCCCTCACTACAAGACAGACATTGAGGTGCTGGAGCGTGTCCAGAGACGGGCAACGAGGCTGGTGAAGGGTCTGGAACACAAGTCCTATGAGGAGCGACTGAGGGAACTGGGGATGTTTAGCCTGGAGAAAAGGAGGCTGAGGGGAGACCTTATTGCTCTCTACAACTACCTGAAAGGAGGTTGTAGAGAGATGGGGGTCAGTCTCTTCTCCCTAGTAACAGATGACAGGACAAGAGGAAATGGCCTCAAGTTGCGCCAGGGGAGGTTTAGATTGGACATTCGTAAAAATTTCTTCACCAAAAGGGTTGTCAGGCATTGGAACAGGCTGCCCAGGGAGGTGGTGGGGTTGCCATCTCTGGGGGTATTCAAAAGGCGTTTAGATGAGGCCCTAAGGGATATGATTTAGTGGGGGACTTGGTAGTGATAGGTTAATGGTTGGACCCGATGATCTCGGAGGTCTCTTCCAACCAGAACAATTCTATGATTCTATGATTCTACCCTTGGAGCTGCTGTCATCGGATAAGCAAGTTGTTATTCTTTAAAACGGACATTTCTAGTGCCGTGGCAGTCTCCCCTGTAGCATCTGAAGAACCGTACACCACATTTGTGGCTCACACCCACTGATTTCGCTGAGGTCCATAAGAATTAGGTGCCAGAACACCAGCAAGTGATTTTTTTCACCCTAAGCATGAACAAAATACTTTATGCATCTAACTTGGCCAATGTTCAATACCCAGACATGGCTCCAAGGGTTTACCTGGCTTCCAGGTGAGCGTAGGGCAGGCAGAGTACCCAGGGCAGCGTGCTGGACACCACGGGGGGCCCCAAAAAAAGGTGCAGGACAAGTCCTTCCCGGGGCTGCCATCTCCTCCCAACTGGGAATCAGTGCTGTGGAGGCAACCCTGAAAAAATAGGCACAATTTTTGTGAATAGGAGGTCTGTCTTTAAATTCAATACAGTTAATCCATGTACTGACTCATATCTAGACACATTTTTTTATATATATATACACAACATGTATATTTGCATACGCACACACACACCTATCTATATGTGCGCACACACGCACGTACAACCTGAACAGAAGCCAAACCTCCAAACTCCGCTCCCTCACCCCCTCCCACACCAGAAATACAGATTATTCTCCTTTCTGCAGGGCGTGCTGACAGGTTGTGGAAGGAAGAGGAGAGGAGCCTGCACCGCTGCTCGGGCTCGGAGGGTGCCCGTGCTGAGACGCTCGCTGCTTTCCGCAGGCGTCTCCACGTCGAGGGCGTCGTGTGGTTTAACGGCACGGGGTTTGCAGCCAGCTCCAATGGGGTCTGACGTATGGAAGGGGAGAGTGATACTCTGTATATTGAGCCCCAGCAGTTCTTAACATTTTATTTAATAATTTGTCACAGAAGGAGGCATTATTATTAATTTTTAATACGAAATGTGCGTGCCGTTTTGCTTCGGTAAGCTGTTTAAAAGTTCTGCTTGCAGCACACTCGCATTGTGATTTCCCACTCGTCGCAACCTGCCTGTGTACCTGGTCTCACAACAGCTGGGGCACCACAACTTCTAAATTGGCCTTTTGATTCTGTTTTACGGATTTTCTCTGCCCTTTCTTTCCACCACTTTCTCCTGCCTTTTTTTTTGATTCTCTCTTAAAGCTCACAACCAGGAAGAGGCAAGGGCAGATCCATCTCAGACCGACCTGGTTCCGAGTCCCATCACATCTGCCCTGGGAGACAGAGACAAGGGTGGGCAGAGCTGGTCCCCCGGTTAGCACACAGGGCGGTGGAAGACATCCAATTTTGTCAGATCAGAAAATCATTTAAAATTTCTCTTTTGCTTAATGCCTATAAGAGTTACGGGTATAAATTCCTCAAACTTTCACATACCCAGGTTCCTGCTTGGGCATTGTGTTACAACTTGCATTTAGAGAAAGCTATGGCTTAGCTTTAAAACACACTCCCCCTGTCTATTTCCAACCTTCCAAGTAGTAAACGGCACAGCAGACCTCACCTTTTCATCGTAAGGTGTGGGACAATCACCCATGCATCTCCCCCCACCAGCATGCAGCCAAGTTGCCCCCTTTGGACCAGGAGCCTGTGGGTAGAAAAGCCAGTGGTTGGCGGCTGCTGCCACTACGGTCTCCATCAGGCTTTGCGGCAAATTTCACAACCTTTGGTACCTCAAAATCTTGAATTTTCTTACCTCAGACACATTGCCATGCACATGGGCAGGAGGAGGGAGGGAGAGGAAACTGCTGGGGCTGGTGCACCGCGGTATTCATGGAGGGCACTAGGTTCAAATTTAGGCTCTGAAGACATAGTGAGTTGAAATTAAATATCAGTTTTCCTTGCCAACTTACAAGCTTTTTCTAGAACACTAATTTATTATATAAATAAATGAATTAAACAAGTGTCTGGGTTAACTTTGTTGTTCCTTAAAGGAGCTTTCACAGCAGTAAATGCCCCTAATATTTTGAGAGAGTATTCTCATTTCAAATATACCTTATACTTAAAATGGAGACTATTCTCTCAGTGCCTGAACAGCCATTTTAGAGGTGACCTCAGCATCTGAGTGCTGCCTCTAAACACTAATGCACATGGTTATGGTTTTATTTATTTCACATTCTGTCCTTACGAGCCACCATTGTAGCATCACAAGCTGGTGTTCCTCCGTCTCAGTCAGAGAAGGCAGTCCCATACGTAGGTCTCGGTTACCTCTTCTCTGGATGCTCTTCATCGTAACCAATTTTTTTTTACACCTAAAAAATTAACCAAAGCAAAGACACGGCAAAGAAAAGCATCGAGAAAACATATCAAGTAGCCCGCTGACAGCACAGAGTGTATCAATCCAGAAGGCCATGATGGTATATGCTTCTGCCGGATTTTAAAAGCAGTTAGTTAGTCTTTGTCATCAATAAAAGCGTTTGTAGCCAAACCATGGAAGCAAAGATAATAAAGGGCAATGCAACCCCCTGCTCCGGGCAGTGCAGACAGCTACGGGTGCCTCCCACCACCCCATGGACCTCTGCCAGGGAGG
Organism: Phoenicopterus ruber ruber; assembly: GCA_009819775.1. Taxonomy (NCBI): domain Eukaryota; kingdom Metazoa; phylum Chordata; class Aves; order Phoenicopteriformes; family Phoenicopteridae; genus Phoenicopterus; species Phoenicopterus ruber. The sequence continues at coordinate 37,768,259 of CM020220.1, forward strand.
AAGCCTGAAAGCGGTGGGAGGCTCTGTGGGTAGGGTGCAGGGTCGGCTTTGGTGGGCCCAGAGTCTAACCAAGTACAGCACGTTTTCTGTTCTGAAAACAGAAGAAAATGAAAGTCGGGCACGTGCAAGGAGGAGAGTTAAAAACAGGACAATTCTGCAACTAGCAGAGGAGAAACAAAAATAAGACTTGGCTAGAGATCAGCTTTAACCGAGGGGCAAATCCAACGGGCACTAGTGAGAGCATTTAGCTATTACCCCTACAGTGATGGAGAAAAACATCAAAAGAGATCATTTCCTTTGTGTCTGAAACAGGCCTTTGTCCCAGCTCCGCACACGCACAACCCGGACCGGATAACACAGCCAGCCTTATCGCGGCGCTGATGCTCTGACAAGGAGCTTTGTGAGTAAAGCAAGGGAAGGTTTATCATTGTAGATCTAGTTATGAGTCCTAAGAATACTTTCCATTTTAGTTTGGTCATTACGATGGATTCGCTCTGCAAGTCTTTCCTTAGTGCCAGGCTAAAAATAAGCTAATGCTTTCCCTTCACCCACATCATTTCTGTTCTTTGCATACACTTTTCAATAGCATACAACATAGTTTGACACGCACATACATATGTACAAAATGGCATTTTCACACACAAAAATTAAAGAAGGCTCAGTTCTTTACAGCAACATCCGAGAAGCCCGAGATAAAATATGCTGGTTGAATTTAAAAATGTTTTCTGCCATAATAAAAAACTTTTCCAGGGACAGATGCTCAGATAAATCAGCACAGCTCCTCTGAAGTGAACTGAGCCGTGACTGTGTGTACTCCGGCTACAGATTTTGTCCGTAGCAGATACCTCTGCAGCCTGATCCTGATCCTAGTGAAGTCGGCCATCAAATCCCGTATATTTTCAGTAGGGCAGGACTGGTCCCGGTGTATAAATATAGTTGAATTGCTGAAATGATGAAGAAAGAAAAAGACATCGTAAAGTTCCTGGTTTGCTAAGCAGATGGGAGAAAGAAGGCCAATTATAGCGTAAGGCATCATTTCACTAAAAGAAGTGTGAGTGCTGGAAGAGCTCTGAACAGAGGGGATTTTGCTTTGCCATGTGTAGTCTCGGGGAAACAAAAGGAAGGGTGTGACTGAAATGAAGACAGGCAGAATGCAATATTTTCCTTTGATGTGTAAACAGATTTAATGCAACAAAAATCAATGAGGAAACTCTCCAAAGGAGAGTATTTTAATGTGTTATCATATTTCACGTAGATTTCATAAAAATTCAATTTCAATTATAGCACAGTTTACAAACAGCGCTGTGCCTCCCTGGAAAACATATGGCCATCAAAACTTCAAACAAAATACTGCCAAAGTCGCTCATAAAAAATAAATAGCCATAAGCCAGTGTGTTATTGTCCTTTTAATGTTTGTTGAATGCCTATAATTCTTCTTGTGTCCGCCTCGGCTGTCAGCTTTCTGACACTCAGGTCTCCCATTCGCGCACCTCCCCTTGAAGACGTCTCGGAGCAGGAGCTGTATTGTAAGCAGTGCTTAATTATTTTGGATATTATCTTACGTCTCCAGCTGGGCTGCTGCAGAAAAAGAAATCAAATAAATAAGCACACCCCCCCCCCCCCCAGAATAGCGGTGCAGCAGCAGCGGGGAGAGGCTGAGCCGAGGCGCGGGCCAGCGCTGCGGCGGCTGCGGGAAGAGGAGAAACGGGCTCTACCCCAGACAGCAGCAAATGGTTTCCTGAGAGCTCCGGGCTCCATCCACCAGCTCCTGCTTTGACAAATTAATTACCCGCTTCGTGGCTTGGTTTGCCCAAGTCGGGCAAGGAGGTTTGGCGTGGGGCACCTCGTCTCCAGCTCTGCCACAAGAGGCAGGACAGAGACGGGCTCTGGCCCCGTGCAGGATCAAAGCGAGCGTTACGCACGCAGGTAGGGACCTATTTCTGTGCTTTTGGCGAGGGATTAGATCAAAGTGAATTTTGAGCTTTTGGAGTGCTTGGTGCTGCTTAATACACTGCGTTGCGCAACAAAAGGGCATTTACATCTTACACAGAAGTTGCTGAAAACAGATCAAAACATTCAGCGTCGGCCTCACAGCTGGCCCGTTCCACCCGGCCGAGGAGCTGCGAGGCGGGCAGGAAGGAGGGCAGAAGCCCGGGCAGGAAGGCAGGGGTGGCTTTGGAGCGTCACGCCGTCGGCACGCGTGCAGCTTTGACGGCAGCGCACCCTGTACCCCGACGGCCGCTGCTGGGGGGTGTGTGTGACGATCCCCTTCTCATGCAGCTGGGATAGCAGCACAATTTCATGGAAAAGCAGCTATGCTTTTTTCCCCACCATTATCTTCAATAAGAGCCACTACATCTCTCCATGTAGTTTCCAGCCGACGAAGAGAAGAGCTGCTGATTAACAACCAAACTGCCTTTTTTCAATGGAGACGTTTCTCTTTTGTCCTTTAAGAGCTTCCTGCTCTTGGATGGAGACCAGCATGGACAAGCGAAGGGATGCCATGGCTGGAGGAGGGGAAGGTGCCCCATCCCTCGCTGAGCTTTTGCCCCTGCGCAGTCCCCACGGAGGGGGCAAGGGAGGGCTGGGGGGAGATGCTCTTGAGACCGGGCTGCAGGGAAGTGGGGTGAAGGCAGCATGCAGGGACGAGCCACCCTCCAGGGCAGCACTACCTAGCACCCTTAGGTCCCAGATGCATTTGGGAATATGGTGGGGAGCTACTGGTTATATAGGTTTTGCAGGGTGCTTAGGCCAGAGGAGGAAGCTGGGGGTGGAGGGAGGTGAATATGGAGCAAGTGCTGATAAAATAGCAAGAATGCAGCAGAAGAAATGAAAAAAAGAAATATATGGAAGAGGGAGGACGTTATTGATAGCATTAGTGAAGTGTAAGTGTGGGGGAAGAAAACATGATGTATGCTGGCAAGGGAGGAAGAGCTCACAAAACCGATGTATTTTAGCTGCGCGAGAGAGAGGACAGTGTTCAGAGCTATTACTTTTCCTCGGTACACACCTGCCGAGCAAAGGCTGTGCGAAGCGACGGCAGGGAGCGGTGCCGGCTGCACCTCCGCAAGGATGTTACAGCTGGTACCTGCAAATTTTGCTCCGCTTTCACTGGAACAGGGGACAGACATCCTACATAAATATAAAGAAGAAGAAAAATCATTTCTCCTTTCTTAATAGTAACCTGCACCTAGGCTAGAGACTTTTTTTTCGGAAAGGATATAAAATGTATCATCCCTAGCCTCCCATTGGTATTAATGTGTTGCTTCAAAATATGCCTGATCCTGACTCTAGGATGTGCACCCCTTGGAGTAAAGCCAAACATCCACACATCTGCCGTTAGGATTTTACGGGAAACCATTTAGCGGCAAGGTTTTCCCACAAGTAGTTCGTCTCCTCACTAAATGAGCCATTTTGACAGCTTCTCGACCATCTTTCTAGGTGAGCTCTTAGGGACGGTCTGGTATTACAGCTCCTCGGCATAAACAGCCGCCAGCTGCGTGGTTTTGGTCACTTCTAGAAGAATAAAGACAAAGAGGAAAGACTGATTTTTTTTTGTTGTTTTTCCTGTTATGAGCAACAGTAGCTCAGTTCGCAGTAGACACCATAGGAATACTAAAATAGATCATTCCCCAAAGGTCTGAGAAAGTAGCAATAATTAAATGTTAAATATAAATGCATGACACTTTCAAGGTAGTTCAAACCAGTTTCATCAATAAATATCATTATACAGGAAGATGAGTCTTACAGCATCTCCCGAAAGAACTTAAAAATGATGGGAAAACTTCAAGTGCAATTACAACCGCGATAGTATCACGGTGCATAGGAATGTGCATTTCTGCACATTGAATATTCTCCTTACAACCTACCATCTGGGTGTCTCCTGTGAGGGCAAATTTATTACAATAATTTCCAATCCTCTATTTAGAGACCTGTAATGTCAAGGCAGCTTGATCCCCTAAACCATGAATTCACACTGAGGCGAAAGCCCTGGAGGACATCCGTAAGTGTGTGCGTTGACTCAGCCTCACCGCTAAACACAACCCCCCAGAATTTGTGGCAGCTTTGGGTCAGACATAATGTGCCTTGTATTTTTTTGACTTCAGTTTCCTCCTACGCCGTTAGCTGAGCGCCTTCCTACCCGAGAGCGGGCAGCGGCAGGGTGGGGGGCTCCAGCGTCGGGAGGGGTTTGGTCCGTGTGCTACAGAAGACAACACGTATTTGGGAGTGATCTAGTGCGTGTACGGGAAAGCATGGGGCTCGTGTCTAAGTGCTCTTAAATATTTAACGAAGAGCCGTGAAGAGGAAATTGGCCACCTTGCTTAACCTATAAAGAGCTGGGCCGTATTAGCTGACAAACACAGCTAGCATCTGAAACGCTAACAGGGAGGGGAAAAGAAAGCAAAACAAACACTGAGGTAACGGCGTTATAAAAGCACCTCCGTTAGCAGATAAATCAGCGGCATTGCTCTGCGTGGGAGGTGGGGCTGGAGCCCTCCGGGGGATTGCTCCGTGGGCTGTGAAGAGCAAAGGCACTTTGGGGGCTCCTCAGAGAGCACCATCTGCCCTCCAGACAAGGCTGGCGGAGAGGGGAGCAGCTCAGATATGTCACCTCCGGTTTTCTAGCGGCTTCTGGCTAAAGCAACAGAGAAATACATCCTTTTCCCTTCCAAAAACTCTCCAAGGATCTGCAACAGTAAAATTAGAAAGCTTTAACCTGACATTTATAAAGAGGAATATATAATATTGTGGTGGTGGGTAAGCAGTTGGTTAAATCAGGCTGGAAAGTCAGAAACATGACACCCTCTGCGACAAAGCGCTGCTGGGAGGACAGGACACACCAGCGGCAGGGAGGGGAGCCCTGACGTGGCTGGGAGGGAAAACCCGCTGCCTGCCCAGGATGCTGCGGCAGCCTGCGCGCTCGGGCGACGCACCCGGCCTTGCTCCTGCGCGGAGGGGAGAGAGAACGGGGCGGAGGGCATGGCTGTGGACCTCCAGGCAGGGCGAGGAGGAAGAAGGCGCTTTGCGAGACCAAGACAGACTTGCAAAAACTTGCAAGCTCTCAGGCGCACCCGGAGTTGACGTTGCGCTACCACCGTGGGAATCGCTGGGGAGGTCTCCCCAGCCTGAGATGACTTTCAGGGAGACTGACTGATGACTTTCAGTAACCCCAGGAGAAGGTTGGTTTTGTGCAGATCAGCCCCAAGCACGCTCCCCAGGAGCGGAGCCAACAAGTTTGGGCCAGAGCTTCCCTGCCTTGGCCGAGGAGGTGGGAGAAGTCGTTGTATAAGAAAGCTGTGCTGGACTTTAATGAGGCTGTCCATGAGCGAATGTGAAACGAATGAAAGACAGCTGATGGAAACTAATTATTCCTTAACAGAGTTCAGTACAAATGTGTTTAAGATACAGTTATGAAAGATGGGATTTAACATCTATTCCAATAAAACCTGTGTCGAATGACAGCCAAGCCCAACACAGTTAATTAAAGCGCGACGTTGAGACACTCATGTATAGAAAGCAATAAACAGCTTTTGCAGTTGATTAAACAGGGAAGGCTCGGGGCTTTTAAATTGGCACAGGAGATATTTGCTGTAAGTACACCTCAGAGTCACAGGCATTAATGCTCCGAACAGGAAGGTTTGTTCAGCTTACCTTCCCCAAACCAGGAGCAGCAAGTGCGCGGGCACGGGCAGATAAATGACTGTCTCAGCGAGGCCTCGGCGAGGGCGGCCACGGTCATGAGCGAGGCGGGGAAGTGCCTGGTGCGTGGAGCGGAGACGAGCCGGGCCTCTGAAAGCGGGTAAAAGTGTTTGAAAACAGGCACTTGTTTCGTTGCCGTTTTTTGGCTTTTTCCTCTTCCATTTCGCAAATGCTCCTGTTGGTTTTTAGACAGAGAAAAACTGTGCCAGAGCTGAAAAATGACTTTGGGAGCGCAGAGGCTCATTCTTAGAGCGCCTGGCTTTCGCAGCTCGTAGCTTTCAGCCATCGCCCTCAGCAACAGCCAGACGTGCCGTACGACAGGCAGGATACACGCACACAATAGCAAAGCGCCTTACTCCAGCTTATTTTTATAGTCAAAGAAATAACAATAGAAAAGCAAGAGGAGCATTATATGCATTTCACAATGCCCTGCCATTAACAACAGCCTCCTGCAGCCTTTATTCCTCATCAAATAATTTTACCGAACAATTTACCGGGGCCACAGAGAGCTAAAGCCGGGAGTGGGTGAATTTTTGCTTTCCACCTCGCTGGGTTCATTAAGCATAATTAACCCTCTACGTGAGGGTGCCACCAGCTGTGCCTTTACACTGTTCCGTTGTCTGCTGTGCCACAACCAGCGGTGACACCGGTAGCCCAGGATTTGTGAGCACGCTCATTGAGGGTCCCACACATACAGAATATTTGCATGGGTAGGGCATATACAGCTCAGATGAAAAAGAGTAAGGTGGCAAAATTTTTGTTACGCATTTTCTTTCTCTGTTAAGTGACAACACGATGTTTCCCAGCTGTATCTACATGGTAAACAGTGTAGGAAATGAAATCAGAGGAATTCTACTCAAAATATCAGCTGACAACTTCAAATAATATAAAATAACATAATATAATATAATATAATGCAATATAATGCAATGCAATATAATGCAAGCTGCACACTGGTGTCAGAGGACTGAAGGCAAAGACAAGAGAAGTTGCTGGACACAGGGCTCATCGACAAAGCTAATTATCCCTCATGCATGGCTAATACATAAAAACCATTATTATTTGTACAGGATCTGGATTGCTGAAGGAGGATAAAAACCACCCTGTTGTGCCAGAAGGAGCGAAGGGGCAGGACGGGTGGAAGGGAAGGGAGACAGTTTTAACGACCTGCTGCTGCTTGCAGCTAACAGCCCGAGTTCTCCGGGCTCGGGAACCGAGCAGGGCTCCCTGCCAAATCTGCGCTGAGCTTAAAAGTAGCGGGGAAAAGCAGCAACTCAAAATGAGTTTTAGTAATGAAGCTGCACTTTACTTTACATAACAATGGATTTTTTTTAAAAGGTATGTCAAAGAGAATTGAATTTGGATCCATGAATACAGCAGTAAGTGATGTAACTCAAGTTAATTAAATTCTCTCTGTCTCCCAAGAACTAGATTTTCCCTTCTTCCAGCAGATAGACACTATATATTGTAGTCTTGGTTAAATCTAAGCATCCACTTTAGATCAATGTGTTTTCCTAGTGAAACTATTCTGAATACACTTCGAATATCTAAAATATTCTCATGAGCAAAAGCCACTGAGAATGAAGAAGATGGGAAAGTAGAGACGGTGTGAATCAGCTCGAAATTCTTCTCTGTGAAATTTCGGTGCATGAATAGGAGCGCTCCTCGCCAAGAGCAGCCCGTGCTCCGGGAGGTGGGGTATTACCAGTCTCCCCCCTTTGGGCAATACTAATTATGGGACAGCAAAAAGCTCCATCAGTGCACAAAGGAGCCCGTGGGACTGACCACCAAATGGCCAAGCTGTTACTCGCAGCATTAAACCGCGGGGAGGCCCAAGGGGTACACTCACGGGAAAACCAAGTTTTTCTCCTGGCTTTGTGGAGAAAATGGTGCTGCTCTGACAGGGTGATAGAAGACCCACTGTCTTTTTGGCCTTTGGCCTGTGAGTATCATTTCACATCCAGATGCCCATCAACAGTGTCCAAACAATGTTCATCACAATGACATTATTATTATTGCTATTGAAAAATGAAAATAAATAAGATGTGTGTACGTATCAGCAAACCGTAGGGCAACAGCATTTTACAAGCACTTTAAAATACATAATTTTTCAATTTTTTCAGTTGAGTAGTCTCAATAGCAATATTGTGTGTTCTTACAAGGGTTTAGACTGCAGATTTATGCTTTAGTGTGAACTACACTGCTCCCTTCAGCAGTAAACTTGGTTCGGGGAAAAAAAAAAAATCTCATGTACTCTGACTGCACAGTGAACCTAAAAAAAAATATCTACCATTAAGAAGCAGGTTTGCTACACAGAATTTTGAGCAGCCTTTAATTTCCACTGTACGTTCTCACACACACTGGATGGTGAACTCCAAGCTCACACATGAAACATCCAGAGTCAGGATTTTAAATCCGAGAGCATAAAGAAACTGATTTAATCAGCTCAAAGCATGTTGATAAAATACTTAAGTAGATTAGATTAAAATTCTACACTTGCAATGTTTTATGAGCAAAGCCGTTCAGTCCTGTGGGTGGCATTTTTCTTTGCCGTAGTCTAAGGAACGCTCCACAAACAGCTGTATTATGTACGCTGAATACAGGTTACTTATGTCATAATAACTGCTCGGTTCTTGCCAAACTTGGAATTCAGAGTACTCATAAAGAGCAGGTTACGTACATATCCATTTCCTATTAGAAGTTTAATTACGTGAGACCAGGCTATGAAAACCAGAAATTTTCTTTCTTGCCCACGTGCCTGGACTTCAAAAGTCATCCACGTGTTTCTGTGGCACAATAGCCCCAAATATTCCTAAATTCTTAAAAACTCCTAAAAAGATGAGTGCCACCACATCTCATACCGACACGAGAAACGCTTACAGAAGTGCATTTCGATATTCAAATACGAAGCTAAGCAGCACCACGAGCAGTGTCAAGTAAAGCGGGTCCACCCCTGTGGTGATCACTGCTGAGCTCCCCCCAAGCCTGGCACGCAGAACACGTAAAAGCATTCAAAACCGAAATTACAGGAGAGCAGGTAGGGTAATGGAGCACTTTGCTTTGCAAGGCTGCTGTAGATTAGGTCAGACAGCGTTTTCAATGGAAACAAACAATTTCTATGAAGTCATAGCAATGAAAACTAAAATACAATATGCCTTTATTATCATAAACTCCCATTTCCCTATATATTCCTCAGAAATATAACTTTTCAGGAACTCCAGTACTTTATAAGGTTATCACGATCCCCTGTCATGGTTTAACCACAGTCGGCAACCAAGCACCACGTGGTCGCTCGCTCACCAGTGCGATGGGAGAGAGAATCGAAAAACACCTCATGGGTTGAGATAAAGGCAGTTTAATAGGACAGCAAAGGAAGAGAGAATAATAATAATAATAATAACAAAAAAGAATATGCAAAACAAGTGACGCACAATGCCATTGCTCACCACCTTCTGACTGTGCCCAGCCCGTTCCCGAGCAGCGATCCCTCCCAGCCAACTCCCCCCGGTTTCTATACTGAGCATGACACCATATGGTATGGAATATGCCTGTGGCCAGGCTGGGTCAGCTCTCCTGGCTGTGCCCCCCCCAGCTCCTTGTGCCCCTCCTCGCTGGCAGAGCACGGGGAGCTGAAAAGTCCTCGACTGCTTAGCACCAACCAACACATTAGTGTATAATCAACATTATTCTTATTCTAAATCCAAACCACAGCACCATACAAGCTACTAGGAAGAAAATTAACTCTATCCCAGCCCAGACCAGGACATGTCCTGATATTGCCTCGAAGCAGACGTGTACCTTTGCACAAAACACATAAGCAGCCCGTTCCTCGCGAGGGACGCGAGCCAGCCAAGCCAGCCGCCCTTGGTAGCTCGTGTGTCTGACCCTCAGAGGTCAGCACGAAGTGGAAGCAAGAGCGAACGCAAGAGCCATCAGGAGGAGAAGCGGCAGAATTTCAGCTCCTTGGGGCCAGGAAACAGCGAGAGTGGCGGCGAGGGTGAAGAGGGAGAGGAGAGAACTGGAGTGCAAGTTAAGGCTGCCGAAGTCAGCTGGAGAGAAAAAGGGTGCGATCGTTGCGATTACACCGAACAGACTCAGTGCTTTATAGAATGACAGCGTTTACACAGAAGCATTTTTCCCCCCTTCATGAAGGAAATGTGTGGTCGGGGCCTCCCTGGGGTTGCTCCGTGTACCCACATTCGCTTCTCTTGCCTTCTTTTCTGACCTCTGAAATCCTCTTTTTAGCAGGGAGTGAGTGTGCTTAAATGCTGAGGGGCTGGGTGAGGGGAACCTCAAACAAAAAACCCCACCTCACTAGAAGACCTGGGAACGTGACAAGGCACCAGCTACTTGAACCATCATCCCAGAGAAATCTTCTGCTTTATTCCAGCTGCCTTATGGCCTGAGTCTCTGAACCCAATGAAAAACTCCGTCATTATCGGTTGTATAGGAAGAGTAATGCAAATGCTTTTTTTTTTTTAATTGTACAAATACAATGCTATTTTTCTTTCCTGAAGGTTAACAGTATTCAGCCAATTCCTAAATATAACACCCCCAAGCACAGGTCAGTGGTGCACCAAACTCCTGGGGTGTTTGTTGACTTTCCCCTGCCAGCAGCCCCGGCGTGCTCGGTAAATACCATGGATTGCTCGTCCTCAGCCGCCTTTTCTGCAGCCAGAGGATCTGCAGTTGTACTTCTTACAGCCAGTCGTTAGCGCTAAACTGTTAATGGACTCACTCATCCCGGGAACTACAAATGGAGCCCATCACCGCTTTCTTGCTGATGCCATGAGTATCGCCAGACAACTTAATCACACGCATACCTGCGGCTCTGCATTTAAAATACAGTTGAATAATGTTGTGCCCATTAAGTGCAGCCTGTTACGTGGGTAAAATATGTGGCTTGCAGCTTCTCACATTCATTTTTATCCTAGAAAATGAAATGGTACCGTTTTGAACTAAAACATGAAAACGAACGTGACGGGTGTTTGGTGGGTGGGTTTTGTGGTGAACGCTGCACCGCTCAGGAGGTTTTCAACCACTTATAAATTGCTTTTGTAATGAGCCCACAGAATCACAGTCCCCATGGCCTGAACATCATGAACTTCTAGACTGACCCCTTGTATAACATAAGAACTGCTTGAATTAAATCTTGGCTGAATTACAGCATTATCTGCTTGGAAAAACATTTAGTTTTGATTTAAAGATTTCCAGTGATGGAGACTGCAACAATGACCCTTGGTAATTTGGTTGCGTGGTAAATATCCTCGCTGATCGAAAACAAAACCTCAGAACTACACAAAACCACACTTTTATCCTGAACATCATCAAATTTCACTCATCTGATTCTAAATTAATCCCATGGATTCCAGACTTGTCCATACTCTCTATCCCGTCTCATGGAGGGCTCTGTAGACTCCGATCAAATGACCCCTTAAGCTGTTGTTTGTTGTAAGAAGTTTGCAAAGTCGTAGGTGGTTTTTTTATCAACGACCCATTCCAGTCCCACAGTTTAGCGATGCCCTTCCTTCAGCAACCCTGTTCAAGATATTCTTAAATTTCATAGTTAGTATTTCAATTTATTACACTTGGGAGGTTTGCTGCACTATTGGCATTCCTGATTCGTTACCTGCGTTACTGATCTGATGCTTCAATAGATTCAGCCTGCTGCTGCGAAATAAGGCAGGGCAGGGGAGTCAGCATAGACCTTCCTTCAAGCTAATGAAGCTCAGAGGTTTCTCTGGCAGAAATCATTAGGAATTCTTTGTAGGACCAAGTCTTGTTTTTATAGGTATAGATATAATTAAATTAGATACATTGGCTATATTAGATACATTAGATACTGTCTACATGATTCTCTGACGTCCAGAGCCTTGCAGAGAAATTACCTTTTGCCTTTTTTAGATAGGGATATAGCCTTGGGGTTTTTTTTCTGCTGAAAATGAAGATATTTGCTCATAGTGCCACTTCAGTCTCAGGATTAGTTTCTTACAGATTGTACCGAGCATCAGCAAGGGATCGATGCATGTCTTCATTTACAGAGTAAGATTTACAAGCAAAGAAGTGACAATTTAAAGCTCTGTGTTCATTTGGACTGCAGTAGGAAGGAGACAGAAAGGAAAGTGGCTCCATGAGTCCCAAGTCACCCACTGATATCTTCAGATACAAGCAGAGTCCAGAGCTGCAGCGAAAGAGGACAACATGACACCTTTGGTCTTCGTGCTGCCACACATAGTCGGGTTGGAGATGCTATTCCAGCAGGCTCCTCCGTGCTCACGAGACGTGGAGCAGGACCGAGATGTGCACACCACAACGGGGTCATCTTCTCCGCTTCATTTTAACTCTTCACTTTCTTAAAGGCTGTAGAAAGAAGTATGGTTTGTCCATGATGGATAGGACAAGCAGCTTTAAACTTCAGCAACGGAAACTGAGACATATGCAACACCAAAAAAAAAAGGACAGCAAGTGCTGAAATTGGTTAACATCGTCGTCACTCTTCAAAAATGCTGGAGAAATGCCTATAGAGGCTGGCTTAGCTACAGCTGATGCTGTTTGGGAAACACGGAGAGGGCAAGAAGGCCCCCCGAGGTCCTGTCAAGCCCTGTGATTCCGTATTTGTTATTCTTAATTAAACAGTTACCTCCCTCAGTGCTGTCTACAGGGTTTCTGTCGTCTGTAATGACTCTTTTTCTGTCATTCAAATCTTGCAAAAACATCATAAGTTTTTAAATTGTAATTTGAACTCTAAAAATATAGTAAGTACAAATAAAAAGAACAGTTCTGTACAAAGAACCCTATTTCATATTATCTGTATCCATGGAAATCCAGTTAATTTCCCTGATTTTTTTCAACCTGCCAGTGAAATGCTTCATAGAAAGTAGGAAGCAAAAAACCCTGTGAAAACATTAAAGAAATAGAAATGCATTTGAGTACTTTGGAATATGAATACGGAAGGGTCGGAAACAATTTAACAAGTAAGATACTGCGGGTGACTGAGTCCTACAGACTTTGGCTAAACATAGATACTCTCTAAAATAGCTGAAAACAAGAATTAAAAGAATTCCATCTGATTCTTTTAATAGATATAATATATAATGTGATTTACCGGCTAGACTCCTTTTCTTGTTTAAATAGTTCAAGCAACTTGAAACAGAATACCCAGTTAGTCAAAATTGATTAGTAAACAGGCAAGTACTGGGGTATAACTCTGTTTCCACTTGCTGCGCTGGAATGCTGTTAGGATTTTCCAGCTGCAAGCAGCAGAGTCTGGGACACCTAATTCTGGACGCAGCCCCCCTGTGTAGCACGCCACTACTGTTTCTGGTTGTAATCCTTGCACAGAAAGTGACACATCACAAAATCATTGCGACAAGACTCCCCGGAGGAATTTATGGAGTTCAAGTGTGATCCTCAGTATCGTTCAGCCCGACGGTGACACCTTCTGGGTCGCCAACGGAGGGGAGGAGACTTTGTCCTCTCCTGATGCGTGTGTTGAGTTCCTCTGCAGGGATCAGCCGTCATCAGGGGAGGTTCATTCGGGTGCTCTGTGGAGCCTCTCAAGGATGCTCTGTGAAGCCAAGGGAACTCTTAAGAGGTATTAATCGTCTGATTTACAGTTTTGCCATACCTTCCTGCGTGGAGTGCCTGGTTGTTATCTTGTACCTTGACCTCCCTCAAAGCTCCAGCCAGCTAAGGGAAAATCTAAACAGAAGTATTTCTTCATAATATCAACATTCAAAATAGACCGTGTAGTTGCAGATGAACAAACCCCCAAAATCATAGTCTCATTCTTTCTCCTCTTTTTACATAATTTTAGGTAACTTGCACGTAGCCTTCCATGCACCTCCTGGAGTCTCCGTCCTTTTGCACACCTCTGAAGCGGCACCTTTGGCGACGGACCCTTCTCGGTGCACAACACTTGCTCATGTAGCCAAGCATATTTTGCAAGTCCCCCAAAGGCTCGTCCCAGATTTAATCTTGCTCTCTGAAACTTGCTGTTGTAAGATCGTGTAGGTGGTATTCTTAATTAAGCAGCGCATCATTTCACTTCCTCTGAGACAAAACTGTTGCTTTATTAGGTCAAGAGCCATCTCCTTTCCTGCTGGACTAATTAACTGCTCCTTGTCCCAGTGAAGGGTAACGCTTCCTACCCCCTCCCCTTTGGAGAGCCACCGAGCACATCTCCGAGTGAAGTGTCCTCTTCAGCGAACTTTCGTATTTTACACCTCGCTGTACCAATAAACGCCCTTGATGCAGCATCTAAACGGGCTTTCGATGTTCACAGGTTATCGCTTGTTCCTGGCTGACGTGAGAGCAATTAACCACACTGGAGTGACGAGGAGCGTGGGGTGACTGACCTCAGCCTTCTTCTCTTTGGTGGACTGTAACAATTGTTCTGATAATAACGATGTCCACCAAAATAGGATGTGATACAGTGATAGGTGACAAGATTCAGGCTGTCATACTGTATTTATTGGATACGGCTATTTAAACAGACAACATAATTGCTGCTTTTTGATTACATTATCATTATGGTCAATGTTTTGTGATTTCATTTAGTGTTAATGTGCTTGTTAACCTAAATTATTTTATTCCTTCATTAAAATATTAATTTTTTAAAAAATATATATTTTTATAAAAAGTCTATTTTATAAGATATGAGAGAAGAAAATGCTGTTAAGTTCTTTTTAAATATTGAAATATGCTATTTACATTTTAAAATACTTATAGCAGTAGATGCAATGCTAACAGATATATGAACTTCTTAGTATGAAAAAAAACAGGTTTGCCCTACTGATCATAGTCCCTTAAAAGGAATGTAATATTGTTTGTTTCAGTTTTGGTATTCCTTAACAAAGGGCACTGTTGTCCAGTCAGATGTGATTAATTAGGACTTTTCAGCGGCGAGAGATGCTGTTCAATCCTTTAACACTTAGTAATTCTATAGTAAAACGCATGCTGAAAGTAGTCATATAGTTCGACAGATATTCTTGAATCTGGGTAGACAACAATTTGATTAGGCCCATGGACAACTGCAATTGCCCAGTGTGATTCCATTTTGGAAATAACAGCTAAGCATTTTGCTGGCCTACAGAAGCGGGGCCAAAATCACTGGTGGCGGTGGTGTCCCTGTCAGTCCTTCCCGTGGCACAGTGGGACACGGCGACGCGTAATCCGTATTTCTCGCAGTGCATGACATTACTTTTTAACCGTCACCACAGTACTAGGGGATTACTTTCAGCTCTTCCACTTGCTGTGTCCCAGTGACCTTGCATATTTAATCATAATTGGAAGTCAAGTGACTTTTACGAGACATGAATGTTAATTAGCTTTCAAATTGCTGGAGAGGGTACTTTGTCTGGAGTTCCTCTGATTGTGGTAATTAATTAGTTGTGCGAGGTCAGCCTCCTGTCTTGCACAGTTCATTGAACAGCGTCTTTTCAAATATTTATAAAGATGTTTTAGTACCCATCACTGAAAGCTACATTAATGTTTTAATTTTAAGCAGGAAAAAAGGACAACCTAATACTGTCAGACACAACTTTGGTAGTATATATAATAGCAATCTCAAATTAGCCATTTTATTATGTTTTATTTGATTCATCTTCATTAAGAATAGGGGAAAAAGATATCTGATTCTGCAATATAGGAAACAAACTAAAAAAATGAATTAAAGCTACAATTGTAGAATAATTTACATTAAAATACTGTTATAATTTACATGAAAATACTGTTCAGGGCAATGAACAATTAGGACTTCAGGAATTTCAAGATGATTAGAATAGCTAAATATATGCAGAAAATCATCACACATCTTTCCCAAAGGCTTAACATCTTCTGAAAAGCGTCGGATAAGACACATCAGGGCAGTACAACGTGTGAACTCAATCACGCACGGACAAGACCTGAAGAAGGTCACTCTCTTTTTACGGCAGACCAATGTTCAGACTGCCTAGTGAACTACAAAACCCTACAGGGTAGATACGGGGTTTTGAGCCCCCTTAGCTCACCACAGCCAGTTGAAAGGCCACCAAAGACCATGGGATCTCCAGCGCAGGGAAGCACGGGCTGCACACCAGCCTTGGGGAGCTCACATGCAGCACGGCTTTTACTGCACAGCGACCCTGATTATGCTGCACAAAGCGTCCTGGTACAGTCTTACTACATAAAAGAAGTTCAAATGACTACCAAGGATCGATAATTGGAATGTTGTGGCTCCTGCAGTAAGGACAGCAGTGCAGCACTGCGTCCTTTCATACCTTATGCTATTTCAATAAATGGGCTCTGATCAGTGGAGGACGCCTTGGCCACACTCCTCCTACTATGAAAAGCAGCAAATACGATCAGACGTTTAAAGTAGAGCATTTACGAGCGTACACACTTAGGAGGGCAGGATATGCACGAGTCACATTTGTGAGTGGGGTAGGAGCAGAAGAGAGATGTTAGGATCTACAGACATGCGTGGAGAAGGGCAACCTTAATCGAATACACAAGACAGACCTCCCATCCCACCTCACCCTCACTGGTCTATGCTTCCTTAAGGACATCTCTTCCGACATATTGTTAGAAGATGTGGCAGACCCCCTCCCAGTATGTAGGACCATTACTTGAGCATTGCTTCCTTTTAAAAAGAAAATTGGTTGTGGACCTCTATCAGCTCAAAGTAATAACATGCCTCTAGCTGCTATACTTACACTTCTGTAAGTTTGAGGTTCCTGATTTACAAAATACTTATTTTCATATCATATTTCACCAAGCGCGCAGGATTTCTGTTGAGCAACTCCCAAACTGATATTGAGCTCCTCCCTCCAACTTTTTTCAAGGCTTCTAGAGCATTTATCAAATTCCCGTAGGCGACGGGAGCTGGCTCCCACAGGAGATGAGGTTTGCTAACTATACGGCAGCAAGTTCGGGACAAGGACGTCTGCTACGCAACCAACACCAAAGCTCTTAACAAGATCTGGGCTTCAGAATCAGCACGTAAAAATCTTGGGGTTCTTTTGTTATTATTTTAAGCACACAGTGGCAGCGTATAATTCCAGCAAAGGTCTATTTGCTGTGCGTCACACTTGCCAACGCTGGAAACTACTGTTTGACATTCAGGACTCATGCGAGTCACCAGGACGCATGTAAACATGTAAAAAGTAAGAAGGGCCACCCACAACCTACGTAATGCCGTTTGCCAACCTTAGAGAACACCTAAACTCAGTTATGGGTGTGCTGCTGTCAGACACCGTACCACAGCGATCACCGTGGCATCTCAGGGAAAACTCTCTCCATTAAATGATCACGATCCCCTCAGATACACAGGCAGAAAACCATTTCAGAGACTTGCTGCAGCAAAACGCAGTGCGGGACACACTCGTTGCATCTGAACAACAACATAATTCCCCTCCGGAAAGAAAGGTCACTTACCTGGCACTGCTCTTCTTTAAGACGTTTTGCCTATAGGTACACTCACACTGGAAGCATGTCTATATGCAGACATGGCATGCACAGTATCCGTAAGGACATGTCTAAGCTTTCACTGTATTTTTTTTTAAGATTTCATGAAAGGAAAAGGGGACTAAACCTTCTTCTCTTTTACTCTCAAATGAAGTTACAATGTTTTCCATACCCTGTTTCTTGGCAGTGAAAAACAGAAGGCTGGGGCTGTGAATTACATATAGGCAGCATTCCCCAGAGGAAAACCAGAGTTTATCCCTATCTGTCTCAGTTTCTCAGGGGCAGGTGCAGGCTTCTTACCCAAATGAAGGGGAAGAGCAGCCTCCTGGTTGGAGCAAGACCTTTTAAAAGTGCAAATGGAGCTCCAAGCAGCTGCTCTAACCGTCATGGGAGCTGACACATTTTGCTCGAGTCTGACTGACACACAAGCCCAGACACAGCCAATTACCCAGGGAAAGAGGCTCCGAGCCGACAGCGCACCCTGTAACCTCTCAGTCAGAGGTACGGAGACTTGGTTGTACTTTCTGAACACCATGAAAGAAAGGCAGTGCGTGACCATGTCCACCAGTGGGGCAGGAGGGCTGGGACAGAAGACAGAAAGCTCCATCTGACGTGGTCTCTGCTACAACTTTCCTATCAGATGCCACAGCTCTCACACCCAGCAACGATGTGCTCTTCAAAGGTTCATTCCTGCCTTTCTAATAGACCAGGACTCCACATCCTTAGACTGGGATACCCTATTAGCCACGTGGGCAAAGCCCAAACCTTACAGTCATCAATGGAATTAAAACTTCGTATCTTAACATTGTCTCCTGCTCTTTGGTCAGAGCGGGACCATCGGGGGTCCTGCCCTGGTTCAGGTGTTGGCCTGTTACAGAGCTCGGCGTGCGGCGCACACGCAGGTCACCACGTTTAGACATCAGCACATCCAGGCATGTCGATGCAGGTGGAAACCCATTCCCCGAGGCTCAAGTGCAATCCCCAACCTCTTGAGCTGAGATGGCTGAACACTGACCTGTTGAGCAGATCATCTCTTCAGCTAGTGCTGTCGTGAATCTACATGTGCTTACCTTATTCTGTTTTTCTCCAACAAACCATCAAACAGCTACTTATGTGACACAAGATTGCTGCTTGTGCGTTACCGACATGAAACACAAGTGAGAAACTGTTTGACTATACAGATATTTTTTTCTGAAATCTTTTGAGGTGTCAACTCTTGTAACGTTCAAAATGGTTTATTTAAGATTCAGAAAAATTCAGTGACCAGTTTGTATAATCATTTTTTTTCTCCAGGTTGAACACTCACTTTAAAAGTGCTTAACAGGAATCCTAAATTAATATACCCCTTGAGATTCCATGGCAGTTTCAGACCTTCCTTTCTACTCACCTGAGAAAATGAGTTTTTACTCAGAGTAACTACACATCAGTTCTGATATTATACATGTTGTCTATATGTCTGTACATATCTCGATATTTAAAAATCACTCTCTTTTTTTTGGACAAAAAGGATCATTATTAGGTTCAGTAGCAGTAGTGGAGGTAGTAGTATCATTATCTTCTTTCCAGGAGAAGCTCATTTGACATCCTCTCGAGGCCAGCAGAGTTCCCTCTGTTCAGGTACTACTTTGAAGCCCACTGTCAGAGGTCAGGAGAGTCGCAACACGCACTAAGCGATGTGCGGCTGGCACAGGGAAGCAAAACGATGCCTTATGCTTCATTGTTCCTTTTTGTCATCTTACAATACGGGTACTAAATTAGAAACCCTTATTTTAATCAGATCTGTATTTCACACATGTGGAGATGGTAGGTGCGATAAATTAGAGAACTAGGATGATAAATTATCGTTCCCTCCGTCAGCCATACTTCTGCCCATCTAAGAGTTGAAAAATTCCAAATGCCTCAGTATCTTTGCAGAGGTGCCCAGGGCCAGACAGCCAAGATTCGCTGTTGGTCTGCTTGTTCCACATGAAAAATATATTCATTTTTAAGGCTGATTACCTTGAGGACCTGCTATTATCACTGACATTTCTTTCTTTTATCGTCTTCTCATCCTCCAAAAAGGGGGATGCACGAGAAGACACCTGGTTTTATTCTGATACATTATGCACTTTTACGTGAAACAAGTTGTCTGAAATGTGTTTACACAAAATTTTATTACATGTGTGACTGCACTGATTCTGGTCACTAAGAGCTTGATAAAAATAAAATAATTACTGTTATATTAGGACCTTCTCCACAATCTCACTGATAGATAATACACTTAGGTAGAAGCTTTAAAGGCATTCCACTACAGAGCTTTCCTTCTGCAAACATCAAACCCCCGTGACTGTCTTGGAAATGAAAGCCCACTTAAAAAATGCACATCAAAATAAATATTTCCAAATGCGCTTCCTAGGGTGTTTATCAACAGGACTGTACTCATGCTGGCAATCTTAGTTCTGTGGAATGACTAATCAGAGCAGCAAGAGCGTCATCCATCTCGATTTGTCATTTTGAACTTTTGTTGTCATGATTTAGTGTTTATGCAAACTCTTGCACAGAACAAGAGGCCCATCGCAAGGCAGAGCCTCCGCTGCACCGCTGTTACGTGTACATAACACTAGCGTAACTTCTGGGGGAAAAAAAGATCCATTAGACACAATTACACAAGGTTTGGCACAAATGCTTTTTTTCATGTGTTTTGCGTAGAGCTTCTCCATCCAGCAAAGGATTTAAGAACCTCGTTTGTGATGGAGCACATCGTGTCACCCTTGAAGCTTACATGTATTTTTTTTTTTTTTTCTGTTGAATGAAAATGTGGGTAATGAAAGTAAAGAGAAACATAGAGCTGTATCGTGGTCACCCAGGAACCTGGAGCAATTCCTCAGCCTAAGAGTAAAAACGAACAGTGTATTTCAGGGTTAGATTTATCAGAAGTTCTATTTCCCTGACTAATTTTAATACCTGATATTTATGGAGCCCACAAACTGCTTCACATTGCTAAGAAAAATTATTAGCACTGTGGAAGAAAAATTTTACCCTGATGAATTCAGTGAAATAGTACAGCACTAGCATTTCACATGAAATGTCATTAGTATCTTCAGGAATGCAACCACAAAAAGCCTAGCGACTGTACCCTGAAGAGACAGATGTTTTAATCAGTGATACTGGCACATTCATCCACATTTTTTTCTTCTAAGCTTACGTCAGCTTCAAACACACATGAATCTGTGGCATTAATAACAGCAAGGCGGCTATGGAAATGCAGAAAGTTAAAAATTTTTGTTGTTCCTTGTAAAAGTCTATAGAATTTCCTGCCTAAAGTTATTTTACTGAATTTATGTGGCTGCACATATAGGTTACTGATCAGGTTCTCAATCTTTTGCCCTCCTGCTCCTTGTCTGTTTTGCACAGCTATAGAGCCTGGGGATGCTGGGGCTGTTAAAGGATTATGAGAAACAGTTCCTGTGGAGAACCTTGGTAAAGTAAAACAAAACCAAAAAAAAAATCAATTGGGGATTATTACACCGATGTGTAATTTAGAGATCTTTAAGGCATGGCAACAGTAGAGCTCAACATCTCCCTCAAAATTCTGCCTATAAACTTAAGACCAGATTCTGATCTACTATCCAATATCTAAGAGCTCCACTGACATCAACTGTGTTTCTAAGAAAATAAATAAATTTAATTTTTTAACAAGTAATTTACACTTAAGCCAATGTAAAGTAAATAAAAATGTCTCACTGAAAGGAAACATGAGACATCACAATAAATAAAGTTCATCAGGTCCATATAAGAGTTCATGATTTCAAACTCATGTTACTTGCGTACCCACTGGTTAAAATTTAGTTCTACCTGAGTATTAAAGATATGAGATTCTCGGCCAGAAAATAAACAGTAATGTTTCTGAAAAGACCAACTACTTACGCCTCATAACAACTGTAATTATGCAAAAATTGAAGGCCAAATCCATGTCTGATGATGTCAGCGGAATAAAGGCAGAACCTGTGGAATCATAGCTGTATGGTATGAAACTATTTAATACAGTATTTTTATAGAAAATAAAATCGTTTTAAAAGTCTATTGACATCATATTACAGCTATACGCCTAAGTTATCCAAATATGTGCAGAGCTGCGAAAACATTCAAATAGAAGTTGTATAAAAAGCAAAAATTGTCATCAAGAAAAGGAATTTAGCCATTTGTACAAAGTAATGTTCTTTCCCTTCAATTTGCTCTTCTTCAGTTTTCATTTTATAAGTTAAATTTAAAAATTAGTCAACACACTGAATTAAGTATGTAGATTTTCATTTAAATAAATCAGTCAACAATTTTTTTATAAAGTATTTAACACTTCATTGTAGAAACATAGGCAAAATGACTATTATAACCAAAATGAAAAATACTGTTCAATTTAAAAAAATGTACTTAAACAAGAACCTGAAAAAGTTTATGATATGCATAACATTGTTCAAGCAAAATTGCACTAGTATTACATAAATCAAGAGTTTTATAAAGGCCCCAATATGGCAAAGTTTAGAAATAGGTAGTATGCATGCACAATAGTACAACAAAAATCTCTTATAAAACAGCAGTTATTTTTGTAATGCTTGTACAAAGGGAATAAAGAGCAACCACAAACATATTTAATCTGTTAGGTTAATACATTATGATAGCTAAAAGTCAGTCATGTCTAACAGAGGAAGGAAGAGTCCTCCACAGTATATGTGTGAATAAGTCTTTTGTGCCTTTAAAGTTATGTATAAAATATTTCGATTCAGTTCAAACCTGAAAGAAATTGTATTCTTTATTTCCATCAAAATTAAAAAAGGTGAGTCGGATTTTTCCTCTTGGCAACAACAGAAAGCAGAGCAGGTCAGAGCAAGTGCTGGAAACTGATACGATGCTTTTCACTTTGGATAACTGGATTTTGATATTTAACGCCGACTTTTGAAACTCGGGTTTAGCTAAGGTTTCACTAATATGCAATTTGGTCATGTTTTACCTCCGCAGCATCACAGTTTATCTTCATTTAAAGAAACTGCTGTGTTCTGTATTCTTTAGTATCCCTAAACAGGTATGACTTTTTTGTGATTGTCAAAACTGAATGCTGTGATCATCTGGGTGTGCTTAAGCTTTGGGGTTTGGATTTTTCCCTACTGCTTGGCATGTGTTGGGGAATTATTAATCCGTAAGTAATGCACGGGATTAAGTGAATAAACATATAATGCATGTGTAGGCAATGCCCTCTTGTGCTCTAGGGTGGCTACTGTCCTACAGGACTGTTGGAGTTCATATGCTTTGTCCCACAGCAAGTAAGGTTTCAGCTTCCAAGATATATCGTTACTATGTTCTATAAGGTTTTAATAAATACAAAGCTTGTTTACATGGTATATATGTTTAGTATATCATGTACAGTCACTGAATTTCTGAAACATAATCATTGTGTTCATGCAGATCATTAGATGTTTCATTTCTATAGTCTTGTTTACTTCTTGGCAACCTAAAGCTAATTTAAAAGCAAGTTATGTTTGTTTGTGAAAAGTTATCATCTAGCTTTATCAGGATCTGAAGAGAAATTCTAATGGGCACAAAGAAGAGAGTAGACCATTCAATCATTCTTCCACCATTTAAAATAAACAAAATTACACACTGTACTACAGCTTCCAGACTACATAATGAAAAAGTGCAGATACCATCTTCATAGATTAAGTAGAACCAAAAAAGTTCATAGAAAATAGATTGCTCATTTTCACGCTACAAACGAATATGTTGTTTGCAATTTTAACAAATTTAAAGGTGTGTTATTTCAGCAGCATTGTTGTAAATTGTACCGTAGTGCAGTTTCTTTTTCATAAAAATACCTTACAAATGGTCAGTCAAAAGTCATCAGCAAAAGAAAAACCCAGAAAACAACCAACCAAACAAAAAACAGAGGTAATGCTGATGCCAAAACAATTATAATACTGTTGGTACATAGAAAAGTAATCCTTATATTTTATACATTTATACAGAGTATAAAAGGTAACAGCAGATTATGCCACAGTCTCCCTTATCCCAATATCTATTTTCTTTGGAAGGAGTTCTCTTCTTTCATCAACGCTTGCTAAGGAGTTTCGACAGTTTTGTCCATCCATGTATAACTTTGCATATACTGGATTGGCGTAATTTGTCGGCTGCAGAGAAATTAAGTACGCGTTAGACCAGTCGGATTAAACCAAAATAGACATTTATGGAAATGGAAATGGTTTTGTTAAAGCAAGAACAAGTATGCATAAAATATAATTGGACATATTTAATAGATACCTGGACTTCTGCAAACCTGATAATGAGTTAATTAGTTAAAAATTAAATTCATGATGAGACATGCTATTAAAATAATCAATGACATGACATGCAGCATATTATGATATTAAAACCATAAAAACAATGACAAAAATTAAAACAAAAACCTTGAAAAATGTCTCTGAAGTTGACTTGTCCACCTTATTACACTGGAAGATTTCAGAATAGATATGAAGAAGTTTATAGAGAAGGTGCACTGTGAGACCATGTGACAAGTTTAACAGTAGAAAACTGCAACCAACAGTTTCCATATATTACCTGTTCTAAGACATCAGCATCCCATCAATAGCTGACCATGTTTTCGAATTCTGTGGCCCAAATATACAACATGATTTGACCAAAAATTCAATACTTTCGTAATGTAAATTAAACTTTAATAATAAACCAGCATAACTGTTAAGATATCATAGTAGTTACAGATTGAGAAGTATTTTCTCAACAATTTTGGTAGTTTGGACTGTAATGAAAAGATCTATTGAAATGAGAGGTACTGCAGTATAGGACAAGTCCCTTTTTCATTCTGCAAAGCACTTCAGTATATGAGAAGTCTCCTGAGACTGACAGCACAGAAGGATGTGTAACATGGATGAAAACCTACTCTCCTATCACTCTTGCTAAGGAGAAAGCACTATCCAAGGTTTATCATGTAAACGTCTCCACTAATTCCTTCATACTTTGTGCCTTTATTGTCTCCTAGAAGACCTTTGCTACCCAACTAGATGTTCAGCTTTTTACCTATAAATAACTGGAAAGGGTACCTTGTGGTCAAAATCGTTCTCTTTCTTATAACTAACGGAACAGCACAGCTTTGCTTACACAAATACTGAGTGGAACATCAGTAAGCTATAAAATAGGTAAATTAATTTGTTTGGTGTACATAAGAAGTGGTTAAACTTTAAATTACCCAGAACAGAAGTGGGTAGGTTTTCTTGACTTGCAAATATCCTGAGTACACCCTGGGTAACAAGGAATGAGAGATGTCTACAATCTTAGTTCTTCCTTTCCCTCTTGATCAATACCATTTCTGAGCCCAGGATTCAGACATTCCTCAGGCTGACTAGCTACGGCAGCTACTCATTGAGTTAGTTAAAAGCTGCATATTCCATCTATTACAGATGACAGAGTGATTACCTGGTGTTTCACACTTTCCTGGAATGGAGGCAGAAAAAGGTGAGTCACATTTATTTAAAAAAAAGAGAAAGAAAGAAGCAGCTGCTCTTCTATATTAATGGAACCGAAATATGCAATCAACTGCTGTAGTAACTTATGAGAGCAAACTCTCAGTTATACCTGTGTGTCCCCATTGAATTAGAGATCTTTACGTTTGTTGTAATGGTTATAATCAGAAATGTAGGAAAACAGAAATTTAGTTTTATTTCAATTGACAGGACTTTTTATTTCACTGACAATCATTATCAAGGATGATAACCACAACAGAACAGAGACACTTGCCATCTATATAGTGCCTTATGGAGTTATTAAAATCATATATAATAGTTGGCTCTGCCTCATGATACCTCTTTGAGTGGGTACTGCCAGCATAATGCAGTACAGTGAGGTACAGAAAGCAACTGGAGTGACTTGAGTAACACAAAGAGTTAATGTTAGAGATGGGCAGATATTCCAGCTTTCATCATCCACGGTTTTGTGCTCCATCAGAAATATCATACCCTATACAAATTGTTAAACTTCCAAATGCAATGTATTACTATCATGCAAGAATGCAAATGGCACAAAAGATGAATATATAGAGGCACATGAAAATGAATGTCATATTGACGTCCCTTTTTAATATTTTAAATTTCAATGTTTGCAAACATTGTGCTAAATTGTAGTCAAAATCTGATGTTTTAGAAGTAACTATGATAAAAACTGGCTGAAAGTTGAACAATCAAAAAATGCATTGTAAATATTAAGGGAAATTGTTCGTTTTCATGTGTATCAAATTCCTCTAAAATAAAAGGACTGTTTTCATTTATTTGGGAACTTATTTCAGTTTGATTAACTTCACTAAATGCCTGTAGTTACATATAAATTTCTAATAAATCAAGATACATGGCTGTGAATGCTACACTAAACTTGTATTATGCTATGGAAAAGCATCACATTGCTTACTGGTTTTGCATTCCTTCGCAAAGACACACTTGCAGTTTTAGATCATGTTATAATGATGGGTACAGATGAAATTTTGTATGCAGAGAGGAACCTTTTATTTCAAATAGGTGATGCATTATTCACTGTCATTCTTCTTTCCATTAAAAGATTAAAAACAAAATTAAAAACAAACAGAAAATGCCTCTATTCAAAAATGACAGACAAACTTGCTTTAGAAAGGGGCTGTGGTGGAATGAAATGGATTTGAATCATCATTTCTCACCCCTGTTGATAGTGGTCCTTTCAAGTCAGAGTTTAAGTAGATTGATGGAGCTGTGTGGGGAAGCTTGAATGCAGTGGGCCCTCCCCCTATGTATCTGGCCTGTATAAACAGAAAATTTTAGTTTCTGTGCTAATAGAGCATTTTCCATGTGTACTATCAACACTGTTAAATAAACAGTGCACTGATTAAAAACATTATTTTAGCGTGATCTACAATTAAAAAAATCTACTTACAGGTATTCTTCAGCATGAAAAATTCTTGCATTCAACCAGAGAATAAAAGTCAGCATTTAAAAATCATTTTCCATTAAGGATCAGAGCCAGACTTCACAATAAGCATTGGCTCACTTACTCTTCCTCCGGTGAGTAACTCCATTTTCAGCTTACCTCCTGTATTCAGCACACTGACTATGTGATTCAGCGATGACATTCCTAGAGCTAACAGTAATCTGGTTATTGCTTTGTCAGAAATGCCACGGAATGATGGCTGCCCTTTGGTGTACGTCTGATTACAGAGCTCTAGGAAAGATATCACAGCTTTGCCCCGTTCATCCCATGTCACATCACTCAGGGAGTTCAATCACTGAAGAGTGGTGCCGCAGGAGTGACAGCATCTTTTACAAGAAAATGATAATACTTACTAGCTTTGTGTAAACATTTACTCTATCTATCCAGCCAGAACTCTGAATTCTTTATGCCTTTGGAAGTCTTCATATATGAAATAAGTTAGTCTCATATGTATGCATACGCTCTTTCACACTTCAAACGGTAGACTGTACAATAATGTATTTCCATTCAGTATTTGCGACCAGACTAAAAGGATAGGTTGCAATTTGGCAACTTAAGGCAGATGTGTCTATGACAAAAACCTCATTTCGTGGTTTAGTTCTAACTCTGTTTTGGTAAAATGCAGGCAGTAGGAAAAATGTCCATCAGCAAGCATCAGACTGCAAAACAGCTGTTAATATATACATGACATCTATTCCAATGAAATCTAACTTGCCTTTATATTCATTAACTAAATCTAAATATCATTGTTTTATGTTTCTATTAATTACATTTAAAGTCAAAACCTTTGTAAGACAAAATAAGTAGTGAAAAAAAGAAAAAATTACCTTTTCTGCATTTACAGTAAAATCTGAGGCTAAAAGACCACCTTCACTGTGATCATGGCCCACCTCATACATGTTATATGATGGATTGCCGATTTCTACATTGATTCCTCCATTTATAATGGGTTGTCTTCTGATAGTTTTTGTCCTATAATGCATAAACACAAAAAAAGAGAAGCTGGTGACTTTTCAAGTCATTTCTTTGATGCTGCATCCTGAAATAGTACAAATTTTATTTTATTTCTCTGTAATCATTAAGACCAACAGGATGAAAAAGTGTTTCCTGCAGAGACAATCAGAAAATCGCTCAATTTATCAAACAAAGTAGCAATCTGAGTCTATGTTTAGACCTCACATAAGCTGGAAGTAGCTTTTTATTGTTTTTCTCGGTTTGGCTGCAGTGGTATGAATTCATAGGAAGTGCTCACTCGTTGTCCATAACCCTGACTTCCTCCTATTATTTCCAGATTTCCCTCACTTCCCAAGGAATTTGCCTCGCAACTTCATTGCAGAGTCCCTGCAGTAATGAAGATGGAGTGAACATGAGTCACATTCCCTTGCTCATTCATGTCACTGTCATTTGAAATCAGTTGCCCAAAGTCGGCTGTAATCTGAGGACAAGCAAATGGTTTCATTACAATGCATTAAAAATGTATGAACTTCTCATCGTTCCAGTTTGTACTCCCTGCCAGTGGTTGTTGGAAAGCTGAAGTTCAACTTGAATTTTTCCAAATTTTAATAAAAGATAGAATCTTATTTTTAACCTTGAATTAGATATCAGTAAAGATAAGTGTTTGAGTTGAATTGTTCTAGTTGCTGAATTCATTTCTTTTAGCTACGGAGGTGATTTTAGTCTGAGCAATTGAAATAACCTCAAGAGGGTAATTTTTCCCAATGCAGTATGTTCTCTAGAACTACAAGGGAATAATAGCGAGGTCACAGTCAGGATGATAATAGTTGAGTCCTCTTGTTTTGTTGAGAAAGATGCAGTCAGTGTCTGAAATCCGATACACTAAAGGATCTGTATTTTTCAGAAATGGCATAGAAAAAATATTTCCTAAAATAAGCACTTATCTGTAGCACACGTGTTGAACATCTATACCTAGTTTAATACTTGACAGTTGTCTTTGAAGAGATAATAAAACCTCTAAAATACATTTTCAAATATAATTTTAAGGAAAAAAAAAGAGTTCTTTATTGAGGTTAGTTCTATTTCTCTACTGAAGATCTATTATTTAACAAGTTATTCTCAATAACTTAAACAATTTACAGACCAGCAACTGTTTTTCAGGATTTGACCATCACTAAACTTGGGTCTGAGGTACAGCAGCATGTAACGACATCCACGGAGCCTGGCAGGGTCAGGATTACTAACAGTATGGTCAGGGAATGTATTTATCTTGTTGGCTTTTCAAAAAGGATTTAAAAATTCGTGCTTACTAGTTAGCACCAGAGTTTGCAGGGGAGATGCTATGTATGAGGCTAGATGATAGTAACTTAAAAGATTCTTTTAGTCTGGAGGACTGAAATAGTCTCATAAATGGTCACATTTGCAGAAACAGGAGATTCATCACATATTTCTTAAGGACTTTACAAAAGAAGACATGATCTCGGTTTCAGAGGTGGGGTAACAAGCCCCAGCAGAAAGGAAGCCAGCTTCTCAAGACCAACCAACCAGCAGGCCAACTACAGGCCTGAAGTGAATGGTTTGCTGTCCGATTCCCACTCCAGGTCTTCCCTAGTTGGCCACGTCCTTATTACGAGGAATCTTTCCTTGTTAAATCTGCATGACCACTAACATGGCTTTCTCGTTTCTCTGAACATGAGAAAGTTAGCAGCTCTCTCGGGTGTCTACGTACAGTAGAAACACTCTTTCTTCCCCTGCCACCCAACGTGGCCTTTGAAGAAATGGCCAAAGTCAAAATGTCTACTACACTTTCCAAGTTCATTATCAGCTCTAAGGCAGCTAAATTCAAGAGAACAAAAGATTCACTGTTCAGCGCTGGAATTTGGCTTCCTATGCAAGACACTAAAGAAATACAGTAATGATGACAAGGTTTGGGACTCTACAGTAGATACTTTGAACTTTGTTTACATCTTCACTATAACTTAGATAAAATTGAAAGGAAGTAATCAAAGTAAATAAATTGAAGGGAATTGTAACGAGAAACTGGAAATTCTGCAAAGGCTCTATCTGAAAGTATTTATAGACATGAACAATATTAATTACATGGTTCCAATGAAATACATTAATTCTGTTTACTAAGTTCACTAAGTCTATGGATAAAATTATTAACACTTATACAGCCTTGGCAGGACTGAGCAAACTGGATAAGAAAAGAACCACATTTTCTTATCTAGTGTATGTGGAATATAAGTATAAATAATAGACATGATTGTTCCAGCAAGAACCAAAATCTAACAAACTCACTGCACCCAGAAACAAGTTTTGGGTTGTTTGTTGTGTTTTTGTTTTTTAAATATCTGCTCAACATATACAAAGTGATTTTTTTTGTATCAAAAAGATGCACATACTTTAAAGATTTACTTTTTTACTTTATACATCAACATAACATTACTTACCTTCGTTTCCTTTTGCAAAGAAATAGTCCAATTACCAGAGTAGTGATCAAAGTCACCAGTAAAACAAGGGGAACAATGATTGCAATGCTTCCTAAAACAAGAAAAGGAAATGTCACTGAATACTCACAGCTACATCTCAATCTCTCCACAGCTGTAAAACAGTTAAAAATTTAAAAAGAATAATTTCCCTCGCCAACAAATGCAATTTCATGTGATGAGCTTCACTGATTTGAGATTTTAATGTTGATCAATAAAAAAAAAAAAACAACCAACATTACAGATAATGGTGTACACACAAGTACTTTTATCAACAAATCAGGAGCTTCCTCGTTCTGGACACCAATATACTCTGGACTAATTCCCCGCCCTCATTTGCAGCAATATCGTATGAAGGTGTGTGGAATTGCTGAACAATTTGGATTGGAGTGGCATGGCCACTGGCTTTAACTGCCACCATCATCTTCAGTAGTTTAAGTCATGCAACTATTAATTTAAAATATTCAGTAGGCATGGCTCCGATTGAAGAATTCCATTATTAGCATGTATATGTATTTATTACTTCTATTTGTGGGAAAATGAAAAGTAGTAAGCAATATTCATTTCTAGATGGTTGGTGCATTCCTGCATTTTACTGCATTGTACTCAAGAGCCAATAATTTTGTTATGTTGATATAGGCAATCAAGAAAACTACAATAATGCTTAATGTAGCAGAAAAACAGAGCACAGATCAGACAGTGATGTTAGAGGAGAGGAGGAACAGGGAAGAAGAAAATGGGCTTAACATTGTTTTGGCAGATAACTTCACTGAAATGAGACTACCTGCAGAAATAAGGTCAGCAATTGTACCCTTCTAAGAATTTCTCAGCTTTAATGTAAGTATCTGGCAATAAAGAAATACATGCAATATATACTTTTATGTTATAAAGAACTGGCCCTTATAAACTACCGGACTCCAGTATAAAGCCAATGTGGAATGACATGCATTTCCTTTCGTATCACAATCCTTAACTGGTGGAAAACAAAAATATTGCTGGTTGTTTCACTGGTTACATTTATTGATTTATTAAAAAAATAAGCTGATGGCAGTCATTAAACACAGCCTAAATAAAGAATTGAAAAAGATGCCTTAAATTCTGCCCGAAGGGTTACTGAAAGCTAAGTCAAGTTGTCAGAGACCCGAAATGAAGTACTACTGAATAAAAACTTGAAGCATCCTGAGTTCAGCTTGTGAAGATTCAGCATGTAAAGGACATTACAACAATGCTATTTTAAGATAACATTTGATAAATACCTGGATGAAGTTCTACTCAGGAGGTAAAAAAAAATAGAAAAAAAAAAAAGGTTCATTTTGTCCTGGCAGGTGAACATTCAACCTGAAAAACAGCCCACCAGGCGAGTCGCCATCTGGTGACCATGCTGCAGCCTGGGGTCTTGGAGCAGGCACAAGATGAACACCCAGTTCCCAAATCGCAGCAGGTATTCCCTCAACGTGAAATACCGATCTAGGTTCTGGCTGCTTTTTTGCCCGTTTCCAGCTTCTCAGTGTCATTTCACTTGTCTGGATCGCTCAGAAGATTTCATCTAAGCATGAAGCTGACCTGAATAGTGGGCGATTTATTTTACGGCTCCAGTTGGGTTAAATGTGACCGAGAGACGTACAGCAGGGTACCATCAGCATACTCAATGCACCGCAGGGAACCTTGTCCAGTTTAAACTGCCAACGGTGTAGCAATACCATCCTTTTATGCTTACAGACATGTTTAAAAAAATACGACAGGAGCTATTCTTACTTTCAGGATGATTTTCACAGTAGGTAAAATTCAAACCTCTGCAGACAGCCAATGCAAAAGTTATGAACTACTTACAACTCTATTTTTGATGCTTTCAGTAGGACTTAAATGGGCAGAGGTCTCATACTAGTTCTCTGCACAGCAGTGATATCACCAAGCACTTGCCACTTGATACACTTTCTTTAAGAAAAGTGCAGGCTAGCCCTTGGAGCAGCGAGGGTACAGCATATGGCTTGCATCCAAACTGCCTCATGAAACCCTGAATATCAACCAAAAAGTTGAGAGATCTACTCTTTTTTTTTTTTTTTTTTTTTTTTAAATACAGGTAACCGGCACATTTCATGACACAAACTCACATTCTAAAATAACACCAGGTTAAAATTTCTAAACTGAGCCAAATTTGGCAAGTGATAGCAGTTATTTGAAGTACTTACTTGTGCTGATATTGTCAGACTTGCTGCTTTTGGGAGCTGGCCTCTCGCACTGCGTGCCTGACCAGTTGGCTGAACATCTAAAAGAATCCAATTAAGATGGTAAAGTTAACAGATGTCAGCTATTAACACACTAACCTATTAAAGAGACCACCAGCATCTTCTCAAGAGCTACACGAATGACAACAGTGATTCTACAAAGTAAACAATAAGCTTCATGGAAGGAGTCAGCAGTACTCTGCCATGGCACCTACTACATTCTGAGTACGTTTTTAGTTTAAAACTACAGCCTTGTATCTTCAATTCCTGTTATTATCACTGCAATCTCCCTTCCAGAGCCCTTTTCTAAAATTCTTGAATAATAAAACAACAGGCATAATCAACGGTATATTAACGTCCTATTAAACCCACTACCACCTACAATGCAGTAATGAAGGAACACTTGAGCTGCATCCATGCATGGCCAACTTTGTCCAGCAAGGCTCATTTGCTAAGACTTTATTTGCATCATATTATTTTAGGGTCAGCTTTGATCTAGAAGCTCCAACAGCCACGTCTGTATTGTACAAAGCGTATCTGACTGGACACAAACTACTACACGCATCCAGGAACCCACAGCATCCATACCAATTGGCTCCTTCCACAGTTCTGCTGTCCCCTGTTGCTCTGGATAATGCAAGGTTTATTGCTGAATAGTTCTTACAGACCTGATTGTAATAATTGACTTGAACAATTAAGGCCTATCTTTGACTAATATTCACAAATTAACTGAAGTTCCCCTTTTCTTTGCTTTCAAATTTAAACATTTTCCTGAAAATTCTGCAATTTAATGGTTTTATCTTTTTAAATTTTGAACCATATGACTATATAACTATTATTTGCAGAAATATATACGTGTGTGTGTGTGTAAGCAGGTGTGAGAGTTAAAGAACAAAGAGCTGTCCTGAAGGGACGGGAGTATCTGCTGGCTTCAGAGGGCCCTGACCACGATTTATGTTCAGAAGATATGCTTCATGAGCCAGGTGCTTGGCTGAGTACACAGTTATTCTGCTATAATTTCCTTGTGTGAATACTAATATGCAAATATTTTTTCAGTGGGGATTCAGAATGCTCTCCATGCATACAAGCGAACACCGGGAGTCCATGTATGCAGACTCAGCAAATCCATCAAAAATGGAAACAAATACCTGAATGAAATTCAATTGCTTATTCATCCTGCTGTAAATATGATTAAGTTTACTACAGAACCTCAAACTCTCCTTGTGGAAACAGCAGGAAGTAGTCACTTTTCATCTGCCTCTGTTGCATATTGTGCCATGAATCATATTTTTTCTAAGTATTTTTGAATTATTTATGAATTTCAACGTGGGTTATCTTTAGGAAAATGCAATAGAGCATTGCCTTGCACGCAGGTCTAAGAACTACTGTTATCTGATGCCTTTCTAAGGATTTAACAAATGGACATTGTTCTATAAGACAAAAAGGTTCGGAAAGGTACAAAATATTCCAGACAAAAATTGTGGAATTCTTACAGAAGAGCCCTAGCCAGCTTTGCTGGTGATGCTTTTGGCTCTCTTGTGTCTTTGCAGATCACTGCAGAAGAAGGGCTAGTTTCTCTCTTTGCTCCTAAGCCTATTCCAGCACAATCCAACATTAAGATAAATCTCTTTACTAGGTTTCATATTAAGTTTGAATGTTTTTGGGGGGAACTAATTTCATTTTTGGTAGGATATGTTATGAAGGTGCTTAACTCAAACCCTACAGAGGTAAGGCACAGATGGTCTTTAAAAATACTTATTAATTGATAGTTGATTCAAAAATTTCCACACAATAGGTAAGTTGCATTATAATTTAGAAGTTCTTCACGTTTATTGAAATAAGTTTGTTTACTTAAATAAACATGGTAAATACACACTTAAATTTCCTCACTGCAAAGGAACCCCCCCATTACCGATTAATTACACACATTATGGTTCTCAACAATATGTTTTAAAACTGAATCCAGCTGACATTTCCACTCCTGCTTACCAGCACTTTAGCACATTCTAAGTCACACGGAACACATGATTTTAATCTTTTAAAAGATGCATCTGTTCCAGTTTTTTACAGATCTCTTTTAGCAATTATATCAAATGGAAATGATGACACTGACAGCCTACCTTACTAAGGTACTATTCAGGGAACTTGTTTTTTCAAAAGATTACTATTCAACATATGGCTGTAAAATAAGTATCTCCATTCTTGTGAAGAAACACTATAAATCTTCATAGTTAGAATATTCTACTGAGATCCAAACTGTTGGCATGTGACAACCATGAAATAAAGTCTTTATATTTCATAGTAGAAATTTTGCATCGTTGCTGTTGGGGATTCAGCTCATGTGATTAAAGCTTGTTATGAGAGGCAATTTTCATTTAATATTACACTATTGAAAGGGAAAGATTTGAGAGTTAGACATCTCTTAACTTTGTACCTAAATCCTCATATTGAAGGTTTCAAACACTTCCACTGTATAAGAAAATCATTACTATAAATCTGTCTTAAAACAGTTTAAAGAATATAACACAGTGAGACTAGCAGAAGAACCACTACGAAGCATGCAAGTATAAGCTTATGAGAAAATTGCTATAATGTACAATTCCGCTCTTCAAAATCTTACAGTAGATATGACACCACAACAGCTGGTGAAGAAAGAAATCCTACAGCTATATATGTAGTAAACAGAGGAACAAATTAATGTAAGAATATTAGCAGTTCTTTACTTATCTTGGCATTTTAATTGTAAAAGTCAGCAATATTGAAACACTTCTGAGCTATTTGATAAAAGCCTCAAAAACTGATAGCTAGTTGCCACTTCATTTTAATTTTTTCCGAATGCTTGCTGTCTCCAACAGACTTCAAAGGGACTGAAGCTGACAGGATGGCAGTCATTGCCTTCTGTACTCAGAGGTAAAATCATTGCCCTTTTTATGGTCCAGCAAGCTAAGAAAGACTTGTCTTGGACAGACAGAATAGAAACAGAAATAAAGCCCAGGGGAAAGGTATGTTGTCTGCAAGGGAATTTGACACAGAAAATTAGCCATGAGCAGGCACGTGAATAATGATGGGGCTGGGACATGGACAACTATTCGTGGAGGAACATGGGAAATGAGCAGGTCTTAACTAGTTTCAATCGTCTTCACATACCATAGACAGAAATTGCTCTTAATAATATTTTCTGATATTAGGACATTTAAACTCAGACTGCTCAGTACTTAGCATGGGAACTGACTTCTGGTTCAATTTGATGCACAGTATTTTGTACCTTTCCAAATCGTTTGGTACCAGGAGCTTTTGTTCCGTAGCATTACCAATAGTTGCGTGGTCAGAGATAGGACATTTGCAGAATGGGCAAACAAAAAGGCATTAACGAAGCCAAACTACATAAAGCCACTGGTTTCATTGAAGACATTCGTATTATCAAGAACTGTGAAGAAGGAACAGTGACAACGCCTCGTCTGAGGTACACATAAACAAATACAGATGGCAACAGATGGGGAGCTTGACAGTGAAGGACAGGTTGGAGTCAGCTGCGTGGTGCGAGGCGCTACGGCGAACATCTTAAGGTGCAAATCTCCAGTTCCCAACAGAACTGGTGAACAGATCAAAGGGCAACAATATCATAGAGAATGCCAATATAAAAACTGAAAGCGAATGTAATAAATAAAGGTTGTACCCGGTCTGCTGCCAAGGTAATTAATAAAACTATGCTACAGCTCTCTGTTACAATTCAGTTCTACATTTAGAAAGAGATGACTGCTTGGGAAACATGTTCTGAGATACAGAATGCCTAGGCAAGAGGAATTATTTATTTCGAGGAAATAGTATTACAGAAGGGAGATGTTTAAAAAACTTTAAACTGAAATTATAAAGGTGTCCCACTTGTAATGAGGAGTATTTAGAATTAAGATGTTTACATTTCAGAGATTGATTATGCTGTTGTTACAGCATCTATTCATGACAGAAAATGTCTCTCTCCTCTATTTTTGTATAACCCTTACAGGTCAGTGCACTCTAAACGCAATTATACAGGCACTTGACCAAAAGGAACCATTTGACTATGAAATGTCTGAACAAATAGAAAAAACTAGTAAAAAGGCTAATTTGGTGGCAGTGTGCAATTTTTTTTCATTTTTGTTTCCCTTTTTTTCGCGCCACAGGCATTGTCATAAAAATATAATATAGCAAGCATAATATGCAGTTAAAAGTGCTTTTGTAGACAACTGCTTTCCAACTCAATATACCAGTGTGTATCCAAAAAATGACGGAAAGCAGCATTGAAGGATTAGTCTAGAAGTGTAACAGAATCTGTAAAACAGTCATTACAAAATAGAGGTGGAAGGGGAATTGAAAATGTTTCTTACCTATAAATGATATTTCTTAATTATACAAAGTAATTTTCTAACTTTGCTTTTCTTTTTAGTCACGGCATAGATAGTAATGTTTAGTAAAACATTCTAATGAAAATATCCAGCCTCACTATTTTAAGAACACTTACATTAAAATTTCACTGGAACATGTCTTATCATTAATATTAAAACTATTTGTAAGACGAGAGAAGAGAACATCTGGATTATAGTTATTTACTATCTGTATTAAATTGCGTTGAAAGATGGAAATGAAAATAATCCCCTTTTTCCCCCAAACTCTGTAGGATGACATAGGATGACAAAATCCTTGCACTAAAGCAAATCACTAAACTATTCCTTATAATAAATCCAACAATACTTTTAAAAATATGCTTTCTTCATACAGAGAGCTGATATTATAGAGTTATACTCACAGATAAACCCCCAAAGATACAAAAAACTTTCATAACAATGAAAGACCAAAAACCCCACCCCAACTTTGATCAATAGCACATCTGGTACCTTCTCCTACATTATCGGGCTTAAATATTTTCAAATAATAAGTTTTCCAAAATTATTTTATATATGAACAGACCACATTTCAGTATTTTTGTCTAATGAGCATCACTTGGTATTTTCATAAGGAAAACAAGGTGAAGGAATTCGACGTAGAAGATAAGGGATAGAAACTTCACAACATTATGTGAAAATGAAATACAGATTACCTTGCAAACCAATAAATTAAGAATAGGAAAATTGCATAATCCAAAAGTAAGCAAAACAACAGACAATTACTTTTGAAGTAATTTTGTTACTTAAATTTAGTAACAACATACTTGAAAAATAAAACGTGACTTTAAACATGAATTTTAGTTTGTGCATGACATTACTGTATACAAATCATCATTCGCAGTTGCTGGATGGTGTTCACTGCAAAGGAACATGCCTTCAGATGCAACTCAGCCTCTACCATCCCAAGGTAAGAAAAAGAAGTAAGTGAGGGTCATTAAACACCATGCTATTAGCAATATGTGTGCAGTACATATGCTATACAAGCATTAATATTAACATAGAATAAATATATAAAAATTAAGCATGCCTAGATGACTACTACTGTAGCTGAAATTACACTGAGCAACAAAGCAAAAGGAAAAGAAGAGATTGAAATGGTAAAAAAAAAAAAAGAATGCGAAATGGCTGGATCAATAGGTATACAACAAACCACGATTTTCTTTCCTTCTCACAGAGGCAAAGTAAGCGGGGATGTGCAGCAGCAGCTACTATGCAAGTTTTATCTGAACAATTTTAAACTCATGGACAAAGGATATCTGCATTACAGCCTAGCTAGTAAATGTTCAATGAAAACTATATATACTCCTCTTTTCCAAGGTCTTCTCATTTCTTCCTTTGACAACCACTCCTCAAACATCTGTTTGCATTTAATTCTTGAACTAATACTAGTTTGCGATACCAACCGAATGGAAGATCTTCTATATTATAAAGTTATAACCTGCTGGTTATGTTCAAATTCAACACTTATAACAAAGGCATTTTTAGTTGAAAAAGAAAGCTCTCAAAGAATTAGCATAATACTGTGAAATTCCTGTTGTAACTGGGGAGCTCATTAAATATACCCGAGTAAATCATACGGAAACTGTTTATTGTAAGATACTTGATAAAATGTTCTGTTCCCTCACTTACACTGCCTGCCATGGTTACAATTGCCTTCTACTCTTAGGCAGTCTTCTCAACGCTGCGATTCTTCTAGACTGCAGTGGCTTTTTCTGCTCAGCCTTCAGAAAGTGCCAGGCAGGGGACTGCACGGTACAGTCTCTCTCTTGTCCACAACCGGACTATGGATGTACCTGAACCTTTTTCTGAACAGAGGTTTGCCATAGTCATGAGTTTTACATTTACTTATGAACTTGCATGTACTTACAGCATTTGTACAAGTCATACATGGACTTACATAAAAACTGTTCACATCTGAAGATTTTTCAACACGAAAGGAATGTCAGGAGGAAGGTAGAGCATCACAGGAATAGGAGCTGGAGGGAAGTTCCTCCATGGAGAGGAATGCACTCGTTTCTTTCTGATTGCCGTGACATAAACACACGCACACGTGCGCACACACATGTGTACCCACACACAGACATACACGCAGTGTCTCTCTCCAACCTACTGGAAATAAAGCTGGCAAGAACATCTCTCTCATTTATTTCACTCCTGCAGGAATTATTTTTTCTAATTTATCCATGTCTCCACTTCCAAGTTCAAGCTTCTTGTTATCACTTTTAAGCAATTCCACAACTTGTTCTCTCCCTATTTCTTCACTATTGTCTTTAACCTATTACTCCACCCAAAATTCTCAGTTTAGAAATGAAGTAATTTATTCTTTCTCCACCCTTCACTCTTCAGTTTCCTCTGTTACCAAACTTACGCTTTCTTTGAAGCTCCTGGATGGTACGTGCCTTTTAATTAATCCGAAAGACCACTGATTTCTCTATCTAATTTGCTCTCAAAGTCATGCATCTGCTTACTGCAAGCAATTAAACTATCCAGGACGACTTATTCTTCATTACAGAAGGACTGATGTTCTTCTATATACACCACACACAACCTGAAGCCCTCTGAACAGTCAACACATCCAGCCACAGGCAACTAATTTCATGCTGTATGTTGTCCTCTGAATTTCTCTCTCTGTTTTTGATGGCACCTAGGAAACAGAGGCTCCGAACTGTAGACACACAGAATTGCACACACCTCTATGCAGAAAGTAACCTAAGAAGGAACAAATTACTATCCTCTTAATTAGTCAGCATAATATAATCTTACTTGTTTCACCTTAAAGTCCTCAGCCACAGTCATGCAGCATTGTTCAAAAGCTCATTAGAGCATTTAAAAGCTCTCTTTAAATTTAGTTGGCTTTAGATAATGATCAACAGGATTTATATCTTCTACTGGTTTTGACTGTAAACTTATACTAGAAATTACCCTTCATTATATTTCTATAATGCCTACTGTAAGGGGGTTATGATTTGATCATGTCTATTTGCAGATGCTAATAATAATACAAACAGACCACATCTATGTGCAGATGCAAATAACAATACAAATAAAAAGATGGAATTATAGCAACCTATAGTTACGGTGAAGGTATAAAAGAAACAAAGGTGAGAGAGGATAATATTCTGTACTAAAGAAACTGATACAGCACGGCCTATGTAACAACCAGTGACAATCTTGTGCACTTGGAAGTTTTAATTTTTTCCAACTCTCTTCATTGGTATCATACAAGGTGTAATCTCTCCCTAAATTTTGCTTCTCTTGGATGAATGTATACGCAGTTAGGTAATTAGTGAGAAGGAAACAGAGATGCAAATAAAGTTAATTATTAAAACAAAAGACAGACTGATAGAACAGATGGAACTGACAGTTTGTGAAATAAAGAGAAAAAGTATTTCTTGATTATCTCCCATCTGAATCTCATCTCCTGTTCGTTCTGTTTTCAATGGATTTGTGAAGTTACTGGAGCAATTCGGACACCTCTCATATGCTTCTAGTGTTACACACATCACACCGCCCCAACCCATTAGTGAGTAGTACTAAAGATATCCTTAAAAATTCAGTATGTGAGTGCTAAAAGGACAGTAACTATATGTAAGATAATACTTCCTTAAAAGACACCTTCAGTGGTATATTTTTTCAGAAAAGGTTAGTACCTCAAATTTTAACATTCTGATATTAAATTCTCTCACAACCTTTGTTATTGAGCAAGAAGGACAATAATGGCGGGTGAGGAGGAAAGAAT
This sequence comes from Phoenicopterus ruber ruber, assembly GCA_009819775.1. Classification (NCBI taxonomy): domain Eukaryota; kingdom Metazoa; phylum Chordata; class Aves; order Phoenicopteriformes; family Phoenicopteridae; genus Phoenicopterus; species Phoenicopterus ruber. The sequence goes on from CM020220.1 coordinate 37,808,220, forward strand.
GTTCTTTATATTCCTAAAAATAATGCTAAGAATTAATAATCTAGACTGTGGAGAACCTTATATTCAATGAGAAATCACAGTATATTCTGTATCTTTTAAAACCTGACAGAGTAGTCATTGAAACTGGAGACCAACTTCACAAAACCTTCCTTTTTTGGCGGTTTATGTGGAGCCACAGCAAGGCCTTAATTCATTCCTAAACTGGTTAGGTGAAAAGCACAACTTCTATTTCCAACGTGCATCTTATATTTAGTGCATTCAAGTTTAAAAAAACTTGACATAGGAAGATAAAATAAAAATGTGCCCCAACAGTACAAGTTGGTAAAAGGAGAGTATGTTCTTACAGGCTTATAGTTCCTCTGTATAATTATGGCTTTAGGATTGCCCTTTCGAACAGATAAATCATATTCTCTATTGTCTTCACTGAATGATAATAAGGGCTTGATTATGTATAAGGTTTGCATTCTCAACTGATCTGGCTGTGAGAGAGAGAGAGGAGCTCCTGCTGAATGACAATAAATCCAGCCATTTCCTATTTCTTCTAAAAATCACCCACCCATGAATTAGACACTGGTTAAGAAAAATGTTAGCCCTTAGATAAGTGTCTCTCTGAGACCGGAGACCGATGTCATACAGAGCATGGCCACACATGCAGGTTGGAGGGATAAACCATTTTCCCTAACAACGGAGCAGAACTTACAGAGAAAATCTTCGAGACTCCTGTTCCCGGACACAATGACCCTCGTGAAGCATGGGATTACTTCATTCCGTCCTGATGTCTTCTACTTGCCAGCATCAGTTTGATAAAATTATAAACAAGCTCCAGTTAAGAACTAATTTGGCACCAGAAAAACACAAGATATTGGGAACAACTGGAGCTTGAACTGAGGTTGGCAAGGAGAACCGAGACATACAGAGTTACACTTCTTCCTCTCTATCATTGTAAATGTCTTCAACTCCATCAAACACCTATTTGCTTCTCTTCCCTTTCCTCTAAGCCACCTTGGCTTTGTAATGAAAGAAACAATTTAGAAGATTCTCTTAACAATTCCTAGACACAGACAGTGGTGGACATACTAACCCAACAATCAGTCTAGAGACGACAGGAACACGAGTGCTACCTATGCTTTTATTCTGAATGTGAAGAAGTGAATTATCTACTAAAGTTTCATTTAAACTTAAACTTCTGATTACCAATTAACCTGAAACGCTTCCTCACGCCGAAGAGAAACTTGAATTTAATCTTCCTCTACCACCTTCTTTTCTCCCATGTTTCCCCTTTTCCACCTTACAATACATTTAATAAAAAAATTCCAAACCTATATTCAAATAACACTGCAAGATGAAAGTGAAAAGACAGTTCAGCTCTGATAAAAGTCATTATATTACTGTTGTGCTTTACTGCTTTTCTTTTTACTTGAGCTTGGATTATTCATTCTACTGTATAGCACAAGTTTCTAATAAAAGCAGTCTTGGGAATACTGTCACAGTAAGAATAAATAATAAGTAAACAAAAGAAGTTAATCACTGTGTTCAAAATGTTGCAATTCCTTCCTCATCTTTTCTGTGAAAGACAACCTTCTCAAAGGAAGGAACCACAGCTTTCATCAACAAAATAGTCCTTTGGGTATCAGTGGTTCACTTTTTGGAAGGAAGAAAACGGACACTAATACCACTTTTGCACAAGTCCAGCTTTTCCTTTTTGTTCTGTCTTCTTTAAGCCTTTGTTTTCCACTTTTCCGTAATTATATCTTTCAGAAAGAAAGGAAGAATCATAGAATCATAGATTCGTTTAGGTTGGAAGAGTCCTTTAAGATCATCAAGTCCAACCGTTAACCCAGCACTGCCAAGTCCACCACTAAACCATGTCCCTAAGCGCCACATCTACACGTCTTTTAAATACCTCCAGGGATGGTGACTCCACTTCCCTGGGCAGCCTGTGCCAGGGCCTGACAACGCTTTCGGGGAAGAAATGTTTCCTAATATCCAAGCTAAACCTCCCCTGGCGCAACTTGAGTCTCACTTTGTCCTAGAAAGCTAATACTTTTCCTTGGATTTCTGAAGCCTGTTTCATTACTTTCTATAGATGAGTCCAAACTTTGACCAATGCATGTCCTGTGCAGTGCCTTCAAATGTATCTGAAGGAAAAAAATATCTTCATCTATCTGGAGGAAGTGCCTGGCAGCACAGCTTTTCAGCGTAGTTCCTGTTCTAGCACTGGGCCTGTAGGACCCACGATACCTTGTTTTGCCAGTATGAACTCTTGCCATTGTTGGCATCTGGCCTCACACAGAAGCTCTGAGAGGTTAAAATTCATGTTATCAATTCAAAGACTAAGTAAGAGATTCAAACATGATTTAAAATCCTTCGTTTTAATACTTTTTCTCATTTTGACAGTAAATATAGTTAAACCAGATCCAAAGAACATGAGAACAAGTAATGCCACAAAAACAAATATCAATGTTACTGAGAATGTTCCTAATTCAATTAACTTTGCTGAAATCCTACTGTGAGTATATGTCGAGTTTGACTCCAGTTGAAACAGAAATTAACCCTTATTGGCTATCAAATTTCATATTAAAAAAAACTCCATACAATTATTTTGCATATTTTTTCTGTAAAAATCCATGATTAAATAAAAAAAATAAACTTTTACAGTTTAAATGGTTAACATATTCTTAAGAATTGTGAAAGAGAGTATGTAAAATTCAGAAGTGATTCTCAATGCTGTATTTTTAGACTATTATTTTACCTATTAGAATGTTTCACAAGAAATTTTGCATTGTTACATTATTGAGAGCATTTTAGAGAACAAGGAGGAAAGGTACTTGCAATACATGACCTCATAGACAGCAACAAGTTGTTCTTAGGGCTGCATTATTCTGAAAACCCAAGTATGATACACGGAGATACAAACTGTTCCAAGCAACCATGTCCCATACAAATGCTGATCCACAGACCCACCCCATACTCAAAGTTTAAGAAGTGGTAGTCAGAACACTAATCTAGTTTCCAATGGATTTATGACAGCTCAAGTCATAGAGTTTCATCGCTTGAGAACGCTGACAAAGGAATTGTGATCATGTTTTTCAAAAAAATTAGAAGATTATTCACCATGCCTACCACTGTCATTGCTACCCACCAGACAACCACATCACATCCCCACAGCATCTTATGTTTTCATAAACCTTGCATTTAGATGAGGTAAGATTAAAGCTGTTCAAGTTTCACATTTTATCCCAAGTCTAGCTCTTTGGCTCATGATTTCACTTCTGACTGTTGCATCGCAACTGTTGAGTAAAGCTACGTTCATCTGACTGGTATTTCATCTCTCTGTATGTCTGCCTTACAGCATTTTCAAAGACTGTTTCTTTCCCTGATGAGGATTAAAATTTTCTCTTTAAGAAATAGACCTAAAATCCTTTAGAGAAATACAGCATACAAATGTATCTATTTTAGACGCTTCTTTTTATCAGAGGAGAAGTCAAAGTTATGATGTAGCTCACATATTTTTGTTTAACAGTTTCTATTTTACAGCATTATTTCTATAAAGTTAACAACGAGACTTATGAATACAAGCTTAACTCCCAAAGTGGTACCTAAATAGCTCTTCTGCTCCTTTCCTTATACAGATAATAGGAAGTCAGGTTTGGATCACAGAACATGTGCAACGTTGCTGTTTGCTAAACTTTAGGCTGTGTAGGATTAACTCGGTAAAATATCTCAAAATGTGAACAATGAAAGCCAAGCGGCATTTTCAGTATTTTCAATTCACTTATTAAAAATAAAGATTTTTATTTCTTCCTCCAATGACACAGATACTCCAAAAGTATGTTTAAATATACTCATCAGTGCAACTATCAAAGGGTAAGTGTGTATTATAGAAACGAGCCCCCAGATTAAGTATATATTGTGAAATGTATGTGAATGTGCATGACTTGAACCAATGAACTGTGGCCTGAAATGATGTCACAGAATGTGCAGCATTAAGTGGAAGGTTAAACCTACTTGCATCTCGGTTCATTAAACGCAGTTAAAGTGCAAATTCCCTCATTCTGACAGTAGTAATCACAAGGGTTCACTTTCTGGTCACAGCGCTGACTTTTAAACCCCACAGAGCATCTGCAGAATTTCAGTAAAATAGACCTATATAAATATTCTGCCTTTTGCTGAACAGATTTTAAACGCATTATATATAATGATGGCAAGACACGCACACATACACAGGCACACACCCGCAGATTACAAAATTAATACTCTTTTTTCATGGAAGGTCCAATCTGACTATGCTGAAAAGTTTGCTCATCAGCGTTGATCAAACACTTTTAAAACAGTGGGCCTACACTAACTGATGGGTTCGGGAATCTAACATTCTTAATGAAGTATTATTGTCAAATGTACTGTACATTTGTATTGATTGATCCAGATTGCAATGGCCTTAAAAATGTTCACGACCATTTTCTTAGCATTGTTAACAGCGTTGGCGTATGCTGCAGCATTTATGTATTGTAAATCCATACACAAATTAAGGCACGAAACTTTTTTTTCCTTGAGATGCTATGGTGTTCCATATGAATTTGAAAAAGAATAATCCAGTTTTATCAGAAAAAAGAAAGGAAAAATCACAAGCTTCCAAAATAGCCATTCTAGGTGTTTAAGCAAATGAATCACCAGGTTTAGTCATCATATTTGGGCCTTACATATTATAGCTGCGATATTCTCCTTTTGCTGAGATTTATGAGTCTCTCTAGTCCTCAACTAAAGATATTTAAGGAGATACAAATAATAGGTAAAAAGGGCTGGTTCAAAATAATAATGAAAAAGAGACATAGGCACTTAAAGCATTTTCAGCTGAATAAGGACAACCATGCAGACCTGCCTTCCACTGTCTATTGACAACTTCTTTTCAATACTACAGCAACTCCGGTTGTGCCCCTTTACACATTCAGAAGTGCTTGAGCTCTCACAGGGGGGAGCAGTTGGTCCATCTCTTACACTGGTCACGGTACAAAATCTCGGCATTTCTCTGTGTAACTTCCTTGAGAGTCTGAATACCACAGGCACTCTCTTTTAAGATCACCTACCTCATACACATCAGGAAAATGAAGGGACGGCTGTATCTGTATTTACAAAGTTGTAATGCCAGATCCCTTTGGACAATAACTTACTTATGTCACCCTGAAAATGAGACACTCAAGTCCAATTCTCTCTTCCAACACCTCGTGTTCCTGGAGGATGCTCTGACCTCCAGATTGTCCTGAGAAGTGGAAGACTACCCACAATGAAGCTTTTCTGCAGTGCAGAAAAGATCGGATCATTTACTAGGCAAAAGTAAAAAAAACCCGGAGTATGACTAGGTAGCTCAGTGTAACTGAGAGGAGGAAAGAAACTAATTTATTGCTACAATGACTACTTCTGTACTTTATATTTAGCAGCTGAAAAAAAAGATACACCATAGCTCTCAAGAAAGGACTAGAAATGTAGGCTTTTCTACCTCTTAAGACAGTACTTCACCATCTAGACTACAGAATCACATTTCCTTTGGTATTTGATGTCTGGGCTCAAGAAAAGCATCCTGAATTATCCTCTCAACAATGGTGCAGGAGGGAGAGAGCAAACTCACCACAGAACAGCCAAGCTACTATCTGGCAGTGTGAAGGTTAGGGCAGAAACAAGAGACACATGAGCATATCCTCGGACCCACAAAGGAAATAAATGCTGATGTTATTCTTCCTATTCTCTAGCCATCGGGTTCCTTACAGGAGTGCACCGCCCCCACCTCTCACCATCTTTATAGGAGAAAAGACTTAATCCACCGATGAGAAGCAGGGCGGGCAACCATCCTCTACCTCCGGACTCCATTCTGGAACAAATGCCTAAACGGGCTTTAGATCTGTCCTGAAATTATTCGAAGTCTAAAAGATGTATCTTTGTATTTATGCATTCACAATATATATCTTAGTTATATCTTTCAATGCACATATTGCAAAAATGTAGACAAAGGATTGGGTTACAGAAATACTAGAAACAATACTCTAAGTTACAGCTGCAACCAGCACATTATACATCCTAGAGAGATCAAAAGTCTAGACACGTGCATAATAATTTTATTATTTGTTGGCACACAGATACTTTAATGATTTACACCATGCAGGATACTCACAGACAGACCGGTATATTTGTCTCTGGGTCCAGTTGACATGTACCACCATTGTAACAGTAGCCGTCACATAACTGACAGGTAGAGGCAATCTTCCCATTAGTGCAACTGTCATGGTTAAAAAAAGAATACAAATAGCAATCAGTATTTTATTAAATCTGGTGAACTCCCTTGTAATTATCTATATGTTAAAATATTATTTTATGATATGTGTAAGATCTACCGATTGCAAGAATTCTAGGTTTCCACTTTGAAAACCTAGCACGGGCAGTGAGCTCATTACACAAACTATTTTTAATCTTTCCTTTTATGAAAATAAACTATTATTATACAAAATAATCACGCAGCAATGTAGCAGCACATCTGACTACATATGCTTTCACTGGTACACAATATGTCTCTATCACTGTCACAGATACTGCAGAATGAACAAATTTTAACAGTGTGGTAAAACTCGACTGTTAACTTTATTAAATATTCCAATTTTTCCAAGTGAAGACCCATCCAGTCTCCTGCTACATTATGTTTCCCCCAGTGAAGAGTGCTCCAAAAGCTGGTTTAAAAAGGCAGGAGCAAGTGGGTTTTGCGTGGGCAGGAGCCACGCAAAGGAACTGTTCTGATGTGACTGGTTCAGGGGCTAGCCACCGTGTGAGAGATTTAAAGGACAATGCAATATAACAGCTATTAAATATATGATTTTAAACACAATCACCCCCCCTACACACACTTACTTGCATACTATGTCATTATTGTCCTTGCTTATTATGCAGTGTCCCCCGTGACATCTGGTACACTTGTCCACTTCGCATTTTGGACCTTCAAATCGTACTGGACAGACACATTTTACACTTCCATCATCAGAAATAGTACATGATTCAGAATTCACACAATAGTGGTGGCAAACATCTGCAAGCAACAGGAAAGCTAATTACCAGAAGACATTACAGAGTATCATATAAAAAATAATACCTTACTTTTCTATGTTTTAAAAGGTACTATAATAAAAACAAAATGATAAATGAAGCTGGTGGCTCACTGGCAACTACAAGAATCAAGAATACCCCATAAACAGATACATAATATATTAACGATGTAGTCTTGAGAAGTGATATAGAAGGATGAACTCATAAGAGATTTTTTTTTTCCTTCTAGATGTCTAACCATTTATGGCATCATCCCACATAATATAAAGACTACTGATGAGAAAAGCAGAATAATGTTAATGTATTTAATAGGACATTGGCTGAATAAAAATCTTTTGATACATTCACATTAGCATTAACAGTATTATGCTAAATTGAAACGGAAACAGTATTTTGAAATAATTAAGTTTTATTTTCATTTATCCACATATTAAAATTTCAGGAAGTTCTAATAATAATATATAAAGATATAATCCATAAGTTCTACAAAAAACTACATACAAGCTTATCTTTATAGACTGTGCAAGACCCCATTATCTTATTTAACAGCTCAAATGTCAGCAAGACTGAAATTTCAAGTCGTGAATTCTTTTAATTCTTTAGAAGCAGCAGTAACTGTGTGGTTTTTTTCATATCCTTTAAAATAAAATAAGTTGCCTGACTGAAGGAGTCCGGAGCTACAAAATACTGGTATCTTAACATTTAGGTCCATTTTTATTTACGTGGTAGTGACAACTTTTTTTTTTTTTTTTTTAAAGTCATCATTTAAGCTCCTTAGTGGGGTCAAAACATTCAAAGTCTCTATTTCTCCCTGTTTCTAATACTTTCTCCAGTTCTGTGTAGTTAACATGTTGTGCTGAGCTTTTGGTGGTGCTCTTGATGGACAGAGGAAGTAATTGATATGTAAGATGTATCAATTCTGAACTATGCATCTGTATCAGCTTAAACTGGTCCATATTAATAAAATATTACTTTTCTGTCAAAACTAAAAAAAATCACGTCCTTTAAAGCACAAGGTACAGCTGAGGGTGAGTCAGTAGCCGCCAGAAGTAGGGCATTACCAAGCTGTTCACTAGAGAACGAAACCTTGGCCAAGTGGCAACTTCAGCCTTGAGTCTGGAAGTGTAAACTCTCAAGCTGCCCTTTGACCGGGGGCACGTTGTAAGCAGCAAATTGGAGACTACTAAAACTGGTATGTTTTACCGAGCGCATTCAAGATGGATGATTTATGAGGGTATCTCATAGCGTGGGAAACGCATTTTCCTTATGCTTCTCTGTGCTCGGCTTTTCCCCCTCTCAGGGGAGGACGTACTGGCTGCCATGCCATTGGCGCTCACCATGCTGGGAGAGCTCTGCCAAGGGACAAAGCAGCTTTGCTGGGCTGTTGGAGGAGTTATTTCTGGTTGATTATTCATTGTATGTCTCCACCTACCTATGCAGGCTGTAGACTCATCTGCTTGTGGAATCGCAGAGAGGCTTAAAAGACACTAAACAAAGTAGTTCATTGTTTGCTGTTCCCCATTTCAAGGTACAGAATGGTAATTTGCAGCAGGGGGGCTGTTTTTTGAACAAAAACTACCCTAGTTTGAAAGCTAATATTAAGAGACATTTTATGAAAAAAGCGTTGCAAGGGGGAAATGTTTCCATGTACATTAGGACAAAAAAAGTCCCCCAAAACCTAGGCATAGAAAGTTCCCACACTAAAACAACTATTGGTTTTTAGTATTGCTTTTAGTCACAAACACCTTTAATCTTCTGCTATATCTGAAATGCGTATGCTACATTTGGACTGAAATGACACAAAAATAATTCTTTTTTTTTTTTTTTCCCCTAAAGAAAGGAATTTCAGTTTCAGGGAAAGTAACAGCTTGTGAGATCACTGTGTTCACTTTGAATGATTGTAACTGCGTGAAAACGTTTTCTATTTTTTAAGTTGTTTGGGCCTTAAATGATACAAGAAATGAACTTTAACTAGTCTGTATGTCTTATTTCAGGAATTTAAAATAGGGAGTTATATTCGAATACATCAAATACATGTGTATATAGTAACACGCACAATGTTAGTAGAATACTATGTAAATTCATTCACTTAAATTTATTTCAGCAGTGCCAGTGCCTTGACACGGAGCACACATTTTGGTTATTAGCCCTTATGTGAACTAATCACAGGAGAAACTCTGCATTGGGTAATTGGAGACGATAAGTATGAGGAAAATAAGGTCTTTGCAATCTGGCAATACTGCAAGTAAATGTCTTCTCCCTGCCATAAAACCCACTAATAATATTTTCAGCTTGGGAGCATGAGGAAAATACCTATGCACATTCATACATCATCCTTTGCATACGAACTAGTTTCAATCACATCATAGACAGTCTGAAAAAGACATCTTAGAGGTAACCGATCTTTGCAATAACGCTCTATTAATATGTTCCAACACACATACAAAGTGAATGTGATTAATAAAGCAAAAAATCATACATATGTGTGTATAAAGCAAAAAATCATAGATGTGAATTTATATACACATTATTAACTGTAAACCTGTACAATTTCATAGAACTGTTATTGGCCACAAAAAAAAAAATACTCTAAAAGATTGTAAGACTTGTTTTTTTTCCTAAAAGTAAAGGTTTAAATAAACAAAAGCTTAATTTTATTTTATATTTTATAATGTGTTTGAGTCTTTGTATTGTGGCATTTTTCCAAAGTGTCAGCAGACAATCCAAATCTGATAATAAGCACTGTTCAAAAAGTACCCCTAAATTTACATTTAAATTAATTCTTTTTTTTTTTTTTTTTTTTTTTTTTAAAAAAAAGAGATGTTTGCAGAAGCATTCAACTAGAAACAATTTGTTTGGTTTTGGGTAAGCCTCAAGTAAATATTTTTTCTTAATCTGTGTGTCTGTCTGTGCATGATTTATGTACTATCCTGTTTTCAAATACCCAATTGTGTTTGCAGATAGTTATTTGTGGATCCATGCAGTTTGTTTAATACCAAGTGGCAGAGAATCACAATTACTGCTGTTTTTTCATTCAAAGGTTTCAATTTATTTCATAGTCTCCCAACTGGAAATACATTCAGTTTACTTCAGTACAAATCCTATTTAAGATACACTCTAACCCTTTCCTTGTTTGACAGACCTTTCATTAAAACTAAATACTTTTTGTATCTTGTAGATAATTCTAAACGAGACCTTTATAACAGCTAATTTCCCTTCCATTTTGTTTAAATCTAGCCTTCTCCAGCAAATTCACTGAATTAGGTACAAAAGAGATGATGGCTTTCACATTTAATGTTCTATTCTATAACAAGCACTATGACAGTCCTCTATTTTAGAGTGTTATAGTCAAAGCAAAGCAGGAGTAGAAAAAAGGAGATTAATAAAAATAATTCTCATCTCAGAAAAATAATCAGTTTTAGGTTAGGGTTGATAGTGAGTCATCATGTTGAAGAAAGGTGAGGAAGGCAAACTGTAATTTTGAAATGAGTGACCAGAAGAAGAAATTCAAGATTATATTCAAATGTCTTGAGTCACTGGAAAACAGATAATGGCGATGCATGCTAAGGGAAAGCATGGAGAGAAAAGAAAGACTCAATTTATCTTTATGGAGTAAGAACAGAAAGCCTATTGGTTGATGATCTTCTTTCTCCTCTCCTCTGTAAAAGAACTAAAAAATTAGAGAAAGTTCTAAAGAGCAAGAAGAGCCTTTCTAATGGCACGGAAACCTTTGGAAGACAGTATCTCAATGACAAGAGACTGATGGGTCGGTGGAATGAAAAACCACAGAGAACTTCAGATGCAGAGGATAGAACCTGAGAATTAAACAAGAGTAATACTTAGAAATCCTGATTTTCAGTACCAGGAGGGAGCAGAAACCATACTCCAGGTGATCTCAGACTGAGCAAGATGAAGGAATATAGAGGCGCAAAACTCAAAGCAGTTGTCAATATACTGCTTACTGGGGTTAGAAATAAAAATGAAAGGTAAGGTAGCAGTTTGAGACATATGTGTTGGTCTGCAAAGATAAGGGATATCAGAGAAATTTTTTAACCAACTATGTCAATTCACTGTGTTTAGGTATTCCACCAGCATACGATAACAAATACGAGAAGCTGGAGTAGAAAATTTTAACACAATTATCTCATTCCTACTGAGAAAGTCAGCCATCTTGTACAGCTCCATTGTATGTATTCATTCATGAAAATACTAAAACAAATCATTCCTTAAAAAGCTCTTTCTTCACCTACACACATAGATGGATATTGCAGAAATATGTTCAAAGATCACTCGAATACATCAGATTCCACTCCCTTAGCAGTACGAATGATTTTGGAGCTAAGTTTACCAACACGTGTCGTAGAAAAATCACTCAAATCATGTTAAACTTCCATTTTATAGAACTGTTACTATAAATCCAGATTTAAGAGTTTGCGCAGATTACTTACAATACTGACATCTGTCTCCTGTATACTCAGGCAAGCAGTTGCAAAAGGGTTGGTTCCCAGCGGTGACGCTGCAGGTTCCTCCGTTTTGGCAAAAACGATCGCAGACCGTCTGATTGCAGTTTGGTCCTGTAAAACCCAGCGCACAGTTGCAGGTAGGCCTCCCTGTTGAAAACAAAGAACACTATTTTATGATAAAAATAAATAAACATTAAAACAGTAATCAGCAATTTAAAGATTGAGACACTTTTCATAGTAGCAAGTTTTAATCTATGAGCCCAACTACATTTCTCCAGACACTAATAAAACATCCCTTTGCAAACATTGCTTGAATTCAGAACTTTTTAAAAATAAAGTTAGCACTGTAAGATATGGACACCTCAAAAACTGCACCTATGCATTTGACACTTGTACATGTATGACTCTTTATTTGGAAATTATTTTAAAAGATGGTCGTAAGTAGGAATTTAAGATATAACTAAGCTCTTCAAATCACCCTGCTAGGCTGGGTTCCTTCAGTTGCAGAAGATAAATGTTTGTATAATCAACATTGATTCCTCTTCAGAGTACACTCCATTATTCTCAAATCTACAAACCCTTACATATAATCACATGAATATACAAATATTTACTAATGTGCTAATAGCCAACTTTACATAACAATTTTTACTAAAACACCAATATCTGTGCCTGTTTTGTTATCCTACCCCTCTCATATAACAAATACTGTAACATAAAAATAGCTGTCTTGCCTCAGACCAAAGATGCCTGTAAGGTCCATATTCAATGTCTGAAAAGCAGCGAACACCTAGGCATGAACATTTGCACAAAATGAACTCCTGGGCTATAGCTTCATTTTAAAGGGTTTTAAAATAGTGTTTAAACACTGATGCATTTTCCTCCTATGATTCTTCCCTATTTTAATTTTCCCATTTTTTTGCCTTATCTAAATCTCATGTCTAAAGGATTTATAGCTTTGTTACAATTCCACTGTTTTGTTAAACTCTTCCACTTTTCCCTGACTTTTTTCTTAAGGCTTATCTTCTTTAAAACAAACTTCTGGATCCCATAAATGTTTTTCCATCTCCTGACTTTGCTTTTATATCTCACTTGTAATCTTCTCTTCAAGTAAATGACCTGATGTGTCCAACTAGCCATTTCCCTTCTCACTTCCTAATAATCTACCCTCATTCTTGTTTAACTCTTACAAAACATTATTTTTTCCCCCAGCCTCCTTCCCTTTGCTTTCATTCAGCCTTTAGGGTTTTCCTGAACTTAGGGAAAACAGACCGAGTTTAACACTTTTCTTCTTCCTGGCTTCAGGATGGGTAAGGAAAAAGATGAAGATTGACCAGGACCTGAGGACACTTCTGAAATAACGGGGTAGAAAGGATGGTCTTCACTTGAATCCTAGGAAACCCAACCTGCTGGCAAGTACAATCAAGAGCTTGCTGGGTCACTGCAGAGCGAGGGAGAGCGGACAGGCAAAGACTCATCCCTTTGAGTAACCTCACAGAAATACCGTACCTCTGAGTAAGGGGCCGTGCGTGGGCTAGCAATCGTCAGAGAGTAAACAGGTATCAGGCAGAGCAAAAGGAATGCCTCGTAAGTAGACTACAGAAAACAGGAACACATGTGCTTTACATAAATGGTAAAAGTCTGAGAGTTAATACGGGAGAACCAAAGTGCTAGTCCTGAATGGGAACACCAGTATCATCGGCTATAGCAAATTTGGAAAAGTAAGGCAACTAACAGGCTGTTGTAAAACTAATACACATTTCCTTGACAGCTAGTCTTTGCCCGTGACGGAATAGGGCAACATGTTAAGAACTGTTAAAGTCAATCAGATTAGCAAGTTAAGTACATAATGTACTGTATCTGCAACATAGAAGCCCTTTGGACTGGAATTACAGGCATAAACAGGAAAAATAGCCTGTTAGATTTTATCATTGACAGCCCAATCAACATAATGATATGACTGTGGAATCCGAAAGAGATCAGAGGAAGTCAGGGAATACGTTAATGATGAGAAACTCCAGTTATCCCTGCATTTACACGTGAAAAACTGCACACCGCGCCATAAGGCAGAAACGAACTTCTTACATAGAAACAATCCTGCTTCACGAAGGGGTGGGTTAGCGAGCACGCCCGAGAAGCTGCGCTTGACTTGGGCCTGGCTTGGTTTAAAACATACAGAAGAGCCCAAATCCCAAGTAGTCAAATGAAATAACACTTAAGGGTTACTTTTCCATAACGATAATCTCTCATCTTCATGCTGATGTACCAGGAAATCCTTACCGCTGCCCGATTTGCTGATGGGTTACGACTAGGTTCCTTCCTTGCTGTCTTTTCTCTCATTCATTGTTTCCTCATTTTAATACGACGGCTGGTGTAGGCATCCACAACTACTTTCACATTGGCCTCCTGATGTCTTTTACCAGAGCTGTGCCTAAAACTCTGAAATGCGCAACTCTTCTTAGGGTTTTTTTTGTGTTGTTTCTTCTCTATTTAGTTGGCTGTCTCATTAAAGTAATGCAGATTAAGCTAAATATTCCATAAACCCTACAATTTTAATTTTCTTCTGGTCTGCCTTTGTTTTAATACTATGCAATCATTTAAAAAACACATTTGTTGGAGAATTTTTCAATGGAAGTGAAGTGCCCTCATTTTTTTCTACTCTCTCTGATTCACACAGAATGATTTATTTATTCTTCTTCCTTCACTTACTTCTGACATGAAACCCTTCACATAATTCTTTTCTATATTTTCTATTTTAAGCTATGCTAATTTAAAGTGTTTTGCAAATCATCCTAAAGCCATGAGATCAGTTAGTCTCTTCCTCTAATGAGTACAGCAGGAACAAAACCATTGACTTAAAAATAACTCCGACTAGTTTAATATGCATCAGCCTGGTTATTCATATCTGTCCCCTGTGATCTAAACATTAAATCAAAGATGTTGAACTCAGATGTTAGCACAGAATCTTTTTGTTTTTCCCCATGTTTACACTTGTATTTAAATTTCTGCCCCCAAGTCAGGGGGTTTCGCATAATCCTTTATCTGAATCAGTGTTTCAATAAAAAAAGTTAAAATAAAATAGTGACAGAACATAGATCTGGAGGTCTGAAATCAGTTTTTATTATTAATACTCCTCTATTTTTTAAAATGATGGGGCAACGATATTTTCCTAGTTTGTAGAAAAGATTATTCTATTCTTTGCTAATGTAGGCTGATAAATATGCCAAACTGCTGACAGATATATGAAAATTTAATACAGTATAGCCTAAACCCCATTTTTGTCACTCAATTCTAGTAACGTTAATAGTTCATTGCCTATTTATACACAGACTGTTGGCATCTAAAATAAAACTAATAATGACATTTTAATCTGCCTATTCTCATAAATTATTTCTGATACAAAATGGTTCCAAGAGCAGTTTAATAAAACTGCAGTATTAAACAATGCCAAACAATGCCATAAGGTTTTGTATCATAAATTCAGAATATTGATTTACGTTTGCAATGGAAATAGTCGTGTTAACCAAGATGTCACATATCCTAACTAATAAACATTACATGGCGATCTCATGCACAGAGAATTTCAGCATTTCCACTAGTCGTGAAGTTTCAGGATTAAAGCTGTAGAGACAGAAGTAAAATTGCCTCTTAATTTCCAACCTTCACCACCACAGAAATGTTCACAACACATTACAGTATAGAAAAATGTTAATAAGGAAAGTGGCTTATGGAATGCTAACTGCTTCAAATTCAGATAACCATCTTTTGGTGTATTTTATGCAAAAATGAGCAAAAATAGTTTTCTGGAAGAAAAAAAACACAAAAAATTTCCGTTTTGAGCTCTTCCTTCTGCAGCGCAATCCTCAACTGGATTTACTGTATGAGAATACTGTCTTCTTTTCCTCTGCCTATTACAGATTAGCATCCTGGCTTTCACCGATCCTCTTCTTTAGCCTCTTCCCTAACGTAATAATCCCAAGAAAAATTTCCTGTTTCGATTACCTATGTTGAAAAACATTGTCAAAGTGTCAAGGAGGACGAGGTGGCAGCACATTCTTAGCATCTCATCTGTAAATGTTCGAATTTCAAAACCACGGTGATAACACCGAGAGAGCAAGAAGCACACCTTTTTTTTTGTTCAGGATTTCTCCGCTCTCAGTGATTTACCATGAATGTGCACGCACTTTGCTATTTACTGTCCCTAATCCAGTCCTTGGATACACTGAGTTTCTCACTGTATGTATATGCAAGTGGAAACATAATGCATGTAGTCCCTATATTGATGAGAGTATTTTGTATTTAAAATAATTCTAAATAAAAATTCCAAAGAAATGAAGTAAATACATTAAAGGGTGCCTGGTAAGACACACAAAACAAGTAACAAAAGCAATAATGAAAATTCTCTGGGGAAACAATGTACTTGAAAGTCACTATTCTCTGAAGATTCCCTATGTAGCCTCTCTCTTAAAAAAATAAGAATAATAATTTACAGAATTCTTTATCTTAATTCTAGAACTGATAGAACTTGAAACAAACTTATAAAATTTCCCCACATATTTTTCCAAATGTTTTGCATAGAATTTAGTACATTAAAGGAGAATACTTTATGGTGACCCGAAGACATATGAATTTATTTTTGGCAGTAAGACATGAGCAAAATATGTGAAGCTTTTGGCATGAAGATGAAATGCAGTTTCCCCCTTTCTTACAAAGAAAAATCATCCGTAAGAAGATGATAGGGTTCAAGATCCTACAATGTTCAATTAGGTTTTGATAACAGAGACTGTAGTTACTCCCAGTTCGCCAATTTAATTTGCTATATAATAGCAAATAACTTTTCAAATCACCTTCAAAAATAGCTAATAAATATTTCAGTGCACTGCCTCTGTAATAACTAGGTGATTTCTTTTGGGAATCTACTCATATATCTTAAACTCCTATTTACATTTATTTTGTAATGAACAGAACTAAGGAGATCAACTTTGATTTACGGTATTGCCTAAACAACAGAGAAATATTATGTATTTTGTATGATCACATAAGGTATTTTGCAATTAAAAAAAAACTATTTTAGGGAAATAACACTATTTTTGTAAGCTTTCTGAAAGCTTTGAAAAATGAGATCATCCAGATAATCTATGTCTTGGTGCAGGCATTCATTTATTTCTTCCAGTCAATGGTAAATTCACTACCAGCAATGTGTGTTTTTAAGTTGTTACGTGTGAATACGCACATTTAATTTGCGTATTTCACTTGCTGCCACTATTAATGAAAACAATGTGGCATTACACCAGCCGACTGTAAGCAATATCATGTCTTCTGGAGTAGTTATCAGCAGTCTGTGGGAATCACAGTAATTCATTTCTGTGTGGCTGATGAACCATAATTAGCTTTACTGAATCAATAGTAGTGGAGAGAAATTAGGAAACATTTCTTCCCCGAAAGGGCTGTCAGGCCCTGGCACAGGCTGCCCAGGGAAGTGGTGGAGTCCCCATCCCTGGAGGGATTTAAAAGATGTGTAGATGTGGTGCTTGGGGACATGGGTTAGTGGTGGCCTTGGCAGTGATAGGTTAATGGTTGGACTCGATGATCTGAAAGGTCTCTTCCAACCTAAACGATTCTATGATTATCTTACTGTACATAACTAGTAGGTGAGCTGGTTGGGATCAGTCCCAACAGATATAGGTTCTCTCCATGTTATCAAAGAAAGGGAGAAAAGAACAATCTCTAAATATATTAGAGTAGCCTCAAAGGCTGCTCTTACCAAGGCTGGCTGTGGTGGTTCTGTTGGGACCCTTAGATCAGCTGTGCACCACACCAGACAGTCTCGACATCTAGCTAAATACCACCCCTCTCCCCTTCCCACACTCCCTCTCCTGGTGACAAGATGATGCGGCGTCCCCCTTGGAGACTACTGGGACTGATATGACATTAGCGAAGTAAACAGGTTTTTCATTGACAGTGTTTTCAGTATGCACCACCGTGTCCCAAAATCAGCTTGTTTTGCTTATAAAATAGAAAATAGTATCTACTTTTTATGTAATTTTTTTTTGAGAATATTTCATCAATTTTTGTTTAGTGAAAAGACATCATAATTTTTGACTCATTTTGATACAAACATCACAATTCTATATGGTTAGACATACTCTTCATACTATAAGTATAGTACAAATATGTATTTATCTAATTTTGTGAATTAGTTAGATCTAGTTAATGTGTTCAAGACATTCACTAAATTATTGCTCCAACATTTTACTTTAAACTGTAAGGAGAAAGGAAGTGCATTTTTATGGTAACATTTTTTTTTTTTTCCAAATTCCCATTAATTTGGCTTACCGGAAAGTGTTCATTATTATACCCAAACTTTTAATTACACGTCTCAGATGTGTACTTTTAATTAACTGATGACATTTTCTTTGTTCAATTATTGTCGTTCAATACAACTGTCATAAACTTATAAATTTTAATTAAAGCTGCCCCAATCTCTAGCTATATAACGTTCACGTAGGAATTTGCCAAAAGGCTTAGCAGTAAGTAAACCAACAGTGAATAATCCCTGAATTGCCAGTGGGATTTGTTTAACAAATTAACATTTGTGTGCAGATAATGAGGTTCTACAACTTAACACATCCAGCAAAGATTTAGCACAATCATGTTTAAAAAAAATGAGTAATACTCTGCAATTTACTTAATTAGTTATCACATTACTATTATGTATTAGGCGGTGAAAGAGAACAGGATTTACGCATTCTCTAGAACACACACATTCACTAGAAGAGTATTTCATATGCTGCGTCACTTTATTTATATCAGAATACGATGAAAGGTTTGTTTTCAGCATCTCTCTTCCTTGGTTTTTGAGGCAGAAGCCAACAGTAAGGAAATTCCCCGACTCCTTGGGAAGCCTCCCAGCAGCGGGGACCCTGCAGAAGCTCTGGGAGGCTGAATTTACCGGCAGTCCGAGCTTTCCAAAGGGCATGCGTGTAGAACGACACTCGTTAGATTGACTGTATCAAAGCTGTTTGAGCTGGATAATATCAAAGAATTGATTAAGGGCAATCAGAGCTTCTAAGACAGACAGAATCAAGCAAGCTGAAATTATCACAGGGCATTTATATTTTGTGGATAGGATTTGGATTGGCACTCGCATACATATGGCTTCTGCAACTTCCAGAGAAAAAAATTTCATCGCTTTGAACAAAAATAAATTTTAAAAAAAGAGAAAATTGAGAAAATATGAGCAACTTGATTGCATCAATTTAGCAGGACAGTTTGATGAGCCAATTGTATAATGGATCAAAAGTATAAATGTTGCTTTTTGAGGAACTGGTTGTGAGCGTTGCAGTACAGAAGGTAGTATGCACAGAGAGCAAAAGGACAGTAGAAGAAATTACGATGATATTGAGCTGACTTTATTTTAAAATAGTAATTTTATACTTTCCAGAAATGCAAGAAAATTCTCTACCAGAAAAAAAAAGGGTGCAATGTATCTATTGCTAGCAGACAGTTCAACCTGGCAGGATGTAATATTTTAAATCTAGACACAATATAATGCTTAAGTTTTACAACCATTAAGGAAAAACAGAGCAATTCCTGGTAATAAAGAAACTTTCTATTCCTACGTGTTGCAATGTGTAAGAATAAAGTAACGTATACACTAATGACTCTCATATGAACCTGACACAGTAGGTCAGCTCTCCCTTGAAGGCTGAGATGAGAAGGAGGCGAGTGAGCGCTGCTCCATTCTGGATTTCACACCCTCAGTCCAAACTGGGACTGGCATGTGCAGCCCCTGCAGCTACATGTGCACTCGCTGATGCAATGACTGAACGACACGCTTTGCACAGCAGTATATTTGACTGGAAAGAGGAAATGGTTGTTGCAAAAATACTTGAGCAATTAAGTTTTGTTGACTTAATTACAGTTTTCAATGCTTTCGGGGTATCCAGTTTAGCTTCCCTCTGTAAGATACATAATGGCTATAGTATATCATGGATTAGATTGCACTAGGATAAGGGGACGTCTCACTGACATGCTAGTTTGTTTCAGTAACACACGATTTATGGCCTGATGTAGATAAGAAATACAGTCTGATAAGAAACAGAGATTTCTTCTTAATAGAATATTTACAGGGTCCAGGGGCTAGGCATGCAAGGAAGAGGAGATGCGGATCAATTTGAAAATTTTATCTGGAATGCTGGATGGTGTCACTTTGATTTAGAAAGATATACGGTCATTTTTCCACATCTCCAGCACATGAAAGTGACGGCATAAGCTTCAAGGCATGGGTACCCTCATGAATTGGAAACGGCAGACAGGAAATCTTGAAATATGATTATTAAGAAGTTGATGAAACTGGGAAAGTGGACACAGCACAGCAGAAGAACATTCCTACTAGCAGGGATGCCCAGGAAGAGTCGTCAGAACCAGCTCTGTGTTGGTCTTGGCTCATAAAGGCTTGACACACTTTGGCCATGTGTGGTACAGTAAACTTTAGTTGCACTTAAAGGTCCAGATTCCCCAAAATGAAATGTGGACTGTGGTGACATCCATGCTGGCTCTCCTGATGCATTTTTGGTGCAGACACATTATGCTGTTTGAGTCCAAGCAGAAATAAGGCTAACGCCTGCATCTCCAGGGCCTCTGTGGCAGCTGGGCCGTGATTAACAATTTAGCAAAAGTATATTGGAGAATCTGCTCATATCTCTCCTTTACTCACTGGTGACCAAACCTAGTACACTAATTATTTCAGCAAGGCTGAGAGACTTCAGAGGCTGGATTTAGCAGGGGAAGAAAAAAAATATCCAGGCGATAGCATAGCTGTGTGAGCACAGCAAGTGTTAGCTGCCTGGTAAAGAAAAACAAGCTGCTGGAGGTGAGCGAGCCCTATGGCTACAGCCAAAAGAAAAGGATTAAACAAAACCCCGGGGTCTCTGCAAGGTTCAGAACTGAGCTGAGTTCTACGAGCTGAGTTATTAATTTTATGAAGCCTTTTAACCCCACAAAAGTATCAAGTAAATGCTAGACATGTAAAGATGTGGGAGTAAACATCCTCTCTTCAGATGACAAGGAAGTTCTGCACATCATTTAAATCACCCGTGACTTACTTTCATTCACTTGCATGTCCTCACTAAACATGTATTGATCTCACTACATTGACAAAAATCTCTGCTTATCATTTGTGTCAGTAGTTCCATCAGCTGTTAGAAACAGATTCAAGTATAATTAATCAACTTCAAGTAATTCTCATTTTCTAATATTTAGTCATTATTAGTGATGTTAACTATGAACAACATTATTAACCCTCAAATACTCAGAACTGAAAAATGCTCTGTTTGGCACAAAACAGATTGCTCGATTTGCATTCACTTGCATTTTTGCCACCACATGTCAGTGAGTAAGAGGGAGCTCCAGAGAAGCCAGCTAGTGAAGTTAAATTACTAAACTATATAAGCTAGTTAATTAGTAAGGAGTGCTGAGGAAAACATTGAGATCTGAGCCCCCTCTGTCACAGAGACTAAGATCCATAATTCTGCATTACAGGGAGCGCTCTCTGTTTGTGCTGAACAGTCACAAACTCCTCTTCTCAAGTAAGGTACTGTACTTTTCTTCCAGAGACCAGGGTGTTGGTCATTTCCTCACGTGGGAGAAAATGATTCACACCACCTTCAGCAGCTGATAGGCTTCTGAGAAGAGACGGGACAGCAAACTCTTCTCCAGCTGTTCTACTTTGAATCAAATACTTAAATATTCCTTGGAGCAGAAAATAGAATTCAACTTCTTATCACACTTTCCCTCTCTAGCCCAAACACTAATTGCTTTATACAAGCTACAACAGCCTTCAGGTTAGGGACAAAGATCGACTGCCAAATACCTGTGTTTTGACAGTCAGGATAATCTCCCTGAAGATAAAGAGATGTGATTTCAAATTCCTTCAGGAAAACAAAGGATCTGAATTCTGATCAACCAAATCTTCCTGAGAATTAGATGAGTAAAATGCCTACTTTGTGAATACCAGTAAGACAAAGGGAAAAGATTGAGGTCACACAACTCCGTAATTTAAGGAAATATCTCTGTGTAGGGACCTAAAAATTTAGTGGGAGAATTGAGATAAAGATGTGTGTGGTTGTTCCAGATGTAGCTTGACTGGACCTTACGCTTTACAATTCCATTTCTACACCTCAACATGTGCGTCTTTATAGTGAATACTTACTTCCATGCTCCCTTTTGTGGGCTGCAGCTTAATTCTGCTAAAACTCCGAGATACGTGAATGAAAAGCACTATTGACTATAAAGTATACGTATGCTATAAACTGCTATATCGCACATAGTTTAAGTACGGTCAAAGCAAATATGTTACAAAGAGAAAAAATATCACAAGCACGGAATAAATTGGAATATTTAAATTAAGGTAGGTATAATAGTAAGATACGGCTGCTCAGAAATATTTACCAAGGAGAGAGGCTCCACAGGTTCCTCCGTTCTGGCAGTAATTGTAGCAATGGTTAGTTTCACACCTTTCACCAGAGTAACTTGGCCAGCAGTGACAGCGAGGATCCCCCTTCTCGTTTATAATGCACTTTCCTCCATTTTCACAGGTTAATTTACAGGTATCATCTGCAGCAAGAGCACATGTTGTTTTCAACAATTCCATTTCATGTAACTGGCAAAACAGAACCTGTTTGCATCTTAAATAGAGCTACAGATCTCTATCAACGGGGCGGGGGGGAAATCACTTTTCAAAATGGAGAAAGTAAACTATCACTTCTGTTTCCACAGTGCGAGAAAAAAAGACACACGTAGGAGACCGTAAGCCCCCTCCGGGAGCTGCAGTCGGTGGGGGCTGCGCTGGTCTGGACAGCAGGGCCGTGAGCTTGTACCGTACCCCGGGGGGAGCCTGCGCATGGCAGTTATGCTTCATCCAAATGATGCCACGGGAAAGCTGACCTCCTTAGAACGTAAGTTAGTCAAGACAGTATGGGTTCTTGCTTGAAACAATCATTCCCAGTTAGTTTAAGAAATGAAAAAATGAAAGTTGGTTTCACCTGAGGGATCTCAGAAAATTTCCCAGTCATTTTCTGGTGACCCCAGCCTTTTCCTATTTGATTTTTTGGATCTCTCTTCCACTCTCTCTATTAACTAACACCCGTGTTAACTAAACCCTATCTAAAATATTTAAAAGGAAATTATTCAGCCTTTAAGTCCTCCTCAAAAATTGATTTTTGCATTCTAACTTGTTGCTCCTGAACCATATTTTCTGATTTATTCTTTTTCTCATCTGCTCAGTCTGTAAAATCACTAAGACGAGATACTGCCTGCTGCTCTGCAGTCACCGAGTGCTTATGGCAGTAGTGCCACCGTTGTAGCGGTGAGGTACGAGGTGACACAAATTCTGATTAGGCCAGATTCAATCTTTCTAGAGAGCTGATTTGCAATTAGAGCTGTGCCTGTCTTGGAAACACTTTGAAAAATAAATCTCTATTAATTTCAGTGAACAAGATATAAAATCATTCAGTGACACCAACCAGAAATTAATTATAGACTAGCACGCATACAATGCTCAAACATCCAAATAATTGTAATCCTAAAGAAACAGACAAGCACCTTTCCAACCCAAAACATGCTTTCAGCAATGAGACCTTTCATTTCGCACATAGCAAAGCAAATCCTGTGACGCCAGACGGCTGCCTAACTAATCCAGCATTTGAACCTACGTGGCTTTTAACAAGAGGGATACCACAAACACCACGAACTCTTCAGTAATATATCCACTGGCTGCAGATGTTTTGCTGAATTAATCTGTTTTAATTAAACAACTTATAAAAAGAGTCAAGGTTCCCATTTATCCTGTACTTGTTGAGGTCTAACATTGACTGACACAGGCACACCAACTCCTTTTTGTTGATGATTTAAGAAACACATTGCGTTGTCAGTGCAGAATTTAGGAATGACAGATATCCTCTAGCTCTCTCCAGCACGGACTCTGGGAAGTTCAGTAATATAACTGTGCTTATGCAGCAGCCTTCTTTTCGGATGCATCCAAGCCTCTCCTGCCTGCCTGCAGGGTCTGGCTGCCCCCGCTCAAGGCCAATGCTGAGATGGAGCACGCAGGTAACCTGGGATCAACTTATTTAAACAAAACTTCTGGGAACTGATCATCTTTCAGGCAAATGCACCCCTCTCAAATTAAGCTGAAACTAAACAAATCTAAAAGGTATTGTGAGGGACTGACTGGCACATCATTATTTCAGGTGTTTACAATAAAAATATGAAATACCACATACTCTTAATTTTTTGATATCCACCGTGGAGATATATATATATATCTGCTGTAACAAATCTACTTTGTATTTGGGAGTTTGAAGATGCCTCAGTGTTTTATTTATTTGGGTGGTTCATTAAAGCCTTTGATGTTCCATGAACCATTCTTCAGCTACTCATTATAGAAGTTGTTTAAATGGATAATGTAGCATATCTTATTGGAGAGAAGGTCTATTTTTGTTTTGCTTATCTTATCTGTTTTACTTACCATTAGTCATGAGTTTATAGAGCAGAACTTGGTAAAAACGCAATAAATAACACTGAAGTACAGACAAGTACTCATTTTTATGAGCCTTTCTGATAGCACATTAAAAATATGTTATATATATCTTCTAGAGCAATTCCGCAGAACTAAGATATAAAATTTGAAGAAAAAAAAAAAGGAAATTAAGACAGACTATGATTCAAGGGAAAAACAGAGTATCAAAAGGCATATTTAGAACTATAAAACATGAACTACAAACTTGAGAGCTACCCTAGCCACACCAAGAAATACATGCCTTCGTATTTTCAGGAAAATATACTGAGCTAAAAATTGCCCACAGTAAAGATTTTCTCATCAAACTGACTTTCAAAGATTGGGACACTCATGCCTTATACTTGTAAAATGCAATATATGTTATAACTTTATGCAATGGTCAACTGAGAAGGTTCCTGAAAAAGACATAAAAGGTTGTAATATTTTGTATCATCACAGGATTATTAAAATTTGCTACTGATTTTGTTCTCTATAAAACATTTTAAATTCAAGAGTTTCAACACAAATCTAATATAAAACCAAGAAAAGTTACTACAACAATTTTGGAGTTTAAATAAGCTAAGAAATAGGATTGAAAGATGTAATGGATAAGCCAGTTTTACAATACTATGTTAGACTTTAACAATATAGGGGTTTTAATGCTGGTGCTTTGTTGCCCGAAGGTAAATACAAGAATCAAATTACTCTTGCTGATTCACATCAACTGAGTACAAAAGGGGATCAGACGCCTTTGTGTGGGAGACAGGAGCAGAACGGTCCCGTAGGAGAAGACAGGAAGAAAAAGAATTCAGGAGAGAAACACAGAAGAATTGTTATAAAAAGATGAATACTCTTAATTTGAATTACTGAATAAAGACCTCTGAAAGAAGAGCTGGGAAGAGCTCTAGTAAGTACTCACTATTTGAACAAAGTTTTGTTTTGGGTGTTTTGGTGGGGTTTTTTTTGGTTTTGTTTGTTGTTTTTTTTTTTTTTTTTTTAAATGTTTCTATCCAGAAAACTCCAGAAAAAAAAGAAAAGTTTCTATCTGGAGTCAATTCAATACTAGCCTAAGCTTGCTGGAACTTGGACTCAAAGACCTCTCAGTTGCTCTTTTCACTTCTGAAATGGCAGAAGTAAATAATTTCCCTTCTTACACTCCTCCTAGTCTAGCTACTGGATCTCTCTAGCATAGTCTTCTGCTGCCTTGATTTGCCTATTTCAATCTTAATATATCTTTAATAAAGAATCAAATAACTTTGATTTGCAGTTTTTCTTATATTTTTCTTCCTGATATGATTGTTTGACAAAAAAGTTAGTGGACTTATGGCTTATCTGCTCCATCTTTGACTCTTTCCTTTGACTGGAAGTAAAAGGAAAATCTTACACAGCAGAAACACTGATAAAGCACAAAACAAAGCTTTGTGAATTCTACTGGTATTTTTGCCTTCACTCATTCAATTTTTTGATATTCCATCCCTCTCCCCCAGTCACACACACACATATGTTTTATTGGCATTCCTATAACAACTCTTTCTTCAGAAAAATGCATCTTGCTTTTTGCTGTTTTTGCCCCTTTGAAATATCCCCTGATTTCCGAACTAGGCAGTTAAACGCAGAGATGACGCTATGGAGCACAAGGTTAATGAACTACATTCTTTGGGACAAGAACAATTTCCCTCCGCACAGTGGAAAATACTCATCTCATGGGGCAACAAGGTATTTGTTCTTGCCTGTCCTTCAGACAAGGGTGTAGCTCATCCTTCACTGAGCTGAGCTCTAATGTTATGGTAAGGTTGTATAAATCTTCCTCTCCCTCCAGATGAGGGTCTTACTATCAGCCAGTTTTCCATACGTTGATATTTATCAGAACAAGCTGTAATCCCCCAATTTTGTCTAAATGCTGTAAGACAGATCCTCCTTTTTGTTTTCCCTTCATTTTTTTTTTTCTTTTAAAAATCTGTTTGCTTTACAATTTTAAATGGAAGAGAAGGGCTAAGAAAAGGATACATAGTGAGAAAAAACTAAGCGACCCCTGCTGTAATATAACCCTTTTTCTTCTGTTTTAGGAAATACCAGTCCCAATGGTAACCCCTTTGTAAATACAGAAGATACTGCTGTAAACCGAAGATGTTTTTCGCACCAGAACCAGACTTCTGTGTGACCCCTGTTCTATTTGATATCTAAAAAGACTGAAAGCAGGACAAAGCCCAAGAAGACAGCATGGATTGAACTACTATAGCTTTTGCTAGTACAGCTCCCCGAGGCAGACTTTGTGGGTGAAAAAGAAGGTATATAGGGATCAGCTCTACATCCACAGCCAAAGCACTTGGTCTGCCTGCAATCTATGTGTGCAGTGGGCAAGTCCCCACAGAAATGTGCTGAAGGAAACACCATGATAAATTAAATGTTTCCTCTCTGTTCAGAAACAACGTCACACCTGAGTCTTCATAATTTTTCTCAGGCTTTTCATCCAGCCCAGAGAGCACAAATGTTCCCTTCTTAAAATGAAAGTGATAAACATGCAGCTCCAGAATACTGAACTCCTGGAAGTGTTCATTACTCCTGCTCATTCAGCTGTGGTACACACTGTCTTCTTCCAGTGCAAGTCTCTGCATTTTCATCCTCTCGGTACGTTTTTAGCTTCATTGTGCTACAGACAATTAGATACAATAAATATAATGGATGCAAATCCAGTGGTCTCTTCTAGGAAAATGAAGTGGTACTCTACGCATTTGAAATCTAAAGGGTAGCTTCTGAACTGAAGAAGTCAGGCCTGCTATAGTCAATAAATAAACCACAAAAGAACCGTGCTCTGTCAATCATAATCATCTAGGGAGAAATGAGATGGAAGCTTATCTAAGAACACACAGGAACTCGCTTTCATTTTGTTATAAAAACATTCTGAATGATACAACACACATATGTTGTAATAACTTTGGCTTGAAAAAGCCAAATCAAACCCCAAAGCTGTTTCTCATCAGTTGTGTGAGATGCTGGTCAAACAGCTGTCTGAAGCAATCTGGATTCAGTCTTACAGCAAGCCACTGTGGATTCAATATTTAGAATTCCTCACGTAGGACTTACGAAGAAAAATCAATTCAATGCATCAAGCCAGTAGTAATATTATGCAGAATTTCAAGACTTACCTCAATTTTCTTTTGTTAAAAAAAAACTCCAACAATCCAATGAATGAGAATCTGAGTCAGTTTTTGGGATACAGTCACAAGAAACAGAGCAAGACTGAGATTACCTCCCAGCCACCAACCTTAAGGTAGACTGACTAACAAGAAATTGTACAAAGGGTGCAAGGCATATTTACAATACTCATGCCAAAAACTACCAAAATGAAGTATGGCAAAATAACATTGCAAATAATCATTATTTGTTGGAAGGCATTTTTCACAAGGATAGACACATATACATTGTCAAAACAGAACCTTCAAACACAGACTCTCCTGGGGGCACTATTCAAGAGGGATGGGAGCTGGAGATGGCTGTCCCATTTTGACTCAAGTCATGGAAATCTACTACTAGCTTCCTTACTACATTTTAAAGGACCTAAAAGACTTAAAGACACTAAAAAGTATTATGAATGTTCACTATACCAGTGTTTAATATTGTAACTTGAATTATATATTATTCAAAAAGTACAGTTTAGTCACATTAGTTCTTGATCTCCACAATTACTACTAATTTGTGAAACTGAAAGACTTCTTATATGACTTGAAATAGCTACTGTGCAAGTACAAAACAACCAGTACACCCCACTTCAATTGCATGAATGACATCCACTAAAAGAGACTTAAAAAGTTGAGTTTTCATATCTGTAAATTAGTGGTAGTGTATTTTTGAACACATAAAATAGAACGTACATAAATCATTGTACCCTATCTACTGTACAACTATTGCATTGCGAGCAAATCAGTAACAAAACCAAATGAATACCTCAGTTAAAGTGTGTTTCACAGACACTCATGTCTCAAATTAAAATCTTTGGGACTTCATTCTTTTAGGGACAAACCAGAAGACCACCAAAATCAACAGGAATATTTCAACTGACTTTGAATGAAGATTTTATTGCAGACCAACAAAAAAATATGACTATATAACCTCCCTTTGGATTAATGTCAGGTCACTCTTCTACAATATGCAGGTTTATATACAGTCTGGAATACTTCATATACATTTGCTAGCTCTTCATCAGAAAAAGAAACCAAGACTACAGCTCCTATTTTTTTATTCCATACTGTATAACTTCCTAAAGGAAAAGAACCTGGTTTAGAACTTGACTTGTCTTTTGTTCGCAGGCTATTAGCGACCTATTAATGGCAAGTGGGTTGTCAGCAAGCCATTGATTATAAACCTGTATTAATTCAAAATGCTGATCTTGAGGTCAATTCCAATCTTTCCAGGAATCTCTGTTCATCCTTGGAAGCCTAAGTGGAGTCTCAACATGAGACAAACATTTAACATCCCCTTCATACTTTTTTGAAAAAGTCAAAATAGTGGAAAACCACACACTTGTTAGTGTGCTATGATATTGAGGCTTGTTGCAATTCATAATTTGTAATCCATGAGGCTACAAAACCTGCAATCTACTATTACAAAAATAACATGGAAGAAAAAAATGTACAATAAAGCCTGTGCTAGACATTACTTGAAATATAATTGCAATCAGAAAACTAAGAAACACTTATTCAGCAGCCCTTTAAAAAGGCATAACTGATATCACAGTTGTGGGAAGATACTGAAAATTATCAATATATTAAAAATGCTTCTCTAGGCATTTTCTGTCTATCCATAAAAATTTACAACCAGCAGTGAAGGAATTTAAAAGCCTCTTCAGATCTTCCTCTAATAAAAACATACCTTCCTGAAAACTCCACCATGGCATAATCCTTTGCCCCACTAGTAAATCTGTAGCATTACTGAAATTATGGGTTCAAATTACTACCAGTCATCAGTGAAAACCAATATTCTTTTATTTCTCCTTTCTTCAACACCTAAGTAGTAACTATGGGTCGTCTGAAATAATTTTTAGGTGGTACTGTATCAGCAGAAAACCTTGTGATTGTATTGCTGCATTCTGGCTCCGGATGAGAAGTCAGAGGTAGCCAGGCAGACAAGGATCTATCTCAGATGAACAAAGAGCTGCCACTTGGAGGGGCAGGGAGGGTGGATGCTCTCTGAAGACAAAGGGTGTTTAGACTGATTTGCCTCAAGAGTTAAAAACCTTGTACAGTATACGAATGTTTTCTGTTACAGCTACTTCAGTGACATCGCTTCTCCCCTAACAGTGGAAATTCTTGTAAAACAGCTGTAAACTATAGTTGTGTAACTATTACATAAATACAGAGTGATAGGTACTCAGCCAGGGGAGTACAGTAATAAAGTTTTCCTTTACTGTACTTTGGCTAGAGCGTGGTGTAGTACATATAGAAGTTGGTACTGAAAATGCATTGATTACGATGTACTCCTACATAAGGAAAAACCACAAATAGGTTTGTTATCTAGGACAAGTTTTCTAATATTGTTTTACTCTCTAAATTATTCTTAAACTTCTTGATACAGAAAGAGAAATACTGCTAGACAGGATACCTTTATTAATACCACATCATAAAACATTAACACATAGCTGTATTAATTCAATATTTAAAGACTAGGCAGTATAAATAGGTGAGATTTTCTCCACAGAATGATGACATTTCAGGTAAATTAATTTAATTGCTAAATTGAGCACTTTAAGTACTGAGTATCTCACCAAAATATGTATCACTTACACTTCTGAGCCTGGAATTAAACATTAGAAAAACATCCTAAGACATTCTAACTTCTCATACACATAAGAAATCCTGTTCTATGATTTCTGGAACCTTTTTAAAATTCAAGCTGGCTAAGAATTCATTACAGCTGTCTGACCACCTTAGATTCGGCCTCAATTAGAGTGGGAATAGTTTTAGAGTACTTAATAATCATCTTCTATGGAAAAGAAGATTTTTTTTTTTCCCCAAAAATATAGCAAGAAGTTAGTAGCTCTTTTACCATGAAGTCTGGTTTCCTGTGTCTTAATATTAGTCATTTATTAGATGTTACTGAAAGTTATAACTTCAGAGAAAAATATTTCAGCTGTTTTTTTCTTTTTTGCCTGTTACTTCAAAGTCATTATTATTTCCCGTGTGCCCTGACTGCCTTTTGACTATTGCTGTAGTCTAAGCAGAGGTGTTTCTTGACAGTCTTTAAGGTTATTTTTTTTCTCCTGAATGGCTCATGTTTAACTTAGAATGCAAAACGCTTCAGAGCTTTTCAGACTTCTTTTGATCAATATATATACACACGCACCTTTAAATATCATCTTGTATCAGTTCAGCCTGAAAGCTCATTTTTCATTTTGATGAATAGAAACAGTTTTTTGATTCAGGGATTTTGCTTCTTCGTATTTAGTTTCCATTTCATATAAGTAATACGTATGTTGAACAACATGACAAAACTCTTGCCTCGCAGACAGCCTGGCCTTTTGCAATGACAAAAGCTGACCGCTTGTTTATTTACTGTTTCCCATGCAGTTTTCAATACTTACCTAAGAGGCTCTGATCAATGCATGTTCCATTCACCAATGATTTTCCTTCTGGACAAGCACATGTTGCACCAGAAGGGTTGAGTAAACAAATGAATTCACATGTCAGGTCCAAGCATGGATTAGGCACTGTTTAAGAAGAGACAATATTAAAAATATTTTTTTTTTTTAGAATTACAGTGTGTTATAGAGCTAGGAAAAATAAATAATCAGATGCAAAAATTCTGATACACTTCCAGTTTCCAGGATATCAACAGCCTGGAGCCAGTGAGCACATTCACTCAAATGGCAATACAAGACTCACACCAGGATAGAATTTATTCCTGTAAGAAAAAATGTATTCGCAAAAGATCTCATATGGTTATGGCTAGAGGTATTTGTATTCAGCTCTCTTCTGATTTTTTTATACCTCATTTACAGTGTGGGTACACAAGGCAAGCATTTGTCCGATGTCCTTTCAAAGGAGAGAAAATGCATCAAAAAATCTAAATTAAACTTATATAAAGAAATATGACTAAATCTATTTTCAGTTCATACGATCAGGTTCTGTTTTATATGTGTACAACTTGGTTATGTTCCCCCCCCCCCGAGGTGAACTTGCTAAATATTGAGTTTAAAGTAATTATGCTTACTCACAGTCCATTTGTTTGTAGCGGTGAAAAATCAAGGCACTTTTTGCTTTATCAACATCCACACTTAGATATTCTACAAGGCTCCTGCCAAATTTGTGTACTCTAAAGGCACCGTTCTTAGGACCTGCTCCATATATATAATCCTCAAAAATGTCAATTCTATGTGGATGCAGTAAACCTTAAATAAAAATGAATAATAAGTGCAAATATATATTCATATTAAAATAATAAACCCTTATTTTTTACTAATAACTTCAATTGTATTATTGCAATTACCAGCTAAAAGACATTATTATTGAGACAGCTTGTTTTGTACTCACAAAGATTGCCTTTTAAAACGCAATCTTTTTAAAAGAAACTCTTCCCATACTACAAGCAACTAAAATCTCAAGCTTTGTATTAGCTTCCCACACAATTCTGCCTCAGAAACTGGTTGAACATTGAAAAGTCGGGAAATCCCCCAGTAACAGCTAGCTCATTAGAACATGCTTAGTTGCAACACTTTAACTAGAAGTATATGACAAGAAAGAAACAGATTATTTTGCTGTACATCAAAGCAACTATTCTGACAAAACATTTCTTCAGCTCCTTCTTAACATGTTTGAAATGCTAGTTTTCATACTACACTTATTTTAATTCATAATTATAGTAAATTAATGCAAAATAAAATGCTAAGCCTCTACCATTTCCTCATTTTTAAGAGCTACACGTGCTGATTAAATCACATAGTTGGATTTCCTATGCACAACTGGCTGTAGAATTTCACACGTTTATCCATGTAACAAGGCAATAGCTTCTGACTAAAACTTCTCTGCCAGAGATGCATCTCTTCTTGATTTGAAGCCATAAAGAAACAGAACTTATCATTCCTTGTGATACCTTGTTCCTACTATTATCCCCATTTACTGTGAAAATGGTTTTATATTTCACTTGTATTTATTCAGTTTCAATCATCAGCCTTTATTTGTTCCTACTGTTTTTCCACTCTATGAATAACTGGTAATCAGTATTTTATTTCAACAAAAATATTTATGAAGTCTAATGCATTATTTTATGCTTGTTTAATTAAATGGTTTGAAGTTTTTAGTCTCTTTGCAAGCAATTTCTAAACTCCCCCAATTTGTATTTGGTCCTATTTCTCTAATTTTTCCTTAGTTACTACAAATGTCAACAGGAGACAAAAGGTGACATTGCTTTACTGATCTTGTATTTCAGTATTAAATGCAACGTATGGAAGAAACAAAGTCTCTACATTCCACTTTCCCCTTTATAAACCCTAAATTTGCTGGGTTTGGCATAGTGTAGTATAGCCCTTCCATGCTATAAAATATTTTGAGTCATCAACTTACATGCCTTCTATTCTGTAGCACTGTCGGGTCTTTTTTTCCCCCTTGAAGAATAACTTAACATTTATTCTTAAAATACAAATGACTATGGTGACACATTAAAACACAATCTAGGATACTCTGTCAGTCTTCGTACCAGCCACAAGCACTGAGCACAAGCACTAAGTTTCTGTTTTGTGAGAGATTACAGTCTAGCTACCGTGAAATACTATAACCAAAGGATGTGCAAGCAAAGTTATTAGGAGGAGTTATTGTCTTCT
Source organism: Phoenicopterus ruber ruber (assembly GCA_009819775.1). Lineage (NCBI taxonomy): Eukaryota > Metazoa > Chordata > Aves > Phoenicopteriformes > Phoenicopteridae > Phoenicopterus > Phoenicopterus ruber. The sequence goes on from CM020220.1 coordinate 37,841,137, forward strand.
AAAATCTCTTGCCAGGCACCGGCGTGGTATGGTTCAGTGTTACAGGAGGTGGTAGTCAGACCCCTACGCTCAACGAAGCGGTCCTTCTTGAGATGACTACTTCCACGTATATTGATCCAAGTTGTGAAATAAAATGCTATTAAACCAGAATAAGATGATTTAAATCTGGTCCTGCTCAATTTGGATTATGGGAGATTTTTCCTAGTATCTTCCAGAACCCCCTGGTGAATTCCAGATCATTGGTTGAAACACTCAGTAGCACTAGATGTAATATCATCCTGATGAAACTCCACTATCAACTACCCACTAAGCAATCCCCCCAAAAAGCTTCCTTTCAAATTTTTAATATTTTTTAATCTCCTCTCTTTTCAAATTTCATAAATTGTTACATATTTTATCAAATTGTTAAAAAGCCAACATGCAATCCTATTAAAGCAAAGTTTGTTTAACCAGAACCTCTTTTCTTATGAAAGGAACTTTCCTCATTCACATTCTGTTAGGGGAATTCTGTGATTACTTACTGACCTGAAAGCCAAAGCCATTATTTTTCCCAGAACTGATTCGGGTCAACTGTTCTATAAACTATACAATTCCTGTGCTATGCAGACAGCTCTAATTTCTAACTAGTCAAGGTCCTCCTGTTGCTATGTAAGTCCAAGTGAGGCCAAGCATAAATATTACTCACAATGTTATTTGATAATACCGAAGCTAATGATTAGATAACAAGCTTGGAGATTTGCACTTATCACCGAATCTTTGTTTCCCTACTGTAACTTTATCAGACTGTCTTAAAGCTTAAATATCTATTTGTTTAGATAATATCTGAATTATTATCTAATAAAAGCAATGAGTTTTACTTAATAATCACTGCTTTTTGCTTACATAGTTTCTCTGAATAGTGAAACTTCAGCCAAATAAAATAAAATAGAAAACATGTTATATAAAAACTCTGCATACCTTGTTTAGTGCTCACAGACACAACTGAATTGGAACCATCAAAAAGAACGCTGCCAATAACAGATAATTCAAAATCAGCCCAGAACAAACGCTGACTGAACTGATCAACTACGAGACCTACAAAGAAAATAAAGTTCAAATAGGTATATAAAACCTGAAAAATATTTTTTTTTTATGTAACTGCAGATTTTTATATCGTTCTTATTCTTGTGAACACAAAATATGGTGACAATGAAAAAACATGACTGGAAACCAAGGAGAATAAAACGTAACATCTTCTGCTTAAACCTTCCCCTTGAGGCAGCCGCGGGTTTTTACTTTCTTTAACTTACTCTTCCAAGGTCAGTACCTTTTCAAACCCTTTATCTTCAGCAGGTAGGGATATATACCAGGTGGGAATTCAATACAGAATCTAATCCTGTAATTTGCTCTACCAACAACAAATCTATTATGTCAATAGATTTCTAAGCAGTAGCACCAGTGTGACCACACGTTAAAAACAAGGCATTCAGATTTCATAGAGTCTTCCTAAACTATCCCGTTTCCACAAGTATATAATGGTGTTCTTTTTGTTTATCAGCAATACTTCATATGCAGTAATTATTACAGAATTAAAAATCAGATTAGTTTAATGACATTAGTGCTGCAAGACTTAAACAGCAGTATTGACAGATGTATATATTCACATATACATGAAAAGAAAGCACAAAAGTGAGTGACTGAGAGCACAAATGAGAATAAAAGACCGATAACATTGTGACGACTGAGCCTCTAGGCAGTAACTAAACAGTTAAATCAAGCAGTCCATGTTTCATAGAGGATGATTAAATGATTACTATGCCATTTTAGGTCATGTCAAAAGCTTCAGCCTGAAAAAAATATTTGAACCATAAAATAATTTAATTCTGAGCTTTTGAAGTTGTAGTGTATTTTTAATAAGAAAGGGAAAAATTTTTCTTCCTATTTATGTAAGTAGGTAAGTCAGAAAAAATACATCAAAAGAAATTACATATAACAGCAAAAATACTCCTCTTAATGTCATAAATTAATGAGCTACAGATAGATGAGAGGAAATGGAGGAAGATGATGATCAGTGAAATATGTTTACATTTGCAACTCCATTAAAAAACCCTCTTTAAAAAAACACTGGTATTCAGGCATACAGCTAAAGAGAATCATTTCTGGTAAAAGATAATCACAATGTGTCAACTCTGTGTGATACATGGTACCTGCACGGGGGAATATTTTAGAAGCAGTCCCCACTCTCCAGCTATAAATTATTCTTTGCATTTTAATAAGAATATTTAAATATCAAATAATAAATAAATAACATCCTCAATGTATCTTTCACAGTGTCAGAGATAATACAATGTAAAAAAGTATTTATTTTTGTTTTATCCATATAGCAGTCCTGTGATAGTCATTTTTATGTAAAGGCTGTGAAGTCAAGCCCAAATGCTCAAACTCTCACGCTCTCTTACTTGAAATAGGAAAGGCATATTTAGTAATAAATTTAAGAGCAGTGGAACGCAGATGTTTAGTAACATCTTAAACTTCATCTAAACAATAGTAGTAAAGTCTCAATTGGGAGGAAGTATTAAAGGCTTGGACCCTTTCTTTGCATCCCCTCTACAAAGACATGGATCTGTGTGAAATATCTGACAAAAAATTAAAAGACTCCATAAATGTCTACTTTCTGCCATGAAGTAAAGGAAGAAAAGCACAGAAAGATGCCACAAAAGTGTTTTCAGGCAGTAGGTAAAGGAAAATGCAATAATGTGGCAAGGCATTTGTGAAATTCGCTCTTTGCAAAGTCTGCTCATTTTTGGTAATTCTGCTAATTTTCTTAATTTTCATTTTATTCATCCTTGTAAGGAGACAGAGGTCTGGTTAAATGTTCATATGAAACTTTTCTACATAAAATATATCAAGGAAAATTTCATGAAGAAAAGCTCTTGCAGTTCTGCTTCCGGTCAGGGAAGAAGTAAACACTTGCATTTTCAGAGAAGTTTGATACCGTAACTACCTACAAAATTCAATAAATTCACTAATCCAATACTGATGGCCAAAAAAAAAGGGGGGTGGGGTGGGTGAGGGTGGGTGTTAAATGTCCTTTAATGACCAAGGAAGCAGTGACTGGCTCCATAGGACATAACCTTGGCAATCAGCCAGACTCATAGTACGAGACAAAAAAGCACAATTCCAGCAATTAGAACTAAATCTAATGATTTGTATATCCGATATGTTCACAATGTTTTATGTAAGTTCAGCGAAGAATATGTAACAACTCTGATAAACATAAAATTCTGTTGTTTTTCAGTCTGAGTAATCAGAAGCTTCTTACTGAATTTACTAGTGACTATATATTTTTTATTATTATTACTATTGTGCTTCTTACTTACCTAAGGAGCATAAGCTTCCTCTCCTCAAAGCTTTCCTTATCACATGAGTAATTTCTTAAGTTGCTATATTTCAATCTAATCATGTCAGTAAAGAAACAGTGTTTCCGCAACACCATAAGCCCACCTTAGCATGGGACTCAACAGACTGTTAAGATACTATTACTTGTTGCTGTGATAGTGGCAGCTTCTGAGACGCCTCGATATTCAGATAGCATCCTCTTGAAAGAAGCCTATGTTTCAACAGCTATGCATACCAAAGCTGGACAAGCCCTAATTTGCAATGCAATAACAACAAATTATCATTGTAAGCCTGGAGAAACATCAAATATTGCATGAGAAAATGGGTCATGAACAAATCATTTGTGGTTTCAAGATAGGATGCTGCTATTTAAGAGAGACACATTTCATTCTGAATTTATCATTTCCTTTGTCATAAAAATTACTTTTATCCTGCCAATGGAGTCTTAATGGTAATTCACAAGATCTCAACATGTACTGTCAAGCTTCAAAATAGTTCTGTAAAATACTGAGATAATTAAGTTGTTGCTTCTTTGAATGCCTAAACCTTGTTTTATACTATTTTGCAGCGTATTCAGGAAAGTTAACTAGAATAGGCTGTGAGATTTCATATGTATTCTTAAAAAATGTGTCTCACCACTAACTGGTGTTCTCTTAATTGATTTTGCTTTTTCAGTGTTATTGAATAAATCATATTTTAACTGATTATATATAGTCTTTTGGTACTGTTTTGTAAAATCATCACGTTAAGCTTTGTTACTAAAGTTTAAGTCATATTAAGATGTATAATTTGAAAACAGAACTAAGAATTCGATTAGTAACTGCACATGAACAACCAGAATACATAGTTTAAAAGGCATATAAATATTTTTTTTTGCAAACAGAAACTGGAATTCAGCCAACAAATCTACACTGAGTTAGCGAGTGCCATGTAATTAGGAAAAACGGGTAAGCTGTATACCTGTCGGTCTTTGTAAATTCTTTTGAACCAATATCCTTCTCAGAGTGCCATCCATGGATGATTCCTCTATGTGAGAGCGATCCCCAATAACTGTCCAGTACATCATCCTACAAGTATTAAACGTAAAAAAATAAGCTGGATGCCTATACAGAACGTCAAAACACTTCACTGATAATTAAATCACTCTGAGCCTTTCAATCTACCTGAAAGATGGGAGATAACTGATCCTGATTTACATACAGGTAAATTGAGCAGGAAAGTTAAGTAAATGACTTGGAAAAGTTTAGACATTTGTAGACATCATTTTATTTCTCTCATTCTACTTTGCATTTCTGTTTGAATTACCAAAACAGAGTAATGTTGAAACATACATACCCCTTTTTAGGATTTACAGCAATTGCATATGGTTCTCCTGCCATGCTTGTAAGGAGTCTTGTACAGTTCGGTCCGTTCAATTGACCTACATTGATGGAGTATCTCAGACTGGTCCAATGAGTTGTATAGTAGCTGAACCAATGCATTCTGGAATGATCAGTCCAGTAAATATTTCCAGCAACCCAGTCAACAGCAATGCCCCTAGGTCTTTTGAATTCTGGACACTAAAAGGAACAGATGTTATCGTCAGATTTACAGAAATGATCTTTCACAGCAGCTGCATAGTCACAGATTTATGTAATTTTTTATGGTTAAGTAACTTTTATCTTTAATACGGTGAAATATTTAAAAACACTGCATTGGAACGACATAAATTCCACCTGTAGGAGATAAGCTCTAAGTGATCTGCTAACAGTTCTATTCAATGCAGAAGAACAAGTCAACGGTTCAAAACTATTTTCTCAAGTCTAAGGCTACCTACATTCGGAAAAAGGCACTTAGGCGTGAACTACTTGAACTATTGATACTGAAGCAAATAAATGTTATATACTGTAATTCAAAAGGAAAGGGAAAGGAAGAATTAAGACTACACGGGTATTATACTCCATGCAGAACTATGGTATGATTTCCCATCCGAAAGCCCTCAGTGAGAACGGTGCTTGAGACCACCCTGAGGTGTGGCTGCTCAGCAGTCTGCTGAGGGTAAATAAACTCACTGCATTTAGAAAGCTGCATAAAATCACCTCTGTATTCTGATCAATACTAGTACGCAATTGTAAGGAAATTTTTTAAATGTTTCTCTTCCCTTGCTGTTAACTGTCCCTGTGTTCCACCACTGATTAAAACTAGAGTTAGCGCAATATTCAGCTTCACTTGTAAAAGAGGCTTGACTGATTATAACTTTAAAATTATAAACTGTAGTATCTCTGTCATGATTTCACAGTTATCATTAAGGCCTAGATCCTGAAAAATGGTCCTAAGGATAGAAGTTCATCTTGCAAATAGGAGATATATATGAACAAGTTTCTCTGAAGTTTACTAGAATTCCTGCAGAGAGGAGTAAAATCTGTAAAATAGGACTACTCAACTATGCCTAACATGAATGCAGCATATCATAAAAAATTCAAGACCTGCATGAGCTAAATACATATGCAATTGTTTGCCTGTTTACCTATAATGACATTAAGCTAAATTATGAACAAAAAATGTCTATTCCTTGACAAAGGCAGTAATGGAATGCTACTAAGCCACATAACTAAAACTGAGGAAAGAAAATCCTAAAATAACTTGTTTTCCTCAGGTGTCAGAGCTCCCTAATACCACAAGACATTTGTAGACTATTTTCATCATAAAATAAAGGTCATTTCTTTCTCTAGGTGAAATAATAAGACTGCAAGGGTGAATTTAGATAGTTCATTGTTCATAAACCTTTAATTCTGCAAAAATGTCATAGAATGCATGTTCTAAAGATATACAGAACCCTGACTTTCTATTTAGATGAGTATTAAAACAGCAAAATCAATCACTGCATTTACAAAACAGTATTTCTTTAAAAACAGTCACAGTCATTTTTTTTAAAGTTAAACAAAATAAAGTAGCATAATTCTTTGGTATGAAATGATGATAGTGGCAGCATATGCTTCCAGAAATATCACAAAAATAAACCTTTTTTTTTTTTCCCAAGAAATGTAGCATTTGCATGCAACAGCCTCTTTCTTTCTTTGTTACGTTATCCAAGCAACATTCACGTAAAGGACAAGATACCCAAAATGTGGGTATTTGCAGATAAGCGTCATTGTATTTTTAATCCAAACTCCTTTTAATTCTGGGTAATTTTCAGGCACCTGTGTCAAGAAGCCTCTCACACCTGGAGATCTCCAGTTACTACTTTGAAGACTGGAAGGGTTAATCGCACTGGCCTACAAGGCTGGAACCAAATATTCTTTTAAAAGGAGAGCAGCTATCAAGGACAGCACAGTCCCTTGCCTTTCTTTGGACTGTTCAGGAACCACTGTTTACAGTAAGACTGCTTTTTTCGGAACCTGGGAAGCACGTGATGGGAGTTACCATGCACAGTGAGAGGTGGTTCCCAAAAAGCTGGCAGGAGCAGCAGATGAGACAACGGGATGTCCTAAAAAGATTTGGAACAAGGTTGGGTTGCTTACTAACACTGACCCTTTCTCATTCTTCTCAACTCTACAGGAGAAGTGAAATTCCAGTAATGCTGGGGTGCATGTTAAAGATCAAGTGAACAAGGAGATAACCAGAAGAAATGGAAAGCAGCCATCTGGTGTAAGAGATTAAAAAAAAGAGAATAAAAAACACTAGCTAATGCTATGGCTGTGTAATTCGCAGTTGTGTTCATTAAGTTTCAGCCTCGCTACATCATATTTCTGATGTCTTATGCATCTTCTCACACTGTCTAGGAAAATTACTTACTGTAAATGAGCTTTTTCCTAATAGCTTATTTGGATTATGTTAATTTTGAAGAATGATTTTGCATACAGAATAAGGATGAAAATACAGGAACAAAATCACATTAATATTTTCTACAGTTATTCTAGCCCACTTTGATGCTAAATATAACATAATACAACTTATTAGAAACATTTGGGTTTGAAGCCTGATCACCTTTTATAGTACGGTAGTCTCTGCACAACTACAGACCATGTCAGCTTGATGACTTTTGATCAGAACTGCTGCCTATCATAAAACCTGTTTTAAAGGTAAAGAATTAAAAAAAGAAAAAAAAAGAAAAAAAAAGAAGCTGCAGTGGCAGTGACAGCTTGGATTTGGAAACCATTTTGATATAATTGTAGATTACAGAAAAATTGTCAACCCCTAAAGTTGAGTTTGACTGGAGAAAATGTTATACATGCAGCAGGAACCCATCACCCTGCAATGCTTAGAATTTTAACACAGAAAGACTAAATCACAAATCTAATTTATATCATAAGCACATGTGAAGCAATATCTTCTCTATTTGCTTTACAGATGGTTTTTGGTATGGCATTGCTGTGGAATAAAGCAAACCAATGATTTATTATTGCTAAAATATCTTCATTAGAATTAATACATTATCTAATGATATATTAGTAGAATAGTTAAAAAAAAAAAAAAAAAGAGAGAAACAATTATATTGGAAAACTTTCAGACTTTTGCTCGCCGAAACAGAAAATTTTCCTTGACAGATGAGCCATGTAGGCGCCATGGTTCACCAAACCATTTGTATTACGTAAGTAGGATCATTTAAAGATCCCAACCAGTTGATTCCAGGAAGAGAGGGTCTCCTAAGTATAAAAACTTCATCCATACAGAGCTACAGCTTTAAGGTAAACCCATAAATTAATGCTATTTAGAGAGAACAATCTCAAAATTGTTTCCATTCACAGTGAGGCACTGAATTTCCCTGGGCCCTGGGGCAAACGTTGGGAGTATATATGTGGCTATATCACAAGAGTGGTTAAGGGTCCTTGTCAAGCTCTCAGAACAGCGGGGCTGGAGCAAGCTGCTAATATACTGACTGGATACATTACAAAACCTATGTTTTTCATCCTATTATATGGTACAATTATTTTAATGTTCAGCTTTGTGTCCTCTTCCATGAAAAACAGCACTTGAGTTTAAGTGGCAAGTCACTCCGTGTTGAATATTCACCTCAGATAACTTATACATCTCTCTCCAAGGATTACGCCAGTAAACAGCTGCACCAGTTATCATCAATTCACTTATACCATCTTAACTCGATTGGAATGAAATCCTCTTCTGCATCTGTCAATAAACTCTGAAGAGTTGATATTTACTATTTCCTTTAATGCTTCGATTTATACCAAGCTTAAACCTCTTTTCACAGAAAAATACAAGAGATACTTAAAGCTATTCTCTGAGGAAGGCTCTTGATATGCTAATTCCATGGAGCAATTTCAGTTGAGATGGATTTTTGCATTAATGTAATTACCTGAAAATGCAGGTGACTTTGTTCAAGTTTACTGTCCTGATTTACATATCAAAGTCTAGATATAAAAATTATAATGTAACCTTTGAAAACTTATCCATTAAAAAACTTGGGTTAAATTTAAGGAATTCTCAAGCTTTTCAAACCCAAATTTAAGTGACAATATTAAAGCAACACTATAAAACGAATTAACCTGCTGATCAGTTATATATAAGGCAATAATATTTGAGTATTAATGAGATAATGCTGGGAAAATATTCTGAATAGTTTAGCACAATGAGAAGTAAATGCTTCACAAATATAAATGAAATGTGTCCAAGATATATTCAGATACAGCCTGTGCATTTTCCACATACAGATTTGTAAAAAAGCTTTGTATGGCTTGGATCAAGCATCTTCACGAGCACCTACCTGCACGGAAGAAACAGGGGAAAATGGTGTATAAAGAAAAACATAATTTTTTCAGTAAGTTTGATTTAAGAGGAAGCGACTAGAAAGTATTCTGGCATAACGGTGAAACATACACAAAAAGCAAAAAGTATTTCAGTACTTCAGAAAAATAATAGTGATTCTAAGAACATTTTAGCTTTATTAGTTTAAACAGGGAGACAATGTCAAACCAACTATGAAAATTTCAACCCCTGGACTATGAAGAAGTCTCAAGGAAGCTTATGTTCAATTTTATGGACCTGTAAGAAAGTGTAGATCCATTAGAGAGGTTGTGGGTGAGCAGATTACACTTATCCTTGCAGGAGGCATCTGCATATTAACCAAAAAGAAATAAAATAAATAAATAAACCCCCTCCAACACTTTAATTTCACAAGGCTTTACAAGTTCGTTATTTTCTAATAATAAACTCAATACAGAGACGTGTTTATCAGGATTTTAGGCACAGGTATCTGCCACATTTAAATGAGAAAAACGCCACAGTAGAATTGAATTGAATACATACTTAGGTTCTCAGAGTATCCTTCCCCAAAACGCAAACGACATACCTGACCTACTAGAAATGCTAGGAATAATTTTCTGCTTTAGATCTACTTTACCTACACTTTCTGTCAACAAAATCTAGACCCGCTTCTCCTGGGCAGATGGAAGTGGTGGTTTTTAACCACTCTTCCCATATATATGCCAACACAGACACAAGGTATCTTCAGTGTCCATTGGTGTCTACATTCCCAGGTTTTTTGCCCTGCTGGTATCAAAAGGTCAGGAATGTCATTCGTTTGTAAAGGAAATATCCTTGGATGAAAGGTACTTAGAAGTGGTTCAAGACGTGTAGGAGTTGAATGACAGATGAAAGATTAGTCTACTGTTGCTACTGCTGTTTATTCTGCTGGGTATATAAAAGCATTCATGTGATGTAAGGTCATCCTTGTTACCTCTCCTAAGTTTAAGGAAACAGCCGGACAGGTGTTATTTCCAACCTGATTTATTACTGGCCAAGAAAAAGCTAAAAACTCTCCTTTGCCATCACATTTAATAAAAAGTAAAACAAACAAACAAACACACACACCCCCCTCTGAATTTACAGCATTATAGAAACACCAGTGTACAGATCACATTGTTATCTTCAGTTCAGCACTAACATTTCCTCGAGAATTTTGTAGAAATATATTAGGCAAAATGAGTATCAATCTGCATTTATTTTAAAGTAAAGACTGCTTGAAATTACCCTAGGTTATAAAAATCCACACTTCTGTTGTAAAGTTCAAAATTACATTTATGCTTATTCAAAAGAAGAAACTATGCAGTTAAACATATAAAGGTATAAATACTTATTGTTCTAATTTTTAAATCTTTGTCATAGCCTTGCTAATATTATTGTTTACCTGATCATTATGGAAATCAGGCTCATCTTTCCTGTTTTCCAAGTATTTGAATCATAGAATCATTTAGGTTGGAAGAGACCTTTAATATCATCGATTCCAACCGTTAAGTTCATGTCTTTCTTTAAACCATGTGTTGTTTCTGTCTGTCTATTATATCCTCTCTTCTTTTCTCTCTTAGAATAAAAAATCTTCATAGTATACAGTCTTTCCAAGTCTCTGACATACTGGTTATTTCTCTGTAGAAAACTTTTTTAAATACTATAGTCTTGATCTCTTAGAAACTCAACCAAGTCTGTCAGTCTTGACTGGAAAGGCATTAGTAGACAGACATATCATTTGAAGAAAATCATTATCAGATAGAAGTTTTAATTTACTAAATCGGCACATTATAGACAATCAGAATAGAAAAGTATGTCGAAAGAAATTTGTATCATGTAATCTTTGATTTTGATCACTTACTATCAAACCACTGTTACTTTGCCTTCTCTCTCTGTCGTGAAGTTTTCTGTAGAAAATCCCTCCTGGATTAAATTGAGTACTCCAAACAATCATGTCCCCTTGAAAATAGGCATCCATTCCAGTTATCCTTGAATTATGTTCAATATGTGATATTTGCTGATGAACATCACTGTAGTTGAACGGATATGCAAAACCCAGGATGTCAGTGTCATTAGCAACATAGAGAACTTGATCTTCAGAGCCTAGGGATTATTATAATGAAACAAAAATAAGGTAAATGTCAACTAATGCAAAATCAGTGGTTTTCACTCAAGTAGCTTTTTGATGTTTATCTGATACAGTTTCATATAAAATTGCTTTCTGATCGTTGAAGACTGTAAAAATACTCAGACTCTGGGCAATAAATGCAATTCTTCCTACTCTGATACCAACATATATTACTTCAATGCTCTCCAAGCTCACATTGTGACATCTAAGACTATATTTTAAGGAGTATGTAATATAGGAATTTGAACACTTTAAGCACTATACAAAAATAGGGGATATTATGCATTAAGCCCATATGAATCGCCACATATTTTTATATGCATGTTGTGTCTAGAGGGTCCTAAATGTATATATTAAAGGAACACAAACTTGCCATTAAGCATTATTTTAAATTGCTTGATTGGAAATTAGAAGTGGAATGATCCTATCTGTAGCGAAGGCAATGAAGTTTTGAAATTGACTGCAACATGAGCAAACCGGACCACCAAAGCTGCTACAGAACACATGGAGTTGTGCCTTATGTCTCCTCATTTCAGATAGTTAACATTTATGGATACCTGTGAATGGGTGGTATTTCGGGATACCTAGTTACCATCTTGATTCAGATGATGTAAAATACGTTATTCGTAAGAAAATGTTCTCTGGTATCTATTTATTAAGTTTTGAGAAAGTTTCAAATTTGCCAGATACATTAGAATGCACTTGCAATTTTTTAGATTTCCAATTTATATCACATTTATCCATAGAGAATCAACTTATAATAATGTCTGTCCAATACATTTCCTTCTTATGAGCATGAAATACCAAAAATCATTTGTTCCCTCACTCCTGCTAAATACAAGAAGAAAGAGGAGTTCCATTAAAGCAAGTATCAATGAGGGAAAGAGGGAACCATCAACTGTATTACAATGGCAATGAAGCTTGTGAGAAATTCAGATGTAGGGTAACGATTCCCAGATGTTTAAATTATAAGCCCTCAGAATTGTGTCTGTGTCTGTATAATAACAAGCTGCTACCCACAATTAGTAACCTTGTTGCCATGTCATAATCTGACTGCTTCTTCAGTTATAGGTAAATCCTGATAGAGTCCACGTTACATATAGAGGAAATAACTAATGAGTCATTAATATGATCTTCCCATGATAAGTTTGCTTCAAGAAAATGTGAGCAAAACATGTAAGATACCTGACTATCACCATCCAACTACCTAGCATGGGTGTCCCTACACTACTGACTGGTGTGCTACAAAGATGGAAGAATTGAGATTAACGTGATACAATCTGTTATGGTTCTAGGCTGTATGTCCACAACATGCGCTTGCTGACCATCAGGTTCAGATCAGGTACTGCTCATAGTTGTGCCCCAGATGTGCACAGAGATGTATAAGGAGCCACACCTTGTCACTTCAACGCTGGTTCTGCACTGAAGACTCCAAGTGTAGGTATAAGTCAAATTCACACCAAAACCTCACTGAATTGCAGGTGAGATGCTAGGATCATCCTTTCAGTTATCCAGACATAGATCCATAAAGATTATGTTAACTTTACTCAGGCAGCTGGATTATTGCTTGTTTCATTTGTAAAACGATTTAACAGTTACATGAAAGAGTTGATGGTTCATTTACATGGAAGTGATAAGAATTTACTGCTTACCGAAATGAAAGGTAAATCTGAGTGGTTTTGAGAATTATTTCTGTGCACTATTCAAGAAATACTTATCTAAAAATAAATTGTATATGCAACACATTAGTGTTACCAACCGTGTATACAACAGATGATTTACTACTGTCAGTCTATTTTGATTTTTATAGCCTTACCTTTTGCTATGCAACTGTTATTCCTCTCCTTATAATTTTTCTCGCATGCACATTTGTATGACCCCTTAATATTATTGCAGTGTTGGGAGCAGGCACCAAATACCATACACTCATTGATATCTATGAGGAAAAGAATTGTAATTTATATATCTATAGTTTAATACACTTATTTAACATGTTCGGAACATCATGAAACAATGCAGATGAACAGAAGGAACTTGTAAGCACTGGTAGATCTTGCAATAGTAAAAGGAAGCCTTCTGCAATTATCACTACTGGTATTTTCGCTGCAGTCAACATATCTCAGAAAGATATTTTACATTATTTCTCCATCCTTCTTATATCAACCTATTATCATTAGAGCTTGAAATCAACTTTGAGAATGAAAATGTCTGTTACAGTTGTCTCCAGCGTATCTATCTCTGTTACAGGCAAATCTACATGACTACCCCTTACTGGAAAAGCTCCTGTGTATACCGTTTTCTTAAGAGCCAAACAATGAAGTTTATGTATGCGAGTATATATTCACTCTGATAGTCCCATTGAAGTGATCTCCACTTTTTTGTAAGTTACTGCTCACCAGTAAGAAAATGAATTCACAATCCATTCTTTGGGAAGGTAGGTTTATCTTATCTTTCTGATCAACTCTTTCATTATAACAACTATGTCTTTTTTTTTCTGACCAGTGTGGCATCATATATATTAAGAATACATATTCTAAGGTATTTCACTTTCAGTCTGTTTATTTTCATTTCAACTTGGAGTTTTATGCATCTACATTATTTTAAGCATCTCAAAATATTCTCATATACCAACTAAAATGACAATCCCAATTGGTCAGTTAAATAATCTACTAGACCTTAAATCACCCATTTACCCCTTAAATTATAAAATCATTTAATGGTCTGACCTGAACCTTTCGACATTCACAACCAATGTTAATCTTTGATAACCTCTCCAGGTAAAATGCATAAATCTACATCCTGTAAATCCTTTCAGTTTCTTTTCTTGATTTCTTAATCCCATAGCTCTGAAACAGTTTTTACTCTGCGGAAAAAAGTATGTGATATGTATCTCCTTCTCCAGCACAGAAAATTGACTACGTAGTTGACTTTTAATACTTTACAGCAAGGGATGATGGAAAAGATCTGTACCTTCACATTGTCTATTCCTCTTGTTTCTCTGAAATCCAGGTTTACACTGACACAGTAGGGATGTTTTTGTTTGATTACAGTATGCATCATCTCCACAAGGATTCACATTATCTTCACATGTATATTCAGCGACACCTAAACATAAAAAAAAGTCTAAAAAAAACCCCTGATAGATTTGTTTAAACTGTTAAAAATGAGATCTAAAGTAACAACAACAAATGACCTTACAAATATATCTTTTTGTTAAAGAAGCATCAAGGTAAATTTTAAAGAAATATATAACATTACTGTATTTACTTACATATGCATATAAATTGACACTATTTAATTGAGATACTTCATTTCACATCAAGAATTTAATACTAAAATTTATCTTGCTGCAGATTGGAAATCAAATGCAATCAACATGTAGCTAAACTACTTCAAAAACTCAAAAACTACTCTAAAAACTACTACAACCTGAAGTGCTATAAAATTTGCTTTCCTCTTGTGATATGTCAGATAGAATTAGCTTTTTTTTTAACTAAAAAATTATCTTTTAAGTTTAATTAACTTCCATGTTGTTGAGGTTTTGCATGGATGAAAGTCTCAGTTTATTATTCCTTTTCTGTTACATTCATGAAAACATATTGTGTCAGCCAAACTCACTTATTTTGCAGTCTTGCTCATCTGAACCATCTCCACAGTCATCAAACCAATCGCACTGCAGCTCCATTGGAATACATTTCTTATCATTACAAGCAAACTCATCTTTTTTACATGGTCTTGCTTTATATGTGATTTTATCTATGTAATTAGAAATTAATAAGAGAAAAATAAATCAGTATTTAAGATTCTTAGATCATTTTAGACATAGACAAATGGGAATGACCATGAAGCATTAAGCAACTGGAAATTATTTCAAGCTTAATTTCTTTCAATTTCAAATTCTGATCTACTAACCTCCAGCTAAGCTTTACTGAAGGACAAGCAGACCTCTGTAACAAAGTTTGCCTTCAAGTTGTTTTCTTTGATCTGAATGCCTTGAAAGGTAATACCACCTACCGCAGTGATCTTCATCCGAGTTATCACCACAGTCATCAACCTCATTGCAAATCTGCTCGGGTCGCAGACAAACTCTGTTGTTTCTACATCTGTACGGCCTTGTTGGAGGGCATGGAAACTTTACTGTATATTAAAAAAAAGAATCAGCTATTACCCAGCTACTCTTCTTGAACCTTCTTTAATGTCTCCTTATGAAAGCAATAAGCAGGCATGGGAACACAGTTGTACCTGACATATGAATGGTACATTAACTTCTGGTACCTAATGGAATAACACTCGAACAATGTTTACAATGCAAGTTCTTCATTTAGGGAATGAAATTATTTTGTGCGATAAAGGCAATTACACTTTTGATTTTGAGAATCAGTAAATGTGACAGAAATAAAACTACGGAAGTAGGAAATTTAATGATGATCAATATTTCAATGTAGAAGTAACTTTTTCCTATCTGTGCATTTCCTGCAAAAACATTAATTTCTCACAAATATCTTATCTGAAATTACATGAATAGCGATAACAACAGAAGACTCTATCCCACATTTTAAGCTAATCTTTTAAAAGTCAAATAAAGAAAAAAACTTAGATGCATATGTCTGTGTACATTTATGTATGTTACATGTCACTTCTTGCTTTATTACATGAAAAGCACTGAAAAAATTAATGTCATACCACACATTTCAGCAACTTCATCAGAGTTATCTCCACAGTCATCCTCGCCATCACAAACCCAAAAATGTAGTTTGCAGAGAGAATTGTTGCACAAAAATTCATCAGCTCTACATATGTTTCCCCCTGGAAGGATGAAAAGACAGAAAAAAACCCAGGAAAACATAAAGACAAAAGAAAGAACGTTAATTCTTGACAAAACCAGTACAACCACTTATCACATATTATCTGCAGAGAATGACACACGTAGCATAACTAAATGAACAAATCCCAAATGAAAGGGTCGGAGAGGCAGAGAGAAATATTCATTTAAAAACCTCTTCCATGACCGTACATTTTTTTCACTTTCTTTTCATGACCGTTACCTAGGAATTAGCTATTTGGCCTGACTAGAAAGGACAGTTATCAAAGACAGACACTGACAATTCACCAGCTAGGCACGTTCCCCTTACATTTAGCCAAGAGATGCTGAAACTATCTGTCTGTAACTTCCTTTGGTGATGCTGCCTTTCAGAAAAGACCTGGCTGGGTACATCAGTAATTTGTGCTGTCAGAGAACGGTACAAACTAGAAGACAGAAATATGGTCA
This sequence comes from Phoenicopterus ruber ruber, assembly GCA_009819775.1. Lineage (NCBI taxonomy): Eukaryota > Metazoa > Chordata > Aves > Phoenicopteriformes > Phoenicopteridae > Phoenicopterus > Phoenicopterus ruber. The sequence goes on from CM020220.1 coordinate 37,857,633, forward strand.
AACTTGTGAAAGGCCACTTCAGTTCGGGTTTGTTTCACATGAATGTCTGATCCTCTACCTATTCCCACTCCTACTCTCTGAGACACACATTGTGTTCAGAAAAGATGAAGTGATTGCAGTCCCTTAGCCATGAGGTAGCATCTTTTTCTTCTCCTGAGGAGTAACAGGCTTGGCCAGGCTTGTAACATCCCCATCGACTATAAACTCTGTAATTAGAGAAGATGTAGCCATGCAGGCACAGAGTAGGTAAGACTAGGTGACCTCTAACAGTCTCTTCCTTTTTGCAACTTCAGTAAATATCCTAATGAGAAATTTCAGAACACAGATGCAGCAAGAATAAATTCTTCCATGTAGCTTTAGCATTGATTGAACTCTGAATCATCTAACAAAATGGAACAGAGGGTGAGAGAAACTGTTTTAAGCTGGAGTGCTCAAGCTTTAAAAATTGGTTCAAGTTGGATTCAGTTTTAACACATGTAGCAGTAAGAAGGCATTTTGTTTCAAAATCACAACTAAATTTTGCCACTACCAATCAATGAAGTTATGGAAACTTCTTGAAATTAATTTTCTACATAACACATTTTTATGGTAACTGGATTCTCAGTTTCCTGAGGAGTAGAGTATAAAAGAAATAAAGCTGTGTACCTGCAGAGGAGGAAACCATGAAATTTTATATGGTAACACCACAACTCTCACTGTGGTTTACCTCAATGCGTTACACCCTTCCTAATAGATAGATCAGGCTCCAGTGGCATTTACTTATTCTTTCAGTGCCCTGTTCACACCCCATTAAAATCAACAGAAGGTTTTCTTTTGCAATAAAATGTTCAGAATGGTTTAAATTTTTTTTCCAGAAAATTAATTTGCATGAAATACCCACCATGTAAGAGGATGTTGGGAACTCTCACACTCTGTTACCAAATATAATTCACTCCCATTGCAAATATAACTTATGAACATTAACAGAAAATATTCTTTATTATCATCCAAGGAACAATATATTAAATTCAAGTATTCTTCATGATGAAAGATATGAATATAAATAATTGTGTGTAATTACAATAAAACCATAATTCTAGTTGTATAATAAGATTGAAAAAAGCTATGTTTATAAATATGCACAGTGGGCTACAGCTAAATATAACAGTGATTGTTTTAGAATGCTGTAGAATAAAACTTCATTTGTGTTTGCTGTATTTCCAAAGAGGAAAAAATTAGTTATCAGTGAGATAAACGGGCATTTGTTTCATGTGATTGCTCTGCCTGTCATAATTTCTTTATAGAATAGATTTCTACAAGAGAAATCATAATTGTGACATAAATACAAAGTATTACAGCAATAACCAACTAGGCAAAAGGCTTCTTATTGCATTATAAGCAATTTGCAGTTCACAGAAGCTCCATTATGCTATCCAAAGAATAATGTGGGCTTCAGACAAAATAAGCGTGTTACTACTTAGTTACACTTCATTGGTTTTTAAAGAGATACAGTCCAGATATTTTAAAAACAGTTTTAAAATGGACTAGAAGTTTTTTAAAACTTTTTTGGTCTCAGTCTTCTCAAAACAATTCATTCTTCAACACTTCCAAATATGAAGTCTTTCTCTTTGCATCTAAACATCTCTGTTACATTCTTCTCGTTTTCTTCACTTTCTGGTCTCTCTTTCAAAATTAATCCCGTATAACTTCTTTTTTTTCCTAGCTGTAAGTGTTGCTTAATAGACTTATGACAAAATAAGGGAAGGATGTTTTACTCCGCAATTGCTTGCTCCATCTCCAATTATTATTATTTACTATTGTACTTCATTATGCTTTTGAAATTACACACATTTCATGTGATTGTACATGACTAATACACAGAACTACTCACTTTAAAGAAAAAAGAAAAATCTGGAAAAAACAGTAAGCTGACAAAATGCTGAGTAAAATTTCTTTAATTTGAGTGAGAAGTTCTGTGTTGGTCACAATTACTGTATTACTACACTTACCAAGAATCTTGTGCAGAGTTACACTGCTACTGCCTGGTAGCTGAAACAAGGTTCAGTTTAAAAAAAATCTCAAATAAAGACTTTTGCATGGTCTTACCCTCAGAACAAATACTATGGGGAACTTGTTTAATAACGTTTAATTGCATATATATATCTGTGTGTATGTATATATAGATATGTATGTAAATATATATGAAATTGCAATTCAAAACTCATATTAGAACAAGATTTGTGAATTTGCAGCAACTATGAGAGTTAGAGCAACAGATGTATTTCTCAAAAACATATTCGGAAGCTTAATCACAAGCATGAAAGTCTGAGCGTAGTGTTTAGCTTCATGTGAATCAACTTATATGCATAGTTCTGCTCTCTAAGGAGAGCAAGAATTCAAAATGTGGTTTTATTGGTTCTGGTTACTTGCAACATTTCATCTCCACAGAAATAAATAGAAAACTGGGGTCTTAAGATTACTTATTTAGCAATTTTTCATTATATTGCATGGCTTTGTAATTTATTGTTGCCTATAAAACTGTAAAGTAACTGGACTTATTACCGATTTCTCTGATGAGACAGAATATGCTCCCAGCAATAACACAACCTTTTGGTCCTTGGGGAAGGAAATGCAAAGAAGGAGCAATGAGCTGTGTTATAAACAATGTAAGTTTTGCTTCACCCTGCAAATCGCTTGGGAAGCTGCTATACTGTCTTTGTCGAAAGAGGTCACAGAGCTTTCTTTTCATCACTCAGAATGGCCAGGGTACCACTAACTTACAACTTGTGTTAATACACAAACCAATAAAGTAAGCCTTTTAAAGAAAAGTGTCTCTCGCCTTGGTCACAGTTTTCTTCATCACTGCCATCCACACAGTCATGGATCCCATCACAAAGCCATCTGACAGGGATACAGTAGGCCTTATTTTTGCAGCGAAACTGATCTTCTTTACATTCTGTTACACAGTCCATCTGTGTGAATACAGATATGAACTAAGCATTACTGAATTAGAACAACAACATACTTAAAGACAAACCTAACAAAATTTACCAACACTGGTTTTCATTGCTCTAAGTATTTAACTCAATGAAGTTGTCCCTGACAATGGAATGTGCAATTTAAATAGTTACTGAAGTCCAAGTGAAATTGTAACCACACGTTATATATGTTCTGATATTACTTCTTTCTGTTGCTTAGTATTAGCAATGGAAACAACGGCTACATTTACATTTCTGAAGTCAACTGCCCTACGAGAACCACCCTGGACATAAGGACAGTTAGTGTGAACTGGCTCATATTCACATTGATCCGGACTAGAAACCTCCAGAGTGGATTGTCTTCACCTGCACCGTGTAGCATATGGCTCAGGCACCCTTCAGGCTCTAACTGGCACCTCTATGGCTCTGAAAAATAACAACTATTTTTGATCTTTTTTCTTGAAGTTGCTCACGAAGGTGGTAATTTTTTAAAAAGACACCAACAGTGCAACATGTAGGAAGAGCATGGCATGAAGGCCCACAGAGGGTGAGGTGCCTGCTAGGACTGGCCTAGGTGAATCTAGAGGACAGAGGGAGCCAAATGTGACACAAATTTGTCCACACTGACAGTACGGAGCAATCCCTGAAGCAAACTCCCCCAAAACCATGCTCAGGCTTTGACTTAGGGGAAATAAATTTGTCTACTCCAAAAGGTGGCCAGAGAGCAAACAAACAATGCAGTGTTACTACCAGGGAACCACAATCATGGGGCTAGGTTATCTGACAGTGTTCAACGGATGCAAAAAAACCCCATTTACCCTTTTAATTATTTTCAGTTCTAAAACTGTTAACAAGTTTCATGTCAGACAGTAGGGGAAAAAAAAAAAAAATCAATGGAAATTTGTCAGCTACCTCATCAGATCCATCACCGCAGTCATACTCTCCATTACATTTCAAAGATGCCGAAATACAGCCTCCACTTGCACACACGTACTCACTTGAAGAGCAGGTTGGAGATGCTGGTTATAAATACATATTTTAGCATTAAGAAAAAGAGAATTAGTAAATAAGTTGCTTTATAATTTAATGTTTTCATCTGGTTAACATAGTGAGCAAACATGTATTTGTAGCTGACCAGAGCTTTTCCAAATATTCATAAACTACAACGAAATATTTGACAAAACTTAATCGTTGCATCCTAAGTAAAACGTACAATGATAGTGACTGGATATTTGTGTTTTATCACCGAGAAATTTCTTCTTGTGTTTTCCTTGTGCTTGGTAACAATGGTTACTACACACATACACATATTCATAGAATGACTATATTAAAAATATTGCATTCTTTAAAATGGCGTTAAGGTTTAGCTAAAGTTATCTAAGTGTAATTAAATAAGCTTAATTTATGAGAAACCATGGTTTTAGAAAGTATATGTTATTACAATTACAATAAATACATATTAATCAGTTTTATTTAAAATACAGGTGGATATTTTTGTCACAGTGTAAATCAGGGGAGTTTTGTCATAGGCTTCTACCAGTTGCACCTATCTAGACGAAGCTTACAAAAAATTTAGGAAAATTCCTGCAAAAATAAACAACTGCATTTTCCAAGACAGTAATAAGGAAATAAAACAATAACAACAAAAATAATGATTTGCTAGAGAAAACCTTTGCATAAGGACTAGTAAAAATTGAATTAATACTACAAAGCAAGAAATCCCCAGAGACACTTTAGTAACATGCCAAGAATTACTGCTCTTTTCAGAGCAGAATTTTGTAAGCTGAGTATACATTATCAAATTACATTTCAATATAATTAAATTAAATACCATTCTCCCAACAAGCTTCATATTGTATAGCTGTACCTAAGTGGGGTTTTCAAAACATGAGTAGGATGACACAATGATACACATTCAAAAGATAAAGTATTTCAGATTTCTTTGCACTCCTCCCTACTCTGAGTGCACAAGGAATCTTGATTTGTTGATTTATTTTTGCCTTGTTCATTCTGATTTATTCCTTGCTTCATTTTATCACTCAGCATTATTTAAATCAATACCTGGTTCACAATTTTTCTCGTCATCCCCAAGTTTGCAGTCTTCATGACCATCACATCTCCATTTCGCTGATATGCACTGACCATTGGAACACTGGAACTGATCTCTTGAGCAGCCTGTTTCACAATACCTCTGGTATAATAAAAACAATGTATAGACGAGATCAAGAGTTTAATATAAACATTGGTAAATATACAACTCATCAGAGAAGTTGCAGCCTATACTCCTCCATGCTATGAAATACAGTAATGCCTTGTGAAATCAAATATATTTGTAGAAAGGATTCATGAAAGGTGGCTTGAACCCTCTAAGTAGGTGGGAAGCACCTGAGGTCCACCACTGGCAGGAAAGGAGAAGGGACAAAAGGGACAGGAAAGAACAGAAAAACAGCGAAGCAAATATCCAGTGAGCTTCTGCTCCACAAGAAACAGTCTACATGGTGTTTTCTCAAAAAAAGTCCTCACAAACCAAACCAAACCAAACCACGGCTGTGTGTAGAAAGAGTGGTTCCCCAACCAGGACACAAAAAATACCCAGGATGGGGAGAGGTCCAGATCATTGCTGGGCCAAAAAGATGTAGACTATTGGTAAACATGACTTGATTTTATCTGCGTGTTCTCTTTTTAGGATAACTATTTCAATAGGCTTAGTTTTAATTTAGTAAAGCCATTTGCATATACGGATTCATGTGCAGAAGTCCCATTGCTGCTTTTTTAAATATTCATATGTGGGAGTCCATTCTCCAATAATAAAAAACTACTAATTTTCTAAAGAACTATTTCTCCTGGAAGAAGCCTACCTCATCTGAGCCGTCTGCACAGTCATAGTCTCCGTCACACCAGAACCTTGCTGAAACACAGTCTCCGTTTGCACAAAGAAAGTCTTTCAAAGTGCATGTTTGAGGCTCTGAATAAAGAAAAGTAACAATCCTAGGTTTATTAGCATGTCCATAAAATACTTTATACATAACCCCCCTCCAATCAATCAATGAATGACTATAACAAGGTCAAACCCACTAACTTGCAAACTATAAGAATTTTTTTCTGTAGGATTTTGTTTCATAATATTTTATAACTAAATTTCATTTACATATGGTAAAATAGTAATGAAAAGACTTTCATTTGCGTTTTATCAAATTTCTTTGGAAAATTATGATACTGACTATAAAAATATTATTTATTTCAATGCATATCTGTTATTACAGGTTTTGTGAGATAGGTACCATGGACTAGAAATTCATTTTGCACCTGTTAATGTCCAATGTAATTAGAATTAACCAGATCTTTGACTTTGCATAACGCAATAGCAAACCATTTATCACGTAGCTTTTAACACGTGTGTGTGTCAAGAGTCAGCTTCCCCTGTGCTAAGCATTCAGGAGAACACTATGGAGATGGTAAATGGAATGCCTAAGAGGTAAGGTTTGGAGTGTCAAGTAAAATCTGTTTTCCAGAAATTAAGTATGGGAGGAAGCATGACAATAATCCACGGACTTAAATACAGAGAGATTTAACAGAATGAGAATACAGCGAGTTGCAAAAGTCAACGGACAGTATACTCATAAAAACCCACTACCGTCAATTTGTCAGAAAACACAGAAAAGAAAAAAAAAATGGTAAGGATAAGGATGGCATTTTCAAGTAATTTTAGGGAAACAGAAGGGAGATGTTAGATAAAAAGAATCTAAGGAGTTTACAGATGGATAGGAGACAGTAACAGTTGGAAGGTAAGTGGGATGTTTTGTGACAAATGGGTATCTTGTTTTATTCCCTGGGAAGAAACAAAACACAGGGAGGTCTGAAGTCATTATAAAAGGTGGACACAATAAAGGGGAAGAGTAGACACAAAATTAATTCAAGGTACAGGCAAAGCAAACAGGAGAAGCAGGCTGCGGGGAGTGGTGGAGTAATCCTGAGAAGGCGAGATGGGCTGTTTCAGCCTATTTACTTCACTGTCTGCACAGCTCCACGTTTTCGCTACTGCTGCCACAAAAACACTGGCAAGGGGACCAGCATGGAAGACTCCCCCAGCACAATACTATGTGCTTTCCTCCTGAAAATGAGGACCATTACAAAAGACACTGGAAAAAATGAAGTTAATGTCTGGACCTCGGACCATTAGATTAAACAAAGGTAGAGAAGCAGTGGGGATTGAGGAGAATTTAAGCAAGTCTCTACATGCAATTTAGACTTTGCCAGTTAGAGAGCTTTGGGAAAGCAGGGCTGAAAACGCACGCAAGGATTACTTGTGGGATTACTTCTACCATGGTAAACATTGCATTATGTAAATAATGTAAAATCAACAATAAGGATTAATTAGTAAGACCTTTTCCACAGAGAGGGGGGAAAAGAGTTCAGGCAAATGGTAAATGACAGTGACTAAATGAGTGGAGGAATGGTAAAAAAGAAAGAGGAGAAACTGAGAGCAGACAGTAGCAACGGACAGGAACGGACTGGGTAATGCTCAAGGGTCCTTTAGCTAGTTACGGAAGGTGGAAGCAGGAATGCTTTTGAAAAACATACCAGAGTGAACAAGGAAAGCAAACACAAAATTTGAGGCTTCCAGTTAAGAAGAATTTGGTAAATACCAGCATGAGAATGTACTCGACATGAGTTGTGCAGATGTAAGGTAAAGTTGAACTTAAGTTTTTTTCTGGATTTATAAAAATCAAAAACTGCTTCAAGAAAGGAAAAGTTTTAATGAACCTTTCAGCTATGTTTTTTTTTTTTCTTCACTTCATAAAAAAAAGTCAAAATGACCCTGTTTGAAAGTTTTTAAGAGAAATTAAGTTTTTTCAGGTAAGCATAACTTTTCATTTTGAAGTTGTAGGAAAGTCATAATAAAAGCAGATCTATAGTAACTGCCTCATTTCTCCAGCAATGTTATATTTAAGCAAATCAAAGGTTAGCATTTATATGGATTCTTATATTATACACATACTACTTCGGATTTTTTTCAAAGCTAAAGCTCATTGTAAAAACATTAGTGAATCACTGACATTTCATTCTTTTTGTTGTCACCCGGCCAGGAAGAGGAAGCTCATGATATGATAAATTATGTAAAAGAAATAATTTGTGGAAAAAGTAATTCAGGTGCAAATGAACATTTGTCATGTTTCTATGTTGATTTGCAAAATATAAGCAAATACATTTTCTATACTGCTAATGAATTATTTATAAAGAGAGATTTGATTCTGGAAAAATGTACACAATGAACTAACTTCTTAGTTCTCTGTTTGCAAGAAATATTCCTTCTGCTGCTGGAATACATCTCTGTGATTTACATACGAACACAGAAGAATACTTTCCCATCAGTGCTCAGACTGTTAGTGCAAGGAATAAGTATTAATAGATTTCTGTATAAGCAATGAAGGACAGCATCTTTCAGCTTCTGCTTTATAAAAACACTGAAAGTCCTTCCTGAGAACAGTATTTTTGAATTATTAGAAAGAGTTTTATTTGAAACACAGCACATAAGATGATCTACTTCTTTCACATTTTAAAGTCTGAAAATAATCTGCAGAGCCAACAGACATTTGTCATCAACTTGAATGGTAGCAAGAAAAGGATCTCATGAGAAACATTTAAAATTATTTCATATTTGGGGTTCAATTTTGCATTTAATAGACATAGATATTGCGCTAAATCATGAATTGAAAGGATTTTTTAGGAGACTGATGTACTGATATACAAGTCAGAGGGGAAAAAAACGTAAGTTTTTTTCTTAAAATAGGATATGAAGTTCAAACGTGTAGGTTGAATAAAGAATTACTAGAGAATTCTCACTCTCCTTGTGAGAATTCTATGTTTTGTAACAGCTGTTACAGATCCAGCTGTTAGAGAAACTAATTTGTATATTAGAAAAGGTAGAACTTGTACATAGAAAAACAAACAACAGCAATACAAACATGGGATAGGAGCACTTCAACCAAAATGAATTAGAAGGTGCATTGACCTCTTGATTCATCCTGGCATTTGGCAGTAGATCACAGAGGTTTAGAGGAATTAGGGGACATACTTAGGCCACACTTTCTTGTGATGATTGAGTATTCATCAGATCTACTACTAGATGGTTGTGTTGGAGTTGAAACCTTTCAATAAGCCAAGCCAGAGCACCCAGTGTGATGTATCCATGTAAGATCAGTGAAACATTATCATGATGTCGTGAGTTAACCCTGGAGGGCAGCTAAGCCACACACAGCCACTCAGAAGGGTAAAAGTTCAAAAACTTCTGGGTTGAGATAAAGACAGTTTAATAGGTAAAACAAAAGCTGCGAGACCAAGCAAAGGAAAATAATAATTCATTCACTACTTCCTATCAGCAGGCTGGTATTTAACTGCTTCCAGGAAAGCCTGGCTTCATCACGTGTAACTGTCTTGGGAAGACAAACTGCCCTTCCTCCTTCCTCCCAGCTTTTTCTTGCTGAGTACGATGTCATACGGTGTGGGATATCCCTTGGGTCAGTTGGGGTCAGCTGTCCCTGCTGTGTCCCCTCCCAGCTTCTTGTGCCCCCCCAGCCTCCTCGCTGGTGGGGTGGGGTGAGGAGCAGCAAAGGCCTTGGCTCTGTGTAAGCAACTAAACATCAGTGTGCCACCAGCACTGTTTTGGTCGCAAATCCAAAACACAGCACCACAGGAACTACTATGAAGAAAATTAAATCTATCCCAGCCAAAACCAGTGCACATGACAAAATGGAAGAGGAGGAAAAACCAAAACCACCCTTCCTTATCATTCTCTATTACAACACTGCTAAAAACAATAACATGAGCCACCCTGCAGAATGAATGCCTGTAAACACAAGATAATTAAAGTGGTCATAGGTGGGGGGGTTTTTTGTATATTTAATGTGGCACTAAATGCAGATTTCCTTTACTTGTTTATTTTCAATAACTTCCCTTAGGATTGTATTTCACCAAAACAAAGATGACATTTGTTCTTTGTTAATCTAGGCATAAGACTGGTAGGTGTACATAAAAGAAGAAACCTTTGGTACACATCAGTTTGTCACACTACAGTAGCATACTTGCCTTTGGCTAGCATTGGCACCTAGCTGCTTTTAGAAAAGTGACACTAGCCGTTGTCTGACTTGCAGCAAGTCAGCTGAGCCTTAAGCAATGTAAAGAATGTGAATTTACAGCACTGTTCACTCAAAATTTACTCAAGATGACATTATGAGACATTCCAGCTTAGTTTCTTCCACTATGCTAGTTTGAAACATTTTCACTTAAACATTAAATAATTGCTAGTTCTTATTGCATTTGGGATACAAACTTATCCCAGGACAAAATTAACTAATTTGTTCTCTTGACAACTTGTAGGAGCAACTAAACAGCATTGAGGAGATTCTCTAGCAACAGTAATATTTCTACATTGATTGAATTAATGTCTTTCTACAGCACTATTACATTTGCTTTGCTTCAATGTTTACAGTGTATTATATTTTCTTTAATTACATTCAATAGAACACTACTGGTGCCTTCTTTTGAGCAGGAGTAAGATAGTCATTACTATGGAGTTGTCCATTTTTTAAGTTCCCCAAAAGAGAAAATACTATTTTTGCCCTACTTTGTTTTAAAAAAGCCAAATAAACTCTAAAAGCAAATTCTCCCTCCAAAAAGACATTCAATACTTGACAAGAGTTAAAAATGCATTCTACCTTGCACTCAGTATGGACCTATAACCTTCCTAATAACTCTTACTTATATGGGAGGGTCCAAACAACAGTTGGCAATCTTCATTAGGTTTAATGTTTTAAAAAAGTCTTCCCAATGTGAACATATCCACTGGAAAATTGAGCTGCCATTTAACGATATTTATGGCAAGCGCTGCGGTCCCATTAGTACTGCGCTCTCCAGTGTAAACTCTGCTTCCCGTGTGTCCTTGCCCAGGTTCCCACCAACATGACTGTTTCATCTCTTCTGTGAGCTGCTCCTATCAAACTGCTTCTGACATAAAGTCATGGGAGAAGATGTAATTTCCTCCAATAACTTTCAGTTCTTTTTCTGAAGGAGCACAACAGATTTAAATTCAGCTACATAAACGTTGGATAAGTTCAAGAAAGTAAAGAGATAAACTAGAAAGGATGATTCCCACTACAGATTATAAGACAAATATAGTTAAAGAACAATAGACTGTAAGACAAATACAAAAACAAAGTCATAATGGGCACAACAAATATTTGCATTATACCACTAATAATTTTTCACACCCATATGTGATATTTTTTAAGATGCGCTCTGTTTCACTTCTGATAATGTCACCAGGATGCTGTGTGTGCATGTAAAGAAACTATATAGAGAAATGTAAATACCTGAGCTGAATTTCTATAATTCAATGAATTCATTCTGCATTCTTGAAAATGAAAATTCTGTATCATTTTCTGATATAGTTGCCTGACAAGCCCTTTGTAAATTCACGTATGCTATGAACAACTTATCATACTGTGCAATATAATATATTTTGTCAAATGCTTTTGAAGTTCTAATTTCATATATATTTGTTTCATCACACTTTATTCTATACGTGGCTTCACAGCCTATAAAGAATTTTATACATCTATTTCAAACAGCTGAACAATATTATATATTTTCCCAATGCTTCCAAGATTTTGAATTTTACAACTGTGTCAGCTTACTGTACTTAATTTAAACAGCAGAATAAGGGGCTCAACAGTTAGAAGTGGCATATGCATTTGACGAGCAAAATAAATGGAAAAAAAAGCTACACAAACTACATCAAACTTTAGTTTGATGCACTGGCTGTGTCTGGGTACGCTCAACTCACTAATTCCATCCATTACAATTAACTACAGATTTCTTTCTCTAAAAGCCAAAAACTGAATATATAACTTAATTACTGATGTGAACACAAAGATGGCAAGCTTAATAAATAATTTAAAAAAAACCCAGATAGATGATTGCTCCCTCATTATTTGAACTCTTTTATTTTTAAAAAATCACTTTGTACTATGATAATCTAAACTTTAAGGAAGAAAACTATTAATACTGAGTGATAAATAAATCCCACTTCACACATGGCAAATTTCAAATAAGATGCTTGACACTTATTTTGCAAACAGCAATAATGTTTTGTGGATGTTGGTTTTTTTTTTAATTTTCAAATTTCCAAAAGATTATCTAGTCACGTAGATTAACACTGCTATAGCAAAACAATGTCTCTTTCTTTGATTTTTACATGAGGATAGAAGAATATAAAATAATTTCTTGCTATTTATAATATAAATTAAAATTGAAAAATCCCACCGGAACTAATAATCAATTCCTAAGTAAAATCTCCCACAAAGCTAAGAAAGCTTTGATGTGTCAACCCCCGCCCTGCCCCGGGTATAACAACAAATGGCTCTGAGTCATTACTGAGCCACATGACATTTTCCCCTTTAGATGAACCCCTTGCACATGAAAACCACGGCACTGTTGCTTTTAGTAACTCACAACATCTTCAAATGTAGATAGCGATTAAAAGGCAGACAAATCCACTTTAACCTTTCAGCCAGAATGAGCTAGTCTTCAGACATCCCGTACCTATGGACACCATGTCTTGAATTGGAGAAAAGGGCAGACAGCACTTACTCAGCATGAGAATGCCTAATTTATTAAGCTTTCTAGGCTATTACTTTGAAGATACTAAATATACATTTACGATATACAATCAGGAATATGCATTCAAAATTATCTACACAAAAAGATATTAATTTCTTGGGTTTCTAAGTACAAAAAAAAAAAAAAAAAGAATAGAAATTGTCAACTGAAGAGGAGGCACTTCAGAACTATTTATGGAATTTCCCTCTTGAAATATTTTATAAAGACAATGATTACAAGATAAAACCATTAAGAATTTGTCATTTCTTCCTGAGAACCAGATCTAGATTAACTCACTGAAAGTGGTATTACAGAGATTTATTAGGCATTCAGGTTCCTCAGGAGAGGACTAGGCTAACTGAGCTACTACTCTGAATAACAACATCTACTTCTTAATGTGATTAAGTATTCTAGAAATTGACTTCTCATGATACAAAACAAGGCAAATCATCTCAAGAATATAATGAATGTAATAGGCAGGTAGTGTTTGATCAGACTTTATTGTTAACAAATGTTTATCACTGAGCATTCTTTATGATTCTTATCTAGAGATAAGAAATGTGATATGTAACTTATTGACAAAGGTAAACTAATTGTAATATCTATTTTGAATTTATCAGATTACCGATAAGTCATAGGTCAGGCATTTTTGCATAGCTGATACAGAATTACAGCTCTTTATAAGAATGAATAAAATTGGAGAATTTCAGCAAGGGACATTTTCAATGCTGGTCAACTAATTTTCAACGGATCAGATGGCGTTGTACAAAAACATACATGTGCAGTTTATCAAAATTGAAAAGTTTCCTCTTACATGTTGCTAAATTGACTCCACTCCTTGTAACATGTACTTAGGTAAAAGTTACTTACTACAGTTTTCTTCATCAGAATTATCACCGCAGTCGTTTTGGCTGTCACATCTCCAATGATCTGGAATACAGTTGTTGTTTTTGCACTGGAATTCATGAGGCCCACAAGTTTTTTTATCTGTAATTAAGACGAATATCATTTACATCACTGCAGACAAAGAGTCAAAATGGGAAAGACTGCTACTTAACAGCAACATGACAATATTGCTCGATACATTTTAGGAGGAGCACTCATAATACTTGAAATGTTACTTTCAGAAATAATTTCTCGTACCACATTCTTTAAGATTCTATTTATTCATCCATACGGAAAGAGATATGCTCATAAAGTTGATGATAAAATTAAAATATGAATTGTATACACTGTCATTTAAAGTAAATATATGAAATTCAGAAGTGATCACAAATTGGTCTGAAGAGAGGGTATTATTGCACTAAATCTCAATAATTGACTTTTCCTTGAATTTATCTGTAAGATTGCTTTACAAAAGATCAGATCACAGTAAACCACAAGAATATTTATTTGAAAGTGTACAAAATATGTATTTCTCAAAAGTTATGTTTGCATAGAATAATTTAAGACTAATCATACCCGACAAAAAACTTTGCATTTTGATTTATGTTTTCACCTTCTGATGTCTTGGATTGGGAGTATACTTATACAAAGTAAAACACTATAAAGTATATAATGCTAAACTGAAATTAATTTTCTTCATGAAGTAAATTGTTAATGAGCTTTCCTGTTTACAGAGTAGCGTTGTAGGCAAAGCCTCTTGGAGATGCATGAACATCCTGAACTCCTCCAGCAGGAAGGAGCTGCCTCTGTGTTTTATTTATATTTTTTATTTCCTGAGTAATTCTTTCAGGTTCTAAGGACTGAGATGAAATGAAGTAAATTAAAAAGTTATCAGTGATGTTTTCTTTGGGAAGAAAAAGTTTGCTTTGTAAAAGACTCAATGACATATTTAAAATTACATTTCACTGTGATGATATTTCAATAGAAATTTTTAAATTTTCAATTAGGCTATTTCATAGCATGTCAGTTCAGACTTCATATTGCTATCATGACAACTTGATGAGTTCTAATAACTGACAGAATGAAGAAGGACTGAAACACTAGCTTAAATCAACCTACTTTCTCTGCCTGTGAAATGGAAAGGACCACAAATTAGAGGTATTAGATTTGATGCTACAGCCCAAACTGCTGCTTTTTGTGCTTTGCTTTAGGTGTGTGTCTGGAATTAGGGTGGTAAATCAAAACTACATTTGAGTATCAAGAAGGTGGAGGTAAATGGTGTTGCAGCTCAGTTGTGTACACTCAAAAATTTGGTAATTACAATACTTCCTTTTGCATCTGTTCCTTATTCTCTGCCAATATTATTATTGTAAGTAGTTTTCTCCCAAAATGATTTTTCCTACGGTGTTTCTCAAGATGCCAGTCTATGCTATTTCAATCATGACATTTCAAATACTTGCATTGGCAAGCACTCAAAAAACATTTAACATTACAAAACATAAAAATATCCCCCCCCCCCCAAAGACAGTCTTGTATTTTGTTTCTGTAGCTTTGCAAAAAATCAAGTTTCAAACCAGAAATCCAGCCTATATTTATTAGAGTACTTCTAGTAAAGTTTAAAATCTCCCATCAACATATATGCCCACAAAATAAGTCTAAAAGACTTATGACAGATTATATTCTATTTATCCTTCCACATTCGATAGAAATACCAAGATCTAATCAGTAACACACAGAAGCCAGAGATGCCATCCCTTCATTTCAGCTACCTGCTAGCATGAAGAGAACATGCACTGTACCTTGTCTTATTCTTGAAAAAGAATTATCTAGTTCTCAAGGATGCTAACTGCCTTTTCTACCATTGCCTTTTCACACTTGTGAAGAAAGGCTGGATTTTTTTTTTTTTTTTTTAATTTATCCGTGTTTGGTCTAACCTTATGATTACCACTGGACTATTAATCTTTCTCTTCTCACTCTATTTTTACCAAACACAAAGAAACATTTCATTCTTTCTTTATACAAAATATTTTGCATGCTTGTAAGGCGCTCTCTTCTTCACAAATCTGAAATCTTTATTTTTCCTTTGGGTTGACTCTCATCTCTCATAGCAGCTTACACTTGCCAATGTGTTACAAACCAGATTCGCTTGTCTTGTATTTCCTTCTTCACATTAATGAGAGCTGAAGAAAACACCAGGATACTAGAACTAAGATATAACAGAGGAAGATTGTGTAACAAATATCTGATCTTTGAGAAAGATTGATTTACTCAACTCAAAGGAAATAGTGCAAGACCTTATTTTTTTGAATCGTGGAACCCTGAAAACCACACACAGACCTGTATGCATTTTGGGGATTTTAATTCCATATATGTGCGTGTTTCTGCGTTTGTGTGTGCATGCCTGAGGGTTAAAATCCCAAATGAAAAGAAACTTGCTTTTCATCGAGGATCTCTGTTCTAGAGCTTGGCAGGCTGTCGCTGATGCTGGATACAAGAAATTATTAGCCTACTGAAGGAAGTTTAAGTTTATATAATGCATCCTTAAATGTCTCAAGGAACATATTTTACATCATCAGAAAAAACCCCCTTTGACTTCAGGCTAAAAATAAAATGAATATTAAAAAAAGCGAGGAAGCAGAAAGCAGTCATACTACTGTTGACACATTATGCTAATAAAGACCTGAAATACATATAACCTTTAAAGCAGATTATCATCACTTTCCAAGACCACACACATAGCTTTCTTCAGATTCTAACTCAAACAAGGCCTTTTGTGATGTAAAGCATTAAAGCTGTGAGCAAGGATTACCATAATCTAATGGCTTCTTTTAATTGCCTGGACGGAAAACATGAATTAACTCTACCTACTGTTCTTTGAAAAACACCGTAGACGCATTAATAAGCATACATTTCCTAATTCTACTTCAGTTGTCTGAGTCTGAAAGTAACCACAGAAGACTAAATACATTCAGACTACTTCTAACAAATTTACTCAATATAGTATCTCCAGTAACACACACTAGCAAATGTTGACTAAGCAAAATAGATGACTATGAAGCACTTAAGCAAAAAAGAGATTATCCTTCATACGAGTTTTGCATTGTAAGCCTTTTAGAAATGAACTATAAACAATAACAAGTTAGTATTAGCACCAACATATGCAGATCTTTATTATACTCAGCTTGCAGCTTTATAATTTAATTCTATCAAATTTTGTTCATAAAAATAACCATCTTTAATTTAAAAAAAATAAACAAAAACAAACACAAAAACCAAAAACCACAACACAGAAGACCAAACCGTGTTCAAACTACTGCTATAATAAGGTCATTTAAACATATCTCAAATGCTAAAATTATGGAAAATTTTAAAATGTGATTAAACCCATCCTATTCCTGTCATGGCTTAGTTGTTCTATCAGTGTACATAACTGTGAGTGGCACCGAGATCATGAATACAGATAAATTGTTCCGTCTCCTCCAACACAAAAATGAAGAGCATTATATGCAGCTAACATATTCGAAATAGAAATGGAGGTGTTTTTTCGGGGAGGTGTGTAATTAAGCCATGGAGCTCTGTGTTACAGCATGTTGTGAAAGCTTTACAAAGGTTAAAGGAAACTGAAATCTGTCGAGGGTTATTGCATACAGAGACATATTTGACTCAAAACATCTGAGTCTCAAATTGTTAGAGGCTGGGAGAGTATCCCCGAGAAGTTTCATTACAGGCCTGCTTTGCTCACATATTCTTCCCTAAATACTAGCTTTCAGCCACTGTCAGAGACAGAATAAAAAGCAAGAGAAGTCTTAGATATGAACCAGTATAATCAGTTGTATATATTGTGACTGAAAAAAACTATTTAATTTGGGATTGCACCCATTACACCTCTGTACTATTTAATTGCTCGAGTAATTTGGACATTATTCTTTCTATTGGCTAAAATGATGAATCACAGTGAAGTACCTACTCTAGATACAATTTTTCCTGTTTAGTGTTAGGGGTTTTTTTTCTCTTTGTTTTTAAGCTTTGTGTCTTGAGGATATTATTAGATGAATTATTTTAAGACCCTTTGTGCCATATCAGTTGGGCTTGCATGTTTTACTCAAAATATGAATCCACAGTTTGGAAGCTTGGAATGCTGTCTGAATTGGAAGGAAACGGCATGTTGGAGATCAAGGTGATGGGGGACAGTGCAGGAGGAAGCAGCTATGAAGTACGTCAGAAGGTGAGCAGTGCGGGGGTAGTTCCAGCATAGCTCAGAACAGGACCTGAAGAGTGTCTACAGCATAGGTTCATCTCCTTTTATAAGCTTTGCATTCACTCTTTCTTCAAGCCAAATGATTTTTTGGACTGTAACTTCTCTCCACTTGATATGATTAATTAGTTTCCCCTTCTTGACAATTCAAATAAAGGTCTTGCATTTTCAGTGTTGAGGAAGAGTTCAATTTCCTAGACCTACTTACCAGCTCCAACATTTTCGTATATGTGCTTGTATCAATTGCTTGAAACACATCCATAGAAATCTGGCTGTCTCTCAGTGCTTTGTTTTTGATTACAGCCTGTAATTTTGTTACTCTGTTGTCTCAGTGGTAGCATAAACTTGTCCAGACTCATGTGTTTCATTAAACCTTTTATTGATGCGTCGATGAATAATGGTCAGAGCTTTGAATGTTTTGTACAACTATTTTTCCTGTTCTCTTCCATCTCAGAACATTTTTCCATCTTTTCCTTTATAGACCCATCTTCAAACTTCCACAAGTTTTTCTGCACTTGGTAAGCACAGCTTTTGAATTGACATTCATGTCCAATGATTTTCCAACAATACTGATCCACTTATTTTGACTTTGATTATCTGTAATCCATTTCCCAGGTGGAATATTGTACTTATTATTTTCTTTCATTTACAACAAAAGAGCTGAATCAGAACTTTCCAACAATGCAAGCAATGACTGATAACAGCTTCTACATACAGTATGATCTTTTTTTTTCCCCCAAGTGATGATGAATAGCAGGCATATACAATATCACATATAGACCAATGTGAACACTGCTTAGATATTTTCAACTTTCTGTGAGTTGTCTCAATAATTTTAACTGTTTCTGCAGAAATATAATCAATTCATCGGCTCTGTCAATGAGAAACATGCTAAAAACTGCGGAGTTATAGTTGTGATCCAACAATGAATCTTCAAAAAAAGCAATGAAAGAAATTCTTGGATTCAAAGCTAGTACTCATGTTCTAAAAAATCTGCCTCAGTGGGGAATAACACACTGTGGTTCTGGATATTGTGTAAAATCTGACAGAAATTAGGGCTTGGTTTGGTAACGGTGCGATTCTACCCTTGATCTTCTCTGTAGAGGATCTGCTGCCTCAAACTATCAGATTTAAGTATAGAAGTTTCTTAAGCATCAGGGGTTCTTGGAGAAGTCCCATGGGGATGCAAAGTTTGTGGAGCGGTGTGTTAGGGCACGTAACTCCCCAGAGCTCACAGAGAGAAGCAAAAGATGGTCATGTCAAGTTGGAATCTGCTCTGGACCCTTATGCACAGCCATTCTTAACTAACACTATTTGCAAATTATTACATTTTTCACTGTTTATGAACTACAGCAGCAACAAAATATGCAGAATAAATTGACAGAAACTAGATAATACTGTGAGAAAAATCAAGAATGTCACCATATTCCAAATGAGATACTCATTTACAGCTCCTGCCTATAAAGTAGTAGTATAATACAAAGTTTATAGTCTACTCATATAAAGATTACCATTCAACAAGAACCATATGAGCCAAATACACCTATCGTATCAGGTAGGTATTATCATACGCTGAAAGAGGACATATTAAGTCGGATGATTATTTCTTTTTGCTGCTTTTTTCAAAAATGTCAAGCTACAGTAATATATTCGAAACCACTGTCTTACTCACCA
This sequence comes from Phoenicopterus ruber ruber, assembly GCA_009819775.1. Lineage (NCBI taxonomy): Eukaryota > Metazoa > Chordata > Aves > Phoenicopteriformes > Phoenicopteridae > Phoenicopterus > Phoenicopterus ruber. The sequence goes on from CM020220.1 coordinate 37,877,061, forward strand.
CAGTTAGCTTCATCAGATCCATCAGCACAATCTGGGTCTTCATCACATACCCACAGTTTAGAAATGCAGTGTTTTGTTGTTTTACACTGGAAATGGTCTGGAGAACAACTGTTTTCAGCTTTAAATAAAAGGATCCCAAATTAAAACTAGAAATTTCTGCTAATATTCAAAATATTTGTTTTCAAGAAAAAAAAGGATTGAGAGTTCAGAGATTGGATATCTGTAGCATGACTTAGGTAACATCTGTAAGAAAATAGCATTCAGGTTTATATTGTTTATAATTTTGTCTTCTTTTTATATATTATTTTATATATAACAGCAAGGTCAAATCTAATAAACAAAGTGTCTATTGTGATACTCTTTTAACAACAAATAGACTTAACATTGATACAATAAAATCACTTCAGTAAAATGCAGTCAGATTTTTTTTTTTCCTAACTTCCTAAAAAAATCAGTTATCAATTCTGAAAGCCAGTTAGTTTGAAGGACTAAGGCAGCTCTCAATGCTTTGATTGAAATGGTAATAAAAATTAATGTACAATTTTGGTGAAATTCTGTGTTAAAAGAGGTTATGGGTAAATGGTGAGAAATCATTTTATCAGTTTAGCAGAACAAGTTTTTGAATGAATCCTACAGCAAGATAAAGATGCAAAGATGCAGCTAACCTTCATCCTATATCTTTCAGGATGCTTTAAGTTAAAGCAGTTAAGCTTTAGAATAGTTTAGAACAGCCACTTGACAACACAAAAGATCCTCAGTGCACTCACGTGATTCTACACTGACTCCCTCACAAGCCTATATGCCCAATCTTATGATTTCTTAAACTCTTATAACCCAGAGTATAGAGGCAAGATGAATAAAGGACATATAACTGGACCAGACTGTGAGCAATCTATTTGTGATCAGATACATAAGGATTTCTTTAGAGATATGCGTATGTACAAGAACCTTCAAATTGTTCTAAATTGAACTGAACATAGGTGGACACCAGTATGACCTGTTTTTTGATAATGTTTTCCCACATGAATGTTTGTCCCACTTTTACCTAGTGAACTCCATCAAGTTTTTAACAAACTTTCCTACCCCTGTTGAAAAGCAGTTTCTTCCTTGATACGATCATTCTTGTTTCTTGGGTTTGGCAAGATGAAAAATTTTAGGTTTGTTAAAAGCTGGTGTATTATTTCTTTCAGTGTCACATTTCCATACATCAATTTACAGTGCTGGAATTAAAAAAGCATTGAGGCTTAGCTATGCTGTTAACTATACTTATTAAAAATAATACTGATTCTCAGCTAGGACATCTCATGAGGGGATTTCAAAGTGCTTTACAAAGAGGAGCACCATAATTACCTCCATTTTACGTATGGAAAGCCTTAAGTACGAAATGTGACTTTTTCAAGGTCACTTGAAATATAAAACCAACCAGTGGTAGAGCTAAAAAAAGGACTGTATCTTATGAGACCTGGTCCAGTGCAATTAGAATGAAATACATAATCTCATCTGTTATCTGTCTTGTGACAGGAGCCCAAGTCAATATGAACTTTGTGGCAGACCAACTCAAAACCTCCCATTTTCGTAATCTCCCCAAAGGCAACTGAAGAGTTTTCAGATGCCACAAGTGAGGTTTTATTAAAATACAAACTAGCACACTTAACATTCTTAAGAGAGAAGCTAATAAAGTCTAGCTAAGACAGAACAGAAGTAAAAAATGGATATAATTAACCTCCCCCACTCCCCACTGTGCCTTTGCAGGTGGGTTGATGGCTGAATTTCAGACAATTCAAAAGCTTGCTTTATGTCACAGCAGACTGTCCTATCCCCACTACTCCCTAGGAAGTTTTCGGTTCCATCACCGCTGATCCTGACCCTATCCCTCCCACAGTCCCTGAGCACCGCTGCACTGCAGACTCCGCTGCTCTGATTTCATTTCATTTCTGTCAGCTACACCTCAAGGTTCTGGGAACCTTCCATATACCATGTGCGGTTCTTTATAACGAAAAAAAGCAATCTCCCCTATCTTCCACAGGAGTTTACCTGACCCCACTTAATCAGTTTTTAAAAAAATGTAATATGCAAACCAACATATAATACTGTCTGTCAGAGGCTACAGCTCTGCCGAGCTGTTTGGAAGACGGCCATTAAACATGACCATCAATAAAGCCTTTGTATCCTTAGCAACCCTTCCCTTGGAGAAGGCCATGTTCTTTGCAGAAATGCAGCATATGCAAACCTCGAGAAAGCTAATTCAGAAAACAGGAATAAGCACCTTAAATCAGCAGTGGATCTGAATAATGAACTGAGTGAAAGACAGAGATGTATTTCAAGACAGTACCATCATTTTAATTACAAAATGACCAAAGACACAGCCTATTCAATAGCTTTCCATTCTGAATCTGAAAATATTTTCTCTACTTATATATAAGAAATATGGAGTGAAAATGAATTTATGAAAAGAAAGACGTAGTAAAAGCTGAGTAAATGGAAATCAAGTTACACAGGCAAATTAATGAAGACGTCCCCAGAGGAAAGGGACTAGAAAAGGTAGAAAACTCCATCAAAGAAAAAGGATGTAGAAGGAGCTACGGATCTACATCTTTTCCAATAAAAGACATAGACAAATATCTTTTTCCCTTGAAATGTGTTGCCGCAAGGCATGGCAGATGAAAGCCTAAGAAGATGAGTCATTTGTGAGGTGGTCAAGAGTAAAATAGATGTTCCAGTCTAAGTCAGAAACCCAATTAAATGCTTGAAATTAATTGTTTACACACTCTTCTTCTTTGCAATGACTTTAAAAAATGAAGTTAATAAATGACATTTTAGTTTGTTCTCTTCTGTATGAAGCATTGTACATCAATCAATCCCGTGAATTAACTGTTTTGCATGTTCCTCAAATTATTTTACATAGAGGACATTTACAGTATTTTACATATTTTACTTCAGTTCCCTGTTTAAAACCAGCTACTGTTGCCAAAGAAAAATCCTCTAAACATAACTTACGACAGTCTTTTTCATCTTCTTCATCACCACAGTCATCCTGTCCATTGCATCTCAGGTTTATTGGAATACACTTCTGATTCTTTGTGCACTTGAACTGACCTGACAGACACACATGTGTGTCTGTAAATTAAAAGAATAAAAATATCAAGTTAAAAAGATTAAAAGTTAAAGATTAAAAGATTTAAAAATTAAAAGGTATACGAACAGAGTTTCTTGGTAGAATTTAAAGCATGGTATTTAAATCAGTTTAGCATGTTTCTGAAGTCTACAATGTATATAATCAACCTACCGCAGTTCAGTTCATCAGAATTGTCCCCACAATCATTCTCCCCATCACAGATAAAGGCTGGAAGAGCACAAAGTCCAGTTCCACACTGAAAACGTCCTGGCTGACATCTGAATTCAGCTGAGAAAAAAGAAAACTGCTTATGAATACTATCAGAGGAATGGTTAAAGTATCAATAGTGTTGTTCTTCCTCTATGGACTAATTAAAAGAATTTATAAACCTTTGTATTTGCCTACATAATCTCAATCTGACTAGATATTAGTAACTAAAACATACACGTACTACTGCAAAATTAATTTCAAAGCCTGATATGTTAAATTTGCATAACTATAGTTATACTTTACTAATGATACAGAGTGCAACCCTTTACAGGTTGATGCTTACTATTAGCTCAACAGAGACTTGCAATTTAGGATCTAAACACTCGAGTTCAAGTTTGCACTTAAGAAACTCACTACCCCACTCTAATTCTATTTCCCATGAAAGGTCTAACATTGTTCCTTCTTACAGCCACTGCCATTTGAGTGAATGAGTAATTACGCACCTCTATAAAATATTTTATATAAACATAGTGTAGCTTAAAATGTAATCATATGATTACATATTGTAAAGCTTGCTATAAAGGCCTCTGCAGCAGAAAAAGGGAACTAATTATAAAATTGTAAAAATATGGGTGAGAGGTTTCAATACAAAAAAATCAAATTAACCGTTACTTAACTGGAAGACTGTAGAACACATAGTAGAGCGTTTTGTGTATATAAGATGAAGGGAAGAAGGCAAGAATCTTTTGATTTATGTAGATTAATATAATAGTATTAAAGTAGTCAGTAACTGGGACTGAAAAATAGCATCATCAACAGATGTTTACTTTATGTTTACAACATTACTGTTTACAAATCCAGTACACTAGAAAGGTACTTTTCTAACAAGTAAACTTGCAGTCAGCTACCATCACAGCAACCATCCTGTGGGATGCTGAAAACATCATCCTAATTGACTTCCAGTTGTCTACAATTCAACGCGGGATACTACAGTAACCTACTACTTGGACTATGGGAGGCTATCGAGAACTATGCTGTATCTGCATCACCATCAGGATAGGGTGACAAAGTTACACAGGATGCATCAAAAATGTTCGTTGCATAGAATTGTTCATACTGGAGGGGTGAGATTTGGCTCTCCAAACTTTCCTTTGACAGTATTTATAAAACTATAAAATGAAAATATTTATATAAAACTTACTGTCAAAAATACACAACTTTTAGTGGGTATCACATGGAGAACACTGTTGTTCAGAAAATTGCACTAAATAATAATGTGTAGCTAAACTTGTATAATTGCAACGAAACATAAGCAAATGAGGTTACAATTCCCCATTTCTATTATATATAAAAATAAACCAAATAAACCTGGCAGAATTTTGTATTTATATATAAAAATCAGCAACCTCAGAACATAGCTCTAAAATAAAAACCTTTAGCAAAAATGTAACTGGGATCAAGTAAAGGTTTAAAACATGAAAAACATAACCTTGTAATTTTCTGAAGACCTTAAAAGACTCTTAGTAGACATGAGTTAATGAAAATCTTTTACAGGCTGACAAACAAGAGCCTACACCCTTTGTAAATCTCACAGAGACCAAGGAAAAGAAAACAGTTCTGCAAACAAAAGCGTTCAAAAAAATCCACTTCCTAACATCGATAAAGCACTATATTTGATTTGGACTTTACTGCCAAAACCAAGTTCCAAATTCAGAGTGCACTTACGGCATTCCTCAGGCTCGTCAGAGCCATCTCCACAGTCATCGACAGTGTCACATTTCCACCAAAACGGAATACATTTGTCAGTTTTGCAACGGAACTGTAAAAGGAAGGAAAGAAGGAAGAAAAGCTTTCATATGAATATTTATTTATTTTAAAAAAGAAATAGTACAGTTTATGAAAAATGAGATTCACTACTTACGTCATTGTTCCAATCAACTCTGGCTGTTAATTTTATAAAGATCATATTTCCAGATAAACCAAAACACCCCCAGTTACAGAAAAGGGCCTCAGTGTGCAGCGTCCTACCTGCGTACAGTATTGCTTGTTTTGTCTGAATTAAATGAGAAAACCAGAAGCTAGGCCTTCCAACCTTTCAAAAGGATAAAACATCTGTGCAAAAAAGAAAAAATCCTGTGGAAGACCTTGGCAGTGCCTTTACTCTGAGCTCAGGCAACATTGTACCTTTGTTCTGACCGAAAGAGGAATGCAAACAAAACAAAGGGTAGAAATGATTTGATGCAATCTTCTAGGGCTAAACGCAAAACCCGAGTTCATGATGTGGCTAAAGTTAGGGAGAAAAATTTGGACAGACTATCAGCAACTTTTAAGAAATGTTGTGTTTCCTATCTGGGGCCTGTACGAACACAGAAAGGAAGGAAACCAGCAAGTCTGGAAGTGCAAGACATTTTATTTTCTGTGACTAGGAGTATATTTTTCATCTCTTCACATTTTTAAAATCATTGATTATTCAATAAAGCTGTATTTAAAAGGTATATTAAATTTGCTGCATTAGCTCAGTTTTATCTTTTATGCCATGAAAATTTAAGGTTTCACGGCCATTTATGTAGTAGGACCTATAGTTGGAGCTACATCATTCTTGTACCACACCGAGGGACACGCTGTAGAACAGGCTGGGTCCAAAAGGCAGCTACTCTGAACTGTTAATCTGTTCCACAAAGGTATGAATCTCTCAGTAGCTGAGCAGGCGGCCTCCAAATATAGGAGACAAGCAGAAACTCACACAATTTTTGTTCTTAGTATTTTCTATTTGCTAACTTAGCCTTCCTGCTACTTAATTGTTTTAAGGTGCCAGCCACGCTCTGCTCACCGCAAGGGACTTTGGGCTGTTAAAGTGACGTTGTAAATTTAATTCTACGAAATGGGTACTAACTCTTAGATGCTGGTATGCTCTGCAGGAAAATGCTCACATTCCCTTCTAAACTGGGGAGCCAGACACTTTGCAAAATCGGGGACCAGAGTCATATGGGTGTGCCTGCAACGGCCTTGAACGGCCTGAGTTTTAGTGTTCTGGAGCCTGATGTGTTTTGTACTAAACAGTTTCTCACATCAGATTAGCCATCAAAAGACAACTGAAAGGCTGTAGATGTGCAAAACCAGCGTATCAGCCATCCAACTCCTTTTTTTCAGGAAGAGCTAACAGTGGATGTGTTGTCACGAGTGATTACATCATAGGAACTGCGATGATGTTACAGCATCTTCTGAAAATCTTAAGTAGCAAAGTATATTTTTTCCACTGATCTCCGTATCTGATGCCATCAGATTGAGAAATTGTCAAAAAGTAAACAGATTTCAAAATTGGAAGAAAATGAGTAATAACCAATGTCAACTTGTAACTGTCTGTCTGAAGCAGCTTCTTCTATTTAACTCTGCCGTCCCTCCTACGGAATCCACAAGTGCTCCTGGAGGATCCAAGATGTGATGCTATCCTTCAATTCAGACTACCAATGAATTAATAGACAGGAATAGAGCCATTCAATCAACTGTTAGCATATAAATTCACTGTGGAATATAGCTTCCAGTGCCATGTAAAGAAAATTTTAAAAAAGAAAAAGGAAAAAAAAGTGCTGTTTTTTCTAACCAAACAAATTTGAGAAACTAGATATGGGGGAAAAATAGGTAAGAAATTCCTCATTTTACAAGTATTTTACACTTTCTTTTTGTTCATCACTTAATGGGAAGTAACAAGCAGATAAGCTAAACAGAAAAGATATGATGAACAAAGTAAAATCACACCAAACACTACCTTAAGCGAACAGAGGAAGACAGTGGGAAGGTTTCTTAAATAACAATATTACTTGAATGAAACTGTACATCATTTACTAAGATAATCACTGTTCCCTAAAAATTAAGAGTAAAACCATTTCCTTAATGAGTACAGACAAAATGCATCATGATGTAGAACGTTGTAAGAGGTCATTAGCATACATATAATAAAATTAGACTACTAGAAAAGCTGGACTACTAGAAAGATTTTAGAGGCCGTACGTACTATTACAACCAATTGTCTGGGTAGAACAGTCCAAAAACTTTTATCAAAGTGGTTCTCTTTAAGAAATCAGTATGTTCTACTTATTCTACCTCATATTTTAATTAAAAAAATCACCAAATATTTATTTCAAGTACTAGGGAATCCACCTCCCATAAAGAATTCAATGTTTTAACTGATGCAATTGTTAATTAATTCCGTATGCTACCATTTGCATTACAGCTACTGGATTGTTTTTAATGTAACCCTATCTAGCTAACTGGTCTGAATTAATTTTCTTGTATTAATGTAAAGTTCGTTCATGCATGAATACCCTCAAACCATTGTTACACACACTTTGTATGTTTACGCTTCATATTTTATATAAATGTTTTTTAAAGCAATTTTTATGGGTTTAGTAGCTGTATTTGTTCTAGTGACTGGCAGAAACATCCACATTTGAAAGGGAACAAGTTCCACATCATCTGGAAAAAAGGCATTTGCAAGTCTATTTTCAACTAATAGCCTTGAAGATGAAACACTTGAAACGCACCCATGAGTTACCTCGTCTTCAGCTCCTTTGACTGATGCTTCCACATTTCATGGGCACCAGCATTCATTATTTAAAAGCAGGTGGAAACACAGTAAAGTATAATCCCTGCTCACCCTCCCCTCCATACGTATGCACTTACCTGACTGGCAGTGCAGTTCGATAAGCATGTCTTGTTATCCGCAGCCAGGTAAAAGTTAGTGGGACAGGCACAAGTATACATCTTGTCAGGGGCTAGAAGGCATAAATGACTGCAGCCACCATTGTTTAGTGTACACAGATGTTTAGACACTGTGGACAGAATAGGAAAAGAATATCAGAGCCTACTATTTCAGTGTATTTCAGGGTATCTGCTTCTTAGAGGAAGAAAAATCTATTACACATACTATTTTTACAGTGGAACGTCTCAAATCAAAAGCCTGTAAGAGGCAACCTTTTCTTTTTGCCTTTAAGCTAGTCTTCTCTTTTGTATGCAAAAATTAATTATTACTATGGATGTAGATACAATACTGAAAGAATGAGAGGAAGAAAAAAGCACTAGGGGTGTGTTTTTTGGTTTTTGTTTTATAATGAGACAAAAAATTAGCTTATCTAGGTCAAGTGCCAAACTGTATTCAGTTACCATTCAAATACAGAGACATCAGGAGATCAGACACAATTGTAACGCCCACATTCTCTGACATTCTCTCAGTCCAACAAGTTTCTAAATAACAGTATTCTTCTCTATTATTAACACTCTTCTGCTGCTCAAATAGTAAGGTTAAATGTTTTCATAACACACTGTTCCTGTCTTGGTAACTGGTAACTTGGACTGTAACGTAACTTAACAGTTCTGTACTTCCACTCAGCTTCTGGGTTAATTTTTAAGCACCCAAATTGGTATCTTGCCACTGAACAAGATATATCACATTTATTTAATACCAGATACACTTACAACATTAATCACAGATTTATGTTTAAAAATGCTAATTTGAAAACTTCCACATGTAGAAACAAAACAGAAATAAAAATAAATCACTACAGTTAAACAAGATTCCATTAACTCAGCAACCGGCTACTAAGTGAAATACATCAATGTGCTGTACGGAAAGCAGAGACAGAATAATTACCGTCAGGTTGCCTATAAGAATGATACACCTGGATGTCTGTTATGGTATGCCATGAGTTAATCAGTGATAGTCTGTCTGATCCAGAGGTTTTGTGGGCACGGCTGAGTGATTTGGTTTTCCCGTCTGTCCAGTAGATGTAGTCTTCAAACAATGTTAGTGCAATCACCCCTGGAATATCTTGATTAGGGACTGTAAGAGGAGATGCTAAGATTAATGTTCACTCTTGGAAGACTGCCAGTTAAAATATTCCATACTGCATGAGTTGACAGATACAACTGCTATATAATGTCTTGAGAATAATTGTCATGACAATATGTCAAGTCTAGAGGGTTCTTTATTACCAGCTATGATAAAGATGGATGGGGTACGAGCTCTGCTTCCTTAGAATTAGTTGGCCCAATCAGTGTTAAGGAAATGAAAGAATTTCAGTTAAAAAAAAACTCCTCCAGATTCTAAACCAATGACTTGTTAACTTTTAAAGTATTACATAACGTAAATACAACTTAACCTACTCTTTACAGAAGGCCAATATTAATTTACTGTCTTAGGGGAATAAAAGTTATTAGGAAACACCCAAAATGTAAGGTATACATCCCCAGATGCACTGTGTTTAACACCCTTTAAGGCAATTAACAGTATTTTATTTTGGTAAAATATACTGGCAAGAGAGACAGCAAAAAAAAAGTTTTGCATTAAAATAAACGTAACAGTAAGAAGGCTTATTGCTTATTCCTAGCATAACCAACCATACAATTATTAAAAAAGTACGCAAAGTGATGATAATATCCCTTTGTTACAATATCACAAGATTATAAATCAACATCATTTAGAAAAGGATGGAAGGACAAAAGGGAGAAAAAGCTTTGGAATGTCCTTTATCCTACTGTACACTCTTTAATCTTGAACTATTTGTTCTTGGTAAACATAAACTGAACTCCACTTGTTTTTTCTCTCTCTCTCTTTTTTTTTTTTTTTTTTTTTTAAATGTATATAGTTGTAGTCATAAATGTCACAGGACAATATCTGACCAGAGCGGTCAATTTGTAAATTATAATCTTTTATTGCTGAATAACTCTAATTACTAACAGAGGTGAAAAGGCAGATCAGAGCAGCTGAGTCTGCCATTTTTAACCAGTACATCCTTAACACCTTTACCTTGTTTTCTTAGATGAAAATAGCTCATCTTTCTTCCTGGAATGTGCTTAAATACAGTTGGTAAATCTCAAATTCCAATTGGAACAGTTCATAGTTTATTGACAACTGATGACCGATACTGAGTATATGGAATGACAACTTAGGAAATTCACTCTTGCATACAATAGTCTTGCCGATAGTGAACTCCAGTGTAGGGCATGTTGCCCTCTGGTCAAGGAAACCTTGCTTCTTAGACCCAAAATTATTTTCCCTTCTTGTATGTTGGCATACACCATAGCCATCATACTGAAATAATGGGATGATAATTCTTTTGAAGAGCTTCATAACACTTCTGAGAAATTAGTCAAAGTGTAAAGAAATCTTAATTTTGGCATTTATTACGTAGGCAACTTTGGCGTGGTTCCTGGTTCCTTACATAAAAATACCCCCAAGAAAAGTTCTTTTAATTTCGCTTATTTGTAGAATAACATTGTGAAATGGAGGTCTACAAACTAGAAGTGAATCACTCCCCATGGCGATCGTTGCTATCCTGTTCCTCTGAGCAAGGAAGGGAAGAATTCTTGAAGTACCATTACTTTTAGTTTTGCCACCAAAGTAACAAACCAAGTATAACAAAGCAAGAATACAGAATCTGTAAGTACAGGTATTTCCGTTACACTGATTCTTTTTCCTCTTTCCTCTTTTTCCTTATTTTCTCACCACTGGATTTATCAGAATAAATTGCAAGAAAAACCTCCCAGATTCAGGAAAACACCCAATGGCTACAGCGGGGCTTGTCTGTCCACTGAAAGACCTATATGTATTATCACCTAATTAGACCAACTACTTGCATGGAGTTGGTGGGGAAAATCAGCTGTAGACTGGACAACGGTACTCAGCTTCAGCCTAGATGTAGCATGGATTGTGGGGGGATGTCTAGTACTGCAAACAGCGAAACGAACCCCGCACCTAGTCACAACTGAGCCTAAGCAGTCAAATCCCAGTCATTACCTTTTTTTTTTTATGTTCTTTTGCTTAACATGGGTGATTTTGCTTGACTCTTCTTGAGAGGTTCCTTAAGCTCTGCATACATCTTTGATAATGATGAATTCAACTTAATATTGTTCCAGGAAAGGCATGTATCTCTAATTTTAATTTTAAAAAGTGAATGATCTTCAAAATGCTTTAGCATAACTCTTAATTGGGAATACTAATTATCATATCATATGCTTACTACCAGATTACTGCAATTAATTAAGGAAGCATAGAATTTACACATTCATGTCATTCGGAAAAGGAAATTATAATTCTGAATTATTAGTTCATCAAAATGTGTGTACAGGCATGCTCTGTAAAAGAAACACCTTTTGGTTTGAATCACTGTCCAATATTTCAGCAGATCCCTGAAAAACTGGACTCTCTCAGACTTCCTCTGTTGCCACTCTCCCCAGTTAGTTACTTCATCGAATTTAAGTCATTCAGTTGCTTTATTGTGGTATTATATTTACCACAGGATTTTCAGTATGTCTGGGCGCAATCCACTGTGCTGTCTTTATATACGGAGACTTAGGTATATTAAACTCAGCACTTTCTATTTTAGGTAGATTATAAACATTTACTATTGAAAGTTTTCTTATAAATTCTAAGTCATATGATTGTGCCACAGTACAAAAATTAAAAGACAAGCAGGAATTTTAGGTACATCTGCAAGACTGCAGGAAATTCCCCACTGATCTTAAAGGGCAGTTTCTAACGAGAAATACAAACCAGGCTGGCAGAAGAAGCAGGAAAGAACAGCAGAAAGAGAAGCTGCTACTCTGAGTGAAACCCTGAAGCCATCCATAAAGCTATTTATTTTATTTTTGCTTGAGTTCTGGAAAAATATCTGTTCATATAAATTACGACCCTTGCTGCTACTTTTGACATCAAATTAAAGATGTCAAAGATACCGCTCCAGTCTTTCTAAATAAAATAAATGTGCTTTTTTCTTTATCTGTTTTCTCTTATTCTGATCACAGTTAAGATTAAAATCAGAATAAATGGGCATGTAAAAGCCTTAATGCACATGAGAGGATTTACATAGGAAAAATATTTTGATTTGGTTGTTTTTATTATTCCCCACCAGTGAAAAATATGTCTAGCCGTCACCCTCTTTTTGGCCATCCAGGAATTAGAAGTAAACACCATATCCTGAGCACAGATGTATGAGTAAATGCTTACTTTTGCTTTATGTATGTTTGTGGGTTGCCATACAATTTATCCTAGTTTCAATGGATTATGCATACATCAGAATCCAGATGAAACTTTATATTCGTTAACTAAAAAAGATTCAAGAGAGTAACATGTACTATCTGGATTCTCTCATCACACCTTATTAACAGGGAAGCTGAGTTTAATGTGTGGCATAAAATGTTAAATATTACCATGAGAGAGCTGCATTTCAGAAAACAGCTGATGACTCAAGTACATTTTTATTTGCATTTTTTTTTTTAAAGTCAATTCTGTAAGCACCAGGTTTAGAAGCTTAGATCTTCCAATTATCTTAAAAAACAAACCACAATATATAACACAATGTAACAAGTATTATATTCTCTTTTTTATGTTCTTTAAAAGAACTATGTCAGAGTATCTGTTTCTAAAAATTGGATTTTCCATTATTGCCACATATTGGTCAAAAGTTGAAAATGTCAATGATTTAAACACTCGCAGATTAGGGTTGTAGTTTCTTCTGCCGCTATTTCTGACCTCTAGATAAAGAGAGTATTTCACTCTCCAGAATGACCTTTGAGTAACTTTATAATTTTAATGGGCTTCTGTGTTACAGTCAATTTCGCATTAAGTAATGTTCAACACAGATTTGATCAACATTCTTTCAGCATCATTTATGGCTGTAAAAGCTATAGGTATTCTGTTGTGACTGTCAAACTTAGAGACAGTTATTAAAAAAAAAATCAATCAAGGAAGCAATGAATGATCTGTGTTAAATAAAATAGTACAAATAAATAAGTTTAAATAAAAATATACATAAAGTAAAACACACAGAAAATAAGTATAGTATCGATGGATGCAATTGATTTCTTCTACAAATTCTTCTAAGCTGACCATAAAACCCTATGTATTTTCTTCCAGTTGGTACACCTGTAAAGACTGAGGGAAGTTTCCAAAAACAAGCATTCACTGGGAGCTAATTCCGATTCACTTTACTGTTTGAGAAACAGTTCTATCATAGCTGAATATTATTTTTCTTTAACTTTTAGTATATTATAAACAATGGAACATCAGAACTGTTAACAAGTAATAGGTTATAAAATCTACAGTTCACATCAACTGTGAATGACTCCCCAAAATGAGCACAAAACTGTGAGGGAATTTTTATATCTTATTTTCTGATGGAACAGTAAAATAGCCTCTCGTGCTCTTTATTCTTTGCCTTTGAGGACATCAGTGTTTCAAGCTTTCTGAAATTTCAGGTGGTGACAGCTATTGATTTATCATAAATGTATGTAGTAGAAGAAACACCCATTTTCTTTCTTCAGTCTTCCCTTTAACTTCAAGAGAACCTTAGCTGCGTTACTGATCTACCTCTTCATAAGCAACATACATTCGTTGCAATACAAATTACTAACCTCGCAGCATATAGTATGTTGTGAAGCACAGTTTTAAAGAGGAAAGCAAGACTAATTGCTCTCTTTTCTTTGGCGAGCACTGTGAAAATGGACTACTTTCCGCAAATTCAAAGTAAAGCCAGGTTAGTCATAACTGCTAAGTACCGCTGCTTCCCCTGCATCACCTATTTGAAAACATTTAATCGAGATGCCTACTTGACAATCCATTAGTAAGAAAGTAATATATTCTGTTAAACACAAAAAATACTTTACACCAACATATGGGGTAGATCTCGACCAGCAAATTCATGGACAATTTAAATAGTCATATATTTTAACACAGAGCCACGGGAATTGCACTCACTTAGTATTAATTACTTTTCAGAATTACCTATGTATTCAATACATTTTTTTTTCCTTTTAAGGTTTCTTATAACAGTGTCACCCTATGGCCTCTATGAAAGCTTTCAAAATTGGGTTGAAGTAAGCTGAAGCCCAATCCATATCTCATTTTTGATCCAAGAATATAAATTCATATGCTCTAAGTCATATCTGTGATAAAAATGTCCACTTTTCTCTTGTGTGAACTCTGTTTCCCTTATATTTTCTGACTACCTCTACTTAAGCATGAAAAATGTTCCTTTGATTTCAGGGGTGAAAATTGTGCCACCTAGGATTTCTTAACTACAAAATATGCTTACTGAAGAAGCCATAGAGAAGAAGTGAAGCCCAGTCTCACTCAGCTCTTATTGAAACAGAAATATTTCCAAAAGTAAAAGCAAATACTCTAACTAAAATCAACAACAACAACAACAAGGTCTCATCATCAGCTGGTAAAATCCATGTACCAAGAAAAAGTGTCCTTAAAAAGGACAAATGCTGACTTCCTCTAGCCAGTAAACACTACAAAGATATCTGGAGTCTATCATGTCCACCAAGGTTAGATTTTCTTTGGTGTTCGGCTCCTGTTCAAGCTGAATCTCGCTGATGACTTCACTTTTGAGCTAGAAAGAGATCTGTCTCTTCCCTTTCCGAAAAGAAGGGACTGCAACGTTGCCATGCCCCTGTGCAAAGTCTACAGGAAAAGAAGGGGTGAAAGATCCCTGTCACGCTCCTCCCAAAAATGCATTCACCCAGCCAGAGTTCCAGTGCTAGTAAGTAACTGCTAAAGGTAAGTAATTGTTAAGCAACATTTTAAATGACCTTCTTCCCCCATTGTGGCATTAGAGTACCTTCTGTTTAAGGATTTTGGCACCCAAAGACAGAAAGTTTACATGGGTGATAAAAACTTAAAAACCAAGCTACATTAGTTTGCATCCCGCTCTGAAACTCTTGATTTCCTGAACTGCAATAAAATGAAAATAAAAACCTACTGACATCTTGACCCAAATGGAACTAGTGATAAACTCTTAGGAAGAATTAAGAATCCTCCAAAGACAAATTGCATAAAGGAAGAACAACACTTAATA
The DNA here is from genome assembly GCA_009819775.1 of Phoenicopterus ruber ruber. Taxonomy (NCBI): domain Eukaryota; kingdom Metazoa; phylum Chordata; class Aves; order Phoenicopteriformes; family Phoenicopteridae; genus Phoenicopterus; species Phoenicopterus ruber. Next base: position 37,892,241 of record CM020220.1, read on the forward strand.
AGAAAATAGTCATTATACCTACAAAACCAAATAAACTTGGAAATTGCTGATCTTCTCTTGCGCTGCAATTACTGGCCCATACTGTCCTCTCTTCCATTTGAGCTCCCTTGTAACCATTGTTGTCTCGTTTTACATTCAACCTGTAATCTCTTCAAGACACAGTCAATACTTTTTTATTTCTGTATAGTACTTACTCCTTGTACTTGCTTCTTTTGATAAAGAATTTGAAGTGCTTAGACAATGAAATTAATAATGAATAAGGACAATGAGATTATGTCTATTAAACGTGTGAAAAAGTATGTAATTTTGACAGATGTAATTAAAGTATGCTACATTAAAACCCTATTTTTTTAAAGATGAGACTTCTTATAATCACTATTACTTTTATTAAATTGACACTTTGTTTAAAAAAACCCAAACCTGTCAGACTCAATGAACAGAAAAAAAACATTATTCATAGAATATATTTAATCACAACACATGTATGCATACATACTTCTTTCTGCAAATGTAATATATACATCACACATCCATACTGGGTAAGTATGGAAGATGTAAGTCCTAGCATTAAGTGGTAGGATATTTTGCCAGTCAAAAAATGTAACTGAAATAGTAAAAACTGAGAATATTTCAGTATAATAAACTCACACAAAAATTGTTATACTTCCCAAAACTACTATCACAAAAGAAGCAGGAAATTTAGACTTCAATCTAAACATCTTAAGGCACAAATGTATATGGGGTATTAAAAGTGACAAGTACACATGACTTATGATGATACCATGAGAAGAGATGAATAAATTTTTTAGAGATCTGTCTATAAAATCAGTTGATGAAATCTACGACTGAAATATTTTATTGTCCCACTTTATAATGTTTTATTGCCTTTTTAATTGTACTGCGAGCAGTTGTTTATATGCCAGTTACCGTGTAGGAGTACAGAGTAGCATACTGTCACAGCAGTGATTAAGTTCTTCTCAAAGAAGTCACTATTCGAGAAGAATGACTTACAGCCCACTAATGAGTTTCAAAGATTCTTTAATTAATTTTCAGATTTATAGAAACCATTTACGTGCCTACCAGCCTCTACGCCTTAGACTTGTGTCTTGCTGCTGGTTTCAATGTTCATCCCCACTCTGCCCCCCCAAAACTATTCCTTCCTTCATCTTTGCCTCTGCATGCTCCTGCCTAGATTATCTCCTGCCATCATCCAACTATGAGTACGTAAACTGCTAAGCCCCTTTGGTTTATCTCATTTATCTTCTACCGCAACTATAGGAGCTGTTCAACACTCTGCAACTTTCTTCATCAGAAATGGGAGGCTGCCTCTTGCCTCCCATTTTTGATTGCTTTGATATGAGCATGAGGGAGACACTGTGACACAAGAAAAGCTGTATTTTACGTTCTCTTCTGGTTGTTTTCTGACAGGAACAACTGCACGGAAAGTAATGCCCAACCCTTAAAATTTGTGATGGCGCACATCCATCTTATAGGGAAACTCCATAGCCTTTAACAGTGAATGTCTGCCAGCTTTTTAATGATCATGTAGAAAAAGTATTTTCAGAACTTCATAATCTAATCAAATTTGGGCATATTATCACAGGAACAGTGGAAGATGCAGAAATCAACCTGTTGGCAATCTTCATAAACTGGGCTCCATAAACTGGAGACTGTGGAACCTTAGAGTAATGTAACTGTGTGAATTGCCTTCAATATAGGTGAATCTGTGTATTATCCTTTAAAAGAGATAGAATACAATAAAATAAAATAATAGGATTTAGGAAGACATATGAATTGGAGAATTTTATCTGAATAATTATGAAAACTGAATCTAGAATGCAATAGTGGAGGTGAAGCAATTATCAGTTTGTGCTATCGGATGTGGCTATAATGAGTGTGGCTATAATGGCTATAGACTCCTCAAAAGTTGGGAAAAAATTGTTGTAATATCAGAACTACTGTTTATTTCTCATCTGCTGCGAGAAACCCTCTTTTCAGACTTCTCTAATTTTTGAGCTATGAAAACTGCAGTATAAATCTGGAAGGAATCGGTTTCTGTAATCTCTTAGATTACTTTTACATTAGGACATTTTCATAAATAACTAGATTTACTCTTTTATAAAACTTGGGTGGCAGAGTTCAGAATTAGACACAAAAACTCACTTTCCACCTACAAAGCCCTTACAATTAGCAATTTTTGAAATTGCAGGTGCTAAAAATGAAAAAAGGTTATAATCTCCAAAAACCCTTATGCTGGATACTTTAAAATTTGCATATATGTAAACCAATTCTGAAGCTTGTAAACAGTCAGGCAGAAGCCAATTCTAAAGAAAAGGGTTTTTCAAATTGAGATACTATAGGAAAGTTTCTCTCCGTTTACTATATTACAGCTAAAGAAGTCATTTACGAATACTCACTTCATTTAAGGTTCAATACTTTTGCATTGCTTAATTTTCATGCCCCCGTAAAATGAAGCAACGCAATGCTCAACTTTTGTTTGTACAGTATAAAACATCAAAGAACTCGACAGAGTTAAGGACTAATCTCAGCTCAGAGAAGCTTCTGTACTTCCTAAACTGGACTATCACATTCCGCTTTTATAGTTTCATTATACTGAAATTCTCATCTTAAAAGAGAGAAATGGGAAAATGGTAGGCACCGCTGGGTTTTAAGAGCTCTGAAGGATAGGAAAACCTGCATGAGGCAATCAGATACCTAGGGAACTGCGAAGCTTCCATCTCCTCTGGGCAGTTGGAACCAAAAGCAGCTGTTAAGTCTGACAAATTCTTAAATGTTTTTTGGGGTTTTTTTTTAAAGCTCACAGAAGTAAACCAGCTTAGTGCTTAGCCAGATTAGTGCTTCAATGCTTGCTTAATCATTTACTGTGCATAACATTTGTGAATGCTGCGGTGCTAAATTGGCTAAGCTCTAAAGACAGTTTACATAATCAAGCATTAAACTTCAAATAGATAAGCAAGGTCATTGCTGCCCCTCGCGCCAAGAAGAGCTCCCAAGTACCCTAAGATTTCTGGCCTAGTTAGCATGTTTTCAAAGTTCTTACTAGGATTCTCTTGACAATTATAAAAGCACATTTCTCTATTGAAATGCAGAGGAATTTTACAAGAGAAAAGCAGCAGATGTTCTCTTTTCCTGAAAAATCTTTAAGATTTGTAAGAAAGAAAGAAAAAAAAATACTTGTTGCAAAAAGTATTAACGCTAAGATCTGAATTTCCAAAATACATGTAAACTCCCATTGCATGGAATAAACACTCCTTGGATTAACATACAGCATGTCAATAATTAGCCTGAGATTGTTCTCTTTGTCCTCAAGAAGCATCTAGCGCAGAGCACTGCAGTCTATCTCATACAATAACATCTCTTTGTGATACAAGATCCACCTGTTCTGACAAGACACTTATTTGCTGGGTCTTGTGAAATCTCTGTGGCATTTTCTGATACATTTTGTAACAGGTAATTTTGATCAAAAAAATGTATTCTCAGAAAAAACTCACAGCAAGCTAGCCTTATCCTCAAAGGTCACAGAAATAGGTGAAAAACCACTTAGCTTATGATAACTAGCACTTCAGATTGCATCACTCGCATGATTCCCATTTTGACTTTTTTCTCTGCTCCATGAGTATGTATTTTCAGGTCATTGTGTCTGTGCCTTTATCCTTCTCCATTTGAAAACACAAAGGACAGAATAAACTCAGCCAACCCTTAGTTAGCTTTGACAATACAAAGTGTCTCAAAATGACAAAGGAAAATGGACCATGAAATCCATGTGAACAATACATCTTCAGGAAACACAGTTATCACAAGATATGAAACTGGTCTTTCTTATTTAAGTGCTTATCAACATGGATTACAGTTTCTCATAGCAGGAAGCTAGAAAGGATCACAGTTTCACTTCCTCTAAACCCCAACCACTGAACTTCGCCAAGCTTCCCTTATTAAGACAATTAATTTGCAATGGTTAAATTTTATCTTCCAGAAATACTTCTCATCTTGTGCTGAAACATGAAGACATGCAAAATCTATTTGGTAGTTTGTTCCAGGAGAAGGGGGGAGGCAGGGAAAAGATTCTGATTGAAGAATTGAAGACAAATTGATTACTATGTAGAAGCGTTGCAACATTCTCAAAGCACCCTTTGGAGCACCTACAGGCATGTTTCATCCGTTTCAGACACCAAGAATTCTATCACTTCTTTGTTAAATCCACAGAAACTTTTCTACAACTTGAGTTTGGTTTGATAATCACATTTTGAGTGAAGCTCCTGACAATAGAAAGTGACAAACAGCATTAGCTAAGGAGAAAATCTTCCTCCCACATAATTTAAATACCTCAGGTTCTTTCTCCCAAAGCATGTTTCTTATTGCTTGAATATTTATGTATCATTTGTACTTAAACCAGACATGTCCTCAGATATTTAACTGGTACCAGATTTTTTATAAATTTTCATTCACAAATGGAAATGGTAAAACTATCAGGCACAAAAGCCTACAGAACATCCAGTAATAGTTGACTTTTAACACTTTCACTGTAACACCTAGAGAGTCAGACATGCTCCTTAAACAGTCATGAATGCATTCAGCTGTCTAAAACTAGCAGTGGTGGTGCTCCGTTGAATAAGACAGAGAATTTGTTGTATGAAATACTGCTCTTCACTGGTACCAGCTGTGGCTTGGTGACAAAATTCCTTCTTCTCTAGGTTCACGTATACCTCAGGGGATGACATTAACTCCGTGAATATAAAAGTATTTGAAGCTGATTTTATCCACTCGGGCAAGAGAAATCCACAGGCTGGAGACCAAGGCGATGGACACCAAAGACAGCATGACTGGAATTTCAGATATCTTCTGAAATTTAGTGATAGTGGGACACTTTCTGAGAAATAAAAATTCTGAAACTTTCAGGTTGAAAGAGAAAATGGAGCAAGGTTTGACCACTGTTAGGGCTAAAAGAGACCCACCGGCCATTATTTACTTCTTTCCTTTGAAAGATCAAGAAAGAAGAGTAAGAGGATAATTGTATGAGAACAAAATAGCAGGACAGCAGCACAGGGAATAACATCAAGAAGAGTACAGAGCTTTGCTTCATCTGTCAGAAAAATAGACTGTCAGCAGGAATCCAGCCAGCAGTCGGGGGTATGTCTGGGTAAGTACTGCTTAGGTGAGCGGGTTATTACTGTCCCGTGTTCACTATAAAAACCATGGAAGTTAATGCTGAGATTAATGGGAATGTTTACAGCTCTCCTAACTACTGCTGTAGTCTCTCCAATCTACCATCTCAAATAACTGTCATTGAATTGTTCATTGCCTATTTATAACTTACTATTCATGAACAGAAGGGCTAGAACACTTGTTTGTTTGTTTTATTTCACAGAGAAGCTTCAATCTGAAAGTAAAGTAGCTATTTCATAAATTCTGGTTTGGAGAAAACTTGGAGGCAGCCAGCATGAGATAAAAGCCTAAAAAAGCCCAAATGCATCAAGTTTTACCAGTATAGCAGCAGTTCGGAGGTTTCGGTAAAGCTTGTGGAAGGGAGCTCAAGTAACACTGTGTCATCTCAAAAAAAAAACCAAAACAAAAAACCAAAACCCAAACAAAAAACCCAGCACATCAATACTGAGTATTTCATATATTTGAATTAAAGTGAAAGATCTTTAATTATACCATTTTGAATATGAGAACTATTAATCATAGTGTAAAACTTTTTTTTTTTTTTAACACTTTATAGATAAAAAGTACTAGCTTTTTAATTATCTGTCAGGTGAGAAGCAGAACACAGGGATAAAGATTACTTCATTAAATAAGTATTTCAAAAGTTATTATTTTACCCATCTACCAGGAAAGCCTCAAATTACATTTGCAATACTGGTCTCCTTACTGATCATGCCGAGCAGACTAACGGGCATTTCCAGGCTTTCTCAGGCTGGAGAAAATGCTGCTTTTAGCCACATTCTGACACATGGCACACAGGACCTATCCCTTCCACTTCTAACAGCCAAGTTTTACTGGCTTTGTAACTTGGTCGAGAACATGTGTCGCAAATATATACTAGAGTACAGAATTGACAGGGCAGCCACTGATTGCTGAGTCTGTTCGTCGAGTTTCTGTTTTCATTTGACATTTTTTCCATGGTCACGTATTACTGCATGTTTAAAAATGATGCATAACAGAGAAGGAATATGAAAAGTAACTTTTAAAATATTGATAAAAAGGAAAAAATGTATCAATAAAGGTTGCAAAAATGTTTTAAAGTACAGTTTTTACACAATTATGCATAACATGCAAAGCACCTTCAATTTCAAATTTATCAAAAAAAAGAAAAAACCAATTATTTAAAAAAAAAAAAAGCACTGTTGACCAACCTTTATGTCTATGAGATCCATCCATGTCAGAAAACTCAATATGATTTTCATCAGCCCAATACAGTCTGTGGTTGACATAATCTATTGTAAGAGCCATAGGTCTAGATATCTGTGTTTCTATGACAACTGTTTGACTGGAGCCATCCATACCAACACGGCCGATGTGAGGATACTCACAGCAATCAATCCAGTACAAGTATCTATAAAACAAAATATAACAGTTGCTTCATTTAGAGATGCAAAAATAATAACAATAATTAATTTATTTAGTTGATCTCAAGAATAAATCAATAATTATTCTGTAATGTTTCCATTCTCCAGCTAGATTTTTCGATTTTTCCAGACCTGGCTGTAAAAGAGTGTGCTAAATGTAAAGAGGTTGAGGAGTAGAGTCCTCACGTTAGACGTGATTTCATCAAATTCATTATGGACTAGTAAAAAGTGCATTTAAATTGCTTAGTCTTGATATCTTAGAATTTGAAGTACACCCAGATTGGACTTCGTGAATCTCATATCCTGAAAAAATATGAGGATATTTCTTCACTCCGAGGGTGGTGGGGCACTGAAACAGGTTGCCCAGAGAAGCTGTGGATGCCCCATCCCTGGAAGTGTTCAAGGCCAGGTTGGACGGGGCTTTGAGCAACCTGGTCTAGTGGAAGGTGTCCCTGCCCATGGCAGAGGGGTTGAAACGAGATGATCTTTAAGGTACCTTCCAACCCAAACCATTCTATGAAAAATGACATCACTACCAAACCTATGACAAATATTGTATTACATTTTTTTTTTTTACACATATTACAAAACATTTTGTTGTTGTTAGTAGTAATATGATGCAAATTATATTACTTCAAGAAGTACTAGTTCCAAAACATTAGAACAGTTTCTCACATAAAGGACTTAAAAATGGGTAAAGCACTGAGGAAGACTGTTGGAAAGCTGAGTAGCAATTTTCACTTCAATATGCTATTTAGCCACAATACAGAGCATGTTTTTAAAAAAATAAAAAAAGAAGAAAAAGTCCTATTATTTGGTGCATGGATGCATGTTGCTACTGTTGTATGCCATTACTTAGAACCTCAGGACAGATCTTTCCAGCTAGGAAATTGATATGCCTCTACTCTACAGGTTTTGGACAGGCTCTCAAAAACCCAGCTGCAGCTCATATTCTTAATAGCCACCGGGAATAGTATTTGTGTACAGGAGAAAACAGTGGCCCTAAGAGCAGCTACAGGTATCCTACAAAACACAGGTGCAATACGTTGGCACTGAGCCTGCTCCACATAAGCAGTGGAGAAAGGTAGCGTTCTCCACTGACCCCAACAGAAAACTTTTTCTTTGGAAACACATCGTTACTGTCATATGGCATCAGCAATATAGTTGATATAGCATTTCTTCTTTGTGAGAAAAAAACTTAAGATACAATTAATACTATTTCAAACAATAACTCTGAATTTGAAATGCATACATAGATTTTATTTCCAGCAGCTTTCCATATTAAAATAAAACAAGCAAGTAAACATATTCATTAAAAAAACCCCAAACAAACAAACCCACACACCAGATCTTGGCCTTGGAAAGCTAGGTCTGTACACATACTGTGCACTGAGCAGGAGCACAATAAGTTTATCATGCCTGTATATATCTAAACCTTCCTGGAAAACCAGGATTCTCTGTACAAACTTTGTAGAGTTGATTTTTGCATACACAGGGAACATATCTTGGATGTCCAGGCAACCAGAGAGAGATACCATGTACTGGTATCTTGAATGTAGTTAAGAAATGTCTACAACCTCCCTGCCAAATTTCACAGGGAAGAAAGTGTACAGCTACAAGAAAATGCAATGATAGTTCTAAGAACTTGTAGAAAATGGCTTTTCTCTTAAAAATAGTAAAGTAGATAGGTTACATTTCTTAGCTAGGATATACACTGGTTTTCTTTGTTTCGGTAGAGTCCAGATCAACTCAACAATTTTCTCCTGTCACTTGAGATGATTACTTGAGCCTTAGCATTTAGAGATGGAAAAGAACCATTAATTTGCCATGATACTATAACAGTGTTATAAGACACTACAATGGCTTTACTCATCCAATTTACACAGATGTGTCCTAATGTTCCACAAATTAGAATGGAATATGGAATTCAGATCTGAAAGAACATAGGGCAAATATTTTATTTATTCAGGGACTAGATAATAATTTAAGTCTTACTTTTCAGAAGTATTATTTTTCTTAAAGATTATATGCAGCATAAATATTTATTTAAGAGAATACATTTGGTTAGAAATCCACCAGATTTTAATGACTTTCAATTAAATGTACAGTGATGTGTTTAGTGGATAGTGTTAATATAGATGACGGTTTACTGGTGAATTGAGAGGCCCCTGTTTATGACGCATTAACTGCATGTTGAGCCATATAGACCCAGTGAGCAATGGCAGTGGCGTTCCACATATTATCACATAAATAGGAAATACCTCAATGTTTTTATGTATTTTGTGTTTCAGGAATATAAAATCTTTCCTCTTCTATCATCTGAATTAGAAGCTGGCATGAAACGGTTAGATGGTTTATTTGAGTCTCGCTAATGCTGATTTGGTTTTGATCAAATAAAAATGCCTAGAAAGTATCTGTTAAAAAAACAACACCACTAAAAAAGCACACAGAAACAAGTAAAAAGGGGTTGTATCTCTTGCGGCTGGACAAGATGACCTTCCATGGTCCATTCCAACCTCAACCATTCTATGATTCTGTGAAAATCAAATATTAAATAAATTTGTTAATGGAAAGATTATTTTTTTTTCTTTCTTTTTAAAATTCATAGTATTAGGTTAATTTTCCCAAGGACACCAATTTTATGGGACAAATTAAAATATTTTAAAATTATATTATAACTGTGAAAAAAAAAAAAGTCCATGGTTCCTATATCTCCCACACCGGTCAAGAAATCAAAAATAGTGGTGGTGCTCAAAACTGCACTCAGAATATCACCACAGATTCATATTGATAAATAAATTATAAGTCTTGCAATAATTAATAATATTAGCAATTAAAGGTACAAGTTAAAAAAATAACTAAAAAGTGAGAACTGCCTAGTTAGTTTAACATTGTTGCAGTAAATTTTTCAAGCATATTGGTCATTTCAAATTCCTGAAAACTAAAGTTAGAAACTAAGTCTCCTAAAATAAACCCCTTAACGGAATGTATCCTAATAATTAATCAGTCCAGTTATTAGATATGTGCGAAAATCAAAACTTAATTTTATAGAGTAAAAAAAGCAAAAGCTATCTTCAAATTATGCGGGATTAAATATTTTTAATCTTAAATTAACATGCAAAAATTATCAGAAAAAAAGTCTTCAAATATGTGGTAATTGAAAGGCCCAAATTATTTTGAAAACTAGTAAACACAGAAAAGAGTGCTAACAAGACAGTTCACTTCATTGAATAAATGAAACAAAACGTAAGAATTGTCTTCCATGTAATAGGAACTTTTTGTTACTTAGTAACCAACTTCTTAAAAAAAAGATAGGGATATTTTTTAAATACCTGCTTTCCTCCTACTAAAAGAAAACATTCACAGAGTAGTAAATATAACAAAACATGGTTTAGTACCTGCATTCATCTTTCTATTATACCAATTTGATATATAACAATGATATAATAAGCATTTGTAATGCATTTTAGACTACTGATATCCAGTGTAGCTGAAAGTCAGATAATAAATAACTAATTACTGCTTCCTGTCTTCTGTTTTCATACAAAATATTTAAATATAAAATTAGAATTAAATATGAATTATTGCAAAATGGTTGCGTCATACCCAGCTTGAGGATCTAAGGACAGATCTCTAGGAAACTTCACCCTTTTGCTCACAAGGACGGTAGGGTATAAGCCGTTGAGTTTAGACACCTCAATAATTCTCTTTTCAGTATCAGACCAATAGAGATTCTTCCCAATCCAATCGACAGCCAGTGCATTTGGAACAGCTGTATTGTGCACTACCTAGAAAAGCAAAAATTACAGAAATTCATCTAAATTGCAGGAAAAGGAGCAACAATTCAAGAGTTAATAATACCAAAATATTGAGAGGTTGGATATATGACGCAGTGACATACAACATTCAAAAAATAGGTATTGTTCTTTGTTGAACACTGACACTTCTGAAGTAACTAAGACAATGTGACACTTTCCTTACAGTAAGGGAGAATGGAGAATACCATGATGTAGTAAATATCAAATTTCCAACTTCACTGCATTACGCACTAACTTTTAACCATTTTGTATCTTCCATTTTTCATCTTAAATTTCTAATTTTCCTTTTGTCTTAACTTAAAAAAAAAAAAAAAAGATACTTTTTCCCCTTTACTATTCTGTTTATTTTTCACAGAACAGAATGGAGATGAGGCTTCTCTCCTCGTAGCGTGCCCTCAAACACGTCTGCTTATTAGCTCACCGTTTCTCTCTCCAGTCTACATCAGCATATATTTCATTTTAATATCACAGTGGTGCCATATGTCATCATGACAGATAGACCATAAGGGCACTCAACTCAGGCAAACAGAAAAAGATTACCTAGTTGGAAAGTAAACACTGTGCTCTTATTTCCAACATTCATGTGGCAGAAGAAAGAGGAACTTGCTAAGAATTAGTTAAATTTCAAAAGGACTACATTATTAAGGAATAAACTAAGAATTAGAAGCAATTTAGTGACCTACTGGAAAGCCTATGCTCTACCGACAGGGATGTGTTATTCTCTATGTTTTTGATGACTTGAGTAATTCTGAGACTCAAACAAACGTCTCTACATATATGTGATTACAAATCTCATCATGATTGTATGACTCAGTCTCGCTTGGCTGGGAGTACTTCATGTTAAGTGTTGAGTGACATTTGAATATTCCCAATCATTAGAGTCCAACTTCTTCTAGGCTTAAAAATTCTATTCCTGATAAGGTCTATTCTGACCTATTCTATTCCTGATTAGGTCCTGATTAGGTCTGTACAACTAGAACTTAAGGAAAAAAAAAAAAATCAGAGAGTGCAATACTTGAACATATTTGAGATTTCTTAAGTACTCATAATGGGTTTATTACTGTAGTGTGCATTCCAATTTATCATCATCTTCACCACTAAAAGCATGTGCACTAGAGTATAAACTTTACACGTAAACCAGATTACGCATAACTGAATGTGTTATTTTTAGTTTTATTTACCATTTGAAGATTACAAAAAGACTTCAAGATAAGAAGGGACACTATGAGATACTTTAAACCAGTTTTATAGTTATAAATATGTAAAAGCACCCTTTCAGGTTATTATGTTATTTATCACTTTATAAAATATTTTTCAAATTAAATCAAACCAGGTACCAATTTTTTAATATGAATGAAATACTTTATTTTCTAACACCTTAACGCTACCAGCTTCACTGTTTTATAAATGTGTAATTGCAGCAACCGCTGCACTGTAACATGGGACATTTCATGTAGAAATGGATAGCTCTGCAAACTTAGGTAGTGGTTTAGCTCCACTACCTAGAAGCATCCAAGTAATTAGTCTCTCTTTTCTGATGACTCTTCCTTTGGAGGGTCACTTTAAGCTTACTCCAGTCACTGAGATCATCAGTGTGACATTTAATGTACACAATCCAGCTTACTACAGCATTGTCCAGTAACAGATTTCATTTGAATCTACAATACTATACATAAAACACAGCATTAATGTTTGAACACATTTATGTGAAAAAGCTGTTGCTTCAATTGTATAAATATCTCCTCCATAATCAGTTGCAGAAGAAAAATGAGATGCCATCAGGTTTCCCAGACCAAGAAAGCTAGAGTTGGCATGCTGAAAAGATACTCTCTTCTAAAAGGGAAATCCTAGGTAATATATCAAACAGTATCATTTACACTAATAGGATATTTATTTATAGTAAAGAGTAAAATAAGAATTATGAAGGAATCAAAATAAGAAATCCACACTTCAAGGGAAAAGATTGTCAAACATAAAAACTCATGACAAAAAAAAATTAAACAGGTTTACTGGGAAACTAATTATTTGTAACATCAATTATTAAATATGTGCTATGGCAATCTATTAAAAGCTAAGTCAACAAGACAAAGTTATCATTTGGCACTGGATAAAAGATTACTGACAGAATATCAGACAGCTATAATATATAATTCTTGATAAATTTTTGCACACATTTTTAGCTTTCAGAGGCCAAATCTGGGCCAAGTTTTTCGGTGAAAAAAAAAATTCTTACGAAAATTAAATGCACTCATTTTCACAATTTTTGTTTTGAATTTGGCATCCTATTTGAGTAAAATCTCCACCAAGATGACACTCGTTCTGTAAATTGCAAAATATTAATGAAGGAAAAAAGAAATACCCTCCATTCCCCCTATCTGATTTCCTGCTAATGTTTGTTCAAATTTCTGAAACCTTTCCTTAAAAAATGGCATTATTATTACATCATCAGAAAGCAACAGGAGTTTTTTGTGCTCTCCCACATGGCAAATACAACTTTTTGACTGCGAAAAATTCTTTGTTCTTCTTGAAATAGTTAAGATTAGAAAGAAAAAGTCTGGGGTCAGCCCCAGTCCTGAAAACACTCCCTAAAATAACCAAATACAGATTGATCCAGAATGGACAAGAAGCTGAATAGGATAATTTGTAAAATGTTTAAAGGCAATAAATATGATTCAACAATTTAATGGATTCTGAACCCCACACTTGCCTGTCTCCTCTTTTTTGCAGGAAGAACCTTTGCAGGGACTCGCTAGACCTTTTGAGTGCATGCTGGATTTTAGTTTTACCCCAGTGGAATCAGAGTGCCATAACTTATGCTCATCCATATGTTTTTTTTTAAGTTCTAAGAAGAATTATTTCTGTGTGAAGGATGGAAACAAGGTTCACTGATGCCAGTTAGTTCCAAACCTTAACCCTCAAAAAGACTAAAGTCGGTGTGCTCTGAGGATGTGTCAGTCCACGTACTAAGCTGCAAATGAGAAATAGAAATCTTTTCCCTCTATATAATATACTGGTGTACAATGAGGGAACAAAATTTACAGGATATGTTACTGCTCATTTCTTCCTTGTTTAAGAAGGTCAGACACAAGAGAATAAGCAAAGAAGAATTCCTTACTTCTCACAAATTCTGCAAAAGTGTTCACGTAATTCAACAAATGTACTTAATAGTGGATTTGTGAACTTATTCCACTACAGAGGCAAAACAGACAGGCTGTGCAGAAATGGGAGCGCAGTTTTACCCTGGATTATTCACAGCAAAGACACTGAGTTATCTTCATTATCAATGTAGTGGAGGCGAGACAGAAAACAAACTGAAGACACGGAAAATTGTATATGAAGAAATAATACATAGGTGTATTTACACAGCTTACAGCATTATACCTCTTTTTTCTTTGGCATTCTGTAAACCACACTGAACTGCCAATTCAGTCAACTGTCAATTAAGTCATAAGGAATTTAGCTCATAAATACAGTCCCCTTAGTCCCTATCTCTACTTCAAATAAGATACAAATGCAATTACATTTTACTAGGACTTGCTAGCTCATGATGCGTTTGTATGCATATACTAAAACCTCACAATCTGGGTTGAAAGCATGAAGGAGCATTTCCCAAAACACTCAAAAAATTTAATTCTAGTAGTGACATTATTAATCCCCAATTACCTTGATGTCACTTCCATTTAAGCACATTCTGTTTATGCGACTGCCATTTGGTCTGCTGGAATCAATCCAATAGATGAACTCTTCTCTATAGTCGAAGTCTATTGCAATGACATTGTTCAGCCCCTAAAAACAGAAAAAAAAAAAAAAAAAGTCCATTTATCCAAGTGTTTGAATACAAACTGTTGAATAGCATTCAGAATGCAAAATACATTGCATGTAATATTCAAAATGCTTTATTTTATTGACTGCGTATTTTTGAAGTACCTCTCTCATTTTTCTATACATGTAAACAATCAGAATAAGATAAAAATTATAATAGAAATAAACATGGTGACAAAGAACTATCTCACTTCAAAAATGCAGATGACATGAAACTAAATGAAGCTTCTGTGTTTTTCATTTCTACTATTAAAATGGACTTTAACAGTAAATACTTTAACTTTTGTTCAATTTCTCTGTTAATTACTACCTTTGGCATTACTTTGGCAAACTAGATGACATTCATTTTATAACAATAAACTCAGAAATAGCATAAAATTTATTATCTTTACTTAATGAAAACATTTCATTATTAATATAAATTAATCAGGAATTCAAAACTGTAAGAAAGAGTGGTGATCATATTTGAGGTAGTCCTACAGGTTGGAAAGAGCAGCCATATAATACTGGCTTTTCATCCCAAATGGCAGACAAGAAAGAGAGGTATTGCATTCAGATGATGGCTCTTATTTCCTTATTTGAGAATAGGAAAGCCTTGCCCCATAATCTGCCTAACATTCAGATATGTAGTGAAATCACAATTATTCTTAATATACAAAGATGATGTTATCAATCAAAGATGGAGCAGCAGTGGTAAAAAGAAAGGATGCAGTTTTCACCCCTTTTAAAACCGCAAGATCAGTTAATCAATTCCCTTATCAGCCCAACGACATTCTACTCTCAGGCAGATCAGCAACCTCCCTCGTTAATGTAATTCATAGTTGTAGAGGGGATGTGCTGGACCAGCCAACTCTAAAATAAACAACTAAGAACGACAATATTTAATTGTACAGAAAGTGATACATGGCTTATCTGCCAACTCCTACAGTGTCATACTGTAAATCTAGCTTTTGATCAAAATGTAGAGGAAAAGAGTGATTAGGCTGCACAAACCATCACTAAAGAAAACCTGAAACCATACAGTGTTGGAGGACCACTCTCATTTTCCAAAATAACATATCCATGCACACAGTGTTTTAACAAAACCAGCTGCAGCTCTGTCAGTCATAACTGCGCTGCAAAACACTTCTCCTGTCTCTTTTTCTACTATTAGTATAAATGCACCTACAGATAAACCCCCACCCCAAATTCTTAACAAAGGAGACAACAGGTGAATGAATACAAAAGACTACCAAAAATTTGTAACATTCTAGAAATCAAAGCCAGTAATTTGTGAAAAATTAGCCTTATATCTACATATTCTACAACACTGTAAAAGTGTCTTAAGTATCCAGACTAATAAAGAGAATTGACTGCCTGCAAGTCTTTGGTTTCAAGTGTTTTATTTTGGGTCAGTTTAGTTCCAGTATTTATCAGAACATCAACTGCAAGTAAAATTATTTCTGTACATCTGCAATAGAGTTCTCTGTCCAGACCACATCTCTTCGTGATCCACATGTCACTTTTAAGTCCTCCTAGCATAACTATTTGTCCTTTCTCCTGTAATCTGCTTTTAGAAGGAATAGGGAAGCTTTCAAACAGCATCAGCTGCATTAGTCTCTCATCTTAAACCTGTGATTTTTTTTTGTTTTGTTTCTGTTGCACACGGTATCCTAGGCCATGATTTGCATTGCCTTGGCGCCCAAATTAAAAAAATGGAGGTAAAAAATTACAAATAATGAGGAGGAAGATTCTCTCTATCTACTCTGTCTATGGAAACCCTAAGAATTTTGATGACTAGGAGTGAAAGAAATGGAAGGCAAAGTACATACATGAGACGCAATTCAAACAGTTGTACTGTTTATGTATATTTGGGAAAAAAAAAAAAAAAGAGGAAAAAGCTGGTACATAACAACTCAGAGAAGACTGAATGAATTCCTAGTTTCAGCTCTTTTACTCTGAGTTTATATGAACAACTGTTAGAATGGCAAAGCACAGATCAAATACACAGAGAAGGGTGGTTCTGCTCCTTTGCCAGAGCAGCTCTGGTATTTGCCTTCATCTGGTAGGTGTCTAAGAAAGAGACGATCTATCATAATATTACAAGGACAAAAAGATGTCCTTATGAGGAAGACAGCCCACCTGTTCTGCTGGTATAGCTCCCTCTTTTGTTTTCAAATCTGGATGCTTTTAAAAATGCCGTATTTGTAGGATCAAAGGCCAGTAGGTTCAATAGCAGAGGTATTTATTAGACTAGTGAATTAATGCGATATGGAAAACACGGATTCTCTTCAATGGCTGGAGCTACATGGTCTCTAATATACTGAAGAGGAGCCCATTAAATTCGAGACTGATGAAGGTCTGAGTCAATTTGTCAACACCAACCATAAAGAAAATTTACTGTTGCTCCCCTCTTTTCACAGGCTTCTTCTCTTAATAGATATACCAGCAAAAGAGGAGAGACAGGGAGATGTAAATGAGAGGTAGTCAGAAGGATTTCAGAAGGACAAACAGACTTTAACATAATGCTTGCTGTGTTTAAATAAAGTCAATGTTTAATGCAAGATGGTTAATTTTGTAATTACTGCTGTGAAGACCTGAGCACCTCTCTCGTGACATTAAGATGTGCAGCTTACTGACACAAGAAGTCACAAAAAGCCTAACGCTATTGACTGGCAATAACTGATTTTCTAGTCTCTCTACAATTCCTTAATTAGTACTCAAGGAAATAGATGTTTTTATTAAAACATATTTTGGAACTCTAATCTATGGTAAGTAACTACACTTAGGTGAAGCATAAAAGCAAAGCAGAAACTGCTAAAAATGACAGCTCTGTACTTACTGGGTGACTCTATTTTTGTAGGTTTTTTTCAAATAAGTTCTTTTTTCCTGTTACAATAATTTAGAGTAATTATTTTTAAAAATTAGATTTAGCCAAAGATATAAGTTCATGTATTGTAATATTGTAAATCTTGGAATTGTCTGTCTAAATCAAAAGAAATAGATTTGGATTATGACAGTAAGTAGCCCAAATAATACATGGCCAAATAGGGGTTTTTAGGTTTTTTTTGAAAACTCAAATATACAAATTGCGCAAAACATATTGTGATGGAAGAGGATCACAAATAACATCATTTTTTTAGTACATCAGAATGACTGACGAAACAACTGCCTGAGCTTTAATCGTGTCAAATTCAGATAAAATAGTCAATTTAAGATGTTATAAAAACTCTGAAGATACTGCAGTTGTTCTATGGTGCATACAATGCCAATTGTAGGATGATGTTTCTGTCAGTTGCACACTTTAGAAAAGAATAAAAGTATTGAGTTAAACTTAGAGCATGGTACTATGATTATACCTGTTTCAACAAAGTGTAGTTGGATCCATCAGTGCTAATTTTTCTTATTTCATGATGATCAGCCAGAATTAAGAAAGGTTCCTCATCTAAACCCCGGGAGAAAGAATATATTAGACTAGCTTTTACGTTAATTTATGGAAAATCAGGAATACAATGCTGAAATACAGATGGTTTGAAAAATAAATGTTACATGCTCTGATCAATGTTATGGATGAAAGAAATATTTAAAACATTCAAATGTTCCAAGAAAGATCAATGACGCAGTATAAAAATGAACAAAGCAATCAATTAGTATATCTTTCAATGTAATTTAATTTTTTTGCCTTTATTATGGGTACCATACTGTATTTTATGCTAATTTAATGTCAGAGACTAAATTTGAACTATATTTCATACCACTTGTTTTAATTTCAACATTCACTTTCAAATTATCACTAAGGCTGTTACTTGTTATGGTTGCAAACCAAGCACTTTTTGACCATTGCTTTTTGAGACTGCAATACTCTGAACAGTATAGATATAAAGAAACAGCTATTTGGACAAACCTTGATTCTCTAATTCTGAACTGAAGCTAGATTTGGCTTTTTTACCCCTGGATTTCTAGTTTATAAAAAAAATATTCCTTCAGATACTCATTCATGCCATCACTTACTTTGAAACATCTCTGACATTGACATACTTAACAGTAAAAAAACAAAAAAAATTTTTTTTTTTTTAAAAAGCTGTCTTTATTTTAGCTCAATTAACAGAGATCTCAGCTAAAATAAAAAAAAATACTACTAATAATTAAAAATGTATTTAAGACTTGTATCTACTGCTCATACATTCTGGAATGTAATGTGTTGTCCAACCTACTCCGCTCATGTACTGAATATATTGTAGCACCTTGCTTGCA
The DNA here is from genome assembly GCA_009819775.1 of Phoenicopterus ruber ruber. Lineage (NCBI taxonomy): Eukaryota > Metazoa > Chordata > Aves > Phoenicopteriformes > Phoenicopteridae > Phoenicopterus > Phoenicopterus ruber. The sequence goes on from CM020220.1 coordinate 37,910,701, forward strand.
TTTTATGTTCAACTCTTAAGACATTCTCCAGTTCTTAAATGATCCGAGGCATCGTCCTCAGCACTGACTGTTACGGGTTTGTGGAGAATGGCTGAAGTGCTCTGCTCTGTTGTAAAGAGTTCAAGGCCAAACATTCACGTGTTGGCAACTCCTCTAAGCGCAACCATCCTTGCCACAGCGCAAACAGCTTTGTCATGATCCCTTTTGAAGTTTGATATATTACAGCTCCAATAAACTGTACTATGATGTGTTCCAGCTCCCCTTCTCATTTGAGTGACCTATGGCTTCTAGATGTACGAGTGGCTTGCAAGGCGTGAGACGGGAGTACAGCAAAAAACAGATGCTGTATTTCTGCCCTCTCCTGTGTTTCCTCTGATTACTCAGGGAAGCACCTGAGACAGGACTATGAGGCAGACAGAGGTTCCAGTCGTCTTGTCATTTAGAGAGAAAATAGAAACTTTTTGATATTTAAAACCAAAACACAAGCAAACAACTTTGTGCAAGACTGGAATAAGGAGGAGTCTGCTCAAGCTGAAGATTGCCTGCACTATGGAGGGAATCCAGCAGGACGCAGTAATGGGGGTTTTGTTTTTTGTTTTCCTGTTGACATTTCGCTCTTCCTTTCACTGATCTAGCGAATCCTATTCACTGAAGCAAATAAAAATAACATCAGTGCCATAGACAGAGGGGTGAGGAAATAACCAATGTTCTTATACATCTTGAATCTTACTGTGTATTACATGTAAGACTGGAAGATTTCATATGCTATAGGAATAATGGATTTTGCAATTTCTATTATTTTTCCTGTTCCTCTTTTTCATACCAGGAAGCTTGGAGTACATTCTAATATTCTAAAGTTGATGACATAAACCAGCAGAAGTCTTTTAAACACTTATCATAAACATACTATTATCATGTGAATCGGAAGTAGAATTGTGATGTATTTCAACTTTCCTAATACTTTTTTTAATAAAGTTATTAATTCAAACTTTCATAATCCACTATAACTATTCACTAAAAATGATTTGAGCGTAATACATACTAAAAATAGAATCTATTATTACATTCAGACATTGAATCCCATTCTTACTGTTTATTGAAGTAGTAGTGTGCTTCAAAGCAACTCTGTTTATCTTGCATAAAAGGGTAACACAGACCTTGGGGCTAGGGTATTTCACAAATTATTTTGGATACAGTTGTGGATTAAAAAAAAAAAAAAAAAAAGGTGATACCTGAAAGGGATTTGCAGCCATTTAGGTTATCAGGCTGAATTTCATACCCATCTGCACACAAGCATTTGTAAGTTCCATACGTATTGATGCATTGCTGGCTACAGGGAAATCCAGACGAACATTCATCAATATCTATACATGTTTTGCCATCATCCTTCAGCCGGAATCCGGGCCAGCATTTGCACTGGGAAATAAAAACAAATACATTCATTTTTAATTACTCATCGATTCTGTTTATTATCTTATGTGCTTTCTTCTGAATATGTTAGCATTATGATCTTTTTTATGTAGTCTCGGTTTTTCAAGTAACTTCTTAATTACATTGCTATTTATACTGTTTACAGGCAGACATATCTACATTTCTTTTCAACTATTGCTGGTGTGATCCTAAGTAGCACTCCCTCCCAAATAACCCTGTAGAACGAGTAATTATTCTTTCTTCTTTAACTGAAGAAAAAGTAACACACGTGATCTCACAAATATGGAAAGGATTCTTCCATGAAAATAATGATGGATGGACCCTTTGGAGTTCTTTATTTTCAAGTATGCATGTGCTTTTTGGTAAAGACATACAGTTTTCAATAATTTTTCTTGAAGTATTGATAACATCTAGCATTCTGTGTGTGACACATACAGTAATGTGAATGAGAACTCTTGAAGTTGATTTTTATTGGGGTCTGATGATCACCATGGCAAGCTTATCATATGCCAAGTGAGTGATGCATAATACAACTGGGTAGAGAGGTTTTGAAATACGGGCATAGTTTCATCAATGGAAAACTTTGTGTCATGTTCCCTCCTGTATCCTCTGTATTACTCTCTGCAGAGACCTATGACACGCTTTCTCCACAATGATGCTACTTCAGCAAGGTTTTTGCTGAACCCAACCTAGTTCCCAGCTCTCTAGTCTATGGCCTCCCGACTAGGACATGGTTTCAGAGGTTTGAATACCTTTAGAGCTAAGCTATGTTGGACAGATTTTACTGAGTTCTCAGTGGGCCAATATTCTAGTAAAAAGATGAAATGTCTGTGGGTGCAGTTAGGGTTACTTCAGAGTTAAAACCCTGAAAAAAAAAAAATCTCTCTTCTATTCTCAGCTTCTGTTGACAGGTTAGAGCAGTCAGCGGCTGCGGTTTACATAATACCCAGGGCAGCATTCCTCTCTAAGCCTCGACTCCAAAGAGCAGATTCAGGTGATTCAGAAAACTTCATCACATGCAGACAACTAATGGTTTTATTCTGCAACTAAGCCAATTATACTACCTGAAAGGAGGTTGTAGAGAAATGGGGGTCAGACTCTTCTCCCTAGTAACAGATGACAGAACAAGAGGAAATGGCCTCAAGTTGCACCAGGGGAGGTTTAGATTGGACATTCGTAAAAATTTCTTCACCGAAAGGGTTGTCGGGCACTGTCACAGGCTGCCCAGGGAGGTGGTGGAGTCCTCATCTCTGGAGGTATTCACAAGACGTTTAGATGAGGCCCTAAGGGACATGATTTAGTGGGGGACTTGGTAGTGATAGGTTAATGGTTGGACCTGATGATCTTGGAGGTCTCTTCCAACCAGAACAATTCTATGATTCTATTCTCTGATTCTATACTTTGTTTAAGTATTTCTGTATGTGCTTTTGACTTAAAAAAAAAAAAAAAAATAAATTGGAGAAAACAGTTATTCCTGCTATTCACTCCTATGTGTTTTCCTTTTTTCACAACTGATTTTCAGCGCTCTGTATACATCAGGATGATTTGTTGTGTTTAAAGCATTGTATGTTCTATTCCATAGGTTTAAAGTATGTAGTTTACCATTTTTTTTATACAATTGTTTGCTTACTGGAAATAAAAATTTGAGCGTTCTTACTATGGTAGGTAAGCTACTTCATCGCAAGGAAGTACAACACACTGGAGTTTTATTATAACCATGCAGTAGTTAAGCAACAGTTAAGAATTAAGAATTTGCATTACAGTACACCACGTTTTGTAATTATTCACCTTGTATCCAACAGGAAGATCCTGACAATCTTGAGAACAGCCGCTAACTTTCTTACTGAGGCATTCATTAACGTGGCAGCTTTTCTCATCAGACCCATCACTACAGTCTTCTTTGTTATCACAAACATCACTTTGAGGAATACACTTGCCATTTTTGCACATAAAAAAAGAGCTGTTACATGACTGCTCTGAAAAACAAAAAAAAGAGAACACAACTTTGTGTAGTCTATTAGCATTTGGAATGAATTTTCTCATGGACCAGCTGCGATGTGTGCATGTGAGATGAAACAATTGTGTAAAAACTGAATATTCATTTCTTATTGATAGTATTATAATACCTTTTTACATTTCAGTGTCTTTAAACGTTTATTCCTCTCCTGGAAAATGTGTGAATACTTCAACTTATTATTCCCTCCTACGCATTTGTTTTCATTTAATTGAGAATCCTCTATATTATCTCTGCACAAAATACAGTTCTGTAGTTTGCAAAACTTAAAAAGCATGGCTTCTCTCCCCTGCGGAGGCTGAGGTGTTTAGTAACATGACTGACTGAAGTCTGACGCATACCTTGTTTGAGGACACGCCTACATGGTTTTTTTCCTGTTTTGCCAAACTTTAGTATGTCAACTCAGCTACATTCAGGTTCTTCAAGTCAGAGTTAGAATATTTACAGTTAAAGCAGGTATGTTGCCTTACCTCAAAGCAAACGAGTGATTTCCATCAAAATTGGTATAAAGGACTGGGCTACTGTACAATAAAGTCGTAAGATCTAGACAAAAGAATTGGTCTTTCAAAAAGCCACAGAATAGGATATGATATACACACTGGGATTCATTTTCCACTCAAAAACCAGTCAGACCTCAGCAAACTTATGCCAGTAGAAAATATCAATAAAACAAATCACATTTGTTCAGTAATTTGCTAATAAAAACAGACCAGTTTTTAATACAGAATGAACAACCTAACATCCCTTTTTGTATGATCTACTTCTGTGTGATGAGTATATTAAATATATTAAACATTTTCAGGGCAAGCTATAAACTTTGACAATAATTACGTTAATATCATCTTGTTTTCATACTAAAAGAATTTATGCATTAATGAACTAGCAGCCATCTTATGCCATAGGAACGGATGGCTTGAACTTTGTGAGATGAGGTTTTGGATGCCGAGGACTGACAACACATTCTCCTTGAAAGACATAAGGAATATCACCATGAAAGCACTGGAGATTTAAGCTACAAGGTTTTACATCTGCCTATCTACAATCCTAAACCATTGCTTTCCAAAAGAAAGGTCACACATGTTATTCAAAAAATTAAATATGAACCTGAACTTTTGCATTTTATGTTTATAGGTGCTTCATCAGAATGGTCTGGGCAGTCAAAGTCACCGTCACATTGCCACTGGGAATTTAACAGGCATCTTCCATCAGCACAAGTGAACTCTCCAGGATGACAGTGACGATACCCTAGAAATACAGCAATCAATGACTTCATGTTTTGCTTCATACTTTTGACATAAAATTTTGCATATACAAAGTAATGTAAGTAAAAGTATCTTTTGTTCTGTGAAGAGATACAAAGAATTATATTCTTATATGTGAGGGTCTACCAACAGAGAGAGAAATCAAATGTCTTTTATGCAGCATAGTGCAGTCATGAACCAATTCCCACATATGTAAAACATACTTATGCAGCTCTCCAGCATAAATACATTTTCTTTTAGGTGTAATTTAACTTTTTGCTATTATTAGGAAATAGCTTTCTAACAGACATTTTAGAAACTACTACACTCAGCAAATATTTTTGCAATATGCTTACTACTATATGCTTTCCCTTTAAAACATGCAGAACAGTAATCATTTTAACCACGCTAAATAAGCATTTTTTTAAGATGGCTGCAAAAGCAATATATATAAAATGTATACATTTTCAAAGTTAAAGTGGATTTCTAACAGAAAATTATAATATATAATGAAGTAAAGAAACCACAGACAGGCATGTGCTGCTTAGAACACAGCTGTTTAACCTAGAGTTCAAAACCAACAGAGCAGTAGAAAAATTTAGAAAAGTCAGCAAAAATTTAGTATTTTCTATTCAATTTTGAAACATGAAAGTTGAAAAATTCCCAGAGCGAAAATCACCTTCTATTTGTAAGGTATTTACTTGTAAGATTCATTACACTAAACCAACTACTGGAAAAACTTATGTTCCTGTTTGGGAAAGAAAAATGTACCTTTTCTTGTATTCTATGTGTACAAATTCTGCCTCAAATAATGTGTAGTCCTTTAAAAGAGCTTTGAAATCAACCTTTGATTTAGTTTAAAACTCAAGAAAAAAATATGAAGTAAATATGGTTATAAAGTAGAATTACATAGCAATACTCATTCTGATTATGAAGAATGATTTTGCAACCTTTCTGAAAATAATCCAAATTATGCTGAATTGTGTTTAACATTCTTTTCTCTTGAAAAAAAAAATGCAGATTTTAAGCTCAAAAAATTTGATTCTTCCAAGAATTATATCCAAATTATAGTAACTACTGAAGCTTTGATTTAACTACTGAAGCCGTGAACATCTGAAATGAGCACTGATAACTTTCTACTGTCTAGAAGTAGAAAGTTAGTATTTGTTCTTGTTTCCAATTACTGTATTTCTTGCTATCTAGTATAGCTTTTTTTCTGATAGCAGATGGAGACACAACATTTGACCGCCTGGGATGAGATATCTGTCTACATCAAGAGCTTTAAACCTCTTGTGTATCTTGAGTTGTCATTTGGAAATGTGTTAATGTACTATTTTAAAAATGCAGTATGTTATTACATCAATTACAAACATTACTTGGAATTCAAATAATTCTGTGGTCTCCTGAAGGTGGTTTTTTTCCTCTTTTTTACATAGATTATGCTTGAAAGAAGATAGGCTGGCTTGATACAGAAAAAAGGTGAAGCTTTTTGGTTGTCTGAGACCCCTTTGAGTGCAAGATTTTACAGACGAACAGCTTTACCTCACACCTTCAGCATTTCACAAGTATGTCACCATCAGAAAGGTCATTACAAATGTGCAGAACAAAGGCTTCTGCTTAATGTTACCTCTGCTCTGGATGACAGGACATCAAGAAACTGGAAACTGGAAACAGAAAACCCTTCCTAGTCCTGTATTTTTCTTTTCATTAGCCACATAAACAAAGTATTTCATCTTCTTGATGAAATTTCATATTCTTGAATAGAGCTCCTAATTTTTTTTTTTAATTTTCAAGAACATAAATACATTACAGGATAAGAAAGCGGCTCATCTAGCTCAGTATTCTGTCTCTGACAGCAGCAATAGGAGATGTAATTTAGGGAGAATGTATTTTGTTCTCATGCTCTCCCCAGCTTGAATATTGCTATTTTTTGGTTTACCAGTAATTAATTATTAAAATTTCATTAAAAAGACAGGATTATACAATGGAATCAAAACTTGTATCAAAGAAATTTTCAAGGATTACAATGGTTGTGAACTTTTAAAATCTGTTTAGATGCAAATTCTGATACGAGTAAAAACTGGTTCCTCCAATCACCAGTCCCATTTTTATATTATATCTGAATAATACTCTAGAAAAAATGAGAAAATACACCTTTCAATGATACAGATGGGGGGGGGGGGGGAATCTAGATTTTTAAATGGATTCCCTTAATTCAGTTTAGGAATATATTTCAAACCTAATTTCATCCCATCCAGTAGACTGGCTGCTGAAGAGTATCTTTCTGTTTTTTGGATGTCAAGATGCAAAGGTCTAGCTCTAGAATCTAATAGAGCTATGATCAAGCTACTTAGTTTGCAGTCAAATCAGGAATCACATGTTAAAAATCTTGGTTAATTAGGTGGTTTAGTTTTACATCCTAACAACACCTTGAAAAGCCTGCTTTGGAATTTGATTCCTACTCTCTACAAGTAGTTCCCTTTCTCATAAAAGAATGTAACCCTTTCCTAAAATTACACTATAACGAGTTTACCACACTAGTCGCACACTAAGGTGTGTATTTGATTACCAGCTAACAGAAAATTGCATTGGAGCAGTGCAACATGGAACAAATGTTGCTGTAGATTTCAGTTTACTCAGTAGAAATTAAATAGAGCCAGTGCCCGAAGGCAGGTCCATACTACAATTAGATCAGGAGTTTGTACAGCCTCTGCTTCTGTTGCTGTTTCCTCCTTCTGTCTCTTTCCAAAAGTCTGTCAAACCATCACTATTTATTTGTCAGTATTTTAAGGGACCATGCATGTATATGATGCTATAGAAAACAAATTAAATACACCAACAGGAAATTATAAGCATGTAGGAAAAAATGCACCTGTCTCCAAAGTTTGTGACCGTTGAGTTCTAAATACTTACTTAGGAATTGAAGACTGCTTCCAAGTAAAACCTGATGAGAAAGGTTCTCCTACTTCCCCTACCATCCAACTTGAGCATATAGTGCTAAATAGAGCAACAAACCCATAACGACTCACTTTCTGTAAAGGGTTCTGGCACGCGGAAACTATTACTAACGGAGGAAATAGTTTACAGGTTCATTATTGTGTGGGTCCACTCTCACGGCCTCCTTTTGGCAAAATGGCCTGGATAACCACAGCTGTTAAGATAGCAACGTCAGTCTAACAGTGCACGCTTCGAACCTGGCAGGATGGGTCCACCAAGTGGAGTTGCATATCTGACCTCGTGGAGAGGTACGGCCCTCTCTGGAGCAGTGGGTACGTGTGCTTGTAACCCCGAGTCCTGGCCTGGCGCAGAAGGTGCACGTAACTCTGCTCTGTGTGTGTCTGTGTGTTCAGAACTTTCTGGGATTAGTTATAAAATGGTGTTTAAAAATGCATAAGATATATCAACATTTTGCAGGTGTGATATACCCATTGCGTTACTGCTATTGATACCGCATGTATAGTTCACTGATTTCCAATTAGTTATCTGTCATTAGTAAATCAATAACCTGCTTCAATGCTGATTTGGTTTAAACTACATGAACTAAGCAGTTTTTCCCTACAACAGCTTATTACCGCAAACTACTCCTTTCAAAACACCACGTAGTTTACGTAAGCGAAAAGGAAATGGAGTCTGCTAGGAAAGGCGTGCTTGTTCCCTTCTTTCTTCAAGGATCTAGAAGCCTACGCTGGCAAGCGGTGTGGGGCAGTAAGGGAGGAGCAGTAGAATGAAACAGTTGGCAAGGAGAACCCAATATCGACACTAGATGCGTTTCAGGATTTTACTTCACACTAGCTCTCCTCTGCTCTTGTGGACTCGTGCCCACTGCTGGCTGAAGTAGAGCAACTGGCTCAGCTTCAGAGGTTTTTTGTGTTTTTTTTTTTCTCCTATCAGTTCACTTGCTTTGACACTGCTCCATGTGAGCCAAAACACAGTATGTGGAGGTGAGTGGGAGATGCGCTTCAAAGGTGCTTTTCTGATCCGACCTATCTAATGCTGATGCGCAGGAATGGCTGTTGCCCCTTAAGCACCAGCCTACTTCTGGGGAGCACAGGGAGAGAAAGGACAATTTGGTGACTGCCCAATTCATCACAGGAGCAGATTTTTTCCATGTCATATACAGTTCCAAGTGATGTTGATGAAACCTGGTCTTTATATGACCAGTAAACAAAGTTCTTATTTGCGACATCATCTTCTTTTCCTACAATGTTCCACTACATGTACTACTCAAACTTTACATGAAAAATTTTACTAAATGCAAATGCCAAATATGCTTTTTCTTACAGTCTTTGGACGTCTACTTACATCATTTATGCACATACACTCCTCAGGTGGTATGTATAATAGAAATGGCTAAAATACATAGCTAGCTATCTTCTGCTGTTGTTCTCATCTCTTGAGCACATTTCATAGAGTAAATAAGCAATATAGATTTTAACTGCACAAAACCAGGCATGATAATCAATAATTTGTCTTTTTGGACAGCATATTTGCTCTGTATTTTCCATAAATACTATTTATATAGAAGAGTGTTTCTGAGTATGGCCTAGATATACTGTACAGACATTCACATAATATAAGAAATCCTAAATTCATATGAATGGTGAAAATTAAACATTCAAATATGGCTTTAGTTGATATCATTTAACTGCAATGATAATCGTGACGGAGATGTTTCATTATTTGATAGAAAAAAATGTGTATAGCGACAAAGATAAAAAAATATATGATATACATAATGAACAAGAAATTATAGACTGTATATTTTTAAATTCTGTTAGACATTATTAGCAAAGAACTGTAAGTCACAACTATATCAAATAATTTGTCATTATAGCTCCAGCTCCAAGTTAATACCAAGTTGTGTTCATTAATGCATAATTTAAGTTAACGTTAAAGCAATTTTAAGAAGCGATGGGCTTACTTTAAGTCACCATTGAAAAAGAAAGAGACCTTGCAGAAGGCCTTACAGTTAACAGTCTGAAATTTTTCTGTTTACTCTACTTTTGTTATACTTGCCACATTCCAGAGATTCATCTGATCCATCTCCACAGTCATCATCATGGTCACATACAAACTGTTTGGGAATGCAGACTTTGTTATGGCACATGAAAGCATTCTCGTCACAAGTGTTATTAGGAGCTAAGGAAAATACAGTACATAAAAATAAATGAAATTGAGAACAGTAAGATATACAGCCATTTTCTTACAGAAAGATGAAATGAGAAGTAGTCTGAGAGGATTCAATGGAAATAACCTTATCTTTTGAGTAATACAAAGAGCACCACACATTAATAAAACAAACTCCCTAATGAAACTACTACCGAATTCTTGACACTTTTAATAGAAATGTAGCTCACAAGACTATAAGCAATAGTGTATAAGGCAAGAGATGTCAAGTTCTGAACAATTAGCCAGAATAAATTGGAGACAGAACTGTATCTCCCTTTTTGATGAACAACCTTCCTGACATGCAGCAGTATTTTCTTCAGGAAGAGGAACAACACTGCATAGTCAATAATGTGCTAATTTTCATAAGTAAACACGATGTGTAATGTCTATGATGTGACACACATATTGATCTTCAGCTGGTGTGCCTCAGTATATATTAAGAAAACCTGAAGATGTTAGGCTGACTAAAATATTGAAGGATCCTGGTACGTATGGTACACTCACATGTGGTCCATCAATCTTTACTAACCACCTTGACAGTATAAGGCTACGATACTACAGATGCAAACAGCATCTGGATATTGTAAAGGTAAAAGTACCAAGGAAAGAAATACTACACATTTTTAACATGCAAACATACCACAGCCTGCTGTCGACAGTTCATCACTTCCGTTAGGACAGTCTCTTTCACCGTCACAAAGCCAGTGTTGGGGAACACAGGCATGGGAGCCCAAGCAACTGAACGTATCTGCTGCACAGGTCACTGAACCTGAAAACACATTACATGCAAGTGCTGAACATGTTCTAACTGATTTCTTTTTAACGTAATGTGTAATAACTGGGTAAGAGTTTTTTTATTTTAAAATAAAGGTGAAAGACGATTTTTTTCTGCACAGTATGATAAACATACTGGCTAAGATGGTGTTTTACAGTAAAATTTTGACAATCTGTTATTCCTTTCATTCTTTTCATTTATTAAATTTCTTAATTTTCTGCAAGGAAATTTAATTTACCATACTTCATGAAAACTATCCAACAGAATAACATTTCAAACCAATTTTGGTCTTTATGTTTGACTGCATCTTTGGACTGACTGAACAAAGGAACTAATCTTGTAAACCACATAATCCTCACATCACTATACTCTATGCCAGGAGGCTAAAGGTATTCAAAACTTGCACGAGTCAGCCCCATGGAGAAGAGAACAATGTGCACCAAGTACAATAGTAGTGGGAATAAGAAAATGTCTGACAGTTCTAATGCAAATAACTTAACATATTGTTTATTTGACTAATTTATTTTAACAGGCTTTTCTCCAGATAAGAATATTATAACTTAGGATTTATTTTACTCTGTTTGGAAGTAAACTTTTGCGCAATCCGTCACTTAATGTATTCTCTTAGATAAGTTATACATACATCACTAAAAAGGAGACAGTGTATTTTCTACTAATTTTAATTAGAAATTAATTAAATAGTAAAACAAATGCAAAAATCTGACTTTTTGTACTATTTATGCAAGAGAGAGACAACTTTTGTTTACTTATACTCATTTGCCATTTTTTGATACTTCTAAAGTTAAATACCATGTTAAATAAAAACTGATTTTGTAAGACTGAAAAATCTGAAGTCATCTTGATCTGTCTTTTCTTGTTGCAATTCAGATCTGCCTCCTGTTCCTAAGTAGAAGTACAGGCTTAACTCCCCCCTCTTCGTAACTAGTGTGGATTTTTTCCTCTTCAAGAGATGGCCTACAATTTTATGAGTGGGCTTTCTTCTAATAAGAGATCTACAATGTATTCCAAGTCAAGATATCAAAAGAAGTAATTCTGAACAACCTTAAAAAAAAAAAAAAGGTATGCTGTAGTGACACTTTGTAATTTGCTGGCCTTTGTTTTCCCCTCCCTTTTTCTATTTTCTGCTCTAAGTTTCCTATTAAGCTTCAGGCCTTGATGTTTCTTAGGGATTCACATTGTTCTACAGTAGTCCCAGATGAGGTGCTTGTCTTCTCATTTCACACCTTCTCCTTTTCCTAGGGGACAGAGGCAGAGAGAAACCTTCCCTTTCAAACAGACACTGCCTCCAACTCCCCAGTCCTCAGCATGATCTGTACACCATGAAAAAATGTATTGTAGAGGGATGTCAACTTGAAGTTAATGTAGTAATGCATTCATATTTTGCCATATTAGAACAGTATAATTTCCACTTCCATCCTTTTCATTTATTGGCATTTCTACATCTGTGTTTGATTAAGAAACTACTTTAACAGACCACAAGTCTGAACATAAGCTGAAGAGATTTCTTCTCTGTCTACTTAACACTTCCAGTAAAGTTATCAACAATATTTTTACATATATCACACATGATATATGGAATAAAATACTCTCTGTGGAATGGACAGGATGTAAGAGGATTTTTGAAAAGGAACAAATATTTAGGAGTTAAAAGTTGAAATTTTAAAAAGAAAATCTTAAAATATAGCATAGATAAGGATGAAACCAATGTATAAAATATCACAAAATTGTGAGAGTATGACTTGACACAATGTGATTTTCTTTTGAAAAGAATTCATTAACACATTTCCAATCAACTGAGCCCCAGAATGAAGGTAAAATTTTCAATTCCTTATGCAACTTGAAGGGTTTGGAAATCTGAGAGGAATATTATGCAATAATGCTTATGACTGTATATACAAAAAAATTAAAGGGAAGAGGAGAAAGAGCTGGGAAAAAAAAACCCAACACAAACACAAACAACTTTAGAGTCTTCAGGCACCTACCACTGAAGTGTAAAACTCAAATAACAATTACAGGGGTTTTACCCCAAGCATGGGAATTGGAGAAAAGTTTGGTTCTCCTTTTGCCCATGCTGGTGTGCCATTCATATCTTCACTGACAGACTACACACAAATCATATAGTCCCCATAAAAAGGTAGCTAGCTGCTGGCTGGAGAGGGCTGGGGGAGGACATCCTCTACTACCCTATCCTTAAAGCACATGCTCGTTGGAGATGCTGTACTTGTTCCCTTTCCACCACCTTCCTGGATCCCTTGGTCTCTTTCAGTATATATGATCTGACACAATACAGAACTAAAATTATTCTACTTACCACAAATAGCATCACTCTCATCTAAACCATCTCCGCAGTCATCCTCACCATCACAAGTCCATTGCTTAGAGATGCATTTGTTTGCAGAGCAAGCAAATTGATTCCATGAACAAGACGAATCTAGGAATGACAGCAGCCACTGCCTTTGTTAGGTTCACAACAGCACTGTGCTCCCTGTATTTTGTAGCATAGTTTAGGAACCTCCACACTGCTCCCTTCTGTCCTCCCAATTTTAGTGAATTACAACACTCAAATACAGTATAATCCTAATCTTGGTATTCAGGATGTTACCAGTTTGTCTCAGAGTTTGCATTCACCAATATATTTATCTAAATAAATAAATAGTAGAACATTCAAAACACATTCTAATATTTTTAAACATTTTGCTAGTGGGATGAGGACAAACACTTTAAAAACATAAATCTGGTTTATGTATTTCACACGGATGTTATAACTATAGTGAACTGCTTTATTTTGGTAATAGGACAGAGATGGCAACAGTCCAAATTTTCCAACACTGCCTTCCTCTTGGTATTGCAGTACTTAATTGCATCTTTAAAAGATTTCATGTTCTTTTCTCTCACAAGAAAAATTGCTGTGTATTTGCATTCTGTTGTCCCATTTACACTTTTGTATACATTGAAAATAATGGCTTGCTTCTGCAGTTCTAAATCAGTCTGCACAACTGTTCTAAATAAGTGCTACTGTTATGACCTTTCCTGAAATGATCAAATCATCCACTTTTTCCAGACTTCTTTAAGAATAAAATTTATTTTGTTTTAACTGATGACAACAAATTTTAATATTGACAATAAAAAGAATTTTAGGTAATACAATCTAAATTTAAAAGTAGAGTGTTGTAACAAGTACCTCAAAATGGGTAAGAGCAATAAGTAGGGAAAAAAGAATTAACCAAACCCCATTACCTCTCTCTCTCAGAAATCGGCTAATAGGTATTATAATATTGCATATAAATATGTATGTGTAATAAAACCTGGAAACATAAACACTGAGTTACGCTTGATGAATGTGGTCAACACAAAACCTTCTGATTTTCATAGTGCAGAGCAGTTCCTAATTTTGAAGTTACAAGATGTATATATGCAACGTAAGCTGTAAACCAAACATGGAAGCATGGTAATGGAAACCGGGTCATGAAGGGAGTAATGTATAACTTTCAGTCATGTTAAGTGGTAAAGCAAACAAACAAACAAACAAACAAAAAGGAATATACAAATTTCAGGTTTTATTTAAATAGGGAATAGGAAAACTTGATACTGCTTTTTGCTGCTCTGCTACAATTATAGAAATAATCTGTTCAGTTAATCCATAAAAATTTAAGTTAATAGACCAGCTCTCACTATGAGCAAAACCAACCTGCATTGCTCCTCAATTAGGTAAGGTTGAAGAAACTGAAAAGACCCGAGCCAGAATGGACCCTTAACAGGGTTCACAGTTTATGCTGTATTTTATTCACATCACTTTTGTTGTTACTTTAAATAACTATACCTGTATGGCCTCTGATGCAAAGAAATGTCTGCTTTTAAATCATAAAGATATATTTTGGTTACTTCCTGTCGGGGTCAAGATACTGATACAACCTGATTATATCTATAAAACTGTGCTAATGAGGAATCATGAAGAATTAGTGAAAATTAAAATATTAAAGCAATAGAAAAGTCTGTATACAAACATATCCTTAGGAGAAAAAAAAAATGATAGGGCTTTCATTCTGGCATAAGATAGGGTTTAAGATATTGGCAGCATAAAGTATTAGAGAGTTGAATCTGAAAATGTAGTATTAAAGATCTTTTTCTATAGCTCTAGATTCAATCGGAGATATAAATGTACCCTTCTTTCTGTTTTCAACGTGCGTTAGTGATTACAAAAATACAAATAAGATAAAATGCTCACCACAGTGCAATTCATCTACTCCATCCTCACAGTCTTTCTGCCCATCACAAAGCCAGGTGGTCAGAATACATCTTCCACTAGGACAACCAAAATAATTTTCTTCACATGTGGGTTTGTTTTGAACTGTGATAAAATAAAGAATGTAATGTAAAATGGTCTCTACTAGTATGATTAGGAGCCTAATACATTTCTTCTAAATTTCTGAATACTAATGGACAAAGTATTTATGTCTAAAAATGCAAAAAAATACTATTTATATTATTTAATTGTGTTGATAGAAGTTAGAAAGTAGTGATAGCTAAGTAGTTCAGGGAGTTGAAATACTTCATTTATTTAGAGAAGAATCAGAACACAGCTTCAAACTAAATTAAAAGGACCTATAGAGGAAAGTATTTCAGTTTACAGGTTTTGAGCTCAGGCAGATCAACATTGCTTGTTGTTTTACACCAGCTGAAGAAATTGCCCTTCTGATCTATCTGCCATCATCTACAAGATAACCGAATTGCGGCAGTATTTTTATCACATTCACTGGGATAAGCTACAAATCTGATGCATGCACTGACTAACTGGAGCTATACCACTGATGTCGGAGCCAGAGATTTAGACTTTGTCACAAATTAAAAAGTTCTTCTATTCCTTGCCTCTTTTCTTTGTAGAGCGTGAAAGTCATTTCAGATTTTACTTTTATGAACGCTTAGAACACAGAGGTGAGGAAAGAAAACATACCACATATTTAGTTTCATGACATAAGCACAAATATTAGCCTGATGAGTGGCACAGGTTATTTTCAAAATCTCAGGCAAGGTCTTTGCCTGGGAAAACCCAGGCAATGTGCACTAGTTCCAAGCATTGGAGATCATTGAAGCTCTCTGCCAAGGTTTCTACTACTCCCTTAATATATTTGGGCTACTGATACTGGATTTGTTGATTTTCCCCCTCTCTCTCTTAAAAAGAAAGTTAAAGTTATCATATTTATGGTTTCTACAGCTCTATGAATAGAAAAAAAAGAATAAAGAAAGAAACAGGATGTCTATGATAACTGGGTAGATATTAAAGATTGTCTAAGTATAGTCACCCTAAATGAATATTTTGCCTTAATTTTCTGTAAGAACAATGACACTGAACAAAGATTGTTAATGGAAATTATCATATTCATAATAGAAACAACACTCAAAAACCTTAATGTGCCAAAGATGGTCAGTTTTGAATGAAATGGCAAAGGATATCACATGTAGGTTGAATTAGAATGGCACTGCTTCCAAGTAAAGGGAGGAATGATTCAGGCAATTAGTCACACATTAAAACGATGGAACTTTTTGGCACATATTTGAAAGACAGAATAAAGTAATACAAATAAATGGATGATGGAATAAAATGCAACATTAGTTTACTTATGCAACATTCTTTTACTGAAGCTATAGCATACTGCCCTCAAAGTCTTCTTTAGTATGAAAAAAACCTCCATATAAACAAAGGAAATACAGTAAATCTAAGCTATTTTGAGCTCAGTGAATCATATATACAGCAAATTCTAAAGAATTATTAGATAATCTGGAAAATATGGAGATTAGAACGAAAACTATAATTTAATATGCATCTGTCTTATAGGGAGGGTGGAAGTTCTTAAGGTCAGGTTGATTGATATTTGTGCTGAAGTTCTAGGTTCCTTCTGGATCCTGATAATATTTTCATCCATAAAATTGGCATAAAATATATGAGAATTCTAACAGAAGTTTTTGGTGACACAATGGGCTCATCACACAGAAAAACAGCATATTAAATGGGAATAATCAGATGATGTTACTTACTAGTCTAGCAAAAATTGGATGGTAATTAACAACATAAAATTAAAAGTTTTATTTTTACTAATCAATAACATTTATTTACTAGTAAATATTTATTTTTACTAAATAATAATTCTTAGAGGAAAGAGAGAGGTATTGGTCACAGGAAGACCATTTCAATCTAGCATGAGTCAACTATGAAAACAAACATAAACAAAAATTTAAAATGTGTTTTCACTGATACAAGGCAAAAGTGAGACTTCATCTGGTATACTGGATACTGGTCTGGTATATTCAAGAGATGCAGGTTGAGATGACTAAGATGACACAGACAGATACCCCCATCTTGAAAGCAGTTATTCTAAAATGCCTTGGCTTATTTGCCATTGCAAGTAAAGAGTAGGGATATGACTACTGAAGGACTACAAGGTCCTTCTCAGCATACCAACTATAAACTGGAATACATGTAGACTGGAAATTAAAAGAATCAATGTGGTTCTGGAAGATGATAGTAATAGGAATACTATGAGCAAAACCCACTACTAATTTTTAATTCTATAGATTTTTGTGTAAAAGCTCAAGGTGCAGGAGAGGAGATACAGACTTTACATCCCCAGTTTTTTTGCTAGTGCAGTGTCTTCAGTTTGATCAGAATTTCATAGGATGGGCCTAATTCTACAAATATGTATCAATAAACTTGTGGTCATTAAAGTATTCTCAATTCTAAATACAGTTTATCACTTATTTATTTATAGGTATGTTTACATATTGTACTTAGTATTCTCAAATTTAAATGAGGGTTCTGAACAATAAAGGAGCAAACACATAAAGGCCATCCTTCATGAGGTAAGAATTTAACATTGTGAATAATTCAGTGGTTAACACTAAATATGGTATTAAATGTCTCAACAATTGGGGTTAAGGATCGTATAATCCCTAAAAAAATCCTACAGCCCCCAAAAAATTGGAAAATAAATGTTTATTCACAATACAGCTAGATTTTTATACTCATTCATCATTAAGAATTTGATTTTGTACAACACTCCAGAATTTAGGGTAACCCAAATAACCTATGAAATAATAGAAAGCAGATGCTGAAACCGTGATTATGAGATAATGAGCATTTCTCAAGACTGCAGAAGAGACTTGCACAAAAGCACTACACCCTTGCATGTGGGATCATTATGTCCAGTGCTACTACATAGACTCAGAGGGCAAAACTATTTAAACATTAAAAAGTCTATGTTATCTGCTGAAGTTCATTAACACTTACTCCAGTCAGTCTGATAAAAAGTGCATAATAAAGTCTCATGAAAGTAGAGGCTTTCCTTCAAATTTATATTATATCTGCATGTATCCTGAAAATGTATGTTTCTAGTAGGTATTCTGCTTTCTCATGAAAAAGTCAGATGAGAGGTCAGGAAAGACTTTAAACTGTCAAGTAAGTTTGCTTCTCATTTCTTCCACGTAAGATATTCACCTCGCTGCTTATTTTTGTTATTGGTTGTTTGCCCATCGCTATTTTAGTAATCTTTCATAAGATTCATTTTCTAAGACACTAAGTTTATGATTTTTCTTTTCTACATGTCATAAGGGTGTAATGTCTTTCCCATAGGGGAGCAGAAATAGGCAGGGAAATTCTAGTAAAGTAACCCAACCTCCAGCCGTAAATACCTCTTCCTTTTCTGGAAGCCTACGATCTCAGCCCTGGGACTGGGACTCACATGTACCAAGATCTCTTTGTACCGGCTGAAGAGCAGAACAATCACAAAAGCAATAACCCTGGATTCTACCCTGGCAGCCTACCCCAAGTACCTCAACAAAATAAAAGAGAAAGTTAAAAAAAAGTAAAGAAGAAAAGAAATACCATCCACTAAAGTAGTAGCTAATGAAAGTTCCTGAGTGAATGTGCTGAAGCTTGATGAGCTTGACATTTTAATGACTGATGTTTTACTTAAATAAAAATGATTAACGACAGAGCTAACCTCGAGGAAATAGAAAGCCAGCATTACAGTTTTCTTCAGAGAAATGCATTAGTAATTTGTAATAATTTACATAATCTAATGAAACACAAATTAAAGACTGATGAAAAAAACCTGCATTCGGCATTATATTTATCTCCATAAATAGTAATATAATAAATCAGTATTGACTGAATAAACATTTTGCAACACAATTAGAAAAAAGACCCAGAAGTACCAGAATATATTTTTTGAGAATATTTTTTTTTTTTAAATTTTTCACGGTTACCTGAGCATTTTAGTTCATCTGTATAATCTCCACAGTCATTAGATCCATCACATATCCATTCTGGCAGTATACAAAGAGAAGTTGAATTACAGCTAATAAATCCTGAAGATTTTATTCCAAGTTTATAGAAGTAAGCGCAGTTTGTATTATCTGGAAAGAGACAGTAAATTACTAATAGAGATTGAGAGGTGTATAGTTTGGTTTTCAGGTTTAGCTTGAGTTTGTGCAGACCATGCAGCTGGTGGTACCCAACTAGTAATGACTATGAATTAACTGCTATATAACAAGGAATAATCGTGGAACAGATGCTACAATGGAGCACAGACAAACACGAACTTACTACAGTTCTTTTCATCTGAAGCATCTGCACAATCAATGATCTGGTTGCACTGTGCTGATTTTCCAATGCAAATCCCATCTGCACAATGGAATTCTGTTGCAGCACACGTTGAATCTATAACATATGGTTAGAAAAGATGTAAATTTGTGTACTAAACAGACTCTTCAGATGCATATTATATGTGTTGTGTTTAAACCTTCTACTTTTTAGGATGAGGCATTCAGAACACACTGTACCTTCCATAGCTAAAGATTCAGTAGAAATATAAAGTCTAATAAAGTTGAAAGCATAAGTTTCTAATTTTTAAATTTATTTTTTGAGTCTAAAAGTCTCTCTCTAGATAATTCAACTCAATTTGAGATAATCACCATGCGAGGAAGGAAGAAGCACTTTCAGGACCATCTCCAAATCTCTCCGATTTCTTTCATGTAACACCAGGTTTTGCCCATATGCTTTTCTCTCTACTCTTACTCAGCTAAATGATTAAAAACCATGCAGTGCTGTCAAAAAAATGCTAGTTACTACAACTACACAGGTTTTAGCTATATATTTTGGAATAATTTCCTCTCCAATCTTTCTGAATTGTAACTAAGGATTTGTGTTGTCTGCTAGCTAGTCTTTATTCATTGGCTGATGCACAGATATAAATATTCATGTTTTAAGACATAAAAAGAAAAACAATTCCAATATAGAAAGGAGAACAATTCTGCTAAGTTTTGCAAAGGACACAGACATTGCCACACATCTGAGAAGCGAAGAAATAGAACACTAGCCGCTTCAAAGAAGTAACAGATGCAGAGAAGAAATCACCCATCTTTCAACCCTTCTGTCTGTAGTAAAGACACTCTCTCATTTATTACTTCACAGAAGCAGCAGCAACTGTATTTTCTAAGTTTTCCATAGCTCAAAACACTCTCCTAGAGGACTGTAGGTGTAAACAAAAATTGGTCTTCATACCAGTCCCAACATATGCTTTCTCAAACATACCAGCGTGCACCTGCTTGTTTTTGAATTCTAATAAAACAAATCCCAGGACCTGTAATTCCAATTAAATTTTACACATTTTCCAGCTACTTCTATTTACATACTAAGTATTTACAGAGCAATATTCTGAAATCACCTTGGAAGTAACTGTCATTTACCTTTACAGTCAAATTCATCAGAATTGTCACCACAGTCATTTGCACCATCACATACTTTGTTATTTGAAACACAGCGACGATTAGAACATGGCTTGAAGCCCTTCCGACAGCCTCTATTTTCTGGAAAGTTAAGTACAAGCACATAATTTCATTCAGACACTTGATATATAATAAAAATAGCCTTACATTAAAACCATACAAACATTCCAGAAAAACACTTTAAATGAAAATTCTTTTGAAGCTGCAGGAAAAACTTCAGAAGTTTTTCTTTTTTTGTCCAGCAGAAGAACTTGGACTGATAAACAGATAAAGAATAATAAATGAAAGCACGATGAGAAAGAATGAAAGAATGACAAAACTGAATAGGGAAAGCCTAATTCCCAGTTTTCATTATCTTGTGGTATAACAAGCCCATCTGCTTTAAATGCATTTGTTTTGACACACTTTTGTCAGGCATGTGACAATATTTGCATATAGCATCAGTAATTCTGTCATATAGAACGAAACATACCAAATTTGCCCTAAACCAGATCAGGAACAAATGGAGAGCGAAATAACAAAAAATATTAGCAGAAAAGTTTCTGGATTTCTGAATACCAATACTGCAAGTGTTCTGCTCAAGTAGGTACGCTACTGAAGAATGTATGAATTTTACACATGTTAATATATTTGAAGATTGAGGAATTATTTACTAAAGCCCTAACCATTGTAGAAGTCATGCCACAATAATAAATAAATAAATAATATTATTATTGATTAACTAATCCAATTAATGAGTCCAGCATCCTGTACTTTATGAGATTCAGAAAACAACATACTCTATATGACCTAGTGCATGACAGAACCACAGTTCTTCCTGCTTTTTCCAACGTGTAGCAAAAAGTTCAGTATGGTTGATTTAAATCAGGGAAAATGTACTCTGTCACACTACAAATTAATATAATGTCCTTCATAAAATTATGTGGCAAATCCATTGAAAGACAAATTGTTGGATCTTGCATTTATATTTTTTCAGAATTGCAGAATAAAGTATAGAATAGTTTTGGCAGCTCAGTAAACCTGAAACCTATACTGATATAAGACAACTTCTCTAGAATGACAAGAAAGAGTATTTTGAGATTCCTCACCAGCCACAACTTTCTCATTTATTCCCAGATTACTTTCTCTCTATTCCTTCAACCTACTCGCCTCTCCTAACAAAGTAAAAGAAACTATATGAAGTCTTAATTTTTCTTCCATGAACTGTGAATGAAATAAATGACTAAAATTAATAGTAGAGTCAAAGGGGTTTAATCCATATGAAAATACAGCTAACCAGGTTTTTTGGTGGTGGTGTCGTTTTTGGTTTAGTGTTTTTTTTTTTTTTTAATTACTTCGTATGTCTAAGCAAGATGCATACATAAATACAAATATATCAACAGAAGGAATTCACAGACATAAGTCATTTACTTTTTAGTGATTTGAAGCTGTCACTTGTAATCCAAAGGCCTTTTCCCTCCTGGTAACTAGACGTGTTTTATATATCGCAGATTCTTATTTCCTTGTCTGATGTGTTCTCTCTTTTTTTTCAGATTCAAACAAACAAACTTCCTTACTTATCTACACGTAGATGATCTGATGGAATGTTGCTATTAGTTTTACATGGCATGATGAAAGCAATTATCACATATAAGTCTGAAAGCTAAAGGGGCACAAACGGAAGATGAAAGAACAAAAAAAACCACCATAGTATCAGTTCCTATATTCAGATGGTTGGTGTTAATTTTTGAAAGGGAAAAAAAAAAAAAAAAAAGAAGAAAGCGATACCATTTCTTTTTTCTAGTATCAGCCTTGGCTATTATTCCAATATCAACCTTGGAGTTGTACTCGATGATCCTTATGGGACCCTTCCAAATTGAGATATTCTACGATCCTATTAAAATGGCAGAGGTGAACTCCAGGAATTAAAGCAGATACTTTCATAAAACTACAGAGGTGGCAGGTATAAACATAATGGGTGGGTTTGCAACGACATGAAATTGTTCATATGGGAAACAGAAGAGATACCAAGGCTGTGATATGGATATACAGAACAAGGTAAAGGCCAAGAGTTACAGGCACACAGGCAACAAGGAGATTTTACTTAACATGCAGGATACATGAATTCACTAAGGTGACTCAGTGATTTAGGAAAATTAGTTCAACAGTAGTGTTTTAGCCACTGCAGCAGGCAAACTCAGTTGGACACAAAACACCTAGCAGTGATTCAGTTAGTGATTATTAGGCAAAAAAAGAGAGAAAGATAGAATCTCTTGGGGCAAATATGAAAGTAAAGAGTAGACACCCTTGCGTCTAACTTGTTGCAAGATGCAGACTGATTGGTGTGAAGAATAATGATATTATAAACTTAAACAGAAAATGGGGTGGACAGATTTCTATTACACAGCCATTTCTGTATTTTATAATACTTTTATTTTGGTGTCTATTTACAATCAGAGAGAATCTTATTAAATACAAAAACCTAAATCCCAATTGCTAAATTAAAGCTGAAAATAATTTTTCATCTTTGAAAAAGCAGCTAGCTGTGGTTTTCCTTATTTTTGTTTTAGAGACAGAAATATGAGAACATTTGAGATGCTTTTTTAAAATATAAGTCAGCTAACACATGAAGTTTGCGAGGAAAATATGTTCAGGTATAAGTTATTCTATCCATATAATGTCAGGGGTTTTTTAATATGCAAGTTGGCATTTTCTTCATGTGCATCTTGGCAAGCAGTTGGTATGAATATGTAGAAAAGTCACAGAGGAACCAATGTAACCATGTATAACCAAAATAAGAATGTGAAGGTGAAACACCTGGAAATACTTACCACAGTAGAAAAGTTTCTCATCAGACTTGTCCTTACAATGAGCAACACCATCACAAGTCAGCTGGTAATCAATGCATTCACCATTTCCACATTCAAACTCAGAATAAATGTTGCAAGTAGAATTTTTAGCTAAAAATAAAACATATTAACACATAATTTTTAATAGCTTTTACACTTAGTGAAAATGAGAAAAACGTTGGCTGCATTTAAAATATCTCCTCCACAGTTTTTGAAAACCTAAGTACAAAAAACCCCACCATGGCATCAGAACTTAAAAGCTCTACAGAGTGGTGGCCTGCAAGACTGCTACACTTGTCTGGAGATTTGTTGATATTAGGCAGGATTGAGGACAGATATCTACATAGCAAACAATTTTCAGAAATTTTATGTTGGGGTGAATTCCAAATCAAGGTAAGAAAGAGTCTGTAAAAGAAAAATACATAGCCAAATATCCAAATTCAAACAAAGAAAAACATAAAAGAAGTGCTGAAAATACAGATTCTGGACAAGGTGAGATCTGATCTTGAATATGATTTACACAGTCCTTAAAATTTTAATCAAGTTTATCACAGCAATTATTTTTCTCTCTTTTTCCCTCATATTTTAGCATTATAAGAACTTAGATGTTAGGAAAAGTCATTCTCAGTTACATTTGTAGTTTATCTAGTTCAGCATCTTAGACTGCAATCTAAGGGTGGTGTCAAAACGTACGTATCGTATCATCTGCCCTCAGTTAAAGTCTAACTGGAAACCCTTCTAGAGATTGCTTCAAACCCCATCTTTCAGAAACAAAGCATTTTAATGCCTTTCAAAACTGTTTCTTTGATTAGAAATAAGTAGTCTGGGTAGTCTTATTACCCATATAATCATCCAAGCCCTCTTTGAATTTTACTGAAGCTTTGTCTCAAGAATCTTGCCTGGCAGTAAGTTATATAGTCTAATTACACTTTGAAAGGACAGTTAATTCCTTTTCTCAGTTGGAATTGCTAACTTTCAATTTTATTGAGTATCCCTTTCAACTGTGTTATGAAGAAAGCAACTTTTGATCTCACAGCTAAACTATAAAGTCTGTCTTGCTTCCATCCTTCCTGTGCTAGTCAACCCCAACGTTTAATATCGCCTTTTTTTTTTTTTTTTTTAACTAATAACTGAGCTCAACATTTCCCGCAAACATTCTACAAAATAATTTAGAAGATGGAATCTTACATCATGGTCTAGATGAGGATTTAAACATGGTTTTACGTAATAGCAATTTTAAGAGTTGCAATGCTTGTGGAAAATATCAATGTCATATAATATTATAAAATAGATTATTAGACCTATGAATTTATCTGCTGAACCTCTTTCACTTCCACAGCTGATCACTGCCTCGACAACGTAAAGAAACAGGTGAGACAAAGTTCAACTTCAGTAACTCATCTGATATAGCCCTAGACAAACCCAATGGATGCACGTAGATACTTTTATCTATCTCAGTAGTAAGTATGACAGATATGTAAAAATCATAACTATTACTAAGAAAGTAGTATCCTTACTACCATAATAGCAGTTATGTTTTTCATCTTGATTGTGTTTTTTTCAACCTCTTTGGGATGCCAGCAGTCATCTTTTTCTCCCACCTCCAAACAATCCAGGACTTTTATCGCATTCATGCAATGAGTTTAAATCATTACGTGAAATAAATAACATCCATTACATTTAATGAAGGTAAAATGAGGATCATTGAAAGACTTGTCTCCTTACTGCTCCAGACATTAAGAATTCCAACTCTTCCTTATATTTTCTCTGATACTAATTAATCTAGGAAACTGAAATGTTTGTGATATAAATACCGTAACCAAGCCTTGAAAAACTTTTAACTTGCTACAATTTGATCTCGTCTTCTTTATCAGCCAATGGGGTTTCTGCCCTGCTGCGAGGAAGTAAAACAAACCCTTTAGGCTCTTGCCAGCCTAGCAACGAAGGAAAAACTCCTTGCCACATTCAGAGAAGGCAGCAGCAGTTAATTCCAAGTCTTTAGCAATTCCTGTACTTTGCCATACTCTCTCTCATGGGTGAAGGGGTGAGAGAATGCTAGCTGAGCAAGTGATGGACCTGACCCACAAGACCAAGGGCAGACTGGCAGGCAACGGAACTTAAGGAAATTTTCCAGTTCCAAGAGATCTCTTGAATGATCAAAATCAATAAAACTTGACAGCGCGGGAGGGTAAAATAAAGTGATTATATAAGCCTGGTGGTAATATTCCATCTGCAGGAAGCAGAAACATTTGACTCTAGTGGAAAATACCTTTTTGTAAAGTAGTAAAGTCTTAATGAATATCTTGGAACCATTAACAATCATATTCCTGTCAATACAATCTCAATTGATCACTGGATTCTGTTACTGGACTAAAAGGCTGCTACTCTGAAACAGTGGTATAGTTTAAATTGAAATCTTTATCAATGCAAATCATCTGTAAAATTCATTGTATCTCAATTATACAGCTAGACAAAACAGGTTTTGAGTAAGAGCTGTAAATGTAATATAGATTAGTTTTACACTACTTTACTACTGCATCTTGACTCTAGATTAGCTGCATATTCCCTGTTGTGAAGGATAAGAGTTTTAATCCTCATACTTCCATATATTTACTTACAGAACCAGGTCTTTCTGTGAAATCTCAGTGACCTTACAATGCACTATGTAAAGACTTAGTTAACAACTAACAATAGCATGTACATGTGAGCCGAAGGTAAAGGTGGAAGGTGAACTATGAAGTGGGTGAAAGTGCAGAATAAAACTGTAGCAATTCACGTATTTGCTTGGGACATATTGGCAACTACTGTATTAATATACTGATTATCTGCATAATTAATGTATGCATCTGCTTTCATTTAATAGCAATATTTTAGGAAATTAAGCAAAAGACAAAGCTATGGATTCAAAATAAACACGGCAAAAGAAATTTTAGGATTAAAATCTTAGATACAATAACCAAGCAATTAGCTGGGTATGGTGTACGACTAATTACACGCTCCTCACAAAGCTATGTAGCTGAGCTGCCAAGCCTCTGATTCTAAAGGACTGGGGTCCTGCCCTAAGGGTGCCTTAAGTCACTTTAAAAGCACATCAATACTTAAAGGTATAATTCTACTCTTTCCCTCATCACAGTCTTCTGTTCTCACTAGTTCTCTTTAACCGGCTCCAATGATCTTGCAGTGTCAAGTTGAATGAGCTCTGCTCATTTACCCAACTAAAACTAGGTCTAAAACCAAAAAATCCTGATTCCCAGTCAAGCAAGTTAGTTAAGTCATTCAGTTACACAACTGTTACTGCTGATGAAAGGCCTATGGTGAGAGGGAGAATAAGACTGTCCTTAGCAGAAGTACACATCTTGCTCTTCTTCAGCTGATCGGTTAGCGGTTGGACTCGATGATCTTAAAGGTCTCTTCCAATCTAAACGATTCTATGATTCTATTAAATAACAGTATTCTTTCCTGTTATGAAAATAGCGATATGAAAATAC
Source organism: Phoenicopterus ruber ruber (assembly GCA_009819775.1). Taxonomy (NCBI): domain Eukaryota; kingdom Metazoa; phylum Chordata; class Aves; order Phoenicopteriformes; family Phoenicopteridae; genus Phoenicopterus; species Phoenicopterus ruber. The sequence goes on from CM020220.1 coordinate 37,937,448, forward strand.
TATTGACTCAGATGTACCAGGAAAGCCTAATACCATTCTAGCATGACAAATATTAGTGGCGTGACCAAAATAAGCTCTATTAGCAATGGAGTAAGTTTGCAAAATAATCAGTACAGGTATGTCAATGAAGGACTACATCTCTTCATATCCCACACCAACACAACTCTGCATACATAGACCAGCATTTTAAAAGTGGCTCTAAGTCAGCAGAAGAGAAGCCACTTGTTAGGCTGTTCAGGAACAACAGACTGCCACAGAAGAGGCAGGTAAGCTGTCTAAGCTTCTAGTAGGATGGTAAATATTGCTAAATCATATGCAAAACTTAAATATAATTTTTCCTGAATGTTAGAGTGTCCCCTCTACTGTTACGATCAAATAATTTGATTTAAAGAAAGCAGGTGGGTTCAAAGCTATGGAACTGAAGCAGCAGAACAGGCATGTTTGGCAGACAGATATGGAAGTGGAGAACTTCATCTAAGAGTTGGGATTTCTGCCCCACAGAGATAAAGGTCCAATAAACCACTGGAATTTAGAAGGGGTCTATAACTGTGACAGAAGAGCTATAATACACTGTCATTAACAAAGACGTAAGGAAGCGCACGCTTCCCCCTCAGCTTTCCCTCCATTCCAAATCGAGCCAGCCACACTTGTTGAGGGGAGAAACACAAAGTCATGTTCCACATTATGAATGTGGGTCGTCCCTGGGGAAACAGCCCGAAGCTTTCCAGTTAATTCAGTCCTGCTAAGGCATAGCATTAGCAAAGTGACAGAGATATCTCCAAATTATTAGAAAAGCCAGAAGAGTACAGAGTGTGTATATATATCGCGTCCTTCCAAATTACCAGCGCATACTTCCATGTTCATAAACATTAATTCTGCACAGGGACAGTGTGATCTAAAGCAGCTGCAACGGATGACCATATATTCCGAACCATTTCTGGACTATGAAAAAAATAGTCATCTCTTATTTTCTTTATCATGTGCTGAGACATACTGGTTCAGAGGAAGCATGGGAAGAGGAGAACTTAGAACAGTGTAATACAAAATACTCTCCAACAAAACCAGTCTCCAAGGAGTCTGCCAGCCTAAAGTGATACATTCCCCAATTACTAAAACACCAATTCTACATGATTAAATACAACAGCTGGTTTACAAGTTACAATTATTTTATATGTCTAAGGATATTAAATGAAAATATTTGTACTCAACAAAAACAAATTGCAAATACGAAATGTTCACACAACTACCCAAACTGGAATTTAAGGAGAATATAAGTATTAACACTTTTTAACCCCCCCAAAAGCCTTATAAGACATAGAACAGTTAAAAGGCTGGTATGTGCGGAACTGCCAGATCAATTTTTACAGTATGTAGGAGCAATAAAATTAATGGCTTGGGCCAACCGTCTTTGCTTATGACAGCCAACCGCACCACACCATAGAAAAGTATTGTGTCAGCTAGTATTACTTACTCACACATCTGTTATCATCTATCAGTATTCTGTCCCCTCTACACGAACAGTTCACTCGTCCGTCAGGAGTCAGAAGGCATAAATCATGACAACCTCCATTCATTTGTGCACAAGGAGATAACTCACCTGAAAAACAAATGATAAAAGATGAACTCTGTTTTATTAAATTTGCTTCAATGGCCAATGTCTTTGAGAGAGCAAAGATCATCATATCTCAGATTCACGGGCAATTGATTCAAGTTTTATCAGTCAGATGAAAATGTCAGCACGCCTCAGATGCTAGCATACTGAAGATAAACAAACAGAGTTACCTTGAATATAATAATTTTAAAAACCCACAACATTCAAAACTGCTGATATTTGACAGGAAATTATTCAACTGCTATCAAATAAACACAATGTTCATAGCAGAAAATGGTCATTCAATAATATTAATTTACTTGGGGAAGAGGTTATATCCCATCTTTTGTTAACAGTTCCTACAAGAAAAAGAATTTATGAAACACCACTTGGTTAAAACTAAGTACAATTCTTGAAAGAAATGATAATAGAATTAACAAAATAGTGTATCTTGCTTTGTAACTTACAACTGTTAGTATCATTGGCAACAGCAATAATGCCCATTGGCTGATGTGGGATATCAGAACGAAGAACTTTTGTATCTCCTCCTGTATATTTACTGGAACGCAGAATAGCTCTCCTCACTCCATCTGACCAGAAGATATAATCATCATACACAGCCAGGCTGAGAAAGGTACCTGGTCCAGATTTGACAATTACCTAAAATACATAAGTACAGAAGAGAAACATGAGAAGGAATGTTGTCACTGAATAAAGTTTTAAGTGCAAACTGTGACTCGCATCACTTTATCGTTTTAGACAAAACACTTAATTCTTCTATGCTTACATCACCTGAGAAAATGAGATAACAGCACTTAAAATGTGTTAGAAGGACTCTACAAGGGTTAACTTATTATTTCTTGATATGTCCAAACTTCAGAAATCCAGGAATCTGTTCCTTAAGTAAAAAAATCAAAGTTTCTCTACATATGCTTGTAAAAATACCTACTCAGCACACTACCTCTTAATAGCCCAAACAGAACAGAGAAAACGACTTACTGTAGCATGGCTGAAAGTCTAAAAATTCAGAGTCTTTATGAATCAAACCAGAAGCATGTTTCAGAACTGAAAAGCATTCACCACTATGATCACATTAGAAACTTGAACCCAAGACAATAAATGTTTTGTGTTTTCCAATTAAAAAAAAAATCTCCTCAGTCATCATACTAATTATCAGTTTAAAATCTAGAAAGAAAATATGAATTGCAGTTCACTATATGGAAGGGTTTGAATGAAAACTGCAGAAATACAATGAATTTAATCCCAGTTTAAATCACAGCTCCTGTAAAATATTTTCATGTATGTTCTTTCTTTCTGTATAACCAGAATTAAAAATCTAACACATACAGTTTCTGTTCTGAAGAATACAACACATTTTTAATCAGTCCTTTAGTTGAAAATTAAATTTTTGCTGAATAGCCGAATTATTGGAAGGGGGTCATTTTTTTCTCCATTAGCATTTTTGAGAGATAATGGAAATAAATAATATTATGAACATATTTATTGCATTGTATTCTTCCATGTTTCTCTCGGAAAATTAGTAACTTATGCATATGTATAAAGTGGGAACAGTTCTTCTGATGCAGGCTGGCAAAAAAACCCCTGTATCTATGTTTCTAGCTGCTACTTGTCATAGAGAAATTGGGATAAAACTAGAAAAAGAATATCTTTCTTTTAACAACCCAACAGAAATCACTCTTTTTGATAATCATCAATGCTCAACCTATATCTCTACTTAGGTCACCGTGGTTTTCCATCTGCTTTCTGTCCTTTATCCTCTTTCCCAAAGGACCTTTTGACAACAATGTGAGTTCATGGAAACCAACTTGAAATATAGAGGATAATTATCCGCATATACACAGCGCATTTAATGAATTTGAGCTATTCAAGCTGACTGCACATATGCACATAGGCCGCACCATGCATGCAGAGCCAACTGGTACACTGTTTAGCCTACTTGCAAGTGGTTGCTGTGTACTATTTTTTTTTAAATGATGGAATGAGAATGAAGTAGTAATGGTCAATCACATATTTAAAAAAAAAAAAAAATAACAAAAATTGAAAAAAATCTTTCCCATTATATAAAGAATTCACCTAATTTATACAACATCCAAATTCAATTTTGTGGATTAAAAAAACCCAAACATTTTTTCCACTATAGCTATGCCTTGGAGATTAAGAAGATGCCCTAACTCTGCAGTATTCAATACCAAGTAATGCTTCAGCGGCAGTTTGTTCACACCTACGCCAATTCACTGCCCAGGGCATTTCAACAATTTGCTAACATAAATAATTGTATTCCAGTGCACAGGAGCCTTCCTGGTCGTGTTTAAATTCACCTATACAGATATAGTGTCAAAATTACTTACATTAATCAGATAATTATGACAAATTCTGCATCACTATGCACATTATATATTTCTGCATATTTGAAAGAAGTTTTGACCAGCAAATCCCTTTTTCCAGTAAAGACTTTTTCCAGTCATAAATGTCCCAAGAGAACTACTTTTCTCTAACCAACCTTTTTTCAAAATTAAAATTATTAAAAGATAAATGGGAATGTATTAATGGCAAAAAGACCTCTTCTGTAATCGTGCACATTTACTGTAAGACACTTTTTCATAATACAGTCTTAAAAGCCTATGCTATTCATGTTCAGACTCATTTCAGGGGGGGCGAAAAAAAAAACAACAAAACAATCATGTATGTTTCTGAAAGATCTGTACGAAATCTGGCCATGTGGATTTTGCAACCCCATATTTGTTCTCCATGACAGTGTGAAACTGTCCCAATTTGAAGGATTTTATTGTCACAACCAATGCTAAAGAAGGCACTACTACGTTCAGCTTTCTGTGTTCTGCAGCACTGTAATAATTTTTCTCAAATTGTAACAAAAGAATGTAATTGCATTACAGAACTGATCATTGTTGTTCAACCTTGGGATATTTGAGATCCAAATAAAGAGTCACAAAAGCTAACATCCAGGAAAATTTGTTCATTAATGCCCACAGCATTTCATTCACCGGGGTCTCCTCTATTATGTCACAGCACTATCCAAGGACACTGGTTTTATGCAAGCATGCAAAAGAAAGAGTTCTTATTTCTGCCCAATCTTGGCCAACTTTACGGTCCTTTTAACATTCTAGTTTATAGAATAATGCTGAAAATGATTGACAAATTTTTTTTTTTTTTAATCTTGATAGCACTCCTGTATGATCAGAAGTAACTGAAAATGAAAGATTTCTTTAAAAGTCTGTTCATCCTTTGGTTACCTGCCAAATCACGTTTAATTCCTGAGGATTCAGTGTCAACCAAATTTGCTGCGTATCAAACCTGTTGTAAGTCATCTATGTTTCTACATCTTGTATTCTGTACAGCTTGCATGTTCATTTTCCCAGCAGTGTCTGCAGCTCTGGACAGAGATACCTGCAGATTCACCAGCAGGATCATGTAATGAAAATTCAGGTTCTTACACTGTGACCCTACTGAAATCCTCTTTGGGTGGCCCCATCTGGCTGGCCCAGGAGGGGTAGGAAGCACGAAAGGGTCTGCCCACTACTCCCTGCTTCCTTTTTTCTTGCTGACTGCTTGTCTCTAACAAAAATAATGAGGGAAGCCAATACAAGCACTTTGCAGATTTATTCCTCTGAGTTATTGATAGTAATCTGATAAGCTTTGGATCAAGACATAAGACGACTGTTGCAGTCTTGCAGGGAACGCACGTACCCACATACATAACACTGAGAAGAAAGCCAATACAGAATCAGTGATCATCGTTCAACCATAGGAAAAATAATGTTTTCAAATTGTAAAAACTCCAAGATAATCAACTTATAGCAAGTGTTATATAAACTGGTGGCTGGGTAGCAGCAAATGACGCAGAGCAGTGCTTCCACTTATGAGAATACAGGCAAAAACCCCTTTACATATCCCATCTGGAAGCACAGTATCAACACAAGCATAACGCCCAGTTAATCTGCAATTGTAAAACTGCAGTATATGCTGCCTGTTGTTCAATTAAGGTTGCATCAACTCTGCTGGAGTTGGACTGCCATTGTATATGCTGAGTCAGAGGAAAAAAGGACACAGTTCCATAAGAAACTGAGCATCTATGTTACACAGAGTACCACACATGGAATAACGTTTTAACACGTGCAGACAATATACAAGTAAAGACAACTAGAAGGCACAACCTCAACCACTTAATTTAGTCAAGCATGATATAGATCACAACGTCACAGAAATTTAATTCACAAAAGCCACATTCATGCACTCCTACAAACTACTGCAGTGCTGTATAAATGCTTAAGACCTTTTCTACAAAGGACAGAAACTGCCAAAAGCACCCTGTGCCACAGAAAAAAAGTAAGAATAATTATGGTCATCAGCAATGTTTTCAGTCACAGAAGAGGGAAATGCGGTACTGAATGAATGTGCACACGTTGAAAAAGGCAATGCATTGCCATGCTGTATTACAAAGATCTGAAATACGAAGATGATTAAGGGACTGGAGCATCTCTCCTCTGGGGAAAGGCTGATGGAGCTGGGGCTGTTCAGCCTGAGGAGGAGAAGACTGAGAGGGGACCTCATCAACGCTTAGCAATATCTCAAGGGCAGGTGTCAAGAGGATGGGACCAGACTCTTCTCAGTGGTGCCCAGCGACAGGACAAGGGGCAACAGGCACAAACTGGAACACGGGAAGTTCTGTCTGAACATGAGGAAAAACTTCTTTGCTGTGAGGTGCCCGAGCCCTGGCACAGGCTGCCCAGGGAGGGTGTGGAGTCTCCTTCTCTGGAGAGATTCAAACCCGCCTGGATGCAGCCCTGTGCAGCCCGCACTGGGTGACCCTGCTCTGGCAGGGGGTTGGACTAGATGATCTCCAAAGGTCCCTTCCAACCCCTACCGTTCTGTGATTCTGTGAACTGAACAGATTTTTTTTTTTTTTTTCTAAACAATACCAATTTTTTAAACGGTTTTTAACAGTATGAAACAAAACCAATCATATAAAGACTCTGTCTTGACATATTTTATCGTAAGTCTAAATTCATACCAAAAATTGCAACAATATATGTACAATTTTAAAACATTAAGGAAACCTGAACAAGATATCCCTACCATCCCTTCTGCCTGAACCACTGGAAGTCCGACACGTCCAGTAGTACATCACGTGTTTTAATGCTGAATGATGCCGACATTCAGTTACAGCACGTACTTTGAGCTCTCAATAACAGATGAGAAGTTTTCTTTGCTTCCCGTAAAGACATAAAGAGACTGGGGGAGGAAGGTCACAAGTAGCAGGGCAATTTAATTTTAACTATGATCCTTTCTTTTTTATGTTCTGATTTTTAAGTTCTCCAGACAGCTTTTGTTTTAACACATAGCTGCTCTAAATTTGAGGTATGTGTAGCAGTTTCTCTAGAAAAACATGACTGAAAAAGGGGAGGAGCCAGTCAGGTAGACATATCAGGTAGACAAGAATTTGTGCCAGAATACTATAATTTGAATGATTTATACAAAACTCGTTAGATTGTCAGTAAGAATTAGATTCATAACAATTCTTACCATGACAATGCTTAACTTTAAAAAAACCCTGTCTTTCTACAAAAGATAAGTGCATAAAGTTAATGCATCAGCTTACAATATGAGTTGCTTTTAAGTATTTTAACTCTAATGAACGGCTAATTGATAATACTTTTCTTTCAAAATGCTTGAAAAACGGGCAGTGCCATCTAAAAACTTTTAAAAATTTTTTAAGGGCTCTCTACTCTTCTAAAGATACCCAAATCTACTTAGAGGTCTATAACAGAATGACAAAGCTAGTATAGAAAACTACACATAAAGATTAAAATTAATGACGATTTAAAGTCAGTTGCATAATAAAATCATTACACAAGTATAAAGCAATATCAGTAATTGAAAAATAAATAACACTTTAGACGAATATCAGCAAACTCAGTCTGACAGAACCAACTTGTGCAGAACACCACATTAATCTAAGATTAGCTAATGTATTCCATTCTTTCAAATGAAAGACATAAAATAGTATGCCATATTTATTATTCAGTTATGAATACTGTGACACAGGGAAACCAGTTGCACAGCCAGGGGAAAAAATAAAATAATCCAAGTCATAATTTTTATGTATTTGATTTAGCCACCTAAAAAAAGATGCATTTAGATTACACTCCTTGTTTTGCTTGTTATTGATGTTGTTGCTTTAATAAAAAGCAAAAATGCCATCTCTTGCTGGATAAACAAATCTGTCAACCTTGATCTGGAGTAACCAAATTCTGCCCTTCCACTGTGGTGTTATTAGGACAAAAACCTTACGTTAACCAGCAAAAAAGAAATTGTAGGAGGGTAAGGTGGGGGGGAGGTTTAAGACAGAAGAAGAAAGAAATCTGGTACTGAAGAGAACACTTGTGAATTTACCATTTCCTCATTCCTGTTGCCACAAAAGAAATTAAAAGAATTTCTAGTCTAGTTTTAAGTTGGGGTTTGTGGAAGAACTGTGTCAATCACTGTTATACCCTACTAAAAATAATCACGCTTTTTGTTGATTGGTCTGAATAAAGACCATATTTTCATCATTGTCGTATCTTTAATGCATGGATTTTCTTTTCATTTATTGTATCTTTCAAAAACACCTTCATAATTTGAATTGCAATCACATAGCAAAGGATACAAAGGACATACTAGAATACTACATTTACCAAGAACAGTAAGACCCTATGTCCATAGAATTGTCCAAGTGAGATGTAACAAAATCAGAAGTGCTTCCTCTTCAAGAATTAATTTTTGTTTCTCTATGCTAGAAATGAACATTTAAGACACTGAAAACCAAACCACAATGCTAAATTTGCAGTGTTCCACTACATCTTCACTATTAATTTCCAAGATTATCCATACCATTCTAGCTGCTTTTCAAACGCAGAAAGAATGAATTGATTAAAAAGCCCAGAACCTAACACTAAACTATCACAATAGAGGGAATAGGAGAGGCAAAACACGATGAACTTAAATATCTAGGTGGTGAAGTGTGCATGTTGTGCTAACAATATCAATTTTTACTAGCATTCCTCATTTCTCTACCATTACTGCTTCTACTGCTGTTTAACAAAATCACAAGGAAGCAGTAGAAACTGATGAAATAATTTCTCTATGGACAGTAGGCTCAATTTTATTTTATTTCTAGACAACCATCCAAATTTATTAAAATATCTGCCTTCTAGTTCACATTATTTTCCTTCAGGTTAGTTCTCACATCTGATTATTTATTAGTATATAGAGAATACAGCAATGTTATTCTTCAACTCAGAATCATGTTCAGGACCTGCAACCTTTTGTAACTGCTCATGTTCAGATCTTAGCGAGAATCTTTTCTGAGACTTTTTAACACATTCTGATTTTTTTCTACATTTCTAATTGTTAAAATTTTGTATGATCTGTCTCTGTTCTGGCTACCTTGGCCGATCGCACTTTTATCCTGCCTTTATCGGCCACTTCTCAAAGTAACATTGATGTCATCATGAATACCTTCCAAGAATTGACCAAAATTACTCTGCTGTCCTCAATCATACTTGTACTACAATAAATATAATGACTTCTGAAAAGTAATTTTAGATGTCAACCATAAAGTCAAATTTTTCATAAATGCACAGCCAAACCTTTAACTTCCATTTCTGCATTTAATAGTTTGAAGAACAGATCTGCTAAAACTTTACTGAAGATAACAGGAGTTGAACACCAACTTTGGAACTCGTTTAATTGCTTAAATACAGAATTCCAGCAGAATAAAAACATATATTCTAGAAATTGAAAGTTATAATTATTGGAAGGTTGCAACTACATGAAGGTTATAATTACCGGAGAAACCTCTAAAACCATATTGATTTTAACAATTACACCCGTAGGCCCACAAAACCATAACTGAGACCAAAATATTCCAACCTGGATATTTGAAAATAACCAGGCTTCTGTTTACAGGAAATTAACTATATTTCTAGGTTCTTAATAACGTAAAATGTTACAGAATACTTAACACTGAAGAACAAAAAGAAAAAAATCAAAATAGCTCACGATTTATTGGAAAAATAAGTCCACAAAATAAAATCAGCTTTATTTGCTGTTGGCTCAGTCTCTGTGTTCATGAACAAAATGTTCCAATTAAAGCACTAAGCAGCTAAAAACAGCTGTGGCCACAATATTAAATTCAACTAATGGCAGGAGCAAAAATGGAAGAAAAAGGGGAAGGGATTGTGAAAAAAAAAAAAAACAATTGCCACTTTTGTTTTTTAAACAGGAAGATCTGATAGAGCAGAACAAGAAATGTTTAAAAAACTCCTGCACGTCTTCTAAGTAATAAAAAGAAACAAAAGTAACAACAAAATTCTTCCAAACTTGAAAGAGCACTCCCGCAACCAAATACTAGTATTAAAATATCATCTTAACACAAAATCAATAAACTCTTACAATCCACTTAAAAGAGTCAATTCAATACAGCTAAATTATTTTCTACCCAGTCATTGTACTAGATTATTGTGGTGAGTGGAATGAAGAAAGAAGCTGCTACCCTGGAAGAAAATTCATTACATTACATTAGCATTTCCTGTTCTACTATACAATCTCTACCTTTGTTAACCTAACTGAAACTAGAAAGCAACGAAGCAGAGATAGTGAGGGAAAGGGTAATCTGTTTAAACTATTTTTGAGGGGTGGCTGACGGCAGGAGCTTGCTGAAACACCCTAAAGAATCTCAGATCACCAGAGCATTGGAATGATTACGACTTGTATTATCCTAATGTTACAGAAACCAGAGATCTCGTCAAGCTGGATGGCATGTGAATGAAGAAAAACAACTGCCCTGGAAATATTATTTCACCAGATCAATAATATCATTTTATGGTTGGATTCCGGCATTCTTGTATCAGTAAGAATGCATCTACGTGGTGACGAGCAACGCTGCTGAAGCACTGCTAGTGAGGCCAGTACAGTTCAAGTGCAGATTTGAATGAAGCAGCCAGGTGGGTTTTTTTCTGGTATGACAATCTCATCTAACTAACGCAGGAAAAGTGCCTTCAGAACCCAGGAAACACACACAACTCCTTTTCAAAGCTCATAGCATGTGAGAACTCAGATCAGTGTTTTTGACAACAGAGTTACTCGATACTCCCAAAACAGGTATTGGTGTAGGACAACCAACAGTAGTATAGCTTTGTGTAGGTAACACACTAGAGCTCCCAAAAAGCCTACAGAAGAGCACGCCGGACTCAGCTTATTACTTTCAGGAGCTATTTGCTTACTGTAATGGGGAAGGAGAGTTAAAATGACAGAAAGCCAAACCGAGAGATGATATACTAGAAAAGCTAGAAGTTTCAGCGTTCAATGTCTGAGAAAATTAAATGACCAGTTTGTCTTGCCAATGCAAACTGAAAGGCAGAGGCCTGATAAAAAGGTGGAATTTCAGTAATAGTTTCTGCAACTAAGTTGCATCATCTCCCATTTCATGTTTGTGACGCGTATTTTGTTATACCCTGTGCATAGACGAAGTTAAACTGTTTCCACATAACCTACTAATTGTCGTGTACTTAACTGACAGCATATTCAAAACCTTAAGTAAAACAGGATCAGGAAAGTAAAACTAAACATGATAGCAAAATGGAAAAGAAACAGCAGTACAAGACAGATGTATACATCAGAAAGTGGAAATGCAGCCAAAATTAATAGGGAAAAAAAATACTAATTCTAACTGAAAAAAGTGTAAGAAAATAATATAAGAATCCCTGTTGAACTAAATGAGGAACAAAAGAATATCCCATCTAGAAAGAGGTATTTTCAGAGAAAACAACTGAAGAAAGCATAGAAGAGAAAGGAAATTATTTTAAAAATTACTTACTATTGATGATCTAAATGAGATATTTTTCTCTTTTCCCTAATAAATCTGACAAAAATAGTAACGACATCGACAAATAACTTCGTAGATAGAGATGGTAATGTACTTAAGCAAAGCAAATCGCTGGAATAAAATGGCATGTATATAACTATTTATGTACATCCTTAAGCACCAGGAACTTAAGAATAAGTGTCTGAATTTGCAATAAACTTGCAGGCAAACACAATGAAGTATTAGAACTTCCTACTTGTGAAAGTAATAAAAGTTGCATGTGTCTTTTAAATAGGCATTTTTAATTGACCAATGAACCTTACTTCAAGACAGGAATTTGTCATTTACAATTATAATAATGTAGATGAATACATCATGTGATGGAATAATATCCAAAAATCCTCTAATATACTGCCAGTCTTCAAAAATGACAACAAACTATAAGATAAAAGGACAGGAAGTCAGGAGGAGGAGGATGTAAAATATTAGAACTTTCAAATTGTGATCAAAGTCCTACGAAGGAAATAGTTGAGAAAGCTGACAAGTATGAGAAAAATGGGTAATTTCCTCTACCTGTATTTCCTATACCTGTATTTTAAGTTAGCAACAAGTCCCTCAAGATTCCATTTGAAAAATACTTTAATGTGGTAGACAGCAAACTGAGGTACTTTCCAGATACATAATTGTTCAAATTAGTCAGGAATAAGAACAGATAAGACCGGATATATTTTAGGAGAACTGATGAATGAAGCAGGATTTAAGAAAAAGATCAAATTGCAGAAACTAAGCAGAGATGATTTGAACTAGTTATAGCCTTTTGTAATTTAAGTAGGAACTCCAAGATTATTGCACACAACCCAGTTAAAACTTTTGATTGCTTATATTTAGTAACGAAAGATAGAATATAAACAATTCTGCAAATACTATTGAGCTGTTATATGGTGCAATATAGATCCATTAGATATACATCTGGAACACCATGTGCTGTTCTGTTACATCACCTGACAAAAGATGCAGCAGTAACTGAAGGATGTACAGATCTAAATGCTATGAATCATCTTTGAAAGTATGACCCGAATTTAAATAAAAAGTATGTACAGATTTTGTATAACATTTAGAATTAAGATATAATTGAAGGATAAAAATCAAGGAATAATATGAAAGAAGGAAAGACAGCAATTCCTTTTTTATCTCCGAAATGACAAAACAAAACCCCAAAGAAAACCACAAACTGCCTTCTGTATGTTATTCTCAGATACACAGGTGGATTCACAGAGGAAAAAAAAACCAGAAAGTGAATCAATTCTCACAGCAAATATATAGTCAGAGATTGTGTACTTTAGAACCCATATAGCTGTGATTTGTCCAGTTTCTAGTACAGTTATTGCATCTGAAAACATTAGTACTAGAGCTGCGGTTAATTTATATGAATAAAAACAAAAGGAGAAAGGAAATGACGCAAAACTATATGCCTCGTCATGCTGATTTTACTTCTGCTGTTACAAGCTTGGCTCTCTTATTTTGCTCTGATAAGGAAATTTTGGCTAAAGTATGTGGAACTCCTCCTGGATAAGATTCCAGAAAAACATGCAATTCTTATTTAAGATGCAAAAAGATTTCAAAGCTTTTATACAGTACACGAAGGATTTTTTTTTTTTACATTAATAGATATGAAAGCGAGCTGATGTACCAAACATTATCTTGTAGAGTTGGGAATTGAAAACACAAGCCAGAACATGCCCTTCATTTATTTTATCATGCACTTTGGGAGGTACAAAATCCCCAAAAGGAAGACTTCACGAAATATGAGAAATGTAGAGCTAAACATGCAACAAAATCGTGAGCACAGATCAACTGCTTTCAGTATATGCTAAGCAAAAGGTCTACCTGAGCTGAAGCTAATAGAGCACTCAAGGACCAAAATGTATTATGATAAAAGAGTAATGGAGTGCGGCTGAACATATCTGAAAATGGATAGTTAGAAAGGAAAAAAAAAAGACTTGTAGAGTAACACTCAAACATTTCGCAAAAGAAATACTAGTGCATTCAGAAAAGTTTGGCACTGGAAGGAAAATTATAATCCTCTTATGTAAAGCAGAACATTTCTCTACCTCTTCTACTGAAGTTAGTTCTACATTTTTTTCAAGCTGATTTAGATCATTTAGGACAGTGATGCTTCAGGCTCAATACCAATGCAAATAGATTTTGTGGTAAGGGTCTGCATCTCCAGAAGGTCAGCCAGAAACTGGAATGCGCTGCGTAAACAGAGTATTACTCGTAGTTCAGAAGTGTTTTCAGTTTTAAATCTAATATACAACTAATATTAAGAGAAACTTAGGCAACTAATGATCTTTCTGTAACATTTTCATTTTAAAGATGCTGACAAATGCAAAAAACCCCAGATTTACAATGAATATGTTTGGGATTTTTGTTTTACTTACATATCTTTGTGATCCATCATATTCGCACCTCTCAATTTTTCCCAAGCTGCCATCTGAAAAGTAAAGTTTCTCCGCCCTATGATCAATGGTAAGTCCATTTGGTGTCAGAATATCTGTACTAATGATAACCTGTGCATTTTTGCCTGAGAGGGTAGATCTCATGATGCTTGGGAGCTGCTCATTCCAGTTAGTCCAAAACATTAAGCTGTATTAAAATCAAAATAACAAACAAACCCATAAGATACATTTTATAATTTAATTCTCTATGAAATGAGCAACAGAGAAAACATATGCCTTCATAGACAATTATGAATGGCATCTATAAGTAATTGAGATAATGGTGAATAAGAAAACATGATAACCAACATCCTATAAATTACAGCCGTTTCCTAGTTCATTAACTTGTATATGAGTACAGAGTTTTTTTCTCTTCACAGGTCTGTTCAATTCTGATCATGTCTCTATACTAATATACCATTACAGATAGATATAAACTGTTTAACAGTATAAACCTAATTCTGCTAATGTGGATATTAGTAATTTCTAACAGTGAAATTAATCTGCAGCTTTTCCCATATTAGAACTGTGATACAGACCAAAGGACTGGTATGCAGAAGGCTGATAATGGGGAATCAAGTGACCTTGACACGCTCTACAGGAGGCACAATCGGCCCCTTGCTACTGTTAAACAATGGTGGACATAATGAGCTGTGGATGTAATTTATACACTGATCAAAACCTGCCCCTCCTCTCATTGCAATCTCCATCAGTATTTAGTTGGTTTATTTATGACACCTAGATAAATCGTATTTTACGTTACAGCATGAACTCTTAATTTGCATAAACTGTACGTGAAGTCACACATGGAAATAACCTCGACTACCCATGCAACATCGTATGTTCAGCTATCACAAATTAAAAATAGAACATAATAAGGCAGAAATGTAGCCTAGCCTCCCCAAAGGGGAGACAGTTACAATAAGTAGAAAAAGCAGGTTGCCTTTCTTCCACAATTAACGGAGAAGATTAAAGTAACTCAAATTTGTAAGACACTTATTAGCAAAAGGCTGAAGTAGAAATATAAACCCTCCTATTACCTTACCAGGAAATACAGTGTCCTTGAGAGTGGCAGGAGGGGAACTAAATTAGACTTCTTTCTAGGATGTTGCCCACAAGCACCGTAAACATACATCTCTTGTTATATAATTTTATACAACACTGATCTTTGTGTTAAACACATGGGCCTATCAATTTGCCACATAAGAAACTCAGATTCCTTTTTGTAAAGGCTTAAATTAACTTTATTTTTCTTTAAGCAATGAGAGTAACATGTCTGACAAAAGAAATCTGACATCATCTGACAAAAAAAAAAATCGCTCTTGATAATTTGCATTTAGCTCACTTTTCTTGAAACTAGGTTGAATTTTTTAATATTCCACGAAAATGTAATTATTATTTGATCTGAAACATAAAAACATATAAAATGTTGTATCTTAATTCTGCAATTGCTTTAAAAAAAAAAAATACTAACATTTGTCTCCTAAACCAAGAAATCTACTTAATCTCCATAGGGTTCGGCAGTATTAGTTGACTGTGAAATAAAGTGGTGCTCCTGTGTCCTTGACATTAGGCAAAAATTAAGATCTGGTAAGAAAGATATAATACATACTTTTGACATTCGTCTAGAGCTAACACGTGTGGATGATCATCTTCAGACATTGTTATTACTGCTTCCCTGTTGAAAGCTCCTCGACGTCTCTGGTCAACAGTGTGCCTCGTGATCGACGATGTGGTGGAACTGGTCCAATAGAGAGCGTCCCAAGCTCTATGATAAGCAAGTCCCTCCACTGACCCAACATCTGGAAGACATGGTTACAGAGAGACCAAATAAAACTCCTTGTAACAAGACATTTATTTTTCTTTGTCCTCAAGTTGATTCTGTAGAATCACAGAGTTCAGCTATTTCAGCCTATTGACTCTGTCAATTCTTTTATCATTTCACCTGTTTATTTTTTAATTGGAATCAAAGTCTTATTATTTTTGTATGAATCTAAATAAAAAAACACAGAGAGCAAGATCACTATTAATATCCCTGTACTATATTTCTCAACTCTAACACTCATTAAATTAATAGTTTTTACTACAGTGTCCCCAGATAATAAATCAGAAATAATAAGCATTTATTCAAGACAGCAGTAATTTAGTCACAACTTCAAACATCATGTAAGCAAAGTCTTGCGCGTGTTTTCACGAATTACTTGTATTATTTAGCATTCTCTTTCGATGTATGTTCTAAGACAGATACACATTACATTCCTAGGGATCAAAGTGTCCTGTTATTATTAACTGTAGAGGCTTTTTTTAAACACCTGAAAAATACCGAAAAAACACCAATTCTGATGGTCTCAGCATCAATACATTGTTTTAATAAGCCACAATACCATGTTCTTTCATTCTACATAAAAAATTGTGTGCTAGAAACAAAAGCAAATATTATAAGCAGCTAAAGCATATATTTAACATCCAGGAAAGATAAATTGTATCTTATTCCAATATATAAAAGTGACAGACTGAGAAATAGGAGTAATTATTTCCTAACATTATTTTTGAATTACTACAGAAATGTATGTTGATTACTTCACTTATTATTTTGTTAGAAACAAATAATTTTAGACCAGAAGTTTCATGCAGCTTATTAATGAACTACAGAAGGCAAAAATCTAGAAAAATAATAAGGATTAAATTACGCTGGTTATTACAATTTACATTAGGCTTGCTGGAAGATGTAGGTTTTAGGATGCAATTCATGTATACAGAACAGAAAGTCCCAAAATAAGTTTGATCACACTGAAAGTGCTAACACTAAATCAAAACTATGAGGCAAATAATTATTTATCAGTTTTTTATATTTCTCTTTCTAAAGCATTTGGAGATCTTCTGACTATATTTTCATGACGAATCTGTAGAGAACTCTCAGTGACTTGTCTTAAAGAAAAAAGAATAGAAAAAAAAATAAGATGACACTCCTTAAAGGAGGTGAATATATGGAAAAAGGTTTTTCCTACTTATGAAGGAGAATCTATGAAAGAAGATATATTCAGCTTACTTACAAATAACTCAAAAAAGTGACTGAGTTTCACTTTAAAAATAGCATTGAAGGCACCTTGAAAATTACACAAAATTCTTCTGACCATTGCAAAGATGACCCTTTAGATAAGAATTCTGGTTTTCACAAAGATGAATGGGTTACAAGTATTCTTTCTTTAAATGCAATATTT
Source organism: Phoenicopterus ruber ruber (assembly GCA_009819775.1). Lineage (NCBI taxonomy): Eukaryota > Metazoa > Chordata > Aves > Phoenicopteriformes > Phoenicopteridae > Phoenicopterus > Phoenicopterus ruber. The sequence continues at coordinate 37,954,641 of CM020220.1, forward strand.
AGTTGCCTTATTAATTTATTCTGAATTTTAAGCATCAAAAACATACTGAGATATAGCGAAAGTTTGATTTTTTGTTTCAGAAATCACCAACTGAAATCAAAGATAATCAGTTCTTTCAAACATCATGACAGAGATGTGCAAACACCTACTGAAACATTTTAAAACCAGTTAGAACATGCCTGGATGCAAGTTCATTATCAACTATGGTTTATGCAGTTTCTGGGTGTGTCTGTCTACATTACGAACTGAGAAAGTCAGTTGCTTCATTCTTGGGTCTTGCACCCCTGAGCACCCACACCACATGCATGTTACTTTATATCAGGGCAACCTTCTGGAATGAAACAACTAATTCCTTCCGAGACGTAACCCAGGTATTATTCTGGCAAAAATTTGCCACTCTTTCTGAAAAAAAACCTCTTTTGGGAGTATAAACAAGACCACATCAGGTTTTGTTCCTTTTGCCTACAGAGACCTCCCAAACACTAAAATCTCTACGCCTCGAACACACCTTAACTTTCTCACACTGGGCTTCAGGACATGCAAAAAATATCCTTGACATCATAACATCAAAATATCACTCTTAGGACTGACATACGGCCAGCACACAATTTTAGGTAGCATGAGCCTGAAGAAATCCTAAAAATAATGATAATATCTCAGAGCCAGAGAAACACAACATAGGATTCGAAGGAAACCCAGACTGCCCAAATCATCCTAGTGGTACCAGGCCAAGCACTGCAGACATGAATAACTCTGGTCCCTGGTCTGGGCCCAGTAATCACTCCCAGGGGCAGAAATCTTCACATTCTTAAACAGGACCATCACATCATACTGCAACTCCATATTAAGGTCTGTAAATGGGGACAGAAGAAGGTTTAATTCAATGTTACTATTTATTAAAAGGTAATTTCTAAATTTTTGGAAAATAGAGTCATGAAAAGTTATGCCATATATGGAGACAAGCAAATGTTTAGCATATAGATGAAAAATGCATCTTCCTCTTGTTTTTATAAAATATCTAAAATGTGCAGTTTTGAAAAACCTTGCCATATTTACGTATGTTCTGACTGGAGCAGAACTAAAACAAAGCAATCAGTAAAGCATCTTATTTAAAAGAGAACAGCAGCAAGAACTTTAAAAGAAAATAAAGAAACTTAAGATTAAAAAAACCCAAGAAATCTCTATCTTAACGGGAATTTCAATAATTAAGACTGTGACTGAAAAGGAAAAAAAAAACCAACAACCCTGAAAATAACCCTAAAACAGAATCAGGCTGTGAAAGCTGCCTGAAATCAAATCTCTGATATCCAATTAAGGAAATGTTTTATCACAAATAAAACTTCAGGAACTGCTTGACGTATATATGCGTTTTAAAGAAGAAGAGAGGGTTCTTTATTAGATGATCACATCTTTGAGCAAATTAAATCTGAAACTATCAAAAGGTTCAGGTGACAAGCCTGTGGATGATAATGGTTTCATAAACATCACAAACACAAAAATTCAGAGTAAAAAAGTATGCTTTTCTTTAAAAAAAACCAAACCCAACTAACAAAACCAAAACCCAAAACATTCAAAGAAATTAAATTGCCTTCATGTCAGACAAGAAAAAACCCACTAATTAAATATAAAACTGTCTGCTACAAACACATACCAAGTGCATTTGCTTAGCTTCACCAAAGGTATAAATTCTGAAGGTTTTATACCAAGCACTCTCTTTTACTTGCCAATAAACTTTTAGTTTTGTCATGTTCCTTTACTTATGGAATTGAGAACTCCATCAATACAGAAGAGAATCATTTAATACTTTTAGAAATCTGTGAGTAAGGTGGTTTTTAAAGTCAATGGCATAAGACCTAGAGAGTAGATGCTAAAGTGATCCAAGATTTAGATTAATTCTCACAACAGAAAATACAACTAACTTCGTTCTTATTAGCATGTGGTATGAGCTGGATGAAGCACCATGAGGACACTACTCAGGCAAATCTTCAGTATAATAAGTTATCAGTGCTAATACAATATTTTTTGTTAGTTTATATTGTTTCTAGGTTAAAATAAATTGTTTCAGAGGTTAGTGGAGAATCCCCAAATTCATATAAATCCTTTTACCAATGATAAAATAGGTGCCAACTAAGGACAGAAATGGACCTAGAAATGGTCCTCTAGCCGCTTTCAGGTGGCTCCTTAAAACTAAAACCTTCTAGCAACTCCACATTGCCAAAGCCATGACACTGGAGAAGATTCCAAAGCGACTGCATTCTAGTGTGATATCATTACCGGTTTGCATTGATATTATTTTGTATTTACTTATTTCACACTTCCATAAGGAATATTCTAGAGCATTTTTTTTTTTTAAGTTAATTCATCATTAGATATTCAGTTACTTTAAAAATATATCAGAAATATGTACTCATCCTATATGATGCTACATTTGGGGGATTCAGTCCCAAAATCTACTGACAGGATGAAAATTAGCCATTTGTTTACTCTCAGCTTCATATTTTCACAGCATCATATAATATTCTGAATTAGTAAAGCATAAAGAAACTGGAAATGGAAAGAAACACATTTGTTTCACTGACATATTGAATTAAAACACTGATGGCATTAGATGCCTACAGCACTGATTAAATTTATTCTAGCCATGAAGCAACAGTTTATGATTTTCACATGAATAGCATACTTAAATGAAAGGAACATTAATACAATATGATATTAATATACAAATACTCACATTATTCACCTGCCACTGACATTCTGAATTAAATCAGTAATGGGGTGTATAACTGATTAAATATCTACACAAGAGAATGCAACAGCTTATGATTTACAAAGGCAATGGTAGAGTGATCACATCATTACATTGCCAAATGCTATCTATCACTTTTACTGAACTTAACGAAGATGGATTGCATCCCACAGATGAGATGCAGCCTATAAATATTGTCATGCTGATCTTCATCTGACTTTCCCAGGGAACAGACAAGCAACAAATCAATAACTGAAGAACTCAGACTAGAGCTCCCTCATTATTGCAAATACAAAATAAAAATACTAAAGGACCTAAGGTTTAAATTAGCCAATAGTTGTTGCCAACTAGAATGTATATACTATTTCTCAGTTTCCTAGATTTTAATCCCCTATATTCTACTTTTAAAATTCTCTAGAAAGTTTACAGTCAAAACTTTCCCAGTTTTGACAAGGACTGCATCAGATCAACTACCTTTTACCTTTAATTTCATACTCTTACCAACTCCTTTTCTTTAGCAAAGTTGTAAAGCAAGAACAACTGTCAACATCATAACTTTTTTAATACTGAAAAGCCATCAAAGTAATAAAATTGAGCATAAACAGCACTTTGGAGAAGGCTTTAATGTTCAGTACTTAACATTAACCACCTGCTTGATCTTTATTCATTCTCTGGATTGGCTTTTACAATTTCCCTTTCAGGATAGAGCCTGTCAATTGTTATACTGGACTGGTCACAGATGAGACTGCTTTCTGTCAATCTGTTTGTGTAAGATTATGGTGATAGATAACAGGTGGTCACCATTTCATCTGAGGTGAAAAGAATGCCTCACAAGCAATAAAGCACCTGAAGAAAAGGGTTTATAGTTCATGTATCTGACTGGCTGCACAATTATAATTTTAAATAATTCTTTACCCTTCTACTTTGCTCTTCAATTAGCCATAAAGCAGGAAGCCTTTCTGCTAAACTAAGATTCTAAAACAATAATAAGTTGTAATTAAGTGTAATTATTCACTCTTACAAATATTTTCAGCTATTCAGGCAGAGCTCTGTAAAAGTTTTATGCCAAGAAATAGATAATTAATAGCAGCATTTCAAATTTTAGATTATTTGAATTTATTTTTTTCTGTCCCCTATCAGCACCAGTCATTTTTCTACATTTCGCTTTACGGTTTAGCTTACTTCTGGATCAAACAGATGAGCTCAGAAACTCACAATGAGAGAACAGAAACAACGCAACTAACTTTTTGGTCATTTTTACCTGAATATACATGGAACAAGTAATCAGCTCTTTAAAATGAGGAAAAAAGTGACTTTGAAAACAGTAAGCTTGTTCCAGAACTATGCTTATACATCCGTAAATGCTGGGTTTCTTTTTGGCTCCCAGTTAACAGCATTTAAAAAACACACTAGTCAAGCCACAGTAGATAGTATCATCGTAATTTGCAGTGATAATCAGCTTTTAAAAACCAAGTCTGATTTATGTTACTAAATACAACAATTATGTATTTAATTCTATATCTACATTCTTGTGGACCATAATATTTCTTCAAAGAATGATTTAGTCCTTTTATCATGAGGGAAAAAATAACCAACAACTTCTTATGAGGAAATCTGTATCTACCTCCAATTACTTTTCCTCCCAACAATGGATATAGCTGTTCCCTGAACAGCTCACTAAAGAAAACCACATCAACAGAAACGTAAACCTGCAACTTTCCCTCCTCTATTATCCTAGATATAACTTAATAAACCTTGACTAGGTTTAGAGACTGTCTTGGAGTCAGCAGGGAATAATGTAACAAAGGAATAATGATACATCCTATACTTAAGGAAATATAGGGAACTCAACAAATTAGAAAAACAATAGTATTTTGTATAACTAAACTGTAACCCTCCCAGTATAGTTCAATATATCATTACTAGTTAACAAGTGTTATAATATAAGTTCAAAATAGTTAAAAGTATCCATGTAAAAGAGGCTTTAAAAGCTGAAAGACTTTTAGACTAGAAAGCTAACATATAGAGATGGAAGGGTTTTATTAAGTTTTAAAAAACTCTCAACAATTGTCATGGAAGAAATTTTTTTCCTAAATACAAGAGCCCACGTTATCTTTTTATGGCTTACACGTAGACTCTCTCTCTCAAAAAAAATTAAATTACTACTCATCCTTACCACCTTTAAATCAATAAAAATTACCATTACCATTAGAATGCCTACCCTAAGACTAAATAGGTCTTCTAATAAATACATATAATCACACATTTTTCTTGTTATTGTTAAAGTAAAATGAAACAGTATAGAGCTATTAGAAACAGTAATGGCAGAATAGCCTAATAACCTATTAATATTTGCTGGATCACATTACTCTCTAGAATAAAACAAAGGAGAGATGTCAAGAGATGTTCCTCTGTATAGCTTTTTCCTGACAATTCACCAAAAAAAATAGTTTTGCATTTTATGCAACTAAGCCACAGCTGCTGATGTAAAAATTCACATCAGCAAATATTTATAACCAATAGAAGTTTAAGGGCAACGTGGAAAGATGAAGCAGTCACAAACAATATTAATTCTTCATGAATAATCCCAAGTTTAATAGGCAGAAGCACCTTTCCTGAATATTATAATTCTAGAATAATAACTGCTTAATATAAAGTTAGTAAACTTTATCCACCTATAGTAACAGTTATTTACCGAACAGCTCATAAACTTTATCCATTAATCGTAATATGCAGCCGCATCCAGAAACAAAATATAGTGATAAACCAGACACTTTGGGTTTGACTCACAAGGCAGCAGTTGTAATAATAAATTGTAGTTTTTACTACTTAAGTGTCCTAGACTTAACAATAGCCTCTCACTTTCCCTCCTTTAAAAAGTGAAAATCACTGGACCTATATTCCAACATATACAATTACAATGAATCCAATCCATTTATGAAATGAAAAGCAACAATATTAAAGTATTTACTTTTAACAGATTAAAAATTTCTTTCCTAGAGAAGAAAGCTCCAAAACTAAAGGGATCTCATATAATGTACCAAATCTAATGCTCTGTAAGAGAAATGGGAACATAAATGCCTTTTTGACAGTTAAATTGGACCCATTTCGTTAGAAAGAATAGTAGCACACATTGGAACACCTTTAAAAGATTCAGACTGTAAAAAGCCTTACAATACATCACAGGATCTGACACTTTACGTTAGCAGTGAAAAGATTTTTGCCTTCTATAGACACTAGCGCCTAAGTTCAAAACAGAAGCAGCTTTTTTTCACGTAACACTTCCTTTTGTGCTGCGAAAGACGTTACACTGGCAAAATGTCTCAGTGCCATTGTTTACGGAGTTAGGAAAAAACCCCAGCTCATTGAGAGTATCTCATCTTAATACTTTTCCCTCTTTCTCATTTGCTTTCTTTCACCTTTCCTCCCCCTTTTTTTCCTCCTCTCTCTTCTTTAGTTTCTAATGTCTTCATTGGTTTCCTTTCTAGTGTTGTACCACTACATTAAACCTACTTGAACGCTGCAGTTTTTCTACAGATACACTGAGGCAGGCTTTGGTTAATAAATATATTACCTCAAAATTCTACCCATGATAAAAAAAGGAGACTGCACTATTAGCTTAGAAACTGATATTTAGTTTAAAAAAAAAAAAAAAAAGTCTTCCTTGCCTAAACATGAGCTTTGAAACAAGTTAGGAAAACCAAAAGCAGTCTCCAGAAATGCTATGAGGCAGCTTCTTGTTTCCCACTGCAAATTAGTCATCAACTAGCATGTCATCCACTGTCTAAAGCTAATTTTAGTTTGCATTTTTACTGGGATGGAAGATAGCTCACACAGATGGTTTATCAGAGAGATGGTTTAAGATGGTCTCCTCTTCGTTCTCCGTTGACAGAAATATTAGACTTTTTCAGAGCTGCTGATCTACAATGTCATGTTCACCAGGGAAGGAAGAAGGAAAACAGACGCTCCTCTGGCACTCTCCTTCTAGGCAGGCAGAGAAGGAAGGATGTCAAAGTAAAGAAGAGAAGTTTAGCAGATGGTTTGCGAATTAGGGCTTAATCTTGGATATTATAGAAGAAAAAAACATACGCTTATCCCATCCAATGTAATGTATTTTTTGCTTAACGGGTCAATCCACAGTAGTAATCATCTTATGCATAACAGAAAACAAAAAGTTTAGCATAGTGGTCTTCATGATTTTAATTTAATTAAGGCTCCCATTAGTTGTTTGCTCCATTAAAACCACAAAGAATCTACTTTGTGAATAGTCAGTCTTTCACTGACTTTCTCTGGGTCAAACTGAGACCTTTAATTCCATGTAGAAGAAATCTCTATTCCGATCATCACATCATTAAAAATAAAGTCAACTCACCATTTATCAGTCGACAAAACAAACAACAGTCAATGGGAGCTGTGGTATGAGAGCGGATCAGCATATAATATTAAAAACCTCATATATCAAATTGATGCTTGCTTCGGTTGAAACATTTTCATGTTCGGTCATTTCAATCTATTTTAAAATTACTTGCAGATGGAAGATAGGTCTATTTAGATCTATAAAGATTTAAAGCACTTCATATATGTTTATCAGAATGCCTTTGAAGTGGCTTCCAGTTTGAGTACTACAGAAACTGGTTCAGAAGTCTGAAATAATAGTGTTGTTCTGTCTAGAAGTGATTAACAACAAAGAAAATAAGAGTAAAATTCTCCCCTGGGCTCCCTCTGAAAGGAGAATAGATCTTATTGTTCCAAATGAAACAGAGAACCTGTAGCAATTTTGAACAAGTCAGATTTCCAAATACCTCCTTGCATAACTCTGTGCCTTTAACTGCTACCGATTTCTGTTCTTTCTTTCTGTACACGGCTCCATTACCTCCCTTTAACCTAGGTTTTCAGTAACAAATTCTCCCAGAGAGATTGGCAACAGTTAGAAGGTCTACTTCTGGTAGGGCTGAACAGAAATTGTAGAGATTGTTCCGAGATGGCCACCCCAGTATATTCATTTAAACTCGGTGTCGCTTCCATGTAAATTTGTTACCTTTTATACCTCTTCTATTTAATGCCTTCTTTCAATTTTCTACAAAGCCTACAGTCCATCGGGGGCTAAAATTAAATGAAAAACAACTTCCAAAGTGTATGTAATCTCTCTGGATCTTGTCTAGAATACCAAGTTAGGATTTGATTTGTCAAGGCACTGGTTCTCACAACCTAAAGTTCCAGAAAGCTTATGTAAAATGAAAAAAATACTCCTTTTTACAGAGTGAATCCTGCACGATTCCTTAAACTGTAAGAACAGAGAAAGAATATATATATAGCATAAATTTTCCAAACATAATCCCTGTGACTATGGGTTTTTTTACAAAGGATTACCATGACAATGAAAAATAGGAACGTCATCAAGGTTCTCAAACATTTTGCCTTAACAGGTTCAAAAAGCTTTTACAACACAACAGGATACAAAAGTACACATATGTATAGCTAGCTGAGGTTACAGGTTAGAAGCAGAAGCAGTCTAACCTGTGTAAAGTGAACTGCAAGGCTGACCTTTACAACTAAAAAGTAGAAAGTTAAAAAGAAATTAGTGGGTGGGTGGGTCCACACAGTAAGTACCTACTCATTCCTTCATAGTCTGATTCTTCTCGAAGTGTGTACTGAAAGCAAGAAAGACAGTAAGATACAACCTCTTACACTGTTTTTGGAAGGAAAAACTGAGATCAAAACACATGCTATAGATGTCATGTCACAACATTTAAAATGGGTATTCCTGCATCGGTAAGTTAATTTTAAAAAAGTTCGCAGACTGGATTACACTGTACATGATGCTATAGCAATAAAAACATGAGCGATACTGAACGGTTAGACAATTCATCACCCAAAAGAATACTTGTGGGAAATCACGGCCAAGAGCAAGACAAGTTTTTAAAAACTGACAATCAAGAAAGATTAACCCCATGAAGTTACTTATAAAAATACAAAAGAAAAAGTCCCTACTGACTGACCAAAGGAAATAATGCTCATTTCGTCAGCAGAGTTCAGAGATAAGAAAGAATCCACTCCAAAAACCTACGCTGCACAAAAAATAAAGGTGTTAGGGTATGGCATACTATGCACATGCTACGCTGTTTTTTTGTTGTTGTTGTTTCTTCCTGCTGAAGACAGAACCCTATCAGGTACTGGGTTCTTGGTGAGTTTTGAATCTGTTTTTAGTGAACTGGAACAAGTTAGATAAAGTTGTTTATATGCTGTAAATCTACTTTCCCTGAACCGAAAATGTGTTAGCTAATAGGTTGTTTATGAGTTGCAAATCTGTTCAGTGAGGTGAAAATTTGTCAGATAATGGGTTGTTTATGAATTCTAAATCAATATTCAGTGAGTCGGAACTATGTTAGATAATAGCCTGAGTATGGGTTGTAAATCTGTTTTCAGAGAACTGGAAACGTGTTAGATAATGGGTTGTTTCTGGGTAGTAAATCTGTTCTCAGTGAGCTAAAAACATATTAGATAATGGGTTGCTCCAGAGTTGTAAATCTGTTTTTAGTGAACTGGAAACCTGTTTAATAAAGGGCTCTTTATATATCTTAACTCTGTTTTTAGTGTGCAGAAAAGTTCAATAATGTGTTAGATTTGAGTGGCATATCTAATTTCAGTGAAGTAAAAATCCATCAGCTAATGGATTCTTTATGAGCAGATCTACATTCAGTGAACTAAAAATCTGGGACAATTGTATAATGTACTCTATTTTCACTATTTGAGTCAAATACTGAGTGAAGGTTTTCATGATTTGTAGACTTCAACTTAATGAGGTAGAAAGAGATTGTAGAATTGTTAGAACCACATTAGGTATTTCCAATGTGGTTTTGAATCTCTTCCTAACAAAGTAAAACTTGCTACAGATGTGTACTAATAATTTTGGAGGAAAAAGATAGCAAAAAGAATGTAAAAGATGTTATTTTTTAATCCTGAAATTTTTTAATCCTGATTTAATTAAATCTCAGAATTAATTCCTGAGATTACTAAAATCTCTCAGATGGATTCCATTGAATAATTTCAGTGTAATCCCATATAGTTAACATGGAAATCAGAAAATTTTAGAATTTTACATCTTCCAGTGAATGGAATCACTGGTGTCAACCAGTCTTACCACTGCTTTTTCCTTTATAGTTATTACTGTTGGTCAAATACTTCCACTGTATCAAGCAGCCTCATGAACTGTTTCTTGTTTACAGTGAGAGAAAATCACGTGCAGACTGTGGAAAGGAAGGATATGTAGTACAAAAATACCAGTTTAAAATGAATGATTCAACATAAAGAAAAGGGGTTTGAAACACATGAAGGAGAACAATAAACTAACTTATACTGGGATGTGATATCCCTTCTCATTTACCATGAAAAAAAACAACTGAAGCATTTCTAGAACACAAACACCATTGTTCACAAACACATCCCAAGCATATACAGTAAATTTTTTCCAAGGATGGAAAATTTCATCTGACATTCAATTATTCAGAGTGCTGACTCTGCTAATGAAAAATGAAATCAGGCATATTAAGATTACCAGTAGAAACACTTCCTAACAATTTCTTAAAAGTATAATTCTCAACTATGCTTTGTGGAATGTCTTTAGCTCTTGTACAACAACCTCCCGTAAAGTAATGAGGAATACTTTATTGTTCTTTTAAAAAAACAATTTGTATCTGCATTGGTGCTTCACCAGTGTTTCTTTCTCTTCTTTGTCCGTTTTAAATGTAAAAATTTCCAGTGGCTTTTCATGTAATACTTTTATTCTCTTCCTATAACACCAGAGTTAAAATAGTGCTTGTATGTCACCACTGCATATTTCTGTGAGACGTTTGTCTCTCTTGTACAGCTAACATTAACTCTCAGTCCCTAGGTTTTAATGCTTTCCTGGGAGTAATGAGAATGTCCTGACAACATTGCTTAGTTTCTCTTTACCATATCTTAATACAGATATCATTAATTCTTTTAAAATATGCACACATAAAAACCTCAAAGTAAAAAAAGGCCTTGTATTATATTTGAAAAATGCTTTTCCATTCATTAGTGTCAACTGTTTTCATGACCACGAATACCTTCCCAGAGCCACAGTGCAGAGGGACATAATGATACAATTATTGAATGTCAGTTGTAGAATAAACAGCTGCAAGCTGACGAAATACTAACTTCTTTCTTTTTTAACAATATTTCCATTAATATCCAACAGCAAAGGGCAATACGTTCCACATCAAATGTATTTCCATTTTTCCTAATCACTTTCTTCGGTCTTGTTACTGAACTGACCCAAACAAAAAGCTAAATGTAGCAATGCCATAGGCAACATAATGCACGACATTCAGGTGAGAATTATCCACAACACAAGGAGCAAAAACTGTAGAACCTTTCAGACATTTTGGAAATTGGTTACTGAAATTAACTGCAACCTCCAAAAAAACCAGAGAGTACTCAAAAATGACAAGGAAGAGAAGAAACACAGTAAATATATGCATCTGATAACTGACTACAGATGAATGAGGTTTATTACATATTTTAGAACAATTAAATTGGAACAGAAAGGAAAGACAGTAGATGTTTTTAGAATCTAGATTTTTGTAGCAGCATGGATTTTTGGATGTTTAGCATTAAGGATATATTTCTTACATACCTGCATTCAGATTTTCCTCGAATTCTAATTTTACCATGACAAACCATGATAACTTTTTACGTAGACCTTGTATGAAAGTTATGTTAGACTTTGTTGATAAAGATTTCAGTGCCAGATCCTCAGAAGATTTTACTGAGGCCTCAGCTGCAAAATATGTTTTGTGTCTTGTCCTGAAGACTTCGGTGATGAGATTGGCATCAATTCCTTGATAGCAGTGTCAGACTTCAAGTATTCAGAGGCTAAAGAAATGTCAAGTTTCATACAAGTCCTCCTACTAGTGTGGTGAATGAAGTAAACTTGCATAGTAAACATGCAAAGCTACTGAGTAAGCCTCTACCAAAACGTGACAATTTTGCAGGTTGGAATTTGCCTCCCATTAACACTGAGCACGAGTCACTTTTCTTGCGCTCCCTACAAGAAGGGTGAGTCAACTGGACGCACTGATCAGGGTCCTAGTACTTTATACTGCGGAATGGTTATGTCTTACAGTACTTCACCCCCACTAAGTAGAAAAATAAACAACCAATAGGTTCATGGGGTAAGGGGACTTCTTTCATTTCCAGGCATTGCACAATGAGGTTTTGTTTCAACAGCAAAGCTCCTTAAAATCACAGTAATACAAATTAAGCACTGCCATTATCACTTCTGTTTTCTAGTAATATGCTTCATGCATTGTAAGATTGTTATAAGATAAATTATTTTGAAGTTGTAATTTTAAAGATAATGTTTAAATGTATCTTATAGGAATAAATTACAATAATTGTGCTATATACTTAAGTATGGTAAAACTTTATTGACATTTTTTACTCTATGAAGTCAAGTAATTATCAACTTTTCACTTAATAAAGTTTATTGAAATAAAATATGTACTTTAGGAAATTTTTTCTTTTACTTACTTTCAATTAGCACTTTTCTGTCAGCCCAATTGTCTTTAATAACTTGTATATTTCCAAAGTGTGCATCACTGAAGAATATGCGATTCGTACCTCTTCCTTTCAGACTGTAGTCAAAAGCAAGAGCTATCACATTTTTGAAGTACTCTGGATTTTCATATGGCCTTACTGGTGAATTTAAGTTGGTTTCATCTGAAAGATGTATACTTTTTAATATTGTTCTTCCCGAGTACAACAGGTAGCCTTCATGTCTCAGACAAGTAATTCCATCTTCTGCAAGATAGCCATGTGCACAAGCACACGTTCTCCGTCCATTTCCCCGATAAAGGCAAAGTTGATGACATCCACCATTATTCTTGGCACAAACATTAGTACCTGTAAAAAAAAAAAAAACCAAAAAAACCCACCAAACTATATCTTTTATAATATTACACTTAGCTAACTTAAATCAAAACGTAATTTTATGTATTCTAAGAATTCTTCTCTTAAAACTGTTTCTACAATGTTGACAAGTAAAAAAAAGGCCAAAATAGTAAATAATGTAACTTTAACCACAACCTAAAGACAATTTTAAAGGATTAGTGAGCAAATATAATGAATGCCCTTTGCAATTCGCAAGCTTATATATTTTATTAATAGAAAATGATAAAATGCGTTATTCCTCCATAATCAGCTGAAGACTTAGAGACTGTTTCAAGTGCTTTGAACGATTTTCTTTTTTTTTTTTAAAACACCTGTTACTGGCAAAAAGTCAAATTTAGATACCATCAGAATACAGTACTGGTTTTAGACAATTTCTATCAAAATGAACACATATATATTGACAGGTACAAAACTGTGTCAATCCAGTTTCCTGTTTTTAATAAAGACATTTCCTAATGTTTTGTTCTAATTTCCTTTAAAACCTGACTTTAAAAATTTACTCCCTGACAAATGCATACCATTAAGAAATCATTGTCAAATTAATAACTTCAATGACTTAAACGACACTTATTGCAAGTGATATTTAAAATTACAGTAATTGTCAATAATTAGGAGCTATTTTCCTTTGTCTTTTTTAGACTATGTATGAATTACTATGATAGTTAGTTTAGATAATTTAGCTCTGTTTCTGACAGCACTTTCCATGTAACAACTCAACGCTTTCAATATAGGCATTTTCCCATTTCTGAAAGTTTTCCACACAGTGAAGGACAAGAAAACATTTTAAATAGACTGTTTTCAGGTAGAAAACCATAATTGTTGGGGAATATGTAGTGTCTGAAAGTACTGTTGATTGTATTTTCTAACTGCTACATTTCAAGCTGAAGATACTTTTAAGAAAAAATAATGGGAGATGAGAGTTGCTTTTCAAAGTAGAAATGTTGAATTTTGTGTTCCTGGGCAAAGTTACATGAGACATGTTCCTCTATAGTTATGTAAAAACTTCTGGAGATTTAGCTGTACACATTTTTACATTTGGTTTGGTTTAAAGATTCTTTTAAAGTTTTATTAGGCTAGAAAAGTTAATATCTGTTTGGAAGGATGAGAGGTTGAGAAGAGGAAGGAAAATATATGAAACAGACCCTCAAGCTTCTAAAATCTCTCCCTGAAAACTTCAATGCTTCCACAGTTCACCAGCTGTTAGGATCTTTTAAAATGGCCAGTTCTGAAATTAGTGTAGTTAGGGCATGTCCTTGTACACATGTAAAATAGCACTAAAGGATAGGAATCCGCTTGTGAATAGCACCACAGGACCGGCTCATCAGAAAGGGTAAAACAGGTGTTTGAAAAAAAAGCATTAATCACAATCAGCACAGGTTGGTGGCTTTGTTTGGGGTTCTCTTTGTTTTGTTTGGGTTTGTTTGTTTTAATAATAGAAGGTCATGTAGCTAGCTAATTACATTTTTTTTTAAATAGCGTTAACTACTTCTAATTCAATGAACTTAAAAAATATATATATAATAGTGTGATATAGAAAAAGATTCCAAAAATATTTTTCACCTGTTTTTTCCCTTTTGTCCTCCTGGCTCACTGACAGCCCCTCCCAAAGACATTAACCATTTGTACCCTAGTAAAATTTGAAAAATGTATTAAAAAAAAATCATTCAGTTATGTTTTTCAAACTAACACCAAAAGATTTTTAGCCTCAGTAACCGTTTCTCTTATTCCTAATGTGATCAAATCTTTAAAACTATCAATAAAAATCATTACATGTAAAGAAGCACTTTTTTATCCAATTGTTCTATTTTCCTAAGACTATAAGATAAAGTAGCCCTTCCAAGCAGGCAGACATTAACTATTTCTGGCCTAGTTAAAATAAACGATAAATTTTTGTGTGGATTTTATTTTTATCCACAAAATATGATGCCCACAGTACTCTGAAATTACATGCAGAAATTCTTAGTAAAATTAATATGCATAAGTTTGCAAAGTAATTTTTTTCAAAATTATTTAAAATGCTCTTGGAAAGAAAATGAAAAGATAAGTTTTCCTTACTGATTGTTAAATATGCTTTGTTTCAAAATGCAGATTTATTTTACATGTCATTTAATGCAGTTATTTAGGAAAGATGTACGTAAAGAAACCAGCATCTTCGGTACGTAATGCTGTGATTAAAGCAACTTTTGAGAGCTACCAACACCAGAGATATATTTGTATTAAAAAGTTTATCTTGTATTACAGTAACATTTTTTTTGTCTCTCTTTGAGTACATTTGTAGAAAATTTTGTCTGGATTGCCTGGTAGCAGTTTGTTCTGAGGAAATCACCATCATTTTTTGTAGACTTGTAACCACCTTTGCTCACTGAAACAAGTTTTTCAAGGTCTCTTCAAAAAAATTTTAGGAGGAAAAAGCTAGCTAAAAGCAAGATTATTCTTAGTCAGGTAGTGGAGAGTAAAATTTAACCATTGATACCATAAATCATTGAGAGTATATGACAACTTTTGTCTCTTGAATTTGCTAAAAAAAATGAATATAAAGGAAATCTGATTATTTACAAGGTCTCTTCCCACACAAAAAACCTAGGACTTAAAACCAAGTAATTTTAGGAAATAAATATTTGAGACACAGAGGCTGGGAATTTCTAGCTGTGAAAAAAAATTCTGGTTTGCTTTCCAACAGAAATCTGAGACTGCCTGAGATTACCGCTCTTTAAAGCACAGTTCAAGGTCCCTCTCATTCCTAAGACTGTTTTTTTTGCCTTTTTTTAAAAAAAAAAACCCACAACAAACAACCAAAACCCACCAAACCTGGAATGATAGGAAGTGTTTTGGTTTTAGATTTTCTCCTTAAAACACTCAGAAGAATTTTAGTAGAATTTGTACTGGATGTTTTCTTTAGTACATTAATTTTAGCTTAAAAAAAAATCCTTCAAGAGTAAAAAGTGGAGATAAAATCAGTGATTACGTAAGTTTTGGTATGCTTTAATATACATAAAAAGTAGCAGGTGATATTAAAACAATTAATAGCATCCTTAAGAACAGCCAACCTTTCTCTCGTGCTCTATTAAAGACTTTCACTTCCTTCAGGTTTATTCCAAGGCCAGTCCTCATGGTCACAGCATCCGTGGCCTCATTCTTGTGGCCTCTTCTAATAGAGCCATTTGCATGTGCTCTGCCAAAAAAGTTGAAGATGTCTCATCAACAATCCTCAACTAATTCACACCAAACAATTGACTGGAGGGCAGTGGAGAGTTCACCTAACAGAAGGTGAAGAAACCTGTTCTCATCTATGACACTGATACGCTTTAGCTTTCAGCATCAGAAATGCCCTTTCTTTGGAAATTGCATAGCTTTCTGCGATCCATTCTGTGACCTTGCTAAGGAATGGCTAATCCTACAAAGGTGAAGCACCTGGCACTGAAATAACATTTTGAGACTCAAATACTTATGAAAAATAAATTACCTGTCAGACCAGTAGATGTAAGCTCCAAACACCGCGACTGAAAACGTATCCACATTGCTCCCTGACAGCACAATCTCTCGATTCCCTCCACTCTCAAGGTCAATTCTTTCTATCTTGTCGGTACGAGCATCACACCAATATAATTTATTTTCCTAAAGATTAATTTTAAAGTAAACATCAATAGTCTTGTCCAAGTGTTTAATTAAGAGTCATTAAAATTACATCAAAGTGGAAGACTAGCTGGCTTTAATGAAACATAACAAATACTGGACATTTTAGCATACACTGGAAGACAGAAGAACTAACCTCATAGTCGATGGAAATCCCATTTGGCCACGCAATCCCCAGGCTCACAAGCACAACCTTCTCAGACCCATCTAAGTGTGCCTTGCCTATGCAAGGAGTCTGTCCCCACTCTGTCCAAAATAAATACCTAAAATGTTGTAGAAATTGGCAATTAAAATTTAGCATCAAAATAAACAGTTGAAAATATGTAATACTGTACTTCAATTGCAAACAAAATCCACCATGACCATTAAATAGGTACTTAAAAAAACATGATAAGGCTCATGTCTCTAAATAATCTTAAGAGATTAAATGTATCATAATACTTGTTTCATAGAACACTTTTGTTCAGAGATTTTTTGCAAGTGATATATATGAAGTAATTCTTAAAACTGTATTCATTCAGTCAATATGCAATTCTATTCCTTAAAGAATTCAGCTTTATGCTTGGAAAAAGAAAAGCAAATTAGAAAAAAATTACTGGAACAGAAGCTCTCACATCTAATTACTAACAAACGTTGTGATAATACAAGAGATATATGTCTAACTTAAAAATGTTTTAAATATGAAGCAGTGAGGAGCACTGTGGGAAATGGTAGAGCAAAGGGATTTTATTTGGGAAAAAAATATTTTTCCTATTCTCCCTAATGTTCATGGGAAGAATCTGCATCTTGCTTATCTAATTTTATATTACTGTATACTTAGGGGCACAGTACCATCACTATTTTGGGATCAGATGCTAGGTCATACTTCTGCCTTGACCTCCTACTTCTGAATCTGTTGCTTTATTTACAGCAAAATGGGGCCAGTTAATCTATACAGAGCACCTCCTTTACTGAACAGTAACCTATGGAATAGCTTTAAGTAAATGTCTATGTGTCTACAAATATATATATGTATGTATATACATTTGTGTTAAAATATATTATAAACACACACACGATAAAATATATATATTCTGAGCAAGAAATCTCTTTCTAAGATAACATAATTGAGCTCTAGCATATTACTAATCACCTGAAGAGAAGCATTTTCATAGCAAATATTCATAAGAACACACCAAAATACTGTTTAGTAATACCCTATACACAAAGTGAACAGAACATACAAACCCATTCTCCATTGTTTTTCTCTGTGTGGAATGTATGTGTTAGTCTGTTTTTAAAGATTACAAAAGTCGCCTGTGCATTACTACTAACCAGTTTGACCTGACTCTGGTGACATTGGTTATACCAATCTGCTCTTAAATAGCTGTATTTGATTGGATGACTGCAGATATGTGAAATAACGAGGGACAAAAAGGGGACAGGGGAGAACAACTATGGATCCTATAATTAGCTCAACAAATTTAGCTTCTGAAGCCATGTCCACCTTACTTTGGTTCTAATTGTAGGGCTTTCTGGCTATAATAAAAATGAATTTGTTCTCATACTTCTTGACATAACAAACAGTAATATGAATACTAACTATAAAACTATACTACGTTAGGAAATTGAACTGTTACATTAGCTGAATTAAAAATATGCTTTAGAAATGTTAAAATAGACAGTATTAACCAGCTGGATATTAGCAATCACTGTTTAATACAATTTTAACCAGATTACTAACAGCACCTCTAAACAGAACTGAACTCGCTTTCAGGCATCTAGTCAGAGGTACTTTCTTTACACAAGATATCCGCTAAATGTTGACTGCACAAAGGCAGGCATTCCGTATACTTGAATTAAACATTCCATGCTCTTTCCTTAGACTAGTTACTCTGAGGAAAAAAAAAAAAAAAATAAAGCCATAATTAGCAGATTAAATAAATCTAGAATCCTTCAAATAAAATCCTGAATAGCTGCAAAAAAATGTAAGGTGAGTTACTTAATAGTCTCTTAGAGCACTAATGATTACAAATATACTGATATATGAACTTACATAAACTATTAACTAGTATAGAAAAACTTGATCTTCCCATATCTTCCCAAAAGGTCTGGGAAGTACCATCTAAAATACTTGTTTTCTGGACCTTTGTGGATAGCAATATGCTACTGACATTTGGTGTATACACTGCAATGCTAGAATAACTATGACTCAACTTATTTCGGAACTGTCCCATTCATAATTTACATAGTTGATATGGAGATGCAAGCGGTGGAAATTTGATGCTGACCTAGAATCAACTTTCAAAAAAACTTCTTTGGAAAAAATTAAATCAGAATTTAAACTCCCCCCTTTGCCCCACCCCAAACCCTAACCACAAATGAAATTACTGAAATGTTTTTGAAGAAGTACCTTCAAAGTCTAAGAATTATTTCAGTATTAGCTCAAGTCCGTATTTCAATCATAATTATGGGCTCGATCAGAAAACTATTACTTAATTGGAAAAAAAAAAAATTCAGCCAAGCTTATGTTATATGAGTAAGTATACCTGCTGAGGGTATAGACACTCCTTTGTAGGACTACACATTCTTAACTTTTTCCTTGGTAACAATAAATAATGTTACCAACCAGCTGAATGCTGGCTGCTTCATATCTTGGTATAACTGGCAGATTCAACAAGATCTAATAACTGCTATTTTCCTCTCCATTCTTATAGCTGTCAACTCAAGCTTCAAGAGAAATGAAGAATGTGAAGTCAGGGCAAGGGGAGGGAAGAATACCTTTGAAAGTTTTGCCTCATAAAGGGAAAGAGATATGACAATAACGCAGAGGGTAAAAAAGCCTTTATCTTCCCACAGAAAGGTATACCTGTACTTCACTAGCAAAACATTGCTATCCTTCTCACGAAGAAACTTTGACTGGAGATATCTCAAAATATCATTTTTGTGGCAGAGTATTAAAAAAAAAAAAAGAGAGATGAAGCTTACCTACTTTCACAGAAGATACATAGTTCTACCAGACATGTAAAACAATTACTAATCTGTGGTGCTCTCATCCTCCTATGTTTTCTTAAGCATTCTAAACACATCCAAAAGCTAACTATAAAACACAACAAGATCAAAACATCTAAGGAATGTTTCACAACTGAATTAATTTCTACATGTAGCATTTCTCCTCTTTATCGTTTTTTGTTTCAAGTGCAATAATTCAAACTCCTCCAAATTATATTTTCACCACATTTTATTAACATCTACATTTTGGTAGCATTACACTATTCCATTTTAAGACCTAAGATGATGGTTCAGTGGTATCTCTAAATATACATTAACCTCAAAGCAGGAACTGTTTCCTTCCAAAGAATCTTGTTAATATTGTTGGCTATTATTTTATCTGCTTATGTGCACACTTATCATTTTGGTAAAATAAAACCATGAACTGTTGAGTCAGAAAGCATCATGTGAAAATATTGTCATTAAAATACAAAAAATCCACACTTTAAAAGTAAAAAAGTAGCTTTTCTATCAATAATAGTAGTAAATATTATTCTGTCAGGGGTTCTGCATTTACTCTTTCCTATAGCAATAGTTAAATGCTGGATCGCAGCTACAACCTATCTTCCCTCTCCAAATACTACAGAAGAGTCGATTACACTTTTTACCATTTCTAGTTGAAAATAATGGATTTCATTTATATAATTCATATTATTTTAATATCTAAGGATTCTCCAGAGAAACTGCATCTGCTGCACTTGGTCCTCATAGACTTCCTGGGGGCTTTTCCTTTCCTTTGATGTAACTAAGGGGTGAAAAGCTATCTGTATATGTGTACAGCAAATACACTATCTACATGTCGAGGAAAATTACAGTGTAAATTAACTATTGTTTTGAAGAAGTTTGGTCTACCCTTCTGGTCAGAAGAATTTTATCCGGCTTCTAAAAGGTTGGGTTTTTTGTTTGGTTGGTTTGTTTGTTTGTTTGTTTTTGTTTGGGTTTTTTGTTGTTGTTCTTTGTTTGTTTTGTTTTTTCTTTTTTGTTTGCTTAGTTGTTTTCTTTTAAATTTTTTCTAACAGAAGAGCTATTCTGGTAGATTAAGGACAAAAATACAATAGTTAATTCAGCCAGATCCTGAGTAGGATCTGGAGAAGATCCTACTCTGAAGAACAGCATTAATCCTAAACTGTTAGCAGATACTGCCAAGCAACCAGTGGTGCTATATGAACACAGCTGTAATGATTTGTGGCAAAAGCTATTACATTATGCAGAAAATAAAACCCGTTATTGCTTTCATCTTCATTCTTAAATACGTTCAGTTGCAATGCTCTAGTCTGCAAAATACACAAAGCACTATGTGTAAATTCTCATACAGGAAATCTTGGCAAAGATCTAAACAGCATTTTGCATCACTGGTATCAATCTGGCCTCACTGAGAAGTCAGGATTCTTCATTACTATGGCTGCAAATTCCTCTGAGTACAGAGACTGCTTTCCTCAAAACACTAATTTGATTGAATCTGGGGGAAGTGAGCTACACAGCGTCATGTCTGGTTTTGGGGGCAGGGAGTTGCTCAAATACTTCTTTAAGATTTTGGATACACACCTTTTAGAGCTTCCGTTTTAGCAAAGTGTGCCTGTTAAATCCACTCAGTCTTGCTTATATGCCTTTTCCTCAGACAGTACATTTCATATTCCCATGAAAAAAAGATGTGAATTCTTTGCAGAATGTACTGCTTCTGCTTTATTTGTAGCTCTGCTAACAATAGTTTTGGAGCTGGAAGGGGACAGAGAGTTTTCTATTTCTGTTAATGCTGCAGTGTAGTCCCTACGCTCACCAAACAGTTGGATGAAAACAGATGTCATTTCTGACAGCCCTTACTCTCTTACCCACACGCTTCATCTCACTCTGGGCAATCTCCTTGGTTGTTGTAGTGGGATGTTACATGATACTAGAATTTATAACTACCAAGGATTACACTGTTTTACAATTTCATCATCACATCGACGTCTTCATTAGCTAATGTGACTTCCTTGGATTTGCTGGAAACTTCAGAACAGGTTTAAGCATGCTTCCAAGCAATGTATAAACTTGAGTTGAAATGATTGTCTTAGGAAATGAAAACTGTTGTGCAAAGAAAGTACACTATGTCATGTACACGGAGATCCATGAAAAAACTCAGCAAATGGTAAGAATAACACTTCCTTCCACCTGCGTTTAGTTACAGTACAATGGTTTCCATTACAATTCTAGGTTTTATTAAATGCTTATCTATGAGAATGAAGGCCTCAATTTACTTATTTAAGAGCTTCAGTGCTAGCATGCAAATTTTAAAAGAAATGCAAGTAGCCATGGTCATGTTACCCTTTTTCTGGGTGTACCGCAATAGATCTTGGCTGGTCCAAACCCTGGGATATAATTACATATCGGAATGAGCCGTTGAGCCTGGCAACTTCAATTAAGTTGAAGCCATGATCCGTCCAATATATGTTACCTAGGAAAAACACCTTGAGTTACTGGAAAAAGAAAACACTAATTGAAAATGTTTAAATCTTAAGTGTGTAAGTTAGGGCCAGAAACTAACTGCTGTATTTTAATTTATATGTATCTTATAGTTGCAATTTGTAGGCCTACTCGACCTTCCGTTTTAAAGTACAAACTTGTATTCGTGGTTGTCACCGTTGAGACAGTCCATCTAAGAAACAGTGTCCTAGATATTTAAACAATGTTTCTGTGTGTAGTAAAACTGCAAAAACCAGTGGTGGTATCTTCAAAGAAAAATATCTAGACATTTCTAGTATTAGAAATT
Source organism: Phoenicopterus ruber ruber (assembly GCA_009819775.1). Classification (NCBI taxonomy): domain Eukaryota; kingdom Metazoa; phylum Chordata; class Aves; order Phoenicopteriformes; family Phoenicopteridae; genus Phoenicopterus; species Phoenicopterus ruber. The sequence continues at coordinate 37,976,774 of CM020220.1, forward strand.
CGAGCTGGAAGCAAAACAAGTTATTCAGTCTTGAGCTGAAGATGCAAGAGCGTACTGTCAGAAATCATGACAATTCCTGAAGCAGGTTAAGACCTACCTGCTATCCAGTCTACTGCAATGCCTTCAACTCTTCCCAAACCATTTGTAACAATGTCTTCTTTCCATGTTTGGTCTCGTTTAGATCTGCTAATTTTGTTGAAACCCATGTCTGTCCAATAGATTGTATCATTTCCTGTAAAATACATGGCAAGGGTTCTTGCATTAATTCAGTTCCTTCAGTTCAAGTATCTACATGAGTAACTGTAAAAACTGACAATTATAACTTTATTAATATGTCTCAGAGTAAACAGAAGAATGGTATCAACACTATCATCTTTAATTATTTTTTCTTTTTTTTTTTTAATTTAAAATAATTAAATCAGAATTCTAGGTTTCCTACTGGTTGTTTAGTACTCCGCACGTATAACACAACAGGGCTATGACAACAGATGGAAGCTACTACCCCTGTTAAAAATCACAACAAATATGTTGTCCTTTTTTTTTTTTCTTAATGGGATCAATGTTTGAAAAACATTATTAGACTGTGTGCACATATATATTTATATAATATATATTTCTATATGCAAACATATATAAATACATCTCTACATATATACACACATACATACATATATATGTATACATATGTATATGTGTGTATGTATAGAGAAGAGAGAAAAAAAAATAAGAGACCAGAACTTAGACAGGTAACAGTCAATTCCAAGACCAAACCACTTTGGTATGCTCAAGCACCCTAGCCACACCACCTCTCATTTTGGCAAATTATATTTAGAAGGAATGGCATACAATAAAACAAATGACAAATTTTGACTTTAAGTATCCCAAACATATACTTTGGTAATCACGTACTGGAGCCATGTATTTTGCTAGTTATTTCAAGTGAGTATGAAAATTACACAGATCTTAATACTAACTGCACATCTATTCAACAGTAAGATACTGCTCTGTGATTGTGTGCAGGTGTATGCCAAATACCTTTCAGTGGAATATGACATATACAGAATTACTACAAAGTCTTACCTGAAAGTACAAAGTTAATAAAAAAAATGTTTCTATCTATTATGTCTACCAACGGGGTAAGACATTCTACAAGTGAAATTTATGTATTTCATATTCTAGTTTAATTCTCCTCCATAAAAATAACCCACTTTGTATTCATACTATGACCATTTAAGTCAGCCACATGAGCAACAATCCACATATCAGCTAAGAAGCTCAGTTATGAAAACACAGAGATCTCTCTGGTTTCACTTCCATGAATAAATGTTAATGTCTATAGCACAACTGACTTTGTAGTGCTGTCTTCCCACAGAAAATACTTAAATAACTAGTTCTTAAAATAGTGTTTTTCAGTAATCCAAAAATTCAAACAACTGAATTACCTGGATTTGCTTCCAGGCAATCACATGTTAAAAAGATAAAACCAACTGAAAAAAATCATACTTCTCTTTAAAATATATCATTACATACAACAACCATTAAAAGTCTATCTAAAATACTAATTTACTTCCTGCAAAATGCAGTATTTTATGACACAGCTTTGTTTTGTTAATGATCAACATTTTCCTTAATGCACAATATACCTGACCTGAGTACAAACAGGTAGAAAGTTCTGTACATGTACAAAAAAGGAGGGTAAGGACATACAAAGTCATAGAGATGTGCAGATGTAACTTCAGAGATATAAAAATACTTCCAATAATAAAAGAAAACACATTTTCAAGACAAATATTACTGGGAATACTATTTTAACATCCGTCAAATTGGATTTTTATTTAGTTGGCAGTGTTCATGTAAAACGACCAGAATTTTTAAGCAGAATGAATCTGTTCTAGAAACAAAAATCATGGAAGTAGTTTTGGGACTGGAACTAATCAGGGAAACTCAAGTAGTATTTGCTGTGTTGGAGAAAGTTCACAAAGCACATGTAGTTCACCGCTTCTAGAAAGTATCCTTAAAAATAAATGCTAATAGCCTGAGTATGCAAAGATAACAATTACCCAACCATACACTGATATTAAACCTCAGCTAACACATAATTTCTTTAAAATTCTCCTATTCTTTTACAGTCCTATGCCTTACTTGCCTACACTTTGTATCCTGAATTAAATCTTCATTAAACATAGCTGGAAAATGCATTGAATATGACGTTTTAATATAATTGTTCGAAGACACTCCAAGGCAAAAAAAAAAAAAACAAACAAACAAACAATCCATTTTTTTCTGAAGTACTGATAAAGATTATTTATTCACAGCGATGCAAAACTTTTCAGTCACTATGTTCTATACATTACATTGGAGAATATTTTTTGATTTTCATGTGCTTCATGACAGCTTAAGAAAAGAAAAAAACTATACTTTTGTGCTCTACAGTGTGAAAACATCCATAGAATTAATTTTCGTTAAACTAATAAAGATCCCTGTGGGTTTCAAATACAACTAGTACTACAATATTTGCTGAGTTTCAGTTTGCACTTGGATAAGATGGTATGATCCAAATGACAAACCCCTCTCATTTTATGCAGATAGCAATTTTTATGGGTTCCTTTCTGCTAATAATCAAAGTTCTCCGTATCTCAATAAAACATAACATTCTCAGTAGGACTCAACGGCCGAAGACCCATGCCGTGCAGAACGAGCTAATAGGAATTCAGACAAGCAATTGGCCTTTATTTTGTTGTAGTCTGTTCACTTATAAAAGCGGATGATGTTTTCACAGACCTGTGTGTCAATGCTGTCTCTGTCAGGTAGTACGATTAATATTATAATTGCACAAACCTGTTTTATTTTCCCAAGTACTCTGAAAAATAACAGACAGAGATGAAAACTCCCTCCAGCATCTGGTTCCTGAAGTCAGTTCTGGCTTCAGACAGATGGAAAGAAGGCCTATACTCAATCTGGAGCCTTTAGTATCTATTTATCTATTTTATTGCTGGAATCTGAAGAGAAGAGAATTACTGCCTGGAAATGACAGTCGCCACAAAACGGGAAATAACTGTCTGCAACTTTACGCAGCTTCTACACGCACTTTGCTAAGTGGTGAGCATTAGTAACCATGGCCTCACATTGACTCCTACAGTCCACAGGCAGCTTATCAGCAAACACTGAAAATTAATTCCATTTAATGCATTAGTATTTTTCCAATAAAATCCTGTAACTCAAAATTCACCATACAACGTATTTGCTGAATATTACCCCTATTGCCAGGCCTTGTCAGCTTAGTCTGTAAATGTTCAAAATGCTTATTTCAACAAAGAGAGTAAAATCTATTCTCTTCCCACTTATACACACCTGTATGTACACCACAGATACAAATGCCTGGAGGCACAATGATGGCATGAGTAAGAGGGGGACAGAAAATGGAGACAAAAGTGGGGAAAGATAAGTGAAAGAACACCTCTGGGTTCCCAGCTCCCACTAAGTTCAGCAAAACTCAGTGAGGGGTTGGGAAGACTCCACTTTTCACAGAGGCAAAATCTTCCAAATCTTAAGCTGTTTCTGAGATAAACTACTGCAGAACTGAAAGGGGCTCAGTAATAACACTGTATTTCAAAACTATCAACAATTTTAACTATTACTCCACCTTTATGGAGGCTTTTCGGCACTAATGAAAACATTCATGTAACTGCTTTGCACTGTTGCACTTTAAAAAGACAGAAATACTACTACTCATTAAGTAGTTTGTGCCCCCTAAGTCAGTACGAGTTAAGAGAGTGTCTCCTGATGAACTTAATCACTTTCTTGGAGACATAGTTCTACCCATCGATTTGAAGACCATCATTCTGCAAATAAACATGATATTCTCATTTCTTCAATGCTTAGAATGCCCTTGATGTCTCAAATACAGTAGCGTTTCTCTGCCATGCAGATTCTCCTCCAACCAGACCAAGCTTAAGTACAGAGTACCTCCCACCATGTGAAATAATGATTTCAACAAATGCAAACCAGATACTAAGATAAAAAGTATCGTGAGCTTCCTGGAATAAAGTCAAGAGAAAAAAACAATGGGCATTTGCCTGATATAGTGTGAAGAAGTCTTTGGCAGCAGGGAAGAATCAATGCCATTATCTTTAACAGTACAGAAATGAAAGGCTACTAGGATCACGCTCAGTTTTATAAATCTAGGTCTTAAATAACACTGGCAATTCCACTCCCCAGCAACCTCTAAAAAAGTCCATAGGTCAAAACTACTCTTGTAGTTCTTTAATGAAAATTTAGAAGTATCAGGACATACAGAGAAAAAGGTGCGTTTATCTTCTAGCCCTCTCATGTCTGCAATAAATATTGCCATAAGTCTTTTAACTATGATACGCTATACTACTAGCATATGTTAATGTATTTTAGCCACTTTGCATTCCTAAACATTATTAAGAGTAGATCAGAATTTGGGAATGTTTTACGATTAAGAATAAAATGCAAGCAATAGTCACTAAGTGAAAAAAAACAGGAGGAAACCTGAAAGTACTTCCACTTGCCTTCTGAGTCGTATTTGATGAACAAAGGTTTTATGAATGACTTCAGAAAATTCAAGGTAAGGTATCAAAATGAGAAAAACAATTGCTTTTTAAGCTGAAATGCAGTTGAAAGGTGTACTGTAACTTTTTCTGACACAGCATCCCCTTGTGATTTCACTGCTCAGAAGATTTACATTCATGTTTAGCAATGCAATTGTCGCTGTCAATCGTATTCATGTTCCCTGTGCTGTAACTGATCATCACATAAGTTGGTGAAACTCACTCAATTGCATCCTTCCTCATATCTCATTTTTCCAAAAGGCTAAAAATTAGCACATGCTTCTTATTCTTCCAAAATATTAATTTGATACTGACTAGTGAAGTCCAAACAAAGCTCTCTGAAGTAGGAGATAACATATCTTATAAAGTACACTATGCTAAAAAAAAAAAAATCCCCTAAAATAAAACACAAGATGCAAAATCCCCAATAAAATCCTAGTATCAGTATGAAAAGGTCACATTTCAGATTTCTGTATTACACATCATAATTTTGTAAAGCTTGCAAGACTTGAATTCAAAAATGGTATTTTTTTAAGGTAAGTATACTATAATAAAAATACAATCCCTGGAAAACACAATTGCATTGTCTTAGTACTCTCTGTCAGGAACATGTGTAGCTACCACTTCTCTATCATCCCGTATCTTTCCAGGAACAGATGAAATAATCTGTATCATAGTCTTTCCTATCTAAGATATGTGTACAAAGGCAATGGCTTTTAAGTGATTTTTATGTCTCAGTAGACGGTGACTGAACTTTACCTATGATACAATGAAAGCTCTGAACATTGGCTGCCACTGATTTGAAAGCAAAATATACAAGTATGAGGGCACTGTAAAATGTTGAGTGAACTTGGAATTTTGCTAGGCAGAGTAGAGGTACAAGAGCGTTAGTGAAGAAGGCAGGCCAAAAGAAGAGAAGTCTTTAATGAGTTTAGCTCCTAACCTGTTAACAAAAGATTAGTGACATTCGTGTGATGACGTAGTCAAACAGAACCAGCAGAAAAAGGTCTGTTTTTAATATGAAGGCATATACTAACATGTACTTAAGCAAAAACTTAGGATGTCTCAATGCTGAATTCTCAGGCAGAATTTATTTCAACGTAAAAAACAATGGAGTATGACAAAATAATTGTACATTTCAAGAGGCCAGTGTCCATACATATATAACATAAGTAACTTAAAATTTTATTTCTAAATTGCTAGTTTGTAAATTCAATGGGTAACAAAAACAGCTCATGAGAAAATCAGTTTAGAAGGTCAAAGAGCTAACGGGTTAAAAATATGGAGATACAAGATGCTTTCAGGTCACTACTTGGTCATAGATTTCTTACTGTCTGTAACTAATGAAACATTCCTAATACCTTTGAAGATACTCAGTCACCTTTTAGTACCAGCAGGACATGTACCCGACTACTTTTCAGGATCTAATCCTTAATTTCTTTCCACCTTCTTTCACATGTATGCAAAACAGAAACCTCCTAATTTCATAGCAAATTTGTGAGGCTACCTAAACTAAAAACTGTTTCCTATCTATAAACTGCAGTGGAAAGGTACCGAGTGTACCTAAGATAGCAATGCCTGTTCTTCAGGCTGTTAGAGCATCTGCTTCTAAAAGGAAGAAACAGATATGGAGTTGGGTTGTACATTGCAGTGAAGTGGCTGAGCTTTACTGGACAGAAAGAAAACTATCCCAACTCAGCTGTCGAAACCACCTGCTAGGTACAATACATAGGACTAAGAAAATTCAGTGGAAAAAATGTCATGACAGGAACAAACTTTTTCCAATGAAAATAGGAACTAATGAAACCTGCTTTCCTACAGATTTGGGACCACCTTCTCTAAAACCACTGGTTTCCTACTCAAGTTCCCAGTGATGTCTCCACTGAAAAACAGTGGATAGTGTTGCTAGTGCAATCTACACATACACAGAATTATAAAATCATAGAATGGTTTGGGTTGGAAGGGACCTTAAAGATCATCTAGTTCCACCCCCCCTACCATGTGCATTATAAATAATAAATAGCTAGAGGCTAACAGTGTAACACACAATCAACTTCCAATTCCTTTAAATATAATTGTAAATTAGAAGGTTTGAAAACTGGGTGTTTATTTCATTTATAAGAATACCATACAATATTAACCATATATACAATAAACTATACATAATATTTACCTGCATGGAAGTCTATGCCCACAGCAAATGAAGCTCCAGATATAGGCATTAAAGCATCCATTTTATCATTTGGATCAAGAGGAATTCCTCTAATGCCCTCATGAACAGAATACATAAGAAATGATTCAATACCTATGGGAAAAATAAAATAGCCAATGAGAGCAAAGTGGAGACTTTCCCAATTAACAAGACTTGAGGAATTAACAAGCAAATGAAAACTAAAAGAAAGTGTTTTTGAATTATGAGAAATTTAAGAATATTTTCAGTGCACATCTGCATTTTCTGTACATATTCAGCAAGTGACAATTGTGAAGAACTTGTGGAAAGCAGGACTCAAGACTGTAAATTGCCTTTTGAGGCATGGGATTCATCTCATCTCATTTAGTCATGCACATTTCCTTTAGACAATATAGAGAAATGCATAGTTCTAGCGAACAATGCAACTGATGCATTTTAAATGTTTACTTTCATGTTAGATTAATCACACTCCAGATGCATCTATTTCTATTAAGTAGGAAGAAATTCTACTGTGTAGGGGTCTTGTTACGTAGTCATTCCCATTGAGATGAATCACACCTACTTGTTGACAGCCAACATTAGAACAAACACTTTGTTGCCCTAATCTGTTTATATATCAAAATACTGCTAATTCTAAGGGAAATTATGCAGCTTGATGATACATAACTCATTCTTGAAGAATTTTAACTACCATACACAAGAAAGTTCCTTTTTCTTTGCATCAGTTCTTTGAAAATGTCTTTCTTTGTAAAGAGCTAGCTAGTAGAAGAACCTAAGAATGTGGACTAAAAAGTTCCAGTTAGAGAATTACAAAATTTTCTTATAAGCAAGAAGAAATCTAGCTAGCAATTGAAAAGAGCAATTCTAAACAAGTATATCTGTACAGAATAGTACTTGTCAGTTCTATTCCATGAATTTTCAAGACAGAATAAAAACATTTTTGACTCATGACCTCTTTTTAATTGAAGGAAAAATTAATCATAAAAAGCTGTTATGATCTAGAAAGCAGTATATGTAAGGGAGGAATACATTTCAAATACACAACATCCACCAGTTTTACCTTAACCCACAATTGAAACTTATAAATATCTGAAGAAGTAATTGTAAAAGTAAAAAGGACTATGTTAAAAAAAATAAAAAAATGTTAAGAACATATTATTAAATCACATATGAAAAGCACTGAAGAAGTAGAAAAGCCACATTTATGTCGCTTAATTCTGCTTCTGTGTATACTCTACTCTTAACTAGATGAGGTAGCAATCCCTCATAGGAATAAATAATATTAAATTTATACAATCATAAGGCACCTTGACCATAAGGTTGTTTTGAATTATTCAAAACAACAAGTTAGACTTTCGATGTAAACTATGTTTTGATTTCTTCCTGCTCAAAAAGACAAAAGATTTAAAAATCAGGCCTTACTTTATATTAAGGGCAATACAATAAGATGAGATACCTAACCTTTCAGTTACTGTAGCCCATAATTTAGTTTAAAGATAAGGTATATGACTTAAACAAATATGTACTGCTATTAATGATGGCACAGATGGTCTGCTTTTCTGCCTACCTTTTAAAAAACCCTAAAAAACATTCCTCAGTTTCCACAAGAAGCTATGTAGAACTAAATAAAGAAATTAAAAGCTAAATTGAAATTCTGTCCTAAGCACAATAGACATTTTCTGTTACTGCTTTAATCAAGCATATTAAGTATGGTTATTTAACTTCAAATTAAGAAACAAAGTTTATTTACTCATTACAGTGTTCCCATAAAACTGAAGTTAGTTAAAATAAATATTGAAAGCCATTTTACCTTTGCATGCCATACGGTTTTTTTGAAGGTTGTAGCCTACTGTACACACACAAGTCCTGGTGGTTTCTGATGTTGGTAAGCAAAGCTGGGAGCATCCACCATTATTTAACTGACAGGAATTGCTACCTATAACATGATGGAAGGAAACAAAATTTGAACAGTGCAATCCTGACTAAAAATCAGTGTTGGCATCAATTTATTAATATTACCAAACACAAATTTTGTTCAGCTAACTTCTTCGAAAAATTGAGATGTGCATAGATTATTTCAGGCTATGCTACTACTCATATACTCTGCAATGCGTCACTCATAGTATTTTATCTGCACACTTAGTGATTTTTTCCTCAGAATTTTTTTTTTTAAACAACTCAGTTTTCTGAAGAAGAATATGCCTAATTTAAAGTAAAAGCATATGATAAAACTGAAAATACTACATTAAGTTTGTGAGTAGACATTAGTCTAGAAGGCATATCTTATTCTAGACCATGAGCAAATCATTGATCATATTGTATTCATTCATCAAATGTTATATTAACCTCGTATCTTCATGAACCACCATTTGTTTAATATATTTAAGATATGCTCCAGTGTGATCTCACAGATCCATGCTCCCATTCTTGATTAAAACAGTATTTACTTTTAAGTAATAGATGAACATTTTTAATAAGATTTATTATAAACGTTATACACAGTACAATAAACACATCTCAGAAATTTGAAGCTTCATGAAGAAACATTTAAGTCTACTAAGACATTCAAGGAATTAGTTGATTACAAGTTACCAAGCCCGTATGAATCAGAGCGCTCCTTGTCACATTTATTTTTGCATTCCTTATTTCAAAGTAGAAAGTATTTCTTCATCTAAAATCATAGATGTTTTCTAACGATCCAACCATAAAAATGGAAAAGACAGGAGAGGTTTCAAAGTCTCAGGTACCCTCAAAGTGACAAATTGTAGAGTAAAAAAAAAAAAAATCTAGGATACCAGATTTGTATACAGAGAAATCTGTCAGTGATAAATATCACATTTGCTCTCATGTCACTTTGATTTAATGAAATGCAAGATGCATATGAAACATGCAAAGATTTGTTAAAAAAAAAGGTGCAAGTGTAAAGCTGAATCCCATCTACAGCATTTAATACTTATATCCAACCCCCTTACATTGCTCTGTCAAAATATAGCTCAGCAAGGTGACATTTCACTACACAACTTCAGGGCCCTTGTTACGGTTAAAGTTCAGTAGTACAAAAAGACAGAACTGCTCCCTTTCTTGACTTTTGTACAATGGAAGATGTTTATCAATGCCACAGACACCAGATATTGCTAACATTTGGGCACTCATGAGGCTCTCTGTATGTCTCCACAGTAGGGAGTTCAAGCATTTTAAAATGATAGAAACATTACTGAATGCCTAAATTTTTATTACTTACTGTTCCACCACATTTAAAACTAAGGGCAAGACTGGCAAAGCACCTTTGGTGTTTCCTAGATCAGGTGAAATGGCAAGTGTTCCCAGAAGTGCTCAATATGGAACTGAATTAATGTACTCTGTACATAGACTACTTATTGTCCATCAGATATCAGACATCTTAGCTCCATCCAGTGTTCTTTTGGAAGCTTCTCCACAAAATGAAATAATTTGTTTCATGTAGATCCCATCCTCATCACTTTCAGTGCAACCATCAACACTTTGAAAGTAGCTGGAATCAGAAATAATCTCTTTCTCAAGAACCTTGTCTCCGATCTCCAAATTCACAAAACTGTGTGCATGACCTCAAATTACACTTTTTCATATTATCTTACTTCCTACTTTGCCAGCTAAGTTTTGGCAGTATTAGCAATAGTCCTCCATTTTTCTGCTGTCTCACTTTTGATTTATACTACTGTCACTTCTGTCAATTTAGATGAATTAAACTGTCTTAAAACAAATAGATAATTAAGAATATTAATGAATTCTCTCATAATACTTCACTTAAAATTTCAATAATTTGAGATGAGGTTCACACAGTAACTGTTTTTTTTGGACTAAGAATTTTAAACCTAGATTCTCTTAAAGAACTTCAAACTTCACTATAGTGTAAACTTCAGAAAACATCTGATACATTAAAATATATCAGGCCGATATGCTAAATCAATTATCCTATTATATTCAGTAATTTATTCTATAAAATATAGTATATAGTATATATATTTATAGTATATATATCACTGAATTACAATGAAATACTTATTATTTTGTTCTAGCCACGTTTGAAGAATAACATGGGACAAGATACTATGCAGTCTAAAAGTTGGTTAAACATGCTTAAAATTTAACATACCTTGCTGTGCTGCTTTATCATACACTTTCATATGTACAACACCTGAAGTTTTATTTCGCAGGACAGTTGGGTTTCTTCCATCTTTTTTGTTACAGGTACCAATCTGAGCTACGTTCTGGTCTGCCCACCAAAGCTTTTTATCTGCAAAATTTCCAAGTTTTAAAAAATTAAGAGGATCACTATCAAATTATATCTTTGAAATCTAAGGTGGGAAAAAACTTTTGAGGTTAATTCTCAGATCAATTTTAAGGAAAATTGTTCAAAGAATAAATAATGTATTTTTTATTTTAAAAATAGAAATTTTGGATTTATAAATTTACTTTCTTCTCTTTAGGTGATAGGTTTTCACACATTTTTAAGTGAAAAAACTGAATTCCCAATTTATAACTGAAAGTTACAAAACCTTATTCACAGATCATATACTAGTACAACACAGGGTTTTGTCTCAAACTTTGCCATATCCATTCATTATGTATGTAGAGATGACAGGAACTCTGGTTCCACGTTTTCATGACTTGAGTGTTCAAATTAATAAGTATGACAATTACCAGAAAAATCATTAAGAATCTTGTTACTGTCTTAAAGAAATTATGGAAATTACCAACTTACATGGATAGTAATTTTTTCATCATAATTTACACAAGGTTTTAAAATAACAGAAAAACTAAGACATGCTATGCACATACAAGCATAAAACTTCAAACCATCCTTGTCAATCCCCACATGCAGAATACTTGAATCATAGTATGTAGGACTTGTCAAAAATTTATGACAGAGAATTCTCGCTTGATGCACAACTGCAGTATGTGCAACATATTTTTCAAAGGTGGGATTTCAGGTGACTTTAGTCATAAAGATTTCACTTAAATTCAGACAGGATTCTAAGTGACATGAGGATAGAAACACTAAGTTTGGTGATATTGCTGTGGCCATATTGGTTACTGTGGAATGTAAATTTTCATTAAAAAAGAAATTAAGATACAAATGTCAGTATTACTGTAAATATAATCTTCATAACAATTTAAACAACAGTGTATGAAGACAAGCAATTTAAAAGAAATTTCAAGAAACTGAAAGGTACACGTGAGATGTATATTGCCTACTTCATTTCACTTACATCACTTCAGGAAAATGTTATTTTTGAAGCCCCATTAACATAATTTAAATATCAACATTAGAGATTGCTTTAGTTTTGTTCAGAAGTATACAACACTTATCAGTGTTATCAGTTTGTCATTTTGAGACTTTGACTCATTACCTGCTGGAATTAATGATGAGCCTCTTCAGTTAAAGAGCTTGCTAGTCTTTTATTCATCTAACGAAAGCTAGTAGGATGCCTCAGTGTCAATGGTTTATAATTTCTTTAAGGTAATAATCTTTACTACCTTTCCTCAAACCAGCATTGAGGTGGTATTCCTACTAAGTTTTGAGTCTTTCGTGTTTCATACCATCACTTGATATTGTACAAATGGGCTAGGAAACAAGTCACAGCAACCACAAAGCAAAAAGAAAAAAGCAAAGACCACCTATCAGGAAACACAGCAAGAAGAAATAATTCAAACAGAAGAAAAGAATATTAAATATATACTTTTGAAAACCTTCACAGCAGCTCTCATAGAAAAATCTGTATTCCCTATTGCTAAGGTTCGGAAGGCAGAATAGGTTAAAATGAGGGGAAATCAGAAGAAAGCTAGAAACGCCCTTCACTCTCTTGGTATTTCTTTATACCCCTATGCATATAAAAGGCCACATTTATTAGCTTTACTGTAGCTCTGAAGGATGACATCAAGATCATAGAACTGCTTTCTACAACAGCTACATCCTGCCAGTGTTTCAATGAAGATGCTGGGGTGATGATGGAAAAGCTCTGTAGCACGGTGCTGCTACTCATAATGGCCATACTGTCAGGGACTGCAGCAAGCGTCATGAATCTGGGGTGCCCAAGGACTGCTCACCCTCGTATCGCATCTGAGACCATCACAACTTGAGAATCAGGGTACTGAAATCAGCCATGACATGCTTTTGTGACTTGCCATGTGCCAAGAGAGAAAAAACCCCAACCTTTACATTTCACTTACGCAGGCACCAGCATTGCACACTCAAGGTGGAATCATTTGTTTAATGTAAACTAACATACTCTACATAAATATCTTCCATGAGGTACATGGTGATGGTTCAGTTTAGATGAAACTAAAGAATGCAGTGGAATTGCAAAAGTGTATTTCTGAAAGGCAAGCAAACTTTTGTCAGATCCAAAAGAATAATAAACATAGTAATGATGCTTACTGTCTAATTTTAACAGACTAAACACTTGAGAACTTAAACTTGCTTCCAGAACAAGAACTCGGCTAACTCATAGTGACTGAATGTTCACAGTGAAGTGCTCCTTACCTAACCAATGCCAAGTCCTTCAGCTGTTTCCCTTATAACATAATCTTTTCATTTTTATCATAATTAATTTCAGTCAGCTTGTTCCCATTATTCATCAATCTCAATGGCTGATGGAAGCAAAGCAAATCAGTCCTTTCCTGTCTGGGTGAGACTGAAACAGAGCATACCGAACACACAGAAAACACTTAGCCCATGCTAACTCTTAATGTCATCCTTCAGACATTGCATAAAAGCATTATTTCGGTGAAGAACTTCCTGATGTTTCTAGCTGTAGACAAACAAATCCAATACAAAGCACCGCCAGCTATTTCTACAAAGCGTAATGGGAACAACAACATCCTGTATTCTACTTTTCACAGTAGAGGCATGAGATACTTCTGCTGGTATTTGATAACTATTTAAAACCTTAGGAAAAAAATCAATGCGCAGAGTTAATGCAACCTTTGTCAAAATACAGATTTCTTTTTGAAGTGAAACCACGAACACACATATGCCATACTTCCTCGAGGAACTCAAAAGCCACCTCGTACAAAATCTGGTCTGACTGAGCCCCAGTATAGTGTAAAATAGCAGAACGACTGACTGGTTGAATCCCTGGAGTTTGCCGGCAGCCAGATGGCCACGCGGCACACGTGCTGGCCAGCATATCACTTCACGCATAGCTCCAGAGTGGCAACAGCGTGTGCTTTGTTTTGACACGGAGAAGATGGAGAATGGAGTGGAGTGAAAAAAGGGGAGAAATTTAAGGAATACGTGAGGAAAATGGGGTATTGTGATAGCAAATTGTGGAATTGTGAATGGGGGAAGTCTCTGAAAGTGCCTGCAGTAGAGACATCTGTTGTGCGGGAGAGTAGGAGAGAAACCGGGGTGAGGTCTTAGAATGAAAGATGTGGGGTATTGCATTGGAGGTATTACGGAGAGAAGGCTATAGAGAGAAGCTGAAGGTATTGTGTTATTAAGATTCAGGAGACATGAAAGCAGTCTTCACCAGTTCCACTTTTGCTGCAACAACTGCTGATTTGAGGCTACTTCCATAGAAAATCCTAAATTAAAATGCCTAGTTATACATGGAAATTCTACTGACTTTACTCGGGGGAAGAAATTCATTTTCACAAGTGAACAAAATTGCTTGTAATGCCAAAACACATTTTTCATTAAAAACAAACTATAATCAATACCTAAGAAATAATGAAAAAAATGAAAAGTAGGCTCTACCTCCCAATGCATCAGAATATAATTTTAAACAGCTTTGATATCAAACTCAAACTTTAATGAACTAATGGCCAAACACTGACATAGCAGCCGTAGCCAATCATCTGATTTCAAGTCCTTAACACATTCGTCCTCACTGTCTCTAGAGTATACAAAGATGTATGACGGGATGGCCTCAAGGTCCCAGGCTGACAAGTTCCACAGCCCATAACGCGTTTCACAGTGACTGTTTCTCATTTTCTTTGAATGCCAGAACACCCTACCTGAGTCCTTACGCCCTTCGCAAGACTTAAACAGCGCAATGACCTCCTTCCAACTCATTGTGGATTATCAGTTTCTCTTGACTGAGTCAAGACATTCACCTTAGTGACTGGCTAACACTCTGTAGCTCGCCACTTCAGAAAAGAAGTTACAGATTTTTATGTTATGAATTTAAAATTATACTTCTGAGGATCCACAACCTATACTTTTCCTATATTCCTCTATTATAAAGAAATTTAAGCTATTTTTGTTAGTAAAATTTAATCAATCAAATAAAACGCAATTCTGGTACTAGCCTTCTAGGAAGTCTCAGTAAAGAAACAAGGTTTCACAGGCTCGTGTCTGTTATATTCTCTCAGTTGACAAAGTGGTATAAAAATAAGTGCAAGCAACTCCCCGCTGCTCTCAGCCTTTTGGAAAAGTAACTATTTGAAACAACCTGAACCAGCTAACATTTTAATGTTATATTACCTCAGAAACAACAGAAAAAGGAAAAGAAATTATAGCAGCAATTTGAATTCAACTTTATCTTCAGTTTTGTCACGTGTATTTTTAAACTGAATCAGCGTAAAAGGCAGTATATGGACAGTACCACATGCTTAGGTTACTAACAACTTACTGCTTTGCAGTGAGTTAACATTTAACTCATGACTACATTTTAAGTATTAATTACTGTGAAATACAATCTTGCAGCAATGTTCTACATGAAGAAAAAAGTGTGAACATTTCCTTTTTTTCTCCAATTAGATATGTATCTTTTAAACATCTTAAATGAAATAATTAAATGGGGCAAGTCTGTATAATTGTGAGTTTAACATCATCAGCATTTTCATTTCAGACAGAAAAAGTTATCACTGTAGATGAACCAGAAGTAAAATCCCAGATTGAAAAACTTTTAAACTTCAGGAACGCTGCCTTTCCAACAAATATTGTGTATTAACTTCATTTCTAGTTAATTTTCTTTTCAGTTAAATGAATTGTTGCCTATGCTGCAGTTTTAATATTTAGATAACTAATTTATAGAGCCAGACAGTTGAGTGTTTCGTGATGAAAGATGCAGATCTTAAAAATAATTTCCATTGCACTAACCGTGAAAAGTTACTGCGCAAAAGAAAATAAACTCTGAAAATATCAAGGGAAAAAAGCATTTACTGAGTAGTCTTCACAGGTATATGATGAGACAATGAAAATATTCTGAATATGAAGACCTGGAGACACAAATGGAACTCTCCAGTGAAACCTGTGTAAAATTTAAAGGAAATCTATCATCCTATGCATCCAAAGGTGCTAGAATTGACTGAGTGAAAAGATCATCCTACAATACCAATCTGTTAACAGTAGTTTGCATCTGATGATTCTTTTATCAGACAATCCTTAGAACAAGAAATTCCTGTGCTCAATTTGATAGAGTGAATTATAAAAAAAAAAAAAGACAGATGTGAGGTAAGAATATAAAAGTGACTATGTGATATAATCCATAAGTGAAACCATGGGAATTTGTCTTCTTTTTCTTTTTTTTTTTCTTTTTTTTCTTTTTTTTTTTCTGTGAGATTATGACCCACAACAATGAGTTATCTATTCTAAAAGGTTTAGGCTAACTTTTTCAATGAAATGATTTTTTGTGAAGAAGCAACTCCAGTCTTCAAATCCTCTATTTGACCACGAATCACAATGGCCCATTAAATAATTCTGGTAATGACTGCTGTCTTGCACATAGTGTACTACAACTTACTGTTTTACATATCCAAACCAATCCATAAAATATATATTTTTTTTTTAAAGAATGAAGTACAGGAAGGAAGCAAGACACCTACAATTTTTGTGTTTTGCATCACTTGCTTCAAAGAAGCGATCAAATTCTTTCAGGCATTTCTTTAGTATTTTGTGCAAAAACTCATGCTTGGCTACGGTTTCAACAGCCTCCCAAAACTGCAATCTGCTGACTTGCCTGTCTCTTTAGGGAAAGGAAACAAACAAAAACCCCAAATAACCAACTTTGCATATTCTTGTACCCAGAGATGAAGACATGGCATGTGCTTAATCAAGAAGTTCAATTACCAATAATTACCTACACCACAAATAGTTTCCTTTCTCCCTTTTAGTATTGGTATAGAGTCAAGCCATTTCTACATCACCAACTGAATGTTCCACCATGTGCCTCTTTTGCTTACTGAGCTACCAAATGAGACTATTGCTGGTTTCATATACAGTTAACAGTATCTAGACAATTTCCATCAATGGTGTCAGACATGTCAGATCACAGAGTTCTTCTTTCCCTCCCTTCAGGACACAAGAAACAGAAATCATCACAGCACAAACTCATTACTAGTCCTTGAAGTACCTGACTGAACACAGAGGTTGAGTAGGCTCCTACACCACCTATACCGTTAAAAAGGACAAATCACAAGTGAATACTCAAAATACACTTCATAATGATTCTTTTATCTTTCTCTTCCATCCTTGTTAACATGACACCTGGATAAACATTTAGTTAAAAATATAACTTACAAAATCTTACTGAACTAGTATTTATTCTTCTTTTACATGGAGGCTTTATATGGTGCACTACAAGCTTTAGAAAGAGATATGGATACAGTATGGGGAGTTAAATGAGAAAGACAACCTGAAAATTTAAGTAAGGTCAGGCTCATGCACATCCTGACATTTCAGGTATATTAACACAAAAAAAAAACCCAAAACCCAAAACAAAAACCACCACCACAAAACCAACCCCAAACAAAAACCAAACAAAACAAAACCAAAAAAACAACCCATAAATTCTGAAGTACAGACATCTCGAGGTCAAACCTCTTATGCCCACCTGCCAAAAAAACCACGAACTGGTCACAGCTGGCCAGCTATGCCCCAAGACCTAAAGAGTACCGGTTTTAACTGTTCAGAAACTTCTGGGTGGCCGATATACACCACAACACAGTGTCAGACCAAAAAAACCCCAAGATGTTACACAGCTATTTTTAACCATAATTCTAAACAGAACTTTGGACTATTTCTCTCTGCGTTATTAATATATTCTCTCAGTAGATAACTCATCTGCGATTTCCAGTCTTGGGATGAATTTATCTATTTCTATATTCATTTTAAAATATACAAGATGATTTTACAAAACCACTTGACTTTAGCATAAAGACAACTTGCTTTCACAAACTAGGCAAGAAATAATGCTATTTGAATCCTTTAAATATCAAACTGAAGTTAAATGATTTATTTGCTTGATTATGCTAACAAGAGTGTTGTTCGATCACTAATTACAATCTTGTTGCTGAAACTGGGTTATAATACACATTAAAATTGTTGTATTTATCCATTTTGTTGGGTAATTAGCATTAAGCACAGCAACATATTGGGAGACAGTAATTTCACATGCCAAAAATTGCTACACTAGCATCGTGGACAGTCCTTTGGAGATTTCAAGCAGTACTCTGAATGCAAATTTTGATGGGCCATTAGTTTTCATTAATGGTGGTTTGAGTATTTATGGAAGACAACTATGTACTGTACTTAGAACTGGGCAAATTGCCTAGATATATTTCATATATTAATGCTAATGTAATGAATGGTGTTATGGCAATTAGAAGACTGATGACTTGGAAAATTAAGGTGTATGTATTTGAAGTTTCCTGATCTAAGCAGCCCCTTTCACGTCACAGTTACATCCAGCAAAGTCATAGCCCCCACCATTTGAGTTACTAGAAATGCATTCTAGTGTTATCTTTGAAACTTCATTCAGGATAAAACAAAAATCAAATAATATATCATTTAACCATATGATGAAAGTAAATGGCAGCATGAATATGTTTTGGTACTATGAACCGACATTTTCTGTCTAAAATGAAATACTGTAATTGTTACCCTCTATTTTGATTGCTTGATAATACACCTTGATGACTGTATCATATACAGTTTGTGTTCAAAAGATGTTGTTCTAATACCTGCACTCCCATTGAAAAGCTATTATCTATGACTGATTTTGTTGTATTGCTGATTGATTTTTTTTAATGTGAATTTCAACAGAAATAGCACTTACACATAGAATCATACACTATATAAAGTTACTCTATTTTGTACTAGTAAGCAACAACTAGAAAAAGGCTACTACAGAACATCATGGAATATTGCCTTTGAGGTTTCTACCACAAGTATTTTTTAAAAAATACCAATGCACAACAAATTATATCCTCATTATACAATCTACATCATATTCCTATTTTGTAGTGAAATGAGCTGAATTTTGTGATTTTGTGTAAACTGTTTCTGTGAGGACCTGATACACAATCCAATCAAATACCTCCACCAAAACTGCTGACAGAAGCCTTCAACATCTTTTTCTTCTCAGCTATCAACTTACAGTAACTAATCAATACTTTTCTAGCAATGCTCAGTTTATGATCCAGAGCCATATATCATTCAAGAAAGAATATTCCCGTTTGGAAATACATCAGATGTTGCTGCAAGTTCCTTTGTAGCTACAAATTCCTTTGTAATCCAAATCTTGTAATATGACGACTCTGCTCACCAATTCAGAAATACATATAGTTCTCACCACAAAGGTAAATTCTAACCAGTTTCAGTTGCAGTCAAGGAATCATTTTCATTAATTAATTTGGAAGGCAGGAAATGAGACTTTACGCAGAATGCCAAATACATCTATATATAATTTCATCACGCTCAGACACTGGCTACCAGGAAAACTGCTAAAATCAGATACTGAAAATGATACATTAAACGCAAATCTTAACACAAGTATAGGAAGCATTTTCTTAATGTTGAAAAGAGTACCACTCTACTGTATAAGAAAATCAGAGATTCTCTCACATGGAACATCCTGAGTTTCCAAAATAGTGGATATATTTGTTATCAACTTGTAAATGGTGCCAGTAGTAGGTGTTGAAAATTACGTATGCGGGGCATAGGGTGCTGTGAATTAGATAGATAAGACCAGAAGAAACTTCAGTGGTTTTTGAACCAAAATAAAATGAACACTTAACATAGTAGCAGAAGAAAATTACCATTGACCAAATGCAAGACAATAAACAGTGGGAGGTACTAAAAGCATTCACATGCATTTTTGAATAGTAAATTAACTAAAAATGACTGATGTTGCATGCACTGACATTTCACACAGTGAATGTGTATTTGAAGAAAAAGTGGGAAGAGTAGAAAAGCAAACGACTTCATCATGGATTTATAGCAACATCTTTGTAATACAGAACGGCAACAGCACAATAAATTTTTCTATGCTTAAGGGCATGGAAAAAATAGTAATTTTGTACATATTCAAATGCTTTACTTCCAAATGGAATATAATTTTCATCCCATCTATATTATGCTCAAAAAGATGTAGCAAAAGTAGGCTCCCATCTATATCATGCTTAAAAAGATGTAGCAAAAGCAGGCACCAAAAGACTAGGAGTCAGTCTTGGGCCAAGCCTCTGGCAGTCATTAGTTTTTTATAGTTCTGAAAAAACTTCTGGAACGTAAACTATAAGATACAGCAAAAACCACTGGAAACTGTCAGAAGACAGTTTCTGAGCAAGAAGCTGTCCAGACAAAGAATGGAAGACACTAGCTCTTCACGCAGACTATTGGATTATCCTCGGGTGTCTCCGGGAGCTCGTGCTTTCTGACAAAGAGACTGATGGCTAGGAAAGATGCTAGTAAGGAGATGCTTCACAAACAGCTAAAAAAGTTTTCAGAAGCAAGGAGGACTGAGGTGCTAGAAAAAGATCACTTGTATAGTAAATTTATTAGAAATTCAGCAATTTTTCTGACAATCCTTTCTCCCCCAGTGCACCTACCCTTGGCAGGGGGGAAGAGGGCACGGGAACCGGGGCTAGCTCTGATCACATTGTGGTGATTATACATGTAAAACCACCTCACCCTGTCCCCTCAATCCACCGAGGTTCCCTCCACCATTTCTTGGTTTTAGCTCTCTAGATGAATAAAGGTTCTGGTGATCAACAACAACTGACCAGTGTATGATCTGGTGAGACTACTGCACAAAGGGAGTCTCAAAATACCCAACCCTGTCTCCAGTTTTTGCCACAGTGGAAACGTAACCCAACAACATGACACGACCATATACTTAAAATAAAAAGTTATAAACTCTCCAAAATACTGCTTTTACCCAGGGAGACACTAAATGCAAGAGACAGAAAAATGCAAAGGACAGCAAAAGGCTACAGGACTGTAGCACTGAGGAGAACCCAAATGCCACAGAACCGTTAAGAGTTTCAGCACAGATGTCATATCAGGTTTTGTTTCAGTCACTGATGAATTCAAATGCTAAAAAAAGTTAGCTTAGTATGTACACAGAGAAGAAACAATCCAGCTTGTGTTGTTTTTAATGTTTACTGCATTTGTAAATAAAAGCAGTTGGAAAATTTATGAAATGGACCAAAAATCATGCAATAAACATCATAATTACTGTGATTCACCTGCTAAAACTTCCTATTAAACTTGTAGGCAAACAGATCAACAGGGGTAACTAAATTTTCACACACTATCATGTTAAATCTTACATTAGAACAAATTATTCATTCTTATTTTACTTATACGTTATTAGTTACGATCATTTATCAATTACAAATCTCTTATCTTGCTTCACATCGCATTGGATTTTCTGTTCTGATCCATTTTACATGCACAAAAGCCCGACTGTAAGAAGCTGATGTAAAGCCACCGGCACTTCAGGAAAATAGATGGCATTTATGTTCCTAAAGTATGTTCCACAATATAAAAACATACAGGAGAAATGAATACAGAAACCTTTCATGTTTTTCAATCAGCACGTACAGTACTGTTTATAAAACTGTATTTGTTTACACTTTTCTCCAACAGATTTATATATGGAATCGTTCTGCAATGTCCCATTGCAGTTTATCACAACTATGGCTCCAAAACAAAGACAAACCCCAGAAGCAAAACAAACGGAAAAACCCAAACACATTTTAAGCTTTGTTTACCAATTTTGAGTAGGAGGAATTGCCATCACCCATAAAAACAAAGCTTCCCAAACCAGGAATATTAGATGTATATATGTTCAAAAATAACGCAGCAGAAATTCTCGCATCTCCACACCTGCAAAAATTCAACTACTTTCACGCAAACAAGCATGAAACACTCTTCTTTAAATGATAGCGATAAACTCTTTATTCTGTATCCCAGATGGATCATCACTGCTGTAGCTTCTGTGAATTACATATGAAGACTTGATACCACAGACATCTCAGTGATAGTATGAACAAATACTCTTTACAACATCTCATATTAAAGACTTGCAATAGCTCCCTAAAGTAAAGGTCATCTATTCATTCTATTTCTAGTCACAATCAAATCAATGGAAGACAATTTTTCTATATTAATGTTCATGACTCCTTCTGACACAAAACTTGCTTTTGTTTATGAATGCATATATAAAAGCATTCCCTCTCCAACAGATTTAGACAGCATTTAGAGTTCAGTACTACCCAAATATCTGTGTAATAAAACTATTTTAGCAGGTACTACTTTAAAATATGACTTAATTTACACCATGTGCATAAAGTCTTTGGAATTCATTTAGCACAACTGTCACAAGCACACCACCTATATGTACATTATATAATTAATGAATCAAATAGAATGCTTTTTATAAAAAGACTCTGGTAGTTGATGAGTCAGCTATCCCATCAAAAGTCTACTTATCAACTGAACTTCTTTTTGGAACATCCAAGATAAATACAAGTAATTTTTAATTCAACCAGAACAGAGGTCAGCAAAGCATTTGGAGGAAACATGGAAAGCTCTAAAGTTATCTCTAGACTAATATAAACACTAGTTCCGAGTCAGACTGGAATTTCTTAACACACTGTATCCTAGCCCCAGCAAGGGCCAAAAGCTGAAGATGCATATGAGAAGCAGTCAATTTGAAGCAATACTCTCATAAAATTCAACAATCTGCAACTTAAAGACTTCTTGAATTTTTTAGGAATTTTGCCTTATGTTACCGTTCTTTTGATTTTTTTTTAAAATAATTTAGATGTTTTTAAACATTTCTAATGTGCAAAGGATAATAAACAGAACAACTTCTTTTTTTCCAACCACTTTAATACACAGAATATCCAAACGATCAATTTATCCAAATCATCAATCATCAATTCATACACCAAAGAAGTCTTCAAAAAGTACAAGTCAATCCAAACAACTAAGGCTATTCTGAACTAAGATAGTAGGAAGAAGAGAGCAGCAGAAGAAACAAGTCATAGATAATTCTCTGTAATAAAGAGTATAACACATCTCCTTCCAACATGCTTTACAAATAACTACAGTAAATATAAGCCACCAGTCTGTTACCTTCATCCTGCTTATATATACGCAAGACTATATTTAGAAACATACTTGTAATACAGACTGTAAACTGTCTGTTCAGTGAAATATAAAAAACTTTTTTCACAAACAAAAGTCTCACTAGTGAATGTACTGTATGTATTATTTACATTAAAACAACAATAGCTTCTCCAAGCTTTGGATATTTCATTATTAATTAGCTTCCAATCATTTAAAAAAAAGTTATTACTGTTGGACTTACCCATAATGGTTAAAGCTGTGGCTTTTGTTAAGTCTTCTTTCATTGACTCTATTATTTCAAGATTACCACCATCCAAGTTGCATCTATTTATGGTTCCATTTCCTGAACTGATCCAGTAAAGTTTGTTCTCCCCATAATCTATCGATAAACCTGTAATTAATGTATACAACTTTAACTGTGGCTTGAATAGATAATATACATTTAGTGTTAAACTGTTTTCATAATAAAAGTGTATTTAAGTAGTATATATATACACATACAATTATGTTATCTATCTACTCATCCACTCAAGCTTTAAAAGAACAACTGAGAAATCCAAACAAACTTGGCCATTTATAACGAAAAAAACCCATGCTTTTAAAAGGATTTTTGCCTTTTATTTCTCCCAACATCTACAGAAATCAATCAGTGACTGACTGATGAAAGAGCATTATCTGGCAATAAACAAGTACGTGAACGAACTGAGGTCCTAAGCAAGGTCACTAACTACTAGTAAATGCGAACCAGAAGCCATCATTTATATTCTAAAATTATGAATACATAAAGACTTCGAAAACAAGCTACTTTTTGTGATTCAGAACTATAAAAAGTCTGTTCTCTCCATACATGCACAGCCCTCTGCTGAGAATGCTGAAATACAAAAACCTAATAGTAGTTCTCAATAAATTTATAGTATTAATTTTAATTTCGCTTCATAGTGAACTGACCTCATGCTCAGTTCTTTGGAGTTAGACGCAAGAGAACTGTAGAAATAAAAACATTTGCAAAATAACTTACTAAACAAACAAAGCATGTAATTTTCTGGAAGTAAGAGCAAAGATAACGTATTTCAGACTTCTATAATCCTTTAAAAATGTTCAAGTAATTGTAGCAGATTTTCCACAGTGAACTATGCTTGGCATGGTGACAATACATGCCATAATAATTTGCTTTGGTACTAGACTTTTCCCAGAACTCATGTTAGGTATTCAGCAGCAAGTTGCCAAAAAATACTGTATTTCACTCCATAGGTCAACCTTTTGATATTGTACAGTATTCTTCTTCCGTCCTGTAAACTGCTTCTCTGTGGAAAGTCAGATCTATTTTCAAAATCCTGGCAGGAGAAAGCAGTGCCATGTGCTGCAATACTTATAGCTGGCATCATGCCACTACTTCTTTACGCACATTTGACATGGCAGGCCAAAAGGCGTCTGCTTTCTAAGCTTCTCAAAAACAGCTTTCCAGTTCCTTTGCAGTTACTGATATTTTTTCCCTCTCTGCAGGTGTATCACCCAGAAGAAAAACAACTACCAAGCTCGAGAGAGGATAAGGATACTGAGTAGTTGCTTCAGGAGAGATTGATCTTGCAGCACCCCGCTGCACATATGTGTTTTCACGCTTGTACAACAAGCAGTGCTCAAAGCGGAAAGACAGTGCCACAGACCTTGGAGATGAGCAGCACTTCAGTACTCAGGCCTAGCACAGGAAACTTCCATGGGAATGGGGATGAACCTCGCTATGGGTTACAAAGGTAATACACAAGTATAAAGGTTTCTTTACTCTGAGATGGATAGCATTTGCTGTTCCCTGTAACTCCTGACTGCTACCACTCAGCTGCTCACCGATTTCACATAGATAGATCTATTTATGGGGTTGCTGTGAATGCAATCTACACAGCAATTACCATGTTATCTTGTCAGGTTTTCTCCTTCTTCAGATATTAAACTGGTGTTTCTACACATGGGTATTCCAATTACACAGCAGCAACTGACAGAAATAACATTCCTATCTCCCTCTACCCAAGCCTACCACGTTTTTCTTCCCAAAGTATTTTCCTGTTGTGTTATTCCACCTATTACCAACCTTTGTGAAAACATACTATTTCTAATATAGGCAGAGAATGTTTATTTAGATATTTTCAGGAATTGTCCTGTTTTTACTAATGAAAATAGGTGATTTTCTTGCCATAAGCATCACAGATACTCATGACATATTCTAGCGTGGTAACTGGCTTACATCTTATGTCCCAGCTGCCAAAGTCAACATGAACATGTGGATTGTAAAATATTGGTCTCAGAGAATTCTGTTGCGTTTTAAAAAAAAATATTACCATGCTTAGGCCATCACTGTTTTCACATGCATTTTCCAGTTTCCTTACTCAAATTTCCAGAAATATGCTACTATTTAAAAAATATATCACAAAGGTTATTCCAGCAACTCATACACAGAGGTTCCAATCTTAAAGCCATATACGTAATGAGATCTTAGCTTCCACTACCAGAAAATCAAGTTTGATATTTTAATTTGGTGCATCTCTGAAGTTCAAGGAAATGATTCTTGATAGCATTTTTCATGTACTTATTGTTTAAATGATGCATGTTCCTCTAATTTTATTTTTCCTGTGCAAATGTTCTCTAAAAAGTAGTGGAAGCTTAAGGAAACAGTGTGTTCCAAGAACATTAAAGATGAGATTCATTCTTACTACCTAAAACAATTAAAAGTTGGACACTGCTATGACAGCTTAGATGAATTATACGAACAGTATTTGGAATTTTTGTTCACATTTCCCACCTTAGTGACTTAAGAAAGGGGTTTTTTTTAACTGTTTATGGCTGATTATATTTCAGGTGAAAAAATAGTGCTTAAATTTAGGAAATCCTTAGGTTTATTTCTCTGCTAAATGCACATACATTCTTAAAATCAAAATAAATTTAAGATGAAAATTTCAAGAGTCAGTCTCAGGAAGATTTTTGTTTCACATCTGCAACAATTTTGTTTGTAGACTATGCTATATATTCAAAAGGAAGAACAAATTAGCAAGGGATATTCAAGTAGAGAGCCAGCCAAAAAAATGAAACAAGAACAGCTAAAACAGCAAATAGGGCTGTACCATAATCATGAGCAAAATGGAAACTCTAAGTTCGTTCCAAAGAAAGGATTAAATTCTATTAAAAAAAACAAAAAACAAAAACAACACACAAAACCCCCCCAAACAAACTCAAGCAACACCCCCTCCCCAGCCTATAATTATGGAGTCCTTTGAATATATCTGAGAGTCATCCAGTATGTTTTTAAAGGTTATTTATCCAAGCTATTTCAAAACTCACTAAGAATACAATACTCTACAATATAACAACAGCCATTTCCTTAGAAACAATCCAATGGATGAATGGTTTGTATTTTTAGAGTTTTATAACACACAAAAGCTTAACTGAAAATAAATTCAAGACACCAATGATCAAATGATCTGCCTCACAAAGTATAAAATTAAGCACTAATTCTGAATCCCTAAGAATGGAGTTTAATGGAGCTCCAGTGACTAGTTCCTTTTTCAACCGATCTGTATGTGTCAGTATTTGAGCCTTTCAGAACTGCAGAATGGACCAGCAAGTCATATCTAGTATGTACTAGTTAAGATAAAAATAAGAGATGCAATCTGTCATCCTAAGATTATCAGTTTCCAAAATCTCCAACCTACATACTCTTGGTGGTAATACAAAACATTTTAATTGAAATCATCACCTTCTTTTGATAGAACTCAAATTGAGAAAAAAAATCCATGAGCTTACTTCAGGTCACAGATTGGAAAACTCTCCCTCATTCTTCAAATTCTGAAATGATGTCTCAAGAAAACTAAAACCACCATCAATTATCAGGACATCCAACTCCAGTAAGCCATGTATTTGTCTTTCTCAGTAATCCACCTGTGAACTCACTTATTAAATCATTCACCTCGCTCCCCAAATACTCAAAATTAGCACTGCATGACCTAGAGTTTCACTTATGGAGAAAGACAGTTTCTCAGTTAGAAATGAAATATTAAACTAAGGTTTTAAGACTGCTACTCTCTGGCTCTTCAGCAGTGTTTTCTTGTTCTTAGCATGGGAATGTCTTATGCTAATGGTAAGAATAATGTAAACCATGAAAACAGGCATTTTGCATATATTTGAATTTAGAGTTTGATATTGGAAATTTCATACTTATTTTATCTGTAGTGTATCTGATCTTTTTTCCTTAGACATGCAACAGAATCGGTTTTCATGTCCATCCTAACTGATAATAAAACTGAGCCAAGAGGTCTACCAATTAAAGAGTTTTTCAGCAATAGACAGGTGCAAGATTTATTTTCCCTTTACATACATACACATATATATACGCACTCTTTACATACTACATACTCTACACTTTACATACTTTACTATTTAGCACACTTTCAGACTGCTAAGACGAAAGGAAAAACAATTAAATCTCTATGGTCTCCTTATTATGCGATAGGTCTCATTAGTATGCAATAAGAACCTTCAATCTGGAATATAACCCATTTCAAGTAATTCTTATCAGATCTCAAAGGTGTTAAAAATTAATCCAATACTACAGAAAGAAAACAAATTGTCTCACTTGCAGCTCTGGGGTGAAGTAAAAAACTTATGTTGCAATCGTCATTCCTACAAGGCTTACAGGAATGTTTAGCTGCATGAA
Source organism: Phoenicopterus ruber ruber (assembly GCA_009819775.1). Taxonomy (NCBI): domain Eukaryota; kingdom Metazoa; phylum Chordata; class Aves; order Phoenicopteriformes; family Phoenicopteridae; genus Phoenicopterus; species Phoenicopterus ruber. The sequence continues at coordinate 38,004,580 of CM020220.1, forward strand.
TAGTCCATCTGATACCAGTCGGACTGTACATGTCCGTGAAGAAAAACATCACAAAACCCACATGGATTTGCACATGCAGCCTTTGACAGTACTGATATACTTACAGAAAAAAAAAAAGGAGTACTTACCGTTCTACCATGTATTTGGTTCAGTGGCTTTACTGCTACTCAGAACAAACTCAATGACAGAAACCATAAGGACTGCAATTTAGGACCTTGTGACCTATGATCACAGGATATTCAGTGCAAAATGTTGCACACAGCCTTACTTCTTAATATTGTCGTAATATTATTAAATGTGTTTATGCTTCACCTTCAAACTAGTGGGTTTACCACTCTTTTTTCTCCAAATAAATAGATAACTGTCTCTTCAAGTGGATAGATAGAAAATCAAATCAACAATAGAAGAGTTACCAAATAATTTCTACAGAATTCTTTGAATTTAGGGTCTAAAATGCATGTCGTGTTGCTCTAATGTCTTAAAATATTACTGAATGTCTTAAAATAATTACTGAATTATTTAACTAAGTCATTTTTGCTTCTGCTTGCTTAACTCATTCAGTTATGAAAACCCATAAATGCTTTAAAATGTAATCGCTTTATTGGTGGGCCATTAATAAGGCAACAACAATTGACGTAACCACTTAAACTCTCGAAAAAATGAAATTACAAAACGAAAGAGACCTGAACCAAAAAAATAAAATAGTACATATAGAGAGCACTTTTTTTTTCCCCAGGAAGTACCATAATTTATCATCAACTATATTAATTCTCAAATACTAAAACTGAGGTTACGTCTCTATGTGAAACATATGCTACAACTGTTGCTCTTTTCTGTATGTGAAAAGTGATGAGCCAAATTATCTTCTGATCATGCAGCTGGGATTCTGGTGGGGAAGGTTCTACATTTACAATCAAAGTATCCTCTCATATATACCAGTAACTTATTAAAACTCCGCTCTCTACATCTTTTTTTTTACCCATGATCTAAAGATTGAGAGATACAGATGGGTTCTCCTTCACCTTCAGTCTATAGAGCTACTGTAATTCTAGAAGTTAATACTATTATATTTTACCCAGTACAGTAGATTTCAATTAGAATGGGTCAAAAATATCTCAAATTGTGAAACACAAAAGTACATCAGTGTTTTTCATGTCTTTATACCTGTTCTTATCACTGTTATGTAGGATATGAAAAACATCATGGTATACTTAAATAGCATTTCAAGATAATGTCCATATTAAAGCACTATCAAATAAAAAAGAAACAGGAAAAAAAGATGTTTACCAATAGGATCTTTTTGATTCTGAAAGAGTATTTTGCTGTTGCTGCCATCCATGTTTGCCATGTTAATTGTGTTTCCGTCCGTCCAGTAGAGTTTACTGAAGAAGAAAATGAACATATTTATAATGTTGCTTTATGTACACAGTATTTTTAATGCATCAGTAGTGAAAACATTCGTACATTTAGAAGCAGGCAAAACATACAACTAATAATTACATGATTTAATCCACAGTAAGCTTTGGTAGGGAAGTAGTACTCAGCTGAGAAGTTCTCAGCAAAATCTTTCAAATACATGCATTTGCTTTAAGTTTGAAATAAAACAGAATGAGCAAAATCAAAATCTGAACAAAGAAGAAGTCTTCTGATGAGCTTTACTGTAGTTTATTTATTAAAACTACAGGTATCTTACCCTTTTACTGGGTGAACTGCAAGACACTGGGGTTTATCAATTCCATGGATGATTGAGGTTTTCAAGGAACCGTCTAAATGTGCCACATTAATTTGTGTTTCATCAAATTCTGAGCTAATCCAATATAAATTACGTGATATCCAATCCACTGCAAGACCTCTGATACTCTGAATATCTGCAAAAAGTGAAAGCAGTTGTTCTTTTGATTTTTATTTCTGGATTATTCTCAGTCTTGGAGAACAAAAACCCCAATTTTTTCTACAGTTTGTTAACAATATTGTGCAATATTCCATTCAGATGTATTTATAAACTAGTTGCCAAGAATTAATCATCATTATTTTTCTTCTTGGGCCTGATACACTTGCAATAAGAATATGGAAATGGCACTGCAGATTTGAGAAATCCTCCATAAATTCTTCTTTAAAAATTAGCATGAAACCTATTGTCCAAAAATAATAATCAGACAGACGCTGAATTTTTGCTGTGTATTTTTCTATTCTTTTTCTAAGAGATGATGATGTAGAATGAGTTAGCTTTCACTAGGAAGTTCAACAGTCATATTTAATAAACATAAACATTACTTATGACATAACAGGAAGGTTCATATTTCTTTAGTTGTGACCTATACGTTACAGAACATTAAGTGGCTTTCTAAAACAAAACTATGCTGAAGTTTAATTGATTTAAAAAAAAAAATGTTAATATATGTTAATATCTGCCTTCAATGCTGCTCAAGATCTAGATACCAACATGCTGCTCTGCTGTGGCATAGCAATGGTTCGTATTGGCCAGCATCTTTGTAGACAAGGAAACAGGCCAAGGGTGATTTAATGATTTCATTCTAATTCATAGTTTGTACACTATCTCTTTATCAACGTACCATCGTTACTTCCACTGACAGAATTATTGTCATTGGCAAGCTAACATGGATGTGGCTGTGGACTGGCTTGCACATACATAAGGTCAAACGGTGATTGGGTATTAGGAAGTTTGCCAACTTTAGAGAATGCAACAAAGGACACCGAATACATAGCCTTGACCCATTTTAAACTAATCCCCTGCCTTTTTGGGTTTTTTGGTTGAAGGAACTAGAAAACAAGCATTTCATACTCTTAAAAAGATTAAAGTATGACTTTGGCCTCTTTGTGACATTGGCATAAGACTTCATCCAACAAGATTCCCACTAGTATGTTCTTACAAAGCTTCTTATGTTCTTATAAGTATAAAAATATAACTGTAAGCAAATGAGATCATTTACACATAATAAGTAGTCTTTATAACGTTTTGGTGTGCCAGAAAATCGTAATTTTGCAAATTTTATATATAGTAAGTTACATCTGGCACAGCCCCCTCCTCCTCCAAACTCCACCACAGAAGCTACCACAATAAAAAGAATGCTGATAAAACAGAAACACTCACATATAGTATGTTTCTTTAAGCTTCATTAAGTTTCTTAACAAGTTTTGTGATTTTTCACTATATATTTTATATAGTAATCAATGTTTTTATTCTACTACCATTTAAAAAACCAACTCTTTCTCTTTTGAGCACCTCAATTCATGATGTAAAGAAGAGCTCTAAGAGACACTCTAAACCGTGTTCTCGTTATTAGTACTGAAAAATGTCTCCAATTGTTAACAAAGTTGTCTCTGAGATAGCAGGGGAAAAATAAAGATACCCCCACAAAATAAATAAATTCATCAATCTACAAGGTCAAGTGGGGATATTGCCATATTTGTCCAATGATTTCCCAAAATACACCGATACAGAACAAATTTCTTCTAAAGCGACATCAGGGGCAGACCTTTAATTAATTTTCTGAAGTCCCCAAATAATGAACTAAGGAAGTACTTTCATTTTTTTTTAATTTGTTCTCAAAATCAAAGAAGGTCTGATCTTACAGAAGTGAGTTATTTCTTTTCTCCTCTTCCCCTTCCAACACACATTTAATAGTTGAGGAAGCACAGTTTGCAAAATTTGCTTCCAGATAGCCCCTGTCAGACAGTTTTCCTATTTTCAAGCAGGTAGGTACATTACAAAACAGAAGAACATCATCTGCTGCCAGGAGAGGAACTGACAGTGGCTGGAAATAAACAACCAACCAACCACCACTAGCAAGGACAACAAATGGTATCACTTTAATATCAGAGCTACTGACACAGGGTTGAAGCAGTCAGGTATAGACTTCACAATCCATTAAGTTTCTGTATTCAAAGTACAGAGCAAAAGTGTCAGAACAATGAAGGTGTTAACTGCAGAAAAAACTGCCAGTCATGATTTTCCATTTGCAATATATTAAGTTTCCTTTTATTGCTGTAAGTAACCTACCTATAATGAAAAAGCTCAGTAAAAAGGAAAACCTGAATTGTAGTATTTTAAGTAACTGAAGCAGCAATGACAGAACAAATGTATACGAGATTCAAAAACACACAATCAAAAGACTCCACTTCCTCATGGCATTCAAATACTGCAAACAGCCTGATGGCAATCAGTTTGAACATGACACATGTTGCAAGACAACAACAGGTAGATGCATAACACCAGTATCACCAAAATTCCAAAGCTACCATCTCATGTGTTTCACCAATGGTGCCAAAGCCAAAAGATCTACATGGACTGGAAAGAAAAAAATAACTCTGATGGAGCTAATTTCTTCACTAGGTCAGCACAGATAGCCAAAGGACATGGGAAATCCACATGAAATTCTTCAATGCAAAGCTATGTCAGGATGTTTTTCATCTTTATTCTTTCTACCTTCCCCAGAAGACATCGTTTCCATTGTTTACTACACAATTCAATCTCGTATAAAAGCAATGTTACAATTACATCCCAATTTATTTAAATAAAAATGAATTATGAATCAATAAAATGAAATAGAATCCTAAACAAAATTGTGCTTTCATATTGTTTAGATCAATTATCCAATACCAGTGAAAGGTACACCTAGCAAGAACTTGCACGCTCATATTTTAGCATTCTTATAACACACATTTACCTATAATGAATTATTTTTACTTCAATGTTATGCTATTTACCTCTTGAAATAATGGTTTCTAAGCCAGTCCCATTAATGAAGGCACGCTTGATGGTCTGTGTTTTCACATCAGTCCAGTATAAGCGTTCCTCAACAGCATCAAAATCTATGACCGTCACATCATCAATGTCAGGAACAGTGAAGGCTGTGATGAAGTTAAAGTAGGGGTTTTCTATGTCCACCCCTCTTATTTCTGAACGCCTTGCATACAGAAGAAATTTCTTCCTTTCTGTTAGAAAAAAGGAAAACATCACTCCTCATCCTCTTCACAACATCGCTAACAGAAGCCCAATTCATTCATTTGAGATCACTTTACAAATGTGTAAATAAAGTTTATATGAGTGATTTAACATCTCCAGAAAACCTGCAGTCTAGTGACATTTGAGAAATAAAAGTATTTTAAGGACCATAAAAATCACAGGAAAAACACATTAATTCTGGATGCCGGACATGATGTTACTACACCACTAAATCAATATGGTCTTGTGAATGTCTAAGGAAAAGTGTTAAAAATGATATTTTAAAAATTTTACCCCACTTATCCTAATAAAAAAACCCCGTTTCATTTGCACTTCATAACAGATATTAACGTTTGGTATCTCAGGGGAACAGAGTATCACTGTGACAGGGAAGTTTTGCAAACAACAAAACTCAGGAGGAATTCCATAACGTATGTGTAAGCAGTGAAAGGGAAACAGGCAGAAGAAAAAGAACACATTGATTGCTATATTTTAGACATCCACTAATGAAAAAGGGTGATACATTAAAGGCAAAATAGAACTCTACTTTTACGTCAAAAGTCTAAATTATTGGAGCAAATGTCCTTGTATGAACTGTAAAGGTAACTTCCACCCCCCTCAATATCCTTGCTATAACAAAGTATTTTTTTGTATTTCCTAAACATTATTAATCAACACTGAAGAGAGTAATGTAGTACAAGATTTTACAGATAATAGACACAATTATTTGACATTCTGAGGTCTTTTATAGCTTAAAAGTGTTTATTGTAATTTTTTATAAAACTCCCCTGCAAGGCTGAATGTCTAATATTTACTCGTCATTTCATTTTCTTAATCCTTGAAAATGAAACTAAGATATCTTTAGAAGAACAAGTAGAGATTTAAGCTATTAAGTACCTTTTTGTTATTCAGCTTACCTGACTCATCATTTTCTGACGATGCACTTTACAGTATAAATCTTTCTGTTTTGCAGAGATAAGTTTTACTAACATATCATACACATAGGCAATAGAAAAAATGGCTGTGGTAATAAATATCAAAGCTCCACACACCTCATATTAAAAATGATTTACCAATAAGTTACCAATTCTCAAAAAGTAGATGTCCCTTTAAAATATATCAATAAAATGCACTGTAAAGATTGTTTTTAAGATTATGTATTTTAATTTGTCCGGTTCAACATTCTACAATCAATACAATTGTCAGTCTTTGGAAGGAAAACTTACCGTAACATGTTTTCTTGTCTAAAGACAGTTTCATCAGATGAGGACAGGCACATGCTGCACTTCTGTTGTGATTGATCAGACACATGTGAGAACATGGACCTCTGCCCTCATTAGCAGCGCACGGATTGGAAGCTAAAATTGAATAATGAAATACACAAAATATAAAAACACCTTTTGGAACTAAGGTTTGTCAAACTTGCATAAGCTACACTGGTGAGAAAGTGGTGAAAATTCTGTTTGAAGACACACCTGGCCTCATTGATTCACTGATCTAAACACTTCTTCTAGGCTAATATTCAACTCTTGTCCAAGCATATACCTATTTTTTTTATATTTTTTTTGTTAGTACAGTCACAAAATTCATCATTGTAACTTCATGAAGCCACTGGATAAAATTTTCCCAGCGAGGTATTAATTTTGCAGTCTATTTATAACATTTAAATGTAAAGAACTGTACACTCCTAACCATGATACGTGGCATAAAAATGTTAATAACATAAGGACCTGAACAACAAATTTTGTTTTGTGAAGAGTCAAAGCTTAGATTATGCGATGAATTTTGGTAAATTCAATGTTTCCTCTCAATTTGATCTACCTACAAGAATATTAGTTGGAAATTTCACATGCAAAAATAATTTGAAAAAACATGCCAAAGTATTTCTACTTTTCTCAAAGAAAAACTTCTCCTAAGTGTAGTTTTTTTTCAAGTAGCTTCCTATAGTTCACTGATTGAACAAGATGCACTAAAGTTGCTTTAAAGAGCAGAAAGCAAGCTGACTGGAGAAGACTTCTTAGTCTTACAAAACCTAGAAACTATTCTTAATATCTTCATTCACTATTATACACACACAGTTCCAGAGCACTCCTGAAGAGACATTCCAAGCATCAACAGAAAGTAATGTTGATTTTTCCATTTACTAAAATACCTTAGAAAATTAACAGTGATGAATAGGGAAGGGGAGAATGACTGACTCAAAGACAAACTTATAATTAGCAGAATCAATTAGTTTAGAATATATTCCTCCAACCCTGTGCTAGGCTGCAATATAAGTAATTAGATAACTAGAGAAATCTGATGTTTGAATTTCTTTGTGAAATAAATTTAGCTCAAACTCAAGCACTAAAATTTGAAGACAAACTCAAGGTTTGCTTCATTGAATCGTTTGTCTTTTTCATCAGTGCATGCTTCCTTAAATTTATCCATCAACTCCTGAATCCTTTAACTACTTGCCTGTCTGACCAGTACTACAGGAAGAATGAAACTTTCAAAACCTTAGATAAAGAGGTTAATGAAATTCTATCCAGCATCTTCCATCACACAGGCTTTTACAGTTTTCCATTTGCCCCTCTCAAACACTGGCAGCACTGGAGGCCACTCAGCACTCTCCCAGCCTTTGCAGTTTCTCCCGCTACTCCAAGGTTTATTAAAAAGAAGCATCCCATATCCTCTCTGTTAGCTCTTCTAAACCTCTGACAAAAAGTCAGCTGGGCCAATAAGCTTAAAATATTTATTCCTGGTTAATGAATTAATATCTTCTTTGACTGCTAATGGACTGTAAATACCTTATTATCCTTATGTATGACTATATTCGATTCTGCCTTTCCCAAAAATTACAATAGAGAAATGTTTATTTAACATCATCCCTTTTCTTGTACCTGTAGTAACAATGTGAAAAAATCTGGGGTGATCTCTTTTAATAATTTCACAACTTCGTGTGGAAGATGAGAAATGTGAAGCTGAGGAAAAAAGACTGATGTTAAGAAGGTTATAGGAGCCCTTCAGGATAAGAATCAATTATTAATGGACCATTAATATTAGTAAATATAAGTCATCTATCCGTATGAACTATACATCAAAAATGAAACCTAATTTAGAGTTTTGACAATACTGTGAAGGAGATCATAGAATCATTTAGGTTCTAAGGGATCTCAGGAGATCACCTAGTGATTCAACCTCCTGCATTTTTTGGCATTCTTAACACTGCTGCTGTGAGATTTAAAATTTAGTCATACATTTTGTAAAACAGCATTTCCTTTAATTTATTTGCCAATACAAAGCAGTAGTTTCAGTGGAGCCTCAACCTCTTTATATGCATACAACCGCGTATGGCAAGGACCTACTTAGGGCCTAAGAATAATAATCCCCATCTTGTCTTTCTGTGCAAGTGGTGCACTATGTTCTTCTCTACCAAAGTTGCTATTTGAGTATGGAATTCAAATAGAAGAGCATACAGAAGAAAAAATAAATGGCGTCTTGGTTAATGATCATGTTAAAGAAAGAGTTGTGGTTAAAGTGCGCTACAAGCATCAGCAAAGAGGAGACAGTACAATTTGTGTACTATCTGTCCACAGCACAAGTCCCTTCATATATTATGGAATACAAAATTAGTGGAAAAAGAAGTGTTCAAAAGCCAATGTATTTGTTTCCACATGCATGCACAATTGGAGGAGTAAACTACCAGAATCTCAAAATTGCTTATACCAGCACATATGTATATATTCTTATCATATACATACTGCTTTCACTGAGTAACAGCTAAGCCTATTCTTTACTTTCTAATACAAACTAATTCTCTTGAACACAAATAGCTATGCTATTGCTTTGACTCTCAAAAATTTGGCTTTTTTTTTTACTTCCTTATGCTAGTTCTAACACTTCCTTCTATTTCTATTGTGAATAACCACATAACCATGCCTTATTCACCTTCTCCATGCCACTGATGATTTCACAGACTGTCATCATACAGAAGCCTGTCTATAAGCTGTATTTCAAGAAGCATCAGCTTACCTGTCCTCATACAAAAACCTTTCCCATACTCTTGATCAGCCTGTCAAGCTTACTCGGTATCTTTTATATGATCTGTATACAGTATTCAAGATATGAGAGTGATATGGATTTATACAGCATCACAGTTCACTATCTGTGGTTCTTCATTCCTTTCCTAATCATTTCCACCAATCTATTCTCCTTTTGATCACGGCAGCCCATAGAACCGGCATTTTCACCAATTGGCCAGCCTTTTGCATTATTTAATTGATTTCCACTGCTGATTGCTTGTCAGTCTCTCTCTCTTACAGTACTGCTCACAGATATACTTACGTCACTCTTTGTCATCATATTTCTTCTTGATTGCTCTCTAAAACATTATTTAAACAAAATGTTTATTTTGCTTGACCAGTAACCCTTAAAAAACCCCTCAGACATTCTATCACCAGTTGACAAACGAACAGTTACTCTGACGACCTCTGAATATGCATTCACTATGGACCAACTTATCCTCCATATTAACTTCATATTGAGCCTGTCCCTTCTTGGCATCAGATTTTAGCAAGGTAAAATTTTAATCTTATACTTTAATGGTGTGTGACATGATTAAATTCTGCCTAGACCTTCAAATATATGCACTACAGTTACATCAAAAGGATACTTTTAAATTGCTGACAATTTGTTCCCACTCCTATTTAAAACCAGTTATAGATCTAATCCTCTGCTCACTGTCAATACTTTCTGTAGCATTGCTTTTCATAGGGCCAAAGATCCTTCTGCTGTACTCAGTCAAGTTAAAATCCTTATACTACCTGATTATATCTGATTATTTTAGCATTAATCTTTGGAATTTGCAAGTTGGGACTGATCAGAGAATGCATTAGTCCTAAAATACATATCTACTTCCTATATTCCCTATTTCTACTTCAGTGTTTAATCATTCACTTGAAGAATTAGTTACTATCTAACAAAAATTTACATATTCACTATGAAACAAAATAAACAAGAATATTATTAGCTCAAAGTTAGCACAATTCTTAATGATACTCTATTGCATACGGTACAATAGCTTTATTCTGAAGCTCTTGTTAATGAATCTCTGTTTCCCACCCCCCTCCCAGAGTATACCATGAGATGAAAGGGTAGTGCAAAAAACAAAGAAAAATGTAATTAACGATATAAGTTCAAAACTATGAAGGGACTGCCTGGAATGACTGACCTAAAAAAAGCATACTGACATACTAGGCAGATAATAAACGCAGATGTAAAAGAAAACCAAATGTTGTAATGCTAGGAAATTATCACACAGAGAGGCCAAAGGCAATAGTTCTTTTAGGAGCAGGTGCTACGCTTTACAGAAAACCTTAAAAAAATCAGAAATTTACTGTTAAAGTAACAAAAAAGTGGTGACAAAGGATTAAATTATATCCAAGTGTGAAAAGCTACACAGGAGTTACATGACAGAGTCACTAAGAAATAAAATGTCTGATAAAATTCAATACACGTATAGTAATATACAAGGAAAAAAACAATCTTAAGTCACATATACGAGGATGAGCACTGAAATAGCATCCATACCTCCATGATCCTTTTCTGAAGCAACATATTATATTTATACTTATGAAATGGCTAATATCCCTCTTATTACAAGAGCTGGGACACACTCAACAGAATTATCAGGTATTAGGGTCAAAACAAGCAAGACGAGGTCCTCTCCCACACAGTGCATAGTTACGCACCAGAGCCACCTGCCCCAAAAGTTGTAGACATCAGGAGTTTGTGTAAGTTCAAAAGTCAACTAGAAAAGTTCATGCAAGAAGAACCAGTCAAAGGCTTTAAAGCCTTTGAAGCACAAAGATACCATTTGAGGTTCAAAAATCACTGAGTCACAGGTTACTGGAAGCTGACCGGCTATACGGGAGGAGCATGGCTGTCACCTTCCCCCAGGTCCATGCTTTCCTGTAGGCACTGACCAGCCGTTGTCAAAGACAGGATGCTGAGTTAAGACAAAGGCAGGAAGGATTGCTTTTATAATTCCTAAAACAAAAATGGAACTTTCACAAGGCACAAAGGAATCCAATTTAAAGTTCAGAAAGACTGTATATATTTTGCATGATTTATAATACATATACCAACCTTGCTGCTGGTTTTGAAGTAAAAAGAATGTACACAAGAAGGTTGTGATAAAATCTCAAACTAATAAGTTTTTAAAATCCTTCCAAAATAAAATAGCCAAAACTTTGCTCATGTGCATCTTAAGCTACATTTCTGTAAAAAGTTATTTGTTTTAAACAGCTGGCAATCCAGGTCTCAACAGAATATTGTAACAAAACAGTGCTATGAAGTTAAATGTTTTTCATGTTTTAATTACAAAAGAGCCCAGTGGTACCAATATACTTTATATTCAGCAGTTGTTATACTGCTTGTCCTGATTTTTAGTCTATAAAAATTCAATCTGCAAAAAGAAAAATAATGCTGTGGCCATGGGGTTTTTTTTAAATTCAAAGTAATACCCTTGAGAAATGCAAAAAACCTGGGGAACGTGTGAGGAATTCACAGCTTACTGTTTTCAAGCTGTGATCCTTCCAATGCACTATATTTACTCCTCTCATCGCTATCCTCAGTAGTACACCTCATGGTACAACTTCTTGTGCCTAAAACAGAAGGCCTTGTTCTTTGCAGCAAGTGGATTTTTAAAATATAATGGTAGTTGAGAAAATAGTCTTCCTAGAAAACCTGTGTTTGCTACGTTAATAGCATTCCTGACACACAGCTTCGATTCTCTGAAGATGAGTAGGTCTCAAACTCATATTCCTGAGATTCTGCATTAGGTCATGAAGCCTTCCACAGTCCCCTACGGTTTACTGACAGACGAACCTATCATCCATACAAATAGTGCACTATAACTTCACTACCTTAAATTAGCATCTGTCCTAGATTAACTGAAATAATGTTGCTTTAGGCTACAGGAATTTATTTAGCTCTGCTCTACTTTATTTCAATCAAAATAAGTTGCATGATATATTTTAAAAGCTAGTAACCTTTCACCTACATAGATGACCCAGATGTATACCTATAGAGCTGAGACTACGAAGTGCTTGTCCTTCAGTGCTATATTTATACTGACATTTTTCAATGTAAATCTACTGTTAATTTTATTTTGCGATCCTAAACTGCATGCTATCTTGTTTCATTTATTGCAAAATTGCTACAAATTCAAAAGAAAAATTAAGAAGTAATCGCACAGCATCATCATTTTTCTCTAGCTCCAATAAAGCTAGGTACTGGAGATTTGTAGAAAGAAATTGCTTCCAATGAAAGAGAATAATTTAGAGTAAATCCAGAAGGCCAATCATAAATGGGAATCTGGTGTTTTCTACATCATAAAATAAAAGCTGCAATTACACAGCTTGATATTTGAACTTCTCGATTCTGGCAAATAACAGCTGAAAACTCTTTTACAGCTTATATCTTGCCTTGAGGCCAAGGTATCTGTGACTATGGAATACTGACTGACGTCTCCCTAGGCTATAGTCTCTTTAAAAACATTGCCTGGCCCCAGTCCAAACAGAAAACAGTTGTGTTTTTCTGACAGCACAAAATGGCTAATGGGAACTCTACTGCTACTGTGAAAACACCAAATATAGAACACAGTTCCTCAAATCCCAAAGTTCAGGAAGCGACTAATTACAAAAAATAGCAAACCCCATTACTTGACAGGGGTGTGCAGAGATGCGTATTTACTCCACCCATGTTTTAAGATCCTGGGTGTACATACCCTTTTGTCCAGAAGTCAGACAGCTTTGTTAGAACCGTACCCTGGCCTAAAAAGTAAATTCTCATAAGAGGTTTATTTCAAAAAGTAATAAAGCCCAGGGAACTTGGAACATCCACTGAAAAACAGTGACATTCTTCTTTAATGTAAGTTTGTTATTATTTTAAAATAAAATCATCAGAAAAATGTATCCTGACAGCATATGTCACGTACTGCAAGGTAGATTAGGAGTTGTTCACTGCGAGTCCTTATCACAGTTGTCATCGTGCTTAGGCTCGCGAACTAACAGTGAGTTGTATTCATGGCTCTCCTTTTTTCAATGCATGCTATTAGAGAGCATTCTTCAAGTCTTTTGACTACTAGTGTGCAGGGTGAATTTTACTTGCTGGTACTGATTTACATTTAGAGCTATATCCATAGTCTTCTATGTATAACTAATGCAGAACTGAGTTCTAAGACATTTACAAAGCCATACAAAATTGTCAGGATTTAATGTTTTCAAATAAAGATTGCTCAGAACCTACTAACATAAAAGTCTGAATAGCTTACTGAGCACTGCAAACCCTGGGTGAGAAGAAAAACAAAATATCATTTCTCAATATTAAAAAACCCAAGTATACGTGATATGAATTTTAAAGTAGTTTCTATTACCATCAACTTTTTGGCAGAGGAGCTGAAATTTATCCAGAGATCGTGGAACATTCTATAATTAATTGGTGGTCATTCTCCAGTGGTATTTTCTACTTTCCTGTATTTACATACAAATTAAGTCACTGTCTTTTGTTATATCTCACAATAAATACACATGTTCAATTCTTTTTTTCAGCATTGTTATTTTGCAGGGCACATCCCAAGAGCTTCTATAGCTAGAAGCCATAGCTATATGCCTTTAGCTATAGCTAGATACAGCTAGATAGCTAGATAACAACAGAACCTGGTTTACTAATAGAAAGTGCACCTGGTGGTATCTCAAGCATGTCAGAATGTAACGCTGAACTCAAAACTATAAAAAGAAGGGGAAAAAATTTACATATACACTTGCATATGTGAAGTGCATATATGTACACATGTATATGTTTAAGTATATATTCACATATTAACCATGCCTTATTATAAATGTGATATCTATAAAATATGTATTATTCACACCCTAGATAAACTGTATCCTGAGGCCCATTTACACTAAATAACCTACAGAAAGTCAAAGACAGGCAATGGAGAATTAGAGATGGTGAAGTTACTAGGGAAGAATGAATAGCTTATGGGAGAGAGGAGACAGTAAGACCACTGCAGAAGAATAATTGCTGGAGTAAACTTAAACCATATGTGTAATCAATAATAGGGCAACTCACCTCATTCATTAATCATGACTTGTTCTGTTCTGGATGATCTGCTTTGTTGTTTACAAATAACCCATGAGTTATTGATATAAAAATATAAAAAAGTCCACAGAGACTTTATTCTTCCCTCTGATGCCTGATACAACTAACAAAAAATTTGGTACGTGTGTATAGGAAAGCTATATTGAAGAGTTGAACTATCTTCAGAAAGCTGGCATTCCAGCTGTGGTTGAGAGGTTCTGAGCTCTGCTCTCGTTTTGATCAATACTCTAATGGGTCTCTTTCCAAGCATGGGTTTTGAAATTGTCAGCAGTATCATAATAATGTCTTCCTGTCCTATACTTGGTTTTGTAACTTTAAATCTATTTTGATTGTCAACATAGCTATAGATGTATTGAAAAATGTCACTTTATTTAGTTCTTCATTTTACATGGGGATCCACTGAGAGAACTGATCTCCAAGTATCCTTCCAACAAAATAACTGAAGAAGTTTAATCAGCACCGTTTTCTCCTGCTCAGCATCCTATCATATCCTTTCATTACTGCTTCAACTAACTACCTCATCCTCATTATTTCACACTGAATGAAGTCATGCATCTGATTCAGAAGTCCAAGGACTCCTAGTAAATGACTATGTAACAACACTTTCCAGCTATTTCCATTAACATTTATGATTCCCAAGCCAGGGATACTGGGACTTGGAAGGGCTCAACGTTCGAAAAGTCAGAGAAGGAAGAACTATAAAGCCCAGTTAAAATTCTCTTTTTTACGATGGTAGAAGTAGAGATAACTGTTAGGACGAAGAAGAATATTGCCAGTTGTCAGCACTGTACTAAGTATCTTGGATTCACCTGTCCTCAACTGGACAGCAGTTGGGGAAAAAAGGAAGTATGGGGGAAGGCAGGAAGACGTGTTTGGACCAGTAGCAGATAGTGCTACCAACAGGTAGGTATCAGGATGAAATCACAGCAAAATGTGCCAAGTCCCTCTATAATTAATTTGGATTTAATTATTGCTTATATTATTAGCAACATGCTTTGCTACAGACTATATATTGCCATAACTGAAGCCAGAAAATTTAGAGTGGAAAATAATTTTACATCAGTTAAATAAAATCTCTGTATTTGTAATCCTCATAATCTTCAGAGAAATAATGAATACAGTTATACTCTAGAAAAAATACTAGATGAGCAACTAATGGGCTACTCTGTGGTTTCTTTCTTGGTCCTCAAGAACCTTCACGCATACGACCATTGAAATCAATAACTTAAATTTCCTGACTAAATATTTACCATCTAAATGAGAGATCCACTGTTCAATGATAAAATCATTTGAAGCTTCAGCTGAAATTATAGGAAAATCATTAGGCTTTTTACCTATGAGACAGACAGACGTAAATCTGTCTCAAGGAGTTACGTTTTAGCATGTTCCTGCATTTTTCATTAGGAATTAAATAGAATATTTTGTTAGACTAGATAGATAAAATCTGGTCAGTTTTCATTTTCAAGATTAATACAGTTTTATCTTAAGTTATTAGTAGCTGAAGATTACTAAATACACAACTACTGTTGGACTACATCCGTAATGACAAAGCCTACGTACTTACCATAATTGTACAGCAGTGCTCTGGTATAAATAGATGTTATACTATAAAAGCTGATAAAAAATTGAAATGGAAATACATACACATGAAGAGATAAGCTTATAGAGACGAAAATGGGAAGTTAAAGCTAGAAAATAATGTATCAAGAAATAAAGAATTTCCTATTTTTTAATTAATGCATATACTGTGAACTTCCTTTCAGTTTTGATTGTTATACACACCAAAAATAATTTTTGATACTCCTGAAGTTTTAAACTCCAAACTCATGCCTCCAGCATGAGTTCATTCTCCCATGAAAGACATACTATGTTAATTTGAAATTGAAAAATGTAAATATTCTTTTAAGATAGAAGATGTTAAGTGAATAGGATTTGCTTTGGAAAAGCGTCAGTTTATGGACAACACCCAACTGGGGCTATTTAGGTAGAAAAGTAGCAGTCTGCAGTGCTGCAATCTAAGTTATGCAGTCCTAGGAGTGAACAAGAAGACTGAGAAGCAAATAGAGACAGACAAGTGAATGAGTAAAGTAAGGCAAATTATAGCACAAAGTGAATATTTACAACTAAGAATTGTATACAGAGTTTATTTCACAGTACAGTTCATCTTCCTCTGGAGAGAAGCAAGACAAAGACAGCCAACACTGTCACGTTTACTTTTGTCAGACTAGTTACTCCAGTTAAAAAAATAAGTAAGTTGGAAGCCTTTTAAATAAATGTGGTGCTGCACTACATTTGTAACAGATCAAGAACAAGAGTCCAAATGGGCAATATTCACAGACACTGATCCCATGAAGATTCTGGTTTGAATAACGATTCTATTACTACCCAAGGAACGCTAGTGCTGGATACAACATTTAATTAAGAACTGTCAGTTCAAGGCAAATTCATATACAGATATTTGTATATAAAAAGAATACCCCCCTCCCATAGGAATAATACTTAATCATTCTATAAATAGTCACCTTGTGGTTGACGACTTGGATGATATATCTGAAGATCAAATGGCTGAGCACTTGTTTTTTGTATGACACTGACATTTTGGCCAGTCCATTTATTGGCTTTTGCAAGTGTATTGGTCCGCCAGTCTGTCCAATATACTTCACTCCCATACAAAGAAACGGCAAAAGGGTGAGAAAGATATTCATGACCTCGTATAATCTCTATCATGCCGGTTCCATCATATAACGCAGAATAAATGGCATCCGATCTACAACATAACCCCAAATTTAAGATTACATAAAAATAAAATAAAAATCACACAGCCATTATGACACTGGTGCAAAATGTATAAAAAAATCCAACTTACTCTTGCACACTGGTAAGATCAAAGAATGTTAACAATGCAATCGTTAACTTTGGAGATTGTTTAGTTCACATTATTCATTTAACTAGGGATACAAAATACTGGTTTGCTTGTATACTGTCTTTAAATTCAAGTTTACCTCCATGCTGTGAAAATACAGCAGGAAAATCAGTTTCCATTCAGATGAACTTGTGGAAAAAACAGTGAAATAGCTTGGGTCTTCCATGTTTAAGTGTCAGGGAGGACAAATGCGCGACTGCTCTCTAAGGCAGAGGGAGCCATGGATGATACCACAGCTGGCAGGGCAGAGGCTTCACTGTCCAGGGCCACATCCCGCCGCCCCCAAGCAAGGTGAGCAGAGCAGGCCCCAGGGGTGGCAGCCGGGTTCAACCAAGAGTCCAAATCACCAGAAAAGTTTGTGGTGACAAGACAGGGTCAGGCCAGGCAGCTACCCCGCGGGCTGGGATCTGGGCCGACAGGGCCCACTGCCAGTGCTGTGGCTGGGCTGGAGACTGGTGCGCCAGCGGTGTCACCCAGGCAGGGGCCGAGCGCCAGGGCTGAGCTGAACTGGGCTCCTGGGACCACGGGCAGGGTGGTGTGGGGGAAGGTGCCCGAGAAGCCTGGTCAGGGCCGTCAAGGTCTGCTGGTACAGACCATGAAGACCATGAAGAAATTATGTATAATAGTAACGCAATTAAAGATGTACATACGGTACATTTGCACACAAGACTCTTTATGTACATAATGTACATCACTACATTCCACTTACAATGTAGTTCACATTTCTGTATGTAAGAATAAGGATTTATAAACAGATAATAAGAATACTGTTATCACTTTACCTGGCATCTGTCCATACTATTCTTTTTTCAAAGTGATCTACAGTAAGGCCATTAGGCCAGGCTCCAGTATCCATATCTTTATATATGATCTTTCTTTCCGCTCCGCTCATGGAAGCGGATTCAATACGAGGAAAATTCGCATCCCAGTCTGTCCAAAACAGAATTCTGGTGAGAGGAAAAGGAAAAGAGAAGAGATATAAGAAAATATTAAAGTATGAAGAATAATGTGAAATAGTTCAATAAGACAATAGCTGGGGAAAAAAAAGTTCAAACATTCACATGTTTTAAATGAAAGGAATGAACATAGATTAATTTGGGCAACTATATAAATTCCTTGAAGTAATAGGGTAACATGGAGGTAATATTTAGTGTTAGAGCAATCATGAAACTCGAAAAGTTTTTTAAAAACTAGAAGTTTAATAGTGTTCCCTTTTTCATGTCCATTAATACAAGTAACAGCTTGTCTTGTCTTCCTTCTATAATTAGAAACCCAGCTCATTAAAAAAAATTATAATGAAAGCCTTTGAAAGCAATCCACAGATGAGGAGGATGGGAAGGGGAGAAAGGGAAGAAAGGTGATTTGAGGTAGCAGGGATTAAGGAGCAGGCTAAATTAGAGATTTCCATTTATTATTAAGTGTTCCAATGAAGACCCCTAAATTTTGGTACGTCACTATCAAATTTTATACAGATTAGTCTTGCTAAGAAAACTGAAAAGATGTGTTGTATGGTAGGCTCTCTCAGTTATGTACTATCTCCAATTTTTTTCCAATAAGGAGAGCTTTCACCTGGATAACGAAAGAAATTTCTTGTTAAGCAACAGAGGCAGCATCACCAAAAGGCCAAAAATACACTCTACCTGTTCTTAGCTTCTTGAGTTTTCAACAACACACAACTTTTTTTTTATTTGTTAAAGGAAAATAATACCTTTGATATGAAAACTTTTAATTAGTTGTAAAGAGCTAATTGCAGTGAGTCAGACTGTAACAAAACTTTTGACAAGTAACATCGGACAGCTTCAGTCCTGAACATATATTCTAATAAGGCCTCTCCATTTAGTGCCTGTAAGCAGTAGTACATGCTATATTTAAATAATAAGGGATAAGTGTATGAAAAGGCCTGTCTTTCTACCAAATTCCATTTCTCTCTCCCCGTGCGAGAGTCTCTGCTCCGTGTGTGCACTGTATGTACAGACAGCTGTGTGCCAGCGGCTGGAGCCAGGCCACGGCTCACAGGGCGTCTGGGGTGCCAGGAGCTGGAGTGAGTGAGGGTGTGTGTGCCAGCGTGCGATCGCTGGCAGAGGCGAAGCCAGACTCACTGGTGAGTGCGTTAAGTGGCCTGGCAGCCGGGTGTACGCGTGCGTCTCCGGGAGCAAGGCACCTGGGGGAGTTGGCTACCAAAGGGACCAGAGGGGCCAGGCCAACAGGCAGAGAGACCACGAGGTCTGGGGCCTGACCGAGACGCCCATTTGTATGTGTGTGTGTGTTGTGTGCACCTCTTTGTGAGAGGCAGCTGGGGACAGCGAGGATCCAGAGCTGGCTACTGGGTGGACTGGGTGGGACTGGGTGCCTATGCCCAGCTGCAGCAGTGTCTGTGATGGGATCCCTATCGGCAGCTGGTGTGGGGCTCTGCCGTGGGGGGCTCATATGTCCTGGAGCCAGAGCTGGGCAGCCCAGCGATCTCAGGGCCAGCCACTGGGTAGACTGACCCGGCTACTGGAGGAACCCACATTATACATACATATGTATTTCCCACTAAAGGACCTTCATCCTTAACAGCCAGAGAGGTTAACAGGATGAGACCATTGGTGCTGTTTGTTTGTCTCAGTGCTCAGAGTTTCTGCCTGTGTAGACCTATGTGGCCACACATGTGTTTATGTATATATGTTTATTTATACCTGCATCTGTGTGTGTGCGGACTGAGAATACATGCTCAGCCTCACTAGCAGGTTGGAATGGAGCTACGGCAGCCGCATCTCCATTGGGATACAGGATTTGTGCAATCCCAACACAACCATCTACTTTGAATCACCAGTGTTTGTTTATTCATACTCATTTGTGAAAAGACTGAGGGGCTGTTCCCATCTGTGTTCAAAGATTTTATTCTTTCCTCACTTCTAACAAAATGTAGCATGCAATTGCTTCTAGCTTTCAAAAGGCAGATTAAGCCTTCAGTTTCAGGAGGAGTGGTGATTTTTTTTTCCTCCCAACCATTTAATTTCAACAACTTATCTGCCAATTCTTCTGCCATCAAGATGCCTCTTTTTAAAGATCTCTATAGATAAGCGATGCACTCTGTAAATAAGCTTTCTAGCATCTGAATTGAGAGGGCAGCGTCCTTACTCATTAAAGCATGTACTTCCTAATTCAGAATTTAGGTCCCAGAAGGACCTCAGGTCCTAGAATCTGGGACCTTTATCTACTTTTATTTTTATGACCACAGGTGCGTTTCTGAAATAACTATTCAGTGATGACACATGATAGACCATAGCAGGTTCCTAAGCAAAATTAAATATCATGCCTCTGCAAACTCATTGTAATTTATATTATTTTTGGCCACATTTAATTTGGGTTGGTTTTTTTTTTTTTCCCTCTCTCTGAACGAACTGTAATTATGAGAAGAGGATGTAGCTATTGCCCATTACCTTTTGGCCTCTCTAAGAAGATCGAGTTACACACAATATTAGGTAATGAGGTTTCTGTAATGAGTCTGCAATTTCATATAGCCTCAAAACACTGCTCTAACTCCAAGAATCACAAAATTTTTGTAGTAGTAGACTCAATTTCAATACAGAATCAGAACTGACACCTGGCTCAACATGGAGTTAAGGGTTCCATGAACAGCTCTACTTCCCTTCCACTACTTAAGTCTATTGACTTAAATTTTAATATAAATGGCATGTATGGGTCACTTTTGCTGTGCTAAAAAATCAGAGGCTAATTTTAAAAGGAAGAAAAAATATTCTAAGAAAAGTTTTAATGTTGTGGGGTTTGTTTTGTTTTTACTGTGAAGATTTTAAAATGGAATTGTGAAATACATTTATATTTTTGATGATTTCTAAAATTGCACTTTATGGGAAAAACAGTTTTTACTGTGTTAGCATATTACCAAAAATCGGGCAATATTTTAAGTATACTTTTTTTAAACACCCAATTTTAGTCTGTTTTAATTAATATTTTGTTTGATATTATGAAAAAATTCTACTATTTATTAGAAACATTATGACAGGCATTAGATAAAATACATATTTATGGTAGTAGGCTGAATCTACTACACTCAGTTGGTTATGATTAATAATATTCCAGTTTATACAATATCCCTTATGAATAGGTAGAAAAAATACCGACAGAAGTTGGCAAGCATTATCTCCACTTTAAAGATGGAGAACCAAACACAAAGGGTGGGGTTCACCTCACTCAACTTTTAGTCTTCCAGTAACATCTAAGCTATACTTTTATAGTCCCACCGAAAAATCAATCTCTAAGTGAGATGAATCACTTTGACAATAGCTAAATCTGTCCACTAACCACACAGGAAGATTAGACCAAAGGTTCCAGTTACTATCATCCATGTTAAAAAATTAAATTAAGCAATCACATAGCAAGGGAAGTAATTTGCCAACAAAGAGATCCCTGTATCTCACAACTTACCTTGTCTTAACCCTTTTCACTGGCGCAAAACACACTAATAATAGATTGTATTTCTCTCAAAATATACTTTCAAGAACTATTAAAGTTAAGTTAGGAACTGTAACTCATAGCAAAAAAGGAAATGAAACATTTAATCCTCTATCTTTAAAATACTTTGCAACACAAAAAAATAATCTTTTTATAATTACCCATATCGGGGATCCAAAGCAATAGCCCTTGGATGTTCCATAGCTCCTGCTATTAATGTTGTTCTCAAAGAGCCATCCAGTTTTGCTACTTCAATTTGGTCCAAATTGCTGTCTATCCAGTATATGTTTCCTGCAATCCAATCTACAGTGAGACCTTCAGGTGTGGCCAGGCCATGTTGTACTACCACCTCAATGGCACTAACACCTTTAAAAAAACAAACAAAAAAAAGGGCGTGGGGGCAAGAAAAAAAAAAAAGAGAGAGAGTTAAAGAACTAATATAGAATCTGATCTAGTGAACATGGACATACAAGTCCATCATACGCTCTTGGAGTGAATTCTTCATTAATCTGACAGATGATATTACTTTGTTCCACGTGATATTTTTTCTTTACAAATGCGACAGTGCTGTAAATAAGTACACTTTTGACAGTATACAAATAAACTTCATTCCACAGTAACAAATTTTCAGTTCTCTGATGCTTCAGTAAGTAAAGCTCTGAAACTTTCAATAAAGGTCAGAGATCACGGGCAGAGTAACACAGGAGACGTACATGTGCCCTATTACCAGCGGCCTCTTTTGCAGCATCTGTGAAGGACATGCTCATGCTTCGCCTCCCAGTGACTGGACATACTAGACAAAATGCATGCAACTCTATATCAGTTCTTTCTCAATCAGAAAAAGAGAAAACCGAAAGATTGTGATGAAGACAGAAATGGCAGGGAAAACTCTGTTTGGACTGCACAGCTTGAAAAGCTCTACAATAAATAGCCTTGCTTTGTTCCTTCAAATTCACATGCACAATTCATACTGTCACCGGCTACTAACAGCTCTTCCCTACCAAATACTTCCTCTGGAGGGTCTCAAAACGTTCCTCACAAAGAGCACCTACAGAAGCACTCTAGCAGCCCTCAGGAAGGCACAGTGCTTTTTGCAGATGCAAGTCAGTGCTTGACAGCTGCAAGACTGAGGGAATAAAATTTTTTTTTTTTTAATACAGCACAGAAGTCACTTGGGTTCTGGTACAGTGTGATTATAATACAGCATGACGACAACAGACTCCCTTACTGGTTTCATACAAACACAACCATTAATGAAAAGTAGCAAGTCTTTGGCTGTCTTTACATACTTAGCAGTGTAGGGTATTTCTTTCGTGCTCTGGATCTGTGGATATTTAATTTCTTATGTTAAGAAATTAAAGATTAAATTCATACCTCCAGTATCAGAGAGCTTGCCTCTGTAAATTTTGTCCTCTACCACATCTGTCCAGTACAGTAAACTCTGACTGAAATGAAAATCGAGTGCTATTGTATTTCTTAAACCAGGAACTAAAAGGCTGTAGTCACGTTTGTGAAGATCAATTTTTCTGATCTCATGTCGAATAGAAAAAATTATGAAAGCCTCAAATGGATCTGGAAGCAGAAGAGCATACATTTCAAAAGAATAATAAAGAAGATATTGTTACATATTGATGTAAATGACAAGTGGAATAAGACCAACAGAATACTTTATCAGGAGAAACAGATGATTAAAACAATTCATCTTCTGATAAGGAGTCTTTCAAATACATTTTTAGTCCCACAGACTTCTCACTTCTCCCTTCTAGCATTATCTTCGATCACAACTAGAGATATTAAACATCAAATTCGGGAATATCAAACTCAACTATTGAACCATGTTTTGTAGCTCTACCACAAGGAGTCCATAATTACAGCTTTAAAAAGTCACATGTTATCAAAATTAAAATGTTTTCTCAAAAGTTTCAGAAAAATTAATCCATTAATTATACATTGTTTCAAATGCCAGCTAGTGGAAATAATTTACTAAAATATATATAATGTGCCTTTTGAATATATATCATAGAATCATAGAATCATAGAATTGTTCTGGTTGGAAGAGACCTCCAAGATCATCGGGTCCAACCATCAACCCAGCATCACCAAGTCCCCCACTCAATTGTATCCCTTAGGGCCTCATCTAAACACTTTTTGAATCCCTCCAGGGATGGGGACTCCCTTTTGTTTTCAATTGAAGTGCTTAAAAAAAACCTCACCCCAAACTACCAAGCAAGGAAATGAACATTGTATATGTGTATTGATACACCCCATCACAAATCCAGCTACCACTAAAGTTCTCCTTCCTTTGTTATTCAATTAACGCTAGATTATTTGTGCCTGTGAGCTTATATCAAATTATATACGAATATCTGTAAACGCTCTCTGCATAGGTCAACCATACCATAAAATTGATTTTTTTTATTATGGTTCTTACATGTTTTAGATTAGGAAAAGTTTTTCAAACAAGTAGCTGTGTTAATAAAACAAACAAGAAAGACAAAAATTGGATTCTCTCGGTATATCCACTTTAATAAAGTTTTCCACACCAATCCTTTGCTATGGGAAAGTTGCTTGCCTTCCCCGCCCCCCCCCCCCCCCCCCCCCCAAGTTCTTTCTCCTGGAGTGAAACACAAATGATACTGGGTTTTTTCATACAATTAAACCTCCATTTTATATAAAAGACAGACTATTGGCAGTTTACGGGAATAAGCAATATTGCATTGTTCTTCTAAAATAGTCAAAGAAAAGGTTGCACAAATTATCACCAAATAGAAAGATGCTTATATACCTCTTTTTTTGAAAAGGTTAATTTCATGTTCTTCTCTTGATAACCATTGCACATACAAGATTCAATTAGCTATGATGTTTTATGTTAATCAGGCACCTCAGTAGAGCTATGTTCCTGCTCTTGAAGTACTTGTTCATAATCTGGCTTGGACTTTCCAAACGATCCTCCTATTTGTTAAAGCAATGAATGACTTTCTGCAAAGCCAATTTTTCAAAGCTCTGCAGTAGTTAAATAATTTAATGAAGAACAAGATCCCTGACATTAGTAGCTATTTCACAAGTACCAGTTATCTGAACCTGAGAAACGCTTTAATGGCACTTCCCAATTTCTGATAAATTGGCAGCTATTACGCAGGAGACCAGGCTACTGACATACTGTTTTTTAGGCAACTCCAATGCATAAGAACATACACGATGGACATCACCAGTAGCTTCTTTTATGTTTCTCAGTAATTAACACCACAACGGAAAAAAAGAAACCTAATAAATCTGTGCTATGTTGGATGGGGTTTTTTTTCATTCAAAGTAGAGGAAGTTTTAGCTTAAGCTACATAAGCTTTTATGAAATTTACCTCAAAGGAATATGATAACTTTGTAAAGAGTCTGAAAAAAAGCAACCTTCATTAAAAGTTTGACATTGCTCAGAGAGGACTAGACCTTCCTTTCCCCTCACCTCCCTCCCCCCCCCCCCTTTTTTTTTTACTATTGAAACCTATCTGGAAATTATAACAAAAGTGAATTTAAAACCAGCTAAAAGAGATCAAACATACAGACACAACATCCTCTTTTCCAAATATATATATATATATATAGTGATATAACAGAGTTCCCACAGCTTAGAAAAGGTTGACAGTCATTTTTTAACTAAATCTATACTAAGCCAAGTGTTTCTGAGTTCATCTAACTTTTATTATACCAAATTTTGAAAGGCTGAACATAAACATGAAATTTAAATATTTTTCAAGAACAGTTTTCTTTTCTGTATGTTTATTATCATCTAAGAGTTCAAGTGCAATGTATCAGCACAACTTATTTTTCAAGGGAAACTAGGAAGAAGAGTATGAAAACATATAATTTATACTGACTTTCTGTCTGAATAATGGAGCTCTGTAGCATACATTTAGTTCAATCAATACAAATTTAAATATGAACGAAACATTTAGTCTTTCGGAAGTCAGTAATGTAACAGTACACATGTCAGAACAGCAAAAAGCAAACTAGATGAAAACAAGAGAGATGGAAAGTGAAGAAACTCTGAAGGAGAAAAACACAACAACACTTAAACCCCTCAAGAAACAAAGAGAGCTTAAGCAGAAACAAGGAAAAACAGGGGAAACTAAGAGAAAGACATAGAAAGAGAAACTAAAAAGAACCGCTCAATTTAATATACTATATACAAATATACTATACTATATACTAATTCTATATACTTATTATTCCATAACTCATTATATTTCTCTAGTAATTAATTAGATTCCTCTGACAAACACACTATTTGATTTTGATATGCCATCCCCCCCCCCCCCCCAAAAAAAAAGAATCCGATACATTACTGCATTTTCAGCATTCATATTACCATTAGATTTCTGATGGACACTCAAGTAAATATTTTTACAATATTTTGAAGAAGTGAAGTGCTGCATACTAACTTCACACATTATTGCTGCGTACTAGTGAAGTGTTTGACTGTATGGAGGAAAGTGTTATTTTACCTAGCAAAAAAATGTAGCTAAGGGCAAGGTAATCATTTTCCTCTGAGTAATTTTTTTCTCCTGGAAAAAGGATTATTAGTTACTGCTCTAATACAATACACACACACTCCTGGTTCAGGGCATTTTAAATGACTATGGATATTCTAAGAATTACTTTATACCAACTGGTATTATTGAAGTAGTAGTTTGGCATTTGGGGGACTGTTTATCTTTGCAAGATCACTTTGAACTCTACTTGTAAGAGTATTATATGAAAGCTCTTTATTTTATGTTCATTTAAGATCTCATGCACAGAGACGTAAATAGTATGGACATTTTGAGGCTAACAGATTGACAAATGACACCAAAATTGTGCTCATTTTACTAAAATGCTGTTCACGCAGTCAACAACTAAAGTATCAGAGGATCTGTCCTTCAGAGTATTTATCATGCCTTTCAAATGAAATAAACTGAAATGGGCCAAGATTATTAGTGACTATAAAAGCATATGTCATATTTAATAAGGGCTAATTTTGTTGCAGCTTTGATGGCATTAGGATAGTATCTTTATGTTTGTAAAGAAAGGTTTCATTTTTCTTTATACCAGCTGACATCACCCGTCTCAGATCATATATTTAATATTCCATTCTTTGAGAAAATCTGTAAAAATCAATTTGTAACTTCAGATTTTCACTAACATCAGTAAACATTAAGCAGAAATATCTCATGGGCTTAAGAAAAAAATGAGAAACCATAGTCACACTTTTCTTACTTTTTACACAAGTGAGTATATTTCACTTTGAGGTTTTCTCCCTTAGCTTCCAAACGCTGGTCATTTCTATTTGCTTTAATTTAAAGTTTGTTTCAAGCTTTCCTCCACAAGTTACTAACACTGTCTTAAATGCTTTTAATCCTTTCATTTCTGTAACCCAGTAAGAACGCGCTTTTTGAATTATTTGAAACATACATAATAAAACAAATTAGATTGATCAAAAGTCAGTAAGACTAAAGCAGTGTCATAAAATCAGAATTTTAACAGCAATAAAATAAAGTTCAGATATACAGAACCACAGTAATATGCCTGTGAAGCAAGATTTGAGAGTCTACTATCAGTATAGCTCAGTAACATACAACATACGTTCCTGATCTCACACTGTACTAGTAACTATTTACATATGATAGTAACAATTATGGAGACACAGAGACTCAATTTGGAGATCATTTTGGAAATTATAACAACAGTTATTCCAGCCTGATGAATGTAAACCACATTCTTAATGAATTAAAAATAGCTCAAAGGCAAGATGTGTAATTTAAGAGAACATCCATGACATAAAACTAAATTTTAATTATTCGTTGTTTTGGCGAAGAGAAACATTATTTTTATTACATTCAATAGATATTTTGGCCATAGGTAAATTATGGGCTTCATTACTACTGTAACGAAGTTCTAAAATGTTTTGCAAATTAGCTCAACCAACATCAAGGCAGAAGGATTAGAATTTGCCTTTTCTGAAATATGGACCATTGAGTTTGGGTCACAACAACCCCAGGCAACGCTACAGGCTTGGGGAGGACTGGCTGGAAAGCTGCCTGTGCCCAGCGGAAAAGGACCTGGGGGTGTTGGTTGACGGCCGGCTGAATCTGAGTCAGCAGTGTGCCCAGGTGGCCAAGAAGGCCAACGGCATTCTGGCTTGCATCAGAAACAGTGTGGCCAGCAGGAGTAGGGAGGTGATCATCCCCCTGTACTCGGCCCTGGTGAGGCCGCACCTCGAGTACTGTGTTCAGTTTTGGGCCCCTCACTCCAAGACAGACATTGAGGTGCTGGAGTGTGTCCAGAGACGGGCAATGAAGCTGGGGAAGGGTCTAGAACACAAGTCCTGTGAGGAGCGGCTGAGGGAACTGGGGTTGTTTAGCCTGGAGAAAAGGAGGCTGAGGGGAGACCTTCTTGCTCTCTACAACCACCCGAAAGGAGGCTGCAGAGAGATGGGGGTCAGTCTCTTATCCCAAGGAACAGGCGACAGGACAAGAGGAAATGGCCTCAAGTTACGCCAGGGGAGGTTTAGATTGGATATTTGGAAACATTTTTTCCTCGAAAGGTTTGTCAGGCACTGGCACAGGCTGCCCAGGGCAGTGGTGGAGTCACCATCCCTGGATGTATTCAAAAGACGTGTAGATGTGGCGCTAAGGGATATGATTTAGTGGTGGACTTGGCAGTGTTAGGTTAACGGTTGGACTCGATGATCTTAGAGGTCTCTTCCAACCAAAACGATTCTATGATTCTAAGTTGGCTGCTAACTACTAAACTATTTCAGGTGATGAGCAATAGGAAACTTGGGCTTTTATTTCTAGCTCACTGATTCAGAATTTTCTCGTGATTCATCTGAGGAAATGCTGAGTATCTGGAATAAATCAAGAATATCTTAATCATAATATCTATTGAATTATGAAATATCCAAATAAATGACAGATAGTTTGGTAGATATTTCTACTTAGAATTGATAACATACTATGAAAGTGTAAAGATAATAAAGAATAAAAATATCAAAGAATCCTAAATTGAAATTTTGAAAATCTAGACAGCAAAATCAACGCTATTTTTAACTCCTGACAGGGAGGTTAAAGATGTGATGACAGTTTATATTGCACATACATGTTTGCATTTCACACATGTATTCACACTGCACTTGAAAAAGACACCCCTAACATAGTTTCTAAATCATGCTTCAGTGCATGTCAACAGCGAACAGTGAGAGGAATGCATTCCCCTCTCCTGTTTTGGCTTATGTTGGTTTTTCTTCTTGATAGGCTTACTGATGTCAAAAAACAAGTACCAAAATGCTGTAGGTGAACGCTAACAGGCAGCAGATAATTGACTATGTGTGTGTGCATGCACGTTCAAAATTAATCTTCTGAAACCTCAAGTAATACTGATCAATATCATGACGTCATAGATTGATCCATTTCTTCAAAATACATAGTAAATCCCCCATATTCCATATATATACATACACACATATTTCTATATGTACCCCCTGCATATTAAATATACATGAAAAACTGTGTAAAACTTCAAACAACTTAGAATTTATTGGTATTAACATTCTTAGAAAGTCTTATAAGCAACGAACTAATATTGCAATACCCGTTCATCCTGCATCAGGAATAGGGACAGCTTTAATGAGTTCTTCAGATTGCTATCAGCCCCACATTTGGATAATCCAAGCCTATATTTCTTATTTAAAAAAGGAAATAACCTGTCACTAAATGGACATAACAGCTATTAGCCTCTGGAATATTGAAAATACACTGAATTTCAACTTACCAGTACTAACGCAATTTTCTCCATCCTTACTGAGCTTCCAGCCTTCGTAACATGAGCACTTGACGGTATTTTTGTGCTGTTCACATACTTGACTACATTTAAGGTGTTTGGTACAGTAATCCATAATCTCACAAGTTTTGTTGTCTATACTAAGACTGAATCCTGAAGGGCAGGAGCATACAATTCTTCCTCCAGGAACCACAGAACATTGATGGCTACATCCACCATTGTTAAGTGAACACTCATCTGGAATAACATGGGAAAAATAAACAAACAAACAACAAATCACTGTTAAGGGCCACAAGGGCTGTCAGTTATATTGCATATTCTTAAAGTCACCAGGTCAACTAAAACACCCAAAAGGCCCCTAAGAAGCGCAAAATGAATTTTCCATTTGTTAAACAGCTTTCTGTATTTATTTTTAAAATTATCTAATTTGTAAGTATCCAGCATGGTTGCTTTACAGCAATCTTTCAGGACTTTAGAATGGCAGATGTACAATGTACATACATTTTTACAGACTTTCAGGTATATTATTTCATTCACTTAAGAATTAAAGAGTGTCCATACAGAGTCAGCCCAAAGACCATCATAGCTCAAGCACCTTCAGTGGTGACCAAAAGCTGATGCACAGAGAAAGAAGCATACTTTCCCAAATATTTCCCTTGCCTCCAGCCACTTGAGCTTGCGGGGAGGAGGCTCCAACTCTTAGTCCTATGTATCTATATCACAAGCAACTCATCAAAGAAACATGTACAAATAAGATTTAAAAAAATCAGGATTTCTTTCTCCTCCTTTTCCAGTGCCCACTGCAGGGTCTCCTAGTAAAGATAGATCCTAGAGGGTAAAAACGCTTGTAAACATCTCTAAATGCTTTGTAACAGAATGCTGGAGATTGTAAAACATTTTAAGCAAACTAAGGTCAGTGGGGAGAGGGAAATTGTTGATATAATAAAAAAGAATTATAAAATTACCTAAATTTTTCCTATAAACCACATTTCACTTCTTATCCCTAAACCATCACTATAGTACAATACTACTGCTATACTATTGTAAGTTCTGTTAAAATCTTTTCATTTTATCTTTACATATATTTGATAATAATTCAGTAAGGTTATCTGTTATATTCCTGGCAGATTTACAAAATTATTTTTGTACAGTTTTTACTGAATACCAAATACAATTTTGCTCAGATAACCTACATTGTCTGACATGCCGTGAAATCCTTTCAACACCACCATCAGGGAGACATGTTAACTCCTCCTACGCAACTACTGACAGGGTTCTATCAACTCAAGCTTTTGTAGCTGGAGAGAACTGGAAATTAGCTTAAATCCTTTCATATATACCAGAGCCATTTAAATAGTTTACCTCCAGGAGTATTTTAAAGGGTTCGGAAATTAAAGACTTACCTACGGAACTATGTTTTCTCTTATTTTAAGAAAACTAATACTTCAAGCACAAACCCAGTATGATTTAAATTAAGTAAAAATCCTCACATAGGCTACTGTGATAAAATTTCAGTAAGATTAACACGAGAACTGTTTTTCCAACAGGAAGTATTGTGACAGACAATATCAAGAATAATCAGGAAAATGTGTCTAAAAGAAGTACCACAAAGATCGCCTTCATCAGATCCATCAGGACAATCTCTTCTCCCATTGCAGAGCTTCTCAGGCTGTAGGCAGATGGAGGTATCATTAGCACAAGGGTATTTTGGTGGTCCACACATATAGCCCTCGCAATTATCCTCATCAGACTGATCCTCACAATCAATATCGCCATCACATAGCCACGCTTTGCTAATGCATCTCCCTTGGAGAAAAGAGACAATAAACACAGGAAATCAGACTGGAATCAAACTTTAGAAAAAACCTTCAGTAACATTACACAGTTTTTTTTTTTTTTATTATGATTTTCTATTAGTAGTACTTTCCTCTTAGATGAACAGAAAGAAACCAACTTGTACTTATACTCTGAACCATCATCCACATCACTGTTGACAGTCTAATTTTCCAAACAACATCCATTCTAATTATTTCTATGCTGAACAGAACTGCATACAGGCAGGACACATCCTCATAATCTGTTAAATATACCAAAATATACTAAAATGTTGTTGGTTTTTTTTTTTTTTTTCAATTTCTGCTTTTCTTCAACTCTTTTCCTTTATCTTCTACTCCGACAGCCTTCTGTAGGAGCAATGTTTCAATGTATGACTTTCTATTATTAGCATAGGTTTGAGACACAAAAATCTTTCTAGGAAGTATATACAATACATTCCCAGATTATGTCAGATATATGATCAGCTTTTAGACAAAATAACTACAGCAGATGAAATTTCTTACATGATTTCAGTTTTACCAAACCAGGGTTCAGATCATTTCCTTCACTCCTCAAAAGGGGAAAAAAAAAAAAAAAAATCCACTTTTGTGCTGACCATCAATGTTTAGAGATGCAAGACAGTCTCTCGATTGAGAAAGGGGTTTTGATCTTTAAGAAACATACAGATATTAAATTAGAATCACCCAAGCCAGGGATTTTAATAGGTGAAAAATAACGGAGATTGCGAATGCTAACACTTACAGGTGTGCATGTGTGTGTGCTCCTGTCCCAAACTATTTCTCAACTCTCAAGCATAAACTTGTTACTTGCTAGCTACCACCAGTAGGGGCTAGTTGTACATTTTGATAACACCTGGACTGAAGAGGAGTGGCATGTACTTTATTCTCCAATTAATAAAAAGACAACAGGTAGAACCATGGGTTAAGGAAGCTGATCTTGCACTGTGTTTCTGCCTATAAGATATTTAGGTAGAGAAAATCAGGCTGGAATGGGAAAGAAGATCCTGGAGATGGCTGGATCCATTGACAGCAATGCTGGTGGATGCCCAGGGACTGACTGGTGATGCCTGAGACTGGTAAGTGCAAACTGTTGTACTGCATGAACTGACACGACTTTCTGCCCAACCTTCCCAGTTTGGCAGCAATCTTGCCACTAGGAAATTGAGACTGATTATGACTTTGTGGGGGAAGCAAGCGAGTGAGTGCGTGAAATAATCAACTAGGGTAAAACTCTAATATTGTTGGTTCTTTAATATACCTCAGTGCCAAATCTGCTACAGCCTGTCTTTGACTCTGAATCGACCATGACACTGTTCAATATAAAACCACCTCAAAAGAGGTTCTGTACTGCTGTCCACACAAAGTAGCAACTGTCCCTAACTAACTCTACTGTCTGCCATGATACAGTAGCAGATTTCCATTTCCTTTAAAGGAAATAGTTGCTTAAGATTAGTGTAATGCTTTTTGTTTGACATTTTAGTCTTCTTTTAATGGGAAGAGTGCTGACGTCCTCACAGAATGACAATGAGATAAAATACAGTGAAACAAGAACAATGAAAAAATATGTTTCTGCTGCGCTCACAAGGCAAACGTGAGACTGTTTTCACTTTTGGTGAAGAAAAGCAAGAAGTGAAACTTCAGGTTCATACTACAGTGAGTGTGGTTTCAAACAACAGAACATACTTTTACCAGTGCAAAATCACTTGGAAAACGTAAACAGGGCGTGGTGTCAATTAGAATGAAAAGTTTTCACCATTTTCTATAGCAGTCAAAGTCCCAAATACCCTACACTGAAAACACAGAACTGCACAGACACAAGGAAACAGAGTTGTATGCATGATGTGTATGCAGTTTATCGCTACATGCAATCACAAGTGTTTCAAAAAAGTGTCCACATTCTTTATTATCTTGAAATGATCACTGATTTTATATATTATTACAACACAGCAGTAGAATGAAAGCTAATGGAAAATACCGGTGTCAAGCAAACTAACCAGATCCCAGAGTAAATTGACGTTGTTTCCAGTAGAGCTCCTAATCTGTTTTTTAGTCTTTTATACATACAAATGTTTACAGAGCAAATCAGTTTTCCTGCCTTTCTCTTACCTTAATGAAGGTATGTTTCATAATAAAAGATTCATCTTCCACTATGGTAGCTATGACATGCTCTTAAGTAGAATATACTTTCAAGGAATCAATCTTTGCCAAAATTCTGAAGAGATGGACTTAATGAAGTATTATGACTGTTTTGAAATCATTACTTAAAATTCACTGAAGTATTTTTGCTTTATTGCCCCTTATTTTTGGTTTCCAGGAACCTTTTTAGTAAAATTCCATCATAAATTAATTGTCTTAATGGATGTATCTGTTCTTTTCTATAGCTCTTTTGTGTAACACAGAAGAAATACATGTAAAGTAGTGAATCAGAAGTTCTGAAGCAACAAGTATGTAGGAAATCCTGATCTAAATGCTTCTCCAACACTTTTATTTCCTACAAATATTAGCAAGTACAACAGAATTAACTTTTCATATACTGTTCAGTCTTTGTCGGGGTACTGAACCCAGGAAGTTTTTCGACTGATTATATAGTCAACTGTAGGAAAACTACTTCAGCGCAGCGTTAATTGCATTCAGTTTCCTCTTACAGTTAATTCCTACTGCCTAAAGCTGTAATGCCTTCCTACCCTATAGATGGACTCAATCTCATTCCCATCAAAACAAAAGAATGTTCTAATCTGACACATTTAACAAAATGTTGTGATGGTCAATTATCTTGCTTGTCCTGTAGAACACACCTGAGACTTAGACCGAACTACATTGTTTCAAGAACATGGTCATTTCTAGTATTTAAAAGGTGTTAGTAGAAAACAGATGTTTATAAATGTCTCCTGGATGAGACAGAAGAAAATGTTTCAGGGCTTAAAGACGACCGCTGTTACCACAGAAAACAATGATATCATGAACTGAGGATAACAGCAGTATTGGAACAACATATATCATTTTCTAGTTTGCTTGCTGTCGTGGTTTCTTTTTATTTAAATTTTTAGTGTCAACTGAATCCACCCCTCCAGTCAGGAATTTCATCATTCTGAGCCATCATTTTGTTTAAAAGGGTTATTAAAGTAGTTGTACAAGATGTGCAGCTCTAAAGATCTAAGAGCGAGAGAGGAGACAGAGCAGGCAGGGAACAAGTGGAAGCAACACTGGTAAACCCACCTGATGACCGATACCCTTTCCACCCACCCTTTGAACTCCTCCATGCATCCTATTCTTATGTTCTTACTAAATCTTCTCCTCTTCCAAAACTTCTCTCATGCCATATCTCTCCACAGTAACCCTTTCCTCCTCATCAGCCCTCACAGAATCTGTAGGGCAGCCCTACCAACTTCCTCCTCCTCCTCATCTTTCTCGAAAACCCTTCCTTCCCAGCCTTCCTCAATATCAACTTCTCTCCATCCTTCTCTACTTGTCACATACTTGCATCTTGCACTCCCCATCCAGACAGTACTATTGCTGTTGCTCTACTCTTCCAGTATCACTGTGATGATCACCCCTTAACTTTATTTCCTCTCTACGTACATTCCTTATTTTCCATTCCAAAGAAATTCTACTTCTTTCCTCATCTGTTTTTCCCTCTAGTATATTATTAACGTGTGAGAAAAAAAGAAGTATAAAATAATAGACTACAGGGTAGCATTAAAAATGGTAAGACACAAAATTAACTGCTTCTTGAAAGAAATATAAAAGCAGTAAGTATGACAAATATACATTACAGTTCAGATCTACTGCTTACTAAACTGAAGTGTTCATGGCTCTTTTGCATTTGTCTTCATAGACGTACTTGATTATGACCATTTGAGTAATTAGATGACTTTTTAAGTGAGATTGCACAAATTCTGCTCTTGGTCCAGTATTACTAACTGCAAAGTAGGGAGATGGAATAAAAAGGATAGATTTATGAGTACATAAAACTGACTTGAAGTACATGCCTGTAATAACTTTTGGAGGACAGAATGAGAATTTAAAACAGGAAGTTGGATCCTAGTTTAATCTAATTTAGTCTAGTCTAATTTAAAAGAAGTCTAATCTAATTTAAAAGCAGAAAATAACTGGCTACAAGCAGCCCAACAGTAGTCAATCTCAATCAGGTATCTTATTGCATCCCATAGCCTACTACTGTGCAAACTTTTGTATATTTTTCATCACACATCACCACAAGCTACTGTGTGATGTTCTTGAAAAAATTAGAAATGTCATTCTGAAATCTGTTAACTCAAGTGCCCTGCAGCATTTTGGCTGACTTTGGATATCGCAGCTCAAGAACTGCACAGGTTGAACAGTTACAGTGAGACCAACAAACATACTAAAAGTTTACAAATATAAAATAAAAATAGAAGACATGTGAGGGAGGGAAAAAAAAAAAGTATTTGTTTATTCAACAAAAAATGTGGTTAAGGAGACATATGACAGAAATCTCTCAGTATTCAAAAGATTTTTATACCGGTGAAAAGATGAAGGCAATCAACTAAGCTTGCAGCAAAGATTCAGATAACTTATTAGGAAAAAATGTTCAACTATCAGAGGTAAATTATTAAAAGGCTATCTATATAAGTTATAGAATACTCTCTGTTGGATATTCTAAGCATATCTCAGAAAAGGGGCTGGATATGATGGGTTCTTGAGACCACCGTTACTCTAAGCAGAAAAATCATGTTTGGCTGAAGGCTGACAAATGCTGTAATTGTAACATGACACTCAGCCTGTGGCATTGTGACAGATTAACCAGCGCCAACAGAAACTACAGTAAGGAGAGACCCTGCAGCTACTATTTACAGCCATAACACAAAAAGGAAGGGAGCAAAAAAGTGGGCAGTAACATTTCACTATAACTGTTCTCACCAACTGTCATTTCCCTCAAAATGTACTGGCTGTTTCACCTCCCCCCATACACGTGTTCCTACCCAGACCCATCATATTCTGCCTCAGAAAATCGAACACTACCACCTAGCAACCTATAAGGGGAGAATTAGCCAATTTCTCCTCATCTGAACAATTCTCATAAATATGGAAGCGAGACAGTTATTTCCTTATTACAATCCACAGAGAAAATGACGTTTATTCTGAAAACTGAAAGGATCACGACAGAAACTATTTCTCATGAAACTCATTTGTCCCACCGTACAGAATTAAACTGAAAAGTAGCTACACAAAAATTTGCTTTTGCTGTTTCCTGTTCCAATGCATTACCAACATGCCTCCTCCAGAACAGCAGTTTTGCTCCTTCCAGGACTGAGGGAAGGAAAATAGTGAAAGAAAAAAATTATGGATGAAACTGTCACAACTGATTCCTAAAGTGATGTTTCCACACAACCAACAAGCATGATTGCATTTTCCTCTAAATCAAAGCCATATACCCTCGAATTTAGAAAATGTTTGATGAAAATAATTTTTTGCTTTTATTTGGCAGCCAACGAGTCACATTTCATCCTTCATCCT
Source organism: Phoenicopterus ruber ruber (assembly GCA_009819775.1). Classification (NCBI taxonomy): domain Eukaryota; kingdom Metazoa; phylum Chordata; class Aves; order Phoenicopteriformes; family Phoenicopteridae; genus Phoenicopterus; species Phoenicopterus ruber. The sequence continues at coordinate 38,041,217 of CM020220.1, forward strand.
GTAAACTGACAGAGATATTGCCCTCCTTGAGCAGGACTGTAAACATCGGTAAGTGTATAATGAGGCAGCGTAGTCCGAGACCTTCTCCCCATCTAAGCACTAGGAAAAAGACAGTATCAGGAAAAAGTGTATTTCCTGTGTCAGGGTTTCTATCAGTGTATTTCAGGAAACAGATCATTCTATTAAAAGTGAATAATCTCTTTTTACCTATTGAAGCTATTTCATTTAACAGCTACTTGTTCTACACATCCTAATGGAAACTGTAAGAACACAAAAGGAAATGTTTTGTTTAGACGGAATTCAGTATTGCATATTTATTTATCCAGATATTATGATTTCTATAACTTTAAAATCTGAGTAGCAGCAAACCTCCAAGCATTTCTAAGACATCCTAAAATAGTTCACGTATTAAAAATGAACTCTGTTCACACTGTAGATTTGAATAAAGCATCTTACAGTATCCATATGTGTTCACAAATACTTTTCGGCAGAGCTCGCATAACTAGACCACAGCATTTATCATGCTTAGCAATAACACAGGCATTAGAATGGGTTCTCCTTTCCTGTAATAATTATAGTTGTCTAATGGCAACAATATTACTACTACTTATTATTATATCCTGAATTAAATTTTGCTTTGAAAGTCATTTTACCCCTAATATTTCATTAAGCTTTGAAAGGAATTTTAAAAAGATTAATACAATGCTGACATATATTAATTTCTTCCTTAACTGAACTGTCCCTTAAGAAAATGTTCCATCTAAGCATTATTTTGCAAAATATCCTCATGTAAAGATTGTCACATTCTTTACACATTTTTTAATGAAGTATACTTAGCAAAATTGATTTTAAACATTCTCAAAGAAGGTATTTTTCTTCCAATATTGCGGTTCAAATTTCTAGTGCTGTAGTTCTAATTCTTTGAAGTCTTCTAGCTAATTACTCTATAGCATTTCAACTTACTTCTAGGGCCAAAGATGGAAAATAGAAGAAAATATCTGGACTTTGAAGTACTATTAAATGCTACATTTAAGTATTTGGTTTGAGGTACTATGATACAGAACAGTTTCAGCTTTAAGTAATCTCAAAACCCATCCATTTTATATTATAAATCAGAAAACAGGTTTAGGGGAAGGATATTAATATTCTTTTCCCGGTATGAGTACAATAAGTAACATCACCTCAGTAGTATTAAACATTAAAAGCAGAATTCAAATAGTAGAGATGTGATCAAACCACACAGACACACACACACACAATGAGTAAATGAGAGCAAAACATCTGCAAGTATATACCTGTACTCTTGCAGGAGAACTTTGTTTTTTCATCACATAGTCGTATTGTTCCATTACAGCCTTTTTCGTCACTACCATCTTCACAGTCCTTTTCTCCATCACAGTGCCACAACTCAGGAACACAGTTTCCATCAGGACTGCACTGAAATTCCTTCCCATTGCATCTTCCAGGAGAGGGAGTTTCTTAGAAAAATAAGAATTGCATTGAAGAACTTGCTCATGTGAGTTTTTTCCATGTCAAGTCTACAATGACTTGGAATCCCCCTTCCTAACCAAAGCCAATATCAGAGTCCCCAAGTATAACACTCAAAACTCACTATTCCTTCCTAACTCATCACTCCAACGCAAGTTTCAGACAAGCTCTTTCTTATCCCGCTCATTCCCTTCAGTCCCCCCTCCACCACAGGCTCAAGGTAAACACCACTTTTTTTTTTTTCACAGCTGTCAGACAAGAATGAATTTGGAGATGTAAGGAGGATCAAGGCTGATGAAATTTTCCTAGTGCTTCGTAAGCCCTGCCTCTCACCCTCAAGCTACATTCCCTCCTCCTTCTTCATTGTCCTGCTTTTACCAACAAGGTCCATCTCCCAGTTCGCAGAACATGAAAGGTCACATCTCTGCTCTAACTGACACAAGAGTTCTGGCCCCGACACCTGCCTGGCTTGTGCTATTACAGCACTGGCAGGCTAGTTGTAGCCTTTCCGAATTCCACAGCAATGAGCTTCAGTTCAGCGCAGCTATGGAATCAGTCTCAAATGTTTCAAAACACAGTAACTATGTGATTTTAATTATTCATCACATACTTAATTCTCTAAGTATTTGCTAGATGATGGCCTTGTCAATTTTATCCTTGCCCTCCTTTTCCCAACCTATTACCACTGTGTTTCTACTATTTCTAATAGTTCATAACATACTAATGACAATAACATGTACTTTAAAGTAATGCTAAAACTTACACATTCCTGTTTGTACCAAAAAGCATTATTTCAATAAAGTCTTATAGCACTGTCTATATGCAGTTCATTTTATTAAAAGTTCTCTTGTTAATTTTCTTCTAAATCATCTGCATTCTTGCATTCTATCATAAATAAAGCAAAGACAAGTTGCTGGACAAGCGTACATCATGTAGCAGAGCAGAATACAGAAGATGTATGAACTGACGATAACTGTACAACAGTGCTATTTCAGAGACAGTGCTGCAAATCCCAACTTAACGTGGTATTCTATAAAAACGTACAGCAGGACTTTAAGCTCTGAGGTGGATGTGAACTGGGGGGAAAGCGAGTAGTTTAGTTCCAGACCAATTATTTTAATACAGATAAATAATAATAATAATAATAGATTTTGTAAATACATAAAAATTAAGGACTTTACTCATGCACAGCATTCTGCTAATTCATCTGTATGAGGTCTGCGGCTAGATTTAGAATATAAACTTATGAAAAAGGACCAATAAAATCATGTACAATTACTTGATTGTGGAAAAATCACTATGAAAAAAATATGAGAGAAAAATATTCCCTCATTCTCATCTGATTATTCTTTATCCTTTGCTACAAGCATCCTTCCCTTCTCTCCCCACCCAAACAAATACAATGATGTATGGCATTTAAACAGGACTGTAGTTTGTTAAAACATTTTTATGCTTCAGTAACACTATTGAAAAAAACCACCAAAACTTGGATCACACAAAAATGAGAGTGTTACTGCATAAAAATCCCAGAAAATATAAACGGTAACTTAAGGAATGCTGCTTACTGTCTCTTTATCTAGGCAGCATGCATCTCTGTAGAAGGACAAACATCACTATTAGCATACTTCAGTAAAGTAAAAATACAGAACTTATCTCAGTATAATACCCATTCTGTTTTCAAATGCATTCTTCTTCTATGATACACTTCTGTATTATCATATTACACTTGGCGTATTTTCCATTCCAACCTTTACCAAGGTTAAAAGCATTTTCTCTTTTTCCACTGACTGAAGATGGGTCCTCTGTATTTATAATAAAGTATTCTCTGTGTTTATAAGTATTAAAATGTGGGAAGAAAAAAAAAGCTAACCTTCCTTGCTGCAGTTTGTTTTGGTTTCATCACTGAAATCTCCACAGTCATTGTCACCATCACACGCCCAATGACTTGGGATACATCTACCATTATAACATCTGAACTGATCAGCAGAACACGAGTGAATACAGCCTAGTTCATCACTTCCATCACCACAGTCGTCATCTGCAAGTATTATTTTTATTATTATTTTAAAAGATAAAAAATCTGAATGAAAGATGTGAGGAAAAAAAGACATTTCCAAAAAGGCAAGAGAAAAATAATACGCAGTAAATAAAATAGTATGTTTACTGCCCACGGGCATATGGTAAAATTATTTCTAATGCAAGTAATTCCTTAACTCTAATTTATCAACAGCACTTGAGTCTCTCTCATTTTGGATAGTCTTACCCCTTACACTTATTCACGGTTCTTCAATCACAGACACCAGCAAGCATGAAAAGGCTGTAGATTTTCTTCATCTCTTTAGTTGTGTGTACACAGGCTTCCACACACAGTGGTTTTTCTTTATTCTCAGTGATTTGTTAAGTTCACTTAGACAGTTAAGCACACACACAAAGAGCTTCATATAAACCAAAATGGAAACCTGATGTCAGCATTTATTTTCAATGGCATTACAAATGTTGTTTCCGTGTACTTGCAACCTTGCAAGGTGGAAAAACACAGTAGCACATAAATAAGGGTGGAATGTAGTTTCTCATTACTCTAATGTTGTAGTCATTACAACAATCTTAAGGCAATTCCCAGAATTTGATTGTGATCGCCAAGGGAGGGAAAAGATAAATACGTTGGGTAAACACTAAAGGGTCTCCTTGCACAGAATTTCAGTAAGCACACTGTGATAATTTGGGGAATCTGTCCATTTACAGCTATGAATTCCCATCAGCCTCATAAAATTATATCAAATGCTATGGTGGATGAAGAACCAACCCAACATTATTAGGACTGGCGTGACATCACTCCCACATGAGAAGCTCTGAGAAAAGATTCATTAGAACAGCTGTCATGCAAATATGTACCCTTTCAGACAAAAGAAATAACTACACTGTAAAGTCTTCCTGGCCTTCCCTCTTGAGGAATGCTATTTATTAAATTGAACTTGCCCACAAACAACAAAAAATCAGATATTTTGGTCACTGGAACTATTTTGTTTTCTAAAAGTAGAAAATACTTTCATAAGCAATAGCTTAGCTTCTTCTTTTTTTTTTAATAATGAATGTTTACATCACAATTCATTCTACCGAATATACTATTTGTAACTATTACCATATCCACTGCATCATTCCTTATATGAAGCTTCAATATTGCTGCTTTCTAGGTCAGGTCAGTAATTTAAAAATACTATATTTATTCTCTGACTACTTACAAGCCAAACCAGCAATATCAGCCTCAGAAGAAAAGAGTGAGTGTCGAAGCAATATTTATGTAGTATCTACCATACTTGTTTCAGATATAGAACACTCAATACTTGCCTGAATCACAGAGCCATTTGCTGCTAATGCATCTTCCATTTTTGCATATAAATTGAGTCAGTGGCTCACACGTTGGGAATTCTGTGAAAGTGTTTAAAAAGAAATAAAAACTATTTAGTGTATATCCTCTTTAGTAATATTCTTCCACCCTCCTATACGCATAAATTACACAAGTGTATTGCATCAAACATTTGCACCTGCCAGATACTTAATCTGGAGAGGAGAAAAAGTGAGACACCAAAAAGAGAGGATAAAAAGGCTTTTAACTGTAAATACTAGTCCAAACCCTACCCTTCCTCAACATGGACCATTGAAATGCATTATTCTGTGTCATATAATATGGTCCTATATTCCCATCAGACAACTTCATTTTTTTTCAGACTTCTTTTTCTTCTAAAGCCAATGACATAGCTAGGTATGTGCATTCATGCCATTAACATGTTAAACAGTGCTTGCACGCATTCAGTTTCGAAAATACAAGATCTACTTTACAAAACCTGGCAATTTGTAGGAAACAGTCTGAAAGTCTAACTTGATTCAAAAGGAATAAGGAGGAGCCTAAATTCTCTATACAGACCATCAAGAGAATAAGACACCTCTTAGTAACTGATACCTAATGCAAACCAAAGATGACAACATGAAAAATCTGCCTGAACTGCTACTTAGAGGCAAGCCTGCTCTTCACTGAAGGATTTCAGGTTGAAGGTTGCTACACAGTACATCCTAAAGGCAACAGAAAGAAATGCCCAAGCTGGTGCATAGTCCTGTCAGCCACACCAAAACTGCCCAAGATTCGAACAAATCTCCAAGTATATTCCTTATTTGGTTGCTTGAACTACATTGGGTTGTTCTAGTGTTGTTACAACTGACACGACAAAGCTAACCTTCACAAATATTTTGACAATTAGGCCTTGTAATTAGTCTGTACTGAAGGGGTTTCCTAAACTTTTAAAACATGCTGAATAAATGTAACATTTCCTTAGGAAAATTGAAAATATTCAGTCAGTGAACTTCTGACTTAGGTTTGCTGTCTCTTGCAGTCTTTGGTGCAGAAAATGTTTTACAGTTAATTCAAAAACTTGCCTTTTTTATGTTTTTTATTTTTTTTTTTTTTTACAGAAGCTCGGGGAAGGTTTGGTTTAAAAGGAAGTCACACATGAAGCACCAAACCAAACCAGCTGCATCAAATGGTAAAATTCAGAGCTCACCAAGAACATCATAAGACAGAAGTGATTATTCTTCAACACAAGAAAAGAGTGGGAAGAAAAGTTAACACTGTTGACAACACTTTGTCAATTACTCCTAGAATTTTTTGTTGCTGTTAAATTAAAAAAAAAAAAAAAAGCTGTTCTTGGGGGAACATGTTACAGTGACAACAAAAATCTGTTCCAAGACAAATAAGGCAGATGTGCAAGTATGATGGCACGTAGCTACAATACACGTCTTAAGTGTTTCAAGCAAAGCTGAAAGCAATTTTAAATTTTGCTTTCTAGCTGTTTAGTAGTTTTTCTACAAATTTAACTCATATATTAAATGTAATTTTCTCTTTTATCATGACTATATTCTGGCATCATCTTTCCAGTCCTGCTCACTCCAGCTATACACCAATATAAGGATGCTTAAGTTCTTGAATCAATAGGAGCCAAAAGTTATTCATAGCTGAAGACTGGTGCAGTTAAAAATCAACTATTTGTAATGGTAACAAAAAGCAAACCATGATTTTACCTTTAATATAAAATCCTGTGAAAACAAGAAGAATTTTAAACTGTTTCATAGAAGAAAATATATACCACTAAATAGAATAGTTAAATGCCATTAGCATGCCCATTAGCCATCAAATTATAAGGCAGATTGAAAAATGAAATATTTGACGCATTTGCACAACCACAGTGCTCGAGGATAAAGAAACAAGATTCTAAACCATGAAACATATGTAAAGTTTGGTCAAACTGGAAAACAGCAGGTGAAATAAATGTTGATTAAATGATCTGAAGAGATATTCCAGATCAGCTGACAGGATACCAAGCAGAACACACGGGAAGGAATTACAAAGATGACATTAACATCTGCATATCGATAAGGTGTCTAAGAACACAAGGTACAGCTAGTCAGATAAACTATCCTAGTACCAAGTGCTGTGCTGTACCATTACATAGAATGTTACAATTTTAGAGACTGCAAAAAACAGTGAGTCCACTGGGATCACCTATTCTACCTCTGTACACAACAGAACTTACCTGATTTGAAGCATGGCAATTAGAAGTCTACCTTAATAATATTCTCATTTTTACTCACATAATGATTTTATTTTGATTTGGATTTTATCAAATATGTCATCTGTTTTAAGTAACTGATAAGATATCAATTACTCTCAATGTGAAATTAGCTTTCTTTTTTTCTGGTTTATATCACTATTAAAAGAAGAAAAAGGAAGAAAGTAGTAAGAAATAAGGCAAGAGAAAGCTGGTGAATATGCCATGAAACATAACGACTATTTACATGTAAAAATTCTGAAAAATCTTGAATGCAGTTATACAAGAAGGAGCTGCTGAGAATTACATACGGACTTAAAAAGTGACAATGTAAACTCAGCTAATGGGTATTAGCTGGTTGCCAGTCATGAATAATTCAAAGTTAAACAAATTTAAGGGATTATGGATGAACAGAAGTTACTGATTGGATCCTACATGTTGCTTTCCATAGATTTTCTGATAATTGAGGTCCTGGAGATTTATGTTTATGGAACACAGGGCATCATGGCGTCAGACTATGACTTTCATTTATGCATTTACTTTCTATTTTTTTCTCGCTCTCCACTGGAAGTGCTTTGTAGGAATTGAGATTTTTGCAGAAACACTGTTATCAGTAATAGAACTCTAATAACTCTACTGAAAAGGTTTACAGTAGTAAGAAGTTTCAAAAGAGCAAAAAAAAGGTAATGTTTTATCAACTAAATTGCTTCCATAGTTTGATTTTGATTAAGAAACAATGTATTTTTATAACAGTGAATCAAGTTAGAATATCAGCTATATCTGAGAAAAATACAGGTCTAACTACTAAGTATCCTAACAAGTATACTTCAGATTTTAAATCTTTTGTGCACAACCTGTGGTTTCATGTTTACATAGTTGATGCCACTAAAATAATCAGTCAGCATTCTTTCTTGAAAACTCTTAAAAAGTCATTGCAGAAACATATCCTATTATATTGCAACACACTTACTAATTCATATTAGTAAGTCAAACATCACAAATATTACCTTGTAAACAGGACACACCCTGATACAATATTTTGCAGACAGCTCACTGACCCTTTTGCTCTCAGACTCACGGCAGTTACCTGTGACCTGCCAAGCAGATGAAGGCAGTCATGCTGCTTTATAAAAACCTTAAGCGCTCGGCAGCAGCTGATTAGACAGAGCGCACCTCTCTTTGCGGTATCTCAGTAAAGCAGCAATCAGCAGAGCTGCTGATACTATTTCATAACATAACCGAGACAGACTCATTTTTCTGAAAATACGACATCAAAATATCCTTCTGTTCAGACTTGAAACAGTCTGATTTTATTGACATCTAGAATATGCTGAGAGGGCCCATGTGAAGAGGTACGCAGCCGAGATAAATATCAGTTTTTGAGGGTGACAATATTTGATAATGGGCTGTCAATCAGAAAAGTGTTAAGCTGACTGATCTGCTTATTTGGTATTGTAGTTAAAAACTCATTAATAGAAAAGTCAGCCTTTGCTTTGGGTTTATTTATTAATCAAATAAATTATATTTGCCATTTCAGAAAGAATATTATCCGTTCATATAGAAACAAAAAGGCCCCTCATACTTTTTCTATCCATCAGCTCACATGAAAAGAGATCTTTATATGTTTAACTTGTTATAGAATAATTTTACTTTTTTCCCCAAAAGAAAAGTTACTTACCACAGGATGTCATTTCATCAGTTTCATCTCCACAGTCATCCTCCCTGTCACATAGCCATGATGTCGGGATACAGCGTCCATTCCCACAAGAAAATTGGTCAACCTGACACGTTCTTGCTGTCAAGACAAAACACTCCAAAAATACAAGGGAAATGGACTAAATCTGTTAGGTCTCTCGGTGCATGTCTGTACGTAGAACTTGCAAGTCTGGAGGGCATCTCCCGGCCTGCTGCACATTTTACCTGATCTAACTAAACATCATTCACCTCCTTTGATTTCAGAGAAAATTGAGGTCATCTACAGGACTGTGTTCTATCCCTGTTATGTAGAATTCTTAGTGGTTTCTTCAACATACGAGAACATGAAGTTTTATATGTAATTATACAAAACTGGGTGGTAGAAGGGCATTAATGTTTGATAAAATAACAGTGCTACAGTTGAAGTAAGCAAAAATCAGGGTAGAAAAATGTCTAACTTACAATTGGAATATTAATGAATTGTATTTCATAACATAAACAATGATCCAGTGAGACTCGTATTTACACAGAAAAATGGTAATATAGCATGTGTGCAATGTACCTGGCCTCACTGTTCTCACAATCTTTGCCTTTGCAAATAGGCAACTGTAACGATCCATTAAAGGAAGTGATGTTTGTCTGTCTTCTGAAGAAATAAAGATCACTAAGTGAAATCATGCTATGTAACAACATAAATTACTTTGAAAGCTGATGAACAGTAAAACCTCAATAAAAATCTAACATATAAAATTGACATCACTTATAATTTTGTTTACTCAAAATGTGAACCCATAACTACAATGCCAGTGATAATGACACAGATTTGATTCCCAATTTAAGCTTTTAGAGTTCTTCTATATGTGATTCCACACTTTAAAAAAAATGACTGACACATCAGAAACCGCAATAATCAAAAGAATATTTCTTCATTTGCTATTCTCAATTACCATTTTCCTTTTTCTTCATAGAAAGAGCCCAAAATACAATAGAAGAACAAAAGTTTAAAATATCTGAAAGAAATATTTTTTTAAACATGAATAGTGTATGCCACTGCAGGAACAAAAGAAAAAACAAGAATACAAAATTCAACCCACAGCCAGCTGAGACAGGGATGCAAAATACAGTCTTCAAATCAGACTCTTATCCTACAAGCAAACAGTTGAATATCAAAGTATATCAAGATGTATTACAATCCACAATAATCCTGTAGAGGTGATACGGACACCATAGCTCTGCTAGAGTGCTTTTAGCCAAACCGCACAAGTGAACAGGTTATTATACATATGAAAACTTAAATCAAGGAAAATGAGTTCAGGGAATATTTTAATACACAATGTATGCTGTCTATCACTGCATTTCAGTTTAAAACAGTCATCAGCTTATTGATGCCTGATATTTTGTATGTCAGATATTTAATGATTATTTAGTGCACTCTACCGACCACCACTTCCATACAAGCAAAGAACAGATTTGGAACTCCATGATTTATCACAGTGGAATCAGTAAACAATCTTCATCTTGGTATTCCCTTAAAAATCCACTATACAGTTAATAGCTTACAAATGAAAACAATTTCAAGCTACCAAGGGGAAACAGAATAACTAATTATGCTTTTGTCAGCATAAAATAAAATTTACTAGTGACATGGCACTCATCACAGCATGTTAACGAACAAAATTCTAACTGCCAAAAAAGATTTAGCAGGGACAAGTTTGTACGTAAGCAGTGTTTTGACAGTCAACCCATATGGATAGATTAAGTGCTGAATTACTTTGGAAAGCACAGACAAGCATAAGGATTAAGTAAAATATAATTTGTATTCCAGCCTTAGTGGCACAAAATCTGAATTAATTTAAAATGGTAATAATCAGATTACTAGTAGCAGAGTGGTTCAGTTCAGTTCAGAGCAGTCTTGAACTGTTAATGGAACTGGATTTAGAGAACTTGTATACACAACCAAGTAAAATCTTTACCTGCACAGGTTTTATTTGATTCATCTTCATTATTACCACAATCATTAGCTCCATCACAAAGCCACCTCTTGGGAATGCAGCGATTATTTTGGCACTTAAATTGATCATAGGGACAACTATGATTGACTGGGGAGAAAAAAAAAAAAGAGAGGTTTTTTTCCTAAGAAAATGATCAGAGAAAACCAGCTGAAAGTAATATGTTAAATGGTATTCCCTGGTGATGCAGTTAGTATGGTTATCCTGTATATATAATCATCATGATATAAAAATCAGCAATCCAGTCAACTAAAAAATACTGCAGTACTTCAATCATAGATTAAACAATACATAGTAAAGAGTCTCCTATCATACTAGTGTCAATATGGAGATCCTTGTCTATTAACTACTAAGTGACAAAAGGCAGCAGCATTTTACAATGTTCTATTTCCTTAAAGAGAAATGTCCTAGATCACATTTTATCAATGTGATGAGGTTTGCAAACTGAAGTGCATATAAACAAAACAAAACACCAAAGGGAACAGATGCAAGTTGCTAAGTGCATATCCAAAATATTATACCACAGTGAGCAGGGATTTGGGCAGGCTATAAAATGCTTCTAAAATGATGCACATTACTGTCAATGGCCACATATAGATCTGCTGTTTACTTACCATGAAATTGTAGGTGTCAAAAAGTGAAATATGCACCACAGTGTAAAACTGACAAAAAAAATCTACTATTCAAGAGTGAACAAGGTATCTCACAAATCTGTTTTTGCTAGCTACCAAATATCATGGGAAGGATGAAGACTGAAAGCACAGAAGTTATATAAATACTATTGGCCTGCTCTTGCAGGTGTAGTTAAGTATATATGTTCTGCTTCTTTTATCCTAATAACAAGGTCTATTATTAGCAGATCTTGCTAATCTTGATCTACACAAGAGCAGTAAACTATACACAAATGCAGGGTTAAAAATAATCTCAAGATCTTTTCCACCTACTCAGCCATCCACAGTCTCTTTTTTAAAGTTTAACATATATCTGGAAACAAAAGGTATTTAAAATGAAAGGACATCTTGCAGGCTTATCCTTGACATTTCAGTAGCTTTTATCTTTGACCTTTCTACCCATTCTTCCTATTGAAAACAACACAGAGCGAGTGTGATATCAATAGCACATGAACCCTTCACGGGTGTTTTGCGTGGAGGGTGCAAGAACATCGCAAGTAAAGGCTAGTTAATAATCTGAGCAGAAAGGCATTCCAAGTCTCATAATACTTACGAGGCAACCTAGTTTGCAATGTGACTGGAGAACAAAACTGTTAGCACCCATGTAATAAAATTAAAAATTGAAGACTTTTTTTTTTTAAATCTGACTTCAATACTAGACATAGATATTGTTTTAAATGGTAAAGTTTTTGCTCATATATATTTACTAACATGTTGTGTTTGTATTCTATTCATAATTGCAAATATTTCAGACTAACTATTGAAGTTACTATAGTAACTGCTAAAAAGAGATTACTGTTATCATACTGGCCACTTTAAACTATATATCACATACAGATTTGGGACCAGATTATGATTTCATTTATATCTGTATAAATCTTCTGACAATTAGAAGCTTTGATCAATTAATTGGTCTAAATTACACTAATTTAAATGAGAATCAAGTCAACTCTGCCAAAAGATTTTCCTAGTCACTGTCTTTACTAGTTGAGCTCCTTATTTAAGTGCAAGAATCCCCGGTATTAGAGTAAAATGTTTGTAAGTACTACAACTCAGAATTGTGTTTGTAGTGTGGCTTTTTTTAAGAAATACATTACAGAATCACAGAAATGTTTAAGGTTGGAAGGGACCTGTTGAGATCACCTAATCTAATGCCCTGCTCAAGCAGAGCCAACTTGAGCAGGTTTCCCAGGACCGCATCCATATGTTTCAGGTATCTCCATAGACAGAAACTCCACAACCTCTCTGGGCAATCTATTCCAGTGTTCAACTATGCTCACAGTAAAAAAGTGTTTTCTTGTCTTCAGATAAAAATGTCATATTTTTCAATTTGTGTCCATTACCTCTTGTCCTGCTAGTGGGCACTACTAAGAAGAGCCTGGCTCCCTGTTCTTCATTCCCTCCCATCAGGTATTTATACACAGTGGTAAGATCCCTCCTGAGCCTTCCCTTCCACCCAGACTGAACAATCCCAGCTCTTTCAGCTTCTGGGACAGATGTGCCAGTCCCTTAATCATCTTAGTGGTCCTTTCCTGGACTCGCTCCAGTAAGTCCCTATCTTTCTCGAACTGAGCAGCTTAGAACTGGACACAGTCCTCCAGATATGACCTCATCAGGGCTGAGTAGAGAAGAAGGATCACCTCCCTCAACCTGATGCTGACGCTCTTCCTAAAGCAGCCCTGGATGCTCCTGGCCTTCTTTGCCATGAGGTGCATTGCTGGCTAATAGTCAGCTTGTTGCCCACCAGGATCCCAAGGTCCTTGTCTGCAACTCTGCTTTCTAGCTGGGTGGCCCCCAGCATATACTGTTGCCTGGAGTTATTCCTCCCCAGATGCATTTCTCCTTGCTGAATGTCACCATATTCTTCGCCGTCCAATTCTCCAGCCTGTCAAGGTTCCTCTGAATGGCAGCACACTCACCTGGTGCATAAGCCACTATTCCCAGCTGCGTGTCATCAGCAAACTTGCCAAATGCACACTCTGTCCAAGTCATTCATGAAGAGGTTACTGGCCCCAGCATTAACCCCTGGGGTACGCTGCTAGTGACTTAGTTCCAACTGGACACTGTGCCACTGAGCACAAGCCCCAAGGTCTGGCTGTTCAGACAGTTTCTAATCCACCTCACTGTCCACTTTTCTAATGCATCCTTTGTCAGCTTGTTTATGAGGATGTTATGGCAGACAGTGTCAAAAGCCTTGCTAAAGTTGAGATAAACAATATCCACTGCTTTTCCCTCATCCACCAAGCTAGTCACATCACTGTAGAAGGCTATGAGGTGGGCTAAGCATGACTTCCCCTTCATAAATCCATGCTGACTACTCCCAATCACTTTCTTGTCCTTCATGTATATACACATCTAAAAGAAGCCCTTAGGAAGTGCTAGCGACCAGGAGTGCCGTGATCAGGGCAGGCAAACAGGGTGTGGCACATCAGCACGGGCATGGCGTAGCAGTTTGCGTGGCGGTTCGCATGGAAGGGAATGCAGGAAGGGTGCTGAAGCTCTGCCAGCTCAACCAGGGAGCAATGGTTTCCATCCAGCAGAAAGCCAATGCTTCTCTAAGCTCTGCACCCGCCACGACTGATGCAGCTTCCCAAACAGAGCTCCGGCGGGAGCACGCTGCCACCCAGGTGTCAGGCTGCCGGCTATGCCCTCCTCTTAAGCCAGTACCGGATGGCAGTAGCAAGCACACCTGTGGGAGGTGTGCCCAGGTGGAGGAACTCCTCTGCTTGGTGACAGAGCTCTGAGAGGAAGCAAGTAGGTTGAGGAGTATCAGGGAGTGCAGAGACAGACCGACCACTGGAATCAAACCCTGCCTTCTGTGGGACAGGTGCAACAGGCAGCCAGGACAGACGATACGGAGGATTCTGTATCCTCTCTCCGTGTGGCTGAACATGGTAACTCAGGGGATAGAGGGCAATGACAACAAGTTCCTGCCCGGCACAGCAGGCACATCTCCTCCATGACTACTCCACCTTCCCAGGTGCCCTTGCATAATAGGTACAAGGCTCTGCAAGCGGAACCGAGCAATAACAAGGACAAGGGTTCATTGGTCTGCCATCTCAGTGGAGGTAGGGGATGGAGATCCATGCAGCAGCAAAGACACAATAGTTATTGATGTGTTAGAAACCACAGAAGCGCCTGAGAATGGTCGCGTAGGAATTAGGGCTTCTCCCCTCAAAAAGGTGGCCCCTCCCAGTTGAGGAGGAAAGACATTGAGGTGCTGGAGCGTGTCCAAAGGGCAATGAAGCTGGGGAAGGGTCTAGAGCACAGGTCCTGTGAGGAGTGGCTGAGGGAACTGGGGGTGTTTAGCCTGGAGAAAAGGAGGCTGAGGGGAGACCTTATCTCTCTACAACTACCTGAAAGGAGGTTGAAGCGAGGTGGGGGTCGGTCTCTTCTCTCAAGTAACAAGTGATGGGATGAGAAGAAATGGCCTCAAGTTGCGCCAGGGGAGGTTTAGATTGGATATTAGGAAAAATGTCTTCACCAAAAGGGTTATCAAGCACTGGCACAGGCTGCCCAGGGAAGTGGTGGAGTCCCCATCCCTGGACGTATTTAAAAGACGTGTAGATGTGGCACTTAGGGACATGGTTTAGTGGTGGACTTTGCAGTGCTGGGTTAACGGTTGGACTTGATGATCTTAAAGGTCTCTTCCAACCTAAACGATTCTAGGATTCTATGTCTTTGGAAGTGGTTTCCAGGACTAATTGCTCCATCACTTTCCTAAAGGTTGAGGTGAGGCTGGCCCTGCTTTTTAATGGTTGGACTAGAGATATTCTGAGGCCCCTTCCAACCTGAATTATCCTGTGAGTGGGAAACAAAGCAAAAATACCAACATTTAAAGAATCAGAAATTACAATGTCAAAAACAAAAGATGACTGCTCTTGTACTATGCTATGAAACGAGTACACAAGTGTCATTTGAAAGGACTACTATTATTATATGCAGGAAAAGAAGAAAATGAAAAAGATTTACATGAATGACTTAAGGAGCATCGCTTTTGTTTGACTCGCCTCAGAATTACATAATTTTGTTTCCAATTTTTAAAATAAAGGATGAATTGTGGGTTAAAATGTAAAAGCATACATACAGCAGATTTCAGAATGCTCATCACTGCCATCCAGACAGTCATCATCCCCATCACAGCGCCAGCGATCCTGGATACAGCGTTTATTGTTACACTGAAACTGTTCAGCTTTGCACAACTGTGGTAGCACTTCTCCATGTTTAACTAGGAAAAATAGGCAAGAAGCACATCTATTTTATCAGCTTGATACATACAGAATGCAATACTACCTCTACATACACAGACATAAATTCCTGTTATCACTCCTCAGAACATTTTTTAGTAAACTTTGCATATTTGATGTAATACCACCTGAAGCCTGTAGCAGCATGCACATCTGAGTGTATGGTTGAGGTAATATATATTTTTAATAAGTGGAAGAACTCGGAACAGAATGGCACTCAAACTGGTTTTTAAAGTGGTGCTTAGATGATAGTGTAAAAATACCAGTTTAAAATATTGCAATGCCTCATCAACAGTGAAAAGAAAATATTCTTACAGACTCAGACCAAATTCTGGTGCACGCCAAAGGGCTAGAAAATGATTACCGAAAAGCTGATTCTTGTATCCAAGCAACATCTCAAACACCTGCATTATGCACTGGTACAGACTCGGCAAAGAAGAAAGGATAAAATTCTACTGAGACAGAATTAAATAGCAAGCTACAAGCTTATTGATAAATCCAGACAGACACATTTTTCAACATAAGGTTCAGAATGCTTAATGTATAAATACCACACATCGCTCTAGGACCCTATGAGGAACACCAAAGTCCTTGGAAAAAGCTGGGCAATGAAGTGTGTTGGGGAAAAAGCAGGACACCTGCTTCATTCAGATCTGAAAGTGGCTAACCTCTCTTCCTAATGCTTACATTCCATCTTACCAGTGAGAAGTCCACCTTCCAGTATTTTCTGCTAAAAAGAAAAATAATTTTCTTTAGCAACAGTGATGGCTTTGCCAGCCATGCATTTGGGTCAAATTCAAGGTAATTGCAAGCTCAGTAATGTTCATCATGTTATGAAATAATCCTTATGCTTTACTCATCTCCACTAGGCTTATTGCTGGAGACCTATGTAAAGTTTTATACGCTACGCTTCAAGAAATAGATCAATGAGATTAAAAAAAAAAAAAAAAAGATAATTTTGAGTAAGTTACAAAGATAAAGTCTAAACATTTAAAAAAATAGCTGTATTATCTGATGAGTTATTTTTAATTGAAAATCCAACATTTTATTATTAACACATTATTTTTAATTGGCGTTTCAATGAAGATATCCAAGGAAGAGATGCAAGAAAAAAACAGCGAAATTGCGTAGTCTGTGTCAGGACCTATTATATATAAATATGTCTGCTTGACATGTTTTATGAACAGTTTCAGCGTGAAAATTTTCTCTGCCAGATTTCAATTTAAGATTCTTAGTTCATGTAATAGTCTGAAACCAGTTTATATAGATTTAATCACGACATTTTCTGGTATTTCTGATATTCTTTAAAAGAGGTCAGTAAAATATTTAAGTGCTTTATGATATCAGACATTATGAAATATTTTCCAATGCATTTTATCCTCAAATATTGTGTACTTAATATTTTGCCTTTTTTGAAAAAATCTTTATTATATTTAATAAACTGTCTTCACTTAGAATCTTTATTCAAGGAATATTTCTTTGTCTTATAGAACTGCAAAAAGCCTCTAGGAGACTGTACTTTCTTGTTTTATTTTCAGATTTGACTTGATCCCTTAACAGTAGTATCAACACAGATATTCTTTAAAAATCTTACTCATGCAGGTGGTACTGTTTTCCTCCAAAAGCTGATTATCAGCACAGGCACAAACTCTGCCTCCAGGAATGGCTAAACAAAGAGTGCTGCAGCCTCCATTATTAACACGACATGCATTATCACCTGTGAAAATAAAAAAGGCAACTTTAAAACTAACAGCCATGCTAGAATTAGAAGTTGGGGTTTTTTTTAGAACGTAAGCACATGAAGAATTTTCTACAATTATTTTCCTCTCATTTTAGGGACATATTATTCTCGTAGTTTGGTTACTACAGGTTATAATATTTAAACAATTTTAGTTACAGGTTGCAATAACCTGTAAGAATAAAAACAACTACACTATCAGTTCACAACATTCTATCTCCTTTTTTTATGAGGGCAACAAACATTACAAAATATTTAATATGATGCGGCTACATGCATGTAGTAGTTTTAAGAAATTAAATAGTATATAAAGGAACGTTCTGAAGTATACTGGCATCTGCACGTGTTCAAACAATGTGACTACAAATGCAGACTAAGAAAAAAGAGAAAGGAAACAGAAATTAAAAGTATAATGAGATCTATGGCAGACAGAATACAAGGCAGATATTCTCTGCCTTCTTTTTCTGTGTTACTGTTTCTTCCCAAAAGCTGTATGCTGTTCACATGAAGATACTGACAGCTGTCAGGTGGTTTAATCATCTACCCAGGACTGCTGCATCCTCACTACCTCATTTCTTAGGCAAGTAGACTTAAAACTGAAGCCCAGTGAAGCAAATGTTACAATTTCTGTTTGTGTCACCTTGGTCATGACATAATTGCTTAGGTGGGCACTGCTGAGGGCATTCAACTTCTCATGATCAAACCTCTGTTAATTTCAAGTGCTGGTGATAACTGACTACGACCAGGCAAGCTATAAAACTTCATGTCTGCTGAAACTTTAAATTAAAACTACTTTTTTCATCTTCCTGTCCTAGTAAAAAGCAGGTGTTCCTTCCTCTGCTCCTCATTTTTAGGTGTACAAAACATTCACCAACTTCCTGGGTTTAAACAGACTGCACACAATTCCCTCTCTTCAAAGCACCACCACATCTCTTTTCATAGAAAATATAATATTAAGTTCTCATAGAGGTAGCGGCAGACATGCATATTAAACTATCGTATCAGAGCCATACCTGCATGTGCAGGGAAATATTTTCAAATTATCAAGTGAACATCAGATAACCAGCAAATAATTTAAGATTTTGAAAAGTTTCAAATTTTAAGATGTACCTCAATACATCTTACGATACAGACCTTGGGCATTTTGTAATAATCTATTCCTAGACTTTTTTCTGACCCACCATACATCACTTCTTTGAAGCAAATGTGTCAAGAGTCCATTAAAACCCCACTGAACTTTCAGATAAATTTGTATAAAATAATTAACACAGAATGCTGTAGGAAGCTGTTGTACTTTCGTTGGGCAGGGTGTGAGGGAGATGGCAAGAACATAGCTGTATAAACAGGGAAAACTGGAAGTCTCTATGAATTCTATCCCAATTTTAGATAGAGCAGTTCCAGCTTAGACTGGGCATTTAAAATACTTTATTGGATCTTGACTTCATGTTTTACACTATGACCTAAAACACTGTACAAAAATCAACTCCTTTATTACATCACTATGCTCAACAAAACCCAAATAATATGAACAAACATCAAAAGAGTAAGAGATGTATTTGCGTCTAAATCTTGGAGAACCTCAGGTACACCACCACCTCAGAAAAAGTAGCCTTGAAACTCTCTACATCTTTACAGGGCCACCCATTATACAAATCAAAGAATGTCAGTAACACAAAGATTTAAGAATATACCAGAAGCTGCCAAAACGAACAAACCAAAACATAATCTTCAAAAGTGAATCTAAAATTACAAAGCAAAAGTCAAGGAAATTTGCAGTGACTTAATTAAAGAATATACATGAGTTTGTCAGATCACTAAAAAAGAATGAGGCTATAGAATAAAAGACTACTTAAGACAAATATAGAAAACACTTTGAAAACCCATGATGATTCTGAAGCCCAATGCAAAGACTAAAATAAATACAATCAAAGTTAAAACACCAGATCAAAGTCAACTGGTCCATCTTGAAGATGAAAAGTTTCTACTTAACCTCATAATTGGGATGACAAACTACAGCACAGTAGGTAACTTGCTAAGTAAGTGATAAAAGAGAGGATGACAACAAGGAAAATACAAATACCAAGAGTTAAAGCAACAAGATCCTAGATAAAAAAGGTTTATAACATGAGCTTTAAGGAAGTCTTGAATCTGAAGGTGCAACGAGACTTTCAGTCCCATCAGTGTTCTGAAGAGACTCCTAGGCTAAAATGTCTCCTGAAATGCAGTACAACAAAAAGGTGAAGTGTCTTTATTGAGTAAGCTGTGGAACTTGTTTAGCTACCAATTATTTATGAAATTAACTTTCCTCAACTGCTGTTCATAACAGCTATTTTATATGGGTGCTTTTAAAATATTTTTCATATTTTCATATTTTGCCAGCTTTTAAAACAGCTGCTGCCCTGCCACTTGCATGTGATTAAATTAGGCTGATTCCATTTTAATTTGCTAAAAAATTAGGCCAGAGCTAAAACAACATACTTGCATCTCAGGAAAAAAATTATGGCAACCATATACATTTGTTTAATCTTCTCATTTAAAAGACACACTGAAGTATTTATTGCTGCTTAGCAATCATTGTATTTCTATGTTTTCATGATTATTTATTTATGTTTGTGCCTTCCCATAAACCTAACCTCAAGCACTACTGAAGTTGTGTAAGCCTGCTTTTAGGATCATACTACGCATATGAAGAGCAACAGCCTGGGGCTCAAGCAACTGCTCTTTGAAATCTGAGGAGTTAAAATATCAACTAATTTCAGAAGAGGCTATTTTAACTGCTGTAAATGGACTTACACAAGAATTACTTACATATGAATAGCCATCTCCCCTTTCATAGCAGTGAAAATACCCGCAGGCCTTGGCAGGTTCATATGCTGACTGTAAGTCCAACTCCTATGGTTACTATGCTTCCCACCACCTCCCCATTTTTTAAGGTATTCCTGATGCATAGATGCCCAAAGCCTAAGCCTAAGAAAGTAAGATGAATTCTAATCTCTGAAAGCAAGAAAAAAACAAACAAACAAACCCATTCCTCCAACAGAGGATCGTGCCTCATGAGATAAAAAACAGTGAAAAACACCTCTTGTAAGAAGATACCACAAGAAGCTTAACGTCACTACCCATAGTACTAAGCAAAGCAGGATTGGCACAGTCAAGTATCCTGGAAAAGATCTCCTAATAAAAACGCCAGTCTCAATTCAACTGTACCAAAATGAATTGACATGGTTTCTGCTCGTGTAGACAGTGACAATAACAGCAGCATCAAAACAGTAACCTCAAAATATCGGAGCCAAATGTTTCTAAGGTACATGTACATAAGCTATAAAATACACCTCATACCACAAAATGAGCTACTATGGTTTTCTCTGTATCACGTGATTCAGCCTTGAATCACGCTTTCAGAAAAAACATACCAAAAAAAAAAAAGCAAAAAAAAAAGCTTCACTTTCTTTAAAATAAATGCTTATGTTCTTTTGGGAACAATGCAAGATCCACCTCACTGAGCATGACAAAAAGGGAAGATCTTAAAGGCTGAAGTTAGCTTACAAAATTCCAATTGCAACTTCAAACAAAGAACGCATTAGAGAGCAAAATTCTCTTTCTCAACATTTAAGCTCATTCAGCTAAAAATGTCTAAGAGGTAATATTTTAGTCTTCTATCTCTGGTGTTAACTTATTTGGAAGCTAATAGCAATTACATCCATTTTTAAATTTCCTTTTTTTCAAAAAATAAAGGAACTTTCTGAGTACCAAATAAACCAGCAGAAGTACTAAGAATTTAAAGCAACCACCACATCCTTTCTCAGCAGACCCAGTTCAAAGTATTCTGAAATTTGGCCAACTTGAGGGTAGATTTGGTGGCAGATTTTGCCTTAAAAAACCCCTCAGACCCAACAAAACCCCCCAAACACACTATGTTTTTACATGACTTTGGAAGTAAGAGAGAGTACCTGAAAAGCATCTATGATAAGAGACGCACTGTTACAATGACCTTGACATATTACAGTTTGCTTTAGGTATTGAAAATTTCGATGTTACAATCTCAGAAAGGAGAAACTTTCAGCATCGCCTCCATAGTCATAAAACCAATTACAAGTTGGCTGTCTGGACCTCAGCGCTCCATAATCAAGTATTAATCTTAACGGCTTTCCCTAAGCAAGCCTATCTGGACATATAAAAATATTATTCAGCAGGAAAGGGAAAACTTCATATTAACCTGCTGTAAAGAAAATCACTAAGCTTTTCAGCAGCACCTCAGATGGTTAAGTGAGACATTGTAAAAAGTGTTTTTCCCAAGGAAAAACAAACTGGAAGACGTACTTCTAGATAGAGAAGAAGTCTTTGTCTTCTCTAAAGAATATTAACTACATATCTAAGTCTTCAAATATAGTAAATTTTAATATGAAACAAAATTAAACAACCCTATACATGCAGATATTACATGCCAAGAATTCTGCCTATACACATATGCACTTCCCATTTTCTACTTTAGCACGATTTTGAAAACTAAACTGTTTCTTTCCTTTGTAAATCACCAGGGTTTTTTTTTTGCTGGACGGAAAAAAGATGGTAAGACTAGACAGAAGGAAAACAATAAAAAAATATTTAGTACGTATGGTATATAAAATCTCTGAAATAAATCTATGCAAAATATTTAGCCAGTATGCATAGGGAAAATATTCACTATACTTTATTTTCATATATATGTGTATCATTTTTGTATACACACAGAGAAATGTATATATACACATTCAGCATATAGCTATATGCCTATAACAACTATAAAGGCTAAATATTTTCTCTGTATCTATGAGTGGTAATTGGTTTTTTCTAATGTTTCAATTCTATCCACTCTGTACTAGTTTTATCAGTTGCTCTCTAAGCCATTCACTGACTACAAATGACAGAGACACAGTCAAATCTTCCAAGCACTAAGAATAGACATGAACAAGACACTGTACCCACATCCAGATCTGAAGGTGATGATGAAGGTGATGATACTGTGAAAATAAAATTGGGCTTTATGCATAGGGACAAAGTAAAAAAAAATAAAAAAAAAATAAAAAAAAAAATCACTGTTTTAACAAGCACATTTTAATGTTGTATCTGTACTAAGTAGCATTCAGATAAATAGTGAAATTTACATTTTATCACTTTTCTGGTTCATGTACAGAATCAAATGTAGCAGGACTACGAACACCTTTGTGTCTGATTTTCTGTAGGAACTGTTGAACTGGAAACGTTCTACATGTCAAAAATGATGATCTATAGAGATTAATGACATCTATAAACATTAATATTTAATATGGTCATCTTTTAAACAATATTTTATTTATAGTAATTCCTGATGTTCAGTTTTATGCTTGGTAGCAGGCATTAACCAGACATTAATGAAAACAAATTTCTGGTTAAAGAGAGCAAATATTCAACAACTCATCTGAACGCTGTATGCAGTAAATGGATTCTGACGTTTTCCTCAGTAAAACACATTTGTAAATTTACCTGTATAGTAGCAAATGCATTTTCTAAGCTCCATCCATGCAAACCTATGGTCTTTATCTCAGTTTTCTGCTGATGTAAGTAGCAACAACTATAGATTTTTCCACTACTCTCAAAGGCCACTTACTCTGATTCTGTGTAACAGCACCACATACTTTCAGGAGGTTAAGTCATACGGTGCTGATGTAGACCAAGATGGGGGAGAAAATTACAAAAAGGAAAAGACAGACAGGATCTATGATCTTATTTAAGAAACAGTAAATGCAATAATATATTTTATGTCTACAAGCCAATGTATATATGTTATCTCTCCTATTTTATACTTTCACAGTATCTCTTTGACACACAAGAAAAATGGCAATAAAGGCAGTGTAAATACACAAAAGAAATTCAGACAGGTATAATACTATGATTCACTTTTTAGTAAGTATAAGATGATCAATTTCAACATAAATGGACTGAAACATTGGAAAGTATCTTTCTCACACCCCAAAGTCATATTCTTTTTTCCATTGGTATTCATCCAGTCACCTCAAAATACCAGGAGATTGTAAGGGAAAATATCCTTTTATAACAGACCTTTGGAGAAATCGTATGTTATAAATACCTTGCTGTTTACGTGGATCATAAATCTGGAGCCCAAACAAAGGTGGTCTCTCACTTCTTAACAGTGTCACATTCCTTGTAACCAGATCCAACTGGAAAATCGATCCATTCATATAATCTGTCCAGTAAATATAATTTCCGTGATGTGATAGTCCAAAAGGATGATTCAAATCTTTTCCATTGTAGACTACCTGCAATTAATTAGTGGTAGGTGAGCACTAGCATGGCTAAAATAATTATTAGTTTTTCTTAGCAGATACTGCAGAGAACATAAAATGGGAAACAGGAAAACTGAGATAAGTACCGTGCCCAAACATAACGACTTAATGCAATAAAATCAAATAAAGAGTGTAAAGCCATTCTATGCACCAGCATCAGTATCTAACTTCAAAACTTCATATAAATTCATTTTAAGTGTCCCCTGTTAGATAACGCAGAGGAATGTAGGTAACCATGCAATCATTATATTCAGTGAATAGCTACCTTCTTCCCTAGCAAGGAAGCATGGTTGTTTACATAACTTTGAGTATCTGTCAAGAATATCAAATATCTGCTTCTTTTAAAACAAAGAATAATGTGTATGAGTTGCTTTTTTTTCAAGCGTGAAGTGCAGAGATTGCTTATATATTTCTGTGAACTTCCTCTCTAGTTTGGGTTGTGATAACTTAAAAAGAAACAAACAAAAAACCATGCCACAGTTTGTTCCCAAAATAAGACAAACTTTCTTCCATGCACCTTCTACTTCTGGTTTATTAACTCATACATAAAACTATAAATTACACCCCAAATCTTGTCTTGATTTTATTGGCTGCAGAAACATTCTAAAACCGTGTCATATGCTATAGCTCCAGCTTCAGGACTCCTTCACAAGAATCGCAACTACCACTACACAAGAGCTGTCTGATAAAGAGGAACAGTTTAAAATATTCTCAACCCCTCCAGAATCAAAACAAAACTTTAAAAAGGGTCTAAACTTACCATCAAGTAAATTACAGTAATTAGAATGATTTACTTTAAAAAGACATAGAAAACTGCAGAACTCTAAATCATCTACTTTTGGGAGCCCTGCCGTTATACTTCTTCATAGCAGCTGCAGTTTGGAATGACTAAGTTCCAGTCTTCTGCTGGCTGGGGTCCTTGCTTGAACTAATAATGCCCAACAGTGTTTTTCTATCTCACCTCCAGAAAGAAGGAAGCAGCTCATCGGATGCCCTACCTTGTCTCTATTTAGAAACACAAACCCAAGAGAACAAAGAGATAAAGCCAACTGAAATACAACTACTTTGAGGTGACAAACATCATCCCCTTTTGCCCTTCAAATTTTCTCTTTGGGCTTGGAATTCTTTTGGTCAAAACTCCTCATTTCAGTTAACGGCTTTTGATCAAAATTAATCCATCAGTCAATCATCCACCACCTACTGGTGGAATTTTTGTAGGAATTCCCCACTCTCCAAAATCTTCACTATACTGACACTTACAGAACTCAAGATGCTATTGACCCAGTTATATTTTGACAAAAATATGCTATAATAAAGAACAAATTATTCAGCATCAAAAGCAAGTATCTTCTAGTTATTTTTGGCTACATAAAGTTCATTCAAATGGCTATGCATTTTATTTAAATCACAGGATTATAAGAAAACACTTTTCAGAAAACCAGACCCATTCTGTGACACACTTAAAAATAAAATCTGTAAAGATAGGTGCTTCTTATTATTCACTAGCTCTGGTGGGAGGCAAAACCAGCAAAAACAGCAGTTCTCTTTAGTAATCCATGTGTAATCCATGGCAGCTGCATTTAACATTCTGAGACCTGTTCTGTCCAAGAACTTCTCAGGAAGTCTAGCATTGCTAGTAGACAAGAATCTCTAATTAAAAAATGTCTTTCTGCCAATGCGATTAGTCCCCTCCTCCCTCCATTACAGGACCATAAAGGATTTGGAGCACAAGTAGAAGCGCCAAACATAAATCCTAACCTAGCCATTATGACAAACTGCAACACTACAGCATTAGTACAGGCTTAACAACAGATCACTCAATAGAAAGGATTTTAAAAGCAGTACAAAAGCCATGTGAGCTTGTACAGGGATGAATTCCAGGGAGGACTGTGTCTACAGTTACTACTTGCAGCAGTAGAGGTCTGTGCATTGGTCCTATCAAGGCCATCATACAGAGGGAATCATGGGAGAAGTATAAACGAGAAGTCACAAGACATGTACATTTTGTGACAAAATCCTCCCACAGAAGGACTTAATGCCTGCCATTCTCAATTAACGGTGTAGTTTCAGTTGTCAGGGTACTAATTTTATGAAGACTCCAGCCTAAACTTTAATCATTTTCCAGATGTCTGTTCTGCGCTTGTTACTTCTACAAAACAACACAGAACTTCTATACCGACTTGTATCTAGCTAGTATAGCCATTAGCAACAACTAAACCAGTCTCTCTCCATCTTTGACTGCACCTGTTGAGCGCTTCCCCTCTGCATATTACCACAAATGCTCAAACGGGGCGCTGAGATTCATTGAAAGCATCTCGCCCAGTGAAGTTAAATGAAAGCCTCTCTCTGGCAGAGCCAAAAGAAGTTTTTTCCTACTGAAAAGCTCTTTGTAGCTTCGTGGTTCAATCAAAATGTAACTCATTGTCACATGAGAAAAACAGATAAAAAAAAAAACTTTTGTGTCATTTTCTAAAGATAAAAATTATAGTTTCCTACAGGAGACTGACAACATTGCTTGTTTCAACAGAAATGACACTGGACACGCCGCAGGGTTACGCAGACTTTAAAAAGCTTGAAAAGTATTTTTAACATAACACAATAAAATCCAGAGAAAGAGCATGCCTGTGGCAAAACAGCAGTATTTTTCTTTTACCTTTCTGTCAGTTCCATTCAAAAATATCCTTTCAATGTGATCATAATAGGCGTCACACCAGTATAATACATTGGCACGATAGTCCAGAGTTAAACCATTTGGCCATAGCATCTTTGATGTTACAAAAATCTGCCGACTGTAGCCATCCATCCATGCCTTCTCAATTCTTCCCACACTGTCAGCTATTTCATCTTCTTCCCAGTCTGTCCAATACATCCAGCTATGAAATTATAAAAATGAACATTCAGATACCATTTTAACCATGGGAATCACACTGGAGACATCTAGCAGAAATTCACAACGGTGTATCCGCAAGCCAGAGTGATTTTGACTTCTGCACGTTTCTTTCCACTGCTACTTCTACAACCATATTTACGTTCCCTGTGTACTGGGTGCTGCTGAAATGACACTTACGGTGTTTTGCTCATATTGTAATGAATTGCATGAATACCAAATGGGCTGACTGACAAGAGAAGTGAAAGAATTGTTTAAGACCTCATTTAATCACACCAGAATTATAATTTTTTTTTTTTTAAAAACAGCAATTTTATTGATTTTGTCACAAAGTTCAAACTTCTATTTTTTTTTTTTTTATTATTTGCCTAAGTCTTTTGCCTTTATGATGCAAATCTGCTTTGTATTATGCTTAATACTATCAAAAAAGCTGCAATACATGAATTAATTGCACTCTAGTTTAATAGCTACAGGATAACCTTGACATTCTGTGAACTTCACATCCCACATGAAAGCAGCTAAATTACTCAAAAAACTATTATGAGCACTCTGTCCCTCACAAAAATGTTTAGAAAGATAGATGGCTATAAAAATTATTTGAAAAATAGCTGGTAGGCAATTTTAGCATAGTTTTATGGTTTATAGTGCAGCAATGTAGATAACCAAAACAACTCTGAAAAATTCTGAGCCATTCTCTACTGGATGCTATAGCACACACCCTACGTTTCCTGCCCTCCCCCCCCCCCCCCTTGAATTAATCTGATTATCATATTTTATTACAGAATTTGCTACTGACAACTCTAATTTCAACAATTTAAAATACACTACTTGAACTTATACAAAAGGAGAGGGTAGCAAATATGCTAAGAAACACCACTTTTCTTTTTTCTTACTTTTTTTTTTCCCCTCAAAGGAAAAACAGGTTCGTGGGAAGAAACACATAGGAGCCTGTTTGTAATCCATGAAGCATCTAAACAGCATTTCAGATCATATGATGCACAGTGACATCAATATGCTGAAAACATTTACTAGATAGTAGATGTCTACTTTTAAAGTTAAATCTAGGATTTCAATTATTAGGCATTAAATAGAGGAAAAACATCATACAGATCTATAATGGATCCTACTTGTTAAAGTTGTCATGATTTAATTGGTATTTACCTGCCTCACCTTTGATTTCACCAGATTTATGTTGCTGAAATAACTTGTGTGATCCTAACCCACTTAACCTGTCTGTACTTTGAAGAAAAAAGCCCTGGAATTTAAATTCTGAATTGACAAAGGAATGAAACACTGAAATGAAAAACAGTTTTGTTATCAAATCTGTGTAAATGATGCCAAATCTAGTGGTCAAGAATTTTATTCAAACACTCTTTTATGTATAAGCATAATTAAATCATTTTTTTTGTATAAGAAATTGGAAAAGATAAAGGAAAAAATTGCACCATCATTACACAGGTTTACAGATATGCAAATGTACATTTTTTGTTTCTTTTCTGTCTCTTCCAAGTCACCCACCAGAAGGTTGCTGTGGGCTCTTTTAATATTTTTGTAAATATATGCTAAGAATATCAACCAATTTTTGATCCATGAGGCTTATAAACTTCATTGCATGTTTGACTCAAACAACACTAGGTTTAATCACAGAATTCTAAAACTTGTGTACGCCCTAAAGCTCAGGCAGAGATGCAGGTCAGTATGGCATTTATTTTATTAGAAGACAAAATATGTTTTACAAATATTTACATGACTGCTCAACAGCAATTACTGAGCTTTTCTCCATTAACTTTTTGTCTGTACTTACTCTAGTTATCATGTCATAAGGTAAAACACGCTTACAGTAACAGACATTTACATTAATGTGCTTTAATTGTATCTCAAAATGCAGTTAATGCTTCTATATTGGTTAAATCAAGATTAATATTTTCTAAACATAATTAAAATGCCATAATAAATGCTATCCCTCAGGAAAAGCTTCCATGAGAAGTATAATCATGAAGGGCACACTATTTTATTAGAAAAGTGTTTTATATAATAGCCCTTTTCAGACGATACATCTTCATACACTATTTCCTGTGCCACGCATTTACTGAGCTGGAAAATTTAACAAAGTAATTGTAGGTATGGTTATGGTTTGTGGCCTGATTTTACATCCTCACTATCTGACCTTAATTAATTGTAGCCTTTCCACAGTCACTTCCATTCCTCAAAGGACAAGCTCAAAAGTGAAAACCAGATAGTGTAAATACATTCTAGTACTAGGAAAACAGCAATCAATCCAGCCACACTAGAATTACCTGCCTACATCATTCTCCAGTGACAATTCCCTGAATAAATGTAACAGTGAATTTTTAGGTAAACCACAACTATCTACACTAATACAATGGGGTTTTTATTATGCAGCCTATCACAATTAATTAGGCTAGTAAGTAATGAAAAGTACCTGTCTCATTTAATTTTGTAAGCCAATGTGTACAAGGATATGGTTAGAATTATCTTCAGAAATTGAGACTTATGAATAGAGAAATAAAGGAGAGTATTATAAAGTTCACTTGGTATTAAAAATACATATAGGTCTGATGATACACTCAATTTGTTTGAGAAAAAGGTGAATCACATTGAAATTAACATGACATAGGTTCAACAGTCTCTGGGCATACACATTCTTCTGAAGGCTTCAGGCAAGAATGCTGAACAGGAATTACAGGTATCATAGAATACTGTAGAATTACAGACTACTACATGACTCTACAAAACCCATTCTAAGAAAAATTCAATCCCATATTTATACTATAAAGACATGCTTGAAACAACATAAATTAGTCTACTTCATACCCATTGACAGGATCAACCACAATTCCTCTAGGGTGGGACATGTCTCCCTCCAACAAAGTTTTTCTACTCTGAGCAGCTTTTTCCAGTCTGGCTACAGCAATCGTTTTCCTGTGACCATCATTTGTCCAATAAAGATTATTTCCAATCCAGTCCACTGCTATGCCTTCTACATTATCAAGATCTGGGGGGAGGGGGGGAGAGAGAGAGAGAGAAGACAGTAATAAGAGATTAATATATATTTATGTTCTAATATTATCCATTAGTATAAACAATGGACAATATATGATCCATACAGCTAAATTACATTATTTCCTTGAATCTGAATTATAATTGCTGGAATGCAATATTAAAATTTGCTGTGTCTGTCTTTGCTGAAAACACCCTACAAAAAACAAAGGCTGGTCATAAAACTTGTATATTAAACCATAAGTCTTCACATGTTAACCATAGCTGGCTCTGGGCATATCACTATTTAACTAAACCCTACTTAATTTTAATTCTAAATAGCAGTATCACTCAAGTCAAGAACAGCTTCGAGGATCAGCTCTAGTACTCCAAATTACCTTGCTTTTACCCAAATCACAAGTTTCATTCTTATTAAAAAATAAGTAAAATAGGCATTCAATTTACATTTGTTCCATTGTCACTTGACCTTGCAAAACATGGAAGCAAGAACATCACGATGGTCCAAGTTATTCTCCACAGCCAAGTCCATGAGCAAACTGTTAACATAGTAAGCACTACATGAGCAAAGAGCAATGCTACCATTGGATGTACCAATGGGTTCATGAGTTTGACAGTGGTAAGGCTCCATCCAGAACCAAAATGAGTCAACAATGTTCATTCCATAGAGCGTGGAGGTCTCCTCATTTGAGAGGTAGTAAAACAATTCCCCAAGCAACAAGTTTTCCCTCAAGCTTACCCAACACCCTGTAACATTAACTGAGCCCTGCCCTCTCCCACATGGTCCCAATTCCTTAACTGACAGCAGAAGGTCTCTAAAAGGTTTTCCATCACTCTTCATCATACCCTTCCCCTTTTCTTTCAGAAAGATTTCGAAGTCCAAGTACATGGGGTGGGATATGGAGAATTTCCAGTCATTCTCTCCTGGCCTTTGTAGTGTTACGAAGGTTGAGGCACTACTCGACTTTAGGCATCACCCTTTGCCATGCATCTTATCTTACACCAGCCCTCTGGCATGCTCCTCCCACTGTGGTCACTCCTCATCTACAGGATGATCCTACCATTTGTCAGCTGATACCAGAGGCACGGGAATACTGAGGGAAGTGATGGAGCTTGGGCCACGGCATCGGTGACCAGCACCTTTTCTGGTCCCTCTCCTTCATCTTTAAACAGGCTCCAGCAGCCCAAGCACCAGGCACTTGCTACCCCCTTTCCTCAGCCCCTTCATGGCGCATTTCGCTGGGCAGGACGGAGCCGCTGCTCCACGTACCCCTGCACCAGACGACACCGAAGCCCTCCTGAGCACAGGGCAGTGTCTACCAGCGGCACAAGCCCAAACTCCCCCGAGCTGCGCCGGCAGCAGCTCGGCTCGCACCCTGTAACACGGCTGGTTCCTGCCCCCAAGCAAGGGCGTGCCCGTGGCTCGGAGCACTCGCTAACAGCCCTGTTAGCGGGCCATTACTGCGGCTGAGCGCTCCGAGTCGACTGCCCGGCTCAGCCCGGCGGCCCCAGCCCCTCCTAGGAGCCCGTCCGGCGCACACGGCGTGGCACCGCGCCACCTCTCCGCGCCGATTCCCGGGCAGCCCCGGCCCCGCGGCGCCCACGAAAGCCCCCGGCACAAAGCACCGGCCCTTTGGCCGTTTCCTGCGCGGCGGCTGGGAGCGGCGCTGCCCCCCCGGCGGCGGCGCCGACAGCGGGCTGAGGGGCGGTCCCCGGCTGCTGCCTCCCGCCGCCGCCTGGAAAGCTGAGGGAGCCGCCTCTGCTTGCTTTAGCATCCTTTCTCAGGTCAAATTTGGGGTGGAAACGCTCGTTTTGCTGTTACCTTGTTTGGTGTCTTGTCACAAGTAGCCAGTGCGTGCGCCTGGATTAAAAAAAGATAACGGGGTAACAGTGTAATAGCTGCGGCTGCAGTGCTTCCACTGAGCCTGCCAATTCACGGCACCGAACTGGTGCCTCCCTTTGCCGTGAGAAAAATGAAGGTCAGTACGGCTGAAAAGATTAGAAAACCCCAACAAACAAACAAAAAAAACACACTAAAAAAACCCCCTCCTTACTACAATGCTTCTTGACAATATGGATTGTATTACTTGTTTGTCGTACTCGGGTATACAATCCTACAGTACAACTTCAATGACAGGAATCATCAAGACTTGAAAAAAGGAATGTAAATTGCTTTTTCTGCTCACATTTATGCCAGTAATGCAATCTAGACCCAAGTTTTCATCAGATTCATTCTTTCTCACTAGTGTTGACGTCATTTTCCGATCAACACGGGAGTTTTTTGAAAGATTTTCTCAGAACAAATATGATGCAGAGAGATTTTTATCGCAATGTACATAAAAAAATCACATATTACCACTTTTTAAGAAATGCTGATGTGACAAGATCACTGATCCTACTTAAATCCCGCTTACACCAGATACGCATGTGAAAATCTGCTAAACTGAACACTACTGTTTATTATTTGAACTGTGCTGCCAGGCATATGTAATTTAACTGCCAGCTTTCCAGGCAACAACTTCACACGAACTCCTGAAGTGCTGGTTTGGGACATTTCAAGTTGTTATCAAAGTCAGTTTTACTGCAACAGCATCGAGCAGTGGTGCTGCGTTGCCACCGTCTAACCCTTCCCTCAGCTTTCTCTGCCAAGATGCCTCCCCATAATACAATCAGTCAGTATTAGTGGAAAGATCTTACTTGCTAATATTCACAACTTCAGCATATCTACAAATTTTTTGCAACCTATCAGATTTGTTTTCCTTGGGACAAACTCTTCACCTATGATATTTTTTAGACCCCAAACACCTTTACCGACTATGACTCCAACAATCTAATTCTCTACAAGAAACCAGTAAAATTCCCTGTGATGGATGGGAATGCAAAGCTCTCTTACCGAGTCACACTCTACATAATTTATTCAGTGCAGTACAGAAAATTTTCTGCTTACTATAACCCATAGATAACATAGGGTATGTCATCAACAATACACTGAGATAAAATATGGCAGTTTTACCCAATAAATGAAGTATTGGGCTTTTTATACACTTGGATGCAATAACAGCATCTATAAAAGGTGCCATTACAATCTCAATAGCATTGGAACATGATAAATTACTTCACAGCTTTTTTGTTGAACGATGTTTTTTAGTGATTGTAATACCGCCATATTCCCTATCAAGTTACCAGAGCTATAATGTTTTCAAATACCTCGTCGTTACAAAATGTTTCATTTTTTGTTAATTTTATAACTATTTTCTTTAAAAAAAAAAGCAAATTGTATTGAAATATAGCATTGAAGTATATTTAAGATTATGATATAAACTTGCACTGTATACTAAAATCCAAAAATAACAAAGACCCCCTTGTTAAGAGAGACACTTCAATCAGTATGCTTTCAGTGTTTAAAAACTGAAAATTAAAAGAAGCTGGTGGCTACTGAACGTCACAGCATGATAACCATGTAATATTTTTAAAACTGCTTTTTTCCCTTATCAGTATCCTCTGAGCACAACGGCAGTGGACAAACAGCACAGATGAATAAAGATAAATATGCAAATGAGTTTTTTTAACATGAAAGAAATTCTTGTTTATAACATGGATTTATATATGAAAGTAATTGAGAAATGAGTTTACTTGTCTTGAAGAAGTTAACAAGGTCTAGAGTAGTTCAGGATTCAAATTAGAGGTTCTTTCTAGCTTTAATGCTGTCTACAACTCCAAGTGTGTAATCATCCTATCCTATGCATATTGATTACGTTAAATTAAACACTCGTGGAGACGTATGCATGTATCTATATAAAACTGTGATGTATTTTACACTTGCTATGTTTCGTTTGGTTTTTTTTTTTTTCCTTTAACCCTTGAACTGCAAAGTACAATCTACCACCTGCAGTGACCTGAACTGTAACAGGAATTAAGGGTAACTTCTCCAGTGGCCATTTTTAAATGCGTAGTTCTTTGAACATGGGAACAACTGAAGCCTGACTACCTCTGTATTCGTGTGTTCCTTTGTTTTTTGACTACTTAGCTGAAGAACAGTGAAATTTTTTCTTCTCTTCCATTATCATTCCATTTCACAATTTCTGTGTTCATGTTGCTGTGCCCGGCTGCAGAAATCAATAAAATAAGAGTGAACTTGAAAATCATCAGTCCTTGGTATCTCCTCTCCCTATTTTTACAAAATTTTAGGATTTTAATAATACTTGGACCTCTGCCCTATATATCAAATTAAGTTGAAATCATTCTGAAGGTCCAAAAGAACAGAGAAACAAAAGTACCCGTCAAAGTGTCAACTAAACCTTGTTCACATGAGAAACTAGACCTAAATTTAGTAAATCAGCCACAGGTGTAGAGATGACACTGCTTCTGTGAGACACAATATGAGAAAGTTATGGGAAAAAAAGAGTGGCATATGCTGAGGGGTTTTCAAAAATGTGTTTAAAATTTTTATCCGTGTCGTGGTTTAACCCCAAATTGTAACCCAATACCACACAACCGCTCGCTTACTCCCCCCATCCCCGCTGGGGTGGGGAGGAGAATTGGAGAGAAAGGAAAACTCACAGGTTGAGATAAAAACAGCTCACCAGGACAGCAAAGGAAAAATATAACAATATATTAATAATGATAATAATATATATAAGGATAATAGAATATATAAAACAAATGATGCACAATTTCTTACCACCCGACGACCGACACAGCCCGTCCCGAGCAGCAGACAGGGAGCAGGGGTATCCCCCCCCAGCTATCCCAGAACAGCAAGTTCCAGAGAGAGCAGGTGAGGGAACCAACAGCTGAACGAATGAAAAACAAAAAGGAAAAATAGGGAAACAAAAAGCAACCCAAAGGGAAGCGTAAGGATTAAGGCAAGTTAAGGGTCTAAAAGCCTAGTGACCCACCGACCGACCCTCGCTTATATCGGGCATGACGTCTGTGGTACGGAATACTCTCTTTGGCCAGTTCGGATCAACTATCCTGGCTCTGCCCCTCCCAAGTTTTTGCACCTGCACGTTAGCAAAACCTGGGAAACTGCAAAATGTCCTTGGTCTTTTAGCAGCAACCAGCAACATCAGTGTGCTATCACCATTCTTCTCACACTAAATCCAAAACACAGGAGCTGCTGAAGACAAAACTTGCTCTATCCTGGCCTAAACCAGGACAATCCATATTTCTGATACACCTAAACATCACTGTACTTTTGGAGACCTATTTTTCCTTGTGATCTAAGAAGCTTGAAGGAAGCAACAGTGTCAAAATTCACTGTCCAGATGGAGAATATGAAACAACAGTATGATGACATACCTAACCCAGCAACCACCTAGTCTGACAAGAATCATCCAGTCAAAGGACAAAACAACCGTGGATCAATCAGAGCGGGTGAGATCAGTGCCAGCAGCTCACCCAGGTTTTCCAGGCTGATGGACACTGTCAGTTTTATTTGTTGTCCCTCAGTGCCTTTGCTACATTCTTTTAAAAAGGCAATGTCAGAGTCAGCTGGAACTCTCTGAAAGTGGGAGAGTGGCCTTTGGTCTTGGAGTGATAAAGTGTTTTGAGAAGAGCAAAGTATGGTAGGGAAAAGAAGAGAGCATCTCGCCAAAGACCTGGGAGCCCAAGGCTCGCAGAGAAAGTCTGCTGAACAGAACAGGGAACAAAGACAAGCCTCAGGAGCGAAAGAAAAAGTCCTTTAGGGCTCAGAGGGGTCTCAGCAGATTTTGGTCAACTCAAGAAAACACTGACATGACTAAAATCAAGCTTGAGGACAAGGAGTGATTTGTTCAAACCCCATTTTATTTTTACCCTGTCTGACCTAGACATTTGGGGTTAAACACTGTTTTTATACTAATAAAATCAGCTTTTTAATGAAAATGCTTTGTTTTTTTTTTTCTTTGGAAGACAAAACAGTCCAAATATGGACTGTGTTAGTATCAACAGCAAAGCTAAGTATTAGATTAGAATGCTAAATACCTCACGAAAATTACAAGCATATTGCTCCAAGTGTATTCAGTTTCATATAATAGCTACTGTATCTGAGCTACCCTGCATTCTTGGTAACTTCAGAGCATCTGTTTCTAAACCAAATACAATCTAAGTCAAAAAACTTCATGGTAACTAGATACTAAATGAACCAGAAAGTTTTAAAATAATGGAAAATTCTACAGCACAATCCTATACAGACAGTTTACATTCTTTTTGTGAAGTTATGGTTTAAAGTTCACTTCTATTTAACTATCTAAAAGCTTGAAATATATTCCTTACTTTTTAGGTGAGCTTCTGTGGCAGATGTACTCGCCCCAATAAGGGCCAGAGCTCTTCAGGGCAGCGGCCGAAGGCTCTTTCACGCCCCATTTTCCCGCCCCCAGCACCCTGCCCTGGCCATTGCCACATACACACCTCACGTCGGGTGTCAACCACCACCCCACAGCTGCTCACACCTCTCTGTGGTGGGAGCGGGAGAGGCGGGACCCCTCTGTGGGCAGGCAGGGCCCTCAGCCAATGGCGTGCCTCAGCTGAGAGAAACTTCTAGACCTCTCACCATACTGGGACCCCTCAGTGGACAGACAGGGCCCTCAGCCAATGGTGTGCCTTGGCTGGGGAGAAGCTTCTGGAACACTGACCATAAATGCCCACAGCTCAGATCCCACCAGGCTATAAAAGGAGCCCCCGGCACAGAGACCTCTTTTGCATGCTTGTCCTCAGAGCAGCAGGCTTGTGATCAGAAACTCTTCCCTTGGGTTGAGCTGTCACCCAAGGAAGCTTCCTGGGATTAAATGCCCTCGCCATCTTCTGGGGTGAGTGTTTCTTCTGGATATCCTTGAGCAAACAAGAAATAGTCACTCATTGTGAGAGGTGAGTGGCTATTGGAGGCTTTCTTCTAGATATATCCTTGAGTGCCCTTGGCCACCCCCCCCATGAGTGAGCAATCCTATCTTCTGGGTACCCTTGAGTGAGAGTTTTCTTCTTTATGATTGAGTGTGTGCGCACTTTGGATCATCATTCTTGTGTCTTGTCTTGTAGTAATAACATCCCTGACTGCTATATCAAACCTGTAATTTTTTAAGTGTTCTTGGAGTGTCGTTTTGGTTACCCTGTTTTGTTAGTTTTGGTGGTTTGGTTTTGGTTGTGAATTAAAGTTTGTTTGAGTTTATTGTCTATGTGGAGTCTCTTTGGTGTACCTCTGTGACAGCTTCACATCAAGTAGTAAACAGGAACAAAATAATGGCCATTCTGCCATTCTAGTTAAACAAAATTGATTTGACTCCAGTAAGCCAGTCTTTCTGCAGTGAAGCCCTTTCAGCATAAAAAGGATGAGGTGAATAAAATACCATTTTGATCACTGTTCACCTGATAATTGAAAAATGAGCATTTGTAATTCTGGAAATACTACCAGTATCTTACAATCAACAGTAGTACGTGCGCTCCAAATATACTGAATATAGATACAAGATTTTCAAAATCTCATAGTTCTAGAGTTAACAATTTGCCACACTGTTTTTAAATATGCAAGAGATAATAAGCACAGTGTGTAATTTGGTACAGAATGGCCTAGCTCATCAATGTCAGTTAGATCATGTACACTAATAGTGCCTAAAATACTAGATTAATATGAAAACTGGTGGAAAAAAATAATTCTATATACCAACCAGCTAAACGGCTTTGTAGGATCTTTACAGACTAACTTTGACCTCATTTAAGCAAAAAGTTAATCCTTGACCATCTTTGCTAATATTTACAAGTGAATAATACAAAATTTGAGGCTCACAGCAACCCCAAACAACATAAGGGGGACAAAGACAAGTAAAAAAACCCCCAGAGTTTGTGTTTATGTTACTTGAACTGAACAATATTCAAATCCCTTTAAAAATGTCTCGTTTGTTCCATTTTTTTATTTAAAAAATTGATTTCACATGCAAGTTTGAAACCTTAATTATAGCAATTTCTTTTGCTGGTGAAAGTACACTACTATTGCAGTTGTGCCGCCAGCTCTAGGATAGGCCGTGCTGTGGGCTGTCAAATAGTTATCAATACTACACAGCAGTTTGTTTCCCAAAGTGAAGAATAAGAAATCACAGCTGAAACTATATGGGAAATCAAACTCCAGCAGTGTTAGGTGCTCAGCATTCTCAATTCCCAGTCAACAGCTTGTAGGATCAGGCTCTCATGTAGGCAAACTGTAATTATCTGAGTTACAGTGTTTGAGCTAGCATATGTGTTCTTGCAAAACCTGATAGTCACAAAAAATGAAAACTTCTAATCTGAGAAGTGACACCTACCACAGATAGAGTTCCTTAGCAGCATGCTGTTCAGAGCGAATATTAAACCACCTCCTGACACACCTGATTTTTCTCTAGTAGCCTACCACCAGGGAATGATTTAATCTGTCCCTGCTGAGTTCTTGAGAGCTGACAAGAATAAAAGCTGAGGTGGTATGGCTGGAGGCCATATTAATTTTTTAAATCATGAAAAATACATTAACAGGTGCTCTTTAAGCATACTTTAAAGTTTTGAAACTACACCAAGTTCTAACTAACAATGTAAGGTCCTGGGGAAGGAGTGGGGGGAGAATGACAGTGACATTTTTTGGTCTTTAAGTATTAGGATCACCAATAATACATCATCGGATAATCCATAACTCTTTTGGTGTTGCATTGGTATTTTTGCTATGTTGTACTTACAAAGGGTAGAAATTCCTATTAAACATTATTTAAGAGTCCCTTCAATTTGCTGGTTTGGTATACAAAGTTTATTCATGTTTGCATGTTTGGTTAGACTAACCCCAACCTGTTTGACACCTTTCAGCAAGGATGCTCCTTGGTGCTACCTTGTAATGTCTAAATCTACATACTGTCTACTCCTTCCTCTACTCCACGCTTGGATTACTTTGTTGTAAAATGAAATGTGTGTTGTTTAGTAAAAGAAGGTCAGCAATGGAAGTTCTGTGATGTATATTATGCATTTCCATATTCACAGTGAAATGAAGAATTACCAGATTGACAGCTGAGTCATTCATTATTTACTCAGACAGCTGCCTTTTATTAAGCAATCACCAATATAGTGTAAAGAGCCATTTATTCCTTGCAACTACTACTGAAGGGATCTCTGTGTAGACTGAGGTCTGTGGAGAGACCTTGTACCAAAACAGCACCATATCACTGCAAACTGGAGATAACTTCTCTGAGACAGGTGGATTAAAACATGGGTTATGAATGGCAGGGAATGAAAATCCCCCTGCTAAAACAATACTATTTTAGTTACTTTCGCTGTCTAGAGCTTCAATTTACAAGTAAAGAGACTAAGCTCTCTGAAGGCCAAGATGAATATTCATATTGCTTATTTTCTTGAGGACTAGAAAATGAGGCAGTTGTTACCTCCTGCTGAAGCAGTCATTCGTGAAAAGGGTCCATAAAAGACAAAGAAATACGGGTTGACAAACTGGAGGGTTTATCACTGAAACAGCATTTAGTATGATGAAGTACGATTCTAGACCAGGGAGATTCTGTGAAGTGTGGTGGAAGAGGTGGAAACCAGAGAGCTGCTGGTATTTTCTCTCATTGCCGTAATAAATGGTACAAACATTTCAATTAAGGTTCTAAAAAATGTTTAGGTCTTCCTGTTGCTTCCACATATACAATGGACAATGCATCAGGAAAGGCAATGCTAAATCTCCTACATTTCCTTTATTTCTAATGAGTTTGCAAGCACTACAGGAAGTCTCACTCTGCCAAAGTGCTTGAATAAGCTCCAGAATCCACGTTGTGGTACAGGTTGGAGTGAAGAAGTCCTACAAAGGCCACAAGGATACAGGATGGCTCAGTGAAGGATTACAAAGAACTACATTATGGAGTCATTGTATCCAACTGCTGAAAGAATACAGTAGAGATGCAGGAGTTACTCACTAGCAGGTATAAGCTTAAATGGACAAAGTAAGAATTCACAACAGAGCAACTTAACCAAATTTTACACTTCTGCACTCAGGAAAAATAAACAGGAAGTTGTAACAAAAGAAATATCTCCAGCTCTGTTCAAGGTCTTGTTTGGGTCTGTTTTCTATGGAGATTTAAATAAAGCTTTAAATTATCTGTAAATGTCAGTTCAACTTCTCCCTAGTAAGATTCTCTGAATGCCACTATCAGTTAGCATTGCCTACCGTCTTTGAGGATTGTTTCTCGCTCTGTGCCATCAATTTTCTGTCGTCCAATTAGGAAACTAGTAGTATCAGCAAAGTAAATGTAATTAGTTTCGGCATGGAAGTCCAGAGCACGAGGATTGACCAAGTTTTCTATAGGGATCATGTATTCATCAGATACTTTGGTATTCAGGTCCATTCCCCGTATTATTCCTGGGCGTCCCTTCCCATAAAAAAGAAACAATTCATTCTTTGGTCCTGCAAAAGAAAGATTACAAACATAAACAACTGATGCTGCCTAATCTTCTTTACAGTGCATAATGTCACTGTTTAATTAACTGGCACAATTAGTGGGGAAGCAGGAGTGTTATTCAATACCAAAAATTAAACTTTCATATATTCTGAAGGTATCTAAACTCAAGAAATCTAGCTAATTACATTACCTTAATTAAAATACAAATTACTTCAGTGAGCTGCTTACATCTAATTATATTTTCTATAAAAATTCACACTGAAAAGCAATGCTAGATCACAGAATAACTTTGCATCTGCTGTGAAATGGACATATATAGCTTTGTAGACATTTAATTTTACAATTCATTAGGATCTATCAGGGTAATGTGGACCATGACTGAAGTAATCATTAAATCTAACAAGACAAACTCCAGCAAATACAAAACACCTCTTTTTTCATGTGAAGTTTCTCAGAAACAAACAAGACAAAAGCTTACAGTAAATTTCTTTCAAATGGGAAGGAATACAACAAATCAACACACACTGTTATTTCATACTGAGATACAAAACACGGATACCAATATTTCCTATTTCTGAGGAGATTTTTACAATTTACGTTAATTACAAATAACTGAAGCTTAGTAAAGTGATTTTTTTTCCTTAAAGATACTTATAAATATCCTTAGATCCTTAATACTACCAATATACCTCTTAAAATTCTCTAAGACACATACTTTTCCTAATCCCTCTCAGGGTTTTTTGTTGGACTTGTTAGTGAAAACCATGTGAGGTTTGACTGAGGTCCAATATATCCATCTACCAGCATCCATCAAAATATCTAACTGCATGCCTTTCATCTGAACTAAATCAATGCCATTTGATCAAGAAACCAGGCAAAAAGAGGTGTTCCCCAAAACTTTCAGGACTGTCCTGTTGGCTGTAGGTGACCAACAGATTGTGCATACCTAACGTTAAGTATAACCATAGTTATACAAAATAAGCTTGCTTTCACGAAGTATTATGAGAAAAACCTTGCTTGACTTACTCACATGAATGGTCTGCTTCTGAGTTACAAGTTGACTGTGTGGGTAGAAATTAGATGTGACAAACTCTTTAACAGCATTTCAGTACCTATATGTGCTGTGAGAATGCATATTATATAAAGAAAGAGTAAGACTGATTAACTTAACGTGTGATAATTTTTAGGATTTTTTAAACAGCATCCCAGGTTTAATTTGTCACTTCTATGAACTAAGCCAAATCAAATCATTTTAAGGGAATGACAGGAGTATATGAACGAAGTCTCAGGTACATGTTGCAAACAAATTTTACCCAAAAGCAGCCCATGTGATTTCTTTTGTTATTGATAAGTATGTTAAATAACACCCAGAACTATACCCTGGAATATTAGTGGCTGGCAGACTCTTTGATTTAAATAACATACTTTTGCATGACCTGCCATCACTTCCCAAGATGAAGCCAGTCCTGCAGCGACAAGTCCGTGCTTTGTAGTTGCTGCTGAGCAGACAGATGTGCGAACATCCCCCCGGCATTCCATATGGGTCCACTTCACATGCATGGCTTCTGACTACGGCGAGTGAAAAACAGCACGATTGAAATCCATTTAAAGCAAGATAATTATATGCATGAGCATGTAGAAAGTTTAGACAGGAAAAAAAAAGGGAGTTTGTGTCACAATAAATCTTTCTGCAGAATATAACTACAAAAGGAGGTCTTTTTTTTAAGATGATACCCAAACCAGACAAGGAATCCAATGGGCCATCTTGCGGCTATCAAGCCATACCCATCGTTTTATGCGATCACCCCTTTGTGAATAAGCTTCTGCACAGCATTTGCGGGCAGCACTCCCCTGGGGTAGCTGACACTTCCCCTTTTTTTTATTTGTTGCTTTGGTTCATTTGGTTGGTTGGTTGTTTTTTGAGAACAGAGTGAATCCCATGCCAATGCAGTTTGCTATTCATTGAACTCCATTAGACAGCACCTTTCTGGGGCAGATACCTCTGCAGAAACTAAAGAACAGAACAACCCTTGTAGTGTTTTTCCATATTTGTACAGTTGGGACATAAATCCAGCTGAAGAAGCCAAAGAATTCCTTTCCTTTGACTCATATTTTCAAATGCACATTTCTAAATTAGCAGACTAATATATCAAATTATTTTTTTAAACTCTCTAATGTAAATCTGATGAGAAAACAAATCTATCTTGTTATCCTACATTTACTAAGCTGGCTTACAACAGGCCAACAGTATTTTAGCTCAAAAAATATTTTTCTCTTCTCTCTCCTTTCCCTCAAGCTTTTTAGTTGTGTGGGTTTTTTTTTTGTAAAAAAGTAATCAAGTGGTTTAAGGTCGATACTGTTAAAGGCATACAGAAACTCTACCAAGCTGAGACAGCTTTTACAGTGAATCTTGACAAGCAACAAACACGTCCATTCAAAACAAAAGAAGTAGCAGAGTGAACAAAGGGCAAGAGGAACAGAGTAATCACAGGATGTAATAAAAGATTACACTGTGCTCATGTCTCTTCTCTACTCAACCTCTCCGACTCCCTCAGGGGTACAAGAGGGGGGCATATAGCAAGGAAAGTCTTTGCAGCCTCCTTCAGACACCGACATCTGCAAATCAATGCCCTCAGCTATAGGGCGAAAATTAGTTCACCTAGTCTACATCAATTTAGAGTTTGTTACCACTTCAGAAACTTCTCTAAAAGCAGTCAGTCTGTTTAATAACATTGATGTTTATCACCAGAATTGATGTGTTAGCTTTTCTGTCCAAGCAGTCATGGCAACAACTTACTGCTATCAGTCAGATCAAAAAATTCTCATGAAGTGTCGCTGTAAACATTTTGGATCTTGCTATCTTTGCACAAAGTTCCCACAAATCACACTGCTGTTCTGAATGCAGAAAGTATATGATCAGAGCCATGATTAGAGTCATGCAGGACTATGGACCTCAGAAATTGCTATTTTACCAAAAATTCTGAGATTATAAAAAGTTTTTCATGCTAGACAAAAACAAAGGTGAAGATGATATTTATACAAACCAAGGAAAACTTAACAGTAATTTCCTATCTCACCAATTGCTGTGCTGGCAGTTAGGCAGGCTAGCTGCCCACATCTCCACGCTTTTTTGGCAACCCCTAGACAGGGGCTCTCTTGAGGTTTGTAGTCGGTCTGAAAAGCAGGCCCAGAGAAACCAGGAATCTCTGAGGTCT
Organism: Phoenicopterus ruber ruber; assembly: GCA_009819775.1. Classification (NCBI taxonomy): domain Eukaryota; kingdom Metazoa; phylum Chordata; class Aves; order Phoenicopteriformes; family Phoenicopteridae; genus Phoenicopterus; species Phoenicopterus ruber. The sequence goes on from CM020220.1 coordinate 38,084,481, forward strand.
GAGACCCAACCGTGTGGACGGTATTGGACATCTAATAATTCTGAAGGTGTTAAATTTTGAAAGCATTGAGTGTGTGGAGCCAGAAAACTTGCAGACCAGGGCTCTTTGGCGGTTCTCCTAGCTGAATGCTCAGGAAACAGTTGTGTTAGGAGCTTAGACACAGGAAAACTGGCGGTAAGCACGTAGGAAACTGGGCAGATAAAGAAGAAACAGTTTTGCCGCAGAGACAAATTTTCACTCTATCTTCTGACACATTTTTCTGGAAGAACCTTTTTAACCACACATCCACCTAATAATCTGGTTTTACGTTTGCTAGAAAGAGGAATTTTGATCTTACCTGCTGTTTGGGTTCTTTTCTGGTATACACGGATCTCTTTAGCATTGTCAAGTCTAGCAAGAGACTGAACATCGGTGCCGTTATATCTGTTTATTTGTAAAATGCTGAGGTTATCTGAATTAACTGTATATAAATAGTTTTCAAATACTGCCAAACCACAAAGATGCCTAATCTGGAAAAGGAAAAAATTGTATCATTATTTTAACTGAATATTTTATGTATATCTATGATTTGTAAACAGCAAACATTATTGTGAATTGTACATGCTAAACTGTACAAAAGGATTTCTGAATAGGTCGATAAATATTTGTAAATAATAAAAAATACACTACAAGTATAGTTCACATTCTTGTAGTCTGAATTTTATAATTAGAAAAACTTTGTACAAGAAAGGCAGAAAATTCAAAATATTTAGCAATCCGAATTAATTTATCCTCTGAATTTCCCAGTTTCTCTTTTAAATTAAACTCCTACATACTTTAAGTGCAAGAGTTTATTTTGGTATTATCTAATATTAACTAATAACAACTCAGATAAATTAATATTAACTAGCATTAACTAATAAATATAGTAAATATAGATATTTAAAACACAGTTTATAGGTTGAATTGATGTATTTTTTATTATATTATAATCAAAGCAAGACAAATAGTGCAAGATATACCCACTGAGTATTTTCTTAAGTAAATAAGTGTATAAATAAATTCCCTCAGCTATGCTTCTGTTCCTTTTGTGTTGGTGTCTCTGAATATATTTGTGGTCACACGGTACTGCTTGTTTCTCAAAGTGAATTCTAAAATTGTATTAATCTGTGATGTGTCTGGATACACTTATTAAAAACTAACTAACATTAGTTAGCCAATCACAGCTCAATCATGAAGTGTTCGATAATCTAGCGGTTGTGCTTGATTTATAGATTTAGAAAATGTGAAGTATCTCATTGGCAATTTTGAAAGGTGAACAAAATAAAGCGAATTTGTTGGCAGATGTTCAGATATTCACAGGCTATCTTATTAGTTTAATCAATAAATTGTTCACCACAGAGTATTTACTTAGCTTATTTGCCCAATCCCTGGAAGCGTTCAAGGCCAGGTTGGACGGGGCTTTGAGCAACCTGGTCTAGCGGAAGGTGTCCCTGCCCATGGCAGGGGGGTTGGAACTAAATGGTCTTTAAGGTCCCTTCCAACCCAAACCATTCTATCATTCTATTATTAACTCACAAATTCAGATATATGTCACAAAAAAACCCCCCAAACAAACCCCGCCTGTTGTGCATCAAACATTTCAGTCCTTTCTGGAAATTACTTCCCAGTTGGCCATATGTTGCCATTGTATTCTGCCCTTGCCCAGAAAACAGAGATCAATGGAAGTGTTTAAGACCCAACAGAAATTCAATCCAATTATAGTAAGATGGAAAAGAAAACAGCCTTGAAAATAATGATGCATCTGTACCAAATTGTTGAATTCTCCTCTGCATTATAATCTTTCCTTCCCTATTTCCATTTGCACTCAGTTTAAAGCTTTATTATTTAACTCTTATGAGAGCTTTTCTATATTTACACTGTTAAAACTATGTGACTCTTTTTGCAGTGCGTTTTATAATGACTTAATTATTTGTATTTAATTTAGGCATTTGTTGGTTTTTATGTCTCTTGAAGCTTTCCAGCTATCTTATGCATGAATGGAAATGTTGCTTGCTACAAAGAATAGTCCTTTGAAAGCCACCCAGGCTATCAATCATAAAAGCCCGTATCATTTGGAAAGCATGTCTTTTGATACGCTTGTACTTATGAAATAAACTTTAATTCCTAAAATTTCTTCAGAATAGTTTTCTGGTCTGCTGTTTCCTTGGACTAATGAGAAGTAACTTGGAGTAACAGTCATTCTAAATCCTGGCAAATGCAGGCACAAAACTTTGTGAAATTACCGATTTTTCATTTCAGTGGAAAGACAACCAATATGCTTCTCTTCTGTGATAGCAGTGACCAATTGAGAGGCCAAACTTTTTAATACCCTTCAGTCATATTGAAAGAAACAGACATCTTTCTCCTTTCTTAGCTAGTTTGGAGAAGAAAGAATCCTTCTGAACGTGAAAAGAATCCTCTTTTGCATCTAAATTTCAGAAAGAAGAGAAAGAACAAGCACCTCTTCTATGACACCAGTACAACTCAGTTACAAGCCTGTAAAAGTATTTGTTAGTTGCTTCTGAAAATGACTTTCTTTTTTTAAGAATTTATTTCAAAATGTTACCTGAAAAAAAAAAAAAAAAAGAGTTTACAAGGCTCGTTATTCCAGAATAACTGGCTAAAGATGGAGTAATTTGGTAAAAAATAGGAAGGTGTTTGGTATTTAGCCAGGTGACCTAGACTGTTTTTTGTCACGTTTTCTGCCTATTTTTAAATGGTGGTTATGCTAACCAGTTGTCTCTTGGTAAACAGTGATTGCTTGGAAGCAAGCAAAGAATGACAGCAGAACAGGTAAAATGTTTATTCTGTCTGCACGTTTTTAGTCTGTTTAACCTCAGGCAGAAGCAGATGTAAACATGGTACCCACACAAGCTCAGGGAGTCCAAGTAGCAACAAGGAACACTTTTGTCGTTCCTAATTTTCCCTCGATTTACATAAGCCTCCACTGCCAGGGAACCCTTCCTTTCCTCGCTACCTACTACCCCACTTTCCAAGCTGAAGCAACAATAATGGATTGATACACTCCTGCTCAAAGACTCATACAGTCTCAGCATTTGTATCTATGACTGAACATCTGGACCAACTGGGAAAAGCATCATTGCCATCACTAAAATATGATTTAAGGGCATCCAGATTGGTCTGAACAGGTGAATATAGCTTTTGCTATTCTGTTTCTTTCATGTTCTTGTGCCTATTAGTCTCTTCCTCCTGAATTGGCAAGGATGTCTTCTTGTCATTAATAATTTATCCCCTAGTATCTTTCCATCACCCCATATTTTCCCTCCTGAAGTCTTTTACAATGGGGAGTGTGACTTACATGGTGCATTGATAATGAGATACTGCATGGAAGCTTGTCCATGGGTTGCAAAACAGGCTGCATTGCAAATAAAACAAAACATGCGGATGGATCTTTTAATGTCTAATGCATTTGAACTACAAAGAGAAAATCTGAAACTACTGTAACTTAGCATTATGTACGTTCACTTATTGATATCATTACTTTTTACTAATTTGCAAATAAATACCTACTTGTCTGCCTTTAATTATTGTATGCCTCCTTCTCCCTTGATAGTCAACAACTTCCACACTATCCAGATATATGTCAACCCAGTACACATATTTATTGATGAGGTCTAGGGCAAGAGCAGTTGGCTGTTCAATTTTAGAGTCTACTATCCATGTCCTGTTCATTCCATCCATGTCACATCTCTCAACCTTGGCAGCATTCCCGTAGTCTGTAAAGAAAAGCTTTCTGTTGAAAGAAAATAAGATGCTGTAAGTTTCAAAGGGTGTGAGCAGAGTGCAAAGCTCCTGGTGCCTCTCTGCAAAGTAAGTTTTTGTTCTTTGTTATTTCAGGGGGTTCATCTGTCAATAATCCATATAACCCATATTGATAATTATATAATTACCAAAAAAAATTCACCATATCTTCTAACAAATTCACAATTATACAGAATTTTCTTTCAAATGGAATGTACAGAAGTTCTAAATGCATTTCCTTACACCACAGATACACCATGTAATACTTGTCTTTTAAATGGATGGTATTCCTATGTACAGAGACTACATTACAATCTTAAATATCTCTTTAACAATTATTTGTAACAAAATGGCAAGATGGTTACGAATACCAGAGAGTGGCAAAACAACAAAGCACTTACATAGTTTGGAGAACAATTCATTGTGTATAAGGTATAGCAAATACAGTGATCCACAATGTCAGGTGTTTGAAAATGTATTTCTAAAGAAGATGCTTTAGTCTGTAGTGCATTTGTATCCAGTCTTGGAAGGATGTTCAGGCTTTAAAATGTTTCCACAAATCCAATGAGTCATTCCATCCAAGAATAATGGGAAACTATCAAAGACTTAAAATTGCTACTAAGGCTTCCTAACCCGATACTTGATTAGCATTCGCTGGGTTTAGTACACAGAAATCAATTTTGATTAACCTGACAATATTTTAACAAGATTACCTATTTGTGAGACTAAATTACACTTGCAATCTGAAGACCACCTTGCCATGACTTTAACATGCTATAAAGAATAATAAGATTCCAGACTGAATGTTACTAAAACTACTTTGAGAATCAGGATTTCATTTTCCAAATGAAGTGAATTATCTCCTAGTTATTACCACTAATGGGAATAACATTGGATCAACAGTATATAAACCTTGAGATATCTTTATGTTAAAGAGTAGTAATTTATAGCCTTGTAAGCTCTCATAGAAATTCAGTATTGTAGTATGTTTTAGGCTGGAAAGAATACGTTTGCTAAATAGCCAAATGAGACCCATATCATTTATTATTACCATCTTCAAATAAATAAGAATACATTTTAAATGTACTTAAAGTGTTTCATGTGCAAAATATGTAAATTAAAAAATCATTAAAAGTATTAAAGGCAGTAGAATTATCTATAGTATGTGTACAGCAGCTGTCAAATGCCAAAATGAATTGATCAGAATCATAAAATAGGGCTTGAGGAGAATTTGAAAGGTCATGTAGTCCATCATCAGGCCATAAGGCAGAATAAACTTTACCTATAACATTCCTGACGGATAACTCCATTCCTGACAGGGATTTCTATTTATCAAAATCATTTTGAATTCCTGTCTTCTCCTTCATTGTAATTCTGTAGCCGGCTGTACTTTAAGAACATTTTGAAAAACACGTACTTAACATTCAGGTCCATATAAATCAAAATGTGCACACTACAGATGATGCACAAAGTAAAAATTATGTCTGCAAAGCAAATGTTTAATTTGGAATGAGAACAGCCAAAGAATTGTGTGTATATATATGTGTATACACTTATAAATATGTGTGTATGTATGTATTTCATCAGCAACAACAAAGTCAACACCTATTACATTTAAAATAAGTTGTTAAAACATTACATGTACTCTAGCCTACAATCTGTACTTCTGGGGATTTGATTTAGGTTATTTAATGGAACTTGGTATCTCAAGATTCAATAATTCCAATAAAGCTCATTTCACAATCATAGAACCAAATGGGTCGTGCTGTGATCAGGCGCACACATACCCTCCCCGCGTGTATAAATACACATACATACACACAGCAGCTCCAAAAACCTGCAGCTTGACTTCAGACTGACTCTTTACTTGATTGCTTAGTGCACAGTATTCTTATACAAGACTTAACATTTCTATGTGATATCACAAAACAGACTAATACACAAGTTAGAAATAATAATTATTTGTCTTTTCCAACTATATTCTCTTTTCAGATCAGACAAGAAATAAAACGTTTGTATGTCATTACCAAATAGATACAGTAAAGAGTATCTAATTTAAGATGCTTCTCCAGCTTTCAGGGATGGGGGGTCAGTTCTTTGTTTTCTAAATGCCTGTTTTATATTCACATCATTTGTGCTAAGGAAGCTAGCATGACTTCATGTGTAAATGACATACTTTTAATTTTAAAAATAATTACTCTTCTCCTGGAGGCTGACAATAATAAAACTTTATCTTTTAATGTAGAGGCAAAAGATAGAGCAAGAAAGTAGTTGCCTCACTGCTGCCATATGATCAAAGCATACTGAAAATTAAATTAAGAAAATTAAATGCTTTACTATGTAATCTTGAAATGCAATTCTGTATTTAAAGACTAATGCAGATTTTTAGAATGAGGTTTAAGTCAGAATTGTATTTATAACACATGAAGCTGACCCACAATTACACCATATTTCCTTTGTCTTGGGAGTTCTCAAGGATACACTGTAGTAGTATTTATTTCAGCTCAAGACTAGTTTTCCTGCTCACAAACAGTGCTGGATTTGCCTATCCATTTTCAGCAGAGGGTGGAGAAATCGATTCACAGAGCGATTTCAGCAGGAATACTGACCACGTGCATTTCCTTGTACAGCCCAAGCACTGTGCGTTAGTACTGACCTTGAGGGACCAGCTCGGACAGGGAGAGCTGTGTTCATTACAGCCTTTATTTCCCGAGACTACCAATAAGGATACTAATTGAGGCTGCTATAAAAATAGTAAAAATTTTGGCACTAAATTGAATTTTATTAAGGCATGTTATCTTTTGAAAGCTACAGACTTCTTCATGCATAGAAAATATTCTCCTAGCTCTTTGAAACTGTACAAACCCCATGTTCTGCCCATCATTAATCAAGAACAAAAAGGGCCATCTTCTTCATCGAGTCCAGGTGCTTTGCAGGCATCCTATACTACTCTTTTTTTCAAACTTCTTAAACTCATAAAAGTACTTAGGTTTTTTGACCCAATGTTCCATCCAGAAGCTCTTCCAGAATGGTTTCATTGTTGTTCCAACAGTTAGGAATCTCCATCTAATAACTAATGATATCGTCAAGGATAAATTATACCCACTGATTTCTGCAGCACACTTACTTGGCTTAAACATTTCTTTTCACCTGTCTTCCCCTCAGAAGGTATTTCTAGATGGCAATCAAATTCTTTCACTCTCTACCTAGCAGCTAGAGATAAGCAAAGAAAGTCAATCTTTCTCATCTCATAAGACAAGCTCTTTATGTTGCCCTTCTGTGTAGTTATTCCAGTTTTAGGTCGTGTTATTGAACTAGCATGGTCAGCACTGGATGCGCTGTTCCAGAGAGGAGTTCACCGGCGTCTGTGCAATGGCATTGTAACTTCCCTGCATCAGCTGGAGATTCAGCCATCACTGGATGACATTTGCTATTTTCACAGCTCTATTATACTGCTGATTTACAGTCATCCTCTCACCAGTTATTACATACATCCTCCTCCCTCTGCTGATTTCCCAGGGTTTAGCTGACTTTCTCCAGTCTATGAAATACAACCTGTTTCATAACTTAACTTACTCTTAAAAAGTTCTAGTTGGAGTTTTTCCTACAAGAGTTTGGTTTCAACTAGGAAAACACAGGGAATATTCCCTCCACGTCTGAGCAACGAAATCTCTATAACATTTTAAAATATCCTCAACTGACAAACCCACCGACTACAAATAGCAATAAAGTCATGTTACTAAATAAAACTAATTCCAGAGGAGAAGAATGCCATCACAAGACACAAGTGACAACGTCCCAGTTCCTGTTCTCATACCAGTGGTCACAGATTCATCTTTCCTTCATTATCAGTCCCCGAAAACACATAAGGAGGCCCGCAAAAGGCCTGCTGTTCTTCCCTGACAAAGACATCTGTCCTCAATAGAAACTTCCTTTCAGACCCAGACAGGTACTGTCTTAGTTCAGCTGCTAAACGTTATATGCCTCCCTTATCACCACTGGTTTTGCTGAGCAGCTTCTCTCTTGTCACTTCCTTTTGTTTTCCAAGCTTTCAGTCACCGCATTCATAATCCACCTAATTAATTAGCTGAGAAAGAAATATGTTTTCCTTGTAAAGCTACATTTGGGCATTTGGATGACTGAAAACTTAATTTCTGATGTACCTAAGAAGCCAAGTACTGTATAGCACAATCAGACATTTGGTGGGCAAAATTTCACAATTCTGCAACTCTTTGGCAAAAAAACCCCACCACCCATGTATGGAACAATATTATACGGTATCATGAAGCAGTTTTCAATTGATTCCTGACACATACAACTGTGCTTCACAGCTGAGTATATTCGTGTGTCATTATTATTATTCTTTATTCCCCTCCTCAGTCTCTCATTACTCTTTGTAATAGGAAAGAGGTACACTTGTCACCATGTCCAGAAGCTCATCTGTTCAGCTGCCAGGCTCAGACTCTAAACTGTTCCCCGTATAACTCATAAGCCAGCCTATTCCCACTTCTTACCGCTCCTTTAATTCCCAGGCTGGCTTTTAAACCTCAGGTGCTCCTGCAGTGGATCTATGGAAGAGGAATGTGTTATTGTACAGTAATGTCAATCCCATACAAGGAGAAGCAAAACACAGTTTCAGGCATGCCCAAACAGGACAGAGGTGCAGAAGATAAACGATCATACATCTGATAGTATGGTGTGGTTTAAGAGCAAATGCAAGAGCGGAGGCTACGTTGACACAGGTACCAAAACACTTTAATCACAGATGTATCCAAATTACACACCCTCCCCATTCTGTGGGAGGGAAGATGTGATATCCTATAGAGTTACCTAAAGCTCCCATGTTAACACTACTGTCACTGTGACCCAACCTGTGCCGGCTGCCACACAGCACTCAAATGGCAATGCCAGGGAAAATACCATCTTTTGCCTCTCCATCTGTTTCTCTCTTCCTCTGGTCTTCTCTTACCAGAGATAAAGATGTGTTAGTGTAAGCACTACTTGGTAGGAAAAGGATAAAGACTACAAATACACACACATTTAAAGGGTAGCACCTTCTGCTTAAGCTGAAGACCTAACAGATCTTCTGAAGTAATTACAGGTCCAGTAGCTTAATCTCAAGAAGGCGGGAATTGCTGGGGCAGATTTTGAAGGGAAGAATGACAGAGAGCTTGGCAGTTCACAGAGTCAACTGCAACGAAATTTTATCAGAGGTAAATTAATATAGTGTATATAGAAAGAAGGCTGCTTTCTTAGACAAAGTTACTGCTGTGGACCAGACCTATCTAGATTAAAGTAAAATAGTTGATAGCATACTTCAACAGGAGCTAAGAGTAGAAAGAGCAGTATTTAATTTTCAGAAATTACACTGAAAGGCTCATTATCAAGACAGGAAGCTACTAAAGATATTCCATTGATCTTGGGAGAAGTTTTGCTTAATGAAAACCCCCTAACTGTATGCTTTGGAATGTGTGAGTGAGTGACATCAGGTTAGACGCTTTTTTCCTAATTTAGAGGAGGGATTATGGTGTGGGAAAAAACTCTGAATTGGAGTAACATAAATGGGGTGCGATTTAATAACATAAAAAAATATCAGTTTAAAAACTAATGAGAAGACGGTTGGCATTGAGTGGCACCAGCCAGATATACTGTAGGACAAATTGTAAATCTAGAAAGATACACTGTAGGATAACTAAAATTATGGGGACCTTCTTCAGAGGAGATGATCAAAACACCTAATTAAAAAGACTGTGTGAAAACATCTGTGGAATTCTCCACTTGTAAATTAAAGCTTATGGTATCAGGTGATCTATTTACTGTATTCTCAGAAGGGGACTGCCATGCAGTCCTGTGTCTGATTTCTACTGCATTTAATCAAAATGAATGTGATTTGATTTAATTTACATTGCATTTAATTAATAGTATGCTTTATAGCATGGTCCAGGAACATTTTCACCTCTGTTAAGGTTTAAGTTGATTTCTGGGTTCAGTAATTTTCTTTGTCATCTGCATCTAAAGCCAAAGAAATCAGCCACACTCAGACTTAGCCCATTTTTGGTAGTAAATGAGCCATGGCCCTTAGTGTGCCAGACAAATCTTAGGTACTTGGAGAGGGCTACTTGCTAACACACTCACAATTAAAGCAATTGCTAGATTTGGGGCAAAGACACATTTTTCCCCAGGGCATGAAGGCAAAAGCCGTTGGATTCGGGCATTTGGGTCCTCCCTCCCTTCCTTCTTCTTTCTAGCAAAATGCATCATCCATCACCACGAGGATAATTTCATCTTGCAAATCCATGCTATTTTAGGGGGGTTAGAAACCAGCAGGCTCTCCAGCAACACGCCTTAACTTTTGTAACTGGTTTTGGAAGGAAATACTGGGTGGATGTTTTTTGGGCTACACAGGAGTGAAATTCTATTAAAGCTCCTCCGTGATTTCTGCAACGTAAGGGAGGACATACATCCCAAATGTTCCTAATATTTTGGAATCCTAGCAATGAGTGCACAAGAGTAAAATAATGTTTTTTTCTCACAGAGAGCTGCAGATTTAGTGCCACACAGGAAGCAGCACAGACCTGTGCTGCAGATAAAAGTAAAACCCAGTTAGACAACGCATTCTCACCGCACAGAGCCACGCTTGAATCACTGTTTGCTGCACAACAGAACACGGGCAAAACCTCAACCCGAATGCCTTAGGGGGGACATTTGTAATGAAATATCTTTCTCTTTACACAGAAATCGCCAGTTCAAACAGAGGTTTTCTTATTTGCAGTAACAGGGATGGCAGTCTGAGCAGCAAACAGGGTAAATAGCTGTGAATTTGGGGACAGATTAAAAAAAGAGCAGATCTGGTTCACTGCTAAAGTAGCTACAAATTGTCATAATCTGTGGAATTCTTATTGAACAGAGCAGCATAACATGGGGGAAAAGAGAAAAATCCTACAACTAGGTTTTTTCTTCTTTTCTTTTTCCCTACTAAAGCTGTCCATCTATAGAAATATGCCTAGTGTAAATGCAAATTGGTTTGCCATCAGCAGGAAGAAAAAACGCTCAATATCATTTCCTCAGACACACAGAAACACGCATGTTCAGAGACATTAAAATGAATGTAATATGATAATTCAGGACTGTGATTTGTTACATTGTTGTGACTATGCTCTACTATTGTTTTAGCTTATCAAAACAAAATCCTCCATAGAATTTTTCAAGGTTGATCCTGTCCACTTTTGGGGGGATAAAAGCCTTCACTTTCTTTTGTCTTAGGAATGGCAACCAAATATACATAAAATAAAGTCTTTTAAAGGTCATAATGACCCTTAAAAACTTTTGTCCCCTCCCTTTTCCACCCAAATAAGCCTTCTCTGCTGGGCGGTAACTGCAAATGGCTCTCCAGTGCACCTACCAACCCTCCCTGGGTGCAGCAGGAATAATATATGACAGTAAGATGTACAGCTAACTTTCTCTCTTATGTTTCCACAGTTTCAATTTTCTCTCACAAGCTATACTTCTTCACACTCAGAGTAAATGTGTAGCAAACCTATATCAACTCTACCATATTCTCTTTCTTGCTCTACTTATGAATAGGTGTGAGTTTCTGTACATGTTAAAAAAATGCACGCCTGGAATATAACACCAATAAATCAAAGACAAACACCCACAGAAATGAAAATTCAGTTCATAGGTTTTGCTAGAGGATAAAAATGAAAAGAAAGTTTGTCTTACACTCATTCTCATCATAACAGTTAAGTCTGTTTTTTTCCCCCATCAACAATAAGATTACAGCTATGAGACGTACTGTTGAAAACCTGCATCCCTTAGCATATATCAAACTTGTACTTGCTTAATCTACTTTCTGTCTAAATACAATTCAATATCATTTCATTAAAGCCATGTAATTGCCTTGAGTAATTTTGTGCAGCAATGGTGCATTTTCATTGTATTTCTCTTTCTTCTGAACGAAAGGATGTTGTCTGAATTTTGAAAATCTATTCCCAATATAAAATTATAGGGGGTCAATCAAATGTTACCTTGTATGTCACTTTTTTCATAAATATATTCAAAGTTTTAATAACTTATTTTTAATTGAAAGACACATTGCAGATATATTCATGGATCCATTAAGGGACCTGAACATTAATATTTAATTTGTCCAGTTATTACCATTCATCTGAAAATGTATGGATCTGGATTTAAATCAGATGCAGAAATCTGGAAGTAGAGTCCTTTCAGACTGTATGTGTCCTTCCCCATGTGTTACTACAAGCTTATCAATTAGAATAAGAATGAAGAAACATTGATTATTCTCAGTTTATCACAAACCAGGTGTGCCAAATTGCTATGTTGATCCACTGAGAAAATTCATTTTTTAAAGACACTCAAACTGTCATATAACATGGTTTTATATCATCACTTAAGTAGACTTTTAAGATGACAGCCAAATAGTACCAAGAAGTCTTTATAATATTTTTAAAATAATATATATAAGCCCCAAACTATTTCACAAACAGACTTTTATATATTTATAAAATGTGTATTTACATCCAAATCATGCACACACTGCTGTTAGATATACTTAAATCTGTAACTCTGAGACTGGAGAGAACGTGATGATGAATATAGTTCTTGGATTATCCCAAGCAATTATTTCTGAGGATTAGATGGTTCATTTCAACTGCTGTATATTTTATCAGATATACAAGATGCAGTGAAATAATTTTGCCATAGAAAATTAAAATTCTGTTTCTTCATTGGAAACTCGGGTTCTGACATATATGTTATCCTTCAAACTCAACTAGATAAGTATTTTTAATGTATTATTTTTTACTATTCTGCTTTGAATGATCTCTGGTGCAACAAAATGGTGCCACTTGACCTTTTATACTATTGGCATGAACCCAAGTACATAGCAGAATACACATATTCAAAGACTTACTTTCAAAGATTTAATTAGTATTGTACTGAAGCTCTTTCACAGAAAAAATAAACACAGTATTTTTCCTGAAGCTATGTAATTTTCACAATATATTATCACATGCAGTCAGACTCTATTTTTTCTTCCACTTAATAAACAACCTTTTCCTTTAGTTGAAAAGAGACAATTTTAAAAATTACTTTTTAAAAATAGGATGGGGGGGGAGGGGAGGGAGTTTTCATCAATTGTTCAGTACTTGTAGGGAAAAAAAACAGAGAAAAGAAGACCCCTGAAAGTGTGTCTGACTTGCAGCCTGATGAAACGCAGGCTAACAGGAGAGCAATCTGGAGCTTGGTAGGTTTCACTTTGGTGCTAGAGCTAAGTTCAGCTACGGAGCAAGTCAGGACAGCACTAGCAGTAACTCGCTTTTTAAAAATTACTGTCTAGACACAGGAGGCTATTATTTCCCAAACACAATCCCACTTCTCCAGTGGCTTTTCTTTCCCAGAATTTGAGACCCAGTTTGAGAAATGTTAGTTATATGGACTGTTTGGCACTATGAAATGCAAAAAATGTGCACATTCTGTTTGTCAGAGATTTAAAATCATGTTTTCTGCATCACCTACATCTATCACAACACAGAAGTCTATTTTAAACTCAGAATGCTTTCTCTTCAAATTTGTGATTTGTCAACCAACTTTTTTCTGTTTAGAGTTACAGGGAATGAAAAAGGCAGCATTTTTGCAATATTAATTTATTTAAAATTTATTATTAATGTGAAAAATAAATTATAACAGTTCTTCCGCCCTGGTATTTTATGACCTATACCAGATTAAATGTCAGTAATAGCTGGCATTTGAGAACCTGTCTCATCCATCTTATACAGAAAATGCTACAATAATCATCGTTATATAGGATTATATTAAATTAATCAAAAATCCAGTTTGCAAGCTTTGGGAATCTCAGGGCTCCTCCTTCACAGGCAGACCTGTAGAAAGGCTAGGATTATATTTAGAGGTGTACTCTTTAGATCCCAAATGCTTCAGACCCCAGTTTTGAAAAATGATGATTTAAAGTCATGATGAGTTAGCAGTCGACAGCAGGGATGGGGATTTCTTCTTCCCAGCAAATTAATGGAAGAAGAATATATCAGTCGCTATTAAATGCAATGATGTCTCTAACTTTGAAAATCACAATATCGTACACCGCTGGAAGCTGACAGGTTTGCTGTGGGAACTACTACTGTATGCTTGTTTTATTCGTACTTTCTCAGCTAAGCATTTCATTTTGCTACAGTTGAGAAAAGTCACATCTAGGATGCTGTGCTAAGGGACTGTGCTGGTCCGTTCCTCAGTACCACTGTCCTCAAAGCTCTTGGTTTAGATTTAAGTCATTAAATATAATCAGTGACATCAAAGCTGCAGATGATCTTCGATGAAGACATGGGCTATGCTGTAGAACAACTAATTTCACAAAAATTACACTTGAAATGTATGTTTTAAATATATATATAAAAAATTAATTTATATGAAAAATATAATTTAAAGCAATCTTTAGACATACTAATTATTTCATCTTATGCCAAAGGGGAGCAAATACATTTCATATGAGATCTACACAAGCAAACACTGCTAACACAATGAATCCTTAAGCTAGTTTAAATTGTGCACAAGACTATTTAGCGCAGTGTAGAATAGAAAAGAGACAGCCTGTATTTGACAGCAATGGACAGAGCTGATCGTCATCTCAACATGCAGCTTTCTTTTGGGATGAAGCAGTAAATTTTGCAGGTTAGGGAATTACTCCAATCTAATTGATGATTCCAGTCTGGGAACAGCAACGAGGAGGTACTCAGGGCTCACCAAGAAAAAAATGTATCTACCCAAACTATAACAACCGTGCAAAATGAAATAAAAACAAGATTCTCATCCAACACGTCCATGTTCCTGTTTAGAAATTTCCTTTCTTTAATGTTCTTTGTAAGGTAATAAATTCTGAAGTGAATATTAGAACTTGCCCTACATCTTGAGTTTCTGATCAGACACTTTCTGCTGGAGAGATTGGTTCGGACACTGCTGTCTACGCAAGGCTTGTTAACGGCACATCTTTATGCAGGCCTGCGGAGCCTGTCATCTCCCCACTACAGATTCCTAGCCAGAGCATTATTTAATGTCAGCAACAACCGAATTATTTGATGCCATGCCTCACCTTGGCATTTGACAGCAAGTAAAGAAAAATAGGCAGTTCTGCTTTCCCATTAACTGCCAACTAAACAAGTCATTTTTTCCCCAAAACTGTGCTTGCAAGTTAAATTAAACAAACAAACAAAACAAAACAACAAACCAAAGTCTGCTCTGAAACAAAGATCATAGACAACAAATTATCAAGTTAATAGAAAAAGCAAAACATGATTTATATAGATTCATAATATTTGAAACTAGATTGGTAGTATTCTATTTTCATTATTTTATCTCTTCTGAGATCAAAGGCTCTTTAAATCTTCATGATATTTTTTCTTAAGGCGTTACGAAACAGAACTTGATGTTGGTTAAGCGATGACGAAATTGGTTGTATTCCACCATGGAGAAGGCTCTAGTGTTTTTGCTGTTGTTACTCTATTCTTGATCTCTTAACCTTCAATTTGCAGCACTTAGTCATAGTGGGAAGGCAGAATTATTCATAATACTACTAATAATTAGTGCCTAATCACTAGAACGAATATGAAACTGCTAGAAAACTGACTGGTGTATATATGCAGGATATAAAGCCAATGAATGCTCACTTGAAACACAAATATATAAACAACAGAAGGATTTCAATTTGGTCTTCCAAAGGTTGCCATAACTGAGAGCCCAGCGATGACCTGTGACATTACTTGTTATACTTCCACTGTGTCAGAGATGTTATATAAATAATAATTGTCCAAAAATGTTCATGCGTGCTGCTCTAGTTAGCAAATGTTTTCATAATCTTTTCCTCAAAGTTTTGCTGAATGCTCTGAAGAATACAAGGACAAAAAAGTTTCTATACGTATATACATTCTATACCGATGGGAGTGTAACAGTAAATTAATGGAGGTTGTGTATTTTGATGCTCAAAGTGATTTTAATTGAGCTGGGGCATTGAAACGTGGTATCACACAGGGTGCACTCATGTACCTACATTAGTGAAAGGATGGAAGAGTTATGGTACTCTGGTATTTTATGGCAAATGACAAGATATGAAATAAGATTTAAAATGAGATTTAAAACATTTTGTGTTAAAGAATGTTGCATATGAAGTCATTCCGTTGTCCACTTTTTTGTACTGACAGATAGATATGACAAACAGAAGCTCAAATACTGAGGCAGGAACAGGTCAGAGCTGTTCCAAGTGAGATCACCAGAACAGGGAAACAAGAGGCAATAAATGCTTTTTGCAGCCACACATATGGTCCAACCAAATAGCCCCTCATTTCGTGGGAGTACTTCCAAAACACTTGCCAAGCTGAGAGTTGATTACCCCAGCTGAGCATCGACACAAAGGTGGATTCCCCTGCTCAGGAGATTAGAAAGTAAGCCGTTACAGTACTTCTAAGGGGGAATTTAGGCATATTTCCACATCTTTCTGTTTAACTAACACTTACGACCACATAATCATAAATTTAAGGCATAATCAGCAGTTCATGCAGCTGCTTGGAATCTGCAGTACTATCACTTTTCTTTTGCTCAGCCAAGCTATGATAAGAGGTTATTTTTACAATTATTTTTTGGTCCTGAGGTTTTTTGATACTTTTGAATTCATGGCAATGGCTAAATACACATAATTTCTGAAAGTTGCATCATCCTCTCATTAAAAACAACTTTATTGCCTATGATGGTGACCATAAAAAATATTTTTTTCTGAAAGTCTGTAGTCACATATAGTTTGCTTTCAACAGTTTGCAGTCTTGTCTTCCTTGACAATTTTCAGTGGAGATATTCAGAAAATTGGCATATTGGTACTAATTAGATAAACTATATTCTGATATGAGTCACTGAATGACTCGAGGGCAAGGCTCATTCCCTAATGACCCCTTACATACAGGGGGAACTGCTTTTCGCTCTTTATGTGTGCACAATGATTCGGTAGACAAAGATCAGAATATTCACATTTCACTCATGTATTTGCAAATGCTAAGCTATGGTGTCTGCTTTGGTGTTGGAAAAGTATAATGGCTTATAGTCCTCAAAATTCTTATTATTTCTTAGGAAGAATGAAAACATTTATTATCCTCCATTTATATAGACTTTATTTATTTTTAGAAGTAAAATATGGTCAGTGGGTATTAAATCCTTATCCTAAATTACACCTTATCACAGGACTGGTATTAATGTCAACTAGTCAGAGTTAAATTTCATTCACTCAGATAATCAACTGAAAATATGAGAAGCTTAATAGGGCAATTTCCCCTCTGGAAGAAAACAAAATCTGATTTTTTCTTAGTACAATACTGATTAAGATCCAATATCTAGAAACCACAGGCATAGAACCTGACAGTCAACGTCAATTTTTTTTTTTTTTTAATATTTTTGTTGATGTTCATAGCTGTTCAATGAACGGCATGTGGACAATGAAGTTGTAATCTTAGAACAGTTTGAAAACTGATAAAGAATTTTTACTCTTCATGACAAACAGGGATTAACCAATTTTACATCTTTTATTGGCCTTTCATATCTCCCATTTATTCAAAAACATTTGCAACTGTTGCAAAGATGAATGTTTTACAAATGGCTGTAACAGTACTTACAGCTGTTAGTGGTTACTCCAAAATATATTTTGAAAAAATATTCTCAATCAAAACCATGTGACCTAAGATGTTGCTAATAAATACACAGAATGATTTTAAAATATCATAGAATCATAGAATGGTTTGGGTTGGAAGGGACCTTAAAGATCATCTAGTTCCAACCACCCTGCCATGGGCAGGGACACCTTCCACTAGACCTGGTTGCTCAAAGCCCCATCCAACCTGGGCTTCAACACTTCCAGGGATGGGGCAGCCACAGCTTCTCTGGGTAACCTGTGCCAGTGCCTCACCACCCTCATGGTGAAGAATTTCTTCCTTATATCTCATCTAAATCTCCCCTCTTTCAGTTGAAAGCCATTACCCCTTGTCCTAGCCACTACATGCCCTTGTCAAAAGTCTGTCTCCATCTTTCTTACAAGCCCCCTTTAGGTACTGGAAAGCTGCTAGAAGGTCTCCCCGGAGCCTTCTCTTCTCCAGGCTGAACAACCCCAACTCTCTCAGCCTGTCTTCACAGGAGAGGTGCTCCAGCCCTCTGATCACCTTCGTGGCCCTCCTCTGGACTCAATCCAAGAGGTCCATGTCCTTCTTGTGTTGAGGGCCCCAGAGCTGGATGCAGCACTCCAGGTGGGGTCTCACAAGAGCGGAGTAGAGGGGCAGAATCACCTCCCTCAGCCTGCTGGTCATGGTCCTTTTGATGCAGCCCAGGATACGGTTGGCTTTCTGGGCTGTGAGCGCACATTGCCAGGCCATGTTGAGCTTCTCATCAACCAACACCCCCAAGTCCTTCTCGGTAGGGCTGCAATCAGTCCATTCTCCGCCCAGCCTGTATTTGTGCTTGGGATTGCCCCGACCCATGTGCGGGACCTTGCACTTGGCCTTGTTGAACTTCATGAGGTTCACATGGGCCCACCTCTCAAGCCTGTCAGGGTCCCTCTGGATGGCATCCTTTCCCTCCAGCGTGTGGACCGCACCACACAGCTTGGTGTCATTGGCAAACTTGCTGGGGGTGCATTCCATCCCACTGTCCGTGTGGCCAACAAAGATGTTAAACAGCGCTGGTCCCAATACTGACCCCTTCAGGTGCTCTCCTGCTGACCTGTGATCCTTGTCCAGGCTGTGGGCATCTATTGCTGGCACTGGCATCAAACTGGTAGGAGTGGGATGGATTGAGGTTCCCCTCCCCTGGCAACTTTAGTTTAAAGCTCTCTTCACCAGCTTGGCAAGCCTATGACTGCAGATGCTCTTCCCCTTCTCTGGCAGATGGACCCCACCAGCCCCCAGCAGACCAGGTTTCTCAGAGCGAGTCCCATCGTCTAAGTAGCCGAAGCCCTGGCTGTGGCACCAGTTCTGTAACCATTTGTTGATTTGCCAGATTCAACTGGCCCTTTCAAATCCCTTCCCTCTGACTGGGAGGACTGATCAAAAAACTGCCTGTGCTCCAGAGCCCCTTACTGCTGCTCCCAGGGCGCTGTAATCCTTCTTGATGCTCCTCAGACTGCTCCTGGCTGTACCACTGGTGCCCACATGAAACAACGGCAGCAGATAATAGTCAGTGGACTGTATGAGGCTCGGCAGTCTCTCGGTGACATCCCTGATACGAGCCCACGGTAAGCAGCACACCTCTCTAGAGTGCGTCAGGTTGGCACATGGGCACCTCTGGACCTCTCAGAAGACAGTTGCCTACTTCTATCACCCGTCACCTTTCCTTAGTTGCGCTGGTTGTTATATGGGGAGGACACTGGGCTGCCTTAGCTCCAGCGTCTCTCCTGATGTGACGGGTCTTTCCTCTGCAATCCGCAGAGCGGTGAAACAGTTCTGCAAGGGCACCTCAGGCTTCGGGGGAAGTCTCTTCCTCCTGCTGGTCCTCACCGTTGCAAGCTTCCATTCTTCTGCATTATTGCCCCACCCCCCCCTTCTGTGTGTGCTGGTGGGGGAGGTTTTGGCAGTTCGGCCATGGGCTGTGGTCCACTGCCAGCTGGGCTTGGAACCAGCTGTCTAACTCCTTCTCAGCCTCCCTGGTGTTACGCAGCCTTCGCACCACCTCCCGCAGCTCAGCCACCTGCTTCAGGAGGTCCTCCACCTGGACACAGCTTTTGCAGGCAGGTCTTCCCCCTGTCGCTGCCCCAGGAGAAAGGTCTGGGCCCTTCCTGCAGTCTGAGCTCTGCCCTGCAGCCTCTCCCTTCAGCAGCTCTGTCTGCGTGGAGGCATCGGCCACCGCCGGGGTAGATGGTGCAGATCCCTGAGCTGGAGCTGCAGCCTTTGCTCTCAGACGAGTCTCCACCATTCTGCCTTGAGGGTCAGGTAAGATGAGTGCCCTTGACCCATATCAGGGCAATATCAGCAAATCGGTGGCTTTTATTCACATAGTATTCATAGGCAACTTCTAATCCTGTGTTCTCTCACCCTTCCTAAGAATTACAAGTGCTACTTTTGTTCTTCTAAATTTTGCTTGAGAAACTGTTAGTACTCAGAATTAGTGAATTTGGTTTGAGATTTTTTGGAAGCTGTTAGTTGCTATGAGTGCATGGCATATCTGAGATTTGAAAGATCTGAAAGATGTCTGAAATTTTGCTTATATATCTATTTATTTATTTATTTGAGTTATTGGCTTAAAATTTTCCATTTCATTTGAGTGGATCATTCTAATCCTTATTTACTGAATCATCTGCCGCTATTTTCCACAAGAAGCTTGTCTCATTTCAAGAACAGTGAAAACCTGTGCTGGCATGACAAAGTACTTTATAGAAAAGCCGTATCTGTAATACACTTGCTGTACTTGTTACAGAATTTTGAACATAAGTAATGAATTAAACAAGTGACTGCAGGAAGCAACCTGGGAATCATGGGATTAAAGAGGCTGTCAGCTGATCCAGAGGCATAGCATGCACTTCTGCTCCAAGCACACCTTTTTTTTTTGATGTTGGTAAAATTTATTAACACAAATTTACATATTTTCTTTGTTTACAGAAATGATTGAAGGGATTTAGCTGAAATAAAAACAAAAAACCACCAGCTCTCCCTCTGTCCCCCAAAGAACCCACAAAACAACCAGCCACGGGAAAATTTCACAAAGTTATGCAACAAAAAAAGACTATTCCAGGGAAATACTGGGTAAGTTTCTCTCTCTCTGTCTCTGGCAGACACCTTCATCTACAAGCTTGTGACTCCCGCTCCATACCTGCTTGTTCTCCGGGAGAAAAGCATGGTGTGACAGCACGTTCAGCACAGAACTCCAGAAAGTCACAAACCATTACTGAATTAATAAAACAGAAAACTAAAGGCCACTTTACTACTTCCCTTCCCTTCCTGCCCTATTCCACTCACGGGCCTGGCGCCTGCCCACACCCAGAAACCCTCGTGGACAGAAGACGACCTGCCCCAGAGAAGGAAACCTCCATCTGCAGAGCGGCTCTGACACGCAGCCGCAGGTTGAAGTCACCCACCCGAGTGGGTCTGCACCCGGCTGTGCATGCTACTGAGGAACGGGGCCATGCGGTACCTCCTCACCCCACATCTTCACTTCGTAGTTGGCAACAATCCAGTTCCTGGATTAGCAACTCAAGTAAGAAATTTGACAAGCAATTTCGAAGCAAGCGCACAAGTCTACTTCCCAATTATTCTTCTGAAACACCGAAAATGTAGAGATGTATTAGCATCACTGACATCCAAACACAACAAGGAGAAAGAGGTAGCAGGTTTAGAGGGGAGGGGGAAATTGGTACACCCTGGTGGTACCTGCATACACCATTTCTGTAATATTTCTTTCAAGTACCAACCTACCCTATGTAGAATTAGACAGGAAGACAATTTCTGAAAATGACTAAACTGGAACAAATGAAGAAAGAATTGCAGAAAAATAAAATAAAAATACTTCTCTGGTAAAGTATAGGATTATACTCATGCGCAGCATGAACTGATGCATTGATAGCTGAGCTCCCTGAGCTACCTCACGAATTTTAATACCAATTCTAAGACAATTTTCACACTCAAAGAAGAGACAGTTATGCTCGTGTCATTAAAAATATATGAAAAATGGGATTCCAACATATTTATGATGCACCCCACCCAGTCTCACAGGCATTTATAAGCCCAATCTGCGTAAGTGGTCACTACGTCACTCTTCCCCTGCTCCAAGTAGTATTGCTCCCCTCAGTCTCCAGGCCACCAGGCACACGGCAATGCAAACAGTTGCATTTTAGAGCTAATTAAATGAATTAGTTTTATTAATTAACTAATTAACAATTTAATTTTAGGAAAAGAAGAAACAATATAAAACCCAATAATAATGCTGAGTACATTTTATCACATGTGCTGTGGTGACAGCAGAAAAGGAGGTGAACACCTCTTCTTCTAACACTGCAGGGAAGGGAGCTGCACGTACCAGACCAACATATATCAATGGAGATACCTTTTATTAAAGCAACTGATACAGTTTGAGGAGAAGATTCCCTTTCTAGTAGACAACCCTTCCAGTCTGAAAGCATATCATGGTGTGCTTGCCTGTCAGGAAGGTTTAACTTCTTTATTTTAAAACAAAAGTGATACACACTGACACGAGTGGAGAGGGATCAGAATACAGCCTTGTGGGGGTTGAGGGGGGGGGTTTGTTTGCTTGCTTGCTTGCTTTACAAAATGAAAGCAATAGTCTACAGGCTTAATTAACAAAATATATTTCAAGACTATTTTTGTTATATTTATACATTCTTTTATTTGCCGTCAGAAAAATAATTAATATCTACTTTGCATATTAATTGCAATAGCAGTTAATTTACTCTAAGCAGCCTGAGGTGAAGGGAGCACAGATTAACTTGAGGCTTTTTTCCCCCCACTTTGTATCAGCATAATTGTCCTCCTCTGACATAACCCCAGTGAATAATCTTACAATCTCCAGCACTATTTTAATCACTGAAATTCCTGGCTGCTCTCTATGACAAGGTGGAAGATAGCCTGGGTTGGGACGTAGAAGATACCACCTGCTGCAGAACAGTTATTTCCTTTCTTACTTTATTAAAAAATGTGTTCCTGGTCTTTTCACTTTTTATTCCAAAAGAGGAAAAAAGAGAAGAGCGGTGAAGATAGCACTTAATATTCTTTAAAGGTGTTCCTGTGTTCAGCAACCAGTAATGGCTTGACATAGCCTGCTTCTTGATGGTACCTGGCAAAGGATGTGCTTACTTGTCAAAGCGTAATGGAGAGAGAGCAGCAGTGACAATCAGCACTGCAGATCATATGGTGCCCAAATCCCCGTGAAACCGATGGCAATATAAAGGATAAACCCCTGGGAATTAGTTGCGCAGATGCTTTTGAAAATCCTGATTGCTTTCTTCCCATGTCTAAACATCTTTGAAATCTAGTCTTCATCCCTGGGAAGTCAGATTTAAACAAGAATTCACAGCCTGAGCTATGAACCCCTCGTCCCTGCACAGCAACTAGAGGGAGTGAAGCACTTTGAACCAGGATTCACAGTAGCACTATTCAATTACCATGCAAAACTACATCCCTTCTGTTATTGTTGGGTTTCTTCCTTTTTTTTTTTTTTTTTTTTTTTTTAATTAAACTAGTAATTGAGGCTGTCCTATGTGCTGAACTCAATTAAATATGTCAGGGTATGTTCAAAACATGCTCTCTAAACTCTGCCACTCAACGTCCAGGGTGGAACATCTAATCTGCAAGTATCAGACAGTTGTAAACAGGAACTAAATTACCATCTGAGCCTCATGCTATTAAATATGTCTTGGAAAAGGTAGAACTCATCTCAGTATGTACATAACAGCTGAAAATCTAAGGACAATTCCAAAGGTGAGGAAAAATGAAATCAAAAGGAAGTGTAGATTGGGGAGGGCTGGGCATTTCTTTTGTTTATTGGTTACCTTATTCCTCATTAGAAATTTTGGTTGAATGTTTTATCAAGGAGTGATTTTAGCATCACATGAAATTTTCTATTAAAAGGGCAGCATAGTGTAACAGACGCCCCACTGGCTGGGTCAAATCTGTTGCTGACTAGAAGGGCTTTTCAAATCTGTATTTCAATATCAGAGAACCTGTCCAAACATTTCCTTTTGAAGCTTTTGTGCTTTCTGTTACTAATTAAAAATACAGAACAAAAGCAATAGGAGCATGCATGAGAGACAAAAGAATTCTCATCTCTGCTCTGATGAAAACTATTTATTTATACATTGATAAAAAGCTACAATGAGGGAAAATCTGGTGGCTAAACACTTGTCTAGTGTATTGGAGGAGTGGAGATACCTGAACCTGGAAGTCCCAGACATTATACGAGTATCTCCTGCAGCCG
Organism: Phoenicopterus ruber ruber; assembly: GCA_009819775.1. Taxonomy (NCBI): domain Eukaryota; kingdom Metazoa; phylum Chordata; class Aves; order Phoenicopteriformes; family Phoenicopteridae; genus Phoenicopterus; species Phoenicopterus ruber. Next base: position 38,108,238 of record CM020220.1, read on the forward strand.
TGGCGTTCCCAAGATGTTTCCTCTTTCATGGTAACTTTGAAAGTTCCCAGGTTCACGTCAATATAGAACACAAAATCTTTTGCAGGACAGGAGAAGTTTTCCCCAGCAGCTCTACTTTTGAAACACTAAAACCTAAAAATCATTAGACTTACTTTACGTATGCTTACACTGCTGAAGTATGCATCCTGCAATGCTGAAAGCCAAAACGTATCAAAGTACAGAGGCTTCCACCTTTACGATCATGCGTCTGAAGAAGTGATGAAATCATGTGTTGTATTTTCTTATCCATTTCACAGAAAGTGCCCTGGAAGCAGTTCATAAAACTAAAAAGTAACAAAAAACCCCCAAACAAATAAAAAAAGTCCAACCCATTTTGATGCTAGATATCAAGTTATTCTTTATTCTGAAATGCTCTCCTTGAATCATACTTATGTACAGCCTAACCTGAAGAAAGCAGCTCAGAAGGGCAGTAGGTGTGCTGCTTGACAGAGAATCATAGAATCATAGAATCGTTTGGGTTGGAAGGGACCTTTAAAGGCCATCTAGTCCAACCCCCCTGCCATGAGCAGGGACAACCTCACTAGATCAGGTGTTTCCCTAATCTGTTAAGGATATCCAGCTATTCTCATAAGCTGTTTCAAATCAATGCTCAGTATTTGTTAAACTGCACACCGCCATCGCATATTTATGAAAACACTAGCTATTTATAGATAAAAATAATTGGACATAAAGCTGTTCAGTGCTCACAACAGATCACTGGACATTAGTGAGATACTCATTACTCTCTGTTTCAATTTGAGTGGGAATGCATTCTGTTTGAAGTACAGAAATGGAAGCAATAACAGCAGAATACACGTGTTTTATTAGCAGTTGCTTTTCGAATGCATTCTCTAATGTCACATAATGAAGTCAGTGATCCAAGAAAGCTAAGAAAATCACAGGGTAAAAGGATTGAAAAGGATGATATTTATTAAGCCTCTTTTCAAGTTTTCCTAATAAAAATACTGTCACTAATCAGTCATTCATAACAAATACTCATTAATTTTCATCCTTCTCAAAGCACTCAGCAAAAGTAAGGTATTTTTAGAGGTGGTGAGGTTGAGGTGTAGAGCAGTGAGCTCACAAATTGACAAGTATTAAAACAGGAAAAAACCTCAGGGTTTTTTTAGCTCTTACATCTGTGCTTTATCCATCTGTTTATAGTTGGGTCTTTACTAAACACCAATCAGGCAGCCTGCCTAGAGCTTAAATACATCATCAAGTGACAGAGATGTATTCGCATTACCTTGTTTGCTAGGTATAGCAAATATTTGCTTTCATTTCCCAAGCTCTGCATTGATGTAAAATAATTTATGAATCTATTGAGTATAAAACCTCAAAATCGTATAATTTGGCTCATGCAAAATTAATTGATGTGCTACAGAAGAAGAGGAGGACTCTACATGGCCGTGACACATGCCAAAAATTTATAAACACAAACTAAGTGCTCAGTTCTGCCTCCTCCTGAACACACAGCTACAAAACTTGGTAACAAACCAGTTTTGGTAAGGTTTCAGTAAGAGCTTCTCTACCTTTTCGGTAAAGGTTTTAGGCCTCTGCCACAGGCAATACTCAGAGCCACAACGGCAGCTGCTGTAATTAGTTTTATCGACACAGCGCACGTATGCTCTTTGGTTTCCCCTGTTTCCCTGACAAATTTCCCAGACATATTTCCGTGCAGAGGATTCACTTCAAGGGACTTGGATTTTGCAGCTAAACGGCCTTATACTCATAGGTCCTTCGTTTCATTTTTGCTGAGATCCAGTTGCTTTTTGCATGCTGGATTCATAGTTTGGTTTTCAAGGACATGCACTTGATGAAACAGGAAGATGCACGTACTCTCTATGGGTTCTCCCACCAATCCACTTTTACATCGCTGGCTACGATAAATATTCCAATCTAAACATTCAGGTGTACCGCACTTTCCCTATGAGCGTTGAACGCTTGCAGGATTAAGTTAAAGACTGAGATTGTACTACCTACCCAAGGTTTCTTTTTCAAACCTTGGAGTTTCTTGATATTCTTTCTTTACATCTACTCCCAATGTAAAATGAGACCCACTCTATTTTTTCTTTGGCCTAAATTCCTGCCTCTTTCCAAGTCTCTCTATCCATCTATTTTTTCATACTAACACTGAGTTACTTGGTGCCTTAACCGGGTGTTTATCCTCACCCAAGTCACTCGCCTCCCTGCTTTAAAGCACTGCCCCTTGACTGAACGCCATGAAGGTTAAGCACTCTCAGCTGTCTCCTTTTGGGAGATAAAAGGCTCAATTCTTTCAGCTTGTTTTTGAGATTTTGAGTTTGGCATTCAATATACAGTAATTGCATATTCTTGAAAAGAACTCATGTTGCACATCGATAAATTCACTGTATTTTAAACACACAATGAGTTTTAAAATGCATATAATGATCACGAATATTTCTTCATTTCTGTCACAAAGCTATTTAATTTTTTTTTCTTTACTCTATCATGACTGTAGCTATCAATCCACTGATGGAAAATAAGCATTTTTATTTGATTAAGCATTTTTAAGCAGCACTGAGTTTGGGGAACACTGGCTTGAAGCACAAAATGAAAAATAAAATGACACGATGAAAGGTAAATGTCACCAATCTGATGATTTAAAATACAATTAGAGAAGATTTCAACCTTATAACAAATTCTGTGTATGAATTTTTCTTTAAACTGTACCATATATGCAAATACGCATCCTACATAGACATTTCCACCTATAGAGGCCAGGGCATGGTCAGCCAATGACCTCGGACAAGTGCATTGCAAAACATTCCTGGCGCTAACAGAACTCCAGCCTGACCTTTGCTTTACGTATCTTGTTTGGGAGAATGGTGTTAGAAACAGAAAACAGGAGTAAAAAAAATCACATAAACCAGAACTGGAACAACCTTCTAACCCATGTCTAGACCCAGCAGCAACATCGGAAAGGTTCTCCACAGGGAATTCTCCAGATTTCTTTAAGTCTACATTTTGCTATAAATGAATGAAGTAACAGGGCTATGCACAGATGTCTAAGGTTTTATGAGACTTCCTAGTTAGGAAATCATATTTCGTAGCCACAGACAAGATAAAATATGTATCTGCAGGAAATCTGAATGGTTAGCAAGAGCCACCTCCCAGGTAAAACTTTAGCATCTTACCTTTTTTTTTCTGGTTTTATAGCATAATTCCCGTCAAAGCAGCTTCCAAGAACACCTAATCCTACAGAGAATCTGAAATTTGAAGTACAGTTTGCCTGACAATTAGATTAGGGAAATGGAGGAAGCAGAAAATACGGGCCATCAATATCCCTCGAAGCTCGAGGGTGAGCTCTTACATCCACAGCGCTAGTGTGTTTAGCACTTCAATAGATTGGACTTGACGGTATTGGGTTTAAAATGATACTATTTACTTTCACAGAGAGGTAAACAAAATATGGAAACTATCAGACTGAGTTCAGTGATGTATAAATAATGCCATTAGAGCTAGACTAAGTGCCAGTACTACCCAGGCTAAAGGGGCTGCTGAACACCGTAAGAGCTAATTTACCCTTCCTTCGCTTCCATAATTCACAGTGGCTGGCATTACCCTGCTTGCCGCTTCCCAGAAAAAATCTATTCCACGATGGTACCGGTTTCAGGAGTCAGGTAAAGGATTTTATTGTTAGAAAAAGTGCTTGAGCGGCTCTCATTTTATTCATTTTGCTTGCAAACAAGTAGCGGCTGAGAACTGTTACGCATACTTTCTTTTCTCCCCAATCTTTCCCAGCCCAAATAGAAACATCTTTCCCTGGACATTTGGCACTGACAGTGACAGTCATTACTCTTAATACTGAAATACAGTATCATCTCCAAACCCAATAAGCTCTCTACTTAGAAAAGAAAGTCTCTGCAATCTTCATCTTGAGGTTTTCTTACCATTTCTAGAAATTTATACTACATTAAAGTGGCAAAAGCTTCCTATCAACACCTGTGGATTTCAAATTGCAAATTAGGAGCTCTATTTCTTTGCAGCATCACAACAGCAAAATAAAATACCAGCAGGACACCAGATGTGAAAAAGCTAGGATCTGGCTCGTCAAGAAAGATTTGGGTCCCATCCAAGGGTAAGGGAAAATTGAAGCTTCTACAATATTTTTAATTCTGTTTTACATGAAGTGGCCCATTCTTTGCTCTTATTTTCTCTTTACCTAAACAAAAGTAGGTTACTTAAATTGATATGTAGTTCAACCAAAGACGATTAACAAATGGAGATTTGTGTCACAGCACTGGAGAAGATATTTTCCCACCACAGAAGTACATTCCCTTCGTTTTCCTTGGGGTGTTTGGATAGACACGCATTTAGGAACATATAAACTGTCTGTGTGACTGTATCCAGGAGGACATTGAGTAAACACGTCATTTACATAGGATCATAGCTGCTTTCTAGCTGCTTGGAAGACTGAAAATGTTACCAAGGATTATTTAATACATGCACATTTTATAACTGCACATAATTACTTACATGACAGTAAGACAGAGCGTACAACTCCATAAACATATGAAAGCTACTGTCATAGCTTTTCTATCTACCATATTCTCTTTCAGCAGATAGAAAGTGGCTAAATTACCTTTCTCATCCATGGCAAACTGTTAATACGAGCTCCCAAACCCACCACATGCTGAGGAGAAAATACAGCCCAGGTGCCCCTGGTTATTACTAGCTGTCATATTTTTTTATTCTAAGAGGCCTGTAAGACTTCATTATCTGATTTTACAGTGGTGCTTTACTGGTAACGAGTAAAATCCAAGTAGAGAAAGCACAGAGAAATGAAATTGTACGCCATGGGGGGTAGCGGCTGGCCATCCTGAGAGCAGGATTCTCCACAGCAGACAGTCTGGCTTCGAACTGCAGCCAACTCATCCTAAAAACTGTAAATCAGAACAAAACCTGTGCCCTGGGAACAATCCACAAATTGCATGATTTTTCATGAAGGTTTGGGATCATGTCTTTTCTTTTTCCTAATACCTACCCATGTCCCCTCCATCTGCAACATCCTAGTATTAATCCTCATCCTGAAGCGTTCTTCCCTTTCCTCCTTCTTTCCCTTGACTGTTCTCCTTATTTTCTTCTCTAAATAAGGTTCTCCACATCCTTCTCACATACTTGTGTCCCATCTCACCCAATTTGCTCCTTTTGCATTTTCACTTGTATCTGCTTGTCTGATCTCAGATTATTTTTACTACAACCTGGCATTTCATATTGTCTTTTCCACATCTGGCGTGCTCATTTTAAGCACTAAATTGTACTTTCTTTTCTATAAAACATGATAACAGAAAGGAATTGGAGCTTTCCAAAGTGATGTTTCAAAACTGAAGAAGCAATGGCCTCGAGACACTAAAAAACATATATTTAAACTTCCTCACAGAGAAGACTCCGTAATTGTGAAGTTCACATCTTTATTACAGTCTCTTTTCCCCTGAAACATCTCTGCAAAGAAATGACATGATAGAATAAAGTACCCATCATTAAGGCCCAGTATGTGTGAATATGGAGGTAAGCCAAACCAGAAATAGACAGCTTATTTGGCTCTTGGCAAGACAGTATTTGGCATTTAATATAGTAAGTGGTAATCTGCATTGTGTTTATTCAGTTGAGCATTTAAGGCGCATTTAAATGTGCAAATGATAAATAGAAAGGAGTTATACAAACTGCAATCAAACTGTATGCTGTTCCAGGTCTAGGAATTACTAAAATGAGATCTATTACAAAGAGAATTGGGGAGGGGGGGTGTTATTATGAAGGATGTTAATAGTCATACCTCCAGGGCTTTATTTGGAGGTTCAATTTTTTTTTCTCCCAGTGGAAAACTGGACCTCTAAGGCAGCTGTCTTACAAAATCCCATCTACGTATGGTACAATAGTCTATGTATGAGCCTGCTTTTCTCATACACCTTTCACAAACCCTCAGATGCAATCCAAAAGTTTCTGCAGATCGCTGGTTGAAAGCCAGTGCAAGAAGCACAAAACCCACAGATCAGGCACTGACTCGGAATAAACTGGTGATTGTGCCATATTTGTATTTTTGGAGTCATTTTTGGAGTTTTATACTGTCAGACATCTGTGGCCCAGCTCCAGCAACTTGGCTTCAGATTTGATGGTGGTATTCCACCACCACCACCTATGATTCTAGGTATATTAATTGCCAGATATTTACATGATGTTTGTCATATGTTTGTATCATTATCTTCAGGGGACAGATGTTGAACAGCTGCACAGGTGTGCTACCTTTGTATCTGTAAGCAAGTAAGTTTGTATTTCTGCCTAGGACTCCAATCCTTCTCTGTAGGATACCCAAAATTTCTGCAAGATAACATTTGCCATTTAATATATTAGAGGATAATCCATGTTGTATTTGTTTAGTTGTGCTACTCGGAACGTTAAAATCCAGGAATGTTTATTCTGCAATGTTCTCAATCAGTTGCAGAAGCTGATAGCAGAGTTTTCTGGAGATTTTGACTGCAGCTGTTTCTCCGTTTTGCTTTTTGTAGCTTATTATGCATTACAGTCAGTACTGTAGCCCCTTTATCCATACGTTTACTTGAATGCAAATGCCCAAACTTGTTTGTGTGCAATTTTTTAACTAGCTGATGTTGGAACCAGCTGAGGCAAAAGGAAAAGAAGTGTCAATATACACATCAGTATCGCATTTCTCTAACGAGAAAGAAAGAAAACTGTCAGCTTATTGAAATCCCAATTTGACCTTGCTTGTGCTAAATGTACCTAGACTCTGTGGAACTCGGAGCTGTACTTTGCAGGAGCCTAAAGGTGAGGCCTATTGCTGCAAAAACGGAGCAGAATGCATACTGCTTATTGGGGAGTGATATATGTATAAATTCGGGCAGCCAAAACACACCAGTTTTGTGCACAAGACCTGTCTGTGGTCTCCATGACAATGTTTGCCCCACAAGAGCACTGCCTTGATGTCAGTGACTTGAGTACAGCTGTGGTACTTCAGCCCCTGACTACAGGTCTTACAGTCTCCTGCTACCCTCTTAACTAATGGGTTTGTTAGGGCTAAACGATACGTCTTAAACTGAACACCACAACATGTATTCACTCCCTATTTAAAGTGATGTTAACGATTGTGCATATTTTTAGAATGAAATGAAGAAAAAAACATATTTAAGAGCAGTACATTGTGACAGATGACTGGAGCTTGCCTGTAGTGAGTACATAGTCACTTTGTTGTTGCCATTTTTAATTGTATTCTTGCTATCCTAGAATGCAAGCAAAACTTTACATTAAAATATTAACATTTCATATGCAGTATCACCTGCTGCCTTCATCTGTTAAAGCTGATGCCTTCAAGGTGATATAGCTAGTTGGTCTTTGGACAATAAAAAAACCCAAAACATTTTGTAATAATGATCTCAGAGAAAGGAAAAGCACCATCTGACATAGACAGTGCAGCAAGCGCCGTGGGGCACAGGAGGCACCAAGGGCCCCATCTGGTGTAACTTGTATTGTCAGCAAGCGCAGAGCACTCACTCGTGGATACGTTACTGCTTACGCCTTGTAACTGGTCAATGATGTTAATTACAATTAGCTGTTCGTTGCAGAACTTTATAGCTTGTATGGACAGATGAACATAGACTTGATTAACTAGCTACAGACTAAATGGAAATATTTCTGAAGCTAATGTTTCTGAACACTATTAACAGAATTTAGTCAAGTAATATTTCCCGTTACTAACCAGCAACAGGGAAACAAATAATACAGCCGTATCTCTAAGGAGTACATTAGATGAAAGACGTGAATATCCTTATCCAGTCTCATGGTTTGTGTGTGGATATTCACAGTAATAAATCTCTTGTCAAAAAGCTTTTGCGTTGTATCTCTCAGCATCTGTACTCCTACTAGAAACAGTATTATCCTGTATGTGTTTATTTTTTTCCTTTTTATAGAAGGGTCAAAAGCCAGCTCACACACTATTGTGCTGATAGGCAACTGCTGCCAGCTTCGCTCTCCTGTAAGTAGTGCAACGTTAAGGTGATGACAAGCAGGAGTTCACACTCCCCACCCTCTGGCAGCTGTGCCTCTGTGTACCTTCCAATGTCACTTAGAAAAATGGAAGTGGAAAGACTGTAGAAATAATTTTCTGAAGTTCTGCTGGGCAGAAGAAAACTATCTTTAAGAATAATGAACACTGGATAACAGAATATAGAACACACCGTGCTTTGAAAAACAGCGCCAAAAAGTACGGGACAACAAGGAATATGGAGAAGAAAATTAGACATTGTACTATTCCAACTGAAATAGGATACAGTGGAGTAAGGATGCATAGGAAAAGCTGTATGTCCACTTAGATTTCGACAGAAGCTGAACCAACCCAATGACTCACCCCTGTGCAAAATCCCCCTGACACTCTCTTCAATGATTAGTGAATCATCTACACAGCTACAAGATGGGGAGCACCTGGCTCAGCAAGAGGCCTTCAGGAAAGGATTTAAAGGGTGGGAGCAAACATAAAGGTCCCAGTCCTATTAGTCTTCTCCTGACCGCAGCAGATACAGCTTGAGTTGGTCTTACTCCCACACTGAGTCCATTGCATCTTCTCTGGCAGGTGCTTGCCCATGCTGTTTTGCTCAGTCACCTCCTGCTGTGACCACGTTCAAGCACTGTTTTAAAACTGGTTTCTGTTTACCTTGGATTCTTTTACAGGCCTGGTTTAGAGCATGGCAACACAAACTGTCTGCTTAGTTCCGTTAGTTGAGGGAGTCACAGCTGGAAGGGGGTGGGAAGAACAAGTAAGAGCAGAAAAATGTAGCTGCAAGAGGGAAATCAGGATGACTAAATCACTTTTACCAACATAACACCTAACCCAGAACGTAGCCCCAAGTCAGTTCTATCACAGCGCTAAGCAAAAACTCCAGAAAAATAGCAAGTATTACACTGAAGTGTTTACAACAGGAAACACGCACTAGCTTCCTAGGAAAACAGAGACCAAACAGAGACTATAGAAAGCACAGCCACTAAATAATCAGAAGTTTGGATGAAGGAGGTGTTGGTGGTGGGCAATATATGGAAAAATGTTGCAAGAAGTGAGTTTTCTTGGTCTAGAGTAAAAGAAGGTCTGTTAGTTGTCCTGAAGTATCTAAAAGTCACTACAAGAAGACGGAAATAAACTATTTTTCATGTCAGCTCACGGGATAATTAAAGGCTTAAGTTGTACGAGGCAAGGAACATATACGTTCATGGAATCTCTTCTCTGAATATTACAAAACTGTTAGACTAAACCTCCTTGAGAAATGTTTCAGGCTAGTTTGTTCTGCCTTCAAAGAAGGTGATAAAATAGGTGACCCCTCAACCTCTAGCCCTAATCTTTACTCTTTTTCCTTATAAACAGGAAAAGGTAGAGCAGGTGTGGATTTATGTAACTTATCTCCACGCTGTGAGATACGTAAGAACAAAATTAAACAAAATTAAAAATTGCATCAAAAATGTTACAAGCACAAATTCAAGCATTCTGTTGTTAGCAAGTATTACAATTCCTCTGTAGTCTTAAACTATCCCATGACCAATTAAAATTCTTTGATTACATCTGAGCTTATTATTATTTCAAAGCATCCTGCCTCATGCCCTGAAGAGTGACTATTGCTTTCTTACATTATGTGCAGCCTGGTGCCCTACAACAGAAATGCATTTTGTTCAAATCCTGCTCTGAATACAAAGCTGTTTGTTTCTGAAAGGGCACTTTACCCGTGTTCACACCACTGTCTCCTACTGCTTCCCATATATCAATGAATTCTTCTTCACAAAATCCTCCCAAGCTTAAATTAAGTAATCTTCCATAGAATTTAAACCCAGAATTTCAAACCTACCCACTAATTATGACTCCTCAACTTAACATATGTGAAGCCTGATATTGTACAGCCCGATTTTGCCTTCGACACTGAGACACTGTATTTTGAAAACCTTATTCCAAATCACAGACAGTTGAACACAGTCAAAACTTCTGCATACCAAGGACACAGGTGGCTCAGGCTGGCTACGCAGATAATATAAAATACATAAGCATTAGTGTCTTGTAGAACATTTGGCTAAAGTAATTCACCAGCAACAGACAGGAATCCTCTCCTAAAACCTTGGCCAAAATCCTAAGTAGAATTCGGTTTTCTTTCCCAAGAAAAAAATAGTTACTCTTCATACTGTCCCTACCTCCTTCATGTCCTTCCGACCAAATGGAGATAACAAATGAGGAAAGCTTCATTAAGCCTGAGAGTTACTATGATCTACAATGTGCTGCCAGCTGTGGTGAGAGAAACGAATGTCTGCGCATGTGTATTTCATGTGTACACACACACCTACTATACAAGCAGCCTGACTTAAACAACTCCAAACAGTCTCAGCTGTTAACTGCATTGGGTATGACCTGCAGGCATTCAAATTTTTCACAATAAAGCTGCCAGTATATTGAATGTTTAAACATGCGTTTAAGCGCCAATATTAAGATTCCACTTTTGAAAATGTTAGAATATGTATTGATTTTTGAAATGTAAGCTCCATACATTAAAGCATTACAATATACTAAAATATTACTGCGTTCAGAAAACTGTCTACATGACAAATAACAAAACAGTAATTTAACAGAGAGACTAGTACATAAAAAACAAACAAACAAACAAATCCTTGAACTTTCAGAAGATGAAACACTTTCACATCAGTAAATCATGTCAAACACTCAGGAACACAAGCAAGAGCTTGGCTTGGTGTAGTCAACCAATTTCTGTTCCAGTTTAAATATTTTGGTTAGAGGCCTGATTTTCTGTTGAAGTCAGTGTAATCCCTGTTGGAAAAGCAGTTTGCTTATTCTCCTCTCCTTATGCTCAGACAAATGAGCCGTGCCAGCAGAAAGTACCATGTATTATCATTCTGCTGGATCAGAGCAGCCAAGAGGTGGTGCTGTGCCGTTTTTGTGCCCAAAGAAGTCTATAAGCAAAAGCGTACATTTGTAAAACTTACAAAACTGTACGATTATGAGCGGTTATTTTTCAGCAGGTAAAGAAGGCAGTGAGTTTCAAATATCCTACTATTAATATCATGTTCTCATTTAAAATCTGTTAAATATAAATCCCTGAGTATTTTAGTTTGGGGTTTGTAGATTTGCTGTCAAATCCTAATGAATAAAAATGATCTAAATCAAGCTGAAGCAGAGTCAGTGAGACCACTTTTTTTCTTGATGGCCTCCTTCTAGACTTCTCTATGCTAAAAGTTTGCATCTTCAATGAGCTAATTACCCATTGATTCAAGGTAAACATGTTTTCGAGTGCCAGTCTGGATACTGTCCAAACTCATAAATTCTGTAGCTTAGAAACACTAAGCCTGAGGCCAACTGCAAACTTGGAACAATTTTTTTTGAGTGTGTGTGCATGTGTTTGAGAGTGTGTGTGTGTTATCTTACCTTTGAAAATGACTTAACTAGCTCAAGCTAACTGGTAATGAGCAAACTTAAAAGTCAAAAAGACGTTTCTAGCAGTCGAGCACATTCATTTTGAAAACTAAAGAAAGCAAATGCTCCCCCACTTGCAGTTATTTTGCTACAGTTTTCAATATGGTAAAGCAGCAATCAATTCTCCTTCCACTGTGGGTTGACAGAGTTGCGTATTTCGATAGATAACTTTAGACAACTTATTTAAGAGCTACACAACTGATCAAACAGGAGAAAGAGAAATTTTGTCCGTGACTTGGAAACCCTCATCTTTAAAGACAAGCTGCTCAGCGCCACAATGCCCATAACCTTCTCCCTGGAAGCCTTCCCAGCCACAACAGGAGAAAGCTGCTCATGCCGCTCTACAGGTGCAAAACTAAACACGACTTTTAAACTTACAATTCAACCGCAGTCGCTGTTAAAATCAAGGCAATTCTTAAAAGGCAAGGATGCAGCCTGTGGATGGGAACTTTTGCATATGTTCCACTGTACATTTTTTATTTTGGTATCAAAATCCTTTTAAAGCCCAATTATCAGTTTTATTTGCAGTAAATTCTACCACCACTACAAGAAAAGAAAAAAAACCCTAAAATTTCTTTTTTGAACCTTTTTCCTTAAAATCTCTCCAATCCCTTCAAGTGGAGAAACGAAACAAATCATTACCTTGGTAACGCTTCAGCTGTACTTTTTAAATAGCATCACTGAAATGTTAGTGAATACATTTATTCATATTTATTCTTCTAATATCCCATTCTTTGACATTATAAGCTTATAGACACGTACACATATACAGCCTCCCATACTGAGGAAGTGTAACGCAAGGCTAGAATATCCCTGCCAGACAGACGTAGTCCTAAGCGTCCCTAGTGACAGAGAGTGCAACTTTTATGAGAGTCATATGCTGATGTCTCCTCAGCCTTGTAAATGTCTCCTGTATCTATCAAAGTCTCTGCTAATTAAAATTATTTTTTTCCTGTCCTTTCTTTAGCAAGGAGAATAATAAACCACCTTTCTATTTAACCAGTCTTTTATAGAAAATAGTTATGGATTTTCTCAACCTTCTCTTCTCTAGATTAGATTTCCCCGGTTCCTGCAAGTTTTACACAGGCCACGGTTTTTTACATCTTTTATTTCTTATTATTATCTCCAGATTTCCTCCACTTTTCTGTATCTTCCACCAAAAGGCGTCACATTTCAGCTGGGCTTTAGCAAGGCACGTTCACACTGCTGAGCATAGCATGAAGGCACTGACATGAACGAAACCTCAGGAAAACAAATGTGGAAAAACAATATGAAAAACTAACTATCCATGTAACCCGCCCTGAGAGAACAGCAGTTTCTATCAGGACGATATCATCGTACTGCTGATGAATTAACTGAACGGGTTTCATCATTTTTGTGAGTGTGGGTGGTTCTGGTTAATCCAGAACAAGAGTAATGCCAATGTTTTTGTACTTCCAACACTGCATATATACAGGCAGTGACTTATCATCGGCGAAGAAGGAAATGAATGGCATGACAATAGCTTATTAGAAAACCTGTGGTTTACCCCATTTTGTACTGCTGCAATACAACGACTGATGTAAAAACAACACAAGAAATGTGTGTTCATCACTAGAAAAAAAGATTTGGGAAACTTTATAACATCGTAACACAGTATCTGCGTTAAACATGAACTTTTTGTTACTATTTTCATTTTGTTCATTTTATAGAAAAAACTTAAAAGTGTCTCTCAATATACATATATGCACACACTCTCTAAGACCACGATAATGCAAGTACATCTTAAAAAAAGATAGGTCCTAACCAGTTATTTTTTAAGATATTTTTCTGTGCTTCCACTCATGCAGTGCTCTAATTCATATCAGAACCTGTCTTCAACATAAATGACCTTACAGAAGCTGGTTAGATAATAAGACAATCAGGTAATAAAAAAAAAATAAAAGGAGAATTCAAATGGACATGAACATAATGTACGTGCATTATAGAGCCTTAAACTCCCATTTATATTCTCATTCAGAAACAAAGTGGCCTCAATTCTCTCTAGCTTAATTGCTTTCATCTTGAAGAAAATCATTGATAGGGTGATTTAAATCATGTAGCTTTTGCCTGGACATTTCAGTTATTAAAAAAAAAAAAAGTACTAGGCAGAATAACATGCCCATTTTCCATCTCCTTCACAAATAATAAATTCTAATTCACAGATTCACAGCAATTTCAGTAAAAGATGAGCGTTTTGATCAGAAGTGTAATTAGCTAAGGACCGAAGGACAGGGATCTGAGGACAGGCATAAGAGTAACTACACTAATCACACAGAGACAGGGAGAGGACATGTGTTGTATCAGCTGTGAATTGCCCCAAGCAATCAAACTCATGCAGCTTTATTAGTGGTGTTGCTGTTCATGTGTTCAGGCTGGTTTGCCAAGACGGTTCAAATGGTTAGTAACCAAAAGCACCAGGGACACCCCCAAAAAAGCAGGTTTGGGCGATGAAGATGCTGTAGTCAGATGACAGCTGAGTTCTTCAGGTGGGTTCAGGAGAACCTGAGCCCAGTGAGAGAGGCGTGATGCTGCATTCAGGGTCCTCTGGACCAACTCGCTCAAAGGCACCTTTTGATAAGTGAAAAAAATGTACTGACTTATAAGCTATTTTATTTTTTGCAGTTTTTTTACAAACTACAGCTATTTTGTGGTTTCATCAATGTTTTTGTATTCCCACTGAATTTTTTCCATAATTATTGACACTACTCAAATATTGTTCCTACTAGTAGCAACATAGCTATGAAATCTATTACCAGGCACACGCTGCATAAGAAAAAAGCTTACTGAAGTTCATGTTGCAACGCATGGTTCACCAGTATTACACCAGTTACCTTTTTATTCTCCAGACAGTAGTACTGATGATCAGGTAATACCAGCGCTCAGAACATCAGTAAGCTATACCAGTAACGCTCCCGGTGTTCGCTTTGCCGACTCTTTCACAAAGTTTTCTGATCGCTGGAAAAATATCTTATTTAGCACAGATTATCATTGCTATTAGTACCTGTTTTTCTTTGAATGCAACTTGTTTTGGGCACCGAGTACAGTACATCTTCAAGTATATGCAAAAGATGGGATATTAATGGTAGTCATCAATTACTAATTTCAGTAATATTTGAAGGTATGCACAGTAGCAAATGCACTCACATAGTTACTTGGAAACATGCATGTACCAAACTTATTCAAGCGTATTGTATTTTTATTGTCTTGATTACAGTAGTCGCTTTGATCCAAATCTGTAACCTGATGTTGTCCATGAGTTCCCTTTCAATGCAGTTATGTGATGTGCTTGGTATTTTGATCTGTACTGCTGCACAAGAAACAAAGTTTCAGAGGAGATTAGGTCCAGGGGGAAAGGCAAAGCTGACAGTTTCATGCCTCAGTTTACTTAACAACAATTAAAATTAAAAGATGGAATAGCACAGAACTGGAAGCAGTTTTCTGAAAACCTGAGTTCAGACAAAAAAAAAAATTTCCTAAATGTTTAGCAAGCATTTGAGCTAAATAGATGACATCAATGGTAAACATAATTTTTAAAGATTTTTTTTTGGTCTGATTAAGTCTCTTTTCTATTCTCAGGTGTTTTGGCTCCACTGTTACACCATTTCCAACTGTTCACAGCCTGGAAGAGGTTGTGCACTGGGAGGATAAGCAACAAAACCTGAATTCTTAATGAAAACTTTCATATTATGATTAGTTATTATGAAGTTTGTTGAGTTTTTTCTGTGTTTTTTTTATGAAGAAGATTCTTTTCCAGGTCACCTTTAAAACTTTCTAGAAGTTAGTGTGTCTTACATATATCTTACGGCTCTCTGAAACTGCTTTGTGACAAGAAAAGGAACTGAGCTCTTTTAATAATGGCATGTTATTAAAATACTAATGATTTTGCTGTTTAAAAGTGAGGTTTAATGATTATAACACTCCTCTTTGATCAGCAGAAAATGGTGACTAATCTGAGAGGGGAAAAAAATAAAGTTTTAAGACTCAGAGATCTCTCCCAAGCCTTGTGGCTGCTATAAAAGCTCAGAGACAAGAGAGTAAAAAGAGAATAAAAAAAGGCAGCAGACAATGAGTGTGGATGTTTTATTTTTATCCTGAAAGACTCCCCTGTCTAAATAACAATGAAGCAAATAAAGAAAAATATATACTGGTTTGACCTCCCTGCTTTTTGCATTCCTGCTCTCTTCCTCCCCTGTAAGAAACTTGATCTCCTCATTGATAACAAATTCCTTGACTTTCTCTCCCTTTTCCTTATGCAAGAAATCACTCAAAATCCAATTGCCATTTGTCGCACTGTCAGGGCATTCTGCCAGGTCAGGCCGAAGACTTCTTTCTTTCCCTCTGCCTGTCTGCGCAACCCCTCGGGCATCACGCCATCTCCAGCTGCTGCCTAAGAACAGGCGTGAGGCGAAAGGCCGTGCCCCTCCGCAGCCCGGACACGGGGACCCCCTTCCCTTGTCACGCTAAGCAGGAGAAATGATTCAAATCAAATAATTTCTAATTAAAAAAAGGAGAGGAAAAAAAAAAGAAAATAGTAGGAGTTTAAAATAAAGATATTTTTAATACTCTCACTGAGGTCCAAAATCTTGAAGTGCACAGCCCAGTCTGTGGCTACCGGGCAAAGCGCCGGCAGTGCCACCCCGCTCTCCTCCCCGCCGGGTCCCAGAGCGGCGCCCACTCTCTCGCCCTCTGAATGCAGAGAGGGATCTGCGGGAAAGCCGAAATGCCTCCTGGGGCAGCCCAGCGCCCCGCTTCACTCTGCAAGTGTGTTTTGTTACCTGTCCATTTACTGCATATCATGTTTAACTCAAGGCAAATAAAAGACAAAAGCAAACGCTATTCATTGTGTAAAAGATAGTGCATTTATGATTTTTTTTGAAAGATATAGGTACAGAAAAGAAGAAAAATGAAATTACTTTCAGTAAAGTTGATTCGGAAAGGTCTCTCTCCACCCCCTCATCAGCTGACTTGCTCTTTTCTGGCTATTGCAGGTTCTGTAGTACAGGATTTCAGGGCTGGCCTCAGGCTCTGGCTAGTCAGATGCTCCCATCAAAGACGTTACCCATGCAAAAGTTTCTCTTAGCTTTTTTCTCAGATCCCACCAAGTAGGATAGCTCTTACTGACTTACAGGTCTTCCCATGCTGCCAAACAGGTTGAATTGTCAGCCCAAACATCATTCTATCTGTATTTTCACTGGGGAAAAAAAAAGATAAGAAAATCTCTTTGACCTCTTAGATATTGTTTCCCATCCTCTGGGATGGCTTTTCCATACCCTAGGCACTATCTCCTGTGCGTGGCTCTCTTGCAAGGAAACCTTGTGATTCAATGATGTGTAAAACCTTTCCCATTCCCTTGGCTTTGTAGTGTGAACTGCTCAGTGGACCTTACATTACATTTCAGTCTGTCCAATAAACGCAAACATCTCAGGAGGATAATCATGCACAGCTTGCGTAAGAATATACGCAAGAGCAGCAATCGCTCTGGGTGATAACGGGGTTCACACGACCAACCTCCAACTTCTTCCTCTTACGCCTACCAGAATTATTTCAGAAGTAGGATAAATTCACAAGTAAAAAGAAAAACTTTAAAAGGCAGAAACAACTGTTTCTTATGATTTTTCTAGATCTTCTCTCAAATACGGTATTTTAAAGATGCTGCTCAGCTCTGTCCTTATACAGAAGGCTGCATTTCAAAATGTCATCTTACCCCTTGCTTTCTCCTATATTCTGAAATTTTAGACTGAGGCAAATTTCCCTACTGTGGTTCAAAAATATCATTATGTATTTTTAATTATTATTGTATATTATTTTCATACTGTGGCTTTGATTTTAGCCACAGAAAAATCTGTGCTTCGAATCCTGAGAATCAAAGAGGAAGTTAATGGAATAATATTTTTTAATTTTTTCCTTTGAACAAATTTCTGAGATGAGGAAGGGGAAAACTTAAGCCATTAATTCTTCCCTTGTTTCCCTTGTTCACCTTTGTGGATCAGAAAGATATCAACTGATCGCTATTACAGACTTAAAATGCAACAGAATAAAATTGGTTTTGCTGTTGTGCAGTTGTTTGTTTTGTTTTTCCCTGACTCATTAACATTACCAAGAAATGGTACATAACACCATAACACACTAATAGATGTTGCTCTTTTAACATCATCACATCACAGTCTCTTCCTGTATGCATTTACAAATGTTGTGTGAAAGAAATAAGCAGAGCTTGTGTGGTTTTTTTTTTTATTTCTACAACACAGCAGAAGGAAAAGCCGATTAAAAGATTTATTCAAATATTTACATGACACACACTGTTGCAGTATTAAAGTGTGAGCTTGCTCCTTTACAAATCTCTTTAGTAAGTCCTTTCTCCCCATTGTTACTAATACAACTTCTAAATACTAGTTACAAGCTCCCATCTCAATGACTTCAGCCTCTAATTGGGCATCCCCTCCAATTCTTCTCTCCCTCCTCCTCTTCTCCCCCTCCAGCACGCCAAGCCTTTATAGTGATTCGTGTAGGAGGCGTCTAACCCGTTTCCTCACTCCCGTTACTCCTCTACACTCTGCTCCGTGCATCCTCCCACGCGCCAGCTTTGCTCTGCACATCCTCTTTGTAATCTCACCCTACGCGCCCTTTCTCTACACGCCTCCTTATGTTTGGAACAGTTTTGTAAGTGGGTGCTAGATCAATGCCCTCTGCATTTCAAACGCTCTCCTTAAAATTCATCTTTTTCCATAAGCCTATGAAAGATAGTAGAAAATTATGATCAGCATCCCAAGTAGCCTCAGAGCCATCGTTACAAGTCACACAGTACTGGAACCAGGAGCAGCCCTGAGCCAAGAGCCCGATCTGCTATTCCTGCCTTTCCCCATTTGCTGGCATTCCCAAAGACAGTGGCAAATGGGTTTGAGGAGAAATGAAATAACTCTGATATATATATTACTCCATGTGTGGTAGATGTCTCAGTAGTACGATCAGGACTGAACATTTCAAGTGCTCTTCTTGGGAGGGAACTGCAGTATGTCTCTCCTCCAACGCATTTTTCTTTTGTAAAATGTGGCTATATGTTCTCCATTGCCATTGTGGTACAGAGGAAGACAACAATTCACTTTGAACGCTGGAGGTAATTAGGTATATGTATTTGCAGTATAAATATGTAGATGTACACAGTTAGCAGTGCGTTGTACAATATTAATTCCTAATGTTCCTGAATGCATCCAAACAACGTGCATTTTATTAATTATTAATTACTCAATACAAGGGGATGCAGAGACATTAAAAAAAAAAAAATGTTTGCCTATAGACATTAAGCTGGTCAGTGGCAGAGCTGGGAGAGAACCTAAGTCTGATCTATCCTCTCGTGAGTTTTCAATGTGTTACCTTCCCTTTCACATACGTATGGTGATCTAAGTCTCAGAATATGCAACCTGATTGCCCAACTAGCTGGAATGCTATAAAAAGTCATTCCCCACGAGTACAGCAGACCTACAGAAGACCACAGCTAGAGATAAAATCATTGTACCTCAGCTCACTTTTGTTTCGTCTGACAGTCATCATCATCAATTTTACACCAATTTCAAAGACCAGTAAGAGCAATAGCTTCTGTTTCTTGTCCACTGAAGAAAAGAAGTCCCATATTAAAATTTATCAGAACTATGAACTGCAGACATAAGGAGCCAAACACCTTACTTCAAAAGCATTTGATAGATAATATATTATTGCAAAACAATTTATTCTCCTTCTCCGTTTCTGATTGCCACTTTTATTTCCTACTAGCATTGTTCTAGCTTTTTCTTCAGTATGCGCTTCACTGACAAGCCGGGACTCAAGTACTCACAGCGACCAGCAGACACACAGCCCTTCCCCCGGTAATGGCCTCCCTAACACAGGTTCGATACTTACACTGCGCCACGCTGAACCGAAAGTTAGTTGATGTAGCAGATGAGTATTAGTACTGCAAAACCTCTAACTAGGTAAATTACTAGTTCGTTGTTTGCGGGGGAGGGAGGTTGATTTTTTTGCTGAATTTTGTACGTGGGCTTCCAGTATAGTCTGGAGTAACCAAGAAATGAAACATTTCAGTTTGATAGAAGTGCTGAAATCCTAAACCAAAGAAGTAACATGCTTATATTAGAAATATAACAAACATGCTTGTTCAAGAGGTTTTTGAATAGCAGAATCTTTCTTTGCTCAGTTTAACGTTCAGTCTTAGAAGAATAACAAAAGTTCTTTCATTCATTGTATGATATGAAATAAGCTCAGTAGCTCAAGTTCCATTGTAAGCTCATAGAAGAATATATAAAACCATCACCATTAAACATCTAACAAAACTCCCAGGCACAAAGATGTAGAATTAATCACACTCAAATATATATTCTTGAGTGCAGTGAAGGGAACCATTCGGAATTAAGAAATTTTCCACCGGTGCTTTAGTTATTCTACTGATAAATGCAGAATTTCTGGTTCACGAAACAACTAAATGCGTAACAGCACAGATGTGAACATGTAAGAACAGCAGGGCTTGACCCTGTGCTACTACAGGAAGTTTATCATAGACACAAATGACTGTGATCAAGCTCTGAATTCCTCAGCGCAGGAAATGGTCTTCTCTGTGCGAGCGTACCTGCAGCTTGTAGAACGCTGGGGCCAATGAACATACCATGATAGCAACACACGTTACAGGAGCAAATACCTTACAACATAATTACATTTAATACCTTAATGTGTAATTCTTACAGGAGATAAAACCTCCCAGAACAGCCTGGGCTTCATATTTAAATTAAAAAAAAAAAAAAAAGTGATTTATAATCATATGCTTACAGTGTATAAACATAACTGCCTTAAGGAGCTATTGCACACACATTTTTATGCAACTCACTCATTCAGCGCTCAACTTGCAACATTTTTTTAGTATAGATGTTTTTGTGACTCTTTAAATAAAATAAACCCAGCAAGTTACCTAGACAGTAATATCATGCTAATACTTCAACATAGAAACATGTCTCAACTACTATCAGCATGAAAGAGTAAAACCAAAGCAAAAAAGACCAACAAAAAAAGGAATAAAACATTTTTAAGTAGCCAGAATGCTTCTTGATTATCTGTTTGCATTCTATACCAAGACCCAGCCACAAACAAGCAGAACTAATATATAAGTTGGGGCTTATCAGTTAAAATGTATGTTAGAGATCCTATTAATAGAACAACATATGTCAGATAATTAATGAAACTGCCAATAAAAACAGTAAAGAAGTAACTGTTGAAATGCAAAATGTATTCTGAGAAATTTTTCCACTCAGTGTTTCCATCACGAAATAAATTGATATTGCTATACGAAGAATCACACTGTGAAATATCATAATCACTCCTGGTCTGTCCTGCAGGCCAGCACTTACATCTGCACTAAACCAGACACCATCACTCTCGTATATGGCACTGAAAAAGGCAACTATCTGAATCAGAATGCTTTGCAGAGGACAAACAAAGGAAAACCAGTCTCTCTTTTTCCATTCCACTGCTCCTTACGGAATCAAAGGGTCGGATACAATTCTTGCATCCCTGACAGATAAGATTAGCTAATGACAAGCTTAGGAGTCATCCAGTAAACCCAGCAAAGAATATACAAGCAAATGTATAGAAAAAAGGCTGCTGTTGGCAAATTCAAAACCTTCAAGTTCTTTCAGATCAGAACTTGCAGAAAATCAATTTGTACATGAATTTTTGTTTTTCTTTTAAAACAACTCTGCAGTCAGATCAAGTCAAGCTTACCATCTGCTGCAGATAGAAATACAGCTATATTCAAGAATTGCATTATAAAACTTCTTCGTAAACTTTACATGCAAGCTGTTCTTGTCAGAATTGAAGTCATTGTGATAATGCGTCTTAATATTCAATCAGGCTTTAAATAAAGAGTGACAAAAGTCCACATATGGATGACAAGCTGTTCTACAGTAAATATTTTTGTATTTATTGAGAAGGGGCTTATGGCAGTTTAGGACATATTCCACCAGGCATTTCAGTCTAAACTACTTACAGACTAATAAAGCCAAGATAAAATCCCTGTTCTAAAATCCTCACCAAAATTTAGTTTTGAAATTATCTTGATCCTATTCCTATTCCTATTTAGTTATGCTTTTACTTCATCATTCGCTTGAAAACTTTTCCCAGCTGGTGGCTGTTATAGAATGGAAGACTTTTAGTACCCTGTATTTTAAGCAAGGCTTTATTCCCAAGTAAGGCTGAATGTATCTATGGAAGAGAAAAAGCAAATACAATGTAATTTTACCATTATAGCTGACCCTCTAAAGCAGAGTAAAAATTCTTCCACTTTTTAATGTAATTAAACTTGTTAAAGCCATTCCCAATATTCCTGCAACGGAGGAGATACAGTATAAAAAACCCTCAAAAGTTCCTTTTCCACATACAAGGGTTAGAAACGCAATTTATAGAAAAACAGAGGCAAAAGAAAATCTTATGACAAGTAGGGATAAAATTGTTTTTTCATTTCTGATTCCCTTTTGAGAAGTTACAAGGCACATGTTGCAATTAATACAGTTAACTACTCGCTACAAGTTCATTACATGTTACTGTTTTGTTATAGCAACTATGCAAATAACTCAATACAGCAATGAAAAAATAGTTTTTAAAACACCTGAATGAAACAGACATACTATATGCAGTCACAAACAAGCACACATCATATAAAATAACCATTTCCTAATGCAGATAAATAACCTTACCCTGATGTGGGATCAACAGCTATGGCCTTAGGGTTATTAAGATCCAGCTCGATGAGGGTAACGCACACTGATCCGTTCTGGTTGCAAACGAAGATCCTGTCACTGACGTGATCCACAAAGTAAAAATTTCCGGTGATCCAGTCGACTGCTATTTGCTGTACATCTGCCAAAAAAAAGAAAGGAAAAAAAGCTCAGAACTGCAATTGCAATACAAATGACTGAACTGCTAGCTGCTTCACCAAGCAGATGCTCTACTCAGTTAAAGAGCTCAAGCTGGTTTTACATGTATTATATGGTACATAATAAGGAATCCAATTCTCAACACACGCGGATTGGTTGGAGAGAATTTTTCCTTTTTAATTACAAAAGTCTGATTGCAACTTCAAGGGCATGAAAGATACACATTTGTCTGTAGTTCTCTTAAATATTTTACATTTTATCATTGTGAATTTTTTTATGGTATATTCAGAAGCAACATCACTGAACGATGGTGCCTCTGCGAAACAGGGGGCCGAAATGCAGCTGCGGTGGCTGACGATAGCAGACCACGGTGGGAAGGCAGCCTCTGAAGCCACTGGTGTTCCAGGATGTCTCGTACACCGTGGGGATGCTGCATTGCTAATGGTTATAAGAGTTTATCAGATATGTTTAAAGGGGACTAAAACCAGATCATAAATACCTCACAGAAATTCAAAAAAATCTGTGTGTAGATATGTATGTCTAAACCCACTGTACGTAATAGCAGACATGCGTGTGCATGCATTCATTTTCATTTAAATTACTTTTTTTTTGTAGTTCTGAGAAATCTGGATGCTGCCAGATTTCTGGTTCAACCGCCACAATAAGCAGCATGAAAGTCACTGTCTGTGTGATACTTTATATAGAGAAGCTGCTGAACAATGACGCCGGGAGTTGTCCTTCTCGGGACGCTAAGGTAGCGTCACAACCACCTAACACAACTGTTATAGAACAGTCAGTTCTTTTTCTTCTGGGATCCTGGAATCACTTTTTGTAAATGTCTTCTAAATCCTGCATTTTTCTTATAAGTCAACCTACCTCTCCATACATAGTCTTACTGTTACAGAAAGCAAAAGTATAAAGAAGTGCAACGAACACAACTTTAACTAAGATTTCTTTACTTCCTATTCTCATTGACAGTACTGCATTGATACCACCCTTTAAGACTGAATTAGTTATTCTTAAATAAATAACTCAATAACAATATTTCCTGTTAAATATTTTCAATGTTAAATATTATGTATATTCATTACATTACAATGGTTTCAAAATACTGCTAACATAACTTGCAATTCTTTCATGATGACAGAAGCCAGATGTAATAAAATATCCTGTCACATAGAAGCTTTTTTTTTGTTACTTTCAGTTTTCTCTATCATCCCTCACAAGTTGAATTTTTAGGGTTTTTTTCCCCACTCCAACAAGAACCTGTTGCTACCACCACATACATGCTGCATTGGAGAACATAAAGTAAACTTGATTCAGAAAGAAATTGTAGTCATTAAGTTTTTGACAATAACTGAGGGCTTATGAGTCATGCGTTCGCTAAATACTTAAAATAGACATGGGGACTCCTGTGTTGTCCTTCAAAGTGCAGGTAACATAAACAAGATTTACTCAATAAAATATCAGGAATAGCTTCCAGCTGTATTCCATCTCAGCCATCCCATTACACAGTTCACTGCTGTCTCTTCTATCTCCGATTTCTCCCCTTCTGCTACTCATTTTCCTTTTAATTCAAAGCGAATATTATGCCTCTTCCCTTCTGATAGCTCCTATTACAAAGATATGCTGAGCCAGAATAAAGAAATGCTCCATTTAGTCCAGTATCCAACCTCCAGAGGAGGCCAATGTCAGGTGCACTATGATGAGGCATATGCGAGCACTAATATATTTTAGACAATAGGGAGCAAAAGGATTTTTTTTCAGTTGTCCAAATGAAATATAGGACATGCTTTTAAAAATATCAGAAAAAACTCTGTCCCTCTGGAAGTCGGCAATAGTTTAAGCATTTTCAATGTGTCTGCTTTCCATTTTCAGAAGTTGGATTCATGGAATTAAAGGTTTATGGCTCACTGATTCAATGAGACTTTCCAAAATTGAACATAAGCTTCCATGTAATAGAAGCAATTCTGAAAACATTATTTATAAAGATTGAACGTTACAAAAGGGATTCAATTTGAAATATTTGTAGAAATAAAACTAGTAATTAAATTCCTGCAATGAGAGCTCTGGAAGATGGCTATACGTTGGGAAGGGGATGAAAAGGAACAAGCTTACGTAGCAGCCCGCTGGAGGAGGGTACTGTTTTCTTCTTAACCTGTGGGAAATCACCTATTTTTACATAAATGTGATAT
This sequence comes from Phoenicopterus ruber ruber, assembly GCA_009819775.1. Taxonomy (NCBI): domain Eukaryota; kingdom Metazoa; phylum Chordata; class Aves; order Phoenicopteriformes; family Phoenicopteridae; genus Phoenicopterus; species Phoenicopterus ruber. The sequence goes on from CM020220.1 coordinate 38,132,891, forward strand.
ATACCTGAAAGGCATCTCACACACAGATTACTAGATCTGTTAACATAACAATACTGACATTCATAAAATGTTGGCTGTATTTTTTCCTTAGTCATTCATTACCATATCACAAGAAATGGCACTAAAGAGTTTTTTTATATGGAAAACAATGATAATTAATTGAAGGTCATATTAGGGATAACCATTTGCATCAAATATTTAAAACTGAGGTTACTCAGCAATCCGGGAAAAGTGAGACATCAGAAGCAATTTCACACCAAAACCTTCGTGTGGAAGGCTTCAAAAAGCATTGGTAGCTCTTCACACCACTTGGCCTGATTTCCCTTGCCCAGCAGGCTCTTTGGGAAGGGCATGGGGGTACCAGCAGCACAGGCTATTTGCACCACAGAGGCTCACTACAGCCGCATTCCTTGTAAAGCTGTTCACTACAAACCATGCTACGATTCAAGACTTAATCACAGAGTTTCCAGAAAAAGAGGCACATTAATTCACATTTTTCTTCACAAGTCTACTGCATGAGATGGAGGAGGGATCTCCCACTATGCAAAGAACACGCCTCTCAAAAACAGACCTTCTGGGGCAGCACATCACTGTGATCTAGTAATTAACCTGGACATGGAACGCACAGCAGCTTTTGCATTTAACACTTACAAACACGTTGTGTATTGTAGATACCATTGATCTGGTCTGAGCTTTGTCTTTTTTGTGCCACGCGCCTTGCAGTGAATTGGACACATCCAGTTTCTCACAAGAGAAGTTGTTCATAAAGAACTGTCCAAGACCACTCCCTCATCAAATTATATTCTACATGAAAAATCCACTTAGCTAGCAGATAACAGTTTTTTTGAATCAAACTTTTAATCTCTATGGTTTCGCTAGCAGATATGCGTTAAGCTGCTTTGAATGGCTCTCCAGTTATCACACAAGTTGAATAGACTGTATACCATAGAGATAAGGTTTTGGTTGCACTAGGGACTTTTAAATATATATATACATATAAAAAACTTATTGTACTCAAGAAGTTACTGAATTCATTTCATGCCTATTTCTGGATTCATATATTAAACCCCAATATGTACAGATGTCTAGTCCACTCACATCTTTAAAGTAATTAATCTTTTTTTCTTTCATTCACACAGTTTCGTAAGTCTCTAAAAAGAAATGCCTCCCCCTGAAAACACACATATTTATTCTGAGCAATCTTGTATATATTTTTGAGGGTTTTTCCAAAATTAATAACAGTTTCCTTGGAGCATTTCTGCCAAATGTGATCACCCTTCCTTTATTACTTTCTAAAAACTAGGATTACCTCTTAAGGACTTCATAAAGAATAGTTAAGAAATCATATAGTTTAAATTCTACTACAGTTAATGACATTATGTAGACTATGGCCACTAGCAAAAGTGTGGCTAGAAGTATACTTTTTCTATTTTTTTAAACACACAAATATTATTATACCTTTAGAGAAAACGGCAATTTTATATGAGGGTGGCTAAATCTTCAAAGGGTACTGGAAATATATGACTTATGGCCAAAATATAGTTTATGAAAATCAGAGCCATGCTGAATGACTGTCTTCTTTCACTTGGATTTTCAAGCATATATCTTGTGCTGTATGCATTACTACCTTTATTTCAATTTCAAATCAAGACTTGCACAAGAAGACTTCAGTTAATAGGAGAGAGGGAAAAGCAGTGCCATATTCTTGTATTTATACTACTGTTGTAATCGAGGGTTCAGCACACGTACTGCCTACTAAAATCAATATTATGTTAACAGATTTCATTTTTTCCAGATGTTGAAGAAAGACTAGAAACAGAAAAATTAATAAGCTTTCTCTATTTATACACTTCACTAAAAGCACCCCTTGTTTTTAATGTGAGAAATGATCTAAGCAAACTACTTGGTGGAACTCAGAGTAGCTGGAGTTGCAGTCTTTTTTAGAAACTTCTGAGTGAACTGGGGAATGATTTTGCATGAAATAGAATTAAAATTAAACACACTCACTGCATTCTCCATATGCTTCTGGTTAATAATGAAAGAGAAAGACAACCTCTCTCTATTTTAAGGGAAAGAACTTAGCTTCTACTGCCTTATATACTTAAAATTTTCCTTGCTCTGAACATGAGCAAGAGGTGTTGGCTGACAGCCGGCTCAATATGAGCCAGCAGTGTGCCCAGGTGGCCCAGAAGGCCAAAGGCATCCTGGCCTGTATCAGAAATAGTGTGGCCAGCAGGACCAGGGCAGGGATCGTCCCCCTGTACTCGGCCCTGGCGAGGCCGCACCTCGAGTGCTGGGTTCAGTTCTGGGCCCCTCGCTCCAAGACAGACACTGAGGGGCTGGAGCGTGTCCAGAGACGGGCAACGGAGCTGGGGAAGGGTCTGGAGCACAAGTGCTGTGAGGAGCGGCTGAGGGACCTGGGGGGGTTTGGCCTGGAGACAAGGAGGCTGAGGGGAGACCTTCTCGCTCTCTGCAACTCCCTGGAAGGAGGTTGGAGCCAGGTGGGGGTCGGTCTCTTCTCCCAAGGAACAAGAGGAAACGGCCTCAAGTTGCACCAGGGGAGGTTTAGAATGGATATTCGGAAAAATTTCTTCACGGAAAGGGTTGTCAAGCATTGGCACAGGCTTCCCAGGGAAGTGGTTGAGTCACCTTTTTTCTTTTGCAAAAGTTGATCTTAAAGGACAAATTATTTTGATTTACCCAAAAAGCTAAAAAAAAAAAAAAGTACTAATTTTTGTTCCATAACTCATATACATCTCTTCTGAATGAATGTAACATCCAAACTTGCACACAGGAATTTCATGCTGTATTCTGGGCTTGCCTGGGGGAGATGAGAGAAGAGAAAATGTTTCAAAAAGTGGTGGTTGTATCTTCAATAACAGAGTACGGGTGGGCAGGTACCCGGACTCCTCATGAACACAGCCTCGAAACCACAGTTGCGGAGAGGGAAGTGTCGGCTACTCTTGCTGCACTAAAACATCAGGTGTTTATTTTATAGAAATCTTTCCACTTTGCAAAGAGCAGCTCAGAGTTGTCACAGGTAGTCAGGTCTGCTAAGAGTCACTTGTTTAATTTGTTCTATTATACAAGCACAGTGGTTTTGAGGATTGTGCAACAGTTATTTGGATGGTTGGCCATATGCTAAGGGAATAAACGCTTCGGCGAAGCAAGAGAGGATCGTTGTAATAAAACTTTCAGGAGCTTAACATTTCTGTAATGAGCATCTTAACATATGGAAGATGTCAGTATAGCCCCCAATGGCAGTGCAATACAGGAGTGCAAGGGTGGTACTGCTCAAGTGCCCCATGCCAGGAAGAGTCACCTTCTGGTTCCTCTTTCCCCAAAGGCCAGGACAACAGATCTGCAGATCTCCTAGGCATGTTCACACCCGCTTACTCTACAACCTCTTATGTCAGTAACTGTTTGCCTCCGGGGCTCGCTTTAATAAACCAGCCTGCAGTAAATAAGAGTTTACTTCACTGGATTTTGGCTAAGGAAGCATCTCCTGCTTCCCGCTGAGTCAAAAGAGGTGAGACAGAAACAAAGGTAAAAATAAAAGATTAATCTGGAAGCCAAAACCATGAAAAATGAGATAACATAAAAAATAAGTAAAAAGGAGATAACATATTTGAGACATTTTGCTTTTACCTATGTTTTCTCAATCTTCAGGTTGCATTTTTTTCCACATATATGCATTTTACTTCTGCATGACTAGAAAGCTGCTTTAATTTTTTGATTGAAAACTGAGATTTTAGCAGGTGAGGCTTTGTGAATTGTGTAAAGTAGGCAAATGATAAAAGTGTCAGGAGTGGACAGACCTGTTTAGTTTAATTTACTATCTATTTAGAGAAAAAAGAGATAAAATTATGTATTTGCAAAGGAACCAACACACTTTATTCCAAAGAACAAGAGCAAGCAGCTTGAGGATAGGCTTTTTGACTCCATTTGAGTAAAAAGACAAGTTTTGAATAACAAGACAAATAGCAGCAAGCCTTTCTTTCTCTAAAATAGCCAGTAATGGTGAGACCAGGTAAAGAGCAGTTAAAACACGCTTAAATGAAGGCTGGGAAATCTTGCAGAAGCATTGCCTTTGCTGCGCCTCTCTTTTGAGAGTAATGTTCCTAATTAGCAGCCCAGACAACCTTATACTGACACCGTGGCTTGGGAAAGTTAAGCTGGCATAGATTTTTCTGTGCCCCTTCTACTGACAGCAATTTGCCATAATTATGTCTGCAATGCCATTTACAAAATATGATTTTTATTAAAAATGTCACCATTCAATAAGTTAGACACACTGGTGTCTAAACTTTTAACAGCTGTGTCCTGAGTGATTATTGCATATGTTTAAAAATGAAAAATCAAATGAAGAATATCCATCTATCTTTTCCAAATGACTCATACTCAAACATCTAATTCCTTTGAATTAAATCAGCCTTCTCAGATACTGTTTGTAAAGAGTATAATGCAAAACCTAAAACATACTAAATTTAAATAAGCACTTTAAAGCATCCAGACTTCAAGTTCCTCAAAAGAAAAGAAAGCTTTTCCTTTTGTTTGCCGAGTAACATAATTTAAATTTCAATAAATTGGGTTACTGTTGAAAGTACAGTTGGTATTCTTCCAACCCTACAGGATATTAGAAGATACTGCTTTAGAAACCTAAAACTGTGAACATTTAGACAATAGCAGTTTCCCTAAGCTGGAGAGTTTTCAAAAATATGAGCCTAATCTAAATATTATGAATACTTAATGAAAGCATCCTGATAGCTCAGGAAGCACCTAGTCTCTCAGAGATGTAGTCTATCTACTCACTCAGGGATTCGAGCGTTCAGCTTCCAACTAGGTACAGAAGAGAAGACATTTAGACACTTATTCCGTATGGGCATTTCTCTTTCTGTTTAAAATCAGACTTTTACCCTTCTACTGGATGCAGCCCACTTATCCAGAACAGAAAATCCAACATATGAAACTTCACATGATTGAGGAGTTTTTAAAATTAGCAGTTCCATGCCTTTCAAAGAGCTCCATGAAGACCATGACACAGTCTGGCCTACAAGATCCCTGTCAGTCCTCACACAGAAGAATTAATACCTGAGCACTGATGATAAGATATGGCCATAGAAGCCAGTTTTGGGGCCTCTTAAGCAGTACAGCAGATAGCTATGTAAGTTTGCTGCTGAGCTCAAAATACAACCTTAGCTCACCTGGTGACCCTGTTCTACCTACACCTTGCCTTGCAACAGTCCTGTTGTACACTTCTATTTCTACAGCAGCTGGACATTTTCAGGGTTTTTACGGCTTGGTTTCTCAGGCTGCTGTGAGGCATGTTACTACAAATGGAAGTCAGGCAACGGAGTGTTATTAAGACAGACATCGGCTGAGGTTGAACATTGAGTAGGTACTGAGAGAGAAATGCAGCTTTAATGACAAACTTCCTCCCATTGGGAACCCAGGGATCTAGAGAACAGTAACAACAAAAAATCACATCTTCCTCTCCTAACAAATCCCTCTGCTTACAGAGCATTCAGAGGAAATGTGATGATGGCGGACCCCGGGTATGCTTGGGTCTGTGCCTTTGCCAGGAATTTGAAAGCAGGGTAGCAAAATCTGGTCCTAAATTTTTTAGCATATTTCTTCTTTTACCCATGTTATAGAATGATTCTACCACACAATGCATCAAGTTTCTGGACTGAGTAAAAGGAGTGAAATTTTCTGTTACTGAGTCTTGAGTCACAGAGTTGGTTGTGACGCCAACGGAATAAATGAGCAAGGAAAAAGTGTGAAACAATGAAACAAGGGCCTTATGAACGGCCCTATCTTTTAATCCTAAGTATTATGGTTTTTATAAGAAGTGAATTTTCTGACATCAATCTCATGTCAGAAATAAGTAAGAATAGTTGAAAACCATAACATTTCTAATTTCTGCATTACTAAGTTTCAAACACATTGCCCAGTGATTGTAAACTTGTAATGGGGTCTCAGTAGCCTGCATACATGCTGAACAATAAAGACAGATTTATAGAGGTACATAGCTATAACAATCTCTTTTTTTTTTTAACTGCACATTCAAAAGCTTCTTATAAATCTGCTGAGACTGTAAATCAAACCCAGTTATTTACTTCAAAGCAGTTAAGTCATCCACTGTTAAAATTAAAGCATAATTCAGCCGCAATAGGCATCCCATCAAGCATGTGGACTAAGAGAACTGCTGCGGGGAGAACGACGTGGCTACATTAGGCTGCAACACTTGCCTCGTTTAACCACCCTCCATCAAAGGCAAAAGTGTACAACCTTCCACCTTCCTAGGACTGCCTGCCACGTCTACTATCAACTTCATAAACCCTCGTTACAGAAAAATAAGGTCACTTAAACACTTAACCATAAAGGCTCTAAGCAGTAGATTATTACAATTTTAAAGATGTATCAATAAATTATGGAGTTACTTTTGCAAAACAAAGTATTTAAGGAAAATGACTTCCAGAGAAAGTTTGAACCATTTAATATTAGAAGTAGGCAACGGTGCTTTAAGGAACGCTTTTGGGGGGATAATGTAGAAGTAAATTATCTTCGTCAGCTCTTAAAGAAAGGGTTAGGGAACAAACGAAACTCATATTGCACATTTTTTGTAGAAGGTACCATTTGTCAGACAACACTGGTTCACAGGATCTGGAGAATGCTGTAGTTTTGTGCAGGTAAAATGCAGATCATAATTTTGTAGGATAATTTCATTTTGAGCCCACTATACTTGCTATTAGCAATATATGATCTAGACAATATGAATATGCAGTACATGACATGACCTAGTGCTATAAATCAATCTGTTTCTTTTCCCCAAGGGGCATTATTACATTCAATTTTAATCAGAAGGTAATACTAACCATAAAGTATTTCACTCTGATATATAGATATATTCATATTGGGCACAAAAGTCTTTATCTTCATCTCAAACATATTGGGGGAAAAGGAGAAGACATTACACTTTCCAAAAATTTTTTTGGCTACAATAAATTATATTACAGAACTTGTTTATAATTTAATTAAAATCTGCACACGGAGTCCAACTTAAATCCAGTTTGAGAATTACGACTTAGAGAATACTAGAAAATTTTAAAATATCTTCAATTATAAAAAATATAACCTGCACAGTTACCAAATATATACCTCATTGTTCCACATAATGTCTCTGAAACAAAACCATATCATGTACCTTACTAGATGAGATAGCCTCTTTTTTTAGGGTTGCTAAGAAAAGATAAAGAAATTGCTTCTTATATTAAAGGACATTAAGCTGTTTTCTTCATCTCTTTCCCTCCCTCTGAAAATGAAATTCTTCACTAAAGCTTATTCTATCCGTGGGTAAGTATTGCTATCGCACAGCGGAATCGCCGTCGCCGCCCGATCCCATCAGCAGGCTGTACTGCTGCGAACCACTGCCCAGCACCCACTAATGTCTCTTGCCTCATACGTCAGTGTGAGCAAAACAAACCAATAAAACCCTTCATGTCCATGAACGCTGACTGCCAACTGACTATAACAAATGCACACTCATGTCATCGTTACCTCATCCTCCCTGTCCTCCTATCTGTCCTTTTCTTTTTTTCATCCATTTATTACATCTTTTCAATACCAAAATAGTAACCTTTGAGGAGAAGACTGCTATTTATTGTATTTGACCTGACCAACAAAGCAGACAACTGCCTAGACTTAAAATACAGGCATTGTTGATGTACTTAAAAAAAAAAAAAAAAGTTATTTTTTCTTGCTAACTTATTTCCAGTAATGCAAGAAATAAAAACAAAACATGGGTTTAAAGTTATGCATTAATTATTTTTCTATCAGTTTTCAACTAGGCATCAGGGCACTGCTTTTATTTTGTTTATTTATTTCTATCATCATCACTATAGTCGTGGGATCCAAGTATTGGCCTACCTGAGCATTATCTTAAAATGGAATACCACCACAGATTCCACACAAAGTCTCAGAACCCACTCAAATAGCTGTTGCTTCCAGTAATATGGCTCAAACTCAATGCTCTTATATTTGCAGAACTTGAACTTTGCTTTCAGAAAGCTTCCAGCCCTTTCCAAAAGTAGCCACTTTAGAAAGATATGAGGCCATAATCCCACCTCTTCTCAACTACAGAAGTCGTGTGTACTTTGTGCTAACTGCTTCTACCTTGTGTATCCCCTATCATTTTAGCATTTCCGTTTTTAAACCTCACAGCATCCCTGTGCCACATGGAAATACTGTTATTCTCATTTTACATTTAGAGGGGAAAAGACAAGATTACTTGCTAAATGTCATCCCGTAAGTCTCGGGAAAAACAGTGGTCTCCTGACTACCAGCATATTGCTTTTCTTCCTAAATCACTCCTCCTTTCACATAAACAGTAAAAGGAATTTGTCCCAACACTAGCAAAGAAATACAGAGGAGCGACATGAATATGCATTGCATCCCTCCTCCAGGTCCCATCTGCAAAGTATGCTCTTATCTTCCTTGTAGTAATATTTTTTGCCTGCCCTAATGTTAAACTACTTCTGCGGTGAGTGTTCCCACCGGCAGCAAGATACACGGTGTGAGCGCTCTCTGTGTTTACGAGCGGAGCAGGAGCACGGCACCGGGTGCTGCCCAGGCTCTGCCTGCACCCTGCCCAGCAGCCTTCCAGCCCGCAGTCGGCTCTGCCTTGCACGAGGCTCTCCGGACATTTTAACAGTTCACGCAGAAGTGTATCTCAATTCTTTTCAGAACAGCTATCTTCAAATATTTTTTTTGCTCAGTCTACTTTATGAAAGAATAATTGTCTGTCCAAGTGTATGTTTGCAAAAGGAAAAACCCCCAAAACTCAAACTGTGACCAATTATTTTGGAAGATACAGAACATGGATTACAGTGTATTCACAGACTGTTATAAAATAGGTTTTCCCACTACTTCATCTTACTTGAGTGGCCTTTTCCCAATGGGTTTGTTTCTGAAGCTAATGCAGTGGTTATGACTATTTAAAACAAATCTGAATTTTGCAACCAGTTGAACAGACTCAATGACTAACCATTATATCCTTGAAAGAGTCTTAGAATGAAAATACATATTTTCAGTATATTCCTAACTAGAAGAGAAATAGCGTTGATCTTTTTAAACACATTCTATTTATCTCGTTATATATAAACATAAAAATACTCCCCCATATTAAAAAATGGAATCATATACTTAAGTAAGATATCAACACACGCTGTGCAAGCAAGTCCAAAAATGCTCAAAAGAGCGAGAGTCTCTGGAACTGCAAATTGTGGCAGGTATCCCCTCAATCAGCTCATTATTTTTGCTTATGTAGTGTGACAGAGATTTTAGGCAATTACAGATGCAAAGACTATCCGAACTTTATCATCAGCTCGAGGACTGTCATGGTGAATGCCTCACCCAACACATCAAACTGCAGCTGTTCTGTGACATGTGGATGAAATGCAGGGCTTCAGCTCGGCGCAAACAGACCAGCCCTTTTGCATGCTCTGTCCTTCTCATTTAATTACTTACAATGATTAAAATGCTTTTTTCCAAAACGAAGAAATTTATATAGCTTAAGCCTGACTTTAGCAAAAGTGATTTACTCCTCTTAAAAGATTTGTTACATGTAATTTTTCAATTTCAGAATAAGTGCTTCACTAAAACCACCATTAAAAATTTTAAAGCAAACCCAAGATTTTATTTTATTCAACCTAACTGACAAATAGTGAGAAGGATAGGATTTGTTCTTCCATTTTATTTATTTCATAATGCTGACATGATCCATAAGGTTTTCAGCATTTCAAGTTCTACTCCAAAGCTGAAGTCAAAAGAAAGTTTTAAATCAAATTTGCTTCATTCTAAGTAGAAATCCACAATGTAAATTTTGTGGATTGAGAAGACAAAGATATTTCTGTGAACTGGAGATAATACTTTTTGAGCTAGTCATTGCTTCTGCCATTCAAAGAAGTCAAAAACTGAAAAAACCAATCATATATTAAACCCCCAAATCAGATGGTGGTTTTAGTTTGTCATGTCCACCACAGTGTAAATAATAATCACAGTTTTATCAACTTTTGTAAACATGCTGCTCCTCTTTCTGTAAAAGCTCCTGATAAAGCACTGGGTAAAGAGCAAGCCCTTTATTTTATTCTGACGCATGCAAACTCTTTGGTGTGTCTGCGTCACAGACCACAGCACAGCACAGAAATACCCAAACTATAGTGAGTACGGAAAGCAGACTAGCCCAGAGCTTGAAGTGCTATAGCTTCTATAATTTCTTAAAAAGCAGTGACAAAGATGCTGCAACTGTTTTTTATTTTATCAGATACGCAGCTTTTGATTTCAGATTTACTTGGATTAATGCAATTTCTTATTCATTTATGAAAAGCATGATCTTTATTTACTCTTTTCCCCGTAGTGGTACAAAGCATTAGATCAAAAGATGAAGTGCGGAACACAACAATTAGTAGAGGCCACCAGCTGGATCACAACTCACAACACTTGTGTTTTTATTCTAATACTCTTTTCATTGCATAAGATATGTAAGCACATTTTTTTTCTTCCCGCTGCTTCCCCCAAAACATACAGCAGGCAGAGTCTTTTGTATTACTGTGCATCTGATATAGAAGGGCAAAGTCAGAGTACATGTGATTAAGTCCCTGCAAACACTAACAGGGGTTGTGCCAATTCCCTGTCGGTCACTTCACTGATGTCCTGTAGAGTCAGTTCTGTCTGTAGCAGCTACAGCACAGTGCCTTCCTAAAACTTCTCAGGCTCTTTGCTGAAAACATACTGTTTCCTTTCGGTTTCAGCTACTGGATAAATCTCTGTCTGGGATGGACTTCGGTCTGCAATGGCTCAAGTGCTTCATTTTTGATATCAAAATATGGTACCAATTATGATGTTGCATGTAAACAAACAGTATTTTGGGTTTACAGTTTTTCTTCTGTCCCCTTCTTTCCTATAAAGACAAAAGTACTTCTGAAGAAGCCACAAACTTTTCTTTTTTAATTTTTTTGTAATGTTGGTGCAACTTGCGTTCTATGATCTTTAGGAGGCAGAAGAACTAATTTCAATGACATGATCCAAAGTGAATTACGTAAAAGGAAAGGTTTCTTGACTTCTTCAGTTGACTTTAGCGGGGTTCTTTTTGATGAAATCTGAATGAAATATTTGCATTAATAAATTAATATCTGGAAGTAAGTGGCAAATTTGCTGTCAATTAGTGTAATTGAAGCAAACTTGATTAGCATCGTATGTGACATGAATTTACAAAGAAATATCTCCACTTAAGAAGAAAACCACTAGCTATATCATAAAAAATGTGAAATTTATAAATAAAATAATAATGTACCAGTAGAAAATGAAAAAAGTTCATGCATATATAATTAGTTGGTGGTATCTAATACTGAAATACTAATCAGATATTTTATTGCCATTGAAGAGAGTTTCTAAGAGTGTGCACCTGCAGCCTCATGTTCATAACCAACTTTACTGAAATGGGCAGGTTACAACTATATGTCTCCTCTATATCTCCTATATACATCTTCCGTAGAAGAAAGGCAGACAGCAAGCTTCTGTGATGCTCCTCTTGCTTAGATCCTGCATGGGCTCAGAAAGGGGTAGAAGTTTTGGTTGTAAAAGGCAACACCATTCTGTCCTTGTTTCACTTGCAGCATGTTACAAAAAAAAAGGACTTTCTGGTTTCAGCAGACAGCAAAAAACCCTACTCAACCAGTGCTGGAATCAGAGGGATGAGGGAGCATCTGTCCTGATCTCCGAGAAGGCTGTGCTATGCAAATGTCTGTGTCTCCCTGGACATTTGCCCATTACTGAAGTCCACAATGAATTTACAGAAGCAGAACAAGTTCAATTTTTGTGAAAATCATATTACAAAGAATAGTTCCAGTGGCTACCAAGTAAAAACCAAAATGGAGCCAACATGGTGCATATGGATGCCAAAGGCTTATGGGAAAATGTGGGTCTAATCCCTTAAAACATGTATTATTTAATTCCACATTTCAGAAAAAATTACTTGTGTTTTTGGCTTTTTTTTTTACTGATATTACGTTATTCTTGTATCTGGGGATATAAATGCATCTGTAAAATATTCACTATAAAATTGTGCATTTTATATTTGCAGCAACCTAGTTATCTGTATGTTAGATCCTTATGGCCCCCACAATTATTTTATTCCATCTTCAAAACCTTGTTAACAAAATACAAATGTTACTGTTTCACAAGCAGTATAATAATTCAATTTGTCACAGAGGAAGAGTCCCTCGGCATTATGCCTAATAAAGATAAATTTACGTGGTTACCGATACTATGACAAAGTGTCCATTTTTTTGCTTGCTCTTAGATTTCCTCCCTGATGCAAGAGCTTTTCTATCAAGGAGGGGTTGGGATATAAGGAAGACACGAAAGATACAGACAGGTCCCACTGTTAGGACAATAATGAAGCTAACTAAGATGGAAGTCCAAAAATGGTCAGCTAGGAAGCTGACAAACTGGGGAGAAGGGAATCTGACAGTGCAGCACTGAGAATAAGGACATGAAGAGATGTAGGCTTCGCAGAGACAGCATTCAGGAGACCATCCCAGGCAGAGCCTAGGAGTTTAGGGGTGAGGGGGGAAGGCAATCAAAAATTTGCATTGAGAAATGCCATTGAGATAAGGCATTTTATTTTCTGTACTCAGTCTGAGAATTAACTGTCCAAGGCATGACTACTGAAAAGTATATAAAAAGAAAATAGACAGCATACCAGCTTTGCTAAGAACAGAAACAGGGTTTTGACTGATGTTGATGCAAGATCAATTGTGGAAGCTGGATAAGTAACAAAGCTTGAAGAAATAGTAGTACTATATCTTTGAATGACTGAAAAATTCCACTCTTGACAATTAACAAGCAGTTAATAAATAACTCTTGTGTCAAAAGGGATTAAAGGCACGTAACCTAACTTTGGAGGGAAATGCCACCAATTCAGAGCATCTGCCATGGAAGCTTGTGCCTCAAAACAACATAATGCAATGTTACAGGGACACTATTCAAGCCAGCAGTACAATCCTCAAGTCAAATTGAATGGACTGTATCCAAAAGATGCACCAAAAGCAGACAAATCCTTCACAGGTAACATTTAGAAGTTCCTAATACATGCAAAGCTCTCTTAGGATCTCTGATATACAGATTATATCTTAACTTTTGTGCAAACACCATTAAGCATTGAGATGTACACCTGAATATATGAATACTATCCATAAAAAAGATAATGGATTTGCAATACCCACCATGGTCAAAGGATGAGATCCAACTGATGGTGCTTGTTGGAACAGAAAGGTTGAGTGAAAAGATATGAACTACCCTTATTCTTCTAATAAACCTGATGATCACCAAAAAGGCTACATATAACTGATAATCAGAAGACTGGCCAGGAGCTAAAGATAGGGCCATACTGATAAAAGGAAGTTTCTGTACTGGCCTGAGTCTCCAAAGGAGTCTTGTCATTACAGGGGGCAGAAAAACTGTACATAAAAGGACAATTATGAGATAGCATTGTTTCCTGCACTAAATAAAAGTCCATACTGCACCAGGAAAGCACCTCATCCAGGCTGTATCAAATACTGGATCAAAAGTTCTGTAAGTCCAGGTACATCCGAATGAGGAATGAATGCATGGACAGATGCAAAGATGATGCAAAGAAAGCATTTCCCATATCAGGCCATGGCGTATGGATATCCAACTAAAGATGTGGACTTGTGGCTGCTCTGAAGGGGAAGAGCTAAAAGCACATGGAAATTAAAACAAAATGTAAACATGGAAACATGAAAATCCCAAGAGACACTCAGGAAGACGTGAGGGAAGACTCAGTAAAGATGTAGTCTAGATGTGACAGTGATGGACCCATGTAACTACCTAAGATAGGGGCCAAACCTGGTTCCCCATTAAGCATCACCACGTTACACAGCAGTGGTCTGTGCTGGAACCTGGGTGAGATAACATTCATAAGTCACCTGGAAGACGACATGAATAACAAGGTGATAAAGTCCAATAATAAAAATAAGGTTTCCAGAATAGTAAAGAGGAGGGTCAGTTTTGAAGAACTGCAGGACCTCAGGAGACTGAGTGACTGGGCAATAAAAGGAGATGAGAAATTCAAGCTGAATAAACATGAAATTTGTAAGAAAAGTATCCTAGTTTTGTATATTTAATGATGGCTCTGTCTAGAGCACTTAAGAATGAGATATTGACACTATAAAAAAACCCTAAAAAACCCACCTTTGGTCAAAGTAAGAAAGGTCACTATCCCAGAAACAGCATTTGTCCAGTCTTCCCAGAAATGCAAGAACAGCAATGCAAGATCAGACAGGGCTCTAGGAGTGCCAAGTGGATGCCATATACAGGACAAGTATGACATGATATTTCTTTAGGATACTCTTCTCACATCCCATTCTGGCTCCCATTACTGTATCAGATGCTCTAAACACTACTAAGGTGCCATGTGAGGTGTAAATTACGTTTGACATGAAGCCTTCTTATTTCTGTTCATCCTCTAGGAGGTCTGTAAGCATGGGCTGTCTATCACAGAAGAAAAAGAAAAATCACATTTTACAACTATATGACAGCTTATAATGCCTGTCTGGAGACAAGCTCGGGGCAAACTGTGTGTAGGAATAAACACCTCCTCCCAGATCTTCACAGTTGTTCTCCTCCTGAGTAAGCCAAACTTTGCTTTGATTTCTCATGAATATTCACACGAACTTCACAGGAAGGTTGCTGACAGAAGCACCATCTCTAGTGCTTAGTGTTTCTTCAGTGATTGAGCCTCATCAGTGCCAAGCTAAATGACTGTAGCTATTCTGAACACAGCATTAGGAGTTGTGGATAACCACTACTAGGAAGTGGTTTAGATCAGGGGGTGGGGGGGCAAGTAGGGAGACCAAAACCAGGGAAGAAAACAGGAATGTAACCAAACAGACACTGTTGGATCCTGGTCAAATCCTCTGGGCTCCCTGTCTGATGGTCTTCACAGCAACCACATCCCAAAAGTGGGAGAGCCAAAAAGTCAGCTTTGGTTTGTGATCATGAGGGCAAGTAGAAGGTGCTGGGTCCCACAAGCAGAGAGGCAGATACTTCTCCCCACTGGACACTACCGACCCTCCATGCCCATCATCTGTTTCCAACCTTGGAGAGACTCTTCCCCTGTGCTGTGGTAGGGCAGGCTAGGGAAGGCAGCTAGACTAAAACTGAATTAGTACGGAAGAAGCAATATGTTTCTCTTCATCCGGATCGGTCCTGCACAAGCACATCTGCCAGCAGAAAAGCCTGTGTGCCTTCCAAGGCGAGGTATGATCGACTGTCTGGAGGTATAAAACACCACAAGGTGGCAAAGCTAAACACAAGCATTCCAGGATTTGTACTGGTGTACTGTGATACCTGAATGCCAAGAAAATCGGAATCAAATATCAGCCAAGCAGAAAATATCATGCTCGGAAGCATCATCCCGGAAGAGATTTTGTTATATTCTGCAGAAGAATAGTGGCTAAAACCCAGGCTGTGCCGCCTGGTGCTTGTTTGCAGAGCACGTAAGGTGCTTGGTACTTGTAACGATGAAGACACAAAATGCCTATTAAACAAGGAAGAAGGAGATTCTGTCATCAAGAAGATGCTGCTCTTGCTGCCCTCCTCCCTCTAACACACAAAAGCATTAACATAACATTGCACATCATGGCTTTGGAAGGGCAGATAATTGTGAGAGATTTTCCACCCCGGTGCCATTAAAAGGAATTTTTGCTAGTTTGGTCCTAGAGGTCCCACTTTACATAATGATTGTTCCTAGAAGTCTTGCTCTACTAACTGGAAGTGGACTGTGAGCTAGTGTAAAGTGTCGAGAAGCATGCCCGTTATTATCGGCAGTGGTTGCACAAGCCTGCCTTATATGAGAAGCTTCCCTGAAAGCCTATTTGGCTCCGACACTGTCTGCGTAAATCTTTCCAAGAGGAAATTTTCCAGCTTCTCTTCCAAAAACTTCTTGGTCTTAAAAAGACAAAGATGAAACAACATGCCAATGCCTTGGCTAAGACAAGAACGCCTGTGCTGACATTACCATGCCTACAGAACCCTATCCTTATTTAAAAGAATAAACCTATCTAACAAAACTTATCCAAGATATAATAAATCTTACAAGCCTGAAACTAGCTTAATAACTAAGCACAAGGAATGTCATTGCTGGAGTTGCATCCCGTTCTCCCGCAGCAAGCGACACCCGGGTGCAGGATCAGCCTCTCCGCCTTCTGTACCGTTACGCAGAATAAGGTACAGGTGCAGACCAAGTTAACACTGCTCTGCAAAGGAATCTGCTTGTATCCATCTGGGACGCGTACACCCCAAAATGAAGTCATATTGGACTGTCTTTTGAGGGAGAATGCTAGATACTAAAGGACTGTAATTTCTTTTCTTCTGTGAATCCAAAGGTTATGTTCATGACCTCGAGTTGGTACTATATGACCTATCATGAAAACGAAGTTATTTTCATAGTCCCTGCTTTCCTAAATGTAGGATCATCTTAAAATATGATCTACATTCTTTGTTCCTAACTACAAGACTTACTCGCCTTCACTAAAACAAACACTTTGAATAAGTCCACTTCAAGCAGTCCCAATCACTTTGTATAACTGACTGTTCTACCACTTTTTGCGTCATATGCAGCTAAGAAGTTTTCTTCCACTAACAAAAAGAATGGATTAGATGACTGGGGTAAAATAAAAAAATCAAAATTCCACAAACACTGCTAAGAAGACTTTTTCTCTTTTTTTTTCTAATACTTTTATGAATATCCTAAATATGCTAACCAGTTATGCAACACCTGAATGGTCGGCATCCAACTTCTTAGAGGGACAAGTGGCATTCAGCCGCCCGAGACTGAGCAATAACAGGTCTGCGATGCCCTTAGATGTCCAGGGCTTCACACGTGCTACACTGACAGCTCCGCTTGTGCCCACCCTCCACCGGCGGGCGCAGGTAACCTGTTGAAACCCATCCGTGATGGGGATCAGGGATTGCAATTCTTCCCTGTGAACGAGGAATTCCCAGTAAGTGTGGGTCATAAACTCACATTGATTAATTCCCTGCCATTTGTACACACTGACTGTCACTGACCGTCACTACTACTGATTGGATGGTTTAGTGAGGTCCTTGGATCAGCCCTGGTGGGGTCGGCCCCAGCCCTGCCAGAGCGCCGAGAAGACTGTCAAACTTGACTATTTAGAGGAAGTAAAAGTCATAGCAAGGTTTCCGTAGGAGAACCTGTGGAAGGATCATTAAGAGAAATGGAGCACCTCTCCTATAAAGACAGGCTGAGAGAGCTGGGGTTGTTCAGCCTGGAGAAGAGAAGGCTCCAGGGAGACCTTACTGCGGCCTTTCAGTACTTAAAGGGGGCTTATAAGAAAGATGGGGACAGACTTTTTAGCAGGGCCTGTTGCAATAGGACAATGGGTAATGGTTTTAAACTAAAAGAGGGGAGATATAGACTAGATCTAAGGGAGAAATTTTTTACAATGAGGGTGGTGAAACACTGGAACAGGTTGCCCGGAGAGGTGGGAGATGCCCCATCCCTGGAAACATTCAAGGTCAGGCTGGATGGGGCTCTGGGCAACGTGATCTAGTTGAAGATGTCCCTGCCCATGGCTGGGGAGTTGGACTAGATAACATTTAAAGGTCCCTTCCAACCCAAGCTATTCTATGATTCTATGATCCTCTTTCTGGTTACACACAAACACAAGAAAAAAGTTTCCTATGAAGAACAGACCTTCCATTTTTATGTGAATAACTTCATGGGCATGACTATTTATTTGGCTTGAGCTACCAGGGAATGCAATTGCACTTGAAAATGCTCAGGCTGAAATTCTTGACAAAGAGTTAAAATGAATTAATTTGCCTCATCAGATGTAGTGCTATATAATGAAGAGAAATACCAGAAGTCACCTCATGGGTAACAGAAGGTGGAGGGAAGAAAAGGAAGAATTTAAAATTAAAACTCAATTTTGCAGTAGCGATAAAATGACCTATACATGTGTGCAAGCACATATAATAGATACAGTAACACCAGACTCCAGCCATGTCTTTGCAGACATAACTCCAGATATATGTCTGGAAGAGAAGATATTAGTCAGGTTTTAATTTCTGCATTGAGTACTGGGAAAAAATCCACAACCAACAAATCTGCAACAGATGAGTTCCAATTGAACCTTTGGAAGTTGTTATTCCCATAAGGAGCAACATGTTGTCTGTGCTGTCTCATGCCTCAGATGCCCCAGTGAACTAGCCTGCTGAGACCATTCACTGCAGAGCTGTGAGCAGGAGCGGGACAAAAGCAGCTTTCACACTACTCATCCCTCTGAGAAGACATGCTCAGACCATGGCGATTGCCGCTGCCCTGGTGCAGCGATCCAAGAAGAGCGTTGGTGGATGTGTGTGTCTGCAAAAAAACACCACCACAGCTAAATCTGCTAGCTCTGTCAGTCAGAGCTCCAAACCTGACTCCACGCAATGTTTCTCTAAGTCTCCAAGCACTATTTCCCACATCAAAATTAAACAAGAAGTTGGAACAAGTCTCTGCAGTCAATTCATGTCCATGGGAATTTCTGTTCTCATTCAAACAAGACTGAACGATCACAGTGAAGTCTCAGAAAAATATTAGAGACCACAGGCTGATGTGTGCTAGCACTATGAAAAATGATTAGCTCATTAATTCCAGGCACTGTATTCATTTCAAACCCATCATACAGCCTTAATTTTGCAAACAGATGCACTAATGCAGATCCGAACACCACAGAGATCAGCAATTCTCTTCACATGCAGAGAACAGAGGGAGAGGAACACAAGAGAGAACTGGTGGAGAACTGCAAAACATAGTGCTAAGGTCCACTCTGATGATGAAGATAAGTGACAGAACAGAGACCCATACAGTTCGATACAAACCAAATTTTGCTAAGGACTCTAGTTAATTTGATTGTTCTTACTAAAAGGAAAAGAAAATAAAATATCAATAATAGAGTGAATTAAAAAAGCACAATAAAATACTCCCACCAAGATTTTTAGGGCCCTTGGATATCTAAAGTATGAAAAGCCCTCTAAAATACAACATTTTAAAAAAACCCTCAATAAAATAGGAAGAAGGTAAAAAAAATACAACTATACTTTAAATCTACGATAAGAGAGTCCTCTAAAAGTAGAATAGTCACAATGAGTGGTGAACAAAAAAATCAAAACCCAAACCCTATTTTTTTTTTTTAAATTTAATTTTCTATTCTAGAAAATATATAATTAGGAAAATAGGTTAAACCCCCCCCGCTTACTCTGCAGAAATGACCACATCTTACAACAGCTATTTTAATAGTCTAAAGCACAATCTCTCTGAAGAATTTATCTCTTTGACGTGCACCTCTAAGAGTTATAATCAAATTTGTCATTTGAATATTCCTGAACTGGATGGTCAGAGAGTTTGAGATCCCTTCAGAGTTATTCTTTGATGCCCATCTCTACCTAAAAGGATTTTTCAAAATCCTAGGTCCAATGTAAAACAGTGGAGGTTCCAGATCCGAGTTTTTGGAAACCTGTTATTACCACCACCATTACACTCCTCAGTGCTGTGATTTATAAGCTGATCTGTGGACATCTCTTCTGTGAAAGATGAAGAAAAACGCATTTTTTTGACTGCATGCTATTTGGCAGTCTGTTCACATGAGAATGCCTAAGTGGATGAACACCTCCTTCAGAAGATAACAGCATTCCACAAATTGAAAAGCTGATTGAGAAATAATGCTGTAAAGCCAAAGACTAATTCAGTATGATGAGTTTAGGGCTTTTTAATTTTTTTTTCTTAATTGCAAAAAAGGGCAGCAATTTATTTCCAGTAAGTCAGGAAATATTCTGTTACTTTCAAGAACTAACATACCTATGATAGTTGATAGCAAATGTGATAAGCACGTGTCTCTCTAATTCATTGTTAATATTGTCCCAGTAGGAAAGAATCATTTTCAAGCTTTATGTAACACACTTTGCCAGAGAAAAGGAAGCATTTTACATTCCTTCTTCTGTTGCACTGCTGTTTGCGTAACTTCCATACATTATGTTTAGTCTATAAACACGCACATCTTTAAAAACTTTGCATAGACATAAATATTGCAACTCATACTGAATATAAATATATATAGGAGTGAGAAACATAAAAGTGCTTCAGTATGAGTTGCAATATTTAATGCCTTAAGCCTATTTTCAACACCAAGCCCCAAAATAGTTCTGAAGGCTCCTGCAACAGTTTGCCAAGACAGACACCACTGTTTTGCTAAAACACTGTCAAATACTTACTGTGAAGATACTGAGCAATGTTTATTATCCACTCATCTGTTAACTTCCCAGCCTTTGTTATCTTGGTACACTTCAGCTGACTTGAAAGATCTCTTGATTCAATCCAACAAATTGTGTCCTCTTTGTAGCTATAGTCTAGTGTCAAAATTGCAGATCCTTTTACAGGAGTTCGGCCAGACATTTTGCTTCCGTTAAGATATAATACCTCAATTGTTTCAGAGCTTGCAACCAGAAGAAGGGGAGGTCTATCAGCAGGCTCTAAAAAAAAAGTAAAGAGAATTTAAAGGGTTAACAGACTGTGTATACCATATTTATCTTTTCAGTTTTAATGTAGTTTTTAATGTTCTTACCTGCATGTTTTAAGAGATATAATAAATTGATTTTGTTTTTATTTTCATAACTATCATATATTCCAAATTACTAGTCTATTTTATCCTGCTGTTCTAATGGTTCACATCATTAAAGAAAATTAATTACCCTAGCCCCACAGCTTCTGTTTAATTCCAAGTATCATTATTGCAACATTTTTCATGCCTAAGTCATAAAATGAAATATAAGTTATGCAAATTATTTCTATCCAGATTACTGGCATTTCTAAAAGAATGAAGGCCAGGAAAACCTGCAGAACTTATGAGTATACATGAAATGGTAAAGTGCTTTTCATATTAGAGTCTGTAAAAGAAGATGAAAACTGAGGAGTGGATGCTGCTAAAAAAAATAAAAAACAACCTAACAAAAAACCTGGCGACATCAGATGGATGATGGGCGTAATGCCATGCATTATAAAGGAGAAAGCATCCTGCAATGGAGTGTCCTGACAGCAAAAAGGGAACAGAGAATGTGAAATTTCCACTGGGTTGCCATTAATGTCACATTAAACAAACAAACAAACAATATGAAGAAGCAATTCATATTAAGATATTGCATGCAACTTGAAATGTTGTCACATTCACCTGAATCACTTTGCCTAGAAATCCTGCTAGTAATTTATAAAAATACTTGAGCAATGTGTGAATAATGAAGGGAACAATAATACTCCAATAGTGAAGAATATGTATCTTAAAACACAAAATGTTCCAGTTCAAGTTAAAACTTTAAAAAGTTAAGTTATCCACACAGAAGAACAAGCAATTCTCATTGAGACAAAATATTTCAGCATTATGATGAGTGTTATTGGGCACAAATGCAGCTGTTCTTGCTTTAGGTGTATCTTTAATTGCATTACTGTCTCGAACATCCAGGGCTGGTTTGAAATCATGCATCTGACTTCATCAACTGCAAATGACTATTAGTCTCCATATGATGAGGAGTCTGGTATACGCGGTGCCACTGCTGAAATTGAGTGACATCTTGTTCTAGATTTAGACTAGTACTTGGACTGAAATAAGGTCCCAGTTAATCCAGAACTGTCAGGGGGACATCTATATCAAAACTATATGCCAGCCATTTCTTTTTTTTCCAGGAAGAACTCCTTCGTTAGAAACAGTAGGGTAACATTGCTTTGCTTCGATTTATAGTGAAGAACTGCTGTTGACATAAAATATCATGTGAATTGGCTGGAAAAAAACATCAGACAGATGTATGTGTTTTAGATAGAAGATAGAGAAACTGCTTCCTGAAAAGTGCTCTTCATATTAGATGTTGTTCGGCATTCAGAGTCCTGCTCCAACCAAGATTGATCTGATGCAGGATCTTATTACAAGATTCCCTGAGAGAGAATGGTGACCCTAAAAATTGCTTCAGTTTTAACTGGAGTAACAGTGATGTCTAATTTTGCAATGAGGTATGTTCATGTGAATCACTTAATGGAAAGCTGTCCTTTGTAACATGGTCAATGCCACTACAACATGTCTGTTTGTCCTGTTCATTTGTTAAATTAAATAATGCTGTCAAGTGGGCAAACTTTTGGATGCTGTATTTAAAAAAATTACCCTAAACCATAGAAACATACACTGCAGTTGCCAGGGATATGTGCAAAATATTTGTGTTGCCAAGTCAAGAGCTCTCACCCCAATGTAATCTGCTTGTATTCAAAGGAATAAACCACTGTTTAAACTCTGTATTGAAATGTAGCACTTTCAATCAACATTCTACTCAATAAAGTTTTCAAAATTTTACTAAGCAATTCTAGCTGTCTAAATGGAGAAAAAAATATGCATAAATAAAAAGATTTGACAAATAATACTTCATCAGCAAGTCTGATTAAAGAGAAAAAAATCCTTCAGTGAATACAGTGCTCAGAAGAGTCATGGCAGTCAGGTGAAGTCCCTGGGGAGTGGAAAAAGGGAGACATTGCACCAATTTTAAAAAGGGTAGGAAGGAGGACCCTGGGAACTACCGACCTGTCAGCCTCCCCTCTGTGCCTGGGAAGATCATGGAACTGAGCCTCCTAGAAGCTGTGCTGAGGCACATGGAGGACAGGGAGGTGACTGGAGACAGCCAGCATGGCTTCACCAAGGGCAAGTCCTGCCTGACCTTCTATGATGGAGCGACTACATCAGTGGACAAGGGAAGAGGTATGGACGTCATCTATTTGGACTTCTGTAAGGCCTTTGACACGGTCCCCCACAACATCCTTCTCTCTAAATTGGAGAGATATGGATTTGATGGGTGGACTGTTGGGTGGATGAGGAATTGGTTGGATGGTCGCATCCAGGGGGTAGTGCTCAATGGCTCAAAGTCCAGATGGAGATGGGTGACAAGTGGTGTTCCTCAGGGGTCTGTACTGGGACCAGTACTGTTTAATATCTTCACCAATGACACAGTGGGATCGAGTGCACCCTCAGCAAGTTTGCAGATGACACCAAGCTGAGTGGTGCAGTGGACACACCTGAGGGACAGGATGCCATCCAGAGGGACCTGGACAAGCTCAAGAAGTGGGCCCGGGCGAACCTCATGAGGTTCAACAAGGCCAAGTGCAAGGTCCTGCACATGGGTTGGAGAAACCCCTGGTATCAATACAGGCTGGGGGATGAAGCGATTGAGAGCAGCCCTGCCAAGAAGGACTTGGGGGTGCTGGTGGATGAAAAGCTGGACATGAGCCAGCAATGTGCGCTCACAGCCCAGAAAGCCAACCGTATCCTGGGCTGCATCAAAAGGAGCGTGACCAGCAGGCTGAGGGAGGGGATTCTGCCCCTCTGCTCCGCTCTGGTGAGACCCCACCTGGAGTCCTGCGTCCAGCTCTGGGGCCCTCAGCATAAGAAGGACATGGACCTGTTGGAGCGGGTCCAGAGGGGGCCACAAAAATGATCAGAGGGCTGGAGCACCTCTCCTGTGAAGACAGGCTGAGGGAGTTGGGGTTGTTCAGCCGGGAGAAGAGAAGGCTCTGGGGAGACCTTCTAGCAGCCTTTCAGTACTTAAAGGGGGCCTATAAGAAAGATGGGGATAAACTTTTTAGCAGGGCCTGCTATGACAGGACAAGGGTTAATGGTCTTAAACTAAAAGAGGGGAGATATAGACTAGACATAAGGAAGAAAATTTTTACAATGAGGGTGGTGAAACACTGGCACAGGTTGCCCAGAGAGGTGGTAGATGCCCCATCCCTGGAAACATTCCAGGTCAGGCTGGATGGGGCTCTGAGGAACCTGATCTAGTTGAGGATGTCCCTGCTCATTGCTGGGGGGTTGGACTGGATGACCTTTAAAGTCCCTTCCAACCCAAACTATTCTATGATTCTATGATTCTCAATGGTCTCACTCAAATCCACAGAAATAGGCAATAATTTATGTTCTTTGGTATTATCTTCTTTTATTTAAACATCTCTTTTGCTGACTTTTTTTTTTGGTTACCTAAAAAACTCCTTTGCTATAATGGATTAGCATGCTTTCTTTCTAAGGTGGATTTCATTTCCTATTTTCCTATTGCTTCTCATTCCATAATATATATTCTACCTTGTAACATACTTTTTCCCTCCCTAATAAATCTCATGCTGACATCTGCAAAACTACACTTCTGTACCATTACTTATTGAACTTACTGCCTGTCCTCATCTGCCTCAAATCCACTTTCACCAATACATCAGTCATATCCACGCATAAGATTTTTTTAAAAATTTTGGAAGATATGTAACAACTGAAGGGACTGAACTTACTTGTGAAACAACTCCTTGTGGTGTAAGCCACGAGTGAAGCTCCCCATTCTTGCTTTTTCCAAAAGAGAAGGCAGTAAGGTTCTTATTAAGCATTTTTATTTGAAATCTGCCAGGTAGGTCCATTTGCAGTCAAGAGGTGGCTGGTGTATGTAAATCTCTCTTTCCCCTCTTTCTTATCAACTTCTGCTACCCATCAGAAGAAGAGAGGCAGACCTAAGAGCTCCTGTCTCTATCACCCACTCACCCCTGAGAGTTTCCAGGTGTGTTTCCATCTGCATCCTGCTAAGTTTGGGGATTATTTTTTCCATCTAACAGCTCTGTGCTCAGCTTCTCCCTTCCCACAAAATAATACCACTGCCTAATTCTGGATTCAATCACTCCTTTCCCAACCAGCAGCAGTGTGAAAAATCTTTTATTATTATTTTTGCTCTTATACTTTGTGTTAAGTAAGGTATTTCCACTCTCTGCAATCTATAAAGCCTTCGAGAGGAAGCGGCTACACAGGAGCCGTTTGCAGGTACAAAGCCAGCATGGTGGTTCAATTGTCCGAGGTTGCAATAGAGAACCATATCCTTTCTCGCACCGTTTTGAACTGACCCATTGAAAACCGTATCGAGGATTTAATACCTCACTAAACTCCGGAGAGAGGTTGTATTTTAGCATTAATGTCTAAGACATAAGAGAATTCTGAAAAAGAATTAGCGTCAAACCTCCTGAGCAGTAGTTGTAATCAAACCTGGCTGCAGACAAAGGAATCGTAAGGCCTCGTGGCACTGCTAAGAGGTTCTGCTCAGCAGGCGCTATTGAACATTAAAAATACATCTGCGTTCTGGCAGAACTTATCCAGAAACTAGATTACTGAGCTTGAAATTATATTTTTCAAGCAGCCCATACATAAAATAATTCAGTGGATTGAATCAGTTAATCATGTTTTTTCACAGTAGGGTAGGTAACCTGCTTATTTCAGCGCTTCTCAGATAAAGGCTGATTTCATAATTACTTATTAAAAAAAAAGAGTAAAATTATTTTAATGATAAAACTATACAAAAAATATTAGAAGTTCCTACAAAAAATATTTAAAGCATCTTGTACTGTATAATGCAGATGAAAAACAAAAAAGAAGATGAAAAAAAAATCATGTCTTCTCCCTCACAACAACTGCTTGTCTACTTCTCAAAAACAGAATCTACAAAGCTTAAAAGTTTAGTGGACAGATCTAGGATGAGTTACAGTGAGCTGACCGCAGCTTTTCAAATAACTGGTCATCATGTGTGTTATTTTTTCACGAGTTTTCTTTCTTTTTTTTTTTTTTTCATTTTATAGGAAAGATAAGAAGTGAATAGCTCTCTAATCCAGGAAAGTTTTATGATTCATCCCTCTTGACTAAAATGAAAGCATCTTCCTTTGAATTATGTTTAAGATAGAGTAGTGGAAAAGATGGAAGACTTGCATTTCCCCCCCTCCCTGATCTTGTCTAAAATACAGATCAATAAATGATGTCACAACAAATCAGAAACTAAGGCATTTTGCTCTGCCACCAGTCCTACTTCTCCTTTGGAAGAAAAGCTTCAGAAATGCCAGTGTTTTTTTTTTCCACTATAATGATATGAAAAGGATAAAACCCAGAATTCAGTGTATACAAGCAGCTTAAAAACCCTTCTCCTGAGGTATGCGTTGTAAATTATAAGTACTTTGCTCTTAGCAATACATGTATGGCATAAAAGTCTGAAAAATATTGTGGAATAAATATTGTGGAATAGTGTGGAATAAAATGCAGTCCAATTTTATTTTGAAATTAATTTTCAATGTTTACTCACAATATGCCCCACAAATGGGCTGCTTTATTTCTAAAACCTCAAAACTTAATTCTGTGAGATTTTACAAGAAAACTGTGTTGTGAAATCAATTTAAGAATGATGAATGTTTACTAAATATCAGAAAAAGCTTTTTGCTTTAATCATTATCAGTTCATCCTGCTTTATCTCCATGACAAATATATCTTATCACATGGCATTTCTCTCTAGATAGGCCATGCAGATATAAAACATACCAGGAACTTTTGGAAGCAAGATGAGTTTTTTTTTCCTCAGCTAAAGATTTCCAATTCTGTCATTTTGTTTCCTTAAATATTCTTTTCATCAAATGCAGGACTTGCGAACTTGGTAAACAAAGATGTTCTAAAACTCTGTTCAGCAAAGCTATATTTTGTTTCATTTTCACCTCGGAAGAAGTCATTAACCGCTTCTTTATTCATGAAAGAAAATGTAGTTAAAAAGTCTGGAAAAAACCACGGTGTGCCCCCAGCTGTTTTGATACCTATTTTAACATGCTTCCCAAAGGTACTGTGCAACTAAAAGTTTCTGGCTCCAAAGTTATTTAAATGAGCTGAGGAAGAAAATGGAGAATTTAATGAGGGATAAACCTTACCACCTTCACAGCCAAGCATTTGGCTGCCTGAAGGGTAATAAAAAAGTCGCTTCTGTGAACTTCTTTGCTAACTGTACCATAGCACGTGCGGAAAGACGGTTGTGCGGGGATGGGCTCAAGACTGTGCAAGAGCTGCTGGTGATCTCCAGCACCCACCACAGCCGTCCCCCGCAGTGGGGCAGGGCTCCTCCAGACCCGTGCTCAGAAACACGTCACCTGCTCAGCACCTTCGTTACTGGGGCCTCCACCGTGTCCCCCACTTCTCTACTCGTAAATATTCCGAAATATTCAGAAACTCCCACTCAGTTTACACAGACAACTAAGATGTGGCAAAGGGCTGATAGTTTGGTGTTGCATATTGTGCCGTATCTAGGATCTCAACATGGACGGCAATTCATATTCTTAGCAGATCTGCTGTTATTAACATTGAAAGTTTTACATAATGCCTAACCTAACCTCTGCTGCTGCTTCTTATCTTTCATAGCTTTTACACACAGAACAGAATATTCCTTAGCTCATTTTCTTTATCTATTTGACAACTACTTTTGTCAAACATAGACAAAGCAGATAGCTCGCTCTTTCCATCCTTATTTTCTTTAGGCTTTTTAAGAAAAAAAAAAAAAAGGTAATTTTTCTAAGTGCTCTTTTTTTTTCCTTCAGGCGCCTTTTTTTTCCTGGTTTCTGTTCTACTGATCCACATCTGCCTTGTGTGATGCCCGTCACTGGATGTCATAACCCATCTCAAGAATCCCAGTGTTGAGTAAGTAGCAGGATTACTTCACGTGTGTTAGAAATAATAATCCTACTTATACATACCAGGGTAGTACCTCTTCCCCTGTGCAATGAGATGACATAGACTCATTTTTGACTTGTGATCCATAACACATTTTAAATACTTTTCACCAGTGAATTTGTGCAGGGCTACACCTTGCTTTCGTCTCTGCTCGAACCTTATCCTACAAGGCCGAAACCTGTAAAAAGCAGCTTGTATGATCAGTGAACTATGAATGTAACCGTAAGGGTGTAGAAATGCAACCTGCCGGTACATGGAAATGTCACTATTTTCCACACTGTAAGGCAGGCCCAGTGAAGCAACATAAGCTATTACAAGTCACTGCAGCTCTTGCAGAGCTCTGCCGTAAAAGCACCTTCATTACTGTGCCAGGTGTCTTTTTGACCTCTGTGCCCTATGAAGTATTTGGCCCAAATATTCATCATATTGATAATTTAATCCAGCATTAATTCAAGGAAAAGTTGCATTTAAACACAAAATCAATGTAATAAGCAGCATTCATTTCTTTGAAGCACCATGATCTTGATTTGTACTGCTCTGCAGTGATTTCTCTGATTAATGACTAGTGATTCCTTTCTGAAAATAACAGAGCAGATGAAAACTAGTGTAAAATAAACATGATGAAGTATTAAGAAAGACAGAGGAGTAGTTCTTCTCTGTTAATCTGATTAATTTCATCAAGACCACCAAGACACTGACAGCTCACTAAAACACTCAGTTGTTACGCAGTCTGCTGGACCTAAGAAGGGAAACTCAAAGGCTCATCTCAAGCCCAGTACTGGCACCACGAGGATTTCCTGATCTAGAATTGCATTATTGATTTTCATGTAGTGGAGGAAGAAGAATATTAAAATATTTTTACTTCGTATGGACTTTCTTATCTCATAATACTTCGCTGCGGATTTTTAAAAAAATCCCTCAGCTATGTTGTGTGGATCAATACAAAACTTGGTACAAGCAGTAAAAAACTCTGTAACTCTTACTGGTGCTCAAGTCAGAACATATTTAGCAATGCTCTTGACATGAGGAAGCCTCAAAAAAACACAGCAGACTTTCCCATTTTCTGATGGCAAAATAACTACAAAAAGGAAGACTCAAAAAATATATAACAAACACGGCTTTATACTTGGGTGTTGACTCATTGTGGATGTTGAATAATTGCTTAAGGAACTTTTGGAGGTTTTTTTAACATAAAAGCATTGTTAATTCAATATGCTGAGTAAGAAAATACTGTGTACAATATCGCTTCATTAAACACAATTCACTAATTTCCTCAAATACCCAATTTACTATTACTAATGAAAACATGCACTAAGCAACAAAAAGCCTAGTGTGAATATGTATATCACAAAATTCACCTCTTGGGATATTGCAAGGACAAAGCAATCTCATGTCTTTTCTTATCCTAAGGGTACAATTACCTCACGATCATTTCCTCTCTCTTCTCACTGTCTCCGTTGTCTTCCCAGAGTAAACAGCCTATTTTGTTTGTGCGAGGAAAATCTTTGATTTATTTATGAACAGGGAAACTGGGAACTGTTCTAATCTTGGCTGAACTGAGTATTTCACTTTAATTAATAATAACCATATAATAACTTCTAATATTTCCCTTGGAGTATTGTTGTAATATGTGAAAAGTTTTTCTACAGTTGTTGTGTGGCTCTTTGCAGTAGAGTGAAGGAAAGATCATGTCTCCTGTGTTCGTTTCTGTCTATCTTTTCATATCTATCCTCTAGATAGAACCAAAACACAAAATACTTTCATTAAGGTAAAAAGATGTTAAAACTTACCATTTTTGGCCTTGCAGGATTTGTTATCGGGCTGAAGTACATAACCCTCCACACAGCTGCAAATGTATGATCCATCTGTGTTTATACACATCTGGCTACAGCTTCCATACGTATTACATTCGTTCAAATCTAAAGGGATATTAACGAGATCTTGTTTAAGGATTAGAAAAAAAAGAAATTCAAGAAAAAATCAGAATTCTATGAGAAAAGTTTAAATCATTAAGTTATTATGGTAGATGCTTTATGTTTTCTCCATTCTCAAGCCATGACCTTCTCACAGATGTTGGCTGTTGAAATTACTCCAGTAACCAAAGAGAAGGCCAGGAGTTTTCAAGTTTAATAGCTATTAATATTGAAAGATGAAACGTTCATTTTTCAAGTAGTATCCAATGTCTACATCATGTTAGGGAGACATTTGGGTTCTTGTTAGTACTAGAGACCACTAGTTATCATGGTCGATGAATGAAGCAACATTTCAAGACAGGAAATAATTGATTATCCTTCTTAACCTATTTATGCTGGCATAGTCCTATAGTTCCTTAAATGAACTGTCACAACTTCTACATTAAACCATCATCCACTACATCAAAAACTATATATTTCTCTAATAAATATAAAGAACAATTTTCTCAACTAGGGTATATAGGCATAATACCATAAAATCAAGATATGCTATTTAACAGTGGTTGAGGGTTTAAGTAATAAATTGACATTTTAAAAAACTGCTGTTGAAATTATTTCCTCAGATATATTTTCAATCACAAAACATGACAACCATAGAGCAAAAGAACTTATAATAAATTATATTTATGAAGAATCTGGCTTAGCACTATTGCTTGGAGAGAGGAGTGATTGGTAGTGAGCACGTACATAAGGCAACAGAACTCCAATCTGATTATAAAAAGAGAAAAAATAAAACAAGAAACAAATACCTGGATAGAGAATTAAGAAGTCATATATTTAAAAAATGGAAAAGAACACCAATTTCAGTCTACAACTAATTACGCCGAAATAACATTCCCAGCAAAGTTGTATGACCTCAGAGTGTTCATTTATCAAATTCTAATCTAGGTGTGACTTTATGGGCATGAGGCGAAACACTACAAGTTTTACAGGGTCTCCCGGTAGTGAGGTCTGGAGAGTGGCTTGCACAAATGAGCTGTAAGCTTGTCTGAGGAGTGGGAAACGCTCCCCTCCTCCTCCAGTCTGGCGGAGGATGCTTTCCTCCCAGTAACTTAGCAATGGTTACTGCTGGGGCACAGGCACCGGAGCACCTAAGAGTCAGCAGGAGGCCCTGACTCTCTTTTGGAGGGGGACTCTTTCCCCCCGCCTGCCCCACAAGCCCATGCTCATTCCTGATGAACACCTTTGAAGACGGGCGAGGAAGCGGCTGTGCTCACCAGCCTGCTGCTGGCCAGCGCTGGCAGCCCACCGCCAGCTCTCTGCCCCTGACAGCCATCAGGGAACCGTTAGGAAACCCGGCTGTTAATGTTACAGCCTATTTCTCCTTTACCTGTGCAGCTTCTTCCATCACTGCTTGTTTCATATCCATCTCCACAGTAACACCTGGTGCCATTCCTGGTAATGGCACATTTGTATTGGCAATTCATCTGTTGGCATTTGGGTAGCAATTCTGTAAATAATATTATTTAGAGCAAAATGTTACTAAATATTTTTATTATTCCTAAATTGCAAAATTTAGAAACTTTAATATATACTTAAGTGGATGTCTCAGGAAGGAAACACCACCACCATTTATGTTAGCTGTTTTTGGAAATATGACACATAATATATTCCAAAATGCTTGCTTTGAAAATTGCATTTCAGCAAGTTGATAAATAGAAACCAGCATTTTATTTCTATCAAAAGGTGCTCACAAGTTTATTATTGAGGTGTACTGTTGCTCTGCTTAGACATCCATTTTTTGCACATCAGTCATTTTCAGTAAAAGCAATGATTTGGAAGCAAACAAACAAACAAACAAAACACCAAAGCTCAAACAGTTAGATCACAGTTATAAAAAACAGCCAAGGTTATGAGAAAGGTTTCAACATCTATGTTTTTCGTATTCCTCATATCAATTGATTTTCTACCTTTTCAAAGCTTGTTTTGATTTACTGATACACATATAACCTTCATAGCAATCAATGGGAATACGTTCTGGCTCAATAATTTAACGTGGGACACGCAACGCTGGATAAACAGTGGACACAATATACGTCATTACTAGTGAAGTCCTTCATAGAATCTATTGCTTAAATACATACCATCAGCACGAGGCATGAGGCTAACAACCAGAAGAAATATTGTAGAAATATATACTGTAATGATTTCCAGCATGAAACAGCATGAAAACAAACCAAAAAACCTCAAATACTTCCCAGACCCAAGCTACATGGCATGTATCCATAATTTTGCTCATCAAAAAAACCTGTATTTTAAAGGTCAATAACAGTTTTCCCTCCAGGAAAATAAGAAAAGGACTAAGGAAAACAGCTTAAGGAGTTGATCTGAAGATATTTTCCAAATCTATATGCAGATGGATCAGAAAATAACCTGCAAATGGACAGAGAAAGGTTCTGTTACAGGGCTGGCTGAAAGTAACTGGGTATGTCCTAACAAAAAAGAGAAATCTGTAGTTTAATATATGGGCAGTTTTAATCCGTCTGATCATTATTCATCAAGTTCTACTTGGGGGTAGAATGAAAATGAATATGAAGAAGAGTCTGCATAAGCATCTGAGCACGGGGGCTTCAATTCTGGAACGTCTGCCAGTGTCAAAATAAAGCTGAGATTTGTGGAGAAAAGTGGATGTGGCTGGCCCCCAAACTTGCTACTTACTATAATGTAACCATTCTAAAACCCAAGAGGTTTCACACAGTTGTTGCAGGGCATTCTCTAGAATTCTGTAATCCACGCAATCTACAGACTGACTAGAGGCTGATAAACCATCCACTGCCTAAATCTGCCCATTTTCCAAGTGGTTTGTGGGTTATTTCTCTGCCTTTTGTGCCCTTGTGAATAGGAAGATAATACATTTTTTTTGGCCATAGCTTGCTTTGGAGGTTTCTTGTCCCTAGTCCAGTCCTTAAAACTGCTACAACTTTCCAAGAACAAGTCCCATGCAGAATGCAAACCATGAAACTTCCCTAAAGGAACCTAAAACAGGACGGCACGCCGAGGTGTGGAGCTGGAACCAGGGCTGATTAGGTGGTATATCTGTTTATTTAATATTTCTATCTGAACAAAATTGACATACACATTTCATCTTCTAAGTAAACATGGATCAACCATCCTTTGCAACCTATAATTTTCTTCCTCAAATATTTGCCTTATGCTGTACAGCCAGGAGCTTTTACCGGATGGTCACTATTTGACTCACAAATGGGACTTGGCTCGTTTGCACTCTTTCCATAATGGATGCAGACAGCCAGCAGCTTAAACCAGAATAGTGGGACCTGCACACAGCCAGTAAAGGCTGCTGGAGAACAGCAACAATAAATTGGCAAGTGAGATCTATTAAGGGAAAATTAATAAAAACCGTCTATCTGCTCATGTTTTTTACAAAAACTGTTGCATTTCATTGATTTTAAATCATTGCAGTATTACGTAAGTAGCTTTTAACAACAAAATGGTTGCATTTGCCTTACAGTAAGCCTAACTGAAGTGCTGTGGATAGACCATTTCTGCCAAAAATATTTCTTGTCGCACATCTCAACCCTCATTCTTTCCGCACTTTTTTATTTCTCACGCTGTCTCTCACAACTTCGTTGGTGTCCTCATCCCATCTGCTACACTTTTAGAAAGGGCTTCTCTGAGGAGGTATTCTACTTACACTTCCTTCTCTTACACAGGTCTTTACATTTGCTTTATTGTGAATACCGCTTGATCCTATTGATCAACTAATGAAGTAATTTCTAATTTGTTTTCTCAAAAGACATGTTTCATGGTTCACTGTCAATAATGGTTTCAGACAGTTAAAACTGGACCAGTGAGAAAACCAAAATATCTTCTCTCATTTTAGCCAGCTAGGAAAAGAAGCAAGCTATCACTTGCCTCAAGTTTTAGACTAAAACTACTTTTCCCAGTTTCCCTGGAGATAGATGTCTGGCCAGGCAGCCAGCGGGAATTCTTCAAACACACCAGACTTTCCCCCAAATCCGTTTAAGAAGCACTGTTGACCACCACGTTTCTGACTTCAAACTAACATTTCCCCTCCCACTAACTTACCCATCAGATTATTACAACAGTAATTTGCCTCCATTCACAGCTGTAGTGAAGAGCTTTCTTATTGCCTATGTCAGAGACCTTCGTGCCCCAGAACATTTTTGCTCTATCGCTGATCTGCTAATCTGGAATCCACAAGCGGAAAAGCACAAAATACAACAACAATGTCAAGGGTAAGCAAATAGAATAGAATAGAATAGAATAGAATAGAATAGAATAGAATAGAATAGAATATTTCAGTTGGAAGGGACCTAAAACGTTCATCTAGTCCAACTGCCTGACCACTTCAGGGCTGACCAAAAGTTAAAGCATGTTATTAAGGGCATTGTCAGATCCTCTTAATAAATAGAAAAATAAATAGCAAGATAGAACACGTATTTTCTATTGTACTAGCTATTTTGTTTTCTTTATTTTAAGTAACTGATCCTGAAAACCATTGGAAGAAAATGGAGCTTGCTTGCCTCTGGAAATGTCTGAAGTATTGAAGGACATGGTATGGAAGACAGTGTATACATTTATGGTTTGATTAGATTTGTAACAGGCTTCTTAGAAAGAGGTGAGGTGGCAAAGAAAAATCATGAAGCAGTGAACACTGATATTTTTAATGCTCCAGATGGGAAATTTAAAGACATAAAAGCCAGGGACCCTCATTTCTTGTCCTTCCTACCTTGCTTTCAGATCAGAGCAAAATTCTGCACCCACTTTGGTCTCCCTTTCTCAACATGAACTGGTTTACAAAGTACACAGGCAGTGAAGAATGAGCATCACTGAGCTTTCCGCTTTTATCACAGCTACAAAACCTCTGAATTTGTCAAAACATGTATTTCTGCTGCAAGATTTAAAGGAAGAAGCTGCACTGAGGGAAAGCAACACGAGAGAGCTTTATAGCTCCCAAGGAGACCCACAATTCAAGACACGGAGCTACAGAGCAAGCTGTGAGATTTGCAGAAATACAGGGTAGCAGAAGTAGTTGTGAGTGCCTTTAGGATGATCTATTTTCTCCAAGCCCAGGGAGTACTGACAATTCATCCAGGTCTGATTTAGGTCATTTTGTTCAGTGTTTTCCTTCTTCCATAGGAGGCATGAAGGGCAGCATTTTTTCTTCCCTACATCCCCATGAACGAGCCTCTCTAAAGTCGTGCTCCAGGTCTACCACAAAAGCCACCCTGCTTTCTTAAAGACCTATGTCAATCTTATGCTTCCTGACTTCCATATCCCTCTAACTCCCAGGTATCTAGTCCCATAGGAGAGTAGTCAATCAGGCAAAGATGCTGCTGATCTCATCTCCCCTAAAGTGATATACCTTTGACAATGACTCGGAGGAGCTGTAAGCTTCTTGGACAAACTGCTCCCACAGGACTTCATAGTAATAAAATCCTGGCTTCATTTATTCCTTCCCTGTTCAAGGAAATACACTGCTTATCATAGTTCACCCAAGATGAATGACATAAGGAACTATCTTCTCTTGAACGGCTTTTTAATGAAAGGATTAACCAATTGATCTGACTATTCTTTTTGTCAGTTCCTCCTGAGCTGATGTGAGGTTCACACCAGGTTCTCAAGCTCAGATGTTCTGGCTCTTTCTCTTAACAAGAAAAGCAGTTCAGCTTGCGGTTTCTTAATACTGAAAACTTTTTTGGCTCTTGGGGATTGTCGAGCAATAGAGTGGATTTACAAAGATACCTCAGTTAGCTTTGCCTTTCCTGAGAGGATGAAAGAGGACTAGATTCACACCCAGCAACATGCATTTAGCTGCCATTATTTCTGAGCCACTTGGATAATAATAAGGCCTTTTGGCTGTAGTGGGTTCCCAATTATGTTTCGTAAGTACATCTGTAATATATAAATTCTGTACTGCGCTTTTTGTAATGACAATATATGCTGGAGAGTATAGACAACTCTATAGTACTCTGTAAATTAAAATTTACTGATTACATAATGTTGATAATCGTCAATGATACAGAGCTGGAGTAAATAAAAGAAATTGGCTGAAGTTTACTAGCTCGAAGTGCAAGATAATATGCCTAGGGAATAATAGCGGAGCTTCTGCTGTCAGTTCGGGACTTCGCAATTTGAAACAACAAAGGATCCTTGTCAAATAGTTCATCAGAGAACGACTATGAGCTACCAGTGCAATGTTGCCTGGGAAAAAGGGAAATGCATCGCTGAGAGCACTGGGAGAAGTATTTCCCACAGAGAAAGTGTTGATACCAAGGCCCAGGATGCTCGTGAGTCCTTTTCTTCCCGGAGGTGGCTGTGGCTGTGCCCACCCCGATGGATATCTGGAGGATAAACTTAGATTTGAGCAGGATCAGAGAATGGCCTCAGGGATTAGCAGGGGAATGGAGAGCTGCAATCTGAGGGAAGACTGCAAGTTTTTGTGTTGATTAGTGCCAGGAGACGAAAATGAAGAGGAATTATGACTGCTGTCTATGAATATATCAAAGGATCAACAGCGGGGAAAGAGACAATTTAAGCTAAAGGGCTATTGGCAGAAGTACAAATGGGTATAAATTGCCCATTAATAAATTCTGGCTGAAAATGAGAAGGTTCTTAGCTATTACCGTAATCAGGTTCTGGAACTCCTCTTTGAATGGGAACAGCAGGGATAGAAAATAAATAAACGCTTTTAACATGGATCATGATAGATTCACGAAAGACAGCATATGGAAAGGCCCCTGGAATACCAGAAACTGCATTCGTGACCCAGGAGATTCCTTCTACTACTATATTCCCAAAGCAACACACTATCTTATGCTAAAACATCATTTTTCATTATGGAACTAAGATCAATCCTTTTTTCCTTGTCTCTGGAACATACCCAAAGGAAAACTTAGGGGAGCTTGTTACTGAACTAGTCTTCTAATTGTACTCCATACATATTCTTTTTTCTCTTAAATATTCGTATTCTTTTTGGTAGCTTTGTGTTTCATGAATTTACTTGATCTTATCACTGTGCTATTCATTCAGTTTTTGTGATTCAATATTCATAAACTGATGTCTAGACAATTCTTATCACGCATATGCTGTAAGCCTTATTTTTCTTTTCTAGTTTATTGTCCGAGTTTTTGAAGTACAATTCTTTTACAGATTAGACTCTTTAATGTAATCTACCCTCAGTTTTTTGTTTGTTTGTTATTGTTGATGTTATATACGCAATATAAAGCTCTACGGTTTGCTTGTCCAGCAGAAAAGGGTAGCTTGATTGATAGAATTCAATTGCTGGATTGAAATAATGCAGCATGTTTTTATCTTACAGTTGTTGGTCATTTTATTAGTTTTGACTATCGTACCATAAAAAACAAAACAAAACAAAACAAAGAACTTTGTCACACACCTCAGCCTATAACTCTGTTATGGTAGATATACCACAGAAAAAGAGATATGGAAATCAGAGACCAGATTCATAACCTTATAGTCCCGCTATGGGTGACCTCAGTCAAAGTTCAGCAGAGAAGCAGAACGAGTCAAATTTCAAAAAACATGCAATATATGGCAGATGTGCCCCCTTACACTCAAATCAGAGGGAGAGAAGGGGAATAACACCTTAGGCTAGAAAAAAGATTCCTGTTTGCCCTTAGACAAGTGCTTAGATGAGCATGTCCTCCACCTATTTTGTGTTTCCCATGGCCAGCCCAGGTCAAGCTGCAGCCTCCGTGTCCAGGGACCATCCGAGTCACTGCTGCTTCCTGACTCATGGTCAGGAGCCTTGGGAAAACACAGGACTAAAGTTGTTTTTACCAGTTCCTAAAATAAACCATTCATTCAGAAAAATTAGATAAAATTTAGATGTGTTAAAGGCTGAGACATTTACAGTCAGGGTCAGCAAGCCAGCCTCCAGCTGCCTAGCCCCGGAGATGCATTAGGCAGTACAGGATTTCTGTATAATGCGCAGACGGGGTAACAATAACTCAGAATGACAACTGAAAAACCCTGCACCCTGAACTGCCTATAGCAAGTTAAAGCAAATTGTAAGTCCTGGGTACAACTGCAATCTTTTTACTTCATAGAGCTTAGATGTCTAAGCCTGGATTGCTGTTAGGTAACTCCATTTGCTTCAACTCCAGAGTGCACAATCTTTTCCTAAGGCTAGAGTTACAGTAATATTTCTAGGACCTAAGCAGAGAAATGATGCTTGAGAATGGTGCTTTGTCCTGGGTACCAGGCTGCTCCTGAATTTTCCATAAAATAGTTACCAGATAAAGCATATTAACAGATTGCTGTATTTCCACCCTTTGCTGTTACTATAATCATCAGGTAAGAGAGTCATACTCTAATGTGCATTCTCTGAGCCCACAAAACTCCCTTCATCCTAACAGTAATGATTCAACACGAGAACACCTTACATTGCAGAACACGTAGTGACTGGTGCATCCTATGGGGGAACGGTTGATGGGTGTGAGGTGTGAATACCCCTGAGGCTGAAGGCACACCTGGGTAATCCTGGGTCCCACCTCCTAAGCAAGTGCTATAAGGACAACGCTGTCATGTAAAAGCTGAGCACCAGCTTTCGTCATATTAGTTATCATTTACCAGAAAAAGTTGTCTTAACTATACTGTATCAGAGCTCATCCCCATCAGTAGGTGTCTCCACATTGGGAAACCTTGGTCCATAACACCAAGTGACGCAGAAGTTTTACTTGCAATAGGGAAGGTGTCTGCTCAAGGTAAGCACTTCTGAGCATGGTGGCACATGGATTGTACTTCATAAATTCCACCTGATGTATCTCAACCTGCTACTGGATCTTTCTATACATCACTGTGTGTTGGCAATCAGTTGCTGAACAACTTAATATCTTATTTTAAATAGACATTAAAATGTATTTGTCTATTTTATGATTACAAGAAAATTACACATCTTGTTTAATGCACTTATCGGTCTGCTCAAAACCAGAAGTGTCTTACTGTGATTATTGTTCAGTAAAAATGAGCACGTCTTGCTGAGTAAGTTCAGGCTGGTTGTGAGTAACAAGTTATTATTTTAAAAAGACAGTTTTTTGGGTTTTTTTTTGTCATTTCCAACATAACGAAGTCAGAAAGAAGAAGGAATGTCGCAGGAAGAACGAAGCTTAAATAAGCAAATCAAATCTTCCAAATCCATACCCCAGTCAGCACTCCTTTTCACACGGGACTATATCCATCTTCAGAATATTACCTGATAGTATCTCCATACCATGCTCATGGATAAATTTATTTTTCAAGGATGTACTATTGAAATGTCTTCCTGCCTAAATCTTGACCTACAATATTTGGCTGAGCTTCAAAACAATTTGTTTTATGTGGTGTTCTTCAACCATAGCATCACAAAACACTTTAAAAGATGAGATCAGCAGGTAGTAGGCATGTAGTAAAATATTAGCTGCACCAGTGGAAATGGCTCATTATTTTGACCTTTTGCTGTTTTAGTTATACCTTGGCTGCCATACACAAGCATAAGCATAAGCTAAAGAGAAGTTCACATGGGAAAATTTAAACCGGGTACGTGATTTCATGACTAAAGAGAAGAGAGTCATTTATCTTGTTATTAACCTGGACACAAGATATAGATTTAAAGGAATAGATATCCTTTATATGAGAAGAATACGCATCTATTTAAGTTTATAAAAAACAGCTTATAGTTTTAGGTATTTTCACAGTATTGAATACATACTGAAGCAGGTTCACTGAGTTACAGAGAATCATCATTAAATTAAGTGTGTCTAATGAGATGTAAAGCTTGACAATACTGAATGTGTTCACTAACAATCCAGAAATGAAAGTAGTGACTAATAAAGTTTGTGAATGGTGACAAAGACTGGCAGAATGGATAAACTACAGAGAGGACTGGCAGCCAACAAGAGCAGACCACCTGGGCTTCTTAGTAGTCTGGACCTAGTCATATAAAGTGCATTTACAGAGGTAGCTCATGATTTCTCAGCCTTATAAGTAAATTGCATTTCAGTGCCTGAGGAATGCTTGGAGAGAAAAAATGTAACTTGGTGGCAGGAGCAGAGCAGGCTCTGGTGTGAAAAAAGTTCAGTAATGTTTTGGGGAGGCAAAGGATGCTAGGAAGCCTCTCAAGGGGAGCTCTGGAAATCTAAATAAAGTTAAAGAGTCTGTCCCTGATGCGGCAGGTCCCCTCTCCTGGGTTGTCCCTTCACTAAGACTTGTCCTTTGTTATTCACATTCCAGAGGTATGAACCCTATTCCCCTCACACCAAAAAATCTTTCTGGGATTTCTATCTGAGCATAAGAAAGCACTTTTTCACTGCGAAGGTGGTTAAACACCAGAACAGGTTGCCCAGAGAGCTTGTGGAGCCTCCATCCTTGGAGATATTCAAAACCCGACTGGACATGGTGCTGGGCAACTTGATTAAGGTGACCCTGCTTTCAGCAGAGGGTTCATCAGCTAGATGGTCTCCAGAGGTCCCTGCCAACCTCAGGGAATCTGTGAACCCTCCAGGCTGTCCCTTCCTTGCAAAGACCTGCTACCATCGCTTCATCCTGCAGCAGCCTGGAACATACAAGAGGGAAGGGGCACAATTAAATACCGTCTGCAGAGGGCAGGTGGCAATGGGAAGAGAATAAGGTCAAGATGGAGAGCTGGGCACGAGCTTTCTCTTCCTCTCCCTTCTCCCACAGGCAAGATGGTGGCAGGACGGCAGATAGGGCAGTGGTTGCTCCCTGTGGAAGCTGCTATTGCCTCCCTCTCCCACGTCTCTTCTAACCCCTAACTTCTCTCCAGCAGTGACAGCTGCACAGAGCTGGCAGGACACAGGAGGCTGTTCATCCTTGCACAGTAAATCTCAATTTCTCCAGGCAAAGCATACAGCATATCACCTTCGAGACTTTTGCACGAGTCAGCTATCTACTTAGGCAATAAATACAGCCAGCTCTTGTATCTTAATTCAACAAAAAGCAAAAGCCACACACTAGAGAATAGGGAATGCATGCTATATTCACCAAATGAAGGAAAAAAGGCATTGAAATTTCGTAATTGACAGGCACACAAATGTAAACTCCCATATGATGCTCTTCTACGCTATCGTACAAGCGCTGTTGTAAGACTCTGTACAGTTAACCTTTGGATGTGAAAAGTAGTAAGCAGATGTGAAGGAGAAATAACACACTGACGGGACCGATACGGCATACTCATATAGCTCTCGCATTGGTTATTTTTTAAAACTGAAAGCAATTGGAAGGTCTGGACATCGTAATGGGCTGTACAAGTGCTCCTCATGTGCTTTGGTGTGAGGTCAACCAAATTAAATTACAGAGACTTCTCTCTGAAAAAGTAAAGTTACAAATTTTACAAGACGTAATACATAAGCTTTCTTTCTGATGAAACAACATCTTCCACTTCAGCTTCTTAAATATCACTTACTTTGATGATCAAGTATTTCAATGACCTTGTTCACTCTCATATTTATATACTCAGCCTTATTTCACATTCTGCTGATGATGTTTTTTAATGTGCTCAAACATACCTCTGTTGAATCTTTGCAACATTCATTTTTTAATAATGCTTTATACTTTTGGCTTTTTTGTTTGTAAAAATATATACGTATGTGCACACATACCTACATGTCAGTAACTTCAAACATTTACTGAATGCATTTTAAGAAGTCATCTCAGAAGTAATGCTTTTTAGCATTTTTTTAATACAACCACCTCCAACTAAAAACTACTGAGTGAGTCTCAGAGTGCTCTGCAAACATTAATTAATAATTGAAGCCCCACAGTGTCCTGTTGTAACAGTTACCCGCTACACAATTAGTGTAAGTTCACTGGTGTTGCACACTCCTGTATACGATTCCACTTAGCTCATCTAGCGACCGGATAACAAGGACTTCTAAGTGGAAAGAGTGTGACTGTTACTGTAGTTTTAGACATGTTTTCCAGCTCTATTTAATGGGAAGCCAGCTCACAGTATGTCATCATCATCGTTCAATGTCTCTCTTAAAACAGTCTCTTGTAGATGACCGAAACATCTAACTTCCTCATGCAGATCTTCTCATCAAAAACATTTGTATTAAAGTCCATCTACATTAAGCAATGCAAAGTTCATACGAATTTGTTGTATAGCATCACATAACATATGAATTAAGAAAAATCTCCTTCATTAAAATGTACTTCAGAACCAAAATCATACTACATATCTTAACACTTTCTATAGTCCAGAAAGCAATTCTGATGAGAATAACTATATTCCCCTGTAAACTTAAGGGAAATATTTATGTTTTGAAATATTATTGATTGAGAAGCCACAGAATAGAATGAAAATCTTTTTATTAAGGCTCTAAACTAAAACTTCCTAACATCTCATCAATGAAGACTCCTGATTGACACCCATTGTTGCCAAATTAATGTCTGTTGCCATTTGACATTAATCCGAGTTTTATCATAAAATAGAGCAGAATATGACTCTGAAGATTTTTAACTGATGTTTTAATTACAATGAAATTATAGGAGGCCCTCCACGCCAGTAACCTTTCTCCCTGCTTCGTGAACCCAAAGCAGCAGCTACACAGCAACACCTCCACAAGTCTCAGAAAGAAGTGACCTCTGCAGTAGCTTTACACCAACAACTTGGGGTAAAGAGCAGCACTTGCACTGGTCCAAGACTGATTTAGATCCAGTGACCAAAGGAAGACACTAGAAAGCAGGAAACCCTCTCCTAATTTAACAGCAACTGATACTACGTGCTACACCACAGGCCTGGATCATCACAAGAGTTCTCAGTTAACCAACCTCAGTCAATTTTCTTGTACGAAACACTTCAGCTGAAATTGTTAATGCTACAATTTTCAGTACTGCCATCTATATCTAATGAAATCAACAGAAAGTGTTTCTTTTAGTCTTAGTGGCTGCTAGGCTTGGACCTTACACTGTCTCTACAGGCGTTAACATTTCAACCATTCAGCAAGTTCAAAGAAAGTTATATTTTTTGTGTTTTCTACAACTTGGGAGCCCCATATGAGGTCACTATAAGTCACATGAATCTTCTTAGGTTTCGATTGGCTCACCTTTGCCCACATTATAGAAACAACACCATTAATGGTCATGAATGCCCATCGATTCTCCTCAGATCAGGCAAAGTTAATTGCCTGATACTCCTCGGCATCTTTTTAGCATTTCAGGCATCACTGATCACTTCTTGATCACCTGTGGTGAGATGCAGGCAGACAGGGGTAGACCAGTTCATATATTATTTTACAGGGACACAATTTACAAAAGTGTGATCTATATGGATAACAATGATGTGTCTTGAAGACTGTGTTATACATTTATGCTTGTTCTGTTGGGTACTCAGCTTAAGAAAAAAGATTAACTATCCATTAAGCAATACATTTTAAGAAGAATTACTTTTCCTATTATCTGAGTACAGGCTTCTAAGTGACCAAGTTTCATTAGCAAATAAACTTTGTGGGAATGAGATGTCCTGCAAATCAGTAGCATCAGTTAGAAAAAATCTCAGCATAGTTATTTTTCAAAGCTAATTCAGAAATGCAAAAAATACCACTGTTCAGGATTGATAATATCCCAGGTTATTCTGCATACAGGTACCTTTGAACAGTGGAGCCTAAGAGATCTGGGATCAGGTATCACAAACATAGGTCTAGTCCATGTTTGATCATGCCCTAAATCCATCTGGACAAGAGAAGATATTCTGCTCCTGGCTCCTACATCTCTGTTCTGTCTTCACAGTAAATTGCTGCTTAGTCTTTCATTATATTATGAATCAGAATCAAAATATTTTAAAATATCAAGCCGCTGTTAAAAATAAAATCAGTGAGATTGTTACTGAACACAGACTCCTGTGAAATGGTGGTATGTACAAGCGCTCCCTCTCACTAAGAGTCCCAGATTTGGGAGAAGGTCCATGCAAGGAGTAGAGGGCTATTAGCTGGCACTTTAATTTGCTACTGCAAGAAAACAGGACGGCAGTGTTGCCACACCGACTCTTACATGAGCAAAGCAGAATCCAAAGGGCATTTCACACAAGCTTTAACAGTGTTGGTGAGTATTGTGCATGGTCACAAGTCCTCTGTGGAGTGTAGAAGTTGTCATGTGTAGAAGCCTCTAGGCAATCTGACAATGTAAAGCAAGGAATTTGTGTGTTTTCATATATTGATATATGCCAAGTGTCCAGTCCAATGGCTCAGTAAGTTCAGCTGATAATCTCTATTGTGCCTCAAGCAGATACAGCCTGGCAGTTGCAATGCTGTGTTCCCCTTATGTGGCACACCAAGATGTCTTGGTCCTCTTC
This sequence comes from Phoenicopterus ruber ruber, assembly GCA_009819775.1. NCBI lineage: Eukaryota > Metazoa > Chordata > Aves > Phoenicopteriformes > Phoenicopteridae > Phoenicopterus > Phoenicopterus ruber. Next base: position 38,176,831 of record CM020220.1, read on the forward strand.
TGGAATGACAGCTTGCAGAGACAAATGACAAGTTTAGCCTCCGTCTTTGTTCTGTTGCCTCAACTACTGCTGCAAATACACTGGTGAAATAGAGCTGGGAAGGGTGGGGGAGTTTTAAAACGTTCCAGAGAGGCCAAAAGATTATTACTTTTCTTTTCCTGATACTGAGAAAAAAAAAAAAAAAAAGACTGGCATCTTTATTTACTTTGCTCAGTTCTCAGTTATGTGGAAAAACATAATTAAATCATTTTGAAATCATAAAAGACACCTATAATAGCTTTTTCCAACGTCCAATTTCATGCCTCTTCATGGAAGTAGTACCTCAGAAATTGCTTCTCTTCATGAATACAACTTCACTTGACAGATAAAATCCTCAAAAAATTGCCAAGCAGAAACCTCAGGCTCACGAGGCAGTGCCTTCCTGGAAACTCAGCCAAGGATTTGGAATCAATTACATAAAGGAATTGAATAACAACGGATCCCAGAGAACCAAACGTGCGATTCAGTAACTGAACTTTTTTTACGTGCACAACTAAACCCAGTGAAGGATAAGAGAAAGGACTTAAAGCTAGAAGAGAATTAAAAACCGGTAGCAAGGAAAAATTACACTGGAGAAATAAAATTCTTACTCAATTGTTAACTTTTTTTGCTGGGAGACAGACATATATACTTCTGAGCTGCGGCAGGGGCTAGAATAAGTGATACATTTTTTCACAAGCAGCATTTACAGCCAGCTAAAGGGGCTGAACATTTAAATTTTTCTCTGCAGCAAGCAGGGTTGCATTGCAACTTGGCTTCTGGAGTGTGTTTGCCCCATTGGAGGTGCACAATTCATGGCAAATTCCACTTAGAGCTGTATATTGCTGCTGGTGTCCGGAAAGACTCACAACTGCCAATTCTCAAACTACTCTTGCAAGTGGTTTTCTTAACAGATCACTTATCGGAGTGTTACGAATCTGAGTCTTGTCTCATACGTGTATGTTAGAGTGCATAAATGCAGGCGTTCAGAGAATCTAGAAAATATGAACCTTCAGATCCCAAAGCCTGGAAAATCACCGTGATTCAAACCTACTCTGCTGATGTCTGGGAAGAGATGCATGATTGTACGTCTGGTGATTTGGCGTCATCTCACCTTGCATCCAGCTAGGATTGTTTAGCGGTAATTTTTCTGGAAGAACTAAATATACTTAGAGCACCAGCTGAAAACATGATCAGCAATAACACTGTAAAGTATGGCAACATTTGCTGCCATTTTACCATGACTCATCTTTCCTTATTGCTTTTCTTATATTTTACCCAACTAACGAGACTTTAGCCTTTGGCAATGTGTAATTGATTCAGTGTTGCTGAGTTTGAAAGCAACAGAAGCACAAGAATTGCTTTTCATTCATTGCTTCATTTAGTTGTAAGTCAGTGATCTACCCAGTAGATCAGTAGCTCCACGGCTCAAAACTGTGCATCATTATTGCCCATACATGCTATTGTCATAGGCACAAATAATACACAGGAAAGCTTGATTTTTACTGAATATTTTCCAAAGGACAATGACATTTGTTATTTTTCATTGTGAGTTCCCCAGCTGTTGTTTCAGGACCTTTTCTCAAAGCACTTCAAGTCTCTAGAGCCCAAAATAAAACCCTTCCCTTAGCCCATCCTATAAATCAAACAACTGGTAAGTAGCATACTACAGTGATGAATCTTTTCAGCCACGTGTAGTTTTTATGGTTAGGTAACGGTTATACTTTTGCGTAGCTGTATGTACCTTTGCATGTACATGAAAAGAAAAATGCATTTTTTCACAGGAGATGTCATTGACACATTTTATTAGTGGGGATAGTGTAAATAAATGTCATCCTCGTATCCTGCCCCTTTAGCTTCATTCTCTAGGGCGTAAGCAGAAAAGGCTGATAAATAAGTTAATAAAACATGATGTAAAAATTCTCAATGCCGATTTCAGCATGCCAGAGCCTGCGATTATTAGAGGCACAGCTGCAAAGGATAACACTGAAAATGAGCGACTCAGGTGATGTGCTTTAGAGGTTAAACTGTACTACAAAGATCAACCCTATTTCTAGCTACTGAGAATAAATATGGAATTGCCATGGTATTTACACAAGGGCTTCATGTATTACTTCAACATTTGGCTACTACATTCTGGCACATTAAAAGTTAACCTGGCTCTTCCCTGGCTTCAGGAGGGAGAAAAAAGCAAAAGGAGGGGAAAAAAGCGTCTGTTTCTTTTTTCTCCAGTTTCCTTTTCTAACACTTCTGATTGTTTTTAGAGAACAGTCCAACTGTGCCAAGTGCTTGGCTTAAGACAATGAATATTGCGCAGGTTTGGTGGAGATCGCTGCTTCTCTCACACTTTATTTTGATCTATTCTCTCCACAAAATATAGCATAATTCCAGTACCTATCAGTGTAGCTTTTCACAACTTCTTCAAGTGGAAACACAGGAGATGGATGTAACTCTAGTTGCTCTTGGCTCATTCCAGCTTTGGCAGAGAACCTGATTATTTTCTCCTTAAGGAACTATTATGCTCCAGCTATGCAGGACTCAGTAAGCAGAGCCACCTACATCCAGATTAGGTACTTAATAAATAAATGCATCGCCTCAGTTTATATTTGTAGGTATTTTTTGCATCTCAGCATCACAAGAATGGATTTTTGCAAGATTAGATTACTCAGAAATAAAATTATTCAGTGTAACAGTATAACATTAACATTATTGCAATACTGTTATCTCTACATTGTATATAAGTAAAAGTTACATTTATAGTTAATAGTTCTAAATAACTATTTGTAACAAATTGTTTATGTAAAAATATTGTTTAAATACTGTTAATTATGTATACATCCTAATTATATTCTATATACAAAATACAGAATAAATACTGAATCATAGAATGGTTTAAGTTGGAAGGGACCTTAAAGATCATCTGGTTCCAACCCCCTGCCATGGGCAGAGACACCTTCCACTAGATCAGGTTGCTCAAAGCCCCAGCCAACCTGGGCTTGAACACTGCCAGGGATGGGGCAGCCACAGCTTCTCTGGGCAACCTGTGCCAGGGCCTCACACCCTCAGAGTGAAGAATTTCTTCCTCATAGCTCACCTAAATCTCCCCTCTTTCAGTTGAAAGCCATTACCCCTTGTCCTAGCACTACATGCCCTTGTCAAAAGTCCCTCTCCAGCTTTCTTGGAGGCCCCCTTTAGGTATTGGAAGGCTGCTAGAAGCTCTCCCCAAAGCCTTCTCTTCTCCAGGCTGCACAACCCCAACTCTCTCAGCCTGTCTCACAAGAGAGGTGCTCCAGCCCTCGGATCATTTCTGTGTCCTCCTCTGGACCTGCTCCAGCAGGTCCATGTCCTTCTTGTGCTGAGGTCCCAGAGCTGGATGCAGGACTCCAGGTCTCACCAGAGTGGAGCAGAGAGGGAGAATAACCTCCCTTGACCCACTGGCCACGCTTCTTGTGATGCAGCCCAGGATACGGTTGGCTTTCTGGGCTGCGAGCGCACATTGCTGGGTCGTGTTGAGCTTCTCATCAACCAACACCCCCAAGTCCTTCTCCTCAGGGCTGCTCTCAATCCATTCTCTGGCCAGCCTGTATTTGTGCTAGTTAACAGTATTTTTTGAAGACTTAAGTTACAGGGTTCTCCTCTCTAGTAATATCATCAGAAGTTACACATCAGAACATAAAGACCTTATCATTTGGAAAAATGAAGAATAGATTTATTTACTTCCCTGTAAATGCTTCTTACAGGAGACTGTTTTCAGCATGCTGTAAATTTTTGCGTGTCATTTGAAAACTTTCATCAAGAGTTGTGTTTTGCCCTCATAAAACATGGTTTTGAAATTGGACAGAATGTCTCATTATTAATTTATTTGTGTTTTGCCCTCATAAAACATGGTTTTGAAATTGGACAGAATGTCTCATTATTAATTTATTTTCTGTAGTCTATACCCAGATCAAAGAACAAGAAGCAAACCTTTCTCCTGAACTATGTTTGTTTGTTGGTAGATCACTAGTTACGCAGTCAAAGAAATCTATAGCAGCTTTTATCACCATCAAGAGTAACACAAATCTTTTAGTGGAAGAGCTCTCTGAAGGCAGGAAGCCTTTTACAACTGTGGAACATCTTTAGTTGGGATTAGATGTCCTTTTTGCTTGACTTAGTAGCGGAACTTCTTAGAGGATGCTCAGACTTCAAAGAGACTTTTTCTCCACAGAGATAAGTACTCCCATGATTTCTAGAAAATTCGATCATGCTAGGAGTTTGAACAGCAATTACAAGAAATTCACAGTTATAGAATCACCTTTTTTTCCTTGAAAAGTAATATTAAAATAAAAACAGGATACAAGCATCTTGCCTACAGTATATTTGTGTTATTACTACTGGACTTGTGCCTGAAAAATGATACTGTTTACATGCTGGTGATAGCTACGTCCTTATGCATTCATGTGAAGAGACATGCACAAATGTATTCATAGAACATCAGTGAAACAAACTTGATACATGGCTCTTAATTATCTTCTTGCTATTCCCTGTTACCCAGCCTAGTGGAAAAGCTTAGGTATACCCAAAGTTAAAGATGAGATTGGAGTAGCTGAGGGGGGAAAAAAAAAAAAAAAAGCCCTTTGTTTATTTAGTGACTTTTAATAAAAGCCATTAAGTACATGAATTTCAGTACAATCTGTACAGTAGAAAATCTGAATAGATGATTACTGTGAAAATAAAAAGGCAATTAAAGAGGGAATGATTTAAAATAGTTGCAGTATAATTAAATTTTTCATGAAGAAAACAGAAATTGAAAATTAAATTGGGAAAGCATTTTCAGCACCAGCTAAATTTAAGTGTGTACAGTTCACCTTCACTTTTTCCAACAACCAGGATAGAATAATTCTATTTAGATTTAGAAAAAGTCTTGCTTTATTTTGTAAAGCCTATCAGCACAAACTAATCTTTTTTTTTTTCCTGTTCCAAAGTGCTGGGCTACCTTGATACTATATAGAAAGTATTAGAATTCATTGGTCCATCATTGCTGCCAGGTAACTGAAGACGATGGTCTATGTCAACAGCAAAGCGGCATTTCTGGGCTTCCCTTCTTTCTTTGCAAAGAAGCCCAAAACACACACAAATTTCTTTGGATAAAGTGATGTTTATTATTTCTAGGCAACTTAACGCTATAATACTGCTTCTGAATAGAAGATTGACTCTTAAGCAGTTTGAATTTCAACTGTGCTCCTCGAACTCATTATTCCTGCTGCACCTTTGTATCTCCTGGATTCGTTTGCTCACCGTTTCTTTTGGCTGAGGGTCAAATTTTCCTTCATCTACCCATGGCAGCTGCTGAAGACGAACTGGTAACTGATTTATTATGCTTTGATTATATTTATATAGTTATATTATGTAACATGATAATACAATCTTATATGGCAATTAGATTATTATTATCTATAACATATAATGTTACATATTATATATTATATTTCTGTATTGATCTTCGAGAATATTACCTGGACCTCTCTTTTTCTGTATGTGTTTCAATAGACAGGCCTTGTTTTCAGCCCAGGATTGGAGATGAAGTTTAAAAACTTATAAATACAACGTCTAATACAGAGTCAATTATTACTTGTTTTCAGCCACAATCTGTTAGATGCTAAAATAGATATGAAACGATGCTTACAGGCCTGAGGGTTTGAAATTTTTTAAAGACAATAATTCTTCTTTTCTAACTAAATCCTTCATTTGATCTAGTTCCTAAATTAAGTAGTTGAATTTCAGAAGCACTGAGCATTTTTTAACTCCAGCTGCTAGAAGTAATTGACTCAATGAGACCTATAGCTGTCCACCATATCTCAAGAAAACATTTAATTTGTGCATCTAAATCTGAATTTAAGTGATTAATTTAGCTACCATCTCTACAAACAAAAACATAAGGCCTGCTGAAACAAGCAAAGTGCCTGTTTATTCAGTATTCTTTCACAGCCCCATCAACTTTCAATGGCGTTTGGGTTGAAGAAATTCTGACATTCCTGTCTAGGGGAGTTTTTTTCTTTTCCTTCCAAGTTTATGCATCTTGTCCTTGCACCAAACAAGTCTTGCGATCTTTTTGATATGTCCCAAGTTTTTAATTTTGCTGCATGGTCCTCATTTTCTCTCCCTCCAACACACTACCAACACGTCCGTTCTGAACGTGCTCAATTATTCTCCAAAAAGCACCATTTTCTACTTCTTCCAAACTGTTTAACTGTCCTCAGCCCAGCATACAGAACAAAGGACACTAGAAACAAAAGGCTTTTCTTTCCAAGTGCCTCTAACAGACACAGTCTCTCCAACTAAAAAAATAATACGCAATACTTACACAATGGTAAAAAATAATTCTACTATCACCTTTAAAAGAAGAGAGGTTTCAGAAGGCAAAAATGCATTATTTTGCAGCACTTTTCCTTTCTTGTTTCTGTTAATGAGCTTGTAGGGCAAGTCCAAATAGAAAATTCATTATTGAAAGCTCCTCACTGTTGACTACAGCTGTACTATCAATTGAAGCTATTTAATATACATTAAAACTATAATGTATTTTTTTTTGTTTCATGCTTTAGTGACTACTATGAGTGAACTTCCTTACCTCTAACCATACGTGCTGCTGGCCTCCCTGAAGCAGCTGTGGACACCCCCTCCCCTTAAGGCAGGTTCCCACCAAATGATTCCATCCTGCCATCATCTGAAGCTTTGCAAATGCACAGAGTTTTCATGAACTTAATCAGATTTTTTTCTGTATGTAAGTGACAGTGACATTTCAGAGCGATGAGAAGGCAGTAACTACCATCTCCTGCAGCAGCTCTTTCACAGTCCTTCCACGCATCTCTCTGTAACTCTCACCAAACTCAGGAGAAGGCAAATCCAACAGCCTTCAGTGGTTAAACTTCAGTTCACAAGCAGCTTTGATGATTTCTTTGGTATAGCATTACTATTTGTGGTATGTGTCTTTCTTTCAATATGAGAAAATTTGTTCTGTGGATGGCAACAAAAAATTGCTGGTTTCCTACTCCAGTTCCAGTGCTAACTTGCTTTTTCAGCTTTCTCATGTTTCCCTTCCCTAAACCAATCCTTCCTTCCTGTTTTTTCTGCACAGTTACTTATAGACAAACACGTATAAATTGTATCCTATAATCCAGGCATGTACCATTTTCAGAAACATATGTTAGGAATCAACTGATAACAGACACAAATTTTAAGAGAACACAGTAGATCACGAGATGAATCTGCATTAAGAAGATAGCAACAAAGAGTTGTTGGGTTGGTTTTTTTTCTCTCCAGATTTAACTTAATTATTGCGTAGCATGGCTTTTATATTTGTAATAATACTTAAAATATCAAGAAAAAATCCTCCATCCCTGTATACCATAAAGCTATACTCTAATGACCTCAGTTACAAAATTATGCCATTTACTTAGTCCTATACTATACTATACTATATCGTGTAACTTAAGAACTATGGTACAACATATGGTGTGGTTGCATTGTGTGAAAACAGCAGTTTAAACACAGTTTAATTACATGAACATTTGAATATACATAAATTCATCCATACATACTTAACACACAGTTTCAGAGCTCCTTTCCAAGCCTTACTATCTAATGCAAAGTCAGCCTTACATCTGCCTGCTGTAACCTGCAGCGTCCATTGAAAACCTAAGCCAGAACACGACCCAAACAAGTAGACAGCATGCATCCTAGCAGTCACAACCAGTTTCAAGTTACGTCCTTTAAGTAGCTGATGAATGGACATTATTATAAAGATGTCTATAAGATAGGTCCACCAGAGGAGCCCTGAATAAAATAAAGACTTCAAATACCATTAAAATTAATGAATTAGGTCAAGTCAGGTAATTCATCACCTGACGGAATTGGAATCCAATCTGAGGCATCCTTTAAAAAAGACACATTCAAATGAGGTACTGTTCACTGGGAAGTTCACAGTGAAGATAATCATAATTTAAATGAGAAAATGCCTGCATAGTTTTAGCAAAGTCTGACAGGGATTCTCTGCAAAAGCAGCATGGTAAGCAAAAGCAAATTTCCACAAATTAATTTGACCTTGATGAAAGGCACATATTTTTATCAATCAGACTTAACAAATATTGATTTTAGGCATCAACCAAAGACATACATAAACATTCAGGTTGTTAAAACAGTTGTCAAGTTCATTTTCCTTCTGAAATCACAGTTTGCTGATAAAGATCTAGCTGAACTTAACCTCTTTAAAAAAAGCTGTATTGCCTCATAAAGCAAGAGTCAGATGGATTAGTCTTCTCTGCCTATCAACTGCTAAAAAAAGACATGTCCTGCAGGCAGACTGAAATCTAGAGCCAGAGTGCTGGCTAGGATAGACATATGAATGAAACTTGGTATAATTGTAACCACAATAGGCCCCGTGACCACGGCCCATCCTCCTACAGCAGCACCAGCCCAGAGGCTGGGGGAGAGCGGTCAGGGCACCACTTCTGCTTGTGACTACCATTTATCACGGAGGTTTTATTTCCACTAGAAGGGCAGCAGGGCAGCACACTTCAAGGGGCATGTCTATGGGTCACCAAGTAGAGGACTTTCCTAAGAGAAAAGTAATACATGGTTAACTGTTTCATTTTCAAAAATATGAAAGATGAAAAGATGCTTTAATGGTACTTTCTACTCTCCATTCTTAGTGGACTACTGGCCCTTCCCAAAAGGGGAGGATAGCAGCTTATGTAAAATGGTGCTGTCTTCTTTCAAGCCACTCCATCAGCAGTTGAATGAAGAATCAACCATCACTTTGAGAAAAACAAGATTCCCAATACATTTCCCGAGCGAAGCATGCCCGCTAGCGCTCGCTGAGAACGTGTAACATCTGTACTGCCAAGCGGGGCAGGAGCTCCAAGCTAATGCCGAGCGTCCCTGCAGGAAAGGCTCCCCGCTTGCCAGCACGGAGAGCCGTTGAACTTCTCTCTCCTCCAGGATCAAAACCTTCTCTGAACTCTCAGATTCCCTGAAAGAAGGGAAGAGCAGGGACCATAGCGACGGTCAGGCTTCAGCCAAGCATTTTCAAACATTCAGTAAGGTGAGTGCAAGATTAGATTTGAGGAGTACACAAAGGCCTTTTCTGTACCGCAGTATTCAGACATCTATTTTGTGTCATATCCAGCCTTCACTGAAGAAACACCTTGAGGCATTTCAGCACTATGTTGACATTTCAATTATGCTGCATTTAAACAGATTTGGTTGTGCTGTGTCTCTTATTTCTTGCTAAAATACTTCCCATTCTAAATATAGATTTTAAAGTTATTTACTAAGTCAAATTCTGACAGGGACCATACCAAGGAAGCAGCAAAGCAGAAAGTCACAGTATTTGCCTCCCCTTTTTACAAATTCTTTCTGTCTCCTCCTTTTTTCATCTGCTCCATGACTGGAGGCTGTGCACAGAGAGCACTGCAATGACAGAAGCAGAGCTCTGTAAGGAATCCTCAGAATGGATTCGGCGTGAGGAAAGGCAAAATAAGGTTTCTTTTCTCTGCAGCCTCCTAGAACTGGCTGTAAAACGAGCTGGAGATCAGCCTACCCACTGGCGTGGCCAAAAAAGGTGCAGGCCAACATAAGAAATCCGTGAACAGCCTAGAAATGAACGGCTGTAAGTAACTCAGGGAGCCACTCAGCCAACCAAGTACACCAATACTTTTTTTCCTCAAATGTCCTCGAAGTTTATAGGAAGCAATAGTAGCAAAAACTGGAAGATAAAAATTGCTTCCATAATTTAGCAGCCTCTCTGTAACGACTGACTTCTCTACAAGCCATGAAAATGTCAAATCCTCTGCTAGCAGAGCTTGCAGAGCTCTGTTGAACAGCCCGTATGCAGCAAGCCCCGAGGAACCTGTGGGTTCCTAAAACATCTAACAGTTTCAGACTCTTTGAAGAAAGAAGAAAAGCTAAGAGTCAGTTAAGTTTCATCAATGTCTCTTCTTCTGCCGATTCGTGGCTAAAGAAAGTGAAAGGTGGCTAATTCCAAACTCTCTGGGTATAAAGGTTTACATTAATATTTTTCTAGCTCAAGCTGTGCACCTCTGTTGCTTTAGCTGTTCTGCAAGTGCTGTAGAGCTTGAATATTTTCCTACATGTATATTTAAGATTTGTACTAACTGCTGTTTATCTAAAGAAAGTAATGGCTTTGAATACTGTCAAAAAATATACCATAATATTGGCGAAGTTTTTACTGATTCTGGTTTTATGAGAAAGAATAAAACAAGTGTGCATAGCTATTCAGCAATATATACTGCTCACTTTTTTAATACGCCTAGAAGTATTTGAGGGAATGTGAAGGTGATCTCTTGAGAATATTTCCAACACCCACTGTTACCCTTAAAATCCCATGCTGAAACATCATTGCCAAAAATAGCCCCTTAAAGGTGACACTTCTATGAAAGATGTCACAAGTTGCAGCAAGAGCCACATGAGTATGTAAGCCGTATTGACAGCGCTACTACAATTTGCACATTTATTTCATGTATTCCTTGTCCTATTTTAAATAAAGTTTTTTGGTTTGGGGAATATTTTTAAGTACAAGCAGATAAGCATGTCGCTTGCTTGAAAAAACTCATTATTCTGGGAATGTGAAATATATCTACAAAATAGCGGGTTTGATCCAAAAAAGGAATCTGGAAATCAAAATGAGCAAGAGACCAGTGTTGTACAACACACTGTTATTCCATAAGAAAAAAACTTACAAGGCAAAGAAAGCAAATATTCCAACCAAAAATATCATTTAATAAAAGAAACAAAAATATAACCATTTCCCACATAGCTTCATATGAAGGAGGTAATAAAGAGATGTTAGCGCATCTACTCATGCACAGGCTTTTACCTGTATGTATGTTTTACAGGTCAACAGTCTGTAGAACTATTTACACATGTCCTTATGCACATATGTCTTTGGATGATCAGTGTAGAAGTGATTTCTCCCCATCTGCCTGCCTTCCCCCAAACCATTCACGCACCAACTGAAACACGGGAGACAGTGAAAGCAGACTAGAGCAAATCCTTTGGAAAATTCCCTGGAGGCTGGCTGGCTGTGCTCAGCCTTGGCTGGTTATTTTGGCACAGGCAATACTCCTCTCTAACGTGGCTCGTCCGGCTGTGCAGAGCATGACAGCTCATGACAGCACCAAAATCTACCCAGAAAAATGCGTCTGTGACAGGTCCCAGCTTCTGAGACCTTCTTCTAGCCCAGGAACACAAATATCAGCATATTAGTGAGCTAATCTGAAGCCAGCTTAGAAATATTTTTTAAAGCCTCAACCCCATCACAAGACTTTATTGCAGTATCTCTGAAAACATGCTTTTCAGTACAGAGACCATATGTTGCTACAATGATTTGTACATTTCTTGGTACAGCTGAGGCTCCAGACCTGATGCAGATTTTGGGCTATCATATCTGGATATCAGTAAAAAAGTAAAATCCTATGGAATACTTGACTAGAAAATAATAATTATATTCAGGTGACATAAAGTTGATGTAGGACCTAGAAGTGATACTAATTTTAGGTCATAATGTCAACTGTAGTAAATAACTTCTTTTGTTTTATATTTTATTTCACTTCCATTTGCTCTACTTGTCTCTGCAGTAGGTGATTCAGCTACAGGATGCAGATGAGCTGCAGCATGTTAGCTATTGGTATAAAAAATATTTCCACGGTTTTACTATAATGCTTCGGACTCATTTCACATACACAACCATTACTATAAATCATGGGGAATAAAACAACCCTGAATTGTTAAATTAATAAGAAAGGAGTTGTGTAAATTAAGTAGTATCAGCATATCCTGCCCCCTACTCTTTATGCGGGGAGGGAAATACAATTTTTTAATAGCTTTTAGTACAACCAAGGTATATTTACATTTTAAAAAGAAGCTTGAAGAAAATACTGAAGAAACAGAAATTCTTGCTTTCCTTCAAACATAATTTTCTGTATTAATACAATACAACTATGATCCTCCTAGAAGTCCCCCCCAATACAAAGTTGTTTTTTTTTTTTTGAGATAATGGGAACATTTATTAAAAACGTCAAACCTAGCAGGTTTTTGTTCTACACTGATATAAGTTTAGTGAAGTTAATAATGGCTACCTTTTGCAAAAAAAAACAATTTCACAACCTAAGATTGAAGTAGGATTCATAGATAGCCTCTTGACTCTGATGTTAAAGTTGATTAAAATTAGAGATAATCAAGTTCTTTGTTTTTGGCATGGTTGGTATAAAAACGAAATGTATGGATTGTTCTGAGGGGACCCAAGCACCGTAGTGATGAAGGGAGAAACATCCCACTGATTGAGTAAATGAATATATCTTTATACTCTGCTGACATGCTACAGTATTAAAATTATGTCTGTTCACTCTGAGGTTAGATTGCGACAGTTCATGTGCCTCATGTACCTGGGGATGTGATGTTGTTAGCTACTCTCTGTCCCAAAATATATACAAGAACAGACCACCACTTCCCCTTCATCAGTTTACTGAAGGATAGGTAAAGGACATGCGAGGGTTGGGGTCCCACCATTTTTAGTGAAGAGGCATGTATTCCTACAGTTCTTCTCTCTTGGCAGATCTCTTCTTGTCTCTAATAAACATATCAAGTTTCATGACAGCTACACAGGCATAAAAGCTGGGATTGTGAAGAATCACATCCCTACTACCATTTGTTACTGCGCTATTCTGACCCACTCGTTGATAAGGGAGGAGACCTTGGTTGGCCTCTAGGATTCACTCTAATATATTTAAACAAAGTGTTAATCATTATAATAATATTGGCTCCTTGGAGTAAGGATAAAATGGAAAGTCGATTTCCTTGTGAGAATGAAGCAGAGCATCAAGCAGAGCTGTGCCAAAATTCAGACTTCATCGTTTAAAGGCAAAACCAGACCTTTATTTCAACACAAATGAGTACAAAACTGGGATTATACTCTGATGTAAGGACTACTAACAAGACTCCCAATTAGAATTATACCAGCAAAATCCAACAACGTGTCAACCAGTAAGAAATCCGATTGTTCTGCAGACCCCAGCTGCCTACAGGGCTTAACTATCAGAAAAATACAACTACATCCAAAACTATTTCCAAAAATTCATATGGCGTACTTTTAAGGGACCAGTATTATTTTTACTGACTTTTTACAATGTATAATGCTCTCTGAAGTGCCTTTATTAGTTCATTCAGGGTTTTAATAAATTGAGAGACCATCCAGGATCAGAGATTTACTTTCTTTCAAGCAGTACGTCCAAAAACCCTTCCAATGTTCAGAAGTTCAAACCAAATGCTGACTATCACAGTGTGCTCTTCCTGACCTGAATATTTCAAATTCAGAGTTTTCTAATGAAAATCTCCCATCAAACACTTTTTTATTGACAATGGTCTCCTCTTCAGAACAAAGAGAACTACATCTTAAGAATAAGAAATGTGTATCTGCAACCCTCCACATTTTATTGGCTACAAAAGTTCTCTGACTTCATGCTTTCTCCATACAAAAAAATGACAGAGAAAGCTGTGCCATTAAAATCATACGAGAATCAAGACTGCACTAAGAGCCCATTATTGCTGCTAATGAGGCTGATACCGCTGCGTCGAGTTGCTCTTTTGCTACTGCTGCTCCACAATTCAGGCAGTCTGATGAACTCAGATCTGCATTGTCAAACATCAAGAAGGCAGCGCAGGAAGGTCACCAGTCTATGTAGCATCAGGCACATTGGTAAAGTTAGAAGAAGAAAGATTGTTTAGAAAATAGTGAGTATGCAAATGCCCTGCCTTTTTCATTAGCAGAATGTATCTCGAGCGTAGGAGACTGCTCCTCTTGAAAAAAACCTGAACGTTCCTGTGCTCCACCCAGGTAGCTGCAGCTGCTTCCCACAGCCATGGCAATGTAACAGGAGGATGACTTAAAGGAGCTTTCAGAGCAAAGTGTCACCGCTTTCTGTGAGCAACCTGAGATACGGTGCACACACACGCATCCACACAATTTGTGCAGCTCCCAACTCAGCATAAAATCATGCACTTTAAAATATGACAATCATAACTTCACATTTTCAGATGGTACCATTTGTTACAGGATGGTTGTCTGCTGTGTATTTTATCTTCTACATATGAAAAATTTATAGTCACTCCTGAAAACGTTTCTGAAAAATTCAAGGAACTCACTATCAACTTTCCGTATAAAACAGCTCACATAAAAAATTTCTTCCTAGTGACACCAACACATTAGTGCTCAGTGGTGGAAAATAGGACTCCCAGAAACAGCAAATAACTGACTTAACTCATAAACAGCATGCAGAAAGTAAATTAACCAAAGGGGGCATAATCATATGGGAAGGGCTATACTGCACTCAATATTCCTGTTCCCATTGATAGGATAAGACAGAAGGCACAACAGTCCAAGTATTGCTGGGTCAGGCAGGTCGATGGACTAATATAATGGACTATTGGACCATATGGACTATAAAAATATGGTTATTTATACCCAAAACATGATTTAAAACTGAAAAAAATAATCCAGAAATGTATTAAGTCCATATTTAAGACACTGATGTCTCCCAGACTTCCAGCAATCACTTCATCTTTGGTTGTATTTTCCACAATTACATGGACACATGCTGTGTACATTGATAAGCAAGTATTTATTAGCTGCATTTACCATGTAATTCCATATTGAACTGATTTAATTTAAGTTCAGATTAAATTATTGAATTTCATTCTTCAAAGATGGAGACAGCAAATATAAAAGGTGGATACTGATAAAAATCTGTGGAAAAGCAACTGAAAGCTGGAAAAAAATGAATAGTAGAACACCAAAAATCCCAAGTTAAGAGACCTGGTAAGATGACAATTACAGCTGAAAAATAAAAAGCTAATGTATTTTCATGATCTCTCATCTCTTACAAGAATGACTATATCCCTAGATAAAATATTTTTTTTTTCTTTAATGAAATGACATTCAAAAAGCTCTTCAAGAAGAACAACTGGCAGCAGCTGCAATATTCTTCTTTAGATTTTTAAAAAGAGAGAAGATGACCTGATTGAAAAATGCTGGTCAGCAACAATAGCTTTGTCCCATCTTTTTTTCCAAAGGAGAGAAGTGCTCCCTGACTGCGAAAAGAGTGGGCAGAAAGCATGTTCTCCTAATCACTCTCAGGTAACAGGCCCCAGCTGAGCTCTACCAGGCAACAAGCTTTCTATTTTCTTTCAAAGAAAGTGAGGTAGACCTCGTTTAGAGAATTTAGAAGTTGGATGCTTTTTTTTTCCCCCCTTGTGAATAGAAAAGGCTGCAAAATGGGCTGACTAATGCTGCAGAAGCTCTTCATAGCCATATTGGTTTTATTGTGCAAAAGAAGGAGAACTTGGTAGCTCTTCTGTGGGAAAGAAACATGTGTGGGTATCCACGGGCTCTTCTCAAACTGGCCAGTGTTCCTAATTTTACAGCGAGTATTAATAAACCTGTATTTTGATCTATTTAAATCTGTTTGCAATGAACCATCCAAGTATTTCAGAACAGATGACAGATACAGTTCCATCCTTATTTTAAATAATAAGATCTGCAAAGGAAAAAAGTGGAAAAAAAAAAGCCAATGGCATAATTCGGGCCAGCTTCCCTTGACCCTGACAAGGAATGACACAGAACACAGAGCCTGGGGTTTATTTGGATTTCATAATTTAATGAATGCAGCCTGTCAGTCAGAGAGGAAATGTGTTAATAAAATCAAATCAGGTACAAAGGGGGATTAGAATTCCTTCCTCTGCATGGGACTACAGTGGCCAAAGGCTATCGTTCAGAATATTAAAACTAAAAGATGCTGATAAAACAGCTTAGCATGTTTAGTAGCTGGTGCACAAACACGATAATCATTTCCACACTGAGCACAGAATCAATACAGCGAATTACTTCCAAATGCCTAACAGAGTGTTTTCAATGTCACCAAGGAAAGTTCTCTCTCAAATCTCAGAGTCTTTATCTCTTGCCAATACCTCTTCCACTCACTTCCCTCTGCGACACTTTTTTCTAGCTCTGAACATCCTCTGCCTGTCTTTTGACATCCTGCTCTTCTTCACCTGCACAACTTCTTCAAGTTTCATCTGCCCTGCTGTATCCTCTCCATCCTCACACACTCTGAACACTAGAGGGACCAGCACAGTTGGTTATTTCTTAGGCTGCTCCATCAAAAAAAGAAAGGAAAATATAAGAAAAATTTTGTCCAGAAGACTTCCTAATTCCAATTAGTTAACCGACTTTTTTTCTTCTTTCCCATCTCCAATTTAATAAAAAAAATCTCTGGCTGGTTTCTATCTCCTCTCTCCCCAGCTTTGCCATGCAGTCATTCTTTGTTTCATAATTTTGTCTTCCAATAAATAATTTTATTTTTCTTTCAACCTTTTAACCTTCAGTGCTTTGTAGTTACTAACAACTTCTAGGTCCTCTTCTTATTTTGACTTTCTGTGAGTCTTTTATTGTTGAGTCTTTTTGGCTACCATATCTTCTGAGTTTTTAAAGAATTTCTATTACGCTTGTTCATAAATCTTTTTTTAAACTGAATATACTGCACTTGACAACTCTACAACTCAGTGTTTTGTGCATCCCAAAGCAAACAGTACCAAAAAACATGTGAAATAAATAAGAACTGTAATAATTACAGAATTAATATACTTTTAGTTTTGATTTGAACTAAACTAAAGAAGAATTAATGTGGTAAAGAATTCTACAAAAGTGTTACATGAACAAAATCCACTTAAGTAGGACCAAGAAATAACAAAATGAGATATTAAAACAGAATGAGAGACTGAGTGGAAAACACCACTGAATATCTATAAAAAGAAAAGCAAGTGGAGATAAACAAGAAAGAACGATATCAGACTTAGTGAGATCTTAGACACAGAGCACATGAAGAGCTGGAAAGGCCTAGAGGCTTCCTGAATGATGGACTCAGAAAAGAGAAACGTGGAAGAAAGTGGTTTTATGCTCTGCTGTTCTTTTCAGTATCATGAGTTATGCTCTGCTGTCTGCTGTGCACGCCCTTTCCTTTTAACATCCTCTGCTTTTTCATGATAAATTTTTATGGGCAATAATCTATAAATTTTTTTTCCACTCCAACCTAGTTTTCATCTATTTCAAAATCTTTGCTTCTATGTAAATGGTGATACCTCTAAAATGTACTATTATGTCTCCAGGGCACCGAACTGTACAGCAGCCCTCAGATCACCGAAATACCAGGGGAAGTGATAAGAGTCCTGCAGTTCCATAATAGTCACTGCTTCATCTGCTGAATGTTGGATATTACTTCATGGATATTTCTAACTGATTTTCTACCTGACTAGATCTAAGGAAGAAATTTTTTAGGATCAGGGTGGTGAGGCCCTGGCACAGGTTGCCCAGAGAGGTGGGAGATGCCCCATCCCTGGAAACATTCCAGGTCAGGCTGGATGGGGATCTGGGCAACCTGATCTAGTTGAAGATGTCCCTGCCCATGGCTGGGGGGTTGGACTAGACCTGTAAAGGTCCCTTCCAACCCAAACTATTCTATGATGCTATGATTCTATTACACAAACTCTAGCTGCAAAATATTTCTTCTTGATAAAAGCAATGTTTTATATTAAAATAGTATGATTAGCTTGAATCCCTGAGTCTTTGGTGCTAAATGTTTAAAAAGGGGTCTATGGTACCTGCGCATGGATAAGGTGCAGACACCTGTTACTTATATCCAACACTTTGATAGCAGAACTACCATGATCCTTATTGCATCCTTAAAGAAAAAAAACAAAACCCCTCACCTCTTCCATGCTATACTTCAATATTTAATTGCCAACTCTAAACTATTTGCAACAACTTATTCTTTAACTACAGGGGAAACAAAAAAAAAAGAAAAAAATAAACAAATACTATCAGGTTGCAAGATTAAAATTTCTTTTTAAATGTTAGATATAATCTCTGGTAAAAACCTTTAAGAGTACTGCATAACTCTAAGAAGCTCTCTTCACATAACCATATCTTTTAAATTTTTAAGAATTACTTTTCTCTTACATCTGAATCATGCTGCAAACAATACACACACAATTTTGTGTGAATAGCAAAGAAAATCAGGAAAAATTTATACAGAAAAGCAATGTGAAGAACAACAGTATTTGCAGAAATAATGTAAGTTCTGATATCTAGGTTTGAATATACTTTTTAAAGATGGAGAATATGTCTGCATCTGGTAAAAAAGCTTCTAAATTGGAGAAAACTTCTAAGTAAATTATATATATCTGTCCAGCTCACTTATTAAAGTCAAACTAGGACCAATATTGACCAACTGCCCTCCAGTTAAACATGTAAGACTCTGCAGAAGAAGAACTCCAAATTCTTTAGAGTGTGGAGGCACATTCACACAACAAATAGCCAGCAAAGAAAATAATAACAGCTATCATTTTTTTACTTATTTGTTATTATGTGTGAGCACTGCTCATATGCTTCAGAGCAAAGCCAGCTGGTAGAGAGCGATAGCAGCTTACCCCATCAGAGCTGTTTCACCTCTGTGTATCTGCCCATGGCCACGTATTCAAAACCTGTCCTGTTAAATTTAAAATGACTCCCCGCATATATAACAGTTTGCACACGTATGCTGGTTCATGTGCTCACCAGCTTTCACACTTTTTGATCTTCCAAATTTTTCTTCAGATTGTCCTTTGCTTGCTTAAACACCACGTATTGAAATCTATCTAATATCACATTATAAGAGCTATCCAATACCACAGAATAATACTTATTGTTGAAGATACAACAGTAGTCCTGGCACAGGACTCGAAGAAAGAGACTGTTCTCTAGGGAGATCTAGTACACAATTTGAGTTCTAGTGTGAAAACTGTTTCAGTGACTCTTCAACCACTTACCGTGCAAATTTATTGTTAAATCAGTGTTTATTATTGGTATAAATCTACTTCTCTACAACTCCATACAATTGAGTTTTTAAATCAGAAGTATAAAAAGTACGATTTCACAGCCAGCAGCTACCCTCTGTTAGGAAGTCTGCAGGCTCCTGAGCTTTTAACACCAGAGATTTTGAAGGTTCTGGATTGTGAACTGTCTCATGAGGCAAGGCAGACAGCTCATGTATTTTCCAAAACAGCTGTAATTTCAATATTACATTATGAGATTAAGATTAAGATTGCAGTATGTTTTTTGTTCTCTGTCAGAACACCCTACTCTTCGTGGCTAGAATGGAAAAATAGCATCCACCATTAGGCTGTAAGTGTCAGCCAGAATATTTTTACAACCCTAAAAAAATGAGAAGCTGGAAAAGCCTATGGAAAATGCATCGAAATAAGAGGTTGAGGTAGAGGTGGATTAGGACTGGGAGGAAAAGAGGACAACTGGAATAGTCAGAAAAAAATGCAGCTGGCAAAGGACGCATTTTATATATACATGTAATGGCTGCGTACCCAACGGTGTACTGATACTTGCCCGAGTGCCTCTTGATGACACGAGCATATCATAAAGAACATCAAGAATCCTCAGAGGAATCTCCATTCTCACGATTTTCAGGTTTGGGACAGTAGAAATGCTCTATATGACAGCTTTGTTCCTCTGGGAGTTGTGCAAAAGGAAAACCTTGAGAGAGCAGCAAATTGGCACGGACAGGAGCTGTGCTGAGCCCACCTGCAAAGCTACAGAAGTTGCATAATGCAAATTAAACTAAAAATCACAATTCCTGCAGAGTGGCTCTTTTCTGTATCTTGGTGATGATTGTCATTCATCTTGATGAGAACTGTTATGCTCCTCGTTGCAAGCTGTTATTGTTTTTTCCCTGTGTATTTCAGGCATGCTGAATGCCAAGTCTTTTACTGCCTAGCTACTGTTCTAAGGATCTTATCCTAACTTTATGTTTTTCTGCCCATTTCATTGTTTCTTCATTTATGCAATTGGCTCTAGCCTAGACTCACGCCCTGGTTTTCTAACAACTTACTTAGTTTTGATTAGGTGCCTTTTATGCAGAGTAAGATTTCTTTAAATATGAACATTCATATTTCACACTTGATACATGAAATCCTGGAACAAATAACAATACCTGCCCTATCCAAGAAGCAGCAGGTAGACCTATGTTGGCCACATCTATTATTTCTAAATTGTTCAAACTGTATGTTTTGATCCAGGGAAGAGGGAAAAGAGTTCCTTTCAATTCTAATTTTGAAACACTATAGAAAATTAGAGAATAAAACTAGGAAATACATTCCCAGATTATTTAATTCTGTTTCTACAATTTGAAGGATTTGGAAATTAGTTTGTAGGATTTAAGAGCAGTAAATCAAAATGTTGTCTACTGCACAGTCGCTAACATCATGCCCACACATTAGTTGTACCAGCAGTCCTCGAGAGAGAGGATCAGGATGTGCTGGCAACGTGTCCGCAGGAATCAGACTTAAGGTTTTGCAGAGTCATGCTCAAAGTCTTGTTCTGAATGAAAGGGACCACACCGTGTACATGGAACAAAGAATTGATTGTTGGTCCAATTCTTGATTATAGAATAAAAGTCCACCAGTCCAAATTGTATAATTAACACAGAAAAGCCTCAATAACAATAGGATCCTTCAAAGCTAAGGCAGGTCAGGCAATATTTGCTCGCTCACTGTGCAGTTGCTCACACGAGGTACAACCAGCTCCAGTGCAGGCAAGCTGAGATGGGTGCTGAGACCCAGCTGTCACCGGGAAAAGCTGCTACCTATACACATTGCTCTTTGTCAGTGGATTCTAAACCAAGAAGGATAAATCACTCAATGCTATTAATGATAATTTTTTTTTTATTTGTTATTTGATTTTGATAGCTTTATTGTACAGCCCTGTGTTTAATCGGTATTTGAGCTTAAAAAAACCCATAGAAACATTCTTTAAAATACTACTAGATCACATTAGAACTCTTTTACTAGAAAATATTTTGCTTATATTTTCCCTTGTGGTAAAGTAAAAGTCACTAAAATAATTAGCGTCTAATAAGACAACTGTCTTTTGTTATGAGATGGTATTTTGGTTTGAGATTCAATAATAATAAAATGTGAGATACGTTGGTCACATAGTTTAAGCTCCTTGCATTAAGGTCTCGGATACTGTGGTGGTAGTGTAGGAACCTCACTAGCACAAAATATATTTTCCTACAAAAGAACATTATAACTCATTATCTAAATTTTAGTTTGTACTTGGACACCAATGAACACTTTCAAAAATTAATTCTGTAGAGTAAATATTTTAAAATGTGCCCTGTGTGCTACCCTGTGGCTACTCAACATAAATATAACCTTATTATAGAAATTATTATGTTTTGCCAGTAACTGAGGGCAGAATTCCCTATAACTGTAATTTATCCGTTTTCTTGGTGATGCATGAATAGCTCAATTTCTCTTACTGGCTCACACTGAAAAAATACTAGAGATGTGCCTCTATTAAAAAAAGCAGCAGGTATTTTTTCTTGACTGTATTGAATGCAGGTAGGGGGCAGATTTAACATGTAATCAGCTTCCACTTCTATAGACTTGGATTTCAGAACAAACCCTGTTTTTAAGTTGGTACTATCTGATGATGCATATTGGATCTACCGAAAATTAAAGTATTAAAGTATTAATTAACAGAGGTGATGTTAATGAAGTATAAATATTCTAGTGGCTTAGTGATAAAGAAAATTACTTTCAGACCGCTTTTGGATCATGGTTGACAGTACTACACACAATAGAGCTACACTTTAAAATTGCCCTTCCTCTTGCCTAGACATCTGATACTAGCTTAATTAGTAGCTTACATCCAGTGAGAAAATATAATTTCTTATCCTCTTCTTACTTACATTTTTTGAAACATTACTTACATTAAAAGTTCCTAAAGGACTAAAGACGAATGTGAGTAAAACAGGAAGAAACACAACCAGAAGAAAACCTAGTAGGAAAGGAGAAAAGGTGCATATTTTCCCTTTTCTTTTTTCTTCCCATTCACACAAAAAAACATTGTGACATAAAAAGAATTCATAACAATAAAGAAAAGGGTACTCATCACTTCTGAGTAATGAGACTATCTAAAGTTGGGAAAAACAAGCAAATGTACTGCATTTCAATTTCATTTCATTGTACTGGAAGAGGACTGTCTAATGACACTCTGTAGGAAGGTCTTCTCTTATATTTAAAAAAAAAAACCCGCTTTACTAAAGGTTATAGAAAGGTATACATCATCTTGTTTTTCCTTTGGCCCCCAATAAGCAGTGGGCTGCAGAAATCAGCCTTTAGAGTGAAATCACTCCAGCAAGTTCACTTTTCCAACTGCGAAACTTCCTGTCCATATTTTACAATCTAAAAGAAAAGTTTATTTTAATGTACCATTAATGATTACTTCATTTGCAAAGGGAAATGGTGGAAGGCTCATCAAAACTATACTACAGGGAACAATCCTGAACTAAAAGAGGGATGACCAGAACATATAACATAAATATTTCATCTCTAATTTCTTAGATTCATTGAGAAATAACTCTGTGAGTTGATCATAGTAATTGTTAAAAGAGTGCTTTATAAATGAGAAATAGACTGCTCAGTAGCACTGTGCCCATAATATAATAGTCAAAAATTCTCCACCCTTAGATCAAAACCTAGAAATTGGTTGACACTTAATAGCAGTTAGTAGGGAGAACTACAGAATCACACCCTACTTGTTCAAAACTGGTCATTACCACTTTGAGTGTTCCAGTGAAGAAATACTTACCTCTGTACTGGTTCTAGTAGATTAAGGGATGAAATAACTGAATAGTTGATCAATTTCATTTTTTAATTGAATATTCATTTTGTGTTTTGTCCAACTCTTCGGAAGATACAGTAAATCCAAATTCATACTGGAGTTCTACTGAGTGTGTCTAATTGACAATACCAGCTAATTAAATTTACAACTTGGATGCATATTAAGTCTCTATTTTTATTTTGGCACTCTGAAATTCCATCAAGCTTCAACTAATAAAGAATGCAAACATTAATATATAGCCATGTCTGTTGCTCAGTATACATCTGGAGTTTCAAAGCACAGGACCTACTACTTCTAATAAAAAAGACACCTTTTGAACTCACTTGGAATATGAAAGACAACCTCAAAAAAGCCAGATTTTTCTGAACCTGTAAAGATCAAAGTTGTGGTTTACTTAGGGAAGATAGCTATTTGAAATTTCTTAGATCAATATACATATCATCATAAATTAAAAGCCTTACAGATCTGTTTTAATGTACAATATCAACTTACAGTTTCCTTCCCCTAAATAATTCACTAGAAAATATAATGCACAGTTTTCACTAGCAGTTAATGGTGGATGCTCTTTGGATTGATCTAACTAAAATCAAAACATTTTGTGAATTTGCCCTCCAAAGTCTTCTCCTATGTGATTTTTACCCTAACACTGTATATCATGCAATTTGGAAAATCCTCCCAGTCTATGGATTTGTCCTTAGGATTCATGCACGGGTATCAGAATTGTATTTTTCCTTATTGATACGAGGCTTCTTATGCACACAAGACTTCAGTGAAGAGGGCCATATCTGTATTGCCATACTTGTCAGAACCACACTCATTTTGAAGCCAGTTTCAAAGCTCTGATTGCATAAGTTTCTATTGGGTAAAAATAAAACATATACCCTTTCAAAAGCTCGCGCTTATTCGGTATCAGCATCATCTCACACCATCTTAAAGGAAAGTAATATAACAAAGACCAGAAAGAGACAATGAACCCTTGGGTTCGGAGCAGTAGCAGGACTCCCACTGGAGTCGCACATATGTCCAACCACCAGCACATTCCAAATCCGAGATTACATTACTCACATGAATGGCTGACACATTTGACAGCAGCTGAGGAAAAAAACGAGTTGTAGGGTGAGTGGGAGATTGAACTTTCCTTAGAATATTTTGGGGTTTGATTTATCTTTATATTTCAAAAGAAAGATATTTTCTGTGCAATTTGAAATTAAAAAAAAAAAAAAAAGATTGTAAGTATTACAGCACCATAAAGCAAAGAGATGTTTTCAAAACTGACTTAGACCATTTAATTCAATAAACTACTTTATCTGAAGTCAGAGAAAAATGGTTTTGACAACCAATAATAAAACTTGGATGTTTCAGAATGTGGTGTTAATAAGACTTGAGTTTGATGGACGAATTTCGCTGACCTCACTGCAAACCTCTTACATTACGGAGATGTCATAAACAGCACTCAGTAAGAGTAAATGTGCTTGTTGAAGAAAGGAACTAATGTAGATACATTGGCATTTATTAGTACATCATTGTTTTGTTATATTACACTTTTATGTTTGAAATGGTAATAGAATTCAGGTCGCTGATAATAACCACCATCCATTCCTGAAGGACTTTTTACAGTGTAACCCCAGTGCACTTATGTTGCTCTCTCTTATACACTCCAGATATGTGCCACGAAATAAGCTGAAATTTACAGCCTTCAGGAGTAATTAGTAAGTGGAAAATTAAAATTAATAAACTATGTTTTTTTCCATATGATAAACTATAGCTGATCATAGGACGACTTTCATTATTGCTAAGGATCTCAAAGAATATAGCAAAATATATGACTGTTTGTCAAAAGAGCTGTCAGCTATCGCTTACTTTATTGGAAAGAGTCAGATCTACCCTGTGTCAGTCCCTGAATTAGACAGTGGTAATAAGTTACGATAGCAATCCTTCTGCGCGTTGCTAAAATCCACTCCTTCACAAGTGACACCAAGTAAAGATAAGGCAAATGGAGGAGGAGGATTTTTACTCCGGCTCCGAGTGAGCTGCTGCCAGCTCCTCTGGGGCCTTCCACAAATCCTCCCTGACCTCAGGGATGACACCAGTGCAGAGCAGGACGCTTGATCTCGCTCATCAAACTCCATCTATCAGGTTGAGCGATCTCATGTCTTGATGCAAAAGGCTGTAGATTCTTCAGCTGTGAAGATGTTTAAGACATTTAATACAGATCTCCTCTATGCCTGTTCTTGTTATAATCATTGATTGTACTAGTAGGAGCTAATAGCTAATAGACAAGATCATGGCCATACTGTTATGGAGGAAAAAGTATAACACGTTTCAAAACGGATGAAAGAAATTCATAAAACTAGGCAGAAAAGGGTGATCCAGATGCAATGGGATGCTGGAAGATGCTAATGTTCCCAAAACAGGGGGTGCACAACCCTAGTCTCTCCATCAGCCCTATTTCTTGTATTTTTCCTAAGCACTGACTCCTGGCTCCTGGCAGAGGCCGGATCCTTGGCCAGATGGACCTTTGCAGAGAAGTTCTTTTCGGGTCAGAATTACAAGAAAAAGTTTCTCCCTTTGCCTTATAATCCCCCTTACATTTACCTTTCTCAGTTACAGTACATAAAGCTATTGAATTAGCCAAGAAAGGCCAAGTATTAAAGCTATTATTTCTGCACTTCTGAAGTTACACTTGAGAATAGAAGGCTTGGAAGAAGTTCTGCTTGATTCTTAAGGGAGAAAAGGCTTACTTATAAAAAGTAACAGATGTAGCTAGATGAAAAGAAGCCAACCATACTAGCTTAAAAAAAAAAAAAAAAAGAGTAATACTTCATTCAGCAAAAATGGATACTTGCAATATGTGAACATGGTATTAAAATGTTTCTGAAATTTTCAACTTAAGAAATGCATTTATTCATAAGTAAATTGAATTATTTGTAAAAAAAAAATTAAAAATCACTGAATCATTTGAGCAGGATTTTTCAGAGAATCACAAACATGGAAGGCTTCTCTAGTTTTATCAATAAATATGTCTTTCTCTTATTCATCTATTATAATTCTTACATTGTCTAAATGAGCTTCAGATGTCACAATTTATATTTGAAAATAGTTATTCTGTGCCAAATAATTTGCACTAGTAGGCCAAGTTAGTGCATCCAATTCCCTAATGAGCCCTTACAATGCATGTGCAAGAAGAATTTAGGCTGAATTCGAACGATGGGGAAGACAACAGAATGACATGTGAATGACAAACGGTTACCACTCCTGCTCTCTCTGCAAGTTTACAGCCTGATTTGAAAACAGAGTTCTTTCTGCACAGGGCTATACAACCACCATTGCATAGTAGTACATTTTCTGACAGGAGCACTGTGGCTTATGAGCCTTAACAAATGAGGTATATCTTAATTCTTTCATCTAAAAGCAATTCTGCTGTGTGGTTTATAAAGACCAAGATAACTTATATTTGTGTGACAGAGAAGCAGAGAGAAAGTGCAATATTTTATTGATGATTTGAAAAAGTCATCAGCAAGCTGCAATTTGTATTCTAACAAACATGCTGTCCTGAACTGTGTTGCCACCACCCCTTAAAATATCTTATCACCCAGCCAAAATTATCTTAACTTTGGTTTCTTAAATTCTACCACAGATTAATACTATGTAGAGCTCAATGGGCCTAATCTAACACTATTTTTGCTAATAACCTGGTGACTAATACAGACCTAATTCACAGCAATATCACTACAGACTGTGCTGGTGGAAATTCACAGTGCTAAGGATTAAAACAGAATGGCAATGATTACCATAGGTATGTGTTTTGTATTTGCAAACTGCTTTTTCTGTTTATCTCCTTATAGGAATAATTAAGCTTGTTATTAGAAAGACAGAATAAAAGCCAAAAAGGACAAAACCATACATAAATAGCTGTGGGCTGCAATTAGTAGGAACATAACAGCTATGTCACTTGACTCTTAGTAAACAAAAACATGTTGTGTAGCAATAGAAGAAGGTAACATGATCTGCAGGACCACAAAGTTGAGAAAAAAGCCTCTTCCATTGCTTATTGCAGGATGGTCAAGCACAGCAAATGCTACCTACGCTGTCTTCAGTGAAAGCAACAATCCATTTCCATACATATAAAACCAATATGCCTTTGAGTAGCACTTTTTTTTTTTAATTGATAATATAACTGAAGAGCATCAAGGATACTTGTAATACAAACATCCTAAAACTTCACAAAGTGCTAACATCACCGTAAGTCTCCAGTTTCCTGCTCAGCTTTGGTCCTGTGTGAGTACTAATGATAATGCTCTTCAAAAGTAAAGAAACAACCCAAACCTTGGCTGAAGCCATTACCTCTCTGAACCTCTCTGATCAGAAGGGTCCCAAAGATATTATTAGCACAAGGTTTATGTTTTTGTGTACAACAATTTCTCAGAATTTAATATTTTTCTCCTGCATATTTACAATTTAGAATTGATCTGGGTGCTGGAGGTTATTTTCTAGTACAAACAAAATGAAGAGTACAGTGTCAACATCTACACCCAAGGGAATAATACCTTCAGTAGGGAACCCCAGGCCCATCCATTTTCTGTAATAGCTGAATGGGAATGACTACTTAAAGTAATAGGTTTTAAAATGTTTTCTGAGATAAAGCACAGGTACTTTATCTGTGCTGTACTCCCGCACAGGTTTTTTTTTTTTCATTGTGATTCTGTTAGGAAACACGTAGGCGGCAATAATTCGGTATATAATTCCATTTACACATAGATCTGAACGTAGACTTGAGACTCCTTTGTATAATTCAGGGCTCTGGAATTGTCACATTCAGTGTATCTTGCTAAAGCCTTGTATTATAGTTTGCAAATGCAAAACAGTTGTTAAATTTCCCATCCCTAGGGAAAGTGCATGCATTGCAGATTTAGAGTATTCTGTCTGCAGGCAAGAGCCAGCCAGAATTTCCATGCATCAGCTTTTCTCTTGGCCAAGGAAAAAGTGACCTTGTTCCCCGTCCTTCTTAGCAGGTTTGAAAGACATGGGAGAGACTGCATGAGAAGGAAGTAGCGACGGAGGAGCAGCAGTGGTTATATTATCCTTTTGGGCTGTAACGCAAATATGATCTGTAAGCCTAAATATATGCATGACTATCTTTCTCTATAGGTTTTTTTCGTATTTTTTCATATTCACCTTCTCTCTTCTGCCTTTCCTCTTAGGCAGTCTGTTACTGTCTATCACCTCACCATGGGACCAGGTGGCACTGACACGTAGAAGAAAGCAGCAGCAGCACTGATAAAGGATGCAGGAGCCACACAGATAATTATGTGTGGTGCTTAGGAGGAGGAGCAGCAAAACAACTGGCATCCAGCTCCTCTGTGTCTGTTAGCAGGTGCAGCAAGTATCCGTGAAACTAAACTGCACTGTGGGAATACAAGGGGTGGTTTAAAAATAACCTATCAATAGACAGACAGTCTAAGCAGACTTCAATTTGCTTATCTGCTCCAGTTGCACTGTTCAGCTGGGCAGCATTTTATGCGGTACTTAACTAATATGTATCCATACACATACACATAGGTATATATAAAAATATGCTATATATCTTGCACTGATCTGTATTGGATGTAAAGTCAGCTTTGTCTGCATCCGTGTGTTCAGGTCAACCTCCTGTCCCTGTGTCCCGCAGAGATGCCCTTGTCCTCTCTAATAATAGAGCTACCAGAGCAAATGTTGTGTGTCTCATGATCTCCAAAATAAGAAGGCATATATAAAAATATACAAGAGAAATGCTGGGACTTGACATCTTTTCATGGCAAAGCCATCAGACCTTCGTTTTTGTTCATGTATAATTTAAAGCGGGAATTCAACCTGAAAGGAAAGCATTGTATGTGCAGTTATGCACTCACAATAATGAAGAATTTAGGAATAATGTTAAAAAAAGAAGAGCATTCCTCTTCAAAACACAGCTACATTTTTCAAGTGTTTTTCCACTTGAACAGTCAGATTACAATTTTTGAAGCTGTTGGCCTATTTCAACCAAATGGAAGGTTGGGAGTTTTAAAGGTATTACACTGACAAGATTTGTGAAAATCGATAGCTTGGCAGGTGAGAAACATTTCCCTGCCTCCACTAACAGGGAAGCTGTGAAAAAACTCCCTTCTTGGTTTGTCCCAGCGAGCTTGGCAATCACCTCGTATACTCTGCCTTGCCAATGAACCCAAGGGCAGCACGGAGGAGGTTCAGCACAGAGGGCTGCCCAGCGGGGTGAAGAGCGAGGGGGCCACCAGGGCCTCGGGGAGCACTGCAGGGAGGCAGGCAGGGAGCCGGAGAGCAGGTATGGGCAACTGCAGACTCTGGCGGGAAGGGTGGCAGCAGAGGTAGGTCTGGAAGGAAAGCTTGGGTTAGCACGGGAAGGGGAATGGTACACTCGTGGGTTTCAGGGAAGATTACAGCAACCTGGCATTTTTTTTTGCGGGGGGAGGAATACACAAGATACTATTCCATTTTTTTAACATAATTTATGCTTATGAAACAACTCTTTTTCTCTTGGTCCTTGGTGAATAAGGATCTTTTCACTTTCTGACTCACTACTTGCTTGGTCTTTGCACTGTTTCCAATAGTTGAACCCTGCATTTCCCTCCTTCCAGGAGCACGCTGCATTCTTGCCTTACTTTGAGAATTCAACAGCAGCAGCTTTTCTTGCTGCCTCCTGCCTTTAATCCCTCCAATCCTCCTACAGTGCTTTGATTCACATCTTATATTCCTCTCTCCAGTTTTCAGAGTCCTACCTCCACATCCTCCTACAACACCTATCCTAGGTGGTTTCCTACCTACTGCAGAGGGCAGGCATCCAGTTTTCCTGCCTCTTCCCTCCGTCTTATTATTGTTTCTGTCCCTCCACTCTGTAGCATGAAAGGAAAGACAGGACCAACACGGTGCCCCCAGTCTCTTTGTCAACAGGTTTATAGCCACCTCTAGGATGTTGCCGGTCATCAAACTTCTTGAATAGCCTGCAGCTGTTTTTCAACTGCTTTTACAAACATCTTGAGGTGTTAAAGTGAATACAATTTCCTTCAGCCTGAGTGGCTTGGAATCAGTTATTTCTCTTGTATACCAAGAGGCAAATGTGTATTTGATGTCTCTGACGGCTGTTTTTGTTCAGGGATCTATATGTCTCTGCTTGTAGACTGTTGCAGCATGATAAAAACCTAAGAAGCATTAAAAATATCAGCCTTATTTCAACTGACAGCACATATATCTCAGTATTAACTATGAGTATATAAAGAAAATCAGCTTGTTTTATGAACAGGCTCTGCTGCAATTGTAGTAATAGACCTGGTGCTATTAAAGAGTGACAGTTTGTTGTGTTTCCATTACAACTGTCAGGTTTCAGAATTGTACAGACCTTACACGATTGCCTCTAGTAGCATGCCATGCCTACGATGAGCATGAGAAGCAGAGCAGAAAGATTAACTGCAAATCAAACCGAACGAACTACACAGGTGACAAAAAGTTTGTAAAAGGGTAATGGCTCTGTGCTTCTGAGGAAGATACAAGCTGTGAAGGGGAAAGTCTGTTTTCCAAGTCCAAGATGAGATCAGGAATGTCAGAGATTTAACTGCAGTCCTGCAATATCTGCTCACGCAAGCTATTAACTTGCAGATACTCCAGCAGGATGTTGTGAAGCTTGATTAATATTTGTAAAACATTTGAAAATGAAATGCTAAGAATTAACCTTGCTATCATAAAAATCAGTGGGAATTATGCCCAAATCCTGTTTTTCAGCTATTCATAATTTCTCCCATAGATTCTCTTTTACAAAAGACTTAAAATCGCTTCTTGTTTGTGATAGCCTATTACCCATTTACCACCTCCCTTTTAGCAAAATCTTCTTAGTAAATGGTTCTAGTATTCCTGATTTAAAACTGTTACTTTTTATCTCTCTCTTATGTTGTATTGCGCAAATCCAAACCCCAATTAAAAGAAAAAAGGTAATTGTGTTGACAGATTATTATCAATTTTTTTCAAGGAAAAAAAAAGACTTAGAAATGACTATGAAGTACAAATATTGTTTACAATTACAATGCAAATTCTAGGCCTTTAAGCTGAAACTCAGTACATGAATTCTGTGTGACATAAGCTGGTCAAAAGCGGTATTACATTTCGCTTATCACTTCACATAGACAAGAAGAAATCTGGTAGTCAAGTCTTTCTCTCTCAGATGTATGAAGTATTCTGCTGAGATCTGACACCCATCAGGACGCTCTATGAAAACTTACTGTACTGCTAAGAATGATTTATAGTGTGCTATGAACATTGTTGTTTCGTATGGGGAGGTCTTGTTAGAATGCTGATGTATTAAGACAAAGTACCATCACCTCCTAAACCTAGCTGTGATAATATATAAAACCTGTCTTGGTGGCCATCTAGCTTCAGCGTTACCATCCATAAGAAACAGCATCTTTCATCTCTGAGGAGCTTTTCATAATGCAGCACCTTCCCTCAGAGCTGACAATTTCTGATCAATCCTGAGCATCCAAAACCACATTAAGGAAAGACATTTCATACTTTCATCACTAAACAGAACCATCCCCTCGCCCCGCCACTTAAAACAGTGCGTTCATTCTTAGTCCAATTCTTGTTTAAACGGTTCTGGTTCTACAGTTGCTGGCATTCCAGGGGCTTTAGCAAGGAAGAACACACAGTTTTAGTGTTGTGACTCTGCAGTGGTTTGCCATTTGATAATTAACTTTTAACTAACTCACAGAGCCTTAAATGTAGGGAATTCCTCTTATGGCAGCTAAAACTACACAATACAGCATTTTGGCCAATTTTTCAGTTTAAAATGTATTTTCATGATGGCTTAAACATCATATAGTAAGAAGATGTAACAGCAGAGTAACAGACTCTCTATAACAAAATATTACATACATACTAATGGCACTGCCTAACCAAATTTCCCTTCTCCAATTACATGCTTCTCTGGTATTTCATAAACAACTAAAAACCAACATAAATCTCCCTCTGATGCACACAGGACAATTGCAGATTTCAGCCTCATTGCATAGCAGATACCAAAATGCAGATCAGCAGAAACCTGCTGAACTGAATCAAGAAAGAGTGAATTTTATTCCCAAGAGAGATGCTATGTAGATGCTGAATGTAGGCCCGAATCTTTGTCTAGCTGACATACAGGCTTACATCTTAGCCACGAAAACTGAAAAAGCTTATAGAGAAGAGAGAAATAGGGAAGCAGTCAAGGTGCTGCTTACGTCCATTAGTATGTTAATCAAGGAATGGGATAATAAGCTTTTTGTTTTGTTTGAATTTAGCAATCAGACTGCTACAGCTGATGTATGAGCATATATTTAGCAAAATTAGCAAACAAAGTTAGCAATCAAGTAGCTGAAAGAGATCATCCCATGCATCCAACGAGGCACGAAGGTTTATGTGTGAAGAAGACGAAGGCAGGGTCTTCGGGTTTGTCTGCATTGCAGTAGAAAGGCTGCTGCAGGGAGAGACGCGCTGATCGCCCAAGTCTGCAGTGGCCAGGTGATCAAAGGAATGGCTAATTGATAGGGAAGTCATTTGGGTAATTATGATTTGGTTGCTCAGATCTGACACATTTTTAGTTAAATAAATCTCTGCCTTGACAGATGGACAGTAGTCTGGTATCTCTTGAAGCTGAAAGGGTTGTATCTGAACACCTAATTGGGGGTTATAGGAGTGAGGAAATAATGTTCCCATCTGTAGCTCTCAGTTACACAATGCAAGCATTAAGTACGTAGTATCTCTGCTACAGAGCAGGGTCAAGATTCATTTTTCATATGGATGAACTATTATTGGATGAACTATTGAGCAATATTTCCAAAATCCCATAATTTGATGAAAATGAGTTTGACTCTACTATTAGTACCCTTTAAAGTAGCTGATGAAAATGCCTTACTGCCAAAGTAAAGTAGGGAATAAAGATATCAATACATGATTGGTTCTACCAAAGAGAAAAAGGTTATAGTCAGTGGATCTTGCAGTCACAGGGTAAAATCAGACATAGCTGCATACTTTCATTACTAATTTAAAAACTGGTGTCTCACATACTGACTATTAAAATTGCACAGTCATCTTGGGAAAAAAAAATCACAGTTAGGTAAAAGTTTTACAAAAATGAAATTCTGAATAAGATGGAGGGATCCTCCATCCAATTTTTATTAGACTGCTAGCAGTTGAAGATGGAAAGACTAGAGGGATACTCTTCTGTGCACTGGTTGGTAGAATGAAGGGATTTCTCTTGTATGTCAGGGAAAAAAGTGGACCTTTGCTGACTTTACCAGAAGAGAAAGAGCTATGTTCTAACTATTTCCCTTTCTTATTTAAGATCGCCTCATCCAGACAGCTTTACTCTATGAGAGCTCCTTTGAAGGCCTTGGCAGCACACCCTTAAAATTCATCAAAGTTCCCCTTTGCCCTTCCAGTTGCTTTCAGTGGAAGTTACAACTACTGTTGTGCAGGATTTGACCCACTCTGACTTGCAATACTTGGGGAAATTACCATACATTTCTCCCTAAAAGATTTTGAAGCCTCAATTTCCATCAGTTTTGATGCTAGAATAAATAATGCAACAGCAGACAACTTTACAAAAAGATGCTATGAAACATGAAGTGCAAAGAAAAACCAACTCACCAACCCTACTTGCATTGGGATTTTGATCCACTGAATAAGTATCCAGATTTTAATTGAACACGTTAACAAACTCCTAAGTGTAACCTATTTTTCTAGCCAAAAAGCATAGTTAACCAAATCGCACAAAGCAGTAGGAACTGATAGTAATTTTTACATTCAACAGACATGTAAGAAAAAGAGCTTGTTTTAGTGGAAGCTATAGTAAGGAACATGATCATTTGTTCTCTCTATTCTTATCTTCAGTAGACAACTATTTGTGTTAAAGAATAAAATTTAGTGACAAATGCTCCATACATACATATCCAATTATTTTATTCTCTGAGGACTGTTTTTTATGTATTTGTCAAAAGAAATGTGTGAGGTAGGCTAAGATCTTTCTCAGATGCAGCAGATCTGAATGCCATGTTTCTACAAGGCCATGTAGCTAATACAGCTTTAATTTAAGGCCACAGCAAACTAAGTAAATCTCATTATTGTCAGTTAACTATAATCTTTTATTTACTTGGATTTGACACTAATTATAGTAGAGCTTTCATAGTGATAAACATCTTCTAATACATTTATCAAGGACAAAATAACAAATACTGTAATAAGACAGTGACTTTGGGTCAAATTCTATTAATTTACATTGATATAAATCAAAATTAATTCTTTGGATTTATACCATAATACAGAAAAAAAAATAATTTGGTTTTATGCTTTAAATTTTGATGCTGTGCCTCTAGAATGAAGTTAATTTAGACTCCATTGTACATGTCAGAGTCTTCTACATGTCATTTATATTTTTTAATACACAACTAAGCATTTCCATATACATCTCCAAAACAAAACATTTCCATGAAACAATAAGGAAATCAAGGTCCTCATTGTTTGTTGCTCAATGCTTCAAAATGTCTTTTGAAAACAGAATTGTTAAGTACAGCTTATAGATCTGTAACAAAAATAGCTTATGCAATTGTACGCAGCACTCAGATTTTTAGCTGAATGTGCTTGTAACAATCTGGCATTGTTCAATCCTCTGCCAGAGCTCTCCTCATCAGATGTTCACCAGGTGTGTTGAGACACACAAGCAGGCAGCGTTTGGGGCAGATGCCTTCCATAGCGAATAGTCTGATTCTTGACTGTGTCATAAGAGGTCTTTTAATTTCTTACATCTGGCAGCTCCCATCGCCAATGAAATCTAAACCTCTGGAGTGAGATTTGCACGCACCCTTGAAACGCCGTGTCTGGGTGTTTAGACTAGAGAATTTGCACTAGGACATGCTGTTTGCACTAAAATTTAAATCATCATGTTACAAATGCAGAGATGGTTTTTATTATTATTACTATCAGTATTTTGAAAATTTTCTGAAGACAGCTATAGCCGGGGGAAAGAAGAGGAGACATGCTGCTCCCCTTGGCTCTACTTCCAATGCGGCTCAAGGTGCAGGAAGCCACTAATCCCTGTTCCAAACCCAGGACTTTTAAA
Source organism: Phoenicopterus ruber ruber (assembly GCA_009819775.1). Lineage (NCBI taxonomy): Eukaryota > Metazoa > Chordata > Aves > Phoenicopteriformes > Phoenicopteridae > Phoenicopterus > Phoenicopterus ruber. The sequence goes on from CM020220.1 coordinate 38,211,762, forward strand.
AAGGTGGCCAAACCTGATAGACCTTGGAGGTGAATTGCCGGCAGGTGCAGAGGATAGCTGATAGCAGGCGGGCACCAGCGAACCGGCGGCAGATGGGCAGGTCGGTGGGAAGGTAACCCCAGGCGATCAGTAGATGGCCAGGGCATGGAGGGCAGCTCTGTCTAATCAGCAAGTGGATCAAACAGCAGAAAGACTTCACCTCTTGATTCACCACAAGTCATTAATCACAGTTGTTGAGTTTTGTGAATGTCTTTTTCTAAGATGTTTTAAGGGCATGGCCAGCCCTTCCTCCTCACTTCAGTTTGTGGAATTAAACTGACATAGCACAACCTGAATACTGTACATTTCAGCAATGCCTTTTTAGAAATGTGTATCTTACTTTTGTTGGTTTACATGAGTATCTTATTTTAATCCTTGTTTGAAATAAAGATGTGTTTCTTGCACAAACTTGAAATAGGAAAGTATTGCTAAAGACTATGTAGTCACTGTGGCTGAAAGGGCCATTGAAACACGAGCTGTAAGAGCTAAAGACAATGATAGCAATGAAAGGAGGTAAAGAAAACATACTGGTAACATTCCCCTATCAAATATCACTTGTGAGGCATACAGTGCAAAATATTAAAGACATGAGGCCCTTAAAGTTTACGGTTTTAAAATTCATTAAAACAGCACTATTTTGTTACAATGAAAATCATACAAATGCAATAAGAAGGTAAATTTATGTGAGGCACTTCAAATCCTAGCTGTGGGTTCTTTGGGGTGTTTTTCCTATAGCACAGCATGCAGATAATTAGCACTGGCTGAAGGCACGGCAACCTAAGGAAAAGTATGCCCCAACATAACACTGAATTCTTATGCATGTATTCCCAATTCCACAAATGATTAAATCTAGTTTTGTTTTGGTTTTTCTTACTGATACTTTGGAAAACAGGATAGCACATATCAATGGCACTTCGACTATTTGGAGACCAGCCATTAATCCAGACAGTAAGTATCCAATTTGCATTTCTATCAAAATAGAAAAAGACAAGAACATCACCAGCAATTTAGCACCTCCTCCTGCTCCCAACCGTCTTTTCCTCTCCCACTGCCCTTACAGACCTTTCCCGGGCACAGGTGAATTAGCCTGTGTGCATACACAACATTGACTGACATAGTCAGAGGTTCTTCTAATTTGATTTTTATCAACTCAACAGGGAAAACGTGAATCTTCACCGCATCTCATTAGGGACCAACCAATCACACTTACTTGAACTCCCAAGCAGAGATGGATAAATAATTAACAATTTACTAGATGACTTAAGATCCAATTTTTACTCATAAGAAGATTTCCATTTTTTTGCAAATATTTTTATTATTGCCTTTGGAAATACCCTGTGAACTATTTCTGTAAATAATTCTTGGTCTGTAGTTTCCAGTTTTATAAGGGATCCTCTGGGGTATTTGTTATTCAGCACTTACAGGCTGAAATAATTGTCTGAAACCATAGATCACATATTATGTTTCTGTCACGTATTTGGATGGCTGCAATAACTATAATTATTTTCTGATGTGAATATTAAATTTCTGCATCTAAAGCAAAATATTCTGCAAAACTATTTTAAAAACTAAGTTGCTATAAGCATTCTTATCACTAAAACCACTAGACAGTTTGAATATACCAAAAAGCATGTTCAGCTGAACTACTAAAATTATGTGTGTAACAAGCGGTTTGCGATCTTTCTGCAATGTCATTGGAGAGTAAGATATGAAATAGATATATCATTGCATTCACTGAGGGTTGCTTCTGTTCTGGTTCTCTTCCAGCCTCAGGGGCAAGAGAGTCAAACACCAGGCTCAGATCTGGAGTCTGAATGAAAGTAAAAAGGGAAAAATCTCAATACGCAAGTAACCAGGGCCGGGATCGGTAGGGAGGAGCAAGGAACTATGTTAAGAACAGAAAAAGATACGGAACTGACAAGAAATGAAAGCAAGCATCCTCTACTAACAACGTATAGAATATTTAATGATTTAGTTCCAGGACCTAAACAGCTCTCTACATGAATAAAACATGCGCCTCTCTGCTTCAGACATTATTCTTCCCATTTTTAATATTTTTCACAAGTTTTTAGTTTGTCCAGAAACCAAGGAAAATAAGAGGGAAATAAAGATATGGATATGCAGACATGTATAGGTGAGAAAATATGCACATATATAAATTCAGAGAGCTTTCAACTTGGAAAGCAAGAACCATCAATGAATGGATTTAACCCATACTTAATTAACTAGGTATTTAATTATTAAAACACCACAACTATAGCAGTATAAAAAATAGCTGCTTGGAGACTACCCTTCTTTCCAAACTATATAATTACAAATTCTACAATATTGAACTCATCCTAATACTACTAAAAAAAATATTTATCTACTAACAGAACATGTTATGAATACTGCTAGATAACTGAAATTGTGCAAAACTATTTACTTATCAAAAGAATTAGAAAAATAGTCACGCACACAGCTCCCTGTTAAAGAAATGTGGATCCATACATTTTTTTCATAGGGGCAAAATACTCAGAAATAAAAAGATATACTAACACATCAAAGAAAAATCAGTGAAACGCTTCTGGAGAATAAACAGTGTTATGAAAGGAAGCCTCAGAAAAAGAGTCCTTTTTTTAAGACAAGCTTTTTTCCCCCATTTCTATAGAAAAAATGAGGGGGAAAAAAATCCGTGGTAAATATATATTAAGAATGAGCCTCAACAATTCTTTTGGCTTCTCAACATTCCAAAATAACTATCTCTTGTTTTAAATCATTCTCTAATTTCTTTGAAGAATGCTTTGTCTGCAGCCTATTTATAGTGGAGTTAAACACTCAATAATCCAAAAGTGAGCTGCTTTGATTATAAGCTTGCTATGTTCTGCTTCTTGAGTGGATGATAGGTCTTAGAATTAGCTGTCTGTGTGAATTCATTAAAGATACCGGTAAGAAGCCGGTAAGCTCCTTTGTGGAACCAGGTAGCTGAAACAATTTGAGACTTCCTTAAAACTCTAGCAACCGTCACTATTCAGCTTGATAGGATGCACAGGACGTTTGGGAACAGGACTTTCACTGAGTATTATTTTGTGACCGTTTTTCTATTAATGAGAGAGAAGTAGAAAGACCAGTGAAGCAGAGAAAAAAAGTTGCAAATAAGCCTGGGCCACAGCCAAAGAGGTTCTGGAAGCTCTGTCCTTAAAAAAAAAAAAAAAGCTAAGAAGGAAAGCTCCTGGGCCGAATGCTGGAGAGCCAGAGACATCATCCATGTCGCAATTCCTGGCAGAGGGAAAAGAGCTTTGGATATTCTTTGTGACTAAATAGGATTGTGTAAAAAAAAAAGTGACTTACAGCATCATTTTTTCTTCCTACCTGAAACAAAATCCAAGAGCCTGAATTCGGTTAACCGCTTCAAAGAAAAAGGTGCAATGTAAATGTTACATATGGAATTCAGTTTCCCAGGAAAGTAGGTAGGAATTGGTCTTCCTGACGATTCATGATGGAACAAACAGTGCAGGTACTTTCATAGCTCATTGATGTCTCAGAAAATGAAAAATATGATTTAAAACAAGGGCTGGACACATAAAAATGAATTAAAGCAGCGTCTGAAAGGTTTCTAGAAAACAGCTGAGGGATGTCTTGCTTTTGGAGATCAAACATCTGTTAAAGTAACAACCAGACCGTCTAGATAGATTATGAAGTCCATTCATCTTGCAATGGTAAGACAAATCAGGACGAAGTGACTAGTAATGCAATTACTACTGACAAAAATATTTTTCATGGTACAAGGGTAGAGCAGTTAAAGGAAACTTGCAATTTCTTAATAGAAAAGAACCGCAGCAAGGACTTAGGCACCTGAGAGAGGACTCGAAAGACTTCAGAGTGCTTATGCGGTAATATTTGGAATATAGAGAGAAAAAAAAGCCCAACCCTGTTTCCAGCAACCAACCAATGGTGCTAAAGAACTCAGAACTTACATCACTAATGTGACTCGGTTATCCCAGTTTCATGTCTGGTCTTTTTACAAAGTTTCGTTCCAGCCATTAGTCAGAGATGGGTAAGGCACAGTTGAAAGCTAGAAGGAAATATAGAGAAGAAACTCCATCCAAGCTGATAGAGGACCTTGGGAGACTTGCCTTCTTGACATAACAGATTAATTGCTTCGAGGATAAACCAGAAATGACCTGTTTTATAGCTCCTATGAAATTTGTCATGGAACTTGCAGTGATAACCAGGAGAGGAAGCATCTACCAGGGCAGGGAAAGCAACCTGTTTGCAATAGTCCCCAGTACATCCTGATGTCTACGAAGTCCATGGGACAGAGGGTTTTCATCTGCTCCATGACATTCCTGAACAAATATGATCAGTTTGTAAAATAAGAAACACAAAAAGTAGTGAAAAAACTGAGAAAAGTAGCTCAGGGAGATATATGTAATACCATATTGGCTCAGTCACAAAATTCATCAGCTCAGTGTCCTGTTTCTGAAAATTGCCAGAAGCAAATGCTTAGGGAAATATAGTACCGACAAGACATGTGCAGAGTCATCTTTCCTCTGGTTTATCTTCCCAGGTACTGACAGCCAGTGGCCAGTGAACCTCTCAGACTGATGGTTGTATCAGGTATACTAGCTACTGATCAATATTACTACCAGGAATGTGATTAATCCCTCTTCTGCACCTACTTTTTTTTTTTTTTTTTTGAATTGTAGGGATAATTTAACTATGTCCTGAGTGAAAAAGTTGTGAAGAGAATGGCCACAAAACCCAATGTACCACAACTATTAAGAAGTCCAGTTATACTGCAGGCCAAGCACCAACCGTAAAACAAACATTAGTTGAAAGTCACTTTCCTGTTGCGAGAAAAAGAGGCAACACAGCTTGGAGGCACCGGTCTCTAAATCTGTTTTTTTCTATGGACCTCTGTTTTTCTGTGCTTACTGCAAAGTAATAATAATGTTAGTAATGCAATTATGTACAGGAATAGTAGATATTTGCTGAAACTCAACAGCTATCAGATCAGATATGCTGAGACAGCCTGGGGGGGTATCAGCTGCTCTTGTGGATCTGGAGGAGAAATGCCATACCTATCATTGCCTGCTGAATGTTTTAACCGGCAGAAAATGGTACAGAAGGAAACACCGGTGCAAACCTGAAGTAGAAGCACTAAGTACTGAGACAGAAGTAATCACAGGGCGGCGGCGCTTCCCTTCAAATGGGCAAGTCCATTTTTAGGACACTTTCCAGCTTGGGATAGCACTTGCACTGTTCAATAAAGACAAACTTAATCGGTCCAGTCAAAAAACGAAACTGGAAGAAACAAAAAGAAGTATTTCTATGGGGCTCTACTTGAGCGTTTAGTAAAGAAGGAAGACACTTTCCAGGCTGTTTGGTCATCTATCAAAGGTATAACAGAGCCTTGGACCATTTTGTAATTCTTCAGCAGGTTCCAAAAAACCCTCCCAAACTTCACTCGGGCACGCTCTAAGGGAGCAGGCATTACATGTTATCTTAATAATTGTATGTATCTAAATACTTTTTACTTATACTTACTGATGTATTATGGTGTCTAATTTTTATTGGGTATATCAGTGATTCATTTATATACACACACCAATCAGTATCAATGCTTCTTACGTTATTAGCTTATCTGCCTGATTTCTTACATTTGTTTTATTTCTTGACCAACGGTTTAAATAACCGTTCGGAGTTATACAGTAACTTGTTTGTATCAGCATTCCCACAGTTCGATCCACTTAGGTCAGGCAGGAAAACCTTTAATTAACTATGTCTCTCAAGCACCTAAATTGCTCTGCTTGAATTTCTGCAAAGTTAAAAATCTCAATAAGGTCAACATCCTTTTAAAGGATTCTTATTCATTAATATCCTAGATGCAATAAAAAGTTCAAACGTTTTTTTTCACATCACATAAAAAGAAGGTACTGGCTACTGGAAGTGGATCCGAAGGAGAGGGAGAGACTGCTTGCAGACCAAGCCAAGGCCTGTTGTAATTTAAAGTCATGGCCTTTGAACTTGGCCATATTTAAAAGGCTAATGGCGGTGACAGTGCATGACCTGCCTCATCAGTTTGTTTGTTATATTAGGCAATAGATTATTTTCTGTTGCATGTTAAAACCTTTGAAATGTATGAAAGATCTGTGAATAATTTTGCAGAAAGCTAACCTACACTGTGAACATAAGCCATGAGTGAGCATTTCCTCTCCACAAATGAAAATGCAGACACTATAGAACCATGTATGGCCAGACGCTGAGGTACAGAGTGTTAAGGACTCCACTCTTTAAAAAAAAAGGAAAATGTCAATTTACTGCTTTCTTGGTTAAGATAAAATATATATTATGCATGCTAAAAATAATTATATTTTAAAATTTGCTAAGTTTTGGCATTATAACAAAATCTGCCATAAAAATACACAACGTTATTGCCAGAATCACAATTCCCAATGGAGTAAAGCACAACAGCAGTGATAATTTTTAAAACTGCACAGTTCAGACAGCTTCCGTAGACCTCCATAATTGAAAGATGAAGTCAACGGAACTACATCTTTTAGCTAAGATCTGATTATCATGTCATAAATCTCACCCATTTGAACATCTACTATAAAGCTGCATTGCGAATCGATGCTGTTCTCTGACCTGGTCATGACCCACTCCCCTCCTGTTTGGCACGCAGGCAGGGCGGTACAGCTCCTGCGCAGGTTAGGGAACTCTGCTGAGGTCCTGGGCCACATCCAAGTACTTTGAATTATTCAGCAAGGTTCTAAATTCCCAACTTTTTCTTCCAAAAAGGCCGTATTTGATAATTTTAAGAAATACACAGCAACAGCTGAACACATTGAAATTCCCAGCGCTACTAAGACGATGAGCAGTATCTCACCTGCCAAATCCAAACATGATGAAAAGGTCAATTAAGAAAGGCTGGGATCTTAAAATAAAATAGGCAAAGGTGTAGTATATTTGAAAGTCAAATAAAAGGAGAAATGAAAAATTAATAAAAAATAAAGCTGATGGAAATTTCTTGCTAGTAAACACAATACTTTTTTCCCTTGGAGGACACAGTGGACCTTGCTAGAATTCGAAGCCAGTGAGCACTTGCAATGCATATTTAATTCAGTGCATAAAGTCCTAACTGTTGAAAGCATTAAGTTCAGATGTTGTACGTTCCATTGGCATAAAGGAAACAAAATGCTTAACCACAGCCACTCCCAAAGTTTAGCTGTATCTGGCCTATAATATGTATTTAATATAGCAATGCTCTCAAGAGAGTTCTAGTGACTAAATACTACTTTGTAAAGGAGATCACATTTCATTTATATTGTGCACTCCTGAAAAATTATGTGCTTCTCTTTTACACAACATAAAGGTCAAATCATTAGCCTGGAAAATTTCTCCATTCAGAGTTAGAGAGGAGAACTGTCTGAAGCTTTCTTACTCAATGTCTGTTCAAAGGTTTGGCTGGGTATTTCACAGGACATCTCAGATATCTTCAAACTGGTAATATGTACTGTTCAACTTAGTCATGCAATGCTCTCTAGAATGCATTATATTTGATTCTTATTTTGTTTGCCGGGAGCAGCCTCAGGTTAAGCACAGTTTCACTGTTCCAGCACTATGAAGATGTCTTCTCTATTGCTTCTATTGATAGATTATCTATGTACAATGATTTTAATGTCAAGGTCAATTATGTGCAGGGTCACGATTACTTGCACCTTTTTCTTCTCTTAAGAACCATAAAATTTTGACCTACTAAGAACCTTTCCACTCTTTATTTCCACCGAATCATTTCAGCATGAGAAAAGAAAAACAATTCTGGCTGAACCAGTTCTGTCAATTCTTTAAAAATATTATATCACTATATGAAGTGATTTATGTGGCACAACAGATGAATGGGAGCATATATCAATTGTGTGATCTATGATCCATGTGCATCATGTACTGTGACAAAAAATTGATGGAACAATAAAATGTAATAGGTACAGTCACAACAGACCAATACTTTTGTTAAATGTTTTAAGGAATACTACAGAGCAAAATATTTCACATATTTTAGTATTTACAAAAATGTAACATGTGGGAAAAAGTTATACAGGAAAACTTGCTCCCACTTAACTTTCTTGATGTTGTGACATATTTAGGTGTGGCTTCCTTCATTTCACATGCTTTGCCTCTTTCAGGGTGGAGCAAGAAGGACTACCAATACAAGAAATCTTAATTCTTTATCTGCCAAAATTGGAAGCCAGCCAAGACATACATGTTCAAGACATTCAAACAGCTTGTACCAGCACCTGGTATTCAATTTTTAGGTTTATTCCTTCTTAGGAAAAGAAATAGCATGTATATATTTAAAGGGGGATGTTTAATCTTACATAAATCATGTAATATCACAAATATAAAAATATTTCATCAAATAAATGAGCTACACATACTAATCTGTGGACGAAAGGACATCAGTATCTCACGGAGACTAGCTACAGATCAACAGAGACAAAGCACTTCAAGTCCTTACGGTAAATGATTCCTGTAATAACAACATAGCTCCAAAACAAATTACAGCCTTTGCATAGGGCGGGCACACCTGACAAAGCATCTGCGGGAGACTTGTGCTTATGTGGAGTAACAGCTCAAGACTGGGTATCCTACAGCATGTACAAACTATCAGACACTTATGTTTAGTCCTTGAACCTCTCTCTTAATGCTGGCAGCCTACAGAACGTATACAGTGTGTACACATGAAATTATGGAGTTTTGCATTTAATAAAGTGGTCTAAAACTCTACTCTTACATAACTTTAATAAAGAGGCAACCTCATATATGCAAATCTACACTGCAAAAACAGTAATTATTTTTTCATTGCAATTTAGATGAAGCAACAGGTAGAGTCTTTTAGTGGAATTTGGTTTAATCTGAATTTCCATCAAATAAAAAATACATATATCTGACTTAATTTAATAATTATGTAAGATCTGGTAAAGACTTTTCATGATCAAAAGCAAAGTAAATAAAGGGGAACAAAACTAACTTAGTAGATGTCTCATGAACTCTCTGGGTACTATAAACCATGTATTCCTTACCATTTTTCCTAATGCTTTAAAAATCCTATTCTAGATTTCCTGCAGTCATCCATACGGATAAGTAAACAGCCAAAAAGAAAAAAATTGGCTGAGATGTCAGTTCCTTTCTAGCTCATCTTTGACACAGAGCTTTTATTTTTATTTAGTTTCCCTAGCACTGCTGACTCGGTTCCTCCACTGGCCTTTCCACCAGTGCGGTTGGTGCCACAGCTGGGGTTGATACTCAAGCTGAGGCTGATCCACTTCAACAGTAGCTCAAAAGAGCAAAGGAGCCAACGCTCTCGGCTCAAAGGACCATTTTCAGAGCAAACCTCTCAGAGCTGCAGAAGCAGTTGCACGGGCTCAGACTCTGGCCTCTCTGTCTCAGTATTTTAAATACCTAAGATTGCTAGGTTTCTGAAGGAGTGTGGGGAAGAAGAAAGAAGCCAACTAATCACTCAAGCTCACAAATTTGATGGCACAGAATGTAGATATTTACAGGATGACTTTACACCCTTGCTGTAACTTGACTATTGTTTTATTTTCAGAATTAATTTTCTTCTGTATCTTGATTACATCTCTGTGTATTCCTTTAATCTCGCTGTGTAATTTGGAGCATTATCATTTCCTTTGAACTGACTTCTCCCAACTGTTTAATGTCATTAGCAAACTTCAGCATCTCACTGCATCGTTCTCTTTAGCAATAAAATGCAGAAAAGAAAACCGCATTGTCTGAAGACACCCTTTCAGTCAGTATCTCACCTCAGAAGACCCATCTGTCATCGATATCTTTATCCACTGAAGTCCCTCCCGGTTCTACTCTTGATACATTCAGCAATGAGTGTTTTGCATCATACTTTATCAAAGCTTTCCAAAGCTCAGATCGCACAAGTACATTTACATAAATGTTACTGCCTGGAAAACACACTTTATGATGACCAGCTCATACACCTCTTTCATATGTGCTGTTTTCTAACTTGTTAACAAGAGTTCCATGCAATCCACTCAGCAATTAACGTAGCTACACACTCAGCAAAGATGGGCTCCTGCTTGACTGAGTAAGAAGGAAAAATCTATAATTGCTAAAATGATGGTCCCAGTGGTCTAGTTTGGGATAAAATACACAACAATATTATAATGAGAAGATTTAAAACTACTATCAAGTTCAGCTCTAATTTTGTAAATAACACTAATTGCAGGAAATACGGAAAAGAGAAGAGAGCAAGGCATAAATTGATGTATAAAACTACTACCATGTATCATGTTTGATACATGCCTTAGAGCTTCCCTGAACGGGAACCAGAACGAGGAGACAACCAGCTGTGCCGCTGCCTGGGTGGGACTGGACATACCCACACAGGCATGAGCCCACCTCAGCTGGTTCTAACCCACATTTCCCGAGCACTCCCACTCAGGAGGTTACACGCTTGTGTGCAAAAGGAGCCTGTCCTCAATGTGGGAGCAGAGTGACCCTTGAAAAGCACACCAGAGGGATCCTGCGCCTTGCACCCTCCCTTCCTTCACACACTTGCAGAGCAACTCTGCAAGCAAAGCAATGTGCAATGTACATTGCTACTCGTCCTGGCTTAAGCTGAACTAACTGATTCTCTAGGTTTGCTTTTGTGTTTGAATGTAACTTACTACGCTATATAAAGCAGTATCACCATTTAAAATCATTGATCAGGTGGCCTAGCACATTTTAAATTTTTCATTATCCCATTTAAAAGGAAGTTTGACCAACATGAAGTATTTTATTCTAATAGATGTTGATTTTTTTTATTTTAAACAAGCTAGAAAACACTGTGTTCTATCTACTGGGATTTCTAACAGCTGAAATCTTAAATGCCAAGCATTGTATTACTAATGGAAATGCTTATACACATTTAATTGTTGCATTGTTAGTTATGCTGATATGATAAGAGCAACTCCATGTATCCTGTGATTTTGCCCTGATTGTTTCTGTCAGTCAGTCTTGTAAAAGCAAAGGGGAGCACAGCGTGTTCTCCTGGTCTCTAAATGGCAACATGAATTGTGGTCATTAGAGCATTCATGACCTGTGTACAAAACAAGGTATCCGTGTTAGCACAAACTGAAGGATCCTCTGGGACACAGATATTGCTCCTACTGGTATGTATCAAACTCTGTCTCCGCTGCACGGGTTTATGAGTTTCAAAGAAGAGAGATCTGTTCACTTTGAGATTTAGGAACGATAAATGGTAGAGTATACTCTATTTTCTTTCTAGAAATGAGATTTATTGCTAATCCAAGGGTAAAATAAGAGTGATACCAAAAAGAGAAAAAAAACCAAAAAACCCACAAAAAACCACAAAAAACCCACATAAGCAAACAGAAATATAGTGGTCGGTATAAGGCCTAGATCTGACCACTCTTAAAAGGAAATACATATCAAATTATGTATCTTTGATCTAATCAATATGTTTTATTTATTCATGAATACATATCTGCATGTGGAACCAATAAGATTGTACATAAGTTTAAATGAGGCAACTGTAACTGTATCATGTTAATGATATTTTCTTTGCCAAATCCCTTGAGCAAACTGAAAAATAGGAATTAAAAAAATGTCTGGGTCAGCCAAAAATGTATATTCTCAAGTATTGATTTATTTATTTTTTGGCAGAACCACCTTTCCCCCAGATATTTTCTAATTCAGAATTGATAAGGTATTTGGCCAATGGTGGATCAAGCTCAGTTACTAACAATGACCATATTTGACACCCACAGAAGAGTAAGAACAGGGCACGCATGTGACGCTTCCCCCTTAGCAGTCTCTCAGACTCTCTATATATTCATGTCAGTGATTTTTCTCAAGAAGCTATGTTTGCTATATATTCAACAACCCTCAGTGGATTTTTCTTCCATGCACTTACCCATTTTGCCCTTGCACCCATCTAAACTTGCACGTTTACAACATTCTTTGGTGCAGAATTTCATAGGCTTCTTACCCAACGTGTTGAAGAAATACCTTCTACTGATTGTTCTGAAACCTGCCACTCAACGGTTTTGTCTGATGCCCCATAATTTTTGTTATAGAAGAGATACTGAACAACAATCCCTATCCATATCATGCATGCTTCTATAGACCCCTAAAATATTCCAACGTGGACGACCATTTTTGAGGATGAAGTCTTAGCTTGCTCCATTATTCCTAAAAAAAAGTTACTCCATCACCCTTGTTCAATAAAACTTGTTGCCCTTCACTAATTTCTCCCCAGTTCTACAAAGTATTTTATTTCTATCGTGAGCATTTTTAATAAAGTTAGCCAATAAAACTTATTTAACAAACAAATTTAGACATTTATTATCAGAACAGACAAGGAGAAGCTGTCTTTCATTCCCTAACTACTCCCGTTGATACCCAGTTCGTGGGAGGTTGAAACAGAGATCCCACTTGCCTGACTTGAAATTATGTCTTCCGAGGAAAAATCTTGGTTAGAATGTTCCACTTTAAGAAGTTAAATATATATTTTAACAAAAAGATAAAAAGATAATTACTCTAGAACTCAGTGCTCATCCTCCAGAAGTATACACCTAGGCTCTATTTTTTCATTAAAGGATATCTCAGTAATTTAATAAGACATCAGTGTCAACAGAGGTTGAGAGCTGCCCACTCAAAATACCTTGCAGCCCAATGACCTAGTACACTGTATTAAGCAAGTCAGGGAGGAGTTCACGTTGACCCAGGCAGACAGAATTTGAAACAGTGTCTCTTGCTTCCTGATGAAATTATTTAAGCACAGATATTTTAGTTAAAGCAAGGGCCGTTCCCTCAAAATTCTGTGCATCTCAGGACAATATGTTCTGAAAATGTGATTAAAATGCACCATCACTTTCAGATTGTTCAGTAAGCCTCAAAATTTCAATTAAAATTATCACCAAAAACATTCACTGAATCCTAGTCTGTTACCAACAGTTGCTTTCCAGAAAAAAGCACCATTTTTTAAAATTCAAATTAACCCAGTTGATTTATTCCCTATAACATTTTAGACCTTTACATAACTCAGTAACATGCAGCATTTCTCTTCGCGTGCAGGAACATAATGCTTTCACACTGTATTTTGCAAGGCAGCAGCCAAGTATACAGTATGCAAACACACACAGTCCCACAATCTCTACAACACATTAAATCTGAAATTCAAAAAGGGAATACAATGTCAAAGTTGAGCTTTGAATAATGTGTGACAAAGAACTGATCGATGGAGTGAGCAGGATATGCAACAATTACTTAGTGATGAGTCAACTGAAACAAGAAAATGAAGAAATATTGTCACTAAAAGAGATGTGAAAAAATTGTTTTGCATCGAGGCAAACATGGAGGGCGATGTCTCCCATTGCATGGGTCTGGTTTTCTGGTTTTCACTTTTCCTCTAATTAGGTTAACAGTAAACTGACAAGTGCATCTTTATGAGGTAGAAGACATGTATATCACTTTTAAGCTGTTTGTAGGTTTTCTATTTCTGCTCATTTACCTGTATCTATTCTGCATGTCAAAGCATGCTGCGTGCAAATGAATGCTGAAAGTCTCAGAGCTTAGCAGGTGTTCCCTGTTTGTCTGAGAAAGGTATTCCCACGGTCTCCACAGTCAATGAACAGCTTCCTTCTGTCATGTTTAGTAGAGGCTTGAGGACAACTCTCTAAACCACTTAAACTACTTAATTTTCTTCTTTTTTTCTTCTGAAGGGAGGAGTATTCTTGCAGTAATTTTGTAACCATGAAGGAAAAACAGCATTCAATGGCATTTTTAATTACTGTTCTTCCTGAACCATTTTCAAAATTTAAATTAAAATGCAAAGCTTATTTTTAATTATTATATTTCTAACAGCTTATTTTACCTAGTAAGAGAGAGATTGATAGTGAGATTCTCACAACTCACATTTAGAGAGAGAGTCCCTGTCCTGCAATGTTTCAAATTTCAATGCACAAAACAGGCAAGGATTAAGCATATACATTACCTGTATGCTGTCACTGGGGGAAAAACGGCATTGAAAGTTTAAGAGTTTTACAATAAACCATAATATTAAAAATATCAATTTCAAGAGGAAAAGACAGGAAACTGTCACAGTTAAGGTTCATCACTGGATATGGGGCCCACATCAGTGCTTTAAGTGATTTGTCTTTGAAGACTGCTTGCAATCCTACCATAGTTCATGGGAATCTTTCAATAAGGGACTATTAATTGTGTTGAGGTCTGGTTACCCAGCAATAATCGCATGTGCCTTTCTACAGGTAGCTTTATAACTATAAAACATTACCTAGATATCATTTCAATTGTCTTATTATTAAGAAGAAAATATGAGTTTATGAATCAGTTTATCTCAGTCTTGGAAGCTGTAAAGGAAGATGAGTAGAAATAATAAAGGTCTGAAGTTTTCCCTAAGTAGGGTTTTCAATTGGTAATGCGCAGTTAGCTGTTTGTGCAGTCCTTTCAGATCCTCACAAGAAAGGTGCTCTGGAATACACTGCTGTTGTTATGGCAAAGGTCACCAGATGGCACTGTTAAACATTTAAAGATTTAACTGATAAAGATTTATTTTCTTAGATGAGCAAGGTGTTGCTTTTTGGATACAGAATCTCTGAGGAAGGTCTCTGACAATTAATTAGGAAGTTTTCTGTCCATCTTGATTTCTCTAACTAGAATCAATAACAGAGGAGGAGTGATCTCCTGAGATCTCTGGTTTAAGTTCTCCAATGCGAGGCAATTGCCCATGTGGGCTGCTTCTGGGTTCTTTATTTCGAAGACCAACTCATTACACGAAGACCATAAAGCTCTGGTTATGTAGTACTCATTTTTTTTCATTTGGAAGCAAGCCACAAAATTTTGATATTTGGTACCACTTACCAAGAAGGGGAAAATTATTATTTACCTTGGAAAGGGGAGGTGGGGGAATTCTGTTCCTTACTAAAGATTTCCTTTTATTTTTCTGCATACTTACAAGTCCCCGTATTTTTCCTGGAATGTTCAGGGAATCTTTTGTAATAACAGGAGAACATACTTTAACAGAAACTTCTTGGAAATGCTTTATACTAATTGATACTTTATGGAAAAAAACATACTGATAATCTCTCAGTATTACTCTGTTCTCATGGGAAATTCACAATCTACCCAAGAATGAAGATTTCTTCTTTCCAAAGATCGGTGGAGTTCCACCAATTTGTTAACCTGAAATCTCTATTTTCAAGCACTGGAAGATATATTGATCAGCACTCTTCCACAGGATATATATATTTCATATTTGTCTACTTGGATCTAATAGTACTGGAAGGGGTGGGAACGTGTACAAACTTGCACATAAAATGATAAACAGCATAGTCATGTTTGACATGAGTTTTATCACCTGGCTAGATGCTGAAGAGATTTATGAAGACAAGTTCTCTAACTGGACCTGAAACGATACATAACATCTCACTAGCTGGTCACGCAGGCAGGGAAAGCTCTGAGGAATTTTAGACCATGCTTTTATATTTAGTGAATTTTCTTGTCACTTAACATGTTAGTATAAATAACACTGTATTTTTAAAACTTCGTCCTCGAGAGTATAAAACTATCAGCATATATAAATTGCTATAATAATATATGACAGCATAGTTTGGGCGAGTCAGCAAAACTGTATTTAGAATTAACCCAGTGATTAATTTCATTGGCACCAATTGAAAAGAAAGTCAGCAAATACACTAATTTTACAGCGCCATAATAAAACAGAGAGGACCTACAACCACATGTTTTAGGTGCTCTGAAATTTCATTTTATTTCCTGCTGAGCTAACAGACTACCTGATAAGTCACTTAAACTCTTCTAGTTTTCCTCCTTATCTATAAAATGGAAATAACAATATTGTCTGACACCTTTTTAGCTGTCTTTTGAAACTATGCTCTGACTATAATCTCATTCTAGCCAACAACAATACCAGTGAGAATGAGTAATTCAGGCATTTGGGTATTTTAGGGTATCACTATTTTCCTGTGTTTTGTGGCGTGGAAAAACTGAGAGTCTTGAATCTGTTCTAACATAAAGCAGAAACCTTTCTGAAGTCTCAAAAAGCACCATCAGAATATTAACGTGACCTTTTGCACTGTCGATGTCTCTAGACTATACAATTAGTAGATAAATAACATTACCTTAATACCTTCCGTATTCTGGAACTTGTTGTCTCCTTTCACATTAAACACAGATGTGCTTTAGGAAAAAAAGCATATTTCCTTTGTCGTAAACTTAAATTTGCTACAACAATTAGTCTACCTATGTCTGGAATTCTATCAAGAATTTAAAGAAAAATGCAAATACCATCAACTGAATATTACAGTACATTTGGTAATGCAATAAAACTCCAGAAATCGTTTCAGAAAGAACAACACGTAAGTCCAGTTCTTTCAACCGAAGGTGCTCAGAGGCTCTGCTGTTAGTCTGAAACATTTATACATTTATTTTCTACGTACTTAGAGCTACTCTATTGCATACTGTAGAACACGTCGTAAAGGCTGTCCATCTCTCTTTGCATGAACAAGGACACGAGTTTGTATATTGGATTGCATTTTAGTGGAGAACTCATCTAAGAAAGGCTTGTTTGGTTAGGTTCAGAAGCCAGTTCTGACAATTATAATTCAAATAATCTCGCTGAAATCAATTGAATTACACTGATTCAAAGTTGCCAAGAATTTGAATTTAAATTCTGATAAAATTTAAGAATCATTGAGACCATTACAGATTTAATTTTTATGCCTTGGAGTCTTCCTGTGTATAATTTCTTTTAATCAATGCATGGCTAAACAACAAAAACTAAGGAAAGGAAAGGAGGAGGAGCTTGGGAAGACAGAATGCTATTTTAATCTATTGATTCAAAGGAGATGTCTGTATTATTTTCCTTTGCATCTTTAATCAGTTAAATGACATTATAATAACTAAAATGCACAGACTTTTGGCTGGGGAATACTTGTCAAAAGTGTAACGTCTGTTCAAGCTGTGAAAATGAACTAAATTTAGTTTATATACCTGTAAATGGCATTTAGGGAAAAAAAACCCAACAAAAAAAAAATCAAAAACCCACAACCCAAAAACTGAGATGCTAAAATAGAAAATTTCTATGCAGGATTTTTTGTTCTTTTGTTCTTGTTTGTTCAGTTTCCTTACTGTCATGTGTGGTATTTATTTATTGCACACTAATGGGAATGAAAACAGAATTTAAATGGAGATTTTTGCAGATGTCCCAGCCTTGGTTCCACAACCAAAGTATATAAACTTAATCTGATTTCTAACATTAACATCTGCATTAAATACATATTTGCTGCCTCCCTGAAATGAATTTATCACTATTGCTGGCTCCCAGCAGCTTCCAGTGTCAGAAACTGATTATCATGGACAAGAAAAATTCCGGAACATGAAGCAAAGCTGATCAAAACAGAACTCTAAATATATCAGGAGGAAAAGAGAGAAGAAGAAAATGCCATTGGAATGTAAGGGAAAAGGCAAATCTGCAAGAAAAATGCTTAAAATCCTTTCTCACATAATGAATTTGATTTGGAATAACAGTAGAAAAAGCTTCCCAAGTGGTGGTTATTAACCAAGGCATCATTACACATACCTTCATACACATACACACACACACATAAGGCCACTAGCAAAAATAACTTCTACTTTTAAAATTCTGTGCCAAGTTTGAAAATGTAGTTTAATCCAAGTGGGAAAGTACGCACCGTGTCTGCCCCCCTACCCTCGACTCAAGAGACAGCAGTTTAGCAGTAACTCAGCAGCTTTTGTAGACAGAATATTCTGGTGTGGCACAAGACCTCCCCAGCAGACAGCCGCAGCCTTTTTTTCAGGTCCATCTGATCTACCCAACAGAAAGATCAGAAGTTGTTTGAGCAGATCCAGAGGACACAAGAAACCACAGAAAATGGGTGCTCACACCAGCCAGTAGATATCCCACTGATTGTGATAGTCTTGAGGCTTAAGATCCGAGGAGAAATTTAGCTGCGTGCATCTATGCATTTGTGTGCTTGTGTTTACCACAACAAACTAACATGACGTGTCCTCTTGTCATGTGTATGACAAGAACAGAAGAAACACACTGTTGCCAGGAGCTTGTTTGATGCTTATCTGTCTACATCCCCCTAACTCACTCGACTCGGAAAAGCCATTTGCAAACAGACCATTGGGTAGGACCTGGAAGAAAGACAGAAAATCTGAGAATATGACTCTCAATCCCGTCTTTACACCATCACTCAGCAAGCCCCATGTACGACTGGAAGTCTGCTTATAATCATCGGCAATTTTAGAGAATGGAGCAGAGCCAACAAAGGCAAAAGACTTAGAAATTGCCTTGAAGTGAAAGGGCAGTTTATAGGAAGAATTCTGCTGCTTTCAGTGGTAGTTAATGAGAGACTACTGGGAACGCTCTAAGAAGAAGGAAGACTCCAAAGATGATTAAATGGAGAAGGATGTATATAAATTAACCTTCAGTGGATTACAGTCTGGAAACTTCTGAGCTATGAAACATTAGAGCACATCAGAAAAGAGATCGGACAACTTGAAATGTGGTAAGAGAAAAGGATGATCCACTTAAAAGAGGAAAAAGTAAACAAGCAGGTTTGTAGATATTTAAGTCGGGACATTCTCTAGAAAACATGACAACTCATGCAATTTCAGTGTTAGTTTGAACACACTGCGAGGGACACACTTTTTTAATAAGATAAATAGCAAAGAGTATCACTACAAGCAACAAGGAGAGGTGAAGTACTTGTGATGGAACTGATTACAGAAGCAGTAATTGCGTAGGTGATACGCCAGATAAAGGAACTGACCCGATCTCTATATGCATTTGGGAGAGGTCAAAAGAAGCACTCAAGGGTGTTAGGACACTGCAGTAAGGGTTTAGAAGATAAAAAGAAAACTTATAAACTGGAACTCGCCCAGGAATTAAAGCAGATATTAAAGGAAATGTAGTAATAGGATAGTGACTAATAGTAAAAAAAGTGACTGTGACCATATGCAGTCACAGTGACTACAGCACTGAAGTACACTCCAAGTGTCTTGAAGTGCAATGAAGATGATGTTAGAGATAAAGAGGACAGGTGTACTGGTTTTGGCTGGGGTAGAGTTAATTTTCTTCACAGTAGCTCGTATCGGGCTGTGTTTTGGATTTATGCTGGCAACAGTGTTGATAACACAGGGATGTTTTTGTTATTGCTGAGCGGGGCTTACACAGAGTCAAGGCCATTTCTGCTCCTCACCCCACCCCACCAGCGAGGAGGCTGGGGGGGCACAAGGAGCTGGGAGGGGACACAGCTGGGACAGCTGACCCCAACTGACCCAAGGGATGTCCCACACCGTATGACGTCATACTCAGCATGTAAAGCTGGGGGTAGAAGAAGGAAGGGGGGAATGTTCAGAGTGATGGCGTTTGTCTTCCCAAGTAACCATTACGCGTGATGGAGCCCTGCTCTCCTGGAGATGGCTGAACACCTGCCTGCCAAGGGGAAGCAGTGAATGAATTCCTTGTTTTGCTTCACTTGCACGCGCGGCTTTTGCTTTACCTATTAAACTGTCATTATCCCAACCCACAAGTTTCCTCACTTTTACCCTTCCAATTCTCTCCTCCAACCCAGTGGAGGGGAGTGAGTGAGCGGCTCTGTGGTGCTTAGTTGCCGGCTGGGGTTAAACCATGACAAAAGGGCAGACTGTTTATCTACGATGCAGTCAGGACTAAATGAGTGTATATATAAATGGGCTCCGTTTAGTCAAATCCACTTTGGAGTTCAATGGTTGAAGAGATTGAGGGGAATATCAGGAGTCTGTTACGTGGACTTGGATTTAACTAACAATAAAAACTATGTGTTAAAGCTAGCAGGAAAGTAGTCATCTATTTCAAGGCAGTGTACATGCCTGGTTACAGCAAGTCACTTCTGAACATGACAAGAATGCACAGATCAAACACGTGGCTAGGAGAGAGACACATTTGCTTGTGATTGAAGAACACAAAGCTGCTTTGTAACCAACTGGAAAACTTAAAATACAATGTATTACAATGTATTTTTCACTGTGAAGAAATGTGTTATTCACCCTCTGTTGGCAGGATGGCCATTGAACTTCAAATCAGAATTGCTGGACAGTTAGCACCCAGTAGGCACTGCCTTTAAGTGTGAACATAACGCCTGGCATCATGTCCAGTTTGAGAGTAGAGATCATGGACTGGAAAAACCTCTTCTTTTTGGAAAACGAACCCAGCATATATGCCCTAGTAATGAAATAATAGTTCTCCCTTCAAGGAGACAGGCATACTCCATGCTCTCGATAGTGTAGTTTATCCTGTGCCCTTGCTCCCATGAGTTTCCCTTAGCATGAGTAGCAGATTGCACTTCTTCCCACGTAGGAGGAAAATCAGTAGCGAAACAGTTTTCATTTTCCTTCCAGAGTTCCAACTTCATAGAAAAAACTGTTAGAATTTGCAACAGAAAAGACCCTGCAGCTTGTCCTTAAAGTAAGTACATCTGATATGAGTAAGTGTTGGGGTGGACACAAGAAAAATGGAACATCATTAAAATAGATTCTAATTTTGTGCAGTATGGAATATTAGAGCAGCACATTCCCCATTTGTTCTTGCCTTCGTGCTACAGGGGTCACTCACAAGGTGAACACTCCTGCGCAGGACAGACGGTGGCTGCCTGCTGGTTTCACCGCGCCGGAGCAAACTGCACCATTCTGTTGGTCATTCAGGGGCAAAGCGGGGTTAGTCAGTGTGAAATATTGAATTGCAAATCCCTTTTTGAAAGTAGACAGTAAGGAAGATTGACAAAATCAACACCAAGATTCTCAGTTGTTTAACTGCTTTTCTTATGGCACATAAGTGTCTCTGGGAGACTGAAATGCTTTTACAGGTTGTCATGTCACCTTAAATTTTGGTGACTCAAGCATCATAAATGACTTCCCTGAAGTACATAAAAAAACAGCAGGAACAGTAGAAGTAGCTAGTGAATACCTCTAGATATTCAGCACAATTTAGACTCCATGAAATGCAGATTTTTCAGTACAACTTATCCATGGCAATAACATGCTGATATTTACAATAATACACTTGATTATTTCTGAGTATTGCATTAGAAAAGGAATAAAAAAATCAGGAAATCTGACAGCAGAGTGGATGGTGGCTGCTTTTGATGCCTTGGCTGCTCTACACTGCCTTCATTACTCAGCTCAATGGGGTGCAAGATCAAGAAAGTCTGCTTCCACCTCTAGGCCAGGGCGGCAGAACTCTAGCAGGAAGCAGTGTTCTTAGGGAAGCATGTGAATTGTAATCACAAATTACAAACCCCTCTTCCATAGAATATTATTCTTCCGAAGGCAATACCAAGGAGGAGGTAGAGAGCGCAGAAGAAGGGACAAAAGCACAGACAGTGCAGTAATTAATAACAGTTTTGTTTAAAAATTATGTAAAAACAGCCTGCTTTCATTTATTGTCTTCACAACATGCACAGTTAGACTTCTCTCATATTTATGCGCTTTTGCCAATATCAACTTATTTCCATCGAAACAGTACATACCTTTGTTGTACTGCTTCTAATGTGTAATTTATTTTGGAGAGAACAATCCTGTGCATTAGACTAAGCCAGAAAACAAATAAAACCAACATAATGAAAGTAATTTCTTTTCTATTTGATTTCCATGCAGAAGATTTAAATGTGTTTTTGGAATAAAGCATGAGGGCCGAGCAGACACTGACGTTGAGAAGCCATTGAGGGAAAGGTGTAGCAATCTCAGAGAGCTGCATGCTGAGCCTTCCCCCCTCCCATGCGTGCCAAGGGCTCCCAGGAGAACAGCAGCTTCCATGCCACACAAATCCTACGGCTGGGCACAGGAGAAATGTATCAGCCTCCCAAAAATCGAAAGTACGAGCAGGACATTAGGATTTCATAACTGTTTCTTATAACCACTTCATACCACAGCTCTCTGGTGTGGGAGGTTATGCTTTTATTCCTCTATTTTGCTTCAAAGTGCCAAGCACTTGTATTAACACCTAAGTAAAATATTCAGGTCAGTGCTGAACAGTAATAATCTTCCAAGCAAAAGGATCATAAAGTAATTGTAAGCTATCTAAGAGTCATCCTCAAACTGAAATGCATCCACATCTGGGATGGAAGGCAGGGAATTTGTTACAGCAGCCTCAGTCCTTCTAATAGTGATAACTGAGGATAAAAGAAAATATAGCACCTAATGAAAGTTAAGTCTATACAGACCTCATAGAACAAAAACAGTCAAGGTAATACAGGTGGCAGACCACTGGCACAGGCTGCCCAGGGAGGGTGTGGAGTCTCCTTCTCTGGAGAGATTCAAACCCGCCTGGACACAGCCCTGTGCAGCCTGCGCTGGGTGACCCTGCTCTGGCAGGGGGTTGGACTAGATGATCTCCAGAGGTCCCTTCCAACCCCCACCATTCTGTGATTCTGTGACTCTGTGATAATGAATGCAGCACACCTGGACTTTGGAATAAAATACCGCAGGAACTAAGTGTTTTCCTAACCTGAGACATGGAGGTCTAGTTCTGTTTTCAACACATCCAGAGTACTTGTGAGGCAGGAAGAGCACTGCCAGGCCCACCACTTGGTTATTCCCAAGGCCTTTATCATGACCATTCTCCGTTTTTACTCACCCACCCAGTGTACTGCATGTCCGCCTTTAGCCCATAGGAACACAGGCATTTTGGTGCCCTTTCTGCAACCAAGGACATTGATGCAAGTTACACGTAGGCTAAAACTGAAACACGCATGATCCTGTTCAAGCCAAACTGCACTCCGTGCTACACAAAACACTTTGTAGACAGCTTTTAGGAAATAAATTGTGTAAAATGGACTGAATCTGGCTCAAGCTTCCACTGTATGAACAGGTAAACGGTTCCTAGACTAAGTACTTAAGGATCTGCATTGGCTCATCAACATTCATAACTTCTGCCATAACTTGAAGGAGATAAAGCACAAACAAGCTCTGAAAAGGCGATAAAAGAAGAGCTGTTAAAAGCAAACATTCTTCTTTCCTTGTGCTGTTAATTTTCTCTTTAACGGATCACATTCCCAATCCACCCTGAGCAAGGCAATAGTCTCAGTGGTGGTGTATTCTGCAGATCTCTCGGCAGCAGCACACATAAAACCGTACCTATATAGGACACAGCTGCTTGAAATTTCCAGGCAGCTGCCAGATTTGTTTTCATTTGGGAGGATATCCCCTCAACTGATGCACAGATTGAGAAGGCAGTTAACTAACAACAATAATAATCATCCTCCATGACAGGCTTAGAGCTGAATCCAAATCTAAGGTGAGGAGCTGCGGGAGATTTTAAGACATGGAGCCAGTGCCCTGATCGTTAGTGAGGACACTGGCACACAGCGTAAGAAAGACACAAACCTGCTGTTTCAGTTGGGGATGGACTCTTCTGTTTAAGCCTTTAAGCCCAGATAGAGCTATTAGATGGGACCATTTATTAACATGCCTGCTGCAGTACAGGATACAAACCGCAGAGAAGCCACTGTTTCAAACAGCTATTAACCTTGGTGAACAGGTGAATTCTGTAATCATAAAAATGTGTTATCTTGGAGGCTATCAGAGCAGGGAAGGACACTCTCTCTCGTCTCCTCATCTCTCATGTGATACCAATTTAAATGATACAAAATCCCTTGGAAGTGAAAGGTTTTGTTATTTTTTTTTTTCTAAACAGTCCCATTATCCCAAGGAAAAGTTTATCACACAAATGTTAGATCCATTATCTTCTTAATTATCATTATCATAATATTCGTTACGGGGAGAAAGATTGAATAGCTTGGTCTGGGTTTAGATACACATGCTAATATATGAATGCTTAGGAAATTTAATTTGCAACCTCAGATGAAGTCCTCTGAGGCAGGCTTTCCAGTACTTCTGGCTCCACGCTAGTGTAAAATATGAATAGTGGGTGAAAATTATATCAATGCACCAGAGTAACCTTGAACTCCGGGGAAGATTAGAATTCAAACATTTTGGACTGTACCAAATTCTTGTTTTCATAATGTTACAGCAGCTTTTCCCTACGTACTGGAAACTAGGGCATAAAAATGTTCCCCTCCCCCATGAATAACTACTCTATTATATTAGGTTTTTAGTGCATGGAATACTCGAAAATAAAAGTAATCTTGTACTTTCAATCTATAGCACCAAATTAGAAGAGGAAAGGTGTTGCAGATATTTTGCAGTTAAACAAAAGTCAATTCATTTTGCCGTAAATAACTTCTGAAGCAATAATAGAAATATAAAAATATACATATATACAACATATCTGGCTTATTAGTTTTAAAACTATTCAAAATACAATTTCAACAGTCCCCAAACTGCAGTTTATGCGAATTTATGATGGACCGTCAGACGTTTCGGAGATGTCTAGCTCACCGTGCTCCTGGCCCACCCAGGTAGCCCTCCAGGTTGGACCGTCTCATTGTGTTTGGTTCTTTGCCAGCAGTCACGGCTGCAACCACAGCAGAAATCTAACTAAGATTTATGCTCCATGAAGTTTCATTGCAAAACAAAAGTTTGGATTGTTTTTTGTTTTATCCAAATGGTTTCAACGACCCTTACATTGCAATTGAGTGAGCAAAGGACAAACAAGGTCAGAGAAAAATGAGATTATAATTCAGTGACAAAATAACAAGCAACAAGTGAATGCATTGGCAAATCAAGCCCAACAATAGAACATTAGTCAAACAACAACAAAATGATTAATAGATTTAAGTATTCCTGTCAATGATTAAAATACCTAACTCTTGTACTTAGGAACCTCTTCATTTTCTCTCTGTGAGTAACAGCAGCCATGTGGTAATTGCTGCCTTCTTTAAGTCACCAGTACAGATTTAATGTGCTCAAAGTAAAGCTATCGCTGCTTTAAAGCCATGTAAAATGATTGCAACCTTTTTGGCACCTATCAATAAAAAATGGGTTTGTGGTGATATTAAAAGATGAAAATCACTTTCTTTTACTTACTGACATCTCCTTTTTGAAGTTAACTTTATGACTAAAAAGAGAACAGGCACCTTTTGTCACTGTTGAAAGATGGATGGATTAAAAGGAGCACATATCACTGCTGCAAATAGGCTACAGATCTTCATCAATATAAATCCACAAAGCATTTGACTGTACCGGGGAAACATATTCTGAAATTTTCATTCCATGAAGAGATTACAGGAACTTAAAAGGCAAATAGCCATTGATTCTTATTACATGAACTGTTAAAGGAAGGAGAAAAAGCAAACATTTAAACCATTCCTTTAAAATCTATTCCTTAATTTGTGATTCTCCTTACTTAAATGCTAAGCACTGTAACCAATTTTGTGGAGTCTATCCTAGTTTTTCCCCCTCAAACTTTCCTTTAGTTTGCAAATCAATCAAATTTCATAGAAACTCTTTTGTTTTTTCATTGGGGCACAGCAGGCACCATTTTCTCTAATTAGGAGGGTCTGTGGAGTGTTCTGAATATAGCAGTCAAATTGTTTGTATTTTATACTATAGTGCTCTACAGGCTCATTGATCCCGACTCCATGAAATAACCAACTGATTTTCCCTTATATGCGCACTTAGGTGTGTGATAATTGTCTCTGGACTGACTAGTTATAATTATTTTAAGGTAATAATTATTACCGTAGTACCCAAGAGTTCAAGCCACAGACTAGATTCCTCAATCAAGTCAAGAGACACAAAACTTTCAATCCTTGACAAAACAGCTATGCAGGGAAATAGGAAGGGAAATACGAATGACAGCAAATGTGATGGTCGGTGTGACAGGCAATTGCCCAATGTGCCAAGGACTCCATTTCATACAGGCTAATTAGACCTTTTTGTGTCTTTCCAGAACATCAATACATCTCTTGATTTTCTTAAAGGTATCAAGTGCCCACAATTTTTAACATAGATTTTATTTTTAAAACCTTTTTGACAAGAAATATGAATGAATATTATGAATTCCAATTAACTTCAAAACAGTAATACAAGCTTTATGCTGCAGTGTTTTGGATTATATATCTCTTTTTTCCCTGAAAACATCCATCTTTAGATGACTCTCTGAGGAGCCTAGAGAAATTTTAGCACTATATTCTAAAAGTAAATGACACTGCAGCTGGTGACACATGTCTTTAATAACAGCATATCTAGACTGAGGTAAAAAGAATTTGTAAGCTTCTTAATAACAGCATGACTATTTATTCCAGGTAACATTAGATGTGCTTTCAAAGGTTCCTACCAGCCATACTCATGTATCAGCATCAGCTGTTATTTCCTGCCCACGGAAGGGTCTGCTCAGAGCAAACGAGGGGAGGACACCCCAGGAAGAACAACGATGCACCGGGAAGAAGATTCCCCATTTGAACTCAGTGATTTCAGGTGCCACAATGTTCTCCTCCTCCCTCAGGCATTTTCCAGCCTGGACCCACAGGTCTCCTGCATCTCAGCACCACCTCCGCTCCCTCCACAGTCAGAACGTACTCGATTAACTGTTCTGTTTTCCCAAGTTCATCAACTAACCGTGCTTTGCAAGTAGCACAGAAGAGAAGAGTTACCATGATAATGTTGCAGAGACAAGGCACCACTGATCCAAATGCAGGCAATCTTCAAATTCTTTTTAAAAAATAATGGTTTGTGAGATCTTAATTTCCAGGGATTATTTCAAATCTTTACCACAATGAATAAAATCTATTTTTCCAAAATTCTAGATTCTAACTTGATAATTTATTGTCTGACCTTTCTCTAAAGTAAACATCTCTATGTACAGCATGGATTTATTGGAAGTTTCTATAACTCTCTTCTTAAAATGCATCAGCACGGGAAAAAAACCCCAAAGCCTATGTTCTTCATAATCAAAATGGCACAGTTTCTGTGATGTTTTACTAAAAAGCTAATATAAAATTATTTTTTTAATTCACCTTTGACTTTTTAATTTACAAATATTTCAGTCTTCTGTATACAGCAAAACTTAAAACAATTTAGATAACAGTTTTGACTAAAGACTCTGAAAGTTGTTGGATAATATCCATTAAGAAAGAATGAAATCAATAATCATGTTACTTCTTTTCACCCACACAATTTTTTTCCCCCCAAAAATGACATTTTTAACACTCAGATGCAAGTACCTTCTTTCACAAAGTTAGCAATAAAATACCACAAATAAAAAATGTCCATATTGGCTATGCTCAAGAAAATAACTTACTGTGCCCAAACTACCTAAACGGCTGCTCACTGGCAGCTCACCTGAGAAAAATGTAAGTAAAAACTGAGTAGGTGCTCAGGCTGTGCTTCAGACCGGCAGCTGAATCCCAGTCAGCAACTCCACCCGCATCTACTTGCACTAAGTCTATACATGATCAGTCCAGAAATGATCGGAAATACATATAGGATAACTGCAGCAGAATCACGACAATCCTAATTATCAGCCTTCTACTAATGCTAACTTCTGTTTGAACTAAACGTGTTCAGACGTTAAGGAGTCTGTGACTTCTTCATCCAGACCTCAAAATCAAATTGAAACAACACACAAATTCTGGAAGATGCAAAGCTTTACTAAACTGCTACAGCTTTTCCATGCTTCTACCACCAAAAATTCCCACATCATGAGACAATAAAAAATCTCACCAAGAATTAGTTGCTAATAACAATTCTTTTTGAAGGCAGATAAATTATTTTGGAAGTCTAGAACTCCTAATCACACTCTTTGTCAAGTCCCTAAATGCACAGCTGTGCCTTCATTAGGGGAAAAAGAAAGATGTGAGATGCACTCACACAGCTGAAGTCAGAAGCAAAGGCCTGCAGATGTATCCGTTAACAAGAATTGTATTTCATTCACATTACTTTTTACTTGGACGTTGATTGTAACTCGTGCTAACGTGAGCCAACAGCAATTTCTACTTTCATTTACAGTTCATGTATTGAAGAGAGCTTCCCGTACCCGTTGGTGAACACTGACAGCGGCTTTATTAAGACCAACAGACTGACTTGCCTTATGCGAGCACGGGAGGGCTAAATACTTTGAAAGCGCTATGGTTCCTTTTACACATATGTTGGGGTGGACACGGCCGTCTATAGAGCTGGGGCTCAAAACAGCCCAGTTGCCGGGCAGCTCTATGAGAATTTACATGAGACCCAGCTTCTCTCTCCTGCTGCATGCTGGGAACATGCATACATTTCATGTACATCCTTAGGCACGTACCATATGTATTATCAATATGCTTAAGTATGCAGCAAGGGTTCTTTCTGACTTTGTGATGAGTCCTAGAAAACCTGAGGCATTTTGCAAATGGCTCCTCCCAGCTGTAGACCCCTTTGGCATCAGGAAGGAAAATTTTCCTGGACTGGCAAAATGATTATTTATTAAATGTAACGTATGGACTTCTTAAAGTATGTAAATCATAAGATTGCAAATTTCTGCATTTAACAGGAAATGTTTGTTAGTTCTCACATCCTGCAAATGTAATAGTTTTAGCACTGGAATGATTCATGTCTTTACAAGAATTTCAAGACAATATCAAGAAACCTGGCACATACTGGTGGACTTCAAAACAAAATGTTTTCAAATACTAGGAAGCCTGATTTTCTGTGGGGATCATGTAAGGGCATTTTTTTGTCTTTCATCTAGTTCTCCTTTGTAAACCCAAATGGGACACATATGTAGAAACCAGTACCCTTTTCAGTAAGAGAGGAAGCATCCATGATCCCCCTTTTACTTCATCTGAACAGTAATCCACAACATGTCACTAAAAGGTATGCTGCTACTTAAAGCATTTTTCCATTAAGCTCAAGAGGGGGAAATTACAGTTTGAAGATCACTGTGTTTTATCCTTTCCTCTAATACCAGACATTATGACCAACATGAGATTTGGTTTGGGTTTGTGTTTTCTTCCCTCCTCTAAAAATCCAAACATCCAGCTCCCACGCTAAGGGCAGGACGCAAGCCCAGGTTTTCCTGAAGGGCTAGTACAGCACTTTACATTTGTATGCATCATATTTTTACACATTATTAATCAGGTTTACCAGAAAGCAGAAGTATGGGCCCCACACTGCGTCCACTTAAATTTGTGAGTAATTCTCTGATTACTTTTTAACATATTAGTGTCAGTTCATGGCAGAAAGCAGTACAGTTGCACTTCACAAAAGTATTTTTAATTACAATGTACCTTAAATGCGAGTACTCAGAATGTCAGAACAGTTCTGGTTTTATGTAACTGTGCACATTTTATGTAACTATTTGCAGAACAGAACTTGTCCTGTTTTATTCTCCTGATGCCACTATGTGCCATTAGTTTGAGAATTTAAAACTGTATTAATGTCTTTCCTGTAGAAATCAACTCTTATACCTAAAAATTACCTGCACATAAATATTTCATGCCATTCTTCTATCAGTTCATTATCTTTCAATGAAGTAAAAAAGCTCAAATTTGCTAAAAGACAACTAAATGTTTTGCTACTTCAGGATTGTGAACTATTCTCTTTTTAAGCTGTAAGCCTATGTCACTTTCTACAATAATGCCTCGATCCCAGATGGAACTGTTCTACCATAAATATTTTAAAATAGAACATCAAATGTGACTTCACATTGTTTTTATTTTTGTTCAAGAATTTAGTTTAGCAAGTAAATCAAGATCTGAATGTTCATTAAATGAAGATGTTTGGTTTTAATCAATAAATTATAAGAGTGAATAACAAGGAATGCAAGTAAACAAATGATGACAAAAATAATGACACAACCAGTTCAGGGCACAAGCTATTATTTTGGGCCACTTGCTGAAATCATCTTAGAATAACACTGAGGCAGCATGTCATGGCGGTACCTTATTATCATGTTTAAAATTAATAGACAGATTGAGGTTGTTCCTTCAAGAACCAGAGCTTTACCCTAAAAGCAGGGGAAAAAAACCCTGCAAGGAATAGTTTCTGAATGGGCACAGTGTGTTCCAGATTCCCAGAAAAAAGGGACAGAGCAACTAACAGCTCCTGTCCTTCAGCAGAGGGCAGTTTTGATCTTCTATATCCGCTTTGAGAAATGTACATAGGTCACAGCTCCAGTGTCCCTATTCCAAAAAGATGCTCTGGGGGTCAGCAGGCTTTGGCTGGGATCCCATCACCTTTATAGTTGCACTACAAGTGTATGTAACTGATACAAAGAGCTGCCTTTCCCGTGTGTAGCAGCTGGATTCACTTCTGCTAAACTTCTAGGAGATGCACATCATTAAAAGAGGGAAAAAGTCAATTAAACAAGTGGCAGGTCCTACATCTGATGCATAATTTTGAAAGAGGCTATCAAATATGCAAGACCATTAGAAAATAAAAAGTACCTTAGACAGCAACAAATTGTGCTGAATTGCCTGCTGGTAATTAAAAAGTGCATTTGTTTAAAAGACCGTGTATAGTTCTTAACGAGCGAGGATTCTGACCTTCTATAGTAGGGCGAAGAGATGTGTTTGGGGCTTAAATTACTACAAATGAGTCTTTTATTTTAAAACACAGACATTTTCTCTCTGGCTGATCTGGCTGTGGGAACGTGACATCAGCTCTTATGGAACCTCACACGAGTGTGGAAACCAAGCTGCATCATGAAGGGGTCAGCAAAGTGTCACTGCATTGGATAAACCTATTTTTGGAATCATAATCTGGTCTGCTGCTAATTCCTCCTCTTTTTTAATCTTGGTAGTCATCACTTCCTTTGAGAAAATGGGAAGGCTGACAATGGTTCATTGTTCCACTAATCCATCCCACGTATAAGATATCTTGTCTTCCAAACAGCACTTTTAAATACTTCGCTACATGTAAATGGGTTTTAAGAATGACTGGATAGACAAAAATCATTTTAGACAGATGTTAAATACAGTCTCAGAAAGTTTGATATCATAGAATATGTTCTACCACATGATATCCCACAGTTAAAAAGAGATGCTCAGAGAGCAGCCAATACAACTATAGCAGCCTTATTCACCAGCTGCATGCCAGAAAACAGTATTGTTTTGCACAGTGTGGATCATGGTCACATCCTGAACTTTAAATATGGCTCATCTTTCTCCAGATGTAACATTTTCCTAAAGTTTCTTAAAAAATAAAAAACCAAACCCAAATCCTTTTGCATATCTAAATGCTCAAACAGCACTTGAATACAAGCGATTCAAAAAAATTAAGCACATTTTTTGGTTTGGATAGGCCCAATCCAGAAGCCTAAAATCATGGGAATGTTGCCATTAATTCCAGTAAGAGTCAGGTCTCATCCTAACTAATTTGGTTTGGATTCTTGCACACTGCTTATTTTATTTGTTTTTTAACAAGTATCTTCATGCTTGAAGAAGTTGTTAATGAACTTAACTTGAGAGGACGTTATCTGCACAGAGGACAGTAAATTAGGTCTGTATTTCCTTGGCATAATGTGTTGGGTTTAAAAAACAATATTAGTAGAAATTATTAATCTGTCTATTCTGCTGTACGCCAACAGTATAAATGTGATGCAAATGCACTACAATTCTATTACATTTATTTAGTGAACAGTACTGAAGCATACATCAGTATCATTTTAGATCATCTGCAACTTTTCTGAACTTCACAGTTTCAGGTGAATG
This sequence comes from Phoenicopterus ruber ruber, assembly GCA_009819775.1. Taxonomy (NCBI): domain Eukaryota; kingdom Metazoa; phylum Chordata; class Aves; order Phoenicopteriformes; family Phoenicopteridae; genus Phoenicopterus; species Phoenicopterus ruber. The sequence goes on from CM020220.1 coordinate 38,243,453, forward strand.
TTGGCGCGCTCTCTTCAAATTTCAGGGAATGGAAGTTTGCAGGATGTAGTATGGAAGTAGGCAGTTTCTTCAATTCAAAATCTGTAAGAACGTGATGACAAACCATAACTTCTGACCATTTAAAGCATATGTTGTATACTATCTTGCATACTGGTAAGACAAGCGGTGTGTGGAGCAACTGTGGTAAGATCTATGATGTTCTGAAGGACCAGTACCAACACCCAGAGACACAGAGTAACTACCACAAAGAAATGACGATGAGCTGTGTAGATTGATACTATTGCATGCACAGCAATGATGCTTTCAATACACTCGTTTTCACAAAAGAGAAAATATTCTTAGATTATGGAGTCTCCTGGCAAACTCTTGTTTTCTTATTTGAGTCAGTGCAGTGGGAACACGTTCCTACTCTTTGACGCACATATTTCCAAAACAGAGAGCACTGCCTTAAAATAGGTCTGCTTTACTAGCCCTCATATAAAGGGATTATACTGAACATTGTTATTGACTGGTCTCTGTATTTTCCCAGTTTTTGTTCTTACTTGATTGCTTCCAGTGATTCTTTTTACTTGCCATTTACTGTCTGTACTTTCTCATGGTACCGCTTCTTTTTCTTTTCTTTCTCCCACAATTTTTAACTCTTTCCATTTCATCTCACAGTATTTTAATCTGTACATTTCACAGATAACTCAAATTACAGGCATTACTCCTGTGAGTTAAAGCCTAAGTTACACTTTCTTGACACAGATATTTGTGGACAAAAGATGGCTGAAATCTTCCAGAGAGGATATAATGAATTCTGAAAATCAGTTTTTGTATGCTCTGTGCATGTTCTTGCTTTTGAGAGGAAGACCACAAGTTATTTCTCAAAGTGTCAAAGCAAAATTCTTCACACTACTGAATATTATTAATCTCACTTAAAATTGCTGGTGACATCTTGACTTGTTTATCATAGTCTAAGAAATGATGGTAACTTTTAATTTTTAAACTATATTATACAATTTGAAAATGACTTAAGACTTTTTGATTTTACAGTTTCATGAGCTTCAAATTGCAAAATGCAAGAAGTGGGATGCAGTAAGAAATTAAAGTCTTTGTCTAGAAGAAAAATTTAGGAGTTCTCTTCTTTTCAGCTACCAATTGTATTGTGTGAAAAGGCAGAATACGGTGTATGCTGTATATACACGGCCAGGCAGGTGGATGTTGTGTAGAGGCATATGTATTCCAGATGGGACTACACCTACCCCAACTCCCAGAATTGACTCACTTTGGTTAACAATACACAAATAATTGTTGAGATGGGAACAAGTGAGAGACCAGAACTGACTCTTTGCCATGAGAATTCAAATGAACACTCCTGAAGCTTCAAGTATTTGCTATAATAAATGTTTAACTGTTTATTCCACAGAGAAAAGCGCCATGAGGAGCAAAAGCACCCCCCGTGCAGAACATCTTGTAGTTTGCTCGTTTGTTTATTCACCTTGGGAAGATAAGGAGCTGGGAAGTCAAATCCCCTCAGGCAGGGAGTGAAAGAACTTGAAACCGAGTCTCATAATTTAGCTTGGCTGAGGACTCCTGGGGCAGAAAACTGACAACTGCACTTCTGACAAATTATGTGATGCTAGCCCCAGAATTCGCTCTTTTCTTTCTTCTTTTCCGTCTTCAATTTGATACCATTCTGTAAATTTAGGTCGACTTTATGAATAGCTTTAGGAGGACCAAAACCACGTTTTTCAGCACACGTGCCTTTCACTTAATTTTCTTCCTCACTTCAAACACCAGGTTGCCCAATTATTTTAAAACTCTGTTGACATGAGCAATGAATAGGCAAATAATGTCACTGGAATCAGAGGCCATGGAAATGTAATAATCACGCATTTTATTGATGGACAGGTGCCTCAGATGCATTTTTCCTCATTATATCTAATTTTACTATTAGTTAATGTAAGAAATATTGATTGAATTCTTATGCTATAGGTCTAAATTTAAAAGTTCCTGTATATTCTGAAAAAGAAAAAATGCTCAAAAGGAAACTGGAATACACATTACTCCTTCTAAATAAGATTTCAGTATGTCTAAGCTATCCCCTGCACCCTGAATATTGGTGACAACAGCTGAAGATAAACCTTGTGCTATCGCTCTCCCTACGCCTCAAGGTTACTAGTGTTCCGTAAGCATTTGGTGTCAAGCCCTACTTTCTCCTCACTGAAAAGCTGTCTCCGACGCCTATATATTGAAAATGCAGTTAACATATACTCTGTAATGTGAACTAATGGGAGCCAGGCAGCAGGTACAATTCCTGCTTGAGGGGTGAGTTTATGAGTGTCAGGTTTTTTGCCATGTGAATACATCTGTAACTCCTGATATAGAGATTATGCCCAGAGTATTTATCTTCATAGAAGTACTTTGAAATTAATTTGTACAAGAAGTATCTTACATTTCTTACATAACATAATTCCTTAAAGAGTTATATTAGCCGTAACAGGGAAAAATAATCAGGTAACTGTATACACCAATCAACAGAAAGATAATAAAAATTATCGAATAAACCTGAAAAGGGGATGCTCATAGTAAGAGCTTAAATGTTTGTTTTCTCAATAGAGGGCAGCCGCAAAACAGTAACAGCAGGCAACGACAACAGCAGGCAACAATAAATACCATTTAACCTAAATCTCTGGAAAGTAGAACAAAGCTTTCTCAGATCATTCCACCGCATCCCCCTACAACGCTGACTGTAGCTGTTTTCATTAGGTTTGTGTAGTCCTGAACATGAGCCAGTTAACTACCATCATGACTAACTGGCCCTCTTAGCTACCATGATCTTGTTTACAATAGGACATATTAGTATGTCTACTATAATTTGTTCCTTTTATTAAGCAACAGAATAACGGAAAAACTGGAATATTGGAGTTATAATCTTTACTCCTCTTTCTCATAAGGAAGATTAAAAAGAACTCCATGGTGCAACCATTCAACACCGCATTTCCTACTGTAAACATGGTTTCCATGACCTTGAAGAAAGTATACGTACTTAAAACACGTGCTAAATAGGAACACTAATCAGTATTTGTATTCAGGGAGGCCCTAAGTGACCAGCACTTGATTTTGCCAGTAAAAAACATTATCCAACATTTTCTCTCAGGAAAATGATTACTGTAACTTGAAATGGAAATATTGATTGGGAGCAAACAAGACACACATTGCTCCTTCAATGGACGTGATCACAATGCTCTATACAAACTATGTACTACATAATGGCATGTTATCATATCATATTATCACCTATGGCCAAACATTTAAATTCTACACTTAATTTGCTACATAGACAATGCTGATAACTTAACAATGGTGTTCATTTGTGTATTCTGGCCTAAAAAATCTCTTTAGCAACAACCCATAAAAGGTGGGATGAAATCACATCACTCAAACATCTTCCACTGCTCTATCTCCCTGCCAGCCACCTTTAATTTGCTTCGCTGCAATAGGATTTTGTGACAGAAAGTTATTAAATCAGCAAGCCCATGACTTCTTTGACTTGACAGCAGAATAGACTAAATGACCTTGGCTAATTTCAATGAGCCACATCATGTTCTATTAAGGCAAAAACATGGGAAAGAGAGTAATATACAAGAAATTGGATATCTGGATGGTGAAATGAGACGGAGATACAATAAACCCCAAAAAAGCAAAATAAGCCTTCGCCCAGACAAAGGTAGTTATTTACTGGCAGTTCTGTTCCAAAGCAAAAATACCAATGATCGTCTTATTTTAGTGCCTACACTTTTTTCTCTTTTCTGTCTTACAACCACAAGCAAAAAGTTTGATGCAGAATGCAGAGCGGTTGCAGAGGGAATAATTTTGAATGTTACCTGGTGGTTTCAGCAGCCCCACTAGTACATCAGGAGCACTGTGAGGTTTTCTGGGGGTTCAAGGTTTCAGTAGCCTGATGTGACACTTTGTACACCACAGTGTTAAAGGATGACTGGTTTAAAGCTTGTCAGAATAAACCAAATGAGTTTACAGGGAATTTTTTTGCAGGTGTGCACTACTTCCAGGAACAGTCTCATGGGAAAAAAGGTGGGAACATTTATAATTCTACACTATTTTAGATTTTCTTTGTTACCTTGTTACATGACTTCATAAGAAAGAAAGAAAAACAAAAAATAAAGAAAGGAAAAAAAAAGTTAAGACTAGGATGTAAATGTAGCTCCGTAACTTTCTGCTTTGTAATTTTGCCTCGTTCTTGAAAGGCCTGAAGTTTCCATAAAATACTGAAAGTTGTATTTTCCCCTGTGGTAAACACTACTTAAAATTTCCCAGTGTTCCATCTGTAGAAGTGCCAGAACAAAAACATGATTCAGTAATAGCACCATTTATCTTCGTCTTATGATAACAATTCATTCAAAAAGCCTAAGCAGAAAAATAATACTCTGATTATAGGCTGCTACAAACATAACAATTATTCAGTCAAATCTTCTGTATGTGTGTTTTGCAGTTTTTTTAATACTAAATGATCCAGGGTTTGCCTTTATATATTTTATTGACTAGCGATTATGTCTCAGATCATGGTTCACAAAGATCCAAATAATCCAGACTTGGAAGGTTTCTATAAAATCTGTTAAGTTCAGTAAAACTTTCAGTTTTAATTTAAAAAACAGGATCTCAGGTAACCTCTGTGATCTCTCCTAGATCTTCTTAGTCTTAATTAACCTAAAAGTATGTTGGGTTACATCTAGTTAATATATCAGACAAAAATTTGAGGTTACTTTCGTAAGATATTTAGTCTTCTGAAGGTAATGCAGATTCTCCTGTATACCCAGGCTTGCCAAAATAGCAAGGGGCTTCAATGGATGTTGCAGTCTTGCTATTATGATTAATTTCAATATGAGATAGCATAAGCAATCTGAAAAATCAGTATTTCAGACAGGAAAAGATATAGTCACATTTTTTATGCAACTCTTGACCTCAGTGGGGAGCTGCTGTGATTCAGAGCCAGGAAGAGCAACGTCCTGAACTCCCCTGAGCCCTGGACCAGCATCTCCTGCATGTTGCAGAGATGGGATACTGGCCAGATACTACTGAGAGTAGCGGTGACTGGAACGAGAGAAAGCATCCTCAAAAACCTGCTCATTCCTTTGCACTTCAGAGGGTTAGCATGACTACAGACTTCCAGGGAATCCCTACAGCACTCCTCCTTTCCCCTTCCCAAAGCATTGGCTTGTCTATCCGCAAACCAAGGAAGTACAGAGCATAATCCATGTCAAGGCTGTGACAGAAGACTACTTAATGAGATCCCAATGTACTCTATCATTAACGTGTCCATTAGAGAAGGCTACATGCAGACTATTAATGCTGTTATTATTTCCTCTTTCAGCTAGGATGAATAAACTTGCTGCAGTATTCCCACTGCATAATACAACACTGTCCATAGAAATGCAATAGATACTGCAGTACAAGGCAAAATATTCTTCAACTTTAAAGTCAGAGCATCAGCATGTAATTAGTGCCTTCACTAAGCTCTTACCCGAGCCTTTTTTAATTCCATGTCAGTTTTGCTTCTCGGTAATTGTTCCAAAAATGTTCCATTTTATGATAAATTGGCATAAGCCAAAGATAAGCACAGTATTTGCAGTAGCATTTTTTTCAGTATTATTTTAGTATTTTCTGACTGGAATATCTAGTATTTTAGCGTAACTACTCCTGCAGCTATTAATAATAACTTACCCCTTAAGTTAGTTAAGTGAAAAAGGACATTTCTATATTCTGTAAAAGTTCTACTTTTCTATAGCTCTAACTCAGAGACAGACCAAAACCTAAGTTGGGCATATCACCCTCAATTTTTTGCCATATATATACACACATGTAGTACTGATTTATAAAACTGTATAGATCACCTCTGCAGCCCTACAAAATACTCTGTCTAAGATTCACAGTGATTGTAATTCTCTAGAAATTATCTTAGCGATATATCTAATCCTTTACCTAGTCAAGGCCAGGTTACTCTGTCTAATCCATAATGGATATTTGTCGAAGCTGTTCCTAAAGCCTTCAGAAAAAAAATGAGGTATTGTAACCTTCAAAAGACCACAAAATCAGAGGCTGGAGCACGCTGTAGCCATATGACACCTACTTTAACTGACCACAGCCAGACCCAGTCCCAGTCTCGTATCGGCGATGACCGCAGCGACCTCATTGAATCTGCTGGGGGCACCGCCAACACAGGACTGGGATGAACCACGGAAAGACTTAGCGCTAAATAATTCAGCTTGCAGTAATTTGGCAACTCCCCTGTGGCAAAAGACTTCTCAGCTCGTCGCTTGGCTGAGCCTTAAAAGTGGTTGAAAATGCAACTGAAATAAAGACCTGGCGCTCAAAAGAAACCTGAAGAACTGTGTTAAAGAAGCTTAATTGTCAAGAGCTGCTCTGGATCAGCCTCGAGAACTGATCCAGTAGTACCAGAACTACTCAAACTTGAGTCTAGTTTTGGCACTGGTAAATTCTACCTGAACCACACCAAGCCTCTGAATAGCTGATGGGCACCAACTCCCCCATTCAGCAGGATTGGATCATGATGGAATTACCTGGTGAATCTCAGAAAGCTGAACAGTCACAGCCTACGCTTTATAGGAGGGGTTAGTATATACTTTGATGGTTATTCAGCTTCTCTAAGCATTCTTTAATTAGTCCAAAAATTGCAATGAATCCAAAATGACCAAATACAGATGTCTTATCACTATTATATGCTGTGAGTTTCAGTTTCAGTGAACTACGCACCCTTTCTCCTCTGAAGGACATTGAAACACATAATGTGAAACAACCATACATAATAAAACATTTTTTATTTCATATTGCCACAACCCCTCCTGAATTTATGCATTACATTCACCAGCAAAAATGCATATGTGCCTGAAATAAAATATGATGAGACAGGAATGTCATTGTATTTACTACTATTTCCTTGAAATTTCACATACATTACCATTTCACACTGCAGATATGATCATATTTTTACTTGCCCAGGGAAAGGTGCAGGCCTGAATATATCTCTCAAAGATCACGATATAATGAATTAACATAAGAATGTTAAATTTAGAGAAAGAAATTAGAATAGTTCCAGTTACTGAATGCTTATACTCCATTAGTTCTGAAGCATTATTAGAAGCTTTCACCCCTGTGGAGTTGTGACCTGTACACTGAAATGGTCTTTGCCATGGTCACACACCCCATACTTCATATCATAACTTATTTTCCTGGTACATAGACCGTGACTTATTTACACAGCACTATCAGTGTCGCTAGCAATAGATTATTTTAACATAGTCAGCTCTGTGACCGAGTTGTTTGCAATTAAATATTTAAAACCGCTATTATCTTCTTCAATCAAAAATTTCATATGAACAATGTAAATTAAAGAGGAACATACTTAGAATGTCATTTTTTTTACTAATATGAAGAAAAAGCTAATTATTTGGCCAGGTTTCTGAAGCAACTTTGCAGCTTTTGGCCACACAAATGATCTAAACATATGACTTGTATATTCAGGGCTTAGAAAGTACAACAACAGAATGACTCAGCGGTTACCCATGCATTGTTCTGATATATAGATACATACAGAGGGAGTAATTACAACTATACTGCATTCATACCAAATATCTAATACACAGGAATGTATCATAATGAGACATTACTGGCAGTTGTTAGCATCAAACTACATAATCGTAATGTAAAATTACTGTTTTCCATATTCTTTGGCTTTGTTGATAGAAATGTGTCCAATAATAATTTCAAGAACTGCCTCTAACAAGCAAGTCAAAACACGTAATTGCTACAAAAATCAATTATTAATGAGTTGTTAACCATTTACTAGATGAGGTACTGGGAGACAACTTTAAATTCTTGATAAAATATAATATGAACGAACTTCATTATCTATGTGTTCTGTGTGGTTTAGAGCAAATGTTTGTTTAGTATATTTTACTAAAGTCTATGGTAATTTATTAGAGCAGATATTAATTTTACTATTGGGAAGTTTTCATATTCATATATGATAATAAAGAAAGGAGTGGGAACCAACATGAACCTTACAAGGTGTATTTGAGCATAAATTAAAAGGGTATGAATAAAGATTAGGTATTTTATGTGCTAACACATTCCAAAGTATAGGCTACATATACAAAATGCTACATATGAAAACCAAACATATTTAATTTACATGAACATAGGATTTTATTTTTAGTCTATTTATTTTTTTCTGATTCCATTTATATCTTAATTTAAAGAGTTAAAATACAATAAAAATACAAGAGAGTTATAATACAATAATTATTCAGCACTGGAAGTTTTTAATCCTCTGCCATTTAATCCAGAGTAATTTATACAAATATATGAATTATTGAGGAATATACATTTAAAAAGTGCTTAATGGACCAATATTGGTCTCTGAAAAACACTCACCTGCAACTTCAGAAAGCTTCAATATGGGCCAAATACTGCTTTGGCCAGTTTAACTTTTGGGGTTTTTTGGATGCTGGGACCAGTGCTAAAATCAGTATGCTGACACAAATTTTGATTTTGTGTAATGTTCATTGAACAAGGACTATACCAAAGTAGAGCCTTCAAGAAAAGAAATGATTCCTATCACTGTGAATAAGAATTGTCATATATTTTATGACAGCCTGTATCCTCACCTGGCTATATAAAAATTACTGTAGTTTAAGTTCTAATTTAACTTTCTGCACTTTACCATTAATTGTATCTTTTATTGTATATTGTCACACTGGATTGTAGCAGAAGTCCCAGGACCTATCCCTGAGTTTCTGGTTTTGAACATGAGATCTTTCGAGGATCATCAACAATCATTTGCCTAGGAGTAAAGTCTACTGATTGAAAATAACTGGCATGTTAATGACTCATGATATCCAAGATTTGGGCTTAATATGGCAGCCTTATAACTTTCCCCATGGCAGACCTTAGTAAATCGTCTGAGTAGTAGAGCTGAGATACTCGAAAAGTTGACCTCCACCAATTTCTACTTAAGATTTCTCATTGCAAAAATTTGGCAACTACATTCTTAAAGAGCAGATTATTAGAATAAAATCCCGCCAAAAGCAAGTCCTCAATGCAAAATAATGCTTATAGCAAATCTGGTGTATTTTTCAGGTTTTTTCTTTGACTTTTTTGTTTAAACAAAAGTTATAAGGAAAAAAACCATTCTGGTAAACAGTGCGCTGCCTAACCCTTGCTCCCTAAGAAAGGGCTTCCTCATCCTTCTTTTGGTATAACCACTTCCATCATACAAAGTTAGTAATCGTTAAAGAAAAAGTCTGAAAACCTCTATGGGCTTTTTACTTGCATTTGCTTCACACAACATATTTTTAAAATGAACTTGAAACATACATTAAAATATGCCTCTATCTATCCACCTTTGTTTTATATGTATTCCCAAGAATATGAAAGTTCTGGTTTTCTTTGAACTCAAAAAAAAAAAATATAGCAGAAGACTTCAGATTAAAGCATTTTTTCCTCATCAAATTTACTTACCCCGGCAATGTACTCCTTCGTCATACCCGTCAGAACAGTCATAAACACCATTGCAGAGCTGGGACAGGTGAATGCATTTGTTTGTACCGATGCAGCTAACATAATTTGGGGTGCACTTGAAATCTGCTTCCTCAGGACCTAAAAAACACACAGAAAATTTCTTATACATATTTTTATATCTACAAGAAGGCAAAGAAAGATCTATATTGCATTTCCATTTTAAAGCTAAAGGCAATACTCCATGTATCAGTCCATTTTGCAGATCTTCAGTGCATTATCATTGCTGTATTTAGGAGAATTAAAATCATCAAGAAATTATTAGTGCAATTAAAAGGAAATCAATGCGTCGGAGAGGATTATTTCTCAAAATACAGGTGGTTTACAGGTGCTAAAATTCAGCTTTGCAAACATTAGAAAGATTTTCAATTGCCTTGTCAATATCATATATCAAGAGTCATAGGTTCCAGCATTTACATTCATTGTTGTGCTGTATAGATAATTTTAGATATTTATGAAATTACATATAAATGTTACATATTTATGGCTGCATTATATCAGAGAAATTGTTCCTCCAAACCAGGAGTCTGCCACTGAAACTGTGCCGTACAGGATGACAGGGAGAGGATAAGGATGCTGTGATTGCTCCCTTTGGGATACCATCCCGGCTGCAATCACTCCGTGTCCCCTTATCTCTGAAGTGTTAAGTACAGGGATTTTTGAGGAAGTTCAGGGATTTTTGAGGATCTCTTTTGTTTATCTCTTAGAGAGGGTTCTGACTGATAAAAAAAAAAAAAAAAAAACCAAACCCAAACATAATTTCACATGATAAAGACTGAGATTTCAACACACTGCAAAGAACATTTAGAGGTCTGAAGGTTTTAGCTCGTTTAGAGGATGAATCATAATTTATACACAGTATATGATTAGCTACACAGAGACTGAAGTTGTGGAAATTTTTCAGGAAAAACTTAAAGCTCCTTGATTGCTTCTGTTGGAGCCTTGGGTCTGCGCTAAACTCTGACAGCTTGTAACAGTCCTCAAGGGAAATAAACCCTAGGATGCACTGTGCTCAAGTGCAATATGCTTTCACCTTCTTCGGGGCACTAACTCCAAGACGAAGGACAGAAATCACAGGCAGGAGCTGAAAGCTCCCTTATAAGTGGGAAATCTCCGCTTTGGCAGATCTTGTCTCTTGAAGTCAGCAAGACAAAGCAACAGAGAGCTCTGGGGGGAATTTATGATTTTTAAATAAATACAGCTAGTTGTTAGCACAGCCTGCTAAATAAAAATCCTAACTTAAAAAACTTGTCCCAACTAGAAAACTTTACTCAAAAATTTCCGCTGCCGTGCTACATGTCAGGAAGCTGTCCAGCTTTAGAATGGGCACAACAAATACCAATTTTCAGCAGTTTACAATGCATTTGCCTGTAGAAGGGTATTCTTTTACGCAACTCCCATCAGCACAGGGCAGGCGCTCCCCTTCCCCAAGCAGAGCACGCGCCCCTAGAACGCATGCATCCCCTGGGCAGAAAGGCACGACGGGCAGCATCCTGCTCCCCTCCTCCGACCCTTCCAGCTTCACACCTCGCACTGATGGAGCGACACCAATTATATCCCTGATGTATCACTGATTAACAGAAACACAGCACACTGGTACTAAGGATAAAAAGGCAATGTATATGGGGATGAATGTACTCTATCTCAAACAATTTATGTGCTTCCAGGATAAAAAAAAACCCCTTTTTTATTATGGCCATATGCTACATACAGTTTTTCAAGAAAACTGCATTCCTAAGCTAAGGATAAAGGGTCTAAATACCCTTTCAACTCAAACACAAGAAACAACTATTCTCACTATGCTCTAGGTTAAATAAGTGCTTAGCAAACGTAGAGGTATTAAAACAACTCACAAAGAATACAATTTTCCTATATTTTCCAGTAAAATATAGGAGGAAATTAACAACAGAAAGTTAAGAGATGATTAAAACTTATCCTAGATGTTAGGATTTGAATACCACGGTAACAAGAATCAGAGAGGGGTGACCTCCTGGTGCTGGCAGAGACCCCTGCACCCTGCAAGAAAACAAGAGGTGGGGGCAATGCGGCTCCATGCCCTTCCTATGCAGCACGGCCACGGGGTGGGGGTTTGGGGCTTTTTTGTTTGGGCTTTGGGCATTTTACTCTTTTTTGTGTTACCTGGTGGTAAAACACTTCATCCCATGAAGCATCCCATGCACACATGCACATAAAGCTCACTACAGCACCTAAAACCTCTGGCAGTGCCCAGCGTTCCTCCAGGACTGGTTTAATGCTGCAGAGCTTGCAAAGAAGAAGGGAAATAAGGCAGCTTAGGATAGCCAAGTGCTCAATGTCAGGTAGGGCATATGAAACTGAAAGATTTAATTCGATTCCCATTTCAGTTACATCAGGACTTGAAGGCATCTAACATTTAACAAAACCAAACTCATTTTCTGATTTGCCATTTATAGCTTGCTTATTCATGGCATTAGAACAACTGTGAAGAGAGTGTGAGGAGTAAAAAAGATCTTTTCTTCTAAAATAGAGAACATTAATTAAAAAAACTTACATCTGTGAAGCATGTAAACCATCGTATTTGCATTACTTGCATATAAACCCAAGATTGCGAGAGGGCTTTCAGCATTCATACCTTATCAAAGCCAAAACTGAGATCTGTGACCAAAAATATATAAGCATTTATATTTATCTTCTAAATTTAATGAGTGAAAAGAATGAATCTCTTAATTAACATTTGAAATCTCAGTAGGACTAGTCTGATATGCTCCTGTCTAACGATTTTGGGATTTAATTTTGATTTGATGCTTCTCGCTTTTAAAATACAAGACTCCTTCAGGACACAAACATCCTGCAATTTTAAATATATTATCTAAGTTAAAATACTAGTAGGGGAGCTTCCTAAATTAGATTTCTTTGATTGGGAACCGTATATGAGGGGAAACTGAAATATGTTCCACGAAGTATTACTCACATTGTTTTGTTTTCAAGAGAAATTTTGTGCACCACTTATGAAAACAGAAAGAAAACAGAAAGGTTAAGATTCTGTGAAAACAGAAAGGTTAAGATTAGAAGCGATTAACTTATTCATGTGATTAAGACAAACTCGTATGTACTTTCTGTTTTCTTATTAAAATGGTGCTTTGGAAGTCAACTTGACTTACAAATGAAGATGAACTTCAGTCCAAAAAAGCCCTATTTTATAGAAGATGTGTGACCCATTTTGCCTGCAAAATGACTCTGAAAGGTTAACAGGTCTCAATCATCCACCATCGTCAGTGGAACAAGACAGCATGTCCCCAGGCCTACCTGCCCACAATTCCTACCATCTTCATCGAATAAAAAAATTAAGCTAAACAAAGCTGCCTGTTGCGATGCCTTTGAAGCCGCACATGCTTTCCCCACTGAATCCTACCCAGCTACTGCACCTTCTGAAATGTCTAATGCAAATAAAGATGAGTAGCTTTTTATCTTGTTTACTCCTCTTCCCTCTTCCTTTAACAGACAGCCACTTCTGGCAGCGTTATCAAGTGAACTTTGGGAAAAAGCATTTAAAAGTGTTCTTCTTCAAAATAATCTCAGTGTATTTTACATCAGTGCAAGAATGCTAAGAATATAAAAGACGGATGGTGTCTTTTCTTCCCTTCAAAAGACACAATAATTCCTAGCCTTGCCAGTTGGTGGAAAAATAGTCAAAACTACTGGCTGCAATTATGGTAATACACCATCTCGATGTTTCAAACACTCATACCAGGACACTGTTTGGAGGGCGAAGAGGATGGAAGCAGCGTCACTCAGGCAACGCTCTGCAGCTCAAGAGACTCTGGCTCAGGAAACTGAGTATCTAACTGTCTCCTTGGTATAACTGCCTCTTGACAGATGGCTAAATGAGAAATGGGAAAAAAGCTGAGCTGCAGAAAGGTGAGCCAAGGGCTGTGGGGGATCCCCCCAGGGGTGGCAGCCAGGGCCGTCCCACCCCAACCAGTGGGTGGCCAGGACAGCCCCTGTCTGGGACATCAGGCACCTCCGTGGGGATGAGCCATGATGTCCACCCATGGGTGGGGGTCAGGATCAGGCCTGGTGGGGGTACCAAGGTTAGACACAGCCCTGGGATGGCCAGGCAGGCCCATGGGGACGGGTCACTGCTGCTTTCCCCGAATTCTCCAGGAGGCAGGCTGTGCCCAGGAGCAGACAGGCTGAAAACAGGACAGCGATTCAGTTCCGATCTGGATTTCTTTGGCTGTTGAATCGACTGGGATGGCCACTTCTGATTTGGTCACACTGTGTGAAGGCTCACTGCACTCTCCCAGCATGTGAGAAAGCACGGAAGAAAACTGCACCATGTTTGGCAATACCTGTGCAGTGTGCAGTGAATCTAGCTGAAGTCCCTTCAATGACAGCGCCCTTACTTGAGTGGGGGTTGAGAAGAGGTAAGAGAGTCCTTGTGACATCCTCCAGCAGGAGACGATGGGATCAAACACAACTGCTGGTTTCCCGCTAAAGAGGCAGCGTGAGAAAGCATTAAAGGCCGCTGCCAGAATTAGCAGAGACATTTTACCATGCAATTTTGACATGGTGTAGCAGATGCCCTCGCCCTGATACGGGCCAGAGCTTCTCAGGGCAGCAGCTGATGGCTCTTTCACGCCTCATTTTCGCACCCCTGGCGCCCTGCCATGGCAGCTGTCACTCACACACCTCAGCTCAGGCGTCGACCTCCACTCCCTGTGGTGGGATCAGGAGAGGCGGGACCCCTCAGGCAGCAGACAAGGCCCTCAGCCAATGGCGTGCCTCGGCTGAGAGAAACTCCTAGACCTCTCACCATACTGGGACCCCTCGGTGGACAGACAGGGCCCTCAGCCAATGGTGTGCCTCGGCTGAGAGAAGCTTCTGGAACACCGACCATAAATGCCCACAGCTCAGATCCCACCAGGCTATAAAGGAGCCCCTGCCAGAAACTGCCTTCGAGTGGTTTTCCTCAGAGCACCGGGTCTGTGGTTGGAAACTCTCCCCTTGGGCTGAGACGTCACCTAAGGAAACTTCCCTGGGATTGAGTGCCCTTGCCATCTTTTGGTGAGGGATTTCTTCTGGATATCCTTGAGTGAACCCTCGCCCCCTTTGGGTGAGCGATCTTATTTTGTCTGGGTACCCTTGAGTGAGAGTTTCCCCTTTGTGAGTGAGTGTGTGCGCACCCTGGGCCATCACTCTTGTGTTTTGCTGTGCAATGTTACCATCCCTGACTGGTGTATCGAACCTGTACCTTGTTAAATGTTCTCAGAGTGTCATTTGGTTACCTCATTGTTTTGTTAGTTTTGGTTGTTTGGTTTCAGTTGTGAATTAAAGTTTGAGTTTATTATCCATGTGGAGTCATTTTGGTGTACCTCTGTGACACATGGTATCTGTCTTGAATTTGTGGTTAACTAAAACTGTACCTGCCTCACTTCAGGCTCATGCTATACTAAACTTCTAACTAGAGAATGTGACTGAGAATCTGCAAGCTGATTATTTCCACTACTTTTTGTTATCATAAGCAATATACAAGTATTTATTAGCAAAAATTAGGGATGAACATTATTTCATTATGTACGTTTCCTTCTTCTAGAAACAATCTCCCTAATTTAATGCAAATTAAGGTACAACTTTGTGTGCTAAGTTTACTAAGGAGTTGCAAAGTATGAATAAGATATTTGGAAAGATTGTACAGATAGCTAGACAAAAGGAGACATGCTAGGGTGCCCAGCACAAAAAAGTGATTAAATTACAGTAAACCACACACCCCACTTCTTGCAAATTCATCTAGAGATGCTCAAATTTGACAACTGTTATTAAAAAAAAGCATTAAAGCTGCTACTTCTGAGTTTATTTTTTCACCTTTGTCTTTCTGAGCTAAATTTTTACGAAGTGTTTTTTCTTTCAACATCTCAGGTAAGTAGTTAGTCAGTGGCTTGTACTTTTAAATAAGTGACTAGGCAGCCAAATGTGGTACATCTCTTTTACATCACTGCATCCAATTTACTTGAAAACCAGCAATTTTCTAGCAGCTCTAATCCTGGGCTGTCCTCAGCCACAAGAAACAATTATACCAAACTGTGGGATGCCTTCAAAATTCCCATTTATGTTGTACATCAGTGACTTACAGATCCATCCTGCTCTCCTAAGTGTCTTTATGGAGTGAACCTTCTCCACAGTGAGCAGTTACCCTGAACAAAACCTTATTCCGCTGGTTCAATGGTCTTTGAATTCAACTCTTTGCATGCAACTCTAGAAAAGGTATTTTGTACCTTTCCAGGTACAAAAGCGCCAACACGCAGTGGATGGAATCTGACCCAAAGACAAAATTGATAATTTTGATGCAAATAACAGAGTTGTCAAAAAATGTCTCTTACTCTTCTGACTGCTGCACACATTCCTCTAGAGGAGTTTTGGTATAGCAACTACCCAAGTCTTCTCTGTGGTATTATTGAATGAAGTCGATTAATGACTGCAATTAAGCCAAAATAGCCCAAAGTTTAAGAAAGAATAATCCACACAACTTTTAGGATCTCTCTGGATAAATACGGACTTAAATGAAAATACTCCACTCTGGCACAATACAGTATGTGGCTTCTCAAACGCACATATAAGATTGTGAGACCTGCTTCTCCCTGTTAACTCACCCCTGTAGCATCGCTGGTACCCTGTTTCTACTGTGGACTCAGAGCACAGTATAGGATATTTAAGATTGCAGAACTGATTAAAAAAACTTAGTATTTATTCTTTAACGTAGCTCTTGGCAACAAGAAACAACCTGCCACATGCAAAGTAACATAAAATATCAGATATAGTTTTACCAGTGTGATAACTCATTCTCACAGGTGTTTGTTTTTTTTTTTTTGTCCAGTTCATCATCGATAAGCAGGGATTTTAAAAGTGTTTATCTTATATAAAACTTGAAATCACAAAATCTTAAAGTAATGTTTCTGACCCTGCCAAGACAAGACATACTGTACCTTAAAGATATTTATGGTTTAGGGCTAAGTTATGGCCATTAGAAAAGATTGCTTTTGTGAGAAAATTAGAGATTAATGGGAAAAAGAGACTATACTTCCATGATTAATTCTTTTTATGTTAAATGTTTGAAAACTTCCAAGACGTTGAATACTACATATTAATTTCTGCAGTTACAGGTTAATGTGTAAAGTGTAAACTAAACACACATGGTGTCCCATGGTATCATAATTGCTTTAAAAAGTAATTTTTCACACAGACTAGATTCACACTTTTAATATCAGGACTTTGAAACAGTGGGATAAACTTACGGAAATTACTTAAAATCTTACTCATTGATATTTTTATATATATGCAAAGAAAGGATTTCATATTTAATAAGGATTTATGTATCATAAGTAACGTCTTATTCATTGCTACTTTTATCCATATGCTTTATTCAACCACGTAGACTGATAATGAATATGTTTGAAGTCACCTTCAATTAAATCAGGTATTCAGCTGTCCATGAAAGAAAGGGAATAATAAACACTTACAGTAGGATGTGGACAACTGAAAAGAAGAGGAAAGAAGGTGAATTGTTGTGCTGTTTGTGGTAGAACAATAGCTGTAATCTCTGACCTCACAGACGCAGCATATTGTCTCCAAAATATTTCGCATGAAAGAATAAAACCAGCAGCAGGCAGTAGGTGCAAATGAATGAATATACTTATAATATGTCCTCATAACTTATGACCAAATGTAAGAGGTGAGCCTGCTGAAGACTGTAGAAAGCAATACTGAAAAAAACAGAAACAAAAGAGAAAATGCAGAACTTTGGAAATCAAAAGATGGCTTTGAGTCATCACAGTTTGAATATCAGTGATCTGTGCTGACTCACAGCCCTTACGTGTCTAGTGCCAAGTGTCTCATCTCTTTCATAAACAGAGGAGCGTGGACACAATCAGCCCTCTGGTATCTGCCTCCCTTTTCCAGAACAGACTTTGGCTCATTGTGCTGTGTACAGGGAGAAGAAACACAGCTATCCAAGCCAAAGTATTCCAAATCCAATCAAGGATTTGCATTGATCTTAGCCTGTGCTTGGAGTGCTGATACATAATTTAGTCAGTCAAAAACTCATAATAAAAAAAAAAAAAAAATTGAAATTCACTTCCGAGTGATGGTTGCCGATTCTGTGTGTTACTGTAGACAAAATAGGTCAAAACGTTATCTCTCTGTAAAGCTTAACAAGCCTTGCAGCGGCACACAGAACTCCAATTTCTATACTCCTGCGACAGGCTTTTAGCATTGGCACTAGTATTATATACAAATGAACTCACAGGTGCAACACACAGCATATGGATATTGCGTTTATGATGCTCTACAGTTGCTTGTCTTTTCCTCTTTGTGTGTTTTTGTAAGTACTAGAGAAAAGTAAACAGCAGACAGTCTAAATCCAATATTATACAATAACTTTAATTGTTTAAATCCTTCTTTTTGTTTAAAAACATGAACAGTGTTTGCATACTGCTGTTATAATGACTCTGTCAGGAGCTCTGTTTGAGACGGCTCTCCAGCAAACACTTTCCCTTTGGCTATCTTTTTCCTGATCACCGCTTTCTGTATGTCAGACACTTGCTCATCTTCGCTACACAGAGGTAAATAATTAATGGAGCCACAAGACTCATCTCTTCTACTGTAACGTAGCTGATAGCCACTGGAGAGAAGTAGAAAAACTATGTTAAAGGTTGCACAAAGGCTGACGAAGAGGAAAAAAAGAGGTAGAAGAATTTTTGTGAAATAGCTCAGCTTTGGATCATTATCCAAAAATCCCCCTGGGCACACATGGGCTGGAGTCCGAATACAGCTCTTCAGGTGATGGGGCCGAGAGCAGCCACCAGAACCAGTACCTGAACTAAAAGTGGGTTTTGCCTAACATTAATCTACCTGTTACAGCTGTAACAGCCGTGGAGGGAATCGGTCTGATAATAGTAAAATCAGCTCCTAACAGCAAAATCCACCAAGACTCCTAAAAGCAGCTGGACATTGTGCATCCAAAAATTACCTCAAACAAAATTCACCCAGTCAAAGGGAGAAAAGACCATCTCCTCACCCAAACCCCATCTAAAATAAGACTGGACTAATTTTTCACTGAACAGCTCTAAATTTAACCGTTTCTAGATTGAATAGCATGACAAAGTGATTTTTTTTTATTATTTTTTAGCCTTTTTTAAACAAGGTTAAGGGTGGTCAGAGAAATCAATGGCTACAAAGGGAACACCAAACCTCACCTGCCCACCAACGGTTCTGCAGCCTCTCTAGTTATAGAAAAAAAGCAAAGAACAAATGGTGGCAGAGGCAAAGAGGAGGGGAGAGGAAACAAGACTGGAGTCACCTGGAGTGTTCCAATAGTCTTTCCAAAGAGTTCATACACTGTGTCAGAAGATTAATGTAATAAATCAATTAACATATAGTGCTTAAACACTGCCACACAGTATCAGAATGAAAATCAGTTTAGGGGAGAGGGTAATGCAGATACATAACTGTACTTTATAGAGGAACTGACAAGGACCTAAAGTCCACAAGAGAAATACGTTTTAATGCAATTTTTTTCTTTGTGCTGGCGTTTTTTCAGATGTCAGTGAAAATGTCTCCATTGATACCACCAGCAAGGCTACATCTTTATGCAATAAGGCAACAGAGTGTACTTTGCATATCACACATTTCTAAGAGATTTCCATCCCTGTAGAACAGATTAGAAAATTCTGCTCTTCACTAGAGTTAAGGTGAGTGTCTTAATTTTTGCCTATTGCTTAAATTAAAACTTCCTATTCTCTCAGTGCTCCATTAGATGCTGGCATCTCATCTTTTCTGTACATATTATCCGACTTTCATTGTCCCAGACTTAACAACCATCCTTTTTTTATGGACTCTATACACACATGCATATGTACATATATATATAGTGCCTTGAAAAGAGCATATATGACCTACTTGTGTGTTGATACAGTAAATCACACTTCCCCATTCCTCATTTTATAATACCCTGGAGTTGTAAATCTAAATATTGGAAATGGGTCTCCCATAGTTTTTAAACCTCTGATTTTTCTTAAATAGTCCTAAATTTCACCCTTAAACTTTTAATTTGATTTTGTCATAAATGAAAAAACGTAACCTTGCAAACTTACATAGTGTGGAAGAAAATGCATTATATCACACAAACTATCAAAAAAAACCCCTCTTTTCAGTCAGAAAACATGAAGAAAAATATCTAGCTGTAGAGAAGACAGGTTGGTGTTCGGAAGCAAGAAGAATGAAGAACCCACAAGAGGACATATGTATCATGAACTTTTCTTAAAAAAAACAAATCTCTGTCTTGTCTTGAAAAAAATCAGTATGCCAGTGGTGTTTGATTAAAAACAGCAATAAAACAATTCTCACCATTATAATATTCCATCACAACTGCCCAGCATAATATAGTTACGCATCAGTGAGTTTTAGTATTTTTGTATACTTGCTCAATGACCGCAGCTTCAACTTGTGCAGTAATACTTACCATATAGACAACGAGAGAGAGAGAATTTATGTTCTTTGCTACAGTCCCTAAGAATTAAAAAGCTAAAATACAGTTTTACTAAGCTCTTGCATGTAGGATGTATCAAAATATAAAGGAAGATCTCTGTATGTGCCTATACATAAGCAAAACCGGTGCTAATGTATATTCCCTGGTTATTTTTGGAGAATGGATTCGCAAACATTTGTCAGTGAAACTGTAGGAAGAGGAGAAAAAAAATGCTCTCAGTTTTCAGGAAGAAAAAAAAATTAATATTCTTTGTACTTGCAGAGACAGAAAAGCTTTGTTAATGGATTTTTTTGGTGATTTACTACAACACTCTAAAGCGATACTTTATGATCAATGAAGTAAAAAATGAATATTGTCTCATGTATACGGTCATTCCTCATTATTTATGAGGAACCTATTTTTAATTTGGCGATTTTTACTTAATTAGTGTCACACAGCTCAAGGCTGTCTTGTGTCAACTGTTGTAATGACTTGATGTCTATGCGCAATACAGAATGGGCTGCTAATAGAGTCTCAGTCCAAGAAAAATGATAATGAGGTGAACAAAAGAAGTGTTAATTACTTCCACAATTAAAGTACATAATACCAGCAATATTGTGACACAGCAATACTTGTGTTATAGATATTTACATATCCAAATGTATAAATGTCAGTGGAAAAATGCATGTAGATGTTCTTCATAGAACAATATAGTGGTGTAACAGAACAGCCGGATACAACACAAAATATGATATCTGAATCTCTGCAGCATACTATCTCTATTAGACATGATAAAAATGTGTTTGACTATATTTACACACATCATCCATCTGTATCTATTCCATTCTATCATGTTCCAGCACGGCTCCTCATTAGACTGCAGAAATTCTATTAAAATAAGGGAATAGTAGGAACTATTTCCTGGATCGTATCTGTAACAAGCTCTGGAAATTTTGATGGAAATCCTTCTATGGCCCACAACTTATGGACATGTATGCACCCACACGCAACCTCAGAAATATCTGTAGATTGAGACATCATTTACTAAGTTCATGTTTGCATCAGTAGAACTGGAAACCAAACCCAAAAATAGTTCTCAAGTCACAAATAATGTGAAATTTCTCAGGGTTTGATGAGATTTATAACATACGATGTAAGTGTTTTAGAAACAAGAAAGGACTAGAACGTACACTGATACCTTAACTTCTTATTTGAAACAGCAAAAAAAGAAGTTTCCATCTCATTTGCAATACATCAAGACTTTTTAGTAGATGATGTTAGTATCAACATGCATGTTTTATTTATGATTTTGGGGTAGAAATTTACTATTAAAATGCGTAACTGTGTTCTATAACCACATGAAAATTTAGCTTAGAGGGCCAACATTTTCTAAGTATTTGAGCATTTTATTAAAAAAAAATGTTATTAAATCTGCATTACTTATTCATTTTAAAGATTATCTTATATGTTTAATTCAGCTTTACTGCAGTAACTTAGAAATATATCTCATGCATTTTTAAACTGAGCTAGGTAGTTTGCAATCATAAAGTTATTCATTTTTATTTTGTACACAGACACATAAATGTAAATTACATCTAATTAAAATAAATTGTGTGACTTGTTTTTTCTTATGCAGTCACGCACTGAAATGATGAGAACCAATTTTAATTGTTCTAAGTACAAAATTTAACACTATAAAAGATTTAATCAGGTTTGTTGGAGTATACACTGTGTCAGAAAGGTAAAAAATACAGGGCTTCATATTGTATAAACACTGAGGGTCCTATTTGAGTGTTGGCCTATAACTATAGACTGACCTGGAATGACTTTAATTTCAAACAAAAAGTAACATAGGTTGTAGTGTGTATCAAAGTAAAATTTTCATCTCTCACAACATATCCATTTCCTTACTTCCTTAGAAATAAATAAAGGTGAACCAAAACGCGTATGGACAAAAAATTAGAACAGCTGGTAAAAAATCCTGTATTACTTACAGGAAATGTTAAATTAGTAGTTGTCAGAGACTTCTGAAAGGCTTTGCAGTGTGATAGGTACTACAATTCAGAGAGAAAATTAGTTTCATATGTTTACCAGCTACAAAATAAAATAACCTTCCCTCCCCAATTTTGTACTCCTAGAATAATTCTAAAGAGGCATTATTTAACATGATTCAGCCCCAGCTGTATCTTTTTCAGAATACAAAACCCAAAGTGCCTTCAGCTAACAGCACGGTGAAAGCAGACAAAGAACCCACATTAGACACAAATGCAGTAAATCTTAGCGAACAAGCCAACACTCCCCAGCCTTTTCAAGCCAGATCTTCCCCCATTATTGGACATGTACTAATGAAATTCATGGGAAAGTTCCAGCTCATTCAGCTCCATTCCCTTTGAAACAAGATTTTGCTGAACTCAAGGCTGGGCCACCGCAGCTGCAATTGAATACAAACACCTAGAGACATGATCCTTATCCACCTGCTCAGCAAGTCCTGGAGGCTTCTGCTGGTGCACAGACAAAGACTGCAAAGAGCTGAAGAGCTCATGGCTTATCCAAAGCAATGCTTTAAAATGTCAGTGTAATTCTGTATAATAATGTTGTTTGAAACAAAAATTGGTAGTTCACCACTAAAATAATAGGCCAGCACAGGGGAATTTCCAGGCACCATGCCTGGCTTGTAACAGAATCCTCACCAAGAGAAGGGGACAGGGGCATTAAAGCCTGGTCAGTCTGAAGAAGCAAGAACAATTCCATGTGAAATACAGAGGAAAAACAGTGGGGGAAAAAAATATTATTTGCCTGCTGAGTTCTGGTCCCCAAGGAGAGCTACAGAGACTTTTTCTCCCTCATCAGCCAGTATCAGTTTTTCAGAGTGGAATACTTAGACTTTCCATTGCTTATAATGTATTTTAAGATTTCCACCATGTCCTAGAAGAGCTGAACACTTCAGAGGACTCCAGAGGAAAGGGAGTCCGGAAGCACAGAGTCCAGACTTCAGTAGAGGCAAAGGGAAGTGCATGGTAATACCTGAATGCTAATACCTACTGAACACTGGAAGACAATGACCCAAAACATGTTCAGCTTTTCATCTTTTACCGTATCTGGAAGCATTACTTCTAAAAGCAAGAAGAAATGATACAGTTGCAGCACGAAAAGTCTGACCAAAAGCTGCTATGCCTAAATGTGAATGATTGCTACACTGTGAGTAAGAACAACTTGTGCAAGTCTCAGGTGTGACTTGCTCGAGGCTTTCCTACCTGGCAAGGCATGCTATGAGGAGGTATGTTAGAGAGAGAAGAAAGCCACCTACTCCCAGGAAGGAGCTTAAATGAGGAGAGAGAAGTAGTTGGGTTTTGTACTTCATAATGGTAGATGCCCCATCCCTGGAAACATTCAAGGCCAGGTTGGACGGGGCTCTAAGCAACCTGATCTAGTTGAAGATGTCCCTGGTCATTGCAGGGTGGTTGGACTATATGACCTTTAAGGTCCCTTCCAACCCAAACTATTCTATGATTCTACAATCTTCTCAATCTTTTATCTTCTCTTCTCTCTTCAATAAAGTAGAAGCCTAGTTAAGCCACAAGATTCATCATTTACGACTAGGGAAATCACTTCCATCAAGGGGAGCTTGAGACAGTGCTTACTAAATAATCCAACCTTTACTAGTACTCGTCAAGGTCTAGCAGAGAGGTGTGTGTCATGGAAAAGTCTTAAAAAATTATATTCCAAAATGAGACCAAAAAATTTTGTTTTATATATTTCAATGGATCCAAGCCATTATTACAATCCTAGGTTTACAAGCTATTTAAAATGAAAAAAAAAACCACCCTCGAACTAACTACTTCTTACAAAATTATAAAATAAAATCAAACCTGTTCCACATAAATCTATATGAAATGGTAAAAAATTACAAAGTAAAATGGACACAGAACACAATTTGTCTTAACATCTGTGCACACTATTTTTAGAAAGGTTTTATATATCTGTACTAGAAGTTTATGGTTATAAACTAATTAAGTAAAATTAGTGTGTTGAAGAGAGAAATGAAGATATGCTTGTATTTTTAACAGTCCTAAAAACAGTTTATTGAAAGTATTTCATCTGTTTCACAACAGGACTACTACTGAAGAGAGTGTGCTGAGCTGGACTTATGATAGCTGTTAAGACCATTTTCCCCAATACTGGGCTTTAACTGTCAAGAATCAAGATTTAAAAATGTATTCAGGTGAATAGTTGTAATGTTTTCAAACATCAAACCCAAGAAAGTGTCAAAATGGTTTATAAACAAGAGATATATTATGCTGGTTTTATATATAATATTCTAAACTTTAGAACATGTTACTCTGTCAAAATAAAAGTGGAATTTTTGTCTAGAACTTTTTTACTGTCTTGTCCTAATACATTGTGACTCAACAGTTACATGAAAATTCAATATAGAAAAAACATTATTTAACACTGGATCTATATTTAGCAAACAATCTAAAGTTCTTGTATAGATCTATAAACAAATCTTTTCAGATTTAGACAGGAAAAGCATACAATTGTCCCTGTAATTTCACGATGATTAAAAAAAAAAAAAAAAGAAAATCCTTTACCAAATGTTGAGTAGAGAAATATTATCCTTTGCATTGATTTACCTGTAGCAACATAGACCTAGGTCATTTCAGTACGCATAAATTTTCTGGTATGAGCTTGGTCATTTCAACTCCAGTTCTATACTGAGCTTTACGCGTATGGGCACAGAATCCTGCCCTTCAAGAACAGTGGTGACACTAATGACATCAAGCTGATTATTTTTCTGTTCTATTAGAAAAAAAAAACCAACAACAAAAACTTTAAGACGTGGTTTCTAAATAGTAGTAATGAGTCAGCGTTCAGTCATTCTTGCTGAGAATGGGCAGTACCCATAAAATGGATAGGCTTACTGCAGCTCAGAATAAGTGCTGCAATTTAAGCATCTTTTGAGTAGAGACATTTATTGTTCACTTTAAATAAAAAGCGGAAGTCTTCCAGGAAAGTGACAGTACATATCAGATACTGTTGGGGTATCAGTGTTTTTTTAAAAAAAGTCTACAATGGTTGACTAAATAATGACAGAAAGTATATATCTGATAACTACAGAAGATGCATGGGTGAGTTTGAATGCTGTCAGAATTATTTACACTCTTTACAGTCAGAAGTAGTTCATTTACTTGAATGTAATTTCAAGAAATTCCTTTTGTGGTTACTAAACCTATCTGCTTTGCTCTGGCATTTGGTGAAGCACAAAAGTCACTTTATTCTGATGAAAGCAGCTCAGAAAGAAAAGATTGTAATATTCATATTTTACCTGAATATATTCCTAAGCATTTTTAGGACATATATATTTAAAGGATGCCATTTACAGACTGCTGCATTGACAATGTTATCCTGTTAATAGTTTGCCTTTGTGCTGTGTATTTCTGGGTTAGGACCTAAAAAGTAACATAATTGTGTTCCTTTTCTTAGCATTGCTTAGCTTTCACCCATGCTCAACTCCTATTAACCTTAAGCAACTTCTGCAGGAGCAGGATGTGATTTTAGATATCGCATGTTCATATTTTTTAATGTTCTGTTTCTTACACCTCAATATCTCTTATTTCCTTCCAAAGTAAAGCAATCAATGGTGTCCACAGATATTTTGGTTTAAAAACATTCAAGGCTTTTGCAAACATTTAATTTTGTGCCTGTTCACTACCACACACACCTTCAAAAGTTCTGGGTTTAGATCCAGAGCACATAAGTCATATGGAGTGAAATTAGGTGAAATTTGGACGATTAAATTCAATATTGAGATTGAAAAAGTCCACTAAGCTCAGTGAGTGGCATCCGTTTTCACTTCCAAGCGGCACTATGTAGAAACACCTGGGATAGCTCAAAGCAGAGGTGTTTGCATAGCACACTGAAGCATTGTGGCAGAGATGCTAGCTCAGCTGCCACAAACAAACTTTACATTAATTTAAATTAATTTACCTTGATCGTTAACTCCAGCTGGGATCAACCTGGGCTTTCAGTGCTGCAACTATACAAATGCTGGTTCTTACAGCCCTAAGGAAAAGAGGAAACTGAATATTCTTATTTCCTAACCAAAGAACGGAATTGCAGGTTAAGAAGAATGGGAGCTGCTAATAGCCTGAAGAATTTTCACTGCCTTTCTTGTGTTTTACTGGAAAAAAGATGGAGGTAGGTACCTTACCACAGTCTTCTTTTTGAGAGCCGTCCATTTGTTGCACAAATATACCGCAGCAGTACGTTGTTTGAATGTACGTGATATTTTAGTACAAAGCCTGTAGGGATCAAATGTTGTACCAACCTACCCATTTTTGCTTGTTAGTCTTGCTTAAAAAAGAAAAAATGTTGGAACCTCTCCCTAGTGAAACCTGCATTTGTTGTCTGACTAAAAACAGAGACCAAAACCCATAGCGTTTGTTTTACTGTCAGTTTGGGGCAGTTGATTTGCCCATTTTGCGTGAGAAGTTTTTTATGCCCTTCTAAATCCAAGCGATCAGTTGAGAAGATCAGTAGCTGGGATTACTTTTTATCCCCATTTTGCTGTTTCAAAAATGGTATTTCATTCTTGTGCAACTGAAATTTGTTTCAGTTTTAAAATAATGTTGGAAATTTCTTTTTTCCTGATCTTTGACCTCCACGTCTCAATTATAAAGAGTAGAAGTAAACAGTGGAGTTGGAAGGAAGTATTTTAAATGTAACTTTTATTCTTGCTCTTTCTCACAGAAGCTTTTTGCTTTTTCCCATGCTAGAGATGAGTAAAAAAGAGAAGCCCACACCATGAAGAACGGTCTCAGCCTCTGGACCTCTTAACTACAACAAATACTTGAAGAGGGATGTTTCCCTTTCTCTCTGCTATTGTCCTGTGGATGCTTTTATGGGGAAAAAAAATTCAATATGCTGTTTGGGGGATCTTTCTCCCATCTTTTGTTATCTCTGCCTCCTGGTGGTCTTTGTTTTTTGAGTTTTTATTTAAAAAAAAAAATAGCACTTTTAAGTGCTTCTTTAGTCCTGACTCATTTTCTGCAGTTCACGTTCCTTTCTCTGAGTCACTGGTTTTACCCTGGTGCATTTATTTCACACATTAAAAGAAAGGTGTTGAAGCTGAGATCACAATGTAAGAATACTGGCCTCATTTTTCCTTGCAACTATACCTCCTAATTTTCAGATCTGTTCTTTGGAATCTTACTCCTCAACTTTGCTTGTATCAGGTTAGCTTCAAGGTAATTCTCTCTTACCAGAAGAACAGTAACAAGTAAACCTCCCGGCCTATGAACCAGTATCCAAATCAATTTCAAGGACTTTGTTTTACAGTTAAACAGAAGTGCTTTTCCCATTTACTTTCATAAAACAACAGTTGTGAGGCTCCTTGCTCCGGCAGTGGCTCATGTGTGCCTTGGAACATGAATATTAGTTTAAAAAGTTTCTTCCCCTCACACTGCCTACAGAGTAGCGACAAAATCCGTCAGTAAGTATAGATATTAAAGACAAAATAAATTTAAAATAAAAAGAGATGGTATTAGTACAAACATATCTGCATAGTCAAAGTAACATTGGAAGTATAACACAGGATCAGAGACAATAAATTAGGTAACAGACGCATGTAGCAAATGGGGGAAGAAAAAAAAAAGATCAAGAACGACATTTGCTATAACATTTTTGTGCACTTCTTTTCTTAAAGACTTACAATGTTTTCTGGAAGGCTTTGATTGATGAGTAAGGAAATAGCTTTTTCGTTAATTTAAATGAGTTGAAAAAATAGAGTCTTACATCTCTCTCCCTCTATTTAATAAATGTATTTGTATGCCTACAAATAGATAGATGGATACTTTATTCACAGCCATGGAGGCACCTTTATATGTAGAAAGATAAACAAGAGGAAGATTTGTAGAGCTCCATAAATTTTCCAAAACCTCACCAGAGCTCGCATTGCTTCCCTGGTATATTTATTTACTGGTGTGCAGACGCAAACAACTATTACCTGAAAGATTTTCAATCAGAGGTCTAAGTTAACTTCCTTAGTTCCCAGTTAAGCTCTTACAGAAATTGCCATGGTTTCTCAACAAAGAAATCCATAGATTTAGGTGCCTAAAACCAGAAACCTATTTTTTAGGTACCTGATGTCTGAGACATTCTGAGTTTCCACAAATCCTTTGTTCTCAATGAATTATTCAAAGTTCAAATTTTACATCCACGAAATCAGTTTATCAGACGATTGAAATTCTGTACTTCCACTGCCAGGATTTTAACTGGTTTAACAAGTGGATTTCGAGACAGGCACACCATTTTGTTCATCATTCAGCTTCTTTTTCAGAGGCGTTACATTATTTGATGACTAATTGCTGTACTGAACATCCTCTTTCCTGTTACACAGTTTGACTTTTACACAGTTTTTGGGTAGTGTACAGCGAGCTTTGCTTTCAGAGCGACCGTGCCATAGGGGTAATGGAATTCACGCTTGGCCTATTGTGCAGAACTGCCAATTTCGCTACTGCACGGCTATTTCATAGCATGACTTTTAGTTCACAGCAAATCTCTTCCCTTTCTGAACACGAACTGCAAATTATACAATTAGCGTCCTTTTATACCTGAAGAAAGAAATCTAAATGTTAACTAAATACATCTTTTTCCTCTTGATATGTATTCACAATGGCGTCTCAGTCGTCTTAGTCCACCAACCATATGCTATTAATAGTCTTTTTTTTTCTTCAGACTTCCCATTTCATCTCACTTCTAAAACTCTATTTACCACCAAGATCTCATTTTTCTGAAGACTTTTGCATCTCTGTTTTCATCAGCTTCAGTTAGTCCCTGTGCCGTAGCCATTCCAGGGAGACTGTACGTTTTACCAACTTTCTCTCATCTTTTAGAGAAGTAGATTTCCCAACAGATCTCAGTAAAAGCAAAGAAGATTTTGGTAACAAAATGCAGGCAGACTTTTGAATGACCTCTTTCATCAGTTATAGAGGTTTATGCTTTTTTTAATTTGTCTTTTTTTAATCGAGAATTTTCCCAGGTTTTCTATTGCTAATCTTCATTAGTTATACGCTACAGCTTACCTTTTCCTTTCCAAATAGAAAGAAGAAAATTGGTTTTGTTTTCTGAAAATGGTCCCCGGAATGTTGTAATCTAGTTGAGATTTCTCAACCAGAGCAGAAGAAACAAGTGAACTTGAATTTTCCACATCCTTGATGAATACTCCAGCCACTGGATAATTCTGTGCTTTCTGATATCATAACTTTCTCAATAACATTTAATTAAAACTGATACTTTCCATGCAGTGTGTCTATTTCAGCATTCAGCATCTCCTGTTCACCAACAAAGTCCATATATTCCAACATAACCACATAACTCTTCACATAACAACGTAACTGTCTTGCACCAGTTCATATTTTTGAGACTATACCCTAAGTGCCTGCACTGTCCATTACTGTAGCTCTTAGACAACATCAGTAAGATCGGTAAGTAAAATAATTTTGGTTTGCTTTGTTTATAATGGGCAAGCTGAGACTTCTTCAGCTTGTAGCTTAAATTGTTCAGCATTTCAGATACCATCTGGTTTGTGCTGGACACATGCCATAGACAGACAAATACTTACAGAAAGAGACTCGGTTGTTATTGCCACATTCATCATTTGGCTCTGTTTTTTTACACTGCAAGCCTTTCCTGGTTTATAACTATATTTACCTTCATTTGCAGGAAATCATCCTCTTTTAACAGACTACTTTACAATTTATTTTAAATACAGCGTGCATGTGAACTGAAGAAAACAAATGATGAATTTTTGTAAGGGCTTGGAACCTTCTGCTGCCTCCCATTGCTTCTCATATGAACTGCGGGTAGTGTCATCAGGCAGGCAACTTTTAGACCAAGACCAAGTGATGCAGCAAGAGTTACTTCAGCCTTGACAGACAACTCCACCCCCCGGCCCGTCATGCACACGTTACAATTCAGTGAAATGAAAAGCAGTTTTCAACGGAGAGAAATTGATTTTATGCCTGCACTGAACTTGGCAAAACTGTCTCATAAAGAAAGGGGGTTTGTTTTTTTTTTCTTCCAAGTTTTGAAAATGACTTAAAACAATTTTTTTTTTTTTTTCTGCTATCTCCCTCTGGGTTTTATGGAAGGATAGCTCTCCCTATCAAAGACTGTTTGAAAGTTAGAGGCTCAGTCACATGTATGCACTCACAGAGCTGGCAATCAAATACCTTAATTCTTGTTATGTCTTCTAAGAGCTTCCCAGTAGAAAGCGGTAGGTACTTAAACCCCTTCTCGCTCCGGTATGCAATTTTGCAGGCACTGTGACTACTGTTTTACAGGAACTTGAATAGGACCAAAATCCAGTAGTGTGGTGATGCTGGGAAGGCAGCACGATCTCAGACAACCCTTGAGCATGGCAAAGTTTGATCATGTTCAGCCCGAAACACAACAGTGCACTGCATGTTATAGAAATGGATTATCACTTTTGATTCTTGTGTCTCCTATTCAGCCAAGCATGCCATCCTTCAAACCCGTATCTTTTTTCCGGTGGCAATGCTGTGACCACTAGTTCAATCCCTTAGATGAAAATTTCTAAAGCCAGACTGCTTGTTTGAAGGCTGCATTGTCACAAGCAGCTGCATTAATTAAAGTAGAAAATCCAAATGCTTTTATAGTTATTGATGCTTTGAAGGAATTGAAGATTTTACAAGCTGCTTTTCCAGCTGTTATCTCACTTTTTCACCTAGCTCTCCCTGTGCCTTCTCACAAGTGTTTTTTCCCTTGACCTGAAGTGATTTACAACTTATCTATGTTCAACAACTGGGAAGACTGCTTGAGTGACTTGACATCTGTTTCCATACAGCTAGAGATTTCTCTGTCACCCTTGATCTGAGGACAGTTGTTGACATGCACAGAGATTCAAATGATTGTCAGATCTGACTGTAATCGGTCTTTTGTAGAGCTTCAGTGAGCTGCTGAACAGAGATACAATCTCAGGAGAACAAGTCCCTCAGTGCACATGAGCTCACTGACATTTATTCTTTAGGCCAGCATAACAATCAGGCTTTGACCCTGTTTTGGTGCTTACTACAAAAACAACCTTAAAAGAAAAGGCAAAGGGGAAAAAATACCCCTCTCCAATCTAAAACCTATGCTCTCACCGACGAACAAACAAACAACAAAGATAAATAAAAGTAAACTAAAAAACCACAAATTAATTCTATACATAAGGTGCATTTTATCAAACTTTTTAGTAAGTCAAAATTCTCCCAAATTCTCCCAGAACTATGAGATTTGATTCTGATTGAGTTCATTATCCTAATTTTATCAAAATCTCTCCCCTCTCCTTTATGAAATGAGTAAACCAAATGTGAATCCTTGCAAACTACACGGTGTAAGTGAGGGCCAGGGTGTCGCACTGGTCTTCAGAACATGGAATGAATCTTGTCCATTCTGGTACGCAGGCAGATACATAGGCGGGCACATTGGGAGGCAGGTAGGTAGACAGGTGGGATATTTTGCTTATTTGTTACATTATCTGAATTTATGTCAGAAGAACTGACATCATGAAAGGAAGGGAGAGCACAGAGCGAACAGAGAAGTATACCCATCATTGATTTTTCTCTTTCTGCATTAGATGAGGCATACAGAAAGTGTGCGAAAACACCATTTTACAGTGACAGAGACTTCAAAAAGAAAAAGGCAAATGTCAGTAAAAAGATACAAAATAATAGATGTGAAATCATTTTAAGAGGATGATGAACAGCAAGAACAAGAAGGATGAAGAACAGTAATTACATTTAAAACAGAAAAAAGCTTTGAGAGCACTGGGTTTGATACGTCTTTCAGTGGATACGTCTTCAAGTGCAACAGCTGCTTTCATGTTGCTGACCCTTTAATGAAGTGGTACCAACTTTTAGTCAGAGAAATCTTTTCTGAAAACTAAGTCACTAGGCAGAAGCCACTCCTCATGTATTTGTAACTGATTTTTTTCATCCTTTTGTATAGACTCACCTGTTCTGGGTATTTGGTAGTAAACAAAATCTTTAATCTGAGCAAGCAGATAATGTAATCAAATGACAAAAGGCACTAAATGGGAAAAACAATGATAAAAATAAAAATCAGATGAAACATCCAAAAAAGCTGTAGTGGTAGCATGTAGAAGACACAGCAACAAAATATAGAAAAAAACTTCACAGGAATCTGAGGCAGGTCTGATGCAAGTATCTAGGGTTTCACAAAACCAGATGAGGACATGCTTGTCAATAACACTATTTCTGAGACAGGTAATTATTTCACTAAAATGCAAAAGCAAGAAGCTTCACATGCAATTCTCAGTAATACCGCTACAGTAAGAAGAGCACACAACATGTATTGGGTATGATACTGATTATTCACACCAAATAAACGCTTCCACATATGAGCTCAGGCGTAATATAGGGAGACAGACTGGACAGAAAGGAAAGTCCAGGCTGGGAATCCTGCACACACCACCTGTGCAATGGTCTCATTAATTATTCTATTTATTCAGAACTACTTAAAAACATTTTAAAACGATAAATTCCTATTGTGAAGCAACATACATAATTACCGGACAAATCATTCACATGTACATGTGGAACACACAGACAAAAAACTGAACACCAGCAGAAACACAGCTCAGTTGCTTTTAAATTAAATATTGGTACTGATTATATAGTACGTAAGTGCAACTAACAGGTCATAATCTTTACGTAATGTAACCCCTCTATACTAACTTCACACACGAAATAAGAACTATTCATGTGGTTTAATACAGTTACGATCTTCACAGTCACCATTTGCTTCAAATAAAAAAAGTCTACTGTACTATGGGACCCTGTGACTCCCCAGAAACACATATTTTTATACAAATCATCAAGAAATATTAATGGAAAAATGTGAAAGTTTGATTTAAATAAAATCTTCAAACAAGGTTCAGATCAAGATTTCAAGATGATTTTCATTCCAGTCCCTGAAATCCAGGAAGAGATGTCAATATTGATATGTCCTTCTCATTTTTCTGGAACATATATTTAGCTCCATTTAACATAACCAATGAGGCTTTAATTTGAAAAACATCAGATCAGGGTCTCAGGGGTATGTTGATGGAGAGATAGTATGTAGATTATTAAATTCAAGTTGTCAAATATACAGGAAAAGCAAAAAATGCATGCAAGATCATGCATAATTGACTACATACTAAGTGCATGCACAATACATTTTTGAGCAATTTTTGTTTATTAGACTCATAATTGGATTTTTGCTTATATTTGGAGCTATTAATATTCTCTAACCTTTCTGTAAGGCAGCTGATGTTCTTTATTCCAGTCTTGCAAGTACGATGCTAAGAGGCTAATATAGCTAACATCTATATAATTGCATGGAGATCATGTAGCTAAATTAGTTAATATTTTTTCTTTCTTTATTTATAGCAACATAATGAGTAAGTTCACAGAAATCGAGGCAATTACAGGGCTATCAAAAAGATGCAGGTAAAGATGACCTACACCATTAGAATAAAGGTTCATTATGGCTCCTTTTCAAGTAGGAAGAATTGACTGACGATGGGAGGACTATGTCCCATGAACAATGTATCCAAGACATACAGAACCCTCTACCTGACAGGGATGATCATGTTTAGTCATTATTCAAAATCACACGACTCATTTATGCAATACGCTTGCCAGCATAAGTTTTTACTAGCCACTTGACTATATATCTCGTGATGCTGTACAATTGGTTTCTGAATTCCAGTGACATTCCTTCCCTGCTTTGATCTCTCTTCAACCAAGCCAGCTATGACATAATTTCACAGATGTATATGTATCATTTCCTTTGCACAACTTTGTGGATAAAAGTATGTTTTTATTAACGTTGCAAGGACAAAATAAAAGGTCTTAGGAATAAAAAAACAATTTATGGATTTTCTTGCAACTTTGACTGGCAAATAAGTCTTTGCAACATTTGCTTTGGTCTAATTGCTGATATATAATGACATTTTTACTTAAACTAAAGATTAAATCAAGGTTACTTGCAGTTCTAATTAAAGCTGCAGCCTCTGAGTACCGACTGGGTGAAAGAAAGATTGTACTGCTGGATGAATTGGCTTTCAAACCTCCCTGTGCTGTTTGTGGCTCATTCTGTAGCTCCCCAACGAGGTTAAGCAGGCCAACATTAACCTTGAGTCTGAGACTGAAGAAAGGTGCGGTATGCTACTGTTCACATTAACAAGAGGAGATGAAAGAAAAAAATTTATCTGTTCTCCTTGCATCCCTGCTTCCATTCCTTCCTCCTAAATGTTAGAAAACCTATTATGTATGATAATCACAAAATACCGTCAATTTGAGGAACTAACAAAATTTGCACCATTTCAGCATAGTCTCTCTCTATTTCAACAAACACACATGAGAAGGATACAAATTTGCCAGAATAGCAAGTCTTGAAAAACTGGTAATATTTAATCAATGAAGTTTGTTCAGAGGACTAGAAGATCTCCTTTATTCGCTTAAGCAGTGCACATCCCCGAGCTGAACTAACACATTAACGTAGAGACGGCCTGGGAGTGAGGCAGAATCATTGCTGTCTCCGTTGAGCAAAGTGGGCAGAAAACTAATACAGGGAAACCAAAATTTGTAAAGATGAATTCTTGTCCTGGCCACAGCAAGACATGTCAGCTCCCAGAGAGGTCAAGGGAGAGCTAACACCAGCATATTGGATATTCAGAAAAATTTTTTCCCAAAAGGGTTGTCGGGCATTGGAACAGGCTGCCCAGGGAGGTGGTGGAGTCACCATCCCTGGAGGTATTCAAAAGACGTTTAGATGTGGCGCTTAGGGACATGGTTTAGTGGTGGACTTGGCCGTGCTGGGTTAACGGTTGGACTCGATGATCTTGGAGGTCTCTTCCAACCAAAATGATTCTATGATTCTATGATAGGGATGGAGATGGTGGGGCATTTAGGGAGGAATCACATCAGCACCGCATCGGATAAGCTAAAATCTTAACGGAACTTGTGCAGGTGGCATGTGACGCTGTTCTTCACAAGCTCAGCGGCAGGACAGGTTGCAGCCAGAGCAAATGCTGCGGAATATTTTAGAAGTGTGCAAATTCGAAGCCTCGGAGAACCAATGCTGGGATTCAGCTGGACGGTCTTTGGGGACAATTTGGTGAACACTTCCAATTTGAGGCATCAGTGAGTTCTGCAGAAATCAAATATAAAGCAACTTTTTCCATTTCTTAAAATTTTAAGCTCAATTGTTTAATGTGACACCGTGTAAAAGTAGTGAGGTGAGATTTTTTGAGTATTTTAAAGTGCATGTTGATTTTAAATCTGTACTCTCTCATACATTTATATTTTTAACCACCTTTAGTTTAAATTAAGTTCATACTACTGAAATCGAAGCAACATCCCTGCAGACTATTCAGAAAGTAATAGGTAAATCTATGCCCATGTACACACTGACAAAAGATTCATCGAAGTTTTACTTCTCGCTTATTTTTCTTAACCCAAATTACAGACACTAAGATAGGAAGCTTTTTCTGACATTGGTAGCTGTCGAAAAACTTACCTAAAACAAGAACCTGGGAGACAGTGCTGCATTTTAATTTCCATCTGATTTCAAAATAAGGTATTTTTCTGTTCTACAGGCAAATTACTTCAGCACATGATGGTGCAAATGTGCCATTGTTTCAGTCTGGTAAGTGCTGTGCTTTCAGCTACTTTTTCCACTCTTGCACTTAAAATACTTTGGCTTTAGTCTTTAGCTCCCGCTGCTTTTGCTAATACTCCTTCGTCCACTATCTTATTTGTTTTTCAGATTTTCCTGGTTTGGTCTTAGATTTGATGGTTTATTCCACCTCCATTTATTAGTTATCTGCTTTCTTCTTTAATAAATAAGCAAGCAGGTTTTCTCCCCATAGTTCCTGGTTGCTTCTTAATTTTTTCTCTTAGCTTCCAATAGCATTTTTAATCCAAGTCATTGCAGTAGCTCGCCCACTCAGCTTAAATGTCATAAAGGAAAATATTTCAAGTATGAGACGACTACTGCCCAATTACAAGGTCCTTTTAAAGATGCTCCATCGCAAAGAACCTCTGTTGCTGGTTTCTTCCGAGTTGACAAAGCAGTGAGTTGGTGACGTGCTCCATAGCTTGAACACAGACTGTTCATCTAATATTGACATAAATGGCTTCATTATTTGTTACACAGGTGCAGGAGAAACATGCCATATGTAGTTTCCATTTGATGTATCATTTAATTGAATAGTATTTTAAAGTAGCTTGAACATAGCAAGAGTTAAATGGAAAATTCTTCACACAACAGGGTAGGCCCTTATATGTAGGTCTTGACTTCTACAGATAATCTTTTACTATATGATTCTGGGTGAATAAACTAAAAAAGGATTCAAAAAGCCTGTCTAAAAGAAAGTCTATAAATTTGATATGTCAGTAGTCACCTCTCATTTTACTGCTTTTTTCCCTTAAGCATCCATCTGAATAGTGTTTGGTTTCCGTAAGTGTTTGCAGAAAGAAAAGCTTCTGCATCTTTTCAGTGCTTTCAAAAGAAATTATTTGTTCAACAGCTTTAAGATGTTCTTTATCTTCCCTCCGTTTGTAAAAATGCAGGATTTCAGAAGAATTAAAAATCTTTTCAGAGTTCATTACTCTGCAGACTAACAGCTTTAATTGGTCAAATAATGATTTGCTAAGAAACTCTCAGCCAATTATCTTGAAGTATGCTGTTGGTGGAGAGGGAGGGTTCGTCGTCAAGAGGATGCAGCTGTGGAACGCATTCCGTGGTATCACAAAATCATCTGACTGTGTCTGGATAGGCTGAAGAACGTTTTTTATTATTAATCTTT
Source organism: Phoenicopterus ruber ruber (assembly GCA_009819775.1). Lineage (NCBI taxonomy): Eukaryota > Metazoa > Chordata > Aves > Phoenicopteriformes > Phoenicopteridae > Phoenicopterus > Phoenicopterus ruber. Next base: position 38,280,433 of record CM020220.1, read on the forward strand.
TTTTGTTAAAGGGATATGGAAGAATCTCTATGCCAGCTCACCCTTTGAGCCGAACCCCTCGATAACATTTAATCCTTCAAACAATGATAAACCAAAAAGTGCCCTGCGTGGGAATCTCTCCCTTTTCACAAGAAAGCATGAGAAATGCCGTTAGGGCAGTCGTAGCTCTGTGTGAAAGGCAGTTGCATATCATCATAGAAAAGGTAAGAGAAAACATCCGCTTGATCTGTGTGTCCTGCAGTGCTAACCAGCATTAATTATACTGCAGCTCTAGTAACTACCCAAGACAGCAAAGACATTCTCAGCAGTCGTTGACAACCAAAATTTAATTTCTTTAAAATAGGATCTGTCTATACCTGAGAACATGAGCTTATCTCTGCAGCTTTGTTTACTTCTCCCATTGATTTAGATCCAGAAGATAGAACTTACTTCAGTGATAAACTTCTGAACAATACAGACACAGTATTTATCCTCTTTTCTGTGATCATTTTAAAAACTCATAAAGCTTGTTTATTAAAATATTACTTATTTCCTGAGATGTGCCCCACACAGTGAATGTGTCTCGCTTCATGAGACATGCAGAATTGGAAAGTTCTGGTTTTGAAGAAAAACACCCAAGTTCTCAACTTTGAAAATATTAAGATCGTGGCAAAGAATAATAGGGGAAAACCAATCAGAACAGTATATAATAATTTAGAAAGACAATTTGCCAATCATTTGCTCTACTCTGAGCTTCTGCGGGGAAGTTCTCCTAAATGACAACAATTTGACTGGCAAATTGTAGAGCTGCAAAAGCTCATCTTTGGCATCTCCATTAAAAGGCTTTCAGCTATTCCTTAGCCTGCTGAATGTAGTTTTATTTTGTTTACTTGTTTGGATGTAATTGCATGCAATTTGTAATTGTGCCTTCCCCTATAATTACATATGCCACTTCTTGTAGTAAAAAATGATGCAGCAACCACCAAAGCATGGCAGCATGAGGATATATGCGGTGAAAATTGATAGATTTTCATGACTATATATGTTTTTAATGTGTATACATATCATGTAAAAGAATGAAGACCTACTCATTTCTGTTGTGCATGCATTTCAAAGCCGCATCAATTTTTCAATGGAAATCTAAACCTGCATTAAAATTCTTTTCATCTTATTGATCACAGTGTAATAAATACTTTGCTAAACTAAAATCCTTTCATTGTTTAAAATCTTTTTTCAGATAACTGAAAACAACACTATAATTAACTGAAATAGCGATATTTTACAAACATCTGTATGGTGTCCAGTGATCCATGAGTGTTATATAGTGCAGCATTTCACGTGCTGTATTTCATTAATTTCTAAAAATAGGTCTAAAATACAGAAGTCTTTCAATCGCCAAATGGATGCTTTTGATAATCCCTTCAGATATTAACTGAAGAACAGATTGTTTATATAGAAACGGGGACAAGGTAGGTAGCAGAATTGCAGAGTAACGGAAACAGATGTCAATGCAGTTCACTAAAATGAAAATCTAATCCAGAGTTTAAGAAGTCCGAATCTAAACAATTCAGAATCCAACCCTGAACTGAGTAAGAATATTGCAACCGGGGATATGAAATGATGAGAAACTAGAGTGGAAATTCTCATTGTCCTTCTCCCCGCTGACCGTGAGATGAAGAGGAGACATACCCTGAGAGCCAGCTCATGCTGGCTGTTTCTCTCTCATTAAAGCTATGCTTAACCACTGCTTCATTTTTTTCCCTTAGTTTCCTTTTCCTTCTAACAAATCTTAGATCTAACAGCAGTGTAGAATCCTCAAACAAGAATTAAGCACCACAGTCTCTCCATCATATAAAATGTGACACTCCCCAAGGATCTTCTGAACATATGCACATGGAGCAAAGAGGCATAGGGAAACATTGGCTACGTATTAGATGTCTTTTAATTGGAAACAAAGACTGAAATAAAACTGAATGCCCTGGCCCACAGCCTGTGGGGTGGGCACGGATACGAGTCCTTCAGAAAGAAAAGGGAACAGAGAGTGCTCTGACCGCTAAGCCATTATAGCTGAGTGGGATGGCAGGAACACCACGGGTTCTTGTACCTCAAACACTAAGTTCATAAAAGTGTCCTTGAAGTTTTAATTATCATCGTGTCTTACTTATGGACTAGATCAGCCGAGCTTAGATGAGAGTTTGTCCTTAACTTCTCTAGCTAAGGGGGGTTTTGGATACACAGAAAAGCAAAGCCTGATACACCTTTCTATTCAAAAGAGACCTGTTCAGAAAGTTTCAAGAGCCTTCGCCTTCAGTTAGCCATTGAAGGAGGGCGGGTGGGATCACACGCAGAGCTAAGCTACTGATGGAATGATGAACTTTGCTTTATAGCAGAAAAAGGCAACTTTTCTCCTAGTGCTTCAAATACACGTCACAGGAATTTGCTGTCAAAAAGTATGGAAAAGTACATTGCACCCGTTTACCAAAATATTTTTGCAGTATTGACAGAACACCAGTCAAATATTTGGATTCCTTTAGGTTCACCCTTAACAAAAGCAGAGTGAAGGAGCAAAACATCTCAAGCAACTGGCCACAATGAAAGCATTTCAGTCACTTAGATAAATGGCTGCGATTCCAACAACAGCACTACTAGCACTGCAGAAAAAGCATGTGCATAAAACCTACTAACTAGCAACGGCATCTGTGTACTCTAGCCCAACCGTTCTCCTCTGGCATAAGAACATCCGCATATGGTGTATGTCTGTATATTTAGAAAACATGAATTACAAAGCTGGTGAGGAGTGTTACAGTTCTGCGTACGAATCATTGGTCACGTTCATGTGATGACAGTTAAATTATAGTTTATCTGTCAAGTCACAGTCATTAACTCTGTGTGTGTGTGTATGTAAAATACACTCCATTTCCCAAGTATAATGCACATGGGCTGAGCTATCACATTTTACTTTGAAACAAGATGGAATATTCATACATTTTTTGCTGCTCATTTGACAAGCAGTAACTTCCTGAACCATTGCAGTTTGTCTACGTGACTGTGTTCTGACCAGTCCACCCAACAGACATCCCATTATCCTCATTTTACAGATAAAATAACTGAGATATTAAACTAGCAAAATGGTGACAGATAAACTTCTGATTCTTCATTTCTAATCTGCCCTTGCTGTTTCCACACTGTCTTGGAGATATAGCCAGTCTTCAGTAGTCTTCCACACTTCACCTTTTCCAAGTTAATTTTTATGATCTTTTTAGTACCGCAATAGTTGGAATATATGTATGTGTAGATCTTTTGTAAAGTTTCTTAATAATTTTATTTCCTACTAACATAAAGCATGCCAGGTACTAGAGAAGCTTCACTGATGTGACTTTTTTATTGTTTTCCAATTTTATTCATACATTTTACCCCTCCCAGTCCGAATTCTTTTTCAGGGCAGATTTCTGTAATGGTATGCTCAACCTTTTACTATCTACATCAGGAGCTGGAAACACACAGAATGGGTAAATATAAAAATACAAATGAATTTGTAGCTGGTGGAAGTCCAGCAGTCTCTCTGTAATTTCCATTGGCCAGTTGTTTCTGGCAACCGGGGGGAAGGGAAGAAAGAAAAAGGAAAAGCCACATTCAAATGCCTTAGAAAATTTCCTCCAAAACACAATCTCGATCTATTTCTCCATCAGCGTTCCGACTGATCTCCTAGGAACAAATCTATTTCTTATTCCTCCGTCATCAAATGAGAATGAAAAGGGGAATGAAAACAATAGATGCAACAGACAATGAACATTTCTCAGGCAGGCAGGAGAGGAGAACGGATGTTTTTCGACGCTCTGCTCTGCTCCATCCCCGCTTCCCGTGCTGTCCCTTTACAATGCAACACCTGTTTGTGAACTGGGCACAGTTACTATTGCAATACTCACACTCTGTAATTCAGGTAGTAATTTACTGATGAGCTGGTTTAAGCATTAAGTTGTTGCAGAGAGGATGCCGAGACAGGCTCCTGCAATGCAGCAGGTAGTGGTGCCAGCAATGACTTTTTGCTACGCTTTCCCCCAGTTTGACAGGCTTTTCCCTGGACCTGGCTCTGACTCCCCAGTGGTAGTTACCACTTCTGATGCTCTTACTGCTGACTGCAGAGTGCTTGGTCAGGCGCAATGGTGGTGGTGTGATTAGTGACTACACTTTTGTGCACGTGTATCGCTGGGTAACACTTATCAGCTATTTAAATGGCTGCTATCCGCTTCATTATGTGCAAAGTTCTGTTTTCCACTAATGAAAAACAGAAAGCAGAAAATAAGAGGTAGGAAACAGTTATGAAAGGAAGGGAGGAGAGGGACGATTCTCACCCCAGCAGCAGGCGCTTCCCATGAGAACTCCCCACAGGTTTGCACGTGCAAGACCACAGTGACAGGGGCACGAAACCACGGTGTAACAACGGCAAGGTGCATCACTGCCACAGGGGCCTGGAAAACACAGCCGCCGCAGCTACACGAGGGTTACACGGCTAAAAGCAAAAGGCAGGCTGGAGAGTTGCAAATGCAAGGCCTGTAGCTACACAACGTCGAAGGCACCTATGGGACCACACAAAATCCTCTAACTGTGCATGTTGGTATCGCTGTCTGTATCACTGTCAGAATACTGCTGACCCCACAGAGGTCTTTTCACCGGGGTATCTGCACAGTAGAAATACTCCCCCCTCCTCCTTAGCTTGTATTATCTTATCTTAAATATTTGTAAGTCACATTTGCCTTTATTCCTCATTCTGTACTTCCTCCTCAAACTGAATAACTAGTCACCTATGTTCTAAAAACTGACCTTATAACAAAAAAAAAAAAAAGAAACTACTGTTCCAATATATCCAGTCTTTATTCCATATACTAGCAGATAATCTAGTGAACCTATTACCAAAAGAAACCTTTAAAGCTTTGAAGAATTAAACTCGTTACCATATGGTACCCTGACTTTGAGATCAGTATAGAGAAGCTCAAGTTATATTCACAATAATGTCAACTAATCACAGATAAACCTGCATCAAATCACAGGTATTTGGCATTCTAACTTTATCTGCATCGACTGCGCGTCTTTGTCAAACCATTCTTGGGTAAATTGTGGTGTCAGATTCTGCAATCAAGACAAGATCGGTGTGTCACTTCTCTTCCACACCAGCAAACCCATTCTGGGATGAACTAGCTCTTCTCCAAGGTGTTCTACTGCTGCAGATTTCCATATCTATTAAAGATGCCTATTAAAAAAATAAGTTTGCAGCAGCAATAGCTCATGGTTTAATCCATGAGAGTTTCCTCCATGTACAGATACACGCAACAATAGTTGCAAGCGTAACAGTGGAAAACAGGGTTGCAGGTACTGTATGTATTTTTCATCTAAACTCAGTAATTCTTTAGAAGGCTTATTATGTCAAAATAAAAGTGTTTGTACCATTTATATCCTTCTGAGAAATATATTACCTTATATATCAAGAAAACTAATTAGAGCCAAGAACATTGTTTTCTTGTTCTTTCTAAATTGTACACAACCTTTTTATTGGCACAGTGAATTGTCCCTGGTTGAAAGTGATGATTCCTTCAGAGCTGAACACTTAAATCTTTATTTAACAGTGGAGCAAGCCCTGAAGAAACAATATTCCCATGTGTCGAAGTACTGTATTTTTGAAAATACAGCCTTCTGCAGAAACAGATTTCAATTACCGTTTCTAATGCTTAAAATACAGTGACCTCATTGACTAATTGTCCCATCTAGTTTATACCTATGGAATATACAACAATTTCAATATAAATGCAGCTGGCCATAACCAACAAAAATACTATTTACTTGAGAAATCAAATGCTACATTGTAAATCATTGCATAAATTGACTTTCTACACTCACAAGTGTCACCAGCTCCAACCATGCCACAGCAATGACAAGTTACTATGGAAACTAATTTATAAATTACTTTTTAGAATAATTAAAGTTTGCATTTACTTCAGCATTACAGTATTTATTAAAGCTACGTACAAAATAAACCATCTTGCACAAAGGCATCCACCATCCCAGAACTGATGCCTGAACCCCATGGAACTGAGAAAGAATGTAGCCTTCTGTCAATGAAATACTTGATAGTTTATCTAACAACACTTGTCCTCTTTGAGAGGAACCACGATCTGTGTTTTGTATCTCTGTCAGGCACCAAACCAAATGTGGAAACCAGAAGCTGTGCGCTCAGCCGCATTTCTCAGCAAGACAAGGGCAAAGCAGACTTGAAGGAAGAAGAGAATCATTTTGGATGCTCTGAATACTAGCAATGGAAAATATTTCTGAAGCGGCTGTAGATCTAGATACACCTTCCTGACCTTCTACGTCTTCACAGAACACAGCAATGTAACTAATCATTTTCCCTCACATGTTAACACAGCGATAAGCAAATGAACAAAAATAACAGTGTCTTAGTCCCAAAAGATCAAATCCTTTGTTCTGCAGAGCATGTCAGTGTATCTGCAGAGGGATCTGTGAAAGGGATGGAGTTAATTGCTTTGTGAGTCCAATGCACCATTAATAGAAATTTCTTCTGAATAAATAATGTGGAAATAGGAGTATTAAATAGTTCATGATTTTCTAATTTACCAAAATTTGCACTGATTTTGAATTGCCAGAGCTGAACGTGTTCTGCTTCTCAGCTAACCAAGGAGTGCAGAAATCCTTCCCTCACTCCGGAGACACGTGGGAGGGGAGGGCCAGAACAGGCGAGCTCCGGGACTCCGGCGGGAAGCTCACCCTGATGTGACTGTGAGCACGTGCACGCCGTACTCCTCGGATACACTTGAGACCAAGTGCTCGTGAAGGTGTGGGCAAGGGCTTCCCACAGCTCAGAGGCGTAAAACCCGCAGCCCAATGGATTCCCAGATCCCCGCCACAGGACTGAGTGGGCACTGGCTGACTTCTCAGCCCACAGCTTGTTCTGGGGGAAAACGGTAAATGGCAACATTTTGTGGCATTGAGTCTCATAAACACACCTTTAGTGGGACTTGATTCTCCACTATTTTGGGCAGGGCCATATCTCTTCTTCCAAGTGACAAATGCCTTCCGTGCCTGCCCCTTCTCCTCTCCACTTCTTGTAAAAAGAAAAAAAAAAAGTGTACATTCAAATCAAAAGGTTCTACATCTACTAAAAAAAGATAAGCAATTCAAAATACTTTACAATTCAGATTTATTTTTGCTTTTGGGAAGGAGCATCCCTGCTGTGAACTGTACATCTATATTTTTTTCTATTTTCACTAATTAAAATCCTATTCACTAATAAAGCTCTGAAGAAATCAAATTAAAATAAAATAAAATGAAATAAAATGCAAAGACCCCAAACCCTACCTCTTTGTTCACATTTAAAGGCTGGCTGACTGCAAAGGCAGCAGGGATACCTGAGCCAAACAAAGAGATGTGTCCATGTACTGGAACAGTAACGTTACAGCAAGTTCTCGGTCCCCTCGACAGCCACCCTTTTCTATTTGACTGGTAACCTCACCTTTTGTTGGCACTTAAATGTGCTCCGCTGCTTAGTCCCTCTGTGTCCATCACACGTACCTCAACACAGTGCCACTGAAGTGACATTCCGACAAAAAATCTGCATCCCCCACAGTTTTACCCACATTTACTCACTCCTCTCCCACGTTTAGCTAATCCAAGTTAACAGAATGGCAATTTGAGTGCAGAGTTAGCGATTTCCCTGGTTTTGATGTGGTTTGCTTTGTTTGGTTTTTAATAAAGTATTTGTGTCCAGTGATTAAGAGAGGGCCTGGAACTCGGGATTGGTTGGTTCTGCCCCCATCTCTCACAATGAGAACTTGGAACAAAATACTGGTTTTGCTAACTTCTGCTTTTCCTGAAAATTACTTACGTGCTTATAATAGTAGTCTTCTAAAGCATAATTAATTATGTGTATATAACATTTGAACTTCCTCCACTGAAAGGTGCTATATAAGCGTTATTTAACCTCAAGTTCATTATCACTATTAAGTCTAATAATCAGAAGAACTGAATAATCTTATTCGTACTAAGTCATCATCTGAATATTAATCATGCAGAAGGTTAGACACATTATTAATACCAAATCTCATTTTTTGGCTTTATTGCAGAACTTACATGGGGAAAAATGAGGGGGGGGGGGGAGAGAAAAATTCTCTCTTTTCAAGAGCAGTGTAGGTTATTAATTCCCCCACCTCACATCTGCCCAGGAACAACTCGAGAACACACACTGTTTTCGAGGGAGTATATAGTGCCATTCTAGACAGCTTTGTGTCATGAGAGCTGGTGTTTTAGAACATATTTCAGTGACAGAGATCATCATTTGACACTAATCTGTAATTTCTCACTGCTGGGAATTTATTTGAGAAAGACAATGTATCAAAACATCTTTTATAGCTTAAACTGAGTAAGTTTTCTAACAGTAATAAAAGAAAACATCAAATTTTGCTATTCAAAAGACAGTACTACTCCACTGCTGAAAATAAACTTTGAAAATTAGCTTCTAGACAACAATGGAAAATGTTCTTTAAAGGAAAGCCTAGCAGGACTCTCTTCTTCCAAGTGTCTTGGGGTCTGCACAGTGTCATATTTTAACTGTTAAATATTGACTTTTCTTAATTTTGTGTCCGTCCGTCCGTCCCCCCAAGTTGATTATGGAAACTTCATTAAGAGATGCATTGAGATTTTCTAAATGAGTTAAAATTCTGTTTCACTATATTGCTAAATTTACTCATGATGGCTAGATTTATATAGAACAATTCTTCAGAGGCAAGTCATTTTCATAATGTGAGTTTTGTAAAAATCCAGATTAAAAAAATTGCTAAGGGAACCTTTTTTTTTTCCTTCGTGTAAATAAATAACCACAATCATCAAAAATTCCAGGTTTGTACATGGAGTCTTACAGTATCAGCTCAGGCATAGACAATTGTCTTAGTTTTCTACTTAAAAGGAATTACCACCTTGGTCATTATGGCTTCAAAAACCCCAACAAAAACCTGTTCAAATATTCCCATTCTATATTTCTATTAATCTGTCCTTAACTGTCCTTTATTACGCCTCTGTGCCTGTGTTACAAAACCTCTGGTGGCCTCCATTTGCAGCATTTTGTATCTTCAACAACAAGACTGAGTCTAATCTAGATCAGAAATTGTGGGGAGGGTCTTCAAGGTAAGAGGCCTCTCCGTGTCCCTTTCAGCAGAACGAAGCATTGTTAAGCATTGAGGCGTATTGGTTTGGTTGACCCTGGCTCTCTCCAGCAGAAATACATAGCTCCGTGCCTATGCAAACACCAACAAAAACTCCTCCATCCATCTTCAGAAATTCCGTCCCCCCCAAACAAAATCAACGCACTGCAAGAAAGTACAGCATTTCACTCCATTTCTTTTCCCTTTTAGGACTAATGAACAACCCACATGACAGATCATACTCACATCCCTTGAAGTATTACTAGTAGGTGCAGTATTACAGCAATTACAGTGTGTTATTACTATCTACATAAAATAGAAGTTGGTATAGACACAAAACGAGACTTCTAATCTTAGAAAACAGGTGAAAATTGTATCAAAAAAAGAACCAACAGACATACAAGATAAGAGAATTAATAGGACACATTGCGAAATGGTTAAAATAGCATTTAAGTACCTCTCAAGTCTGTACAAGCCCATTGAAAAGGCAAGAAGCTTCTGGAAAAGAATAATTAATATAAGCTATGTCTATATGATAACCTTTTTTGCTTGTGTCCCTTACCTAAATATTTTAAAATAGCTATATCATCATGAGATAAGAGAGAGGGTCATCTGGTGAATTAAAGATTCCCTAAAAGATAAAAAGGATATGGTAGCATTACTTTTTTTTTTTTTTCATAACAGGAGATGTAGGTTATTTCAAGGATCGGTGCTCCGATCCATGATATTCACCATTTAAGTAAATCATGTGGCAAGTTCGCACATTTGTACATAAGTTTGATTGAAAAGGCACAGACAATACGGAATGTCTGGTGATAAAATGGTAGCTACAGCTCAATGGCAATGAGCTGCACACAAGTGAAAATAACCCTACCTCGCGCAACAATAGGCCCTAGATCATACATTGCCAGGCATACAAGGCCCCTGGTGTCATGTCAGACAGTTCTCTAAAAGTGTCCGCTTAATACTCAGTAGTGCTTGAAAGGGCAAGTAGAAAAGTATTAAGAAAATCTCAAAAACATCATTACGCCATTGTATAAATTCATGATGTACCGCGTCTGGAATTTTCCATGCAATTCTAAACATCTTACCTCAAGAAGGATTTAGAGCAGAACTACAGAAAAGCACAAAAAGTTAAGATACATTGTACAGAAGTTTCTAAATAGGGAAAAAAAAAAAAGATAATGAAAACGCAACAAAACCCCACAAGTAGAGCCAAATTTTTCAGTCTGATAAAGAAACAGAAACAAGACCAGAGTATATAAAATAATGAATCATATGATGAAGTTGGAAAAAAAAATATTATTTCACATTTCATACAAAAAAGGAAGATAAATTTAAAAAGAAAGAATCTTGTAAAACTGCCATTTAAAATCACAGTTTTCAACACACTGTTGTAGGATTTGATGGAAGTCAACGGGTTCAAAAACAGGTCAGGGGCCAAGTCTGTCATTGCCCATCAGTTACGATGGCACAGATACAAATTCCAGCTAAGAAATGCCTTTCTTTTCTCCTTAAGTCATCAGTTAAAACCCATGAGGTATCCCAAGGTTGGGTAAGCCTCCATTTGTCCTGTATCTTTTATGCTTCCCTAGCGGCCACTTTCCAAAAGACTTTATTGAATTGGTTGGACTCTTGGTATCACCAGCTTAACTGTTTTCATGCTTCTGAATCCTTAAGCTTATTTATTATTGAACCAACTGAACTTCGATTTAGCTGCTACTTTATTTTATTTATTATTGGGTAAGCATTATCTTATCTAGATGAAATAGTTAGGAGGTAAGTGTTCATTATAAAGCTATTTCCCAATAACAAACATTTTCTCTCCTTCCTTTTTTTTTTTCATTTATTTTTTTTGATTTTGCATTCTCATAGATTTCAAAAAAAGTTATTTAAACTCCATTTTACATGATGTGACAGACGGAATGTGTTCTTCGCCCCACTCTTAAAAATTTGTATCTGTGCAAAGGGGGGGGGGTTGAGAACACCCTGCACAAGGTCCGCAGTGAGACAACCTTTAAACCAGCGTGAACCTACTCATGCAGAACTATTAGCTAACTGAGAGCTGAAAATCTGCTGAAAATTTGCTGTACTGTAAAAAGTGAAAGACAACTTAATGGCATAGGTCAAGGACTGAAATCAACAGAAAGAGATTCTGCCTGAGCCATTGGACGGTACTATCCAGTATTTTTCTCTAAAACAACTTATCCAGCAAATTGCTAAATTCCTCCCATTCAAGACACACATCAGTCAGACAATACACCGGGATTGCAGTCCCGTGGCAGTTTAAAATACCTGCTCCTGATCTTCCTCGATAACCCAGGCTTGGCTGTCCTCCTCCTATGTGCCAACACCAGCACTTGCACAAGCCAAGCCTGCTTAGAAAGCTTGAGCGTGCAACAGCTAACCCTACCGGTGGAAAATCTGAAGAGGCCGCAGACAGATCAACTCCCAACGTGGTTCGCTGTGCAGACGAACAGATTTTAAGTGACAGCAAAGACGGAAACAACAGAAACACTGTTGCTAGAGGAACCATATGCAAATAGTCTGAGTCACTCTTTTTTTTATCATCATTATTATTATTTTTCAGTGTAAAACAAGAGCCTATACTTCCATAACGTCTTATTTCCATGAAAAAAAGTCCTTACTAAAGAGGAAAAAGTGGGAGTTTTCCTCATCTTTTAGGATGACTATTCCCTTCTCCCTAGAAAGATATTTTTCTAGAGAGATTTAAAATGCTTTCAGTCCCGAAGATAAATAAAGACCTCCCAGTAGTACAAGGAGACTCTAATTGATTAGCGTTAGCAACATGTCCGACTACATAAAAATAATTGAATTGGTCAATGAGCAATTGTCTCTGCTACTTGTGCAGTGGCATTAGGAGGGCATAGGAGAACAGAAAGAACATGCTGTTGTTAAGGTATCACGTCAGGTTTTGTACTGTTAGTATTATTACCAGACTACATCTTGTTAAGGAATATGCCAGCTGTCAGGCAGCTAAATATAATGCAACAGCTAAATATGATGTAATGCTGTTGGTCCTCACGCACGTCATCTTTGGTACGTTTTTGTGGGATGGGGCTCAGACGCAGACAGCAATATGAGTTTGAGCTATAGAGCCCCATCCTGCAACGGAACAGATGACTCTCCCATCAAAACTCACGACAAGCCATGGGATACCACAGTGAACAATAATGTCCTAAATCCGTTCACTTAACAGTTATTGTTAGACAGAAAGCCACAAACACAGGCGGGCAATTAGCCTTCAAGGCTGTGGCGATACTCCATCGCAGCAGTTTTAGTATTTCAAAAGCTATGGTTGAGAAATAAATTGAACCGTTACCAAGTACTGGCAGGTTGAAATGTCTTGTTTCATATTTATACTTGCACTCCTTGGTTTCAAGACCTGCACATGTGTGTAAGATGGTATTTGGGAGGAGTATACAGTCCATCACAGACCCCAACTCCACTCCATCTCTCCCAGCACCTGACTCAGGGCACTCACACACTGTCATTCTGGGTGTTTTCAGCACGGTTCTTACTAACACTGTATTTTGGGAAGTCCTTTTTCCCCTTTTCACCCAAACCATCAAACTGACAGATCCCTGCAAAATATTTTGGCTTCACAAAGCCAACAAGCTCTATGTGTAATATTTGCTGTTCTCCAGCACCCTGTCATTCCAGAGAAACAGATGTGTTTCTCTTCTGACAAGTTTGTGCACTGTACAGCATTGAGGCAGCAAACCTGGGCGCACCAACCCAGCAAACCTCTTTTGCACCAACTAGACTGTCAGTCATAAGTACAATGTATTGAATCAAATCCAAACAAACCTCCGAGACACCACCTAAATTGAGGAAAACACAAGAATGCTTCAAAAGGTGATGCAATTCTTTTAAAACTAATCTCTCGAAGCATCACATTTCAATAGCGTAGATTTGGGATTCCTTTGCCAGTTCACCAGGCTTCCAGATTTCCTTTCACATCTGCTCAGAGCTGGATATCCTACATCTAGTGAATTTTATACAGCTTCTCCAAAGGGAATTTATGCTATAATTTAATTAAGGCGTCCTTTTGTTCAGCTAGCCAGCCTGGGTCAGGGGATTACAGGGATCCCAGGCCCAGGCAGGATGAATACGTGTTCATGTTTAAGCCATATTGATGATGAATTACACCACCGGGATGGAAAAAACAGATTAATACAGGCACCATATGACATCACCAGGAACTTGCCATACGTCTTTTAATCTCTTTTAGTAAGAATGAAGGAAAATTGAAAAATAGTTCCGCTTTCAACAAAATATTCGTTCAATACCAGTAAGAGGCAGAGTTAATTGAGCCTGAGGCTCAGTTATGTGGAGGTCCTTGGTGTTTCAGATGTTTGACAGAATCTCCTATTAAGACAGAAGATTTGGGAACTCGGAAGGCTGCCTCCAATGAAAGATTTATAGCATTCCTCATACTTTTAAGCATAGCACAAGGAAAAGCTTGCCTTAGATTATTTTCAGCAATTTCCCCCTCACCCCCAAACCAGGTCATGTACCAAAAGTACACAGGTCTGTAAAAACAAAATATATTTTCGCTATGTTAGGCATATGGTTATTTAGGAGCATTTAACCATATTTGCTTCAGGCTTACCTGAAATTGTAGTCTGGGGTTTACTAATGTTCTGGTTTTATTATCCCATCTACTCTCAAGACAATCAGAATTTATCTGGCTTGATAGAGTAATGCACACTGAACAATAAGATAATTAAAAAATATATATATATCAAAAGCATGACTATCTTGAGGATGTGCACTAGACATAGGGGCACATACCTGAACACAGATTTATAACACTTATTATTTAGGCATATGAACAGTGAGTGAACTCTATTCATTTTTATGTGCTTACAAAGGTAGCAGCAGAGAAGAAAAGCAATTTTAAGTGTGCTGAAAAACTAGACTTAGAACATTGTCTAGGATCCTTTCAGAGATATATTGACAGAACAAGAGGAAATGGCCTCAAGTTGCGCCAGGGGAGGTTTAGATTGGACATTCATAAAAATTTCTTCACCGAAAGGGTTGTCGGGCACTGGAACAGGCTGCCCAGGGAGGTGGTGGAGTCCCCATCTCTGGGGGTATTCAAAAGGCGTTTAGATGAGGCCCTAAGGGATATGATTTGGTGGGTGACTTGGTAGTGATAGGTTAATGGTTGGACCCGATGATCTTGGAGGTCTCTTCCAACCAGAACAATTCTATGATTCTATGATTCTATGATATTTTAGTAAATTAAACCCTTAAAACAAAAATTAATTTGGCATAGAAATTCTAAGTCAATTCTACATTCAAAATTAGCACTGAGTTTCCTAATGCCAGTTTCTCCTCTTCTTCCTACGTGATCAGCTGCTACTTCTCCCCTTTCCTGAAAAGGGCCTCTTTTACTTCTTCACCAAAACTTAACACAAGATGATAATAATAACGGTTTCTTTGAGAATCATTCTCTGTTTCATCTCTTCTAGTTGTAGAACTCTAAATCTAGTTCTATCATAGTATTTACAATAAACTGAAGTAGAAAATGCAGAATTTTGTATTGTATCATTTAATCCCTTCTTTGATTTAAGGAATGAATATACGTAGACCACTTCCTCAAGGGAGATCAACTATAATGGCTTCTTTTCATTTGCATTATGGAATGCTGACAAAATTTCAACCTTCTCTGTCCTATTTCATTATCCTTCCTCTGTTTTTAACAACATATGCTTTGTCAGCATTCTTCATTTATAGCATATTGCTCTATTCTCTACGACTGTTCTATCTTGCTAAAAATAAAATTGGGAATTTGTCTTACATAACTTGGGCATGGGGCTTGTTCTGTCTACCTTCTATTCTTTCTCACCATCCAAAAATTCACTTACTGTCATTTCTGTCTTGAACCTTCTCAAAATAATATAATACCAGTAAGGTATATACTGCTCTTTCTTGACAAATGCCGATTCCTTAGCTTGACAGAGGTTTTCCCTGCTCTTACAGACGGCACTAGCACAGCCAAAATTTACCTGCTTTTCAGTTTGTGCATGGAATTTTGTACTATGTCTCTAGCTATCAGAAGTTTTCACTTCATTACTATTAAGACAGAAATATTGTAAGAGAGAGTTGCATATTCACCCATACTACAGTGTCTGGAAGTTTTTGCTGGAACAAGTTCCGATGCCCTCACCGAGCAAAGCTCCAGGCTCCGTAACTTTTGCATGTTTTGTTGGAGAGTGGCTCAGCTGGCCTCACCAACACACCACTATCACCAGAATGATGATAACCCTTTAATGCAAAATGGAAAGGATCACTGCAGCGAGACCGTTCAGTCAGCTCTGTAGCCAAGGCTAAGAAATGGTTTGAATTTTCCACTATTTAGAAATTCAGCCAAAACCATACACCTATAGTTTCCACCTTTGGCTATTATTATTTGTTAGAAAGTACCCCTTCCCCTCCAATTTTCTATCAAATTACTCTTCCCCATGCAAAAACAAAGTCAGGCTTTAACTTTCACTTCTACAATTTGGACAAATCAAGAACTTCTTCCAGTTTTCGATTACATCTAGGCTTGTCACCTTTCCTGGAAGGAAGTCTCTTATGAGTATTGTTCAAATTGTCAACACATGCCTTGAACTGTGGACAGAGCTAAGTGACTTTCTGACAGTTTTTATAAACGAACAAAATTCAGAGGTACTGTTTTTCCATTCCTACCTGATACACTTTGTGTACACGTACGAGGGGATAGCACTAAGAACTCATATTTAATTCATTTCCATCAAAATAACAGCCTGCAAGTGTAATGACTTCCTAGGTAGGATTTTGCTTTCTGAAAGTGTGACTTTATTAAAGGCATGGGCTTTTTCTCATGCTGCTTGATTGCACACAAGAAATTCTGGCCACTCTGAATCTGATCAGTCACTATCATCATTAACCACATCCCAACCCCTGTGTAATCTGAAAATTTTATGAATACTCATTTTATATTTATTATGTATGATAAAAAGTGCTAAATAGTACAGAAGAAAGAACCTCAAAACATATCTACTCAGTGATGCCAAAATTGTTTTAAACAAAATTGTTTTAAAATATACCAGTTGCTTATTTTTAATCTGCACAGTGTAGTTTTGCTGTTCTTCTTAAGGTATCACGTGCTACAGCTATTTTTTCTAAGGCATATGACTAATGTCAACATCTTTGTTTTATGAATCAAGCTTGTAATGTCACCAAACCTAATATCAAGGTAGCTTGGTAGGATCTATTTTCCCTCAGCCAATGCTGTCAGGCATTAATTACACTACCTTCCTTAAATTTTTATTAAGCAAGCCTTGTATTAACCACTGCATTATTTTGCTCCGGATCAATATCAGGCTAACAGGCCAGCAATCACCAGGACCATTGCATTTACTCTTTTTAAATATTGGCACAACATTATCCTTCTGCCTGGCATCTGTACCTTCCCCAGATGAGTTATTTTAGTTATTACAGAGAGCAGTTCTATACAAACAACAAAAATGTCATTGCCGAAGAAACTTTAATTTGACATTTTTGGTATAAAACTCTAGAATACATTTTCAAGAAGCCTTAGGCATCTAAATCCATAAACATTAAGACCTTACATCCAACTTTCTAGCGCTTATGGGTACCCAGAGCTCCTCTTACAGAGCAGGCACAAAAATGAGGTCTGAAAATGTTCAGGTTTATGGTCAAGACCCATCAGGGCAAGACCACATTCAGCTCTTTCACTTGTTGGGCTCATCATGTAGATGAGCTCTAATTATTTCGGGAAAAAGAGGAAAAAAAAGGTGCCCCCCTGCCTACTACTGCCTACCCTGCTGACAAAACATTCCCCAGGGGACATCCCGGTCCATATCCTCCTCCAGCTGGGGAGACTTGAATCCCCATTTCACACCTCCTTGGAGGGTTCCCAACTGTTATGCTGTCGAGTATGATGCAACTCCATCTGTTTCTGCTATCACATTTTATATGGATTAAGTACGTAGTCACTGAGCTAAAACGAGGGAAAAAGTAAGCCTGACTCTACCGTGTGGGTGGAGGGAAGAGCTAAATGTTGGGCCCTGCTTCTGCCACCACGCAGTATTTTGGTGGTGTGCTCTAGCCAGTGAGCTACTGGTTGAGAAGAGGCTTTTAAAGAGCGATGTAGCTAATTGATTGAAGAACGCAGCGTCGGATATTGCCAAAAATTACTGCAGAGCAGATAGGAACAGAAAGCTACTGGTTAAAAACATCCAGATAGAAATTGCTCCTAAAATTTCTTAAACTATGTTTGTGTGTTTATATATATTCATATATATATATATTCATGTATTCATATATTCATACACAAACACACACATATATTTATGTATGTAAAAATAAAGACTGCAGCAAAATAAAAATTGACATCCCTCTAGAACATGAATTGCACTGGAAATTCTGAAACAAATGAAATGTCATTTAATTTTCCTTCTACTTCTGGATATTATACTGCACTGTGTTATGTAGAATCCGCATCCATGTATCTTATTAACACTATCGCAAAAAAATGAGGAGCTTATGTAAACCTGCTGCAACTGAAGACAGCAGTGATACAGACAGGAGCTCATAAAAGTTTCAGACCTTGAGAAAAGTTCATGCTCTGGTCAAAAACACAGCACAGAAAATTGGCTTAACTGCATTACTATTCATACATCTCTTTTAACACAATTTTTTTCAAAAATACTTCTTTCTGAGAGGTAAATCATCTTCCACAAACAATATAGTAATTCAAATCAGTGCAAATTATTTAACTGTTTTTCCCTAAAATGTTAGTATCAGTGACATAACTACAATCTTTATTTTATCAGCTAATTTTTCAAGCTATGGAATGTCACTTGCTTACGACATTCAAGAATATAGTGCCCAGCAGATTTCCTTTTTCTCTTTACAAAGCTTTTGAAGCAGCAATACTAGTAAACCAGAGTACACAATACACATAGGAGCAGTTTCTGTTCACTGCCTTTCTAACTTCACTGCTAAAAGTAACCATATTCCTAGCTACTGCTAATCTGTGCCTAAATTTTTTATTATTTCCTTTATCGACAGTTCACTGAAAACAGCAGCAAAAGCATATAATAACCCTTAACCACATCAAATAGTGCTCTGCACTGATACAATCATCTTTGGAACTTGTACTTGTTTTCCAACTCTGCCTCGGAAAATCTCAAAGGAACATAAGGTGAGTTGAATGTCTCCCTGATATGTCTCTCAAAGTAATAGAACTCTGTTTATTTTCTAAGGAATGTTCTGTAGTCTATAAAAAAGGAAAATTTTGCATGTCTCCAACCCTTTCATTCACCCTATATAACAATGACAATGAGCTGTTTGCATTTACGTGAATATGCGGCACGGAAGCAATTTCAACACACGTGAATTCTTTTCTACATCAGTGTGCTCTATGCAGTGTTAAAACGCCAAATGCTTACCCATTTCGCTCACCACTCTAACAAATATACATCAATAATGCATACCAAAAGATCACCATATCGAGATTCTCCACGGAAACCCCGCGTTACCGAGTTTTTTTCTATTAATTCTTAATGCACAATGAAATGGCTAGATTCTCACAGAGCCCTTTGCTGGAGCATAGCAGCTGATCTCAGTAAAGCAAAAGGGATGTCCTGTAGCAGAAGCAGGATGATTTTCGCAAGCCAACATGGAGATAACCAGCTATTTTTTGTGTGATACCAAACCACAGACAAGTACTTACTAAATTTTAAAAAACCTCAACCCTTCCTCCGAACTAAAATACCAGTTGAAGCCACGTCTAGACCACACTATGCTTTAATTTTTTTTAAAAAAAAACAAAACCAAAAAACAACCCCCTCAAAAAAACCAATATAATTTAAGAGGATTAGAAAGTAGGGCTGGGGTAAAAAAAATAAAAAAATAAAAAAAAAAACCCAAAATACACAAAAAATCCCCCCCAAAAAACTAAAAAAAAACCCAACAGAAGGAGCCATCTAGTCAATTGATTTTTAGCCACAAAGAAATACAGGTAAGGAAAGAGGGAGAAAAAAGAAGAGAATTACTTATTCCAGAAAGCCTAAGGAACCTCTTATTGAATCCATGTAGAAACAAAAAAGGTGTAAGACATTTCTTACAAACATTGGTGTATCTTAAGTTAACCAAGCCAATTTATCCTAATCCTATATATAATTTATATACAAAGTCCTGTAGCCTTTTAAACAGAAAGTACTGTATTGTTACAGCAGTAGCCTAGAAGCTTACTGCTAATTATGATCAGTTTAGGGATCAACAAGTTTAACAAGCTTAGGGAATCGATATGACTTAAGAAAAAGAGCTCGAACACAAATTAAATATGGTGCAGAACTCTCAAATCGGTTACGTTTTGACACAGCCCTTTTGTACGCTGCCCATATCAGATGAGCAGTTGATATTGCCAACCCTTAGCTGTTACCCTACTGTGTTCGTAACGTCTATATTTGAATTTTTTTCATCACGTTGAGTCTAGTCAGGAAACTGGCATATTCCATTATGGTCCAAAGCAAACAGTTACTTGTGGACTCATTATTGCCTGCTTTTAACTAGCATAACGAGTTTTTAACAGATTTTCAGAGCACGAGCTATTAAAACTAAGTAGCGCGTGCCAGACACGAGGTTTGAAGTTCCTGCTGTGAAGACCAGATCTCTTTGTGCCCTCGTCTTCATTTTCAAATGCTGGCTCGCATACACACACTCACATGCTGAAAGCAAGACACTCCGCCATCCCTCACGCAGACAGCATGCAGGAAATAAAACAGAAGAGCTAATTGCTGTCTTCGGCTAACAGGTCTCCTACCCTTTTTTAAAAAGGGTGGCTCATCTTCATCAAATTCAGCTTGGGTCACTAAAATAACTACTTTAAATGCTCCTTCACTGTCAGTCAGGAAAAAAAAAAAAATCTCAAATAACATACTGTATTGCAGTAATCCTCACAGCCTGTCCCAGGTACATTATGCATCTTGGGAATAGCCACACTTGGTCGGTTCCCCTTTTCTGGTGGACCTGTCCTTGTTGAAACAGAACAGGACAAAACCAAACCTAGGGATGGTGCTCTGAGAGGAAGAATCAGAAAGGCTATTTGTATTATTTGCTGCAAATTTTGGAAACATAAAAATGTTCAAGAGAGTAGATATTTAAGAAAAATTTCCCTTTTACCTCCCTTGTGAGATGGTGCTCTGGGAAGCATCATCCCACTGCAAACAAGGCAAGTCTCAAAGGATTAAGACTGCCATTTCTTACCTCCAGGGTGACTCTGTCCCCTCAGCCCTTCCATCCCAGTCAGCTGCCCCTTTTTCAGGCGTATATTCTCACCATGTTGTAATTGTTTGAAAGTTTGGATAGATGAAACTGTTAAAGAACATTCCTTTTGAATATGCTGACTAGCCTTCCTGGAACAGGTCGAGAGGAGGCAGAGATTTAAAGAACATCTCCGGAGGCTCTGCCAGTCAGAGATGTACCTAGGCAAACCTTATCTTCATGCTTGGTACAAACGCATCGACAGCGACAATATTCTGTCTGGGCACTCTGTTTTCTCAGTCTGTCCACTAAAGCCTCTATTTCTTTGAAAATATTTCCATTTGCTAACTGTCAAATAAATGCTAGTGAGCCATGGGAATTCCAGATATTTGTAGCTATCCAAACTGATAAACTGGTTCTCAGAATAGTTTGGTAGAGAGCTGTAAAAATCACTTTTTCAATCAGACTGAGGACGTCTGAGCTTCAAGGGGTAGTTATGTGTCTGAAGTAAAATGTGTTCTAAGGAACAGTTCCTAAGGCGACAGTAGAGGACTAGTTTAAAATTGCTGAAAAGTACAAATTAAATAGCTATTTTGGTAATGTGATTTTAGGAATGAAATAGCATTACAGGAAAGATGTCACAGTTTGATTTTGAGGTTTTTTGACAACTCAAGAAAAAAGTTTTTAGAAGATGAAATTTCTTAAATACTGCTACCCAAATTAGAAACAGTTTTGTTGTGTTTTTTTTTTTAATTCATTTGGACTTTGATACAGGTTCTGTATTTTGGGGAATTCAGAGATGCAAGGAAGAGGGCAAAGAGGAGATGGAGAAGACAAAAAGAAATGAATCATCTTAAACACTAAATACACTTCAATGGAAGAAAAACAGAGAAAATTAATATGCCTTTTATCTGAATAAACTCTGTGCAGAGGAAAAGCCTGTAATTTGAATTCTTTACCTAATAATTATATACCATTATAACCAGAAACAAGAAACAAGACTGAGATCGAGTTTTCCGCTTTCTTGTCTCAGCCACTTTTTCTTTCAAAGAGACAAAGTTTGAAGAGTCCTACTCACAGCCTTGGTGGCAGCTCTATGTGCAGCCATTTAACCTACAACGGAGCACTAAACAATGCAAAAGAAAGTACACGCGAACTTTAGCCAGCAATTAGTGGGGTTTATGAGCTCACTCGGAATGTTAGTCTGGGAATTGATGGAAAAAAACTGTTATTTCTTTCATGAGCAGTTGACATTTGTGAACAACAAGGCACCAGACCATCAGGTGGCTAATTTAAGCATTAACAGTCCTTGGCAGGAAAGACAGCCAGACTGCATGCAGGCATTTATGACAGCATTTCTAAATGTAGGTTTTAGTCTGTAATCCTATAAATGAACATTCTTTTGTGTAATATTTTGACAAATCAAGGGAAAAAATGCCAGGAAAAATCCAGCAGATAGTATGAGTCACACCTTTCCTAAGCCATTTCAGGCATCTGTTACTATGGGACCATATGGATAAAACAGAAGATGCAGGTACCTTTTCCAGTCACAAGTATCCTAAAGATATGCAAATGGGTAGAAAAATATTAAAAAAGGAGACCCTGATTTCATGGTCTGTTAATACTATGTACTATGCTCACAACAGCTTTTCTCTTGTCATTGTTACAGTTAATTGTTATTCACTGTTGCTCTTTACACTCTGGCATCCAGGTGCCAAAACCAAAAGTAAAACACTTCACTTTTGAAGTTAGTTGTTTTTTGTTTTGTTTTGGTTTTTAATTGGGAGCGGTGTTACGTGACCAACACTAAGCTCCTCATTCCTCACCTATAATTCAATCACTACAAGCTTATTATACTGTTAGAAAATGAATTAGTTCAACTGAATAGGCTGGAATTGTATTTATTTTCCCCATATTAGAAGGTCACTGAATGATGAATGTGAAAATAGCTTTGATACCATGGGTTAATGGATCATTACCTACATTTGCATAAAATAGACTGAATCGTCACTGTTCTTTTATTTTATAGCCAAAGAAGAGTCAAGAGAGATCACTGCTAAAAAAAAAAAGGAATATAAAACCTCACACATATTAAATGCTATAAATAACATTTGCGTACCTCATGTATTTCTATATATGGGTTCCAGAGTGTTGGCAGACCTATAAAGAATCAAAACCTTGGAGGCAGAATAGCCCCTGCTGGTACTACATATGTCCAACTGCACTTCGGAGAGAGATACCACAGCTAAAAATCCCAGGTTTTAAGACAGATATGTGAATCGCAGCACAAATCTTGGGAGGGTTATTCATCTTCCACACAAAGATCATAAAATTAAATTAACAAATTACAGTGTACAAATTGTTTAATATTATGATTTTTGCACTTAAATCATAGTATGATGTATCAGCTTAAGATTTCTAAAAGTATCTGTCAGTTTTACTGCATTTTCTCATTTTGGGTATCAGAAACATTTCAGGAACAGACTGGTAAGAATTTTTCAAGCTGTTCTCAAGGTGTGAATGAACTTGAGCAACTTCCAAAACCATGAGAATTAAAAAATTAGAGAAAAGTGCCACTTTCAGGCACCTGAAGAGCTATCAAAACTAGAAAGCAAACTCTAAAATAATATGCCTTTTAAAATGCAATATCACATACAAGTATATGTAAATCTGTATGTCAGAGTTTCAAGTCAGCTGGGCTAAACTGACTGCAGAAGGTAAATTAGACAGTAACATTAGAGGGATTTGTCACGGTTTTTTGAGGAATATCCAAGTCTTACAATAATTTACCACTATGTTGGGGTTTTTTGATATGCATTTTTTCTTAAATAAGTGCTGCTGGTTTGAAACCTCCTTTTGCTTTGCTTTGATCTGGGTTCCAGTTCTTCGATTTGCATGCATCCTTTGGGCCCTGACGCAGGACTCCGTGCTGGTTTGGATCCAGCAGAAATGTTAACACTGTCAGAGCTTTTTCCTTCCTTCCCTCTTCTCTTCCTTCCAACCTGAAGGTTTTTAAATATAGTATTTCCTCTCCACCTTCCTTATCAGTAAACCATATGCAGTGCTCGTCATGAAAGCTGTGGTATCACCTCCAGTCTTCTAATGACAGTTCTAAGCGAAATCAGCTTTAAATCAATTACAGCGTCAATCAACCTCTGTGCACTTCAAATTCAACAGGATCTCGTGTTTGAAAATATCCACTGGAAAAATGGGTCTGAAAATATACGCAGACGACTACCTTCTTTCTCTCAGTTGCAATGTCTTTTTATCATAATGATAAGCAATGACACTTGAAATAAAAGCGTTCAAAATCTGAATCTCAGAGCCTGAAAAATGTTAGTGTCTCAGGACACTAAAAAAGAAAAAAAAAAAACAACAAATCAAAACCTAATGCTGCCTGTTTCATCTTCTGTGCTTCTTCCTGTCAAGTGAAATAAAAGCACAAATCTGTAGAATATACAAGGAGTATAAAATGCTCTTTCTTTCCCTGTATACCCCTTGCTGTCCAGCACTGAAGGTAATTGCTGTTTAGTCAGGAATTGCTGAAAAATAAGAGAAAAAGCTGCAATAGGTAAGTGCAATTGTAGGCATAACACAGAGGTGGCAAGGGTCCAGCCTCTGAATGTGCTCTCTTGCAAGCCAGCGTGCTCTCATTTGTCCTTCCAAATCTAGCTAGAAAAAAAGGTTAATTTTCTGTTAGAAATCATTTCCAGATCCAGTACATAAATAAAGCTTTTCTATATTGATATGTGTATTTATTATCTGTCTCTAAGTTCGTATTTCACTGACATTCTAGTTCTTTTTTTTCACTAGTAAAATGTATCAACGACTAATTTTGGACTTGGATACCCCTACACGTCCCACCACACCATCGCTAGCACAATGAGAATATTATCAGATCTCCGCATCACCACAGGAATCCTCTAGTTGTCTTTCACAAATTGCTTTTATGATATCCTTCCTTGAGATTTTCATGTATGTAGTCCAACACATAACACAGTAAATTTGAAGCACATTTGAAAACAAATATAGTATCAATACAGTATTGACAAATATCCTGATATACATATGGAGCACTATTTTAAGCTTCTGTGCCTAAGGTGGATCTAGACGTACATCACTATCAATGAAAATGAGTGGTGTTTTTAAATCAAAATAAATCAAGAAAGATTATGCTTCTTCCTCTCTTTATTTTCTCCAGAGGAAGTAATCAAGTTCTATTTTGAAAACCAAAGGGTATTATATCAAAATTATTTTACTAAGTATAATTAGAAAATAATATTATTTCCCATTTTCAGTAAGAAATTTAATGTGTTCTTACTCAAAATTAATTATAGGTAATTTAATTGTTACATAGAATTAAAAAAAATTCCTCTCAATAAACCAGTAAGTTATCTTACTTTATGGCAAAAGACTGCAGGTCATTTGCCCATGTATATAATCACAAAAGGCCTTGATACTCAGCAAAAGCAAATACAGAGATATTTCATACTGAGGAAAAGAAAGGAGACAAAAATAGAGGCCCAATTCTTGGTTTCAGGCTTACGATACAAGTATTTAAGAATGTTTGCTTTGACGAGAACAGGCTGACCTTAAACGTGTGCAAGTACCAGTAAACAAAAATGTTGTTACACAAATTAAGCAAGCTAATACTGATAAAAGCCTCCCATACCTGTTTCTCATCAGTATGGACACTAGATCCTGCCTTTGTGCACCCGTGGTCGGAACTTTTGTTCTATTTCAAAACAAAAAAATACAGCAAACAGTACAGAAATTTGAGTTTGTTTTTCTTCTGCATGCAAAGGTTAGTGCAATTTATTCATATATTTTTTATCTATATTCATATGTATGTTTGCATATATTGTGATGGCAAGAGAACTAAGGAGGGATAGAGATAATGGAGGTTTTTTCAGAAGTAAGAGGATGATTCAACTCCAGTCTTCTGTTTTTCCTTTCTTTACAAAAGGAGGTCAAGGCTGAGCTAAAATATTAATACATTTAGCTGTAAAATCATTTCATAACAAAAATAATGGCATTCCAAGGTAACAGCAAAACAAACCCAGTTTTTCCATTTTAACAGCAACTCTGAGAGAACAATGGGAGATCGCACTCTGGAAAGAAGTACTAAGTTCAGTCATGAACTTCTTTTGCTAAGAAATAAGAACGCAAAGTGAGACGTGATCTTAGGGCCAGGATACACAGCTCGGCTGTCCTGGTATCCAGGTGCAAGACCGATATCCGTGCTCCCAGCCTCTGCGGTTCCTCCTAGCTGGAGGGCGATAGGGGAGGATGCACCGGAGAGCAACCTCTCCTCCTCTCATGTTCTTAAAAGGGTCAAGAAGTAGCAAGTGAGGATGGTAAAGCTCAGGAGCTGATTTGGCCGAGCGGTTTAATAGATAGTTTGGCCTCAGCTGATTGGAATCCTTTGGAATTTCGTTCCTGAGAAAATCCATAGTTAGGAGACTTTCTACAATGGATAGAAAAGGACTAACCGAGTAGCTTCACTCTGACGGCACAGGCAGGACAGAGAAGTGGGCATAATCCAGAAACTTTTAAGACCAAGATGTTGCTGAATTTCAGATAGATCGTAAAGCAGCTGCAGGAACACAGAGAGTATCTCTGCTGCTCCCGGAGCCAGGAGGCACGGAGGAGAGGGTAACGGTGGACAAGCTTTGCTCATACCACTGGTAAAACATCAGCCTGATATTGCTGACTGCACATCACAGCTGGACGTGGAAAAGTTCTAGAATACTTGAAATGGTTATTTATCTGCAAATAGCTCTCCGATAGGTACTCAAGACTTTGAGAGAAAATTCTGTCATGTGGCCAGTTCTGCTAATGAGACCAAGTTTTATAATCAGTCTAATAAGCTGATGAAGATGGCTCGACCTTACAATTAGCTAATTTTTTTTACCTTTGTTTCTATCAAAGGCAGTTTAAGAACCTAACTCCTATTTCTTTTTAGAAATAAGAAAATAATACTATGAAAAGAGAATTCAATGCAAGCCTTTGACCAAATCTGATTCCCAGCTTGAACTGAAGGTTTTGTAAATATTCCCCAACATTTCCTTATAACTATTTCATGAACCTTTGATCTTCTTGTTTCTTTCTGGGGTGATTTTGAAGTGTCAAAATAGAAAGAACAGAATAGAGTCAAGTCGAGTCCAGTCAAATAGTTTAATAGTTTCGTTGGAAGGGGTCTACAATGATCATCAAGTCCAACTGCCCAACCACTTCAGAGATGACCAAAAGTTGAAGTATATTATTAAGGGCATTATCCAAATGCCTCTTAAACACTGACAGGCATGGGGCAAACCCTCAGCAAATATTTCAGCGATGCTTACAAAGAGATACTCTTCCTTCTAACAGGAATATCCAACCATATTCATTTCCTGGTTTGGGGGACAGAGCAAACAAATGGTTACTTTCTTGTTAAAGCTTGTAAACTGATGGTTAGTGTGGGATTTTTCTACCAATTAATATTTCATTTGGAATAAGAAATCATACTTTGTTACATGGATAACTTTTTTTTTTTTTTAATTTACACATTCCTCTATACAGACCACAAACTTTAACAGTCATTTTTTGTTCATTTAACAATCTACAGTATTTCCTGACAAGACTTTCTCCCTCATTTTACCTCTGTGTAAATATACTGCATGACACGTCCCATTCAAGTCAGCGGCAAAGGTAAGTGTATTGCAATAAGCAAAAAGCTAAGATCTTTTAATGCATCTGTGTAAAGATATATTTAAAGGTCATTATATCCTTGGGAAAGGTACCATTTATGGTTCATTACCCTAGCAATCTTTCCTTAGTAATAAGTAGTATTTAGTGATGTAGTGTATTTAGGGCAAATCAGCAAAGCACAGAACTGCGTGCCTACGTTTAAGGATGTGCCCAAGTCCATCTCTGCCCAGCACAGGCCACTGACCCCCATTCAGTGGAGCACTAAGGAATTCCTGCATAAACCTGAAAGCACACTCACATTTGAGAAACTGCAACGTGTATTACCATCAGTTTTGCTTAAAAGCAAGGAAATCGCCTACGAAATACTTAGATCGCTGCCATGCTTGTAAAATATTCTTCTTCCTGTTCAATGTTACAAAGTCTTCTCTCAGGATTTAATAGTTTTGCTATATTCAAAGCTATTAAAATAAACTATACAGATAGGGAAGTGCACAGAAGAAAGTAAAGTACGAGATATTCTGTACTGACAGTGAATGTTGCAATTTTGCTCTATTTCTACAGCCCAATCCACAACACAATCCTCACTGGAATATGGTTAAACATTTAATGGTTAAATGTGTTTGCCACTCACCCTCTTGCCTCTGAAAAACCTGAAGCGAAATAGATAGGCAACTTATAAGATACACTCTACTTCATGCGTTTGTGTGTGTGTTAGAGAGAGAATTCGTTTGGATTAGAAAAACAGATTTGCTGCCCTACCCCAAAGACACTGACGTGATGTTATCCTATTAGTCTTAACTCTCCCAATAAGTACCAACCTTTCAGAGAAAAAACACAGAAGAGAGGAAAACAGGCACAAGATCCAGCTTACGGTTTTGAACAGTACCCCGTAAATATCAGAATGACAGTTTTGACCTACTGAAGGACAGAGATTTCTGAGAAGTCTGTATTTTGGTTTGGTGTTGTGTTTGTTTTTTGTTTTTTTTTTTTTTTTACATAATTTTCTAGAAATAAAAGAATCAGAAACTGATTGTATACACATAAGTTAGATGATGCTTGGCTCAAAGCTCTTAAGTTTGCAAGTGTTACTGTAATTCAAAGTACATTTACAAGACTTGTTCTTCCACCCCCCACCCAGTTTTTAATACTTTCGACTGTTTGTTTGGGTTTTTTTTTCTGAAGTTGTTTCTTGGTAAATCAACAGATCTTAAAAATGAAAGAGGTCTAAGGAATTTGCTTTGAAGAATTATATCAGTAAGTTACAAAACACAAATAAAATTAACTTCAAGCACAGAACCTCCCAAAGCCATTTCTGGGAAGACAAAACTGTACTTAGTATCTGAGGTTATTATATAGAAAGCCCTGGAGAATTACACGTTTGCAAATCAGACAGCATTTGAACGCCATTTTATGAAGGCTGGGTTCTGAGACGCAGTTGTCACCTAGAGGCTCTCCAATATTAACAGCAAATCACTCCTGATAGTGTGTTTTGAATCAGAAGCAAGAACACGGTTGTAGTATTTTGATCTTATGCTAAACATTCATGTAATGGCCACAGGGGTGAATAGTAACTATTCTCCAATGAAATTATTTTTTGTATATAGGTGTCAATGTCACTGAAGCCGAAGATTAATCTCTCCCTTTGGTTGCTACAGAAGCACATGGACAGGATACATGAGTTCTTAAAACTGCCAACCCAGACTCCCAGGTCTTGCCGGATTGTCCTGCCATGAACCAAAAATAAGATCTAAACTTTACTAGATGTTAAAATGCTGGATTGCTGGTCCACTTCTGTCCATTTGTTTCAGCAACTACAGCGACCTAACACCATCTACTTTTTGAATCTTTTTAATTTTTTAATATTGAACTAACATGATGTTAGGTAGAAGGCAGAGATTTAAGGAAGCTATGTCAAATGATTCCATCATAATTTTTTTTTTCTCCCCTTCATCTTGCTTCATATTATGTTTAAACACCAAATAGATCCAGCCTTTGCTAATCAACCACTAGAACCAAAAAGTCTCCACCCTGTTTATCTAATATAGCTGTCTTGATGAGTTAAAGGCTGATACCATGGAAAACATTCTACTAAATTTATTCTAATCTTGGATAGAGACATCTTAGATATGAGATTATTACAAAACATAATGATCTGAATTGTAATTAAACCCAATATTTAAGGTGTCGTGCAATAATGTGTGACTAATGATGTCTCTACTACCACTAGAGAGAAAGCAGACTGTAACCTTACGTTCTTTATCTCTCTGTAATTGGAACACAGCCTTTCCGTTGATGCCCTGGCAGAGGTATATCCACTATGACACTGTGGTTTGAGTCAATACCCTGTACAAGAGCTAGAGAGAAAGGAGCTGATCTACAGAGCCTGTTCTGCTATTCTCTTTCTACTGTTTATTTTTCTTGATAAGTGTTTTGACCACAATCAACATCACTGCAACACATGAACATACCCAGAGCTGAGAAAAGAGAACCGGTGAATGACAACTGGCGGGGTTATGGATTAAGCTTAGTTTTATCCTAACTCTTTTGGCGGGCCCTGTCACCATGCTGCGGTGAGCAGAGATCAGATACCAACCAGCAAAACCGTACTGCAGGGCTGGAGATGCACAGCATATGCAGAAGAAGAGGGCTATCACCATCTTTGAACTGTCAGCTAACAACTTCTGAAGAGAACAACAACCAAGGTCCCTAAAAATACCTGAGCAAGACTAAAAGGAATCTTTAAATATCTTCTAAGATGATGTTAGAATTAAATAAAAGGCTCTGCTCTTGGAACAGCTCATACCCCAAAGCTAGCTCACTTCTATTTCGTGCCAAATAAAAGCTGTATGAATCACGTACTAAAATGTTATGGCTGCTGGCACAATTAATTAGAGATGGAGGAGAGCGCAACTTTCACCTCAAACAGAAGTGTCACATTAGAAGAAGAAAAGCTGTTAAAATATTGTGACCATTTCTAACTGATTCAGTACAGAAATTAAGAGATGCTAAAAATATATTAATTTACAGGAATTAAGGAGAGTATGTATCACTGTAGCATTCCCACTACATGGTAATGTTTGTAAAACACCTTCTGGAGATCATATTGTGGTGATGGGGGATCAGCACTTCAGATGGCAGATCTCTTAATTTTGCTACTTATGGCAATGAGAAATGTGGCAGTATCTTCTGGGCCAATTAAGTCTATATATACTTTTAGGGACAAGAAACTTCCACAATTAATGCAGTAAGCACTAAAGTCCACCTTTATACTCTTTAGTCTGAATCTTCTTTCTACACTTCAGACAATTATACTCCTTCGAGCATTTCAGGAACAAAAATGAATTCAAGAATTATTCAGGATTGCTCAAGCTTGATTTACCTAATTGAAGAATTACTCAAGATTGCTACTGCAATGTAAATCCCACTGTGTATTTTATTTGTGGCTGGGTTCACGAAGCACCATCTTTACGTAATTTGAGCATACGAAGTCCATACACGACATGCTATGCTGACCTGCACTGCACAAAAAGCCAGGGAATCCCTAAATAATATAATTAAGCAAGAGTTTTGAATCAATGAGAATAAATGTAACATTTTTCAAATAATATTTCTATTTTGAGCACAGGGAGTACCATACCTGTCTATTAAGTACACCTACAGTTCAACTTAAATTGACAGAGTTACTGGTGCAACTGCTTAACTTGAATGAAAAACTTGCAGTTCTTGCCATAAGTTCTACTTCTCCGAAGTCATATGGATGGTTGGTTTAGGAGAAATGTAAGAATAATAGTACTCGAAGAGTCACCAAAAAAAAGAAAAGTTAACACTTGGCAAAACATACCTTCTGTTCACCAAATATGACTATGACCAGTCATTGCTACCAAAGGAGACAAGGATTTAGAACCATGTTTTGGCAAACGGGGATTACCCTCTTTGTGTCCCACTCATTTTAAGCAAAAGGAACAGCCCACCTAAGCAGTATATCATTGGGTGACTTAACAGATGATGGCCCAGATGTCAGCTGTAACCACTGATGCCTGATTATGTCAATTAGCACAAATACTATTTTGGAAGTACTTCTATATACAATTCAGTAGAGTTTGGGGATCCAGTTTTGTCAAAAGCAGACAACGATTACACAAGGGTTCATTTATAATCTCCCGGCATGTGCCATTTCTAACTTCTAAAATTGTCCATTTAGAAGACCTAGAAATTACTTATATCTATTTCCATTCTATGTAATTACTAACGTTTGTTTCATTTTGGTCTTTTTAAGGTTTCTCTAAAGACAAAGTTGCTGTTCGCTATAGCAGCCAGGAAACTTTCTGCAAAACAAGCTGTTAGTAAATAAGACTTTTCTTAGTCTTATGTTTTGATATTATGGTTTGTACGGTTTGTTAGGCAAGAGTTACGCTAGACTGACTCAATGCATATTGCAACACTACACGGATATGCATAGTGACACACTTCTGCCTCCACCAAACCTTATTAACAACAATGATTGACAAGAAGCTCTGTGTCTTAGAAATGAAACTTTACCAGGTTTTCTTCTGTGATGTTTACCCACGGGGAATGCGGAAAAATATGTATTCCTAGTTAGAATTTTTCCTCTTTGCATGTGAGAGGAACCAAGTTTCCCCTAGGTATACATCCTTCTATGTTTATGAACAGATGTAGGAAGGAAGCATAGTTTATGGTATACTAGTTTTAAATTGACTCATTTGTGACTTCATTAAAATGCAGAATAAATTTGATATCCCCAGGCAATATTTTCACAGAATTCTTTAGGTTAAGATTTTCTATTTCTCTAAAAAGAAAAAGAGATTTTCTAAAGGCTTGCTGATTTTATATATCATTAAAAGTGCTGTTGAAAGAGGAAAGGAGAAAAGAACAAATTTGTTCCTCAATATTCTTCATTACTTCTTAAACCGGCATATATTTCATGAACCTGAGAAACCTAATCAGAAAGTTAAAGAGCCTCCACTTGCTGAGCATCTATGCAAAATCCACGTAGAGTAAATGCCTTTGCATATGTTACACTTTTGACTTGGCTGCCTTTTTCTTCCTTTTCGATTAAATGTATTTATTCTGGATTAGATTCACTTGATTTTTATGCAATAAAAACTGAAAGAGAAAGCTGTTGGTATGAAGTTATATAGAGTAAGAAACTACAGTAACGTTTGCTTCATCTCAGGAGTCTGTAAGATATGAATATGAAAATGAGAGGCAGTCCTTGAAAAGGTGATTTCATTAAGATGACTGAAACGCTGGTAGCGGTGATCATCATGAAAATAGCTCTACTATCACTTTATTTTTAAAATATTGAGCCATAATACATCCTCATTATCGTTACCTTTAATTAGGCAAATACCTGCATTCTGAACAGCGGCAGAAACTTGTAGGGAACTGCTACTGTGAGCTGATCATCATTTTCACACCTAATAAGGTGCTACAGGCTGGTTTCCTCGGCACTGAACCATGGCATCACCCATCACTAGCAGCACCTTGTTTCTGGAGGAAGCAGCTTCTGGTGAAATCAAAACCATACCGTGCTTTATTTTCCTCCATGACCTTAAAATACTGAGTGGTAGGCTGAGGGCATACCTCAATGATATTCAGCTAAGGCAATATGGAAAAGAGGAAAAGTACTTGGTGTGTGAGATCATACCCCCTTTTCCTTAAACTCAAAGCCTAGAGATTTAGGTCTAAAGTGACAGTAAATAATAACAAAGCTCAGTAAATCTCCTACAGAGGTACCTGTGAATATTTCCTAAATTCTATGATCGACCAAAAAAAAGCCTCTATAGCTTAGCGTGCTACATTCTATGTGAAATTTAATCTTACAAACTTCTGTGATGATGAACAATAAACTTTGGTAAACAATAAAAAGCATTAAT
Source organism: Phoenicopterus ruber ruber (assembly GCA_009819775.1). NCBI lineage: Eukaryota > Metazoa > Chordata > Aves > Phoenicopteriformes > Phoenicopteridae > Phoenicopterus > Phoenicopterus ruber. The sequence continues at coordinate 38,313,494 of CM020220.1, forward strand.
GCACTTCTGGTTAAATATTCATTAGGCCCAGATATTTTTTTTATCTTTCATGAAATTTCTTATAATGCCATTCAGGCGCATTAGCGACCCTATCAGCTATCTTCAGACGATTTTTGAACTAATGCTTGAAAATTTGGCACGCACGGTATGCATCTGAAATGCCAAGATGAAAAATCCTTTCAAAATTTTGTCACGGGAGATGCAGTCACAACCAATTATACTGAGATTTAACACAGGCAGTAAAAGATAACCCCAGACCTGTACTGCAGGTGATCAAGGGATATTATCATTTGCAAAATAGTTGCTTCTTCAGCTGCAACCACGGTAATTAGCCCAGGTAGTGACGGGCACGTACTCTTCCGTGACGGAGGAACCAAGTCTCGCAGCAGAGGGTATGGTTTCCTTCAGCTGCAAGCGTGTATTGGACTCCCATTATCAGCTATTTCTGGCTTACTCTTCCTTGGCAGTAGTATTCCGTACACACTACCTTGTACCGACCTGTTGAATACCTGGATTTTAGTAGAAAGTGTGAACTCTGTCAAATTTGAATACCTTATTAATAGTTGGACTTTTAGTTCTGTTCCAGGAATGGCTTACTAAATGTAAGAATTGCCACTTAGGCAGAAGACATGATATATAGGTCACCTGAAAATGTTTTCTGGTCAGTAAAGCCACAGGGCAAACAATACAATACAGTAATTATTCTACTATATTTATGGTGAAGATATAATAGAAATACAGGGAGAAAAAAATTAAGATAAACGTTCCTTTATTTTTCCATAACGTTTCTACCTTACAGATCCATCATTACAGCTATTATTCTGTGAACAATGAAATCCAGTTTTCAAAGTTTAATTAAAGTTTTTAGCTTTGTGACAAAGCCAGTTCAGATCTGTTTGCTTCAAATAATGTTACTGCTCCTTCAGTAGTTCTCGTGTTTGAGTAACAGCAGCCACGTTGTAAGTCATGTAACAGACTCTTCCACTAAAACTCATTCAGAGAGAGATTAGAGATTTTAACATGAATGCCACTTCTCTTGGTCTAACATACTACCACAAAAAGTGAAATAATCTTTGTGTAGCATTTTTTGGTAGTGTTGGATGCTTATTTATAAACTGGCTATTTGAAATTCCCGACATTTGGATTGCTGCAAACTATTTATTCAGTGAGGACAAAAGAAACAAAGACTAAGGGAGAAGGAAGGTCAAGAAACTGATTCAGAGTTCACTCCCCAATTAATTTGATCCGCCAGGAGTCTTGAACTTTTCTAACAATTGGAATTCAGGAGGAAACATGTAGCATGACCTAAGTATCTGTGACTGGCCTGATTTAGACTGCAAGAGCTATGGGGACAACCAGACAAATAGTTTTCTTTCCTGCATAATACAGGAAAGAAGTAATGTAAAAGAAGGCAGCATTTCCCAAGTGGCCACCAGAAGGTAAGTGTTGCAACAGAGGTTTTTACTAATGCTGTCTTAACGGCTTATCTGCTGAAAAGCCATTTCTCTTTGAAAGAGATGAACAGTTCATTGCAAAGTTAGCTAGCGAGGTAAGTGTATGGACCCATTGGGAACCTGAGGTTGGAAATAGAAGGCAACGTCGCTAAGTAATAAGCCTTATTTATCACATTAGGGTTTTTCTTTCATTTTGGTTTCGTGTTGAAAAACTGTAAGCGAGGGAAAAAGCCAGTCTCCAAAATCCTTGGTTTACAAATAGCCTTGCACTCTAGCTGGGGGGGAGGAGGAGGAGATGTATTCTACAGAGAACTGCTCTGAGAACAATATAAATGGAGTAGAAAACAACTACGGGGTACGAAGAGGTGTAGGGAGGGGAGTTATCACTCCTCTGATGTCAGCTTCCAATTTCAGCTCAAGTACATATATTTCTTCCCATTAATAAGTACATGTCTTTACTAACTTGTCCACTTACCTTAACAAATTTAGTTCTTCTCTAAATGGATGTTTTACCAGCTATTTCAAGAGTATGTAAGAATAAATTTGGCCAAAACACATATCCTCTGGAGCATATCCACAGATCTCAGTTTCTCTCTGTGCTTGCACACATTGAAATACTTGTACATTTAACTTTTTATATATTGTGCATTACTCACTTCCAGATCACACAGGGCTAATTAAAGATTTGATAACTTTTGCAAGGTTTCAGCTCTGACTGGTCACACTGAAAGGCATATGCGAAGACTAAATATCTATAGGCAGAATCTGCCTGTCTAATAAGCAGATTAATGCATGTCAATTTTGATGAAGAATCGCGTTCTACCAGGTGACCTTCCCTGGGATGACACATAAGACTACACTTCTATTTCTCACCATTCCCTTGCCTGCATTGGATCTCATATCTCTGCTACTGAATCAGGAAACAACTACTTTCCTTGGCTCAAATCATCAGAAAGGAGCAAAAGGAAGGCTCTAGAGGAGGGTACATATGGGACAATCTGTTTGGCCACAAGCAGCCTCACCTTTTGTGCTGCACCTACACGCAAGAGGAGAAAGAAGGAGTGCGAGTCCAGAGATGACATCTGTTCAGTGCTGGTGGAACAATGGGGAACAAAAACGAAAGAGGGGAGAAAATAACATTGCACGTGTAATCATTTGCATGGGTGTATGGAACATGCTCTGTGCAAAAAGCAAAGGACTTTTAAGGAAAGTAGATGCTAAAATGTAAGATAATATCTAGCAAATATGCATAAATTTTTAGATGTTTATACCTTGGCCAAATATGGGTATGAACAATAAAGATACGGATGCATTTCATGGGCAGAAGCAAGAGTAGAATATGTATACTCTCTACAACATTTTTTAATTGCAGTTTGAATGAAGAGGGTCGTGGGTCACTTCAGAGAGGAATGAAGGGATAAAGGAATTTGGAAAATGCTTCCTTGCTTCATTGAGTCTTCAGAGCATCTCAGTGAAAGACTGTACTGTTTATACGTAATACTCAGCCAAACAACGTATTTTCCCTTAATCTCTCTTTCTTTTAAGTACTGGACATATTTTGTAGTCTGAAATATGCTAGTATTTAGCTTAGCTCATATAATTGACATTGAAATTTCTGCCAATATATTTAATACTTAGCAGAAGATAAACAACTGAAAATAGGTTTTGATACGGGAAGGCGGTAAACAGCCTCAACTGTAACCCCTGCTGCAAGTTCTTCCAGTAACAGATATGAAGCAGAGTTTTTCCCATAAACCTCCAAAGATATTATATTAGATTCTTTTCAAGTCAAACCAATAGAAGTAGTAGTCTCCTACCAAATTATGAACCTGTCTGTGACTGAACTTATCTGCTGATTTGCTACATCCTATGTGGTAGAGCAGACATCTCTTCAAGAGTGCTTGCAGGAGCTGGGACAGATAGACTTCTGACATCTCTAATATTTGCTTAGAAGAGTAACAGGAAAATTGGTCTGTCTGAACAGTATTCAATTCAAAAAGCAATTTACATAACACAACAAAGTACATCATTGAATGCACTTTTAAAGCAGAAAGGGCACTTGCAAACAAAGTATTCAGCAGCATGTCTATTTTAATTATAACTATATACACAGAACATACACCGTAGGCATAGAAATGGATAGCAATTCTCTCTCATTCTCCATCCTTGACCTAATTTCAAAACATTAGATAAGATGTCAGGAAACTATTTTGAGGGATGGTGAACATTTCCACTTCAGGACTTATATAATATTATTTTTTCAATATTTCATCTGCCTGTCCTATGCCTTCTTAGTTGGAATGTATTTTATTAGCCTTCACATAACAAAAGTGAGTGCCAAAAATGCAAGCACTCTAAATGCTCAGCATATTTCTCTTTTTAAAATGGTAAGTATAATTGAATACTACTTGCCTGAGGAGATTAGAGTTGCAATATGTCTTATATATCCTAGCTGATTGGATAATATACTTAATGGAACATACCTGGGAAGATGAACTGCTTATCTGGTTGTAGCATATGTCTCCAGAAAAGATAAGACACCTGACTTTTTTTCCTCCCCAACTGATAGCTCTTGATAATTCACTTGTTTGTTCATTTGCATATACAAAGTATTTGTACACCCACTCATCAAGAGTGAAACGTGGAGAGGAGTAGCAAGCAAGCAGTAGCCCTCTGGCATCTCTGAGCTTCCCTGACCCCCCTCACCAGCGGGTCTCCATGGATAAAGTACCAAATCAGAAGACCTTCTGCACATCCTGTGCTCTGCAGAAGGGACAAAACAGCAGGAAAAGCTGCTGCCAAGTGAGGTCAGTCAGCCTTGGAAGGGGCCTGGCCTGAACTTTAAGCCCATAATGTGATAATTAAGCATCCCAGCATGAAGTTAAATGTACAGACCCCTCCTTCACCCCACGGCCCTCTACTGCTTGTCAGCCCTTGTCAGAAAGGCACCTCGTTGGTGCCTTAGTTGGGCATACCCCAACTAAGACTTCTCGTTCATCGTCTCTAATACCTAGAGTACATGTTTACAAAAACCTGCTTCACAGTCATGAACAGAAAGGTAGAAATTTTCCTAACCCTGGACTTGGGTTGGTAACTATAATCTCTCTCCTAATTTCAATTGGGATAATGAAATTTGAGCGGGAGTTTCACTCGTTTCTGCCAGAGCCCATTGTTGTGCCTTAGACAACAACCATGTCCATAACTGAAATTCTCAGCTACCAGCAATAGTTGTTACTTAACAGGTCATAATATATACCTTATTAAAAAGATCTTATCTATACAGAAAGCCTTGCTTGTGCTGCTTTAAGAAGTGTTATGCAGGTACTATGGCAGTATCTTTATTTGGTGGCATATCCCAAACCTTTCCCAAACACATGTCACAGATCAGGTGATGAACGGACAATGTCTCTTTAGTCCTTTAATCAGATTTCACTCTGGAGGAGGCAGGGAGAGTAAGGAAAACAGTAACTTGTTCTGTACCTTACACCTCACTGTAGCTGACCACAAGCAGCACCCCCAAATGAGCACCTGGAGGCTGGTCCTCAGCAACTATTTGAGGACAGCAGGATAACTCTACCTAACACATCAGGCCAGATCACACAGCAGTGGGATGGATCACATGGACAAGGGTAGCTCCTTATGGGGATAACAGTAGGGGAAGACGGTCCATCACAGGAGGCCACAACACACCCAACAAACCAGCATCCTTCTGCCTATGGCCAGGAGACAAAGTGCAAGTAAAAGCAATTGAGATACCCAGCATTTGTTTTCTTCCTTGCAAGCTCTCCTTTGTTGGTGCTTAGATGCCTCAGGAAGAACACTGGCAAAGAGTACCAGGCATAGGCATTTTATTTTATGATCCTTCTTTTCAGCAAACCTTTTTCTTTAATGAACAGAGAGCTATTGTTCCGTAAAAGGATGCAGTCAGCCCCCTCTGCAGCTACTTTGAGTCATTACGTCCCAAAGCTTTTCAGTAAAGGTAGGAACAAACTCAGCACTGGGAACAACAGAGAAGGTAGAAATGGTCCTGGGTAGGCCAATCTTTGCTTTGAGAAGGGGCTTTTGGTCCCAAGGAATCAGAGCGGGGTCCGGCTCTGAATAAATGCTTCTGTCTGGTTAATCTATGTGGAGCTTATGGAGCTGCAGAGTAAAGGCTGTGTCCTCTTTGGCTCTGAAAGGTAGGCACGTGGGTGCTCATTAGTAGCATGGCTCTCTCCCAGGCATTTGTGGTGAACTGAGGTAGGAAACTTGCTGACACAATAAACACCATTTCTGAAGCCTTTTGGCAGAGTCACGGCCAAAGTCAGGAAACCAGTCATACAAAACCAGTATCTACATGTCGTACAGGTTTCCTAAAGGAAAGCCAGGCAAACCTCAAAGAATACAAAAAAGGGTCTACAAAACTGCAAAAATCCTGAAGATATGTGCGGTTCAGCAAAATGCACCAAACAAAGTCCTAAACTATCTAAGCCTCTAAGGATCAGAGAGGGGACAGGCTCCCCGCTTGAAGAGCTCAGGGTTCTACAGAAAGATCTACTTCAGGAAGGCAAAAAGGCTTCAGAGAAAGATGCTGACAAAGGATGGAGAAAGAAATTGGTTTTTTGGCAAACTCCTTTTTACTTACATTACTAAGGAAAGGGAACAGACACGTTTTACTGCCAAAAACTTTGCTAGCCAGTAGCTCACAAAGAAACGACTTAATAGATTTAATAGGTGAATCATTTCCTATATTAAGTTACCAATAACTATAAATATAGTTATGACAGCTGAAGTTCCATAGCCTTGGTAGCAGGTCACCCTAGGGCCACGTTTTCTCATACTAACTGGTTCCCAATTTAAAGGTCAGTTTTAAGAGCTCAACTTTAAGAACTCTCTGAGTCACCATTAGCGTGGTAGGAACAGTTCATGGCTCATGGACATCACATCACTCAAAATTTCTGACATTGCTTACAATTGCAAAAAGTTAAATTAGACCAAAAAGGAGCAGTACAAGCTTACCTGCGGCCCTTTACTTAGTGTAGATGTTACTGAAGGCTGAAGACCCACTGTGGTAAGGAATTGGTATAAATCACCATAATCCCACATGAAATTCCATTGTATTCCCATTAGGTTTGGTGAGAATGGTGTAGGAATTGGATTTATACCACACAAAAACATTCCCATACTGAAGACACTCCTATGTGATCAGGGAATGCACTCCTGATACTTAAAACACTCTCCCTTTTAAACATTTCCAAAGATTTCCTTGCCATTTGCTGCACACTATCAAATTTTGTGAACAAAAGAGTTGTGATAAGCAGACCACAAGATGTAATGTCTTTCTACTTTTAATACATGTCAGTCTTTTAGAGCAGGATAGAGCCTATGAAAAAACCCTCTTCCAGTGCTCCTTTTCTTACCTTTTTTTTTTTTTTAACGGTTTCCATATAAAAATCTAACAAAAGAATTGTTAAGTTTTACAGTCCACATCTAAAAATGCCTTTCAATAAAGTGAACCTGTAGGTGCAGTGCTTTGAAGAGAGTAACTGTTCCAACGTGGACAAAATGATACAATTTTATCAGCATCAACAATAAAGAACAAAAACAAAAAGAATGGGGAAAAGAAAGAAAAAAACCGCAACATATGGCCATACCTTAAATCAGATAATTATGCCACTAAAGATGAGACAGTAAAAGAGAGAGGCAACAGTATTTGAGGGAAGGGGAAATCTATCCTTCGGTGATACACCTCATTTGGAGTGATATTTGAGGAATTATTCCAGGTATTCTGAAAACGGGGAGTTTGACTGGACTTCTTTCCTGGAAGACTACTCTTTAAAACATGGAATACTTGGGTTTTTTCCCTACTGTGTAGTAACAGCACAAAAAATGGAAGAACTGATTCACTGATTCACATAAACATCTTAGAGTCCAACAGAAGGTAATAAGTAGTTTAACATTAATTGCCTTTGTGAAAAGAAGATGAAAACACTTCAAAACCAGTCAAATTGATGCACAGCACCGATACTCCTAAACATTTAATGCTAGCATAAAATGGACACCACCACGCTAATCCATTTTAAAACCTACAACAAAATTTCACTGTGCGAGTGTGGCCTCTCCTTCATCTAAATATAAAGCCTAATTGAAACATAAATTTTAAATGAAACACTCATGTGGCACAATAAATAATAAAATAATTATAAAGTTGCTTAAACTAATTTTGATCTGTGTGTTTGTTTAGAATGGTCAGCTGTATAAGCAACACAAGTCAATGCTTGCCAATAACGCAGTCAGAATATAAAGTGCAATATCCATGAATGCGTTCAGTCTTGATGTATATATTTCCCCGAGACTAAACTCCATAACTGATTTATATTTTCATTCCTTCATTTTCCACAATAAATCCTCAAAAATGTCTTAAGGACAAAAGTTCAAGGTCCAGCTGCTCTCACAATCAACTTTATCTTTCAAAACAGTTGAAACAAATTAGGATAAAATTATTATCTTGAATTTTACTGTGGTTGAGGAACATGCTGTTTCCAAGCATTCCGATTAATTATGTCCCTTTGAATTTTCCTAGGCCATGCTGTGGTACAAGTAACCCATATGCTCTAACTAAGCGTATTTTTATAAGGAGAAATATGCTAAGCTGGGGGAAAAAATTACACCTGGAAGGGTGAAAGCAATAAGCATAAATAACCAAAAAGCTTCTGCTCTTTTGACTGCGAAGCATGTTACCTGTTTGGCTTCACATCTTTCAGTGACCACAGAGAGAAACATTTAGGTTTCTGTTCTGATCTTTAAGAGAAGGACTAGCAAGACTTTGGAGTTGCAGTTTTTATTTTCATCTAGATTCTTCTTTCCTGGTTAAAACCAGTGAGATCACATGGATTCATGTGTCTTGACAGAGCTTTTCAAGTAAATTAAACTAATTTGGATGACCTTACTTGATTAAATAAAATCCTCAAGCCTCAAAATATTTCATTTGGATGGACAGAAAACATAACAAAAGCTGTGCAAGAGAAGAAATTTGAGCATGTTATTGAGCTGACAAGAAGCTTTCCATTGCCACTCTTTTTCGATAAACGTGCTCAGTATGTAACCTCTATGTTTGCCTGTATGTGAATTAGTATATATTGCCCCTCCCTAATTCAGTGGCATGTAATAGTGATAAAAAGCTTTCCAAAGAGTTGACATCAATGAATTTTTCAATGGTCTACCTTTAGTTACACCGTCAAGTCTAAGGAATTTTTATAAACTCTCAGTATTGACCTAACTGAGCTCGACAAGAAAATTTCTTAATGACTTCAGATGAAAGAGCAGTAGGCCAGCCTCTGAAATCCCATATATACCAGGGTACGATAGTGAGTAAAAACACAAGTTATCTTAATGACAATATTTTTAAATCAGTTTTGAAGTACTATTTTAAGTGATTACCTAATCTGAAACTCTAAAAATGAGAACTGAATAATGTTATATGCTAACATGTAGCATATTTCAAGATCTTCCATCAGTTTAGCATACACATTCATATATCACTGACATTCATATATAATTTATGAAACATTCCTGCACATTATCAGACTAAAAAACGTGTTTTTGTTTTTAAAACACAACAATGAGAAACACTGAAGGACTTGAGAAACTGCAAAGGCGAAATCACAGAACAGCATTTGCTACAGCAACCAAATCCTACCTGCAAAATCCATCCGACCGAGTAGAGTATTTGTTCTTTTGCTGCTAACTTGACAAGATAAACCACCCAGTAATAGACCATGACTCCAGAAACCTTCTCATCACTTGTCAGCTTTGTACAAAGATCAAAGCTTCACAGCAACACATACAGTTGAGAAAAATGCTTAGGGGGCTATCTAAAGTTCCAGCAGCTTATACAGCAATGCCTATAGGAGCCCCGGAATGACTTAGGAGCCTACACCTTTGCTCTTTAATGATGCAAGCGGTTAAGTCTTCAGCGCTGAGGTGCTTTTGGGACACCTTCCCCCTAACGGTATGCATTCACATTCTTGCAGCAGTGCTATAATCATCATGCTGTTTAAATTTGCTTACCAGACCTTAAAGAATTTGCACCTCTTTCTCACTTACAACCTGATTCAAAAATATTTCAGCACATGACAAACTTTAAGCACATCTGGGTTCACTAAGTAACTCCCAAGGGATTACTGCTACGATAAGTATCAACCATCATTTGTAGTAACAGAGATGTAAAGAGGCAGGTAAAGATAGAGTATCTTCAAGACATCCATTGGAAAGGTTTCCACAGTTTGAAAACATAGTAAATTTGAAGTTTTGGCTTTTCAAGGAAACATAATGTATGTTTGCTGTAATTATAGCTGTAGGAGTTACTGAGATTGCTCTTTGTCTTGTTTGTTAATAAATCACAAGAATGACAATAAACAGAATGAGAATATTTACAGAAGTGTGCTCATTAGAATAAGTCACCCTTCCTTGCAAAATTTCACCCTTCTGTGTAATAATTATAGCTCAAAACCCAAGGTTAACCTGATTATACACAGTACAACACACACAACATTTTAAGCATCGGCACCACATTGCTCCCCCTTGGCAGCTCCAGGCAGAGCACGGACCAAGTCCAGACTATCCACTGTTACAAGAAGGAGGAAATGTAAATTAAAACGATGCATGAACTAAACCTATAGTGAAAGATCGGGGTGGCCACGATACTGCAAGGCACACTGAAGACATAGCACTCCTTTGCTTTTGCGTGACCATGCAGGGAGGTACAATCCGTGCTCGCATCAGTGATTTGTGTGCGCTCTCCTTTTCCTTTGGAAGAAAGGCACCAAAATGAGGGAAGACGGATGCATGGCCCCTCTTTTCACCACAACACCTCCAAGTACTTGATATCAACTTGCTGTAAAGACAGACCGCACACCCCTTGGGAACAATGAGCAGCCCCGAGAGGGGGGTATAACTCTTAGCAAAACAGTTTTTCATATACACCTGTTGGATCACGGACATTTTGGGACAACTACTTCTTTTGCCTTTATGTTCGCTTGCAAAGCACCTATCTGACCTCTTATTGCTGTAAGAAACACCTGCATACAGACCTCGACAATAAACAGTCTCACACACGGCTGTTATTTCTGTTTTGAATTTTACACAGCAAATTACTAATGTAAGATGTAAGCTGTTTTTGCGCTAATGTGATTTTAACCTGTCTTTCGATTTTTTTTTTCCTTGATTAATGGTAAATTACTGTGAATATTCAATGTCTTTTAGTAGTCTACTTCTACGTATTAACAACAAGATAATTATAGGTAATTCATTTTAACAAAATTAAAAGCTTTCACATGTGCAACTTTCAGCCCAAAGATGATTTGCATTTATTCCAATAAGACTACAGATCATGGAACGGTGCCAGTACTTTTCTGATTGCCAGCTTTCTCCTGGAGTTTTGCGGAGATTTACTTTTTTAATTTTGAAGTCCTTTTATTCCACTTCCGCACTAGAGCAACATCTCAAGCTTTTGAAATGAAGCCCAACATCATCAAAATCAACGCAAGTAATTTCTGTTTTAATGAGGCAGTCCGTATCTGGCATTCAGCGAATACCCTCGGTACACTCTGAAGGGGGTGGAGGGGCTTATAAATTGCTCAAACTTGCCACGCTGATTTGCAAATGAGCTGGCGCCGGCTGCATAAGTGACTGCTTCAGCTTCCTGTAAGACCTTCTGTAATAAGATGCACACTGGAATAAAGCCATACTCTGGTTTTCCGGCTTTTTTAAGTTTCTTTCACGTTTGCCGTTCAGTGTGAAGACCTAACCTCACCATTAATTTTTTGCACAGCACTTCCCCATGGATTTCAGGCGGATCGATAAAGCGAGGTGCTGCTTGGAAAACACAGGGCTGACTGCTGAGCCAGCGCCACGCCGGCGGAGGACAGGGAAGCCTCTGCCCCCATGGGAGGCAGCCAGCGATTTAAGGGTACACACCAGAGTCACCCGTATTTCCCACAACATTTTAATTGACTTGCCAAGAGTGTCCACCACCCTATCTTCCTCTCTGTGAAAGAAATACATCAAAGAAATCAGTCATATAAATAATGTGGTGAATAAAAGTTGCTTCTGAGGAGAGACTTGGCAGAAAATAATCCTTTAAGGCCCCTAGCTATTTTTATTTTTACCACGTCATTAAGACGCACACATTTCTGTCCTGGATTACCTAGACAGAAATACATACACACCTGCATATGTCATATTCAGTGTTTCTTATTTGTTTGGGCTTACTGTGGAGCACAAGAGCTGATCTGTTGTCCCACTGTGGTTCAAGAGCAGACCTGTTTTTTTCCAGTCTAACCAAAGCCCTGGCTACGACAACACTACAGGATGTCTGGTCTGAAGTTTTCCAGCTCAGCCAGAAAAGATACTCATCAGGAAAATAAACATATTTGGGGGAATACAGACATGCAGTATTCCTACTTCTGCCCAACAGGAATGCAGGGAAAAAATCTGCCTTCAAACATCTTGAGTCACCATCCCTGGAAGTATTTAAAAGATGTGTGGATGTGGTGCCTGGGGACATGGTTTAGTGGTGGACTTGGCAGTGCTGGGTTAACGGTTGGACTCGATGATCTTAAAGGTCTTTTCCAACCTAAATGACTCTATGATTATATATCTCTGCTGGATAATATCAAATTGTACTATGTAATTTTCAAGAAGCAAACTAAATAATCAAAACCAAATCCAAGAATCAGAAATAGCTGAAGAGTATAGAACACAATAGATTCAAAACTGATCAATGAAAAGAACGTATATATGAAATAATTCTCTGCCATGAAATATAACTGAGACAGGTTGAGACAGTAAAATAAATTTTAGACGTCTATATGAATCCTTAAAAGATTTCAAAGTTATCATCACTATGGGTGGTAAATTTGACAGAACAATATAAAAAAAAAGTCTATAATCAGTAAATAATTTTAGTTATTTGTACATATTGGTAGAAGCAAAATAGACGAGACTTCATTACAGACATTGCAATGTTCGTCAACTATCAATTAGAAAATTATTTATTTCATCAATAAACAGTTGTCAACAGACCACTCCTTCTTATGAGTCTCCAATTCAGATGGACTGAATTCTGGGTCAGTTCCTGGCTTTTTGACACATTTTCTGTGTAATGTGTAGTTTAGTTGTCTCCAGATGCAGCACCTGCTTTTAATTCTCATGCTCCACTAAGACAGCGTAAGGAGTCAATACTGTATGCTCATGCCATGACCTTCTGGTTCCGTACCTTTCCGGTGCAATACCAAGTTTGACCTTACTAATCAATCCTAATTGATGCTATTGATTCATTTGGAAAGAAAAGACACAAGCTTCCAAGGGAAGTCTGAGTCTTGTTGAATATATCATTTGCGAAAGAATCTCCTAAGGAAAAAAGAAGTGGAAACCCATTGTTTGGGAGCGTTAAAACACAATGTGACAAAATCCATTGTAAATATATCACCTGGAACATTATTGCCCTGGGGGGAAGATTAACTTCTCTGTCTTCTCTCCAGCGAGACTAAGCTTATTTGCTATGTATTGAGCTTTGCATCATGTGTTATTCAAAGCAACTTTGAGGCAAATCACTTATCACTAATTGCTATCGGTTCACTGTGGTACGAATGTGTATGCATCAGTTTTTAGGGCACTTTTTCCTTATTTCATTTGTAATTTAAATTGACTCTCAAGTGAATAGGAAACATCCCTCTTTAGTTCAGTGACATGCTTTTAATTATTTTTGTAGTTATAAGAGCTATAAAAATCAATGTTATTATTAAGACAAACACATTTTATGTAAGTCACAGAAAATATTATTACAGGCAAGTCCCTTTTTAAATGTGTGTTTTATTTTCTTAGTGTTAACAAAGCCCTTATATTAAAAGCACAATTCAGTCTATTCATAAATCGCAAGCTACCTAGAAAGTTTTCTAAGTGAATTACAGAATCATAGAATGGTGGGGGTTGGAAGGGACCTCTGGAGACCATCCAGCCCAACCCCTGCCAGAGCAGGGTCACCCAGCGCAGGCTGCACAGGGCCGCGTCCAGGCGGGTTTGAATCTCTCCAGAGAAGGAGACTCCACACCCTCCCTGGGCAGCCTGGGCCAGGGCTCTGGCACCTCACAGGGAAGAATTTTTTCCTCATGTTCAGGTGGAACTTCCTGTGTTCCAGCTTGTGCCCGTTGTCCCTTGTCCTGGCGCTGGGCACCACTGAAAAGAGTCTGGCCCCGTCCTCTTGACACCCCCCCTTGAGATATTGATAAGCGTTGGTGAGGTCCCCTCTCAGTCTTCTCTTCCTCGGGCTGAACAGCCCCAGCTCCCTCAGCCTTTCCCCACAGGAGAGATGCTCCAGTCCCCTCATCATCTTTGTACCCTCCACTGGCCTCTCTCCAGTAGTTCCTCATCTTTCTTGAACTGGGGAGCCCAGAACTGTACACAGGACTCCAGATGGGGCCTCACTAGGGCAGAGAATTAACTAGACTTTGGGAAAACCCACAGATTCAGGCAATGGAAAAGTTGATTTTTCAAGCACAGGAAGGCCGTGCTTGTTTGCTAAAGCAGAATTTATCTGCACAAATTTGACTAAGACATTTGTTTGACTAAGACAAGTTGTTTAAGAATCAAGAGAAGATCCATCCTCACAAAGCACACTTCTGAGATCACACCCCCATCCCACTCGTTGAGTTAACTGTCTAAGCAGAAGTTAACTCAAAAAAGTTAAGTCTCTGATATTTCTGAATCTTTATGCCATGTCGCAATGGCGGGCTGCAGATAAATCACTGTCGCTCCATTCACTATTAGGAGTTGACTTAATCCACTGTGGTTCTAAGGACCAGAGGAAAAAATAGATATATTCTACCCATATTCTCAAGAACCAGTTGTTTGCACATCACTTTTACACTAATACACCCACAGCATCAAGGAAGCCAGGCTGCACTTAGATTATTCCTAAAACCTGAAGAAATGACGTTGTGGGAGAGAGAACAAGAGAGAAAGAGATTGTGTGAAGGCCATAGGTGAAAAAATATAAGAAAAAGGGAGAGAAGGGGAAAAAAAACATACCATACCACCACAGATTTAAAAAAAAAAAAAAAAAAAAAGTCTTAAAATGAATAATAGAAAACTACAAAAAGTAAAGTCTAAACAATGTAGAGAGAAAGAGACAAGAGAAGGAAGAGCTTTGGGAGACAGGGACTGTCGCTGCAGTGAGCCACCAGGATCCGTCCTAACCCCTCGCCCTGGTCCACGCTGTCACCGAGAGGCTGAAGAGCTTCAGAGGAACAATTTAATGTATTTATTTCTGGGCAAGGTGTGACTCGAAATTAAGTTCCTAACTTCCTGACTAACTGGAGACTGAAATAAGGAGCTGATGTATATTGGGATTTGCTTTCCCGTTTTGTTGCCTCGTTGTGACATTATCTCCCTCGTTCTGTTACAATTTAAATGTAAATCTATTTGGGGTGCTTTATGCTAGTAACTCTACAATTTAGTATTGCAATACAGAGAGTCCATTTTAAGCGCTAAGTGCTCCCAAAAGGTATCTGTCATACTGCCACATTTTATTATGCTCAAACATCAGTGAAAAAGAAGGGAGAGGACGAATGCTCGCACATTATGATGCTTAACATCGAGGTTGTTTCCCTGGCTGTGCAGGAAACTGCACAGCTGTGCGGTTTTGGATAAGCTCTCAATTACATTGATATAAATGCTCATAAAAAAAAGTAATTTTACTTTTAGGGTCATTAATACTGAAATGTAAGGAATTTGATTCAAGCTACATCCTATTAAAGAAACCCAAGTTATTTAAATAGATTTCTTTAAGCACCCCTTTCATCTCACAAAAATCTCCACGACAACATACTTAACTCCATAATTTTCCAGCAGTGCATTTTACAGACAGCTGATATATGGCGGCAGTGCAGCTTGCCTTAAAAGGGTCAGGTAATTCCCCATCGGCCAACAACTCCTATCATCACAACCAGCTTTTTATTAGTGATTTTAAAATATCATCAGCCATCGGGGTCAGCGGATAATGTTCAGAGTATCCATTTCACTGACAGGATGTACAGGGTAATTTCAACAATATCTCCTTTGACTAAGGTCTTACGCTTCTTTGGCTAGAGACGACTTCCCTGCTCCATGCAGCATCACTGCAATAGCTGGCTGATCAAAACCAACAGGAATAATTATGTAATCAGCAACATCATTGGGATAGAATACGTAAGATGTAGCTTCTGTTATCTAACACCAAGTATCACCTAAGTATTAACATGTAAATAGCAAAGCATTCATCCCACTTGATATGGCCACACAGCTCTTGGGAACAAAAGACTGGGTAGAAATTTATAGTTAAGGGAAAGCTGAGTTCTGAAATTTCTCCCTATAACCAAAAATTCAGCTGATACTCCCTTTCATCCACTTTAAGCATACATCGCGGGAAAAAATGTTTCTGTACTCAATACACAATCACAAAGCAAGTTTATGAAAAAGTTTTTGAGAACACCGAGCATACACCACAAATTGGTAGACAGTAGGGTGATAGTGAAGGAAATCTTGGGATATTTATGCATCTACTTTATCAAAACAAAACAAAAGTAGTGAGAATTCATCTTGCTTTTCTCTTAAAATTTGTTTCATGAAGGTCTGTTCAAAACACCTGGTAAGGCAGCATTACGAAAGGTATCGCTGTAACAACCAATCAGTATGAATAATTTTTCATAAAATGTAAGTAATTGCTTAGAGAAGAAAAATCAATCATAACATATAAAAGGAAAACGATTCAGTATATCGTCTTATGACTTCCTTATATGGTATGTTTGTCCTATATACAAGTTACAATCCCCTCCGACCCAGAGACTCATACCTTCAGGAAATACTCAGTAAAACATAAACAGATTTCTGCAGCCCCCAGCCCATGTCTCACATGCTGGGTTGAGTTTCCAGCTCACTTTTGTTTAAGTTGGATTTAGGTGTTTCAGTGCTCACACAGCTCTAAGCAATATCTTCTCATTTGTATGTGTCTGACCTAACTTGATTCCATTTTTTTCTAAACCTCAGAGGTGAGATATAAATGTCAATACAAATTAAACTCTGGCCAATATAAATCTCTTTAGTCTTTCATTTCTTTTTAAAAAACAAACAAAAAGGAAGAAAAGAAAGAAACAAAGAGAGAAGCAGGCTGCTATCTCCTACGACTTCAGTTTGAAAACAACCGTTCAACTTAAAATATATATTATCCTGAGCTTAAACAGCTATATTGCCTTCCACTCATTGGTAAATGTGAAAATGATCATTAATGGTCTAACGTGGACAACTGACATTTCCCTATTTTACAAAAATTCTACCTATGTCTCGTAAATACTCAGTCCAGCTTCTTGTTTAATGTCTATTGCAATATCTTTAAAGTCAACAAATCTGTGGAAGAGATTTGTAAAGTGGAAAGTTTACAATAACAGTAGATTCAGATCCTTTAATTTTATTAACAGTTATTTTAAAAAAAAAAAAAAAAAAAATCTAGATTTTCTATGCAGCTAAAAGAGCAATCTATGGCATTTTCCAAAGTACCTGTGTAGCATTTCAGCCTTCTCATTGTTCGAATGAAGTATGAAGTGAGAACAATTAAGTCTAAACAGAAGTAGACAGAGTTTATGCCTTCCTAATTCTGAGCAACAGAAAGCCTATCCATATCTTTCTTTCCACAGTGGTCCATGGCTCCAATTTATAAACACATGGGATGTATTTAACGCACGTTGAGATGGGGGGGGGGTGTTTATATCACTTCTTCAAATTTTTGTTCAACTTCCAAGAAACCTTTGCAAAACAGCCAGACCATGACAGTGTGAAATTTGGGACTAGCTCTATTCTCTTCTTGCATCCTCCCTCTTCCGCTTAGACCTGCGGCGTTACCTCCCACCACACTGTTGTGCCCACGACGGAAACCAGACACATCCAGCCTTCAGCATTTATTTCCAATGCTTTGCAACAGCTCCTTGTAGTAACTTTTCTCTTTTTTTTTTTTCCCAAGAATTTAATCACACTTCAGCAGACGTTCAGCAAACATCAGCTGCCGTATTAGAAGTGGAGGATATATTATAGGGTTTTTATCTTTATAAAGGTCTATAAAAGCTACATGCAAGATTGCTGGCTGCCTTTTCAATCAGTGCTGATAAATAAAGAGGTATAAAACAACTGCTTTCTGCTTTATAGCTTACAGTCTCTGAATTTCCTAATGAATGAAAATGAAATGGCCACGCTGGCAAAGGGCACAACCTTCATTTCTGACTCTCCCTAGTTCCAACTACGAGGTGAAACCTCTTCTAAATTAGCCCAGCGGTGAATACCCTGCTCAGAGGTACGGACATCCCCAACTCTGCGCTCCTGAAAGCTCCTAACCCTCCTGCTTTCCCCCTCTCCTCCCAGCAACCTCTCTACATGGCGTCATTTTCATAAATAGTTATATTTTAACAATAACCACTGCTGCATATCCAGAATCCCACACAGTTAAATGCCAGGACTGTTCTTAGTTCCGGATTTACTCACGACCTTAATTTTGATTTCTTGGCATTGGGGGAGGAGAAGGAAAGGGATGAAAGTATACTCTTAGCAACCGATTTTTCAAAAATACATAAATAACATTCATTGCTCAGAAAACATTAAAGAAATTACACTCTACAGCAAACTGCTAGTAGTAGCTTGAAACAAATTCTGCTAATTGTACTTTTCAGAAAAAACCCTGCGGTTAAGATAACTAATCAGCTGGGAATATTATAATCTGGCAAAGAAAGCTGTCAATTGAAGGAGGAATTTTTAGCATGACTCACGAGCCAGAATTAGGACAGCTACAAATGTTTCATAGTATTTGGCAATATTTGAGGAAAGGCTAAGTTTTAAGTAGGCTAAAAAATGAAAAAAAAATTCAACTTAAACCTATCACCAACAAAACAAGACAGTTTGAAAAAAATATATATATAAAATATGCATTTTTAGCACTACATATATATATAAAAGCACACTATATATAGACACATACACACTATACATATATTTAGTGCTAAAAATCAGGATTCCAATGTGCCGTTATTCTCATTTTCACTAGAGAAACCACATAACCCCTTTGTGCCTCAGTGTATCACCTGAAAAAAGCAAGGATAATAAGTGTTTATAAAACTTTGAAGTACGCTGGGAGACTTCAGTGTCTAGAAATCCTCAGAAACCTAGAGAAAAAGCAACTGGTTGGCAGTTAAAACAAACAGCTCAAGAAACTGCGCCTTCTCTGATGTGACCTTACACTTAAATCTTTTAATAAAAGCCCTCCTGCTGTTTTCTTGTCTCAGGTCCCAGCTTCTCTGCACTGTCCCGTGTCCCACCAGAAGCAGACTGGGTCAAACTGGTCATAAATTTAGTGATTTTTCTGCTCCATTATAGAGCAATAAAAAAACAACACAGTGTTTACCCTGATAATGAAAACTCAGACTAATCTTGCCTGTGACCCGAATACTTGCCACAGCACTTAGGTTGAAGCCAACCTCACCCTTACTTGTGAACTAGAACATCAGGGTCTCTAATTGGGGGGGGAATAAACAAACAACAACAAAACCCAAAAACCACTGCACACAAAAAAAAAAAGATTAAAAAAAAACCACCACCACCATGAACAACGCAAAACCAAAGCCAGAAAAGCATTCAATCTTTACAGGCTGACACAAGCAGTCAGTCAGCAGCTGCTCCGGAGTTTGTAAGCACCTTGTAATACAGTCCTAACTCCAGAAAAGGAAAAAAGACATAAATGCCAAAGAAATTTCAACTTTCCTTTCAAACTCTAAGGAGAGGTAACATTTGTAATTACCGTCATGATACTAGCAATTCACAGAGTCCCTGTAAATGCAGAGTCTAGGATACCAGGATTAAAAACCTGCAGAGAAACATCACGAAAGAGGGTGAAACCATTTTGGCATACAGACCGCACAAAAAGACAGGAGAGGTGAACATTTCAGAGTGAACAGAAACAATACGGAAAAGTGTTATCTAAACTTCAGCTAGTCACCTCGGTTTTCAAATTACAGTCTCCATATAGAAGTATCATCATCAAAATAACACTTGCACATTCTAATTTATGAGTTTTATATAATACATAGTTATGTATTATTATCTAATAAAGAAAAAGTGTCCTTGGACCACACTCGGATCTTGCTAGAACAGCACTGAAAAAGTACAGTACGTGTTACAGTCTAAAGGCTTTAAAGAGACAAAATTTGTACAGAAATGCAGTATCTTTTACTGGAATAAATATAATTTTGGGGGAAAAAGCCCCAATAAACAAATAAGATATAGAGCTTTTTCAGATAGCTCATATGTACAATGCTTGCTTGTATTTTCCATCTACATCAATCAAACGAGAGGCATTGCCTATCCCTACAAAATATGACAGTTTTCAGCCTTATAACAGTAGAATTAGTGAAGATGATGTTATATATTGACAGCATCACTTCATTTTACTTCCTGCGAAGAAAAAAAAGACTAAAAATATCTTTGGATATCCACGCCTATTTAAGGAGTTTCACAGACTCCTAGTTATTCAGTGGGATATATGAAGTATTTGTACTCAAGGCTAATAAGATCATCAGGGGAATAACCACTAACGATTAAAAGTCAGAAAACAAAATTTACAACACTGAATGGCACTCAGGCTGAAGTGATCTGGCACATTTAGGAAAGATCACATACCAATTAACTAGCATATTTAAAGAGTTTATGGAAATGTGCAGTTCTGTTTCTTAAAAGGTAATAAATAAATTTCATGTGATGAAAAACTGGTGTATTTGCCTGTGTACATTTTATATGACCTCTTTCTTTTTTTTTCTTTTTTTTTTAAAGAATTATTATAGGATCTATAGGAAGACTGAAAGACTAATGAAGCAAATCTACAGCTTCTAAATTTTAAAAAAAATAAAATAATGGATAATAGATGAGAAAGACAACTAACGGGTTCCATTAAGTAAAAGATTCGCATTGGTACAGGCATAAAGCAAAGGAAGAAACTTACTCCAATTTACTTTACTTCAATCTAAAAGCAGCAATGTAGAAACAAAAATTCTCTGACCGGAGCTAGGACAGTGCCAAGCAGCACTCGTGTAATAGGGGAATGCTGATTAGTGAAAGAGTATGAAGGTCATGTTCTAATTGAAGACTAATTGATCCCGGTCCACCGGAATCAATGAACTCTTTACCATTGACTTCAGCGACAGCAAACTGCAAAATGCATCCATCGTAGCTCCCGCTCTCAGGGCACACACCGAACCTTGCTGGCCTGCAACGGTTGCTTCTCACAGCTGAAGCAATGAGCGATGGCAGTGGTAGAAAGCCAACCATAAATAACACGCTCCTCGTGTACCACACTGTGGAGTCCTATATGCTTGGTAGCTTGACTCAGTGAAAATCACAGCACTGTGAGCTGCAAGCTTCCTGTCAAATCTAGGATATGGCATTCATCTTGGAGATTTAAATGAAGAATCTACAGAATATTAAAAAAAAACCCTATATGTGCTACCATAAACAAAAAGAAAATGAGATGATACAGTAAATAAGGAACAATTCATTGGCCCGATACTCACAAAAATTCAGAAGTTATCTTTGATGCAAGATGGGTCATTAGAAGAAGTGTCTTTTAAATGCTACATTTTTATTCTGGATCTCCCATACGTTGGCATGCTCTTGAGAGACTTAGTTTAGGACTGCTCATAAAGAAACCATTAGTCACTCCTAGCCCTGTCACCAGAGCTGTTACACTTTTTTCCCCAGCATGTACTATGCGATCCATTTCTCGCTCCTCCTTTTACAAGTGTTGATTTGACTGTGACTCAAAGTCAGTTATTTTCAGAACACATGGTTGCCACTGAAATGGAGTCACGTTGTACGGATGAGTTTGTTGCTTTTGTTGCCTCTCTCAGTGGGTCCACTTTATTCTCTTACTTCTTTCCTGGTGGCAATTTGAGGTGCAGCTGGAGGTGTATTGAGCCATCACCGCAGGACTGTCAGCCATTACACTTCTAAAGAAGAACGCCTCCAGCTTTCAAACTCCAAAGGGAAACAAACTGAGCACGGACTTTTCGGAACTGCTCACTGACAGTACAGTTAAGTTAACACTGCGTTGGACAAGAAATGTATTTCACATTGCATACAGTGACACTGGAAGCACTTTGGGCGTTACAGGAGTGATCTATGTCTATTAGTGCTCCATCTATTGATGGGGATTATTGTTACCGTATCATTGTGTTTTATCTGTTTCTGATTTTCTGTCACTGCAAAAAGGAGTTGCAATAAAGGCTATTTCAGATCCAAACTCAGAACAGGGAAAAGTACAATTTCAAAAGAAAAACTAACCAACCAACCAATAAAATGCCAGCACTGCACAACAGCCATCCCAGGCTGAACCATTCCCACCCATACAGAGTCTCCAGCCTCTTCCCAAAAGTGCAATCCTCTGCAAGGAGCTCTGAGCTACCAGAGACTCTGCTGGTAAAAGACACATAGGGTGGATCACCGTGCAGAGACCTGTCAACTCAGATCACGCACGGAGCGGAATAGCTGTGGTCACGGTGCTGTGCCCACCACGGCAGTCTATGCACACTGGTGGGAGCTGGCTCACCTGCAGAAATCACAAATCTTTCTCCATTCACACTCCCACCTCTTTCACTCCCGGGATAAAGGAAACAGTTTGTGGTCTCTGTTCCCACAGTGTGGACATGGAGTTTAAGAGGGTCAGAGCCCGCTTTTCCTGGGACATGGCTCAGTGCTGCCTGGAGGAGGGCAGCCTCCCGCTGCCCATCTCCTTCTCCCTCCGCTCCTCTGGCCTCAGGGTTCTACCTCATCGCTTCATCCAAGACACTGGCACTTGCCAGATCTTCCACTGAATCAGTTAACTTGCAAGCCCCATTGGTAAACATCCATTTTAAAAAAGAAAAAAAAAAAACAACCTCCCATTTCAGCAAATTAAATGTGCTCATGGAGCCGTTTGTTGGGCATTGGGATGAGTTCAGAATAATTGGTGGGTGCATGGCCAGCGTCCTGGCAAGAGGAGGAGGTCAGGATGGGACAGCAGCAGAGGCAAGCAGCCGCAGGCTCCGATATCCCACGCTACATTCCCACACAAAATAATGTGCTATTGATAACAAAACTCCAGCACAAAGAAGAGCATTTTCCTGCATTTCATTACCTATCAGCAATAGCATTCAGTTTTTCCGTGGAAACATGGAAACCACCTCTCAGAACCATAACTGAAAGTTAAAGGGAGTCCACATAAAAACGTTTTGTTGGTAGGTATAAACGTATCTCCAATCAACTGCCTAAGGAGACCCTGCATATCTTATTCATTTAACCACTACATCAAATTAAAAAGTTTAACATTTTTGCAAGGTTTTTTTTTTAAATATCCTCTAAATAAAATAGTACATGCGCCCATGCTACATATAAATTTCAGTGATTTCATTCAGTGCATTCAACAACAGTGCTGTTTATTTAGGTTCTAAAACATTAGGGTATTTTATTTCTGTATTTGCTTCCTTTTTTCTGTCTCTGTTGATTCTTGGACAATTACAACTACTTCTACTCCCATTGTCCAGTTATTATGCTTAACGGTAACACTGAGATAAAAAAGTCACCTCCAAAATGTAACAATTAAAAAAAAGTTAATAAATGTATTCAGATTTCATTACCACTCCAACATGAAAACAAGAATGTATATTCTATTTTTCTTTTTTTTGACAGAAACATCTCAATTCCATCAGAATTGGTAGTTTTGGAGCTTCGTATATATCAGATGCAAACTTCTGCATCCATGTTTCAGGTCAGCTCTGTATAGGACGGTCCTTGGCATCTCGGGTTTGCACGGAAAAGGCTGCAGTGCCCCATGTTCTGGTGGAACAGAACTGGTTGAAACAACAGGAAGAAACTTCTGAAGGAGTTGGAAAACAGCAAGAACAAAATAACCAACCTCAGGCACAATTAAATAGAGAAATTGCCAGTGAACTGTTTTAAAATTAATGCGTTCTTAAGCGATTTCAAAATACGTGTTCTGGGCTGCTCAGAAACAATCAAAAGAGGGGATTATCACGAACCATGGAGGTAGTGCTTATACAGAGGCCACTGTTCACCCTCCAAGAGCATAATCACTTCTGGAGGGACCAGGGCATGCAAATGGATGAGCTCTGATTCCAAAACCACAGCCAGATGTTGTAGACTTATCATTAAAATCACATGGAGAGACACTGTTTGCAAAACAATTTCATCTCTCGACTGATGCTTGAACACAAGCCCAGTTTGCCAACTGGCACCGGGTTGGGAAGGCTCTTGAGCAAATTGGCACGTTGCTGGCCCTCACTAACACAGCACACTCCATTCTCCCTTCCCCACCCCCAGTGCAAAGGGTCAAACATAAGCTTTTTCTGGAAACAACAAAATCACTTAAGATTTCACCCCCTTCTTTGTATTTCCACCACTATCTCTGAGGTCTTCCTCCCCAGTGAATCACAAATTCTGAATACGTTGCAACATGAGGATGGCTGTTCCTAATGTGCAGCGTACCAAATCTCTGCTTGAAAGCAGCCTCGACCTTCCTACTGCTATTCCGCAGCTGTCCCTGTTTTACTTTGCCTTTTAGCAGCCAGTATTTTCAAGTAGCATTAAAGCTCTCCCAGGCCTCTCTGGACAGCGGCTAAGAATGAACAGGGAGCGGAACCTGCTATACTTTATCTCCATCTTTTTTGTCCCACACCCCACAACCAAATTGTATCACCCACAGGCATTAGAAGAGCGGGACTTGGGCTGTCAGTCTCGGAGGCTGCAGGCACGGCAGCTGCTGGGAAATGGGGACCATCAGTGATCGCCCCCAGCAGAGACGCTGCCGGGGTCTGCAGCAACGCAGGAGCCTTCATGGGGCTCTGCCTCGCCGGCCCGAGCGGCGGCTTGGCTGCCCAAGCTGTTCTCAGGAAACTGAAGTTCAAATCTCCTTTCGGTCCATTCCCGTCCCCTTACCCTGCCAGGGCGGGATGCGGGAGAAGGCAAGATCAAGAGATAGTTTAAGTTAAAAGATGCTAAGTCTGTCATAGCCTAAAAGAAGAATAGCAGAAAGTGAGCTGAGGTGCTGAAGCAAGTGAAAGGCCATTTATGATTAGTAAGATCTTGCATTTTTCATCTTTCCATGACTTTAATTAAAACACAAAAAAGCAAATATGAAATATAGTCCTTTACTTTGTGGGATTGAGATGAAAGCACATTACTGCTTTCATTCACAATTCAGTGCCCTAGCACCACACCTCTGCAATAGCTTGTCTTTCAGAAACCATCCCAGACCACATCAGAAGGGTCTAAACGTGCATCTCCCGTTTCTCGTACTCCACACGCTGCCCTACGCAGCATCTTTGAGCAAGGTGCAGCAGGCAATCTCATTCTGCCTGCTGGCACTGCTCCATTTTACATATATAATATTCATTGGGTCAGCATCAAAAGAGCATTTTGAGTCAAAAATCACATTCAAGAACCAGCCGGTCAGGGCATTCAGCTAACGACGACTGCCTCACTTGCAGTCCCACTTCAATGAATGCCAAATACTTAATCTACAGCTGCCACCAGGATTTCCTACATAACCCAATCCGTCACGCACACTCTGCATAGCAAAGCACTTGGAAAGCATGAGCGGCCGGTGGAAACTGCCAGTTTGAGTGGCAGCTGAGCTGCTTGTTGAAGATCTAAAGCCTGGACTTACACTTCTTAAGTAACAGACACCTATCTTAACTCTGTGGATGTAGCCTTTAATTGTTCCGGTGTCTGGCAGCCCAAGCGGACAAGACAACGGCCACGTAAATATCCTGCTCAGCCACAGCGTATTCCCACCGAACGCCAAGCTGTACACAAGGAGTCTGTGCTACGGACGACATTGTGAAGCAGAGCACACCAAGCATGAAACAGTCAGAGAATTTCACCGCCAGTCTGAATTGTTAACCCGCACACAACATAAAAAGTGACTCCTGGATACCTGGGTAAGTGCCGTGCCTCAGGAGGTAGGGCAGTCTCTACTAGAAGCAGAGGAACAGCTCAAGTTATAATTCTGGTAGGAGAAAAAGCAAAGAGCTCTTCCCTGGAGGTAATGCTCTCCCCACTGCTCCCCTTCTATAACTAGAGAGATAAGGACCTTATTAACACAGCATAAGAAAGAGAGGTGTGGTAAAAATGTGAAGGTAAGGTTACAGAATGCAAACCTGTAACAACCCTTAGATCCTACGACCCATTATGGCCTCGTTCTGCAAGTAAAACTTCGCTTTTCCCATTTCAATCTGCTATTACTTCTGGAGCTAGGACGCCCGTTTGTGAGAGAAAGCAATTTTTGCAATAACTTTCTTTTCAATTACATTAGCCTTTGCATTTCTTCAATAAAAAAAAGAATGAGTGCCTTGATGATACAGGAGAATTTCTTTTGCGAACCTGAGGTTTCTTCACTGTACTTTGAGCACCGACACCTGGGAGGATCTGCATAAAAAGCACAGGAAAAATAGAGTCCCTCAAGGGAATTTAGATTGCAAATTACTGATGTGCTAATAAGATTCTTTATGTACAAACAGGAGTAGAGAAAGAAAGAATACAGGCAATTTCAGTAGGATACATACAAACAGACAAAATTAAATAATGCTGTGGGTGTAATCCTCTGTAAAAGACAGACTCTGGGGCATTTTATTTCTCTCCACTTAGTCAAACAAATGAATTGACTAATAGAAAGCCAGAATTATGCCCTTTTTGTTTTAATTTAACTAACGCTTTGGTTTTTTTTAATTGCTTAAAGAGTCTAATTATTGCAAAAGTATCTATGCAATCAAATATGCTATAGCTACAAAAATTCATCCTAGTATATTATGTTAGAAAGTTCTACAGACATATGAGCTAAAATTTGAAAGCTAAAAATATGAAAATTAGGGAGGAAATGCTGCTTTTAATGCCACTGAAACATGCTACGTGTGTCGTTACTCAAGGTGCTGAAAACCTGAACAAAGCACAGACCTGTCCTCTTTTACTTTGGTTTCTCAGCTCTGTTTTTTCATTTTAGTTTATCAAACCTGCTCATAATTAGTTTTGGCTTTCTATTAAGAATATCTACTCCCATAATAGCACATGGGCTCATTTTCAGTTTTCGTGGCATATGGCAGGCACCTATTGCCAATCTTAACAGCACAAACTCTGCAAATGCTTGGTCTTCTGAGGAGTATGTTGCTGGGATAGAAGTAATGGTGAGAACAAGTTCTATTTTGATGCCTGAAAGGAGTTTCAGACAAAAAAAAAAAAATATTTGGAAAAAAGAAAAATCACAGCCTGGAGTTAACACCAAGTAGAATTTGATGCACAAGTTCAAGGGGGGCAGGGCCTCCAAAACCTCAAAAAACCTGAGATGTTTCATCTTGCTGTATCCAAAGTGTTCTGTCTTTTTACTTTCAAGTAACATTAAGCATTTTTCTGCATTAAACATTAAAAAAGGACAAAAAATAAAAAGCTGACAATGTTTGGGGTTTTTTTCTTTTGTCAACACACGTGATTTAGGCTATTTGCAACAGAAAGAAAAACAAAAGTGTAATTATTTACAGTGCTCTTCTTGTGATAATTTTTTATTTTATTTTTTTGTGGAATCACAAGAACATTAAACCAGATATGATGGGGAAGTTGATGACACGTTTCAAAACTACAGAGGAGTTTTAATTTCTGAACTGATGTTTCAGTCACTGGCTGTTACATAAAATCCAGCTTGCCAATTCTAAGAGCAGTAAGAAGTCTCTCTTTTAAAAAAGGTTTTCTTCTTTTTCCATACGATTTCAATTTTTTCCTTCTTGGAACAGTGTAACAATGGGTGAGAACCCATTTAATTGGAAGTTTAAAAAGAATGGATATATTTTATATGTTACATAAATCAGAGCAAGAGATTAGAGTTCTTCTTTACATGAATTTTTCCCAGTTTCCAAGGGCTTCAAAAGATGGACTTTTCTAATATATAAAGTTGCAAGAAACCATCTGACTTTGACAATTTTTTTTTTTTTTTTTTTTTTAATCCTAGGAGATTTTAGAAGACAAATAACTTCTAATAATATAAGGAAGTTAGCATACCATAGAACACTAAACCATGGGCATAGTGTCTTTCATAGCATCAAGAAAATGATCACTTTAAAAAAAAAACCTTCAAATGCTTAGAATTTGTAAGTATTTGCACTGTAAGTAACATTGCAAGTATAGTGCCCAGAGTTAAACACACCTTTACCTTTTTGTGGTTTGTTTTTGTATCTTAATCTGTTAGATATCATCATGATTACAACAAAATTACAAGCAAGTGTTACGGCACATGTTACTAAAAAGCCCCAGCAATATGAAGGGTCATTCACGATAATTGTAAAGAGTTCATACCACATGTAAGAATCTAGCCCCGTATATTTTGTTAAATTATTCTAATAGGTAAACTGAAAATACAATGTGATCACAGGAACTGACCTAAAAATTCAAGTTTTCTGATGACAACCACTCTCCTTCCCAGTCCTCCCTTCTCACATACAGAGTTAATTTGGGTGCTTTACATAAAGATGCTCTATCAGACCCACTTCTTACAAACATCTGCACTTGGCTGTTCTTCTCTCTAGATGTAGGGCTGATGCGTGAGCATCTTCCTCCAATTTATTGACAAAAAAAAGTTTGGGTTTTTCCCCCTTTTTAAATCAAAACAATATTAAAACCCCTGTCAATTATGGTTAAGTACCTGCTATTATTTTCCTAACCATTTTCCACAAGTATTTAACAATTTGTAGCCTCATACCATTGATATTAATCAGTCATAATACCAACTTAAAAATCTGTAAGAGTGATTTCCTTTAGATACCAGAGTTGCCAGCTAACTAAAGGTTATCCACACCATTCCTCACAAATACACATTTTTGGTTCCTCAACCAAATACTGCAAATCCTGCTTGTGCTTTTTCTCTCTAATAAAGAGCCATTATCTTGGTAGAAGGAAGGCATCTTTGGTAGGAAACAGACTTAAAAGGCTTGGAAATGTCAGTTTTCTGAATTCACAGCCCTAACTTGATGCTCGACTGAAGATCTTTTCTTTCAACTCCCTCCCAAAGCCAGGTCCCTTTTTTCTCTTTTCTAGTCTCTGGAGCATCCTCCCATCTCAGCATCCTGTTCTTTTTATACCTCCCTTTTATTTTTTGGAGGGGAAAAAAAAAAAAAGCTATGCAGCAGTGGAATTTCAACAGCTACTAAGCACTTGAAAGAAAAGAAATAGCAAGCAACAAGCCAAAAGTGAAAGAGTTTTAGTATTTGGCTCCCCAGCTACTCAGGACCAACTGTTGTCGCCGTTGGTTGGAAGAGCAAGAATTTGCCGGGGCAGTCAGTGGCGATAGGGAGCCCGAAGCTGCCCATTCCCTTTGAGATGTTCAACAGCCGCAGGGAGCTCGCCGGCATGAAATCTTGGCAGAAGCTACAGAGGCAGCTCGGGACTCCCGTAGAAGCTACACAATTGCTCATTTGCCTCCGTTGTCCGAGCTCAATATCCCTCTCCCAGTGCAACATTACTCTTCTCTACGGGAATGCTGAGAACTTTCACTGTTCAAAGGCAGTGATCGACACGAAGGTCAGCTTCTTGTCTAACACACCCACATCCTTAAAACGAAATTTAGTGTTCACTTTCGCTGACTTTTCATGGGACAGACAGGGACTTTATACATTATTTAATAGGAATTTCAAAATGAAACAGTAACTCTTCAAGGCTCTTCCAAAAAGTACAGGAGATTAAGGAAACAGGAGACTAAAGCTGGAGGTGCTAAAAGTGCCTTTCACGGAAACCAGCAGGCTTTATGGCTGTCTGCACAGTTGGTCAGAGAAACAAAATTTGGGATGTATTTTCTGTTCTACTACATAGCTTTTGTGTGCCATTTGCCACATAATTAAGATACCCAAAAGCCCCATGTCACTGCTTTCAATAGAATTTAGTTCAAAACCATTCTTGGACAAAATACCCATCATACCTTCTAAAAATACTCTGCCTTCTATGCTACAACATATTGTAAACAATGAGTAGCTATAATTAGCAGCTGAATGTCTAGACGTGAGTTAATGTTTGGTTAACATTGCACTGTAGCTGTAGATGATATATCACTGCACACGTATTATAGTAACTATTGTTACAAAAATTCTGTACCGATCAATTTAAAATAACCTTGTAAAGTTTAATTGCTATCCAAGATGAGTAATGAATTGAACAAATGTCAGATCCTAGTAAATGTGTCTTTTATCATAAATCAGTATTTCACATGCAATAATTATCCCATTAATGCTAAATGAAATGCTTATTGAGTGTATTTAGCATGCACTGTAAGTGGTTGAAATGACCAGGTATACATAATAATTTCCTGACAGAGATAGTTTAAAAAAAAAAAAACAAACACAACACTTTGAAAGGCAAATTATACCTGTTAAATAAAGGTACTATACAGAAGATATTTTTTAATAGAAGCAAAGGCATACTGTCCTAAGTTCTCTTTAACAGTTTCCGAGTTTAATAAATAAAAAATACAGTAGTAACCTCCAGCATCTTCCTAAAGCAAGAAGGCTCTATGCTTCACTTGGCTTTAGTTCTGTCTTATAAGATAAAGAATGGAGAACAAGTAGTTGCCAATTTATCTAACTTAACACATCCCAGACTCGCCAAGTATGCTGTGATAAATAGCTTTAACTACCTTCTGCTCATCTTTTTATTATAGGACATGACAAAGCGATTTGTAGATTAAGGCTTCAACTTTATTTGTGATACTTTACGGAAGAAAGCTGAAAGGCACTTAAGCGGTTTAGTGTGAAAAATACAATTAAAAAGGTAAACAAACAGCAAAACTGTATTTTACATTGAAAATATCTAAGGTTTTAGAAAATCCTTTCAAGAAAGCTCCATGTTGTTATGATCACTGAGCAATGCCATAAATAACCACAATATTCTCGCTTTCTTTCTGAAATCAGTTTTTATAGATTCTGTCTACCTGAGAAACACACAGGTAAGTACACTACTGTCTCAGTCTGGTACGCTGAGGAAAGAAGTCCTTTGCTGTCAGATGTAAGAGGAAATTAAGATAAACAGCCAGCTGTACCAATAGCCCGTTCAATACGCTCCGCACAGCGCTGCTGTAGCACTCCTAATGCTCAGACACAAAGACTCCCGCAGTCAGATTAAAGGGACACCGTCAAAGCTTCGCTCTCCTCTTCCCTTTCCATTCCTAAGCTCAAATCCATCACATACTTTTCTTGTGTAGGTTTCAAAATGGGAACTCATCTGCACATTTTTCTCTTTTGGCAAATCACTATGGCATGAGTTGTGCATCTTTCTGAACCAGTTTGCCTGCAGGCCACCACAAATATTGCAACAGCTTCTTTTAATAACTTTATGCTGCCATGATCAGTGAAAGAAATGCGTGCATCTATGTCTGCTACCTTGTAAATAAAAGACTTTTTAGAAAGCTTAGGAAAGCTTAAGAGTGTGCCTCCTGGTTCATTAGCAATTTATGTGCACCAGTAATAACCATTATCATTAAAACATTATCATCAATCATTATCATTAAATGGTCCTTATCCTCATCCTCTATACCACGTTAACCAATTGTGCATTGTGACATAAAAAAGTTTTTTCAACTCTTTCGATATATTTTGCACAATTTATCACACAGGTCACCTCATGTTGTGAGGCACCTTTTGCCTGATACAAAGTAAGGAGTTGCCCAGGTTAGTAGGCAGATTAATTTACTTCTTACCTGTTACAAACTGCAACTGTTTTCCAACCATCTCATTAAATCAGTGGTTCTCAGCTGACAGTTTTAACTGTATCCCCAAAACTGTCACATGAATCTTGAAGTACATAATGATTACAAGAGAGAAAGAAATACGTTGACTGGAATATTAGCGAATGAAGTTCACTAAATTGTGACTGAATTCCTAATATGATCAATAGTTTAATTATCATATCATTCTGTCATCAACATGACAGAAGCCTGGCAGCTGTTACAAAGCCATCATCTAACAAACTGCTCTTCCAGAATCAACGCAGGTTTGAAATCCAGAGAAAGAAACCCAACATGTTTATGTAAACCTATAAACAAACATAGATGGGATAGATACCTGCCAAACATGGAGTCACCATAGGCTCTACTTCTGCCCACTATTTCTGTCATTCAGTATACTTTGTTCTGTTTAGAATGTTTTGAATACTGTTTTATAGGCCATTTTATAAAGTAAGTATCACTGTAACCTTTTAATTTAAAGTGTGAAATGAAAATACTTACTGGAAAAACATTGGCCAACTGTTCTACTGATTCTGTTTATTAAATTTTCAGGTGAAAAAAACAAAACCCTGCCTTAAAGAGTAGTACTGCTTACAGTGACAGTATAGGAGCAAGGTACGTTTGCAGAAGGACCCTGTGCAAGGACTGGAAATAGTCCCCATTTGCCTAGCCAGGCGCACATTTTCACTCCTGCTTTTCCTTGTCTGGGTCCACAGACTTCAGTGCTCTCTTGCTAGTGAGGCTGCTGACTCAGGCTATGGGTACAGGCTGTCAAATATTACCTTTTTTTAAATCCCTAAACATTGAATTTGTTCAAACAATTAAATGATATTGACTTACTTGCAAAATAACTGGTCACCAAGAGGTACAGCCGTTCTCAAAGCTATCAGTCTGCTGATTCAAGCTCAGAAACTGTTTTAACCTCAGTGGTAGCTCAGCTTCTCTAGCTCCCCCATACAGCAACATCACAGGTTTCACACCATGCTTTCTTCTTGCTGTTCTATTAGAACGATGCTATCACACCATTCAAAGCATCTTTTGTTTCTCTACTCACAACATTCACTACGTACTTCACTTGTGGTACCATTATAAACCTTCTGCAGAATAACCTACCGCTACAAGAGAGATGTTTTCTATGTATGTATGTATGACTCTGTGTGCGTGTATATATATGTCGATCTTGATCTGAATTGTCACCTTTAAAAAAAGTTAAAAGGCTTTACCTTTTAGCTACATCTACCACGTGATAGCTGTGACATCTATTAACAAACAGAACTCCACAGAGGTTATATAGCTATGTTTTTTATTTAATATGAGGCTCTTTTCATATATGTAAACCTTCTCCAGTAGATATTTATCAATATATTTATAAGCTGATAAACTGATTGTACCACTACTCACCACAAAAGCTTATGATAGTCTTTATTTCAGCTTACTGTTTAAAAAAAAGAAAAAAGGGAAAAAAAACCCACCTTTTTGCCTTGCTAGTGAACAGAGACAATCCTGGAAATCATAAAATATCATATATTTTTCTCTTAAAAATTTCACTTTTAGATAGACCTGTGTTCTTTATGTGTCAATTTGCATTTTAAAATCAAGCAAAGGTTATTTTATTGCACCTATTTACATTTCTTATTTTCTACTCATGTTACAACATGCTTCACAGACTGAAGCTGAAAATCCTTATTAAAGATGGGGCTAAAACATTTTTTATTCTCTCACAATTCCTGGAACTTCTCAGACTGGCTTTAGCATGCGAGAATTTGTGTATTTAAAAGTCTCTGGGAAGAGTGTGAAAGCGGTTGCTATTTTGTGCCAAAGCTAATATTGCAATATACTGGTCACATTTTTATGGCCACACCTAACCAATCTTTCCTCAGACCCTTCCTGGCTGAGCGATTAAATAACAACATTTGTAACTGTATAACTTCTTTTTAATGACACGGCTGAAATAGAGTCCGTTACAGGCTATACTGTCTCTCAAAATACGGGGTGAAAATTCTGTCAGAACAGCAAAAAGTTTCCAGTTGACTCACATTAGAAAAACAAACTATGAAACTCAAGGACCACTGCATTCCACTTAAATATGAAAAAATAGTGACCTATATTTCTCCTACGTTACAGAGCACAAAAAGAAAGTAGAAACACAGAAGAGATTCAAGGTAATGCAACACTGAAATGAGGAACCACACTCCTCATGAGTGAATTAGCCCTTATATAATAAATAAACACATAAATATAAACAAAAAAGTGCTAAACTTGAGGACTACAAGTCACATGGATGGACAGCACTGATTAACATGTTGGAGGTAACGTAACATTAAATGAAGCTACGCTGGGTATAAGGCAAAGCCTGTGCGTCCCCAGCCTGAGGATATAACCAAGGGATCCAGTTACCCTTCATCTCAAGACAACCTCCGCTTGAGCGAGGGTCCAGGCAGCACTAGCACCAATTCCTCTGGCACCAGAGTCAGGTTTTACCGTGTTTCCACCACTCAAAGCATCGCCCTGGGGCGAGTGGTTGCCCTGGCATGCAGAGGCGCTTTGGCAATCAGGTGAGACCCAAGGAAAGGCAGACAGTTGAGGCTGTCTCTCGCATTTGCCAAAAAAGAGATGAAAGAACCGAAGTTACACCACTTTGCGAGAGTTTGCCTGGCATAGCAAAGATCACAGAATCACCTCCTCAGAAGACAGATTCTTCACAGAAGTAACAGATGATATTACAGCACAAAATGAATAGACTGTCAGCCTTCAGCAAGTGGGGTATTTATTGTTTTTAAATTGTACATTAGCGCTCAAGCAACAATGATATTTATACTGCACATCAAACTGCAAGAATAAGAAAGTAGTGAGCTAAAACTGAGGACTTAGATTAGTGATCTTGTATGCCCCGAGGGAGTACCAGATCTAAATAGATGCACACATAAAGTAAATAAGATACAATGATGCTGGGGGAATAATGCCAACTGAGTCACCAATATGAAAAACCTACTGTTCAGAAACATCCAACAGATATCAGAGTCCAATCTCAAAAGGTAGTTTGGAAACGGAAGGGATTTAATTAAAAGAGGGACCAATCCTGAAACAAGAGCAAACACAGAGCTAAGAACACCTTCAGGAAAAGCACTGACCAGTCCTTTGATAGTACCATGGCCAGAAAGCAGCATATATACCTCCATCCATAGCACTCAGAACGAGCTGGCATACACCAGAATGCTACACCACCATATTTTTGTCTTTAGAAGTTTTCCTCAGAGCGTAAGCTGAGATGCCGACATATCAGTATTAAAAATTCCTGTTTTCTTCCCGCAGCTTTTAAGTTGTAGATATTAACAAAGATGGAATGCTTATCTATTCAAACAGAAAGGTGATTTTGACCTTAGCGCATCAGTGTAAAAACAAAATGTGTTGTTTTGATATTTACAAGATGCCAGAATTAGCTGCACTTCAGAATCAGCCTCATACCATCCTTGCTAAAACAGCCTTGCAAAAGCCCCTCTGGAGGAGGAGAGAGGGAATAAAATAAGAAAAAAAAAGTTACCAGTAGAGGATTTACAAATGGAACTTCAAAACCATTGTATTGAGCTCTTCAGCTCTGTAGACAAAGGATTCATGAAGCCCAGGCTGGAAGCAGACTCTGCATATATGTAAAATCTTTTCCAACACCAGCTAAAAAGCAGCCAGCGGCTGCCAGAGCTGCTGCGGGGATGAGATCTGCTATCCAGGTGGCAACGGAGGGTGCCACGCAGAACAGTGAGAAATCATTAGTTTGCACAAGCCACACTCCTCCTGATTTGTCCATACACCATTACATTTGTCTGGCAATATATGAGACAGAGGACTATTATTTTGAGATGTTTTGGCCACGTACAACTGCTGTTACACAGTTTATTAGTGAGTCGCACCGAGCACTCAGAGCTTAGGCCCTGAGCAAAGCAGATGTGCAAAAGAGACTGGTTTTAACTAACGTCTGAGTAGTCAGTAATAACAAGTAGTAGCAACACAGCAAGCGCTGCAGTGGCACCAGCGACTGGCCGGGCTGCGGGTGGCTGGCGGAGGCCCCAACAGCCACCAGAAAAACCATCGACACTGCTTCCGAGCTTTTCATTTTGTTAAACATCTCCCAGTAACACACCAGCGTAAGGTCCCGTACAGCCTTCAAAGATTTCTAATTTTTATTTTGTTCACTTCTTATTTCAAGAACAAAAATCCTGCACGGCTTTAGAGGAGTATTAATGATGCAGAAAACCCAAGCCTGAACTCTGTGAACGCCATTACAGTTCGCCGAGAGTAACTGGGCTTGATGCTAGCACAGTTTATTATATCGTCTTTGTTTGTTTCCCTGAAAACACGATGCTACAGTGAACCATGGGATGTTAATGTATTTCCATGCCATGCTGCATTTGTTTTTATTGCCAGAACTCCGTACTTAATATAGCTGATACCTTCTACGAGGTGAAGACATCTTAATGAGCTGAGCACAACCACGCACAGAGGCCTACACCAAAGATCACTGCCTCGTAAGCAGTTTATTGGGGCGGGCATGGGTCACTGTCCGAATATTACTGCTAGCTGTGGACTAACTAATGCAGTTTTAACAAGCTAAAAACATCTTGCTGGAACGAATCTGTCATTATAAATAAGTGACAGTAAAGTGGGCACGTGGCGCAATACGTTTAGCAAGGCCATCTCAGGGTGGTAGGAATTAGCTTTGGTACTTGGCATGTTTCTATGCTGATAATGGTTAAGTTTTTTGCATATACTTTTTATTCTGGCAATTTCAGTTGAGATCTTACCATCAAATTGATGCATATATTTGGTATAAGACAAAATCCCTTCAAAGAACATCCCAGTATCATTAAATTTTACTACTTATAAGCCTGTGCCTGAGGAGTCCTGCCTGCCCCTGTGCACTGAAACAGCATTACCCTGGGCAAACCCTCCGATCTCAGCCTTTAGAAGCACATACAGTACCATACCGGAGTAATACCGGGTTAGTGTTACTCTACTGACCTGCAGCTACACACGGTTCATGTACATATACAGCTTTACCCAAGAAAGATGCGCTTCCTGAGAGAATGGATTCAGCCTCAGGCCAGCATTGCACCAGAGTAGCGCGAGATCTGCTTTCAGGCTTAAACAGGATCCGTGCACTTACCTGTGCATTTACAAGTATGGAGCTCCTTACGTGCTATATACAATTAAAAGCAGGATTGTTATAGCAACATACACTCACCCGCACGCATTTATGAGAAGGTTCTTTTGTACTGCTCTGAGAACAGAAAGAAACCTTTAAACTCAAATATAAATAAAAGTATGTCTGATGCAGTGCTCCTCTGCACAGCCAGAAAAATATAAACAAAGCCCAACCACAAAACAGAGCTCCTCTGCAGACAGCCATAGAGCAGCACCTTAAATCCAACACCTCCTTCTGCTTTGAGTAACTTTTCACATTGATTTTCCAAGCACTAGGTGTTTTTTTAGTAAGTTACCAACCCGTTCCAATGAGGGTCATATATGCAAGGAGTCCAAATCTGGATTTAAAAAACCCGAACGTTTGAGGTAATTACAGGTGCTGCATCACTCCTTTTTTCTACACAATTGTCTCCTCGGTTGCAATTTTATACATCTCTTAGCGTTCTTCTCCACAATAGAAAAGGACCATTCCCCTTGACTGCACATGAAGTTTTTCAGCTATTTACCGTCACACAAAAATCAGATTGAAAAAAGTAAATTCTCTTAAAGAATCTCACAGTATTTTTTATGCATTCAAAATTGTAAGCCTGCTGGCAACTAAAATGTGGCCATAAATACAGCTGAGTCATGGGAAAAACAGAATAAACATACCATGATTTATGGTTTTATGATTTACCACAGAAAAGCAATTGAGCTGTCTGGATCACTGCAATTTTCTCTTCCTTCCTAGGCTTGGATCGCTCTCAATTAGAGCAAAGTATTTCAATCACTTTGAAAATTAATTCCTTTTTAAAAAAAATTGTACACTGAAGACAGGACTGCAAGATAAAGCTGTTTGACTGTAAAAAAAAAAAGGAGCTGAAAAGCGCTCAACAATAGTCTGTGACTAAGTGTCTGGCAGATCAGGTAGGGGCAGGTGAATCACGAGTGCAAGCCTGCATGTGTCACCGCTTGGCAGCAGCCGTTCGTAATCTGGGTTGAGGTGTAAAGGTTGCACAGTTCGCGTTGACCTGTGTAGGCTGCTGGAAGACTTGGGAACTGATTAGATCTCATCACTCCTCCATCTACAGCTTCCCCTCGCGAGGCCAAGGGCTCCTCAGCCATTTGTCCCACACAGCCTTCCGAGGCTTTGCAAATGGGCACCTGCAGCAGATCATTGCACCGGCATTAGCGGTGCTTCCTACGTTACTAAGCTGTGGCTGCATTATAGATGCTGGCTGTATAACCACTGTGCGCTCTCATCTTTCTGGGTACTATTCCTGACAGCGGCAAGCCAAAAAACAAAGAGACCAGGTCTTAAAGGTCAAGGAATATTACATGCGTCATCTCAACCTATCATCAGCGCAAAAAAAAGCCAACCATCAAACCTCTTTTTCTTCAAGCTTAGCTTAGTCAAAGTTAACCTTGTTTTATCTTATTAAGAAACATTTATCTATTTCACATTTTTCCAGTACTTCTAGGGAAATACAAAAGAATGTTAAACAAAACATTTAAAGCCATATACATAATTGAACCAAATATCACCATACTTCACAGAAACAGCAAAGTCCCTTCTTCCAGCATCCTCTCCTGTGGCAGACTAAAGAACAGTGCTATGAAATGGCTGCTTTTAATATTCTTGCTTATCTATACCATTATTGTGAACAACGCTCATGAACGATGAAAGGGACACTTGGAAGGCAGCCCAATGCCCACGTCCAGCACCAGGATTGTGCTCTCTCCTTCACAAGCCAAAAGGGACATTACGAATGGTCCTTGTACTGATCTTCTGAACAAGTATGCAGAAGATCGGTACAAGGTGTTCCCCAGGGCTCAGTATTGGGACCAGTTCTGTTTAATATCTTTATCAATGATCTGGAGGAGGGGATTGAGTGCACCCTCAGTAAGTTTGCAGATGACACCAAGCTGGGTGGGAGCATTGATCTGCTTGAGGGCAGGAAGGCACTACAGAGGGATCTGGACAGGCTGGATCGATGGGCTGAGGCCAATTGTATGAGGTTCAACAAGGCCAAGTGCCGGGTCCTGCACTTGGGTCACAACAACCCCAGGCAGCACTACAGGCTTGGGGGGGAGTGGCTGGAAAGCTGCCCAGCAGAAAAGGGCCTGGGGGTATTGGTCGGCAGCTGGCTGAATATGAGCCAGCAGTGTGCCCAGGTGGCCAAGAAGGCCAACGGCATCCTGGCCTGTATCAGAAATAGTGTGGCCAGCAGGACCAGGGCAGGGATCGTCCCCCTGTGCTCGGCCCTGGTGAGGCTACACTCGAGTGCTGGGGTCAGTTCTGGGCCCCTCACTGCAAGGAAGACATTGAGGTGCCGGAGCGTGTCCAGAGAAGGGCAACAAAGCTGGGGAAGGGTCTAGAGCACAAGTCCTACAAGAACTGGCTGAGGGAACTGGGGGTGTTTAGCCTGGAGAAGAAGAGGCTGAGGGGAGACCTTCTCGCTCTCTGCAACTACCTGAAAGGAGGTTGGAGCCAGGTAGGGGTCGGCCTCTTCTCCCAAGTAACAAGCGATAGGATAAGAAGAAATGGCCTCAAGCTATGCCAGGGGATGTTTAGAATTGGATATTAAGAAAAATGTCTTCACGGAAAGGGTTGTCAAGCACTGGAACAGGCTGCCCTGGGGAAGTGGTTGAGGCACCATCCCTGGAGGGATTTAAAAGACGTGTAGATGTGGTGCTTAGGGACATGGTTTAGTTGGGGGACCTGGCAGTGATAGGTTAACGGTTGGACTCGATGATCTTAAAGGTCTTTTCCAACCTAAACGATTCTATGATTCTACCTTGCTTATATATGAATTCATTCACCCTCTTTTCGATCTCCCATTTTTCCTGCTTTGGTGACTTGTCCCTGATAAACCAAGCTGAAAACTGCAGGAGAAATTCTCATTCATCTAAACAGAAAAATATCAGTGGAAGTTTTCCAATTTGGGGCTCAATATTCAGAAGTGTAGAAAGTGTATTGCATAATATTTTCTGTCAACAATACCAGATGCATTTCTAATAGAAATAATTTGTGGGATATATATTCACTGACATTTCAGATGACCAAACATTGTTATATCTTGATCTTCATTATATTTTGTTTAATTTTGTATCTGAGCAAAGTTTAAGGACCACACCCGACCCCTTTGTAAAGCTGTCAGCAGTCTTTCTTCATAGGTTAGAATCCTGGGGTTGAATACGAAACTTAAGCTGAATTGTTATGGCACAACTGCGACTAAACAGTAGCAAAAGACTCTGGTTTAGGTCAGTACAAAAAGATCACAGAAAGGGAAAAAGCACATAGCTAAATCTATACCAAAATATAAATTGATGACAACTTAAACCCAAATACATCGTTTAATCCTGCACTATATCTTTCTAAATGTCAGCTCCAACCTCTAGCAAACGCTCACCGTGAATGCAGAATTCTTCTCTGTCACACAGCCTACGGCGAGTTTTGGACAGGTAATCCACAACAGCCGGTTCCTGTGGCCTGCACAGGGGAAGCACGGCTAAAAGGCCAGAGACAATAACTTCAAGGACCAGACCTTAATGCACATGGATAGAGAAGGAACCGTGCATCACCTAAACTATTTCAAAGCCAATCCCATTTCTTAGGCTGGAGACAGTGGCTTGCCCGTATAGAGCAAATTTAAAGATCAGGGTTCTTGACATGGTAGATTAGGCTCTTCTTCCATGCATTTTGCTTGCTGTGTAATTCGATCATTAACCATCTTTGTGCCAGTTCCAGATAAAAACGTCCTTAATGTCTTTTAAAGGTAGCATTTTTTCTCCTGAAATTAAAACCTTTTCAGGTTATTTTTTTAATCACAAAAAATTTCTTGCTGTCAGTACTAGTAATATATTAATTATTTAACTGAAATAAATGCATCTGTTAATGTGTTTAATTAAGTATACAAAGCTCTTTATTTGATGTTATTTGTATTTAAGATTTCCTGTTTTCCCTGAAGTATTTCTTATCCAAGGCATGATTCTTCTAATCTTAGATATACTCTGGGACTGAAGTACTATTTTATATCAGCATTCCTCAGCTGCTTTTATCATGAACAGATATACTACAAACCATGTTAATGAGCTGTTTAGTATTCATA
This sequence comes from Phoenicopterus ruber ruber, assembly GCA_009819775.1. Taxonomy (NCBI): domain Eukaryota; kingdom Metazoa; phylum Chordata; class Aves; order Phoenicopteriformes; family Phoenicopteridae; genus Phoenicopterus; species Phoenicopterus ruber. The sequence goes on from CM020220.1 coordinate 38,354,083, forward strand.
TATTAGACTTTTCCTCATTTTATATGGAAATACTACTATAAAAATTCTAAGAATACTAGTTTTATGTGCATGATAATGATGAGATTCAAAGCAAATAAGGAGGAGGAAATCTGTGGTGGCAGTGAATATGAAATGGATTAGTACATCGTCAATGTGCTTTACATTGGTATAAAATTATTAAGCATGTAATTAAGTAGGATCAATTGCACTGTTTGTTTTTGGGGTAATGTTTCAGCTATTTTAGATGTTTCATCTTTAAGAATTTAATTTCACACTTTAATGATCTTCTTGTAATTTCCTCCTCCTGCTAGGAAGTCACATAGTCAGGATACACATGACATCCACCACATATCAAGAAGTGACTAGGGTGGAAGGCCAGGCCAAAGTCACTGCAAAGGAAGACAAGAACAAGGCAAATTAAATAATTTTGTAAATACAAAAATAGTTCAGTTCAACTGACCTTATTCATCAGACACATTCAAATCCCCAGGATTGTTAGCAGGAAAGAAATTATATAGTTACTTGCAGCAACTGCAGCTTTGACCTGGCTGACCTCGGAGACATCTCCAGTGCAGCCAAAGTGAAATGAGATTTGGCGCTATAGGAGCCTAATGAGTAAAACTGTCAGCCTTCAGTACACTTACATCTGCATGCAGGTCGTAGAAATAAATAAAAAACTAAAAACCCCAGCTTTGGGTAAGGTGCAGAGAGAGAAAGACGACTGTTCTCTGTCTTGGATAAAGAACTTACTACTGCGTTACTGAATAAAAACCCAACTGTGAAAATAAGCCTGCTATTAAACTGAATTGTCTCATTTTGAACAGGGAATTACAAATCAATGAAACAAAGCATTTGTTATTATGGAAAATCCAACGTCTGAGTAGGCTCCCTTATTAATTTTATATGCTGGACAAAGCTCACGCTGCCCCTGCAGTCCCAGCTCACCGCGCGTTCTACCGTACGTGACTTCCCAGGGACTGAAAGCAGAGCTACGGCCACCAGCAACGCTCTAGACTGAAGAGGGGAGGAGGCTGGAGACAAATTCATTGAAAGGCAAGACAACAACAGGTGCTATTTATTTTACCGAAAATATAGTCAGAGGTAGATAGATTTCAGTAAGAATAACATATCTTTATTTTATATTGTACTGACCAGGTATTATACTATAGAACTTCTCTCTTAACAGTAGAGCAAATATCTATTACATATACTATCCATTATTTGTACCTGGTTTTTGTACTAAATTACCTCTTGCAACAAGAAGCTAGAAAACCAAAGACGGCAGCACATTAGAGATCTACGTTAGATAACTTTAGATTAAATAGTTTAAAAAATTACCTAAAATATCAGATAGCTTGGTATAGAAGTAGAGCAGAAAAAGTCAGAATGAGTTAGAAGATGCCATCTCGATATTCTCTATAGCCTGAGCGTAAAGGCAGTGAGAGACGTTCTTCATAGCCTTGGCATACTTATGAACGCTTAAGAAGCGAAGCAAAGAGAAGAAACGCTTTAGAGGTAATTTTATTATAACATGGAAACAAAAAAATTCCACCTAGATTTTGTATCAACACTTAAATAATGAAAAATAAGTTTGCCACATCTTTACTTGGAAGTAACTCATGTTATTGCAAATACACCATTAACAGCTATACCTTCTAAGAAGCTGCGCCTTTAATGAGGTTATAAATGTCAGATGGTAAAAATTAATTTAGCATTCTCCATGCTGAAATATATATACAAACTTGGGTCCAATCCTATAAAAGCCTGTTCTCATGAGTAGAACTAACTCAGAATTATTTCACAGTGGGCATATCCAAGTTTTACATACAATTTAAGACCTATTTCTGAGAGCACAGCTCACAGTCCTACAAACTAGACGCACGTGGATGTTGATGCATCTTTGAATAATCTAAGATGACGGCATTAAGCAATGCAGACTTTAAAATTTTTCATTTGGCACAGTTAAGTTTCACCTAGAAGTCCTGGGGCATGAGTAAGAGCTGCGAAAACATGGACTTTCTGGATTAGATCCGTACATCCGTAATTTAACATAAGGAACTAAATCTTGAAGGATACTTTTTGAAATGAAATCTTTTCCATCATTTCCTTTTCTGCTTTATTAAAAGGCTAAAATGCAGCACAGTTGAATCCAGACTGCTGGCTACAGCGAGTTACACTCCTTTGTCATAGTTACACATTATCCTTTGTGAGCAGAAGTTTTTGTCTTGCATTATTTCTTCGTCCATAGCAAAGTGCCCTCTTTGCTGACTAAAACTACTGTGCATTTTATCGCTAATAACACAGCCAAATTCTTATTTTAAATCACAGCCCTATTTTCAAAAAGAGCAATTTTACTTTTCTTCCAGAAAGCCATCTGCTTGCTAATGAGAGTTGTTTTCATCAGTAATTTTGAGAAGAAAAATGGTTATTACACTTTAGCACTTTTTAAGTGACAAATAAAGAATGCCATCCAGCCCACTATTTAAATACACTACATTTCTCCCAGTACAGGATCTACAGGCCAGATGTATCATTATAATTATAAACATTTCTAATGAGTTTCAGGGCAATTGGGGCCCACAGTGAAGTAGCGTCACCTCAGATAAAAATCTTTCAACAAGAAATTTCATACATAAGATTGCTGTAATTTATAAATCCCTGCATTATCAAAAATTACCTTTTTATACCAGCAAAGCCTAAAAGGCTTTTGATGATGCTATGTACTTACGTTTTTTTCTAAATATGTTTTTAAATTTTATCAATGCCTAATCAATAGACAATGCTGTGATACAGTAATTTCTCTACCTCCCTTTTACCAAAGCTATTCCTGGCAGAGAGCGCAATGGCAGCCTAACAATCAACCCTCTCACAATCACCTTGCTATTTGGCTGAATTATCCTGCTCAAGGTGCGTTCCCCATTTCCCAAAATACTCTCTTTTCCTGAGGCTGACTATTGAGCAGCAGTAGCATGACAAGACAGCAAGAGACAAAGGGCTGTTAATGGGAAGATAAAAACAGACAGAAAATGAAGGAATAAAAATTAGGACATCACTGAAGAGAAAAGGATGAGAGGGGAAAGGGGATCTGTTTAGGATGACGACAGAGGAAAAATAAAGGAACACGGAAGATGACAAACAGTTTTCATAGTAGTTTTAGTAGTTTTGTCAGCAGAACTAAGAAAAAAGCAAGAAAAGCAAAGCGGGAAAATAATGAATAAAGCACCAGTGAGGATTAGGGCTGAACAAAAAAATTGTGCGAAAATGTACCGCTGGAGTGAAAGGGATAACTGAAGCACAGAAGGCCCTGAAAGAGTTGCAAGGACATAAGTACGAAAGGAAAGAGGAGAAAAGGAAATAAGTAATAAAATTGTTAAGTTGTAAAAGAGAACGCAAATTAAAAATGGATTACAAATACATGTGTGTGGAAATAGGGGCAAAAACATCACAGAAAAAAGTTCAAACCAGTACACATCAAACTAAATAAAGCACATATCAAACTAAATAAAGAGCTTCTAAAAAAAAAAAAAACCAAAACAAAAAACCTACGCTGCAACCTCACACCTCTCCCCTCCGTCACTTGCCTAACGATCAGTTATTGCCCCACTTTTTCAGGCAGACAGGCATTTTTCAGCCCAGTGTGCCTTAGAGACTCGCTGGCGCAGTTTCTTTCATCACCGCTATTGTTCAGCGCCTCACTGGGGTCTCCTGCGCTGACAGTGCAGGAGACACATCCCTCCCGTGAAACCAGAGAGGACTGCGTCCGCACCTGAAAGAGCCCACACCCAAACTGTGATTAACACTGAAACATGCATCTTATTTGTGGCCAAATACTGTCAAGAAGGTCAATGCTGGGGGGGGGGAGTCATTAGGTTAGGCTTAACAGCCAGCACCATCTCATGAAAGAGAAACCGTGCCAAGTCTTTCCATCTCTCCTCGCCATGTGTGCGCTTTTTTGGGGGGTGTAATTTATTGCTTAGCTATGAAAATAAAATTGCTTTGGGTTAAAAACCTGAAAACAAAGTCTTGGTCAAAGTATGAATTACTTTTATAGGTTTTTCAAAAGATTGATCTTTTCATTTTCTCGTCTTATGAGTATATATCCCATTAGATCTGCTTCTGTGTAGGAAATGCAATTTTAGCAAGCAATTAATCCATAAATGAGCTGTTTCAGAGTTTTAGGTATTGGGCATCATCCTTCAAAGGCTCTATCCTGGCCTTGTATTATACCTACATGTTTCCACAGACCTTAAAAGAGGCTCATTTTGTCAGCAATCATTTAATTGAATTCCCCGTGAACCACTTTTGGAAAATCATGCACAAGATAATCAGCCGTAGACAAAAAAAAAAAAAAAAAGTATTATTTCTAATGACCATGTCACTGAGAGATACAACGACCTTTAAGTCCTTCAATACTGAACTTCTTGTTGCATACTTTATTCCAAAAGAAAATATGCAGCCAGAAGCCAGAGAGCTACGGAAATTATACCTATTTGAACCTGGACCTCTTGCCGGGGATGCTGAGTTTCTGTGCGATGATGATACCGTGATTCCCTGTGTAGTTCTCATCTTTCACATAGACCTGAGATTCTCTGATTTTGACACCACACCCCCCCCTCCAAATTCATAAATAAACATTGGGAAAAATTTGCCCCATGTGGAAAGGCAAAAAGGAATCTAATGCCTCGTTTTATGTACTCAGATGGTCAGACAAACTCTAGCACTTTCCTGAGTACAAGGGAAAATCTTGTCTAAAGATCTTTCCATATAATGAGCTCAAAGCATTTAAAAAACAAAGGAATTCCTCTTTCTTAAACTTTTTGTGCACCACACAGATCTCCTGCTACACATTTGCAAGGCACGAATCATTACTAGTAAATCAGGAACAAGCTAGCCTTACAAAAACCTATTTGCCTATAATAAAAGTTAATTTAACTATTTATATTGGTAAGTTGTAAATAATTGCTTAAATATCTCCATATACAACACTTATACTAACTTCAGAATGATAATCAAAATCTATTGCAAAGTCTTCAACTACCTTTTAAGGCAATTAACTATGTTTGGCTCAAACAGAATTGGGTGTATGAACTATGTAAAGGACAACATTAAAGAACATTCAGACTGGAAACCAGAGCAGAAATGAATACACAGAATAGAAAATAAACTATAAAAAGAAAAGTTATTAAATGCTTTCAGTCTTTAAAATGATATATTAAAAAAAAAAAATAGCAGAAGCAAGTAATTCTATTCCCTGCCAAATTCTGATGTTTACCTGACTTTCAAAACGATCATTTAAGAAAAAATATTTTTTATTCACAAAACTGAAATTGCAGCCCCCTACAAAATGAATGCTGCTGAAGCCAAGGCCCTGTTGCTAACCCTGTACAGACGAGGCAGCAGCGCCCAATGAGCCACTGGGAACGAGACTCACCATACTTCTGATACCAGCTGGACAGACTTACACCTTGCTCTTGCAAGATCCTTGTGTTCAGTACGCTGTAAGTTTTAGGTCCCGCAGCGTTACCTGGCTGACAGGGTACATGATACAGACAATAGGCGTTCAGTGTACCACGGCATTCCTCAAGCACTTTGTTATCTGTCCTCTCAAATATTCCCTCTTGTGGATCTGATCTTCCTATCCTACTCCAGTTCCCACAGTTATCATGGACACATAGAGCCACCCTTTATTATTAAAAAAACCCAAACCAAACAAACAAAAAATTAAGAGCAGGCAGAAGCTTAGTCATTCCATACTTCAGATGGCAGAATGCAATGCAGCTCCAAGCAAAAGCCATATAAGCTCCTCCTGGTGGGACCCATCAGCTCGGTTCAGCGCTGCATCAGCATTCAGCGTTACGCCAGCACATTTGCTTGGCTTTCACTTGCTGCAGGTAAATTTGCTGTATATAGGCTGTATAGACACAGCCCATATAGTATTGGGATCAGACAGAGATAGTCCTGTGGTGGGCTGACTGTGGCCAGTTGCCAGATGCCCGCCCAGCTGCTCACTCACTCCCCCTCCTCAACAGCATGTGGGAGAAAATAAGATGGTGAAGCTCATCGGTGGAGAAAAAAGACAAGGAGATCACTCACCAGTTACCATCACACGCAAAACACACTACAGTTTGGGAAGATTAATTAAATTCAGAGCTGGACTGCAGGCCCTGTCAGGAGAATCTGCTCCAGAGAGGGCTCCTCTCCACAAGCCACAGTTTCTTCAGGAAATATCCACCTGCTCCTCCATGGTCTCCTCACAGGCTGCAGCGGAATCTCTTCTCCGGTGCCCACAGCACCTCCGCCCCCTCCTCCTCCTCTGACCTGGGTGTTCACAGGGCTGTTTCTTTCCTCACCCCTCACTGCCGGGCAGCGCTTTGCCCTTTCTTAAATACACTTTCCCAGAGGCGCCACCGGTGCCGCTGACTGGCCCAGCCGGGCCCTGCCCTGGGGCCGTTGCGGAACCGGCGGGAACCGGCTGTGTCCGGCACGGGGCGGCCCCGGCCCCTCCTCACAGAGACACCCCCCCCAGCCCTGGCTGCCAACACCCAGACGCACACCCGGTACAAGTCCCAGTGATATTAGGAAGAAGCTTCAAATATCAGGGGCCACAGCTATATGTTTAATCACAGCAAGTATTCAAAGTCACTCACACAAAATGAATGAACTAGTATTATTCAGAGGAGGATAACGCACGTATTCCAGTAATTTGACAATGTGCTTATGTCTCAGAAGTAGTATTACCATCCGTTAGGAAATTAGAAAAAAAGAATTGCCTCTAAATGTTCTCTAGGGCCTCAATACCATTGCTTATACGCTGGCTGTGACAGAAAGTAAGTGTAAAAACATAAAGGTTATTCCCTGGCCCAAGACGAGTGCTCCCCTGCACCCAAGGATCATAGAATCATAGAATTGTTCTGGTTGGAAGAGACCTCCGAGATCATCTGGTCCAACCATTAACCTATCACTACCAAGTCCCCCACTAAATCATATCCCTTAGGGCCTCATCTAAACGTCTTTTGAATACCCCCAGAGATGGGGCGGTCCAGAGGGAAACGGAGTAGAATTGGTGGTGAGAAATGTGGGAGCATGCCCAAAGTATGGGAAGTTGTCTCAGGAAGACAACTGGCCTCACCAACACCGGTCCCAAATGCCACAGTGGTACAACCTGAACTCCTCCAGATCAACTGCAACGCAGCGTTTGTCTCAACGGGGTGCTTCTCTATAACCTTTTCAAAAGGTTTAGAGGGTATGAGCACCATCGACATTCATCCTTTCCAGACTGTTTGCTCTGATATTCCATTAAGTACCAGAACATCAGCAATCCCATCACACCAGTAAAACGACCTTTCCTAGAGGGGCCGAGCATGGCAGTTTTCCCAAACAGCGGAGTGAGGAGAAAGCAGAGGTCAGAAGCTGAAGCCCAGGTAGCAGTCACGCAGGCGTTCACCACGGGGAAAGAGGGCAGACAACGGCAAACTGTCTGAATGGGATCAAGCACAGCAGACCTGAGAGGCTATATGCCAGAAAATAGGATGGCAAAAACACCGGCCATAACAAACACATCTTTATACATCTTTTCTTTACCAGTGGTTACCAACCACAGTAGCTTTGCCAGGGTAAACCGCAAGGAGATCCTCATGGGAAGCATGTTTTCTTTCAGGTCCGCAAAAAATGGTATCAGGAAAGTTAATCCTGCTTCAAAAGATTAATCTTGTTCTGTCAGAAGCACTTCTTTCCACAACGAACATAAAAGTGTGGCAATATTGTATTGCTGCATTAAGCATTTAACTTAATTTTATGTAAACTAGCAGCAGTTTCATAAAATTTCTTGACATTGGTCATTTTGTTGTGGTTCACTTCCTACAAGAGCTTTAGAAGTTAAGTTTTACGCGACTGATATGAAAGACCCTGATTCAGAGAGAAAAAGTGAGTACACATTCATCACCTCAAACAAATCAATTTAAATTAATATGACAACCAACACAGTTAAGTATCTTGCTGAAGAATAGGTGTGAGCAGCTATTTTATTTAGCGGATTCCTTGTTCAATATTAACTGCATATAGCAAAATTATAAATAGTGAAAACACAAGGTCACATTTTTCCCTCATGTCCAGCGTTTTCTCCATTTACCCTCAACAGCCTCGTGGCAGCTCATCTTCAATGTATGCAAGTTACTTATTGATCTGGGATTTTCCAAAGCTACTTAAGAGTGGTTTGGGAACCTGGCTTCTATTGAATTTCAATGAATCTACACAGAAAAGAATTAGGAGCTTTAGGAAATTTTATCTTTATTGTTTCATACCACAGGAGCAACGTGGCATCCAATTATCGTATCCTTTGCTGGTAAAAGAACTACAATTGAGGTACTCAGTTAACAACTTTTAAGCTTGTGAAACTAGTCTCAAATAATTAGCATCCAGAGAATGAAAGAAGCTATTTTAGCAAACAAAGTGAGACTAAAGCTTTGAAACAAGGTATTTCTGGTTTCTGCCTTTCTTTTGCTCGTCCAGCTTCAGTTTAATCATGATTATAGCAAACGATATTCCCTCAAAAGCCTAGAGAAAGATTATCATCAGAGATAATTTCAACATGTTATGATAAGCCTACAACTGCTCAAACTTCTGGAGACAAGGACTATTCAAATTTGATGATTTGCTAATGGAAGCTGGGGTTCTTTCAATTCAGGATCAGTCAGCTACAAATAAATTGTGTGTGTGGCATATACGCAAACAGTCATTCGGATACCATTTAAGAAAGCTCAAATACAAGAACAACAGTGCCAGGATAACAAAGAACGTGCAGTTGCGGACAATACCAGCGACAGAATTGCAGTCTGGCCGTGCAGAGTGAATTGTTTTCAGAATTTTGATGGTGCTAAAATAACTGAGTGTCAAGTACTTTCATGTCTTAGTAGCAGGAGATCTGATATTGCACTGTGTTTTTTTCCCTCTCGTAAGATATTCATGATATTCAAGCAATACTTAGGGTCATGGATGGTTCTAATGGGCAACCGTGCCGTAGCAAAGCACTGCTGCCTGCAACATGCCGCAGAATGATGTGAAAAGAGCTCAGGGTATACTTGCGCCAGACCTCAAGTCTCTCTTCATAGGGCAAGTATCAGGCAGTGTTACAGCATCTTCCTCTACGTCATGGCTAAGAGACTATAAACCAGCCCTTGCTGGAACTGCTGCTGCACCAGGCATCACAAAACCCAAACACAACCAGTGTGTACAGTTCCAGAAGGAAGCTACAGAAAATAAGCAATTTCTCTTCCGGCTCCTTTGTTTCACCTGCACCATGCATTCTGACAGAGAGGAGTTTGTGAACTGAGATTAGAAAACAATATGCAAGCCAGACAAATTCTGAAGCTGCAAACACACAAAAAAAAAATCCTTAAGTACTAAATGGATGGAGTCATTTGCCAATATACCTTTTAGATCTCAACCCTGTTAGTAAGAGGTTGAGGAGGAAACCAGGTAATAGTACATCAAATGTCTAGATTTCAGAAGCCATTGACATTCCTTGGGCAACCGCATGGCTTATTTAGAGATGAATATGTTATTCAGAGGTACAACTGTGGAACATAACACACGCTGCTACCCCAAAATGACCATGTTGTAAATTGGGTCTTTGAGATACCGTTAGTGAACTTCCCTACTTAAGCCTCTATAAAAGTTGCTGAGATAGGCAAATGCTCACAGCTTAAGACCAATACTAGTGGCAAGAATGGTAAAATAAGAAAAAAAAAAACCAACAAAACAAAACACACAAAAACCCCAAGACAAACAGTATTAAACAGGTGTTTCCAACTACTGAGTGCCTAAAGCAGGTAATAGTGAACAGACACTAGGTGATACAAAAGGTTGCCACTGTTTTTGTTTTTTAAACTTTATGCGTTTTAACAGTGTATCTGACTTCTGTAATTGTCCCACCAAAACAGTCTGGCAGATGAGTCTACAGACAGCAAAAATTTTTTTTTTTCTTTTTACAGTAAGGAAGCCCTCTAAACATTTGCATCAACCTCTACGCCAACAGCTATCTGTAAAAGTCAAATATGTCTGGCCAGATTCTGGGGTATCTGATAGAGTTCTATTGATTTCAAGTGAGCTTGCTGATTTAGCCTACTGAAGAACCGAGCATCATCCAATTAGGTTAAGTAAATTGATTTTTGAATCCTGACTATTTGCAAAAACCTTATGAACAATCTAGAGACTTACCACCCAAGAAAGGGTAGAAATTACTTGGTCAAGAGTTTTATTAATACAATTTTTTTTAAAATCAATTTTCTCACGAACAACTCACGAACAGAAAAGTAACAAAATTTGTTCACTAAATTATTCATTACGAGTTACTGAACCAGGTTCTTTGGCACTATGAAAAGCAGCAGTTCCGCTGAGAGCAGAAAGAATTACAGCTGGTAGAAAACAGAGGAGAACACAAGTATAGGTGCTGTAGGAATTCACTTCCGGTTTTGCAAAGCTATTTGTGAGACCATTTAGTGGAAGATGGGAAGTAGAAGGGGAACAGACTGGTGACGGAAGCCGTCTGTCGACTCAGAAGAACACAGGCAGTGACAGGCCACCTCCATCACACTCGCTGAAAGCCCATGGAAGCCGTGCCTGCATAAAGCCCTGCCCCAGCCTTTGCCAACGCAGAGGCTGAATTCAGCGGTAACTACAAATGCCACCTTTTTCTCCTTTCTGTCTAGTCCCAGATCTCTTTACTAATGCCAATAAAGGGACTAGATAGTATGATTTCAGGTGCATTCCTGAGGAAATTAGTTGACACAGTAATATATGTGTTTGTACAGCCTAATAACTTGCAGGTTCTATTGCAAAACCTGGTTAAAATGCCACCAGGAGAGAGGCCACAAAGATATTTAGTTCCTAGAAGTTCTCTGCAAACAGATGGTCGAGTGATGAGACCAACAGAACTTTTCATATTCTCACCATGGGAAAAGCTGCAGCATGAGAATTTCTCTCCTTTTATACACCTTGAAATCCCCACAGGAGAGAAGTTAAGAACTTCCACTTGCAGGAAAAGCTTTGATCAACGCTTGCACTTTATTGGAACGCAGAAAACCCTATTACTAGGCACAAATCCACAGAAAATCAATCAAACTCCATTTGTTTATGGCTATAGGAACAACTAGCAATATCTGTCAGGCTACACCGAATAATTCATGGTACATAAGTCAGCAAAGAGCTGACAAAGAGAGGCTGCATCCATCTATAAACAAACAGACACATCACTCGGTGCACTAAAACTGGAAGGTGCTGCACCCCTGGCATTAACACCAGAGAGTCCTCAAATATTTCATAAGAATATTTTTAAGTAGTTTATAACTCCGCACAGATACCGTGATGCAAAGTATCAGCAGGAAAATTCAGGAACATTATATTCATCTCTAATGAGAAACAACTTACCTGATGAAGCTAGAGTACATACACATATTTCAAGAAATACTACATTTGACAGCAAATTATGCTGACTAAGCAAATACAGAACCATCAAGACCAAAACATAATGGTGATCAAATATATAAGAAAGCTTCACCCAGCGTCTCAGCGCCGTCGCTTGGTTCTCACGCAGTCCTGGGCTGAGCTGAACAGGAAGGGCGAGACAGGGCACCGGACCCCACACGATTACCATCTCAGCCCGCACAGTCAAGTGTTGCCCACGCAACCCATTAGCCAGCAGCTCGGCAGCGACGGGCTGCGGAAGCTGCACATGCGTAAGGATTCAATCGCCACGCTCTACGACCAGAAAAGCAATGTTTGCCCAGACAGAAATGGTTTCCAGACATCTCGACTTTCTGTCCCTCATTTTAAAGATTAGACTCGTAAATACTGACTAATGTTTGCTATTTTCTTTTCTTTTAGCAGTAAACCACATTTCAATCCTTCCTGATTGTCAGTATTGCTTTGATACAAAATACATGGTTCTTCTCTTACATTAAGTGATTATCCTGGGGATAAAATCAGGAAATTCCCTCATTTTCCTCAGAACACAGGAAACAAGGGAACATTAAGATTTAATATCACCTCATCAGTAGTCTACAAGGCTAATAAGAAAAAAAGTCTGTAGGGTTGCTACTCTGGTCTTCAGAAGCTCTTAGCCACATTAAAAAAAAAACAAGGTCTTTTATTATAATTAAACATGTTTTATTAAAGCTTTCCCTCATTTTCCTTTCTTTGCTTCTTTCCCCCTCATAGTTTTTACATCTTCTTTCACTTCTCCCTTTGATGTTTGCATGCTTTTCATACTTTTATTGAAAACATTTTCCACTATTCATTTCCACCCCACCTCTCCCCGTTTTAGAGGAATACATTTTGCCTGCGTCTGACTTTGCCTCTGCCCTCTACAGCTCATCTACAGCTCAGTGAGAGCATAGGGAGCATATGCTCTGGCGACAGTGTTCATTACAAAGTGGCACACGAACAAAACACCTTCCATCTCTTCCGTTTCTTTTTTCTCTCACCTACACAGTGAACGTAACCTGTTTCCCTTGATATGAAGATTGATTCAGGATTTATAAAAAAAAAAATTGAATCCATCCTTTCAGTTGTATAGTTAGTGCAACTATAAACGGTACTGTTAAAAGGAAGATAAAATAAGAGTGGCTCCTTCTTTACTTACATATGTCTAAAGACTCATCTGAATCATCAGGACAATCGGGCTCTCCATCACACAGCCAGCGCTGGGAGACACAAGTCACGCGATCACGACACAGAAACTCTCCTACGTCACATAACTGATGTTCTGAAAACGAGAACGTTTTAGAATGCAATGATTAAAAATGAAGGAAAATAAAGTGGCACAATGAAAATGAAAAGTGAAAATAAAGTGATTCTGAAATCAGAAGTCAAAGCAAACAATAGAAACAATGTGAAGTAATCATTTAATGAGATATCTAATGGCAATGCCCTCACTCAGGCTGCAGAGCCCCAACACCCAGCCACGGTGTTTCAGTGGGAGCACCCCATAACTCTTCCAACCAGACATGAACAGTGTTAGCATAAACTACCTCTATGAAATGGAATTTTAAGAAATTCTATTTTTCTCTATGTCACCATGAAGTAAATTTGTTCACTAGATAGCAATCAACAAGCTTTAATTTCATATTATCAGCGGGGAGGTAACCCCATTCTCCTCTCCTGCCCCAGAAAATATTTTCAAATTGTTGTTTCAAGCAATCAAATTTTCAAATATGCATTTTTGTAAGCAGTCAAGGGTCTTTTTCTATAAACATATGTATTTTTGTCGGTTTCTTTAGGTACATATTTTAATGACCAAATCCTATCTCAGTTTTATATAAAAACTATTTTATATTTCATGTGACAAAGTTGCAAACAAAGGATTTAGTTATTTAAGGTCAACACTGAGGCACCTTGAGAACAACGGCCTGAAAAAGAGGGCAATTTTGGAAGCCTGGCACACCCAAACTATCTGCTGGATTCAACCACCAAAGTCTGCTGTCCTTGAGATCTAATTAACTCAAGACTATTCCATCATTTATTAATGCAAAACTATTCTAACATTAATTAAAGCTCACAAAGCCTCTGTGCAATATATTATATTCATTTTATCAATATATAAATTACAGTAGTGCCTTCCACAAGGCTACACGCTGCAGATCGCTGGGAAAAAGGTTTCTTGATTATTTTTACACTGATGCAAGTGAGAAACAACTTCACTGAAGTCAATAGTGCTACAAAGACATAAAACTAGGTATAAATAAGGAGAGAATTACGCCCAATTCCACTTGCAGATCTATCCATCGGTTTAGTTCATACCAAAAGCCAAGGGACATTGTTACGTTTTCCTTTTCACGACTAGCACGCTGAAAGGCAGTGCCCGGCACACCGCTCGCTTCAGCGCCTGCTCAACTGAGCCGCTCTCTTGAAAGACCTTGGTCGCTGCTACTTGCGATTAAGTGCTTCGACTTTTCAAGCAGCGTTGCAATATTCATTTCTTAGTCTGGTATGTCAACTAGCCATTAGCACGATAACAAAAATCCACTGTTCCTCAGAACAACTGAACCGGCCTTCTGAACAAAATACCCATTTTGCAGACACTATATACATACGGTGGTGCCTAATCGCTGTAAGTTGTGTTTCTAAACATGCTTGTAAAGCTGACTCTGAGCTTGAAAGGAAAACTCTTATGGCACAGTTTTGGGGACGTTTATGTATTGTTACTCTTACTCTATGGGAACACTTTCTTAAAATTAACCTATCATTTCCTATGTGCACCATTTCCTATGTGCACACCTTATTTTCAAGGTCTGCCTCTACAACTACTGATGGCTACAGTTTCAAATGAGTCGAAGTTGCAACTATTACGTAGCTATGTTTCAAATTGCTTAAACTACCTACATCACGGTTTCTGTAACTGTTGGAATTAAACCATTTTTGTTATATTTTAATTCCTTGCATTTACTACAACAGCAAACAGCGCTCAGTTGTTTAAGTTGTTTATCTTTGTAAAAAATGACTGACTTTATAATTAAAAGGGTAAGTTTACATGCACATGGAAGTGGTGTTCTTAAATCTTTCAGGGAGATGATTTAAGGGCCTGCTTTGATAGCACTTCTTGAAAAACCATCTTGGAAGTCAGAAAGGAGGAGAGAGTTTGGCAAGTTTCAGCATTTCAAAGATATACAGTTGTATGAGTAAAATCTGTATGAAGACCTGTTTAATACTTGTTTTTATAATATTCTTCAAATCCACAATAAATTTCTCTTTCTTTATGGAAACCTTGTACTACAGTGTGACCTGTCATTTTCTGTGTATAACATGTCTGTTTGTAACAGACCTGGGAACATTAAAACTAGCAGAAAACCAGTAATCTACCGTGTCCACTTATTTATACCACTCAAGAACGATTATTTCTCAGAGCAAAAAATAGTTGAAATGGCTAACTTCATTAATTAAGATTCATAAGATCAAATTATTTCAAATTAGATTTTTCTAAATAGTTTTTTTATAGATTTCTGAACTGACAGCTAAGTGAAAAAATGCTAAAGAATAAATATAAAAATGTAAAGTTGCGAAAACACTTATACAGACAAGTTTACACAGGTGACTGTTCTGCATGAACCTACCCAATTACCTACATGCAAAATACTTACAGAAAAAGAAATCTTGATTCTTTCCCAAGTGCTGTCAATAATTGGGTAAAAGGAGAAATCGATGCTGTCATTTACGCCAAAATGTAATACTCCAAGCGTAATTACATACTGCAGCAAGCAGAACCCAGCGTTAGGAAAACCACATTTGAAGCTGATGAAGAATTTCAGTCTAGTTTGTAACCAAACCTTACAGTGACGCCAATGAAATCACCGTGAAACGTGCAGAACTGCTCTTTTGTAGCTTTTCGGTGCAATGTCTGTATTAAACCCTGTCTGCGAGTCCTGTGGCTGTCACCGAAGAAACCCCAGCAGTAAGGGAGGAAGCCAGTACGAAAGGATCAGATCCCCGTTCTACGTAGTCCTTAACATCGCTCCCTTGGAAATGTAAAATTTAAGGCAGAGAGAAAGACAACCAGTAAAGCTACATTACCATTAACCTAAAGACCTTTCTCCTCTGCAACATTCCCTTATGTTTTACACTTTCAGCTGTAATAAAATACCTTTTCACTATTCAATGTCAACTGCCTGTCAAAACGCATCCAAACAGTGCTACCACCAAGCTGTAATCATAAAATCACAGAATTGTCTAGGTTGGAAAAGACCTTTAAGATCGAGTCCAACTGTTAACGTAACACTGCCAAGTCCACCACTAAACCATGTCCCCAGGCACCACATCTACACGTCTTTTAAATACCTCCAGGGATGGTGACTCCACCACTGCCCTGGGCGGCCTGTGCCAGGGCCTGACAGCCCTTTCGGGGAAGACATTTTTCCAAATATCCAATCTAAACCTCCCCTGGTGCAACTTGAGGCCGTTTCCTCTTCTCCTGTCATCCGTTACTTGGGAGAAGAGACCGACCCCCACCTGGCTCCAACCTCCTTCCAGGGAGTTGTAGAGAGCAATAAGGTCTCCCCTCAGCCTCCTTTTCTCCAGGCTAAACATCCCCAGTTCCCTCAGCCGCTCCTCACAGCACTTGTGCTCCAGACCCTTCCCCAGCTCCGTTGCCCGTCTCTGGACACGCTCCAGCACCTCAATGTCTGTCTTGGGGTGAGGGGCCCAGAACTGAACCCAGCACTCGAGGTGCGGCCTCACCAGGGCCGAGTACAGGGGGACAATCACCTCCCTACTCCTGCTGGCCACACTATTGCTGATACAGGCCAGGATGCCGTTGGCCTTCTTGGCCGCCTGGGCACACTGCTGGCTCATCTTCAGCCGGCTGTCGACCAACCCCCCCCCGGTCATTTTCCACCAGGCAGCTTTCCAGCCACTCTAATGAACAGGAATCCGATGGAAACCTCTGAATAACACCATAAATGCCTGAGTAAATGGCATTCAAACGAGGAGCTGTAGGAACCGGGAAGTATCCTATCACCATGCTCAAGGGTAATGACAGTCTGACACAAAAACTGGCAGGTTGCTGATGAGAAATAAGATATCAAGCTCGTGCTTTTTGGGGTTTTTTTGGAGGAACATGGATACAGCAGTCAGTAAGCACTGTTGTAGGTGATTATCCTTTGCCTATTAATGCACCAGGTTCTTCCAAAGCTGCAGATGGTCACATATGTCTACACAAATAAATCGTACATTTGTTCTTATTTTGGGCAAAGATTATGAAAATAACCTAACTGGACATAAGTTCTAAAAAGCTATTTCATACGTAGCTCAGTTTTGAGCATGTGTGCTTGGAAAAAAAAGGTTGTTTTCTACCTATTTTTAAAAATTGAAATAATTTAGCTATTTCCATTCTTGGTTTGTATTTTATGCAACACCACAGAAATTATGGAGCTCTAAGCTTTTTATATTCTCTATCTCGAGAAGAAACTAGCAGAGTGAAAAAACCACTAACTTATAAAACACTTTGAAAAATAGATCTTGTTTAGAGCAAAGCAGCTTAATATTAGCTCAGGATTTTATTGACTCTGAAACTGCTTTTTCAAACTGTTTTCTTTTGCGTGTCTATAGATTTCTCTATTATTTTCAGCTGCTATCTTTACAAAATGAATTGGACCAGTTAATCATAAACATGCACTAATTAGTGAGGGTTTTTTTTAAAAAAAAAACTCCTAAAAAATGGTCATCTAAGATGGCCTTATAAGTGAAGAAAACAGTTCTTTTCAGTGACACCTCTCCACACAGTTTCCTTCTGTATTATGTGCGCTGCACAGGCAGGGTCCCAGCGGATGAGAAAATTCACATTTTTAACATACCAATTCTTTGAGATACAGAGCAGATGGTTAGAAATCATCTCTCTATGGGTAAATGAAAGCTTTGCCTCCCTAAGGATAGTACTCCTGTCCTATGTTGCAAACACCTGGCAATGCCTCTTAGAAGGAAAGTTTCACAAAAAAGCCGGTGCCTTTGTTTTAAAGTCAGCGTTTCTAGAGCCAAAAATCCATTTTTTCCAAAAGACGGGCATATTTTTAAGAGGACAAAGCTCAAAGTCTCCATTAGAAAACTAATTACAATTATAATTTATGCAATTACACTAAACTCGGAAAAGCAAAATTCCATTATGCTGTTAATAGACATGGAAAAAAAAGGCAAACAAACAAACAAAGCAGCACGCAAGACAGTGGCCAATGTCTGCCTACAGCAGGAACGTCGCTAGTTTAATAAGGCAGTTGCCTCTGTAAACATCCATTCAGCTCCTGAAGGATAAGGAATAAAGGTCACTGTTAGTGATCACATTGATGGGTGGAGGTCAAAGGTATTTGGATCCTTCTTATTTGAGGGAATGCAATTATGAAAAGCAGGTCAACAGGGTTGTTGAAAAGAACTATACAGGAGATAACATTTATATAATTGAGTGCTGCTTCAGTTCTATCATGAGAATGTAAATGATTCGCTGCAAATCTAATTAATATCTGCCTTCATCAAGGAACCAGACACTCAAGAGAAGCTGTTGGTTTCTAGAATTGTTTTTCCCTGCAGGCATCAGCACTGTCCCCACTTTCAGAAGCCCCTTGCTTGGGCGCTCTACGGATCTGCCGGGCTTCCGCTGTGGTCCAGGTGACCCCACCGCCCCGCTCAGATGGCGGTGGCTTAGCGTGCGGGCTTCAGAGCGCTTCAGTCGCCATCTGCTAAGAGCACCTGAGAGGCCGAAAAAACTAATCTCCCATATGGCAACACTCTTCAAAGTGAGCAAAACTCAGTCTAATAAAGTCTTGGTACGTTATAGCAGGGAGTACGCTCATTAGGCTTTCACTAATTATTCATAAAAACCACATGTGCAGACTAATCCAAAACCCACACTCAAACAGAAACTTTTGAATGATATGATATAGCACTATATGAATGAATGTTTAAGGATAAAAGATCTTCATAACATAATTTATAAAAGCTTTTATAAAAATAGGTTAAGATTAACTTGAAGTGAGAATGTTTCATGAATTCAATTTAATGAATTTTTTCGCTCATTAAAAAATTAAAGATTTTTTATTTTGTTCAAGTGAAACAAAACTTTGGAATTTTCAATCTTCTCTCCTTTTTCAAGAAAGGAAAAGGGCGAGAAGAGATGCACATAGAATAGGGGATGTGTGTGTAACATGCTTTCCTTTTTAGTTTGGGAATGGCAAGATCAAGGAAAGAACCATGAAAACCATTGAAAAAACAGATAAACTGCGTACCCAGACAAAACTCCCAGGAAAGAGGGGGAACTGCCCACCAACATAGCAATTTTTTCAGAAGCAAAAGAGCAGGAAGACTAAGAAAGAGCAGAAAGGCCAATAAGAGTGGTCAGAAAACTCTAATTCAGCTGTGTGGTTTCATTTGGATCCACTGGTGATGGCATCACCTGTCTGCATCACCAGGAACTTCCATCGATGATAATAAACCCATTCTGCCATGTTTCAGGCATATTATGCAATCAAAAACTTGCACTTTTAAGTTCTTAATTAGTTTTGCTTTGATTTTAATTAAGTTATCTTCATTACGAGAGCTTAAAAACTGAGAACTTTTTTTTCCCCCCTCTCCAAAGCATGTCTTCCATTTGGGATTTTCTTTGATCTCTCACTGAAACAGGGAAGGGTTTGCAGATTAATTTCTGCAAAATTTACTCGAAAAGTATATTCTGGTAGTAATTTATGATAGAATTCATCATATGCTAAAACCTAAATTACTGTAACTGAAAGGGAGATGGGAAGAAAGAGCACGCACAGCACTTCCTACTTATGACTTTTCCAACTTTTATATAATCCTTTTCCAACCTTTTATACCTTCTGAGTTAAATCTACATTTTTAGACCCTAGCACACAGTACAACATTTACGTTTTGGCCACACTAAACGACAGACAAAATTCGTGGAATACGTCTCGCAAAACAGTGAACAGTTTTACGTTCAGAGTATAAAAAATTGTTATCATTTATTTCTATCCTACTCAGTTCAGTACAGTGCTGTGTTCAAAGTCAGAGAGTAAAGTTTTACTCATAGAATCCAAAAATCTCTCTCAAGATCGACCAGACCCCAATTTGTACTTATGCGGTGGAAAGGAGCTTAACCAGCCGTGTGTGCTCATATCTATATAGCATTCCTAAACAGGAATATATATGTTTTATGTGTATTTATTCAGTTCCTGGCATATTAGTTATCACTTACTCAGCACTTACTAATCAACTAATTGCTTTATCCATAGGCAAAGCACATGCACAGGTACCAGTCACTAAAAGCACCATATGTTCAGTTTACGCTATATATCTTTAAATGCCACATGCAAGCTTTTCTTAGTCTGCACATCTTCGCCCCAACAAGGTCACAGACATCTTGTTTAGAGTCTGGTCAGTCTTTTGATTGACATCAGACATCCTACTTCTCAGCCCATAACCTAGTCCATAAATATTCACGCTCAAATTCCCTATTTACATCACACAGCTACAATAATTCTTCACATTTTTCAGACTTGCTCAGTGCTGCTATAACTTATGGATCACGCTGAGCAAACACTGTTAGAGATCAGTATTAACAAGAAGACTAGAAACATGCACTGCTTCGTACAAATCCTGAAGTATTTTTGGAGGTGGGCAGGTGATAAGTCTAGGGGCAGCCTTGTTCCTCTCATTCTTGCTCTTCCTTTGACAAAAAAAGTATTTCCATTAAGGGGGCTGACCCCAAGTCCCCTCCTGTGGATTTGAACCAGAGAAGGTTATTATTCAGCCTTAATTTGGCACACTTTATAGACAGAGAAATCTAAGAAATATTCAGATAATGAGAAAGACCCAAATATTCCTAAGACAATTTTTACCTAACCAGCAAAGGGTCACACAATAATACGTATATCAGCAAACTACGAAATGACATGATAGTGATGTTCTCTAATGACACAAAAATACTACAGAATAGCCAGATGCCTTCTTTACTACAATACAGAGATACTAATAGAAAAACATTACCTGTAATCTTGTCATTTGCCAATCCTACTCCAAGTAGTGCCTATATAGAAAGGAAGTCGAAGTCCCAACAAGCTCACTACAAACTAGTCCTTCACAATTATCTTTGACCTCCGTGAAAACTGGAGGAAACACCCTGGGGAATGTGTTTGCATGAAGTTGTCCTTCTTTCCAAACAGCCAGACTTAGACTGAATGTTAATGTCAGGATGGAGGGTCAAAGTGACCATCACTTATCCCCCTATGTATGAAGAATGACAAGCCCCATAACAGAGTCAACAACGTGCCCTTTCAGCTGCTGACAGCTAGACAGTGCCAGGGTGAACATGAGCGAAAATGCTCTCGTTTGTGGAAAGCCCTCAGAGGTTTTCACTGAAACAAGTCTTCTCTCTTTTCCATGTCAAAGAACAAAATGCCTTTGAAGAAACCATTTATATGGAATGTGAAAACCTCTGAGCCTCTCCACCTTGGTCTGTATTACCATAATGTGTTCATAATACGATAATTTAATTTGCTCTGCTGTAAGCCTCCTTGTCAGGAGGAAATGGTTGCAATAGAAGACTTCAAGAAAATTTACATAAATAAAAAATTAGTCTTTATAAGGAATGCTGAGGATCTTGGCAGGAACCTTCATAGGACACCCTACCCACTATGCACTTCCTAGTCCAAGTATATACCTTGATAAGCAACACAAACTTTCACATGCAAAAGAAATTCTAGGAAAGATAACTTGCGTAATACATTTTTTGTACACATACACAGAATCATAGAATCATAGAATTGTTCTGGTTGGAAGAGACCTCCAAGATCATCGGGTCCAACCGTTAATCTATCACTACCAAGTCCACCACTAAATCATATCTCTAAGCGCCACATCTAAACATCTTTTGAATATCTCCAGGGATGGTGACTCCACCACCTCCCTGGGCAGCCTGTTCCAATGCCCGACAACCCTTTCGGTGAAGAATTTTTTACGAATATCCAATCTAAACCTCCCCTGGCACAACTTGAGGCCATTTCCTCTTGTCCTGTCGTCTGTTGCTAGGGAGAAGAGACCGACCCCCATCTCTCTACAACCTCCTTTCAGGGAGTTGTAGAGAGCAAGAAGGTCTCCCCTCAGCCTCCTTTTCTCCAGGCTAAACACCCCCAGTTCCCTCAGCCGCTCCTCATGGGACTTGTGTTCTAGACCCTTCACCAGCTTCATTGCCCTTCTTTGGACACGAGCACGTGCTTGCTGCTTCTTCAGGAAGCTCAACAGAGAAAAGACTAAGGCTTTCAGCTACTCCCAGGATCAAATCTCAAAAAGGCCCAAAAGACAAACTCGTGCAAAGCAGAGGAAACGAGCAGAAGGATTGGGACTGAGAACATGTCACCCTGAGCCAATTTCAAACTCAATTTGATGCAGTGTGCCCCTTACTGTGCCTAGAAGCAGGACTTCAAAGAATCTTTTTCATCTACTATCCGTGTTAGCTGTTTTAACTTAGATATTTCCAAGTTAAAAGTGTAACTTTGCTAGTTACACTAGTTGTAAAGCTTCCAAATGTAATTGTAATGTTTTCAGGGCAAAATTGCTTCTTTTTCTTAAAGTAGGATGGAAATCCTGACTTGAGACAAATTATTTAAATAAATGCCATACACAGTATTTTCTCTTTTGAAAGCTGAAAACATTCGTTACATAGCTTATTACAATACCTTTGATAAGTCCTCTGTTGTGCAGATGTTCCATCATTGTGAATTTTCACATACTAACAGTTTTAGAAAATACTAAAAGATAATTAATTTAGATAAATTTCATATATCAAAGGGTAATCAATGATGTCATTGTTTTAATTCAGTAGTTTTATTGTCATGGAAAACAAAACAAAACCATTTTCTTTGATTTTTTTTAAACTCTACTAGAATGACATCTGCCCATACAAGGAAGGAAAAGCACATACTAAACTGTTGCAATATTTGAAGATACCAGGAACACTGTGGGAATAAAAAAATTCTGCTCTGTTTATCATCACGTTGAATAAAAGTAAATTTTTAAGTTTTCTTTTAAAGTGCAGATAACTTAATGAGGGAAAGATATAGCTAGGTAAGATGTTGGTAATTGAGATGACTCTATAATGGGAAAACAAAATTATACTTAAAAAACAGGAAAGTACCTATAATCAGCAAGTTATCTTAAAGGATCAAAAAACCCAAAGCAATATGGAAGGAACTATAAAGTATCGGGACTGAAGCGTCTTCTTTGCTTCCTCTTTTATTTCCCTGGAGGAGGACGTTGAGGCTGTGTTATCATTGGCGGGTGATTTGCTTGTTTTAGGCCTCAAGGACAAATTTTGCTCCTTTTGCCAAAAATTATGTTTTCAATATTGTACCAGATAGTTTAATCTTGAAATTGTACAGTCTTCCAGCAACTAAATGGCTTGTTCAAGAAAAATCCCAAGAGTTCATATACTCTACTACTACTGTTGGGTTCAGTGGGCCCTTCTCCCTTCCCTCCCACCCGTGAGCTTCAGGGACGACTGGGCGTCATCAGCGACTTCAGAGAACCTCGAAACACGCAGGACTAGCAGCCGCCTCATGAGGTTACCCGGTCCAGCTCCTTCAACGCAAGGCACAGCATCGTTTCCTAAGGCCTATCTAGCAGACAGTTATCCACGCAGTTCTTAAATCCTGCAGTGAAATTTCTGTCCTCCTTAGTTCATCCACTCCAGTACTCAGCTACTCTTACGGAGAGGCGGTTTGCCATCCCGGGCAGCCTGGCTGTCATTACAGCAATCAGGTAATATTTGCCCGGCTCTGAACGGCCGCTTAGAGCTCACACTTAAGCGCAGTAACACGGGGCTATCCATCTTCTCTACCCACTCTTTTGTCGTTCCATTGCCAATCATTTAATACTAACTGCTCTGCTAACCGTGATCAGTGTCACGGAGATAGCGGCCGAGCTTGATGGATAGCAAAGCCGGTTTTTTATCCCACAGCGATTAATGTAACGGGCTGGGGGAGATGTATGGAAGAACTTGCCACTTGCACACAATTTAAGGACACTAATATAGTACATAATGACACGGAGGATGGCAAGGCAGGAGGAGCGAGAACCAAACTCTTGAAGCAAACCTTATCAGAAGACAATAAACACTAATATATTTTTGCAGCTAGGAAGGAAGCCCTGTCCTGTTACACTCTCATAATCCGGAGTGGTAAGCCTACTGTCATTAAACCTATCTCGGAATGATCCCACTTAAAACGACATGAAATAATGATGAACAGGTTTCGATAGCAGATGGAAGCCTATTACATAATTCAATTTTAATGACCAGAGAAGTCTTAAAATACGAAGGTTTTGTTTTGTGCAACAAGAGATTTATATGAAATGAAACAGCCAAATCTGCTACCGTAAGCAACTACATATGTTTAATACATGTTCGGTTTATATTGGAATAATTAATCTACAGGGAAATGGAGATAAAGACTATACACTAAACTCAATGATTAGAAGGATGAAAGAACTAGGAAAAAACCAAGCTAAAACTCCTTTCTAAATACAGTCTACATAAGCAGCTAAAAGGAGAGTCTTACTACCAGGGTTAAATATTCAGTTCAAATTGGATACTGCATAACTTTAACACCAAAAAAGCTCAGAACAAATATTAAAAATGTGGTAGTAACATTAGAAATTTGCAGCAACAACAACAAAAATAACCTATTTTTCATATAAATCATTTTTAAATTGACTCCAGTCCTACAAATGGCTCCATATTTATGCTGGGCCCTACTGAAGTCATATCCATTATTTTAAATAACTCCAATCAACAGTTCTAAGTTAAACTGTAAGAATTAAGTCAATGGCACACCAAAGGGTCGCCTAATATAGGCTTAATTGCAATTTAACAGTTGGAAAAGTAGTTAGAATTGTGATCTTCTGCAGTTCAGGTCTGACTTTTTTGATAGCAAGATCCGAGACTGATAATTTAATGTGTAATTTAGAAATGTATTCGTTGAATAATAATTTTCACACCACTAGAGAACAATGTATTGTGATTTTAGCTGCTGCTGTCGGTATGCCTTCAATGTGAATATCTGAGTAGGCAAACATATTATTTAGAGAGAGGAAGATGTAGTACTTAGTAAAAAGTTACTACTGGAAAATTTTAAATGGTATTTGCAAGGGCAGCTTGTATTATGTCTAAAACGGCAACGTTACAAAGAAGGATCACATCAAATAATGGATGGACTTCCTATCTGAAGTACTTCACTGCTCTATAAAATTACAGCCAACACACACGCATATCGCATCACCTAGAACAGCACAGCGTCACCCAGCTACCTACAAACAAGTTGTGAAACTACCCCTGCTTGGATTTACTACCCCACACAGGACAGCGGGAATAGCGTTGGGCGAGTCGTGTGAGCCCTGAGTAACGACGCACAGGATTAATGAGCACGTGTGCCCATTTGCTCCTTGGAAACAAGAAGGAAAGTGTCAAAGCTCTGACACTGGGCAGAAGAGTTGAGTTGATAGAAGGATGAGAAGACCATCACAGGCCTCAAGTATGGACCGATAACAAAAGCTTTTATTTTTAAAGCAAGCTAGGAATCGCCCATCTCTGACGCGAGCCTTCTCGCAGGAAGGAGCTCTTGCCTTAGGGTGCATTCTAGGATCTTGGTTGGTTCATCATGCAAGGAAAAGTAAGTATGATCACTCTGAATTATTTAATGTTACACAAAAAATTATCATAAAGATGTATTTATTGAATGTTTTGAAACATTAATATCTTTTTTAAAAAAAAAAATCAATCATATATATAAATTAAGTATTGAATTATTCAAAGGCAAACCAAAACCAAAGAACTATCAGTTTATGTAATTATTTCTTTGGCTTATTAAGGTGAAATTCTATTATCCTTCATAAATATTAACTTGTATTTTTAAAAAATACTGAAGAAAGATATGAAAATAGATGTAAGGGAAAATAGAAGACAATTTTTGATACAACGTTATCAAGTAACTTTGCAGAAATAACTTAAAAAGTTTATTGCCAACACATATGGACACTTGACAAACAAAAAGAGCCTCACATCCTTACGGAGGAAACGTTTAATTCAAAGGCAGGGTTCCTATGGGAAGACTTACATGAGCTGTGGCTTTTCCAGAGCCCTGCCATCCCTAGGGCTACGTGTGTCACAAAGGATGGTCAAGAGGATGGGAACGGTCAATGAGAAAACTAAAGGCAGCAAGAACAGAATCGATACGATGGTATGCAGGATTCCACACGCGTGCTGAAATTTGTAGTTGTACAGAAACCAAGGGTGAAATAATTTCATTTTCAACATAACTGTTTACTTCAAACTGTCCTGGCATCCAAGGATTGAAGGGTGGCCAAGGCAATCCTAACTTTTAAAAAGTTCCACTGTAGTCATGGAAATCAGGCTCCTACGCCTGGTGGGCTGAGTAAGGAGTCAGCAGGCACCTGAATAAATAGGACGTACCACAGCTTTTGCAGAGGAAGGTCTCACCTTACCACAAAACCGGCTGGAGGACAACCATCACAAGTACAAACCCGGGCTCCTCTTTGTCCCCACTCTCCTCTCGCCAAAAACCTTTAAGTTACTTTTGAGACTTTCCACGTGTGGGGAACAATAATTAAAATTCAAGTGATGGCTGAGGAGGCAGGAGAGGAGCTTCATCAAGAGCTTCATATTCAGGAAAAATTGGCCAGCTTTAAATAAAAACCAAAAGACACTGTCAGTTCGTAAGCTCAGGATAAAACCTGCAGATATCACCATTTCAGCAGGTCAAAAGGATGATCGATGTTTAACCTTTGTTAGCAATAACCAGATCTCACTCCAGCAGGAGGGGTGCCGAGGATTTTTTTACCAGCTTTGAGAGCTGCTGAGATTGTGCTAAGAAAATTATGCCTTGCTTTTACCACACATAAAGGGGAACAAAGACTCTCTTTGCATTGAGCTACTTTGGCTCTAAATGCTTATTACTGCTTACCTTTAAGTGATTTTATGCATGTCGAAGGTGAGCCACGCCGTATACTGTAAAATACGTAAAATCTTGTAAACTGTCACTTTCTTGACAGTGTTGCCACAGTCGTTCCCCGCTACCTCCAGGTGATGCGAAAACATATGCTTGAGCTATCTCTGCTGGGACTTATTAAACAAACAGTATGTTCTGTAGATTAAACCATAATTAGGTATGATGTTAGTATTGTAAAAGTGCGGTAATTATGCCCCCCATTTGTTCTACTAATTTCCTTAGCGCTAAAAATGTGAATTCTCACAGGCTAGCATGAAACTGGTTGCTCACAGTTCAGAAGTCTCCTCTCATCCGATGGGTAAAAATACTTCTGTAAAACTAACAAAGCTAGCAGGTTCCTCTGAATGTTGGTTGTTTTGGTTTTTTTTTTTAATAATTGAAAGACTTCAGGGGACTTTGGACCAGGACATAAATAAGGAGCTCTCATATTTCCATGTAGTATAGACCACTTAATACAGTTAAGTAGCATGCAACCTTATACCATCTTCCCCCCTTGAGAGTAGAATAATAACAGATGCCTACACAGAAAAAACAATATTAGGAAGCATGTATTTTTAGCAACTTTAATTATATTCTAGCAGCAGGAAAGAAAGAGACGCAGAACCACACAACCAGGCAATTCTCCCCAGAAGAAAGACGCAGCGTTGGAGCCCGGCAGCAGAACGATTTCACTTGTGAGTGATTTCAAGCCGGGGAATTACCGAGAAGGCTGTTTCTTTGGTGCTGCGCTAGTTCTTCTTTGCAGCTGCTCTACAGAACCTCAGTGACTGCACTAAATCACTGAAGCAAGCGCAATCCTTATGATTCCTCAGAAACATTTGTATACATACACACACTCCACAAAGAGCTGGTTTGGCCTGATCTATGATCACCGTGATAACAATACTTTTTAGACCTTATATATATATATTCTTATGGCACTGTATTTCTAAGTTTCCCCCAGCTGGGGATTCACTAAGAGCAGTCCACTGCACTTTAGGACACCAGCAAAAGCAGTTTTACCTCTCAAAGGCACTGTTGTTGAAGATGCAGACCTGAATGCCAACCTGGGTCGTGCAATATTTTTAATACGCATCCTAAGCAACTGATATTCCAGCCATATAATGGTCAAAATAACATGGGAAGATCCAGAGAAACAGGGTTTTGAAATAACTCAGCTGATGAACTCGAGTAACTTTTTTCAATACACTAACAAAGTAGTTTTTCCGGGCAGTAGGTTGAAGGAAAGATACAGGACAAAGCATTCGAATCACTACTACTACTGATCACATGCAATCATTTTCTCATTATACCCATTACTTTTGCTGCATGCAAGGCATGACGTATAATTTAGATTTCACTTAAGATGCAAGTGCAAAAAGAGCTTCATCCCATTCATAAACGACAGATTTTCCTGCTGCAAAGTCTGTATCTCTCACCGAGCAGCAGAAACAAATGCACGATTTGACAGCAGCTCAGCTTAGGAAATATTTACATCACAAAGGTAAATGTTTAGTTTGGTGGTTTAGTGCCACATTAGTTCAGGGGGAAATAAAGCCTCATATGTTGACTGTGAAGGGACGTGTTTGGGGGGGGGTGCTGGAAGGCACCAGCTTTGCCTCCGTAAGAGCCCACACGGCCGCCTCCACCACCAGCCCAGCCCAGCAGCGGCAGCTCCCACCAGGCTGCTATCTGGCTTTTAAGATACAGAGATTTTAAACCTGTAATAGGAAATTACTACTGTAGCAAACAATAGAGCATCCCGTGCATGTTGCGTTTCAGGGTGGATGTTATCGGCGAAGACAAAATTATACCTACACTAGCGACTTCGTATTGTAGAAATAAATAACTGGTGAAAGAAACCCTTGCTCAGAACGACGTCGCTTTATAGAACAGCATTTAAATGCATGAGTTTTACAACCTCTATTAAAATAAGTGTTAATAAAAGCTACACACTTAAAGCATATGGATATAGACTCTTGTGGGTGTATCTATTACAGCTTCAAGAACCAGGACCAGAAGTAAATACTCCCCGAGCACGCAGCCCACTCAGGGCGCAACACCCGTGAAGAAGGGGATGCAGGAGGCGCTCGCTGCAGCGCGGCTGGGGTCCCTCCCTCCCTCCCTCCCAGGCGCCCCGGTGTGCGCGGCCCCGAGCATTTGGGGGTATCTTCAGGGGAAGCACCCGTGAAGAGTCCTTTACCACTCAGAGCAATGTTTTAAGTGAAACATAAAGGATTTAAAGCCTGGCAATTAATAACCCAAGCAGAGGTGTCTTGCACGACGGGTCTTAACATTTTACGGTGCTATTAACACATCCTTGGGCACTTCAACACTTCAAGACTAAACCTTGACGTATTCTTTAATAATCCAGGGGGATTACGATGCTGACTGCAAGTTCTTAGCAAATGAAGCTGTGCTCACTCAAGAATATTTTTTGTCTAAAACTCTGCCAGGAACACATGCTCTGCTATATTCAATACAATACCCTTTGTACATTACTGCTGGGGCCAGTTCAAGTACCAGCTCTTATAAACCAACTCTCACAAAGCTTTTTTTTTTTTTTTTTTAAAAATCAAATTAGTACTTACTTTATGCTAACAAAATCATGTACAGTATACAGTATTAACTGTTTAAGTCATCATTTGAAGGCTTGTGTAACAAATATTTAAAATATTTAATTTCTTAAAAATAATTGCAATAGCTCTTATTATGGTGTGACAGTCAAAAAATATTAACTTCAGTTTCACTTACTGTATTTGCAGAACAAATACAAGCCTGAATTAGGGCTCAGGGAAAGGAATATTTAGATTGCACAATCTAAATATACCTCCCAGGGAAAAACAATTAATTATCTTTGTTACTGCCACTACTGCTGAGAACAGCTGCAATTCCTGGCTTGCCAAGTTCACGTCATTGAGGGTTATTCCTATTAATATCAATTAAGATCTAAACTGTTTGAGTCTCTTCAATAATGATGCTCGAGTGGATTTACAGTGCCATTTCACAGAAAGCACACCTGTAGCAGAATGGTGGCACCTATTCTTTTTTATCTAAAAAAAAAAAAGATTTGAAAATTTCGATATGGCTCACTGAAACGCGTTCAAGCACCGGTGACTAAGGCACACTAATTCCTAAGACAGCTCCAAAGACCTCTGTATTTACTTCCACTTAAGAAGTGTGGTAAAAACCCCGTTCGTTAATTGAACTGGAGATACTCTTACGCCATCGCTTACGGACTGCAATTAAATCACCCCGTGAAGTTGTGTCAAACTGGTAGTAAGCACATCGCGTGACGTCGCTCCGGAGAGCGCTTACAGACCGTCACGGCTGGAAGAAACTCCCCCCTTGGCACCCCAGCCATGCCCTTCCTCCGCCTCAGCTGCGGGCTCAGCAGAGCAACTGATCTTCTCACCTCAAGAGACGTCCATGCTGTCCCTCACGCAGCTTTCAGCTTCTGTTCCAGTGATATTCTAAGTCATTCAAATCTTTTTCTCATTAAGCCATTGTGGCTGATCAGTATAAAGAACAATTATCACCTCGCAATGAGTTCCTTTAAACTAGAAGTAAAAAATTTAGATACTGGAAGACTGATATTGACTGAACCACGTCTAAATAAACTGTGGCTTAGGAAATAAGAAAGGAATAACTTTTCATCATTTACCTTCTACTTGACTGGTAACAATACAGGACATATTTTTCCCCATCCAATCCTACTCTACGTTTCAAGGACACGTTTTTAAACGTTTTCTCAGATTCATTTTCTGCAGTGGCATTAAATTAAAAAAAACACAGCAATGGTTTCGAAGGTATTTCCGAAGACTGCATTGTGAGACTGAAGTACTTTATGACGGGTTAGGAGGAAACATTAGGTAAGATCCAGCAACATACACAGGATGCTTGAAAGCTGCTTTGTGCATCTGCACAAAGAAAACATTTTTTTTTCTGTTATTTGCTACCTAGTAATGATCACTATCATAAATATAAAGAAAGTTTAAGCAAAACAAATGTTCAAATCCTGGAAGATGCAAATACCAGGAAAAAAAAAAAAAAATCCAAGAGATTTTAAGGGCAATTTGACAAGAAAAATAAACTGTATGTTTCATTTTGAAGAAAATCACATGTTATCACTGAGGACAAAAATAGCATTCCAGGTAGAAGACATGAATATTGAAGAAGACCTAAGGTGATGAATGCAGCTGAAGACACAGGGGAAGACTTTTTTTAAACTCACACCACCTGCGTAAAGTTGTTTTGAAGATCCCTCGAGACATACATTAAAATGACTGGATATTTGAAAGTCTTTTGGAAATCTGCCTTTGAGTAAATAGAAAGGTGATATTGTAATATTGCAAACGGTTGATCAAAACATTCACAATTTTGGAGCCCAAGATAAAAATCAGAATAAAAACAGGATAAGATGCTCTAGCCACACAATATCTTGTTCACTGCTTTGCTAAATGGACCGAGGACTTTTTTGTCATTATTATTAGAATATGACAGAGAAGATGATAAGTCAAATATATAGGTGGTCCTGACTTTCCCAAAATCTCCAGCCGGGAACGCTAATGTGTTTTCAGCAGTCACTGGAGGGGGCAGAGCGAGGCCTCCTGAGGACACCCCAGCTCAGCTGCGTCTCACAGCTGAAGATTCAAGGCTCTGTTCAGGTCTCTGCACACCATTCCCGGCATCCCCACGGACTCGGGCATAAACACGCAAGCTGTCTATGATATGCTTCACAAAAGAAATCATTTTTAAACCGTTTTGGCCATTGGCTTACATTTGCCAGCCAGATCACTTTTTCTCTTTCCGTCTCCCGCCGCGCTGACGCAGATCCATGTCAGAAGAGCACTTTACCCCAGCCCGGTCCTCGGGCAGCGCTCTCCCTTGCCTTTGTTCAATCAGAAATATCACACTGTGAATCCATTTCAGCTAAAAGGGGCACGACACAACGCGGCCTGAGAGCGAGGAGGTAGAGCCGGGTCCATAGTTTCCCTCTTTTGGTGGACGCGTGACCGGCTTAACCTCCCAGGGAGGTTCATCTGCCCTTCCAAATGAATTTTACCTTCTGCAGCAGAAATACTTGTGCATTTGTGAGCACTGGGGAGGAAAAATAAAATCTCTCATGCTTTACAAAGGACAAATGAGTTACAAATCCACTTTTCCACAGAACTCTTCCAAACTCCACTGATTTTACCCCAGAAAAATCAGGTCTTTAAGGCTTTTATTAAACACTTGCATGAGAACTGCTTTTCATGGTTTCACTCCCCTGCTGTGTCTGACCTCGGCAAGGACAACAAAGACGTTGTTTGGTCCTCGTGGTTTTCTGCGTTGGCCCAAACACGTCCCTGGACACCATCTCCCCTCTCATTTCTACCAAGTGACATTACTTAACGATGCCCCAAAAGCCGTCGGGAGGAAAGAAGTCTCTCTCATTTGAAGAGGGAAAAGGACAACAGCACCATGGGACTGTTGTTAAGGAAGCAAAACTGAGATGAAATGATGCTGGAGATAAGACAGGCAAGAAAGAGATGAAAATAGAGACAACTAGAAAATACTAAAAATTAATCAGGATGAAGGCAAAACAAAGAGCAGCCCAAGGAGTTACCAGCTTGTGGGAAGCATCTTTTATACTCTTAGAAACTGGACCTCTGCACATCCAAAATCTGCAGAGGAACCAGGTGAGTCAGGAGGAACCTTTTATCAGTGCTACACTAAGTTTGCATCAAGTAGACAGAGAAAATAACCTTTGAAACTGAAGTCTTATTCATCATTCAAAACCAAATGCAGCATCGCTCCTGTTTAACTCAATGCTGCTTCTAATAAAGTGGTTTAGACTCACTTTATTGGCTTACAAGTTCATTTTTATTCTGATCAGATTCACTGATAGACACCGTTGCGCTTCCTCGTCTTGTCGAAAGAACACAGGACCAAGACAATCTCAAGGCTGACATTTCAGTACATGATAGTACATTTATCATTCAAAAGCAAACATTTTATTTAAAAAATATCCCAACCAGCATCCTGTGGCAGGTAAAAATCCTTCTAACTTCTTCTGATCATGGTTTGGTCAAACACCACCAACATGAAAGAGACCACTTTATACAAATTCCTATTTTTCCCCCAACCCTGAAGGTAATTCTTTAAGCACTGCATAAATTAAAATTCAGCAACACTGAACTTAACCTAGATAGTTACTTTACATAACTTAGAAGTGATGAATAACAGAAAAATCTGCAGAACTACACAGATTATAGGAAAGTCATTTTATGAGTGTTCCAAAAGCAACAACCCCTCCGAATAAACTCAAGTTGCATTTCTTTTTCATGTTACCAGATACAAGCTGATATTTCCTACTGTCTGCATTTTCTATTATTTTTCAAGTAGTTCATAAGAAATTCTGTTATCATTTTTTCATCATTTTTGGTCAGGCTTTTCCTGCTCGAGGCACGCAATTCGATCAGTAACCCAGACAGACAGTTTTCTGGTGTCCTTCCCACAGAAGGACATAAGAGCACTAAGCTCTATTTCTACTTCCAGTAATGCTACATTTGGTATCACACAACTATGTTTGTATATACAAAACTAATTCATGCACAACACGAAGCATAACTTTTCCTTGAGTATTAGTACACCCACATAAATAATTAAAAATTCCAGCTTGCTGAAGTATGATCTGGGGAATACAGATCAAGTGAAATTTATTTATTTAGCAGAACGAAACAAAGGCTGAAGGGAATATCTTCACCATCTATGAAGACGTTAGAAGAGACACAGGGAAAAGGGATGTTTATACAGGTGTCCTTGTGCATTAGTATCTAAACTGGCCGCGATTTGATGTAAAAAAGGTTAGAAAAGCTAGATTTTGAGAGACTTTCCCTAAGGACCAATAAAGGCATAAAATAAATAATTTTTTAAAAAATTACAGTGGATCTTAAAAAAAGTTATGAATGGGATATAAAGCTGTTTATATATAATACATTCCCAACATTCTTGGTCCATAAAGCACAGATCGTATGACCAAAACTTTCCATAGTCCGTATTAATGAGTATGTTTACACTTTAATTTAATGTGTTTACTCCGAGCTATTATCAATAGCATTTTTTCACTGCGTTACGAAGACCAGAAGCTGACATCAGCCAACCTGCATTTAAAAACAGCAGCCAAAAGGAAAGCATAATGTTACCGTGCCGTACCCCTTTAAAAAAATCTCTGTCCTCCACTTAATTGCAATGACCCTAAAGTAATAAGCATTTCCTGGAACATACAAAGTATTCATTTTTGACGAGGACAGAATATCTTTGTTTCCCAAATTAGGTGAAACCCTACAGATGTTGGCATTAAGTGTACTGATGGGAATCACGATCATCTGTCAGAAAAACGTATAAATCCTTTGGGCTCGATAACAAGTTGACGGCGTTCCTGTGAAATATTAACTAGGCACAATGCAGACATTGACATTTAACTCTGCATTTCCACTGGATTTTTTTCCGACTCATCATTTCTCTCTCCAGTTTTCTCAGGCTCCGTATTTTATAGAAATGGCCATATGTTTAGATTTGTATTTGATGACATAATTGCAAAACTGCAGCGAGCGAGCAGCTAGAGCTCGGCATGTTAGCTGTGTTGCGGCCGCAGAGCTGAAGAAACGTTCTGCAATGCAGTGAAAGCCCCGCTAACGATTTCCAAATCTTCGCAATGAAATGCGTATTTATATTGTCACCCATAGTAGAAGCACGAAACCAGGCAGCCCTTAATATAAACTAGGTCCCTCTGTTACTTTTACAAAAGCCACAGAGGAAACAGTAAATTTGAACCTGTCCAAGTTGCTGGTTTCTGTGGAGGAGTTGGGCTTTCTGTAGATCTATCATCGTTTGTAATGCAGCAATATGGTAAGACAGAAACTTCATGAATGTTTTATGAAGTTGTAGGTGGTAGAAAACTGCTTCTTGCTCAAAAGAGCAAAATTAGAGTTAGAATCTTTTTCTCATCAAGAATTCCTTCATGAACCCAAGGACCCTCTTCTTCATTAAAAGTTTCACTAGAAGTGGGATGCTTTCCACATACATCCAAGACGTTTCACTTTTTGACAAACAGGCTTTTTTCTGATTAAGTCTACTTAATTGAAAAAATTTCCAACCGGCTACTTCTGAAACACTCAAAAGAAAACGTGCTCAAGGTACAGCAGCATGAGATAGGCACGGGGCAGGGCGGATTTAACAACACCTGCAAGCATCTGTCCTGCTGTCTCCTGTGCAACTCATTAGATCATCCCTTCAGAAGAGCTCCAGAAGATAACAAGTCATCAGACGCAGGACGATATTTCACTCTTGAATCACAACACAGCTTTTTAAAGCTTTCGGCTCTTGACAATCTTAGCTGAGAATGTACACATGCAAATGTATTTTCAATTTACTGAAGAAGCCCTGAGCACTTTTGACCTCTTCAGGTTGATCTCCAAACTACGGAAGTAGAAGAAAGTAACGGAAATTGAGCTATTAACTGAACCCCTCTACTGCAGCTGCACATTGCTTCCCACCGACTTCAAGGCTTCATCCACCTGCCTGTACCGCGGCAGGTTCAGATCTGCCCCGTGAGGCCCTAGTGAGATCCTGGCCTGAAAGAAGAACCATCCCACCAAACCGAACGGTGCACGATTCCACAGAGAAACGAAGTGCCTGTATAAATTTGTAGTATTTACTTGGACACTACTCCCACCCGGGTAACTCTTCGGTCAGCGTAAGATGCACAGCACTACCCTGGTACCAAACCTTTTCTGTAAAGACCAGTCATACGCTAATTAACCACACAAGGAGTAAACATTACACAGGCAATAAACAAATAAAGTGGAGTGGCCCGAGAAGCATTCTTCATACGCTAAACTAGGAAATGCCTGATTTTCTGCAAGAAAGCCAAACTTCAAAATCTTTCATGCAACAGAACTTCTGTCCTCTGCATTCTTCTAATCAGAATATTAAAGTAATTAAAACTCATCCAATGGAGCTAATTATCATTTCAACAGAAGCAGAGCCAGCATTCAAGAAGGGAAATGCTATTAAAAAAACCCAAACATACAATCAACAAAAACTTGTACTCTCTAGAAAACCATAATTGGTCTAACCTGATATAGATGTACATTAGTTCTTGGATGCAAAAAGCAAAGCTTGATTACAGCAGTAGAGAAAGCTACCATGATTATCCTAATTAAAAATTTGCCAAGTTATTTATAGTATAATACAAGGAAATGACATTCATTATCCTATAAACTATTCAACAAACCATTAAGCGCTGTAATAAAATCAATTGGCAAAAAAGAGGTGCAATTATATTTGTACTCGTGTAAACTCCTTAGCGAACTAAAACCAAAGCATCACTCAGTCCCCGTGTTCCTTATACAAGCAGTGCAGAGGTGTTTGAGAGATTTAGAAATATAAAAGTATCTCTTAATTAGCATGCTAACAGTTGTTTAATCAGTTAACTTCCAATTCAGTAGCCAATTGCCAATTACATGTCGGGTTTGCAGAGCACTGCGTTCAGAAGAAGAAAAAAAAAATTTTAAAAAGCAGTTAACTGCTCAACAAAACATAAATAAAAGTCTAAAACTATTTTGCCACCTTTTAAAATGTGTTGATTTATTCTTAATTAACTGATGAAGCAGCATTCTGAAGTCTTTCTATCACTACACACACAATTAACTCATAAGCAATCAAGGAAATTAGAGGAAAATTAGAAACAGGATTGTCATAAGGCATTGATCATCTACACCTGCAATACACATCTGCTGGAATTTAACTTGCCTTATGAAACAACTGGACCCACCTACCATTTAGTTTGTTGTTTTGGGTTTTTTTTTTTTTTATATTTTAAGCATAACATTGTCTGCCATCTGACCTGTTTAAATTAAAGAAAATAATTGCCCTATAGGTCAACCTTTTTGATTCACAGTAAGAACCAATTTAGAGGAACTGGAATACGCTTCACAAAGGTAGAAGTGAATATGCCATAATTTGCCAACACCTTTTCAGTGCCAATCCTATTTAATCCCATTTAGAAAGGCATTACACTGCTATCCTGTCGGTTCTCCCGCCCTATCAATTTCTCAAGCTAGAACATAAGAGTTCATCACCCTTATCTCTAGCAGCACGTCCCGCATCAGCTCCCGCACCCAGCCCGGGGCCGACCTTTGGCTACGCTCGCGGCGAGCTGCTGCCTGCCAGGGTTTGCTTGCACGTCAGCTAAGCTGGAGAGCAATCTCCCAGCGATTCATCTGGCATAAAGCGCAATACAATAAATAATGTTTTTTTCAAGCTCAAAGGTTGGCTAAGCACCTGCAAAAACAAAATGAAGTTCTGTGGGTTTGCTAACATATATATATATTTTGGAGAAGCAATTAATGTCTTTGAGGTGGTGTGTTAGTGCAAGGGGAACTCTGCGCTTTGATCTCATTAGTGAGAATGAATCACGACTGGAATTCGCCAGGGTAAATAAAACCAGGAGATTAAGCCCACATCCATCTCTCCTACTGCAGAAAAACAGGACACTGTAACTAGGACTTCTTCACAATAATGTACATTATTCTGCAGATTCATCCTTTCATCTCTTAAAATGACAAATAAAATACGAACATAGCTATATTTTATTATTTCTACATAGCCTATCTTTTCCTCTTTCATTTCGGGAGATCAGAAATGCATCTTTGACACTTTCCATTGCCAAGAGCAGACATAGGAAACGTTGGTACCATATCTTATACCTGCTTAGTCCTCTGAATTTGTACATATTATTAAAACCCCCAACCCTCTTACGCATATTTGCTAGAGACTTCGAGATGAGCACTACTCCAAGTGTAAGTTCAGTTTACAAAACCCATTAGTTACACGACTAAATCTAATACCCTGTATTTAGGCTGTGAGGCACCCACGAGTGCCAGCGCTCCCCACCTTCTGCTGCGTCCTTCTGCACGCACCACGTGCCGCACAAACCACCGGCGTTAGCTGGCAGCGAGGGCTTCGACGCAGCGCTAAGCAGAAGGATGACTGGAAATCTGTAGCCGAAGCTCGCAGAAACAGCTGTTTTCTCTCTGGTAATGCGGAAACCAAGTTTCACATCGCTCGCTCTCTCACGAGAAATATGAGCACTGAAAAATCCAGTTCGTCCCTCTGCTTTCGGTCTCCAGTTGAGAAAAGGGACATCTGTTTGGGCTGAACACCCCCTGCCAGCTGACAACCTTAAAAACACTCAAAGGAGCAAACACCAAATTTTGATGCTTTCTTTCTCTCTTGTTAATATTTCTTCCCTTACGATAGGGTCTTGTGTTTGTTTTTTTTTTATTCCCAGTGTACGCTGAAGAGTCAATATGAAGAATTTGTACCCATAATAGAGGAGAAAAAACCCAACTCTAAGAGCAACACACCCTCCTACTTAGTTGTGATGTCCTTCAGGTTTACAGTGTAAGCAATGACATATATTCATGCGAGTAGACCAGTAATTAGAGGGGGGAACGACTCGTTATAAGAGATGGAGGCACCAGATTTGAAAACCAGCTGTAGGGTTACGAGTGAAAACCTGCCTGAGCTGCTCCTCAGCTCCAGCCAGCAGCTCCCCCCTTTCCTCAGCGCCCTGGCAGACGCCTCAGTCACGGGGACCTGGTTATAAATCCGTTTGCCTTCCACAGAAGTTATGGATTTTCCACTAGGAATTACTGAGCAAGTTCTTATATTTATGTATATCCACACATTTATATTACAGCTGAGGGTAGGTGACACAGAAGAGCTCAGTTGGAAGGGACCTACAACGACCATCTAGTCCAGGTGCAGTATAACATAACCAGGACCAGCTGGCCTTCAATCTCCACAACGCATAGCCAGGGATGTATGCAAAGGAGCAGGATTTGTCCCCTCAGAGTGAGTCAGTGAGCCTTTGTATTCCTTGCCATGCCTCTTCCCGCGCGTATTTCAGCTTAGCGTCAGCTCATGCGCTGACAGCGCTATTAATCTCGGCTGGAGAAATACAAGGCAATTAAAATATTAGCTTCTTCCTTAAGCCTTCTGGAAATTTTGAGTGGTGCCGTTTCAGAAAGAGGAGAACAGTTCAACCTCACTCGCTCTTCCTCCCATTGGCTTCAAACTTACTTGTTTAATATCCACAGTGAATATAAGTGAATTTAATGGCTTTATTGGACTACATTTTACAGGGCAG
Organism: Phoenicopterus ruber ruber; assembly: GCA_009819775.1. Taxonomy (NCBI): domain Eukaryota; kingdom Metazoa; phylum Chordata; class Aves; order Phoenicopteriformes; family Phoenicopteridae; genus Phoenicopterus; species Phoenicopterus ruber. The sequence goes on from CM020220.1 coordinate 38,392,810, forward strand.
ATACTACGCAAAGCGATGCGGGAAAACAACAAAGGCACAAGCGAAGCTCAAGCAAACAGAATCAGAATTAAATCTGTTTATTATCCTGCTTTTCTGAATTTACAGAGAATTACGCAGCCCAGGACTTGCAGAACCATTTGCCAGTCCCTTGGCTGTGAGGGCAGCCAGGCAGTCGGGGTGAGCAGCGCCGGACGCCGTCAACGCAAGGCTGGGGGCTGCTGAGCAAAGAGGATGAATTCAGGGAATAGAGCTATGAAAAGCTGGATTGCCTTTTTAAAAGGCCTACTTCATTTTTAATAGGGTTTTTGATAATACAGGACAATTTAAGGAGCCATATTCATGGAAACAAGTCCTTCATCTAAGGAAACTAAACCATATTTCTTGTTTAAGTAAAATGCTAGAGTGGCAGCAAACATTTTTAGTTCGAAGAAATGTTGATGGTGTTTTGTTTAGTATCATTGAGAGACAGGATGAAGGGGAGGATGAAGAGGAGGAATGTGGTAGGTGATAAATTCAGTGTGAGAACACATTCAGAGTGAAAAACCTCACTTTCCGCCAATTTCAACATTCGCAATCCAGCAGACACTCGCTATTTTTGCCCCACACAAACTTCACGTCTTGTTTTTAAACAACCAGCGACCTGTTTGCGATTGCAGCTATTTGTCATGAGCCACCAAAGGGACTCATGTAATGTTTTCTCAAACTAGACTCAGGAAAGGACTTCTCTGAACTCTAAAACCAGGATTAAGCCCCGCCAGTGCTGCTGGCACACGTTGCCAAACCCAAGCCTGCCGCCCCTTTTTAATTACTCGAGCGCACAAGGACAAAGCCAGGCAAAAACATGTTTGCCTCTCTCTTTTATAGTCCTACCGGAGGGGCTACTTCCCTTATCATATATATTCCATGTTTGCTGAATATTATTCCCTTTTTGCTTTTCCTCTCTTTAGGTTATTTCAATTCTTATTTAAATAGAAGCTAAGGATGAACAGCTTTTTTTTCTTTTTAAAAAAAAAGCAGCCAGCTCTCATTAGACACCCTTATGAAGTGACCACGTTTTTCTGAAGGCTTGGTTTGGTAATGGGACCAGCCAGAGGCTGAAGTTCTTCAAAAATGTAGACCCCAAATTACCTGCTGCTGTCTCTAAGCCTTCTAAAGAGATAAAGAAAATGAAGACAGGGAAACCATTTGATCTTTCATGCTATCTCCTGGTAGAAATTCCTTCCTATCTTTTAAACACATTTGAAGCAAGTCCTGGAAGTAAAAGCATATAGGCAGGTGAAAGTAATTGCATGATACTGCAGAAGATCTGGCTTTGAAGAAAATTGGAATTCTTCAATGTATAAATAGTACATGTGCTGCATTTTGCCTGGTTTTAATGTTCTGCAAAACTTGTGTGTGTGTCGTGAGGTTTAGTCAAAGTCACAGAAAAAGGTTATTTACTTGTACGGTCTCGTTGATACATGGAAGATTTAAAGGCTGAAGGAGTCAATGGCATTTTGCCACCAACTTCAAAAGAGCTGGGATCTTCCCCTTAGCAAAATTACTTACAAAGGATCCACGGAATTGTTATTTTTATAAAACTTTCATAAGATGAGCATAAAATAAGCAAAAAGCTTTGCTCAAGATGACATCAACACTTGCCAGCTTTCAGCGCAGGAACAGCAGTGTCCTTTTCCAGTGGGTTTAGTTGTAACAGTGCATTAGAACGTGCCTGAGAAAACCACGGAGCAAGCGGATCCGTCCCTCACCGTGTACGCTTCCCGAGCTCCTGACATCACCGCTGTCTTCATTAACAGAACAGCACTTTATCATTACAGCTAGGTGAAAAAGCAAACTGACTTTCTTATTTCATTTTACTAGTGTTTTTTTTTTTAAAAAGAAGTTAAAAAAGGGAGAATAGATGAAAAGGAAATGCCTTATGCTTTCCAAACTAACACTAACAGGATTAACAGCATTTGAATGTTAGAGAAATCAGTCACCAAAAGAGCTAAACAAAAAAAAAAAAAAAAAAAAAAGGGGGAAGGAAAAAAAAAAGAAAGAAGAGATCTGGTACTCAGACTATTCGTTACAAGCTTTAGGAAACCAAGGATGTGAGCAGGGCAAATGCACTCACAGTCAGTCGAGTGTATTAGCTTCTGGTTCGTGCTGCCAGCGCTGCTCACGCTCTTGTAGAGAAACAAAAACACGCCGAAGCAGTAAGAACACCGTGCCCAGAGCCAGGAGATGCTGCATGATGCAGGCTCAGTCTCTGCTAGTGACACCAGGGATGCCACAAAAAGGGTCCGGAGCAGTGGAGGTGGAAATCCCCAGCGAAGGGAGCAGGTCTCTGTATAGCACACAGGAGCACTCGAACAACTCCAGCGCTGGTGCTCGAAGGGATGCACACTGTAGAAAGACTGCCCTAGGATTAAAGTTAATGAAAAAAAGCTACCCATATGGGCTTGAAGTCTTGCTCCTTCTGGAGCACGTACTTCAGATTGAATACGCTGGTATGTGCCTCCATCCGCACACAAGTCGCAGACTGAAGCCTTCTCCTCGAGGATGGTATCAACATCCATTAGATAAATAACAAAAAATGACTTACTTTTTTCCTTTCAAACCGTGCTGGAGGGCCATTTCTATAGTAGTCAAATGGTCAGAGTATGTATGTCCAAGCAGTTGACGTACATCTCAAACTTCTCAGCTAAGGAAGACACTTCACCCAAAACTTCCATCTCCCAGGGGAACAACCCAGCCAGGGCTTTTGGCCTGGGACTCCACACTGTTCCTCTGAAACCACGTCACCACACGGCTGGTAACACAAGCTTCTCTGGGTGAGAGAGAGCATTTGCACCAGGGAGCCCATCGGCCCACAGACCATCTGTCAGGACTGAGCTCCAGCCTCCGCTTCTAGGAGGGCTCAGACAATTTTGTATTGAACCATTATTGAACAACAATAAAAACAACCCAACAATTACCTTGAAAAGTCTAACTTGTTTTCCGATTACACCTCTATCATCTTTCCAGGAGGATGCTCAAACCTCCCTGAGAAAAGTTAATGGAAAAGTTTAATAAACCTGTGAAATCTATCTTGAGAAATCAACACAAATTAATTGCCAAAGAAAATCATCTTCTGTTAAAGATGGAAGCGAACAAGCCACTTGGGCATGGCATCTATGGACGTTTTGCAAACAGAGATACTTGATCAGTCCTTTCAGACATTAAAATAAGTAAAACACTAGCAATAGATAATGGTAATGAAATAAAACTCAACAAATATGGCACACACATACTTCGGGGGTTTTTTGTTTTGTTTTTTTAAGTCTTTCACTCACAGCAGTTCTTATAAAGATAACTTAAGTTGAAAATACCAACAAGTTACCTAGGCTTAAAAATAGCTGGTGGCAAGTCACCTCCAAGTCCATGATTCTATGAAGTTATTCTGTTCCTTACTAAAAGTCACCTTCCTTTATATTTAAGCCCTCAGGAAACAAATTTTGTAAGCAACCGATCTCCCACGCGTTACGGCAGCACGCTGCTGACCTGTCTCCCAAAGCTTACGATCACGGAGAGCCACGTGCAACACGTAACACTTCAGAACAACGTCCAGATTATGTAGTAACATCAGGACCGCTGCAACCAGCAAACGGGAACGCGGTACCTCGCACTACGTTCTGTTCCCCAAGGACTAGACAATGAAAGATGCTGGCAGCTGCTGGAAGGAGAAAAGCTCGACGAATTATACAAGCTGCATTAAAGCAGCTTTCACATTAGCTCCGCAACCAAGGGACAAAGGTTTCGAGGTGGGAAACAATCTTAAAACACAGTGTTATCATAAAGTCCAACATATAGGGAGGCCCAGGCTAGTCCCCGTTGGAACTTCTTGTTACATTAACTCTGCAGCTGAAGCCTCAGTATTTTGCATTTGAAACCTCGATACTTCTCACTTGCTAATAGGCTCTTACACCGCTCAAAGGTGAGCTCAGTGCAAGGAAGAAACAACTCCAAGAGAAGCAGAAACAAAGGAAAAACTGTTACATTGCTACAACGATCTGGGACCACTTCATTCAGTTTGGGTTTTTTAAAACGTATTTCACCTGGCCCTTTCATACTTATCTTTCAGAACATTAAAAAAAAAAAAAACGATTTTAGCAGTTTAGCTATGTGACAACGGCTGGTAGGAAATCTAGTTAAAGTTTTCTAACATAACAGAATTACACAAGCATCATGTTATCATCTTGTTTGGAAATGCCACTGGATACAGGCCAGATAATCAGGATTTTAATTAACAGCTAATTAGAGACATGGACCTTCTCTTGGAGACTCCCAATAATCTCCAGATATCTCTAAGGTGGTTATCACATCCTTTACAACAACTGTTTTGCACAAATTGGAGTGATCCTTCTTCACTTTTAGTGCTCCACCTTGGCTTCTGTGAGTACACCACTCGCATTAATTGCGACAGATAAGTAAGGTCAGAAACGGCCTATAAAATCAAGTTACTTCAAATTAAAGTATATTGAAAAGGTTGGGTTTTTACTTAAAATTTAAATAATATTTATGCTTCCATTTACTGAAAACTGGGTTTTGACAGTGTGATAAACTTCCATTTTTCAAATAAATAAAGATATGATTACATTTGAAGGATGTTCCTTTGTCAACAGTGCAAAAAACAGGAACTTCTTAGAAGTTTTCAGATATTTTGGTGAAGGAATTCCCCCATTGCTTCTGTTTAAATTTTAAATATGTATATATCAACCAGTTGAACTTCTTTAAAAGGAGGGAAGTGCTTGATACAAAACTCACCTTCTCCCTTGGGCAAACGTATTTTTGATTTGCCCCAGCCTACAAAGCTCAGTGCTGAAGAGCACAGGCAGAAAAAGAGAAGAGCACTTTAGATTGTTCTGGGACTCGAGGGAACACTACAACATCCCGAGGCGTAACCCTGGGATTTTAAATCCCACAGTAGCATGGCGGCTGCCAGTCAGCCTCAAACACCAGGTAGTGCTTCTCGATTCACATTAAGAAAGGATCCACTGTGTGATGCTGATTAGACTGATACATTTTGCTGACACTGCCAGAAACATTTATTTTAATATAATTGAGTAAGTAGCTGAGGCAAATTTAAGTTTGCCCTTGAAAAAAATCATATTACGCAACAGACAGACCAAATACGCAGGGGATACATACAAAGGTACAGGGAAATAAAAGCAGGTCACCCATCAACCAAAATATGCAGCCATTGGAGTCAACATGATTTACTCACTAGATAAGAGGATCACAAATCAGGATCGGGCCCCACGTATGTTCCAGATTGACTAAATGATGCTATTTCAGTATCCTCTTTGCCTTCTCCCTTTCCCTCATCTCCAAAATAAAAGGAGATATGAGCAAGATCTTTGCTGGAAATTTGTGTAGTTATTATCGAGGTGTATGGATACAGCGTAATGTGCCTGAAGCTAAGAAATACGCTGCCTTTGCTTCTCACAGTGGCAGCATCAAGCCTCAGGAAGCGGAGAATTGATACAATCCAGACACACAAATCACTTTCAAGTAGACAGTCAATCCCATTTCTCTATCCATTTATATCCAAGAACCTAAATGATTCTCCTCTGCTTTGACCAGGAATACAGATGGCAAAAGCGCTTTGACACAGCAGAACAACATACACGGGTGTTTTTCAATCCAAGTCACCGTAAGAATTATTTATGTTTGATACGGTTTGTTCCAAACAACAGAAAGACAGTATTTTTTTTTTCATAAGCAGCTTTATCAATACAAAAGTAAACTTCAGAGCCGGTTCCAGGTCATACAAAATCCACCGTGCTTTTACAGCTGACTTCAAAGAAACTATTGAGGAGTATTCCGCGGTTGCAAACCTCATCAGCTCTGCAAGGCTTTGGAAGCCACTTACATAGGCAGGGTCAACACCAGCTCTACTCTAAGTGACCTGGGCAGGTTTTTTCTTTTCCCTTTTGCTTTTGCATACTTGGGCCTCTCCAGTTGCTGCTATGCCGCTGCTTCTGTACGGCATTCGGAAGTCACAGTTCAGCTGTGACTAACAACACACAATGCGACTGTTCCTCTGGTTTGTATTTAAACTTGCTTGCACAGGCCTTCCATAAAAACAAACCACCCCCTTGTATGCCCACCCCATCTCACCCCCCACATCCACTCTCTCTCCTCCAGTTCTCGAGTGAGTGAACAGCTAATTTCTCCTACCAATAGACCTGAACAACAAGTCACTTTTCCTGAACACTGAAAATAAACTTTGCTCCTCCCTTAAGTTGAGCCTGAGACCTGTTTTCACAAATAGTTTATACCAGGAGCAGTATCAGTGCATTAAATTCTCAGAGGAACAGCTCTCACACCTGAGATCACCGGGGCCCCCTTGTTTTTCGGCCCTAGGGCACGAATGCTGGAGACCTACCCCAGAGACAACACCCCCTGCCTCACCCTTCTTCTCTTCACAAAATTTGCTGTTCTTTCAGTGTAGTCACTGCCTCGAGGCTTCTGTAAAGAAGTGTCCCTTCCCACTTCACTTCCCAGACCCTCACCAGCCTCACCCTCGCTAAGCATAAAAAACAACACTCTCTTTCCAGACCCTAAGCTACCGTAGGTAAGCTGGCTCTCTCCTTTCACCCTCAAAACCGTCTATTTTTCTCTAAATATCATTAAGCTTCTACCACTCACCTTGTCATTCTGCGCAGCTCTGTATTTCTGATTATTCATCCTTCCCACACTAAATCCCAGAAGCTTCTTTCTCTTACAGCACCACAAAAGCTGCTGCTTTTCTTTTTCCATCCTTGCCTCCCGAATCTTTACAGGGCCCAGGTGTTTTCCACCAAGTCCCACGGGGAGGCACCTGGTTAACCACAGCTGACCTGAACTCCCTCCCCTTTAATCACACCTGGCCTGAACTTTTACCATCTTAAAAAAATTTGAAATCCTGCAGGATGCCATGTAACTTTATCTATGGTCTTTTAAAAACCGTACAAGAGAACAGAAATACACATGAAATTAAAAACCAATGAACCAGCGTGTTCTATTGCAATTGCAACTGTTTCTAGACCATGGGACCGTTAGAGGGAATCGCTACTTTTTGCAGTGTTTTGCTCAGAACACCCGGTGCCTCCTCGCCCTGCTCCCTCACCCCAGCACCCCGGGCAGGAGCAGCCCCTGGGCTTCCTGGCAGGAGAAAGGGCAAATAAACCAGTTGCTGGCACGATCCCAGTGCCCGTGTGCTTTATAACGGTGTGATCCCAGTACCCGCGTGGTTTATAATGCTGGGGGAGGCTTACGTCCGCTCTGAGCCAGGTGCCTCTTTGCAGCAGAACAAGGACCTTCTGCAGATCTTTAGATGCAGATCTGGGTAACCTTTAGGCGAAAAATCGGCAGATGAAGGGTGGTTGTTGGATCTCAGCTCCAGACCGAGTACTTAAATACTTCATAAATCTCACATTAGCATCTAGGTCTTGCAGGGAGGATCCAGGGATGGAGTTTATAAAGTTATAATCACTGCCATCAGATGAAGCTCAGAAGAAAATGATAGATATGTTCAGGCTCACCTGCCAGAGGGGCTATTAAAAAACAAAACAAACAGAACTGGAAATGATATTAATATAGGGTTTTAAAATAAAATTGATTCTAAGTTCACACAACTTTCCTGTGGTATTACTTAATGCACTGCCTGTCTTGCACTGTTTTTCTTACACCGAGAAAACCATTTTTAAGTAACATGTCAAAGTTACACATCATCAGGATGGGGTATCGTGGTTCTGAAAATTTAAAAAGCAGCAGGTTGTGAGAACCCATGGTTAAAGACTAGTTTTCCAGCGTTGTTTTTGACATCACTTTTTCTTACTGCCTATTGATATTTCCAACAAATCATTTTTATACCCCAGTCTGTGGATCCATAGAGACCAGGGACGGACATCTCAAATTAGCAGTTGGAAACACTGTTTTCTTCTTTTTATATTTTTCTGGGGTTTTGCACACGCTAATTCTGTGCCGGCTGCACTCATTCTGTGCATATCCTGTACAGTTTTCTTGAAATTTCTTTTAACTGATTGAAGATGGATACTGAATTAGCATTTATCAGAATATTTTAAAAGTTTCTTACTTATTGAGAAGTTAAAGTTTACAAACAAATACAAATAGCACAACAGCCTATTTACGTACTACTGCTGTAGCCAAAGAGGAATATTATTTTTAAAAATAATTTTATGTAAATATATTGCAAAAGCGTACAACAGAGCAAATCAGACAAAATCACAAATCTGAGTGTCAATATGATCTTCTGACTCATAGAATAGAATCATAGAATCATAGAATTGTTCTGGTTGGAAGAGACCTCCGAGATCATCGGGTCCAACCATTAACCTATCACTACCAAGTCCCCCACTAAATCATGTCCCTTAGTGCCACATCTATACGTCTTTTAAATACCCCCAGGGATGGTGACTCCACCATGTAATAGAAAACCAATATATAATAAACTCGTGCTTTCCAGGGACACTGTTGATACATTTCAGCTGTCTAAAAAGGCTGCCTGCCAGTGGCTGACCCAGAGATCTAGTTCTTTTTTCCAAGATTCATTTTCCCTTTTCTACCTTTCTTTTGTCATCGTTATGGTGAACAATGATTAGGGTCATCATTATTTTTTTCCATACACTTGGTATTTTTCCAGAAGAATAGCAAATATCATATACAAAGCAGAATATAGTGAATGGGTCTGTAATGTGACATCATAATTTTGTATCGTATTTGCATATTAATGGTGCTGATGGGAAGAACAAATTGAAAGCAGTTATTAGAACATGTAAGCTGCATTTTCTTGCATAAGCCATTTTCATATCATGTCACCATAAAAAAAATTGTGATGAATGTTCCCCCTGAAGCTGACAAGTTACAAGGGCTTGTACTAAGGGAATAATAACTCCAAGATTCATAAAAACGGTAATTACTTTATCAACCTTCTAGTCACATTGCAGACACATATACTGAATCACTCCAAAATAACACCAACACAAAAATTAGACTTTATGTTGATATTACAGTTCTTACCTAGGGTTTCCTTTAAAAAAAAAAGAAGTCCAACATATTACTAATTACCCTGAAACCAAAAAAAACCAGGTTTATGTCATATATCTTTAAACGCTGAGGTAAGGCTGGATGGGATAAGGAGAAAAAAGAGAAGGAAAGAAGTATTCAAGTTTAAGGATGACATTGCCAAGGAGTAAGTTACTATATATTTTGTCTAGGAATAGTAAAGCTTAAGAAGTTGACAGCTCCTTATATGCCACCATCTTCTGGGACAGCCTCCCAGGAAGGACAACAGAGACAAAAGTATACCATAAACGCAATCAGCTTAAAATGGAGTTCGATTAATTAATAAAAGAGATTATGTGGTCATGCCACGATCCAGGAAGATCTCCCCTGTCCCACATCCCCCTCAGCTTCATCCGTCACCACATCAGCTGTGAACGAGATCCACAAACGCGTCCAAACAAATCCTAAAACCACGTTTTATTTCCCATATGAAACTGCCCAAAATATCTACAGCTGCGCAGGTACAGAAACGATCAGAAATAGCTACATGCATTAAAAAAATGGATATTCTTGTCTCCGGAGGTAGACCTGACGTGCCTTTGCAGAGCACATCTGGAACCCACAGAGACGACAGCAGAGAAAAGAAGTGCTCTCTGCAATAAAGACGACAAAATGCTAATTGTGATCACCGAGTTTATTACTGAGCAAGGTGGGGATCCCTGCACTCCGTCCCCGAGCCCTGTTTAACTGTATAACATCTGCAAAGCGGCAGGGTCCTGCTGGCACCTTTGCCTTCACGCACCAATTTACTCCTCGGGCAGGCGAGCAGCGCGGCCCCTCGCTGCAGGCGGGAGCGCCGCCGACTCCGTTTCCAGCACTTAACTCCCCCCGGGCGATCGATAAGGACGGCAAGCATTTCCCTGGGGCTGTGGATACTAAAAGATGGTGGGGTGCTTCGCTACCACCGTGCTGAGCTGTACAGCGCTCGGGTCCTTTCCAAAGACCTAACAGTTAGTCCTTCGCAGCGTTCAATGTCTTCATCGGCATCCCCGGGAGATAAATAATATTACAATGGAGGAAGGATGGTAGAAGCATTTAATCTGCTTGCTGGGAGCGGAGCGGATAAGCAGCATTTGTTCTGTGTTTCAGTAATAGGGTGCAACCAAGGGGCAGAAAGGAGGTGCTCGTTACTTCTTACTCATTCCTTTTACTCACTATGTGCTGTTGGAGCAACCTGGAGGGCTCCGAATGTCACTGGGCTGGAAATAAAAGGGATGGTGTTCCCTCCAATTTTTTTTTTTTTTTTTTTTTTTTTAATTTTAACATGCAATTTGTGTCATCCAGCAAACCAGAGTTTACCTTTTTCTAGATCATTAGGTTTGTGTTCTAATAAAATACAGCTTTAGAGACTGGAAGATTCATGGTGGGGGGTTTGATGTTCGCACTTAAAAAAGTGTCAGTCAGTTCTCCATCAGGGAAACATTGGGCCCTGAAGCAGAGATTCTGTGTGGGGAGGAGAGAATGGGATTAAATGTGTACACTGAAATGCATTGGATTAGAAATGTACGGGATTAGAAATGTATAAAATTAGAAATGTAAATACGATTACAATTTTTAAAGGTTACTCACAAGACTGAGGCAGAAAACCATCCTCAAAATAATGCTGCAATTTTTCTGTCTTAGGTATACAGTTATCTTGCTTGTTTTCTCTGTGTGACCTTGAACTACTCTTTTTTAAACTATTCATCACATTATTTTAATTTCTAATCAGTTCTTATGTCAGGGCATAAATATAGCTGGACGCTTTAGCACTTTAACAAGAGTCTCTTGCAGATGGAAATCTCACTACAGAGTGACTGTATCTTCCCTGTGAGCTTCCAGGCTCAGTGCAGCCTGAAAGGAGGCAATAGCCGAGCCTTTGTTCCAGCTCAGTCCTTGACCTCCTTGTTTACAGCGCTAATGGGGACAGCAGCTACTCAGAGTCAAGACGGCATTTTTGAGATGTGAATAATCACACAAGAAAATAGACCGAAACAGTCAGTGCATTCACATCGTTTGCCCAACTCGGCTATTAGCTAGTTATGATGTGCAGCCACTACTACTGATCTAGATAGGAATAGAGACAGTGACCTATAGGAAATATAATCCGTGTCCCATTACCAACTCCCTGAAACATTTTTTCCTTCTAAAGCCCAAGTTTTTCAATGGCATCCTTCTAAAAAGACCCTCTTTCATGTCGCTTTTATCATTCTGACCTTGTTCTAGTGGGAATTTCAATTCTGTCCTTTGAGACACGCAAATGATGCAAAATTTCACTCTTCTCTTGCTGCACAAAGATCCAAAGAGTGAAAGTCCAGCTCGTGATGTAGACTGTGCCCCCCTACTTGGCTGACCGGCGCCCAACGTGTGCTCCTGGCCACGACGCCCAAGCTGCCCGTTCACATCGCAGAGTCACGGCTGGCCTGTCCCTGCAGCACCGGCTATACTGCCAAGAAAATGCAGTATAGGAAGATTTGATATATTAAATAGATATTATATACAAACTGTATTTACAGAACTTGGTTTTGCAGAAGTGTAAATTATCCGGTTTGACAATATAGTCTTTACAAGAGGAAAAACGCGACATTCACAAATAACGGCCTCCATGTTTTGCTTGGCAATCAAAGTCACAGATTACAGTCCTGGAGATTTTAATACACCCCTTCAACAGTCCCCTGTAATGCTACTTGAGTGAGCATAAAACACTCTATGTTGAACCACTGTGGCCTGGATTTCCTTCATTATACTGGAGTAAGATGAAGATATCCCCAAAGCACGGCTGTGACTCAAACGCGCTCAGGTTCGCCCAGCTAATGGGGTCACAACCTCTGCAAACATGAGGTTCATAGGTACCGTGGCTCACGGGCTGCGGCCTTACGCACAACGCACTCAGCAGAGTTGTAATTACAACACTTAAAACTATTCAGAAGACCAAAACCATGCATTAAGTAAAAACGGCAAGTATCAAATACTGTAGGGAGAGTAGATTTTTTGCTAGAGCTCATGGTTTTAAGCTTCCTAATTGATAAAATTCAGCACTTACCACTGTACTTTGCATCTGACTTTTATAAAAAGACTGGTATTTTTTGTATCTTGGTGCCAGTAACACACAGGGAAAGAGAGGAGAGTATCTGAGGAGATGATCAAGGCTGTGTTAATCTGAATTTCTGATGCCACTCTCCTTACTATACCGTATTATGGCTTGGAAAAGCAAGATCCTTGATTGATGGAGGACCTTCACCACCAGTGTTGGGGTCCTACACAATGACTGGAGCACAAGAAGAACAATTTTAGGACAAGGAGTCCAAACATTTGCGAAAAAAATAAGAGATTAGATTTTTTTTTTCTACTTTGTTTTTGGAGCTTTGGTCAATAAGTAGTAAAATTTCCCAGAAACCTGAGAAACCACTCGTCTGTATGTTAGTGGAATCACGGCCCCTTCCGACATGATTCACAGTCTTAATAAGTTCAGTTATCTGTTCTTTCCGAGTCTCACTTGAATGTGGAGAAAAGCCTTATGTTGATTTATCAGTGTAGGAAATGCCAGGGCAGTAACACGTACAGCACATACGGTAATGGCTTCCTTACAACGACGCTAAGGTTACACAAAGAAGAGCTACCACTTACAGCTTCCTCAATCCCACCGATGAAGAGAGGAAAGCCATTCTCCCTACTGCAGCTTTTAAGAGGCTTGTGAGATGTACATAAAAATCTTAAATCATTTCCACGAGAAAAACCAGCTTCTGCTTCACTCTCAATTTCCCTGTAATTTCAATGCGTTTAATTTTCAGATTAAGTTGATACAAAGAAAAGTGACATCACTGAAACGCTATTAGCCATCTGACTTTCTAAGCAGAGCCACAGCCATGAAAGATTACTGGAAATCATGCGGTTAAAGCACTGCAGTACATGTAGAAAACGTAGCAAGTAAGGTCAAACTTGCAAGCAAATTCACATGATAAGAAAGAATTGCTTTGATGATTTTTAAAACATCATAGTCATACTATATTGGGTCATCCACACTAGCTTGAATCTTTTTTAAAGTTATAATAAATTGAAAAATCCAATTTCTTGGATGAAATATTTTTATTTCTAAGTCAAATTCAAGCTTGATTGAAATGTACTTGCAGGATTTGCAAAGTAAGCCAAGTCTGTAAAGCAATCAAGAAGTTTTGATGTAGGTAGCTGGAGTAGTGTCATTCGTGATCTCCAAGTTTCCAACACAAAGTTTCCCAGCGATGTACGAAGGAGGAGAGCTCAGGGGTTCAGCGTATCTGGTAAATATATTCTGCTCTGGTGGAACTAATGTATTTAGTTGCTAAAACTAAATGGGAAGGATTTAAAGGTGTATTTGAAAAGGCATTAAAAATCTCCTAAAAGCTCTGTTTCTGATCAAAGGAGGTTGAAATAAAATAATGTTTCCAACTTTGAAGTAACTTTCAGCAATTCATCTATTTTTCCTATCAATCAATAATCCATTAGCTGCTATGCAAACTGTAATTTAAGCAGGTAATAGTGATTACACCAGGAATTTGGGCCTGACCAAGGAAAATTCTTGCATCTTCCGCTGAGCCAGATCCAGGAGCGACACACGCTCTGGATGCCCCGCTCTGTCCACCACACAAAGATAATACAGGAGTTATTTATTGCAGAATACACTTTGGGAAGCCTGTCAGTACATTGCACTGCGCACACACCAGCGTGTAAAATTTCATATAACTATTTATTTTAAAGCCAGCTCTCCGTAAACTAAATGGGTGATCTAACATTTTGCCCTCTAGTGTTTATTGGCTGCTCTTTGAGGATTTCAGGATGTCAGCGTACAAGCAGCATAATCAGGCTTTTTCCTGAGAAATAAAAGTATTTTTCCTCTGTCTCCTTCTGGTTGGAATGTGATTATCAGGCCAGGGATTCAGCGTTATTTCATTGTCTGGCAGCTTTAAAATAGGATTGAGATACTACATATCCGTTGCCTTGATAGCCTTTGCAAGATTCTGTCTTTGAGAGCGTATAAAGCCGCGTTTCCCTTGGATCTCTTGCCGTGAAGTGCTCTGACCCCTCTCTGCAGCATCCTCTGTGCCCTGTGCCTTGAAAGGAGGCGGTGGCACAGCATCCTGCAGCCCAGCCCGCAGCGCGCTCGAGGCCAGACCCACAGGAAAAAATACCTTGCAGGTTTAGGACCCTCCCCACAGAACTGGAGGGGGGATGTTAAAATAGAGAGCAGAGAGCCGGGCTAGGAAGGCATTTAGACAGCAGGCTATTTCTGGGTGAAGTGAACTGGAAAGAGCTTTTGTTTCTGTAACAGTTGGCAGACTCGCAGCTCGCTGGCAGAGAAACCCCAGAGCAGGAGATGAGATTTCGGATGGAGGCAAAGCTCACACAGAACGCTTGTTTTCCACAACCTCCTTGTAGAGAGAGGGGTAAAGGGGATCATCCTCCAAAGACACCCCAGCATACTCACTCTTGCAGGTTTGCCATGTGCCGTTACTCTGAAATAATATCGTCCCATTTTCTGTACTATGTACCATGTAAGGTGTAAAAAATAGTCGAGAACTTGGAGTACTTACTCCTGGACTGCACCCAGTTGCTACCATCTCCTCTGCTTTACATGTAGCTGAGGTCCAGCACATACATCACGTTGCAGCAGCTTCATGCACACACTCTGCAATGGCACTTTAGGAGGCAAAAAAAATTACTTCAAATGCAGTGTACCTCTACCAGCATCGTTCTTTAGACACGCTACCAAGGGACAAAGGAGTTTTCAATAAATCTTTCATGTCATCAAAGAAATCCTTGTATCGTTAGTCATTTGCTGGGGAAAAAAATATCTGCATTGCTTGAGGGGAGCTTTTCTGCTCTTTTACTGTATCTGTAATAACAATTACTTCCAAAAGTTCAGAGAAATTAAAACTTAGCAGAGCTCGGGGCAGGTATGACATATACGCCTTTTACAACAGGATCAACACAGGCTCTTCGCTGCTTTTTACCCTTAAAATTATTTTAAATCGGCTTGTTGGGACCAAACTGATTTTCCCCAAACCGTGCCTCCGATTCTGCTGTACCTTTGGAGCTGCGATAGCTGGCAAACACGATAAAATACCTGCTGTGTCCACGGGCTCTCTGGAAGGCTCAAAGCCGACTTCACTGCTAGAAACCCTCCCTCTCAAAGCTTCCTTGGCTACCGTATTTCGATTAGCGTAAGTCGTTCCCAGGCCGCGCACGCAGGCTCCGCAGAGGGAGCGGCTGGGGCAGGAGGGGTGCCAGGGCGGACGGGGGGACAGAGCGGCCGGGACACCTCCCCACGCCTCCCCCTGCTCAACTGCTCCCACGAGGGAGAGGGTTTCAGGGAAGAGGCTGGGATATTTCTCACGCCTTCATCATTCCCCAAGGCACCCGGGGAAGGGAAGCTCACGTGTAAAGACCATCAATATGTGGGTTCAGCCTTAAATTGCCCGTCACGCCATGTAGGTAATGGTACAATTACTGGCATCTCTTGATGTTAAACTCTATGTGTGCTGATGAGTATTGCTGCAAGAAGGATTTCCTTAAGTCTTCCTTAAGGTAGGACATCACAGAACACTTTTCCTTTAAATACCCTAATTCTAGATGCATCTGATGCAAGTAGTATACTTTCTTTTAATCTACCTGCAGTTTTTCTTTATATTTCAGTTATATAGCCACTCCCAACCCCTGTCATTTTTTGTACTCAGGCACTTGCACCAATAACGGGTGCAGAATGAGCTCTGTGCTGATATGAATCTGCTATGAATCCGCAAAGGCAGATTTTCTTATTAAAGAGCAGCTTTATTTGATGACCTGGAGGGTACAGCTGCATGCGACTCATTTCTCTACCAACCACACCTTCTAGCACACAGGAGAAAGGCGACGGCTCTCCTCCCAGAAAATTCACTGAAAGTCAGGAAAGTATGAGAAGTACAAGTAATTGTACTACTTCTACAATGTCACCAACCACTTTAAAAATGAGCAAACTGGAATGAATAATAAACTAACATCAGAAGAAATAATAAGGGGTAATAATAATGCTACACCTGAGTGAAGCTGGTCACTAACGGCGTCACAGAAATGTTAGCAGAAAATGCGCGTGCTCATAGATAAAGAGCTACAGAATCAAAAAGCGTGAGACCTCTTAGTGTGGAAAAAGTAGACGACAGACTTTTTTTTGTTGCTTTAAGACAACAAAATAGAGTTAAGTATTGAAAAGCCTACTACATACACTAAAGTGAAATACTAAATGTGAGAGTCCAGTGAGCATTTATGCTACCCTTAGATATTGCACATAAGAAATAAAAGGGTACTGAAAGAGGTGGCTGAGGTCTGTAACCCTGGAAAAGCCAGCTTATTAACAAGTAGAAGTAATAAGTAATACTTAAAAAAAAAATCAGATCCTGGATCAGTCTTCTAAGTTTTGACTTAAGGTGCAAAAACTTAACTCTCATATATAGAATTAAATAGAAAGTTGAAATTCTTTTTAAATACAAGCTTTTAAAGATGTGGCTTCAATACAGTTTTATTATATTGCCAGTAACTAATTACAACGTACAAGACTTTTTAAACATAATCCCCCCATCATTAATATGGAGGACGCTCACGAGGCCCTAAGGGATATGATTTAGTGGGGGACTTGGTAGTGATAGGTTAATGGTTGGACCCGATGATCTTGGAGGTCTCTTCCAACCAGAACAATTCTATGATTCTAGGAATTTCCAATTTAGATGTTCTGTTTGCTTGGTTTTATTTCCAAATAAGACTACAGAAACGCATTAGAAATAGACTCTTGTTGGAAGCACAGGGCACCTGAACAAATCCTCCCTATTTGGAGGTGGCTCCTGAAAAAAGTAACTTACTTTTCGTATTTTTTTGATTATCATCTGCCACGATCCCATCTAGGATTAAGATATCTTGTAATGAGGGACGAGGAAACTTCCACACTAAACAAGAGGTGACACATTTAGAAAGTTTTTTATAAACAGTTGGCAAAGCAAAACTACGTTATTGCCCATAGTGAAAAGCTCTCTCCTATGATGGTATGATCTCTGTCTACATAGAGAAAAAGTGCGTTAAGATCCATCAGGGCAGTAAAAAGACGCTTCAGCTGTTGATTCCTCAAGCAAACTCTGTAAAAAAGGTGGCAAGACACTTCAAGCAGTGGGGCTTCACCTGCGAAATCTGCTCTTGTATTTTGTTGGAACCGAATGCGTCTGACTTTGGGACGCAGGGCCGGTACGTTTGTTCTGGCAGCCTTTTAATCGACTCTCTTCTCTGGCAGAGAGGCAGTTCTTATGTGTGACAGTAATGTAGATTTATGGAAAATATTTTATGGAAAATAATAAGGTGATCAGCTGCCCTGCAGAGTTATTATTTCGTTTCATTCCAAAAAAAAATAAGACACTAAGACAAAACTGATGGGTTGATGTATGCAATGACATGCAGTGCCTGTTTCATAGTTCAGTGATGGTAATGGAAAAACTCCCACTGCCTTCACTTACGAATCAACCAGTAAGTTTAAAAACAAGGCAAAACAAAACCTTAGAAAGAAAAAAAACTAGTGCTAAGTAAGTACCAGAACAATAACCATTTTATAAATACCCAGATTGTTAAAACCATTTCTTTTGACTCCATTCTTGTCCCTTTGTGTTCCCTGAGTTTCAATATTCCAGCAAATTTGTTTAAGGCAAGACTAATCACTGAAGCAGTGAATTTAAAATTAATATCCCAGAATATGAATAGAATATCATTAGGACATGAATTTTAAATTTATAATCATGTTTATGCAAAAATAATTATTAATTTTTTTCACTCATCTACCTCCTGATAATAATCTCATCCTAATAATAAAGTCTGTCAGATCAATAGAAGCTCTTTCGTTGACTTCAGTGGGCACGGGAGCAGACACCTAACTGGAGAATAAAACATACTCCACGATCCGGTGCATCCAAGCAAAGCTGCTTGTATTTCAAATATCCAGCTACAAAAACACTCAGCATTTCTCACACACTAACTGTCCTCTTTCTTGGTTATCAGGTCAGAAACATTTTCAGGAAACTTGACATTTTCAATTTTTTAATTAGTATTTCCAAAACTTCTTTTCATGCACACACAATTGTTTATGCTGAAGTAGCTGGAAGTACGAGAAGAATCCAGCTGGCTTCACAAGTATTTTCACATCGGTAAAAACTGTGGTTTTCACCAAATAGAGTATCAGCTAAAAAAAAATCATTAAATTAACCGCAAGCAAAATATCACGGTCGTAGGCAGGTCAAGTTGAAAAGAATATACTTTTCCACCAGGATACAGACTAGCCAGAAAACAAGGCGTATCACGTTGTGTAACGATTAGCGCAACGCAAGCCCTCCGAGCTGAGCCCTCCTCCACTCCCATCTCTTTCTGCAACAGGAGGCCCCCTGAGGAAGCGTTTCCATCACCCCTTTTTAACCACAGTAGCTCGATACTGAGCCTTTGCAACGCTACATGATCTAATAACAGGTGTCAGCTTTTAAACGGAGACTCTGTGTAACTGTGAACTATCTGAGACATTGCTCAGGAGAAGAGAAAATATAGTGAGGTTTCCAATTTTCCTCTAACGAGGCTCACGTGGATCCTGGCGAAACCCTGCCCTGAAATCGGAGCTCCAATGCTGATCCACTGCGCAGGCGGCACCTACTAGAACCAGCGCAAGAAATATCCAAGGTACTCCCTGGTGAAGCAGATGCTACAGAAGCTGCTTTTCCTACTGACCCACTTCTTCTGTACTGAACGGCAAAGTCAATCCTTTCGAGCTACCAAGCCCAAATTGTGCACCATCCCCTTAGCCTTTTCATAGACGGGAAAGTTTCTAACTCAAGGGAGAGCAATCTTATCCGTTCTCCGTCTGTTACTTTAGCTTGCTTGCAAAGGTTTTCTTTTTTAATTTAGAAAATACGTACAGCACACTTACTTACCCAGTCCCAACAGCATTTTTCTACCAAGAGATCGGTTAATTTTTGTAGACTTAATTGGGTAGATAAGACCAAGTAAAGACAGCAAAGTAAATGAAATAAAAGGGTACGGGGATGGCTAATGGTGCTCATGATCCCACTGTTAGAGTTGTACCAATTTACCTCTCGAGGTTTTGGACCAGGTCTTATCGGACAGCCCCGTTCCCGGAGCAGGGAGGGTAACCCCGGCCCAGGGCACAACCACCGCACCGGGAGACCGCACGAGTGCTCGCTGAGCTAGGATCGAAGAGCTATCCTTTTTTTATCCACCCTTTCCCTCAACATCTGTGCATAGCTTCTTCCCGGGGAAAAAATCCACGTGAGAACATCTTTGATGGACAAAGGGCAGTAACCTGATGGGGGTGGGCAGTTCCCCGAGTGCACTGCGACGTGAAATACTTTGCCTCTTTCTTCGCAAATGTAACTGGCAGTAAACATTGGGGACGGGTGTACGTCACCTTCACTTACTCTCCGTACCTTTCATACTGTCCTCAGCACCAGCAAAACTCTGCTGTTGATACTTAAATACTTTGCTTTGTGCAGCAAGTCATACAACGCAAGTATAAAGTGTCTCATACTCCTCAGGGCAACGATACGTGGAGCGGCAGAATATTTTTTTCTCCCTCTTCATCAGGCTTTTGAGTCCAATCCTGACATTGATCAGCTCACCAAACTCCAAGTGACTTCAACGCGAGTTCATATATAGCTCACCAGAAAAGCGGGATTTATTAACACGCTGCCGGAGCTCGCAGACTGCTGCCGCTACCTTATTGATCGGATCCCGGGAAATGGCATGTCTACCCAGGGAGATTACGGATATAATCAAGTGAGGGGCATCAGACGGACTGATATTTTTACAAATATCATATTGCTTGTTATTTTCCTGGTGCTGTGTGTGGGGAAAGAGGTACTAACAACGCAGGAGGGAAATCATCTCTAAAAAGGGAATGTAAAATGAACTTACAAAAACTAAGTGGCATTTACCCTAGGCAAGAAAAGATTTTATCTGGGTCTTATCAACAGTGCTTTTCAAGGTATGAAGTCCTCACAATAGATCTTCTTGGGTTTGGGGTTTTTTTTTTCTCACCTAGCTTTAACCCTTCCAGCCAATCTAGCCCTATAATTGTTTTTTTCTGATAAGAAATCCTAACTGACACTGGCCCGGGATCTAGCTAACTCTTCTAGGATTGAGAAACCAAGTTTGCTTTCCCATTCGATACGCCTGGGCTCAAGGCTTCAGGTGGACTTTAATCAAATGCACATTGCCCTTTGCTTGATCTGAACAATCAGCTCAGAAAAATTCTCATTATGGCTTTTGTAAGAAGAAATAATAGCCTGTCTTCTTGCGAGCAAACACAATTTGAATGAACAAAATTAATGGCCGTTTCTCTTAATTTTTTCCTCCTACTGATGTGATAGGTTATATATGAGGTGTAATTACAATAATGTCAAAGTCGCTGTTGAAAGAGTTAATCCGCTAGGAAAAATTCCCACCAGGAAAAACCCCAATAATCTATGGTATGCAGATGAACTGTTTACTTGGTAGCTCTTCTGTGATCAAAATGAAACTAAGCTGAACTGCTGAAACAATAAAAGTAAATTGTTACCTGGGGTTTGCAAACCTCAATTAAATAAATATTATGCAGTAAACAACATTCTGGATTTTAATTAGGATGAAACAAGTGAAAAAGAAGTTACCAACTATTTGTGTTTATCTCATAGTAACCTTCAAATACTTCTTACAGGAGAGTATATAACAAAGAGGTTTAGCTTAAAAAACACACACAAAAGAAAATTCCAATTTTACTTTCATCAGCATCAAAAAGTCATCTTAATACATATTTCCCCTCCTGAAAAGTTTCTATAGAACTTTAAATTAGATAAATATGGGTATCGATGGTGGTTTTCTGGTCGCAGCTTTTCAATTACTTTTAAGAAAGCAAAGCATTTTGAAAATAATGTGATCAATTTGTTGCACTTGCTCTAACAAGATAAAATAGCCATCTAATTAACCAGCCAAACAAAAATGAATGCTAACTGGGGCTAGCTAATTTTAAATGGCAAGTACCAGGATGGAAAATCATGCCTCATTTTGCATTTCTTCTGGTAGGTATAATGCAATGCAATACTGTGTTTTCACTATCCATTTGCTTTTTTGTAATGCTGCGCGCTTTGTAACAGAGTTGAATTCCTCGCTGAGTTACCAGATTCCGGTACGTCTTTTGCAACGGAGTTAAAGCAGATTTCTACAGAAACTGGAGATACGATCCACACTCCCGTCCCTCACCAGTTTGTTCCAGCCCCGCAACTGCCTTCCCACAGCCAAACGCAGCTGGCTTTTTCACCCCAGGGAGCCCTACGTACCAGAGAAGCGCAAACTCTAACGTGCATCACTATGGCTTCAAGGAGAACAAGATGTCTTGTGACTTCTTCAAGTGGCGCAGTCAGCACAGCCAGCGACCTGCCCTTGGGGTGATCTAACGACCTCGCGGGAGCGGCAGGAGCGGCGGCGCATACATCACGCGCGCGTCCACGGGGCTGTACGGCTGCCGCTTGACCGGCCGCGCGGGACCACGTAGAGGACTAAGTGCTGCATGACTCACGGATGCCACCAGATCTGTGCTCCCGCGTCCCCATCGTGACTTTTAAAGGGGCTGAGAATAGCTAAAGGAAAAAAAGTATGGCCAGCGCGTAACAAATGGGTGGACCCTTGTCACCTCGGGGAACGCACCGCGTGTGAGCTCTCTGAATAAAAGCCACGGCTGCAAGCTGCCTGCTCTTGATGCAGCCCCAGACGCGGCTGATGGCCAATAGTGGGTCCCTCCACATGGTGCCAGTCACATCTCCGCGTGCTTCAGATCTTGAAGCATCAAAGCCTCCAGGATCTTCTGTTTCATCTGGGAGCCGTGGCCACAGGAGTCGGGATATAAACCTCTCCCCGGCCTCCAGCCGGCTGAAAAACATGACCTTCACAAAAAAAACATATTTATGTACGCGGACTGTTCAAGTGTCAATTAATGTCAATTAAATTGTCTTCAAAATGCTGAAATTTTAGCCTTCTTATAAATATTGTTCCATTATTCAGCAGCAAGACAGCACATTCTCAGTGGAGACAAAATTATTGGTCTAAAAATGAAAAGCTAAGCTAGTAAAGAAATAGCAATGACATTTCTAGGGGCTGACATTTCTGCACAACATGGTGAGCTATTAATTTGCTAATTACTCATGTAACACTATTTCAGTGCATACTTTAAGCAACAATTTAAATTGAACCTGAAGATTAAAAAACTTGGCCTAAAGGCTTGGATTTCTCCCTTCATTTTACACTACAATCTCTAAAGTAAATTAACAGGCTCCATTTTTGTGTGGCTTCCTCAGGAGGAGAGGTGAGAACATCGATGGTCAGACCCTGCACTGCCTTGGAGCAACAGTCACAACTGCCATATAGTCTCCTCTATACCAGCAGAATGGATATATTTTGACTAACTTTTGTATTCCCAAGAACACCATCTGTGTCCAGAAAAATAATCGGGTTTTGCCATGTCCCTCTCTCTACTTTTTAGCAGGCTGTTGAAACACCTGCATTCACATCTGGAGTAGGGCAATTGCTAGGGTGCTCTCAGACCTCCTCTGCACGAGGAGCTTGAGAAGGGATCACACGTATAGGTGTCAATACCTTCTGCTGCTGCTTCTTTAGGTGATGATTCCCTAAATCAGCTTTTAATTCCACTTTATTAAAGAGCCAATGCCTTACGAAATGTCATTACACCAGACCTCTGCTGCCAGTTAATTTTCATCAACTCAACATCCTGACAGGGAGGGTTTGTGTAGAAAAAGATATGATTTTTTTTTTTCGCTAGCAATCTGGAAGTGAAGGAATTTTTTTCCCAAGAAAATGATAGAATGGCCCGTACACAGCGGGCCAAAGCGTCAAGTCAGATTTCCAACGCGATCTCCAGCTGCTCCTCGGCCAAGACTCACACACCGGCTCCGACGAGCCAAGTCAACACTACAGCCAGCCTCAGCTGACAGCAGTCCTCTTGGCTTTCCTTTCCTTCCCCACCTCTTATCTGCTCCCCTTGTCCTCCCAGTCTCTTTGGTAGCTTTATTCCCCTGCTTAGAGAAAGACAGGTCCTTAAAATAGGGTTTTCGTCCCTATTTTAGAGATCCCAGCAGGGACAAAGACCTTGGCCACCCCCAAGACCTCAGCAGTTTTGTTCTGTGTTACCCAAAGGACACCTGCTGAAGGTCAAAAGGAAACGTTTCCACCGCCCTTACATACATATGGCCTTCACTTCCAGGTTCACAGAAGAAAGATTGACAGTTCTGTGATGTGGAACATCAAGCTAAATCCAACTTAATTAATTTAAAAGAAAATCCATCGCTTCAGTTGGTTGATTTTTTTATCAGCATAACACAAAGCCCATAGCATAGCCAAATTCAGAAGTGACATTGGGGCTATTTCTTTCTCTTCACGTTCCCAGTTTCTCAATATTTGCTTGGATAATACCTGTAAAAAAGAAATGAAGAAAACAGCAAGGGGAAATTAGGCAACTCCATGTTACCTGGCAGTACCCTATATCGCATACTCTCTGGAAATCAGCTCTTCTTAAGTTCTCCAACGGTATTGATCATTAGAAGAAGAAAACCCATGTCTGGATGATTTAGAGCTCTTTAATTATTATTTTGTTATTTCTGTATGTCTCTTGAGGAATGTTGTTTCCTCTGTAAATTATTGTACTCATCCCCAGCCTCATCGCCTGCATTTCCTTTCTGTAGATACATGTTTAGGGTACATCAGAGAATGGGATGCATACGACTAAAACCTCCTCTGTTCAAGCTATATTCAGCTGGTCTAGGATGCCTCCACTGCTGTAAAATCTGGCCTAAACAGAATTCTTTCGTAAGGTACCAGAAGGCTGAGATGTAGGCAGCTGCTATTAGCTGGTCTCTTCCCCAGACTTCTTTGCTGCAGGCAAGCAGAAGCTCACAAAAAGACATCTCAGCCAAAACCTCCCTGTTCAGAGTCCTGGAAGGCTGAGAGCAACAGCCTCTGCAGAGCAGGATGCGCAGACCTTGTTTATGGAGATGAAAAGGAAAGTAGGCGAGTTTCACATCAAATGCGTCGAAACAGACTCGTAGATAAAACAATGTATTTACAAAACTTAACCTATGAAAAATTAATGTTTAAGACAAACACTGTGATCTCCTATGTGAAACAGGAAGGATGGGCGCCTACGGGTACGGAGAACCAGGAAAGAAGAGGGTGTGAATTTGGGAGAGTGCCAGTATAAATTTATAGGAAATCACTGAAAGCTCACAAAGCTGCACTTAAAAATTGACTTTCCCCCTCAGCCTCTCGGTAGATCTTACAGTGACATCTTATTGCTGCTAAGTGAACAAAGAAGCCTTGAATAGATGGTTAAATCACACACAATAGCAAACATTAATTAATTGATATTTGAATAGCGTACTGAGAGTGTAACAGTTGTACGAGTGGGATTTGGGGAGCATTCACTCAAATTTGACATCTTTGGTATTCTCAGTTCTCTTTTCGGCTCCCCGGTGCGGTGAGTGCTGTGATTTCAGCGATGCACAGTGCCTGATGGACTAGTTCCCGCGGCTGGGAGGTTAAGGTGGGGATCGCGGTGGCTTTGTTTTCCTTGTCACTGCCAGAAGCACTCGTGCTCTCTGCGCGCAATAAGAGGATGCAGGTGATCTTTTACTTTTGAAAGTCGCAAGGCATGTATATTTTTACTCAATTTTTCTGAAAGGTCAGTACCATTCAGATCACTTATCAATGATACTTCCTTGCCTATGTATCATTTTTATACTGTGGCATTGGTTTTCCTGGTTCAACAGTCAGCTCCTAATAAAAGAGGATGACATGTATTAGAAGTAAAGAAAAATAGCTGTAATAATAGCACTCCAGTCCTACTTACTTGTCTCTTAACCTCTTTCTTTCAAAGGCTCCCACGCTGCAGCGCTCAGAAGAAAGTTACCATTGAATTATCTACCAGAAATCTATCGGCATCTATTGCTGCTTTGGCGCAGCAGCGTACAGGGCAACAATAACACGTAACTCCTCTCAGATCCCTGCCCCTCTTCTGTCTCAAAGTATGGGACTAGAAATAAAAACCCGTTGCAGACGCTGAGTATTTTTTAAATTAAGCTCACAGTTTCAGACAGATAGCAGCTCCGACTGCCGGCTCGGCCCCCCAGGACCGCGGCGCTCGCCCCCCTGCTCCTTACAGGCCTTGTTCTGGGGAAGCAGTTCTACAAAATTCTCACTGATCATGAAAGGCAAATAAACTAAATCCCAGAAGTAAAGGCAAAAGCATCAATACAGTTTTCTCTAGCAGCCCATTGCTATTTATACAGGTGACTGTGAACATTCACACATCAAAAAAGTGGTATTTTGGCATATCTTCCAGGAGCAATTCTCTCCCTAATGGATAGCACGATAAATATGCTGTCCCTGATGAGGAAAAGATGCTTGAATCGTTACAGCAACAGTCTGTAATGAAAAGGATGCAGATTCAGTTCCCTGTCAGATTTCCCGATAGGAGATTTTTTAGAAATCTCACAGGTACCTTTGGATTTCAGTACAAGGATCTAGGTGGCTTTTAATGTCACAATTAAAATGTCTGTACTTTTCCTAACTTCACAGAGGAATTATCAAGATTGATACATTAAAGAACGAGGGATTCATTAGGGAGCTGGCAGCACACAGCTTTGGTATCTAAAGTGGATGGAAATCGGGACTGGGTGAACAAAGCCTCCGACCCAAAACTGAGCTGGTTCCACAAATGATGGGTTCAACAGGGCAGAGGAACAGCTGTGGTCTGCTCCCTTCGTAAGGCACAGTAGCTATAAAATTCCTGAGTTGTGCCTCTTGTCGTGGTTTAACCCCAGCCGGTAACCCAGTACCACGCAGCCGCTCGCTCACTCCCCCCCTCCCCGGTGGGGTGGGGAGGAGAATCGGAGAGAAAGGAAAACTCCTGGGTTGAGATAAGGACAGTTCACCAGGACAGCAAAGAAAAAGATAATAATAATTATAATATATATTAATAATGATGATAATAATGATGATGATAATAAAAAATTATAATGACAATAGAATAGACAAAGCGAACGATGCACAGTTTCTCACCGCCTGACGACCCGACGACTGATACAGCCCGTCCCAAGCAGCGATCACGGAGCAAAACCGAGAGCGATCTCGGAACGATCCCCAGCAGCATTCTCGGAACTTCAAGTTCCAGAGAGAGCGAGCGAAGGAACAAACAGCCAAATGAACAAACGAAAGTCCGAACGGATGAAAGGTTCCCGGCCCTCCAGCCAACCCCCACTATGTACCAGGCATGCCGTCTATGGTATGGAATACTCTCTTTGGCCAGTTTGGATCCACTCTACCGGCCATACCCCTCCCAGCTTTTTGCACTTGCGCATTAGCAGAACCCGGGAAACTGAAAAAAGTCCTTGATCTCTTAGCAGCAACTAATAGCATCAGTGTATTATCAACATTCTTCACGTGCCAAATCCCATACTAAATCCAAAACACAGTAGCTACGGGGAAGAAAATTAGCTCCATCCCAGCCGAAACCAGGACACCTCTGTACCCCAAATCCCCTCTGAGAGGGGCCCGGAAAACTTCCCAGCAGAGGACGGTTGGGGGTCTCTCTCTGCATGGCATGTTGGCAGGGCTGCCCTCATTCTTGCTGCCTTTGCAGCAGAGGTGGGACAAATACATTCATCCAGTTTTTTTCATGGACAGGCAAGACAATTTCACATACATATTTTTTAAAAAGCACATTTGTGCTGATCTTGCAGCCCAGGCATTTGCACTGCAATCTATGCTATCTCATTTCTAAGATTAAGCAGTTAAATAGTCTTGGCCTGGTTCTTCTTAATCACACTAACACCACTTTTACAATGATTTGGGCTGAAAGGTTTACTATTAAGGACAATCGCCCTCTTCCTTTATTACCAGCCAATGCTGAGCTAGTGCATTTAATAACAAAATCATTGTGGGCTTCAGAAAGAATAAGATCAGGGTTAGACTCCCATTGACATGGAAATACTCAGAAATGTCTATTAAGAAGTGTCCCAAGCACTGAAGTTCTCTGGATTCCTCACTCACGTCTTAATGAAGACACTGCCACAAGTCAGAATTCGGAGCTTGTCTTTCTGTTGAACGCTAGTGCAAAGAATAAATAAGAATTAAGATCGATTAGAGTCATTTTGGCACTAAAAAAAGCTAGCGTACTGCATGTCCTTGCCAGTGCTCCCCCGTGTATACGATAGGAATAGCTCCAAGGTCTGGAGAAGCAGTAACTTTTGGAAAGTACTGTATCTGCTACAGAAGCATCACATAAAGTAGACCATTTCCAATGAATCCCAAATGCTCATGTTCATTAGCTTTTTGTGAAAGCAGAATAGCATGTAAAATGTACATTGCACAGCATGACTTGTACTACTGCCCTGAACGGTGAAAGAAGTCAAATCACGTCCCCAGATTAAACATTCACAGGAAAAAAAAATATCTGAGCAAAAGAAATATTATTCTGTAGAATTGCAATCGAACAGAACTGGGAAGACTATGATTTCTTTACACAAGAGCATGAAGTACATGTATTTTAAAATCAGCTAATATCTGCTTTATACACCTTTAAAACAGAAAAGAATGTATTTTGCTATTACTTTAGATAAACAGCACATGATGAGGCTGGGGACTTTGTTCAATGTGCAATAGGATATTAAACAGCAAATGTGTCAGTTATGTTATTAAATGAAAATCACAACATTTATATATTAGCTTTTTTATTTAACCTGAGAGACAGCGCCTTATATAAACCACGGTTTCTGTAAGTAAGGGACTGGTGCTGAAAGAAGCTGACGTAATCTCTAAGGCTTTGCTTAGACGTGGGAGCCTGGCAGCAGTTCCCCGTTCCTGGGATGGATGTGGCAGGATGAGGCCAAAATGCAGCCTCTCCTTCCCCCCGCCACGCGTCCTCTGGGTTGCAGCTAAAGAAACGCTCACCACGTGGCCCAGAAAGACCTCCAGCTTGGACACCTGCTGGGAAACTTTGTTCTTCGGTAAATGTTAGGTATTTCTGCTTTTTACACGAACAAATCAATGTGTCAGACATCAAGGGCTTCACAAACAACACTTTGAACCAGTAAAGGGATTGAGTTCACTAAACGGGATATGACAAATGTCATCGTTGACTGGAACAATTACTGGTTTTCCTCGTATCCTTATAAAAAGTGCCATCTATCTCATAGCTAGGAGCAGCATTCTCTCCCATGCAGGCAAGCCAGACCAAAGTAAAGAGTGGATTTAAACTGGAATATTCACTTGTTTATATTACTGCGACCACTGTATAGTTTTTTCACGTGGTGAGCATCAGGATGCTCTTGACTACCGTGTGGTTATTGCTAGTCTTTTTTGTTCATTTATATAAAAGTAAAAAATGAGCAAAAATATTATCTAACTCCCCGGGGAGTTATGAACTGTCACTGTTATTGATAACAACAGGAAATGAGATCTGTGCCCGTTCCCCTTGCTCAGCACTGACGTGGTAACATCATAAAGCAACTGGAAAATGCGGAGCCTGTGTTTCTAAGCGCAAGGCAAGAGACCAGTTTCAGCGCCGTGCCACCCCAGTCTGACATCCCTGTGACTCCAATAATTTCGCTGAATCATAGCGGAGCGGTGAATCAGACTCCTGCGGCAACTCCTTCCTCTTCATTTTCCAGTTCACCAAAGAACTTCGTCTACGGCAGTTCAGTAATACATTTTTACGTCTCTGACTCTAATAAAACGCTTGCTTCAGTGGCTGCTGAGCTGTGGTCCAGATGTATCGCTATATAGTAAAGAAGATGTAAGTAATCTGCTTAATCAAATCGGAGGCCACAGCCAGGATGCTACACTGGATGGACCATGGCCAAGGACAAATGCTTCATAAGAAGGTAGACTTTGCAAAAGCACATCAAAATTTCATTTTAGATTAGAAGTAATGGTTTTATTGTGGAAATCTGTGGCAAATTTACCTACAAAGACATTTTTTATTAGTATTTTTGAAGGAGTTACGAATCTTTCCTAGCAGAAGTCCAGCAGCGAGATTCTCTGTGAAGGGGAGATGGTGTGAACTACCAGCACAGTTCAGCATGGCTCAGCATGGCCCAGTGGCTTCTCCCACCGGGACACCTCAAGGTGACAGGATAGCCCCTGTCTTCCCAACAGCCACCAGGATGACAGATCCGGAGCACATCCTGCACATTCCTGCTATGATTCTCCAGGCATGTGATGGCAACATCTCCTTGGCCCCTGGAGAGCACTGGAGGCCCGGCCTGGACTCCACAGGGCACACACCAGGGACAGAGCAAGAAGAGCAACACAGGAAAGGACAGTGAAGGAGACAGGTACGATTTTGGGGAGAAGAGGAAGCCAGCGCAGATGAAGAAAGAAGATCACTGTTGTGTAGATACGCTTGATGAGTGAGGCTAGAGATTTCCAATTTGTAAAGTTATTATTCCATACGCACAGTTTGCCATGTAGCAACTGTAAAATTCAGAAACATTTATTCAGATAAGATCTGATACTGATCTTCATCGCATTTCCATTTCGGCAGAGATTTTTAAGGACCTTACCAGTTACGTTCTCCCAATTACAGTACCAGAGCTCCACCTACAACGAAGCAAATCCCTACTATCTTTGCAAAAGCACAACGTGTGAATCTGACTTCCACATTAATCCTTGAAAAAATGGATACAGTCTAGGCAGTGTTAATAAGGCAATTATCACACAAGCAGCACATTTTTTTCTGTGATTTCCTAATTAACATGACTATCAACTGCTTATTAATAAAGCAGTTTCCTATGCTTTGACTTACAGCATATTGTAAACAAATTTAAGATGCCATTTCCTGCTCCGTCATTTACATCACACTGTTAATTCACACTTGTATTTGTTTTTCCTATTTGTTAGTTCATTTCAGGGAAAACTGTACATCATGATGGAGAAGAAAAGCAATATTAGAAACAAAGCCACAAAAAGCAGATTGGTGGATTATTTCCTCTTAAGTTATGTACCCAGGGAATTTTTTCCCAGTACGTGAAACTACACGTCAGTAATCTGGACAAACTACCTCCTCCAGCACCAGTATTTCAGTTGCCTTTCTCCAACAGATGCTACTGACAGTTTACTAAATGGTGCACTGCTCAATAAACTTAGTAGAGGAAAAAGAACATTTATTTTCATACAAATTAGATCACGCATGAACCTACGTTAACTGCAGCGTTTGAGGAAAAAAAGGCTTTGGTCCAGTAAATGAGTGGGAAAACGGGATTCCTACTCTTTCTGATGTTAACACCAAGCAACTTCCCACACGACATATTCTTCTGATTTGCTGTTTCCTGTAAATGCCATCCCGTGGCTAAATTTTACAGAGCCAGCAATTTCAATATCCAGCCCTTTGAAATTATATCTCTTCGGTGGTGCAGCTGCCTGCGACCGAGCACAATATGACTTTGATATACACGGTGTTACAGCAAGCGGTGAGGTTTTTTAAAAAAAAAAACAACACACCTTTGCACGTTCCTTTCTGACTGACGGTTTAATGCGAGATAACATTTCCGACTGAACTTCTGCTGAAGGTTGTGCGAGCATTTAAAGGCTGGGGGGATCGTTTCTAGTAGTATATAACCTGCACCACCACAGGCTGAGTAATGAGTCAGAGTAGCGCTGAAACCCTCAGGTCCCATAAACATCCACTAATGAGATGAAACAAGATCTAAAGTGCTCAAATGTTGATAAGTACAGAATGTAGCTCACGATGTACTCTTCACAAATTAGTGAAGGGTTGCTATGGCTCCTTAATGAAATGTTATTATGTTTTAAAACTGAAACCAGACATCTGGGGGGCGGGGGGGAGGAAATGGGAGCGAGTGTTTGAACACCGTTGTCTAGGCTTCCTTTCATCAGCCAGCTGAATTTGCTTACTTGTCCTGAATGAGTGGATCCATTTCTTCAGCTGGTGCAGTGCCTCGCAATAAAGCCGAGCAGTGTGTGCCGTCTTCCGCTCCCTGGGAAGTAGAAATCTCTGGTACGGGAGAGGAGGCTTCTGCAGGAAAGACTATACGAGCTGCTCTTTCCCGTCTGTAAAAGTCTCCTGTCCTCCCGCAGCGACAAAGAGCATCCAACGGATTCAACGAACGTGAACGTGCCGATACATTCAGCACTTTCTCAAAACGACCAGTCAGATCTTTAAGCCCCAACGTGTTGAGAATTGCTTGTTTCAAGCTAAACTCAGATGTGAAAGTATTTATTTAAAATAGCTCTTTATATGAGACCACATCAATTTCTTTCCCTATCAACCTTGATAGAGAGAGTGAGAGAGATTGGCATACATATATATTTATACATACATACACACATACATACATATATACAAAATTTGAGTGACAGACAAGGACGGGTCTGGCTGCAAGTACCGCAAGCCCTAGGATTTGCTCCCTCCTGGTTAACACTGACTTTTTAAACAGTGCCCAGCTATTGCTGGCTGAGTTACAGAGTTACTGCGCAACCACCGCACTACGAGCTTCAGTAAGAACTAACCGCTCCAGCTCAGGCGTTGGAGGTGACCGAAATCACTTGCCTGGAGAGTTAAGGGGTTAAACCAAACCGGGGAGACACTGAGAAGCACACGTCCTCGAGAGAATCTTGGAAACGTTTCTTTAAATGCATCCTTTTAAACTTTCTTTTCAGAGGATGAAGTGAGGGAGGACCACGCTGACAGAGATTAAACGAGCTGACATTCACTCTCCAGCACTCTGGGATGCAGAAGCCTGCTGCTGGCACTGCATATCAACACCGCGCGTGGGCGGCAGGCGCAGCCCCCAAGCGTGGCTTCGAGAACTGATTCCATCTTTCCTAACAAACAAGCACGCAAAAATTTGATTCGACTTAAATCGGTTCCATTGAATCAATTTAATTCTCCTTCTCGTCTCTTCTGCCTTACCTGTGGCAGCACCTCCAGCCCCAGCCCCCTCTCCCTCTGCGTCCCTATCGCCTTCTGAGGGTCCCTATTTTCCAAACTGAGGATAGTTTTAATATTTCACACTACCTTCTGCTGGCAACTCTGGCAATAGCTCTCGAGAGGAGAATTTTAAAAATGGAGACTAGAGCAGCACAGTTCAGAAGCCCGACAGCGACTCCCGGGCTTGGCAAGCCTACAAATGACACGCCGGGGCCCGCGCGCCCCGCTAACGACTATCAGCCCAAATTACAGGCCCGGGTTCGAATACCTTCGTATCAGTCATTCTGGCTGCTGAATCAATTGAACCGATACATCAGAGCAGAGGCCCGACCCACTTCTTATTAGAGTCAGTGAGGTATTTCTTACATTAATTAATGAACTTCCCCTACAAATACTTGAGCTGGACGCAAAATGAGCAGATGACTTTCTGTGGCCCACATTTTCCTGGGCGTTGTTTTAGGGTACTCCGGTGACTTCTTCCGACCTTAAAACCTTGCGTATGACTTCACCATTTAAACACAAACGTGAAATTGTAAAACCTATCATTCACCCTACGCAACAGGACCTGGCTCTCAGTTCACAGGCAGGAGCCCACCACCCCCGGCATCTGTGGTAACACAACGTTTGTGGAAGAATAACATACCAACATCCCAACGGCAGCGCCTCACGTGAGACTTGAACGTACAGCTTCCTGGGGGCAAAGTTCTGCGTGAAAACCAGCACTTCAGCAGGCAGAGTGAGGAATAAATCTTGCCACTCAAACTAAGCATCACGGTAAAAAGAATGGATTGGATTAAAATCAGCTTTACTCGTTATTAATTACACTGTTTTCTTCCTGTAATTACAGTGTTCAAATCATATAGTGCTACGCATGCGTTTGCAACATTTTAAAAGAAGGATAAAGAAAAGTAAAGAAAGTTTATGTGTGTGTGTATAGTGAGTCTAATTAACTCATTCAAATACTGATCTCAGCAACCTGGTGCTGGAAAACCCAGGCTGATACTACGGTTCTGTAATCAATATTCCCAGAGTAATTACACTTCTGTGAGGAAAAAAAAACCACACAACATTAAAAGACTCAAAGTGATTTCAAAGTAAATGATTCAGATGATACATTATGTGATTTCTGTTTATTACCACCTACTCTTTCTGATTTTTAGTACCAACACAGAGGTCTCAGGACAAGATTTCCAACCAATTTGGTCTTCTTCCATTTGGCAAACACTGTGTCTAATGGAGCTTGAAATTAAACCAGGTTTTTTGGTGACTTCCTGCTTTGCAAAATCCCACAGCGATGACGGGCTCTCCTGTCCACGGGCCGCAGCAGAGGATGCCCACAAGAAACAAGCGCACTAGTGTCACTCCCGCACATATGGCCGTGCTACTCTGCGAGGTTCAACTCCATGAATAACGTCAGTAGGAGCTACCACTCTAAAAATGGATAAAATGTAATAAAGTATCTTGATTTTTGCTGCAAGTAGAAATGATCGAGATTTACCTATTTGACCGCCTATGCTGGGACAAATGCAAGCGATAAACGGTCACTATAAATGACAAAGCAGTAGATGTTGTTACCACCTCACTTGGAATCTGACAACACCGTCTCAGAAATCCCTGTCTCACTAGATTAGGAGCGAATGTAACTTAATTAAAGAGACTTCTTCAACTCTTATTGAGTGTTTCAGTCAGTCAAATAAATGCACTCACAGATCTGTTTAAGTTTGTCTTCTTCTTCTTAAGGGTACTTGATCTTTTCCTGCATCTCAGAATCTGTTTGGACAATCTAATCTGCTCAGAGAGATGAGCAGTTACGCAAGCCATGTTTCGAAATGTCTCAGAAACACTTGACAGCAGCAACCTGGACTTCTTCTCATCCATTTGGGAAATTACATACGTATTTCAGTTGGAAATTACTCATGCTGAGTAAGACTTCTAGTTTTTACCTCAAAAGTAACAGTAATATCTGCATATACGCACCAGCTACAGCTACAATGGATATTTCAATTTGATTTACAGTCTGGCAATAGGAAAAGTATATTGCTAATTTTTCCATTTGTTTACTCTGTGCCATCTGTTAATTCTGCATGAATCCTTCATTCCACTGCTTCCTACACTGCAAATGTCTCCCCCTTTTCCAGTATACGCCGTGGTTTAGCATTGCAAAGGGACTGGGGTTTGCCGGAGCCATCCCTCATGGAAAGCGTTCAGAGTCGCTGAATTGACCAGCTGTGCTCTTTCAAACCATACAAATCTGCTGCAGGGCAGTGACAGATTGACATTGTCCAAGATTTATGCTCTGTTTTCCAAATACGTCCTGGGAGATCATGACCTTGTCCTGGATTTTCTTGGGGGAAAAACTTACAATTATCAACTTCACATGATATGTAAATACATAGATCAATGCTCTCTCGGCAGACGACTGCCAGACTATTCAATGACTGCTTTTTTTGTGAAAAAGACACCGTCAACTCTCTCCTTCCCTGAAAACCTCCTCATAAATGTCTCTGATGGCAGATCGTTAAATGCTGAGCTGTGGCATTTCCCTGAAGATATAATTATAAAACTGTGGGAGGAAAAGAGACAACTCTTTAGACCACACTCTTCTTTCTTTTATGGCTATGTAGTTCAGTGGCTAATGTGTATATTGAATTTAATTTAATCACTTCTGTTATTTCTACTAGTTAGATAGCAGTCATTTCATTCAGACATATTATTAAATTATTTATATAGGACCTTCTACTAGCTCAACTTCATTAAGATGGAGTTAAAAGTTTATAAGCTCAAAAATAGCATGACTGTCTGAGGTCATGGCAAGAAAGCTGCAGCATAAAAAGATTAAATTTCCATGCCAGTATGCATATGCCTGTATATGAGCCAGATGCCTAAAACCCCGTCGCCGCTGGAGATCCAGCGCACGCAGGCAGAGGAATCTGCAGAGCAGCGCGATGGGGAGCCAGAGCCCAGCCACTCTCCGGGGTTCACTGGCTTTATCGATCAGGTCTCCGCTGGCACAGCGCTGAGATACATTGGCTGCACGCAGATACTGACATTTAAGTTAGTCCCGTATTGAATCCCACCGAAAGAGCCTGGAGTTGAGTCACTACTTAAGAAGTTTTGAAAAGGTTTTTTCTGGAGAAGAGTCTGCTCTTTTCACTGAATCTTTCTGAACTTTTTCCTCAATATTAACTTGAATAGTGTTTGGATCCAGGAGGAGTGTTTGGGTAATACCTTTGTATTCATTTTTGCTAGGAACATCACAGTCTGGTTTTAGAAGCTCTAAAAGAAGACAGGGATGCTAATGCAGGGATGCTAATCCATCCCACTCACCTGTACCACACAATCAGGCTGCCCAGGGAGGTGATGGAGTCCCCATCCTTGGAGGTATTCAAAAGACGTTTAGACGAGGCCCTAAGGGATACGATTTAGTGGGGGACTTGGTAGTGATAGGTTAATGGTTGGACCCGATGATCTCGGAGGTCTCTTCCAACCAGAACAATTCTATGATTCTATGATTCTATGATCAATGTAACGCAGGATTATCAATCTTACCTATTCAGCCTTCCATGGCAATTTTCCCACACTTGCTCTACATAATCCATGCTATTGCCTACTTCCACTCCGCCGTTCTCACATCCTGTACAGCACCTATCTCAAACCCATGAAGCACCTCTTGGGTACCCCCCGCAATGTGAACCTGGCCGGCAGGATCAGGGCAGCACCGCGGGTGGGATTCGCGTGCTGCGGGGAGGCAGACCCCATCCTTGGCACTTCTGGCCGAGCTAAATGGAAGCCTCTTCTCTGAGCAGAGCGCGGTGTGATCAGCTCTCTTCAGCACTGATACCGCTATATGCAACTACCTAAAGTTAAGATTTCTTCCAAAATTACCTCTTTTTAATACGCTTAACTAGAAATTGGCTAGGTTCAACTGACAATGATTTTGTATCCCTCCGTTTATTTTCACTATATGAGCGATTCAATAATTATCGGCACCACCGCCACATTCTTCCCATCACAGATGCACTGACTTGATAAAATATATGTGCAAATATCCCCAGAAATGTGACATTTGTATATCAAGTTTCCGTCCACAGATCATGGAGTTGCGCAGAGGTATTATTACGGAGCCCATCTATTTTAATTCCCAAATGTGGCATTACTGAAGTCAGTCCAGTTACACCCAGCTACCAAAACAAGAACAAAATTCAGAGCGCTGTGTTTTGGGTTTCAAAGACTGAGATGTTTCCTAGCCATTTAGCTGACTGGGCATGTGGGTTTTTTCCATGATCTTTAGGTACTATAATAAGTACTATTTTTACAACAGCAAGCTGCAAATATCTTCTTTCAGAAACTTGGCCATCTCCCGCAGCTGCCGGCAAAAGAGCTCAAAAGTTCTTCTTGTTAAATTATACCCAAATGTTTCCCATAATATACATAGTCATAAGAGATCATAAGAACAAGGGACATGTGAAAGAGAAAGATAGGAAAAGAATAAGGACTTACCTACCCCAAGTTGTTATTCGACTTAGCATGATTTTAAATTAATCTAGCTAAACTAGTGAAAAGATTTTGTAAACCTCATAAACCATTTTTACCGTGGTTTAAATAAATTTTAAAAAACAGATTAAAGTCTTGGACACGGGAACTCGTTACCATGAGTAACAGATTTCTGCACCACAGGCAATCTGCGGTAAAGTGGAATATGTCACATAAACTGAAATAACACTGTCTGTAGAGACGCTTGTTTTAATTTATCTGAATCACCTACGCCTGTACGAAATGGAGACCTCCTGTAAAAAGAGACCAGGAGAGGTGAAGCAACGAATGCGCAAGAAAAGAGCACGGATAGCGTTTCAAGTTATACACTGCATGCATAGGGGTCGCGAGATAAACATCCATGTAACACAAATTTATAGCTCTGTTGAGGGCTCTTCATAACATCATAACACCAGAAGAACAAAGCTGGAATGTTTTCTCGCCAAAATGGGATTTTCTAGCCCTTTGCTGATTGCTTGTTTTTATAGAACAATCAGTTTATTTGACTACTTTCAGTCTTTCTGCATTGCGACTTCTGAACCTAACCTGCAGGAACAACAGCATTTGAAAACTTAGTTAAATATTGCCAACCACATCAAAGATCACTGCAGTCAGCTGAAAAGTCACTATTAACCTCGGTGGTCTTTTGCGTACGCGCTTACTGCACTCCAATGTCCGACATGTAAAGATGCCACTTTATAAAACACTTTGGAAGATGAGAAGAAAGAAGCAGGAGAACTGAGCTGCTCTCCTTCCCGGAGACAGCATCTTCACATTAGAGATAATCATATTTACTGTTAGAGGTGGACAAAAGTAATCAAAGTGAGTTACTTATTTAATTACCAAAAGTCTTCTGTAATCTTTGTAAAGTGTCACTAAGATTGTATTAAAATCATACTAGTAATAGTCTTAAGAACAACTGAGCAATTCACTTCAGAAGCAACTCGGTAACATACACTGCATGCGCAAATATCTTAGACCTCTGGATGTTTGCTGTTTATTTCCTCTGCTATTTATACTCTTAATTTAGAAATACTATCGATTTATAAAATTTACCAGCTCAGGTGGCTGGTGTTCTTTCTGCTTTCTAATTGCACGACAAGTTGGAAGAACTAGAAACAATCTCCATGACATAACGGGGCAACGTCAACATGTGCCACTGTAAGTTTTTCTAAGCAACCTCTTTCCTCCTTTTGCCATAAAATTGCATAAAAAAAATTAATCACTAGGAATCCCATCAGAGCAGGTTATGTCATCAAGAAAAAATTTGCAAATCTTTTTTCTAACATCCCCTTAACTACACTTCTAGCCCTGACCCCAATTCTCCAGAGAGCTCAACTGGACTCCTTTGAAAAAAGCATTGCACATAATTTTTTTAAAAGCAAGCGAAATGTTACGGTCTGGCTCCCCGCCACAAAAGCAGGGACATTGAAAATTAAAAATGACATTCCTGGCTTTTATTCACACTACCAGTTTCATTCTCGATCTTATGCAGCAGACTTGTTTTGTCACTGACCTTTGTGGTGCTGTAAGAAGAAGGAAAGGTTTGACACAATAAATCATAATGTCACTTTTGGTGTAATTGTATAATACCAGACATTTTTTTTTTTCCTTTAATCAAGGTGAAATATAGGGCTACGCTTTCTTTAGTGCATTCAAATAAACCCTAAATCCCAGTAAAAATTAATTTTCTTGTCCTAAATCAAATCCCCAGTTGATCTGGGCTTGTTCATGGCCAAATATAGTTTGGCACAATAACATGCAGAAAATTGGGTGCAAGGTACATTAGAAAACGAGCTAAAACTTTGCATTGCTCAAGCCCAGTTTATCATGTTCACCTGCAGTAAAATGTGTTTTTAAATAACCCTCTTAAATACCTCGCGCTACCATATGAGCAACTTCATACTCAGCATGGCTACTCCAACCCGTTTTGAAGCTCATTACCTTATTTCTGAGTCACAGCTCCATGTTAACTCCCAGCAGAATTTCACCTTTATGGGGTTAAACGAATTGGTGGAAGGGTTGGGACCAGGACTAAATGCTATTTGTCCTTTAACATCTTCTTAAGTGTTTTCTTCTATGAATATTTCATATAGTAGAAAAGCCTTACTTGTGCATGCCAGAAAATAAAGGTCTCGAGGATCTGCCATCTAGCCAAGAAAAGACGAAAATCTATCAGAACTCTAGGCCAGGAAGGAAAGAGGAAAATGCAGCCCCAGGAGCAAGAGTGTGAACGACACGTGAAACCGCTTCATCCTCCCAAACTTCCAGCCCCAGCCGGCAGACGAGCGCGCTGCTGCCGCCGCACCACCGCCAAAGCCTGCGAAGATCAGCAGTAAGTGGGCGACTAAAACATAGGTGCGTTTAAGGGACTTCTGTTCCTTGTTTGTACGTAAGTTTTCAAAACTGAGCCTCAGTACTTAAACTTCGTGTGCTTGTTTAATTATGAAAAGATGAGCAATAAGAGGCAACTTCCCGTTATCAGCTGCCCAGGGAATTCCTACAGATACTGGGATCAAAGTCTTGGAAAAGGGGCAAGAATACAATCCTGAAAACCCCCAAAAAACCCAAGACCAGCTAGAAAAGAGGAGCAGCGCTGACAGCTGACTGGCACCACAGTCACAGAGAGTTTTTCACAAATTCACTCAAAGGGTCCAGGTGACAACCCATTTTGCACAGATTATTTCTGGCTTTACTTTCTCAAATTTATTGAAGTGAGTTGGTTGATTTCCCAACCTGTGAACAGACAGAACACAGCACTGAAATTCAAACTTGTACGGTTTTAATCAAAGTCCACCTTCTGATGGTTTGTTTGAGACAGACCAACGCTGAGGATTTACACTTTACTGTCACTCAAAAGATTCAAAACTCCCAACAAAATTTTAACTGATTAACTTTCAGTTTAAAGAATATGTCTAATGGCACC
This sequence comes from Phoenicopterus ruber ruber, assembly GCA_009819775.1. Classification (NCBI taxonomy): domain Eukaryota; kingdom Metazoa; phylum Chordata; class Aves; order Phoenicopteriformes; family Phoenicopteridae; genus Phoenicopterus; species Phoenicopterus ruber. The sequence continues at coordinate 38,432,376 of CM020220.1, forward strand.
AAACACAAACATTATTTCAAGGGCAATGGAGTATTTTTTTTTTTGCAAAGGAGAAGTAAATAACAGTGAAAGGATAGAGATGTCAGATTGCCTTGATCCTAGGTTAGAAATTATATTTTAATGCAAACTTCTTACATACCTCGTTCAGGACTGAGATCAGCTGTATGCACGGGAAAGGGTGTTTAGTACCAAACAGTGATTCCAGGTCTCATTAATTTGATCCTGCTGTGATACTGAAATACTGCTACAGTATTCTCAAATCCCCTTCCTAATAAACATAAAATAAATATATTTATACTTATTAGAAAGGGGATGTGAACATTTATTACACATTTTTGCAAAGCTATTTATATATTTGCAAAACCAACAACCCCCATCATTTTTTTTAATTAATAATGTGTGTCACGGCCTTGATATTTATAGGTACAGGTTTTTCACAAGAAAATGTTAATTATATTCATCAGCCATGAGTGGAATATGTAAGAAGCAATTTATAAATTAAACACAGCAGTTTGTGGTTTGAGGAAATCAGAGCTAAACTGAAATTATGTTTAGATTCACGGGTCAGAAATACATACTGATTCACTACAGCATATCAAAACATAATCAACAGATCGTAGAACACTGCTGGGGTTTGGGGGTTTTTGTGGTTTTTTTTCTTAGCACAGATTTATCTACATTAGATTTATAAGACAACAGCGTCAGAGCTTAACAAGGATTTGGGAATAAATGTGCGGTTTTAAAATCTGGCAATTAGAACACATAAGAAAGAGGTTAACTCATGCACCTGATGATTGGAAACTTCTAACTTAGATACTGGGGTAACTCAGTCCTAGAAGGCGGAGAGATTCAGAAGAGGGTAAGCTGCAATATGAGATTGACTTTTAAATTAAAAGCACATGAGCAGAGAAAAAACCTGAAGCCAAGCCTAATTATTGCCCACATTTCGCTAATTCAGGGAAACGCAGCAGAAGCGAACAACGAAAAGACCTTTGAAAGAAAACTCTCCACGCTGAGGCTACCGCTGGTAGGTCTCCCAGGTCTCCTTGCGAGTACTTCTCCAGCCTCTGAAGCTGCATTTCTCCGTGACACTGCTGCATTAGCATCCAGGAGATTTTCTACCTTCAACTCTGTCACATTAAACAGGCAGCTAAAATCTCACAAACACACACACAGGCACCCACTCACACACATATACACATCTGTGCTTCCATTGCCCATATGAAACATACCCCCGCAGTCGATGGAAATGCCTTAAGCCATAAAGTAAAGCATGTTCTTGGATTCGGCCGCTGAGTTGTTCCATATTTAGGAATCGAGACAATGAAATTCATAGCAAATATGTGGTGCTATAAAACAGACATGCTGAACAAGAGGAAAGCTGAAGGCGGGTGCTCCAGCAGCCCACACCAGGTCATCAGGGCTTTCTCGGCAGCTCCCTGCTAAGCTCAGAGCCTTGGCCGTGTCCCGGGGTGGGTGATGGTGACCCTGGTGTACTCCAGAGCATTTCTGGAGGCCAGCTGCAGGTCCCACGGGCTGAAGGGTTCCTCTCTCGAGGATCTATATGCTTTGGGCCCTAGAGTTTGCAAAGAAAATTTCCTAATATTAGCAAGACGGAGATTGCCGTACTTGAAGTTCAACAAGTGTCCGTATGAGGTTAAAAAAAATGAAGCAAACCTGAAATCCTGAACCTGAAAAGCTGTTCCACAGCATCAGAACAGCATCATGACCTCAGGGAAAACAAACGGCGGTGCTTGAGGAAAGCACTCAGCAGAGCTAAACCCCTCATCTCATAATATTTATTTGGGGGGGGGGCGAGGAAGAGATAGACCCGCCTGCTTTGAACAGACTCGCTGCCAGAGAGGGCACTGCAGGTAAATTGACCTGCTCAGTAGGAATGAACCAGAGAGGTTAATAAAGAAAACCACTTTTTGCCTCCACCTATTTTGGTCAAAAGTCAACTTAGCTGCTGTTTGGGTACGTATTTTGCAATACTGTTCCAGAAAGGACACCTGGGTAGCGAATACCCCAATATCCCCATGTTTTCTATCTTGTGATGAGCCTTTTTGATGTCCTGGAGCACATTCTCCATCTGCCTGACAAAAGCCTTTTTGTACAGAATGCAGGTGTCCAACTTCATGATTTGCTCGTAAGGCTGCAATAACGCAGCAGCCTCTGACAAACCGCTTTCCTCCCTGAGAAATAAAGTATGTGCCTTTACAAAAGGAGAACATTACAGACACTATCATAAACCAAAGAGGTAATTCGGGTTTTTAACTAAGCACAGGAGTTAGAATAGCATATTGACAGTATCATCTCGATTTCTAGTGACCTAGAAACCGGAATCGGTTTTTTTGGTATAGTAAACATAAATATAAAGGTCTGAACAGAAAAGAACTAATGTTTTAGGAATTCTTCAGTCAGGAAAGAGCATGAACACTTCAGGAGAGAAGGTGCAAAGGGAATAAGTAGCTATTTAAATGTGAGCAGCATCCCTTTCTTTTTTTTTTCCCTTATTTTTTAACATTAGCATCCACAACAAAACAACCTGTATGTAAGTTAATATTGGCATACTGTCCCTGCTCAGAAAGCATTCCTGCTGCATTACAGAAGGCAGCTGGGTGGCACAGTAAATGTGTCATTTGCTATTTAACATCTCTGTGACCTGGATTTAAATTCAGAGTCGCACAAAATGAGACTTCAGTTCCCTCGGAAGGCTATTAAGGCACACACAGAAAGACTTGTGAGGCATCCAAAGCCAGCGGGAACGCGCTCCCCGCGCTCGCCCCTGCACACGCACACCCTCGGAGGCCGCAGGGGAAGGGGGAACTGGATAATTTTTATTAAAAGGATGCCTTCAGTTTGGAAGAAAGGCACCCAACTACTGTGAATAAATCTTCTGTTTATTTAAAAGTTTACCCACAATGCTTTAACCTCCCCGTGAGAAAAGGCATTTGGTATCTCGCTGCCCATCCTAGTGCTAATCAGAGAGCTTTGTAAGTCTAATTGTTTTCTTATCCACAAAGAACAAAAAGGAGAGCTGTGAAAAATTCAAAAATGTTATATTCTCTCCATTAAAGCATCATTGCCCACTGTCTCCTGCATAATACACCCAGCCTTGCTGGTGCATCTGCTTATGAGAATGAATCGCCTGCCTTACCTTTACGAGGCAAGACAAGTGCTTATGATGAGGCTTATCTGTAAATTAAGCTCAAAACTCTCCTTTTTTATTAGTTTTACATCCGCTACCTCAAAAAGATTAAAACCTCAGCTTCAGCACGAGTCAATTTTTCTTTTTCTCTTTTCTGGGCCCATTTGTTACCTTTTTGAGAACTGGCCCAGCAAGACCTGGGCACCAACACACAGATGAGTTGGCATCTCTTCACCATCACATACCACAAGTGATGTGAACCCAGCACCTCTCACCCATCTCCCGTGCCCTCCCTGCTATTCCCAGTCTGAGATCTGAAATCTTCTCTTTCTTTTTTTATATATTCTTTTTTATTTCTTTTTTTTTTGATGGATTCAACCAGATCGATTCCTTGGTTCCCTGACTACCACGCAGGAGCCCGTGGTGGTGCTGGCACAGAGAAGGAGGTACAAAGGTATCATCTACCTACAGACTTAGATTATCCTGAACAAACCCTAGACATGAACCCCAGAAACTCAGCTGAAAGCAGAGCTACTTGTGAAGTTTCCAGGTAAATAAACTTTACATAGAATTTGATTTTTGCCATCACTTCCTTGAAAAATGGAAACAAATAATTTCATTTCAGACAGCTGAAGTTTAACCAAATCATCTCAATTTGTCTATCTAAATCAAATCATTCAATATTAATGTATACCTGTCTGAATCACCAAGGGGTCTTTTCATTTTCATTAAAAAATAAAATATTGTAAAGCGTTTCTAAATATAATGAAGCGAATGAACTGAGTTGTGAGTAATGCTGAGAGGTTCTTGAGAAGGGAGCAACCAGAAGCACATTTTTCAGCGTACTTTCACTGGTCCTTTTACTCTTCTGTCTGGAAGGTAGATTCAAAAGAGAAATCTAAGCAGGATTTGGATACCTGTCTGACATGTGCCAGACCAAAATTAGTTCTTTAAAACCCCCTCGGACCCCGTGATGTCTGTATCTCGCAAGATACCAACGGCCCTCCCAGCTTTCGCTCCCTGCCTCATTGCTGCCCTGCTGCAGGGCCAGTACATTGTCCATCTTTAGCAGGAACCTCTTTCCCCAAAGCACCTTAGTATTATTTTTCTTATTATATGAAGCGTGCCCTGCAGCTCAGACAGGTCCCAGAGCAATCTGAGCTCTGGGAGCACGAGACCAGGCTGTGCCTAGCTGTCCTTGCTCCCCACGCCCCGGGATGAAGATGCTACCCGCACCGCCCGTTTCACTCCCGCTCTCCCTCACTCCTTTCCTATTTTATTTTACCAACGGTCTTGGTACGCTATGCGAAAGAACAGCTCTCAACAGGAGACTCAGTCTTCAACCTTTGGTCACGCCAGGCCTTTTCTGCTGGCAGCATAAGGAGATCCCACACCCCGTGGATCTCATGTGGACCTGACTGAGGCTCCTGCATCTCTCCATAGTTTGAGTTTATAGACATATGGAGTTAAACCCACATACTTGTCTATTTACATCCTCAGTTTTATCTGTATTTTGTCACTGTCACCAAGAGTTACATGTGCTACACCACCTACAAGCCCCAGGTTTCATCAAGGATCTCTTTCTGGCGGAGTTGCCTTTATTTATTTTGTTTCCCTGCAGAAAACGTTCATTGGGATGTTATCCACTGCTTTATTCAATTCAAACAGGACTCTTCAGGACCAGGGAGAACTACAAATCGAATGCTTCAGAATAAATCAAAGCATAAAATTACATTGTCTCTGGCAAGAAAAAGATTTGATTATCCGCATTTCCGTACAAAGAAATTACGAGAGAACTTGCATTCGAGTTTAAAGGCCTGACTTGCTCTCAATTGAAATGTAGCAAGCCAACAGATACGTCCCTCCAATCTTATCCTGACAGGAATCAGTTTGAACTGATTTGTCCCCTCCCTGGTGACAGGGAGGGAATGCAGAGCGCTTGGTATTGCAGATGTAGGCTATTTCGGTCCCTGCAGCAAATCGGTGGGGATTTTATGTGTAGCAGGAATTGAATTGTGCATCTCTCCCAAATGATGGGAAAATCACTCCCCATGAAGGTGAGGCTGTAGAAGGAATCAAAGTACAGTACAAAGCACACTATAAATAAAGGTCAGCCTCTCTATATATTTTCTCCAGAGAAAGACTAAACTTGGAGACATGCTGAAAACAGATAATCGCATTGTCTGATGCACATTTGTAGTCTATAAAAACTTGTATTTCAAAAATATCATCGAAGCTAAAAATGGGCTATATAAGGATTAGCTATAAAAGTCAGTAGTTAATGATTCACCATAATACATGATTTAGCTGTAAGCTAGAAAAACATAAAAATAGCTCAAGAAACTAATTTCTTATGCTCTTTCAGGCATACGGATGATTTAAACTCAGGCATTTCCATATTTTTCAGATCCCAGAGCAATGGCATCTGATGAGAAACCGATCTGTTTAGACATTCTCTTTCTAGGGTAAATAACGACACTTTATGGCATCCTAGAAAAGACTGTGTAGTTCCATAATTGGTAATTTCGTACAGCTTGCATGAGGGCTGTGTCATCTCACAGATTTCACAGAGTAACTGCTCTGACTGGGGTGCTATAATTGATGACACAAAATCGCCGGGACAGAGAGCGAGCGGCCGCGTGGTGCCTGGCTGCCGACGGGGTTAAACCACAACACGAGCGCTCTATCAATTACAGCGATAGAAAACTGGTGGGACCGAAGAGCGATTTATCGCAACCACAACTCAACTCCTAACGGCGAGGACAGGTACGACACTCACGTCTTAGGCTCAGTATTAAGTTACAGATCACGTAAGAACTGATTCTGGAAAGACTGTGCCAGCGGATCAGCCTGGGGTAATTTCCAGCGGGATGGTGTAGCTTTCCAGCGCCTACCGCAGGGAAAAGCCAGAGCTCGGCATTTAAACCCCCGCGTTTCGTTCCGTGAAGCTGAATCCCGAGTTGTTCCCTGGCTCTCCGCAAGGGATGCCAGCCTGATACCAGCTTTGCTGTTGGCATCTTTACTCTCCTGGTCACTTCATTCGGGAGGTACAGCCCTCAGTCATTGCACAAACTTCTGCAATGAAGATCTGCTTTTAAATTCCCAAATATTGCTCTCTGTGGGTGAATGAGATTTTTAGCCAGTGAGTTCAGCTCCTGTCAGATTTACCTCTAACTGAGCAGAGGGCTTCTGATTGCATGGGCTCAGCTGATGAGGCTCAAATGAGCTCAAACGATTTTCCATATGCTACAGTAAGAGAAGGTCTATCCTGCCCTTATTGCGCCACAGCAGCTCAAGTCCTGTAAGGGCTCTTTCTGCTTCTCAGCTACAGGAAAGAGAAGATGGAATGGACAATATAGCAACCAACTTTCAGTTCTCCTCATGTATTTTGGATGAAGTCTGCATCTAGACCCAGTATTTTCCTGGCTTTGGCGTGGAAAAGAACAAGCTTTTTACGTGGTCTTCTGAAATTTCACCATCTATTACCATTAGTGGTACAAGAATGAAAGACTTCCTACCCAAATAAAAGAGTACAGCCTAATTCAGGTCTGACCTCTCAGACAGAAACACTTCTACGTGCGTCAGACCACGGCCCCAGGCGCCTTCCCTTGCCATTGCTGGGAGCCCTGTGCGTTAACTGAAGCCCTGCTATCGCAGAAGCCGTAAGGTAATTAATGAGCAGAGCTCTGCTGATAAACTAGTGGAGAAAAACCCTAAGGAAGAAAATTCTGATACTTTATATATAAATAAAGTGCATATATAATTATATATATACACACCTTTTAATGTGTGTATATATACGTGTATACTTTATACTGGTGCATCTCAGAGTGATGTCAGCAGGAGCCACACCAGTTCTTGAACTCAGACCCCAGTGTTTTTGTAAACACCACAAAGTAACTGAAAGCGCTTGTAACATCAAATTCCTACACCAAAACCTTTTATGTAGCTTCAGAGCTTCCCATAAAGACATTAAGCACAGTTATAAAAAACAACAGTCTTCCAGGAACTACACTACAATGACTTTTTTCCGACAACAGTCATCAGAAAAGCTCTTTAAGATGTTCGATGTGGTAAAATATGTAAATGACATACAGTTGCTAGGAGATAAAAAACTACATGAACTTGTGAAAACATTGCAATCTGCTGCCTTTGAATCTGCAAGGTCAGCTGTATTTTTCATGATGATAACTTATTTACATTGTCTCCGTGCTAAAAATGAGTTTCTATGGAGGTTACCTCTTTACTTAATACTAGTTGACCTACTGTACCTATAAATTGGTATTTATTACAAGCCTGGTTAACTTCCTCACAGAGTTTACAGCCCTTTAATTATGTTTTGCCAGACTAATTAATAAATACACTGTACACTGCTCCTTTCTGCTGAAACAAGCAAAGGCTCTACATTCAACACTTCTGTACTCATTTATTTATTTAAGCATTTCATTAAATGTTAGATATGTCTCTTTTTAATGAAAAACGTTGGAACATGAGAATGAAAGTGTGGTTTACTGTCCAATTAACAAATCTAGTAGCTTACTCTGTCACTCAATGAATGATAATGCATTGCTCATAAATCAGGACGAGAACTACTTAGGCATAGACCTTGTAATCAATGCTACAAGTATTGGCTGCTCTCCACATAATCCAGCGCTAAATGTGCAGCATGATTTTATTCCAGTAACACATTAACAGAATGTACAACCATTTTGACTTTTGCAAATGGTCTAACGGCGTCACAGCAAAAAGCGTTTGTCCATTTTTTAAAATAAATGTATCCCAGTGACGAATGTGTTTAGTAATTTTAGTGATGAACCAGCAACAGGAACTAACTACGGCCTTTTAGTGCTTATTCATCCCTGCGTTTCAGACGGGCTCGCCACCAGCCGAGGTGAGCTGGCCAGGATTCAGTGTTCATATGGAGCTTAATTGTTCTGTGTTTCCATGGATATTCTTGGGATTCCTTTACTTCTGCATCTGCAGAGGAAGATACTGCTTCTACGGGCAGCATCAGTTGCGCTGTTCGAACATACGAAGAGTGCCAAAACGCTGTAGGTTGTTGGGGCAATGGTCAGAGGCTTTATAATACCCTTGTGCCAGAAAGCTCGGAATAAAAGCAGCAGTTTTCCCCCTTCCATCCTCACTAATGAGTTCCAGGCATTGTCCTGGTCCAAGGATTTGCCACTCCGCTGCGGAAAGATGGCAAAATTTCACCTACTGGCCTTAGTTATAAACCTTTTCTGATGTAAAGTTGTTGTGTTCTGAACGTTCAGAGGGTACGAAACAGGGTAAGTGCTAAAAGCATCTCACGGGAAATAAAACAGAAACGCGCTAAAAGACTTCACAAATATATCGATAGGAAGCAAAGGGCAAGATACATAGCTTATGTCACTTTTTGGTTGACAACCCATTTTTGCTGACGCAAACGCTACGAGGAAGCGAAGGAATTGGAGACGCCAGTAAAACGACATGTGGTACTGACATGTCAAACATAAAAGCCTGGTGAATCCAGCAAATTTTTTCTGAAGTGAGCTCACTTATTTGCTAAGCAGCTTTGCCTGAGCTTTCACAGCCAGAGCTGCGGCGGAACAGTAACTGAATTATGAAAGAACCCCCTGGGATATCTGAAAGGGTGAGAAGGTTCCAGAGTAGTGGAAGAATAAATCCTAATTCTCATCCAAAAGAGAGAGAATGGGATAATCATGAAAATATTAGCAGGATAAGCGTGTTGAATAACAGCCAGAAGATCTTTCCCAAAGTCATCCTAAGTAGGATTGAGGAAACACTGAAATTAATAATATGTGGATTAGTATAGTTTCAGGATGAAATGGTGTTTATGTATCAAATCTTTCCGATCGCACAAAGTAGAGAAATAGAAGGATTTTGTGTGACGTTTTTTGCAGAAGTTGCTTCACTTAAAAAATTGATCAAGATGCGAAATAATGGAAAATGTCTGAAATAAGAAAACAGGTTTGACTCTGACTGTCCTGCTGCACTGTCTACACATGTACTGAAGCAGGTAATTTAGATTGGTTTAGAAATATAATAGAAATATAGTATTTTTTTCCTGCTTTCCTCTCTTCCAGGAAGAAGTAATGCATTTCCTAAGGGAAATAGCTGATGTACTGCCAGGGTGATCTTGGCAGTACCATTAAAGAACAATCAACGCATGTTATGATGAGAACTAACGGGAAATGGGAAGGCAGAGGAAAAGAGATATACCTGAAATACATCTGAAAGGCAGGAAATATTAACAAAGAAAATAGATATTCTTTAAAAAAAAAAAAAGAAGATTATTTTTGAGATGATGTGAAATGGAATCAGAGAAATTTCTCGACAAAGTCTCTACCACCGACAAAGGACTGAACCTGCCTTCTGCAGCGCTGGAGCTGTCACTCAGATGGACGAACGTGCCAGTTTACAGACAAACCGAAGCTTTTACGTTTGTTCAAGCTGTACCCAAAGAAGACTGTAGTTAGTTGGGAAGGCACAATTGCATTGAGGTTTTAGGAAATATTGCTATCGCTCCAGATCGTGCCTTGTGAAAATTACCATCTCTCCCTAGCAGCAGTCAGTATGGTAAGTAAACATACATGTAAAAGAAGAATTATGCAAAGACCGATAGTTCAGTGAAGTAGGAGAGCGATTACTTATCATCAGTGGCCAAACATGTATGAGATGAAATCCAATCTTTCAGAAGTGTTTTAACAGCTCCAGCATTGTTTGAGTGTTAGGGAATGATCATATTAACTGCAATATGGATGTATCCGGCCTCATCTCATTCAGCCTTCATTACAAGCTCTGGTTGAGAGGACATCGTCATGAATTGCCATGGAACAGCCCAAGCGGCACATTATTTCAGAAACTCAAGAGTTCTTGGGAATGAGAGCAGCCTCCATTTGTCTTCTCCAGACCATCTCTGCCACTCTCCCTTCTCTTATCCCTGCCACGGTGTCATCTCACTGCCTTTCAAAGTGTCTTTGCTCTCCAGTCGCCATATTTGATGGACATTGGTATAGGATGAAGGTATGGTGTTACCTTTCTGCCTCAGACTGTTTTTTTAATTAATCAGGGCATGTAAACAACATAACCCCAGGGTGGGTGGTTGATTCAGGCATCGGTGTTAATTGCCTGCAGTTTTCAGTCTTGTATCCGTATCCCTGTGAGAGGAATATGCTGGAACGGAACATGTTTGGAATTAATCGTCTTGTTTTAATGGGATAGCCAAGTTAAAACAAAACTAGGCAGAATGGTATAACTGGAACAAAAATCCACCAAATCCATTTTAATACATCCCGTTGAGAATATCATGAACATCAAAACCAGTGGAACCACATGGATAACATCTGTGTCAACGGCTTTCAGCAAGTTCTTCTCCAGCACACCATCTAAGAAACCCAATGCTCAAATGCAGTAGTGTGCAACGCTCATAACTGATCGCACTAAGGCATCTGGGGCACAGATGCAAATTAAAAGAATAAATGAGAAAAGACTCCTTAGACTTTCTGAACTTGTCCATCTTAATGACCGCTGAACTGACCTGAAGGTTCATGACCTCACCTGATTTCACAAAACCATCTTTGCCTTAGTCTGCAAAACTCTGCAAAATATAAAGACGTAATTTTTGTTTCCCCCCATTTTTTTCCACTTAATAATTTCACTTCTGAGATTGAAATACTCCTTATGTTTAGAACTACAAAGCCTTGCAAAGTTTTACATAATTATTGTACTTTTCGTATTAGGTCATTCACACCAGTGAAGTTTTTTCATTGCTGCACCTACCTTCCAAAGCAGGTCTGAGTTGTTTTTCTTTTTCCTGTTTTTAAACAAAAGGCAGATTTAATATTTTACCTAAACAGACTAATTAGTAGGTTAGATGCTTGTAGGCTGACTGCTGAAGGAGTAAGTAGATTGCATTTCATTAATCAAAATCAGCTTTAAAACCTTATTACTCATAAAACATTTACATTTTACAAATTGGCTGATGTATTTGCAGACTATCCATTAGAGGTTTGCTTGTGCTTATCTAGGATTCAACTTCTTGCCGAGGTTGCTGTGTATCTAATGAGCACAATGTGTTCCAGTGACCTCCACAGCGTAAAAATGCTGCCCTTGTTTAGACACAAATTGCTTTTCTCCATTTTACTCAGTGAACATGAAAGTGGTTAACACGCTATTGGGCCATGCATAATTTAACGTTACATTTATTATTCTCTTGTTCTGCTTATAGGGACTTGGGGTGGAAAACTTCAAAATTTATGTACTGAACTCAAAGATAACACTAGAACAAAAGCCATAATACAGGCATATTAAGTAAGAGAAAGTTGCCTTTGAACAGTGGTTATGGACTCATACATACGAAACTTCGCAACCATGAGAAAAAAATTGCCAAAGGAATTAAACAGAAGTCTTTCATGAGTTGAACTGTAACACCAAACATTTCCAAAAAGCAAAGGCTGAAAAGGCATGGCTTGAAAAAGCACAACAGTTAAATTGCAGCCGCCAAACTATCGACTGGATTTCTTCTTTGCTCACCAACAGCAGGGCAGGGCTCTGCCTTAGACTTCCCAGGAGCCGTTTCCCAAATTGCTCGATCTCTCTGAATCTCGAAAATGAGAATAATAACAATTCCTATCTCCTACTCTAAAATGCTGCGAAGGTCTCTTGTCAGGTGTTCGTGCAAAGACTTCCACAGTGGCTCTGAGCTCAACTGAAGTCTCTGGACATTGTTGAAATTTAAATAAAATTATTACTAGCGACTATTACCAGTGATCACCGCCTCGCAAAACTTAACCATCAGCTGCCATCTGAATGGTCGGTTTGAACACGGCAATGGTAATTCAGCCTATTCCAGAAGTGATTCCTATCTATAATTTATATGGCTATAAAATTTAAATGGCTCAGCCTTTCCTCATCCGAGTTTGCGATTCACCTGAACGAAAAGACATGGTATGCCCGATATTGAAAGGATATTGTTTCACCTACGTAATGGACTTCTTTCCTTCTTTCCCTCCTTCCAGGGCACAGTTTTACAAGGATCTGATCCTACTCCCAAGGAGCTGATCCGCTGCTTTCAAAGGGTGAAGGAGGAAGCAGCATGGGCTTTATCCACAAGAGCAGAGGCCAGACTAGCCGGTTATATCCTACTGCTACCTGGTATATGCACAATTTCTCCCTCAAAGCCAAGCAAACCCTGAATTCATTACAGTATCATGAGCTTTAAATAAATTAACACCCAGCTTGTGTCAGGACTCGCTGCGTGCCGAGCAATTTGCATTCTGTATTTCCATGGATGTTTCCTCTCCTCTGCGACTCTCCTGTTGGCAGAAATCAAATCAGGACACGAAGAATTTCACCTAATTCTCATTCTTTACATCTTTTACTTGAACTCTGCTTAAAACTGGTATGAAAAATGTAAATTGAAGTTTTAATAAAAGTTGATATTAATCAAGGCAGAAATTAAATAAATCAAGTGTGACAGAGCACCCGTCAGAGTGGACTGAATTTGGCTGTCCTAACGGCCTGGGCTAATTATCGGTCCCTCTTTCCCCAGGCAGGCTGGCTCATGCCCCGAGCACCGCAAAGAGCCCGTGACTCACCAACAGCATGGAAATCACAAAAATTCAACGCGGCGCTGAATGCTGGAGCACCACCGTAATTGCGGACTCTTGGACCACTTCTGTCGCATACTTTGGTGCAGCCTGAATGCGTGAAGTATATTATCCTCTTTCAGCCAGTTATATTTTCTCACAAAGCAGCCCCGGCATACTCCAGATGTAATTTAGAACTGAACATGTCTGACATTACCTGCTGCAGAGTTTTTGTATTTATTACACTCAGGTTTTCTCCACACCAAATGCTTTTTACTTGCCTCGCTGCTGGCTGCATTAGCGTGGGGCAGTCTTGCAGAGAGGAAGGAAAAATGCATAAAGGGTTTTTTCCCTGCAGGTACCCCATGTGTACCCTCACATGTTACACACATGCACGAGTATGCCAATCCTGACTGCCCTCTGTGTTTCTTAACCAGAGAACTTTACAGTTCCCATGAACTTCTTGAATTATGCTACTGAAAAAATTATTTGCTAATTATGAAGAAAGAAAAATGACAAGGAAATAATATAAATAAAATAAATTAATGGTTATTCTTTCTGTTAATTTAGGGCCTAGCCTGCAGCTTAGCAACAAAATCTCAAAATAAATAAAATAATTCTTTCTTAACTTTAAAAATAAACACAATTCTCCTAGTATACGACCAAATGACCGATGTACAAAATCATGCAGGTAAGTCTCAATGTTGTTCTGATGACTCATCCAGGACACCGTGCCTGGCACTTCACTGATGAAAGAACCACAACTTTCCAAAAAGAGAGAGATGTCATCAATTATTACTCATTTTAGGGATAAAAACTGTACAAACCCAAACCTTTCTTGCACATTAAAATAACAAAGGTATTTAGTGTGATGACTCGTTTCACAGCCAGCCCTAAGTTTCCTGTTCCATCCCCATCCCTGCATGCTGTGCGCTCCTCCTGCCCCTCTGGTTTCCACTTGTCAGAGGCAAATTAGGAAAAGAGGGTGCATTTTTATGCCCCCCCCTCCTAAACCCCAATAGTCACTGAATAGAAGAACAGCCAGGTTTTGGTAACGTGCAGCTACTATCAACAAGGTTTTCCCATGGCACTACGACGTCTCTATGACCGTCAAGTCTTGAGGAATATTTTCTGATTTATCTTGGTTTGAATTTAATTGAATTCAGTTATTTATAAACTACGTTAGCCTCCACCCTACTCACACTACTGTACCACGGGTCTGTTGATTAAAGATCCATCTACTCCATAGCAAGGTCATCTCACCCATGAAAGCTATTTATGTATGGGATGCAAGCTCAGGACATATTGATCCATAGGATGAAGAGAGATCATAGGGCAAAATGCCCTGACTATTTTTAGTTGGGTTAATTCCCACCCCCCCCCCCCATCAGATAAAAGGAAATGACTGCTTTAATGCATTGTGCTGGCTCCCTTATTTTTCAAAGGAAAAGCCGTATATGTCTGTATGTGCTGCAGTTTCGCCGTCGGTTTTATTATACTACAGACTTTACATTAGCAACGTCAAGGCAGGATCTGAATGCTGGCCATTAGGTCAGATTGACGGTCCACACTCGGCGTGCTCAGAGAGGCTCTGAAATCACCGGGGTGCCAATGTGACTTCAGGACAGCGAACACCAAAATGCAAAATACCTGATCCGTCCGGCACTGCTCTTCTTGTGAACTGCCGGGATGGGGCTCTCGTGGCTCCAAAGTCCAGCGCTGCAGTAAAACGGAGGCAAGCGTTTCTAGCCCCTAACACTTTCGGTCCTGGACGTTCAGAGATGGCTTGGCTCATGCTGTTTAAATGGTATCTAAAAACTATTTGCAAAAGCTACCCAACCTTAGGGTGAAGTCGTCTAATAGAAAAAATATATTTAGCAAAAAGCTTCAGTTCTCCCATTTACCTTCTGTTTGCAAATAAAAAACACTTCCATTTATTTGCTGAAGCATTTCCATAAAATATTAAAACAACCACCGGCATCAATTTTTCTGCTATTGCATAAAAAAATTTGCAACTCTACACAACTCCAGTTAGAAAGCTTTTATTGCATTTATTTCCATAAGATAAAATCAGAATCTGCTCTCTTTTACAAATCTGATTGCTTTTGCCTTCTGGTCTGCTTTATCTCTTTAATGTTTATTCTTCCAGTCAGCACTTTGCAGCACTGATTGCTTCAGCTTTTTTCCCATTAGACAAAACTTTTTCACAAGTCACAAGCTCTGAGCTGGGCTTGGCGCTAGTACCAGTTCTTATCTGCGTCATGCAGGGCTGCGCCGCCTTCCACTCGCAAGTACTGTATTTCTTAAATACCTTGTCATATTTGGCATTCATATTTATAACAGCATTCCCATTTTTTCTCTTTGGTGTGCTTAAATATCACTTGGTTTTGATGGGCAACAGAGAGGTGGGTACCACAGCCACGCCGCAGCAGGGGCGGGAGCGGAGGGCTCCGCAGATCCCGCGTGCCAGGACACGAGGCACTGGCTTTGGGACAGGGCAGCTTAGGAAAAGGACTGTCAGACCTGGCGTGATTGAACGCTTTGGGTGAGGAATATCATCTCGTGACATCTTCTCCCGTTTTTCTCTGTCTGGTTACCTGCCTGTTTGGGGTTAAGTCTTCGCTCCCTGAACGCCTGTGCTGTTTCTTATGAAGCCGCCAGCTGACATGAGCTGAAAATTAACCTGAAAAAGCAATCCTTGAGAGCAGCTCTGCCACGGACCAGTCAGAAGGAAGAGATACAGAGAAATTTTCAGGCAGGAGGAATGGTGAGAGATTGGATTGTCAGCCCCGGGGCCAACTTGTTTCCAGGCTTTCAGGCGGGTAACATTGAAGAAGTTTGTTGCGGTTATTGCTTTATGCTCTGCAGAAAACATAGCAGAGGTTTAGATTTCCTACAAGCACCTTGTTTTAGAGAAGCAGTAAATACTGTTTGAACCTGCACAAAGAAAGAAGTAAAAGAGAAATGACTACCAACAACGCTGCACTTCAGTATTTTGGGCCAGGGATGGGTGATACGTAACTGAAGATGACATTGCCTGCTTACTGGAGGCTGCGTGCAGATGCTCTGTGCCTTGCAATAATAAAACCCCCACCACCTTCCCACAACTTACGTCCATATAGAGGCCTGGGCACATGGAAAAATACTGCAATTGCATTCAGCACAAATACGCATGCTTTTTGGTCAGAAAGAGGTGAAGCAAATTTCCTCTTCCTACTTGTCCTGAACTTTATCTATACTGCAGCTATTCAGGGAAACTCTTTTCATGATGAAAGGTTAATTGTCTTTTTTGTCATTAGCCCAAAAGAAATTAAAAATAAAAGTTCTTGAGATGTTAAGAACCAAACCATCTGTGCTCTTTATGCTTATGGCAACCCATTGTTCTCTCTGCTTGAGGGAGGATACGGGAGCTGCTGTCTGATCTCTGTAGAGCTTGCAGAAGAAAGGATGGAGATGGATGGAGTGGCTGGTGCCCACTCAGCAGACGCAGCAGGGACTGATGATACTCGATGCAAATCAGAGCAGTCCCCAAGTTGTGATAACCACGGTTCATCTAGGAACGGGCTAAGACAAAAGTAAGAAATACGAAACCTTCTGTGATGCTGCATGTCTCTTAAATGGCAAGGCAATAGGCACTACAGAAGAGCTTGCTTTGTTTTCTGAGTATAAAAATGCCCAACATTAAGCAGCTGAGCATCCACAAAGGGAAAGTCCAAGAGCATTTCCAACGCTCTGCTAAGTTATGTGTAACAGAGCCTTCTACATTCATTACAGGACACCTTTTCCTGTGCATCTGTTTTGCTTATTAGTATAATGAATCCTTAATTTAAAACACACAGAACAATCCAAGTACACGGCTTCCTTCCCGCTTGCAGTGTTAAAATCACCGTAGCCCATGTACGTTCGGTATCAAAGCTCTCGTTGTTCTCTGTGAATATATCTCAGAAATCTTCCCTTGCATCACACAGCCAGTGATCTCGATGCAGAAGAAACACCGTCTTTGAAGGATGTTCTCATTGTTTTCATTTTCTCCTTTGTGTGTGAAAGAGCTACTGCTCATAGATGGCACACACCGAGTCATGTTGCACTTGCTGTACTGCTGACTTTGAAGCTCCCACTCATACAACAGCCTCACAGAGGGAAAAAACCACACTTTGACAAGATTATGCATAAGCAAATCAAAACAAATAAATGAACGTGGCGAATTCTACCTCACAGTCCGCAACTCTTTGCCAGAATCAAACTTGCGTATATCCTGTTGTTCAGAAAAGCCCCGTTAACATTATTCTCTTTATTTATGCCTTCCAGCCCAATTCTGAACCAGAAGGGATGAAAGGACTGCATGAGCCTCACCGCACAGCATTTCAGTCTGCGGCTGGATTAGGCTGCAGCACGTGTAGGAGGCAGGTGAGTTAAGATGGCAGAGGTGGAGAGGAGTCCAGGACTTATGAAGGAACTTGGGCTGAGCCATGAAAATGCTTTGAGCTACACTTCGCTGGTCCTTCTTGGTGGGAAGGTCCTCCTGTCACTGTCAATGTGGATGAGGCTGCTCACCGAGCAAAGGGCTGCCACGACTAGATGCGTGTACGTGCACGCGATTTATAAAAACACTTAGGGATTAGCTCCTGAACAACTTAGCCAAATTCCCCCAGCAAAATCTACAAAAATAGGAACGGCTGATCTTTCTGATAATTGCGAAATGAAAAATAGATATGTTTTCTGCTACAGATTGTGCCAGAACTTGCAATCTGCTCGTAGGAAGCATGAAGTCATAGGATGGAAAGTTCTTCTGTTATTGTATCTGCATTACCCTCTTTCTGTCATAACATTTCCGAACCACTACGAATTTACTAAACTCTAAATTCTTGCTCCTCTATTACCAGCCATAAAGAGCTGATCTTCATTATGCAACTGTAATTTCGCTTAATTTTTTGAGATTTCAACATAATCTTCTTCATGTAGAGTCAGAAAAGTTATTGAAAATGACAACATTTTAGTTGGGTTGAATGAGCTTATCTCCGTCGCTCTGCTAGAGTTATAATTTTTGCTGCCTAATGTGGAAACCTACCTGGTTTCTGTCTAAATACAAAAGGAAGGAACATTTACTCTTGGTTTCATGTACATATTTTAGGTAAAATGACATGAAGCATTCTAGGAACGCTCAGATCTTTTCAAAGTTAATGAGCATATGAGCTTATTTACAGTTAGTATAAGCAAAAATAACTTTACATACATCTTCTAGCAACTTTTAAGAAAACTTTTAAGTGTTTTTGAAGAAAAAACAAGTCTCCAATGTTTAAAAAAATAATTATTGTAATAAGCTTCTGTTACTTATGGGCACACTTAAATTTCAAGTAAGCCTGGGGCCCATGAAGCTTGTTTAAGGGCGATGGTCTGGGTACACAGGGCACGGTGAAAAGCACAAGGCTGTCTCGATCCATCTTTTGGCTTGTTCTGCAGGAGCCACAATTCAGTCTGCCTTGGCCTGCAGGATGCTCTTAAGGTCTTTTATGAATGTTCCATGCCACGTAGAGACAGCTCCTCTGTCACAGCACAGGGTGTAGATCTGGCCACAGAAATGACTGTGGTCTATATTTTGATTGAAACCTTGCCTTGAATCTTGAGCCTGCAGCTATGTCAAGCTTATTCATAAAGATGAGCATGAGCTGATTAACACGGACACCTCTTCTGATGTCAACGGCGCGATTTTTATGGGTGAAAGCCTGCCACGAGCAATGCTGCACAAGCACCCTCCAAGCCTGTACATCTTCCCAAAATCTTGGTGCAGTGTTATTAAACGCTCGCATTGCACGACAGCAATTTGGCAGCAGAGGACATTTGTCAAAGGGGGATCAGCTTCAGCCAAACGAGTCGCCTGTCAAACGGGAAAATTTTCACCGAGCTGTGCTGGGGACACTGCAGCCGATCCCCTAACAACTCGCAGTGGGTTCGTGGTGACCACCTCAGCCTCCCGCTGCCGGCACCCCAAAAACACGGCGAGTCATGATAGTAACTAACCCACCCAGTTATGGGGAGCTGACCCTAAGGGAGCAGCAAGGTTTTAATGTAATGTATTGTAATTGTGCATTTCTCCTTTATTTTCCATTGTTAACGACATGCAGGAAAATGGTTTTGTTTCTTAAAACCTCATTGTTCCTGATACTTTTCCCTGTGTCCTTTAATTAGAAGCTATGATTGCTCGTTCGTTATCATTTCCAGAGCACAGGGCTACAAGTAAATATCAGCTTTTTGGAACACGTACATGCGCAATGTCCTAACACTTCCCAGTGAATAAAGGGAAATGCTGGAAACCTGTTTCATAAACAGAATATTCCCCAAAGTCTTAATGGTTGCTGGTTTAGTTTTAACTTGTCCATTAGCAGCTCTCAAAAACTCCTGAGTCTTCATATGGAAAAAAACTGCAACCATGCCTCTGCAGACAAAAGCTTAAAACATTTTGAGCTGGGAAAAAGCCAGGAAGGCCAAAGAGACAGGTTATAACGTGCCATCCTATCCTTTCCACTTCTGCATATTCACTTTGTTTATATAGGTAGGAGAACATACGTTTCAGGGTAACAGGAAAGAGCAAGAAAGAATAAAAGTAGGCCGTGATGTACAAAGCAAGATAAAACATCTCAGTTTAATGAAGACTGTTGAAAACTTGGAAACACTCTTACAAAAAGGAGGCAAATGAAGCCAAACGGTTGCTCTCGCAGACTCCCTGTGCCAGGCATGTCTCTCCCCCCTTGTCTCCCAACGCTTTTGCATCTATCAGACTAGATAAGCAATGCTTCCCTGTCTTTAATATATCTTTTACTTTTTTCTTCTAAAAAAGACAGACAATATGTTTTGAGTAAGTAAAGTCTAGAATTTTAACTCCATTTGTCTGCTCTGGTTTTTGAACTAATATATTTTGTGTAAGTATCACCTATGACTACGCCGGTAAATTGAGACAAATTACTTTAACAGCCAACAGAAGGGCTGAGATATTGGACTTTCTTTTTCCATATCCTGCATCTCTGCAGAGTTCATCTGAAAATGTGGTAAGAGCTAATTTAAGTGTACGTAACACACTAGGTAAGTTGTATTTACATTTTATAGTTATTTCATTATTACTATTAAATGAAAAGTATTTGTTGTTTATTGTTTTCTAGATTTGATAATGTATCACTTGTATGTTCTTGTGTTTGTATAAATGTAACACAGGCTTCAATTCCAATGGAATAAAAGTGTTCTTAATATGAACCCTCTTACCCCCCCCCCCAAAATGTAAAACACAGACTGTATTTGTTGTACCCATTGGAACTATTTTAAGTCGTTGCACGAAAATAAGCATGAACGCTCAGTTTTAAGTCTCAAAATAGCAAGCCAATACTGTAACAGCTGGACCTGGGTTTCCGCAGTCTATCCATCTGGCAAAAAGCGTCAGTCTATATTTTTCTCCTTCACCTGAACTCTGGCAGCTCGGGATTTCAAATACTAAAACCTTCCCAAGAATTTAACGCTTTTTCACCCTACCATGTGCCGACACGGGAATTCACGCTTTCGAAACCTGCACCCATAGGCGTTAAGGACTGCCAGGTACCAACCGGGAGATGCCTGGTGCGGTGGCGGTACGCCCTCGCACGGGTCTGAAACATCCCCGCTGCAAGGTGAGGACGAGGAGAAAACAAAGCCTTTGACCGCCTGCAGAACCAGTCATTTCTCCAGCCGCAAGGAGCCCCTTGCTGGTTTTCAAGACCACCGAAGGACACCTGCAGAGTAACTGCTACGCCTCCCCTGCTCCTCCTCGCTCGCCCTCGGATGAAGGCGGCTCTTCCTGCAGACCTCCCAAACCACGCCGGGCAGACAGAGACACTTAAACGTCCTCTGCAATTATTTTGACTGCATTATAAAAAATTGCTACATTGCAGGAATGCAAGTTTGGCCTCTCAAGTCCATTATGCCTTGACTGTGGAACAGTTGCCAGCAGTCAGCATTTGTGAGCAATTAATATAAAGCACTGTGAGATTCGAGATACCATTACTCTTCCTTCATTAGCCTTATATACTTGCCTTTGACAAGTCTGTGGTTGGCAAAATCTGACTTTTAAGAGCTTCTACGGTACGCAATTTTACCTTCTAGTATGTTGAAATTTCCAAAGTGCATATTGAAAAAACAATACATCAATACCAAGGAGCATCCTAGCTATCCTGAAAGGATGACTTAGTGAGCATGGAGGGGCTCACAGGCTGCATGGCAAAACCTGACGCACGCAATTAGGACAGCCCTGAAATACTAGGCTAGTAGGAAATACAAAAATGCCATCTCTCACAGAGATGGATGGTTCTGAAGAGAGTAGATGACACCTTTAAAGGTAAAAACTCAAATAAAGATGCATCTACTAGTATTTCCCATATATAGAGAGAGATTCACAAGTGAACACATACATGAGTCCATCATTAGTGACATGGAAAAATATCTTTGGGAAGAAAGAGACACACAGCGGGAAAGGACGGAAAACAAACACTTGTCCATTATTCATCCCCATCCCAAGTAGTGGCCACAGCAGATAAAAGCAGCAAAAGATGCCAACGTATCATGCCATGTTCACCCAAAGCTTGTAATTCTGGGAGTATTATACTCGGTATGTTCTTGTTAACCTTCTAGAACCAGTATGTCATGATTAATTATTAATGAAAATTGGTTGAAGTATGTCCTTCGGGGAGTACAAATACTATAAAAACTCTATTCCAATCAGCACGCTTCTTTGAAGTACACGATTATTTAAGATAAGAATTTATGGTACAATTTATAGGTCACCTTGCAAATGGACATAATAATAGATTTTATTAGTTTATTTTTACTAAGTAATGAAGGCATCGGTTCCAACAGATAACGCAAGTGGCACTGTGGCAATGGGCAGTCATTATTTCCATGTCAATATTCATCAAGTGTCACGTCTCACAGAAAGGTGCTGCAGAGCCACAAGGAAAACAAATGAGTAACAGCCAGATTAGGAACCTGCATTTATTCCCCAGTCTTTTACTTAAAGGAAACTCTTTCTAAAAAGGAAAGCATAATACTCAAAGATTTGCAAACCAGAAGAATTCAAAGTCTTGTTTATTTTTTGAAGCACCGTATCCTTTAAGTAAAACGCATCCTTTAAGTAAAAGGCACTAAGGCTGCAAAGGCTGACCCTGTGCACGGGGACGCAGAATGGAGTATCAGGCAGAAAGAGTGAGGAGGAGTGAGCGAGATGCTGCTTATTTGATTGACAAAAGGGGCAACAGTGATGTGTGACCTTGAAATAACGTCCAGAAAGCTCAAATCGCTGAAAGAGCAAAGCATAGCCTCGGAATGTTAGAGTGTGTCTCTGGGCTGCTTCATAACACGGTTATTGACAGATAAGAGCATTTTTACATACAAAATGACTCCCTCTTGTTCTTCCTCAAAGACTTGATGAGAATCTATGCTACTGCTTAAAACTTATCTACATCCATCCTGCTACCATCTGCCCCCGTAGCCACTTCTGTCCCGTCTTTTTCTCTGCAATAAGCTTTTGCCTGAAAACATGGCCTTACTTATTTTTTTAAATTAACCCAGAGATGGTCTAGCGGGTGTTTATCATTACCGAGTGACAGTTTATCATAATTCTTCATTTCCTTTCTGAAAGACGCTTAAGTGCTTTACAAATTTCACGAACAGGGATCACATCGCTGGAATACGGCCCCCGTAGCGAGCTACTTGGCTGCCTCCTCACTGGCACGGCAACACCGCGCAAGGCTGACAACAACAACTGTCTGTGCACATTCCGGATGGCTTTACGCAGGGAGAACAACAGTAGGAGTTATTTTTGGCTTACTCCTGCAAATATGTTTGTATTAGTATGTTCTCCTTTGAGGCACAGACAGATTCTGATCAAAGACGATGTCGGGGGATTTCTCCCTTTATACAGCTTTCCATTTCACCACTTAGAATAGAGATGTCCATTTGTCCACAGTTGAACAGGGTTTTGTTGAATCACACTAAGGCTGATCAAACTTAGTCTGAAGAGAAGTATTATGGATAATAGATCACTGCCTCCTTCCCCATCCCTGAAGAACTTGATGTTTGAGATAAGAGATTCTCCTCATCTCATCTTAATAATACTTAGCACTTTACAAGCTCTGCTTCAAAGCGTGATACAGACATGAATTGTCACAAAGCCCCAGTGAGATAGCAAGGTATTATCTTCATGTAAAAGATATAAAAAAAAAATAACCCAAACCCAGAGAGCTTTAGTGACACCTCATGATGGACAGAAACTACGGGTCGGAGCTGGAATTAGATCGCGGAGGCTCTTTGCTGTCACTTTAATCTCTAAATATAATTTTACCCCATCTACCTCCTCTGGATATTAACTATTTATAGAAGCATCGTCTTCTCCTCCCTCTACTCAGATTCTTCATTTTCAATGTTACTAGCACGATAATTACACAAAATTGAACTATTAGCACCAATTTCTATACAAATCTATAAACTGTGAAGCATAGCCTCAGTGTCACATTGTCTAGAAGAGAAAAAGGGCATGATTTAATTGAATATGACTTTTCTTCTTTATCCAATTCATTTCCTAACAACCTCGTGGCACTGGTAATATTTCTCCTCTTTAACGGGTGGATAAAGTGCCGATTCCTCTGATCCCATCCCTGTTGCGCTCTCCTCTTGCAGCAGAACCTTTGTATGTGATTGAGATTATCCAGCCAAACCGCAAAGGCCGTTCCCAGGGACCGGCAGCGGAACGGAGGAGCTCCAGGCACTCGCTCCCACAGCTGGCCCCGTTGGCAGCATCTTGCATCTGGTGCCCTGCCTTGGCCACCAAATTTATTGGCAGTAGGGAAGAGAGCAACAGGATGATACAATTCCCCAGCCATCTGGCTGCGGTGCTGATTTTCTTAACCTTGTATATGCTAAATAGTATAATAAATTTTGAAATAAGACTTTGAGATGGCTCAAGGGATCCTTTATTATGACAGGATGAGTCTGTTATGAACAAACATTACCAGCTATATCTCACATATCTCCAAGTGTACCTGCACTCTGTTATTTTAGCTTTAGGTTTTCCAGGTAAGTATCTCTTTTTGTGAACTTTCTTGTTGTGTAATCCTGCTCTGTGCACTCAGAGCTACGGCTGTAAAGTAAATACACCCGTTTGGGAGCTGGAACCACATCATACAGAGCAGAGCCTTCTTAGGGAGTTGGGAAACTTGAAAGTAATTTTTGCTTTCCCCACTGATCTGACCCTATTAGTTCAGCAGATGAGAAACCAAGCGAAATTAATTCCCCTGCATGGTGAGACTCTTGTTTCGGGCCAAGGTAAGCAGGGAGGCTGTGCCGTGAATTCCTCCGACTCACCAGGGCCAGGGCCTGCTCACCACGGGCTCCGCAGCATCCCGGGAGGTGTGACAGCGACGTGGTGCTCCTGGCCACGCGTCTGCAAGCTACCGGGTAGGGGCTTTCAGCTGAACCACCGGCTCAAGCATCGCGATCATGGTCGGCAAGAGGCAGACAGAGGTGCAAGAGGGAAAGGCACACCAATAGAAGGTAATGGGTTCTGGGTTTGTTTTTAATTCTGCCACTGACTTTGGCATTGAACAAATCACTTCATCTTCCACCATCTCCATCCCCTACCTTGCATGCTGGCGAGCTGTCTGGGTTAGAACCTGTCTCCTAACATTTGCCCACAACAGTTTTGGTTGGAGCTTCTTGGCGCTACCTTGATGCTAATAAACAACAGCCTCTTCAGAGCACTGAACTGGAAAGAGAAAGAGAAGATGGAAACAGTGACCCCAGTCCCTCCCAGTGACTCCCAGTCCTGTTTCCGTACTCCATGATGCACACCCTTCTGGGGAACTACCCAAGCCAGCCAGCTCGTTTTCCAAGAAAATTCTTCTAGAGTAATTGAAATCAAAAAATGGCCTTCCATTCTTTTTTACTACTGATTCAATATCTATTTTAATCTAAATTGAAAAGACCCAAAATCAGGGGACAAACTTGTTTAAAATCACCCTTTTTTTGCGAAGCATATGGGTACGGTCTTGCTCACTGAGTCCTTTACAGAATTGCCAGTCTCAACTTTCCTAATGAAAACATTTTGTTCTTTCCACCACGCCGCACAGCCCCTAAATTAATTCTCCGCTGTAATTATATTTGTAAATTGTCTGAGTTAAGTTTGCAAACCGAACCTACCGAGAGGGGAGGATAAAAACACATCTGCAAGCTCAGGATTGTTCCATACGGGTTTTTCCTTGTTTCTTTGGGTTTTTTTTCTTTTTTGGTTTTCATTATCAAATTCAAAGCTACTGTTCATTTTTACAGTACTTCACAATTAATTGCAATTAATTAACCTTCGAGAAAACCTGTAAGTTGCTGTTATAAGCTCCTTTTTTCCTGGTCTGCTTTTCTCATAAGACTGTTTTGGGGAGACGTTAGGCTAAGGAAGGATTAAAAAATCCCGATACCAAGACTGAATACTAATTCATTTGAGGTTTCATCTGAATTTCCCAGCTTAAGCTGCTGTCCCTCCTCTTTCTGAAAGCATCTTACTCCCAGAAAGCACAATCATGAAGAAAAATAAAGGAAATTAATTCCTTTTTGTTGATTTACTTTATCTTTCCGTAACTAACATACGCTATGGGTTTGCAGTATTTCCATAACTGCTCTTTTCTAGAGAAAGAGCCTAATCAACAAATACAGACTTGATGGAAACCTGGCTAGGAGCAGAGGTTGGAGGGAATCGGTGCCATTTACACATTACCGAGCCCACGGGGAGAAATCCTGCTCAACGCAGAGCCCAACAAGAGCCCCTCTGAAAGTGGGACGCGACGACCTTTCATCGCATCCGTAATGCTGTGTACTAGGCTGCTCCTCAGCAGAACTGCCCGTACATCCTCAAAAACCAACACTCTTCTAAAAATCGACTATTCCGCCCGTAGGAAGCCTGATGAGCTCCCCCAGAGCTAACCTGTGTGCACAGCCCCGGTGCAGCGCTCCCAAACCCAGGCACGGGCTGAGGGAAAACACATCAGGTTTGAGGCAGGCAGAGTCCTCTGCAGCACAGAGGAGAAGCGCGATTAATCCCGTAACGGGTGTTCCTCTGCAAACCCTAATCACGATTGGCATTACCTGGCATCATTACTCATTTCTGCTGTCTACAATATCCCCCCGGGGAAAAAAGTCTCCTGTTCTTTTCTCTAAGGGCTCAAACTCGTCCTACGTGTGCGGTCCTCACCAGTGACCACACACGTCAAAAGGTGCGCGGGATTGTCTATGGTACTGGGGAGATGTATACAGTGTATCTGGACTCCAGTGTTCCCAAACATCCTCTGCATCGGTCTATCAACAGACTAAGCTTAGGAAAACACTTTCCTCAGAACGGGGGACATAGGAAAATCATCAGTTTTGTATGCTAAGATGGCAAGTGGGGACACTTCTCGTTTGTCTTTCTGAAAGAGATCCTGGCTTGCTGCAGAACAACGAGAGCTTAAGGGCTCCCAGACATGTTTTTATGTAAATCAGACTTCATGCATTATTTGAAGACACATTTTGGAATGTAATTTATTAGTGGGTCATTTTTTCCTTAAAGTTGAGATTCTATTTCATGGAAGACTGGTTTTTGTCAAAGCCTTTCTATGTATCTCAACTTCCAGTAGTGTTTTACCCCCCTAATATGAACAGAAGGAGATGAAGGCTCATTAACAAGCATAAAGAAATTACATGAGACAATGCTATCAGTTTTAAATTCACCAGCCATTTCACCTAACCTTTTAAATTATGGTAGCTGCAAAGTACGCTTCAAAACCCAGGGGAAAACAGTTGCTAGGCACTCACAGATGCGCAAAGGGAAAGGAATCCTTTACCCATGATAGCTGGCATGAGGACTATCCATCATCGCAGCTGTGCCTGTCCACGACATCTCCATGGGGCTTGCCAAAGGTGTGGAAGAGTTAGGACAAGGACCCCAAAGCGGTACCCAGGGAGTCTCCTGAGCCATGTGGGTACCACTCTGCATCTCAGCCATGCTGCCAGGCTTGGAGACATCATTGCACAATGTAAGGTACCAGAAATAAACTACAGGAATAACCTAAGTGGGAGAGAGAAGTGGGTAAAAGCCCACAGAGCTGAAGCACTGGAGATACACGGAGGGCAACCGAGGGCACATAAATAGTGTTTCTCTCTGTAAGTGAAGGGACCTGGCATAAAGGACGACAGTCAAAAGGTAGCTTTAATTTTTATAACAGCTGGCCTGACCTTGTCCATGTATTTGTATTGCAGCAACAATTAAAAGCTCTGGTTTGGGATTAGGACTGGAGTATGCTAAGTGCTGTACAAACAGCGATCTCAGACAGACAATCCCCACAACAACGATTTCATAACCAAAGCATAAGGTGAGGCATAGACAACAGATGGGTACAACAAAAGGTTAAAGCCGCACACCATGACGGCGAAATGATGATGATCAGTGCCACAGTCACCATCTACAGCCCGCAAATGCACGGCTGTTATTCAGGATGCTGTAAACACCACACCAGAGGCAAGTGCGAGGACAGGACCCGAGTGTGAATGTCTAATTGTGGCAGGAGCTCTACAGAACAGCCAAGAAAAAAGTGGAGAATTGCTTTAAGAAGAATTGAATAAGCCTTGCAGGCATTGATATATAACTAAAGACATAGGTGGTGGCAAAAGAGAGACAATGACAGCATATGGGTAGTAGGAGAATCCCTTAAAAATGAATAGTTGGTATTTGGTGACCCCATTTTCCTCTGCTGTCAGGATGTGTTCTTCCAGACACAGCAGCCCCTGCTATCTGATGTCTTTTATCCATGAGGTTTTCAGTGGAAAATGCACACTTCTTTCAATATTCAGGAGAAAGTTGCCACTAATAACAGAAAAGAAAACCTAACTGCTCTAGTATATTGGTTGTCATTCTTTCAGACACACAACACCTTACTAAAAATCCATCTAATAGCAGCACATTTTAGTCCAAAGGAGACTATACTTCTGTATAATCAGTGCAACTGTGCTTAGAACTCAGCCTGTCAATATGGTCTTTCAAAAAAGTTATTTCCAAAGGCTGCTTTCAGACTGAAGGCTTTGGCACTTAACGCACATACGCTTTTTCTGTACGTTTTTTCCAATTGTAGTTCCGTAACGCAGCCTTCAGATGTATAAATCACGCGATCACCTACACGCATCTGTGGGGAGTTGACTCCAGCTTGCCTTTTGCAAGGGACTGCAATTATGATCTGGGGGGGAAATCTACATTTCACTGTTTTTAAATAAATGACATAATCTTTACCTATAATACCCATTCTCTTATCCCGCACACATCAAATGTCACATATGCTGCAGAAAACAGAACCACTCAGCAACTGAATCAAGTTGGGTAGGCTCTGGGGCTAGCTTGGAAGAAGGTGATTTCCATCTCTTACATATCTCACCTTCTTGTGTGCGTTCTTACAGGGAACTTTCTAACTGCCTTCGCTCAACCAACACCTAACCCCCTGCATGTTTCTCTAACACCCTTCTAACCTGCATTTATAGCAAACGGGATGACATCTAATGTCTTCAAACGTCAAGTTTTCTGCATATTATGGAAAAGCAGGTACCCCTGCACGGGTAACTTCTCACAAACCCTGGGGAAGAAGTCCAACATGCAGTTTGATGAGAGGTGGGACATATTGACATCCACAGACATCCACAGCCTCTCCAGCAGCACATCATTAAAAGCACAAGGAACATCCCCAGAGCAGAACTGCTCTGTCGATACCCGGGCGATCGCAGAGGAAGTACTATTTCCAGTCTTAAAAATCCACCAGCTCTTTTCAGGTGTGATTCCACCGAGGTGTGCATTCCCAAAACTCGTTTGATTATCCTATATGAAATTCACACTTCTTAAATGTCTGGTTTGAGGATTTTTGAGGCATGTACTGCATGATTAACTTTACCAAAATAGAAATCCACTGTTTTAGAAAGCACCCTCACTTGCATCTTCGGTTCAGCTAGTGAATTGTGAATAAGGGGGGAATTTCATAATCAAGAGTGGATTCAATTTCTTCATAACATCTACTACAAAGGAATTACAGTCAAGTGGCTGATTTCAGATCATTTAAGACAAGAGCTGATGCGCACTGAAATTAGTGAGCATCCTTCCACCGAGGCTGGGCACAGCAGAGAGGACGGGGGAAGACACAGAAGCGGCCGCTCGCCGTAATGGTGATGCCCAATCCAGGCAGAGAGGGAGCCCTGGTCTGATGCTGAAAACGTCTCTGCTCCCAACAGCGGATGGTTCGGGAGCACAATCTTCTGTGGCCTCTCACTGGTACAATACTGTATTAATATTCATCGAGATGTACTGGTCCAATATGAAACACTAAGGGCTCAGATTTTATTTCTGACAAAGCAGCATTTAGCTTTTGAAAACATAGATATAATTTCATGAGTCTTTTCTACCTGTAAGAGCATGAATACAAAGGAGTGCTTCACTTAGCACCCATCTCGAACCGAGAAAAAGAATACTCTTACTCCTTCGGCAGGATAATGCCATGTTTCTGTACCACCTCTTTACTCAGCCACCTACTGTCCCCAGCCCGTGGGTGACCTTGTGGCTGTCCACAGCCAGGTTCGCTCCCACCCCGTGCTCCGACGTGCCCCCAGCCCCGTGCACAGGGGCAGGCAGTCAGTCACGCCTCCCCGCCGCCGAGCCCGACCTGCCCCAGCGCAGGCACCAACTCATCTTTTTATCCCAGAGGTCACTCGTTCGACCCCTTGTCTTCGCCAGAATGGAGCCCCGAGAAGATGCACGGCCAGAGGTTAAAGCACAGGGCTGGAAGTCTGAAGACACTTATATACAGACCTGCCACGTGTCCTGGGGGAGTGTCATGAATTTTGCAGCTCTGCAGCATGTTTCTGCAGAAACTGATAAAATGCCACATGTTTGCTCCAAGGGCCACTCGCCACAATACCCTTGACTTTGGCACAAAGAGCACCGAGGTCCAGGCAAAGAGACCATGAGTTATCATCTCAGCTTTTCTGCTGACTGCCTGTAATATTTCTCTGCTCTTTATAATTCTTAATAACCGAGGTCCCCAGTGCCAGGGGCCAGATGACTGTAATTTACCAAATGTATAGCTACGGTGACGGAGAGGTGGGGCAGGTCGCGGCAGGCAGACCTGGGAAGGGAGTCCACACTGCTGCTAGACAGACTCGCCTCTTACCCGTTTGGTCTTTCAGGAGCAGACAGAAAATTATAAGATCACTGAAGGGCCGTCTAGCTGGCCGGCAGGTCACCTAATGATCACAAGATGAGATCACGGAAGGAGATTTGCAAGTGTGTTTTTTTGCATTTCTGATATTATGCACTGTACTTGACATTCGAGATTTTAATACTCATTCGCAAATATTTATACAATCTGGAACAACATAAACGATGAGTTGCCTTGCACTGGGTGAAAATCCCAGAGGACAAAAGAAGGACTACAGTGAATGTTGGCTAATCACCCAATTAGCAAAAAACTGTATTTAAATTAATTTGATGAACCAGGTGAGGTGTCAAAAGGATCCTAAACTGCAAAATGAGCAACACGTAGGTGAAACTGGAAGTTTATGGATCTTAGCACATGCTGAAGAACTTGTCCTATGCCGCGGCTGATGAAATTACAGAGGACAGCACATGAATTTTTATTCTGTTTATAGCAAGTGGAAGCCTGCTTAGGATGGCTTCAGAGCAGTTATGATTCAGCCTAAAAATTGCATCTCTACAGTGAAGATGCCTCTTTCTTGAACAGACAACAATAAAACTAGTTAGAGAAATCAGAGTTCTCGGAAGCTTTTGCATGTTTCAATGCCTTAAGTCTGACCCAAGCAATTAGGCAGTAACAGGCATTGCCATCAAACGGGTAATTCCTGACTCTGATAAGAAATAAGTGTTTTGAAATGAACCTGCGAGTACATTCTCTTATTTGCAGAATTTAGTAACAGATAACTCACAAAGGTAAGTTTTAAGCAGAGACAAGACCGCCACACGAAGCATTAGCAGGATGCAAGGCAGAATACTGTGAACCATTCTACATACCTTAGTTTGGAAAAGTACAGCTAAGTCCTGGTAGGATGATTAAGGAGGAGGAAATTAAAAAGAGCTTGGTCTGTTCAGCCTAGCAAAATGAAGTCTGAGAGGGGATACAATTATTCTTTATAGGTACATTTGGAAGTAAACAGCAGAGAAGAAGAATTATTTAACTTTAAAGGCTGATACTCATACAAGATCGAGGGGCTATAAATTGTTCATGAATAAATTTAGACTGGAATTTAAGAGATTTCTGACAATTTGCAGACCTCCCAAAGAAGGCAGTATACACAAATTGATTTGAAAGGAAGCTTGATATGTTCTTGGAAAAAATAAGATAGAGTAGATATGATCTTCGAGGCAGAAATTAAAGTTTTTGATACAGGATTCAGGAGCTTGACTTGCTGTGATTGTTCAGATTTGGCTAAAGCAGACTTGATAGCCTTGTGCGACCTTCTGCATGGAAGCCCCTGATAGTTTGATCTTGTTGACCATACAAGACAGCTGAACTGAGTGTCAAATGCTCAAGATCAAGAAATAGTCTTCAAGGTGAAATGCTGCTTCTCGGATGAACGGGGTAGCTTAATTTTGGAAGTGATGTTTGCTGGGATTTAGTATCTGGGCCTTCTATCTTTGTAAAGATATGATCTTCTCTACTGTATAAGAAATTCTCTTGCTTCTTCTCGTGACCAATAAAGGCAAAGTGGACAGTGGTCACTTGTAAATCAAATGTAGAGATTTTTTTTTTATGGTTACATGCACATTTTCCACAAACATGTTAATCAATATATGGAGCCGAATAATATTGGCAAATGTTACATTTGACACCAACATACTGCATGATCTAAAAGCTCATTTACTTTGATCCTGTGCTTTGTTCCTTTCTCATTTTTAGATACAAATTATATATGAAAACTAATTTTCCTTCTACAAAAACATCTGCATGTATGATGTTCACTGTAAGTACTTCTAAGCAACCTCATTTTTTAAATTTACTGACAAGCCCTTTAACTGCCTCCTGTAAAGGCTTTTGTGTGTTAGAGAACCACTAAGGTTTTCCCAAACACTGTCCACAACACACTACATTTTTTATTACAAATTACAAAAATTAAACTATAAAAGGGATGCATTTGCAAAAATGCGATTTTTTTAAAGCTCAGTAACAAGTTTTGATCTCATGATTTACACATATGTTTAAACTTACGCTTCTTCCTAATAGTCCCGTATCCCTTCTAAATCCAGCACATTTCACCAAAACACCCTTAAATATTCTTGCATACCTCTGCACTAAAGCTGTTTTCTTTTCCAACGCATTTCAAAATGGGCCACTGCTACAGTGAGGATTTCAGTGCAATCCATCAATCTCACTACATTATGAACATCAGTAATGACAGAAAAACCTTCCTGGAATTTTTCTTGCTTATTTGGAGAGGGGAATTGATGAATATCATGATATGTTTGAGCACCACGTTCAGGAATTGATTAAGGCAACTAGACAGAGCAGGCTGACTCAGGTATGCGATACCCCCTGCTAACCTCTGGAAGGGCTCGAGGACTGATCCTCACCTGGTGGAAATCCTGGTAGCACTACTGAAGTTGATGGGTTATTCTAATTTATATGACACTAAATCCCTCCATGATTAACCTTGAATGGAAAAACAAACAAACTAACATACAAACAAACAGAAAACCACAAACAAAAAAACACCTAACTTTGGAAGAGGGGGAGCGACACTGACTTTGGGACGTTCTCCTCTCCTCCAGCAAGAACGAGGGTCACATTGGTCTGAAGGAGTCTCCTACACGAGCGTGTGTGCTGGATGTATGACCCATACGTCTTCCCAGGTTTACACAGCCACCCTGTAGAAATCTTGTTCTTGCATTTCTTCCCTCTTTCATTCCTTCGGCTCATTTAAAAAACACGGCAGCACATAATGACAGAGATAACTCTCCTGTAACCTCCGCAACGCATTCGGTAGCCGTCAATGTCAGCCTGTGTGTGTTCAAGGTCTGTGGTGCAGTGATTGAATAATGTGTCCGGTAACATGTTCTAAATATGACATTATTTATCTACCTAAAAAGTTAAGTGTTAGCATGTCGATAGCAGAACCTGACTTTTGCACCTATTACTATATGGTAACATTATATGCTGTGACTTAAAAATGCAGGCATGTCTGCATGTTTATTTACAGATGTCTGGAAAATGCATGGATTTCTACAGTTATTTTTAGTACTGTAAAGCAGATACTACAGCCTATGAATTTAGAATAGAGTAGAAGAAAAGGAAAAAAAAGATTATGGTTCTAACTTTCACTTCAAATGAGGTATAGATGGATGTCAGTCTCTCATCTGGGACACAGAGGAAAATATATTCAACATCATTTACTATCCAGTGCAGAAGGAGAGGCAAATTAAATGCAGTAGTAACAACATTAAAACTGCAACAGTTTCCAAGAACGTATCATTACAGAAAGTGCATCCCTTTCAAGCATTAGCCCTCCAGCACTCCAGGTCCTTATATCACGTTGTTATTACCAACCTCTGATCCTCCTGGATTCAACAGCACAATAAAGAAAGCCAATTAAGTAACAACGGATCCATAGATTTTTTTCTGCCATCGCGTTAAAGACGTGACATCATACCATCATTGTCTAAATATGTAAGATGAAGAGCCTCATCTCCTTGGCTCTGCACACTTAATGGAGAGTAGGCCAGTCGCCCCGACTTCTCCAGGGAGGATGACAGGGACGTGGAAATACGAGCGTTGTTCCGCCTGCCTGAGTAGAAGCAGACACACCGGATTTCATTTTTTTACCCAATTTATTTCACCTTTTTAGTATCATTAATATTAAATACCTATTAAACCAAAAGGTAGGAGTTGAGACTCATTTACTTTAAAATAACCATTTAAATAGTTTTCCTCATTCTATGTAATTATTAATTAGTCTTACAGAGCTGTATTTGAAACTGTTGTGATTATCAAGCTTACACAAAGCCGCAGGCAGGCAGTAGGACGCACGGCCTTTCCGTAGTCCATAAGGTAAAGGCCTGTGGTCATGTCCCTGATAATGGGAGGCGGATAAACCCACACGGCTCTGGCCAGAACAGTCACTGCCAGGGCACAGCCGCCCATCGAGGAAAGGACATTCATACGCAGGGTGGGAGGAGTGCTGGAAGACACCCGGCTATCCTCGCCAGCTGCAGGAAAAAGTAAAGCCCAAGTGTGGTAAACATTGATTTTCTAAATTGTCAGCCCAACCCTTTATTTTGCAACTAACACCCTGGAAGGAAAGGCACTCACAGTTCCAAAGCCGGGCAATGAACCTCCGGCATGGAATGCAAAGCCTTCCTCGTCCTGATTTTACCCTTGAAGCACATCCCTTACCCATCACCACGTAGGGATCATGTCTATGTCATCATTAGTAAACACTAGTTGTGAAAAAAAACACTCAGAGTAAGTACATTTCACTGCATTTTGAGAGATGAATAGGTAGAAAATAGCAGCTAAATACGTGAAGCAGGATCAGGATTCATCAATCGGATGCAGCTCATGTTAGCGAGAGCTACACAGCTAACTGCTGCAAACCGCTGATGACATTTACCCCATGGTGTTTAGAGAAATACTGAAAAAAACTGATGGAATTGAACAAGAAAATGACTGGTTAAATGCATAGTTACTGTACAGAAAAAATATCCACCTTCATATAATGGGATCTTGTTTGCAGACTTAAGAGCAGAGGCCTGAGATGATGCTTCCTCCGCAAAACTGAGAATTCATGGTCTTATTTACTCGCTGAAGAAGAAAACATCTCTCAGCACTTCTTTGTTGTGGCACTTACAGAACGTCCTGGATGTGGTCAGAAGGGAATGACTCCATTTCGGAGAGGGAGCAAAACGCGGGGACCTGCTGCAGCGACACCCGTCCCTGTGTCCTGTGTCCCCCCGCCAAGCTCCCACCCATCAGCTACAAGCGAAACGCGGTTCTGCTGGCGCCGTGTTTGCCGTGAGCTGTCCCTGTTGCCTTGAAGGTAGGGAGGGAGAGGAGGAACCACAGACTGTGCAACAACTGATGCTCGAGGTTGCTCGTTGCTCTATCAACATAACGCAAAGCAAAATCAGGGGAATGCTGAAACACCATTTGCTGGTTCCCGCTGGATTGCTTTTGGGGTATAAGATCTGAGGGGGCTTTTGTCCTATGTTATCATCCAAATGTAACTACTCAGTAGCAGGTAATCCATGCTCAGAAGTCAGATCTGTTCAGAGGATATTAGCTCTCGGGAGACGGCCTCTTGAAAAAGCGCCGGCTACCTGAATCAGAGCAATTAATCAGTTATTGCAATACTACAAACTCCCTTCCATCACTAAAATGTTGCTGTGACACACTGCTAGAAATGACACGCTTTTCAGCAGACTATTAATATTGTATCACAGACAAAAAAGCATTAATCTAGAAATGGTTTAAAATGGGTAGGACTATAGGATCTGAACTAATGATTCATAAAATCATTTGCAGCTATTAGTCTACAAGGATAAGTGCTGCTAGTGCTTTTATTTCAGTGCTTGGTGTGGTACCATCAATTTAAAATCTCTCTTGTACGCTGTGATGGATTTATGTATGCTGTGGAACCCATAACAGCCTTGTCAGGATTTTAAAATCTAGATTGCTATATACAATTACAGGTGTCACAATACGAAATAACAATCGAAGACACATAGAGGAAAACTCTGAAAATTCCTATGCATACCATGCGAGAAGGCAGCTGTTTAATATGCCTGTATCATACCGTGATTATTTCACTTGATGGAAGTGATATATTTTTACATAGCTTGATCTAAGGTTACATCTCTCATGAAAATGATTTGCAGTCTTGAAATCCCTGAGGACAAGGAAAAGTAAGAGGGGTATTTTTAATGGGCAGATGTCATTTCTATGAAGGTTTCACCAGCTGTCAATACAAAATCTTTCGGCTGGACTCTATCTTGAAAAATCAGTTGAAAAGACCTTAGTTGGCAGATATTTTCGTTCTTAACCTTTTACTTGAGTAGTAAGAAGGCAGAAATATGCAGTGCTAGGCATATCTAGAAGGGTTCGTATTATGTAGGTGAAAACAGTCACCGAACTGAAAGGAGTGAGTTGGTTTAAGGACGAGCATCTTGGAGGATGTGCCGTGGTCCCTCTGGACAGAGGCTGGGTCTCTGAGACCTCACGGCACACAGGAGCTCATTTGTTCCCTCTCCCCAGTGCAACCTGACAGCACTACTTCATTTCTATCTGTATAATAAATTAGATAAAACGGTTGAGGTGTTGGGAGACTCACGAGCCCAAGGGATTGCTAACTTGATGAAGACTTTATTTTTAAGTCACTAATTGACATCCAATCATGGGAAGAGTAATGAAGAAATCATAGTTGTCTGGAGACCGCATGGGGCTGACAGACACATTCAATCCATTTTCTGTAGGACAGTGTGCTGGTTTTGGCTGGGATAGAGTCAGTTTTCTTCACAGTGGCTCGTATGGGGCTGTGTTTTGGATTTGTGCTGGAAAGTGTTGATAACACAGGGATGTTTTCGTCACTGCTGAGCGGGACTTACACAGAGTCAAGGCCGTTTCTGCTCCTCACCCCACCCCACCAGCGAGGAGGCTGGGGGGGCACAAGGAGTTGGGAGGGGACACAGCTGGGACAGCTGACCCCAGGGATATTCCATACCATATGGCGTCATGCTCAGCATATACAGGTGGGGGAAGACGGAGAAAGGGGGGACGTTCAGAGTGATGGCGTTTGTCTTCCCAAGTAACTGTTACGCGTGATGGAGCCCTGCTTTCCTGGAGACGGCTGCACACCTGCCTGCCCATAGGGAGCAGTGAATGAATTCCTTGTGTTGCTTTGCTTGTGCATGCAGCTTTTGCCTTACCTATTCAACTGCACAAATCCAAAACACAGCCTCATACTAGCTACTATGAAGAAAATTAACTCTATCTCAGCGAAAACCAGCACAGACAGACATGTGAAATGCAACACAACATTACAATATACATTGTTATATGGGACAATGGTAACCTTACCAGGAGACGGACTGAAGGGGCAGAGAGAGACATGAGTCATTTCAACCTTTTCAATGCGATGGCCATCCAACAGCTCAGGGAATCACTTGTCTTACAGTAAGAGCACTTGACCTCCTTCTTACAAGTACAAGGAGTCCTCACTGGGGTTTGGGTTTTCTTGGACTGTTCCTATTCCCTGGCACTTCCCTGCGCTGAATATGCTGAAAAACATAATCTCCAGCAAAGACTGCGGGTGTATGTCTGGCAGTACAAAATCAGCAAATGTGGTTTCTGAGGACTTTAATTTAGCAATGCTTAAACTTAATTAAATTATTGGTATTGTACAATTAATTATGCTAAACTGCCTAAGCCTTGAATAAATGTACTTTGCCTTTTAATCTAAATAAAACACATGCATAGTAAACCAGCAACAACGGAGAAGTCCGCAGCTGATGCCAAGAGGAGCAGAATTTGAGACTCACGTGACTTTCAGGAGCAATTCTGAAAAAAACAAACCAACCAGAAAGAAAAAACAAATGGCCAAGAGATGAGAAACTGCATGACATTTTCTCAGAATATAGAGCACCTTGCTACTCAGTCACCAGGAGAAGTAAATGGACTCTACCAGATACTTCAAGCTGTCTGGGAAGTTCTTTCCACTGTCAGTTAAAGAAGTAGTAAGGAAACCAAAGTTTCTTTTGCGGTTCATCATCTTTGTCCCTTACGACTTGCCTGGTGAAGGAAACGCCAAAGGCCACAGCCATTGAGCTGGTTGAGTTTTAACTAGCTGGTTTGCCGGGAATGAGCCACCAGTGATCCAGAGTAACAAAGGACTCCGTGTTTACCTTGGGGCATACGAAAGATTTGGGAAGTCTCCTCTTTTTTTGAGTGGGAGGAATGAATCAGCATGTGCAGGTCTGCATCAGATTTTAAATTACAGAAGAGCTATAGACACGTACAACCTCATTAGCCTTTTACAAGAGTAACTGTCATTTTTATTCTAATATTATGACTGTAATGCTGTGGCTGGTTAATGCTTCTGATATTTAATCACAGAGTACAAACCATAATTGTTCTATTTCTAAGACATCTCTGACCTCTATCCTCCAGATGATAAACTATGTAACTGGTTTTCAAAATACATAAATGTCTGTAGATCTTCTCATACATTTACTTACAACAAATATTTGAAAACATTGTAAGAATTTGCATTAAACATTTCTATTAAGACAAAAAATTTACAAGATTTTGAGCAATACATGAAGACATTACTTCAAAACTGTTAAGACTATTGGTAAAGAAATAGAAATGCCATTTGCATATTGAACCGTCCATTTCTATATAGGCAGTTAGGGGATGATATTAAAATGCCCTCTAGTTGCTCTAAAACAGACATCAGCAGATTTCATCTAAAAGGTTAAGATCAAGTAAAGTTTCATCTTCTTAGGCACACTTGGATCTTGCAACCAGTATTGATTCAGTGTTTGTGTAAAAAACCTAACATCTCATTCACTTGATAGGTCCTTTGGGGCATAATATTGTTCCTTCTGCTATTATGGACCATTGCCTCCAAATACTGTAACAGCTGTGGTACATGATTACCAACTTCTCGGGCCAAATGAGTCCCTGGTGTAACTTCACCAAAACTGATCAAATAATGTCAGGGTGAGTCTGAGTCTTTGCCTTCCCACATTTCTTCTCAAAAGCTATAGTGCAAATGGTGCAATCCTTCACCTAACGTTTTTTTTCTAAATAAATAAGAAAAATTAAGTGGCCTGGAAAGAATCATTCAAGTAAAATTCAGGATTATTATTATTATTATTATTATTATTATTATCCTTTTGTATGCAATTCCCAGTTTTCTGTATGGGAGCTATCATTATTGATTTCCCCTACCTCAGAACGTAAAGCAGAAAAAAATCAAGATGTTTAAGACTAATTGGAACTTGGTATTTCTTTACCTCTTTTGGAAAGAAGCCTAATATTCCAGCTGTGCTTTCAAGTGTGGATTCTTTGGGAGACAAAATGAAGCGCAGAAATCCAGATGGGGAAGAAGAGGAGATGTTGCACGCATCCTCAGGGAGTCTTACACATCTCTTTAAAGAATTCTTTGGAAAAAAAAGGCTATATTTGGAACCATACAATAATTTAGGTTGTAAGGACCTCAGGGGGTCCAACCCTCTGCCCATACAAGGGCTGACTTCAATTTTAGACCAGGTTGTAGATCTTTGTCCCCACCATTCAATCCCACCCTGGGGTTAACACTATAGATAGCCAAGGTACAGGAGGAGTCCTTAATGGGGTTGTAATTGCCATTACTTGCAACGGCTGGCTCATCGAAAGGCGTATTTTCCACAGCTGGAAAAGCGGCAGAAAATGCGAGTTATCGCAACGCTGAAACACAAAATCACGGCTGCGAGGAGAACGGACCGTAGTGCAGAGCTGGATAGAAGAAATACTGCCCGGGGCTGAGCACAGCCTTGAGTGGTACACAACCAGAGAAAATACGAGAGGCTGAAGAAGGCAGCATTTATCCAGAGGAGGAAGGAAAAATGAGAGAAATAAAACACGGCGGAGTGGAGAAATTTTGTCAGAAATGGCAAAGAAGGATCACAGAGGAAGAAGAAAAACCTGGTGTAATGGTGAGAAACAGATTCTCTGCTACACAAGATGCACTGACTGCAAGTTTCTCATCAGTCCTGTTTCCTACAGATTTACAACATCAAAGAAGAAAAGAGAAAGAGGGAAATCCAGGACATAATTAATATGATTAATCTAAATATACGTATGTATATGGCAAAATATGCCAGACTAAAGTGCTGTCACAGGCAATCGTAAATCTACCCAACACAAAGAGACTCAACTGGATCTTTTCAAGAAGTCATTTGTGCAGACACGTACAACCAAACACATATCAAAAGAAATATAAAAACCTTTGCATAGGAAGAGTATGAAGGTGAGCAAAGAGCAAGGAGGGAACCGGATTCAGATCAGCCAGGACTTTTTACAGAAGCCACCGAGCTGTCACCGGAGCACCGCAACTCGCGTGGCACGGAGATTTCTGTCTGGAGATAAATTGTCTCGATTGCCACAGGCATTGAGAAACTGTCCCTTCTCCTTCTACCAAATGATTTTGAATGGAGTTACAAACGAGCCGCACTGACGAAAAAATCACTGATAATCGATAAGACTCTTCCTCAGTGAGCGCAGGAGAAAGGCTTATAAAATTCACTCATACCACAGTTTATTGTGCCATAAATTATCATAATGATTTTTTTTTTTCCAAATAAATACATACTAAACATTGCAAACCATGCAATATTTGAGAAATCCATTTTTCCAGCAAATATTCCCCACCTTATTTCCAGTAGATGCAATTTGTAATCCCTATTATTGCTATAAGATTCAGGGGTCTCTCTTCAGCTACTGCATTATTTTAAGTGTTACTAACATAAGTGATCGTTGCTGACAATCACTGACAAGACGCCAGCTCCCTGTTGTTTCATAAGAGTGCTCCTATTCTACCTACATTATTTAACGATGTCAGATACTTTCATAGAGGACTAATAATTATTACACCCTTGTAATGATGGATAAAAGAAAGCTATGATTGACTAGGAATTACAGAATTATTGATTAAATCAGGCTACTGAAATCCCATAATGCTTTTTTTTTCACGGTATGCAGAAAATAATTTATCGGTCACACAATCTTGTCTTTTTAATATCTGTAGTGTAATTTAACTTTCATTGTTAGCAGGAATCTTCAAGAGCAGTTTATGACCTTCCCTAGCTATATCTAGAAATAAAATCACTTAATAGTTTGTTAGAATTTACATACTTTTCCTAAAATTAGAATATATGCTATATAATACGCAGATAATATATGCTGAAAAAGATTAAGCAACTTAGGAAGAAGAAAGGGGAATAAAAGAGAAGAGACTTTCATTAAAAAAAAAAAAAAAAGATGGGGAAAATTAGCTTCTTAAAGATATGGGATGTAGAACAGAGATTCACAACGTCCTCATGTCTTTTTTTAACTGATGCTTCCATTATAAAGCACGTGAAAAGGAGCAGGGACACAGAGGAAATGCGACAGAATAGGTTTGCTGAAAATTCAAGCGTCTTCCAAACAGCAACAGCACTGCCACTTGCTTTAGCAGATGCTCTTGATTTTTTTTGACTACTCTGAAATGATCATGCCTTTTAATACCAGTTTTAAATCTAATTTTGTTGGCAACAAGTAAGAGTTAACAGAATAATTTTTACAAAAACATTATGCATTTGCTTAAAATACAAAACTTTTTCATGACATGCAGTTTGTCATACTTTTGGCAAGGTTATACATGATTGCCTTTTTATTTTTGGCTGTTACAGAGGCTAATGGCATACTAAAAATCTTCTTTCATGTACAAATTAATTGTGTCCTTTTGCAATTCATATTAGCCTGCCTTACTTTCCATTTCGAGGCTTTTAAAAGGTTTATATGGAACCAATGGATGTTCTCATTTATTGTGCACACCACTTCAATTACCCACTTTCCACGAGTTGAAAGCAGAAAGACTATAAATGCTGGATACGGCCCATTGTCAACATGTGGTAATTTGGCAGAAAATTTTTTTTAAAAAGTTCTCTTCAAAATAAAAAAAAAAAAAACTCTCGGAAAGCTTTGGAGATTGTTGGCAAATTATTTTTTTATTTAGCAGCTACAAAGAAGCGTGTGCTCCTTAATGAAGGAACTGCGCGTTAGCAATTTGCAAAGCTCCAGGTTTCACTCCTGTTTCTGAGAAAAACATATTCTCAGAATATATATATTCTTCCCTCGCCATTAACGGAAGTCCAGCGTTCTCCTTTCTGCGCACCGTTTTTTGCAAAAGGGAAAAGATTCTCTTTTACGCGTTGAAAAGCCCACGTCAGGCCGGAGCCTCGTTAAGCACGGCTGAACGGCGCTCGCTGAACGCACCGTGTTGGGGGCAAACACCACACTGGCCGCAGAGCCGAGCGCGGCTGCTCACGATGCCGAGCGGGGGGATCTGGGGGACACGGGCAGCTTGTATCGCCGCGTCTGGGCTTGGGGTACGGAGACAGTTGTTCGGAGCTTGAGACCTCTGGAAGCGGTTAAGGCATTTTAGCGAGCAGGCGGCAGGCACAGGGGATGGCATGAAACAGGACAACGAACAAGTCAGCCACCGCAAGCGATTGTGAAATTCTGAAATGTTGATAATACGCCTCAACTTGACCCATCTAAAACATCTGCAGGAACACGCAATCGTTAAACCTGTCCGCAGAGTTGGCTTCTTTGCAGCCTCACCTCTAGCACTGCCAAGTACTAACTTGTTATCGAGCAGAGTGAAAGCACCCTTTAATTTATGCTGGTCGTTGAAATACCGCACCTTCGTAAACACGGCCAGCAAAGCTAACAAGAAAAAAAAAATCTATACTTAAAAGGCATTTATTCTCCTTGCATTCAAAACATGAATTCTTCAGGCATATACTGACTACAGTAAAAAGAAAATTCAGTCATTTTCTTCCTTTCCTTTTTTCCTAAATAATACTGCCTATGTTCTAAAGAATATTATTATTTTTTCAGCATTTGGTTAAAACTTTTTCATGTGTTCCATAACACCAGTTAGATTAAGTTGCAGAGATGAAGAAAGTCGCCTTCCAGCCAGCCGCTATGGCTGCAGATGCATCAGCAGGAAATTTGGGTAGCTGGATTCATAGGGGTAGAAGGAGCCGTTACCTATCAACCCCGGTAATTACGTGTCAGGGTAGGAGAACCTGAGTAATAGGCAAGTGTGATTTCAAGTACTGCTGTATTATTATCAGCTCGCACTGGGTTGTCTCATTTTCTGTTCTCTGGAAATTTAAAGAAAATAATAATTATTTAATCAAAATGTATATACACATACATATTACTTCCTTTTCTTGTTTTTACCTTCACAAAAAAAGAAATATTTTTTGTTCCAGAATGCTGACATTCTTAAGGAAGGAAAAAAATATTTTTCTGTTTCTTTCCCTCTTAGCTTTTCATGCTTTGTGTCATTTGATAATATACATGACTAGGTTTAATACTCAATCGTTTCCCAAATCCAATTTGACTACCTAACAGGGTTTAATTTACATGATGATACAATTTCTCACACCAGAAAGCACACTAACCCTTCTTCTTCGAGGTTAATGGTGATCTAGCTTAAAGTCCAAAAGATAATTACAAGGAATGTGCTTCAGGTGACAAAGTACTTTTGACAATCCCAGGCTGTTGATAGGTTTTTAATTATTCTTCTTCCCACCATAGGAAACAGTATGCTTTCTCCTAAATAGTTTGAAGGCATTTCGGGTTTATTTATTTATTTTTCAGTAAATTGCTG
Organism: Phoenicopterus ruber ruber; assembly: GCA_009819775.1. Lineage (NCBI taxonomy): Eukaryota > Metazoa > Chordata > Aves > Phoenicopteriformes > Phoenicopteridae > Phoenicopterus > Phoenicopterus ruber. The sequence continues at coordinate 38,475,615 of CM020220.1, forward strand.
TGCACTGTAATCAATATTTTAACTGACTGTTACCCCAGGCTCTACTCTCTTTCTTTATTTGGAGGAGAGATTAAACTCTGGGTTAATTTTTTTTTTTTTTCCCCCATATAAAATGAAATACAAAAGAGCATCAAGAGAAGAATACAAACATTTATTGACTTGCTTCTTGTCTTCTGCACCCATTTGATATTTTGTGACATTTAGAAATTGAAACTTTGCAGGATTTTTAGGTGCGAGCTTTGCTAACAGAGAAGGTCAGGCTCTTAAGCAACAAGGCAGTTTATAACTATTAAATATGACCAAGTAAGAAGGAAAAAAGGAAAATCCTGTGGCTGGTTTTGCATATTACTGTGTTGGTTTTGCATATTACTGCATTTTCTGAGTATTCTTCTGCCCTTGCTTTACTCTGTGGATAAAAAAAAAGGCTGTTTTGGGCAAGAGAAGAGAGTAATTGCTGTAAATGAACGTGGTACACGGCAGGAGCAATAACGTGCAGGGTAGTACCCTTTTTCCATTTACTTTATATGCAAGAGTTGATTGTTTTTTATGCCACTGAAATTAGTTTCCGACTAGTATTTATGTGCCTTACAACAAATTGTTTGTCACTTTCTCTGATTAAATGCGCTCTTAATAACCCCCAACTTTAAAAGTCTTTTCAATTTGGAGCCTACAGTTCAATCACGATGCCTGCCCCTCCCAGCACCTCTTACTTGTCCTTAAATAAACACCTCTATTATTTACAGAGAACAGCAGAAAAGTGAAAAATGAGAGCTGGATGTAAGTGCTTCTAAAAAAAAAAAGTCTTAGAATGGAACCAAAAATGCAGAAAAACAGTAATTGCTGTAGAAATGGATTAAAAGAGTAAGACTTCCCGCTCTCCCAAACTTTCACTGCATCTTATTAGTCTCCCTGCGTGATGTTATCTATATGCACAGAGAAAACAAGGTCCTCTATCAAGGCACATAGGAAGTGAATGAAATCAAGCACAGAGTAAATCTTGGCATGGTCAGATTTACCCCAATGATTTTCTTACTTCTGATTTATGCTTTTCTTAGTCCCATCTCTTGTTTAGCTCCGACTCAGATGAATTTCCAAGCCTTCGAGGAAATACATCATTTTAAGGTAATGGCAGGAATTCTTAAATCTGGAATAGTGCAGCTGAATCTAGTTTTGTCCTACTGATTGTCAATGCGTGTAATTAATCCCTGGGGTGCCACTGAGCACCGGAGGTGGGAGGGACCTGGAGGCGAGTTTTCGGGGCTTTACGCTGAAGCTGCGCAGCCCCTGCGCCCTTGCTCCTGTGCTGGGCCAGCGTTACGCTGCCAAGTCTCGTCAGCAGCGATCACAGTGCCGCAGCTCTGCCACCAAAGCCTCTAAACAGCAGTTTAAGTTATCCTAGTTTTTCTTTTCCCTTTTTTCCCAAATATAGTTCATATTGGCTCACTGAGTGAAATAAATGCTCCTATAAAAAAATAAAAAATTAATAATAAACCCCCAAGCTCTCCCCCCCAAAACCAGCACCTCGCTAGGCCAGCTGCCCTTATGCTCGGGATTGCATAGGATCAGCTTAAAGAAGCACAGACAGTGTGTGTTTTTGCAGACAAAGCAAATGGGGAAGAAAGACTTAGGCACAGCATGAATTTTATGAAGAATAATGTTTGTTGATAAACAAATAGCTTAAGATACTCTACCCTTATGAAAGCCAGCCTGGAATGAACTCCCTCAACAAACTTCAAGGCATATCTTTGCTAAGAATTTACCATATATTTACATTCTTGTCATAAATGACCTTTTATTTTATTGTGTGATGTTTTCCCTTATTTAGGTCTAGTGACAGTGGAGAGAAGCATTTTAAAAGCATGTCATAGGTAAAAATATCCAGCATTTCTATTTCTTAAAAAAAAAATAAAAAAGGAGCTCTGCATACAGCATTGATCATACTTCTAAAGATGCGTTATTGCCTAGAGTGTGGTTACAAGGAAGGGCATTATCACCGATGCTTCATTTTAATCTGAAAATAATACTAATAAAAAAACCCAGTAAATATGTTGCGGCTATATTGAATTACTGCAGTGAGAGCCCTGCTACTTACTCCCTGCGAAACGCTACTACGTGTGGTGCTGGTGGAAATCAGTGGTCTTATTCTGTCTAATTTATTTGAAGTTTCAAGGACAGACTGAAATAGCAAATGGCATCTTAGATTTGCACTCTTTTTCCCAGTATAGACGTATATAGGTTAATAGATAGATTGAGCAATTGGGACTGGAACACATTATGTAAGTTAAAAAAGTACTGAGTATGGGTTTTCTTCAGAGCCTCAACAAAAAGCACGGTACAGATGGCTGGTACTGGAGTTCACGTTTCCCTCCTGATGCTGTAGATGAGGGTAGCACCTCTGCAGTAAGGACGGCTTAAATTAGTTCACACCAATCTGCAATAACTGGAGTAAATGAGATCAAGTTTAGGCCAGGACACTGAATCACACATTTTTTTTTTTCTTCTTCTCAGGTAGCCCTCGGATCCTCTAGCAAGCCTTTTCATCGCTGGTGAATCTCAAAACAGACTAAAAGCATTATGTGAATTTCAGGAGTCATGAGTTTGGATTTGGTTTTTGTTTTTCCTTAATCAGTCTAATCTAAAAGCATTAAGTCAGAACTGCAAGTATTTTCTCAACTCCTTCCAGTTCTTCCTTTGCTCTGCCCTTCCTCTAGATATCGTTTCCTCTTCATACATCACGATGTCAAACGCTTTGATGTGGTCATCACAGGCATTACATCTGATTTACTTCCCTTCAACACTTTATTTTCTACACAGGTCAACGTTTTCACATTTAGTTTTTCTGTCACATTATCATCATGTTTTCAAATAACTTAATGACAGTATATTCAACGTATGATTTTGCTGCATCAAAAATCCACCCTAAAACAGACTTCAAATATAACAACTTTCAATGTCACTTCTTCTGACACCAGGCAGTTGTGAAATCTGCACGGGATGTTTTGATTCTCTCTAGACAGCTGTATAGTTAATAAGCTAAGAAGGTACATAAATAGTCTGGGTCAAAGTAGGATGTAGTGAATTGCAAGAATAATGTAGATTTCTAACTGCAACAGTGATTTTAATTTAAGGTATTTGTACAGCTGCTTTGTATTATTTACAGAAAAATTAAAATTTACATTATCTGAGCTGTGCTTATTACAAGATTCTTAAGATGTAGCAGTTTACTCAAGGTCCTGCTGCAAGCTATACATTCAGCCCCAGCACAGCGATGTACAGCAGCCTTCCCCTTAGAGACCACAATTCAACTCCTCCAACCACGAACGACTGAAAGCTTTGCTTTCTAAAGCTTCAGACAGGCAACACGCTGCTCAGCGAAGTCTTTACTAGGTATTCCTACTTTAATTTGTGAAGGTGAGGACTAGGAGCTGTATCTGTTATTACAAACACTGTAAGACATAGCTGTGGTCTTATTAAAAATAAAGGAGCTTGTTTTGTGGGTGACCAAATAGTGAATGTCATCAGAAAGCAAGTGTTTCGTGCGGGAAAGCTGAAGAAACAACCTCTCTCACCCAAGATGTCAGTAATAAGAGGCAGCTGTGCAAACTTTAATAAAGGCCGATTTCTATTTTCATTCCTGTTTCAAACGTAAGGATCACATCTGTTGAGCCACGATCCTTATGTCTGCACAAATCCATGTTTCAATCAAATTGCACCTTTTTTTTTTCCCTCTGCTATATGCATAATGACGCGGTGACGGCTGAGAAGAGGACGGGCTGACATGTTCGTCGCTGTGAAGGATGGCCTCCTGTCATCCCAGCTGTGACAGAACGGTCGCAGCCTGAAAGGGTCTAATGAAGAAGGAAGGATGTATTTTGTCCCTCCTTAGTGAAAAGTTGCAATAATGCCTTTTTTCCACTTAATGCAGCAATGCGCTACTACAACAAACAATACTGCACGACTGCGTTTCCTCAAGATATTCCGTATCTGTTTTTATGAAACTGAAGAGTTCAGCAGAACAAAAGCAGCATGAGGAATTTCAGGCTGCTCCTTAGCACAGGAGAAACGTCTAGGATAAATACGTCAAAAGGCAATTTTCACCCCCGTTACCCGAAGAGGCCAAGCAGAACGTGCAATGCTCCCCCATTCAATGGCAAATGTAAACACCCGCTTGTTTTCAAGGATACCCTTCCTGGAGCTATTAAAGCCAGGAAAAGGTCATTTGTCAAGGTACAATCCAGTAGTACGTCTTGTCCTTCTAATAAGAAGGATTTCTGTTCTCGCGTGACAGCGGAAGAGAAACAGGAGGACTGAGCTAAAATTTCTCAAATTGACAGTAACTATGACTTTTATGGGTGCTCTAAGAATATGATCTATACACTTGTAGGAGCCAGAAAAGGTTTTGTAATTCATCTGGTACTGCAGAAGGTCATCCTTTTCCAGATGGAGTAGATTCGGTACGTCCTTACGTATACACTATTATAACTGTGCATTTGTATACATACGTATGCATTTTGGGTTATGTGGTTTATATGTATAGTGTATACATATCATACATAATAGGATCTATTGCCACTGTTAATGACTCATCACGTGTAGCTCCACATATAAATCATGACAAATTTGTGACAGTAGGGGTTGAAAGGATAGTAGGAATTAAAACCCTATATTCCCTGATAGAGCAGCGAATTTATTCTCTCCTCAAATATAGGAAGGCTCTGAAATGTTGCGAGATGTACAACCTCTAATACTTTTGGTTTTTCAATTAAGTAGCAATTCAGTCCTAACTCTAAATGCTACAATGGGTGTAGATGCAAGTCAGACATGAAAAATGGGTTTTCTTCTTGTTGATCAAAAAACCTCAATTTGCATAGCATAGTCAGTAAAATGTTACAAATATATAATGCTGAAAGTATTTTAGTAACTTGTTGGGGGCGGGAAATAGTCTAATTTTAGTCAAATCAGATATGAAGCACATAACTAATACCCTACATAACATAGATACTTGAAGTCTTATTTTTGTTTCAATTCCAGACAAGCCCTTAATTTTCAAAATGTGCATAAATGAAAGTTAAGTGGGTCCAAATAATTTCTTTTAAATCAGGCCTGTCCTTGTTGTGTTATATCATCCTGTAAATGCAAAATAAACCACTTAACAAGAACAATTTCAAATTGAAATCCAGAAACATTTCGAAAAAAATCATCAAATGGGATGTTTCCGCATTGCCTCATAGAAAAACTTCCCAGGACTTCTCTCTGGAACAGCGTCCCAGCATGGGATAACTTCATGCAGCCTAGCTGAGCTAGCACAGCTGGTGGCAACTGCACGCAGTGAAGGTTATTTGGTGGCCTCTCTGCAAAGTCCCCGGTGGACTGGGACACAGGTGTCCCCTTGGCATTTCTGCTTCTCCCTGCGCAGTTTGACATCCCATGAACTCGAGCCCTGTAATCCTCTTTCCTGGAGCTGCAGCCCCAGGTCTCGGCATAGGTGCTCTCTTTATTTTTTCTTGGGCATTGCAAAACCGGTTCAAGTACGGCTTGTCCTACCTGCTGCAGTGCGACTTCCAGCCGCTACTTCTAAAAGAAGGCTACATTAACGTGGAACACATGACAACTCCTCCAGGCTGCGAAATAGCCTCCTAAACCCCTCTCTGGAGCTACCAGCGTGTTAACGATGTGCAAGCATCTTTCCTAAAGTCTCGCTGAGGCTACCCAAGAGCACTGAATCGAGCACCGTGTGTCTCCGCAAAGCTAACTAACACCACCTCGCACGGCCGTCTGCCAATCGCGCCTACGGGTAACAGGTTTTTATTCAAAATCCACCGAGGAAAAAAACTGCAATCGTGGAACCGAACTTCCCGTCTTTGCTTGTGAAATTGTGAAAGTTTGCAGGTGTTCGGGTTTAGATGGAGCGATATTGAACCCGAGCTGCTGCGCAGGCGGAGGACCAAGGATCGAGGCCAAGTCACAGGTCTCCAAAATGTGAGCCTCAGCTGCTTCAGCACATGGTGCAAGGGGCATTATAGAAATAAATTCACCTATTCCACTCATAGAACCTGCTTTTGGAGTAGCTTTCAGCAGTGGAGTGAAATTAAATAGAATTAATTATACCAATTATTTGGGGTACAATGAGTTTAATTTTTTTACAGTTCTTATGCTTACTAGTTTTTCTCATTTAACATATTCCAGGGCATTCAGTGTGGATGGTAAACTCTTTACCATGCAAACAGTACTATTAATGCACATTGTGCTTTAAAATACAAACCATTATCTGATGATTTAGAGATCCGAAAATCCTGTCCCCCTGTCTTGCAGCTGTTTCCAGGGGCAGAGACCCCCTTACCTGCACCAAACGCAAGGAATTTCAGTGGGAACATGGGTACAGCGGATTGCTATGAAATACATCTCAAGCACTGCAGTGTACATCACTACTTTAAGAGCAGGAAAAGGCGTTAACCAACTAAAGGGATGAAATAAAATAGTCAAATTTTATTTTGCAACAAATCCTGGAAAACGTAAGGACTTTGCCCCCTTGTCAGGGGCTGTTCTGCAAACCCTTAGTGTGGCAATCACAAAGAACTTCTAGGAAAACTCACAGACAGGTTGGCAAGTCATTAATTTTTGCTGGAAGACAAACTATGGTATTTAATCACGCTGTTGTCCAAATCGGAAGAATTACTCCCTTCCCTAAGCACCTCTGCGGAGGAGACGGCAGCCAGGGAAAGCAAGGGTGACGCTGGGGGACTGCCCGGGCTCGGGGTAGCCAGCGGCTCTTCTGCTGATCGGTAAGGAAATCCGTGAGCAAGGCGGCAGAAAACAATCAATTCTCTCTCAATTTCATCTCCATTTTGTTGAAATCAAATTATTGCTGCTAAATGGTTCCATTCTGACAATTCAGTCATCTTCTGCTATTACAAAACACCCCAAGTGAGTAAATTCCCAGCCGCATTGTGCCGGCACTTGGAAATCTGTATGATTTGGAAGTTACCTTTTGGGATTACACTGCTGTTGTTTTGGTGCGGCAATTAGTTTAAAGTAAGGAATGGTCTTGGCAACAGGTATTTGGCATTACGAATAACGATTGCTGGCCATCAGGCTTGTGACAGTGGAGATTTGTGGGGTTTTCGAGCGTTAGTCCTTGGTTAGGTGGAATATTGTGAATTACACGGGGCAGCTTTCTCAGGCTGAGACATTCTGCACGTATAATGCAATATGGCAGTTTCTCCATGGGTATCAACATTCTACATCAGTCAATGATTTGGTGGTTTTTGGAGTACTAATCAACAAGCTGATTGAAGTCCAGGACTCAATTTGGTTCATAGATTTTTTTTTTAAAGGAGAATGCAATTTTGTCTCTGTCATTGTTCATCTCTAGCTTCCCTAATCCTTCTTGATGGATGGAAACTGTCAAAAAAAAAGTTACTTTGCATGATAAATCATGCTGAAAACATGGTATGATTTTGTATAGAAAGTCCACACACAAAGGAAAGTTTGTAAAACTGCAAATTAGGACATTCATATTGTAGGTATTTTTGTGTCCAAGAGAAATTAATGTCATAATATTTCACCCTTCCTGCTTTTCACGTGGTTCTAAAAATCAACAAAGGCAAGAGATGACCGTAACCCTAAGTGAACTTAAAATTTTAGAAAATTTTGAAAAACCTTGTTTTCATGAGATGATAGCCCAAATTTTGATAATATATGTACCTGACTAAAGTTATGAGATTTTGAAAGTCACAGGTTCAACAACACATCTGCGGGTGGACGAGGTGGTGAGGCAGGTGAGATCAGGTCTTTTTAAAATTTGATTAAGAGCAAAAAAATGTGGAAGTCCACAGCAGATACAATGGAGACAGTGGTATGAAAGCAGCAATAACCATTATCGTTCGGGCTTAGTAGGAACAATATGAAACTCTCTCCTCTTCCCACACTCCCTACAAAGGCTTGCAAAGAACCTTTGGCATAGCACTGCAAATTAAGCCTGTTAACAAGTATGTATCTTAGCTTTTCTTTCTAATTAAATGGAAAAAGATTTCCCCAGGAAGCACAGAAATGCAAATGGAAAGAACTGACAAATAAAGCTAATACCCTGTCTCCACAAACATCAAAGAGTTTCCTAAGTGACATTTTAGAGACTATTGAGATTTTGTGCTGGTTATATCAGAGTTTTATTACAGTTTCTTGCTCTGTTTTAGGTACAAATCTGACACTACCTATAATGGAGAGCAGAAAGTCAACAGACCTAACTTTTCACCAACATGACTCAGCCATTTATCAAATCTCTGATAAAGCAAGTAAAAGTTTTCAACTAGTAGAATAATCTTATACTTGGGGTTTCCTACAGAGCATTTTATTCTCTATTTACAGTAATGCTTATTCTTACAGGTATTTAATCATTATTTTTGCACCACTGGGATGGTAATTCTGTCCATTTCAGATTTAAACTCTTAATTTGGAAACGTCTGGTTTGTACCTGAAAGAAAGACTCTTAATAACTGACTACATCATGTCACTGCTTACCTAGTCTTTAGAAAGTACCTTTTGGGTTTTTATGGTTAAACATTAAATAATGGAATTTTAAAACTCCAAATTCAACTTCAAAGTACTATTTAAAATACTGTGCTCTTTGTGAGGTTCTTCATCATTTTGTTAACAGCCACTGTCATATTTGATCTCCATCCTGTAGACAAGCAAAATGGACTAAAACATTTCAGCCTTCAAAGAACTGTGCTTTATACGCAGCACACCACAACCCCTGCATACTAATAATCAGCTTTGATTGACAGTTTTTTAAATTAATGGCATTTGGACAACAGTAGTGAAGATGATCAAGTTTAAAAACAACATAAAAATTAACTGGCAGAAAGTTCAGCCTGCTGTAAAAACCCCTAAGTGCCCCATAATGGCCAATATAAGCTTCTTTGCTTCTGCTGGTGTTTGAGTTAACTAGCATGTTAATTTATAGACCATTTTGCAGCATGGTATTTTGGCCAAGAACTCTCTCTTTACGGCTTTCCTTCCATAACATCTTTTATTTACCATTTAATAAAATGTCTACAGTGTTTGACAATCAGAGGCCACTGGGAACTTTTCTACTGCCACCAAAAATTTCCTCCGGAGCATCACCTTTGACACAAAGGTAGAGAAGAAAGAGCGGAGCAAGACCTTTCTCGCCGCAGCAGCCCAGCACCACCAGAGACAAGACAACCACCCCATTACTACTAACAGTGTAGGGTCTGCAACACGCAGAGAAGCAGGTATAACATTACCTTGGCTCTGCTGCGAGAGCTGAGTTTGCGAGACTTGGCATTCAGCATCCTCCCTTTTACCTAGACTTGAATTCTACGCAGCAAACAACTACACACCACCGAGCCCCAACACCAGGACCTCTCCAGTGCTCAACAGGATGGATCCACTTCTGTAACCCAGCTTCAACCTACGGTTTGCAAGAAACGCTTCCGTTGTGTAAGCGCCGTTCTACATTCGTCCTTCCCCACCAGCACGTGCCGGTCCATCCCACTGACAGCATCGATCCCAGTCTCAGGAGATACTTAGTTTGTCACTCCAAGCTGAGCTACTGCGCGAGTCGTTTGCTAAAGCTGCTGGGGTCTGATCATAAATACAATAAGCAGCAAACTGGAAGAAACAGTATACACAGTTCAGCAAGAAGTCAGGTTTTTCTTCAGGCCCTTTGGACAGATGGAGAAGAACAGCTTGTACTTTTTTTTTTACTTGGTTTTTATCTAGTTCATCGCTATTCCTAACTAATTCAGCCTTCAGAATTTTATAAGCAATTTAAGCTCTGCAAGGTCACTATTTCCTAAAGGGATTTTAATTTTTAAAATTTTACAGATGGTTATTCAGTTCAGACCTGTGAGTTCATAAACAGTTTTTGAAATACATGGTTTACAGTTGTATTCTAATTGTAGCAAGATGAAAGAGGAACAGGTCTGACTTCTTTTTTTTTTTTCCTAGCTTCAGGCAGAATATTTTTCCTTTGAGCTATACATTTCAGCCTTTCTAAAAGCATCTGAAAGGTAAGAGAGCTAATAGAAATAAAGTTTTCTTCCTACAACTCAAGTAGCAAGTCTTTCCACCTGCTGCCAGACGTGCCATATTAAAGTTTACAGATATTTTGAAAATATAACATCTCTCTCTCTTTTCCTCGACACCAACAGGCACCTGGATTCATTTTTTAATTGCAAGTGCTTTCAGTTAAAGTGTCAGCGTGTAGGTGTGAGTGGTGATCAAGAGCATTAGCACAGCACCACTCCTAGAGAAGTTCACAGCCACGCTTATTCCAGTTACACTCCCATCTCTTCCATTTTTATTGTATTTGAAAGCAATGCTGACCAGGAGATAAATGATCAAAGAGCGAATCCATTAAAACATGCTAATTGTATCTATATTCATTCCATTTTTTTATGTTTTTATTATTTTTGCTGAACTGGTAATATCTTAATTAACTGGGAACACTTACAAAATTCTCCTTGGGTTCAATTTGCCCTAACAGGAATGCCATTACTCAGTTATTGCTCACCGGGGATGACATCCAACCAGCTGAGGCACTGCTCCCTGCTAAAGACATCTGACCACGCTGATTTACAGCCATTAATGATAAATAACCTTTTAGTACTTCTACTTTTCTTGGCCAACTGCACCCAAGTTCTTACATGTGACATCATTTAATTTCCATTAAATGGAAATGTGTTATCCTCTTGCCAACGGGCCTCGCAGGTCTATCTCCTGTTTGGCACAGAGGCTGATAACGTAGAATTGGGTATTTTCATTGTGAAACATACTCATTTATGAGCATAACCTCTCTTTTCTGTAATAAACACCACAAAGAAAGTATATTCTAACAGAGAACTTGAAAAAGGGTTTCCCCCAAAATTATTTTCCTCTACCCCAGCCCACCAGCTTCCCTTGGTCTTGTACTCAAAATGACCAACCCGTTCTGAATCTGAGCACTTATTCCAATCTTCCCCTTTCAAGTATGTCCAAAACATCTCAATTTTACCTTTTTGCAGCCATTTCCAACCCCAAGATCTCCACGGCTTAAAGAAGAATTAGTGATGTAACCTATTTAATTTGTCTTCTGGGACTTCTGAGAACCTGAGGGTTTTTTTCTAGAGAAATTCTGTGCTCCGTAATTATGGCACTTTCTTTTAATTGTAATTCCATACTCCATATTTTTAACTGTATTTTATACATGTATTACTGCGTATGTTATAAATACACGCATAGTAAGATACTGTCAGCACTTTTTGCAGTGAGTCACCAGCTTCACAGTTGCTGTTCTGAAATAATATTTTTAAGCTCCAGTTTTCCCAGCTGTGTCCAAGCAGACCGCTGCTCCTGTGCTGAAATCCCTTCACTTTAATGGGTACCGTGCACATATTCCCATCGGGGCAGACTGCAGAATAAAGTATCAGTCTGGCTGCCTTTTGTACGTGTCAGGCTCTCATGGAGCTGTAGAGGCGAAAATTGAGAGAAGTAGTAAAAATGACATTGTTGACACCCCGGGCACAGATATAACATCTGAAAGTATGTGTGGAGTATTGTAAAAATATAATTAATTAATTGGATTTCAGGCTGATGATGTCTCCTAAAATAGAGCATCTCCTCCTCTACCAAGAGCAAGCGGCTGTCCTGATTTTCTTTCCAACAAACTCCTTTCCTTGCTATTAAGAACAAGTTGAAGGCAAAGACTATGTTTGCCCCTCTGTCTTCTTCCTGCAGAGGATGAAATACATTACACAATAAAAGTCAATGAGCCTGCGCAACACAAGGCCAATTCCAGCGCTGTCTCGGGGGGGGTTATGATTGACTGAGGCAATCGGAGACGCTGATGGTATAAGCTTATACAGTCCGCTAGGAATATTTACTCTCCATTTCATATCTGCCACAAAAGCCTTAAAACCTGTTTGCTGAATGTCACTGTTTCAGTTCATCAACACCCAACACAATGATCAAACTCTATTCAGCAGGGTATTTCCCCCGCCTTTCCTCTGCTGAGCAGCATGGGTTAATAAACTGTGAAATGACTCATGACATCCATTCTATGAATAATAATCTCTTTGCCTTTTAAAATTTTTAGTTTCAAAATTGAGCACAATTATTTAAATAAATCAATATTCACTTGGAGGCGTAGTATTTCCAACCAGGTTAAAACATTCCTTATTTTTCTTCTGAGTCACCAAACTTATTAGAAACTACCTAAATCTTCTTAAAAATAAATGTTCTTAAAAATATATGTTCTTCCTCAGTTTCTACAATTAAAAAAAAAAAAATTAGACTCCAAATAAGCCAAATAGAACCATCAAAATATCTCTTGGTCTTTAGGGAGCTCCATGATACCACTGATTAAAATAAAAAAGAATTTAGAAGATCAGGTGTTGCTGGTTTATTTCCAGAGTTTCCTTTATTATTGCAGCGATTGTTTAGGGAAACCTGGAATTAAAAATAAAGTATTATTGAATGTCTACTGAAAATACAGTGCCGTGGCCAAGAGGGCTCATTGCGCGAGATGAAGGCTGCCCTTGCGGGTGCTTTGGCTGTGTTTTATTCACCCAACCCCACTGCTACTGCTTTGTATCAAAATAATGTTCTTAATAGCACGTCTTGCTGACGTTGTCACTGCCATTTGTTTTTAATCTGGGATTCGGTAGCTACGAGCATGTGTTGCTGTCAACAGGCCCATGCTCCAACACGATCTTGGTGCGTGCTGGTGCCAATTTGGTATCCGAACACCAGAAGAAAGGTGTAGGGTTCAACTCCCATTGCCCACTTTGTGCTTTCCTGCACTGGAAGCGTTCCTAGCAATAACCATATGCAGGCAGATAAATGGGAATACAATTGACTTCCCATGGAAAGACGATTGATTTATCTCAGCGTAGCAAGCATATCTGGACTGCTTTGTAAATCTGGGCCAATTTAAGCACAGTCACCAGCACAAAAGGTGCTGGAGGCTTCAAGAGACACTCCTGAGAGGCTATATGCCTGCTTCAAAGCAGCGACAGAAAGGCCCAGTAAACAGCTTGGAAGCACTGGCTCTTGGCTGCTCCTGCTCCAAGGAGACCCAGAGCTGGAACCATCGTGGCCCAGAACCAGCTGAATTGGCAGCAAATGAGAGACGTGCCCAGCGCCTCTCGCCTCCATCCCCGCGCATATACGGTGCCATTCCCGTACATTCCTCCACAGTACACACACGACGTCGTGTCCTTAAGGACATCCATCTCTTAACAAAAGGAAAAAAAAACCCAAAACAAACACAAAAAACAGTTGCAAGTGCTTATACAGCACAGGCTGGAACCAAGCCTTTTTGAGCCACCAATTATTCGAACAAAACAATGATGTTTCCCGTTCCGTTAACATTATCCTCCCCATCGGTACCTGAGGCTGGTATTTATTAATGCTCGCCTCAAGAGTAAGTTTACAGGCGCTGAAGTCTCACTCCGCAGCTCCTCCCCTGCTCTGATGCCCAAGCTTGGCACGTCCCTGCACCACGGGAGCCCCCTGCAAACCGCAGGACTTCGTGGGTGCCAAAAGCACGCTGTGTCAGTACCTCTCCCGGTGAGAATCCCTGAGGAGACAAGGTAAGGAAACCCCAGGGGCCGTGCTAATTGATTTTCCATATAAACAAATAAGTCATTAAATAAGCAACTCAATGGTTTTACTTGCATGAATAGCTAAATGCTCCAAAGGAATTACACTTAAGTCTCGGTTAACTCTTAAATCTATATATGCTGCTTATGCTGCAAACTAACATATGCTAGTCAGGAATAACTACAGTAAATAAAAATATTTATTTCCTGTATTTATGTGAAACAAAAACAAATGGAGCTATCTGTCATAACGAAACTACGTGTTTCAGAATAAACAAAGCCAACCGCTTATATTTTAGATTTACTGGGGGAGGTATTTCAACAAAAGACACACTGCATTTACATACTTACTATATATACACTACATTTTTACATGTGCAAAAACTTACAAATTAAGCGGAATGTAGCCTCCCAGAAAGGAGCTGAGTGCCAGCCTGAGCCGGGGTCTCTAATGCCCAAGGGATCTCTGGAGCGCAGAGATATTCTGTATTTACTCCCCCAAGCAAGCCCCAAGCACTGGGGAGTCTTCACTAATGGCTTGGCCTATTCCCAGCAAACACAGTCAAACCAAACCACTTTTCCTCCCAATCCCTCCTTTCAGTGTTTTTCATCCCCATAATTTTCTAGACTCTCAATATCCACAAGTTTAATTTTCTATCCTTTGTAATTTTTATTGCTCTCAGCATCCAAGATTCTCTTGGATAAACTACAAACTCACAAGCTACTAAATCCATTGCTCAGCACAGTGTTTTCCTACCAAATGCTTTCCTTCTCCAGGTCTTTGGCTTGCTTTCAGTTGCCCATCTTAGTTTGCAAAGCCACCTATTTTAGTTGGCAATGGCCCTTTCTATCCACCAACCAGTCCCGTCCTGCAGCTACAGCTCCCGCTCTCATCACGACGAGCACCAGTTTTCTATGACCAACTTTCCCACGTTATTTCACCAGCAGTATTTTCTTTAACTCCACACCACCCCAACATTTTGTCTCTGCCAAGATCTCAGTAATGACTCTTTGGAACGAGCAACAGTTTTGCTCTTTAGTTGTAGATTACAGTAGCCAATGTTCTACCTAATTTTGGGAATAAGTCTTGTAACTCTTACCAACAAGACAGGAAAAGAAACAACAGAAGCGCAGAAGCTCCCAAACATACCTATTTATTTAATACACATGTGATTTTGAGGAATAGCTACAACCTTCTGATATCTGCCGTAGTTGAACGCTCCATCTGTGTCTGCCCAGGGAAATAGTGTGATGCCACGGGGCGAGTGCCACTGCTGACCTGAACTAAAACCTACCGCCAACACACCCCAAGTGAGGGTCACTCCTGTTCTCAAACACTGGAAAAATACTTCCAATAAAGGAACGAACAGAAGTAAAATATGCAAATATTAATAATTCACATAGTTAATACTTTGCTGAGATCCCATATTTCGCCACTGCCCCAGTACTACAAAAATTCCCCAACTATTTTTCCTGCATCGTCACAATCTGGAAGACAAACACATTTCAGAACTGCAAGAGACATGCGCAAAAAACGAATATGATAAGCAAAATGTTTCTTCATTTCAATGTTAATAATGTTTCTAATAACTGTTTTCATTCTAAGTAGCTCTAGATATTAACTTTTATACAAAACTCATTAATTTTATGAATTATAAATTAACGCAATAACTTCCAAACATCTACCTTTGCTAATTTCCACTGTATTAGCAGTTCTGCATTACTTGAATATATTTTTTCATTGACTGCAACAGCAACAGGCTAGGATAATAAATTTTTTAAATACTGGGGTATTGGATTTTGAAGAATTAAAACCAAATGAAGTATCTTGGGAATACTGATGAAACAGTTGCTTGGTCACTTCCTACAGATATTCTGTTTGCATAGTAGGCAGACGGAGGATGCTTTTCAATTCATTCAAGTCCATAAAGTGTAGGGTGGAACAGGACTAAAACATGTCTGTCTGCAAAACTCAATGCAAATTCTTGCAACTCCAGAGACAGAGTGGAATGTGCTAAACTCAAGCTCCTTGTAGCCTGGGCTGCATTAGCTTAGTTCTCAAACGTAACTTAGAGTCTAACAGATGACTTAAAATAATGACAGTAGTCAAAAGCCGTAATAGATATAGAAGGTATTAAAAAATAAGTTGCATCTGCGCCCTAGCGGGTTCCCCTCTGCTGTGAAATTCTGCCAGGACGGGCTCGGCAGCAGAGCACCAGCCATTCCCAACACAGCACAGCCCCGGATCCCAACAACCCGTATTTAGTGCTGCTCACAGAGGTGATCCTCAAGGGCACCTGGCTGAGACAATCTCAGAAGACAGCTGGTTATTGCGAGATTTCTTAGAGGGTCGCTAGCCCGGAGCAATTTTCATTGGACTCAATTCACATGAGAACACTTATTTAAGCAGAATGTGAATTTCTGGTACCTATGGAGGTTTACCCACCATTGGTCTCAACACTTTTCAAGGATGATGCTCTTAAGCAATCATTCCGTAATTTGACAGGTACGGTCTTTCTTGTATTTTCTAGTAAACGCTGTAATTTACAGGTCTTCATATTTCTGGCAAAGAAATGTTGCACAAACCTTGAATAGACTTTTTCCTTTTTCAGTCACTTAGTGCAAGAATAGGGGGAAATACGTGTTTTCTATTTGAAAACTTGTATTACAGGAGCAGCACTAAAGCAAAAATGGTCGTAATACATCAACTTTACTATGTCAACAATAAAATCCAAATTCTGTTCTCCTTTGAATCCTGCAGTACCTAATCGACTTGAATGGCAGAATAAGATCCATGAAGAGAAGCATAAAAAATAGGCGTTTAAATTACAGTTTAATTTATTACAAATTCTGTTTTATTTAACAGTCTATAAACTCTGGTAAAAATTCTGCAACTTTGGTTTTGTACATTTTTTTAATTAGTTTTTAGAAAGATTGCATTACACAGAAATTCTAATGAATTATTTTTTGGTTCATCTCCTCCTCTGTTACCTATCCCAGATTTTCTGGTCATTAGGTATTTCTCATGCATGTCGGACCTTTCATTTTTAATGCTCAGAATGATCAAGGAGTCTGATGTTTTGCCATTTATTTTAAAATTAAGATGACCGTGAAAACTAGCTCAGTCATTTCTGTATAGTAGTCTCTTATCATTAAAGCAGCAACATTTTCCCAACCTCCATAATTAACCTCTTTGTACAACCGAAAGCAATAGCAATCTATCCTTTGAAAGCCCTTCTGGGGCTACTTAGCACACTTCTCTCACAACTAAACAGAAATAAGCCAGCAAAGATGAAAAAAAAAAAAAACCCAGAACCACCCTGCTTAGAATAAAATTAGATACTTTGGTCTATATCAGTCACAAAAATATCACAAATCCAAATTAAAAGCTCGTTTAACTTTTTTTTTTTCCCCAAGTCATAAATGCCCTGCTTTATTTTTTATCTCTACGCACCCATCAGTTACTGGTGAAATGTGTATTATCCCATTACTTTCAGTATAAGATTATTTACCCTTTTATGCAATTGTTTGCTTCTACTCACTATTCAAAAATCAATTTTTATTGATCCAGTCAGTGGCTGGCACATTGTTTCCAACAAAAAGGAAAACTATGTCATGCAAATTCAGGGCCCTACAGAGAAGCAAGTTCCATGACCATATCTGCCCTTCTTTTTCAGAAAAGATATCTTGTATTTTTCTGCTTCAAACAGGGAGAGAAGATGATAATAAACACAGGCTCACTTCATAAAACTAGATGCGATACTAAAGGAAAAATTGCAGCAAGAGAACTTTGGCTTATGTCGACAGGCATTAAAGCACCAGTGCTGATTTACCCCAAGAGCTCGTCTCTCACGTATAAAGACAGGACAAGGCCGGCAAAGCTTCATTTATCATTTTAGAGCGACTTGGTGTTCGGGATTGCAGAAGTCCTCATGAATGACAAAGCCGAGACTCGCGCCGGGCAGCCCACGTGCACGTCGATAAGGCACTCCAGTACCACCACGTACGCTACGGAAAGCCCCTTTTGAGAGATTGCAATGTTGTTAAAAGTATCAGAATAATTTTAAATTTTCCTCTTGGAAAACAAGCCACCGCACATGAAATACAGTAAATTACACTTATCTGTTACATAAAAAGACCACTATTTTAAAGTTAGTATTTGAAGACCTATCCGTTTCTTATAGTTTGGCTGCAAGCCTCTATTTCTGTCATTACAGAGAATGGAAATATCCGATGTATAAATTTACCACAGTGGCAGGATGAAACTCGTGTTTGTGGGAGGAAAAGGAATCAAGGTCTTGGCAGAAGGGATTTTGTTTGTTTGTTGTTTGCTGTTTTCATTTTTTCTGGCAGCTATCTGAAGCAGTTGAAGAGTTTTGAACGATGGAATAAATCTCAGTAGAGAGATAGTGAGCAAAAGCAGGTGAAGTGAACAAAGCTGAAATTTAATCACATTTCTATTATAATCAAATATGTATTCACAGTTGTGTACAACATATTATAAAAACACACAATGAGCTAAACTGTGATTTCAACAGTGTAAATAGCAGAGAAAACGCATTGATCTCAGGAGAGTGCTTCTGGCTTCTCACTGGTATAACCAAGAAGAATTTTGAACAACATATGCTAATTACATACAATAGAATCTGGCAATCTGTACAGCCATCGCTGAAACGCAACTTTGATCATCCTGCCAGAAGGCTCATTGGTCTGAAACTTTGCTGCAGAAAGAAATATAACTCTCTTATTTTTGTCAGGCAGCGAGTCAAACTTTGAGTCGTATTAAAATACAAAACATCAATACACGTGTAACAAAATATTCTAGTTTACCTTCCCGACTCAGTTCATGAATGAGGTACGATTTCATAACATAATGACTCACCAGAACCGCAAAGAAAAATATCCTGCAAATTTATTTTCCATTCTCAATTTTACATAATTTGTTATTCGATTAGTAGAAGCATATAATTAAAAACAAAGCCCAAGTAATTAAATTAAGAACTGCTTTATTTCTAAATTGTATTCCTCATGGTTAGAAAGTCAGTAACAAAACTCAGCCTACGTTTAAAGAGAACGCCCATAAGAAAAAACACATTAATAAAGCAGGTCAGTGAAGGCAGGCAACCAACCCAGCTTTTTTTTTTTTTTTTTTAACTTTTTCAATCAGAGATGATCCTATGCAAGCTGTAGGGTTCATCTTGGCTGTAATATCCATACAGTCATCATTTATCAAGTGCTTTTCTTTAATAGGCACAAATAGCCCAAAAAGATTAATACTGTAACAGTCGTCTCTATCTCCTCAGTCCCAAACTGGCTTTTATCACACTTAGTAAAATTGAGTATCTTGTCTCATTTTCATCTGCTCTAACTGGAATCACTGTGGTTTCACTGATACATGAAGTACTTCAAAATCGAATTACTCTTACCTCTAGTAAGGAGAAGGGATGTTTTTGCCTCGTTACGGGGACTCCTATTCAAGCCCGTGGAAAGCCTCTCCCTGCCCCGTGGGTGGGCGGCCGCAGCCTGGCGCTGAGCCCAGCGAACGACGGGGCAAACTGTCCCCCTGCTTTTTAAGCCCTCTGGAATGGGTTTTTCAGGCTTAGTTGAAATCTGGATATTGACTCTAATTCTCATGTTCCCGGATGCTATCCAAGCCGAGTGTGGAAAACCGTCTTGCAAACATTTGGATGCAACACCTGTTGACTTTGATGAGCGTTAGTACTTCCCCTCCAGGTAGCTATGCAAAAAGTACCTCTTTCCCTATGTGCAGTTTAACATCTGCCCAATGAACTCTTCCTCAAAATCGTCTGGTTTGAACCTGAGGTTACGAGTAAACCATAGTACATGTGATGATTTGTTGCTCCTGACACCTTCCTTTTTTTCCTCACTTGAAAAATTGATCATCTTAATACCAAAGAAAGTTTGTATTAACATAAATCTATTCCACTTAAGCACTGGCTTAGACAACGAATTATTAAATCTTGACAAAAAGAATATTTATGAGGTACAGAAGAGCCTTTTGACATAGAGAAATCAATATTTTTTTTCCTAAGAATTCTCGGAATCATCAAAAAGATAATATTTATATAGAAAAAAACCCTAAGGCAATAACAAGCACGGTATCATATTTTTCTAAAGTCAGTGCAATATAATAAACAAGAGAAGAAATTAAATCTAATGAAAGAGCCTATAATATGTCACAAGGACATATTATTTTAAATACTAGGAAAAAAAGAAAAGACTTCACACAGTTCCAGAAGAGACGCTGCCACAGGCATACAGAGTTGTACCCACACCCACAATTTAAAAAAATACATTGTAATGGGGCACGCAAAGCTTCTCTTTCAGGATTTATACCACCATGTTTTCGCACTGGACACCAGCATAAATCCATACTGTTAACACGTACACAAAATGCCCTAAAACCCCCTCTCATTACCAGCAAAACCTCCTTTAAAATGCCTTGCCGCAAGCACAGCCTGCGAGCTAAGATCTGGCCCTGCAGCAGACACGGGAAAGCCGAAGCGCTGGTTCCGCACCCATCTGCAACGTGTGCTGCTCCGCCGGAACTGCTGTGCCAGGGAAAGCCAGGTGCCTTTAGGGACGGTTTGAGGTTTTCTAGCGCTGTATTACACGCAAAATTGCACCCCAGGATTTACGGACTTGCCCTTCTTTCATCTTCAACTGGACCTTTGCAATTTTCGGAAAACCCAGCCATGCTTACCTTCCTATATTCCAGTTATCTCAAGCTCTGAAACGGGAACAATATTCCTTTCTTCATAGCTACTTTTAAAGGTTAATTAATGTTTGTACACTACCTTGTAACATGCTTTGATGACTAAATTCCATTATTATTGATTTTCTCATACATCAGTGCCCAAGACAGCATGATTGGCATTTTTTGCTTCAAACTGATGCACTACTGGAGTCAAGAGGTATTGATGGTCATGGTTGAGATGCTGTAGAAGACCATGTTGAGAACTGCACATATTACCTCCCTAAAGTAAAGCTGACCCTAACCAGCACTATTGATCTTCCATTAAATTCACCTGTTAAAAATCAGAGGTGAATAAACTACCCAGTTTCCTCACTTCTAATTCATTTTGCTCTTATTTCCTTTTGCCTATTATATGGTTTAATGATTTTAAAAGGTACCAGGTACCCAGATTACGGCTATTTTTCACACTCATTGATTTATATATTCAGGTGAATCTACGTACGACTCTTCTTCGGGAGATTTAGGCTTCTGCAAAATGAAGACCACCCCCCAGGCAGGAAAGGGCAGCCCACGGCAGGCACTCACCCACCAGGAAGGGAAACAGCCCTTTTGGGAAATGACAAGATAAATCTAAGAGCAGATAGCCGGTGATATTTGTAGTGGCGGAATTTGAAGGGAAAGAAAATTAATTTCTCCTGTTTTCACATACCAGAGTGAAAATGTTCAATTTCTCTACTTACAATACCTTGATTTTATTCCTAGATTTACCATTCCCCATACTTCTAACCTGGGATAAATGAGGACAGAACCCTGTTTCTAGCTCTTATAAAGGGACATAATCAAGCCTCCCTTAATGGGATATTAAAATCAGTTGCAATGTGTAATTATTATTTACAGAGAAACACCTGGATATCTTCCAGTGAAAGGCACTAAATACCAGAGAGCATTATTATTTTTATAGCATTTGAGTGCATTCATCTGCTATTGCCTTTCCTTTGAGACAAGAAAAGCTCAGAGGAGCTCAGCTGACCTAAGTGTTATGTATTTCCCTCTTCTGCTCTGTGGTTCTGTTCAGGTCTGTTATATAATTTAAATGCTAGTTTTCCTTGTTCAAAGGAAAATATACTTCTGATAGGAAATTATTTTCATTTCATTTTGTGGTAGTTTGAATTCCGGTCAATCTTTTGTGTCTTTTCTGTTCAGTACCAGCTGCTTTGTACGTTAGCCGGTAGCGAGCTTTACATTCCAGAGTTATGGGAAGGGACTGTGGCAAAAGATCATCATCCTTTTTTACTGCAAAAGGAACGATATTTCATTTGAGACAAAAAGAGCACATTTTAAAGCCAAATATCAGTTGATATTGTAGCATAACATCCACTTTTTTTAGACATGTACAAACCAAGCCTCTGGGAACACGCAGTACTTTGCATAAGAGGGCAGGAAATAATTGGGCATTGGTTTATGCTAGGCCAACTTAAAGCCACACCTTTAATATAAAAATATTGTTACTGCATTCACCAAGAAGTAGCAAAAGTATAAATGGTCTAAAAGCCATTTTAAAAAAATTAAGAATAAAATCTAATGAAACAGTTAAAATAGATTCCTTTTAACTGGATGTGGAGCTGGACAAAGAACAGTGCCATGACAATGCACCTGTGAGAGATGGCAGAGAAAAGAAGGTTGGTTTTTTTTAATCTATGCCCTGCTCTCTCATCGAAGAAGGTGGATTTTTCTTTCTATGACACAGGTAAGTGTTTGCAATGATCATACGCTTGTAATTTCAAATATGCTCAAAGCAGACTCTCACTAACCTCAAAAGTATTATTCTGGCCATGACATTAAAAACCACATGAGCCCGGGGTAGCAGGTCACCTGAGCAGAGTCGTTCCCGTTCGCTTAATGAACTTTCCTAAAGTTGCTAAAGGGTACAGCTGCTCTGTGCCCATTCCGGGCTTTAAAAATCATCCCCTTGAGATCATTTGTTGTTGCTATGTACTAAACAGTTTTCAAAATCCAGCCATCTATCTTTGAATCAAAAAAAACATATGCACAGAAGAGGTCTGTGGAGAGAAATGTCTGTGAAATCTTGACCTTCTGATTTCATCTTCAAACCTAGACTTGGATGATACCAACAACTCCAAAATAAGCATTTGATTGATAATATCCTGAAAGCCAAATTTATGTTCTTTAAACACTTTAATGGAGCTGCAAAACAATCCCCTTTGGCTCCTCTTCCAGAATTTCATACAGTATCTTGTGAAAAAATCCTGGTTTATCACAATTGTATGCAAAGAGGAAAAAAACACACACATTTGGGTCTGTGATTTTGAGGCTCTGATTAAACAGTAAGATGTATCTCCTAGAGTTTGTAAAATGCTGCCTTTCATACATCACAGTCCTTACTCTTTAGATGTCAATGCTTGCAAACACTGTTCACACAAAGCTTGACAGTGAAGCAAACACAGCTCTGAGGAAGGGGCAAGAGGGCCTCTGTGGCCCTGGCAAATCCAAAGACGCTGCATGTCATCCGAACCAGCCACGACCCCTTTCTCTGCCTACTGTCCCATGGGCGAGAGAAGGTTCAGCTTCCTTGGAAAGACCATTTTGATGGGTATAGCAAACTCCAAACACATGAGGGTGTGAATAATACATATTTAGAAACTGCCTTTTCCCATCTAATTTACTTTGCCTTAAGCCACTGCTGTTTTGGTAATGGGGTTTAACCAAACTGGCCTCTAAACTCAATACGTGGGAGACAGCATTAGTACGTCTGGATGTTTTTATTGTCAAGCATTTTTTGCTTGGGCCACAGATGCTGCAGATGAAGCAAATACTCAAAGAATAAAATCCCACCATTCATCTGCATATGCTTAGTCATAGCTGTCTTATTCAGGCTAAAAACATGATGCAAGGACGAAAGAAGAAAGCTGTGTAATTTTTTTCTACTGAGTTTGCTTTACTTTGCATTAGAAATCATGCTTCTACAGCACAGACTCTGGCTGGCAGGGTGGAGAGCTGCACATTTCAGATACAGAAGCCTCCCAGATGTTCTTGGGATACTCTTGGTATCACCCAGCACCCCTTTTCAGATCCATCTGATATTCAACAATATCCAAGATTACACTGAACAGGCACCTGAAAGGAAGAAGTCTTTCTTGAAAGGCTTTCTAAAAATGGTAAGAAAAAATGTTTTCTGTTCTCTCGTGAAATGCATCCTTCCCCTAGTGATTAACGTAACCACTTTGAGCACGGTCAGCAGAGCTGGTCTAAGGGCACCAGACTGTGATCATTTCTATTTCAGGAATGTGAAGAAGAGTGAATATTGCTACATGAAAAATCTTACTAAAGTTGTGAACTTTAAAGATTTCAGGGAAAGCAGCACTCGTTTTGCATCAGTGAAACCCTGCAGCTTCCTTGAGCTACCCCTAGTTTACACATGGGGAACTGAAGGAAGAAGCAGGATTCACTCGGTAGAAATTGTCTTGTCTCTCACATCTTTAGTGTGAGAACAGACGAGATTCACGCTACCCCTGGCACTAACACCCCACCCCACAAAATGGCACATGTCAAACCCTGCACCCTCTAGCTACCTGCTCCTGCTTTCCAGGCTGAAGTTTAGAGCTTACATCTTTATTCAGTGCCTGGAAATTACAGTTAAATGAGAGCTTTTATTTATATCAGCCCCACGCAACACAACTGCCCTAAAGCAAAAACATCTTATACTGGTCAGAAGGTACTGACAGGTTTTTGTAACCAAATGTGACCCTCGCTATTAAAAATAATCATCGCATTTTTATATGCTATTTGTAAGTCACATTTTAATAGGCAGATGTATACATGGTGTGTCTGATTTAAAGGTAAAATGACAAACATTTCAATAATGTGAAATAAACATCCTACATTCGTACTAAACCAACTGCAGAAAAGTTGTAAGGCTTCCTAACAGTGAGCCACTCTTCTTCAGGAATGTTTTAAAAGGATTGGCATAATGGTAATAAAATAAGAAATAAAAATATTCCTTAGTCATTCCACAATAAGCCTGCAGATGTGGCAGCTCCTGATATTCCTTCTAGTTACAACACATCACACAAATCCTCTTTCTTTAGTTGTTTTATTACAATACAGAGTACGGTTGCCACGACACAGGATCCCATTTTCTCCCATCCCCTCCTGAATGCTGATGGCAAGGATGTATTTTATAAACACTTTCCAATTATTTCCCTTGGGCTGGATGAGACACACACTGGTGAGCACTTAAAAGTTCAGCATTTTCTCCGAGATCTGCAGCGAGTGCCTATATGAAAGCTCTCTCTGCAGGGCACAGTGTATTTGAAACAGATTTCCTCGGCTCCCCGCAGGATCTCACAAATACATCTTGCCGAGGAACTCGGCTCTCCACACATCGACAGCGTTCACATTTGCCTACGAGGGTCTCCAAGTGCCCCAATGCTGGTGGTAGGTCACATAAAGAAGAAACCTTCAACTATCTAATTACAACACAGAAGCGTACGTGTGCCTAAAAGCTTATGCGAATACTGTACTCCTTGAGTATTTTAATAGCATAATCATCTGTTGCAATGAATAATAATATGTTATGTGGACAATGACCCTTAAGAGAAAACAGTCATTTGCATCTATATGACACCCTGTGTTCACTCCAGCTGTTCTAGTGAAGGAAACAATAAGCACACTCCGTGTAGGTATTCCAGCAAAGCCACTCCGCCTAAGCCTGGCATGCCTAAAAGAAAATTTGGATCTGGATAAACATTGCATACTGGAGAAAAAAAAAATGCTGACACTAGTCTCATTTTGCACCGGTAATTTACATTCTGGTTTTGCACTGCAAGGTGATTTGATGAGCCAAAATAAAATATTTTAATAAGTCTTCTCATGGAAGTTAAGTGGGTAAAATCCATTTCTTTCACAACTCAAGTACTCCAAGAGCAGTCACAGACCCACCTGAGAGCTAAGTGTCCTTGATGCTCCATTCAGACATCTCTGATTAACTGAAATAATCGGTAAAACCCATATACTCTCAAGAGTTAACAAGAAAATGTCTGGGAATGTAAGGAAAACCTTACAAGCACCCAGTCAGGTCATGTACTCCCACTGTTTTGAAAGGTAACATACATCTTGCTAAAAGCAGTGATCTGCAACAAAACAAACCATTTTTTTCAGTTAAAAAAAAAAAAAATCCTTGAAAAATACTACCAGATTGTAATGTGTATCCTTATCTCCAGAA
Organism: Phoenicopterus ruber ruber; assembly: GCA_009819775.1. Taxonomy (NCBI): domain Eukaryota; kingdom Metazoa; phylum Chordata; class Aves; order Phoenicopteriformes; family Phoenicopteridae; genus Phoenicopterus; species Phoenicopterus ruber. The sequence goes on from CM020220.1 coordinate 38,501,179, forward strand.
AAATCATGTGCCAGATGAAACAGAGGATGTAAATGTAGAGATCTCTGTTAGAGCACCTGAGTTTGCTACAACAAAGAGATCAGCAGTATTACTACATCCCACTCTGGGATTCATTTTTGGGGCTTGCTAATTATCCTTGAGCATTCAGCAGCCAGAGTTCAGACCTTGCCTCGGATTCTTGCAGAAATGAGTAGTAATTGTACATTCAAAACAAGTACAGCATGTGCACAAATTTATCTTCATTATCAGTCTGTTTTCAATGACCAGAACAGTTGAAACACGCCAGATTTTGGTCTTATTTATGATACTCATGAGAGTCCAGATATGCAACTAAATACTCACAGCCGTATCACTAAGACATTGCTAACTTCATTTCTTCAATTGTAAAATGGGAATAATAATGCTTAGCAGTCCACGTTGCTCATTTAATGAAATAATTAACTAGAGACAATTTATGTTCCAATTTAGATACCCCTTATAACTACAGCAGAAATAAGAGAATTTCACAGTGAGTAAGTCATGGCACGGTGCCTTGGAGGTGATTAAGTGCCACCGGCACCTGCGGAGGCAGAGTGCCACAACAGAGGGGCCGCTGCTCAGGTTGTGACTCTGAATCCACACGTCAAAAAAAAAAAAAAAAAAAAAAATTGCAAAGCCACATGAGTTAGCACGGAGAGCTTTTTCATCAACGTGAACGTTTCAATGTGTTCCAATCAGCAGAGGCTAAAAGTAACAGGCGATAGATAAGACAAGAGGAAACGGCCTCAAGTTGTGCATGGGGAGGTTTAGATTGGATATTCGGAAACATTTCTTCACCGAAAGGGTTGTCAAGCACTGGCACAGGCTGCCCAGGGCAGTGGTGGAGGCACCATCCCTGGAGGGATTGAAAAGCCGTGTGGATGTGGCGCTTGGGGACATGGTTTAGTGGTGGCCTTGGCAGTGCTGGGTTAACGGTTGGACTCGATGATCTTAAAGGTCTCTTCCAACCTAAACGATTCCATGATTCTATGATTAGAAAGTTTCATGCAGACTCAACTCCTTTTGCAAACTCTACAAAGCTCAGCCTAAACAGCTTGAGTTATTGGACATTTTGAAATATTTCCCAGTAGTCAACAAGTTATCTGTCATCAAATCTATTTCCAAAGGTCTCCACGGAGTTATACATCTCTAAAACTGTAGCTTTTGCCTTGGGAGGCTTTGTTTTTAATGTACAGTGCAGTAAGGAGAGGAGTGTCAGAGGCTGGAGAGGCTGCAAAGCCCCAGAAGGGCTTTGTGCGACTGCTGGTGAGCTACCACAAGACGAGAGTTAGGGTAAATTTACCTTAATGGCAACCTATGAAAACACGGTACTTACTGGATAAAGGTTACTCCTCAATGTTACTTCTACTTTGGCTTTCAAGATCACCATGACGTACATTAAAGAACATTTCCATGCACATTTTCTTTGCACTAACAGTCAGTAGAGTGCTTTGCCGAGGGTAAAGTGGAACTCAGTCATTTAATGATTTATGCTTCAGATTGTTTGTGAGCCATTTACAGCTATGAACTTTAACACAGGAGTTTAGGGATATTTCAGGAGCCATTAGCATAACGATCCCTTGTTAGGATCCTCAAATGCTAGAAGTCTCAAATGGCCTTTTTCAATTGTAAGGTCAGAACAAACATGCAATCAAATTGCTAAATATGCCATGCGCAGGAGCCACACATCTGTGTTCCTATGGAAACCGCTTCAGTTACGTTTGGGGTTGACATTGATTCATTTTCCCGTTATTTTACCATGTCTCAAAACTCAGTGATTCATCCAAAATTTTCAACTTCCAAAGGCTGGTTTCACTACTGGGAACACTTTCTTTGAAGCAGACTTAAGAACAAAATGACTTTTCATTCATGAATATTGAACGAACAGTGGTTTGGTTGGGATCACTATATATGTCAGAATCTGAAAAGGAACTGAATGCCCAAAGTTTGAGATTCATAAAATCTCAGCTGAGTCACTCTTGTCCTTCACACTTCTCCTCTACACCTTCAAAAAGGATACCGTGCTACTTCAGCAATTAATTTACACAGTCTTTACTTTTCTTGTTTTTATTGCAAGTTGACTGCTTAGCCAGGATTTTTCCCCTTGATGTACCCATCTTGTCTGATTTTCCTTGCTACATTTATAGAAAAGTCTGTAGACATGTTATGCTTCACAAAGCTTTTTTATACGTGTAGGAATTCATATTAGTGTAGCTTGGGAAGACTGAACCAATTTAGCTAAAAACAGGAATTGACCCAAAGTGCTGTCAAAAACTTAAAATCTGAACTTCTTTAATCTTTTAGATGAACATACCAATTTAATGAAAAGTGGCATTCTTCTGAACTTCCATATTGCATTCACAGCCAAAAAGAAAATAAAACGTGTTCATAGGAGATTACAGGTCCAAAGTGAGGAAACCAGAGGAACAGTAGTTTCCACACAGGTGGGGTATGGCCATCACTCATTAAACAGCACAATTTTATACAATTATTTTGGATTATCAGAGACATTACCAAGATATATTTTTACTGGTTATATATTTTAATATTTTTCCATGGCTATGAGAATAATAAACTATGATAGAGATGTCTAAACAAGAGAAAAAACACTTTCAAACAGATAAATTCTGGAATCAGAAATATTAATTATAAGAGAAATTAATTTCTAACTGCGTTTTAACATAAAATAAGTAAGAAAGCACAAAGTCAAAACAAGGTTGCTGCTAAAGCCAGACTATTCCATAAGAACATAAGCTGATATTTCTTAACCTCTACAGACTTTCAAAGAAACATTTCTTAAAATTTGCCCCTCTCGCTAGCTCTCCTGCCCTGGGAGGAGTGTGCTGCGTGTGACACTATAATTTACAAACATTTTTCCACATTATCATCAGTTCCCAAAGAAGCATTTCCTCCTCTCCAACCCTGCGGTCCCTAAAGCAGCCCCTTCAACTAAGCGCAACTGTCATCTATCAGCTTTGGCGTATCTTACAGCTATTTGGTGACCCCGCTGAGCACTATTCCAGGACAGTTTGGTTTTATTCTCAAATTCCTCTTTTTATTCTCCCCCCATTAAACCTCAACTTAATTAATACCACTGGTCCAACTGGAAAGTTGGAGAGACCCTTTAACTCTCCCTTCTACTCCTGCCTTCTCAATGTACAATTCACTTTTCCTGTATTTTTCCATGTTACTCCTATAATTTGCTCGTCCAGCAATCCAGACTGGGTGTATTTGCAGAGCTCCAAGATGCATTCTTTGACTAATTTGTGATTACTACCATAGTAACCAAAACAGCCTTGTCCTTCACCCATGAAACAGCTTTCTTCCAGAACAGGCAGGATTTGTCAGTAACCTTTGTAACGAGTCATTAGGACCCGCACAGGGCCCCTATTAGATCTCCCATAGCTGTTGGCCTCATCACTGTGCTAAACCCCCATAATTCACACCTCTCTCAATCTTCAGCGCTCAGAACCACTGCAAAAGCTCAGCGCCTGCGAGACTTGACTTTAAATCTGGTGTCAGTAGGACTCTTACCTCCTCACAGGCTACATCTGTCCCACCATGCTCATGTCTTTGATAATTAAAATAGGAAGTAGCCCATAACTTGGCTTATCGTAGTCTCTTCCAGGGCATCTGCACAGTGATTTCTACTTCAACACCCTGTGCGGATTTCAGTCCTCAAAGTCAATCTAGTGTCATGATGCCTCTCAGCTCTGCTTACAGCTAACTTCTAGATGTGGTATTTTTCCAAATTGCTGATATGTATGGTCTGCAGCATAACCAGTGAGGTTGGGTTTTGTCCTAGCTAGCTCCATCAATGCATATGACTATTTCAAAAGATTTCTCCCTGAAGCATTTGCACCTCACAGAGCAAGATGAACACATAAAAGAATGACCACCAGTGTGGAGGAGGTCTCTGGGACTAGCTCTGCTCCACGAAATCCAACACTGACTTTCAAATCATTGCAGAGTTTCTGAATATGTTCAGTAGCTGTTTGCACTTTACACTGAAGGATGGTTTTCCAACAAAAGTTGGCACTAGTCAAAGGACCTCTATCTTCCACTCAGAAGGTCCCTTATGGAGGAAAAGCTCTAGGTGCTTTGTCCAAAGAACATCTCCATTGCATTGGCTCAACTATTACACAGTTGTCCAAGTGCAATGAGATAAACATTGTTATACAGCCTTTAACACATAGCCAGCACATCACCTCCTCTGCTTCACATTCATAGTCTTGACAAGTCAAAGTCAAAGCTACCTTTACCTGAGGATCAATACCACTTTTGATTAGCCCAGGCTGAAGCTAAATTTCTGAAGCTGAACCTTTCCTGACAGTCTTTTTTTCCCAGTTGTTTTGTGTCGGCAAGGCTCAGAGCGCTTTGTAAAATTTCCAGGTATGATCAATGTCACTGTGCAAAGCAAAACCTGTCTTTCTCCACTTTATCAAGCTGCTCATCATATCTATCTTAACCAGCTTTACAAGCCAAAAGTCAGTTTTCAGTGAAAACCCACCTCTGAGGTTGACACTACATTACAATGCCATCACTGTATTATCAGCTACCCTACGTACGTCCCGTAGCAGTTACTGCACTGGTTAGAAATGCTTTCCCAGACAAAACAGCTTTTCTAAAGAAAAGTCTTTTATATTCTGAAAATTTCCTTTGCAAATTTACATAGCGGCTCCTTCTTGAACTTTTGATATTTTGTGCTGTCTAACAATAATGGTTTGCTCAAATACCGTAGCTTTCACAAATCTTTTTGAAATAAACCATGATTTAAGCTAACTGGAAATACATGTATATCTGGCCTCAACTATGGGAGTGCCTCTTCAAAGAGCCTACTATTTTGGTGCAATTTTCAGGTAAGTTTTAAAGGTTTCTTTCACAGCCCCTGCGTTTCTCAGTGGCTGACAAATGTACCTTTTATTTTTTACGTACTTAACTAGGAAGGTGGTTCAAAATCTTTGAAGACTGTAATACTGTTTGGACCCTCCTGTTCTGGAAATCACACACTACTGTAACTTGGAATCGACCTCTGAAGGTCCTTGTCCAACTCCCTCGCTCAAAGCCAAATTAAATTCAGATTTAGATCAGCTTGTGCTGGAGCTTGTCAAGTATACCGTTGAATATTTCTAAGGATGGAGATATCACAGCCACTCTGGGCACCTGTACCACTGCTGAACATCCTCTCATGGTGAAATCTGGTTATCTCTAGTTGGGGTTTCCCTCGCTGCAACTCATGGCCATTTTCTAATGTCATTTCTAATGTGCCCTTGTGGCCAGGAAGGCCAATGACATCCTGGGGTGCATTAAGAAGAGTGTGGCCAGCAGGTCGAGGGAGGTTCTCCTCCCCCTCTGCTCTGCCCTGGTGAGGCCCCATCTGGAGTCCTGCATCCAGTTCTGGGCTCCCCAGTTCAAGAAATACAAGGAACTACTGGAGAGAGTCCAGAGGAGGGTATAAAGATGATGAGGGGACTGGAGCATCTCTCCTACGGGGAGAGGCTGAGGGAGCTGGGGCTGTTCAGACTGGGGAAGAGAAGACTGAGAGAGGACCTCATCAACACTTATAAATATCTCAAGGGCGGGTGTCAAGAGGATGGGGCCAGACTCTTCTCAGTGGTGCCCAGCGACAGGACAAGGGGCAACAGGCACAAACTGGAACACGGGAAGTTCCGCCTGAACATGAGGAAAAACTTCTTCCCTGTGAGGTGCCAGAGCCCTGGCACAGGCTGCCCAGGGAGGGTGTGGAGTCTCCTTCTCTGGAGAGGGTCAAACCCGCCTGGACGCGGCCCTGTGCAGCCTGCGCTGGGTGACCCTGCTCTGGCAGGGGTTGGGCTGGGTGGTCTCCAGAGGTCCATTCCAACCCCCACCACTCTGTGATGCTGTGATGCACTGTGCACCACCAAGAACAGAGAAAGTCTTCTCCCACCCACTGCGTAGAAACACTACTCCTCTCTACCCAGCCCCTAACTGCTCGCAGGCAGCATTCAAACTACTGAACTTCATTTTTAAGATAAACGTGCACACTACATATAGGAGGATTAACGCATGCTTATCGCCTTTTGGGTTTTTTGGGTTGGTCGGTCTGTTTTTTAATGAGACCAGGCACAGGTTACCAACCACACTGGTGATACCGGCTTTGGCATGAACCATCTCCACTCTGCTGCTACTTTTGAGGGAGACTAGGAAAGCTCTTTGCTTAATTACTTTTCTGTAAAATGAGCTTTTTGCTGAATATTACACTGATTACTCAGAACTTCTTAAGATAATTTTGAGGAGTGTTGACACACAGTGGTAGAATGACTGTTAATACTGCCAACATAAAATAAGAACAGACTCTGCAGGATTTCTAGTACATGGTGCCAGCAGTCGGTTCCACGATACATTGAAAATTTGTGATCAAACAGTGCAGCAGCATCCGATACTGCAGGTACCTTCTGAGACAGGCAGGCTGGCTGTCTGCCTAACTCCATGGGCCTGACAAAAGTGAGAATCTGGACCAAGATTTTAAAACCAGAAACACCCCCAGCCTGCTAAATCCACACCCCCACCCCCCCCCCGAATAATGAGCAGCTCTTCTCCAACTTTGTGGGAAGTGCAGGGAAGTCTGCAACCTTGATGAGCAAATTATCCATTCTGTTACCTAAGCATGCATTTGTATGCTAAGCTTTAGAGCACATTTCTGAAAATCCAGGCTCCAGATCAAGTGAATCAGGTAGTAAATCAAGTAACCTAAGCTAATGCAGGAACAGTCAGGCTGGCTTGGAGTGGAAAGACAGAGCAGTATACAGTCGGGGGGGGAAAAAAGAAGAAAGAAAAAAAAGGTTGAAATGTAAAACTCCATGAGATGTACTACAGAACAGCAAAGGGGCTAACTTTGTAATTAGCATAAAAGATAACAATGGCTCTGAAAGCCATTTGACATGAAAACAGAAGCACAAACAACATTAAAAATATGCATTATTATGCTCAAAGCAACGTAACAACTTTCCAGAGTAACATACATATGGATATGTGTTTCCTTAGGGTTTAAAATTAACTACTTGATAGATTGAGGGGAACAACAATCTGTCATAAAGAGATCTTTTAAACAAGGCACATATGCACTGCAATACTTTAATTGTACATCTCTCTATTTTAGAAACACATCTGACCTTCTGCAGACTAAGAATTCATTGATTTTCAATAATTCTTAGTGCTCAGCAGGATCCTTGATTCTCAGAGCAAGCCAACAGCGAGTATTTGTAAATCTGTCTCTTAAATTGTAAGCGCTTTAACAAAAGGTGTTTAGCAAATTTACCTTTTGAAAATTTAACAAAGTTACGCGTACATCTGTCACTGTAGTGCTCAATCCTTGTGATTACAGTTTTATTAAAGTAACAGCTAGGGAGTCACCCAATTTCCTCAATAAACGTGAAAAGAATTTTCATTTTATCATTTTAGGAGCAAGAAGTGGCTTAAACACAAGGGTTATTCATAATGAAGCAATGATGGAGTCAATAAATTAAATAAATTTAGTCATATACATGAGTTTCTTGAATATACTGAAATTACATTATACTGAAATACTCCTTAGTGTCTTCGGGCTGGGCATCACATTACCATGCACATGGCAAAGGAAAAATATCATCTCAAAAAGTTCTCTCTTTTGTCCTTGTGGGCTACAATCTGGCTAATAGTGAGGTGTATCAGCAGGATCAGCTTTTGACTTCAAGTTCTGGTTATTCCAACCCTGCGCCTCCCTTGAGTTAAACAGGCACCACACCGCGACTGCGGGACCACGCTCACAGACACTAGAACGACGAGGAGGAGATTTCCTTAAGATCAAGATGTCAAAATATTCCCCTTATTATTCTCATTTTGCTTACCGTTCCCTTGATTGCTTTTGTCAATCTATTGTTTGTCTTCCCCTTGGTTTCATTTGCCTCTCATCACATATCCCCTTAGTTTTCAGTCTTCTAAAGTAAGTATTTTGCATCAGAGGGGACATTTTTTTCAGAAAAATTTTGTTAAAGACTGGCTATTTTGATTTTTGAATGATGCTCAACTCTTGCTTTACGTATTCTCTTCAAACTGTTATTCTCCTCGAACTGTTACGTTGTTTCATTCTTTTTTTAGTTTTAATAATCAGTAATTGTTTTTAAAGGTACATAGAAGTCTCTTTCTGTAATCATACACTCAGAGTGCTGGAGCAAATACTTCACAATGAACACCACAGACATTATTACTTGCCCAACCAAAATGCAACAAGAAATGCCAGAATTGGGTTGGAAGCTAAAGGACAGGTACACGCTTCAAAATATAATTTTCCAGTAGGCCACAGCACACACTGCGCTCTCATCAGTAAACACATCCTGGCAGTCACTTTTACTTCGTTAGTAAAACATCACATTTTTCCACCAATTAAGAACACCATTATACATTTCTTTTTTAAACACTGTTTATCTGCTAGGACAAAGAAAAAGCATGAACATTCTGATACGTGAAAAACAGTATTCTAAAAAAAAAAAATTGCAACACTACTGAAATTCTTCCTCGCCCCCTTAACAGCAGCACGAATTGTTCTTCAGCAGCCAGCAAATAACATCAATTAGGAACAGAAGCAAAATGTGCTACTATAAAAGGACATTATCTCCCCTTGGCTAAAATGACCTTTTTAAAACCAAGGTAAAACTTTTAATTAAAATCCGAGTTGCTTCTAGGACTGTCTTAAAACTAGGAACTTTTCATTAAATTGAGGTAATTATGAAGTACCAAACATGTCAGAGTTAAAAATAGGTTATATATATCATGTATTGATTCATATAGGTTATATAAATTTGTGTAACAAGCAGATTGATCTAAGCATATTTTATTTTAAAAGTGAGAAATTAAATCTATGTCCATTTGCTTGTTGCATATTGGTTTATGAATAAAGTACGTTGTGGCATATCTATTTGATTTGCTTGTATACAAAATAGGGCTTCATTTATGACAAATTGATTAATGTATATAATACATCGGCTTGCAGTTGCAGAATATTAGATGTCGCAGAATTGCTTTTGGTTTTGTAAGTCGTTAATTTGTTGATAGCCATACTAGTTGGATTTAAACACATAGACTTCTATTTGCCTTTGTTTAACTTTGAGGAACAACCATTAGAGTTGACAGGACTTCTGTACGTAGCTAGTCTTTCAGTACTTAAAAAATATTCTGACACTTATATGAACTAAAGGCAGCCGTAGCAGAATTTGAGTATTAACCTAATACTTGCATGAGATTTAGGGATAGCTGAGCAGCCAAATGTAGAAAAAAAAGTTAAGTTCACAATAAAGACATACATATGTAAAACTACATTTCCATGACAGGTATGTGTCACATCTTACTCACAGGTATTCAATCTTAATATTAGACACATACTTTCATAAAAATGTTGTGGTTGGCTCAATGATGCACATTTTAAGCAATCTGAGTCTCATGTCATTCTCCTCATACTCTGAGCACAGATTTACCAGCACAGACTGCAGCAGTCTACAGCCATGCCACAGGTGTATTTCTTTCACAGAAGTAATGGCTTTATAAGTTGTTTCCACCACAGCCTGCTTGCTCCATCTGTGTTATAGCTGGTCACGTCCATTGCGGAAAAGAACACCACAAACCACACAAATAACGCATTTTATTTACGAACCCAGGACCAGACTGCCAGGCATCAAGCAACAACCGCGCTGCCCAGCCAGTGAAGCAATTTCAGTGTTGGCAACGGAGCTGAGGTCCATTGGAGCTCCATCTGCTGACATGGACAACAAACTCGGCCAAAGCTCATCCAGAATTATCACATCCATAATTTCCACAGATCTTTCATCTCTGGCAGAGACCTGTGAAAAATCTGAGCTAGTGACTAGTCGTGGAGAAGGGAGAAAGACCAACTTTTCCCAAAGGGAGATGACTGGTGGAGAATTAAAATGAGGAAAAAAAAAAAAAATGGGGGAAGAGAGCCTCCCCACAAAACAACTGCAGATTTTCTCTGTCAAAGCCTTTTCCATGGACTTCAATGTGGGAATGGAAAATATGGGTCTATGTGGTGTATATATAAAATTTCCTAAGGATCACAGCAAAAAGTTTGCATAATAACTGCACACAAGGAAGAGTAATTTGTTGGAAAAAAAGCCATGCAGTCATTGGTTTGAACTTCAATATGGGTTCTCGATTCTGGTTCAAAGGCAGTAGTTTCTTATGCAAGGGGTATTGGCTTCCAAGTACTGGCACCAGTGAACTTCGCTCTGTGTACTAATGACAAAGTTTCAGACTCTGATAGTGCCAGAAGACTCTAGAACTTTATAATGCTGTTAAAGCATGACTATTTATTCTTCGCCATGCAAGACAGGAATGTATTCCCATTTTAAATGCAGAAAAGGAGACACAGAAGAGAAAACAATAACTTTAGACTAGGGGAGGCTTTAGAGGGGTTGCAGCGCACTTGGCAGAAGTGATGGAAATCCATGTCAAATCAATAGGTGCAACTGATTACCTGCTATCACAGATGATGCTGATAGCACTGCTTCAGACCAGAAACTTGAAAGCTCTTGTTTGATGATAGGTTAAAGACGTTCACATCTCACTTCAATTACATTGCAGAGGTAAAAGAAATTAAATAGGCATTAGTCAGCCAACCTTATTATCTCTGAGTTAAGACAGAAATCACTAATATAAACACATATTTTAGTAAGGCAAACATCACATTACACAAGAGATTTACCATTACATACATTTCCATTTAAAATCAAATGTTACATTTGAAAAGATTAAAAGGACATTAATCAGTCAAGCATCATGTTTTCAAACATGCCATTCTTCCTAACACGTAAAACATTATGACACGTAAAACATTATGACACTTGAAAGAATACTTTCTAATCTTACTCTATTAATCATATTTTTTAATGTATTTGCTGAAACACAAGAGCTCTACTGACTCCAATGCACTCCTAACCAGAACAAATGCATCTACCCCAAAGCCCAAATATTTCAGCCAAAAAATCAATGCGTTTTAACACAAGCCAATAAAATTACAACTGAGACAAAATATTCTTATTATAACCAATACATTTCCCCCAGAATGTACACAACGTTACTGAAACCAACCTGAAGTCATTGGAACTCAATGTTACAACTGGTTAAAAGGCTAAAGAGAAGAAAAACACAGACAAAAAAAATTACTACCAGTGCTACCTCTTACTACGTATCAGAAAACATGGATTATTTCTGTCTTCATCACCACTCTAACCTCATTCATCTCGTACAATTTAACACAGTGTCAACATTTCCATGTCCCTTCCCAAAAGATATTTTCGATTGTAGCAATGTCATTTTAGTCAGGCAATAGATTCCCTTAATACAGAAAGAAGGATGAAGTGTAGAGAGCATTACACTACTTCCTTTTTTTTTTTTTTTAATTTATCTTTTTATTTACCTATGTATTTGTCCTGGTTTAGGCCAGGACGGAGCTGGTTTTGTCTTCAGCAGCTCCTGTGTTTTGGATTTAGTGTGAGAAGAACGGTGACAGCACACTGATGTTGCTGGTTGCTGCTGAATGACCAAGGACATTTTGCAGTTTCCCAGGTTCTGCTGATGTGAAGGTGCAAAAACTTGGGAGGGGTAGAGCCAGAATAGTTGATCCAAACTGGCCAAAGAGTATTCCGTACCATAGACATCATGCCCGATGTAAGTGAGGGTCAGTCAGTGGGCCACTAGGCTTTTAGACCATTAACTCGCCCGAATCCTTAAGCTTGCCTTTGGGTTGCTTTTTGTTTCCCTATTTTTCCTTTTTGTTTTTCATTCGTTCAGCTGTTGGTTCCCTCGCCTGCTCTCTCTGGAACTTGCTGTTCTGGGATAGCTGTGGGGGGGATACCCCTGCTCCCTGCCTGCTGCTCGGGACGGGCTGTATCGGTCATCGGGTGGTGAGAAATTGTGTATCGTTTGTTTTATATATTCTATTATCCTTATAGATATTATCATTATTATCATTGTTAATATATTGTTATATTTTTCCTTTGCTGTCCTGGTGAGCTGTTTTTATCTCAACCCACGAGTTTTCCTTTCTCTCCGATTCTCCTCCCCACCCCAGCGGGGAGTGGGGGGGAGTGAGCGAGCAGCTGCGTGGTACTGGGTTACAATTTGGGGTTAAACCACAACAGTATTTTAGGAATTTCATGAAAAAATGCTCCAATTCATATCCGTATTGCTTGAATACTATGGTTTTTGTGGGGTTTCCTGTGATGGGGCAAGGAAAACACTGAGCTCCGTGGGAAACAAGGGCTCGGCAGAAGAGCCGGCAGATGTTGCCGGCACCTCCCTCTCACATCCAACCATGCAGCAGTATTGACCGAAACACGGTACATGCCTGAAGTCTGCCTGTACTGCCTTGCCACTTCGTGCCTGGTTTGTATTTTAAACTACGCCAGAGAACGCAAGGTGCCACTCTTGCATCCTAGAAAGTGTGATAAATACTTTATTTTTTTTGACAAGGTTTTTTTGAAAAAGTCCTTTATCTTTTGCACATTTCCCCCTTGACAAGTGCCATGAGATACAAACTTGACTACTAATATCATATATATATAGCACTATATATTGTTGCCCGATCAGAGCATCCTGGTTTGACGAGACTAAAATTTCTAAGTTCCTGAAACAATATGTACTCCCTCTAGTGTCCGCAAAAATCCACTCCAAATGGTGAATAAAGTGCATGGAATCAGAGCTAAGTCATATCCAGTTTTAAAATAAAGGCACACAAGAACTAATACATAGCTTGAGAATTAATAGACACTGAATTAAGTCTCACCCATTCACATTTCAAACAGGAGCTAAAAATTTATGAGGAGTTAAAGTTGAATATGGACCTGATCAGGAGAAGACCCGTGTAACTGGGAAGAGAAGACTCTTTCACTGTTTGGCCAAAAAATGTATCTGCTACATTTCTTTTTGGTCACAAATCAGTGCATTTAAACTGATACACCAGTCAAGTAATTTGTCTCTAAGAAAACAGCTAATGCTATAAATTCACGATAAGATTAAAATCAATTATTTAAATCAAAGTTTTCTGCTTGTTGGTTTAAATCAGAGCTAAATCACTTTTACTGAAGTCAATTCACCTTACTGAACTCTTTAATCTTTAAGTCCATGACAAAGCTGCCATTGACTTCGAGAGGATGGTTTAGGAGGATTCCCTTAGGCCGCCCAAACCAAACTCTTGCTTGGTTTTGCCAGAATCACATTTAAACAATTATTAGCCACGTCTGATAAATTTGTTTTATAGACTGACGTAGAAGAGCATCAAGAATTGCACAACCTCATGCTGTAAGACTAAGGAAACATGCAGTCAGAAAGCTTTCTCCATGTCGTTCCCTGCATGTTTGTCTTTTAACTAGCCCTGGCTGAAAGCTGACTGTGTTTCTTCTCCAGGAGCATTAAAACCCAGATCCAGCAGCACGTACATAGAGCTGTTTGAACCAGTGCAAAACTCTGTTTACATCAAGTCAGGCCCCATCTGCCTACTCACATGGGATATGTTGGCGGATCAGGGTCTAAGTTTTCTGCACTTGAATTGTTCTTTTCTGGGGCATAATTACAGATGCAGCATTTTTAATAAAAAGCTGGCTAATGTTTTACTGCCATTGCAGTGAAAGAGAAAGATCCTGCATTCATTATTCACAACTCACTCTGAAGTCATGGCTGGATTTTGCCAACACATTAATTCTCAGTATTTTTCTGTGGAAAAAGAAAAGATCTTTGGAGGAGAACCAAACTAGTGAGCATACACAACAAGCACACACACAAATCCAAATCAGAAAGCGTTTTCAGCTAGAAAATGGTTGTATATAAAAACAAAAAGGCGATTTAAACAATCAAATTAAATAATGCAATTAAAACAAACTACTTCATATATTCCCATGGGTGTCTTGATGAGCTCTAAATGTAGGACCAAGTTAACTGAAATAGTACTATTAATTTAACATAACGTAATGACCCTTTCTCCTTCCCCCCAAAAAATGGTGGCTTTGCTCGATATTCCATCTTTATATACGTGTAATATTCCTTTCTTAATAGCCATTTCTGAGCACCCAAAGGGCTTTTGTGACTGGTTCCATCTTTCCGGGAACTGCATGTAGTTCTGATAAACATTGATATAATAAAATCAGAATCTACCACCCATAATGAGGCAATTATCTTGCAAGCTAAAAATAAATATGAAAAATCCAATGAAATTACTTCATTCTCACTAATACTGACCAGTTGTTTTTCCCTGCACCTTTTACTCAGAAAACATGCACAAGTTATCATGTAATTTGCAGCCAAAAACATGCTTATGCTGCTGTATATATACACATATTTGGAACCTAATTTCACACCTTATGGACACACCTTTAAGAAAAATGGAGCCCTAATTCAATAAATACTGTTTTTACATTTTCTTCAACTCTTCTGGGCAGCATCAGCAACAACAGCATCACCATATTCCCAAGGCAGTCAAGAAATCAGTAGCTTATTACCTATGATCATACCAAATTGCAGATGAATTATGTAATTCATCTTTACAGGTCACATTATGGTGACTACACTTGCAGTGTCCCCATGGTTACACCTTGATTAATTCCTGTATTATTTGTAGAACTTTAGCATAAGCAGCTGCTGGGCAGAAACCCAATGTAAACAAGGTACCCTGCTTAACTGGGATATCCTATTGAATTATCTTTTATTGTACCACCAGAAGGCTATTAATAGTGACATTTTCAATAAGCTGGATTTTTGAATGTGAACTAGAAATCACCACAGTGGGAAGGCACTTAGAAGTTATTGCTATACCACCGAAGAAATACGAATACAGTTATTAGATGTATTTTTAAAGGGAGACTTTTTTCCCTATATGATTTTCTACAACTGCACTCAGTTTTAGGTCTTAAGGTGTTGCCAGAGCAAAACAAGGGTTGTGCTTACTTTGCAAGGAAATTCTAAATTGATGACGACAAGTATGGTGTATAAAATACAAAGCTAGTAGGATTTTAAAGAGTATAATGGGAAATAAATGGCTAACCACAAGGGATAGAAGAGGTGCATCAACCCAGTCCGATGGCAGGCTGGTCCAGGAGCAACCGCACGACAGTAAATAAGTAACAAGGTTTTGTTCACAGAGCTTTCCAAGCATAAAAAACTATGGGTGTTGGATCAGAAAGGGATCCTTTATAAAGCTGGTTTAAAATATGTATGGCACGAAGATGCAAAGACCGAGACACCAATACTGTCTCAGAAACTTTTGCTGCACCAAAAGCATATAAAGCAAAGGGAGCCGGGCAGGGTGGAGAATAGGGGGCAAGCAGAGATAAAATAAGCAAAGAAAAAACAAAAAAGACAGTAAATCTGGTGGATGTCCTCCTAGTCTTTCAGCAGGTTTTGCTCTGCATCTATGCAGAATCAGATACATGGATTTGAGCCAAGAAATACACAGTTATGATTTTATTGAACAATCTTTATTGGAGGAGAGGGGTTGTTAAACTTAGAGCTTTTTTTTCCAAGGTATTTTAGTAAAAAGGTTGAAGCTCTGGGGATGGTTATTCCAAGATAAATGTGAGAGTTTTACAGACCCAGAGTGGATCTGCTTATGTAGAACAAAGAATACATTCTCGAGAAATTAAGGTCATCTCCCACTTTTCCTTTATGCTTTTCTTCCCCAGAACTACTATCTCACCCTAATCTTTTTTTACTTCAAAACTTAAGGACTCTTCTGGCCACTTTACCCACTAAAAGCACCTGAGCCAGACCTCCTACCCTTCCCTTTTATCATGCGAACAGAAGCAGCTTTTTTTTTTTTTTTTTTTTAAAAAACCTACTCAAACTGTTTTCTAGTCATTTCACCTTTGCATTCCCCTTCCCACTTCATCACCAGTTAATAGGTGGCATTTGAAGCCTGGCAGTTCCTCATGTTCGTGGAGTGGGTGTCCTGATCTCTTTTGAAGAAAAACTTTGAATTACCCTCATGCTCTCTTCCTACATGCATCCTTTTTCCTACACCAGATAACCCCTGACTCAACATACATCCAATATGCGTTTCATAATTTTTTGGTAACTGATCCTCTACTTAGGAAGGAACTCAACTTTGCAAGTTCAAGAAAAATCAGCTCGCAAAGGCAAATTAAGTGAAAAATGTATTATTCTTGAGAATGCAATTGTTATATAACCCCCTCATTTACAAGATTATTCACTGAATAATGACTTTGAGAACATCTTGTTAAGATCAGTTTTATGCATCTATTAGTCGCCAATCCTGAACCTTATCACTCACCCCGTTCTCTCACAGATGAGAGCTGTAAAAGTAGATTTGTCTTTAGTTTTTGTTAGTCCCAGCCCACAGTGCAAGAGGAAAAGGAAATAATTCTTAATCTGCTCTGTTCCTTTGTTTAAGAACAAAAGGAAATAATACAACTGAGGCACAAGTGAGCTTGCTCTCAAGCCCCAGCTACCTACCTGCATTAAGTAGACCAGACATTAGGAGACCACAGGGAAGAAGATGAGTTTTCAAGCAGGTTGGAGAAATAAGGACACCAGGTGGTAGGATGGCACGTTTTCACCAGATAGCACAACTTCACATTGACTACCAGAGACGGTTTAAGGACTCGGCAAAGGGAAAGACGAGAGCTCCCCCAGGAGCCTGGCTTCGGGCTTGCCTGGATGGGTCAGCTGGCAGAAGCTACTCTGGAGAGGGCTCTGCCTGGCCAAGTAACACAGCTCAAACACACCACCTCACCTTGAAAACGTGGTGGAGCTGGGGCTTTTTTTAGATTTGTTCTGGCCTTGTAAGGCACCAAAACGAACACAGTTTCCATGCAGGCAGGCAGACTGCCTCTCCTGGTGGCACTGGCCAGTTTTCTTGCTTGAAAACAAGTTATAAATAGCAGTATTATTCATGCTTCAATAGCAGATATTCAAACACGTCTCAAAGACAGAGTGCCTGTAAACCAAGCCACAGCGATACATACAAATCCATACCATTCCTAAAATAACCTCTCTTTTGTAGCTCTTAGCCAAGGAGCGGCTGCATCCTCCTGGTACAGCAGAAACGTCAAAGGCATCTTCCTCTTTCTCCATTTGGATGAACTTCCCAAGAGAAGCCGTGCTGCTGGAGCAAATCAGGTACAGTTTCAAACAGAGATTAAGTGACTTTCACAAGTTGGAAAGAACACTGGAATAAGGGGAATGAAAGGAGGAAAGATTAAAAGAAAGGTGAAGAGGTGACCTCCTTTGATGAAAAAATGAACAGGTTAAAAAAATACATAAAAAAGCACATCTGAAACCCAAAAGCTCAAGCCTTTCCGATGGTATTCAGACAAACCCCAAATAGGAACAGATTATTAAGACCTCTGGAATTAAGAGACAAGATTTTTTGTTAAATACTATCTAGTGATAGTTAATATTTTACATGTATTTTGGGGGAATGTTTTTCCTTTCAGTTTTTAGGAAAAAAATGAGGATATTTTTAAAAGCCTGTCTATTAGTATACACTTTGTATAAGTGAGACAGATTTATGAAAATGATTTTCTAATTAAATAAAAATCAACAGATGGCACTCTATAGGCAAGTCTCTATTTTCCTCATGTAATATACGGCTTTGACTGAAAAATCTTGTGTGATTTGAAGAGTTTGATTTGAACATGACTACTCCGAAAAAGTTGCGTGAAACATTTAATTGTATTGTCCCTAACAATGCCATTAACGACAGATGAAGATACGTACAAGCCAAAAGATCTGAGTGAACTGATTTCAGAGGTACAAAGCACTGTATGTCATTCCATTCAGCAATTAAGGATTTCCTAGTATTTTACATGAATAACAAATTTTCAGCCACTAGGATTGTAATTATCTTCTGTTAATAAGATCATTTAATTCAACCCTCCCCCACCCCAAAGACTTACTGGCCGCAGTTACACGTGCGACTTTGCACAGGAATTCACAGGATTATTACTTGCTAAGTGTGAAATGCTGCAACTCAACTTGCTTAACTCTCTGTACGGAGTATTATAAAAAAAGAAAATAATCAGTAAACTGAGCTGTGCACAGACTGTATCTCAACGATGAAAAGCAAAAGCGACTCTTCCTCGCCGCAGCCCTCCGAAGCAAGTTAGCAGCCTTGACGCACTTTTTACGTGACAAGCACAACCTTCCTCTAGCTAACTTTGCTTTCTGTAACCCTTGGCTGGAAAACAGGATTGACTGGGTCTGACTTCTGAAACACATTGCTCAGACAGAGGGAGTTTTGTTCTGGACTACGTAGGAGACATGATTTCAGCAGTGTTTTCTAGCTGCGGAACCATCAGAGGCAACTTTGGCCGCAGCAGCGCTGGCATAACCCATTCTGTGCAACAATTCCCCTAAAAGAGTATTTCAGGCCCTACTTTGACCCAAGTGGGAATTTTTAACTAGCACTAAGTTAAGTCCCCCCTCCGCTCCCCCTTTTTGGAGGGGTAAACAATAAGTACAACAACTCAACGATGTGTTTTGAGTTGGTTATCACAGATGAAAGATGACTACATGGCATTCCAAAGAGCAGATTGCTATGTAATTGCACGTTTTTCGTCCTTGTGCAAATAAGGCACAGCTTACTGCAGGCTGATTTTTCTATGTGTAATATCTGGATTAGCAATTAACATTTTAATTAAAGATGGATTAACCAATATTAGGAAAATTATGTCTGGAACTGTTCAATTTAAAATCCACCATATATATACAGATAAAGATATGTTTAAGTGCAAGTCGTTTTCTGGTCTGTGTAAAAATGATACGATTTACGACTTTGAGAGACAGCATAATAATTTGATATTATTATACATGGCGATAACTACTGAACAAATATAATACATGGGAATTTTTTTTTGAGAAGCTGTATAATTACCATTAAATTAAGTTAGATGTTCATTTAGTGAAAGTTCTGACTGCAGTTCAAGAAGCTCTGCCTATAGACTAGTTTAATTTAGCTACGTTTAAACAGAGCATAATGGCAAAGGAGGACACACTGTTCTAAATGTAAATTGTATTAGCAACAACATATTGAGATTTCTGTACTTCTTGTTCCATTTGCAGTTTTTTGCCACAAGAATAAATCACAGCGTGTTTTCTGTTCTTCTAGCAATCTTTGTAGGGAGAAGCCAGAATCCGTACCATGTGCCTTTTCACTCTGCATCTGGTCTCCTTTTGTCGATGCATCCTGGGTGCTGGGTTTGCTTTTCCTGTCGTGTATTTTTGGGGGGACACCTGCTAATCTCCATCTCACCTTCTTTCCAAAGAGGACAAAAAATTATGATCAGGAAATAAGTGGCACTAATGGCCAAGCAAGCCAAACAGAGAATAGGAAAAAGAATATAATGTGTGGAATATTTGAACCTATTTAACGGTCATTAAAATTATACAGAAATTGCGTTTTCAGTTCAGTCATAGAAAGAAACTGGTACAAGCACACTTACAGCAAGCAGTATTATCAGAACCTGCAAAAACCTTAAATGTTCTCATCAGCATCTTTTGAACCAATTTGGATACAGCTGAATGATTTTGCATTTATAAAAATTTAGTATACTTGGAGGCCTAGTAAATAGCATAATAAATACAACGAAGCATTGATTTATATAGCCAGCCTTTTTACTCTTTAGTACCAAGGTATTTTAGCTTACAATAAAATACTCAAAAAAAAAAAATCCAGATCTTTATAGTGCACTGTTTCTAAACCAGCAGCAAACAAAAAAATTTTAAGCCAATTAACTTTAAAACGGCAAAGCTTTCGGGGTTTGAATACATAGTTCCTGAGCATCTCCCTGGGTTTAATTTCACCGAGCTGAGTGGTGATAAAGAAGTTTGTTTCCAACAGGTAGCGAGGTGGCAGAGCACCCACCGGTGGGTAGAGGCACACATCAGGTGAGAAGCGACTGCAACAATTCACAGCTAAGCAGACAAGAAAACTGAACGCCTATGGAAAAAGAATAAGCCTTTTCATCCAGGCCAATGTTTAAGGCAATATTTATATAGGTCATGTCAGATTTGAGTGTGACTTCTTTCTGTATGTCAAAATCATACATTTAAAAATTCACTTTCAAAGCCCGAAAGGGCTTTGAAAGAAGCACTGAAGAGTGAGAGGCACTGAAGAGGCGACTGAACAATGAAGTCACCCATGTCTACAAAGCAAGTGGAAAACACTGAGGCAGCAGAAATACATTTTACAGCTGCTCATCTGAGTTTAAGCATGACATTTTGCTATTTCATAGGCGAGCAACAACAGAGAAATATTCACAACACCGACTGCTGACTCTGCCACCATCCTTCCTGAAGCCTGGTCCAACATTTTCATGGAATAACATTGTTAAATAGTGGTCCACACTTCTGTTACTTTAAGATACTAGTATCAATGTTACTCTGGACCTTACCGAGGTTCAAAGCCTTGGGCTTGGAATTACCTTACCCACATTCAATGGGGAAAAAGTTGGTATTAGACAAGAACAGAGCCAGTGGAGAACGGCAGGGATGGGGTGAATTGGCTTCCATGAGGACAGGCTTCTTTCTCTCCTACCCGGGGAGCCTACGCGACTCGGGCAGGCAGCAGCGGCAAAGCAAGTACAGCCTCAGCGCCTGCCCGGGCACCCCGACAGCTGACACCTTTTGCCTCGCAGGCAACAGAAGCAGCCCCTGACTTCTACATCATGAGTCTTCTATGGCTTCTACGTCAGCATTTGCCTCTATATTAACCTCTAGGACTCACACTGAAAGACTTTCTGAAAAAGGTAACTGCATGTTTTACCATCTTTGAGACCGAGAGACATTACACACAGCGTGGCTGTAGACCACAGCTGCTCCTCTGCAGAGACAAATCACTGCACCCACCTCCATGGCTGCATCGTAATGGGAACACTTCCATTCCTACCAGTTGCTATAGTGTATAACAAACAATTCCCATCCATTAAGAAGTTCTCTGATGTGAATTTAAGAAACACAAGCCCAATACATTTCCACTGTAAACACTGTAGTGTATGTACTGTTCTTTCTGTAAATCTTTTGACTTAGTCCTTAGAGCATTCTTTGAAACCGTCAGAGCTAACACCTTGTTTCTTTAACTTGTCAAACCATGCATTGCGATTAACATTTTGGAAATAAAAGCAGAAATAAACAGCACGGACTGTCAAAACCTCAGCTGCATTATTGGGAGAGCAGAAATACAAAGTGCTGGTCACAAATTCCACTAAAAGGGAAGTTTTAAAATGCACTCACAGAAGTTGCTGTAATATTTGAGGGGAGAGAGGGTATTTCGAAGTGGCACGTGTGCTGCCTGAAGCTGAGCTGTCATAGCAACAACCTCATTAAAGCACCCCTCTTGGGAGCGCTAACCTGTATTCCGACTGTTGGAAAGATGTCATTTATAATGGGACTTAATTCAGTTAAGAGTCAAAGTACAGTAGACTTGCAGAAAAATGAAATTGCTAATTTAAGGAATTCACAAAGGAGCACGAACGCGAATACCGTATCAAACGGCTGTGAAAAATTTGGCTTTTGCCCTCGTCATCTTCCATTCCTTGAAACCGCCACCAGTATCTCAGTCTTTAAGGTCTATGATTTGCAAGTTATTGGCTATTCCTCTTTCCTCCTCATCACCCTTCTAACCAGGGCTCAGGATGTGGCTCTTCTTTTCTCATCTTTAATTACCCCTACATAGAAGGCATCACCATCTCATCGGCTCACCCTCATTTTCTCCAGCTCTCGCACCGAGCTCCTGCCCCAGCAACTCACAACCCACAGCCAATGCTGCAGCTGGATCCGCTCCGCTCCCCTACTCCCCTGCCCTTAAGGCTCTTCCTTCTGTGTCTGTCCTCCCCCCAGAAACCCCACAAAATGAACATTCAAACATTTCGGTCCTCGGAAAGAAACATCTGCCAACATCCAGAGCTGCCTCGATACGATACTCATCCCTTCTATAATGGAGTGGCTACACAGAGACTGAATATATTAATGCGTATTTGGATTTCACTTTTAAAGATCTATGACTTAATAACTTTAATTGACAGCAATAACACATAGGTACAATATCTTTTGGAAGGGCCTTTCAGTTTTTAAAGGAGATAATTGAAAATGAAAAATGAAAGAAAACTGCACCGCTTAGTAAATGAGTCTTTAACCTTTCCACCCAAGAGCTACTGCTGGAAGTCTGACCAGAGGGACAGCAAGAGCTGTGAGAGACAAAGTCAATTCAGTAGTTTTAGATTTTTTAGTTGTCTTTTAGTCTCCAAACTTTCTCTCTATCTCCCCAAAACAGAGTCACTTGACTTGGCATTAATGTGTCACCAGGTAAGCTTAGGTTTTCCCCACTTTGGTAGATGCTACAGAAAAGCTGAGCTTTACACATTCTGTGCCCATAAAATGCTGTCTGCAGCATCTTAAGCTAAAACTTGAACTATTCATTTGATGCCAGTGCTTTGACCTTGAGTGACAAATCCAGAATTTTTCTTTTAAGCTAGCAGTTCCCCAAACAGCGGGTGCAAGCTCCGCAAGGGTCAGGGAACTGCAGCAGCCCGGGAGCCCACGGGGCAGCGCTCCCAAGGGAAGACGGGAGAGGGACCACTACCAGCAAAGCACAGAAACTTCCAGTTTAAACCTCTAGAGCATCCCAGAAAGAGAATTAGGATGCACAATTCATACTGTTCTCACTCTCTCAAGATTACTCGAACAAATTATATGAAAGTTTATTTAAATCAGCTCTCCAAAAAAGACAGTACACTATTTTTTTCATTAAATCTTGTAAGGCATTAATCCACAAACTTGATTCAAACTCTTATAAAAACTTTAAGACTTGCAGTTCCTGTATTTTGATCACAACTTGCAGTGTCACTTAGAATAACAATATAATACAGGGAATAAGTAATAAAAATCCCTGTACAGTGTTACTTGCATGAAATAGGTTGTTTACATTGGGTTACTAGTACGCCTTAAATTAAAAAGAAAACACTGATCATATTTGCACTGATCTCTTGGTAAGCGTGTCTGTGTGGGATAACTAAGAGATACTCCTGCTATGCTCATAAAGTAAGTACTAGTTTTCTTCTGATCACTTCCTTTTAATTACAAAATGCAATTATTATGTTCTGGTTTGTTACAACAAACCATCTCCGCAGTCCAAGGTATGATTTTATCTGGTACACATGGAGCTGTACAAGGTTTTCTGTATTTTAATGTGTTTATTTGCTAACTGTTGGCAGAGTTGTACAAGAGTGTGCTTGAAGCCAGTTGCAACTTACAGATTTTTCAATAAAAAGGGAGAAATATTGGCCGGATAGTTAATTAAATGGCACCGGGACATTTTTTTTTTCCCCTTTCACAAATTCCAGTTAGTATTCCAAACCTGTATTAGGTGCCCCAACAACACTGAAAACAATAAATCTTCATTTATTGTCAGTAGATTTCTAACCTGGTTGTTTTAAACAGCATGATGAACATATTTTAGCAGAATATATTAGCCATGCCAATTTAATAAGAGGGAGATTGATGGAACCTTTCCTTTTGTTCCTCCATATGGGGAAGAGCCCAGCTGCAAGTGCTCAGGGGAGGAAATCCCTTGGGTTTTCCTTCTTCAGCAATATCTTGGCCTTTTCTGAGACACAGTTTCTCCTCCCCAGGCTATTACTAGCCAGTCCTCTCCAAATGTCTGCCACTGAAATTTAAGAGTGATCTCAAGCTTTAGCATCACCCACCTGATGACAGCATGGAAAGAAGAGCAACCTCAGTCCCAAGGGCAGTATTGCCATGCCCAAGGTCTGCTCAGGTTTCCCCTCCTCGTTTTAGTCATTATTTGGTTCAACCCCAGGCAATGCTACAGGCTTGGGAAGGACTGGCTGGAAAGCTGCCTGGTGGAAAGGGACCTGGGGGTGTTGGTCAACAGCCGGCTGAATATGAGCCAGCAGTGTGCCCAGGTGGCCAAGAAGGCCAACGGCATCCTGGCTTGTATCAGAAACAGTGTGGCCAGCAGGAGTAGGGAGGTGATTGTCCCCCTGTACTCGGCCCTGGTGAGGCTGCACCTCGAGTACTGTATTCAGTTTTGGGCCCCTCACCCCAAGACAGACATTGAGGTGCTGGAGCGTGTCCAGAGACAGGCAACGGAGCTGGGGAAGGGTCTAGAGCACAAGTCCTATGAGGAGCAGCTGAGGGAACTGGGGTTGTTTAGCCTGGAGAAAAGGAGGCTGAGGGGAGACCTTATCACTCTACAACTCCCTGAAAGGAGGTTGGAGCCAGGTGGGTTTTGGTCTCTTCTCCCAAGTAACAAGCGATAGGACAAGAGGAAATGGCCTCAAGTTGCGCCAGGGGAGGTTTAGATTGGATGTTAGGAAACATTTCTTCACCGAAAGGGTTGTCAAGCACTGGAACAGGCTGCCCAGGGAAGTGGTGGAGGAGTCACCATCCCTGGAGGGATTTAAAAGACATGTAGATGTGGTGCTTAGGGACATGGTTTAGTGGTGGACTTGGCAGTGCTGGGTTAGCGGTTGGACTCGATGATCTTGGAGGTCTCTTCCAACCTAAACAATTCTATGATTCTATAAATCAAAGTCAGTTGCCCGGCCCTGGCAGGGAAAGAGATCTGAGGAGCGGGCACTCTCCTCTAGGCAAAAGCCAGGATACAGCCCAGGTGGGCAGGTCACAGAGGTGCATCTCTGATCTCACACTCCAGGCACAGCATCACTGGCACCACCACCTCCAGCACAGAAGGCATTTCTGGCTCTCAGATCAGATTATCTGGCAATGTAAGGGCTACTAAGGGCAAAGAGGGAAGGAAAAAGGAGAGAGACTTTCTTCCGCACTCTAACACCCTTATCACTGCCCCGAAAAATACAAATGCTTCCTTTTTTCTTCAGGAGCATGCATTTAAGTGCATACTTATCTTTGCACAAAGAACTAGCCCCATTCCTGATGCCTGCCTCGCTCATGCAATAAACTTGAAGAACGTGCCCATGAGCAACCCTGCTCCACCACCAGCACAGGCACAGCTGAAGCCCAACTCCAATCTTTCCTGCGGTGCTTTACCTAGTCCCAACTGTTCAGGTACTTTCCTTCAAAAACTATATTTAACAGTTTTGCAAGAGCTTGCCCCAGCCACTTCCGCAGAAAAGCCTGCAAAAGGGAGGCAGAAGGTCTAACCTTGGGAAGTATATGAGCCCCACTGGTCTAACAGAAAGCACGTGTTTTAAGTGGTGTTTTTTCCCCCCAAGTATGGGTACGCATATTGTTACTGGCTAATGAAATTCATACACATACCTCCTACTTACTGCTTTTGAAGTATATCCTTTTGGATGTTTTGTGGTCCATCAGACTTTGACATCTAAGAACATATTAGTCTGCTTTTTATTCCTCTTGTAATTAGAAACAATGTTCAGGTTATTGAAAGAATTAAAAAGATCAATATTAATGAGCTTTTGGACTACGTTATTAGACAGTTTCAGCCCACAACTGCAAAGTACTCTGGCTTAGTTTGCCAGGGTTTGTTTTTTTGTCTGTTGGTTTTAAACACTAACAGATTTCTCAGAAAAAAATAATAGATCTATCTATGCATTCAAAGTGGCCAATTTTGAAAACTCAGCTTATACCAATAATTATACACTCCGGCTCCTAAAAAACAAGAGCTCTAAAGATTAGACTACTCCACAAAATACAGTTTTGAGGGATGTGCTTATTTTTAATATAACCAGTTGCTTTAAAGGGCAATGATTTCCACAGCACAAAGTTCACAAATTTCCCCACAAGTCCCAAATGCAAACACTATCTGCAAAGTCCATATGCTTTGTATTTCACAAAAGCTTTGCAGAATACATTTAACATAAGAGAAAACAGAGTTAGGTTTTACTCTTCACTTCATCTTCTTGACAGAAAGGTGTCAATAGAGAGATGCTGACAAGAAAGCTAACTGTAACCCATGCAACTTTATTACCGAAGTATGAGGGGATTACTTCGTGTTATTAAAACATCACCGCACTACTGCTTTTTTTTTTTTTCTCTTTACAGTGGTAACAATTTCTATTGGGATGAGCTACTTTAAACCTTCAGTTATTTATCAGTCACAAAAAAAATTATTCTTTAAGTCTAGAATAAGGCAGGTGAATATAAACTCCACCCATGCAGACCTGAAGTCCCATAGCACATTACCATTCATTTCTATAAAAATTAGATCCGGATCACCCATGAATTCTTCACTAATACATTCTTTCCCAAAAGCAAGTGCTTCAAGGAGGCTCCTGTATTTTCAGGAAAGAAAGAAGGAAGCTTAATTTCCCCATGGCTTACAAAAGACAATACTTGCACACGCCAAATGTTGCTGCTTATCTCCTCACCTATTCAGAAATACAAGCTCTCTTTGGTTCAGAAGCACTGTGGAAGCTGTTGGTTTCTTTTTTTTTTTTCCACTGGACATGGCCTTTCCTGCTCCCTACCAAATAAAATAATCCTGCAATTTAACCAGTAATCCTCCCTGTCTCTCTGTTTCCATTATCCACTTCTAGTCTGTTTGTTTCCCCGAGGCTGCAATCCCAAATGAAAGAAGCATTCAACAGGCACCTGTACTCTCAAAAGCTGTTACTCTCTGATAAACTCTGCAGCACCCGGTCACCTGAAGTTGTAAGAGATTTTTCCCAGGCATGAGATTTTGTAAATTTGATAGAAAAAAAATAAGATATCCTATTTGAGGTGCCAATGTAAAATCAGAAGTGAACAAGTAGAATTACCACTCCACTTGCCCACAGTACGAACACAAAGCCCATGGCCAGCATATGCTTCTCAAGCATCGCATGAAATAAAAGTGTTCAAAGACTTCCACTCAGGTGGGGCAACTTTTCTGCTTAACATAAAACAGGATAGCAAATGGAATGAAACATAAAGGGATTTTTTTTAAAACTAGTAAGGAGAAATTACTTGGATGTATGCACAATCAGGCAGTGGTGACCACTTCAGGATGACCATCCTCAACAGACAGGTATTCCCCCCCAAAATCAGAGAGTCATTAGGTGGCTTCAAGAGAAAGCTCTCCACAGTGTTAATTTACTCCTAGAACCACCAAGGACATGCTGTGCTATCTTTAGAAAAAAACTGGCTACTGTGGGGCTAAACAGACTGTTGATGAATTACACTCTGACATTTTTCATTAAGATACATAAACTTGTAGAAGACACTCTTGAATTTGCATATTTGCATCATGCTTTTCATAGACACATAAACAGCCTTTTATAACACACTTAAATTCCTTTGAGTTGTTAGATTTGCAAACGCAATGCAGAATCCAAGTTGTGCTGTACCTACTAGCTCTTTAGTACGTATTTTACACAAAAGCTTTCAGTTATGCTCCTAAGATTCACAGTCACATATTAAGTCCTGAATTTTGAACTCTTTCACTAGTCATCTTCAGAGCACCAGTCAACAACAGAATGGCAATCACAGGCATCACTGCGAGTTTCATCACATTACAACTTCGTGCAAGGCACTTTTGACACAGTGTGATACTATTGTGAGACGACAGGCCACCAATTAATGTAAATCAGCGCGGTTTCATCGAGGAGCGTTTAACAATTCTAACTGACATAAAATCATAATAGGGTTCATGGTGTTTTACTCATTACTGAAAACCGCTAATTGGTTAGGGGAGTTCTGCTGTTTTCAGTAAAAGAACATTTTTTATCACAGAAACCTATGAATTGTACCAAGAACATTCCACAGCAAAGGTAGTAATGACATTAGAAATACAAGCAGGTTTTATACGCTTGAATGTGCTTTAAATACTGAGCCTCGCAGTTTGCATTTGAGCGGTATTTCAGAATTTCGTCGTCATCTGTTGACAACCATCTGCTTCAACCTTCTTACTGCTCTAAAGAGTGGCCAAAATTGGGTATTGACAGACAGAATTTCGACACAGAAAGGAAACTATTCTCAGGACAAAGTAAGTGACAAAGGCTGGAGACCTGGACATACACATCTAGAAATCTGGGGGAAATAAATAAGAAAATTACAGAAACCTAGATCTGACACTCTCCTGCGATATTACTGGAGACGCAGTTTGCAGGTCTCTGTGAAAACGTAGAAGTGGCAGATTAGCTGACACCAATTCTCCAGAGGAGTATAATCTACAGAGTAAATGGGTAATATTGTGTACTGTCAACTCTGTTCAAGTCACAGCCATTCGAAACCCGGAGGAAAATGTAACGTAGCAAGCGCAAGCTGAGGAATTCATTCAGATGGGTCTGTACATACACGCTGACCTGAATAGCTCGCTCCAATTTGAAGAAATGTGATAATGGGCCACTTGGGTCAGGGCATAAGATTTTTGTCTGCTCAAAAACCCCTGGCACTCCTGGCTTTGCTGTACTTAGCAATACTATCTTTCATGGCTCTCCCTGTACATCCAAGGTTTTATATACACATGTATGTACGTGCAATACATTCCCACAGAAGTGGCTTATAGCAGCCCTATACTGTTAGGTGCTACAGCTCAGGCTAGCCTCCAAGACACTGCCTGCAAAATACCTTCTTGCTCCAACGTAGCCTTGCTTCGTTTCTATCAAAAGCGTAAAAGCAATTTAACCCGACAAGCTGTAGGCACGGCATAGTGTCTTAGTTTTCACACTTCCGTAGTCGACTTGCTTCATCTCCCTTGTATGATTTAATATTGCAGCCTCGAGTGTTTTGCCTAAGACTACTATAATACAACATTACTATGACGAAACCATTCGCTGTTCACTGTTCCTTCTGTAATCCAAATATAAGAATATACCACTTGTCTTAGAACATGGGACCCAAGAGGAATGCGTTCAGTTTGGCAGTCGTCTCCCCTTGCTTCCAGTCCTTAACTCCCACTGCCTGAAAACATCCCTCAAAACACAACTTCAAGACAGTTACACAAAATAAGCGTATTTTAAACCAAGTGTTTCTGATGAACTTGGAAGTTGGGCCAGTTTCCCTTCAGGTGGTGCATGTCTCAATACTGGAGAACACACAGGCTTGACCCATGCCCAGTTATGCTTTATGAAATACTGCTGGAAAAATAGCTATTTTAAGATAGGTCCAAAAGAAAGTCAAGCACGCTCATCCCTGGATAAATCTGCAAAGATTCATAGGGAACCAACGTGCTGCACAAGAAGGTACCACCTCTATATTCCTTCCAGATCAGCATTTCGGAACTCAACCAAAACCCACTGAAAGCAAGACAAGTTTCCCACAATAGCAGCTTCATCTGTATTACACAGAACTAGGCTTAACTAGCCTAACGACTTCCCAGTAGTAGACCAGACACATCTAAGCCTACTGAGCTGTCTTGAATTTCCTCTGGTTTTCTGACCTCATGAGAATGTGGGCTCTTTACAAAAATTGATTTTTTTAAATGAGAAATTATCACTTTGTCATTTATTACAAATAAATAATTTATGTAATAACTCATCTTCTAGAGGATTATTACAAACTGAGAAGTGAAAAGCAATCAAGGCTTTGATCCATATATTTTAAAATTAGATGTGGGAAATATAAAACTGGGTTCAATATAAGGAACCCAGGCAGAACTGAATCAAAGTTTGGAATAAAAACACTGCAAGAAATATCTATTTCTTGCATAAAAGCCATACGACAATATAGACTATAATTTAATTAACTGTCTTCTAATTGAAACTTAATTTTAATAAAATGTTCCCTTACATTTAGGCAGCCTGATCATATAAGCACCAAGGACAAAAAGAATCCATTGACTTCAGTGGTGCAGATTCAGGTCTGTACTCTGTTTGTTAGCACAGTAAAACATAAATAAAAACTGTTTTTCTCCAGAGAAGAAAGAGTCTCATTGGCAAGTGACATACTTCCATTTCATAAGCACACAGTTTTACATAAATACCAATATACTTTGGGTAAATCAGTGTGTGTTTGCATATGCAAAAGAGCATGCAACTAGCTATGATCTTACTTTGCTCTCACCTCTTTTATCTTCACAGTATTTGCAAGCAAAAAGGCAGGTGTTTTGGGGAAACCTATCTATCACGTAGAAAATTCCTGTGATTTTTCATGATCTTCTTGCATTAGTGTAACTTTTTTTAATTTGTATTTTTACAACTACACAACCCTACAGCATTTCTCCAAAAAGGTACATTTGAACAAGGATGTATCAGAAACTGTAGCACTGTGGTACTTACACTGCCTTAGAATTATTCAGAAGAACTATGTTTGAGGAAAACTACTTGCCTGCATGTTAAGGGACCTACAGGTGGAAACCCAAGTGCTCTCCACCATATCACAGCCTCTGAGAAAAGTATAAGTCGCAGCACAAACTATTTGATGGTATCAGAATTGTTTTTTAAAAATTGTTGACAAGAGTATTTTTGCTAGTTTGCAGGTAGGTAAATTAAAATCATAACACACTATACAAAAGATGGATGGGTATCTTTGTTCTGCAGGAGCGTGTGTACGTGTTAACAGAACAGCCTCTCCTTGACAGAACACCTCACATGAAAAATACTGCATTTGCAAAGCATTGCGTCAGCCTTTGCCTTGCACACGGTCTATTCCCCCTCCCATATATATATATCATTGAAAAACAAAACGGCACCTTTTCATTCTCCAAGTTTTCTTTGTTCATTCAGGGAAAAACAATAGTGAAACTTATGAACTGCTCTTAAAGAAGAGCTCCATGGTGGTGAAAACCTTGAGGAATTATACATATTCTTCTTATTCTCAAAGCTTAACATTTATCTTACAGCACTTATCATACTACACTTGAAGCGTAAGTCATTCAATAGCATCACGCACAAAAGTTACCAAGGGATGTCCTACTGACAAGGCAGCAATAGATAGTCCAAAATACATCAATATTACCAAGAAAAGGAAATAGGTACATTCTTATTTCTGAAGCGAAGAGGACTTTCAACAGTTTGGCTCCTGTGGAAGGCCACCTCATTCAGCAGGAAGCAGCAGGCGAGATGTTTGGGAACATCCAGCGGGCGTTGAAAGCACATTTCAGGATTCAATGTACTGTATCTAGAACTCAGAATACTGTAATCTCCATTTTTCCACCTCAGAGAATTACACTATATTTCTAACTGAATAGAAACAAAAATCCCAAGTTGTACCTCACTTCCAGACTAGCATCACATCATCTTTAAAAAGTCCTATTACTCAGTAGTACACTTACACATGGCAGTGCTTTGTTATTAATACACAACTGCAATTTACTACAAAATGGTCAATAAAAAAGCACTTGCTAAAGAGACATACAACCTTCTTTCCAGCATCCCATTCTACCCTCAGATTGGTAGGCTTCATAAACACCATACACAGAGCCCAATTCCAATTCTATGTTCACACGCTGCTTGGGAAGCAATGACATCTATAATAACAAAATATAATAGACCCATATAACACTTCCCAGGTACATAGAAAGATCTTACTCCTGCTATGAGGATCTTACAAATTAAATCAGATTAATTATATAGTGAACATATTACTGGCTAAGCCATATGTTTGTCTCTCCAATGATCCTTCCCAGTCCCCATTAAATCGAATTAAAAGGCACTGACGGAGTTTTATTGGAATTCCATTACCCAGGTCCCATCCTGCTCGCACACAGCCCGGCACCCACGGGAAACGGCCCTTCCCCAGCCCACAGAGGCTCTGGAGCATCCTCACACGCACAGAGCGAAGGCGCCCTGTCAGCAGGATCACGGCTGGCTTGGGTGGCTGCTCTTACAGCAACGAGTCCTGGTTATTTCACTTTACCAACTACCTAAAAAGGAAGATTCTGCTTTACAGCGCGAGGAAGTTCTGATAAATCTTGGGAATTTTCCACATTATGGTCAACAACTGACTTGCTAGCTGGAATATAACTACATTTACAAATATTTTCATCTTTCCGATAGATAGAATTTAAGGGCAAAAAAATCAACTTGTTTAATTAAAAAACAAACTGGCGAATTGGACAGAAGGTGCACAGTCATTATTTGAGTAATTATATTAAAAAACCCAATTAGTTCCTAATTGCACTTACAAATTTAGGACCTTGCTCTGCAATGTCTACACTTAGCCCAAACTCACACTAAATACAGACTCAATAGTCTGCATGACTTGCATAAAAATAGCCAACTTCTGATATTTTCATCTTCACTGTTCATCATTAGGAATGTTGTGGGTATGTGCAATTAAAATCAGTTTTCTAAGCAAAATCTTTTTAATTGCATTTGAAGGAATAAGGCTATTAAAGAACAGATTAATACATAAAAACTAGGAAAAAGCAACAACATGCTGGGATTCAAAATATGCTACTGTAACAAAAACAATGTTCTACTATCTAAATTACTAGCATTTCTACAGATAGCCATAATTCGAAATTCACAAATTAAAGTTACATACGTCCTTTAGAGTCAATACAATAAAGAGAAACCTGTTTTCTTCAACTGCAAACAACAGAGAAAAGGGCCTGTAACAAGGCACTAGAGGAACGCACA
Organism: Phoenicopterus ruber ruber; assembly: GCA_009819775.1. Classification (NCBI taxonomy): domain Eukaryota; kingdom Metazoa; phylum Chordata; class Aves; order Phoenicopteriformes; family Phoenicopteridae; genus Phoenicopterus; species Phoenicopterus ruber. The sequence goes on from CM020220.1 coordinate 38,533,695, forward strand.
CTCCCAAGCTGCAGACCAAAGTCAATGTGAGTTTTGCCATTTTCTTTAAGTGGAGGAAGATCAGGGTCCGTATGAACCTTAAAGCTATGACATATGCTCAGATTTACATAGAGGCAGTCACATAACACTCCAAGAGAACCACTGTGTGAAGTAAGCGCTTTTCTCCAAGTCTTTGGAGGACAACTACTTCAACCTGCAGTAGCTGAGCTACTTCAATCAGCAGAAACTCTATGATAAATTAGTAAAAGTTTTGCTACAAATCAACTTTACATACAGTCTTTTCACATCTAACAGCTAGCTTTGAATTCTAAAATGCATTTTACCCTTTTAAATAGTTTGCGTTTCTACCACTTTTCCTTTTATTATACTAAAGCTCTCCAAAACCATTGAACTTAAAACAACAATCCAGGTAAGAAAGAAGGTGCACGTCAGTTCACAGAAAACCACACACACAGTTTGTTCAGTCTCCGGAAGCGCCAGGGTTTTGTGCATGCAATCCCATACTCCACTGAGGACATATATACATCACTGATTGCCTATAAAACCAGTCACTGAAATTGCACTTGCGGACATCTCCCACAATTTCTGTCTTTAATTACCTCTTATCACACATCCTTCTAACTACTGTCCTAAATTCCTCGATATATTTTCATCCTCCTCTGTAATTTTAGCTCTCCAATGATAGGCAAGTTCTAAAGTAATAATGTTCTTTGGAATAAATAAATAAATGGCAATGTCACCATGACCTTGGAAGCATCTCTTTTGCATGTAAGATACTAACACTTATTACCCAGGTTCAAGACATAACAAGCTTCAGTATGAGAACATACACCTCTGTAGTACAGCCCAGAAACAGCTTTTTTTTTTTTCCTGAGAATCCTTCCCAACAGATGGCCAAACTGGAGCTCAGTCTGGGGAAGTACAGCAGTGCTCGGTACATCCGGTTTCAATCGTTAAGCTACTAATAACAAGACAGTTGTAAAGCCTCCTGATGTACTCACTGTTGCCCGCTGTGACACCTTACCAGGGAAGGAAGGCCATCAGCAGTCATCACAAGGACACAGATTTATTTCACCTGGTTTGTGTTTCTGCTACCAGGGTGAGTAATCCAAACTCACATCAGCTGAACCTTAAACCTGAAAATTCCATTTCCAAGTAATTTGTTTCCAGCCTTCACTTAAAGATGGTCAAAGGACACTGTGAAAACAATAAATTCCCTGCTAAGTGGAATAAAGACAGAAGTTTTGGAAGTGCTTGCGACTCCACAGAGGAGTAATGTTCATGAAAATCTGTCTTTCCTTCTTTAAAATAGCTCAAAAATTACAAGAAAAAAAATGAATGTGTGATATGCCATCACTCTGGGAACCTGAGTTTTAAGTTCCCTGACAACATTTTCCCATTCAGTATAACGTCTATGTTCACAGGAGGACCTCTTGCAAGACTTTGCTGACAAACTGTTTCATCACACCAGCACTTGAATGACAGATCCAAAACACTAAAACCACACATGTAAGAGCCCGTAGCAAGACGGCACTTCAGCGCTGCTGACAGGAGTGAGCTGCCACCAAAACCGAACACAAACCACCAGCAGCTTCACCACAGACAGTAAGTCAATTAACAACAAGCAATGCACTCATTAATACCGCTCTGGATACACATTTCACTGACACCACCACACATTTGTGAAGATTATCCAAATCCAGCTGCTGTTATCTGGGGCATCTATGTATTTTGGATAACCTCTAGGTAATCATGCCAATTATTAGCACAGTGGATTCACGTAATGCTGTTCCACAGCAGCAGAGCTACAAAGCTCCAACAAGCATGACAAAAAAAGGGGTGTAGAAGCCCAAGCATGAAGCCAAGGTGAAGCTCCAAGGCTTGGAGAGAGCTGTGGGAAGGAAATACGCCCACCAGAGCTGCAGAGCACCTTCAGCTCAAGCACTTGGGAGGTGGAGATGGGACCTGTGAAGTTCCCCTGCGCGTCTTTAGGGAGAGCAGGTAACAAATGTCATCTTCTCAGCTTCGTAAGCTGCTGGCAAGGTTTTTCTCAGGCTTTTGAAATTCATTTATCACAACAGTCACAAGTCCTTCACCAGGATAACTGCGAGGGAACCTGGATCCATGAGCTTCCCCAGGAAGAGGCCAAGAAGCATAAAAAAAGGAAATCATACCTCTTCATGGCTTAAATGGCACAACCTCAACTGCAGGACTTCTCCCTTATCCCACCGCCCTCCTGGCTGGATTCCCTTCTCCTCACTTCCTTCTTCCTTCTTCTTCCATCTCATTTCCAGCTCCCTTTCTCCATATCATTTTCTCTTGTCAATTTTATACATATGTATATATACATACATAAAAGTTAGAGGAGTTGTAACCTGGCAGAGGACAGACCTGATACAATAAAATTCTTCCAGTCTGTTTCAAACCCAGAGAAAAGGTTTAGACAAATCAAACTTTGGTGGGGTCCATCCCCCCCCACCCCTGCTTTTTTCCTGATGTTATCCACTGGTCTAATAGAAGGTGTTACCTCTCCCTACAGCACCTCACTAATATTTTATATTACCATGGCTACCACAACACTGCTATTAACACAACCTGTGACATTTTCCCAATTCTCTTATTACCAATGGTGAGCCTCAGTGCATTCCAAATTTCAGTGCCTTTCACATACATTAAGCTTAGCATGCTCCAGTGACTCAGAATCTCCTCCTGTAAAGGAAAATCAGCTTGGTATGGTCAATAATTTTTGCAGTGTATCATAAAGCTTATCTGATGTGCAAATGTAATTCTCTTTCTGGATGCCTCCTCCTGAATCCCTTTTAGGTTGAGACCACTTGACATTTTTTAAACAAAATGCCTTTTAAGTCCTAATTTGTACTCCACTCGGTTTTGATAAGACATGACATTATGATATGATGAGTTAGTTGATTCTAAGTAAATTTGATTTATCCCACTTTTTGGGCTGGTATGATTTACAAGGATGTTGCCTTTTAAGATGGGATTGATTTTAATGTAAACTGACAGCACATTTTTTTTTTGTGAAACACTAAATCAGAGCAAGGTAACTACGAAAACAAAACAAAGGGAAAACAAAGCAAAATTTAAACACCAGAAATTAATATTGATGAATAACTGGCACCTGCTTATCCCCATCAAGGAAGACAGAGTGACAAATTGGTTTCCAGAACAATTCCACAAAAATGTTTGAAAGTTTGATTTTTATTCATAAGATCAGATGCACGCTACAGCTGCTGAAATGTAATCTGACCATTTTGTGAAAACCATGGAAAGTTCTTGAAATATTTTCCATCAAACAAGCACTATCACGACCACGAATCTTCATGTATCAAAGCAAAAGCATATGTACCCTTCATAAAACTGAAAGGTTTTCTAAGAACCTTTCCCATCTGGCTGTTCAGGTGCCATTATATTGAATACTACCCTCGTTTCTTTGCAATATCCTTGTACCTTATGATGCAGTGTTTTAAAGACACAAGTTTGTGATGCTGCAGCAACACTTTTCCCTTTGATAGGTAGTTATTTCTCATTCTTACAGCATGAATCACCTATGTAATTTTGATAGCTAGCTGGGAGAGGGACCGGAGAGGTTTGGTAGTTCGACTGAAGCAGAAATCTGTACCCTATACTGACTATCTAGAGGCATCCACACTCACCCAAACGAGTTGTAAGCAGTTAGTAAACAATTGAGTAGGTAGCGTGTACGTGACAGAGAGGAGCCGGATGTCTAACAGTGAGAATTCAATGCTTTATGGAGTTATATTTCTACTGAAATCTAGCTAAATCCTCACAGACCGGGTACAACATTCAGTGCAGCCTCAGTCATGACATCACGCAGTTGTGAAGCTACAGGGCTACAAACACGCCGACAGATTATTTTTTGATTAGCAGTGTTTTCTACAGCTGAGGAAAACCTGAGTCAGAGCAGCACGCTGCCACTCCTGCACCTGAGCAGGAGAGAAGGGGGACTTAGCCCGTACTTTAGAAAACACTCCATTCAAGCATCTCCCAGGAAAATAAGAGAGGTCTGGTACCGGCACAAATTGCGGCAAGACACCCTGAGACTAACTCCGGCAGGAGGACTGCTACCCTCTTTGATCAGAGACTTCTTCTGAGAAGAAAAAAAAGAGTTGCAACTTCTGCAATTTTCCGCACCCCGGCTAAGGGGTCCCGAGCTCCCTCTCCCCCGCCGGCTCTGACCAGCTCCGCAGCCACCCGCTGCCTCGACACAAGTTCGGGTATGAAGTGGGTGGCAACTCAGCAGAATTAAACGAAGGAACTTTTGAAAGGCTGGGGAAAGCGGAGGGCTCTCGCCGTTCGCCGCGGTACCTCGCCGCCCAGCCCCGCGCTCGCTCGGGGAGCCCCGCGGCCGGTGCCGCCGCGCAGGACGCGCCCGCCGGCAGCAGGTACTTCCACGGCCAGGGCGGAGCGGAGCGGACCCCCGCCACGAACGCCCGCCTTGCTCCCTCACAGCGAGGCGGCAAGCGGGGTCCGGTGCGCTCCAGCCGGATCACCGGGGGCCACATCCCTCCCTCCCTCCCTCCCCGCCGGTCCCCACTGACTTGTCGCCGCTGCAGGGCTCGCCCCGTTCTCGCTCCGCCGAGAGCCGCAGCCCAGCGCGGCGCCCCCGGCACCCAAGTTTGCAGGGAGCGCTCCGCCGCCGCGCCCGCCCGGCGCTCGCCCCCCGCAGCGCGGACGGGCAGGGAGGCGCGCAAGGCGCCGCAAAACTTCCCGCGGAGAAGCCGGCACCGGCGGAAAGTTCAGCGGGCGGCGCGCAAGGGGCGAGCCCGGGCGCACCGCTCCGCGCCCCGCCGCGGACGCGCCTTACCTCCGCGGGCTCCCGCTGCCAGCGCCTCGGCGACGGGCGGTAATCCCCAGAGCATCGCCAGGGCCAGGAGGAGGGCGGACATCGCGGCGAACCCCGCCGCGGAAGGAAGGAAGGAAGGAAGGAGCCGGCCGGCCGCGGGTGCGGAGCGGAGCGGCAGCGCCGCCGTGCGCGCGGAGCCTCTGCGGGAGCCGCCGCCGCGCCGTCACTTTTCAACGCGGAGCGCGGCTGGGCTCGCCTCACGCAGCGAGCGGGCAGCGCGGGGCGCCGGCGGCCGGCAGCGCCGCGCTCCGCCCCCCGCCCCGCCCCGCCCCGCGCCGCCGGCCCGCCCCCGCCTCGCGCCCGCCGAGCGCCAGGCGCGAAGCCGCGCCGCGCGCGCGGGGGAAGGCGGAGACGGGTCTCCTCAGCGCCTCCGCCGCCTGCCTCCGCCTTGGTTTTTTTTTAAGTTTTGAGGCATTTTTTCTTTAAATTCACAAAGATAAAGCTTGGGTGGCACGGTAGGTGAGTCAGCAAAAAGGAAAAAAGATAAAAAACGCCACAGACCTTTATTAAGCAGCAGGGAGCAAGGTGCCGTGAGAAGGCTACGTACCTCTTCTGTCAGTCAACAGAAAGTTGACGTCGGAAGCAGCTCTCGCAAGCTTGGCGTCAGTTGATGATGCCTCCTGAAGTACATCTGAGCAGGCAGCGGCTCACGTTTTGTGTTCATTCCCCGCTTTGTGCGGCTGAAGCGTAACTTTCACTTCACATAAGCGTATTGCCTTGAAATGGTCATGCCGCACAAATATGGTTTGCTGATCACATTTTCACATATATTTTTTTTTAAACCAAGCCCTTTAACAGATGAAAGGTGGTAAAGCTTTTACATCATCCCCGGATATTAGTTTTCTCCAAAGACAGCAAGGTGCTAAAATTGACTGCTGAGACCTTTACATTTCAAGGGTAAAGCCTCAGTCCTTTTAACTTCATGTTTGTATTCCCCAACACGGAACCTAAATGCCTTTTATATGAAGCAGTACAGCCAAGAGACTTCCAGGGGCAGAAAGACCAGGCGGTGTTGAAGGACGGAATAACACGCAACCTAGAAGAAATATGAAATATTTAATTATTTCTGTTGAAATGGGGGAAAGAGCCTGTGGTAAGGGTCTGGAAAGCCCAGTCCTGGTCCCAGGGACTCCTCTGAGGTCAGGGCCTGGCGGGACTCACAAGGGGTTGCTCGTAGCTTTGTTACTGCAAATAATTTACAGCTGACGGGAAAAATCCAGTTGGATCAAGTTCCACATCTATCTACTGTCTTCAAAGCCTACGTAATTCCCCTACAGTCAATTAGTATTTATACAGCCATAACTGAGCAGAATTATAGATCCCAGTGTAGAAAACCTTTGCTAATACAGAAAGGAGCAGATCTGAATTAAGGTGAAAAAATCTGGCAGTGTCCATGGTCTTGGAAATCAGTTGCTTTTAAAACCAAAATGAAGTCATGCTGAATGTCACACTGAAACATTGTTCCACCGCATTTACAGATGAGATTGCTTTGCGTCCGTCTGTAAACCACCAGAGCCATATAGGTGGCTTACGCATTAATTATAATTTTATTTGAGCAACCTTTTACATTTCAAATATGAAAATATGTGGATGCTAGAGCCAAATGAGAAAATGTGTGAAGGAAAACCAGGGAATTCCAAGTTGTGAGGAACTCCTGCTTAAATCGGTGACATTTCCCACATGCCAGGACTGTCACGTGGTATAAAGAAACACATATTTGCCAGTGAACATGCTGTCCCTGTATTCTCGGGATACGGAACTATCTTTAAAGAATAGTCTTCTTTCATCTCAACTTCTTGCATCTTCTGCAAAAGTCTCAAGGTCTGCAAGGTTATAAGTGGTCATGCTTTTCCCCCAAATGTTAGCTGTTAATTGGCGTGCTGCCCTTTCGTGCCTTCTCACAAAAACACCTCGACTAAAATCCTTCTTTTCAACCATCTGATGCTTTATTTCTAATTTGCTCCTTTTCGGTCTTATTCCATACTTATTTAACAACAGTCTTCACTTCTCTTCTTGAATAATTTCCTTTAATGATACGGTGCAATTTACTGCCCATTTTAAACATTAACATTTATAAGAGTCTTTGAAGAATTAATTGATCTTGCTTTCAATACTGCAGATCACATATGCACATAGACTTATTAAAATATTTAAATAAAATTTATAATAAAAGTCAATGGCCTCCTTGTTTACAGGACATAAAGTCTTAATACAGAGTATGCAGTCAGAATTCTGACTAAAAATGCTATTACCTGTAAGTAATAATTTGTCAAATTACTGCCTAAAAATGTAGCTTGCTTTAAGATAGCGCTATGAAGCGATAATTGCCATAGAAGCCTGGTTTTAAAATACACGCTGTTGAACAAATACACGTTGACCTTTGATAAATCATTCTCCTCAACTTCATTTCCATTAACCATCACTCGCTATGAAGTGATGGGATGCTGGGACGTCTCTATATGGTGGGACGGGATGGCTCCGACAGTACAGTAAAAATGTGTACAAGTACCTGGCATTCTCGTATCTCCTTTCCACCTCAAAAAAAGGCAGCACCAAGAGCTGTATGAAAGTTTTAATGTATATCTTCAATGAATAAACCTAAAAATGTTTGCTGAAGTGACCAGAGACAGAATCCAAGCCGGTATCTATACTTATATTATAATTCAAATGCTTTAAGCGATCAGCTGCTGTATAACTTGCTTTTCCTATACATCAGACCTGAGGGGAAAAAAAAAAGGAAATGGAGATTTTAGCAGGATACAGTTTCTGCACTTCCAGCCTCCCCGCCGTTGTTTGTATGCACACGACTTCGTTCAGATTTCTGCGGGGTGGGTGAACATGGAGTCATTCAGGTTTCTGCGGGGTGGGTGAACATCGAGAGACGCGGGACTGGTGGCAGATGCGCAGATCAGGAACCAGATTGGTTTGTCAAACACTTACTGGAGTCTCCAGCCACTCCCACTTGAGAACCAAACCAGAAGCACCGTGGAGTTGAACTAAGAGCGGACACGGAGGAGAGAGACAAAAAGGAACTGAACGTGTAGAAATGTCTTTTCCTTGCTACAGCCAAAAAAAGTTGATTATATAGGAGACTAGTGAGAAGTACTGCTGGACAGAAAATTCAAAGTTAAAAATGCTGTTAGAGATCTGTTTGCTCCTGCGGTGCTTTATAATTCTTCCTCCTCATCAGAGTTATTAACACTGACAGGTTAAATAAATTAATTCATCAAGCTATGTAATATTATGAAATCTCTTATTGAGATAAATTTTAAAAAGTATAACCAGCCATTTGTCCTCGCTGTATATCACAATGCAGGAATATTCATTATCAGCCAAAGGTAATTCTGACATTAGTCACTATGAAACTACCTCAATTGCATCGCTAAAAATTGGGTTACGGCATTACTTATTTATTGTATATCAGCGATGGCCTTCGAGTAGGTGCATGGGTAGGTAGGGACGGTCGCATCGACGATGCCCCGCTGCCCGATGTGACGGGGGTGAGCTGAGGGATGCCGCGGACGCGGGGCGGTGGGTCCGAAGGTTGCTGGCGATGTGTGCAGCCCTTTGGAGAGCATCGTGGGCGCCCGGCCGGGTTGCTAGGGGATGGTGCTGGCAGCCAGTCTGAAGGCGGTCGGGTGCCCTGCCCTGTCCCACCAGACAGAGAAAAGTTGCCAGGCAGCAGCTGACACAGGAGCAGAAAGAAGGAAGAAAGTATTTGAGAGGAGCGAGAAGGGAAAAAAAGACCAAAGATTAAAAAAAGAACAAAAAACCCCACCCTGTCTGAATTCAGGGCTTCGCATTACAAGCTGTCCCTACTGGAGAAAACATCCCTCCAGGAATTTTTCATTACTGCAATGCAACAGTGGTTTCATTATTAAAGACTTTCTGAATGTGCATCTTCAACAGCTGCTGGAAAAGTTCTTCATGTGTGAGCTGTAATGTGTATATTTGCATACCGAGTGCCATGGATGGAAATCGCTGCCTGGCATTTGAGGCGTTTTGGCATGGCTTTAATACATAAATTGAGAGGTATTAAAAAACACATGAAAATGGATCACTGTGAAGACCTGCCTCACAAATACAACAATAAATGAGACAAGAAAAACCCAAAGTCCTAAACCTGGAAACCATGATCTTGATCTATTCCTAATCTCCATCTTCCGACTATTGTAAAGACATTTCATTATATCATTTTGCTTGTAAATGCTCGAGAGGTGGTACCAGACCAGACGCCAGTTCGGGGGAAGTGCAATGAACTGATGCAAGTCTGTTAAAGACAAGGCAGCTAAACGCCAGCTTATGGTACTCAGACATCTGCTTGGGACAAGTGACATTTTGCAGTTAACTGGATATGCTTTAGCGAAGACATCAATGGGAGATCTTAATGCTGATTGCAAGGTTTGTTTCTCATAAAAATGGGCTCATAAAAGTTATTAGAATGGAAAAGCGAGTCCAGAGGAGAGCCACGAAGATGATCAGAGGGCTGGAGCACCTCTCCTGTGAAGACGGGCTGAGAGAGTTGGGCTTGTTCAGCCTGGAGAAGAGGAGGCTCTGGGGAGACCTTATAGCAGCCTTCCAGTACCTAAAGGGGGCCTCCAAGAAAGCTGGAGAGGGACTTTTGTTAAGGGCATGCAGTGATAGGACAAGAGGCAATGGCTTGAAACTGAAAGAGGGGAGATTTAGATGAGCTATAAGGAAGAAATTCTTCACTCCGAGGGTGGTGAGGCCCTGGCACAGGTTGCCCAGAGAAGCTGTGGCTGCCCCATCCCTGGAAGTGTTCAAGGCCAGGTAGGACGGGGCTTTGAGCAACCTGGTCTAGTGGAAGGTGTCCCTGCCCATGGCAGGGGGTTGGAACTAGATTATCTTTAAGGTCCCTTCCAACCCAAATCATTCTGTGATTCTATGATTCTATGAAAAGAACTCAGTGCCTTTTGAAGTCTGTTTAAAGGACAATTTTGAGGAAGGGAAAAAAAAAAAAAAAGAAGAATCTCTTTAAAAAGAAACTTTCAATTTATTTTATTACCCAATAAATTAAGTTCTTATACAAAACAGGCCAGCTTTCTTACCTGGCACCCTGCTGCACTCAGAGGTGCTGCACCAACGTGCAGGGAGAGATCAAATTTATTTCCAATAAGTGGACTAGAAACTCCTTGTCCAAAAAAATAATGTTTATGGCCAATGCTGAGAAAAAATATGAAAAGTAGAAAAAAGAGAGAAAAATATCTGGTTAAATCTGTTTCAAACTCCCATGGTAAAATTTGTGTCAAGACCATGTGGCATATTAAACAGTTCACAGTACTTCTTTCTCCAGTTTATCCCAAAATAAACATACTCTGTAGCTCCAAGTACCATAATAAAATTACCTTTGTTTAATAAAATGTGATTTTCCAAGACAGTGGACACCTTGAGTTCATCTCACAAATACCCGTGAGCACATGCTTAAAGTTAAACACACATGTAAATATTCTACATCATTAGTCCTGAAGATCCAGTTACTGCAATGATTGAGATGTGGACACCTGAGTACCTCTACAGTACTACCAAGGGGTGGCAGAGGTAACCAGTCCTACCAGGAGGAACTTTGGATTAATTTCATAGCTTATAACATTCACGCAGCACCTATTCAGAAATCTACAGGAAAATTGCCTAAGGAGAGAACTCATCTTTTTTTTATTAGATCTCAGTGCAACTAATTTATGAAATTTTCAATTTCATCGTGTAAGTGTTGTGAGGTAAAGTGTACGGCTTTATCTACCTCTTTTATTTCCTAAACACGGCATCAGGAATAACCTAGTGGGATCTTTCTCAGTGATAGTGAATGATTAAAATAATAATAATACATAATGCATAATGTCATTTGACAGAAGTCATTATCCATTTCCACAATCTTCTATTAGGTTTCCATATTTTACTGCTCTCCAGGAGAATATATTTGCCATTTGCCAGAAGCACAGAAACTGGAAGTAATATTTAAAAAATAAGTATTTTTTTAAGACTTACATCTGGCGGTATTGAAATCAGAGAGAATTCATGCCACTTAGTAAGTATTGTAAATGGGTCCCATTATGACATATATCAATCATAGATTCACAATCGTGCAGCAGATAATGTAGAAAAAGATGGTATGCCACACAAATAGGTGTACCTGTGCTGACAGACATGGGAAGCTCATGGTTATCTAACGTGCCCTGGAAATATATAAATCACTTCTCCTTACAACAATAAAATCAATTATAATAAATTTATTTATTATCAAAAAAGTAAAGTTGCCACTATCTGTTGTGTGTCAGCTCGACACGCAAAAAATAGCTGGGTTTGGAGCAAAGCAGCGATACCACTTCACATTTCTTGATTTTGTGGGATTATGTTACAGGTGCTTTTCCCAAGGGAAGTGCTCCCTTTCCATCCCAAACATACCTCCACATTGCTTGATTCGTCAGTGTTCTAAACTCATCACATTCCCCCGTCTTGATAAATGTTGGACACGTGCGTTAGTGAAGAAGCCTGTGCAAACACTTTCCTTCTGGCGCAACTTTTTATTCTACAGAGAAGCCGCATTTTACTACTTAGCTGGGGTTCAGCCCTATGGCTACCGGTGCATCGCAGCAGCCTCCGTCCCAGCCCTGTTGCCTTGCAGCGGCATCAGTGCCGCCTGGCCAGGCGCGAGAGCTTGTGTGCATAACTGTTTACTAGTCAAACTTCCTTCAACACCTCCTTTAGGAGAAATTAGCAGTATTTACCAGTTTGAAATGTTTGGAAAATTATCCTGCTGACAGCTATTATATTCACTTTTACAGTATCTTCCTCCAAAATCTATCGGAAGGAAAACTTACGGGTCTGCACCACAGCGTTTTAAAGATTCAATGAGCCTTCCCCCCCACTTCAAAGCAAATTATTGTGTGATGGCAGCCAGGTGCCATAGCAGGATTTTCATTCTGGTTTTCGGCTAAATCTGATTAATCATAAAACAGATCAAATAAAGGAACATCTGGTACAAGGTTTTTGCCATCAGATAAAGGCTTTATGGTAGCAGTCCAAATGACTACTGTGGCAACCAGCCACAACTACAACAGTAGGCAAAATTTTCCTTTGCGGAAAAAAAAAAAAAAATAATATTTTCAAAAGTAATTTGCATAAATAATTGTTTCACTCCATAAAATCAAGAACAGAGCGTGTGACTGCCATTAAAGTTTAAAACAATCCCAAAAGCTCAGTAGGCGAATAATAATTGTATTTACCGTTGAAACATAATGTATGAGGTACCTTGTTTAGAATTTTAAAAATGCAGACAAGCTCCACCGTCTACGCAATGCTTTTACGTTTTTAGTACAATCAGGCTCTGAATGTCATTTAAATGCACCTTTTAATATCACTTTGTCTTTCATCGGGGAATACTAAGGCTGCGACAAAAAAATGTTTTAGTTTATTTTACTCACTTTTGTTCTCTGTATAAAAGGTAACGTGGAAATGTGCCCCGGGGTCTGCCCCGTTCCCTCGCAGCACAGCCTGACTCGTTGGGGAGGAGCAGGCTCTGTTTGCAGTACTCGAGTGCCCCCCATAGGCTGCTGCTCAAATAATTGTTTTAAAATAGGCATAAACACGAGTATCTTTCAATCTTGGCGAAAAGGAGCCTAAAACCTTAACAACAAATAGCCCCCCCCGCAATCAAGATATAGCTCACAAAGGAAAATTACAGGGGTTGACATAACTCTAATCCCAATCACTATTTACATTATACTCTATTTTTTTGAGAACTGTGTGTGTTTAGGGGGGTTAAGGCTTCAGTTAATTCTGAATACAAGTTATTTAAATGTGGCCATTTAAATTGATAAATTGTCTTCCCTCATAGATATAACATATTTGACAAAGCAGAATAATTACTTTTCCAACAGAATTAACAAAGAATTCAAGGTTTATAGGAATAGAAACTGCAAAAGGCTATTGTAACTTGCAATGATACAGTACTCAGAATAAGAGAATTGACATAAATTCATATATTCTATTAGACAAGGAAAAAACAAGTGAATTATGATGCATACTTAAAAAGTAAGAATTTTAAAGTTATGTTAATATTCTCTCTTTTTATAACTGTCTTCCACTTATCTTTGGCAGGACATTAAAATATATTGTCCTTTTATCTGCAGGTTGACGTCAGAGTAAACACGGCGCTTGGTAGCTAATGAAACTTCACGTGTATGACCTTGGGGGTGTCACATACCTCCTTGGCAAATACCTGCCTCCCTTTGGAGCATCTTATGTCTGCATACATGCGCTTATGGAGCATGAAGAAGGAATGTGGCAGAAGGGACAAAGGAAAGTACTGGGGAAAAAGAATTCGACTGTGGTATAAAAAAAAAAGTTCAAGAGGTGCAGTCATTGCAAAACATGTTGCGATGTGCCTCACAATGGAACATAAACCCTCCGAGGGGTTAATTCCCCCAGGCTTACTCGGCTAATGCTGTTAGGGAATCGCAGCATTTACTCTTTCATGTCAGTAGATGGAATAACAATGAAACTCAGAAATTGCTACATGGAGGAGAAAGAGAGCTAGAAATGAGAAAATACAGTGAGTGATGCTGAGTGAAACAAGGTATTGAAAATTCAAATTCAGCTTCTAAACAAAGATCACATTCATCTTTATATAACTCTCCTTCCTTATAGCAGAAGCAGGTAGATCTGCTATCTGTGCGAGCGCACAAATGAGAACAGCATGGCTCTGGACATTAATCCCTGTCCTAAAACTGCAGAGTGACTCTTCCCATAGAATGACTTTGACTCTCCCCGGTTTGGAGTCCAGCTCATTTGCCTTGCCTCGCAGGGAGGAATTTTGCTCACTTGGACATGGCTGATCTAGTGGAGCACTCAGAAGCCCATTCCCCTTCCCAAGCTCCGCAGTGTACACTGAGTAGATCTGGAAGAAGTTTCCTTTAGCAAGTTGCTATGTAGTCAGTCCTTCATTGATAATAGTTTTACAATCACTGCCTGGGGCTTTGGATAGATTCCTCTTGAAAAATGTCATTATAATTCAAAACGCTGATTTGCTCCTCTTCCCCTCTCCCTCCCTCCTCTAAAGGATGAGTATCCTCCTCCTCTGGGCAGTACAAATTCTGCCATGTTCTTTCCCTGGGATGAGGATACAGGCAGTGGTAGTGGAGGAAAAGGAGAAGAGTAGAGAGACGAAAGACCTTTGTGATACACCAGTCCCTTGTTCCAGTGATCCTGGTTCATACGGGTGCTCACTTCAATAACCTGAGAAGGTCTTTCATGGCTGTGTGCTATATGCCCGTCTAAAGAGAAAGCAGCAGCAGGCTGTGCACTCATACAGAAATAAAAGGACACTCACTATTAGGTAATATCCAATGCCAGGTACATGTGCAAAATAACTTCAAGGGCTCCAAAATTTTTGTTCAACTCTGGAACAGCAGCAAAAGAGGGCAGATGATATCAAAACACACGTGTGTGTCTGTGGCTGTGAGGGACCTGGCCTGAGACACTGAGGCTTCACTTTCAGGTCTAATCATGAGGATATGAACGTGGACCTGCTGTTCTCCAGCCCTTTTCCCTTGATGACAACATGACAACTCTTCTCCCCACGTGTAGAAAAATGGGGCTCAGCTGCTCTTCTCCATGCAAGAGGGACACAGTTCAACACATGCATGTTCATTTTCAAAGGATGCCTGTCAAAGAAGTCTTAAAAGAAAATTGCAGCAGGATGAGAGAGGAAGTTCTTTCACGGGTAAATAACAAACTGATAAGAAACAAAGGGTAGCAGTAAATGATTATTTTCTCAGTGGAGAAAGTGGAAGTCACTACTGGAGTCCCCAAGGAGACTGAGCATTTCTGCAATATCACATACAAGCCAAGAAGACATCACTTACATTGTGGTTTACACTTTGTCTATCTTAATACAGGCAGAAGCCTTGTAACCCGGTGCCCTTCCTCTGAATAAGAATGCAGAAGATTGAAGAAGAGTGAGTAAATGATACAAGGAGCAAGAAAAGACAGAAAGGGTAACCCAAGAAATGAACAGTAAAGAGAAACTCGCTGGCAGCTGGACCAGTTGGGAATGGTGGTCCTGGTGGAAGCCTCCTCCAGCTGACCTTAAAAGCTTATTCGAATCAAGAAAAAAGGGAAGGAGAGGCAGGAAGGGGCATGACTTGTCTGACAGAAAGAGGTGTTAAATAGCCAGTGACCCACAGGAAGGTTATTGAATGAAGGGGTCCTGCAGCGTTCAAAATCAGAGCTTATTTACTTCTTTATCTGTAAGGCTTTTTCTTTCTAGCGACGTACATCCTGAAGCTGGCACTTGGCCAATACTTTAAGACAATGAAAATAAAATTATAGTAACAGATTCCCCCCATCAACTGGTACTGAGCACTATTTCTTAGGGGTACACGCGTATGCAAAAAAAAACCCAAACCAGACAGCAGGGACTGTATTTATGTCTTTTTCTCAAAGTAAACAAAAGTATTTCTGCAAACTCCTAAACAAGGAAGGAAGCAAAACCATTTAACAAACACTCATATTAAATGCACTTTGATAGAAAGCTTAATTCCTTCTTTCTGAAAAAATCTACAAGGATAACACTATAGCGGGACAAGCGACTGGGATTATTTGAAATGAAGGCAGGAAGATCTTTTAGTGCCCGATGGCAATCCATCTGGGGACAATTTCAAAAATATCCAACACTTACTTTAATATAGTCTGTCCCAAAGGCAAAACTATTTGCTTTTCACAAGCATTTTTATGAGCTACATCTTAAAAGTAATCACTGGCAGAGATAATTTATTGTTAGCCAGAGAGGATATTGAAAGGCAGGGGAGCTATTAATCATCTATGCAGATATGGGTGAGATCCTGGCCCTATGGTAGTCAATAGTAAAACTCCCATTGACATCTGTGAAGCCGGGCTATTACTCTACGTGCTGGAGGTTTAAGCGTTTGCTCTATCTATTAGGTCAAGTTTCTCGCTTGCATAACGCTGCTGATTTACACAGAGTTACATCACAGTTTGACCGAGGAAATATCTCCAGTTTGCTGAAATGAATGCTTTTCTGCAAGAGTCACTGCTTCTAACATCAATAATAGGAATTGTTTCTGGTATTACAAGTAAGATCCAGGTATGCTGTAAAAGTCCAGATATAGAAACACTCTTTTTTTTAAAAAAAAAGAATTGCAAGGAGGCTACGGTTCAGATCTTGTTGGTGCGACACTGTCACACTGTCTTCCCGGCAAGTCCATCTGTATTTAATTATGCTTTCCCTGGTAGAAGTTTGCAATAGAGCTGTCAGCTGTTACAAACCAACAGCAAGTCCAATAAACAATTTCAGAAATAACCACACTTGAAATGCTTACATACAATTACATATGTCCTTCAGAATAATCTATGCCTTTCATGTAAAGTGGGTACATGAGCCCCAAGAGTTAACTCTGCAGCAAAAAAAAAAAAAAAAAAAAAAGCCAGAAAAGAATATACAGTTTTAAATGAGCTGTTGGAGACGATGATACATTTCATAGCAGATCACTTGGTGACATTACACCACTTAGATGTCATGATCAACACACTCTCACTTCTGCTCAATATTTAGATTCTTTGTGAAACGTGTTGCCAATACTTTGTACAGCTCCATCTTCTCTGCAGCCATAAAGGATGTGATCAAATTATTTCTACCTGCTTGTAGACAACGTGCTCTGGAGGCATCATTTTTAGTCTCAGCCCAGGGGAACAGAAGTGATTAAACAATTGCTGTTTAAAAATAGCATCACACACTACCAACAGTCCATCTCGGAGTCAGCTGCAAACTAGCAGCAGCAAAGATGTTTGTTTTTACCCTCTTCTGGGCTGCCATGGCAGCCAAAATATTCCCTTTCTCTGAATTGATTTGTTCTGAAAGCCCAAGTATATTTGTTTTCCTGAGCAAATCCTTATGATTAATAATAGTAGGTGAGAGTTATTTTGTGTGCTTTATTTTAATGAATAAAACCCAGAGCACAGAGAGGTTTGTGTTCAAACAAGGCTTGAACAAAATTCAGTGAGGGATTTTTGCTTTTCATGTGTCTTTTGTTTGGTGTTTGGGATTCAAACCTGTAGTACCACGCTCTAAATCCCTATACAGGAAAAGAAGGGTCTGACCCCAGTGATGGATTAAATCACCCTATCGAGAATATTTGGACCTACTACGTTTTGTTCGGAAGCACAGGGCTGATATGAGGAATGATAGCCTTATCTATATATTTGTTTTCATATATATTCAAAACAGGCTGAAAAGCCTGATCTCTTTTAATTAAATCATGAATAAATATGAGATTTCCTTCCTTTAAAGCCCAGCCTGCTGCCTGAGCTCAGACTTTACACACTGGGCAGGGTTTGATCCTGCAGGTTCAGCTCGCCGAACCCTGTTGTCAGCAGCTTGAGTGATACGCTCAAAGTGCAAGATCTGGTCCGGCGCATAGAGAATGAGATCTATTTAACAAAATCCTGGCAGCCTGGAGCCTTAAATTCAGATTCAAGAGATGCACTGGCCTCCTTCCCAGGCCTGTGGGATGTCAGCCCTGGCATTCGGCACTGTGATCCCACTTCCTGGGACCCGCGTTTCTCGTTACCGCCTCAGGAAGAAGTGTTTGCTCCTTTCCAAGGAGGCAGGCAGGGCAAGGTGAGACCCCCAGCCTCGGGGCTCATCTGAGCTTCCTAAGGACGCAGCCGCACCGCATGTTTCCCTGGGGGAGTGAGCGCACGGAGCAGCCGAGGAGCTGGGACAGCAGGTCTGGCCCAGCATCAAAACCCACCCGGAGCACACCCAGACCTCGGAGGTTTTGGCATGCATTGTTCTCCCTACCCTGAGGTCCTACGCATGAGCTGCGTTCTGTCACCTGTCATACTGCGGCTGGCCACCCATCCATCCCAAATTTTGGAGGGGAGATGCTCCTGATTATGGAGCATATGTTGCCCTTCCGTGCGCAGTGCAGAAGGCAGCCAGCACAAGCAGAGGTGGATGGTGGATGGCACGGGAAGAAGCGGGGGGACGATCCAGGAAACGTGATCTGTGTTCGGCACGCAGAGAGGCATCAGATGCAAAAAGCATCTTAATTATTGCAATTCAAGACAGAAGTCAAACTGCTTTCCTAATTTTGCAGAGCGCTGATAGGAAACACACAACCCACTAAGGCTGTAGCACAGATGGAGCTGGACTGCCAGCAATAAGCAATAAGGTCATTCAAGGGCGAATGCGGATGGGGCAATAGCTATGGGGCAAGGTCCTGCTCTTCCACTGCATGCTGGCTTTGTGCTAAAACCGTCAGGCATTGCCTTTGGTTGCCCCCCTCATTTACCAGTTCCTCCAGGAGAGGTCTAAATAACATGAAATTAATCTACTGAACAGTATGCATCCCTGGATCAAATATTATCCATTTGTCCAAGCTTTTTCAAAGAGCAGCTGATTTCACTGCCTGCATGGCTCTGTAAAATAGGTGTGGAGGGAAAGGGTTGTGATGGCGTGTTCCTCTGGCTTTTCCATGCAATGCACAAAAGCCTTTTCCACTTTACCAAATATTCATATCCCCAGAAGGGCAGCATAAGCCAATATTCACGTAGACTTCCAGAGCACAGCAATTGCCTTGGAGGGGAGTGAGGTTTCCCAAGGGACGTGACTAACCCTAATTTTCTAATCATACAGCAGAGAGAGTTATAAAAGCAAACAGAGACTCAGATGCCAGCTTCACATCTCACTCCTTGGTGTGTTAACTGTCAGTAACACCTGACCCATCCACGGGCTGCAGAAAGAAGGACCGTGCTGTTGCTTGCCTGCCTGCTTGCTGGCTGGCTGGCTTGCTTGCTTGCTTGCTTGCTTGCCTGCTTGCCTGCCTGCCTGCCTGCCTTGCCCCCAGCTGTTGAAGACAATGCTCACCCCACTGGGTGGTAGAGAGAGGATTTGTGAGCTTGCCAGGAGCCTCTAAATGCCAACACCTGAGCAAGACACCAGGACAGATTGAAGAAGACATGATGACAACCTGAAGAAAAGGACCGATTAAGGGTAGTCGTTCCCTTTTTGAAGTGGGTGAATGCACAATGCATGAAGAATAGGTATAATTTTGAAGTCAGACCATTAAACCCATGCTCTGCCACTTGCTATACCAATTTCAGGGACCTTAAAAGATGTTACGGAGTAAGCGTACATATGGTGAAGAGTGAGCGTGCATCTGTACAAATGCAACGTTTGGTAGAAATGAAAGCAGGGAGTGGAGGAACTAGCTAAACAGATTTATACTACACTGAAATTCTCAACACAAGGAAATCAAGGTCATATTTTTTGTATGCATTCTTCAAGCCCAGGCCAGATTTAATGGCTGAATTTAGAGTTATTTTTTGCCCTTGCTGTACCTCTGTTAGAAATCTCACAAACTTTTTGTAACAGATTATGTAATGGCTTTATTTTCACGTGGATGGAATCACTTTAGTACTTCGAACCCCAAGCCAACCCCCCTGTTTCGCTATCAGGTGAATATACATGCTGTCGTGGTGTTTTCTGCATTAAGTTGCATCCATTAGGCCAATTCAGGACACTCACTGTCAGCAACACAGTACACAAATTTCAAATAAGCTTTCAAAGTAATCAACAATTTATCATTTATTTATGCATCCTTTTTATATCTAGCTTAACATTGAAGCATTAAGATAAAAAAAAGTCTTTGAGTTTACTATTGCATTTCACTCTGTGTAATTAAAAGTATGAATCTTTTTTGTTTGATATATAAAACTCTTGTGATGGGGTATAATTGAGCTACCATTTGTGCTTTTAGTACATCTTTACTCCCGTATTTCACTAAAGGGGGTGGAAAAAAGATGATGTGTGTCATACAGTGCTTTTTACATTTTGGAATTCATAACCCTCATAGGACAATAGCATAAATGATGCATCGTCAAGTTATGCATCATCTGCTGCACGTACCTGACACTGACTGAAAAGCAGCTTTCCTGAATAATCCCTTCTCACGGTCAGACTGGAGGGGCTCTGCTGCCCTAGGCAAAACTCCGTCTTCCCCAGTCACCCGTACAAACGGGTGCCACGTGTTTTGCCAGAACTGCTCTCAAGACTTTTAAGTTCACCCTTTTCCTGTCACCCACGTTACATCTGCTTTTCAGAAGCAAGGCTGCTGCCATGGCTATTTTGTCTGAAAATGGAAAAAAACATTAATTCTGTGCTTTGCCACTTTTTTCTTTTTTTTTTCCCCTTAAACTCTTCCTGCCCCCCCGCTTCCCATTCCCCTCCTGGCTCCTGCTGGCCCAGCAGACGCTAACAGCATCCCTGCTTCTATGGAATGGAGATGCAAAGACTTGCCACCCTGCATAAATCAGCCCACCTGAAAATGTCAGGCGACCAAAGCTGGTCCTTGTCGGCTACAGCAGGAACCGTGACCGTTCAGCACTCACCTGAAACGCTGTCTTCGCAACAGAGGAAAAGCAAAACAAGTCAGAGTGATTTGCTGTATATATTGATGGCTGTTGCTTGACAATGGAGGAATTACATTAAATTTAGAAATTTTGAAGTTAGAAGATACCTGGAGAGAAAAGAAAACCTTGACTCTGTTATGGGTTAAAAAAAGAAAAAAAGAGATCATGGAGAACAATATCTAAAACAAACACCTAGGAATACTGGGTATTAGAGAGTTATTCGGTGATGGAGAAGAAAACTTATTAGATATGAGTTCCAGTAATAGCTTTCTATAGCAACCACAGAAATACGAGATCTGGGCAAAAGCAAAAAGAGAAAAAAATTTCTTTTTCCTCTGCTGATGGAGACAACAATTTTTCCTTGAATAAGGCTGGAGAAATTTATCAAAGCCGTTATTCATAGCATGCTCAACAGGGGAATATGAAAATATCTTACAGTATAATAAGCAGGTGTCTTATTCTTGCCCAGTATTCTCTCCTCTCACACCTAATGATGGTGAGAAAAAAAATGGTTTAATTATTAGTTTTACTTCTTTGCTGAATAAAAAAAACGACTTACTGAGAGGGATTTGCATTTTGGACCGTGTTAGGAAGTCAGTACACACCTGTACAATCCTATACTGAAGGCCTTAGATGAGAAGATTAAAATGTGCAATAATTTCAAGATAGAATTTCCATGTTCTGATCCTTAAATTGCAAAAATATAGCCATAGCTATGGCAGTTATATGCTTTTTTTTACCCAACTAAAAAATTAAGTATGCTAAAAAGTGGATCCAGAAGAGTAAAAATTGATCTCACACCTCATCCAAATTAAACAGGAGAAGTGTTGTTTCTGCTTAATAATAACGTAAATAATAGCTCTCTTTTGAAATTGCTTGTATTTAGTGCTTCCTACATACAAAACTTACTTAGTTGGGGTCTAATGATTCTTGGTTAACTCGGAATAAACTTCAGATAATTCCCTTACTTCAACCACGTTTTAAATTTCAGAAAAATCAATAGAAGGTAAGAGCAGAAAGATGAGAAAAAGGAAATCCCAGTCCCAAACTTGACCCTGCCACTTGCTAACTGCTTTGCACTGGTTGCTTATAGCTCAGACGTGCAAAATTTCTCTTGATCCTGTCCTGCTCCCCAAGGATCCTGTCAGCTTCTTTCAGCCTTTTCACCTTAGCACCTATTTTCATGCTTTCCTATCGCTGCCCCAGCCTGTCCCCGTTACTCGCTCAGATCAACCCTTACTCAAGCCTAGAGAAAAAAGATTGCAGCCCTAGCAGGTTTGCTGCCATCCTACTCGGTCCTGTCTGCTACGTCCTTGTGTCAATTCTTGTACTCCGTATCTGTGGCGTGGTTCGCACCTCAGGATGATGAGACCTCTCGGGAGGTCTTGAGATGCCACTGAGGATAGACACGAATACAGACAGTAATAACGAACGACAGTCTACAGGAAAGGATAAGGCTGCGTCTTTTTTTCCTCGCCATTTGAATCTCTGCTGTAGCCAGAAGCACCAAGGGTTTCAGTTTCCCATTGCAAATGTACCTGTCTCAGCTGAAAGGCAGCATTATGTAAGATTTATACGTTGCAATTATAAAGTATTATTTTTAGACACTTCTCCAGCATTACAACATTTCAGCCAAAATCTAAAGTTGCATAAAAGAGCACTCAAAATGTAAACCTTAAAATGCAGTTTTAATAACATCCTCAGCTTGGCAGCAACCCAGCGTGGTATTGCTCCACTCCCATACCAGTAAAAGCAATAAACTATGTAAAAGGCTATGGGTGGGGGAACACAGTCAGAATCACCTATACATAAATACTCGTTTCTACTCTGCCCACCAGAAATGCCAAGAACACCCCATTCACAGCTCCAACAGCCGAAGCTTCGATCCTGCAAATAAGGATTTAATTCCTGCCCCAGGACTGGGGTGCACCTGTGTATATGCCAAAACTGGGCTGGTGGGTTTCTTTGGACCTGGTAAGCCAAGAATTGCTAGATCTAAAACTTGGTTGTGGTCAAGGTAAACGTCGTGAATTAGGAGCATGTTGGCAGAAGCAGCTTTATTTGAAGAAAAATGGCAACCTTGGCACAGGAGTTCTGATTAATTCCCAGCACCTGTCTCTCACCTGAGAAACTAGAGTCACCACCGCCCTCTCTCCTCCCCTAAACACCTCCCTGTCCTCACCAAAAAAATATTGAGAGGAGAGAAAAAAAATTACTGTTAGTTCAAATCTGAATTCCTCACAATTTTATCCAGTTTATTCTGTGCTGCAGAATGCGCTTGGGTATCAGTTACCCCATTCGTGCAGAAGTAATAGCCTTACCTGGCAGTACCCAAGTATTCGTGAAGAAAACAAGCCTCTTAGGTGTCTCAAAACACCGTCTTTCAGTTGTTTTTTTTTTTTTTTCTCTCATGGTTGTGTTGTTCTCTGTTATCTCTGATAATGCTCTGTTAATCAGGGTTATTTCCATGTATATCTGATAACTATTTATAGTATGAAGAATAAGAAGTATGGGAGCAAGACATGGAACCAGAGCTCCTTTCTACCAACCAAGAGCCCTAAATGTTAAACTCAGAAAATCATGTTCTTCCCTACTTCTGATCCTCTGGCAAGTTGAAACAGGAGACGCAGAGGGTGTCCCTCCAGCCAGGCGCCCTCTGGCACAAGGCAAGAGGAGTTCACATCTCCTTAGGGTGGGTCTAGAAATGGGTCTTTTGGACAGAAACTCTTACGCTGTGCATGGGTCAGTAGTACCTCATCACCCAGCTGGGTTATAAAAGGAGAAGGCCCCGCCTGGAAGGGCAGCAATGGGCAGCTACCTTCACAAGATGCCTCTAGGCTTCATTCCAGGCGACACAGGTACTGTGCTCTCAGCCTCAGCTCGCGCAGCTGAGCTCAGGACAGCAATGCGATTGTAGGCTCACCTCTGTCAGTGGTATTTCTTGCTGCAGATCAGAGCTCATCCCTGCTCGGTGCATTGTTTTTTTGGGTTCATACTTCCAAGACATTCAACTTTTAGTCCAAGTTCCTAATACTTAGAGCTTTGGGTTCTGCTATTTCTCACCATTTTTAATTCTAGACTTAAGTAACTTGTGGCTGGTTAAGGAGATATATTTGCATTTCCACCGGCCGTCGAGAAGCGTCCTCCTGCTGAGCCATCCTCCCTCACCGTCTCGGGAAGACAGGCCTTTGCATCGTAGCAGCGCTCAAGAGCACTCACAGGTCCCGTGTGTTTGCATGTGAAACCAGTTTCTCTGCATTTCATTCTGCTCCTACATAATGGCAGCTCTGCCTACTGCAGTATAAAATTAACTTCAGGATGAGAGCTTAAACTGTGTGCATCGGCACAAAAAGACACCCCCCCCCCAAAGTTATCAGCAAGAATATATTGTAAGAGATTATGCTGCAGAAAAATAGCTGCTGCTGCTCCTTCCATCCCATTTCTGATGCAATCTCATCTTGACTCTCGTAGTTCAGATTTGTTTAAAGGAATAAGATGAAATAATATCGCAGTAGCGATACACAGTCATGATTCAAGTTACACCTTTGTCTTCTGCTCATTAAGAGAACCTGAAAATGTTAGCGAATTATTACTTCATTAGCATGGATTCAATTTTATTGACATATTTTAAATTTATGCAAGGTCTTGCTACATGGACCTTATAGATGTCGTCCATTAATAGTAACATTAAAGTAATGTAAGTCTGAACTTCAGGACAAGACCAAAACTATGGGATTCTATTGGTAGAGCAATGTTAAATTTAGAAGTAGGAAAAAGGGACCCACAATTGTTGCACATATTTTTAGTACTTTCCTGGACAGGATGAGTATGCGCAAATGGAGAAAATAGGTTTGGTAATGGTGATTTTGAAAAACCACAACTGTAGTTTTATAGACTTATAGAAGACTGTACTGTGAGATGTCAAATATAGCTCCCTACATAAAATGCTGTTAGTTTGTCTTGTCAGTCTGCTGATGCATGTGCGCTACTCCATTTGGCATGAAGGGAAGCTGTGGGTGTCTTGCTGGAGTAATAGAGCCACAAGTGAATATGCTGGCAATTTTAGAATGATGACTTTTATTCCCTTTCTCTTTAAAGTTCTCTCTATAAAGGCTTTATGTTTCTTTGAACTTTTTCAAAGTTGACTGTTAGGACAATAGAGTTTTTAATCTACCATCAGCTCCATCCTTCTCTCTCTCCCCCTTCCTCTCTTGTTTTTCCTGTCTATTAAGCAGAGATTTCAGGATATTTTCTTTTACCGCTCCCGTCTGTTTGCAGTGATTTTAGAAGAAACTCCAAATCCAAATAATCTCCCTAGCTAGGCTAATAACTTTGCATTCACACTGCAATGGACATTTGGAGTTAACATCAAATTTATTTCCAATAGCCAGTGATCTCCTATAAAACTCACCAGATTTGAAATGGAATACAGGGTTATTTTACATACTTTCTCTTTGAAAATGTTAACAACAGTAATAAAAACCCAAACCCAAAACAAACATTTGATTTAAGAGCCATTATGAACACACACAAATTGCTTCCTTAGTTTTGATTTTAAAAGCTTTTCTATTTTTACTCCAAAATATAATTCACATAATTTAGGAGTTATTATAAAATAAGTCATTAATAGATTTTTATTTTCCCTTTGTTTAATGTGAAATAGAGAGCTGTGGGCTTAGTCCATTAGCCACGATATCCGCTACATGAAAACTACAAATATTCTGAAGTTCCCAAAACAAACAACCTCAAACATAAAAATTAGCTTAAAAAAACTCAGAAATCAGCCTGAGGGAAGCTCAAGGAAACGAATAAAAATATCCAGAAGGAATTAGAATCAACACTGGAGAGACAGTAATTGGGTTGACTTTAGGGTAACTAATTCATGCACTGAAAGTCTCATGATTTTGGGGGTTGGGTTTTTTTCAATGATGTGCTTAGACTTGTCTTCAGTCTCGTTCTTGACCTTACTAGAGGGATGCCACTTGCGCTGCAGATTTCCCACGCTGCTTTTTCTCATTGCCAGAATAAATACACATGCATATATGTATGTATATGTATATGTAATATATATATATTTTTCCAAATCTATATGGAAAAGACCTTCTTTTCAACGAAATACATCACAAGCAAACTCCTACAAGCCAGGAGAGGAATTACTGCCCGAGATAGGTGGGTCCTTTGCCCATATGTGACATTTCCCTGGCAGCTGTGTGACACAGGAGCTAAAACTTCCACTTCAAATACGGTGCTAATGCCTCCTTCTTCACCATTAAAAAATAAGTTACGCTGTCCTGCCTTTTCACTAGGGAAAAATGCAGACTGGTGCAGTGTGGCTAAATTCTGAGCATTTAGCTCAAGGTAACACAAAAATAAATTCACTTACTTCAGTAAAGTAATTTCAAATCTACACTGGAGTAACTGAAAATAAGCATTTTTCACTGGAACTCAAAATTTCTTCCTAACTGAATTGTTCAAGGAGATCCTGTATTTTCACCCCAAACCATGTAGAGAGAGCTTTTTTCCCCCCTTTGAAAAAAGACAACCTTCCCTTGCCGTATTAACTCCCTAGATATTCATGCGGTCAGCACAAATTACTGGGATGACTCTGCCAAAGAGAGAGAGATTTGCAGTCAGCAATCTCTCCTCCTCAGATGTCAGTGGCCATATCAAGAAAGTAAACAAAATTAGACATTAAACTGCGAAGAAAAATAACAGCAAAAATCTCTAGTTTGGTACTTCTAGTAAAGTCAGAGCTCACCTTCCTGGGAAGCTTTCTGGGATATTTATGTAGCTTCTGCGTGACCAGAGGACCTGACACTATATATATATATACACACACATACACAGTTTATGGGTCCCCATGCAGCCAGCACTTTGCAGAAAAGCATATTGGCACAGCCCTAAATCAGAAATGAGATTCAAATCTTGACCAGCTTGGCCAAGCTAACGTGGGAAGTAGGAGGCAGAAGAAGGATTTGTACCTCATTTTTCTTAGCGTTGCGCTGCTCTTCCAGAAAGCAGCAGCGAGGGGGCACTCTGTAGGACATCTGGAAAGCTGTAAGGAGAAAAGGAAGAGGCAATGTTGAGAAAACCGAGCTGGAATTTATCCTTTGCGATTAAAGTGGATGTTTGTTCCCCAGACTGGCTCACGGAGTCACAACTTACAGTTTACACACCTGGATTTTCTAGATAAAATAGATTCACTGAAAGCCTCCACCTGAACTCCCATCCATTCAAATTACTACATTTCTTCAGGTGCTCCAGTGAAGCGATATTGTACCAATGCAGAGTAATACAGTTTGGCCTCTGGATTGCTCCAGGAGCTTTCAGAATGATTATAAGCCAGTATTTCTACTCTTAAGGTCTGTGAGAGCCAGGATGCTTATCAGCTTAGGTGATTCTATGATTGCAAAAGAACAAAAAGAACCACCAAGTCTGCACCTTTTAACCAGAAAGTACCTCTTAAAAGCATTACAGTTGCTGGTAAAAGTAAACATATCTATTTTAATCCATTCTCTCAGTCTTTTTGAGTTGTGTAGTGGAATGTGTAATACTATATCTGGCCGTAATGGTAGAATGAAAGGCAAACAAAATACTGGGATATCTTTCTGCTGTATTTTTTACTGCTGGAGAGGTTATAGTATCAACAAATCATCTCAATGCTATGGCCCTACCTGTAATTATGTCTTCAATTTTGGTTATTTCATAGAATGTGTAACACTAATAAAGGGACGTACTGAGCGAAGATGCAAACTGTAAAAAAAGAGAAACCTGTAGATGATTTTGGTTTTATATGTGGATAGATAGAAAATAATAATATGGTTTAACTTGTGCAGAAATGATAAAAAAGGAAGCAGTAAATACAATACTAAGTGCTGTATATTACTTACCAGGAGGTAAACTCTGAGATCATATAAACTTTCCTAATGTAAAAGAGGGATAAAACATTCAATAAAACTGAAAGCTCTCTCCTTTCAAACATGTAAGAAAACATAAAATTATACATCTTCTCTCCCACCTCCTTCTCACACTATTAACCTCTGGAACTCGATGTTTACAATCCCAATGTTGGGATTCTAAAGAATAAGGGTTTGTGTAGATAGCAAGACCATCCGTTGTCAAATGTATAGTGACAGCTTCATAAGGTGCTCACACTTCATGGAATTAGCCAGCCACATACTGGAGTCAAAAAAACACCCTCTGTGCAACCTCGGGGTCCCTTCCGAGGTGTCCTTGTGTCTTTCTTGCAAGTGCTAGAGAGAAGAAAATTCCTGGGGTTTTGACCATGCCAAGGTCCTTAGTGAGATTACAACATCTCCTGAAACATAAGAAAAGTGATTTTGACTTCTTCTGCATCCAAAGCATTAGCAACATTGCACAGGGTCCCTGAACCCCTATGAATGTGAATAATTTCATATTTCATGGAATTCAGGTCTTCTTGTTCCTCCCAGCTTTTTCCTCTCTAGCACTGTCTCTCACGGGAGGTAGCCAGGACCTTATCTTTGCAGATGGGAGGAACCCCACTAATAAAGAGGAGATGAGATGCAGTGTTCATTTTAGTTTGGTCTTGGCACTGTATCGATACAGTCTCTTTGGCTTGCACACGGGTAGACGGGTCATTCTCTCCTCTCCAAAATACATCATGCTACATTCCCTGAAAATAATCTCACGTGAAATCATCCCCAGGTGAAATTATTCTCCATCTATCTTCTGATTTTGCTGTCAAACCTAATGGGTGCTGAGAGGAGGGGTCTGGGGAACGCACATCCTATACAAACTTCTAAAGGGCAGGGCAGGGAGGAGGAGGATAGTTCATGCTGTAGTGAAACACTACTTGCTATTGAATCATTTCAAGATTTCCCAGTTTTCAGGAGCTTGTAGTTACCGTGGTTCAATACGACATGATACATGCGTAGGCGTACACTAGGTCACATCAGCCAAAGAAATGTCACGTCAGTACTTGCAACATCTGAATGGGGAATAACGTGCTGATGTCATGTAACGAGGTGTTAGGTCGCTGGTGCAGCGTGAGGAGGCTGGTACCACGATGACGTTGGCATTACCTTTTCCTTCCACAGAGGGAAGAGGAGCAGAGGCAGCCGTTGGGTTGTTGGTTTCCCCTCCATCCTCCTGCCAGCCCCGCGGGACTCGCGCCCGGCAGGAGCGGCTGCCGGAGCAGCGGCCTCCTCCACGCCGGAGAGGGGGCAGATGCAGGAACGTCGGCAGAAACGCGGAGATCTCCCGGAGCGAGCGCCAAGGGGCAGTCCTCTTTGCTGGAGAGGGCTGCACGTAATCTGTTTTCATTCACGGCCTTTTCCTTTCATGCTAGCAGATAAGTGATCTTCCTCTTCTCAACTACATCCTTAATTACAGTAGACAGAAGATTATTTACCACATTGCAATTTCTTTCAGATCCATTAGTTTGCTCAATGTACAGCTAACCATAGCATTACTTTCCTTTGACAGTGTTATTGCGAACGGGTTTGCTAATACAAAAAAGCAACATGTCGGTGTAATAACGCTCAAAATGTAGCATCTACGCCAGCCGTGTTTTAAAGGGTTAGGGAGGCATAATAACAATATGCTGTGAATTTGCACAATGCACCCCACAGAACCATCAGAAGACTTTCATACAGATAATTGATAGAATAATCTTGGAAAGCACTTTTGAAATGGGACTATATTAAGTTTATTAGCATATAACAGAACTATATAATAGGTCAAGTCATTAACTGGAATATTGTTATAGATTGAAGAGAGAGCCTGATTTAAAAAAAAAAAAAAAAAGATTATTCCATTATTTTTGCTTTTACTATTATTTCAATAGTCAAATGTCTGTTATAAAATGTGCCTTGAAATATTTGAAGATGGATTTTATATTCCATCCAAAGTAGACACCTCCAGCACCAATAAGCTGGTTACTTTCACCTATTTCTATGCTCTTATCCATAGCCTTGATGGTAAAAACAAAAATAATATTTTGTTGGCTTTTTTCATTTTAAAAGAAATGCTTTTCACATGATTCCCGAAAGTGGGGCTTTTAAGCCAGCAACTATGAGAGTTCACATTACTCCTTATCAAGCAACAAAAGTGGATATAGTGGACAAGGAGTAGTCAGGCAGTGCACAGAGGTAAGCGGACTATTGCCAAGGGCCAGAGCAGAGCGGAGGAAGAGGAAGAGGAGTGTGACGGAGCGTCGGGCACTCGGTGTTTGCTGGGTCGTGTCATAAGTTGAATAAAGGAGCGAGAAGGACGGCGGCTCCTTAGGTTCTGCTTGTGCCACACCACGCTGCCAACAGCAATTCCCCTTCAAAAACTGGCAATCAGATTTTTTTTTTTTAATCCCATTTATATTTTCAAGACAACTTCTGAATGTGTTAAAAACTCAAAAAAATCCTGTTAAAAACTCAGAAAAATCCCCAGACGTACCAATAAACCCCCCTCAGCTTATACCTTTTAAAATGGCAAAAAGAAAGCTGAAACAATTTTGGCCAACCTGAGGAGCCTGTTCTCCAAGCAGGGCTCGTTTCTGGTGCCCTCAGACACCTCACAAGATTATTCCCAGGCTTCGGAAGAGCACGGAGGTCTTTTCACGTAACCGCTCACTAGCGTTGAGTTTTTTCCTTAGGAGAAACAAGACAAGCGGTTTCTCTCTTTCACCTCCCAGCTGGGCCGCGGGAACACTCCCCTGCGTTTCCCCAGCTCGCAGCGATCCCCCGTGTCCTGTGCCCGCACGCTCAGCCGAGGGCTCGCTGCCGGGGAAAGGGGGGTTTGTCCCTCTGGGAAGCACACGCAGGCATCCTCAGGCAGAGCGCGCATCCCTGCCGGTGCGTTGCGGCATGCTGCAACACGGGGCACATCCTTAGGTTTTTCCTCGCATCAGCATTGACTCTCCCTCATTAATTATGGGTTTTTTTTCCTTTGCAATGCTGAAAGAAATGCTTGCACAAATTATAATAATCTTTTTTTTTAAAAAAAAAACCCTAGTAATATGCACCTATTTTGAAACACAAGTTTTGATCTTGTATGTGGCAGCAGTTCAGGTTATGGATTAGTTACCGGGGTAGTGAAGCTAATGAAATCTCTGCTGCTTAGTCTAATAATAACAGGAATATGGCCAAAGGGGAAGTGGAGTTTGAATGGCAAAAAAGAACAACATTCAGTTACAGGAACAATTGTGTTATATATTTTTATATTGATTTGAAATTCACTGTTTCTTTAGGTCCCCACACATTCGATTCTCCGCCTGCTGTTACCCCAGGGTCTGGGATTTAACAAGCCTTTCAGATGAACGCTGCATTCCCGCTTTTCACAAGCACTATTTCAGACTTTGAAAAGTCAGGGATATGTTCTTGCAGCGCCTTCCCTTCAGCTATCCTTTTCAAGCTCTCCTTTATAACCATCACGACTGGCAGCAGAGCATTTCAAAACCATAACCTGAGACTCTAGAAAATGATTTCATAGTAAAGAACAGTTTTCCATGCAAATTCTGGTGCAGGGCACAGTCAGACTTTGCAATATTTTATTCAATATTTTTGTTTGCAGCTTGCGAAAGTCAGTAAGGAGACTTCAGGTGACTTCTGCAGACTATATCTCAAGCCCGTATATATTAGCTATCTGTCTGAGTGGCCAACTTCTACTCATGTTAGTCCTAAATCCCCTGATCGTATGCAGTATTTGAGAATTTGAAAAACTTTGAGGCTAATTTTCAGACAAGGTTTTAAAAAAAAATACGCTTATGTTATATCTGACTTCTGATTCTTCTTTCTTTTTCAAAATATAGCTTACTTTTCAAACATGTCTTTCTTTGATAAGCCTCAGAGCACTAGTGTTAGACGTTCTGAATCAACATATCTGTCAGTGATTTTTTTTTTTTTACATGAAGCAAATAAATTAAAGATCAAAATGAGTATCGGAATAATACAACGCATTTCTTCACATGAGGGAGCGACCTCGTTTGCCACTCTGCTTTACAGGAGCGATGTGCCAGCAATGCTAATAAAGTGCTATCAATTCATGTGCTTTCTCAGTTAAATACTGTTGACTTCAAGAAGTGACACGTCTTAAATTGTGTAGTATTGTATGATACGCGATACACGCTCACACAAACCCCTGTGTGATATAGTGCTTGTCTGCTCAATACAGTATTGACCCGGGCGTGGGATGGAGCACGACATGGGGGCTACGGCTCTTTGCTGAGTGATGCTCCAGCTTTGCCCAGAACTGGGTTCCTATATGCAGAAATGTAAGGATTGAAATACTGTGTTATGGCTCATGAAAGGGAAGCTCATGTCCATCACACTCGGCCCCCTGGTCACCCAGGCAAAATACTACGTGGCTGCAAAATGTGCACGACTGTGAGTTTCCCCTGGCTTGGCCCTGTCCGACGCATGGACCCGGAGCAGGGGAGCAGGGGGCAGGTGACGGCGTGGGTTTCCCTGTGAGCTGGGAGTTCCGTGCTCCCAGTTACCAGCCCACACTAGGTGGTTTGTCTTTGCTCCTGTTGTTACCAGTGACCGCTAAGTTAGAGTTAACCTGTGTACGCCACCTTTGCTGAAATCCTAACTTAGCTTTCCTGTGTAAACACCCATTTAGTATCTATATCTCGCTCCCACCTTTGTAAAGTAAAATAATAATATTCCCTTGCCTCATATGGTGTAATGAAGTTTAATACATTAAAGATAGTGAGACACTAGTTGCTATAGTAATGGACTATTTAAATAACTAAGAAAAAAAAATAGGGAGCGAAGTGTTTCAGCAAATGCAGTTTACTGAGGGCTACTTGTTTTGCATGAAGCATCTTTGGGATGGTGAACACACCACGTGGAAAGTCTCCGAGAGGCTATTCAGGAAAGGAGCCCGGTAAGGGCAAAGAGGTGCGCGGTGGTAGCAGACGCTGAGCGCGGTGAAGGCTTTCCCATCCCGCCCACATCCAGGCTCCGCTGTGTGCTGGCAGGGGGACACCCGTGGTGGGTGAATTGTCCACCCGATGCCCTCAGCCTGGGAGAGGTACCTCCGTCTGTCCCTTCACAGACCAACCGAGGTTCATGGTTTGTTTTAGGAAGGGCCAGCAGTCACGTCCAGCGCCTGTGAGACAGACAACTGGCTTGATCGTTTGCACAGCCGCAGAAGCCTGGAGTGCAGCTCCCTTCCCGCTCGGAGGCAATTAAACTCTGCTGCTAGATTAAACTGTCTTTGGAAAATACATCTGGCCCTGAGATCAGAGACCCACCGGTAGCTCGTAGTGCGATGGTTAAGGAACTATACTGTGGGGCTGGAAACGTGGGCTTGAACTTTCCCTGGCAGAAGGTGAAATTAAATATATATTCTCCATTTCTTGGGCAAACGCTGTAAGAAATAGCTAGCATATATAACACATAAGCACTACTACCAATCATGCTCTCGAGGGCCAAGTTTTAAAAATAAAGTGACTTCATCTGTATTCTTCACATGTTTGTTGGCTGTGATCTGTGAACAGCTATTAGATCAAATTCCTCAAGAGATTTAGGGAAAAGGCGGCTGATTGCTGAGTCCCGATCAGCCTGACGGGTGAAGTAGGCACCACCCTGCCGAGAGGGGAGAAGGTGTGGGCAGCAAAAGAGGCCAAACCCTGCGTGCCCAGGGAGGTGTCTAGCAGCCAGGAAAACATTTTGAGCAAAATCTTTGGCTTAGATTCTTCAGTTTCACCCAAGTCGCACTTTAGGCACCTGCATCGCTTTTAGATCTTGTCCACAATCACGCTGAATAATTTCCTTAGTAAGTCAGGCCGTAAGTGGAAGAAGAAAATTAGAAGCCTGTCCCATTCTGTAAAGATGCTCCTCAGTCATGAAGGCAAGGATAATTATTTTCATTCTATTTCTGATCGTGATACAGAAAAGGTGAATATGACAAAGGAAGTGATGGGTCTTTATGAACATTTTAAAAGTTGTGTATTTTCTAATTTGGCTTTCAAAGAGAACGATTTTTTTTTGTATAATTAGGTGCTCTATTCCTTTGAAAAATTTTGTTGGAATTAAAATGCATGGATAGAAATGGAGAAAATGGATAAAAATGTATCTTGGTAATAGGTCAAATGCAAAATGTACAACCTTAAAGCAAGTGAATCTCTGTTGAAATCAATAGGAGCTGAGATGGCTGGCTGAGCAGAAGGTGGGAAAAATAATAGTTTGTTACTTCTCTGCAGTGAAGATAAGTCAAGTCAGTCCACCATGACCTCAGTATATAGCAGACTTTATACTTAAATGGCTTATTTTACATATGGGCAATGGTCTTCTAACCTTGACTCCAGCATGCACCAAATTCCACTAACAGCATTACTGATGGAAGGAAAAATTTACACTGTAGTCAGACTGGAGTTGTTTTTTTTTTTTTTAAGCAGAATGTTTTAATCGGGAAATTCCGAGTCACTGTAGTAAACCGAAGTGTTTCATAGGAAAGTACCAGTTTTGAGAACTTTTGTCTCAAATGTTTTACAAATTGAGGGCAAAAATTCTGATTCTGGTAATATAGAGAGGAAGCTACCTCTAGAAGTAAGTGTCCATTTTTATCTGATGCAAACTAGAGACTTGAACCCGTCCTTCCCCAAATATCATATGAGCATGTATCCCCATTGGGGTACAGCCTCATTCTTTGTTCCTATTCCAAAATAGCGTTTACACAAAGAGGAACGACGGTGATAAAGACTTTCTGAACAATTTGTTGTGGTCCCCACCTGGGAAAAGGATCGTGTCATTCTTTTGAGCCAAGCAGTTAGTCAGCCTCCTTTCCTCACCCTTACACCTCTACTTGTTCAAAAACTGTTTATTTATCTGTAAAAAGTAGACTCGGCCAGGAGAAGGGCAGCACAGGAGTAGGTAAGAGGCTGGCAAGCACCGGTCCCAGGAGGAGCTCCAGACTGAAGTCCCTCAGCCAGACAGGGCAGAGCTGAACTTGGCTCGGGCTCACCTGACGCAAATGCCTCCAACGAGGAGTTTTTATAATTTTGCTTTATGGTGAAAACTTCCGAAACTTCTTGGTTATACCTCACCTCGGCACAGGACTTTTGTAATCTGAAAATGTTTTATGGGATGAGGAAATTACTTCCTGTCTTGGGCTACTTTTCAAATTGGACCCGAAGTACCATTATTGAATAGTTTTTAGGTTGTCCTGGCTGGTAACTGCATTGACTCCATCATGATGAAGCTTTTATACCTTTTAAAAAAAAAATTTTGGCAGTAATTGCCTGAATAAACTGAAGAGAATTTCAGGCCTTGAATGCTCCTATATTCAGTGAATTGCAGGACTTTTTTTTTTTAGCGTTCTGCAGGTATTAATTAGTTAGGAAAGAGCATTAACACTTTATTCACATTCTCAAATATCTGCTCATGCAAATCAATATCTGTTCACGCAATCACCATATTGATCTCCTTTTAGCATTTTAAACAAACAGTTAACAAAACAGCTTTAATTATTTTATGGTCGTTCATGTCAAGCAAGTGTTCTCCCTGTTTTAGAGGAAAGTGGTTGAGACATCATGGGGTAAAATTAAATTATTTGACCAAGACCACAGAAAGGCACTTTCAAAGCTGAAATCATAAAGCAGTAGACCTTACTTAAATCACCTCCACGGAGGTTTAAGCTAAAGTGTTATGCTTGTCATTGTAAAAAAAAGCCCAAGCTATGTACAGTCAGCCGCAGTCACTCAGCTAATAAGTGTAATCTGTTAAACTGCTATAACTCAGACGTGTTTGATTACGTGCACAGCAGCGGTGGCTCTAAGGCTTTTTACCTGGTGGGGTTCTCAGTCAAAAAACTTGCCGTGGACGTGTGCGTGTGCATGTGTGTGCATGCGGTGGAGGTTTGAGAGACCGGTATTGTACAAACCAAAACCATTGCAAATGATTAATTTTCAAGATAATTTGAGCAAGGCAAGAATATTTAGTTATATTTGGGAAAGCAGAAGAAGGAGACATTTCTTTGTGAATGTCCTTGCAACGTCCTTCTCTGCAGCACTTTTGTGGGCAGCCGGAGTTGCCACGTGTCCGTCTCTGCATGGTTGGGGCAGCCCGTGAAATCCCCGCTGAGGGCTGGTGCTCGGCGTATGAAGGCACCAGAATCCACTAATGCATTCACTGAACTTGTTTTCCAACACAAAACTTCATCAGAAAAAGGAGAGTTCACGAGCCCAATTGCACAATTAATTTGTAGAACTGACGGCAGAAATAAAAGCAGGATGTGGAGGGGAGGGACCCCACGCTCTCCCGGGCAAGAGCTCAGGCTGGTGCGCGGCACCCGAGTTCAACGCCCACCTCTCTGACTCGTGCTCTCAGAAATCCCATCAAGCTATGGCTTTTCCTGAAGCAAGGAAGGCAGGAGGAGACGGGGGACTGCTCGTGCCTGCCCCAGTTTCACCAGGGGTGAAAGGAGTCATAGCTGGTGCACTCTCAGAAAATCAAGGTGCGTAAGGTCATATTTTTCAAAATTTCAGAAACTTTTGAGAGCTAATTTTAGGTACAATTGGTAACTTGGAGCTATCGCGATCACTAAACATAGAAGAAGATAGAAGCTTTTTTTAAACTGAAATTATAATTGACCTTTCTAGGATCCATATGTCAAAGGCAAGAAATTGCAACTACTAGTTCCTGGGCTTGGTGGATAGCTGTAAGAATGGGAGTTTGCCTGGCTATACACTGAGAAAAACCCCAAAGACCTTCAGGGTTTAATGATTTATAATTATTATTCAAAATACATAAGTACAGAGAATGTATGAAATTCCTTATTATTTTGGTTAACGCACTTCTGCTGCTGAAAGGTACTCGGGAAGATATGGGAAGTATACACCTACTGTCATCCCTCGTGCCTCCCACCTGCAAGGAGAGGAAGATAAGAGCTGGCGTGATAACACAGAAGAGACCAGTCTGGGTACTTTTATGGCCAAAATGCAATCTTCTCTCTTCTGGAATGTTGTGGATCAATTTTATGCTGAATTTAAATATCTGCAGAATCATAAGTTTAATATAGATAATGTATTTTGTAAGTTTTTCTGATTTAATTTCCTGGCAGTCTTTCTCTGTTGTACACCGTGGGCTTTGTTACATAACAGGCTCTAGATGATAGATAAAAATAATATTATAATGAAATGTGAATTAACACTAATTCAATTTGGTGGGTTTTGGAGATGACGACTATCGATATATGGATTTTCTTGTTCCAAAGGAATACACAGTCAATAGCACTAAAATTGAGATTGATCAGATGAATTGTCTTATTCATGTATGTAACTTCTTTCTCAACTCACAATTTTCCCACAGATTCATAGATTTTAAGGATAACAGTTATCATCATAACTTAGCGTCAGTCCACATTATCGTGGCTGTGGTTAGAGTCGGCAGTTTAGCTCAGACCTTATCGTGGTTTCCATTGAGGACCACGAGTCGTCTGAGGAAGGGCAGGAGGGCACAGATGGGGACGGAGAAGAGCATGAAAACCGCTGAACTTGGGGAACACCAAACACTCATCCCAAGCTGCTGCAGCCGCCCGCTGCCCGCCTCCGAGCCGCGTGGCACAGCCCCGCGCCGCATCCATCGCAACTTCGCCGCTCTGGGAAATCTGACTGCTTGCGTAGCACAGACCAAACAGCAAATAAGCGTGGAAGATCGAATACATGTGACAGCATGAGTCTAGCTGTTTTGTTGAATTTCTTTGATACGCATGGTTACAAATTTTGCTCTTTAATGTATACCAGAAATGGTAGCCAAGCCAATTCTCCCCTCCCCAAAAAAACGAACAAAAAACCCCCAACAACTTTTGGTAGCTGATTTTGTGAATAGCTTTTGAGTTTTTGGTATCACTGACGCTGGAAAGTAAACATAATTCACAGGTTAGTGTGCACATGAAAGGAAAACTTCCAAAAGAAAAAATAAGAAATCAGGTCTAATTAACCAGTTTTCACAACATATTGTATGGTACATTCATATTTAAAAAAGGTTCAAAGCCATTTAAAGAATGCATTTATCTATGAAGAAAAAACATAGTTATTTCTAACTGTATCAGCTGCAACAGTAGATTATGAATAAAAGATCATATATGCCGTTTATGATCTCTTCAAACCGGGAGTGCCAAAATGTGTTTCTAAGATGGCAGAACGACGTATTTCAAATTCAGGATCCTTTCCAAGGTCCTCTAAAGTCAGATTTAAAATAATTCCTCTAGAATCTGACTCTTCCTTGAGTCACTGTGGTAAAAAGCAATAAAAAAAGAAAAATATTTTAGCACTTAATGGTCCAGTTAAGAACAACAACATGAAAAGCAAGAGAAGCATGTTATGATCAAGGCAAACAAAACATTTCTGTTAAGAAGACTATGCCTCCAGCACCTTCTGGGATAGAGAATGAAGAAGGAGAAAGAAGAGAAAACCCTACCTGTTTTGTTTTCATGTTTTTTCAATGGAATCCAAATAACTTTTACAGCACAGTACCACAACAAAAAAGCCTTCTTTTCTCAGAGCTCCAGATGGTGAGAGACTCCAGAAAAGGAGAAGCTTTCCACCCCCATCAGTGGGCTATGTGCACCATGTTATTTACATGAGCCTTCGTCCCCAGCTAACTTTGGCAATTACTGAGGAGTCATTAAAAATGTAAGCAAACTCCAAATTGATTGAACGATGACATTAAAGGCATCTGTGAAATGTTTAATTCGGTCCAATCGATGCACCATATTGCATTCAGCTCCCGAGGATCGGTGGTGTAGCGCTGTCAATAGCGGTGCTGGCCTCGTTCAGGGCGCTCACTCCCTTTTCGGCTTGCCCTTTTCCACCGACGGGAGTTGGGGAACGGCTACTGGGAAGAGGGGGATGGATGATGAGCTGAACTCTGCTCCCCGTGCCCGCTGCGGCTCGTCGCTCAGCGGTGAGCTGCAGATGTTGCAACATCTGGCCAGGAGTGGGTGCGTGTGGCAGCACAGCCACAGCACCGCAGCGCAGAACTCCTGGCTCTGGGCAGAAAGTCTATGGAAGCGGTATTCTCCACGTAGCCCTATTTCCTCTTTTTTCCCAGTGGATGTGGCCAGAGAGCTCCTCCTCTCCAGTTTGACTAACTGGCTTCTGAAAATGAGGCAGTTCTGCTGCCGGCTCACCAGCATAAGGCTGGAAAAGAGGAGAAACATGGGGCTTACATAGACTTTTTATCTTTAAAGATACACTTTTTCATGCCTCTCCTCATCCAAATAATTTTCCGTTTTTTGGATGATTTCCCAAAGTTGTCACGACAGAGAAAAGGCTTGAAGGGGATTTAAATTAGGAGAGTTGTTTTGCCAGATCAATACAGGGTTGTCATTCAGTATGTAAGGGGAAAAGTGCAAGCATGAGACACTTGTGAGAGAATTGGGCAGGCAGTTAATAGTTGAGGGTTTAGGTAACAGGATAAGAAGTATTTAATCTTGTAACAGATGTCCCCATCTTTTCATTTACAATGGACTATATCCTAAAATGCAAGAAATCTGTCAAAGCGATAGCTAAGAGAAAGGCTTTAGGTAATTTCAACTTGAATGACTTACAAGAAGAAAGGCAAAACTCTGGTTACTCCAGCACTTGTCTTTTTTCTTTTTTCTTTTTTCTTTTTTCTTTCCTTAATGTAAATTAATAGCATCCCAAAATGGATATCCGTGTTCAATCCTATATAGGTACAATTCACTTGAGGTCTTGTTTAAATCTGATCACCACTGTTGCTGCGAGGAGACTGTTATTACCCCACCCCAGTTGATCTGCCACGCTCTCCGCTGATGTTCACAGCCTGTGTTATGATGGAGAGGTGTTTACACCGGATAATCACTGGTGGCCAGCCTTGCAGAAAGGGAAAAGGCAAGAATTTCATAGCTAAAATTACTTTCTCTCTCTTTGAGATGGATCCCATCAAATCAATGTTGTGAGAGGTAGAAGAGTTTGGGTGGCCTTTCAGTGTCACTGAACAAATTGTTGCTATTCTTTGTGGTAAAATGACAATGCCATTTCCAGGGCTCTCAGTCAAGGCAACATCATTCCCAGACGCTGAATTCTAATTGTTAGATTTCTTTATTTTATTTTGAGGTAAGTTGATGACCGTGAGTAGATAAGAGACCAAATATGGTAATTTGATTAGTAAAAAATAGATGTTAAAACTGTAACATTTCCACAAGTGGGGAAAAATATATCAGGCGTTTGTCAGACTGTCAGATCTGTTATCGTCTGGTCAGAGGAAAAGACCACCTGGTTCGTCCTGCTCTCTCCAAAGGAAAAGGAACAGGATACATCCCTGGTGCTGGGCACAGAACCCCAGTTGTACATGTAACCCCCCAGATTTACGCATGCGATTAGTGGCTGTATCTGCATTAGCCTGCGGTGACGACCAGGAGCAGATCACTGTAGTGGAGCAGTTGGGTCTGATGTAAATCGACGTGGATCGAGGTGGAAGGTTTGATGCAGCATGAGGCTGGGCTAGAGCAGATCCACTCCCAGCCCTGGCCAGGCAGCGCACCCAGAGTCCCAAGGGTGATCACTCCTTCTGGGTCCCATTTGAACATGCAGCTAGAGACGCTCTTGAGATCAATTTTTAGATTAGCTGAATACTTACTCGCTGAAACTGATTATGAGTAGAGGCTGATTATAGTAATTTTTACATCTCTGAACAAGTTCTAGATGTCTCTGATGAGTGTCTATCCCTCCCCCCCTCCCAAAATGGAGGCACTAGAAATCAGTGAACACTTAGCGAGGTTGAAGATCTTCTCTTTTGTAGTCTATTTTTTGACAACGGCTTTAATGCACTTTCGTTTCACATAGATGTTGACAGGATTAAATACAAACAACGCCCAGACCAAAGCAATGCACCAAATGAGGCTGCAAAGAAGCCTCCGGTGTGACTCTGTGGCACATTATCAACTTACGCAGGTCAAGATCATGTACAGCTACTGAGATTTTAGGAGGATATTCATGATTCAGAAGGTCTTCAGCTTCCTAAATGCTGTAATCTGTGTCTCCCAGAAAAAAATTCTTCCTAAGTATTGACATTTTGTTATAGAAAATGGAATATCTGACACAAAAAACCCCCCAAACACCATTTTAAGCCTTGATGCAGATCCATCACAATCCTGAATCTACCAAAATAATAATATGTCATTAGAAGCCTAATTAACATTGTTTCATTATAGATTTTTATGTACACTAGACTTTGACCAGGCAGATAAATCATAGTATCGTTTGCACTGTGCAAAAATATTCCTTCAGGGAATAAATAATGAATTCTACCCCTGAAACATCTATACACATTACTATACGTCAAAAACTAGTTCTCAGTCAAACACACCTTAACTCCTACCTCCTCATAGGCACAGAAAATTCTCCAAAACTCTCCTGTCTGCAATCTGTTATGGCATGTTGGGGAAAAATATAAACAGTTGTTCAGCTGAGAATAAGGTGTGAATCCACTACTTAAATCAAGGGTTTACTAAATAAATTTAGGAAATCATGTAGAAGTTCAAGATTTAGAATCGCTTTAAAATTTTGAAGTGGTTCCATTTTTTGTGCTGGGTTATTGAAGCAAGTTATGGTGCGGCATGACAGGTTTCAGAAAGCAAAGAGATATCCTGTTTATTAATCTAGGTCTACCTAAGTCCGAGTATTGACTACTGATTTGGCATGCTCCCTGAAAAGATCTCTAGAGACTGAAAATATAAGGATGGACTACAAAATTTGTGATCATCTAGGACTGGGCATATCCCTGATTAATGAGAAGACGACATGATGACTTCTAAGCACAAGAAATCAATGCACTATGTTTCCCCTCTCCCCCACCCCAAAAGGAAAGAAAAATTATACACATGACAAAACTCAACTCTA
Organism: Phoenicopterus ruber ruber; assembly: GCA_009819775.1. Taxonomy (NCBI): domain Eukaryota; kingdom Metazoa; phylum Chordata; class Aves; order Phoenicopteriformes; family Phoenicopteridae; genus Phoenicopterus; species Phoenicopterus ruber. The sequence goes on from CM020220.1 coordinate 38,574,875, forward strand.
ACAAGTTTTGCAGACATATAATATATGCACAATGGAAATGAATGTCCAGAGATCACAAATATATCCTCCTGTAAACTTAGTCAACTGCACCAAACAAACAGAAAGAGGGTTTTGATGCACGGTTTGGAAATGTTTTCTAATGTTTCTTCTACTTTGTTTTTGTCATTTTGAGAATGATCCTTAAAGATTCCCATTATGTATGTTATTACCCTTATATTTAGACTGGGTATAATATTGGGCATGTTATATATGGTGAATAAACTTACTCTTTTAATAGTTTTTGTATAAGAAGTGAACATTAATTTCGGGAATACAAAACTAACCTTTTTTTTTCTTTACATTGCTGCCTTTATTTTAGGTCATTTCATTTTATCCACAGAAATGATGAAAACAAGCTCTTTACCTTTCCTTTTTCCAAATACACCTGTTAATACAGAATTGTGAACCATATTTTGCAGAAACGATCACAACATTTCAAATAGCTGGGTTTGCTTCTTTCACCTAAATTAAATTTTTTAGATTTTTTTTTTTTAATATTCTTGTACTATATTCTGCTCTGGAGATTATTATAGTTTATCTTGCTTATCAAAAGCTCACTGACATTTATTGAGCTGGAAATATTGTTTGCTATTCACTGTCAATCAAAATCTTGACTCTTACTTCTAGCTATCCATTCTGCTTTATGGTTCTGATTGATATTGGAAAAAAAATCTTTAGTGGGTGAAACTTAACACAGAAGTATCTGGTGGACATGGTGTTATGTTGAAGAGACAGCGCGTGTAGCACCTACTGTCAGAATTTGGAAAAGTCACCCCAAAGCAAACTAGCTCTGTTACTTAAATTCGTCTGCTTTCAATTAAGAAAACTTAATGCTAGGAGACAGTCAAGTCAAAAAAATCTACAAATAATTGGCCAAATTCACCTAGTGCTGATTTTTGTGGTCTCAGCAAAGCATCCCTTGGCTTCAGTATGAAGAGCATCAAACTTTGTGTTTGGTAACATTTCAGATACGAGAATGACAGAATAGATAAAGAATAGTTCAGAAGTGTGAAGAGACAACAGTGACAAAGTGGGGAGGAGGCACAGTCCTTCTTTCCAAAGTTAGAGAAATTGGGTGTAATGAGTAGCCTGTACCATTTACATCCTATAGATCCAATAGGGTATATCATATGAATGCTTCCATCTTGACAACACGCTCAGTTCTTCAGAGATGATGGATTTATCTGTATGAAACTGTTTTAATGTTTTAAGGCGGTCTAGGAGCGCGCTGAGGGTAGCAACTGCAGAGAGCGAAGGTGTTGCGAACGTGCTGAAGAGAGGGTCGGGAGTGCCCGCACCTCTCGGGAAGCAGGAGCCGCCATCCCAGCTGCCCATACCGCTCCATTTACGCACTCAGGGTAACCGGTTAAGTTACTTTGTCTCCTTAAGCTCCAATAGATAGAATCCGGACCCTTAGAAGATGATGTCTGTGATTAGACAGAGAAGTACCTATAGCTCCTGCGCTGGATGTGGTCTGGGGCTTTGTGAAGTGGTGGCTTTAAGCTTTACTTAGTTGCTCAGATATTGAACCAAAATGATCTTGCTAGTGAGTTCCTCCTTTTGTGTTGTCTTAGTCCCGCAGCCCCCTACCTAACATACAAGTTAGTTCCTATTTAAGGTCTTCTCTGGAGCGAACTCAAGGGTTCCTTGTTTGGGAACTTGGAACTCTCCCATTACAAAAGGATTATCCCATGGAGCCTCGCTAAGTGCCTGAGCTGAGCTGCATGTTTTCTCACTCCCACGCCTCGTGACCATAGACAGGGAATGACCTAGGTGATCCCTCCATATTCTTTCATAAAAAGCAGACTAAAAGGGAGCTGTGACAATACCCTAGCAAGCATATAGCCACCTTCCCGTCACCATCATTCTGCATAAACCTTATGCCCAGCGTTGCTAGGTCAATGGAGCACGTATTACAAAGCAGGCAAACTAGGTAAATCCTACCGTGTCCAACATGTGTATCTAAAAAGCAATTAATGTTCCTTATAGGTGTTGGATGTACAGCCTGGTAGACTCAAATCCTCCTAACACCTCCTTTAAGGCTCATCGGCAGAGGGAGTGGGAGCTTCACCACACTGGTCAGTGAATAGGGCCAGCCCTGACTTGCCTGGCTTGGAGGATGAGGGGGAGTGGTGAAGTTAGAGAGCATATAGGTCTTAAGTTAACTAAATGTGGTACATCAAGACATATTTCTCTCTTCTGTAACTACTAATCAAGAAAACAATAGTGCTTTTTGTGATAAAGGTATATGTTCAGTCAGAGATGGTCAATTTAAAAACAAATCATCAGTCTATGAAGGGCTCCTTAGCTGTGAAAAACTAGGACCTTAATTTTTTTTTCAAGTCAGACAGCTTTGTTTATGCAGCTCGATTTCATTACCACTGGGGTGACTTTCAAGGTCACTCTGAGAAAAAAAATAGCAATTATATTAAATAAGAGAACAAAATAAAAAAACCTGACTGTTCTGTTTACTTGAATCCTGCCATTCTGTCATTCCAACATGAAAACTGTCCTTGAAGTGTAGTACAACCTACAAAGGCAAACAGCGGAGCTAGTTTATATAAATCAAATCGGTGTCATATGATCCCCAAACCCTGATGTGTTTCTATAAAGTTAGACGCAAACTCTATTTTAAGCACTAAAGGAACTACGTCCCATCTCTTTTTGTTTTGTCATTCGCCAGGGGCATGCATCTAAATAAAAAGAATATCTTTATCAATAAAGGCATTCTTCATACGGTGATGTACAGCCCAGGCTAAACTCTAACAAATGACCCGCTCGTCAGTCGAAAGGCAGCGCAAAGCCCGAGTCAGTCAGTTGTCACACCTGCCCCTTCCGCTGAGCGATACTTCCAGCCGAGCGGAGAACAGCTCCGGCACGCAGTCCTGCAAAAGGCGAATCCTCGAAGCTCAGCAGTGAAGCTCGGGGTGTTATTACTGGACCTGGGCTTTGCCCACTGCTTGTGCAACTCCTGCTTTCCACGCGGAAAAAACCCCAACAAATAAACACCCTAAAATGGGGACGTTTTTTATCCAGAGGGAAAGCGAGCAGTCAGAATGGGGCAGCAGAGGGTTGTTTTGAAAGGGCAAGGAGACATCTATTCTGAGGTGAATGTTTCTTCCAATATTTCAAGAACCTAAGTTTAAGGTGGAAGAATTAATAATAATGAAAATAAAAAGAGACGACAAAGAAAAAATATTTTTATGGTCAGCTCCAGTTTTGTCTCATTCTCTCTTGTGATCTCTTTCATTGTTCCCTCTTCCCTCTCAGCCTTTTTTTAGACATAAAAATGTTATTTTTTAAGGTTTCAATTAAAAAAAAAAAAAGAAGAAGTCTAAGTGAATATTACTCCTGAATCAAGTTATGTCCTTAGATATGGACTGAGAAGAAAGCCTTCCTATGGAAAAAAAAATGTGCCTTTTTCTGTCAAAATTTATCAAAGAAAATATCCAGTTTACTGGCAAGAGAAGTGGAACCACTATACTTTAAATTTTTCTGAAAAACAAACATTCTGAGCAGAGCAGCCTATTATCTGCTTGGCACTAGTTTCATTATCTATAAAACGATGTGACCTTGGCTTTAAAAACCCTATAATCTGAACCGCATAAAAAAAATCCCCTTCCCTTAAACAGGTTTTGTGTGTTGTTTTGTTGCTCATTCATTTGTACTTTCTATTTCAGCATCTCTCTAATAACCCGTTTGAGATGACACTCTTGTACACTAAGCGCACTCGTTAAAATTCACATCTGTTTCAGAAATACTTAGAATTAAAATACACACACATATTCATAATTTTTCCTAATTTTTTTTTTCCTTCAGGTAGCATCAGATCCTGTCTCAGCTTTAGTATAAGTAGTCTTTGCTGGTAACCTTTCGGTTACAAAGAATTCAGCATTCAGACCTATCAATCTTTTAACGCAGAGCTGCCAAATCTCGTAACAAAGGAGTATTTTGTTTGAAGGGCAAACCAAATTGACTTGTGTTTCCAATAACTGTAATGTCCGGCTTCTTATCAGTATTAATAAGAAAATGCAAATTACATTCCTGTCAAAGAACTGAGAAAAAGTTGAAATGAGCAGTACAAGCAGTAAATTGCTTGCAATATGCTATTATATTCAGATTCTTATTTTCAGCTATACAGTAGTTTACTTGAGGTGAGCAAAAAGAGAAATCAATGTAAAAAGGACAAAAATGTTCCAAGTCTGACTTTTAAATATGAGTAAACAGAAGAACATAATGGATAATTGTACCAGAAACAACACCACGTATCAATATGTAGATCATAAGCAAGTTAACCGTTAATCTATTTATTGAGATTTTTATTTAAAATAAAACTACTATTAAATATGCAAGAGTTTAGAAATTCTGAACTACCCTTGGAAAATGATCAACATTTAGTGAATCAATTTTCTGTCTGCTTTGTGAAAACAACTTCTGCTTTATTGCTTTTTGGAAACAAAATTCAAGTGAAGCCTTATAAAAGCTATTAAAAGAGAGAACTTGTGGCTTGCCCCCTCTGACTAAATGATACCGTTTCTGTTTCTCGTTTGATTACCTAATGTTATTCAGAAAGTGATGGGTTTACTAATTTTTTGCTTGTTCAAATTAAATATCTGGTAGACTAGAATTCAGCTTGTTCTCTTACGTGTTTGACATGACAAGAAATCACAGTGCATCGATGCGGCGTATAAGGGTCAAATACGGCCCAAGTGTAACTCTCATTAATGCGTGACGGGAGCCTGGGGATGTGTAATCAAGGACAGGTTAGAGGTTAGCTTTAAAAAGTTTATTCTTTCAGTGAATAGATGGTGTTAAATAAAACGTTCAATCTATTAGTTGTTTACCTTCTTTTCGGGGCAACCTGCAATTTAATTTACATTAGGCAGGACTATCCTGGTTTGCAAATCAAGGATAGAATGAAACATCACTGAAATATCTTTCTGATATCAACATTACTTACTTTGGCAAATACAAACCGATCAAGGGGATCAGTGTTGGACCATGCTTTCTGTTACCGGTGAAGAATAATATCTGGGTACATTAAATGTTCAGAAACGTGGAAATTATTAGAAAGTTCTTATTTGAATGCGAGCCCTTAAAATGACTTTTGAAGGGGTTACTGTCCTCAAGAAGATCCTGCTCAGGAGGAGATGCAGCCTTTCCTAGAGGCAGATCACGTGGCATTCAGGAATTAATTAATGACAAAATTCCACCCCAGATCCAAGCCAGAAGCCGTTAGAAAAACCCGTACAACACTGGTATCACTTCGGAGCACATGTGCCTTCTGCAACTCAATCGATTACCAAGTAGCCCGAAGGTGCATTTGCATGGGGAGCACTTTGCGGGAATCTAATCTCAAAGTGACCGAGGCAGAGAAGTTGGAAACCTGCATCTTACTGTTTACCGGTGCGACGCAGGTGTGAAAAACATAAATTCAGACCACAGAGGCCACCTGATAATGTAAGGGCTCTTTAAATCATGAATCAGACAAACTGACCATTTAAATTCTGCTGAAGTTATGGTATAAACTATTCAAAATTCCCACGTATCGCCTCTGATTTATATGTTATCAATGGTTTGGCATCATACAAAAAAACACTTGTTAAATAACAATGCCAACACTCCAAAAGAGACTGGACATATGCTGTCATCCTTCGCCATGAGTAGAAGAACAGACTAAAAGGGATTTTTGGCCAGACCACAGGTGGTATCCCATTTTGTTGATCCTCACATAGAAGCCATCCTATTTTTAAAAAAATTTCTAGTCATCTTCTTCGAGCTCTTCCATTCTGCTATGCCTTTACAGTATTCGTTGAGGATGTGCATGTACCATGGATTTGTGCAGTGACACAACGCTGCAGGACTTTGCCGTTTCACTTTCTGAGGCTTCCTTAACACGTCCTGGCATTTTGGTTGCTTTTCTGACTTTGAGCGAGCACTGACTTTCCATAACGCTTCCACACCTATAATTTCTTTAGCTATTTTATTGCTCTGTTACTCAGCACTGTGAAATCCTTTCACTGCTCCTTGCAGAAGACATTCACATTGCTCAGGTTTGCCCAACCGTGCTTTCACCTTTAAACTGACAGAGCTCATACTGTTTTCTATTATTTCCTTTATTTGGATTTGACTTTTTTTAAAGGATGTATTATTCTTTCTAATTATCTCCTGTACAGTTTTCTTTAACTAAGCCCCATGACTATTTTTTTCTTGACCTTTCTAAAGATATTTTTGCTGAGAGTTTGCCTTAAGTCAAAACCAAGGTGGGTTTTTTTTTTTAATAAAAAATGCTCTCAGCCTACTGCAAATATTTCACACCTTTAACTTCCCCTTTAAGCAATTTTTTAAGAGGTTTTCTCAACTTTCTATAGTTTTCCTTATGTTTTAATTTGAAAACTACTGTATAAAATTTAGAATGATTTATTAATTCAATAAAGTTGCTAGTACATTAGTACAGCTAGATTTCCTATTATTTGGTGGCCTTTAGGACAAATTGAGGAGTTGCTTCTTCCTATCTAATTGATTAAATTATCATTTAATTTACCTAAAAATTTAATCTAATCCTCACACTCAGATGAGATGAATCTATGAGGATGACCTGAATGCTCCCACTCTCCTGCTTCCAGTACGCTGGGTGACCTGCTCAGGGTGGTCAGCCTGGAGACGGAACTGCTCCGAGAGCTGGAGTCGCGGGAAGCCTGTCCGAGACTCGCTCCTTCCCCTGCTCAGCCGCACTGTGGCTGGTGGCCCATCGCTTCCGCTGGCAGCTCTTGGTCCTCTCCATGCCTCCAGTTCACCGACAGTGGTCACCGGGTCTCTGAAGAGCATGAGTTGACTGTAAAACGTGTTGGCAATCAGTTCAGAATAACTTCTTGCGTGACTTCTGCCTGATTTTTGTTTGTTTTGTAGAGATGTGCACATATTGCTTTTGATTCTTTCCTTCCCAGTTGATCTTTTTTTTGTGTTTTGTCTCAGGAGAGCTCATCCCTCCATCTGAAACATCTGACGTATGTTTGAACTCATGAGGCCAGAAGGACCTTGAATTTCTATGAATAAATTATAAGTGCTGGTAACAAATCCGCCTTTTCCTTAATTGGATAAAATGCTATGTGTTGTTATAAATACTTCTTTGAAATTGGAATCTCCGATCTTCTTTGAATTATACTCTAGATAAGATTATTTTTACTGTTTGTTTGTTCTGAAATACATCAATAAGGAAACCACTTCTAGAAATTCACGCTGATCCACATTAGAAGCAAACAACTTAATTCTTGCTCTAATTCCATCTGTAAGCGCAGGTAAGAAATGTTGTCAGACTTCTGTGAACAAGCGTGGCAGATGCACTCGCCCTGGTCAGGGCCAGAGCTTCTCAGGGCAGCAGCCGATGGCTCCTTTTCGCGCCTCATTTTCGTGCCTCGGGCGCCCCGCCATGGCAGCTGTCACTCACACACCTCAGCTCAGGCGTCGGCCTCCCCCTCCCTGGCCATCCCCCCTCCCTGTGGTGGGAGCGGGAGAGGCGGGACCCCTCAGGCGGCAGGCAGGACCCTCAGCCAATGGCGTGCCTCGGCTGAGAGAAACTCCTAGACCTCTCACCATACTGGGACCCCTCGGTGGACAGACAGGGCCCTCAGCCAATGGCGTGCCTCGGCTGAGAGAAGCTTCCGGAACACTGACCATACATGCCCACAGCTCAGATCTCCCCAGGCTATAAAGGAGCCCCCGCCAGAACCTCCATTTGAGTGGTTTTCCTCAGAGTGGTGGGTCTGTGATCAGGAGCTCTCCCTTTGGGCTGAGACGTCACCTAAGGAAACTTCCCTGGGATTGAGTGCCCTCGCCATCTTTTGGTGAGAGATTTCTTCTGGATATCCTTGAGTGAACCCTCGCCCCCACCCCCACCTCCCCCTTGGGGTGAGCCATCTCATTTTTCTGGGTACCCTTGAGTGAGAGTTTTCCCCTTTGTGAGTGAATGTGTGCGCACCCTGGGCCATCGTTCTCGTGTTCTGCTGTGCAGTAATAACATCCCTGACTGCTATATCAAACCTATAATCTGTTAAATGTTCTCGGTGTGTTGTTTGGTTACCTCATCGTTTTGTTAGTTTTGGTTGTTTGGTTTCAGTTGTGAATTAAAAGTTTGTTTGAGTTTAGCTGTGTGGAGTTGTTTTGGTGTACCTCTGTGGCAACATGTGAGCCCCAGCCCTTCTCCCATTCATCCACTGGCCAATTTTTACAAGTGTCTGATTAACCTAAGTGGGGGACCTCTAAAATCCCCTCTGATTGAGCCCAGTTTCACCTCAGAAAATGAACCCAGATGGAAAGCTTGGGAAACTCTCTGAAACTAAATGAGTATTTGTGTAATTGAATAGTTGAACTTGAATTAATTAACTTATCCTTCACTCAATTTTTATTCCTTAAAAATATCAGAATGTAGTTGAAATCTTGATGCTTTTGAAGTTAGTGAATTTAAGTGTGTTGAGGATTTCATTTTATGTCTTTGTCAAAATAGCCTAATGTTAACGAAAGTGATTGAAAGAGTATCAGATAGTTATAAATAGTTTAGCTAGACCAGCTTTTTAATTCCCTATGTCCTGTGCCTTAAAGCCGATTTTAATGAAGAAGATAGAACATTTTGATATATATTGTCACGTTTCCTCATCTCTTGTATATTCATGACTTTAAAATGTTCAGATAATTCATTTCTCAGTAATCAAAAAGCCCATGAAAATATCAATAGAATTATTCAAATCTCCTGTAAAATTTCAAAAGTATTTCCATAGTAAATGCCAAAATGAATGGCAACACTTCACAAGAAGAGGTTAATCACAGTTCATTGTTTTGCTATTCACTGCACTGGCAATTCTCATTATAAATGCATTTGGTATACACGTAGATGTAATATGCAATTTTCATAGATCCACTGCTCAAGTATTACAGCTAGATGTTTGCAGTTCTTACTGTTAACTACTGTTTGCAGAAGAACCAGGTACTTAATGTATCAAATGCTAGAAACCGTAACTGCAGTGGATCTCTGCACCCACTGAAATAATTTTTGAAGGCTAATTCCTGCGAAGCCAGGCAGTGGGAATTCTCAAGCATGACACAGGAAGGGCCAAAATTCTCAATTCCATTTGAAAATTTAACTTCATTCCTTGGAGACTTGGAGATAGCTTTTGAGAACTACGCGGACTGTTACGGAGTCTTGCATTTGTGAACTTGTGCTTTGGATGCTTACACATAGCTGCATGTCCAGGATTAAAAGGGAACTTGTCTTATTCTTTAAAGGTAAAATTCTCCCTATTATGGCCCACACAAAATATTTGCATTAATTTGCATCACTTATCATGTGAGTAATAAGCCCTGTGCTTCTCTCAACATTGCAGAAAAGTTCGCCTTAGCAAACCGAAAAGAATTCGTCACTCTATGAATTCATCAAATGCTCAGAAATCCTCACCTCACGCTGATTAGCTCTGTCCACAATACATTAAAGAGCCCAGTCCGCCAGGACTATTTGCTGTGCTTGTTCACACATCAGAAAGTCTAGTTCCCTGCAGCCTTGAGAGTAAATTGAATTTTAATTTCAGATTTGATGCCTGGTCCCCTAGTTCTTGTTTTACATGAATTGTAGATTATACTGGCCAAAATATTTTCTGCATCCCATTAATTCCATTGATGGGATCTTACGATATCCACCTCAGTCACTGCTTCCACACCCAGGAAAAAAAGGTGAAAGTGCTTATCTTACAAGAAGCTGATGTGCAACCTGCAGCTTCATGGGAAATGTTCTAGTAGGACGTATTTTCACAGGGCACATAAACTCAGGGCACAGTCATAAGTCAGGCAATGTGAGATTACTGTGCATCAAAACTGCAGAGTGATTCTTTTAGCCAGTCTTTCTCATAAAAATAGCGGATAGGCTACAGCTGAGCATTGCTTTGACCATTGGTGAGCTTTGTAAAATAAAACCCAACATCTTACAAGGAAACAGCGCTGATGCTTGTTAAGAAAAACCTGAATAATTCCAATACAGCTTTCCACCGCTTTCATTCTGCATATGTGCTGCGCAGTTCAAAAGGACATCTCACCTTCTTCAGTGTCTTTCCTACCTCTGCCAAAACGCCCCTGTCAGCACAAACGGCAGCGGGCAATCTGCCCTGACTACCCTGGTGACCAAGGGGAAGTGATTGATTACCCAGAGAGAGGACACCATTTGTTAGGCACCGGCCACAAATAGCTCTTTCCCTCTATGTTGTATGGTACACGGGAGAGAAGGTGCTCTTGCCAGAAGGGAGCCTCTCTGCAAAAAACCACTGAAGAAATAAGGCTCCTTGGTACTGCTGAATTTTTTATGCACTTGTCTTGCAGAAAGTCTCAGATGTCCTCAAATATTAATACTTGTAATGAAATGCTCAGATTAGCAATTGCATAAATCCTTTCCTCAGATGGAAGTTTCAGCCTGTGGGATCGCAGCCGATTAAAAAGATTGTTTCAGCCACAGTCACCTTTACTTAAGCTGATGCCAGGTGCTATCATCCAATTTAGAAGTCAACACAGTATGCGAAATATGCTTCTCTGGGGGGCAAAATCTGACTCATATTATTCTCAGCGTACCGACATGGTGGGTGCGAAATGAGACACCGCGGGACAGGAGAATGAGGGCAGATTGCAGTAGGGAGGATAAAAGGGCTTCATGAAACCTTTTAATACATTTTAACTAAGAGACTTAGGGCTGTATCTTGTTCTCAATTTTGTATTGACCTTTATGGGGTTTTAAAAGAGAGCAGAATTTCCCTGTTCTTAATTTATGCCACTTACCAAAGATCCCTGGAGTCAAATCTGTGCTAATTTACGCGATGTGCAAATCCTCTAAAGTGAACGGGTTGCAGTGTAAATCAGAGCATAAAACAGGTCAGAATTTGGCCCCTGATGAAGAGCCAATGAAAAAATGTTGCCCTGAATGATTCAAAAGAAACAGCTAAACCTATTGATTTTTATTTAAATGAATCACATTTGGATTAGATCTCAAAATGTTATTAAAAATTGAAACAGAATGATCTTTATTCTAGAAGATGAAAGTATTTAGCATACCTACTCGCTTGGGACCTGAAGGGAAAACCTGTACTGATAGCAAGAACCGATTCCTAAACAGTCCCAGAAAATTAAAATATTCCATGAATGACAGAATCAAAATTTGGTACTAAATATCTACATAACTTTGAAATAGCTAAGCAAAGGGGGGATAAAGAGCAACTATATTTCCTTTTTTTTAATGCTAGGATCTTCGTGATTTACTACAGTATTTGTTCCAAGGCCCTGGATATCTTTGCTATCTCCACAAATTCATAATATATCATTTTGGATCAAATTCAGGGCTAGTTTTCACAGGTGCAGTCACATTAATTTCACATCTCTGAATTCAGCTCTTTGCTGTGTATCTAGAGACCATTCATCAACATCCTCTGGAAACTGGCTTGCTCCCTTCTCAACAAATGACCATATCAGCCTCTGATATTTTCAGCCAGAACAAATTCCTCTTGGTGCCTTTCATTTATACACATATATTATTCTAAATATAGGAAATATTCTTGCAGTTGGAAAGCAGGGTGCATATGAGCTTCTATGGCAAACTTTAAATAAATTGGGTTTGTGAGGAGTCCTTCTCAGCTGGTTATTACATCAATAAATCAAGACGTATCAAATGCAGATACATTAATCAGATTTTGATAATGTCTTCTAGAGTCACTCAGAACAGCTGACATAAAATAGCTATAATTACACATCGTGGTATTGTATCATGTGTTTCATATTTCATAACATTTATTCTCAGTGAATGTCTCAACAGTCTCCTGTTAGAGGAAGACCATTATCCTTTGACAATGGCCTATTTTTCTATTCTACTGACATTAACTCTTAATTATCTTTTTTTTTAACAATAATAAATTAAAGTCAATGAGGATTATGGAAATCTCTGACTAATACCCTGTGACTGTTACCTTAAATGCTTAGGGCTACAAAATGAAATTTAGTGTGTATGAGCTCAAAGAAGCTATTTACTGCTTTAACATTTTAAAAGTCATAGATTAACATTTAGCAAGTCATAAAAAATTTACATCTTTAAGCGATTTGTACTTAATAGGTTAGTGATATGCATTTCATTCAGGACACTGGGGAAAGAATCTGTAAAATGAAGGCATTTTGCATTGTCTGCAAATAGTTTATACTGCTGGTGGACGTACCATCAAACCCACAGAAAGAGACTGGTCTCCTTCTCCCGTTTAGTTAGAAGCTGTTCTCCATGGGAATAATATGTGTGCAATAGCAAACTGATACAAACTATCTTAAAGTTATTCAGCTGCTAGTAAATCAGTTGCAATTTAAGGAAAAAGACTAATTGCACTATAATGAAGTGATGGGCATGGGTTATTGTGATTAGATTGGAATAAATATTGCTATATAATGTCTGTGAGTATCTGCCCCGTTTCTTTTCAGTAGGTTACTGCAGTTATTTTTGGTCACTTTCTATACACACTGAAAAAAGCTCAGTTATTAGGGACATAAACTTCATCTCAGAATCATGGTAACCAAACTCTGGAGTACTCTGTAAATTAGTTACATCCATCGTTAACCAAGATGGTGCCACTAGGTGGTACCCAAGAATATGAAGCATAGACAGTCCCTTTCACAGGATTTCCCTTGTTTTGCAAGGGAGGAAGCTTCCTTTGTGCTTCTGAAAAAGACTGATATTCTCATTACCTTTCAAGGGGATATTAGAGGCACAGAGAAATTAAGGCCAAATCCCTCCCAGATGTGATCTTGTGCTCCCAGTTCCCATGCAGCAGCACTGAGCACTGAGGCTGCCTTCTTTTCAGGCATGGATTATTAAAACCTAACGAAGAGGTGCTCAAGATGAGACTGCAAGCTAAAAATTCTCCATACAGAAACAGAATGTGACTTAATTCACGTAAATACTGAACTTCTTTCAAATGTACTCTTAACAGAAAAAAATAAAGCTAGTTTTCCAGATACATGGTTCCTATTAAATTATTTACTCTGCTTTACTCATGATTATATAAGCTAATTTGGACATGCCACTCTTGCTATTTGCATGTCTTTGCCTTTGAAAGCTGAAAAATGAATACGATGACAGTACAGAATGGGATGTTTAGACAGCAAAATACTGCAACAGTAACTGGTAAAATGTTTCATTCAAGATATCCATCTAAAATACTGAAATTTGTTTTAAAAGAATAAATTACAGACATGGCTCCTACCTCTGTAAAGTTTCTCTTTTACAATACAACTGTTTATTACTTATCCTTTAAATGAAACACATTTTAAACTCATAGAAAGTCTTGAATTGGGCTCCAAAGGATAGTTTGGCTTTTCCTTTGGGAGATCTCCTGGGAAGCAGGTTGGTGTTGCAAGACCTGCTCAGCATTTACCCTGTGGAGTTGCTGTCGCGTTGCCCATCCGCGGAGGGATCTGCATAGCACATATGGCACGACCTTCCACAGGTGAAAGTGTAAAGTTGCTGTAAAAACAGGGAACGTGTGCTCCAATCCTGATGCTGTGTCAGGAGGGGCATTAAAAAAAGTCCCTGAAAGAAATATTGATATCTTCATGTCATAGACTTTAAAAAAGGTTTTCTTGTTTGATTAGTAATATTAATGCTTTTGAAAAGTATTTTTTTCTGTTAATCTTTAAAACAAAAGTATCAGATCATCCCACATCTCCTCCAAAATAAGGCACTTCTTAAGGCACTTTGATCAAATATGTTGTTCTCCCTCATAACTGTTTTTTCTTATGAGTCATTCTCTTCTGTCTAGCCCATCTTTGGAGAGGAAAGGAAAAAGTATTATAAACAGGGTCAAATTTTGCTTGTACCTTCGCCGCCTCCTAGGTTGAAAAGTACCTTGTTCCACGAACAGACAAACACAGCAGTATTTCTAAGGTCTCGAATGCAAACAATGCTGTTGAGGCTTCTGCATCAACTTTGTCACAAGTACTGGGTCCCTCCCCTCTCCTCGCCAATCCTCCTTGCCTTTCAGCATGCCAGGGAGTGCAAAGTCCAGCCTTTTTTAAACTATTCCTTTTATTGGATGGGTAGTGGTGCTATTTCAATGCTCAATAACTGAAACAAATACTATTCTAAAATGGCTGAAAATATCTTTTTATCCCCTCTACCAGTTAGAGAGAAAGTAAACTTTCAGATGTCTTGATCCTGAGCTAGCTTTCCAACTCTTGAGTCAATATATATGCATTAATAGCCGCAGTAGATCATTTTGAGCGTGTCTTGAAGCACATACAAACCCAGGAAAAAAATCATGGAACATCCTATTGCGAGCGGTGCTGGCAGTAGCATGCAGTGACATCCACAGTGCCGATGCTTCTCGGGTTTGCTTTTTCCCCGGGGTGCTGTACTCTGCCTCCCGCGCGGATGACAGAGTTCAGACCTGTCGCTCTTTCATCTCCCATAGGTAATTCGGCACCTGTAACTCCCAGTTTAAAAGACCGTGGGGACTTCGAGCAGCCTGCAGAGGAAGGAGAAGTATCACAGTTAATGTTCCAGCTGATTTCAAAGCACAGTAGGTTAAACTTGCTCATATGGGTAATGAAGCAGCTTGAAGACAGGTCAATGGAAGTTTAGAAAATCGAAAGCTGTGCTGTTTGCTGGGGTTTTTACTGCAGAAACTCCTATCACAGAGACCTTTGACACCTTTCATTAATCCCTGCCGGCGCATTGGGTCTTTGAATTAAATGCTCAGCACATTTGCTCTATTTTCACTTGAAATCCAAGAAGAAAAACAAAAGAAAAATGGATATGAAATGGTCATGCTACAATTCATAATTTTGTTGACTTTTCATTATGCTTTTATTAAATTGAATATAATCTGAAATATCGGAATAGTTCCTCTGGCACTGGTTGCTATCGACAATTCTCATGTCTTTGTGAGAAATAGTGGGGGAAAAGAGGGCACAAGAATATGGTATTTTGTTTATTTCTAGTAACACGTTTTAGGATATCCTGACTGTATAGTCTGAAAAGGTCTTAGCAGGTGGGATGTTCTATAAACAATCAGGCCTGAGGAGATAAATATAACTACCCTGCACATCTATCTCGATTTAATGACTGTAGTTGCAGAGAGAGGAAAGAAACAAAATTATTTTCAATAAATTTTACAGATAACTTGACATCCAATCAAGCACATCAACATTAGCAATCAATTAGTAACTCGATGCATAGTTTTGAGTAGCTGTAAATTACTGTATACACTAACAGCTCTTAAGCAAACCTCCAGAGCAGGTCCATTTTTTTTCACCAATAAAGCAGCTAACACCATAAATCTACAACAGGGGAAAATATTCAAATTAACTTAATCTATTTTAATTTACAAATACACAAGTCTTACTTTGAGTGAAAATAGCAACAACAAAAGCAACACAATTCTTTCCGAATCTCTCTGGACCATTTAGAATATTTCTCATTCATATTATATGTTAGAAAATATTTTCTCCATCTCTTTCTCTCTTTCATCTGAAATGTCTGTCACTCCAGTTGTGCTTGGAGACTTCTGTGGATTTTTTCTATTTGATTCTGTTTTCCCTTTGCACTAAAACTGTAGCATATCTAAGTGACAATAACTCCTTTACTTCCCCATCCCCATAAACTCGTCTCATTCTCATTGACGTCCCTAAGAAAATATACCATGAAAAAATGGCATTAAGCATTTTTCTTTATTGCCTTTCAGCAACTCTGAGGCATGTATGTTTTGGAGTCAAACTTACAGCTGACAGACTCCTGGTGATCATCAGGATCAGATCTGCTGTGTAAGAGAATGTGATTTTTAAGCCTATTCTCTTAGCTTTATCATCATTAACGGTACATACTTCACTGAAATTTTCTTCAGAAGCGTTATGTCAAATGCTGACTTCATTGCACATATGTCACGCACTGATATCATTATTATTACTCAAGTCTTACTGGAAAGAAGTTGGGGCCAAAGTACTTAATTTACTTAATTAATTGTTAACTGTTTGACCAAATATGTCTTCCACAGAGAAGATGGGAGTACAATGAAGTGAGTAAAATTTCACAGGGCTTTAGATCAGGCATTAAGTAAAGCAGCTATATCTTTTGGAAAAATGAATGTCATCTAATACAGAACTTCTATCCTTTATTCAGAAAATTTGTTAATATTCTTGCTTATGCCAGAATATGAGAAAAAGTCCGTCACATAGACACTCAGCCTTCCTTTTCCCTGCATTTCCAGTATGCATAATTCACCTTTAAAATCAGGTCTTTTAGAAAAACATCGTGATATTGATAAAAATTCTACTGTCTTGTACACTGGGATATTGGAGTCAGAATGAGTGCCCCTTGCTATGGTCCTGAAGAGAAATGTCAGGTGGCTGATATCCCTATTCTGCAGGTATTTACAGAGAAAGTAATTCTACTCAGAAGAGGAGTCCTGTTAAATGCTTGCATTTATTCAGGCGGTTTTACTGACAAATAGTGAACTGTGATTGTGAATGGGGCTGTAATAAATTCATGTTTATGTCCATTTCTCTCTCTCGTCTCTCTAAATAGCCATTATATCCATCTGTCTATCAGAGTCAATATTAGTTCACTCATATCTTCTTTAGTTAAAATTAGGAAGTGGAAGAGGACGTTAGCCTTCATTATTATAATTTACAATGCTTAAAAATGTAAAACTGTAGAAAGACAGGATCCTAGAAAGACAAGAAAGTAACCAAATGCTCCTTCTTCCTCTTTTTCTGAATACGCATCCTACCTTCTCTTACAGATTACGAGCACAATGATGTGCGCCCACTTAGACTTCGTTCCGAAAATGCAACTGCTGAGACACATTGGTTTTCTCATTTAGAAACCTGCAAAGGATCACACGAGGACAACATGGGTTTATGTAGGTAATTTACACAACATCTAAAATGCATCAGGAGCCAGTTCTAATTCTCAAGGCAGCAACAAAACTTTCTCTGCCCTTTAGGACGCATCAGTATGCAAAAATATGGAGATGAGCTGTTGAGCGAGTATATCCTGGGAGTTTCTTTTGGCTTCTCCAGTGGTTGCTTCTCTCGGTGCTGCCTGGGAAGCCTGAGGCATCAGTGCTGTGGGGTGCTCCTCGACCGCCTGCCAGCATCTCCTCAGTGTTTCTCACTGCTTCTTTCCAGTTATTCTGCCGGAGATAAAGCTGTATGGCTGATACATATACCAAAATCTCCCATGCCTGTGCGGTTAAAGGATAGGAAGTTCACTCATATTGTACAGCCCCATTTAAGTCATCTCATCTGAACTATGAAGAGGAAGTTGAATTAAGAGCTGAGTCAGTCAGAATTATACATTACATTCACAAAAAATAAAACATCCCAAATCTCTATTGCGTACAAAACCAATACATTAAAAGAATGTTAAGTTAGCAAAGTCAAACACTTTTTGAAACTTGGAAATGCCATAAAAACCATTGCTACCTCATACCACTTCAAACTAAGCCTCCTTCTGCATATGAAGTATAATATTGTCTTTAATAACAGCTTTTCATACCTTTTTCAACAAAACTTCTCCCTCGCTCCTTCACAGTATTAGTCTCCCTTTGCCTTATCTCACCTGTCCTTAAATCTTCTTACTACTTCATTCACCCCTACTTTTCTCTCTTTATTTCTTCCACATTCCTGAAACCATCGAAATCTCCTCTCCCAGTACTGATCAGTCCTTGGAAGAAGGAATGCTTGGTGAGTATCAGAAGATGTGGAGTTGTGGATCAAGCGCAGGGTTCAAGCCATGGGGACTCAGAGAGGATGCGATGTCAGGCAAGGGGTGCAATATTAACTTAACTCCTTGCCTCTTGCAGCTCTTTTTAACTGACACTATTGAAAATTTGCACGATAGTTTATCCTGTATTTGAACTAACAGAAGAGTATCACCTTGACAGGCAATCACTTGGGGAAAAAAATCTATTTAAAGCTAGAGTAGTTACACTGCAGCTGGAGTCCCACATGGAGACATCAGTGCGTGTCGTTGCAGGATCTGGCCTCGGCGAGTTAGGAAGAAAAACCGGTGAAATGGATGATACCCAAAATACTGTCAAAGGAGATATTTTCTCTCTAATGCCTTTCAAGTATACAACCTTAAGGCTCACTGCTAACAACAGAAGGTAAAGGATTTTTAAATAGACGTGCAGTTTTAAAATTGACAGTGTCCCTTTAACGTTAACAGTTGGAGAGTTTTATGTAAGTGGGTGAATCTGATACTAAATAGTTAAACCTGTTTTAACTAAGAACTTGTGACTTCCAAAATAAAATCTTGTCTGTAGAAGAAAGTAACAGCAATTGGGAACAAAGCACAAAGGAACAGGCCAGCTCTAATTTATGCAGGTTCAAAGAGGCTCATCTACATGCTTGATTTTTATTTTTTTTTAGATGTGAAGAATTAAGCCAAATTTCTGATACCTGTCAGAACAAAATGTTTCCATTACTGTTACACAATAAGTTCAGGCTCTCATGGATCAAAGATGTTGGGAAACATCTACTGAGAACAGAGGACATCATAGGAAGTACATAGGAAGCGCATAGGAAGCCCCATTGTAGAGTAACAGTACGTGTAATTTTTTTATCAAATTCATACCACCTCTCCTACCAGCTTGTCCTCATCTATGATTTTTAAGGATGACCAAGTTTTGTAACTGTTCATAGGGCTGCTCTTGTCTGCTGCCTATACAGGGCATTTCAGCCTTCTACATTGCACAAAATCTTCAGCTTCTGAGACTACAGCTTCTGTCCACTAATGCTTCTTTCAAGTCAATGCCACTCTTCAAATCCACCACCCTGTTTGCCCTTCCACCACCCTTCTAGTCTGTCATTTGCTCTTTCAGCTCATCTTCAAGTCTGTTTAATTTTTTTTCCTCACCATGAACAGACCAAAAATAAAATATATAGCTATTAATGAACTGATAAAAAGTCACATCAGTTTCATTACCACTAAAGAGTTCTGCTGCTGCAATGAGTGATTTTTGGTGAGATGCCACTGCCCAGCCCAGCACTCTACTGGTGTGAGCAGTGAGCTCTAGGGATGCCAAACTCCTCAGTACACCAAACGGATGAACAGTGCACATGTACGTAACACCTTTATGTTCTCCAGATGACACGAGTGCAATGCATCTCAAGAGTGAATGTCTTTATAGTACCTAAGCCACGGAGCTGATCTGCAATCAGCGCGAGGAGGTCTGGGGCTTCCAGCCCTGGGTACCCACAGTAGTTCTGCACTGATCAGTGTGTCCTGTGCTCCACCAGCACATCTGTGCGCACCGTGCAAAACCACTGTGGGCTGTTTCTGGGCTTACAAAAGCTGATAGATCTGCAAATGTATTCCCATTAATTAGAATAAATGACCACACGGTTGCATGGTTAACTAAGTTCCCAAACTCCCAGGGAAGGAAGCTTTTGCACTGTCAAACACTGCAGAATTTGCATCTAAGGGAAACATTTTAGGTGTCTATATTTTGCCAACAATTAAAGAACTGAGCTGGTGCTTTCCTTGCACATTTACAATTTAAATCTAAAATTTTTGGCCACCGCAACATATTTTGATTCCCATCTTGTATATGGATTCACAAGGATGGACAGAGCGACCTTGGGTGTGATGATGATAGAATTTAGAACAAGAATTAGCCACATTGCCTCACAGAAGTTGGCGAGTGAAGATAATTTTTTGGGCAGCCTCTGCCACTGTACAGCATAAGGCAGTATTCGATGTATCTCTGTGCGTAACCAAACATAGAGGGGAGTGAAGCAAAGGAGCCAGGCCAGCAAAACTGGGTGAGGAAGCCATGAGGCTTGTATTCAACAGTCCGTAGTCATCTCCTCCAGGAGAGTGCAATTAAAACCTGGACTGCATTTTTACATATCACCCTGTAGTTAATCAGCCAGAGAAGGCTGGTAACACAAACAGCCTTCTCTGCAGGGCAGCACTGCCAGAGAGCCAGCGTTCCTTCTGGGTCAAGAACAAACCACTGTCTAAAATTTCAAAAAGATTTCTGCAATCACCATAATCTGATATTACCACAGCCAATTCCATTTCTTTGTCTGTGTCCAAAAGGAGCTCCTACTATTGTTCATCCTTGGTATGTGTACTTGGAGAGTTACCGCTGGCCGTGGGGGAAAGCCAAGAGAATAAACAGCCACCGAGTATAGTCATGTTCCTAAAACTGCACAACAATCATCCCCAGAAAGGGATTTGGAAGAACCTCAACAAAACCAGGAACTTTTCTAAATCATCATCTCCTTGCAGGCCACTGCGCTGCAGGAGGGTTGGTCTGTGGTAGGGATGCTCTCTTACAAAGCACTAAACCATTTAAAATCAACTGTAATTAATATACTTAATAGATTGACTATATATTTATATCCAGCTTTTTAATCTGCTTCACCTCTGTGAAAGTACTGCATCAGGTGCTCTCACATCCATGCCGTTACCGGAATACCTGTAGTACCCTAGTTATTGTACAATTTAAAAACTTTTGACTAGACTACGTAGAAGAATATATATTAGAAACACTTTACACTTGAGAACGTTAAAGCTAATGATGATTTTTGTGTTTCGATCAAGATTATTTGTTAAGACTTGTGCTATATCTTGGTAAAGCCCATGAACAATATGTGGCAGATCTGTGGATTTACCTAATTAAAAATAGGAAGGAAATAAATAATGTAAATTGAAATATTATGGGTTTCACTGTGGCTGTGGTTTGAATCTACAACGTACCAGCAGTTTTCATGTAGCTGGGATGGTATGATTTTTAACCGTCCACTCACACCAAGTTTAATTTCTGCATTTCTCAAGCTTCTTTCACGCCAGGCTGGCCACCGAATCCTCCCCCTTTCTTGGATGTCTCATAATGACAAAAGTCATTACTACATTTTAAACAAATCAGATATGTAGAATCATGAACTTATTGGCAGCTATGGCAAAAGTTATGTTTCTTGTTAGGAACATTTTGGAATATTGCATTACTCTTTCAATGTAATGAAATCTTCGTAACTCATTGCAACCTCTGCTACAAAAAACTTCTGTTGAGGAGTGATATGAGATATCCATCTGCAGAAGGGGGATGCTGCTGTTGGTTTAGCTCTGTTGCTGTTAGAATAATTTAACGCCAATATCAGGGTACACACCTCATTGTGAGGATCTTTTGGATAGATATGAAAATAGTATCCCCCCCTCAAAGAACGAAAAGCTTGCAGCCCTAATCCTGCCGGCTGCCTCGGAGGGACAGGACCTGTACCGTACCGCTCCAGCCCAGGACAAATCTGCACAGAGCAGCTTGGCAGCATCAGACTTAAAGCTGTAAAAAACAACTCCATGACAGTTAATAAAAAACTCAATTATAAGTCACATAACATTAAAAAAATATGACAGGAAGAGAAAACAACTCATGAGACACCTATTATCCAACGATATTTCCAATTACAAATTGCAGCACAGCTTGAGCACCTGGGCTATTCATGTACACTATCCCGAAAGCTGATTACAACATCATGATATGAGTGATACAATGACTAATGCAGTATCGGTACCACCATCTCCCACTCTATTCTTTCAGTATCATGTAAGTGGAAAGTGTTTAATTAGAAAGCTTTCAGTATTCATTTTCTAGCTTAATAGGCTTTTCTGGTTGATAACAACCTTATTATGGGTTGGGAATAGATGTTAGCCAACCCAAAAATATCTTTTTCCCCCTTCTTGTCTTTTAAGAAAAACAAGCAAATGTATTTCCCGTCCATTGAAATGCTGTTATTAGATTGTACGCATTTTAATAGAGCTGTGTCAGTTCAATTAGTGTAAGGGCAAGAAATCTTAAATGATATTCTAATTTTGTGAGTGCAATATCATGGGTAACACAGGGTAATTCCAGGCTACAGATGCAATTTTGCTGGTGCTTTATGGTAACTCTGGGCAAATGTGCTAGCCAGCAAATCTATCTGTAAAGATTCCTTCTTATATATGGCGATGCTTAATCAAAGTATTAGCATTTCATCCAAATGAAGTTCTTGCACTACTATTCAATATACGTACTCATTTCTTCCAGTTTCAGCAAAGTCAGTGTTCCCCTACCTGGTACCTCTTGAATAAGTTAAAAGTGTTACAGTAAGTTATTGGAGGATTTTATGCCAGAATTCCTCTTCTTTGTTTGTTTGACATGAGAGTTGAAAAGAATTACGCCACATAGAAATTGAAGCTTCTCGTGCTCAGCAAACATAAAGCTTTCATTTTTGTTCCAAGGAAACTTGTATTGTAAGCAATGGGGGTTTGTATCCTTTATGTTCCAAAACCTTTCCTTTGCCTTTTGGGAAGAAAAAGAATCTACCTAAAAGGGACTCCTTGTCTTGCTAAGTATTAATTAATGTTTTCCTCAGAGTTTCCATTCAAGATATGGGCTTATTTTCAAAAGCAAAAATCTGGGGCTTGCTTTGGGTTATCCTTGTAGGTAAGGACAGACAAAAATATTATCAATATCACCCTTGCTTTAGAGGAAAACTTCACATAGTACATTTTTTAGTATTTTAGGAGGCTTTTTAGTATTTAGGAGGGTTTTTATATACTACTTGAATCAGTTTTGTTTGATTTAGTTTTATATGGTTCTAACAAGCTCTGGAATGTGTAACTTTAGCTGGAAATCTGATCCCTGCCAAGTATCATCACTGCTATGCGGAACATTTATTGTGTAATGTACTTTAGGGTGGCCCCCCAGCAGATATAATCCCACAGTTGATACCGAGGAGTATATGTTAAATCTCAAAACACGAGAACA
Source organism: Phoenicopterus ruber ruber (assembly GCA_009819775.1). Classification (NCBI taxonomy): domain Eukaryota; kingdom Metazoa; phylum Chordata; class Aves; order Phoenicopteriformes; family Phoenicopteridae; genus Phoenicopterus; species Phoenicopterus ruber. Next base: position 38,597,731 of record CM020220.1, read on the forward strand.
GATTTGAATTTCACCTCTCCTTTATCTGAGGATAATTATCCTCAAATTCTGCACTGAAATGTTAAAAAAAAAAAGGAAAAAAGAAAAAAGTAAAAACCTTTCATTTTGTGAAAGCAACATAGGGTCTTAAAAGTGTCAGGAACAGATGGGTGCAGGCACACCTTCGGCTGACTATTACAGTCAGTTGGAAGCAGTGGAGCCAGATAGCAAGTTAGGCAGATTGCTTCCTGACACCAGAAACGGGGAAGAAGTGCCTTTTTAAGGATGAGGTTGTTTTTCAGTTAATGATTGAGATGTAGTACAGAGATTGTTTGGTTGGTCTTAACTGCAGAGTTTCAAACTTCATGTTTTTCTCCAAGTATAGTCATAATTCTGACTTCCTATATTTTCTAATTGGGAAACTTACTCATGCTCAGTTTCACCAGGGCCTCAAAACAGATTGTCATGTTTTCTCTATGTGGAATTTTTTTGGCAATTTTCTTATATTAAAACCAAATGGTTATCCTTTTGTCCGTAGGGTCCCGGAGGAACATGCATATTGGAGGAGGGTCGGTTCTTGTTTGCACTCCTGCATCGCCTCCTCCTTCCTCGTCCCCAGACATTACCTTTCCTCCCGCTCCCGATCCTGCCCGCCGCTGTCATTAATGCCCGTACCCTTGCGACTCCTCTTTCGGAGCTGCTAGTGCCTACAATAAAGAATTATCCTCATTATCAGCTGCTACCCTCTGTTTTCCGGGGAAGTTTTGTGTGGCTCCCATCTCAGGAATGGAGTATTTTGGTTGTGGTTGAAATGTTAAAACACAACTTTATGTTGCAGGGGGGTATGTTCAGCCATAACTCTGTAGGGTGGGTAAAAAGATCCTTCACAAAATCTTAAAGCATTCCTGCCAGTGCAGTGAAAGCAAGAACAGTCATTAGGTTTTTGTGTGCAGTTTGACTCATAGGAGTGCTTTGCTTATAAGAAATCAAGGACAGTAATGATGAAATGTTCAATATGTAAGTTACAGCCGTAAGAACAGAATGCATAAGGATATTTCTTAGGGTTTTTTTCTGGAATTATTTTCATGTTCTGTTTTCATCATCATTATAAAGAAGGTAAAAATATAAATAATAACCAGCGCTTTTAATGTTGCTGTTACCTGACACGAGGAAAATTGGTCTTTAAATGTTTAGAGAGCTGTTTGATCCTTTATTTTCAGTGTAAACTGCCAGTAGGTCAAAGTCCTAATGCCTTTCCTAATAAACAGATTTCTATATTTTATATCATCTGAAGCACGCAGCAGTAGCTATAATTAACTGTGGTTTAAGGTGTTCTGTGTGTCTGTGATGCACACTGACTGTTAAAACTGAGGTACTGCATACACGCAGGGACTGAAATCGTCTCAATTCTGCTGGTTTGGTTGTCAAGTAAATACACTTTGTGAACAGGACATAACATAACTAGATGGATATGATTTCTTGAGCTTGAAGTTCACCTTGTACCAATATGAAAAGATACAATATTGTTATTCGTGTGGTACTAAATAGTTTGTGTCTCCTTAAGACAGCACTCGATAAATGAAGAGATCTCTTGCAAACTCCATGTTGCTGATTCTTGCCTGTTTATTGTAAATCTTGTCTCAGCTGATACTCCCCTTAAATCTCCCTTATGAGCTTTGGTTACTGATGAAAACTGAGCTTTACAACAGGGAAGAGAATGAGAACGGAAAAGGAAAAAAATCCTAATTTTAAGTTTTGGTGGAAAAAAGCTTGAGAAAGACATCTCTGTGATCCTAAAGGTTTAACATCAGAAGTCAGTTGTGAGCACTCCCATTTTTTAAGTCACTGTTTTTAGACTAATCTAATGATCAGGCCTGGCTTACCTTTTTAACAGCCGCATCTTTCCTGACACCCGTAGAATTATTCATAAGGCTGACGTCAGGCTGTGCCAAGGTAAGTAACGTTGGTGGGATTAGGCCATTATGAGCCAATCTCATGCCTACTGGAAACACAATTTTGCTGTTAGTACGAAAGGTATACAGATAGGCCTTTTGATTGCGTTTAAAATATTCTGGTTTATATTTATAATTTGATTTGTGTATATTCTACTGTGTGTAAATCGGATCATTTTGTAATGCCTAGTGCTGTGACTGTGAAATATGCCTTTATAAATGAAACATAATATGTTTTTTGAACGCATAATGGTAGTTTGCATATTGTTCTATAAGGTTTAGATTTATGTAAGTCACATCAACTTTCCTTATGAATTCTTTTGAATATATTTAACATATATTTTATAAGAATCCTACTTTTCCCAAATGTGTTTTTTTTTGTGTTTCTTCTTGTTTTCGTCTGTATTGCTCTCCACTTTTCTCTGCTATTTGACTGATACCTGCATGCAGACTGTCTTTGAAGGCAAACAGCCCTGGCACACGGCACTGGAAGGTTACAGACGAATACCAAAAGACATATATAAGACATAGGCAGCATTACAATAGAGAAAAAAATGTGATGCATTATTATTGTCTGCATGACCTCCGTCTGAAGCAATGCGCAACACCAACTTTGATATAATTATTCCTGAATGTGCCAAAGCAGTACTTTCTGAAATAGCCCCGGTGTCAAACATGATGAATGACCAATTCTGTAATGTCAGTCCCAGTGGTAATTCCAGCAACGGCACAACCCACCAGACCCCGGGTTGTCTGCAAACCTAGCTGGGGAGAGGGACCCGGGGGGACTACGGACATCGGCTCCTCTCGTCTGCGTAACGCAGGACGCCGGACTTCCTTGGCTTCAGTCCTGCTTCAGTTCAAAGCGGAGCAAGTAATCCAGCCCCGCTTTGTCCAACTCAGAGACAGCACATAGAGTTGCTTTTACCCCTGCTGTCAGGCGATACGTGTATTTGTCAGACTCATCAGAAGGCAAAATAAGTAATCGATGAAGTAGATTATATATGTATTTTCAAACTAAGCACCAAAATATGAACAGGTTTGAACACAATTACAAAAATTCCATTTCTGTTAGTCACACCTTTCCATGGTATTTTTAAAAGAGGTGGATGAGTATTTTCAATGAAGTTCACTTTTATGAGTAAGTTTACATAAAGTTTAAAATTCGGAATGTCTGAGGGTAGTGTTCGGTAATTTACCTGGGCAGTAAAGACGCGCTTTCCTTACTCAGTAACAGCTTCCACTTCTGCCACTGAACACCTACTTCTGCAGGGTCCCATCACCAGACTTGCTGCACCCCAGGAGCTAAATCCCGCAAGAATATCACCTCAGTGCTACGGTGGGAATTCCTGACAGAGCGAATTAGTGCAATGCAGCGCTTTGCCTCTCAACATGCATCTACCTGCAGTGACTATGCTGCTGCTCATCAAAGAGGAGTCCCGCAGGGTTTAAAAGATAAGTTATTCATCTTGTGTTGATGACTCACCATCATTTAAGTGTGTACGATGTCACAAAATTTCTTTTTTTAATCTACTCTGAGCTCCTGTTTACACTGTTTTCCATTCCAGCAATACCCTATTTCCCTTTTACTTCACTTAAAAAAACTTTGTACATCCAGAAAAACACATAGAATATGTGGAATGTATGGTGCCCAGCAGGTTTTTTAAAAAAATTAATTTCTCAGTCTTGTCTTGGTATTTACTTTGAAAATGTTCACTTTTGGTTGTGTTTTTAATAGAAATCAAGCCCAGTCATAAAAATCATTCATCTTTATATGCTGTCTTATGCAAATTCTTCTAGCTTCAGATTTCATATGAATTGCCACATAAAGCATACAATCAATAATAATTGATATGTTTAATACAGATATGTTTCTGGAAAGTTGTTTTTCTTTCACTAATTAACTCTTCTAAAGCCCCAACTTAAGATATATACAAAAAGGCATTAGCATTGGAGATCAATTATTATAGTAATGCTTTATTTGGGGTTTAAATGCTAAAACTTTTCTCTTCCTCAGATCTAAATGAGAAATTATTCCTTTTCTTTTGCTTACATGTCCTGTTTGTAAATCTCAGCCTGAAAAATGGCTCTTCTCTCTGCTGTTCACCCCCCACTCTAACCAACGCTTGGGGACCATTCTTAAACTTCTAGGTTCTTATTTAGAGATTTTATTCAAGGAGTGAAAACCTTTTAAGGATTACTTTTTCCATAACCAGTGGTAAATATCAAATTTGAAGCATGCCAGTCAGATTTAAGATGTAATGTAATATTTCAATCTTAAGCCATCATTGTTTCAAAGAACAATGTAATTTATTAGAGTAACAAACCAGGCTATAATGGACTCAAATCAATATAATACAATTAAACCACATAAAATATGCAGAGCACAGTGGCATTTTGGCTCTTCTAACTACTTTATTCTCATGCTCATACGCAGTGCTGTCTCAAAGCATGGGCCCATGGGGACCGTCTCCCGGTCCCCTAATTTGAAAGGGATCCTGCAAGCAGTGCGTAATACCTAATGTACACGCATCAGTGCCCATCTCGCTTCTCCTGGGTCTCGGTGAATAAGATGTGGAGTCTGTACAAGAGCTCAAGATGCTTAAGAGAGCCATGCTTGTTCATATAAACAGAAGATATTACTACATTGTTCTTTAGAATAAATGGATTAAAAGTGGTTTGGTAGGTGGATGGGAGGAGAAGTACTAAAAAAAGACAAAACTTCGCAAATGGTACAAAAGCAATTTTAAAGGCTTAAAAAATAAGGCTAATTATTAAAAATAATTCATAACACTTCCCACTATCAAAACCCTACATAAAGCAAATGGTTCATACACAATAGTGAAATACAGAATACCCTTATCTGATTACAAAAGGCATTTGAAGCATCTAATGCTTTTAGGCTTTGGTCTGGAAAGGTGCGTAGCACCCACATGTGCTAATAACATATCAACATGGAGGATCAGTCCTTTAATGAGTTTTTCCTCAAACTTTTTTCTTTAATTCCCTTCTGATCATAAGACTTCTTTCATTATGCATATTAGTCCTGGAGTCTGATAACTACACTGTGGGTTCTTCCGGTATGAATAGCTTTAATTCTGTCAGTTTAGCTTTATACTCATGATATGCTAAAGCCAAAGATACGGTATTCTGTTATAAACCTACTTAAAATATCTGACAGATTTCAGCTTTTGGCAATTCTTTAAAGTTTCTGGGCATAAAAGAACCTTCCACCAACTTAATTTTGCAACAGATATTTGTAATCGATGGTAAGCACTTTTCAAGTATATTACTTTCTATTTTGATACAAAGCATGTCTGGACATTTTAAAAGGAGAGGCTACAAAGAAAAAAAAAGAGCCTGAGCCTTCTCTGGGAATCAAGATTGGCATATAAATTGTTCAGGGTGGCTTCTAGTGGTGATTCAAAGGTCGGAAGGCTGTGTTATGTTTAATGACAACTGTACAATGGAAGTATTGTGGCCATTAAATATGAAGGACCAGAAAGTACACGCTAATAACTTTTGCAGATTTGAAAAGAAAGAGCTGTTTCTCAAGATGAGTGTCTCAATCCAAGTATCATGTTTTCACGAGTTTCTAAAGGAAAAATAAATGTCTCTTGAACTGAGCTTTATCTTCAGCTGGTGTAACAGCCCACTCATTCAGTGCAACACGGCTGAGTCACCGTAGCTGAACTTACAGTCGTGAATGCAATTTCCCAATGTACCTAACGCCACAATGGAGCATGGGACTTGGGCCCCGAAGCATTGTATTTTTTTTTTAAATAGGATCAAAACATTTTTTGAAAATTGTACCCTTTTCTTTAAAATATGTGGTTCTCAGAACTGTTAAGAATGCATTCAGCTTGCTTGGGTTTTGTCTGTGTATTTGGTTTACTTGCAACAGAGCTTTCTTATTCTGTTTACTTGAAATAGAATTTTCTCATTTCACCTTTTTTATTAATTTGAGACAGTAGATGTGGTCTGGCTTTGGTTCAGAGCTGTCTGACAGGTTCAGACAGTGGAAAAATTAGGGAATATGCTATTGATGAGAAATCTTTAAAACAAAATTAAAAATTGTAAAATCATGAACTGAAATGAATACATATTCTTTTCCTAGCTCCCTCGTATGTCAGTGCCTTGCTAAGATAACCTGAACCTGACGGTTCAGACAGTCAAAATAGGCTTTTACCTGAAACCCTGACACTTTCTCTCAGCACTTGGTGGGGGTTTGGTGCTTGGCAGTTCGCAGCCCTTACACCAGCACACCTGATTTTTATCTTTGCTACAGTATTTGGTTTGCTGGAAGGCAGCTTGGAAAAGGACAGGTCTACATCGCATAAAGCCCAATACCATAATGCTTGGGCCAGAGGAGGGCCTATGTCAGGGAATTTCTTGCTGCCCTGACATGCCAGATAGGGCTTATCTGGCTTTGTTTTGCCATGGTATTAGCCTAAATTGGCAGGTGGCCAAGCTGACCGCTGACCTGTAGCCTCTGGGGGTGATCAACCCCCCGGAACCTTATTTTCCCAGTGCCAAACTACCTTTCAAACTGAGACAGGGAAAGGTGGCTTGGCCCTGAATCGCTCCTGCTGTAAATGTTTTTGCAACCACAAATTGCTTCAGAACTTCTTCTGCAGAGCTGAGGGCTTTTGCAGTGTTTATATGTAATTTGTTTATTCATTGGATTTCTTGTCACGCATGTATGCAAAGCCCCTTTTACTACAGGCTCAAATATTTGTTTACTTCCAGTGATTGCTTTTGTGGAATCTCTCATTATTCTGAGACCTCTGGCTAAAGTGTCTTTGTCTTGGATGGAGCTAGCTAAGCCCTTGCTGATACGTACCTTTTGTTGCTGTACTGAATCATGGAATTTGTGCTTTGCTCCAATAATATAAGATAAATTTCAATCCCTCGAGTTATTTTTTTTGTCTGTGCTATTTGGTTTGGGGGGTGGGGGGTGGGGTTGGACGTGTATTGGTCTTTTTTCAGCTTTCTTTAGGGGGATAGGGAAACAGAAAAGGAATTAAGGAGTTTTCAAGCAATTTGAAAGATAAGCCGTTTCCAAGAAGTTTTCCATTTTTAGAAGTCTTATTTTTGTGGCACTAAGTGCAAGGATGTCTGATTTTTAATCTCTTCATAATTTTAATTGCTTGTTTACATCTGTTTGTCATTATATTACATGGCGTCTATATGCTGTCAAGAATCTTTGCATCTTGCTAGCACTTTTCTGCCTTAATCCATATTACATCTGACACCCTCAGGGTGGGGAAAATCCCAGCTGTTGATCAGCTGATTGTTCGTGATCTCATTAACATTACTGGAATTACGTGATTCCACACTGTACTTTGTATTCTAATAAAAAAAAACCCCAACAAAAAACCATATAAATATATTTTACTTTAACAAGTCCACAATTAAAATTACATTCTGCTTATGCTAGAATGTTAACATATGTTAGCTAACATGTGAAAATAAATATTTTTCCTAGCCTGAATCTGATATTGTCAGATTTCTTTCAAAGTAGCAGAGGGTTTTCACACCCAACAGTCCTGCTGCCATTAGGCCACCAGAAGTGGTCAGCTGCTGCTCGCTGTGTGCAGAGGCTCACGCTGTCTTGCAGATCAACTTCTGAGACTTGCTCAGCAGCTCGACTGTATGTGATTCCTATGGAAATGAGAAAAAAATGCAATAATGAGTGACAAAACAATATCGGCCAGGCAGAGAAAGCTTCTGCTGACAGTACTCATCTTCATGTACCCTGGGTACTCAGTGCAAATGAATTAGACTGAATAGATACACAAGGCAGCTAAGGCAAACTATACCTAGTTTATAGATGTGGAAGTTGGGACAAAGTAAAAATTAAGGAATCTGCACCAGGGCACGACAATAAATCTGGGAAATGATAGTCAAGAAAATGTGGCCTTGGCCTTTTGCTTTATCCACATTAACTTTTCTCCTTCCAGCAGTTAAGTTATGCTTGTGCCATAGCAGATGCTGCCCGAGACAGCCCTCCCCTTTATTTTGCTAAGAAAGATCGATTCTCAGAGACAAAGTATTGGTGAACCGTGTTGGCTGTGCGTTAAGCATGGTTATAAGCACATTTTATTTCAGAGTGACGTGACCATAATTTTTCTCACTTCTCTTACTTAAATAAAATAAAAATAAAATAATAATATTATTGATAAGACTTTATAAAAGAATTATTTGTATTTGTCTTCTTCTAGTTTGCAATATTACAGAGCATTTTTTCTTTGAGTATGGAATTTCAAATCGCACTTCTCTTTCCGTAGAGAAAACTAAATGCTGTTGATGCAGCAGTATTGAGGTTAACATCCTGGGTTTCATATTGTGCTGGAGCCAGGTAGCACTCATGCTTCGTTAAACAGTCTCTCCCAGGTTTAACTGTTTAACTTGTAACTTTTGGACAATACAGAAACCTGCCCGATCTGTCCCACTACATGTTATTAGATTTGGAGACATGACATGCTCAAAAAAAGATTTCCTTTTTTCTTTCTCTTTTCCCTGTATTGAAATGGCTTGCTGAAATATGGGATCAGCTGGACTCAGGCCAAAAGCACTTTGAGGCCATATATTTATAATGGTTTTGTTATGAAGAATAACATTTGGCTAATGGACCCATACAACTGCTAGAAGCATATTGATATACATTCAAGTCACAGGTCATATACAAGGGGATAAAGCCGTGAAGAATCTTGCAGAGGTTAGTTTGTTGTGTTTAGGCATTTTCTTGCCATTTGTCTGTTTATTATATTTGCTTTTTAAACCCAGTTCAGTAACAGAGCACATATGTACTACATTTTCTGAGATCTTTTCTGGCCACTCTTTTGGTACAAGATACACTTCTTATAGCTCTGTCATCCAATTCAGGCTTTCGTTAAAATGTATTAAACCTTTTCACTGATTTCACTTCTCCTGCCAAGGATGCTTCTGTGAAGTACATTTTTCACACTTTTTCCACTATGGCTCTTCGCAAGGATTAGGTCATTTGTGTCAACTTGTAAACAGTCTTTTGGCTTATGATTCTTTTCTGTTATTATTATAGATTAAAGTGGTTGTAGTAGCACAGTACTGTAATGTTGAAAGATAATTAGAATGTCCCAGTTTCAGGAGCATAGAAATTATTATGTTAAGCCAAAGCGATGCTCAAAGTAGGGTTTTGACAATAACTCATACCAGATGCTTCAGAGAAAGATGGAAAAACCCTATACAGCACAACAATACAATAGCTAAATGGGAAGTTTCTTGTTATACCTATCGGCTAGGAGCTTGAATGCCCTCAAGCATAATACATGAAATGTTTGAATTCTTATTTTATCTGCAGTTGTTCTTATATATATTTAAAAACAGGTATGAATCTTTATCTTGCCTGTATATTACAGTATGCCACCTTTACCTGAGAGGCTCTTAGTGCTCTCCCCGAGTTAGAAACAACTCTGAAATACTAAATAGTCACAAATCTCCTTTGATTATTCAAGAGATTCTTCCTTCTATGTGATTGGGAACTATTACCTACTTTTGGCTTGTACATAGAGAGGATATAGAACATACTAGTAATGCATATTTTGGACAAGTGTCCTACAACATAGGTTTAATGTGGTTGGAGATGAAACTCTAATGCTATGTTCTCAAATCCCAATGTAAGTCATCAGTCTCTTTTGCAAAAGTATCTTGTTTATGTACATGAAAGTGCTGTTCATCATTATTATAGAAGAAATACCACATAACTCATTGCACACGCCAATAAAAAATGTTACCGGAATGAACTAATTCAAAATCTTACTGCTTTATCTGCTTTATTAGGGCACGTACTCTGCCTGGGTACATACCTAAAGCCCCAACAGTCCGATACAAATGTTTCCAGTTATGGGGGTTTTTGTCCAAGTACATTTAGTCCATTTTCCTGACAGATTGCTTTCATTTCTTTCTAATTTTTTGTAAGTGGTACTTCAAAGAGAAAATGAGAAAGGGAATATTTGGAATATATTTCAGCAAGTTGGTTTCTGTGCTCATGGCTAGAATATTTGGTGAAGAGCTAGACACACTGACAGGTACTCATGTTGAGTATATACGTTCCATAAAGTAACATGAAAGGCAAAAAAAATACACAATGATTGACAAAAAACAATGTAATAAATGACATAGGTAATAAGCACAATGTAGAAAAAAAAGTTGCTAGATATTTGGAGACAGTATTTGCAATTACTTACTCTCAAATCATTTAATTCCAGCTGTACTGGAGAGCAAGAAACAATATAATCCCAGAAGCAACGCGAAGAAATATGGCCAAGTAGTAGTCATGTATAGTAAAAATGTTCTGAAACTACTAAGAAAAATGAGGTTACCCAGAAAAATCCAACAAGTGTAATATATATGGCCTATCTGAGCGAGTGCTTGCCAGAAGTAGATGCACAAGAGCAGAGCCTACTCAACAGCGTGGTAGTAGGGCAATGTAAGTGTGGCAGATGCACTCGCCCTGGTCAGGGCCAGAGCTTCTCAGGGCAGCAGCCGATGGCTCCTTTTCACGCCTCATTTTCCCACCCCGGCACCCTGCCCTGGCAGCTGTCACTCACACACCTCAGATCAGGCATCGACCTCCACTCCCTGGCCACCCCCCTCCCTGTGGTGGGAGCGGGAGAGGCGGGACCCCTCAGGCGGCGGGCAGGGCCCTCAGCCAATGGCGTGCCTCGGCTGAGAGAAACTCCTAGACCTCTTACCATACTGGGACCCCTCGGTGGACAGACAGGGCCCTCAGCCAATGGCGTGCCTTGGCTGAGAGAAGCTTCTGGAACAGTGACCGTAAGTGCCCACAGCTCAGATCCGACCAGGCTATAAAGGAGCCCCCGCCAGAAACCCCCTTTGAGTGGTTTTCCTCAGAGCAGCAGATCTGTGATCAGGAGCTCTCCCCTTGGGCTGAGACATCACCTAAGGAAACTTCCCTGGGATTGAGTGCCCTTGCCATCTTTTGGTGAGGGATTGTTTCTTCTGGATCTCCTTGAGCGAACCCTCACCCCCCTTTGGGTGAGCGATCTTATTTTGTCTGGGTACCCTTGAGTGAGAGTTTTCCCCTTTGTGAGTGAGTGTGTGCGCACCCTGGGCCATCATTCTTGTGTTTTGCTGTGTAGTGATAACATCCCTGACTGGTATATCGAACCTATAACTTGTTAAGTGTTCTCGGGGTGTTGTTTGCTTACCTTGTTGTTTCGTTAGTTTTGGTTGGTTGGTTTCAGTTGTGAATTAAAAGTCTGTTTGAGTTTGTTACCTGTATGGAGTCGTTTTGGTGTACCTCCGTGACAGTAAGGTGTGGGGTTTACTGAGTACACCGTACAATTCTCAATGTGAGAGAGCAGTAACCTATTGCTGAGCCTACTGAAAGTACGCACCTATTTCAAGGACTCCTGGAGAGCAAGCAAGACTTAGAAACAACAAACTTCCCTCCACAGTTGCCTCCCAAAAGCAACTTGAAACACACCTGAAATACAGACTTCTATGAATTCTAGTAAAATCCAGCAGGAGGGAAGCTGGAAACCTGCAAGGAAAGGCCAAATTTGCCTACTGAAGGTATTGCAAACCAGATAGCTTTGTGGGTAGGCTGGTTTGGAATTCATCTACTATCATTGAACAAAGAATAAACAGAAATGACTATTCATTATCAGTTTCGGCAGACAGACTGTCTGACCTATGCAGATCAAACGTATTTGCTCTTGGTGACTTCTGACATATTGATCTTCTGGAGTCATGGAGCCACTTGACAGCATCTTTCAAGATGCCTCTTTTGGCATTGCATGCCGGTGGGGTCCAGGAGCCCTTGCAGAAGCTCTGTGCTTGGAGGACTTCTACTTCCTTTGTAGTTCAAACTACAGTTAGTGTCATTGTGACTGTGAGGAGAACAGAATATAATATAGGAATATAATAACAAATTCCTTTGATTCTTAAAGAGGTCTCCTATGCAGGACATCTGTTAACTTCTGCAGGGCTGTGCTGAGAGTCCAGAAAATAGAGAGAAAAGCATGAAAGGAGTCCGGTTCCTTCCTACTCTCCAGATGGATTTGGTACAAACACAATTGTATGCACATAATGATGCAACCTGAAAAAGGTTAGAGATACAAAAATGAATTTTCAAGAGTGAAAGAACTAATAGTTTTAGGCAGAACTATCTCTTCTGTCGCTTGGGAGGTCAGTGGCTTTAGAAAATGAATCTTCATTGAGTTATACAACTTCTGTCCCCAGCAAACATCTGTGTGAAATACAAACAGCAAACATGAAAAAGGAATTTGTGTCAGCCAACAAGGAGCTTAAGCAAGAGCATAGGTTAGCAGAGAAAAGAGGTTCAGGGGGAATCAGAAAGTCAGTGTATTGTATGTGGAGTGTGCAGCTTCACTGTAAATAGTTATCACAATAAAAAAACAGTTTAGTTTTAGAAACATGGAGTCCTTTCAGGTTATTATTCAATGTGTAGTATGTGAAAGAGAATCCTCAGAGGGAATTACAGCATAATGTTTGAATTTGGTTTTGAAATGCCATTCATATGGAGATATTCTTGCCTCTATGAATCTGTATAAACTCATCTGAAATGTGACATCTTCTTGTTCCTGTTGAGATTATGGAAGTATACCAAAAAAAAAAAAAAAAGATGGAAATGCTTTTTTCTCTCTATATGGCTTTCACAAGAAAACAAACTATAAATAATAAAAAAATCCCTCAGCAGTGGTATAAATCTGGGTTTGCTGTGAGACTTAGCCGGAAAAGTCATTGGTGGGCTTGAAAAGATAGCTGCATGGTTTCTAAATATGAAGGATTCTGGTTATACCACTTCCAGCAAGTTTCTGATTCATAATCCTTTCTTTTTGATTCTGTTTCTTCTTCCAAAGCTATAAGAACATAAGAAAATCTATTGGTAGTTTAGTTTTGTAATTTCAAGTCCCCCGACTAATTAGGCATGCAATATAAATGAGTACAACACAAAAGTAAATGTGTGGGAGCTGATGAGATCATAGTGCTGCTGCAGTTAGTTTATTTAATTCTCAGTGAGTCTGAAGTTTGTGGAGCTGTCAAACATTTTTTTTATCAGGTCAAGGAAAAAAAATAAATTGTTGAAATTCATACAGAAGAAACCACATAACCGAGGTCTTTATGCTTCTGTTATACACTATTTGTAATATCCAAGCTGATATTAAAGTGAGATGACTGGGCATTGTAGGCTCGTCTTCCAGAGAAGAAATGGGTCATGGCCACTGGATGTGAGAGAGACTCTTGCTGTAGCTGCCGGGATTTCTCCAGGTGGGAAGGAAACAAAACGACTGGCACATATGCTCAACTCTACCCCATCTGACCTGTCTAATCTCTGCTATAGAATAAACACTGGTGGCCCAGGATAGGGGATGGAGTCCATCAGCCCAAGCAAGCTAGAAAGACCCCGAGAAAGGAAACATCCTTGCCATGTTTCAGTGCTAAGGTGAAGTTCTGCTCTGTCATTTACCAGTGTGGTACCTAATGTGGACCTCAACAGTAATCTCAACAAAATCAATAGACTAATTGCAGAGAAAAGTGTTACCCAATGGGAATAATGATTGGCAGAATTTTGCCCTTAGAATTCAATTAAAGTTATTTACCAGATTGCTGTTTTCAGCATCTTTCTTATGAACTAATTTCAAGAAACAATAGCAATTACATATCTGTCAAAAAGTGTGATTTTCAGAACAGTAAATAGCAACAGTTCATGTGCACTCCTTTACACACCTGTAGGAATTAATTCGGCGATTTACACTGGAGGGGATGGGATCCAACAAACTGCCCCTGCTGTGACTGCTAGAGATGTGTAATGCTCACCTGAATGCTCCCTAATACTTAGCAAAATTTTGATAATTTATCACCTACCTTGTAAAAGCTGCTTTTACTTACCTCAGCTGAATAACGCCTACCTTTGCACCACAAGCCTCTCCTAGCTAATTAAACTGGTTTCTTCGGAAGAATTTCCTGGCCATTTGGTCACATCCATTCAATACAACACACAAGCTGAAAACTCATTTAAGTAACTCATGATCATGGAATCTGGGTGAAATCATTTAAAATGAATATGTGTTTAAAGAAGTGATTAAATACTGAAATTGTTCAATGAAAACTCCATATACCAAATGGTGAGATATAATAGCTATCTGATCTGTTAAAAGGAAAAACCTTTTAAACTAATCGATCTTCCGCACAACAATTTATGTCAGTGCCTTTTAAGATGATCCCTTCTTAAATGGGTAGCTGACAAAGAAATATATCTGATACAACTGCTAAATGAATAGATTTGCAATGTGCTAAGGCAATACATTTAAGAGGTCTTTCATGTATTTTGAGAAGAGGTTAAAAATCCTGGCAGGTCTTAAAAAGCAGGTTCTTAAGTGGTGTACTTTTTGTGCCATAAGATTATGATTGAATAGGATAGCACCGTTACAGCAAAACATGGTTTCTCTTCTTCTCAAGACTTTGTTTTCAAATGAACTAGGCAAAAATGTTGGGCTTTGTTTTTACTCTGAAAAAAAGAATGTAAGCACATGTTAAAAAGGGACAGACTGTCTACAGCAATTTTACAAAGCCTGGAAGCAGTACCTCATTCCCACTCATTCATCCGGCCCATCATGGTCTTGTCCAAATTATCTAGTCTCTGGCTGGCCTCCAGGACAGGCTGATGAAGGTTTTGTTTGCATGATTTTCTTTGGCATTCCATCATCTGTACATGTAAAGAAGTATTAAAAAATACTGGAGCTTACCGCTTTTTTGTCCTTAAGAGAAGAAAGAGGTGGTACAATCACCATTTCAACAAGAGCATTTTAGTCAATAACACATTGTAAAGTTTTTTCTCTAAAAAGTATTACAGTGATGCATCCTATGTCTCCTGTCATACCTCTCCTATGCTAGTTATTATGAAGAAGAGTGTAAGATGGGAAAACATCTACAATTTTTCATCATAATGTTTGCAGACAGTAACTGGTAAAAGGTGGGGAGTCTTGTAGCACTTGTTCCTGCATATTCAAGTACATATGGTGCATTTTGTGTGGTATTGAACCAGGGAACATCTGTCCTGAAGAAGAGGGAAAAAAAGCATTGTCAGAATTTGCTTCCTTGACTGCTTCCAGAAATAAGAACTAAAGTACGACCCCTTGTTGGAGGCAGACTGCGAAATGCTGGTCTCAAGGAGACTGGCAGGCATATTTACCTAGAGGTAAATCTTACCGAGGATCTATACTTTTCTCCTGTAAAAAATGAGCCAACGCATGGCTATAACTCAAAGTATATCTCTGTACTTAATGAGAAACCACATGCTGCTCACCAGTATGTCTCCATCCAAGTCTGGGCACACCATCTTTTTAAAATCAAAGAACAGTTGAGATTTAATGTTCACCAGTAAATTTCCACTCTTCTCCCTTTAGGAGAATGCTTCCGATTCACAGACATCTTTATATGCCTATAACTCTTTATTTTTAGTGTCACTATATTGCCTATGAGGCCTCATCCTAGGGGTGGGCTGCTATCTAAATAAGGTGAACATGCAGGACTAAAAGATGATTTTCTAATCTCAGAGTAAGACAGGCAAGAATGTAGAAATAAATAAAAGAGAATGAGTGAATATGAGAAAGCAATGAGGTAATATTGATTAACATGGTATGTAGTACATCTCAGTGTACCCATAGTCGATGAAAAACAAAGCCATTTCAAGAAAAGAGAGGTTTGAGGGGCATTCTGGAGGAGGAGTAGTTATTTTCTCTTATGTTTATGGGGAGCTCCTGCAAAGAGGGAGTGATGGTATGGGAGAAAGCATGAAAGTGCCAACTTGAAAAATGAACATTTTAAAAATGGAGTTTAGCAGTATGATCTGGTCAGAGGTGGGGATGCAACATGACTTTGGAGGAGGAAACAAGAAGTTTGTTTGACACGACAGAGGAAGCAGGAGGAGTAATATGAGCAAGACAGAGGATTAAGAACAGCATTCTGCTTGAGGCAGGCATGTATTGATAAAGCCAAAGAGAAGAGTCCTGCAGAAGCCGAAATTCACGGTGAAGAGAGCCTGGGTTAATTTCTAGCTGTTTTGATATTTATCATTCTTATGCATCCTAGACATGCTGAGCAGAAAATATCTGCATGATTTTACCCAGAGAAGAGCTAGAAACTGATGAAATGGCAGCATGATGGTGTCGTCCAGTGCTCATGGAGAAGAAAGCTTTTTATTCAAATGAAGTGTGTACCCAGGTTGGGTCATCTGAGGTCAGAAAGTGTTATGTCTTAATAGAAAATTAGTGATGAGACATAATGTGTGGCTAACATGGTTAATGCCAAAGGAAATTGTCAGCAACCAAAATGAGAAGTGTGTTTTTTCCCAGGCATGAATGGACAATGCATTTGTCATCTGCTGAGTGGGTTAGCATGTAAAGTGACATTTAGAGGTCCAGTTTTTGCTGCTTATCAGCTGGTTTGTTGTAGAAGATCGCTGCAGAGGTTGCTGGTTGGCCCAAACTGGTCCCAGTGCCATGGGCAGAGGAGGAGGCCCGGTCTCTGTGCAAGCAGCCAGAGGGGCTGAACCCAAGGGGCAGGTGCTCATCACTCTCCCCTGCCTGGCTGTCGTCCCCAGGAGTCTGGATATGACCTTGGCCCAGCATCACTGCCCCAGTGCCTCATCCTCTGTGCTGTCATGTCTTGGCCAAAAATAGCAATACAGGTGGTTGTATTTAAAGCCATGGATCGGACAGATGATGCAGCAATTCGAAGTGCTAGAAGCACCTCACCAAGGTTGCAATGACTTATAGGCTGGGCGTCAAGTCCATAGATATTCCACATAGTATGAAGCATGCATGAAATTCAGATAATCTAAAGGACAGGGTTGTGAGCGCAAAGAGGACGTTCCTCAGGAGTAAATTGAGAGATGTAAAGATGGCTTATCTGGTTACTATATGTATTTCCAACATGCTAGAGAGAGGCATTATAGAAATTGAGATACAAGATAGACTGCCTTCAAGTGGTGAGTGAATGTTATTTTTCAGAGTAAAAATAATGGATGATAACATTTCTCACTTTACCTTATGCATCCCATTTTCTAATAAACTTGTGTGCACAGGATACCTGTGCAAAGGATTTTCCAAGTGAAGAACTTGAAATAGGATCCTTTCTTACCATAAACCCAAGACTTAATTAACCATTAGTAGTTACCACTTTTTATGGATGTAAAGTGTTCCAAGACCTCAATCAAGACTTAAGGCCCAGCCTCGACAATACAGAAGAAAACAACCTGTCATCTAGTTTAATCTCTTACGCTGTGGCAAATCATGTAATGCCCAGGATAAAGTAATTTCATTATTATAGTTTTTAGCATGTAACTGTCATCCTCATATGCCCATTAGGAGGTGAGGTGACACGGTAAGTAGCTTCCCTATGTGACTGTGCTGGGTATGGAAAGAATACCTGCTGGGTCACATCCTGAAAGGAGTGGTACTCAGAGACACAAGGCTAAACTGGCAGAGAGGTAGGGGCAGTTTCTCTGTTCATAGCAACCTTTCAAAAGCAAGAGATCTTCTGTGCAGAGCAGATAAATTACGCCTTGGCCTCTCGAGTGGGGTATTGAATGGAGGACAGCAATAGATATGCATGAATAGACATCTCTGTGTCTGTAAGCGTGCCCATGTAAGGAACCACATTTCTTGCAAAGATCATTTCAAAATTATATAGGATGTTGCTGATTTCTTTGCTTTAAAGAACTCAGCTCACATTAGCCAACAAATGGCAATGCTTTGCAGTGAAATTATGTGAGAGCTGAAACAATACATATTTTTAGTGGTTTAATCTTGATAATTGTCTTGAATGGAAAATGAAATACATCATTGCGAACTTAGGAGGATCTGATTTACATAGAACATGCCAAGTAGAGAGGTAAGGCATCATTGTTCTGAAATATTTGTCTTACATTTTATTTTTTAAATACTACATTATATTAGACAGATTAAATATGGAAACGAAGTAGTGTCTGGGTTATCTTTTACCTTTTACATCTTAACAAAATCTAAATTCTATTGTAGATGTATGTTTTCACTAAACATAGTTTTTTCCACCAATAGAAGAATGGCTGATACCATGCATCACAACTGCATATTATTGCACAGGTGGGCTCATTGTGTAGGCTGGTAGTTGTATTCATGCCAAAAAAAAATTGATGAAAATCCATGTTTGTTTCTATGGGAGTGTTTCCATCTTTCCTCCATGTGGAGATGTCACTTTGGTGTCACGTTAGGCAAGGGAAGATCTCCTTCCCTAGCCCCACAACATACCACTGCTGGAACTCGTCCTCTGCTGCCGTCTTTGGATGCTGTAGTGCAGAAACTTGGTTGGAAAATATGGGAAAAGGATCGTTCCCAGTATTTGTTTTGCAAATTCTAGTATGGGCCAGCCTCCTGAGTAGCCTGTAGATATGTAGGTATGTATGTACGCTCTGACGTGGGGCAGCCACCAGGACCCTGCGGGAAGCAGGGCAGTATATCCACCCGTGGCTGTCACCCCGCTGTGCCGTGGGTTGTATCTCTGAGCAGCTTCAGCAGGAGCTCCCAGGCTCTGTCTTCACAGGAGTCAGACTCAAAAGCCCACGTATGAATATTTAAACAAAAGGCATTAACAAACCTGCCTGGGAAATGTAATAAGAATGTCTTTTTGAAGAAAATATGCTACCAAAATGACAGATAGCCACATTTTTCACCTCTCCAGTTCTAAGTGCTCTTAGTGTTAATTTGTGAATTATGGTTTCTAATGAAAATAGTACTTTATGCAGTAAGGATGGTATTATATTTTCTTAATCTATTTTACAGAAGCCCTTTTGTTGTTCAGGCTGTTCTTATTTAAAAGCTAAGGCTTGTTTTGTATTTCACTGCCTGTCGCCAGCTTGCTGACAAAAGTAAAGGCTATGAATTTGTTAGACCCTACTTTATAATATATTCTGTTTATCATCATTTCTTTTTCATTATGGTGGTGTTATTTTCACCGCTGTACTGAAGGTGCTGTCAAAATTTCCATTATAAATATTGTTTCTGAGGGGTTTGTAAGTCTAAGAGTTCTGTATTAAAATTCTCTCTGGCTGAAATTTGGCATGCAAGTCTCAGTGAAGAAATGTTTTCTTTACCTGCAGTTTAAATTGGCTTAGTCATCTTTTAAAGAGAAATTTGCATGTAACTATCAGGAGCCACACGTATAGTACAGTCTCGTATGTTTAGATAACAACAAAATAAACATCTATTTATACAAAATGTTTCTGAATTTTAAGAGGTATCAGTCTACTACCACTAAACGATATGGAAGAAAAAGTCCTGATAAAATACACCTACTCCATAAATACACATTGACAATTTTATGACTTCTAGGTTGCTACAGTAGATTTATACGGTAACGAGTAAAGATGCTGTGTTCAATGTTTGACAGAGATGCAATGCAAAAATGTAGAAGTTAGTAATGGAGGAATAGATACATCATCGTACCAGCACAAGACAGGCGTTTGTTTTTGAAGGGATTCTGTTGACACAAGCAAGAGCAATCTTTTAGTGACCTCTTATTTCATGAGACATTCAAGATGCTTAGTCAGAGTTTCTCTACATTTTAATTTATAGAACCTAATTTGTCCTGTCATTTCTCTGCTTTCACTGACTTCTCAGGGATGATACACCTGTCTGATGCTTATCCCGTTGTGATACCTTGTTACAGGCTCTTTCCGTGGTTTAGTTCACCTACTCACCTCAAGATCTCATGGCTACTGCTTTTCCTCCTCTAAATTTCAATAACCTTACAATGGCAGAAAAAGTAAACACTCTAAAAGAAAATGATAGAAGAAATATTTTTAATTTAAAAGGTGCAAAATATGAAAAAATAAGTGTAGGATGTGCATCAAACAGTACTCATAGAATAACTGTTCTACAAAAATGAGGAAACACAGATGTTTCTCATGCCTTGATGTCTGGCAGTGTGCAGTTTTCTTAAAATAAAATAAAGGCATGGTAAGAGGATTGAAAAGGGGTGATTTTTTTTTTTTCCTGGTTTGTCCTGTGCCTCCGCTGCCCCCCGCTGAGCCCCAAGATGGAGCACTATGGGCACCTGCCTGCCGTGCAGAGCTCTGCCTTCTTTCAGTCTTGCACGCTGAATCCAGACTAGAGAGGATCCATCCGGAACTGCATTGTGCTATAACCTTCTGAGAAAAGGCAGCAGAAGAGATTTCTAAACATATGTTTACAGTCTTTGTTTCAAAGCAAAAGAGTAGTCGAAATTCAGTGGAACAATGGTTTATGTAGCTGGGTGTTGTTCCTCGGTGCCATTCACTGCCCGGTGAGCGTGGCGGGGAGTAACCTGCCCGGGGGAGCATCGTGCGCTGTGGGTTTCCTCTGACGGGCACGCTGCAGCAGCAGTGCTCCCCATTGCCTTTCAGAGACCTCCAGAAATCTGCATAAGCTTCTTCCTGAAGGTTTGACAGTTTGAGGTGGTTCTTGTTTTCTTTTTTTTTTTTTCTTTAATAATGATTACAACTTCTGTAACTGTCTTTGGAGACTAAGAAGTTTCCATGGCTCGGAGCATATGCAATATCTTGCCTGATTAATATCAGTATTTATATGTGTATGTGTGTGAGTCTAATTTTTTTAAAAAAGATGGTTCATTAAAGGAAAAATCCCAAGTGGTTAAAGTATGTAAGAGATACTATGTTTGACAGAAGTAGAGGGGAATACAGTGGCAACATATGGGAGGGCTGAGACTATTACCCCCCTCTGATCCATCCCTCTTGTATTCCCCTAGCCCCCAAAGATGCCCAGCAGCTAGAGGGCTGCGGGTCTAATAAATCCAGCAGCACCCACTGAGGGGGCCAAATCCTGCTCTAGGCTCTTGTGCTCACTGAAGCAGACCCAGAAAGCTTCGTAGTGACAGCAATGCAGCGGCAAGACACCGAACTCCTTTTTAACATCCCCAGCTGAAATACCTACACGACCTTCCAGGCCCTTCAGTCAAGTAATAATTCACAGGGTATGAAGAAGAGTAACTAAGATAATCCTTCAAGCAAAAAAAAAACAGCAAAGGTGCAAAAATACCCATTTGCGGAGTATTTATTTAGGGGAAAACAGTTCTATATAATGACCCAATATTGTAACAGTACATTTTGCTTCATGTTTGTACACAAATGACTGTACATCAGGGAGATTCACAAGTGAAGCTTAATCTTTCCCTAGAACCATTTTGTGAAATGACTGATAGTTTAATTCATTCCCCCCTGTATGTCCTAAAGTCCAAAAAAATAGGTACTTGTATGCACTGTCAGCAAGGTAAGCTACTGTGGCACCCTTTTTATGGACTAGATAATAATAGAGCATTACAGAGTCTTTCAAGTCCCTTCTCCTTCAAAAGCCTTTCTATATGAACATATTTTACAAAAAAGCAAATTCTTTCACTTTTAGAAACTACATTGTAGTACTGTGTTTCAGTGAAGAACCTGGGAGTATAAATAGAATTGTAATGTTACCTTCTGAATAGTAATTTATTTAATCTTTGAAAGGTACTGCATACAGGAATATAAGTAAAAAAAAAAAAAAGAGAGAGCAAATGTGCAAATCTAACAGTAAAATCCAAGCGGGTAAGTGCAGAGCTACAGTTAGCTCCCTGCAGAATACGGCAGGCTTATGGGACTGACACCATGTCAATAGAGCGTTTCTATGAGTCATTTTTTCATTTTCTGTTTCAAGAGAGGAATGAAAGAACTCAGATAAATACTGCAGGGTCATCTCTAGGAAGGAGATTCTGCTGACATGTGGACCTAAATCTAAAGATGTTTCCGTAACTTTACTCCTGTAATGGTTAAAAACCTTCCAATTTCCAGTTCCATTTATTAATGACCATTTTATTCTTTTTGTTTTACTCTTGTGCCCATATTGTCTTAAGTTAAGCAGCTCTTCTTCCTTCCCAGTGTTAAGCTCCATGCTGTATTCAGAAAGGAGATCATGTCCCCTCTCAGCCTTTCGGCAGTGGTAAATTGTTCCATTCCGTTCCCCATGGGCATGCTTTGAACGGGAGTATAATGAACTCGTCCCTTCTTTCCAAAAACTAGCTTAAAAGTTGGCTTCCTGCCACTTGTCACTCAAAAAGCAAACGCAAGAATGGTTGAAATCGCACAAATGTCTCTATTATTGCTTAACTTGTTTTGCCTATCCCTCTGGTGACCACAGCTAAACAGTAACTCCTGAGACAGCTGACAAAAAACTGCAGTACGTAGGAAAAAATTGACCAAATTTAACATTCATTGTGTCAACCCTAGCGACCCCATGGACTATTACAAAAAATATTTTCACTATTTCTACTATTAATCATAGTAGGATTGTACCCAAAGACTAATCCCTTTATTACCTACAGTTTCTTGTAGGAGGCCAAGATTTCCATTTGGATGTTTCTTCAAGAACATACCTGAGTGATGTCCAACACGCTCCAGTACTGGAGGGCCTGGTGGAGGGTGCAGTGAGCATCACTTTAACTTACTACAAGACAGACATCAATCACTCTGTTTCTCTGTCCAGATTGCTATTTCCTTCATATGACACTTCACGGAAGTTTCATTACTCATTCCCACAAAGACACAGGTGCAGTGGGTTCAGTGCCAGTGAGTTCAATACGGTGCAGTAAAGTCAAGGCAAAGCAACTAATCAATTTTGGATGAAACACATGAACTCCTCCAAGAAAAATAAAACCCAGAGTTAATTTACTCAGTCGTCATCACTATCAATTATATATATAATATTTAATATTAATTGCTGCTGTGAATATACTAGGCTTCTTTTTCTTTATAAAACAATATCTATGCTCCCCAAATAGGAAAGAGGTGCAAACAAAAATTGTCGTTCTATGTACAGATACTATATGTCTTTAGTGGACCAAAAATGAAGGGTTCAGATCTTTCAGCTGGAAGTTTGAAATTCCAATCCAAAAGAAATGCTTCCCATGTTCTGCTGCTCTTGCCTGTTAGAGGGATGCTTTGATAGCACAAGCCTGGATTCAAAGCTCGATTTCAGATCCAGGCTTTTGGCTTGAAACCATCTCTTAAAAGTAAAACTGAAGCAACCTTAAAATATACAACCTCCGTTTCTGCTACATGAGTTAAAGCAGGAGGGAATCCTTTCCTAATGACCCTGACCCAGAATAAGTGCGAGCCTGCTTAAAACACTGCTTTACCATTTAGGAAAATTTATGGCACTGTAAGTACTGAACATTTGGTCACAGCACTTTCACTATAGGTTTGCCTAATGAGTCTGTAATCATCATCTTTTTGTTGAGGATTTTCATCCCGACAGGGTTGGTCTGACATTGACCAAGGCGCTCACATTTGTTAGGAGGAGGAACCCTGCGGCAAAGATGCTCTGGCGGCAGCAATTAGGAAATGCTGGCAGGAGCGGTGGTCGGTGGGAGGGCAGCTGCCGCGCAGGGGGGCTGCGGTGGGGTCTCAGCACAGCTCTGGGACCCCCCGGGAGGGGAAGGTGGGCTGGTGTGAAGTGCCCTTACGCCACTACCACTCGTATTGCTCACTCTGTGTGCTGTGAAACTGGGCCTAATGTTTAATTTTGAAAAATCTATAAGTTTAGTGACAAATAAAACTTGTTTAAAGCACACGTGCATATGCAATTGGGCAGAAAAAAAAGAATATTTAAACTGTGATGTTCAAAGACGGTATGGATGTCTCACTTGCTTTTTCAGAGTCCTGACTCCCCTGAACTGCTGCAAATATATTCCAAATACTTGGAAAACAGCATAAAGTTGTTGAAAGTCCTTTTTGTAGAAAGGTGACCTCAAAAGTAAACCATTGCCACAGGCAAAAGCATGTTACCAGGAACTTCTCAGAGACAGGGGTCTAATTCTTCCCTTCTTTAGCCTGGTTTTACACCAAAGCATCTCTGCATATCCTGTTAGAGCTGTGATTTACACCAGGGAAGGATGGCAGAGCCAGCATCCCTCAGTAAGAAGGATGTTTATAAAATAGGAAACTTGTATCTCTACCCTCTTGCACTGGGTGCTGTTTCCAGCGGTGGGCAGAAGGCACGGAGAGGGAAGGGAGCGCTCCTGTCCTGCAGCGGGGAGACCCGGGAAAGGCTGCAATGTGCTTGTGAAGTAGGGAGAAATGATACCACTGACATCCCCTCTCCCACTAATTTTTAAAGAAAAACAATTGTCTTCAGCCTGGAATGCAGCTCACTCAGCCCTTGATGGTGGAGAACATTTTAACATTAAAATTTCATTAGGAAAGCATTTTTCTTCAAGCAGATGAGTGCTGTAAGAAACAAAGTTTTTTAAAATCTGGGTTTAGTGTCTTTAAAATGTCTTAATTAAATATCTTTTGGCCATATGCACTTCCATTACACACTGGTAGTGCTCACTAAGATGTCATGATATTATTTTTACATTGCAAAGTCCAACGCAAATCTAATTGCTTTTTATGAAATTTGTTCAGCACAAGCTCCTCAGAGAGACCAAAGCAAATTTGTTATATGTTTCATGATCGCCAAATTTGATTCCTCTACCCCCCCAAAAAAACCATTGCTGTCAAAGAATTATCACCCAGCTGTCAACAGATGTCACATTTCACGTAGGAAAGGAAGAATTCACATTTCACGTAGGAAAGGAAGAATCCAAATTCACATCAGCTTGAGTCTTAGAGGAAGAAGTAGAAGGAAGAGAAGAAAAAAATGTTTCAAATGATTTCCATAAAGCTGCATGAAGGGTGGCCATGTGGTGAATGCAGTACTGCAGACAGCACAGTA
The DNA here is from genome assembly GCA_009819775.1 of Phoenicopterus ruber ruber. Classification (NCBI taxonomy): domain Eukaryota; kingdom Metazoa; phylum Chordata; class Aves; order Phoenicopteriformes; family Phoenicopteridae; genus Phoenicopterus; species Phoenicopterus ruber. The sequence goes on from CM020220.1 coordinate 38,622,470, forward strand.
TTTAGGACAGCGGCTGGGTGTGGGTCCTTCAGCTCCAGGAGTGCAGGTTGCACCTCCTCCCCCTGGGCCAGCCCTGGGATATTACCTAGCAGTACCCAATGGCTGTACATTGTTTAGAGCATATTATTACAAAAAGTCTCTTAAATGATCATCCGACACATATGATATTTTACTGGGTTCTTCTGAAGTCTGTATCAGAGTAAAACTCAAGACTTGTAGGGTTAAAGACTCGAAATTTGGAGGATAATCCGTGAGCTTTAGGCCACTAGCTTTAAAGAAAATCAAGGCATCTGAGATGTTGCTGAGGATCAGCTCCTGTGTGAGCACACGGGGAGGGAGCCGAGGGCTGAGCAAGCCATGCAGAGAGAGAGAAGATAGCTCAGAGAGTGCCAAACCCTTAATTGGGATGTACAACACCCCTGTGAAGAAGGCATTATTATCCCCATTTTTACAGATGGGGAATTATTTTAGGTGTGACTTTTTTCATTTTCTCACAACATTAGTTCAAGAAGAAGAGAAGCAGAATAAACTGCTGTGGCTTCCCTGCTAGAAAGAAAAACAAATAAATGCCTCTGAGAAGACACCTTGCAGGAAGAACACGGCACTTGCCATTTCTCCATTTCGGTTTCAGAGGTGACTTCCTCAACAGCAGCAATATATCCTGAGAGCCCCAGTGGTGAAGGAAAGGAAGGTAGTCAGCATATTAGGAATTTACAGCTGCTTCTTTCTATTTATGTCCTGTAATATCCTGCCCCAGTCCAGTCTGTGCCCCTGATGTTTTGTCTTTTGGGGACATTTGTTATGCGGTGTTGAAGGATTTGAAAAAAATTTTAAAAAAATTAAAAATCCAGAGCCTATGTGAAAAATATTCCAGAAGGTATACTGGGCTGGAAGTTGAAAACCAGATTAATCCAATTTTATATTAAAAAATCATAGAATCATAGAATGGTTTGGGTTGGAAGGGACCTTAAAGATCATCTTGTTCCAGCCCCCCTGCCATGGGCAGAGATGCCTTCCACTAGACCAGGTTGCTCAAAGCCCCGTCCTACCTGGCCTTGAACACTTCCAGGGATGGGGCAGCCACAACTTCTCTGGGCAACCTGTTCCAGTGTCTCACTATCCTCAGAGTGAGGAATTCCTTCCTCATAGCTCATCTAAATCTCCCCTCTTTCAGTTTCAAGCCATTACCCCTTGTCCTATCACTACATGCCCTTATCAAAAGTCCCTCTCCAGCTTTCTTGGAGGCCCCTTTTAGGTACTGGAAGGCTGCTAGAAGGTCTCCCTTGGAGCCTTCTCTTCTCCAGGCTGCACAACCCCAACTCTCTCAGCCTGTCTTCATAGGAGAGGTGCTCCAGCCCTCTGATCATTTTTGTGGCCTCCTCTGGACCTGCTCCAGCAGGTCCATGTCCTTCTTGTGTTGAGGGCCAGAGAGCTGAATGCAGTACTCCGGGTGGGGTCTCAGAAGAGCAGAGTAGAGGGGCAGATTCACCTCCCTCGACCTGCTGGCCACACTGCTTGTGATGCAGCCCAGGATACGGTTGGCTTTCTGGGCTGCGAGTGCACGTTGCTGGGTCGTGTTGAGCTTCTTATAAACCAACACCCCCAAGTCCTCCTCAGGGCTGCTCTCAATCCATTCTCTGCCCAGCCTGTATTTGTGCTTGGGATTGCCCCAATCCAGGTGCAGGATCCTGCACTTGGCCTTGTTGAACTTCATGAGGTTCACACAGGCCCACCTCTCAACACTGTCGGGTCCCTCTGGATGGTATCCCTTCCCTCCAGTGTGTCAACCGCACCATTCATCTTGGTGTCATTGGCAAACTTGCTGAGGGTGCACTCCATCCCACTGTCCGTGTGGCCAACAAAGATGTTAAACAGCACTGGTCCCAGTACTGACCGCTGAGGACGTCACTTGTCACTGGTCTCCCCTTGGACATTGAGCCGTTGACCACAACTCTTTGAGTGTGACCATCCAGCCAATTCTTTATTCACCGAGTGGCCCATCTGTCAAATCCATGTCTCTCCAATTTAGAGACAAGAATGTTGTGTGGGAGAGTGTCAAATGCTTTGCACAAGTCCAGGTAGGCCTTGGATTAGTTGTTAATAAACAACTATGCTGATAATTAGTTATGAGCTTTTGAGACCACCCCATCTAATATGAATTTGACAGGCATTACCACAGTGGTGTCCTGACCCCCTGCCAGAGCCAGAATAGAACTCAATATTAAAATGCGAGCTCACATAATAGGATGAAATTTGGGTCAAAAGCATTTGATGTAGACTTTCACAGTGGTCCATCTCATTTCAAAGGATCTCCACCCACAGCAGCCACAAAGGGAGACATCCACGTCAGCTACAGTCTGTCTCATGATTTCTGTAGAAAAGGAAATCTCACATGATTTTCTACTCCTTACCAGATTTTCTTTATTTTACTTATTTACTCATTCTTTTACTTTTTGTCAAAAATAATTCCTGCTACTACCAAGCTTGCTAAGGAGAAACTTTCGTCCACAATTCTGCTGGGCTTTGTTATGTAAGATCATCCTAGACAATTCCGCTTTCATTTCTGTGCATCAGAGTTAATTAATGAGACCAAATTGTCGTCAGTGCAAGAGGTTTGTTATTCCATTTTTCTCTCTTTCCCGATGTCTCATGGAAAGACGCTGTGATTCTCAGTACTTCTCGGTGGTTTGGGGTTTCTTTTTTTCATTCAATACAATTATCTGTGTCAACTTTCTGTTGTTTTAAAACTTTGACTGCAAGATTGACACAATTACCACTTTTGTGTCCTCACAGCTAGTGGAGCAAAATATTTCACGATAGCCAGGGAGCTATCATATGATCAATTGCACTGTGTCCTTTTCCTTGAAGTCTAATTGCGTCCTACCAGCAAGATCCTCCTTCCTCATTGATTATCTCCCTCCCTTTATTTCTTACTGATTCATTTCTCCCATTCTCAGCTTTAATTAACAGGGATTTCTCTTCTTTTTCCAGACGTTCAGAAACTCCTCGACAGGCAATGAGACAACTACAATGCATCCACGGTCACATGAAGAGGTAATAGCCCTGCTGGTATAACTTCTAACCATTGCTTGCAGCTGAACTTTTTTAGCCTTCTATTAATCTTGCATGTGTGCGTGTGTATGCGTGTGTGTGTGTATATACATTTTTAAAGCACTTCTAGAGAAAGCCTTTTATCTTTTCAAACCAACAGCAGGTCAGTGAAATTCTTTTGCATTCTGCAGCTGCAATCTTCTTATCTTTCATAGAGTGGCAATCATTTTGCTGTCATGACTGACTCTTTCTCTTTAGTTTGTTGAAAAAATATACTAATAGCTTTGCCCTTTTCTTCTGTTTTGGCTCTTGGTAATGGAATGGTGGCAAGTGATGCACTCTGTCTCTGGGTGCATTTACGGACACAGCAGCTTGTTGGAGTGTAAATATGCTGCAAGGAGAGTGATACTACCAGTTCTCACCTGTTATCTAAATGTTAGTGTAGAAATTGCATGGGAAAAAAAAAATCTAATTAAAGACTTTTATCTGACAAGAGTTTTGATTGCACTCGGCTAAACCTGAAAGCAAGTACTTGTGTTTGACACAGACTTAATTCTTCCTGAATGCATACATCAACCTATTGACTTTGAGATAGTATTTCTTTTCATATTGGTGTGTGGGTCTGGAAAAATCAAGACTGGATAAGCTGGCTTCAAGAGTGGATGACTTGACTATGTTATTTAGGCACCTTGAGGATGGCAAAGTTAAAAGGTTCCTTTAAAACAAAACATCCTTCTTTTTGGGTGTGTGGGAGAAGGTTATGATGTTCTGTGTCACACAAAGCCATAAGAAGCAGAGTCAGAGACACGTGATGCTTAGAGAAGTTGCTTTTGCTGTATTCCTGGAGAGAGCCCAGCTCTTACTTTGCTGTTTTAGAAGCTCTTTCTTTAAATGCATAAGAACTACATCGGAGCTCAATGAAATTCACAGCTGTGCAGATAGCAAACATGAGAGATACTTACGTTCTTCTTAAGACCTACTTGAAATTACAGGAATAGAAATAAACCTTATAGTGCTGGTAACAGCATTGCATGTCTTGAATGTCAGCTGGTACAAGACCCCCATGTCTTACGTCCTTTGCCTCAGGGATTATGACATCGCCCAGGTTAAATATAACTTGTGGTAATTTATGCTCAATTATTAACCTTTCTTGGTCACACTCACATTCTCTGTTTACCTATCCACCGTATACCACCAGTGCAGCAGTCTAGTACAAAGGCAGAGTGTATTGGAAAATATCTCACCACCCTGAAGAAAATCTGAAAGCAGATTTAGAAAATGCATTCTAATTTGTCATAAAAGTAACATTATCATTGTTGGCATGGACACTAATATTTGGATAATAATTAGTTAAATTTCTTTCTGACTACTTTGGCATAGAAATACTGTATCTTCAGTAGCAACCTTATCTGTGGAAAGCTGCCAAACCTTTGAGAGAAAAGCCACACAAGGTAAATAAGAAGGTTCAGGGAATGGCAAATCCATCTTAAAACAGGACCATAACAATGAGAGAAGGAACAAGAAGGGCAATTTAGCAGACGCATGTAGAAGTGAGGAGTCATGAAAAAGAGCTCATGGAGCTTGCATATGTATGGGATGCACAGGCAGACAGCTGGTTTAGACTGCATTTGTTTCCAAGCTGAAGCATAATATCCCAGCGCAACCACATCATGCAGATGATGATTGAGTAAAAACTGCAGAGTATCATTTAGTCACTAACTTTGGAAGCCCTTGCTGGGCTAATTAACCACACCAAAGGCCAACTGTTTGGACTGTTCCTACCCAACAAATATGTCAAGATACTGTGCAGAAGTTCAGTTCATCTTGAGTTGCATTGTTCCTGGTTTTACTCGTGATACATACTAGGACAGTATTTTTGTTCTTGTGTAAAAGACCTCATGGGATAACAGCTCTTGCAGTCAGTCACCATCCCATTGATTTAATTCCTAACAAGATCAAAACCAAACAAAGTTTCAAATACATCCTTGCTACTGAAGTCATGTCATCAAAGTAAAAAACAGATAAAACTTACCTGGCCTTATTTCACTGAAATGTTTTCCAGAGGTACCTTCTCTAGCTGGTCATGATGTGTCACATCAGCTGCCTGCACTTTTTGTTCTCTGGGCAACACTTTCTCCCTTGATCTTTCAGAAATGTGGGCTACAATATAACTTACTGTGCAACACTAAGAATGGTAAGAGCTTTTGAGTTTTGTCCCCTCACTATGCATTCAGATCTCCTGAAACAACCCCCAGTTGTCACATCTGTCCAGACTAAAGGGAAAGAGCCTAATTCATAACATACAAATGCTCACTAAGAAGCAAAATAGAGAAGAGAAGCAAAGACCAAGTTGAATCTCCCAGAGTAGCAGTCCGAAGGAAGTCTAGGAAGAAAAAATACCCTTGCTGATTCCAGAAAACAGCCTTAAATTGATAAAGATCTTGCCAATATGGATCTTTCCTTTCAATCTGGACCAGTCAGGTAGGTACAACCTTTTCCTGTTGATAAACCTTTCTCTTTATCTGTTTTGTGAGACAATGAATAAGTACATTATCTACGGTTTGACAGCTTTACAGGTGTAAGATTCTCAATATTGCTGTGTGCTGCCAATCTTTTTACGACCTGGCACCGTAGACTCGCAAGTGTCCATGACAACAGTCCATACAGTTGATCTACCAACACTAAATTAACTGCGCCATATCAGCAATCAGAAGTGATAGACTTTAATTAAAGGTCCAGTAATGATGGTAAGTTGGTGGCTGGCCACAGGCTTCTCTGCAGTTTGGCCAGGTAGGTAGATTGTCTATAAAAATAATTGAGCAATATCTTCTGCTGAGCTCTTGCCCTGCTCCGATCTGCTGTTGCCATTGGCATAGCAGCATACCACCACACTCCGGTATCAGCTCTGCTCTGCCATTGCGAGTCCCAAATTGCAATCCAAATATTTCCTCTTTGCAGCATAGGAAGCCGCTGTAAACCACACGTTCCAGGTGCTAGGCGCAGCGTGCACGAGGCTTTTGGCAAGGGATGCCGATGATCTGAAATTTTCAGTCAGTAAGCGTAGCAATACAGTGATACTTCTGACTGAAGACATTTTAATTCCAAAACAAAAGTTGAGATAATAGGCAACCTGGCACTATCAGACTATGGCAAAAACCACAGCCAGCTTGCAGGGCTACCAAAGTTCCCACAGTGTTACACATCTGATACCGATTCGATCCTCTATTTCTTGTCATTAGCTTTCCCCTGCTTAAGAAAAAGAAGGAAAAGAAATGCAGCATTTTTACAATTCTGCCTCTTTGTACCTCTGTGTATGACAGGAAATGGATTCTAAAAAGCTGCCAAGAAAACTGTAAAAATGACATTCAGAAGTACTTCTGTAAAATTCTGATTACACTTTACATCTGGTGAAAAGACATGAAGGCTTCACTGATATCAGAACAATCCATCAGCTTTCACTCTGCATAATTATTCCTTGTGAAAGTGGTGCTCAGGGAAGAGGGCTGGAAAATGCCCTTAAATTCTCATGACCTCCAGCTGTGGCAAGCGTTACTATCGGCGTTAATATTGCTAGCAACTATTTGCATGAAATCCTGGTTATAATGAGATTAATTGCAAGACCTAACGGACTTCATTAAGGACAAGATCTCCCCTAATGTCATGTATTTGTTTTTAAATAAGGTTATTTAGATTACACTTTCTCCTACTCTTACAATGGGCCGTTTGCTAAAGATGAAGTCAGGCACCACTAGTGAATTTCTAGTATGTCACTAACTCTTGTAATGTTCATATCCGTCTTTGAGTTCACCATTATTTGCTAGGATGTACTGTCCAAGAGGGAAAATGAGATCTTTCCAGAAACTGCGTATTCAGCGTGAGCTAATTGCTCACCTGGTTACCAGCAGCTCATGTCCTGAACATCTCAATGGCTACTGGAATGTGAAACCTGTAACTTCCATATTAGCTGCAGCTCTGCTCCAGACAGAGGGAGAAGCTGTGTAAAAACAGCAGCGTTGTGCTCCATGGTTATTGTCGGAGGCTGGTTTGTGCGGTGCACCAGCTCCCTCTGCTTTTGCTCCCCGTTGGCAAGGGGTACATCAGCTCAGTTCTTAGCGCAGGGTTACGAGGTGCATCTCGGCTCAGCACATAGGCAAAGACAGTGCTCGTCTCTCTGGGGTGGGGGCAGAGCCTGGTGGCATCTCTGTGCAGTGTCCTACCTAGACATGCATGGCTATTCCTATATTGAATGCACCTGAATGCAAAGATGCTCATTCTAAATTTCAGGTCAGTAAACTCAATTGCAGGAGGGATTTTTGTGTTTTAATAACGTTCTTCAGTGTTTTCCAGCCAGCGTGGTTTTCATTTCATGTTCTAGAAGTCTTGATTTTATCTCAGTGTGATCAAGAGACATTTAACGCATCATCCCACTCAGGAGCCTGTTCCACTATGTAGCTGCTCCTTTCCCCTGCTCTGATTGTGGAGTTTCTGCTAGGAAGAAAAACTCCCTGTGGTCATAAATTTGGAGCCTACTTGCACATAACAGAGAGAGATGGTGAGAAAGAAGTCCTTTCAGAGCAGAGTTTCCGTCTTCAAGCTATAGTCACCCATATATATTTTATACCCCCCCCCCCCATATACACATACAGTTATATACACATAAGTGTAACTACAGCACTGAGCACCCCTCACCGACCACCAGCTGCCACTGCTCCACAGATGAAAGATAGCTCATGAAAGCATCCTTTAACAAACTACAGTCCAATGAGAATACATGTATTCTGGACCTACCAGACCATGGAGATCCGTCCCCGTTGACTGGTGGAAGAACTGTGTTTTCTAGGTTTTCTGTGAAACTGTAAGTTTCTAGGTTTTTATTCAATTTAGTTAAAAAAATATTAAACAACTTCAAATGATCCTTTTTGGAAAATATACTACACTGTAATACAGCTTTAGGAAAAAAAAACCAAACTACTAACCAACTCCTTAGCAAGTTAATCCTACACATTTCCTTATTTAAATAAGCAACCATACAAGTATACTTAAAGTCTTATTATAGTGTTTATTTAATCTGATTAAGCTGCACTCTGTATGTAAGCTACTGCTCATGAGTCAGTACATCCCAGGCTCTGGCAGTTCTCACAATGTTCTCTGAACTCGGGCAGTTTGTCCATACCATGTTGGTAACATAACGTTGCACACTGAGTATCTGTTTGAAAGCTATTTTGAAGCTCGGTGCATCGTGTGAGAAAGCGCGCATTCCACAAGCAATAGATGTTTCTTCGTTTTAGCATTTCCACTTTATTTATTACTGTCTGATTATTTTGATCTTTAATGTGTTGCTGTTAAGTATTCAAAAAGAAATGAGATACCTTCACCTTAAGTCAGGAGTTTTTCCTTTCCAAGATGTCTCAGGTGCCTCATAGAGATTTCAAGCATCAGACGTAGCATCCATTCACACTGTTTCATTATTCTTCTCTTTTGCTGTTGGAGAGGAGACAGCTATTTGTAAATACCATACCTACACATTATACAATGTATAGAATAGGGAAGGGATCCGTGTGATTTAGACCAAACTACAATGGTTTTGATGATCTAAATCTGCAGAGTTGCTGAAACTGTTGCTATGTTACATGAAGACATTTTGTGGCACCAGAAATTACTGAAGAGATTGAAGAGCTATGCCAGATGAAACACAATGGGATGCAATTCTAGTATGGCCTTTTCTTTTTTTTTTTTCAAAATTTGGAAAGGTTACTACAGAAGTTTCCTTCAAAGTAGAGAAAAATCCCATACTTGGAGCTTAATTGTGAGAAATGTAAGTGCCAGCATATTCTCTGAGGGTTATTTTTCAGTTGTTTGGGTTTTTTTTTTTTTTTTTTCGAAAAAACCTGAAAGACTCTTCTTTTAAATGCTTCTGTTTAACAGCTATGCTAACACAATTTACTACATACTTAAGAATGCTATAAAGCTTACAGAATGATGCTACTTACAGAGATTTTCAGTTTCCCATTTCATACGTTTTGTATGTAAAAATCTAAAAGATAGGTTCCTGCTTTGTTTCTCGAGTCAGGACATCTCCAGAAGCAGACAATACTATTAAATTCATGCTATTCTGTATTGGAGAATACAAATCTTGAAGACTTGAAAGGTGCATTTCCATAACAGAAATAGCTATACCAACTCACAACACACACAAAAATAACAGTGACATTGCATTCCTTCTGTGTCTGCTGATGGAGCTGAGCTTGTCCATTTGAACATGATGCTGTCTTTAGGGTGAACAGAAGAACAAACACTTTTTCTTGCGCAGTTGCAGAGATTGAATGGAAAGTTCCTACTCTGTAAGGTCCCTCAGAAGTGACAGCAATTGCTAAATGATAATTCCTTTATTTGTTGGTGTTTGAGTTTGTTTTATGTGAAAAGCAGCAAAGAACAAAGTTGTTTTTGTACAGAGGGAAAGCAGTAAAGCTTTTCTGTTTAGCAATAGTGAGCCTATTGTCTAAAAAGCTGCGTAATGAGAACAGCAATGCAGGGAGTGATTTCCCTATAGATTTTATCAGAGTGGGCTCCAGTGAAACTGTCAAAAATCCATTGTACAATAGCTTTCAGGTTCTCAATGAGACTGAAGGTTTGCTAGTATAACAGATTATTCATCAAATCATTTTAGTAATGATTTGGCTTAAGTTGTTATTTGTAAACCATGCTATGTAAAGAGTAGGACATAATGCATGATCTGCAAACAGATGAGAAATCCAAATGAAAAAATAGAAAAATCACAGTTCCTGCTTCATTCTGTTTGGAGGTACCAGTGCCTGAGTTCACGTCTTCTCACAGGGCATCATGACGGCTGCCCTGCTCTCAGTCAATCATTCTGAGCTGTTGCCTTGAGCCTTCTGCGCTCATCCTCCTCCCTCGACATCGCTCACCCCTTCTTTTCTCCGCCTCACTTTTACTGCCTAAGCACAATCTCCTAAAAGTAAGAGGTTAAATAAGAGCTGTGACAGTGACTAGCAGAAAACCACTCAGCGATTAAAAGGAAAAGGATGTACATCACAGGACCTTATTTAAAGCCGTTATCACAGTATTAATAATTTGGTGCTATGCCAGTCACCAAATGCTCTAGGCACCAGATGCGCTAAGCTTCTCCCCGTTCGTCCCTGAGATGGCTGCTGCGTTCCCCTGTAGCAAAGTGGCTGCAGGTAAATACAACAGGGGGTTAAAATGCTAAACACAAGGAAACTCCACTTTTGCCAAACTCCCAGGAGAAATTTGAAACCATCTTACAGTGCATTTCAATTTCCATATGAATTTCAAATGATATGAGGAAGGGATGAAATTTGAACAATGCAGATAGATTGTCAAATAATTGGGACAGATCTACATAAAATGTTCTAGTCTCCAGAAGATATCCATAGATTATATATCTTGATTTAGAAGGAACATGTGAGTGTCCCAGCAGTACTGATGAAAGGCTAGGAGCCTCATATCGATGTCAGTAAGTTTTGGAGCTGCCCAAGAAACCAGAGGATTCACCCATGGCTTCTTGGACTTCGGAGAATGACGTGGTACCCAACAGCACAACACAATTCTAAGCAAGGACCTGAAAACCTTTTCTCTTGTATTGCCATCGCCAGTGATAGACTGTTTGCAAATATAGAGTAAGCATCATTTTCTTTGCAGCTGCATAGGAACATACAGAATTCAACCCATGTTCCTGTGTTAGTAGTAATAAAGACTTTTCCCCTCACAGAAAACAAACAGCTGCAATTCACAGGCAACAGAGATAGGGTGAGGAGAAGAGTGATGTCAGTCTGTATAGACTCCTATGTAACCACTACGTAGGTGCAGAAAGTGTAAAACAAAAGTTGTGTATATATACAAAAAAACCCTTTGTGGGCCAGCAGTTTTGGTTTTGATATTGTTTAGATTTACAGTGCTTCTTCTGAGTTTTGTTTGTTGTGCTGTATTTCTTAATGATCGACTTGCTGCAGTAAATAATTCAGGAAATCATCCTGTACTCTATTGTTCTTCAGGCATATGGATTTTTTTTCTCTTCAAAGCTTGAGTTTCTACTGTATGTTGGAAATTTCAAAACTCTCTGAGGAGCTGAATACAGGCTTTGTAATTATAACAATTTCTAGCCTAGCACCTGTATGTCTGCTGTACCCTTTAGGGAATAGAGCAAAACAAAATGTATCAATTCCCTCTGGATAAAATGTGACAGGATTTCCATTTTCTATTTTCCCAGACCACCTAGGCTTATTATTTTTAGAACATTATGGATTGTTATTAAGCACTAGTGGATTGTTAGTGAAAACACAGACGATGCATAGCATAGCCCTTCTAAACAAAACTGACTGCACAGCTCTTTCTTTTGCAGCACTGCAACTGGATTTTCATAGACCGCAGCAGAAATAGAAAGACAGGACCTTACCACATCAGTCTTTTATAGAAAGATAGCTTGAGGTCTTCGACAAGAAACTACTATTAACTGCTTTTGGTCACATAGAAACATCTTTCCAAAGAAACCTTTTAAAGGTGTTCTAGTCTGATAAGTGTAACAAATACTGTAAATTTCCACTTCTTTTTTTTTTCCTGAAATAAAACTTACACTGTGTATGCACATATGCATAGGCAATATAGACCATCATGTGCAATTGAACTTTGTGAAATGTTTTTTATAATACCATTCTGTATCACCGTGCTGCATGCATATTATTTCACGTAAAAGGAAATGCTGAAATAGTGCACTCAGCTACCAAATAAATATTATGTTCTAAAATTAAAATATTATTTTTCTAGGGGACAACTTTCTATTGAAATTTTTTGAGACTATGACATAATGAAAATGATCTACTTGATTTTCACCTGTGTAGTTCCTAATAAGTACAAAAATTAGGTTGGACACCTAAGAAGGTGTTAAATTTGTAAGGAAAGCCCAGCCCTAGTTAAGTTAACGGCAGAAATCCCATTTCACCATGGTGCTTTCTCAAATCACCTTTGAAGATTGGTTACCTTTCTGCCTCTGTTACCATTTTAATTATGCTGCTCCTGTTTTTTAATTATATGCGCACATTGGGTTGCGTCTCTTGTGCTGCTTCTACGTATTCCCCCATTCAGGCTTTGAAAGCTGGAGAGGAACACCTGATTAAAAAAGATATCTGAGTATTGCCTTCACTGATCCCACTCCGGTTTCTTGAACATTTCAGTGTGAGGGTGCACTGGGAGCATCAAGTCTTGCTCTAATCTGTGCTGCAATGGTGCTTCGCTCTTGCTTGAGCAAAAATGCGTGAACATGGGCACCACACCAGCCCTGCTCCCCTGTTACACCTGTGCCAAACACAGCGCTCTTCCACCCAAACCAGCCTGAGATGAGACAAGACCAGATCAAACTTGAGATACTAATGATATTTTGTTAGGGCAAAATTACATTTTTTTTTAATTGCATATTATTATTGCAGAGTAAATCTGAGTAGGTCACCGAGGTGGTGAAGCGTACACGTGCATGGGATGTGACCAGCAAGACAGAGAGCGCCCGGCCTGACCCACAGACTGGAGCACGGCCCCTGGGAGCGCACAGCTACAGGGACCAGCAGATTAAGCCCTTCTGTAATCCACCACAGTGGTAACAAGGGATTGTGTGTGATTTGCAGTGAAATATTTTGAAAGAATTTATGATTCATGAAAACCTGATTAAGGGTATAAGGGCTTATAGACAGATTTAAGACAGAACTTCAAAACTAAATTTGGGGCAGAATATATGCAAAACATTATTAAGTCTATTTCAGACAGACCCATGATGTTGTCGATGTTTCTTAAAGAAAAGATGATTGCGTGATGCTTAATTCGTACAAAAATAAGTGAGCAGACAAAAGTTAGAAGGAAAAGTGTTAATCTAATTCTTACAATTGTTACTAAGAGAGCTGCTAATAATTTTCACCATAACACCAGACTATTCGCAGCTGCTGTCCGTCTCCAGGAGCTACTTTGTCTGTCTTTGACCAAAAAGGTGGCTTTTTTCAACCTTAAATCAGGCTCAGACCTCACCCACCCGTATAGAGGGAGGAAGAAGAGCAGCTGCAGTTATGTCCAGCCCTACTGCCACTCTTTCGAGGTCCTGCTCCTCCTTTGCTGCCAAGGCCCCTAGTCCTGCCCTCTTTAGCTATCGTATTTTTTTCTTGAAAACCAGAGAATTGGCCTGAGCTACTTCTGAGCAAGATGCAGCTTGGACAGGGGATTGAATGACAGAGTCGTAAAGAAACAAGGAGATAAGAATAACTAAAAGCTAAGAGGTGTCAAGGACAGCTTTTTAAAGCTCTCCTTAGCTGTAGGTGGTAAGACTGTAAAGGGCTGTTCCTAATTCAATCCAGTTTAGTTTAAATGACTGCTGAAGAATGATTTAAACTGCTCTGCTCACCTTTGCACTGAGCTGGACTAAAGTCACTTACAGAGTCAGTCATTGCATTGCAGCTAGAAGCATTAGGAGTTCAGGGCACAGCCCAAACTGAGACACTCTCAGATCTGCCATTAGTCCCTCTATGCAAGAACACAGAGAGCAGCTGAATTACCCACCTCCTGATAATCCAGCCCAACATTTTCATTTTCATTCCAGCCATAGCTTAGAAGTTACTTGCTTCCTAGTTCACTGCGAAGCCCGGGGCTCTGGATTGCCCACCCTGCATGCATGCTGCTTTGCTCCTATGATCTCTTCTGGAGCCTGGGTTATTTATTGAACTGTGCGGACATGCATGCAGTGAGCTCAAGTACTGTCTTGGACACAATAAAACCTGGTAGCTGTGGCTTGTATGGACATGCCTTGGCTAAATTTGCCATGTGAATGCAACCTCTTTGATTAATCAGCCCCTGCAGTGGCCAAGGATCATAGACACTAAGTCCTCCTGTAATGGATGAGCTCCTTTTGAAGCTCATTGAAAGCCATTTGTAGCAAAATGTTGCCAAGCAGCACCTCTGAAAGAGAAGCAAGCAGTATTGTTTGGTGTTCCCGAGTGAGCAGGACTTTGCAGGTAGCGGTGCTGCAAAATGTAGTGCTGAGACAACGATGTAAAGAATTGGTGTTTTTACATTCGTTTAACATATGTCATATAGCTGTGCAAAGTACTATTTTTAATGCTTTCTCCAAAAAGTCCCATCAATTTTAGAAGCTTTTTTTTTCATTTTGAAGTAACATAAAATATTGGATTTCCATATCAAGAACCAAGTGCCCATTTCCTTGCATAAATAATGTTCCCATATACCAGACCCCGTTTTACACTGGCCCAGTGTGTGCAGGTGCTTTGGTCAATATGGAAGGTTTATGCAAATACTTATTTGCCCTTCTCCAAAAAGGATCCAAGCCCTACACCGACTTCTTGGCTTGTTTTCCACTTCACTCCAAAGCCCTGCTCTCTGGACAGGCCATTATGGGCATCCTGGTTTCTTCCCATGATCCCTGCTTAGCTACAGGAGACATATGCAACCCATGGGAATGCAAACCAAGTGTTCTACAGTTTAGACCTGGCCAGTCTGCTCCAAGGAGCAGTAGCTCTTCACACTGTGAGAGTGAGGTTACCCACCTCCGTTGACCTGAAGGTCAAGGCTCTGTCCTTGACATGGTCTGCCAAGACAGACAGAAGCAATTTTCCCTTTCCGTCATTGAAGGGAACTCCAGGAATTAGCGCAGTTGGCATATTATAGGCAGCAATTGTTGATTAAGGCAAGTGGAGACTTAGGGAAATCCTGGGTTTTAGCAGTATTGTTGCAGTCAGCTGGCTTGCAATCTGGAGTGTGCAAGAACTATCGTGTTCCCTCTGTCCAAGGCTTCATAAAGCAACTCTCTTCTCTACCTCAGAGGACATTGCACTTGGACAATTGCTTTCTAATCTATGTTTTTCATATCATTCCTGTCACTTTGACATTTGGAATAGAAACCCAGTGTGGCGTAAACAAACCTTTTAGCTAAAAGGGATGGCTAAAAGGGATTGATAGTATCAAAAATGGATCTTGCAGTGGTGCTCTTTATCTTTTCCCTTCCCCTGCCTTATAGCCCTTTATCTCTTCCCTACTTAGAGCACAGAAGTTCTTAGTTCCTGCTATCTAAATTACAGGTCTTTCAGCAGTTTGTTAAATGTAAGGAAACATGTATCTTTTGTGCGGTTCGGTAAAGCTCTCGTTTTGTTAGTTATTAAGTCAGCACTCACAACACACTGTTATTTAGGGTTTTCTCCTATGGTAGCACAATGTCTAAAGGCATAGCAACCGCAGCACCAGAGTAAGAATGAAAAACATGACCTCAGAAAATCAGCTGGGGAGGGGGATGTTTGAGAATGTGCAGAACGTTTGAACACCTACTCAGAGGAGATGGTTTTAACCTTTTCACTCATTTTGAAAGGTTTGTCATAGATACGTGGTCCTTGACAACAAACAGAAAGGTAGTGCTTTGCAGAAATGCATCAGATCAAGAATATGGCTAATTGCATTGACAAGTTAGTGATGAAAGCTTGTGTTCTTCTCCGAAGTGAAAGACGCCTTAGACACCCTTTGCCGTGTTCTACTAATTGAAAGTATTTCAGAAATTGATTGCCTTCTAAAAATCAAAGTGCAAAATAGTATTGTTTTCTTTGGTCTTAAGAGTTCAGCCTGGAAAATTTACTTAGAAGGAGGAGGGGTGCAGATGGACCTTTAACTCAAGGTTGGAGAGAACCATCAGAAGAGTAGTTTAATGTAGGGTATCAAGGGCTAGGAAACAGCACTCTGGGCAGACATGATCTGCAGATTAAATGTTGACATATTTTTAAGGTTTTCTTACTCAATTTTTATTCCTCTTCCTGTCTTGTCAGTGGACACAAAATAAACAGTTAGAGGTAATACAGGAAAACAGCCTCAGGATCTTCACCAAGAAACAAATTAAAATTGCATGCCATTTCTAAGTACATGAAGAAGAGAGGGCAAAGCATTCCTTTCCTGGATTGTATTGGCAGCAAGTGGATGACAGTTGCTCTCCCGTTCTGTAGAGGATGATGGAACTTAATCTGCAGTTCAGAAGTTCTTGGGTAGTTTTAAACTGATTTTCTCATTCTGCATGCGCACAATGTTCTGAGCGTAAAGCACATCTTACACAGACTGGCTTCGTGGTTGAGCATATACACTAATGTTCAATCAGTGCCGGTGCTCCATTTTTTATTAATCATTTTCCCTGTATATTTTCAAAATGGTACCGTTTTTAAGAAATAGAAGAGTCTATAATTCTCCTACTGGGGCTCTAAAATGAAAAGGACTGCATGGATAGTGTTTTTAACTGGTAATAGAGAAAAGAAAAAGCAGAGTATTGTATGAATTCTCTTCTATTTCTTTGGGTTTAAGAGTGAACAAAAAAAATTCCACAGCCGGGAAAGAACAGGAAAAATCTCTGTTTAACTCTACCTAAAACAGGAAAAAACAAATCTCCAGTTTCATAATCTTATTTAATTTTAGTTTGTTCCTGGTAAATGTGGTTCCAATTAATTTTAGTTAGCAAGTGCAGATGGAGCCAAAATCGTATTGATACATCTGAAGATAAAACTCAAATTTTACACTAGGAAAAATAATAGTAGTGAAATGGCCTTGCCATGTTTGATAGAGTGAACGGTCCAGAGTACAGAAGATGATAACTTCAAACTGCTTGGATTTAGGTGGTCAAAAGATACAACTGATGCCAGCAAAGAGCATTTAACATTGTTATTCTTACACACCAGATTATGAAGATGAACGCCTAATGAATAAATTCTCAGCATTTACAATTTCTTTTCAAAGCCCAGTGGAATATATTAATTGAAATTTTTAACAGAAGTCAAGCAAGTGAATTAGTTAAGCAATTATGTAGGTCCCATTAGTATTTATGTATATATTTTAGGCTGTTGAATGACTCCGCAAATCTGACCCTAGGTCATTTTGAAAACTTGAGTTGGGGCCAAGGGTATGTGGAAATAGCTAGGTGCTTTTGAAAAATTCACTTTGATTCTTCTGTACATGTTTAGTCACTTGAATAACTTAATAGATTTGATCGCTAGGCACTTTTGCAGAGTTTAGCTTGTTTTTTTTCTGTGTATCAAATTACTTGTCTCATTCACATTGATGGCCCAAACTGAGTTACAAACCCATTCAGTCATATGTGAGTTTAAGATTATTACGCTCATTTCTTGTGATCCCACTCAAAATTTGGTGTGGTTTCTGCCTTTTCCTCTGTTGCTCATCGGCTGTTTGCTGAACTGTGCAAATGTTTCTTCTCTAGTAATGAGTACTTATTTTTCATTGACTTCTTAGAGCAAATACTCCCATGTGCTTGTTATCTTTTTTTCTTCTCCCTGCTCTAAAGATGTTCTTCTTACATAAACAGCATGTATTGCTCCGAACCCTTTGATCTGGAGATAAAAATTCCCACACCAATGACTCTTCTGATTTCCCTTCTGATTTTCAGGGGCATAGTTCTCCCCTCAGTCATAGATGTTGTTAAGGATTTTTTTCCCCTGCTGTAGTTTCTGCCTCTGTGAACCAGAACTTTACAGCCTGCACCAGGGCTTAACTCTTCTCGTCTGTAAAGGACCTGCCAAGTCTCACTCACTTTGAGTGAGAGATGTGTTCACTTCGATTTTAAAATTGCCTTAAAATTAAATGGCTCCACTTTTGTGGCAGATGATTGTGCAGTGTGTTTCAATAAGACATTCAGAATAGTGTTCCTCATCCTCTGGAATTTCATATATTTAAATTGTCACATTTTGAGTCTTGTGTCAGGCTCCCCAGATGTGGAGCTCTTGCCAGTCATAAACCACCACCTTCTCATTTCATCATCTTCCTCTGTGTTTGCTGTTGTTTGTAAAGAAGAGCTGTGAACAACACTATGCTGGTACCATCTCCTTTTTTCTACCACATAGATAATTCTTGGTATTCCACGCCTCGTCCTTCATGGTTTAAGGTGTACTTAGAATTACACGGTAAAATTTGAAGTGAAAACCATGTACTTTTTGTTATCTGTCCTTAATATGGCAAAAAAGAAAAAAAAAAAAGGAGGAAAAAAAAACCCCCACCTTGGAGTAGAAGTTGTTTTTTTTTTTTCTTTTTTATATAGCACTTACTGTGTTGTTATAATCTACCAAATTAATAGGGTTTTTTATCAGTGAATTCCTAACAATGTAACTGAACTCAAGACCTGGTATGTTGCTGTTAATATATGCTCTGCTCCTGCCATACTCTAGTGCATCCCCCGAAGATAAAGCTCTGCTGTTTTGGCAAAATCTGAAAAAGATTAAGCAAGATCCAGAAAAATCCAAACTTCATGTACTGACCCCCAACAAAGTTGTCATAACAAGAGCTCCCTTCTATCTACCTCGCCGACTTTTCCTAGTCTTCCAAACTTCAGCTGACTCCCAGACTTCCACCATTATATTAACTAATCTGCATGAAGCAAAATGCAGCTTTGCACTCAAGAGCAGTTGATCTAAAAATGAAGAAATTGATGGCACAGAAGGGACAAGATCAGCAGAACTTTTAAGATTTCTTGGCTTTCTTGTGGCAGCCCAATGAGGATAGTCGCCACAGTTAACTGTTGATGTTACCAGCCTTTTATTTTTTTAAATTTAAACTAAAAAATTTCCATAAGGCTCTAGATCAGAGGTCAATATTTAGGCAATGGATGTTTGGTTTTTGTTTGATGGTGGTTTTTTTTTATCCTAAGGAGTAACAAAATCAAGGTGGAGAAAAATAATCAATTTCCTTTCAGCTTTCTGATAACAAAACTCATGATTGGAAAGAGTTGGGGAGAACCTATTCATAGTTTTCTAATGCTTGTCACTGTTATTAGTGAAGATTTTGCTGGTCCAGTGAATGCCAAACCTTCCCAGAATGGGAACGGCTGAGACTATCACAGCTGGGAGCAGCAGCGGTCCAAGCACTCCCCGTTCCCTGGGTCGCAGCAGCCCTTCCTTGGTCAAGAGACCCGGAGGTTTCCGAGACCCAGAGCCTTTTTACTGTAATTTTGTACAGAAAAATGTGAGGATGCCAGAGGATTGTCCTGTGCCAGCCCAGCCTCTGACAGCCACTGGAAAATAATGAGGTGTGCATTTTTTGTCAGCAAATGTACGGTATGAGGACACAAGACAGCAATGAGATTCTTGTCCTTTTTTTTAAAAAAAAAAATTATTATTATTATAATTATTTTGAGAATGAACTTGGAGAGGCGAAGAGTTCTAATTTGGGTAGCAAAGCTGATAACTTTGAATATCTCATGCTACCAGGGTAAGCCACTGCAATGCTAATTACAGGATTAAAAACTAGACAGTATAAACCCAGGGAGATAGTGCGCTCTACTTTTTTTTTCCCAAGGAAACTAATTAGATTAGGTGCTAACTGCTCTAGCATATTAGCAGTTAGCTGTATGGTCTGTGGACAACTAGACAGTGATCTGCAGAGTTCCTGCTGGTTATCTATGGGCTTAAGTTATTCCAGCTCTTGGATTGCATTAAAAGGCCAAACGTCCAGTAGCTTCCTTAGGTAGTTGTTATATGAATGAGATTAGTGTTCATATCGAGGATAACAGCTCTCACATAATTCAAAAAAAGTATATTATGATTAGATGACATTCTGAAAAGCTTTTTATTATTTTTAAAAGTAGCTTTTCAATGAAAGTTTAAATAAAAAAAAACCATCAGGTACAAATGGCAGAACAACAACAAATATATAGACGTGGATCTTGGAGGAGTTTTGTTCATGTCTGAAAGACCATGAAGGATACAAAAGACAATTGTGACATATGGAGGAAGCAGATTAATTAATTTGAAAACAACCTTTGTACAAGGAACAGTTTCAGCTAAAGTAATTAAATTTAAAATGTTGTATAGTTGTCAAGGTTTGTGTAAAGAGAGGGACTCTGAACTGTTATCAGGTTCTGAGAGAGTGCTGTAAAACCTTGTAATCTAATAAGGTAAGACACATTGATGTGCAATACTTAACAGCCCATTTTACTTGCAGAATTATTCCACGTAACCAAGAACAAACACATCATTCTGCCTGTAACACGTGTACTGATTATTATTTGCTGTTTCCTCTCTTTGCCCTGCTGTAAGTTCAGCTTTGGGGAAACTTGCATCACTTTCTCTATCATCATCATCATCATTTTCCCTCTTCATGTCTGACAGCACTTTTCAAATCTCACTTTCCATTGCTGGTAGACTAAACCTATGTTCTATTCCCTGCCACATCTGTCACAGCTGGGGCTGTACTTGCCCAGGTAACTCTTCTCAGGCACCTTGCTTGACACTGACAATGTTGTAATCACTTCTTTGCATATTCTCCAGTTTCATGACTTAATCATGGGACTGTAAATAACCGTAGAGTAAAAAGCTATTATTTTAGATCTTGACCATTATTTATTTTGAGGAAAATACCCTCAAGCCATCTAGTGAGGAGATAGTCCAATAAAATATTAAGAACAATTTTGTCAATGTAAACGCTGAAATATTGAGAGGGTTATGGTGTGGTTTTTTTTTTCTTTATGAATCTCAGATGCCAAGTAACCCTTGCCTCAAGCGAAGAAGGATTGTTGCCTAAGCAGAATGGTAGCCTGGGCATGGCTCTCACCATATTAATAGCACTGTAACTCTATCTCACTCCTCTTCAGCAAAGAGAGATTTGGATTTTGCCCTAGGTTTTCCGGGAAGATCCAATGCCCCATTATGCAAATAATGATAGATCCTCCTTGAACAAATCTAGGAAAGAATTTGAAGTTACGTTAAACAGTAGCATAGTGTAGTCTGCCTGTGAGGGAAGGTAAAAAAGAGAACGATTTGTATTGCCTACCCTGCTCAGCAAAACCAATGTTTAAGATAGAAGACTTACAAACCTCTTGGGTTTTGTGTTAGGCATGTGTTTGGGACTTCTTGAAACTAGCTAACCAATCCCAAATGAAAAAAGAAAAATTCCAAAAAGCCAGTATCTGAATGCATTAAGTACATCTCCTCTGAATTCCCTGCCAAAGTCACTTCAGTCATCAGACTCACACACAAATGATATGCATGCATTCTTACGAGCAATCGCCTTTTCCTTTCAAATATTTCTGAAGAAAAAAGTGAAGTTTAATTATGAAGAGATAACCAGAGGTGTTACCCTCAGAATTTAATTATTATTTGATTAAATTTCAAAAAACACAACTAAGCTATGACAGGGGCAGAAAGTGTAGTAAAATGGTAATTATGAAATAGGAGATATGAATTAAGATAAGTTAGGAAACATTTTTTAAATGTATGCCTGTGGGAAGGGGAATAAAATAAGTGAATGTTCTCTCATTCTTATAAAATATTAACATTTTGAGTTAGAAGACGGATTAATTGATGCCATCTGCTGAAAGGATATGGAAACCACGCTACCCTTTGTCTTCTGAAATACCTTTCTGTGAGAGAAGTGGGGTGTTAATGCTGTAAGGAGAGCTTGGCCATGAAAAGCTGCACCCAGTGTTTCTTTGGAGGGGTATCCTACTAGCACGGGATGAGAAAATGGTAACTGGGTTGTGCTGATTGACAGAGTTCCACCTCTCTGAAGATGGCAGGTTCTTCAGGCACTGCCCTTGCATTTTAAACTACGTGAAACTTGAGAATAAAAATCAAACAAATACGGTGGGATGCACCAATAATGAACCAATGATAAAAGGCAAACAGAGACCGAGCTTTGCACCGCAGAAGCAGGCAGACGTGTAAATCAATGTGGCTTCTACGATTTACTTTCAAAGCCCTGCAGTTGCAGTTAACACTGACATATTTTGAGCAGCTGGAATTTTAGTATGCTGGTTTCCCAAAGACAACAAAATTAAACATACTTTTAAGGCTTCATATTAATGATGGATAGTCTTATATGCTTCTTTAAATTGTCAAGCTGTTTCTGAGCGTAGAGAACTGCTTGCTCGCAGTGCAGAGGAGCGGAGCAATGAGAATTGGAAATAGAGGAGCTGAGGCTTCATACTTTTGAACGCATCTGCCGTAGGAGGCGGCTGAGCGGGGGACAAGCTGAGCTGGAAGCAGTGCTGAGCTCTGGGTGCAGGATGGAGCAGCATCCTTGCGTGCGTGCCAGGGGATTGCAGACCTCACGGTCCCTTCCCCACTCCCCAGGGGAACTCAAACCCACCTCTCGGTCCATCTGCCCATCCCACCTTCCTACTCACGCAAATACTCACCGTGCGGTCTTCAGAAATGGCAGCAACTCAATATTTAGCTTTCAAGGCTTGATTTAAAGGTAATGACCCAGGAATGTATGCTGGGAGCGCGATCTTGCAAATCTTTACACAAGCAATAACCCATACACATGGAGTATTCACTCTAAAGTTGGGATTAATTTCACATAAAGTCCCGATTCCCCACATACAATTTATAGGAAAACAAATCTGTTTTCTTAGATTTTACTTCCTAAAGAGGTCTAGCCCCTCAACTAAGTACTTACCCTTATTTCTCAACAGTTTAGCACTTTAACTCCTTTTCCACTTTGGTATCTGCATTCTGTTGTTATGTTAATTTTACTTCCAGATCATGAAGACACATCTAAGGAAAGCATCTAATCCTGAAGTCAATTAATAAATCCATTGAAACAACAATTTTATTAGAACTGGGGAGAAGACAATACCTTCCATGTGTGTCTGCTGAGATTCCTTTGTACTGTCCTTTAATTAAGGATTTCACAGTTGACAATTATCCAACTGTCTTTTCCCTGGTTAACTAGTTGTCTTACTGCCCTTAGGAAAATGCCAGCTTTTTCCTCCTGGCACGCCCAGTGGGAGGTTTCCTTGAGTGCAAAGATAAATCTGCCATTGAGGCTCCACCTTTATCTTTCCAGAAGGATGCACAAGTGCTGCAGTCTTTTGGTACGATTTGAATTCAAATCACAGATGAGTTCTACTGATACTTTGTGTTTCAGTGGAAACATGCTGCTTTTTTGCTAATGACACTTTCTTCGGTAGGCACTGTGCCTAATTTTTAAAGAAATAGGCTTTTAGAGGCTGGAAGGTAGAAAGAAATAATGGAAATGGTGCATTTATTCTATTGTAGTGTTATTTCAGTTTCACATATAAAAGATGTATGGGAGTCACATTCTAATATCAAATTTTCTGATCATATCGGACAGGAGCTCAAACATATATTTACACGTAGTTTCTGTAACAGTGGAAATTAATTGCAAATACAGTTGTTCTGTGTGCAGAAATATCAAAAAAAGGGTCTCACCTTGCTTTTCTCACTCTTTTCATCTGTGAATTACCTAGAAGGGTACAGAACGTATCCTGAAAATCACTAAAATTGAAGCTGGCATCCTTTAAGAAATATTTTAATGAAGGAATTACTGTGAATTTCAAATCCAGTTGCTAGAATTTTAAGAAATTCTTTACTTTTCTTATTTCTGTGATGCCTACAGTAGCTTCCCTAACCCAGTGCCTTATCTCAGGAATGTGTATGTGGAGAAGTGACTGCATGCCAGAGACCTCTGTGCACGTTCATAAATGGGAAAGTAAGAATCCTAATACTTGACACCACGCAAAAATACAAAGATGTTTCTCCTATGGCAAAGTACTTGTGGTCTCCCTTCGCCTGTTGCTAGGAGACCTGTTTAAGAATTAATCAGGGAAACATCACAAATGCTGCTAAATCATGCACCACACTACAGATTGAGCTGCTCCAAAGAGATGAGGAAACTTGCTTTTTCTGTTAACCCGGCGCAGACTGGTATGCAGCACAATTTCCTTCAGTAAGTACACTGCTGTACAAGTGCAAAATATTTACACTGTGTCTCCAGCAAAGTTGACAGTTATGTCTAGCCAAGAACTACTTGTACAACAGGGACAAACAGAGGCATACTAGAAACGGAAGATGGAAGAATATGCTCAGCCAGCTTCAGGGCATGCTGGAAGTTCATAGTTGGGCTATCGATTAAGTTTCTTTTAAAAAGACCTGGAAATGATAACAGAGGATTGGTGGGTTCTGTCCACCCTGCTCTGAGACCCTGGCGTGGGGACGGAGGGATGCTAAATGTGACAAAAGCAGAGATTGCGTTGTCGTGGCAAGGAGCGATGCTGCGAGCTGGAGAAAAGCGTTGCGAGCACCGGGAGGTTGCACCACTTTACCTGTGTTGGCGTAGATCTGGTTATTCCAGTGCAACTGTGCTTTTTAGGAGCATCCCAGTGCCTGGGTGGAAAGGCAAATAAGCCATTCCCACATCAGGCACTTTCAAATCAGTCTTGCATGTTCCTGTAAAGGAATTGCGTGGAAAAAGCATACTGGTTAAAACACACATGCGCTTCAATCAAACGTTTAAACCATTGCCAAAACCATATTTAGAACAGACATGAGATCAGGGTTGGCACAGAAAGGAGGGAAAAGCTGGCACTTTGTGCACAAACTGGGACCCGAGGGCTCAGAAAAGGATGCTCGGGAGCAGGAGGCTGAGAAGCGCTGGAGTGGAGGGTCAGATACTCTGTTCTGCCTTTCACAACATATGTTTCATAGCTGCTCAGCCTCAAACTGGAGAAATTAGATTGAAGATTCCTGCCATCAAAAGCCAAAAATCTTATAAAAATAGCTTTTCTGGTGTGAATGCAACCATACCTTAACTGAGGAATAGGTCCATCATGGTTTTGGACTTAGAAATGGGTTCGTGTTCTGATCCAAGGGATTTACATTTGAGCCCCAGGTTCCAGTTTCAGGATATACTTAGCTGGGATTTTATTTTATTCAGATAAATTTAAATTTTATTCAGGCTGTGACTATGATGGGGGCTGAAATTTGTCCGAGTATCTTTTGGATAACGAAAATGAGGCCTTGGAGAAAAGACTGTGAATAGACTCCATGGAAAGAAGAGCAGACTATTTTGCTTTTAAAGCTTTGTGCTGCATTCTGGGGCATTTCCTATGCCAAGTGCGAAATAAAGAGTAGTTTTTAGAAACAGACGGGAATTTCGGAGCACTAGTAACAGAACTGAGAAAATCTCAACTTTTCATTTAGTCCTTGGAGGTTACCAGCTTGAAGTCAGCACGTGGGCCTGCGACTGCTGCTCTGCCGGTGGTCTTGGTCAAGTTGCCATCGGGCAGATGTCTCTCTTGCAAACCCACCACAGTAGCTGGCAACCTGGCTGGAGATTTGTTTGCTGATATTCATAAAGCTGTTTTTGTTGTGCTAAAGGTGCTATTAAATACAAAGGAGAAGAATTAATCTTAGTGAAGGAGCCAAAAAATGAATTAGTGTGGAAAGCGAATTACTTGCACTTCTCAATATGTGGCCTCTCCTCGTCGGGCCGGGGACACGTTGGCAGAATGAACAAGCAGAGCCTGCTGCTGCGGCTCGTACTCTCGATCTGGAGAAAGAATTGTTTTCTGGGTCTTGCAGCCTGATCTCTGAAGGCACTAAGTACATTTTCAACTGAACAGAAAAAAAGCTATTCCAAACCAGTCTTTCCCCCAGCCCTCAAGTGCAGCACACCTTATGTTAGCAGGTACCTTCCCTCAGATCGTTCTTTTGGGGGGATTTGGTAATTAGGATAGGGTAGGATAGGATAGGGTAGGATAGGGTAGGACAGAACAGAATATTTTCAGTTGGAAGGGACCTACAGTGATTATCTAGTCCATTTTCTTAACATTTATCCTGGCTTCATGACACTCTGCAGGAGTCCGTCTACATGGATAAAGTCACCAGAGGACAAGGAAATGGCGTTCCCTTTTCCCTCCATGTGCTCCAGAAAACCTTCTCCCCCAGGCAGAGCCAGAGGGTCCCCTTGCTGCTTCAGTTGGCTTTAACTAGCAGGTAAGTGGGAAGACGAGCATGCTGTACCAAGCGCGAGCGGGTAGGAGAAGCAGGCAGCTCTTTAAAGGATATTTGGAGCTCCTGCAAACCCTCTCCTCATCTGTGCCCACCACGCGTCAGCCCGCTGTCTCGGAGAGGCTCCAGCAGGCGCTCCGATCTTGCTCCCAAGCGCTGCGCACACCTCAGACTGCACGGCTTTGATCACGACTTCATGGCACCTAGGATAAAGCCGTAAAAATCCACACCTGCAGGATCTCCTCTTCTTCCCACGTACGTCACCGGCAGCAGTTCCCCTGATGTCAGTGGGAGCAGGATCAGACGTCTGTGCTCCAGGTTTTCGGAGGAGTACGTCTGGCTTTATAAGCATCTTTTTTAACGCATTCTTTCAGGTAAACATACTGAGCTGCGGTGACACCAGCTCAGCCTTACGGCTAATAATAGGGAAGCTTAGTAAGATTCAAAGATTAGAAAAAATATTTGAAATAAAACAAAAATACCCCAATAAAATGTCTATAGTTACACTGAGAGAATAGATATATAAGAGGGTCATAAATCCTCGCACATCAGGAGAGAAGTTATCTGGCTGCTCAGGGTCAGGGTGAGCAGTTGTTATAGACATATCCAAGAACTATTTGAGCAGTATCAGACATCAATATTGGCCACTGTTGATAGATGGATCTTACGCCAGATTAGTCTGATCTGGCAAGGTGAATCCTATATTCCTAATACTCATAAAATGTATATTGGCTTTTCATGTAAAAGCCCTCCAAAACTAAACTGAACTCCCCCAGGCTTCAGTATCAAATCTGTTCATTTCCATTGGTTAAACCCTAAATCTTTTCTGAAAACAGAGTGCTAAAACTGGAAAAAATGGCTCTGGCCATATGCTGCCAAGGAAATCCTCCTTGTTCCATTAGGAAATCCAGTCACTCTGCTCCATCAGCATCCCATCCCTCTCCAGTTCATGTTCCATTCCCTGCAACGAGTTTTGCTATGTGCCTTTGAGGAGGACTAGCTGCTAATTTTTGGTTGAATATCTTGTTTTTCTTTTTTCTCTTGTACACTGATCCAGGCAAACAGATGTCTCGAACACCTTGGAATATGCCCATTCTCACTCCCAGTCCTCCTTCTTTCCAAACGGTAATTGTTCCAGCATCCGAAGAGATAAAAAGGCATTAAAGGTAATGACCCTTGTTCTGATTTCACATACGGCTGGGCCTTACCCAACAAAACCCTAATCCCTGTTTTACAGATAATTATGTATCAAAAGTGATAAATGTTCTGTGACAACAATGTATTACCCAGAGAATACTAAAAGACTGCTGTTTCTGTGAGTAACCAGACGTGTGTTTTGAATGCAGTGTCGTGACACACACACATACAATGCAATGTTTGTAGAAGCATTTCTCTTTTGGAAACTGGATAATAATTTTGTGTAATTCTCAACGGAAATTTTGAAGTATTCAAAATAGTGCGCATTCCGCACTACTGCATCTCTATAGTTAAATTTTATAACAGCACATTAGCCTTGAATATCTATTAAAAAGAATTTGTAATCAGTTAGATGAGAGATGGCTACAAATATGCTGCAATGCTGCTTTAAAATTATTGATTAGATCAGTAAAAAGACATTAAAAGTAAGCATGAATAGCAAGCTTATTAAATGATATTGCCACGTCTCCTTCGGCACCAGCAAGTAACTTTAAGCGATGTAAAATACATTAACACAATACTAATTTAAAAGAAGAGAACACAGCACGCTCTTTAAATTCAGAATGAAAGCTAATCAAAATTAACAGGATCTAGAGGTCAGGAGCCAAAGGATTCTAAATGTAAAAGCAGAGGAAAACAAGGAAAATAATGTCAGTTATTTAATTATTTTAGCTTTTAAAGCTCTTTAACAAAGCAGAGTTCAATCTGAGAAATTATTATTGTTCCAGAAAAATAATTGACAACTATAACTTCAGCATATTTAAAACAGTTTGAAACCAATTAGCTTCTCACCTAGACTTGAAGGAAGGCCAGTGCTACTTCTGTAGCATAATGTAATCAAAATCACATTGAAGTATAACAGGAACTATCCTGATACAAGTTGGGGTTTTTTGCAAGTTTAGAAACAAAATTAATTGGACAAGTTTGGAGAGAGAGTCACCATACACTAGGTTCATCAGTGGAAAAATCCTTCTAACAGCAATTTAAACTCTATCCTTCAGCCAACACAAAGCAACTTTTTAATAGGTTTAACTTATTATTGAATAATGCACTGATGTGGGAATAGAGTGGCAAGTATCCAGATAAACCCTAAGGGCTGGATTAAAACACATTAAAAATTACTGAGATTTCATATGCAGTTCTGTATTTGGGCATGTGAGTGTTTGGCTCTGGGAAAAGTTGTGCACTCAAATTCTCCGGTTGCATGTGCAGACAATGATTTCACCTCCACGACAGACATGCACCTGTGCATTTATGCTTTGGTCTTCAGAGGGTCTGTATTTCTGAGAACCATGTCAGCTCTTATTCTTGCTTTCTGGCCGTTTGATCTCCCTCATGCTTGGGCTTGCTAGATCCAGGGTGAATATTGCCCCAATGCAGTTCCACTCTGACGTGAATGGGAGTAATGTTTGCAGTCTAGGAGAAGGCTGAGGCCATGGCTGTGTCAGACCATGGGCTACCCAAGACCATGGGTTGGACTAGATGACCTTTAAAAGGTCCCTTCCAACCTAAACTATTCTATGATTCTGTGATTCTACGATGCAGAGCACTAGCCTGGTTTGAACCCACTCAGCTGATTCAAATGTGTTCAGGAATTTTTTGATGGGTTAACTTTATGTGAGGAGACGTCATGCTCATCATTATTGTTGGATGCGGGGGCATCCAGTATTTGTCTTCCTTCAGTGTCATAACACTGACACAAAATCCATGTTGTGTGCACTGGTTACTTTGAGAGAAACGGAGACATCAGGTCAAATGTGGTGTAAAGGTCTGGTATCAATAGTGATGGTTTATGCCTGGCATGACCGTGTCCTTCATCACTTGAGGGATGTATCTGGCCCTTGCCACCCAACGTTGAATCTTTGGGACCATCTTAGGTTATGAGATTCTCCTAGATGCTGCACAGGCTGCAGTATTTAACATTCATTTCTTTTCTGAAACATTTGCAACTCTTTTTCATTCGATACAAACTTAGCTAGTTACATATGCGTTTTCGCTCCAGCTCAGACTACCTTTCCGTGCACAATGACATATGTCTTGAGACCGTTGATGGCAATGCGGGACTGGAAGGGAACACCTGCTTCCTACAGGCCAGGCCCCCACTTCTACAAACGTATCATGTCTTCCACACACTGAAAAAAAACCATCTTAAAGAAAGTTACACTTGTGAAAAATAAACTTTTTTGCCAATTGAGTCCATTGAAGAGCAGTTCTTTGCACAGAGCTCACATTGTAACTCCCAACTCACTTACGAAAAGCACTACATTTTACCCAAAAACTAGTGGGGACATGGTGGCTTTGGGAGTGCTGGTACAACCAGGCAGGTAGCTTCTGTCCGTACCACAGCAACTTTAATCAATGTTACCCCAGATTTGGGGGCAGTGGGCATGAGGACGTGGGGTGCTCCCTCTGTGCTGTGAAACGTTACTTCTGCTGGGGCTGGAGCCTCGTATCTTTACAGGCACTTGGGCAGGCAGGGAGATGAGGCAGAGCTAGATCTGGTGTGAAAACAAGCCAGAATAAAATAAGATCTAGACAAAGGGCAACTGTAATGCTTCCCAGGTGGTGGGGATGCCCACGAGGGCTGCGCGGGGCATCTCATGTTGTGTGTGTGCCTACTGCCCCCGTGCCAGCGCGGGGCTGGCATGTCCTCTGCCCTGGAGGAAATAAGGCTCTGAAAGGTTTTACCGACAGCAATGAGGTTGTTGGGGATGGCCCTCACTATCCCCAAGGAAAGAGCTGCCTCTGCTACAGACCGTATTTAATTTAAATGCTGTTAGTCATGTGTATATTACATTTGTATACTATATCATAGCTTGGTGCTATGAATAAATATGAAGACATAAACAAGGTCATTTATGTGAAGCCAATAGCAATATTACTGCTGGAGAAAGACACATACAAAAATAGAAAATAATGCTTTTAAGTGTAGTGGCTGGAGGATGTTGCTAATGAAGGAATAAAACATACTTTCTTTTCCAGTATTGTCACTGATGCTTTAACTTCTGATATCTTAAACATATCTTCCCTTGAATAATATTTTCTCTTCCTGAAAACAATTTGTTATCCAGAAAACATTAAACGCTAGCAAAATCAGACTGTACTGACTTTGATGCATTATCTACAGAGTTACAAGAAGTATGGATACTCAGGATGTCAGTGAACAAAAAGATGAACCTTCATACAAAAGAATTAAGCTATTTTTTTTTAATAAATGTGACATTGGATTGATAAAAATAGAAAAACAAAGAAGACCAACCGGAATGAGACACGGAGCTTCCTGCTAGGAGTTATGTGCCAGTTTGACAATTAATTGATTCAGACTGATTGGTGACTTGGCAGGTACCATCAACACAGTTTCCTGCAATCTGCCAGTCCAACCATCCAAAGGATGTTACTGGATTCTGCCCCGCTCTGTTCTCTCTCCCATCTGCTGTGTTATGCAAGATGAGATACAGCAGTCCTAGAGAATATAGAAAGTATTACAGATGAAAGAAAAAGCATCTTCCACCTTACACTCAATGTAACATTGTAGGATCACGATACATTGAAAATGAAGATACAGTAAGGGAAATTCCTGCCTACTTTCTGAAAACTTGAGGAGCTTTTACCACATATAAATTGGAGGGGAATAGCTGCACTTTTTCAATGCAATATTCTGACAATAATGCAATAATCAATTTTATCATATTCTCTGCAG
This sequence comes from Phoenicopterus ruber ruber, assembly GCA_009819775.1. Lineage (NCBI taxonomy): Eukaryota > Metazoa > Chordata > Aves > Phoenicopteriformes > Phoenicopteridae > Phoenicopterus > Phoenicopterus ruber. The sequence goes on from CM020220.1 coordinate 38,653,229, forward strand.
ATTCATTGTGGCTTCTTAGTGGAAACTGTGCTTTACATTTTAAAAGTGCATTAATACGCTGGTTTTCCTAAGGTAAATAAGTGTCCTCTGCAGTTCCTACACAACCACAGATTTTTAACACCATTAAGATGAAGTACCTATCCTGACTTGTGAGGGCATCCATGGTGTCGGCATAGCTTATTCTATGTTCAGCTGAGGGGAGCACCTCTGGAACTGACATGAGGGCATGCCAGCAGATGTACACGTTGAGTTCTTCTAGAATATGAAGTGCCTCAATACCCATCTTTGCCAGCCACATAAGCTCCCAAGAAACCTTCTGAAAAGGCCCCACCAAGTGCCCGAACACTGCTGCCAGATCCAGCTGTTGAATGCCAACAGCCTGCTCCCTTTTTTGTGTTCGTGCCTGGGTAACACCACTCATGGCCTGCTCACGCCACACCAGACACATCAGCCTTGGACATCTCCAGCAGATCAGAGCAGACTGGGGTTCAGGAGGGAGTGTGGCCTCTGCAGCTGACGAGGCAAGGGATGGGTTGGGCAGCTGTTTCCATGCCATATGCTCCGTCAGAGCCCACCTGCACACCAGATGCTGGGGTGCATTGCTGGTCGGGGGCTCTCTTCCACCAAAGCCTGGTGCAGATGTGGTCTAGGATGGCTTCCCCTGGCAGAGAAGACACTGGCCACCACGCTGAGTGCTGCATTAGCACCACCTGAGCCAGTGCAGCATGGGCTCCTCAGGCAGCAACTGCTCTGCACGTGGCTTGTGCTCCTGCTGGTGATGGGAATGCCAGGGAGAAGCACGGGGCGTGTATTCACCGGCAGGACCCCTCAAAAATCATGCTGTACATGTGAGTGAAAAGTACCTGATAAAATGGACAAACCGAGGTGCAGTAGGCCAGGCGCAATCCTGCCCAGTGTCTGTGATGGTGTAGCTGCCCCAGTAGTGCCCCAATCTGCAGTTTCAGGTGCATTTGCTTACTTCATGGAGAAGACACATGAGCCCCTGGCTGGTCTCCTCCTCCAAAGCTGTAGAGATACATTGAGTCTGTGCACTGAGATTTCATTTAATGCTGAGGCTCATAATAGGGAGAGCACTAATGTCATGTCTTTTGAGGAAAGGGGGTGATGTAGGTCGCAAGCTCTTCACGGTTCAGAAAGGTTCTGTGGAGCAGAAAGGCGAGAAGGGGAGCACGTACCAAACTGTTGGATGATACCTGAAGCATCGCACGCTGTGTCGGTGCAGTGCAGAGGGAGACGGGACACTCCAGAAGTGACCTCAGCCTCTGACGTGTGGGCATGTTTGATATCGCAGCCTGTCCTGCTGAATGATGGATGGCACTTGGGAGTGCCATTAAGGAGCAGAGTCAGCTTAGCCAGTAAGGCTTTCCATCAACTTTTATAGATTGGTATTGTTCAAACATTTTTAATATTTACATTGGAAGATTTCCTAAGAGTCTAGAAAGGAGACTGTAACTATTAGTTGCAGACTGATATTCCTGTTTGATAGATAATGGAGCTGAGGAAGGAAGAAATGAATTTGGCATTTGATTTTGGCTAAAGTTTTATTCAGCATGGAACAAAGATCAGTTTAGAGCAAAATTCAACCTACTAATCTTACTGTTTCTTGCCGGTCCTTGTCAGTATTTGTCTGGAAAGTATTTTGCACAGACAATGTGTCTAAATATTGTCTTTGAAAGAGTGAAACACTGATGTTTAAAATTATCTATGAAGCAGCTGAAAATGTAAAAAGGAAGAAATTGTTCTTTGACTAAGGGATGACTTGAATGAAAACAAAACCCCTGCAGGCACTCAGAGGAGACGAGCACGGGTGGATGGGCAGCACTTGCTTCACCGGTGGAAGACAGAATAGAGATCTCGGATCACTTCCACTGTGAAGGGAGGAGAGATGGCTGCTCTTAGAAGTCCTCCTCTTATCCACTCATTCCTTGTTTTCGGAAGATTTTTTAGCATCTTCAAGAAGTTTATTGAAGCAGAAGGGAACCACTGAGGGTACCGAGGTGCCATTGTCCCAGCCCTGTGCTGAAGCAGCCCTCTCGGCTCCACGAGAGGCACATCTTACAAATTTATTTAGCAGAACATGCCTGAGATCTAGGCAAGTCTTACCATAACTACTCAGTTACCCCACTGAACAGCAGTTCCCTCACTTCAGACGGTCGCTGTGTCTGCGTGATCACAGATCACAGGCGAACTTTATTGACAGCTGCTTCTTCCTACGAAGATTTTTAGCAGAATTACAATTCTGTACTTCTGACTCCTCCTGTACCGTTTCACATGTGTGTGATCCTCTTTAGTTATTCAGTTGCTGAACTTGTTTGCTGATTTTGCTAAATACATAATGAGGCGTAATAAGCTGCAGCAATCTTGCTGCTAAATGAAAGGGGATAAAAAGAAAAACTTCCTGTTCTGTGTTGTACATCCTAATGGACAAAACCAACATTTATACTGCCTCCCGATTTCACATACTTGTAATTTTTGTGCAGAATTTTCAATGTCCGTATGAACAAGAGGCAAACATTTCAGCCAGTTAAGCCACTTCAGCCAAAGCTTGCCCAAAGCTTGATTTAATATCTAGTTAGATAACTGGGTATTTTGGGGGCTTGTCCATTTATCCAAAGGGCTTCTGTGCCAATGACAAAGATGAAAAGCAAAGTATCTTTTAAGTTACAAAAGCTGTATACATGTATTAACGGCTGCAGACCCACTAAGGCTTTGTAAGAAATACAAATTTGAGGTGCAGAGAAATACGTGGATATAATCTGTAGTGGAAAGGAAAAGAAGGAGCAGAAGGTTCAAGGAGAAACTAAAAAGAATATAAAACATGCCCACAAGTAGATTTTAAAGTTCCTCTACACTGTTCATGGAGCCTAAGAAAAATTGTTTCATTGTTTCAGCCATAAATGAGGAGGACTTAAACATCTGTATGCCCAGAGTCCAATTATCTGCAGGGCTAACCGTAAAGGTTCAGTCTAATTGAAAGTTTTCTAAGTATTTCCCCCCTAGTCTGGGGGTGAAGCTGCCTGGTGATCCTAATGTTTTTTCAGTAAAGTATTTTATTTCCCAATGAAAGTTAATGCAAGAATTAAAGGCCATTGAAACATTTTTTTGTTTGTTTGTTTTTTTACTTATCATCTCTGTGGTGTTCATTCATTCTAGTTGGAATTAGATGAAATTGCCAGTTTGCTTCATTGAGGAAGATTTTCTTACATAGATCAAATCCGTCATCTTTCTTCTTCTCAAGCAGCTGAAAATCCACCAAGGGAGAGAGATTATCAGGCCAGAAATTAAATTAAGCAACACATTGCACAAAAAACTTCTATGCCAATTCCAAAAAGCCAAGAGAATTGTTCCTGATGAAGTATTTCACCTTATCAAAGACAGGTGCATTTTTTTTTTCCTTGCCTAACAAGACCAGAGATTGATTCAATAGGAGATATGGAAAACGTAAGTAAATTTCCATTATTTTTTACTTTTTGCAGCATTGGATAATTATTTTTAAAATGTTCTTTCCTAATGAGGGTCTAGTACTGTACCATCCATGTTCAATGTATTGAAAACAGTGCCTTTGACTTGTGCAGCTTCAAGATCTGTCACAAGAATTGCAGCACGCAGTAGAGGTACATTTTCTGCTGGAAAAATCTGTGTCATTGATAACAGAAATTACCTCAAAAATAGTTGTTCTCTTGCAATCTTATGATGCTGCCATTAGAAATTTGCCTTAAAATGGTCTGAATTTTAGGCTCTACCTAAGGAACCCAGAGAAAAAAATGACCTACATTCATATCCAATAAAACCCCCAGTTCTTCAAAGATGTTTTTATCTCTAGCCTGTCACTCAATAGGAAACAAATAAAATTGTTATGAATACATGAAATTGAACCTTACTAAAATTTTTGAAGGACAGCCGAAAACAAGCTTCCAGCTAAATCTTCAGTTTTCTGGTAAATCTTCAAAGCTGCACAGCTGAGTTCTGAAACTCTTCCCTTTCAAAAAAGATAGCAAGCGCCATATATTTAAATAAGACATCCTAAACTATAAAACAAAAAAAAAAAGGAAAAAAACCCACCATACTTTTATATAATTTCCAGATCAAAATCCCTCACCCTCCTTTTTTTTTTCCCCCCTTGTAGACTGAAATGCAATATAAAAGGTTTGCATGTGCCAGGGAATAAATTTGGCTCATCAGGAAAGGGGCTGTAGCACTACCCTGTGACCCCAGGTGAGCCGCCCACCAAGACGCCCTTGAGCTCGGCCTGCTGTGACCTAGTGAGCACCAGTTATCTTGTGGCCCCAGTGTGGGAACCGCTGGCCAGGGGATGGGGATGACCCCGTCCTTAGCTGTAGAAGACATTCCAGAAGACGAAGTTTGTGCCTCAGACATGCCTTATGTCTGAAACTCCAACCTGGAAATGAACCTGTAGGCTGGTCTGGGTCAAAGCACCCTCTTGCTCCAAATCCAGGTTTCCATAGTTAGCAAGGTGATCCATGACCTGCAGGGATGTTCAGAGGCTGAAAGGCTCAGCAGAAGCAATGAATCCTGTGCTCTAACCCCCAACATTATTTTCTTTCTGCATCCAATTATCATCATGAAGAACAATGTACAAACTACTATCTAAGCATGGACTTGAACCGGGGTTTCCTGCCTCTTGACGGGCAGACTATCTGCTACAGCTTGAGTTTTATATCCCATCTTGCTAATTCTTTCTGACTCCTGAACTCCTGCATCCTTTGCCGTACAGTGACCCCACAGCTGTGCAAGTACTGCCTACCTCTAATGTTCTCTGAGGTGAAAACTGCATGTTTTATCTGCTTACTCAGAGCAGGGACTTGAGTCATGGTACTTACGCTAGGCTTTTGCACTGAAGTTGAGACTTTTGCAAAGTTAAACTTTTTAAACTTTTGATTTAAACCCTCGGGAATATACTGCAGACTGTGGAGCCTGGAGGGAACCAGAGGGGCTTTTTTCCAACCTGATTCAGCCTGGCATTTAATCTCCAGAGAGAACTGAGACTTCCAATACAGTTATGTGTTTAGCATTTCCTAATAGCTGGCTCCTAGTAATGCCCCACACAATGCAAAAGTTTTCTAGATTACTCTTGGGGGCTTTAGATAGCTAAACTCTTCATTTTGATTCTGGTTTGAGTTTTAAATTCTGTTCTCAGGCTAAATTTTTTTTGTACTTAGGTCTTAGGGTATCCAACTTGGATCACAATGCTAGTTTGGAAGCAGACTCTGGTTTGCTCTGAGGAGAAGTCAGCTCTCAAACTGAAATAATGCTTTTTCCAACAGGACTATTGCCTAGTCCAGGCCAATCTTATTGACTGATTGGTTACTCTTCCTACTCCTATTCTGTATGTATTCAAAAGACTGCTTTTTGAACATTTCTGGGTAAAATCAGTGGTTCACTTCAGCTGACTTTCACTGATACTGCTTGTGTTTTTTTAAAAAACCAATAATCTAGGTAAAAGCTATTTGGATTGCAGGCCATCATGCTTCTTGTGAACATAGTATTCCCAGTTTGCACTGCTGGAATTCTGAATCTAAGGTCTGCTTTAAAAAAAGTGAACTCGTTCCCCTCAGTCTCCCCAGAGATAGTTAAAGAGATGTTATGTGGTGTAAGAAAGTTACTCTTCCAATGTCTCAGAGGATCAGATATCACTGAGAGTACTATACTCTTAATTACTTAACGATCACTTCATTTTTAGGGGCTTAAACAGTGATTTACAGCTTCAAATTACTGAACAGAAAACATATGAAGCAATCAAAGCTGGAGTTGTTAACAAAGTACCTGAATGCAGTAGCTTTCCAGAAATTACTGCAGCCATTTCAGCAAGAAATTTGCCCCACAATACCAAGTGGCAATATACAACCTTTACAGCCTTTTCCCTTTCTCCTTTTACACCAGCACTGGCTGCAGGAAGCTCTTTAATCTCAGCTGAGCTATGACTTCCCTTGTGCCCATTACGCCCTTATGTCACGGTTTAACCCCAGCCGGCAACTACGCACCATGCAGCCGCTCGCTCGCTCCCCTCCCCCTCAGTGGGATGGGGAGGAGAACGGAAAAAAGGTAAAACTCATGGGTTGAGATTAAGACAGTTTAATAGGACAGCAAGGGAAGAGAGAATAATAATAGAATACAAAACAAGTGATGCACAATGCAGTTGCTCACCACCTGCTGACTGATGCCCAGCCCATCCCTGAGCAGCGATCACACCAGCCTGGCCAGCTCCCCCCCAGTTTCTATACTGAGCGTGATGTCATGGGGTATGGAATATCCCTGTGGCCAGGCTGGGTCAGCTCTCCTGGCTGTGTCCCCCCAGCTCCTTGTGCCCCTCCTCGCTGGCAGAGCATGGGGAGCTGAAAAGTCCTTGGCTTAGTATAAGCACTAGAACTACTCAGCAACAACTAAAAACATCAGTGTGTTATCAACACTATTCTCATCCTAAATCCAAATCACAGCACTATACCAGCTACTAGGAAGAAAATTAACTCTATCCCAGCCAAAACCAGGACACCTTACGTTGCCAGCAATGCTCCGTGGAAAACTGAGCTTCACATAAAGCATGACTACAGCCTCTGTCTTCTTGCAGAGTAGGCGGTTATATATGCCCTCTTATTCATTGCTTATCATGGAGAGCACTTGCCTGAGGTGAAAGCAGTGTGCTGAATTCCCAACTTCGCCTGGCAAGACCTGAACCTGCCTCTTTGTGCAGCGCGTACCAGCCACCAGCCTACAGACTGTGCAGGCCAAAGGCACCTAGCGTCTTTTTCAAGCTGCCTCACTCTGCATAAAGTACTTCAAAGTATATTGAGAGAAGGATAAAAAACATGAAAGAAGCTTTTGTAGGCTTGTGGTTTGGATGCTAAGGAGCAACGGACATTGGAGCATAGTCGTTGCCTCAAAGACCAGCTATTTATGCAGTGGAGTTTCATGTAAACTGTATAATCGTTCCCCTGAAGCAGAGATTCATGTTCAGGACTAAACTAGGACACAGAGTCGTAACAGCCGAGTGGAGGCCAGGCTACATGCTGCCATGCAGGTGGTTAAAATGATGGAACGGCATCAGGACCGGGATGTGTCTTCCGCATTTTGGGGAAGTGCTGTGGCCACAGCTCTCTTTAGGAAGATGTGTCATTCTAGCCTCAGTCTGTGGTTTTAACGAAAATAATAATGCGAGCTTTTGCTGCGTTCCCCGAGGAATCCAGCTGAGGTATCTGCAGAAGAGTGTGTGACATTAATGGTACCAAACAGGGGGCTCTCGCTGAACACAGCCCTGAGTGGCTGCGCTCGGGATGTGCTGCTTCTCCCTCTTGGCAGCTTTAGTCTAAGCGTATCAATTTTAGTCTGCTCTCTTGTGCTGGCTGTTTTCAACCCTAACAAAACACTGCTTTAGAGAGGAGTAGACTGAAAGATATTACAGCACCAATTAGATGCCTGCGGGTGCATTTCCACGAGGCAGTGAGCTGACATAAGAGCTTATTGCCACTGAAAAGGGGAGACCCCACTCGTCCCATCCCGTGCTCCGTGTTACATGCTCCAACAGTGTATTCTGCACCAGCTTTGCTGCCCATCAGGCTCCTCAGTGAGCTAATTCCACTACATAAGCTGGTGGAAAATGCACCCAGCAAAAAGATATGTTCCTGCTAGGTGATACAGATGACTGGGCTCTCAGACAAGCCCAGTGAGGGTAGAGCTGGCAGGAGAGATGAGGGACCACAGGGGCGGGAAGGGCAGAGGAGACAAGACCTCCCACCTGGGAGCAGCAAGGCATCACAGCGCATTAGCCTGTGTGCAGCCACAGCCTTTAGTTTCTTTTTAAAATAACACAGGATCTCATAAACGGTGATTCAAAGCACTGAGCTAAAATACTGGGAAGCAGGAGAGAGAAAAACCTGAGAGCCCAGCGCCAGACTGGCAGTGATGCGCACGCAGCTGCGTAAAGGCAACCACAGAAAGCAAAGGCGAGTGATAAAGCAATCGCCAGGAGTCAAACAAACAGCAACTGCAGCTGCTTTTGTTAGGGAACTTACTGGGGTGTACTGAAATGCTTGGGGTTCGGGCGGTCTGCACGTGCTTGCTTGAATGAAAGTGCCACTTTTGAGCTTACAGGAATGTAAGTATTAGCAAGGATTTTGTTAAGAAAGTGAATTACAAAATTATTATCCTCTTTGGATGTTCAAGAGACTACTTTTATAAGGCTTATTTCTTTTTTTTTTTTCTTTCAAAGGTTATTTAGCTTCATGGTTGTTGTCCTGAAGCCCCCTGGTTTATCCCATATTGCAATTTTATACCCTACGTAAGTAAATTAAACATACTTTCTGTGGGAAAAGCAAAGCTACTCTGCTGACTTGAGCAACTATCACAAAATTGGAAGACTTATTCTTGACAGGTTTTATTTAAGGATGATCTTACTCTATAAGAATCTCCCAAGGCAAGCCATTAGCTCAGTTTTAGCTCATTTCTTCTTTCAACAGTTAGCAACCAAATGTGTGATTGGTCTCATATCACTTTCTGACTCTCTGTTAAACATTTTCTAAAGTCTGTTGTAGTGAATGGGAAGATGGAGACAAGCAGTCGCTGGACCAGGCCTTACAATGCAACAGTTGTGGCTTTCCAGAATAATCCAAGGAGCTGAACTTTAGTTTGACGATTCATTAACTATCCTGTTGCTTAAGAAGCATCAAGTCAAATCAAAGTCCTTTCACATCAGTTTGACTGGAATGAGAATGAAATAGGGGACCTCATAAGCTGTAATTCCTTCTCTGCAATATACTTCTACATATAACCCGGAGGCAGCTGGCTTGCAAGCACCTTCATGGTTTAGTGCGGATAAAAAAGGTCAGGTTAGGTGGATTACAACCACTTTGTCATTGCATTGTATTAAACTATACACATTTTCGTGCTTAAAATAATCATTGTAAAATTCCTGTTTCCTCTCAAGTTGAGCTCAATTCTAGGTGTTCCACATAGAATCATAGAATCGTTTAGGTTGGAAAAGACCTTTAAGATCACCAAGTCCAACGTAGTATCTGTGGAGCAGCAAAATAGGAAATACTGACTTCTGTAAAATTGGCCACAGAAACCAAATTTCCTAAATGTGAGTCACACCAGTATAGTAAGGCGCATGTAACATTAAATTTACCGATGCATACATTTTTTTCTCCGAAGAGAATTCGAGGATTTAAGATGCCAGAATAGCTTTCTCACTATTTTTGGTCTTTCTTTTCTGGAAGTACTGCTAAAAGGTAGATTAGATAGGAAACTGTTTGGAACTCAAATTACTGATAATGCTTGGATCCTGAATATACCAACACACTGTTGGCACTGAGGTGTAGTACTTTATTTGCTGATTGCATGAATGTTATAAATGCTTTAGTGTGTACTGACAATTGCCAACAGTAGAGATAACAAATCCTTATTTGTGAATCCATGTTAATATAAAGTCCATCTGAGTAAGTACCTCAACAGAGATGCTGTTCATAGAGATACCATTGCCGTATCACCACACAGCTGTAATCACAGAATTTGATGATATTTCTACAGTATTTCCAGAGGAGGAGGGGATAAAAAGACCCTTAATGAACATATATAAAACTACACTCACAAATCACCTCCATAACATTTTAAATAGCTCCTTTGGAGTTTGATCCTCTACCACTAAAGTCAATGGATTTTTTTTCCTGTTCATTTAGGTAGGATCAAATTCAAAGCTTTAATGTCCCACTGCGTCACTTTGGGGAAAATCTCTCCTTATTATAAGAGAGTCCTGTAATTTGGTTTCCAGCTGTAGAAGATTACTTCTTTCCTTTTCCCTTTGTATGCATTTTGTGACAGAAATAAAACACTGCACAATCACAGTGCAAAACAGAAGCCCCAAGGGCATCTTACAGACACTAGTGGCTCCTTAGGAAATCTTTAAAATCTCCAAAGCCACTGTGATTGCTTTGTACTACTTACTAAAAAACACTTTCCCACAACTGGTAAATAATATGATATTTTGAAGTGTATTGAAAATGCTCACAGAAGGTCAGCTGCATACACTCACTCAGAGTCAGTCTTGTTACACTGCAATTGAGATATAGTGGAAATATTACATCTTTAATAGCCAATACTTCATGGAGGGATGACAAGTGTATGTGCTGTCCCAGTGTCTGGCTCAAAAAGCATTTTTTTGTGTCTGTTTTCCTTTGTTTACTTGTAATCTTTAGTAGAAGCCCATCTGGAAAAGAAAAAGAAAAAGAAAAAAACCACAAAAATTCTGCTGCAAATATTTAGAACTATATGGAAAAGCTCAGGAAAAACCCTAAGACAAAGCAGACCAAAATCACAGAGGCCTTACCGCCCCTTTTCTGGGGCAGCAGAGGGCTGAATAGATGCTCGGCGCAGCCCCGGCAGCGCAGCGGCTGCGGGGCACCGCGGCTTTCCAACCTGCGAGTTGGCAGCGCTGGCGCGGGAGCAGGAGCCGCATCAAGCCAGGTAAATCATGCATAAAACTGACATCTGCAGGAACAGATTGGCTAAATCCTATGGATATCACAGAGCTTGCACAGAGCCACCGCGTCCCAACAACCGTCCCTCCCTCCTCTTAGCGCTGGCACCGGGGCTGGCACCACTGCTGTACATTCTCCCTCCTCCCCTACCCCATCACGTAGGTCAAGAAAAAAAAAGGACAAAACCAACATTGTATAGACACACTTGGCAGTCTCCATTCCTCGCTTTCCCTCAGACCCTTCTTGTTACCCGTGTTTAATCCTGATAACAGCATACGCTGTGTAGTACTTTCATTTTTCTTCTTACAGACGAAGATTTCGCATCAAAAACTCATTTTCGGAATATTCTAGCCTTTAAAAATCAAGTGTTTGTTGAACATTGTTCTAACAGGCAGTGTACATAAAGCATATGTACTTGACAGGAAAAATAATCTCTTCTTCCCAATCGGAGACAATTTGCATATCTTATGTTACATGACATCTCCGAAAAACGCATTCTGTTCTTTTACCGCATTCACTCCAGCAGGATGGAAAGCACATATAGCATATCATATTAGCAATTCAAGATAGGCCCATGCTGAGGTATATGCATATCCTGAACTGTGAAAGATATATAAAAAGTAAGGCTTGGGACACAGAGAAAGAAAAATAAGAGAGAAATTATGAAAAGGAGAAGGAAGAGAAATGATGCAAGGGGTTCGTTTATCATTCAGATAGTTCTGAGGATAATCTTCATCTTATGGGATGAAAAAGCAGAACCAAGGGGTTCAAGCTGCTTCCAGTAAGGGCACAATTCAAGTTCAGTGTGTAAACTTTGTACAAATTTTATTGGGAGCAGTAAAACATCCTACAGTGGAACCGTGAATATTGTGTCCCTGGATATCATCTGTAATAACTTGGGAGTTTTACTGAAGGGAGGAGAATAAAAAAGAGGATTAACTGATCAGTCAGTGGCCAAGAAATATGTTCTTGGAAAAAAATAGGTTATATTGATATTTAAGTTCAACCTCTCTGGTATTCACACGCAGCTAAGCCACATAAACTCTTTCCCTTTCTGCTCTTGCTTCTGCTCTTTGCCCAGCCTAATCTATGTAGTTCTGCTCTGCAGAGCCAGGTGTCCAGAAATGGACCCGATGGGCTTTGAGTTGGTCAGTGGGTACCCAGCCCCTCTGCAGAGGTTCGGGCTCTCTGTCGCTAGAGGCAGCGGCCAGGAGAGGGGACTTCCCGTGACTGTGACCTGCAAGATGCTCTCGCTGGCAGAAAGCAAACTCGTGTTTTTTCTCCAAGAGCACACCGGACGTCCCAGAGCCGCTCAGGACTCTTGCCAGGATATCACAATGTAAATAGGTGACTTGCAGCTGACTTCAAAATTGCCCCTAATGAACATGGAGGTGACAGGTTGCTCCTCCAGATCCCCATGAGATGCTGCCGTAACAGATGGCACCTGGGACGGCCCTGAGGACCTTCACCATTAGAAGCTCGAGTTCCTCTAATGCAGCACTTGCAGCACTGTGGTTTCCCTCACTATGTGGACACTGTTTTCAAAACTACACGGACTCAGACGTTGCGTGGCAAACATGTGGTCTGTGTGGTCTGGGAGAATTCTCCGTGCATTGGATGGACACCACAACATGGCCTCTGGGATAAATCCAGTTACTGCTCTCCAGTAACCAGGTGTCCTCTACTAATGAGGTGCTGGTGTCTGCATACCTACCCTGGCTCCATAAATGTCCAAGTTAGAAAGCTCATCTTCTTCACGTAGATTGATTTACACAACTTACGTAACACAGTTAAGATATTTCCAGTATTTGGTTTCTTTTCCCATAAGCTTTATTCTTAGAAGCGATCCAAGACTCTATTCATTACTTGATACTCGTGATTGAAAATATTTAGGGCTTTCATCTGGTCTGTCTCATCTTTCCAGCCTGTATTTAGTGTGCAAGTAGTGGCAGCATAGCATATATTAATGTTAGGGGCCTTTAGAGAATGAGCCAGGCTGCCCTGTGGCACAAGTGGGAGGAATTACATGTCTAATTGCAAGGAAGAGCATTTAGGAGCAAGGGAGCACAGGTGGGGGAGATTGCTGGGAGGAGGGATGAAGCAAGCCTGGGGCCAGCAGCGAGGCAGGTGCGTGCATGTGGCTGGGTTGGGGATGGTGGGACTCCCCTGGAAAAGCTGCACAGGTTTTGTTTTAACTTCAGAAAACTGGCGATACAGCTCTCCTGGTGGCTTTTGCCCTTGCTGTAAGGCAGGTCATCCTCCAAATTGTGGCTGCCCAAGGACGCTGTGGTCAAGGTTGTGTTCGCCTTTGCCCTGTCCTTGGCTCCTGGGGCTGCAGCTGGGACTCGGTGGGCTGTCGCACACAGGCATCAGCTGTGTGTAGATCCTGGGTTATTTGGCTCTGCTCTGCCTTTATCCTTAACTTTTTGCCAGAGGTGCTTTTATGAAAGAGAGACTTATGAAGAAGCTGCATCAACTAACTCTGTTTAAATCAAAGACTCCAAAGGACAAAAATTTTCCTGAGGAAAGTACTTAGTTTGCCAAGCGATGATGAATTCTCCCAAGCAAACCTCTGCAGATACTGCTTTGCTGGTGCTTTGTGTTGCCTCCCACTGATCCCGATGTTACCTTTAAAGATACTTTGAAAAAAAAAAAAAAAAGCTCTCAAAATGCACACCTACATATTCTGTCGTGGTTTTATTTAGCAAAGAAACAGTTTATGGTTGGTTGGTTGTTCTAAAACTTGGTTTAGCTAGATTAATGTAATAAGGGCAGTTTAAATTAATGAATTGTTCCACAAAGTATACAAGTGTAAGAATTGCTTAGTTGATCTGTGTATCTTACAGTGCTTTCCCCCAAATGACTGCCTATACGTTAGCAGAAGTCTACGTCCACTTGCAGCCTGGCTAGCTCAACTTGGGCTTGGCTCACAGTGACAAGGATAAACTTTGCCTCCTCTGTGGAGATAAGTATACAGAACATGCTTCGTCATTTTCCAGTACTCAAAAGTACATAGTGGCTGAGAAAAGGTAATTACTGTTTTCCCTGTGGTGCTGGAAGAATGCTAAAACCCTTTAAGAGCCCTTTGAAATTCCCAATTAATCCTTTAAAAAAAAAAAAAGGTGTTTTTATTCTTTAAATAGCTCCAAACTTATTTCTTGGTGTACGGGCAAGAACTTGCCAACTGAAATGTGAATATTTCTAGTTTTCTTTGTTGCTGGTCCATTTAGTTACGGGTCCCTCGCTTAGAAAGACCTGATGCATCTTAGAGCATTTGGCACAGGATTTCTTCCAGGTTCTCTGCCTGGTTCTTGTGAGCTGTGACCCTCACCTGGGGCAGGGGTGAAGAAGAAATGGAGAGTCTCCAGGATGCTCCTGGTCACAGTGGCAGGTCTTCTGCAGGTGTTAGTAGCTTTTGACTGCAGACATTATTAGTATTTACACGAGTTTCTCTTTAAATGCAATCATAGTTAAACCATGAGACTGAGGACACCAGATTTTCAGAGATGGTAGTACCTTCATCAAGTGAAGCTGTGAGGTATTAACTGCTTTTGAAGATCTGTTCCCTTCATGTAGACACCTGGCTCAGGCAAAGGAGGCTGAGCAACACAGAAAATGTGAAACAGCACAAGTGTAATTACTGAGTGATGTTTTCCAAGGGCACACTAAAAAAAAAAAAGATAGAAATATTATAAGCTTTCCCTGTCTTTCAGAAAGTTATATTTTACTGTTGCTGTTACTGGCAGAACAAATGTCTGATCACTGTAAAAAAAAAAAAAAAAATCTGTTAAAAGTACAGAAGTTTTATGCTGTGAAGTTAAAAATACCCGTGAGGATGGTATTCTGAGAGGTTTGGTGCCTTTTTAGGATAGGTGCCACTATTTTTCATACTCTCCCTGGGATGTTATTCTTGATTTTTTTTGTTTTGTTTTAAACATAATGATGTGGGATAAGTTTCATTGCCAGACCCGGTATTTACAAACTTGGAGTTTAAAGTTTTGTTGTGTGCTTTATTTATAGCAGCAGAACAGCTGCTTGGTCTGGGACACGTGCAAGGGGAGTCAGCTCCCTAAAAGCACAAGGGGAAACAGGCTGCTCCAGATCGTACAGACTTTTGGGGCAGAGCCAGAGTTACAAGCCGCCTTTTCCTCGGTCCAACATGTTCATATTTTCCTCATCACTTGTCAGATGAGTCAGAACTCTGAGCCTTTCTTTTCCTTTTTATAAAGAAGAAAACCTTGAATAAGACAAAGGTGAAATAATGTAATTTAAGAGTGAGGAGAACTTCCTTTATGCAATTCTGCCTCTATTATCACAATTCAGTGTCAGCTATTGACACTCAGTCGAATTGCATCCTTGACACCTATTTAGTTATGGCATGCTGTTTGTGAACAGACAGAAACTCTCCCCTCCAACATTTGTGGCTTAGTGCCATGAAAATCTCACTCTGTAAATACACACGCAAATACGGCATAAACTAAATAAGTGGGAAAACAGACTGGGTAGACTCAGGGAGAGTATGTGTAATCGTTCCCCAGAATGAGGAGTAACTTCTCCAGCTTTGATTAAGAGAGTCAGGTCGTATGTCTCTCTTGTAGCATCATTGCAATGGCTGCTTGTGACTAAAAGTCAATTGATTAATTTCAGCTCCTCTGACTCCTCAATATCTTTCCAGATATAGAGCACCTTAGGGGGGCTAAAAACAGCCACCTAAATTCTACCTTTCTTCGTCCAGCCTAGGTGTCCCTAATAGTAGCTCCTTGCATTTCTTAAATCCACATTGATTTTTTTCCTCTCTGTAATTTCCTTGCATTGCCTTGACATGTTTAAAGTAGAGTTCCTCCCCTCTCCCTTCTTGCATTGCTTTCCCCACTTCTAAAATTCCGGTGCTTTTGCTCCGAGTTGTTACGTTTCTGAGGTCGTAGTGTAGCATGGCAGTGCATTACTACTTTTTATTATATTTATTGGAGGCACTGTAGACACAGCACAGTATTATAGAGATGCCCAACAGCAACTTGATATTAAAGCAAAGTAGTTTTCCCCAGTGTGAAAACCTTTTGTGTGAGAAGTAATCGACTCTAGGCTTAAACAGAGCATCCGAGGTCTCCTCCCATGGCAAGGGTGAGCCTGGTGTGTTTTGTGTAGTTTCTGTGTTTCTTTAAGTTTGGTTTTAATCCACGTATTAAAAGACTGCGCAGACTCTTTTTTTAGATACAGGAATCATAAACTCAAGAAATCTTAACCAAGATGTTAATCTGTTTTCTAGGAGTGCAAAAAAGGGGTGTTTTAGTGAGTGAGATTCCTGCCAATGTAATGGCAGGAATGATTGCTAATGTAAGGTAAATTTTGCCGAGTGTCCAAGTATGTATTATTCAGCACTGGTTTCAAAATACCGTCATGTGAATTTGCAGGTTGCAAGAGGTGATTTTTCCTGTCTTGGTTTTCAACTGGCTGACAACAAAAAATGCCTCTTTATTCATGTCCGCTTTGCAAAGTGATTGTACTTGTTTTTACCAGGATGTGGCTTCTTGAGGAGCTGGGGTTAACCTCGGCCAGTGCATCCACCGAAAGGGTCAAGAATCTGCTGCACTCCCCCCTACCATTTTCAGTTTTCTTCTCTTGTACCTGCTCTAGGCTGGCTTAGGTCGCTGATACAAAGAAATACCACCTGGTTTTTGTGGGATTGGTTTTTGACTGATTTAGCTTGTCTGTCTATGTAGCAACCTAGAATAAGGAAAGCACTGGATGTATCCAGTGGGAAGAGTTGGACTAGCATGCACAGCTGGAAATGGTGTGGTCAGAAATGCATTCTTCTTTTCTTTTGCATGTGTCTGCGTGTGTTTTCATAGGCTCAATTACAATAACTATCCACATGGGCCTAAACTTGAAAGGTTCATAAACTGCTCTTTCTGAAAACGCTCACTTCCCAGGTAGAATTTAACTCCTTGATCTGTTTTGTTTCTTTATTGGTGCATTTGGATTAGTTCTCCTATTTCTTGCTTCTCTTAGACTTAAGGAAGAGGAATTTCTTTCTTAAAAAAATAATAAAAAAAAAAATCCATAAAGTATATGAATCTTCCTTGGCAGCATTTTATATGGACAACTCCTAATGTTATCAGAAAAGACAATTGATTGCAGCTGTCACTTTCGAAAGTGTAAGAAAAAGGCAAAAATATACGGGGTTAAGAGTTACTCCTTGTATTTTAAAAGCTGCAATATAATAAAGTAATGTGGTGAGACAGTTTGAAAGCAGTGTTTAGCAAGGGTGCTCTTTTGTCCCACAACACTTCACAGTAATTGTGTATGGAGAGCTTAGTGCAGAGCCCTTAATGTTAGCTCTCAGTTTCTTTTCTCTGTGGGTTTTTAAATTTAAGGGATTTCTTTTCAACCAGAAACTGTGCAATATCTATTGAAGTATTGCACACTGCCTTACCTGTGTGTAAATGCAGATAAAACCATGGAGGGAGGAGGGGGGCCAAAACAGATAAGTGTTCCTACTCAGTATCATGGGCACCCCCTAAAAGATTAGTTTCCTAGAAAGATCCTCGAGAAGATAGGTGTTACCTCTGAAGGGTCAAACAGTTTATCAGGAGCAGTATTATCTAGTTTGACTCTAAGAAAATACAGTGAGGGGGAATTTGCAGAAGAGAGACAGGGACAACCTGAGTGAGTCCCTGTGAAACTGCACAAGGAAAACCATTCCTTGACTTTTTAATCATTCTGACTGTAATGAAAGCATCGCCTTTTCAGAAGAACAGAGTTCTCTGAGCATGCTGGTAACATGACCTGATTGGTAAGGGTTTATTTGCCTCTTGTTAGCATAACTTCAGGGGTAGTAAGTCCTTCTAAAAATGTGTGCAGCACAGCAAATGGAAAAGAAAGCATGGACCTGACTTGGTGACACAGATGTTTACGTCCAATACTCGTTCTCTGTGGAAAATAGTTTATTGATTATGTCAAGATAGACTTGAAATGCTGCCACAAGGCTACAATTACATGCCACTAGTATGCTCAGTGAACCAAGCCTGGATGCTTGACTAGTAACTTGGATATAAGTGTTAAGTGTTTTCTTGAGAAAGTTTTGATAGTCAAACCAACTCTTTGATTCAGAAAATTCCGACTTGGAACAAGTCTGTTTGCCTACGCCTAATTACCAAGTTGTGGCAACTACAGTACCTGAGCAGAAAAAGCAAATTAATTAGACCAGAAAGTTGATAAACTAACTCTTCTAGCAGAAGCTCATATGTCTAGAAAAGCAGTGTAGATCTGTGTATTGCACAATAACTGCCTAATGGCCAATGGAAATGCGCACGCTTTCCGTGACTTAAAGCATACATTGCATGTTAGAGCTACATGGTGAAGTGGCTTGCTTAAAATCTGAGCCACCCGTTTTTCTGGTTTTGATAACTTGGGCTTTGGAAATGAGCACAATTTCCTGCGTAAATCCATTGTAATCCATACCTTAATAACACTCCAGAGTTTGCTTAAGGATTTCTTGCTCTTCTCTGTAGTTTTATTCTTGATGTGTTTACTACAGACAGTTACTAGATTGTGACCTGTATATGTATTTTTATCTGGAATCCCATTGTGGTCTACCCCAAATGGTATTAGCACAGAAAGATCCCCAGAGCCCACTGGTGTGGCTCATGGCACGTAAATTAGCAAGCTCTACCGCTCTGTCAAAACTCTTAATATCCTACCACCATGAACTTTATTGCACATGCTAGGTTTATTACAATTAAATTCTTTGGTAACATCTAAAGACAAGAGTTACGCATCAGCCATTTTTGCCAAAGTGATTAATCAAGATTTATTAATTATATAAACAGGTTTAAAGTTTATAGATTTCTAAAGTGTAATTGTCTGTTTGCATATAAACATGTTCTATGTCCCTGTCTGACTGCAAACGCTCAGCACTTAGGTACGTGCATGGCATTAACAGGTGAGAAAGAGCCTTTTGTGGCTCAATGGGTTTCCAGTTTTCCAGCCACTTATAAATAAAAAATAATGGACTGTCAAAGTGAAATTTCTATTTCCAAATAGGTGAAGTCTTAAAGGAAAAATACCTTTCTGAACAAATCCAAGGGTGGAACAGATGAGGTGTGTGTGAATCCCCAAGCAAATCATCTGGCTGAGGGTGATACCCCCAAGCCAAAATTTGTGCCTATGAAAACAATCCTGGAGATATGGATGTGGATTAAAACCAGGCTTCTGCCTACGTAGATTAAATAGGAGTCTAAAGCTTGGCTGCCAGATTCGGAATAGAAAAGGTCTTTTATGCTTATTCTTGGAGTAAGTGTATTAAATGAGACTTGCTGTATTCCCCGTTTGCATCCTTTTAAGCCTTTGTTTGTGTTTGGGCTTTCAAGAAGGGTCTCTTTCTTTCTCCAAAACTTGCTAAGGTAGAAACAAAAATTTTGGAGTGTTCAGGTATTTTGATATTAAGGAACAAAATAGTTGAGGCCAGTATGTAGCTATAGGACTTGTAAGAGATCCTCCTCAATGTGAGGATGCTTCAGCAGCTGGTATCACAAACTTGGGAGTGGAAGAAGCACTTTCCAGTGACTGGTGTGTAGCCATTTACACCCAATAGCATCAGGGTAGTAGGGAAAATGCCTGAGCTCTGAGCTTCCCAAGGGCCTTCAGGAAACCTTCTTCAATTCCTGAGCTAATTGCGGGCAAACATGTCACATAGCCACTCTTCTAGAGCCATAAATAATTTACGTAGTCTACTTAGAAAAAGCATTTTGAGGAAGCGTTGACTGTAGAGCTTTGTTTTCAGCTATAACATGTTCTCAGTTGCTGCAGGCATTTCTGCTTGCTACAAAATTTTGAGATGAAATGATTTTTAGATGTCTGTTTCAGCTCGGGTAACACAGCCAAGGTGCAACTCTGTAAGGCTGGACCAGTCATCTGCTGAGCTGCTAGAGATGCTTACGCTGGAGCCTATCGATGTATTTAATTACTGTAAAATACAGTGAGTGTTGGCTAGTGTTGTCTTGGTATTCAGCATCTCAGGGACAGCAGTAGGAGCAGAGTGTGCCAGAGAATGCTTTGGAAGGAAAAATTCTTGTTTATGTTAGTAGTAAAATGTGTTGGGGGATTGCAAGTAAGAAGTATAGATAACTTGGGCTTCAACGTTACAACGGCAGCTTTCACTCTATGACTGTACCTTGCTAGAGTAAGCACATGACTCTTTCACTGTCCAGTCTGGAATTTGCTTTATAACTATTGTTCTTGTACTTAAGAGCAGTTAATAATTATTATTTCTCAGTGGTTTGTTGTTCAACAGTCACAAAATTGAGTTGATGTAACAGTGAACCATACCTATCTATTTTATATATTGCATTTCATGCAAGAGGAGAAAGAAACAACGCTAGACAGAGAATCAAGCAGGCAACTACGGCAGAACTGAAGAAATATGAAATAGCTTTGATAGCTGCTTGCCTAACAGGTATACACCATCCTGCATTGAGTGCTGGTACCTGAACAATTGTATGATTTATGTATTGTGGAACAGTGTATGATTGAAAGTTTTCATGAGCCCATTTTAAATCTTTTCAATCTTTCTTTTCCTTGGTGTAACTTTTAAGAAAATATCCTGACAGCCTATGGTACCTTTTGACATATGACCAGTTAAACAATACAGCCATCAAAAAGAAAAAGATGTTAAATGAATGATGTGAAAAATGGTTCTGGAGACTTGCAATGTGCCCGTTTAAATTGGGTCAGTCTGTTATGACTAGTGAATTCCAAGCAACCCACAAGTTTGACTTCTTAGGAAACAAAAACTTGAACTGAAATAAATTATTCACTATGCAGCCTGTGCTTATCTCTATGTACATAATTCTCCCTGTCCGAATAATTTAACAATTTAAAGGCCACACTTGTATTGCTGCTTTTAGGACATCATCAGATTTTTTCACTTGGTATACCAGTTAACCTGCTGTGCTTTTGATGAGTTTATCCCAGTAATTTATATCCATGTCTCTAAAAATGGATTTAACCATGTTTACTGCTGCGTGTTTCCCACTCAGGTAGCTATTATAAAATTGGAGGTAGGTTTTTATGAACCTACCAAATATTCCCATTGTTATCAACTTGTCTATAGCTTCTATGACCTTATAGCAAGCATTGTACAAACACAGGACAAAACCCCCTCCAAAATCTAGTTACTGTTCCAAAGTGCTTCACAGCAGATGAATTATGAAGGGGAAAAATGACGTACCTTTACAGGTATTTGTAAAGTGTTCCTCCCAAGAGTAAAAGATAGCACAAAGATGATTTTTTTAAAAAAACCCTGAGTGATGAAAGCCAATGTTGTGGAGTGAATGGGGAAAGACCGAGCTCTTGATATAGCAGGAGGGATGTTAGAGCAGATGTGATTTTGCTAAGGGCTCTGAAAGTAGAGAAACAACTTGTTTGATGCTTTTAGGGAAAGTAGTGAGTAGAGGGATGCATAGAGAGGAGCAGTGTAGTGAGCACGATAGGTTAGTAAAATGCTCTTTACATCAGCATTATGAATGCAGATCATAGAGCAGGATTGCTTTTGCTGGGGCCACAGGAGAGCGGTACCGTACCTGAGGCCCAAAAGCTGGGAGCCTGGCCAATGACTTAAGGTGAGAGGTGAAGTTGCATCCCCAAAATATCTTGTGGATTAGTTCTGCATAACTTAAGGTTATTTATAGCTGTTTTGCTTTACCTTCCCAAACATCTTCTGTGGATTAAAC
Source organism: Phoenicopterus ruber ruber (assembly GCA_009819775.1). Lineage (NCBI taxonomy): Eukaryota > Metazoa > Chordata > Aves > Phoenicopteriformes > Phoenicopteridae > Phoenicopterus > Phoenicopterus ruber. The sequence goes on from CM020220.1 coordinate 38,674,467, forward strand.
TCCACAGTTTAATGTGGGGAAAAGAAAGAGTCCTTCTAACATGTAGAGTGGGCTTTCTGCCTCTCTCTAAGTCACCTACAGTGCTGCTGCTCAGCAGTTCCTATTTCTGCCAAGCATCTCTCTCATCTGCAATGGGCAGTAGAATACTTGGTTATGCTTCATAAATCACCCTTTTTAGTCTTTAAAATTGTTTTTAACAAGTTTTCTGATACTGTTAGTGAACAAAGACTATAATCGGCAAAGTAAATCAAATACAAAGTGGTACCTTGACACTTACCCTACTTTCTGTTGAGAAACAATGCTCTGAAGTCACCTCTTCTTTATATGCATGGTAGGAATTCAGGGTTTTCGGATTTGTCTACCACCTATCTTGGATGTTTATAATAACTGTACCATTATTATTAATGGGTAATGGCTTATATTGTGAGTGCACAGGATTTCTTAAGAAAATCAGAAAACTGGTACAAGTAAAATGTGCTAAAAATGAGAAGTTAGAAATAGCACTGGCAGCTGGTATAGGAGAAAGGGCTCTGGCTGTAGCCCAATTTGGGCAGTAAGCATTTGTGCTGGTTTTGGCTGGGGTAGAGTTAATTTTCCTTACAGTAGCTCGTATGGGGCTGTGTTTTGGATTTGTGCTGGAAACAGTGTTGATAACACAGGGATGGTTTCGTTACTGCTGAGCTGGGCTTACACAGAGTCAAGGCCTTTGCTGCTCCTCACCCCACCCCACCAGCACGGAGGCTGGGGGGGCACAAGGAGTTGGGAGGGGACACAGCTGGGACAGCTGACCCCAACTGACCCCAGGGATATTCCATACCATATGGCGTCATGCTCAGCATGTAAAGCTGGGGGAAGAAAGAAGGGGGGGATGTTGGGAGTGATGGCGTTTGTCTTCCCAAGTAACCATTCCACGTGATGGAGCCCTGCTGTCCTGGAGATGGCTGCACACCTGCCTGCCCATGGGAAGCAGGGAATGAATTCCTTGTTTTGCTTTGCCTCTGTGCGCAGCTTTTGCTTTACCTATTCAACTGTCATTATCTCAATCCATGAGTTTTCTCCCTTTTACCCTTCCAATTCTCTCCCCCATCCCACTGCGGGGGAGTGAGCAAGCGGCTCTGGTGCTTAGTTGCCAGCTGGGGTTAAACCACAACAACAGTGTTGGTTTTTTTAAAAAGGGCTTTCTAAATCAAAATACAAAGATCTTGGACCAAGGGGCAGAGTTGTTGGGGTAACTCAGTACTGGTGTAGTTTAATAGTTGACAAAAACTTCAGAAAATATTCAATGCTGTTTCTGTATGGGAAGAAAGGATATTTGTCCAATCACAATTTTTTCCTTGCATTTCCTAAATATAGTATCACTACAGGAATACTGTGGGTGTAGCAATCAAAAGGATGACTCCTTTCCTTGAGGAATAGGATGGCTTGATATCTTAGCTAATTCTATATGTTTTCAAACAGTATTTAACATCTAGTTATCTAAGCCTACTGATTTGCAATAGATAAAAGGAAACACTTAACATCTAAATGAAATGCCTACAAAACAACAACAACAAATTCCAGCAGTAAATGAATCCAAGACACTATCTTTCTACTTTAGAGTGAGATCAGGAAAATATCAGTTCAATGAAATACCACAACTAGAGTGCTTAAAAGTACCCTCACTTAGAATCAATGTTGTCTGTCTGTAACCCCCACTGACACTTCAGCTGCAAACATTTGTCAAAGTGGGTAAGGAGCTGATTAACAGTGCAGGTTTAGACACAAACTCATGTCAATTAAGCCCCAGGAGGGACCATCAATTAGTGTCAGTCAGGAAACTCTTTTACCACTTACATTAACATAATGAAAAATGGTAGTCAGTCATTCAAGGTTCAAGAAACTTTTGCCATCCGAAACCACATTCTTTTGCCACAAAAATCTTGCAGCCACAGAAATACTTATTCTTGCAAAATAGTCATGTGAAGAATCAGCTTTCTCTATTTTTGTTGAAGTATTGTTTTCCTAAATGATTTTTTAATTTTTATTAATGACTTAAGACAGTGTTCGAGAAACCTTGGCCATGGTCTGTTTTAGTTTTTTACTTGGTTCTGCAAGGTATAATTAGGTTGTGGAAGTCACTGTCGTGATAGGATTAAAGCAAATAACCTGGCAGGATGAAAAAAGGAGCAATTAGACCCAATCCTTAGCACCTGCATTTAACTGGACTACTAATCAATGTTTTGAGGCTCTGCAGTATAAACAATTTTTTTTTTTTTAAAAAAAGCTGTGCTTCCTCTGTCATCCTCCCAGTTTCTGACTCTTGCCAATTGGCTGGGAGAATGATGAAGATCAGTTTTGGATAGGAAGATACTTCATAAGGAGTTGGGCTGTTCTGATGCAACAAGTCCAGCTATGTGTCTCAAAGATTGTTTGAGAAGTCCATGATATGTTTTAAATTTATGTGCGATATTGTGAGACGCAGCTGTCAAATTCAGATTCTCCCCGACAAATCGCATGTACTAGGGAATTGCTTTAAAAATCAGATGATTGCCAAATAGCAAGGATTGATTTGCATTTTCTTTCCATACAGCAATCAGAGGAAACCTTGGCAATGTTGTATGAAATTAGTCCCACGGTGACAGTGATGAGAGGCGAGAAGTGCAGGAGGAACAAGGAGCTTTCAAAGTTCTTGGAAATGGAAATTCCTCTTTTTAAAGTGTTAATTTCTACTTTACACTCACATTGTTTACTCTTGGAAGATATTGTGCTAGGAGGAAGATGTTATTCCACTTTGAAAGCTCATTGCCACAATGCCGGAGCCCTTAGGACTGTTCAGATCTACCCTCTCCTCCTTGTGGCTTATGGCCACGGGAGGTTCCTGGGCTTTCTGGCTAACGCTGCCCTGACTGCAGCCCCCTCCAGAAGTACCTCTCCGTGCAAGCATTACTGATCACCACCTTCTAGTGAGCGGCTCTGGGATGCCTGGCCCATCTACAGGACTGCAATGGATGAGGAACTTCACTTTTTTTCCCAAAAAGGCCTTTTTGTAACAAAGTTAGCCTTGAAGGCATATATCGTTGTATACTGATTGCTGAGACTACAAGGGTTTTCTTTTTTTTTAGGGCAGATATTATGTTTTCTGTTTCTTTGGGGACACTTTATTTTTAGAATATCTATCATTTTATTGAACCGTGTTGCATTGAAAATGTTTACCTTATGTATATTGCATCCCATGCTGCAGCCTGTGGCTAAGACACATATTAGCAAGCATATTGCTATTGATTTTGCTTTGTCCCCTTTTTTCCATGTGCATAGGAAGTTGAAGTATTTGTTTGCAATCTGTCTCTTACAGCGATCTGGTGGTGACTTCGGTGGCTTGTGAGAACTTATTGCACTTTCGAGGCATGGAAAAGAGTGATTTTTATTATGAGACCATTTTCGACTTCAGTGAGCTGTGGAGTCCCAGTAACTGTTGGGGGGTGATGATTTGGTACAAAAGAAAATAGCTAAATCTGGAGTATGTGAGCTAGTTTGAATAAGAAAATGGTCACTATATATGCTGTGTCTTCTGCCTCTTAGTTCCTGGCCCCAGAGTGGAATCCAGAAATGCCGAACTTTGCATTGAGGTCCCCTGTAGAGCAAATAGGACAGAGTACATATGCAGCCCCCAAACACTCCTGTCGTGTAAGGGAAGCTCCTCCCCAGGAGATGGTAAGCAGGCTTTTGCCTGGATATCTGCTTCTCTGTAACTTTTGCACCCAAGGTGTCCAAGCCCGAGTTTACCAAGAGGGTATATGTGCATTTAAAACAGTGCCTCAGCAGCGGTACCTGCCCTTGCAGAGGGCGGTGGTGCAGAGCAGTGTTCCCCTCTGCCCAGGTCCTGGGGGCAGGTTGGGTCACACCCGGCCCCTGGGATTAGCCCCAAAGCCACCCAAGCTAATGCTTGTCTCCCCTGGTCCTTAGTGCCTGCAGTCATGTAAACACGGTATTAATGTAACACTCCTAAAAATGTTAACAAATCTAGTATTTTCTGCGCAGCTGTTCCACTATGAAGGTTATTAAGTATTATGCAGCTATCATCAAAACATTTTTTAATTAGCCGCTTCTTCAGCACTGTATTTAATTACAAGCACTTAGCCACAGGGAATGTTTACGTCTCGTAACCTCCGAATGAGGGCATACACAAACTCTAAGGGGACACGGCGATCTACATATGTGTGAAATGGCATGAAAGGCTAAAAGTTTTTTCACGTGGAGAGCTGCGTTAATGTCATACATCACAAAGCAAGACCTGAAGAAACACCGTTGAAGAACTTCTGATGTGAGGTGCCCAAGCTCCATATGTGATTGAATTGCAGCATATATTTGTCTCAAATTATTTTGAGGAAATCATAGTAGACTAATGTTAAGATTCGTATTTATTGCTAGCTAAAAAGTATATTCATGTTAGAGTGCAAAATTCATATTTCTCTTGTTTCTTCAAGCACTTCTTTGTCACAGTATCGTTTGGTGGATTATGACCCTTTTAACTTGTGTGGTACAAAAAAATAAAGATTTTTTTGGACAGCTTAGTACTGAGGCTTCAATGGAAGGTCAATAACAAAATCTGGCAGGTATTATCTCAATAAAGGAGCAGTGGATAATGTTCACTGTATGGTACTAACCATACAATATAATATGAAAACTTGTCCTTCCAAGCTATATGGGAGAATCTATTGTCTTTTAGAAAATATGAGTACCTCTCCCTGCTCCAGTGTGGCTTTGAGATCTGTAAGAAATGTAACAAAGTATATAGGTATGCATGTGCTAATGATTAAGGTATATAATATTTTTCCCCATATGTGAGGGAGAATGTAAAAGTGACTTATCTTTTCTCCTTTTACTGTTTCTCCCCTTTGACTTTTGCAAGGTTCCTGAAAGCTTAAGACCAGTATTGGCCATAATTTGAGCCTCTTTTTTACTAAGATATTTTCTGTTTAATGGTAGGAGGTAAATATGCTTTCAAAAAAAAATTTGTAAAAACCACACTGACTGTTTCTCAGTTTGAAACTTCTCATTTTAACTGGTGGTTGTGGAGGAGATTTCAGAAATGTATAGCCTTTCTGAGAGGGCTCCTGGGCAACAGCCAGGTGTAGCACTGATTATGCAGGAGCCTGAAAATGTATTGACTAGGCAAGTAAAGTGAGGGTTTTCTCATTTCATTCATGGCTTAAGATCTGCAGTGTTGTATTGGAGCCATTAGTCACAATTTAGTGAGCTCAGGTGAAAAAGTGAAGGTGGAAAGCGTTCACTTGAGGTTGTGTTTCCCAAAGCCAGCATTCGGGGGGCTGTATGTGTCTTGCCTGAGCGTGGCAGAACTAGGAGGAAAAGCCCTTCAACAGAAGTGATTTCTCATCCCCAGAAGGCATTTTCACCTACACTGACAGCTATTAGGCAGAATGTCTCTGAAGCTGCAGAAACCAGTTAATCTTCTCGGCAGTCCTGTTTGTCTGAGAAAAGGTGTGTGGTCTCTGCTTCTCCGAAGCCCTAAGCACCAAGTCTGGAAGCTGTGTTGTGGTGGACATGTTCTCCTCGTTCCCCTAGACCTTGTTTCAGGGTTTTTATCAATACAAATAGTAGAGTTCATGACACCTGAACTCTAGACTCGCTTTTGAGGCAAAATGCCTCAGATGGACTTCTTGCGTAAGTGTGTATTTTCAGAGTTGTTTGGGAAAGATGTTTTACCAGCATTCATTGAGTGCCTTCATTCCACTTGCCCCTGAATTCCCCCAGACAGAGCAGCTTGCTCTTCTTGCATCCAAGCTTAACAATAACAACAATGAACACAATTTCTAGCCCTTATCGGACCATTAGCTAAGTTCATTACACTCAATTCATTTGAGATGCATTTCAGTACCACTTGAACTTGTTGGTCCTCTGAGATGTTGACACATCTTTGAGAGTGCATTTATTCAGATGGAAAGTGTCCTTAGATGCAGCCATTGAACCTGTTACCATTGTTGGCCATACCAGACCTTCTCAAACAAAACAAGAGCTCTGTTTGCCTCTTTTGAAGGATGCTGTTGCTCATTCTTCAGCTCCTGTACACAAATGAACCTATTTTGCTCACTTTCCTGCAGTGACCAGTGGATGTGTCCCACTCTTGGCTCTTTTCTTCCTCGGTCCTTCTTAACAAAGAGAGTTTTGGAGGCTGTTTTCTTTCTAGCTGCTGATAGGTTGCAGAATTTCTTTAGTTTCCCTTTCCTTGTGTTCCCTAGTGAAAAATAGACTTACCTGTGGTATGCAATAATTCTGAAAAGTTACTAATGGTTATAGTTACTTAGCTATCTTCCACTGAGATAACGAATTTAATGACAAATATTAAATAGCTTTAGTGTGTCAAACCACTATCGGAAGTGAGGTTGTATTTTGAATGACATTACTGGTCTCTGCTACCTGTAGTAAATGAAACACATTGAACTTCTGGCTTTTGGGTCAGGAAGTTGCATTACCATGTTGTTCATCTTCTCCTGTCTTCCAGAGTGTGGATGTGCTTGTACATATTGTTCTCTTATTTTACGGCCTCTTTGAGCAAACGCATTGGAGCCTGTTCATCATGAGCTTGACTGTTGTTCCCTCTGCATTGGGCAGTATGAATCCCTATTAAATAACATTAAGATGTAAATATTTGCTACTGCCCTGTGTGTTGTTTGCATGTCGAGATAGTTGTTATATTTGTTTATTGAATGAGTATCTGAGAAGCCCTTTTCCAATCTTGTTTATTTTCTAGATTATATCCAGCAACACTTGTTCTTATTTTTTTCTTCCTCCTGTTTTTCTCCTCACCTTCTCTATTAGTCTACTTTGCCTTTGAGCTCCACTGGAGAGCCTTATGAATTAAGCAACATGGAGCATGCGAAGCTGGCTCTGCTGGGTGGTTACATGTGGGCAAAGCAAGTAAGTTCGCAGTAGGTACAGCCTATTCGTCTTCTTAGATGGCAGGTTTTTCATATTTCATTGGTGGAAGTGGCCAGGTGAGACAAGATGGGTGAAAACTGATCTTCTTTTGTCCAGCCACTAAGTGGAGCGAGTTTCTCACCTGATACAAAACTAAGTTTTCTTGTGCACCTCTGATCAAGAGGGAAACTGTATATTCAGTGTAGTGTTCCACTGAACTGTGCTAATGGCTGTTGTCAGGGGAGTCTGACGGGCAGCAATATCGGGTTTAGTTAAGGTAACTACTTGAGGTGTAACAGAGAGGAGAGGTGTCTGAGTCAGCCTGGAAAAGTGGAATTATGTGAGATAACAGGTCAGAGCAGAAATGTGGCCCATCTGAGTTCAAGTACATAAACTTCAGCGTTGGCCTTGAATGCTGCTGGGGTGTAGGGCTAAATTTAAAAAAACCAAACCCCTTCAAGTATAGTAAAAGCCAATAAAGTGATTGAAAAAAGTAGTGCGGAGGTTTCTCCAAGGAATCTTTGATGAAGTACAGATTTGGCAGCCTGCATGTTTGGATATAGTTGTTGCATAATTCTTGTGAAGCAAATTTTAACAAAGTAGGAAACCTATCATAGAATGGTTTGGGTTGGAAGGGACCTTTTAAAGGTCATCTGGTCCAATCCCCCTGCAATGAGCAGGGACATCCTCAACTAGATCAGGTTGCTCAGAGCCCCATCCAGCCTGACCTGGAATGTTTCCAGGGATGGGGCATCTACCACCTCTCTGGGCAACCTGTGCCAGTGCTTCACCACCCTCATCATAAAAAATGTCTTCCTTATGTCTAGTCTAAATCTCCCCTCTTTTAGTCTAAAACCAGTACCCCTTGCCTTATCGCAACAGGCCCTGCTATGAAAAGCTTGTCCCCATCTTTCTTATAAGCCCCCTTTAAGTACTGAAAGGCCACAATCGGGTCTCCCTGGAGCCTTCTCTTCTCCAGGCTGAACAACCCCAACTCTCTCAGCTTGTCCTCATAGGAGAGGTGCTCCATCCCTCTCATCATTTTTGTGGCCTCCTCTGGACCCGCTCCAAGAGGTCCATGTCCTTCTTGTGCTGAGGGCCCCAGAGCTGGACACAGGACTCCAGGTGGGGTCTCACCAGAGTGGAGCAGAGGGGCAGAATCACTTCCCTCGACCTGCTGGCCATGCTGCATCCAGAGCCTCATACATTCATTCATTCCACATCCAGAGCCTCATACCTGTTGTACACAGGCAGCCGGGAAGGGGAGGTGGGCAAGGAGGGGGTTTGCCTGTTGCCCTCAGTGTGGACCTGCCTCCATTCACTCCTTTCTTTTAAGCTACTGCCTTCAGCCTGGCAGGAGGAGGGTGCAGGATCCCCTTGATCTTGTTTTTTTTTTTCTGGTGGCTGTTCCTGCCTCAGGAAGGGCAGAGCATGGTTCCACCAGTCCATCTCTTTCTCAAACTCCCTGATGCTCCTCAACCTTTCTACTTCCTCCTGTGGCTCTGCCACCAGGCTGAGCAGGTTGTCCACCTGCTCACGCCTCACACTGCTGCTCTCACTGCTGCCGTCCCTTACCAGGGACAGGCTCTGGCACTCGCTGCGGCCTGAGACCTGGATGGCTGCGTGTTTTTGTGGGAGCTCTGTCTGGGTTGCCACATCCGTTCTGGCGAGTGCAGAGGACACGTTTTTGTCCAGGTGAGTATCATAGCTAAGCTCCTCTTCTGAGGGGGTGCTGCCCACCAGCTGAACTCGCCTCTGGAGCTGGTAGGGTGACTATGCCCTTCCTGCACGCTCTTCCACGTGAACTGCCGTGCAAACGGCCGTGCAGCGCCCTGGCTGACGCCCCGCGCCCTGTTTGCCTGCTCTGGTCGCTGGCGCTCCCCGGGCTGCTTTTTGGAGGTGTGGGGGTGGCCGCGGTGGCTCTGGCAGCACCCAGGCCTTGTCGGTGTCTCCCCGAGAGCTGCCGGCTCCTGGCGGGTCTCCCCGCTGCCCCGGCATTTCCCTGCCTCAGGAAAACCCCATGTGCCCAGATCTGCTGCTCTGCTGTGGATCAGGCCGGCTCTGGAGCAGCTCCCCTTGGCCTCTGACTTTGATTAAAATGTGTTTGAAAAAGCTTTTGACTTCTAATTTTCCCTTTCTGTTTTTTAAACCTCTAAGAAAACCCCAAACCCTCAGATGTTTGTCAAAACAATATTTCAATGAAGCTGAATTTTTTTTTTTTTAAAAAACACTGACCTTTTATTTCAAATCAGAACTTAGTTAGAACTTTCAATGACTAATCATTTTTCCTCGCTTAAGAGCCATTTAATATCCATACTATTTCAGTTCTGCACCAAACTTTGCTGTGTAATCAGTTTTCCATTAGAAGGATCACCTGCTTAGCCCATTGCCATGGATTAATAGTTTAGAACACTGTTCATCCTTAAACCACCAGGAATAATGGAAAAGTTGAACTCCTACGTTGCAGAAGAGAGCTGGCTAGAAAACTAAGTCCTGCTCTCTCCTGATATTACGTACAGACTTTTTTGGTTCATCAGAGTTGCAAACAGGCTACTGCGGTCTGCTGTGGCTGCCAGGATTTGTTTCGGTAAACTCTTCATTTCTCCTTTGCAATAATTGTGAATGATTCCCTGGGGCTCTGGCATCCTTCACCCTTTTCCACCGTCCCCCCAAAAGCTGCTTGTTGCCATGCTGCAAGGCAGCAAATACAACGCGAGACTTGCGTGCCCCGACGCATGCAGCTGTATGCGGGCATGGCTTAACCTGCTTGGGAAGAGCCACAGGGCAGGAGCTCTTCCCGAGTGAGTGGGAGGCAGCGGTGAAAGGCAAGTAGATTTGAGGGAAAAGGGAGAGTGAATTAAGTAGTGTTTAAAACACCTTGCTTCCCTTGTTTCTTCACCAAGGCTTGCTTTCCTGTGCAGCGTTTGTTCTACCTAGAGGTGTTGGTGTTGTGTTGAATTCTGATGAGAAAGCTTGAAACCCCAGGCACAGCATTTTTTTTGGAAGATTTTTTTTTTTAGTGGAAAAGAACACCCGTCTGTATTCAACTTGCTGTTTCCAGTTACCTGGGATAACAGTTCTTCCTTTAGCAACTGAGTACAGTGGCCTAATTTAGGATGAAATCTAAAACTATCATGAACCAGCACTGCAGCTGCTGCATCCATTGGTGGCAAGAGCAAGGCAAACTCATCAGACTAGCAGGGGCTGCAGAAATTCGGGCAGGTCAGTGCTGCCGACAGGAGCGTACTTGGGATGTGGTTGTAGCAAGGTGAAGCTATTGCATTTCTTTCTCTGAGTTTCTGAACAGAAGTACGTGCTCAGATGTGTGGTGGGTCGTGCAGTGTGTCCAATGCATCTGTGGTGTAAATGTATAATAAATCCTGTACTGTTGGGGCTTTTAAATTTGCCAAGATGTAAAAATCAATTCTAAAGCAGGCGAGCAGTAGGTTGGACACTCTTCAGTGGCAGTGAGCATGGGCTGAGGGGTGATTTGTGTGCAGTGGAGAACAAGCAAAGGATTTCTGGGCAGCCCCTGTACAGACATCTCAGATGAACCTAAAGAATCTATATTTCAAAATGGGCAGAAACAGCCACCAGCCATCCTTACGGCAACTATACAACAAAGAGCTCCCTGGGGTCATCTGACTGACACAAATCTCTCTGGTTACTGCGTGAGCACCGTCACCAGCTGGTGTGTTTTAAATGATCTTCTACCTGTAAGTGAACATGCTTTGTGCAATGGGTTAATTCAGAAGTTATCTACAAATGACAGTGAAGTGTTGAAAGTAACGGAGTTACTGTGTGGTAGGAATTTCTTGGGGGTTAGTTGTTAGTCCGGATTAGGGAGGGAAGGGAAGATTTCCAGTGGTACAGTGGTTAGCTTCACTGATGGGCAACAGGAGATTGGCACCAGGTTGTCTTTAGCATTTTGGGAATTCTGGCACAGTTATGCACATACAGCTGGTTTTAAGGCAAATTGATCTGGCAGTACTCGAGTTGGAAATTATTACTCTTTTCTTACAAGTAAAGAAATAAGGTACAGAGACAAAACAACATGAACAAGTCAGTCAGTGGGTAAGTAACACAGGTGGAAAAGAACTGGTGTCTCTTTAGAGCTAGTCCAGGAAATAATTTTTCCTTAAGTAGGACAGATTACAACTAATTCTGAGTTTGTTTCAATCTATGCTTGTTCCAGTTTATGCAATGAAATTGTGCAGGAGGAGGCAGTGGTAGGAATTAGTTCGTTACACCTTTAAAGGCAAACAGGGAGCTGGTTTTGATAAATTAATTTCTCACACATGTGAACTCCAATGTAATCATATGCTCCTTCTGTATAAATTAACTTCAATGTGTTTCTTCCCATGTTACCTGTGAAGGACAAGTCGCCAATCCCATTGAGTGCCCAAGCTTGTGCTTCAGCAGGTGTTTGACATTGCTGGACTCTAAAGGTCTGTTTGAGGAGGATCAAAACCTGGCCTTGATGGGAGATCTGTAGTTTTGGAGGTGAGAAAGGCCACCACAAAGTGCTCTTAAGAACAGCTTTGAGTTTATGAAAAGCTACTAGTGAGAGCTCCTGTCCACCTCCTGGGCAGGTGGATGGGGGAATAAATAGCTGTCAGCTGATTTTTATTTTCCTCTTTTACAAAGTATGTGTCATTATGACTATTGTTTATCATGGAAAGCAAGAAAACACTTTGGAAATGACAAATACCAAAGTAGCTTGGAAACCTGCTGAAGATCCCTGGTCCTTGAACAAATGTCTACATGACTTTTCTACAGAAAAATATCAGAGTACTGCAGACAGATTTTTCAGCCAAGTAAACAGATACAGATGGGGAGGGAGATACAGAAAGGGCTGGTTTGGAAATGGATTTTAAATATCATTAGCACTTCTTAACTTTTACCATAGAGAGTATATCTGCATAATGACGGCAGCGGAGGTGAGCGTAGCACGCTGTACTGTAGCACTGCTGGAGTGAGAAGCAGATGCATCTCCATTGAAATATAGATTTTCAAGATTTTCTTTTAGGTGTTAGACCTCTGTAGCTCTTCTTGGTTTGTAATTCAAGGCTATGCTCAGGAGGGAAGTATATTCATCTCTTTCTTAATGGGTTTGCACAGCTCCCATAAGCGTTGGTGGGAATTATAAATGGACTTTGAAGGAAAAATATACCTTTTAATGCTGTATTGTAGTTTCAAGTCTCGGCGCACTGCGGGATCTGTGCATGTGTGTCTGTGTGTACAATGCCTGGGGGACATGGCTTTGCAACACTTTATTACTTGGACAAAAAAGGATGGTGACCTGTCTTGCTGCTTTGTATTAGAGTTGCAGTATTTGTGAAGAAGTAGGGGAGAACTCTACTAATGTTTTACATTGGAAGTCTGGTCTCATTCAGGTTGAAAGATCCTGTAGTGACCAAACCACTGGTGCAGGGAGTAACACTGACATAAAAATAGAGCATTTTAGGGAAATAACTTAATTGTTTTTCTCTGGAGTCAGAGGTCCAACGAGTTTCTAGAAAATGCAGCTTGTTTGAGTTTAACCTCTCAACCTACCAGTCTTTTTAAGACAAGAACATTCATGCTAAATATCCTCATCATTCAGCCAAACTTGGGAAGACTAACCTTAATTTCACATGAAAAAAAGAACTTGCAGAAAATACTTTCAGAGAAGCAAAGAAGCACAAGCCTGATTTCTTCCCTGCTGTTCTTTTTCCAAATATCATGTGCTCACAGGATGGCAGGGGTTGGCAGGGACCTCTGGAGACCACCCAGCCAGCCCCCCTGCCAGAGCAGGGTCACCCAGCGCAGGCTGCACAGGGCTGTGTCCAGGTGGGTTTGAATCTCTCCAGAGAAGGAGACTCCACACCCTCCCTGGGCAGCCTGTGCCAGGGCTCTGGCACCTCACAGTGAAGAAGTTTTTCCTCATCTTCAGGTGGAACTTCCCGTGTTCCAGTTTGTGCCCGTTGCCCCTTGTCCTGTCGCTGGGCACCACTGAAAAGAGTTTTGTCCCATCCTCTTGACACCCGCCCTTGAGATATTTATAAGCACCCCCATTGGTGCTGAGAAGTTTGCAGGTGGAAAAGTAATAGCCTTAATCATAACCATTCTTCTATTTTTTTTGGTTGGTTGTGCTGTTGCTTCACTCCTGGTCCTCAGGCTTAGAGTCAAAGTGTGTAGAAGAGCACAAGTGAGGAAGAGCTCCTTTCACATTGTTCTTCATGTCCCTCTGTGTGAATCTCATTTAGCTCAATATGCAGGACCTCAGCAACTTTTTGTTTTGATTAATATGCATCTATTGTATCAACAATTTAAATTTACTGTATCATGCTTAGCTTTACCTTCTGTTCTGCTGTCAAGGCATGTATTCCTTGAATTAATATTCTTCTGGGTCAAGCCATATTATGCATAAAAATATCTGTGAGCCCCTCGGAAGGGGGAAGAGGTGTACGGTCTGGTTTTAACGCTACAGAGGCGCAGGGAAAATTTTTTGTAGATTATATCTAGTGCTGAGCTATTCAAGGTTCATCAGTGTGTTTTATTTCTTTTTACAAAAAGACCAATACCATAGTGTTTTTCCCCATGGAAAGACAGTTGTAGAGCTTATCTGCTGTACTTTTTCCAGTTACTGTGACTAGTTGGTCTTCCATTACTTGTTATGACTTTCTTTCAAACTTGTTTAAGATTTTGAAGAGGCACCTTCATGTTATGAGGGAGAGCATGTTCCTTATCTGTTTATACAGGAGATGGTAAAGGAAATCTAACAAAAAGGATAAAATATTTTGTTTTCTGTAGTCTTGAGCAAGACGTGCTTGAGTACCAGGAGCAGTATTGCTGGACTAGACGAGCACACCACCTAGATAACAACATGGCCTGCTTCTCAGCTGGGCTAGCTTGTCCTTATGGTTGGCTGATTCTCAAGATATTCCTGTACGGGTAGTGTTGCACTGCTTGTTCAGTCCTCGTGGGGACTATAAGCTTCTTGCATTCCCAAAGTCTGAAATAAGGTTTGGATCAAACTGCTGCAGAATAGCTGTTTCTTTATGACTATTAATTTATTTTTCTTCCCCTGAATGAGGTATAAATACAACTTAGATTGGAAGTGAATTGGAGCTGATGATAAACGTGCCATTCCCAGCAATTTGTAGCTAGCTTTGTTCCCCCCGGTCTGGATGAGGAGGCTACACAGTTGCTCAACCACAGTGACTGTAACTAATGAGGAAGCCAAAGCCCCTTATCTCAGCTGATAAATCCTCATCTCCTTATATCTGTCTTCAGCACTGTCACTTGAGCGCTTGGCCCTGCTACCGCGTTTCTTTCAGAAGCAGGAGGTAACCTTAGACTTGCTGAGCACGGTAACTACATACAGCATTTCATGCAAGACAAGCTTTACAGAAACGTCTCTAATGCGGTCCTCCAGCAAAAAGCTGCTCTATTATTTGTTTACTACTTTGGGACCACACAGAGAGCTGTATTTGTGAAAACATTTTTCTTGCTAAAGAACATGTTATCTCTCAGACCTAGGAAGAAGTGAAGTCGATTCCACCACCCCAGGTGAAAATAAAAACATCATAGAATGGTGGGGGTTGGAAGGGGCCTCTGGAGATCATCTAGTGCACCCCCCCTGCCAGAGCAGGTTAAAAAATAGAACAAAGTCCAGGAAAGGCCTCCCATGGAAGGCCCCTGGAAGCATCTTCCCGTGTTATTGGATGATCAAAGGTAATAGCTTTAAGTGCTATTTTTAAACCAACTGTCTATACACTTCATAATAATTTCATTTAGACCGCATTTCCCGAGTTTACTTGTGAAACATATGAGAGCTAACCTAGCTATGAAAAGCCTGACTGGAGCATGCCTGCACTTTCCATGCGCTCATCAGTGTCAGGAATACCTCTTTTTGGTGACTGGGTTAATTTGGTCGCAAGAAATTCATACAGTCTATGTTCACATTTTTGTCTCATCATTTTAAGCACTGTTCTAATACATTTCCAAGTATAAAAGCAAGGTTGACTGATCTTTAAATCTTTGGACCTTCCCTCCATCGTCTTTTCTAAGAGTCGGTGCTCCGTTTGCCCTTCCCCGGTCCCCCAGGATTTCCCTGTCCTCCGAGTTCTCAAAGATAATTGCTAATGGTTCTTAGATGGCTTAAGTTAATTCCTTGAGTACTTGAAAGTGTATTTCATTTGTCCCTAAAATTTGGCTGTGTCTAACTTAAATATTCTTCAACCTGTCCTTTTCATATTCCTGTCCTACACTTTTATCTCCCAGTTAAAATTAATTGTTCAAGTATCTGGCTGTAATTAACCTTAGCGAAAACTGAAGAAAGACGGGCTTTGGGTACTTGAGCTTTTCTGCATTTGCCATTATTTGTTTGACTAATATAAGTGAACTTGTCGGTTCTTTATCTTCTGTTATGGAGGATGCATTTATGGAACTCTTTCCTTGTTTACGTTAATAGCTGATTATAACTTGCTTGTGCCTCTGCCTTTTCATTTCTATGCCTACATACTTGTGCTATTCTTTTACACTTGTCCTTAATTATATTTCCACTTTCAGCACAATGCCACTTTAAATACAATTCCCTTTTGATTATCTCGATTGTTAAAGAGGTCTTGTGTCTATTTCTTCTATTTTCCCTGCATCAGGATTATTTGATATTGTGCCCTTAATAGGCTGTCCATAACTACCAGCTTGTCCTATGTTTTCTTTTAGAGTGTTTTTTAAACCCAGGGACTATCTTGACTATTCCTCCAAATTTGCTGACATTTCCTTTTCCATCTACATTGTCCTCTTTCTGTTCCTTTGTAATTATGAACATAATTGTTTTGAGTGTTTACATCTTCTGCCTTCAGATTTTCAGCCAATGATTCTTTATTCTCATTCCTTTATTTTCTTGCTTCTGTGAATAGATAAAGCCAAAAGACCTACAGGTGCCAGTTCAAAGTGTTGGAAGCTAATGGTACTAAGTGTCATTCAAGACTGTTTTGATGGGCAAATCCATCTGCAGTTTGGTCGTACTTATCCATTGATATAAATAAAGAAGCATCATTTCAGATGTTTAAACTGGCTACATGAAAACCACAACTGACACAGGTACTTAGCATGGGTCGGCATACAGAAAGTATGAAAAGCTGTCCTATGAGTTCAACAAGCATGACAGCCTTTTCAGTGTGGTGCTGTGCTATATAATTGCTCCATGCAGTGAGTAGACGTCTTGGTTTTCCTTCTTTTTTATACGATATTAAGCTGTTGGTTATATGCAGGTAATACCCAGCATGTGTTGGGAGAACCGTGAACAGGTCAAACAGTGAGATGGACCAGGGAGGTGAACTGTCAGTCTTGGCCCTGGTCTGAACAAGGTTTCTTAACTCATTAAAGTATGAAATAGGAACACAATGAAATAAAGTCTCTGCTGGCGTACACCACGTCCCCTTCTCCTGGACACTTCTGCTGATGTGAAGCCTCCTTGTCCTTCCCATGTCTTTCCTCTGTCTGTCCCCAACCAGCTCCTCTGCGCTGCAGCTGTTCCTCTCCCCTTCCTTCCCCGCCTCGGAGCCCTCAGCCAGCAGAGCCAGAGCTATTTCAATAACTGCAGCTGTGCCACTAAATTGTAACTTTCAGATTTTTATTGGAAAACTAAATTGAGATATGCCTAATGATCCCAGGAGAAGGATCTCCCAGCACAGCATAATCTAACAGAGTGGCAATCTAGTGGGAGCAGCAAATGAAGCAGTGCTGGAAATCCACGGTCGCAACAATAGTTCAAATTTAAATGAACTGAGTTTAATGTTCAAATTTAAAACATTTCTGGCTCCCTGTATCTGCATTTCGCACAGCTATCAGTATCAGCTTGTTCTGTAAGCTTAGCTGGCTCTTCTCTTTCTCTTTCAAATCCCTCCCAGAAGCTCCTTGCCGCAGCCCTGTTTGCCAGTTAGCCTCCTGTTCCTGTTGTGTGCAGCAACATTATTTTAGGAAAATTCAGTACTTTTTGTTCCTTCTCTGGGAATGAACCGCCCTGCTTTTGTCGTGCCCAAGCAGGGTCTTTGGCCTGCCAGGACCACAGTTCTGCTGCCTCCCACCGTGCCACGGGCAGCCCAGCAGAGGCAAAGCAGTCATTTCATCATGGGCCGTTCAGTCCTTTCTGTTACCCCACCAAAATAGGATTGCTCTGCCCCTGGGGATCCGGGAGAGATGCGTAGACACATCTGCATCCATACTGACCCTTGGCTGAGGGTGTCTCTGCTCCATCAAAGCCATAATGCTGCCTCATTCCTTTCTCTCCCTCCAGAAAAACAAAATCAACGAAGCATTTGCTTCCCCACTCGCACTGAACCGCACAAGATGTCGGGAGGAGGAGAGCCCCCGTTGAGGCAGCGTGGCACGGGCTGCGTGGTGGCTGTTTGTCGTCTTAGGAGTGACCATGGAGCCAGCAGTGGGGACTGAATCACACCTTTCCCTTTGATCATATTGGGCTGTTCCCATCTTTGGGGTCTCGTGGAAGAGAAGGTGCTGCAGATGAAAGCAACTTCCCCCCATGCTTTTATGCACAAAAGCTTTTCCCCATCTTGTGCAAGGCTACTTTGCGCGCGTGGACTGAGAGCCAGTGTGGGCCAAGTAGCGTATAGTCAATTCCACTGGCATACAGGGAGAAAATGGCTGTGCGAGAGTTGGAGTTGTTCTTATGGTTGAAATAAATGCAGTCATGTCTATCCGTAGCTTTATAGTCTGATCAGCAGGAAAGAGTTGGACCAGATGGATGAGGAGGGGGAATCGCTTGTGAATTGCTAATGAAAATGTTTTAATCTCTCTAGATTTGGCACAGAAATGGGAAAAAAGCATTTTTTCATTCCCTAGAAGGTGAAAAAGACCGTCCATTCCCACAGTATATTAAATTATAGAGCTACCCATATATTCTTCTGTATTATGCAACACATTCCTTTCCCTTTACTTCTCTTTCAAAATCTTCAATCCAGTGTCCATTAGACCAGCTTCCCAACTGGGTTACTGAGAGGTAAATTTGTAGTTGTAATCACTTGATGTTAAAATTATCTTTTTTCTTGCACCTGCATGGCATACGGCCACATCTTTCAGTAGGCTGCTTCTAGTAGGCTTGTATCTATAATTTGCATATTGAGAGATGAAATGGGGAGATGTTTAATGTTCCCTGTTAGTTTTGTAATTAAGAAATGAATACAACAAGCCAAGAAGATTTTGAATACTACATCTCTGCTAAATACAGATACAGATAGAAATTCTCTTTGAATTTTTTTCACTGTGAGCCATGTCTCTTTCTCATTGCTGTCAAACAGGTAGTCCTGGAAACACTAATGCACCTGAATGATTTTACTTAGGTGAGTGGTTTATATTGATTGGGATTGGCACTGGATTAATTTGGAGGCTCTGGAGCACTCAGTCAGGAGTTCTTAGGAACAGGAAAGATTTTAGCTTACATTGGCTTTGCTCTTTGGCAAACTGATGTAGGGGAACTACCTTTTCTACCACCTCTCTGAAATCCAGTGTTAATTTTTGTGGGATGTGGGTTTTTTAGGCACAGTCACTATTTTGAGATGATAGGACAATATGGTTTGGTATTCTTTGCATCTTTTGTAGGTTTTTATCATATGTTTGCATTGCAAAATCACTTTAAAATCTAAATTTATTAATTTTTTTCTGTGGTCTTTTTGTAGTTGCAAGCATGTAGGAAAAGAGAAACTTAGGAATTTGTACTCAGATTTGTCTGGAGGCTGACTTGGCTGGGCCATACTGAATCAAACTAAATCTATTCAACTTTCTTCCAATATCTAGTTATTGGTTTGTGGTAGAAATCAAAATGTATGTATTCACTATATTTGAGAAATAAAACTATTGGGTTTGATGTCTGCAAGTGGAACTACACGATACTGATTTCGGAGTACAAATACATAGACAGGAGAACTACGTGTATATGCAGTGACTGAGTTTTCTAAGGAGACCTGCTAACATAGGTGGCAATTGTCATTATGGATGACAAAGTGTAGTGACAAATAGAACCACTTAAGCCTAGAAGTTGGTATTTTTAGCACATTTAAATTATTCAAATCTAGTTACTTCTAACTTTAACCTGCTGCCATGGCAATAGAGTATATATTAATAGACTTAGGCGTGTGACTGACTAATCAGCTGCAAAGTCTGCCTACAGGGTGTGTAGGGGTTTTTGTTCAGCCGGTTCCTTCCACATCGCAGGAAAAATCGGTGTGGAGACATCCTGGCCAGTTCTGCCAACCACACGGTTGCTTCAGCAGTTGCAAGTGTGTGTTTCACGAAATTTGTAAAGGATAATTTCAGAGTATAGATGGCTTAACTTCTCTGCATATTTAAAAAAATTCCTCTACTATGTACCTAAAGCAGTTATTAATGCTTTCAACCTAAATGGAAATTACTTTTATGTGTTCATGAGTCTGGTAGCATAAGAAGAGACATTAGAAGAGCTGGGGCTCTGTGTGCACAGCTTCTCAGGCCTAACTTCTGAGCAGAAGGGGAGACTTTGCCTTTTCCCCTGCTGAGTTGCTCCTCGCAGAGCAGCGCTTCTTGCTTTAGCACGGTCAGTCCCTTCCTTTCGGGTGGGCTCCTGCTCTTGCAAGGGCTGTGGGTTTCAGCTCTGTCTGTAAACCAGAGCTTCGCTGCTGTTTTCAGCCATCGCTGCTCTTTACTGAACAGGGCTACAGGTAAAGGGCACCTGACAGAAAACCAGACCTCTTCCTGACAAAGTATTTTCAATAGGCTTTATCTCTTAGTGTAGTATTTTTGATTAGTATATAGAAATACTGCCTTCGGGTTTAGATGTTATGTGTTTAACACCGTGCTCTAACGTTCTGCAGTCCATGCTTGTATGACTGCTAATAAAGAACGGTCCGAAAATTTTTTTTAAAAAAAGCTTAGAGCTGAAGTTGAACTGCCCTATGCAGTGCTTTAGAGAAGGAATTAGCTAGCAAAGATAAGGTTTTCCTGAGGGAACCTCCCCTAGATTTGGTATTACCTGCAGCTTGGATTGGGACTTTGAGAGCTCACTTAGTGCTGTGTTTTTGAGTAATGACATGTGTATAATGGGAAACCTGTATATACTCGTGTGCCTCGTTGCTGGGTCGCGGGGCCATCACTTAAACAGTTGTTTGTACCTGGAAATGCAGTACCCCGTACCTCATCCAATAACCTTGGAGAAAGTTCCAGTGGGTCTTGATTTCTATCAGTCGTGGGTATAAACAATACTCTTCTACTTTCTTCTCATGCACCAGTCATGTTTTTTTTATAATCATATGGTTTTTAAACAACCACTGAGACTGTAACCTGCACAGAAGTTAATCCCATTCTTGACCTTCCTTAGTTTTGGAGCAGAGACTTGGAAATCCAAGCTGCAATTCTGTCTCTTTACTGCCAACTTATTTTCACAGGTTTCTGAAATACTAATTTTTGCAAGCACAGTTACATTTAATGTATCTGTCCACTAAATAAGTGTCTGTCCTCTTGGCTGTTTCTATTTCCATTGTAGTAATACCTGTAAGAATAATTCCCAGTGTAGCCCCAATTAGTGTTAACAGCCTCTCACCAACGAAATAACCCTCGAGTCCCTCTCTGCGCCAGAAGCATACCGTGCATTCAGGAAAACAATAACCAAGACACCCATCAATGGAAACCTGAGAAAATAGCTAAAGCTAACAATATTTTCAAAAAAGAAAACACTCCTTATTTTCTTTAAAAACAATTCCCCAAAGTGAAACCATAAGTCATTTGAAGTCAAGAGATTAATAATAAACCCATAAAAGACTTGACCCTGAAGTTTTAGGTCATTAGTTGAAAATTATTTATGCTGTACACTGCTCTAACCTTTCTTCCCTCTTGTCAAAAATAACAGATCTAAAGGAGTGAACTGTAGTCCTTAAAACAAGTCTTCCAACGATTTACCTAGTCCTCTAAAAGCTGCTTATTCACAATACTCAATAAAAGCATTTGTCAAGTAAGTGGAACCGAGAACTCTTCTTTTCAAAATATGTGGATAATAATTAATTAGTGCAAAACAAAGGTATCACTTTAAAAGGTTTTTGGAACCTTTCCAGTAGCGATCAGTATTTATGCACTCCTTACCAAAACTAAGGCACTAAGCAATCTCATTAGTTCAGACTGTCCAAGGTAGGTAAAACAGGGACACCGTGAATCTGCGTGAAGGAAAATGTTTAGGGCTGGTTTCTAAATGACACCCCTCCCCTCGCCCCCAGGGAGCTTTCAAACAGGCTGCTCCGCTCCGTACCCGCTCGGGGCCTGCAACCCGAGCGTAGGAGACAATAGTCCTGTTTACTTTAATAGCACTTTCATACCAGCGCGGATAAAAGTTTATGAATCAAGGCATTAGCTGATATTTGTGGCTTCTCTGTGAATTGATTTCTTGCAGGCCACGGCCGGATCCGGTTATGCTGAGAAATGTCAAGACAGTTCTGATATTAAGACATTTCTCCTCTCTTGTTTGTTCCAGTGAATAGCTGCATGATTTTCTGACAGCTTCTGACTCCCAACTGCATATTCATATGTTCGAACAGTGAACTCGGCATCTCAGATGAAAATCTTAAGACAGTTATAAGGATGTTCTCCTCTGCCCAGCTGAGGGATGAGGTGAACGAGGCATTCGCAAGCCCCGGGTTAAGCAAACCTGCGGGCATTTAGGAATGAAAATACAGGGTCTGCCACTTGATGTTAAGGACCCCTTTGAGTACATGGTAGCAGCAGGCTCTGTGTCAGGAGACGGTCATGATGCTGAGTCACAGCCGTAAGTGGCTTGTGTTTTCCACTAGTCTGCCTTCACAGCCAGCGCTTCCTACAGCTGCTGCAGGGACACGCTGGTGGCGTGCATTTCAGGGCTTCTGCAAAACTATTCCAGTCTTTCTAGCATCTAGTTGAGTTTTCAGATGAATACATTGACGTTTCTCTTCCACTCGCCTCTGAACTTTCCATAACACGTAGGCTTATGGATAGTAATGTTCACCAGAATAAAACCTTTGTAAATATTTAGCAATATATGCCTGAGTATCTCTGTGGGATTTCTGTTCTTCTGCATTCGGTATAGGAGCCCGAACTCCGAATGTCATCCCAGCAAAACAAAAGAACAGACATCTTTCATGCTTTCTGCCTAAAGAAAAGGGCTAAACTCTGACAAGTGAGTCAAGAATTCTTAAATTTATTGCATGAACAATAACTTAAGAAATTAAGGCTCTGTACTGTACAATATCAGTAATGTATTGTCTATGGCAGTGAGAGCAGTAGCCTTCAATTAAAAACTGCACAGCCTTTGGACGTAACCAGCCCAAAGAAACTGGCTGTTCTCGTTGCTGGCAATGCAGACCCATGGCTTATGTTCCTCAGTGAGCATTTGCTCTGCTGTTCTACAAGTCTGAAGACCAATAGTGACCTTTATTTTTTTTTTCCCCTCTTCTGCTGCCCTGTCTCTGTAGGGTTTTTTCTTTAACCTTCATCTTATGGCACTGGTGCTGAATGCAGATGAGCCATTGCTTCGTTCCTCTCAATGATTATTTTCAGATAATTAACTGATTCCCAAATAAACCTTCCAGAATTTTGTGGATGTTTTGTGCGATGGGGCTATCCCTGCTTCAGTTCCTGACCACACAGAAGCATTAAGAAGCTGCCGTGCAGTTGATTCTGAATCAGTATCTTAGCTGCTATTGACTAGAAAAAAAAAAAAAATCCACGACTTAAGAATTTAGATTCATATTATTCAAGCATCTGAAGCTTGGTGCAGTACAAGTGTTTGGAGTAATTATTACTTGTAAAGTGGTAGTAGCAAGTATAGGAGCACCAGCAAATTCTGTTGAGGGATGTTTGACTCCCTATCCAAAACACAGGTGAAAAAATGTTGCTAATTAATGCCTATGAAGTATTTACTTATAATTATATCTGTCTCCAAAGACTGCATTTTCATTTTGCTTTGCAGCGCTGGCTCTGACTCTAGAAAGGAAGGGAAAATGTGCTCTTTATGGCTAAAAGTGCTTTTCTAAAGTGGATATTTAGTGGTGCTCTTGACAGGAACTTATTCATCCAGAGAAAGTCAATAGGACAACCGCAACAGACCCAGCAGGATCCTTACACTCAATACTAATGGCAATGAGGCTTAGTTTGGAAAAGCAAAAGCACAGAGAAGCCTCTATAATATTAGAGGTTACTTGCTCTTTAGTTCTGAATTTTGCTTTTTGTCTCTTCTGCATCCCCCTATGCAAAGGTGAACGTGATAAAAGCAAAAGCGGGTGTGGGGGGGGGAGAGTAATGAGTGTAGAAGAGGCTGAAATGTGTCAAAATTACCATTACTGACAAGCACAATGGATAGTTGAAGGGGCCCTTTCATTAGGGAGTACGTTGAATGTATTCCCTTTTCCCTAAAAAGAATAAAACTTCAAGTTTTATTTTGTAGATTGTTTTAAATGCTGTTTTATCAACTCCTATCGAAGAAAGCACTCAAATTTTGTTGACTTTCTTTCCTTACTGTGCTTCCCCTGTGCCTTTTCCAGTTAACAGCTTGGCCTTCTGGGTCTGGACCTACAGAAGGGACACGGTGAAAGCTGAATTCCCCACTCTTTATTTCCCCGTGCGCTTGCGGTGGTGGAGCCGTGCTCTGCGCGCGCTGCTCGCAGCTTTGAGAACGTAACCCTAAACGCGAGCTGCTCCTGCGGTCTGCTTGTGCGCTGCGTAATTTAAACATTAGGAGACTGGAGGGGAGCGAAGGGTCAGAAATCAATTCTGCAGTCAAATGGCTCAGGGGACTTTTTCTCTGAAAGAGGTAAACAACTCTCCCTGCAGCGGGGCTGGCATGGAGGGGGACGCTCCGCAGAGGAGAGCAAACGGGTCTGGAACTTTATTGCTTAGGGAAAACAAAAAATCTTCACGTACTCACATATCCAGCCCATCTCTGCGCTCTTCCACGTATTTCTTCTTTCAGCTCCTGCAAGAAGAGCTTAGCACTGAGTTTTTGCCTTTTTTCACAGTGGGTTAGAGCTCCTCCTCGCTCTCGCAGCCCGCTGGGATCGCCTTGTCTCTTGCTGCATAGGGACTAATTAAACATAATGGGCCTGTGCAAGGACAGTCCTACTTTAAACACCACAAATTCTGGTTGCAGTGACTTCTTATGTGTTTCGAGTGAGTTTGTACCCCAAGAGGAAGGGGGGTAAATGGCTCAACGCTCGTAATGCGGTGCTAGAGTTGTCCCTGGGAGCCAAGGAGGAATGGGGAGCGGGGAGGGGAGGGGGGATGGAGGGAAAGAGGCAGCGGAGCCGAGTGCGAGGATAACGGGGAAGTGGTTTCCTTAGCAACAACAGCACTTTGGATGGTTTCAGACAAGAGTACAACTGGGTACAAAGTATCTGATTAAAATTTATTGCAGGGGATAGAAGCAGTGCAAGCCATAGCGGATCCAGCATGTGCGCAGGCGAGCGGGTGCTGGAGATGTGAAGTGATTTGAATGATTTCTGTATTGTCTGGGCCGTCTTCTGTGCGCGTGGAGAAGAAAAGAGGTTTGGGAAGTGGCAGGTGGGTGAAGGTGGCATGACCGAACTCTGAAGGCACAAAAAATCAAAATGAAATGCATGCCCTGGGTTCACAGTTTGGGGAAAACATAAAGCTGCCTCACATAGAAAAATTTCTTGAAGAATGTCCTGCTACGGAAAATTACAAAAACTGTGTTTAGCTAGGAGAGACATACTTTTTTTTTTTCTTCTATTAAGAGGGACCAACTTTTGGCAATAGTAGCTGCTGACTGTCCCACTGTGCTTCTATTTGTAAATTGAATATTTTTTCATTTACCAAGGTGATAAACATCCCAATCACGCACTCTTAAGCCAAAAATAATTGCTTCTGTTTACAGTAATACTAGGTCCAGTGGTAAAAACTGCTATATTAATATTTAGACCTCTGCTTTCCCCCTAGGGTTGCTGTTTGAAAATTTACCAGGTAGATGTTGTCTGTTTAAGTCTTTTAATTAACCCAAGGTGTTGGCTAGGTTATTTTTAGTATTTTATGTATTTTCTATTTGACAGCTCCTGTTTTTGAATTGGAGTAAGATGCTCATTTCTGAGTGTGAATACTTAAGCCATCATGTAGATACCTAAGAGTTCATTTTAGATATTGAAAGTAAATGTCAATTTGATAGTCATGTACTTTGCTCTGTCCTTAAGTTTCCTCATCTGTAAAATGACTGTACTACATCTCTATCTCACAGGGATGTTGCAAGATTTATTTGTATAAGAAATATAAAGTGTTTTTTGAGTTGCTTGTATGACTGTGTAAGTATAAAGCACTATTACAAGGAGAACTTCAAAACCAGATTTTTATCTGAAGTATTGAGTCTTCAATACTGGACTCGAAAACTTACGACAATGCCCTTTCACGCGGTATTCCCACCAGATTTGCCTTTTGTGAGCGTGCTGTGGTGCATAGAAAATGTCTGCAGTGAAATGCAACTCAAAGCCAAACACTTCCTGGTTTGCTTTTGTTTTTAGATCTCTCCAGTGTTGCGGCTCAGAGCAGATATGATGGGTAGACAGAGCGCTGAGTTGACTTGTGAAGCATAGACTATAAAATAAAGACCTTCTGAGTACTCATTGGACCAAACTCCCCAGGAATTGTAGGATGGTAAGAAAACTCATTTGGTATTTTTAAGCACCTAACACTTAGCATGAAAGGAAGGGGGTTTTGTAATGGTGTCATTGTCCTAATATAAAACTGTAGGTCCTTAGATAAATATGGGATCTTCTCAATGATTTGTGAGTTACTGAAAGTTAACAGGGTGTAAGGGCCCTGAGCCACCACCATCCCGAGGAGCACACGTTAGCATTTCCAACCAAAGGAAGCAAGGGAAAGGGTGCACAGCCTGAGGCGCTTGGACAGGGCCATCCACGTAGCCCCTCGTACTGTCCCACTTCAGAATCTTCCTTGGAGGCGTCACCGTGCTTTCCTTTGTGGTAGTGAAGTACAGAAACGGTCTTGGATAATGAGGATCCAGTCTAGGGGATCAAAACCAACACTGCTTTTTACCAGTCGATATTGAGGTAGGCTCCTAAATGCAGAAGTACCATTGAGAAATACACCAGATAGAAATGTATAATAGTAATAAAATAGCCAAGTTCTGAGCTAGTAAGTGAATATAGCCCATATCTGAATGTTTTCAAGGTATATTTCTTTGATCAGGCTGTTTTTGTTTAAATAGAAATAAAAATACCTTACAGTTACTGCTTCTTCCTTTTACTAATACAAGAGCTTTGAAAACAGCTGCTGCTTTGATTTTTCGTTGTTTAAAAAAAAATCTGTTAGCATGCTCAAAAAAGAGTTAACTAAAGGTATTGCAATTTCCTAAATTAATATGATAATCATAAGTTAGCAGAGTTCAAAATCACTAGCATATTAGCAGCAGAGTAAGGGGACTCTGTTTCACGATCTTGCTAATAATAATAGTATAGGGATAGCTAACAACTGTAAATATTCCCTAAATTTGAGGAAACACCCTGTTCCTTGCACTCCTCAAAGCAACCAGAACTGACTGGTCCTATCTATGGCAGTGTCAGCCCCTGTACCATGACGTGACTCTGGTATCCGTCACTTGGCTTTGTTGCATTCCTTCTGGGCTGACTGGATGAGCCAGTTTTAGGTGGTTTTAGGTTTGCTGTAGTGCGGTGCTAACCCTGAGCGTAAGGCTTAGCCCAGAGCTGAGGCCACGCGGGGCCTTTCCGCGTCCTGTCTCCCTGCTGCGTAGGTAGGTATTACCACTGGGCTGCCCTTTGCAAGTACGGGGCTCGGAAACCCAGCCACGGCGTGGGGAAAAGTACGGGAGAAGCTTGTGGCAAACGCTAAAGGCGTGCAAGCCACTGCAGATGCTGACGGAGGTTTGGGAGTGTCACTTTTCACAGCTCAATGCCAATGCGAGGTCTTCTTCTACGTCCTCCGGTGTGACTCCTCTCCTGCCCCCGCCACAGTGAGCTCTGAGCGAAGACGAGGTGACTTTCACAAAGCTTTTAGTGTTACTGCTCGTTGCGTTGTAGTACCATGTGTGATAGATTGATACGGTAGGATTAAGAAATAATTTATTATTATCTTAATCAATTTAAAGTCTCCATTTGATTTAATGAATTGAGAGTTTATCGGAAAAGCTTTTATCCACGGTCATTGACTCGAGTTCCCTTGGCCTGGCTTCTGGAGGAGATGCACTCTAACTGGTTGGAGATCAGGAGAAGTGGTACAGGTCAATTCTTGTTTGCATTTCTAACGAGGGGAAGTAGCAGGCAGAGCTGCTGTCTGACCTGTCTACTATTTATCTTCTAGGTATTTTTTTTTAAGTGGTATGGTATAGGAGATAACATGATCTGTTGGGAAGACATCAGTGATAAAAGATCTGGAAGATGCCTTTTCAATCCTTGTCTTTACCTCTGAGTTCCTAGATAATCGTCCAGATAATCTTGGGCAAATTAATTTTTTCTAACCTATTTACTATCTGTGTAACGATAAAGAAAAATAAAAGAGCATTTTGAAATAATTTCCTTGTCAAGGGTAAGCCAATTTTTGAGGGCATGTCAGTAGTTCGACTTGGTACAGGGGACATACCTATCAGAAGATGCTTTGTCTATATGTTTTATGGTTGATTTTAAATGACAGTCTACTATACTGAAAGTCTATTTTAAATACGACTAGCTCTAAAATTCAACATAAACTAAGCTTTTAAATTAAAATTTAGTAGCTTTGTCTCTTTTAAAGTAGCATAAGGTATCTGAGAAAGTTAATGTTAAATGCAAAATTAATGTTTCATATTTAACGATTCATTATATGTAAATGCTTTTATTTTGGGTAGCCACCCAAATAAAATAGAAAGAAAATGAAGACTGAAAGTTGAAAAATATTAAGATATATCACAAAAGTTGATTCATGGTATGTGTATATATATGCGTACAAAAAAAGATAGAAGAAAGCAAAAGATCCTCAGCATGAGTGTCGTTTACATGCTACATTATTTAAATTCCGTTTTGGATATAGATCTCAAGATACTGGATAAAAAACAATGGATATTGTTTAAAATACACCTAAGGCTTTCCAGTAGTTTTTTATTGAACTTGATTCTTAGGTGGGATCTGAGCTATATTATACAGTTAAAATGTAGAGGTATTTCTGCTACATGAGGAATGTCACGCAATTCTCGTCAACTATTAGAACTGTGATTTTTTTTTTTTTTTTTTTTTTTTTTTTAATGGTTTTACTTTATTCCTGGATTGAGGTGTTTGGGCTAACAGCACTCGCCTTTCCAAAGGCGTACCATGGAGCTCCCTTTTCCTGCCTATGCGGTCCAAGGGGAATAGATGAGAGAAATGTATTTTCCCTTCATCAAAGCAGGAATAAACTTGCATCCTCCAGTTTGCACCACAGGTCTGTGTTCATATTTTATGCATCTCTACCAAAAATCAGTAGAGAATAGTGGAAGTGCAGAAAATACAGTAGAGATCCAAACCGCACTTGAAGGCGGATGAGAGGGAAGATTTATCCTTGTCTATAGCCCTGTTAGTGACGCCAAATTAACAATGATTTCAGGATGGGTGATGCCGATTCCTCCCTCTCTCTCCAAGTACAAATGGTATTTGGCATTAGCATTCTTTGCCCCTTCTGATTATTGCTGTTTAACACACTAAGCAAACTTGGCTACTTTTTTATGCATAGGAGAGGGTCCTGTTTAAATTTGAACAAGGTCTCTCACTCGTTAATAGGTTGTGTGAAAATGTTTAATGCTAATTGTTTCACGTCACGGAAAGACTCCATTTAAAGCTAAAACATACCATCCCTGAGCGCGTAGCAGAGAGAGGTCCTCTCTGATGTTTGGCGACCAGGATTATTTAGGTGGCTCGCGCCTAATGCCCTATATGACCCCGTAGCGTTATGGGTGTGAATTGGAGAAAGAGTGGTTCAAGGAAGGTGTGTTTTGGCAGGGAAGGAGGAGGGTGAAGAGGAGGAGCTGGGAGGGAATGAAGCCTGCCAAAATAGCAAAAGACAAAGTTTTTCAGCAGAGCAGAAGACAGGCCTCGTGAGCAGAGGATCTGCAGAGCGATCCCGGCTGGCAGCTGAAGGAAAAATCCCTGAGCCAGAAAGCGGGAGGTGCCCGGGGCGCAGGAGGAGGGTGACCTGGCGGGGAAAGCCGAAGGGTGTCTTGGATGGTTTAACTCGCGCACAGTCAATATGACTAGGAGAGATGGGTTATGCTGGAGCTCCTATTTGAATTCTCATCTTTGCTTTTATTAATGCAATGTGATACAATCTTCCCTCTCCAATAACTTTTTTTTTATATGTATGTGTGCCTGTGTATTAGATATATGCATATATATTGCCTCCTGACAAATTTCCCAAGGAAAAAAAATATTTTCTTGATTTACAGGAAGGATTTATATTTTTTTAAAAAGGTAACTTGCAGAATAAGTTTGAAATCAATGCATCTTCACACCCTCTCCCCTCTGAATAAAATAGAGGACGTCCTCCCTGTACGGCTAATCTCGTGCGATACTGTAAAGTTACTGTGAGGTGAGGGAATTCAGCTTCCAGGGTGTCACTTACCACCATCAATAGCGCTAAATATTGAGCGGTTTATATATAATTCCAGCATTAATCCTTATATGAAGGCAACACCGTACTGTACATCAGAATCCGAAGGGATGGAAATCAAAGAAATTTTTCATGGGACTAGGAAGCATTTGATATGACAAATACTTCATAAAATTAGAAAAGCCTTATCATTTAAAAGATGAATCACGCTGAGTTGTAACTGCCCTGCTGTGCTTTGCATTCTGTCTGCTGATATCTTGTATTTCAAGTGCATATATCATCGACCTCCTTATCTGTACTTTACAATCATTTTTTTCTTTTCTGGTGTTGTTACAAAATTTTTGCTGATCACTCATCTTTAAATTTAGTTTTGGAAGCGTTCAGTGGTTAATTTAAAGTATGCTTAAGGTAACATTTAAGCTCCAATTGCTGTTCTGGGATTTCTGGGGAGGGGGGAGGAAAACTTTATTTTATGTACTGTCTTTTCCTTCAAGAGCACCAGGGAAAACAGATCTCTGGTACAATCCACACACATGACAAGAAAAGATACTGTTTTTTCTCAGTAATTTATCACCTTCTGTATGATGGAAAGCCTAGTTTTCCAGAAGAAAAGGGGAGGAAAAAGAAAAACAAACCTGAAACAAACTCATATTCAATACAGGTGAGAAACTCGATGAGCAAAAACCAAGATTATTTCCTCTTTTTGATGGACCTCAGTCTACTAGTTACAAATTCTAATGGAGACGCTAAGGTATGACCCTGCTGTGTAATTATTGTCTAGTTTGTGGTGGGTTTGGGGCAAAGATGTTGTTCCATGAAAAATCTGTTTAGACATTTCATAACACGTCTCAAATGAACACCATTTTCTAGCGTGTTTTCAACCAAGCAAAATGTGATATGTCATCGTGACTGTAACAGAGAACCATATTTTTAAACAGATGTCATTTTTCTTATGATTACTATATTCCATTATGAATCACCTCCGTTGGAGGGGGGAAAAAATTCATCTCTAAATGTACAAAACCTTATACCTGAAATACACTGTGTTCTGGAACCAGTAATAATAGGACACACTAATTCCTCCTGTGTCAGCCTCGAATGCCAGTAGCTCTTTGGAGAAGAAATGCCGAGGGTCTTGGAAGATATCACGAGGTATTATAGATACGAATTTTTATATCAAAACCAGCATGTTGCAATACCAATAAAGCCTTTTAGTATAAACAAACATAATTGACAGCGTTGGGTATCAAATGATCTATAAAGTACTCTCTATTTCATATAAGATGGCTGCAGAGATTTAATAGGCAACAGAAAGTTGCTATAAAATGCCATAATGTTGCACATAAGCGAGCTGCTAATTAGAATTGTCAATCAGAGATTGATCACTGCCTCGTAAACTGCGTAAGATGTTGCTGCATCCAAGCAATTGTGTTATCTTAAGGGTACAAGAAACTGCAGCATTCGGCTCCTAGCTGTCAGCAGGATTTCACGGAGCAAAGGGCTGTTCTATCGCCGCAGTCTGTTCAGCAGCCCTACCGAGAACACCTAGGGCATCCAGAGCTTCACAGGCTGCTGCTGGAAAGGAAGGCTGTGCTGTAATGGAATACAGATATCTATTTCGGACTTTTTTTTTAATTTAGAAAAATAAATTGTAGTGTCGTGTTCACTCCCCCATTTTCTTCTTTTGTATATCAACACATAAAAGGAAGGCCTTAATGGAGAGGTTCTTCCCACTCTGTGTGGACCTTTCTTCTCTAAAGTTTATATATTTCTCTTAAAATCATTTTGAGCCCCCATGTATTTTTTGTGTTTTGAAGGAATTGTGCCTTCTGTAGCTGTATGCCAACAGGTGAACACTGTTGTTTGTAGAGTGTTCTGGGATCAAGAAGGATAAAAGGAATCCTTCGGAGAGGGTACGCTTCTATTAAAAGTCTTGATCAAGATCTATAGGAAGGTTGATGCCTGCTACTTTCAAAATGAACTGAAGCCTAATTTTATTATAAATTAACAGAAGTCTGTTGTTACAATGCTCTTTCCTTTTTGAATTCTCAGTATTACCTGGTTCTAAACTGTGTCCTCAGAATAAGACAGTATCTCCCCAGCCACCTGCAGATATCCAGAAAGAGACGGGTTACAGTGTGCTGTAAGAGGTTTGGGACGGCAATGCCATGTAGCTGCTGAAGGGCAAAAAGTTGGGAAATATTTGTATCTAAAATATGTGTCTTTCCACATGTGACACTCTGCTATCAATCAAAACTCTTGTAGAGTGCCTGGAAGGAAGAAATTCTAAGAAAGCAATATTTTATCTCTCTAGAAAAGCCTGGTGTGGTCGGTCACCGGCGGATGTGCTGAAGGGGACAGAGCGGAGGTCAGGGTTGTAGTTAGTTTGGTGAGAATTGAAACAATGCAATGACTCTGCCTTAAACGTGTCGAGGATCAGGGAGCCTCAGGGCATCTGAGACAAGGCAGGGTCAGCCTAATGTCTGTAAAATTTAATAGTGGGCTATTGAGTGTAAGTGGACTATTTTGGGATCCAAGAGTCACGATGATTTAGGTGGGAAGGGACCCAGGAGGTCTCTGATCAGACCTCCTGCCCCAGCAGGATCAGTTCTGGGCTCTGACCCACTTGCTTAGGGCTTGATCCACTCAGGTCCTGCAAACCTCTGAGGGTGGAGATGGTGTGACATATCTGGGCGAGCTGCTCCCCTGCTCAACTGCCCTCATGGGGAAAAAGGTTTCCTCGTATCTACTCTGAATCACTCTTCTTTAGGTTTGAAAGATTAGTGTGATAAATGAAAAGATGATGGTGATAGTGAGTCATTCATGACTAAAAATAAAATTACCTTAAGATATTGTCTTGAAGAAAGACAGCAAAGCTCATCCAGATCACAGATTTATTTTATGGCAGTTGTGACTAGCCATGGGAAACAACGCCTTGGACTTAAGGCTTGCATGCAATGTTTTGCAAAGTAATTCTCCAACTGTAAATGTTAGGAAGGTTAACTTAATGCAGAATTAATGAAGAGACTCTATAACTTATCCTCCCTAATGTTAATCATTCAAAACATCTTTCCTTGTTAACTGACTACTGTCAATTATCATCTCTAGGAGATGCTGAATAGGTAATTTCTTGTATACTGATTCTGTCAGTATTTTATAAAACAGTCAGCATCTCATTCAGAAAGCTTGAATTTGGAAAGCACAAAAAACCCTGTTAGAACAGATGGTTTCTGTGATTGACGCCCTAATGCACAGTTTCAACTCTGTCTAGTCACTTTAACAGGGAAGTGTTTTAAGGATTCACCAGTTGGCTTGTCAAATTAGCATCAGGGACCAGTTTGGGTGTAAAATCACAAGCATAAATGATTTGGTGACCTGAGGGTGGAGGAACTATTAGCTAAAAGGAAACTTTTAGCTTGAACAAAAGCCTTTTCTGTGCTCTGGTAACATCATCAAGCAGAGAGATTGACCAGTTGGAGCGGACCTCTGTTGTGCGGGCTGTGTGTCCTTCTACGCTGAAATCGTGGAGGGGCCTGCTGATCTACCGTGGAGGAACGGCAAGGCTAAGAAAGGATATTTGTAAGCCCTTAGTGCCGGAGCCTGATGCCTCCACAATCCAGCTGCTGCTGAGATTTTGACTCCAGACCATCTTTAATAGAGGGCTGTTCAGAAACCCACGTGGAACTGAACGGAGTGGTGGAATAACATCTTATAATCAAGTATGCGTAGTTCGTTAAGCCTAGCAAACATCAGATCCTTTGTGCTGCCTCCATTAGTTTGTTCTCAGGAAATCTGACTTTCATGTAATAAACGTTTGGCTTAGGTGATGTTCTGTTTAGGTCTTTATTTTGTGTAGAAAGTCTTTAGCGGGGGTGGGAGAGTGAGATGTGGCAAACCAACTACTTCAGTTCACTGAAAAAAAACATATTTAGTTATTTACTCAGTGCAGTTCTGCATTATGAATAGTGCCGGAAGACTTCTCTGAACAGAATAAGACCTATAAGAAATCCTGCTGCTTAGGGGATGTGGCTTTCCAATTCCTGCTTAATTTTGCAGAGAATATTCTTATGCCAACAAAAAAAGCCTGAGATGAGAAAGAGAGTAAGAGTTGTAGAAACTAGAGGGAAAAATAAAGGCAGAGGAGAAGAACAAGAAGGAAAGAGTAGGGATAAAGTGAAAAAGAGAAACAGTAAATAAATAACAAGGGAAGGGGAAAAGGGCAAAAAAAAAAGTATTTCAAGTGGTTGAAGATAGAGAGGGATGAGAGTAGGAGGTGGCAGGTTCAAAACAAACAAGCTATAAAGTGTGGGGGTAAGCTCCGAAACTCCTGGCAAAGGATGTCGGGAAAATTCATACTCCGTCTCCATTGCTTTTTGCAGTCAATGTTATGTCCATATGCTGTACATGTTTAGCTTGGATGTCTTTAGCAGAGAGGAGAAAATAAAAAGGCATAGTAAAGAAACTTTACGTTCAGGTAGAAGCTAGACATTTTCATTGAAGAAAAATTTCCCGTGGGTAACTTACCGTTTGGAAAGCACATCTGGTGGGTGCTGAGCCGCCGGCAGTGGGATGGGCAGGGAAGGGCTTTGGCTTTTGCCTGCTGTTGGAGACGGGACACGGGGTCTGGCACTGCTGCTCGGGCCCCGTGGGGCTGCTCCTGTGTCAGGAAAGAAAAGCATGATCAGTGCGTGCTGCGAAGGAAAGTTTATGGACCCTAAAAAGAAGAGTGCAAGCAGAGCCAGAAGATTTCCAAAGGGTTAATATCCATCTTCCCTTTGCTCTTCTCCTGGCGCGTGACTTCCCTGGCTTTCAGCTCCTTCCCTTCTTCCCGGAGAGGTGGCTTCCACTTGCTGCCTTCTTTATGACATTGCTGAAACCCATCACTCTCCTTAAGTACACTTTTGTCCTTATGGCTCCCTAGGCAGGTATTATCTCTCACCACTCAGTATTTAGACTTACACTGTGCTCAAGTATAGTTCGTGCTAATCTCCTTCACTCTGAGGAATTCCTAATATATATCTAGAGCATATGCAAGGTTTTCTTTGGAAAGATGAACATGAGGTACATCTGAATTACACGTGTTGTTCAAAAGTGTTTTGAACTGCACGATTTAGCTGTGTGAAACAGTCATTTGAAATGAGAGGACGTCATAAAATTGCTGTTTGCTTGATGCTGAGATGCCATGAAGCCGTGCTGGCGGGATTTACTCGCAGCACCTCAGTACGGGTCCTGCGCCGCTGTTAATGGCGCATCCTCGGCAGGATGAGCAGGACACTGGGTCCTGCGTCGTTCCCTTACAAATCTTGGTCAGTTGACCCAATGCAGAGGTGTGAGGTGGTACAGGAGCATGGGTGGTACAGCCCTGGCTTAGAGTGAAAAAGACTCAATCTGTGATTTTCTGAATCATGATTTTGTTTCTGCCCTGTTAGTAGACCAGCTCCCTTTATATACCCTTTACTAAGGACAATGCTGTAGTCCAAGTCCCTTTTTTTTTTTCCTTTCACAGATGTGCAACATGTTGCCTTGCAAGTGGTGAGCGAGCTTTCTTTTAACCTGATTAGTTTCCTTCTTTGAACTATGGAAAATTAATGAACACGTCACACTTAAAATTTAAAAGTACTGTTATGGTACACGGATTCTTCGCAAAATGTCATCTCTGCTTAGACTGAGAATAATTATTTGAGTTTTGCATCTGTGTAATACACTGCTCCAAATACAATGAAACGTATTCCAAAGTTCCATATCTAACAGGCAATCAAAATGGAGAGATTATATGTGCCTATAAAACAGAAATACTTTTCTCTGCTTCTCAAAGATAATTATATATAATTTAACATATATAGAATATAATTATAAGCTGGGTGTTTAATTTCAAGTCTGAAGTGATAAAACCCCACACAGTTTAAAGTGAATAATTTGTGTAAGTTTGCAGTTTGCAATCCTTTCGAACCACTTCTTTGAAACAGTATTGCATCACAGACAACGTTTTATCATCCGTTACACGAGGGAATTAAGTCAGTTTTATTTGAAAGTATAGGGGACTGTTTACCTCGGACAAAATTACAAGGTAATGAATACGAGTAATGTCAAAGTTTAACTACCCAAACCGTTGTTAATTACCCATTTCTAGATGATTATTAGGAGAAAAAAAGAATTTTTAAAAAAAACCCCTGTTTCCCTGTATGAAATGCTTATAAGAAACTTGAAGTGACAATAGTATAAGAGTGCCTCCAAGTGGCACCTATCTAAATTCCACTTCAAAGAAAAAGTTGAAACAGGTTTAAGGAATTAGTTTGCAAAAACAAGCTAAACAAATCCTACCATTTTTTTCTCTTGGCCCATTTCATTCCTTACACCACTACAGACATTTTAGGTGTAGTAGTTACTGGGACTTGCCATGTGTTGTTAAGAAACCACAAGAGAAAGGATATTTAATCTAAATCAGTGTTCGTATAGAAATGTCTTTACTTCCTACATTTGCAATGGTCATTCTTAGATTAATTTTAATGGTTAAATTAAGCTTATTGACACAGCATGTCAGGCACCGGTGTTTGCTGGGAACTGTCTATTTGCAGAAATTGTTCTCCTTTGCTTTTGTGGCGCTTCCCCGCTAAGGGCTCCCATTCTCCCAGCTGGTATCCGAGCAAGGGCAAGGTGCCAACCTCCGATCCGCACCACGCGGGGCTTCGCGCGTCTCTGCCGCGCGTTCGGGCTGCGCCGCTGCCACTGACGTCTGTGCAAGGAGCAAGGGTAGACTGTGCAACAGGGAGACTCTTTGACCTACGGCTGAAGGTAGATGAAGTGGAGTGACTAACTGAAAGGGAAGATCTGTGGATTCAGTAAGCTGTGATGTGGTACTGGAAGAGCCTGTGTGCTCGCTAACACAGGACGGTGAATTTTGCAGGCACGGTCGCATGCTGGAAAACCGCGGGAAAAGAGAGAAGCGTGTCGTCCTGTGCTCTCTGAGGTCTGGGCTTTGGATAGACCAAAGAAGCATTTTAATATCAAACTCCTCTTGGCTCTGAAACTCATTGGAACTAGAAGAAAATCTGATCAAAACGTACAAGAGAAAAGTACTTTTCCACCGTGGAAGTGAAGTTCTGGAAGTGACTGTCTCAGGAGGTTGTGGAAACAGACGGCATCGGCCCCTTCAAAAAGGGATTAGACAAATCCATGGGTAACAAGTGCATGAAAATATACTGAAGGAAGGGATCAGGCAGAGATGTCTGCACTAATATCCCTAATCCAAGAAATGTGGGAGAAGAGTGTGGATCACAGCAAGTCATGCAGGCTCTCCCAGCTGGACTAGGTGGACTAAGGGTCTCACCCAGTAAGGAATTTCTTATGCGCTTAACAGAGGCTTATACTCCACAAGTTGAAAAGAATTGATTACAGAGTAGTTTATGTCTTTTTTTTTTCTCTCTACTAGAAAATCTGTAACTGTAGTCCTGAAGTTTTAATCACCAAAGATGAAAATCACTTAGATAAAGAAGACTTCATGTGGAATTTAAGAATGTCACAAAATTATACATGGGAACAAATCTACAAGTTCCATGAGCTTCATGTGGCTTTTTCATACAGATGCCTGAAGTTATTGTATCCTTTTTAAGTAGGAAATAACTTGATATCTGGGAGAAAATCACTGTCTAAGAAAACTACTAATTTAACTGATCTTCCGTGATTGACAGGTTATAACACCCACAACTAATATGTAGCTACTTGATGGCAGACTTCACAGTTTACAGCTAGATTAAAAGAAATGAGGAAACTGGTCTTACCTTAGAGTGAAATCGTGTAGCTTAGATTCAGCCTTCCTTTGAATAAGCAATGTGTTTGTTAAGAGAGATAATCAGCTGATATACATTAGAAGAAAAACAGAAAATATAAAAAAAATGTTGCACTTATATTGGTTTGTGTTTTTGTAGAGGTCTTTATAAAAAGAGCAGCATTTAACAACACCTATTTTTACAAGCCTGTCTACACATTAAAGAGTTAGGACTTAAGTTTAGACATGAAAAGAATAACATTAACAATACAGCCTGGGAAAACACAAGTGTAAATAACCGGTCTTTGTAACCTGCATTGTGATTTACCTTCGCTCTAAATGAAAGATTGCCCTTTTTGCTGAATGTTTTCTATGTCTATCTTAAGACTGTTGTTTTGTAGCTTTTCCAAGATAAATCATGTTTGGCTCACTTCGGGTTTTATGGGTGAAATACCTTAGTTTCTTTTCAATAGTGATTTGCAGTTTAGTAATCCTTGGAATGGCTTTGTCAGAGGAAAGAGCTTTGTCAGAGATCAGCCTGGAGGAAATAGGAGATTTAAGAGACTAGCTAAAATAGTGGGGAAATCTGGGGAAAGCATATCTGAACAACCTATCTGAGAAGAAAAAAATGGTAAATGAGAAAAAGTACTGACAGAATTTTCTCAGATTATAATACGTAGTTTATGCAGCTGGCATATAATACTCCAGACCTTGATCCATAGGAAACTCAAAGCAAGTTGAAGATGGGTAGCCAGAACTGAGCTGTAAGGAGCTGAAGGTTGTTGGAAAGAGTGTGTATTATTTACCACTGGCATGGAGCGTACTGCCCCAAATGGCAAGCACTTTAAAATTATTTTCATAGAAAGTGTTGGTAGACTCCTGTTTTGTGCCCATTGACTCTCAGTTCTTTTAAACACTCCTCAAAAGTAGTTTCCATGTCTTTAAATGTCACTATTTTTTCCCCTTCTTTCTAATGCGGGGCCTTTTACTTCTCCAGGATGACTAGTGACCTGTCGACAAATAAGAGCTACTTATATTATCAATATGTGATGTATTTTTCAGGAAGATGTAAGTGTGTGTAAGTTGCATAGTGACTGCATTCTCTAGAAGGAAGTGCTCAGTTTAACAGAAAAAAGGAAAGAATAAGTTCCATAGCTGGTGAGCGAAGCCACCTTTTCAAAATTCATTCGTAGCCACGTATCAGCAGATGAGTGCGGAGAGGAGAACTCGGATTGTGCGTAGGCATAAGCAGACGTGGTGACGTAGGGATGAAACAGCTGCGTCTCAGGTTTGATGCAGTAGGTATTTTGGAAGGACAATAACGTTTCACTTGGTAATTGTGATATTTTTTACTTTTTTCTTCCTCCTCTCAAGTCCTCTTCAAGAAGTGTCTGCTGGTATCATCCTGTGCTCACGACAGTGACTAGCCAGAGAATACACTGGAGCCGGAACGGTGACGTAGCCGGTGGCAGTGGCCATGGCAATGGTTTGACCTTTTAGTAAAAACCTTTAAACACAATGAATTATAAGAACTTCGGGCCAGATTCAGCACAGCTGGTTTAAGATGATATGATTTAAGCCCCCGTCAGCTCTTGTCTCAGTATGTCTTGGAGAACAAGAGTCTTCTGCTGGAGCATTGTCTAATTAATATTACTGCAGAAAGAGAGAGAATCCGTTGCCCCGTGGTTAGAAAACAGAGGGGATGCAGACCACCCATGTTCAAGCATCTGGTTTGAAGCAATCGGGTGTTTGCCCTCCAACCAGCTATTGTGGAAGAGGGAAGCTCCTACTGCTTTGCTGCCCACCAGTACTGGATGTATGAAGTAGCCACAGCCTCCTTATTCTGCTTTCTGCCAGCATCTCTGCATTGCATAAATTTGATCCTCAATTTTGTTCTTTTTATCATCTTTCAAAGAACAAAAAGTGAAGAGATTTTTGCGATGGTTATGCTCCATCTCCAGACACTGAGAAGATTACTCCTCTGGCTTTTAAATCTCTTTATTTCAAAAGATTATCTGCTAACTACCTATATCTCTATAATCTTATCAAAAAGCAATTGTTCAGAAATACTTTAGAAGGCATTAATTCAGAATTAGGTAGCTCTTTAGAGAACATCTCAAACTCACAAGTATATAATGAGTTTAATTTTTTTGGTGGAAAATTAGTCTTAGTTCATGGTTTTGTGAAAGTACTGCTGGTAGCTCTTCTGCTAGAAAATTATTAAATAGCATTGCCAGCATGATTCAACATTAGTCAGGAGTGTCACCGTTGCCAAAAAAAGTGAGTCTATGCTCTACCATGCGTTACAGTTACAGAGGAGGTGGGCCCATACGCTAATACTGAAATACCATTTAAAAGTACAATAACTCGACATATCATTGTAGTCAGAGCCACATTTTGTTCCCCAGGCAAATAGAAATGTAAAGGTTTAATTAAAAGTGTGAAGATTTAGTTAAAAGTATCCTTAATAAACAAATAGTGGTCCTTAACATTTCACATTTTAAGAAGCTAGACTCACAGCCAGGATCATAGAATGGTTTGGGTTGGAAGGGACCTTTGAAGGTCATCTAGTCCAACCCCCCTGCCATGAGCAGGGACATCCTCAACTAGATCACGTTGCTCAGAGCCCTGTCCAATGTGACCTTCAGTGTTTCCAGGGATGGGGCATCTACCACCTCTCCGGGCAACCTGTGCCAGTGCTTCACCACCCTCATTGTAAAAAATTTCTTCCTTATGTCTAGTCTATATCTCCCCTCTTTTAGTTTAAAACCATTACCCCTCATCCTATTGCAACAGGCCCTGCTAAAAAGTTTGTCCCCATCTTTCGTGTAGGCCCCCTTTAAGTACTGAAAGGCCGCAGTAAGGTCTTCCTGGAGCCTTCTCTTCTCCAGGCTGAACAACCCCAACTCTCTCAGCCTGTCTTCACAGGAGAGGTGCTGCAGCCCTTCGATCATGTTCGTGGCCCTCCTCTGGACCTGCTCCAACAGGTCCATGTCCTTCTTGTGCTGAGGGCCCCAGAGCTGGACGCAGGACTCCAGGTGGGGTCTCACCAGAGTGGAGCAGAGGGGCAGAATCCCCTCCCTCGCCCTGCTGGCCACGCTCCTTTTGATGCAGCCCAGGATATGGTTGGCTTTCTGGGCTGTGAGTGCACAGCCAATCTCCATCTGGACATTGAGCCATTGAGCACTACCCCCTGGATGCGACCATCCAACCAATTCCTCATCCTCCAAACAGTCCACCCATCAAATCCCTATTTCTCCAATTTAGAGAGAAGGATGTTGTGGGGAACTGTGTCAAAGGCCTTCCAGAAGTCCAGATAGACGACATCCATAGCTCTTCCCTTGTCCACTGATGCAGTCACTCCATCATAGAAGGCCACTAGGTTGGTCAGGCAGGACTTGCCCTTAGTAAAGGGCTAAAAAAGCCTTTGGATAAAGGCTAACCTCAAAGTGTAGGAAAAGGCAAAAGGAGATTGCCTTTCCTCCTGATTTTCTTTGGTTAGCTGCTCTTTCAGATGAAGGGAGAGTCTCTGTTCCTTCTCCCAGAGAAATCAGTCCAGTGACTTGACTCTATCTCTGCCTAGATTATTCCCCTTCTTCCGTGAAGGTGAGTGAGGGTTTCAGGTACAAGGCTTCTCTCCGAAGCCGAACTTCTTGTTTCCTTGTCTGTTCAGCCCTTCCGCGTGCTCTGTGCAATGGTCAGTGACTTGGAGGGCGCCCAGAAACCTGATAATTTCACTGTTTTTGCCCTCAGGAACCTCACAGGGACGAAGTGGGTGGATATTTCCCCTGCAATGGCAGAAAGGGTGGCTCTGGCAGGGTCAACTGTGGTTTTTGCAGAGAGTGTCGGAGGCAACACTGGGAGACAGGGCAGTCGCTTTCTCTCTTTTTGTAGGAATTACTGATATTCTAAGAAATGCTCAAACCATCTTTTCAGTTTTTGTCTCAAGTTTCCAGGTCTGTAGAAGACGAACGGATTCAGAAGGCATCTTCCCAAAGAGAGGAAATCCACCATAGGAGTTCAGTTAGAAATCAGATATTCGCACACATCCCATGCCTTCCCATATTATCTCTGGTTTACCTTAGATTTTGTGACCACCTGCTTGTACTATTTGCATCTATATTTATTTGTATGCATATATATTAGTGAATATCTCGCACAGCTACTTTGTCCTTGAGACACCCCTCGAAACGTGGCAGCCGAAGCTTCAGTTGTTGAGATGTTTCTCACCCACCAGTGTGGAGGAAGAACTGGTCCTAGTTTGTTGCTATAGCAATTTTCAGAGGTGTGAATGTGGCTTAATAGTGTCATCTCGGAGCACTATAAATCTAAAGTAATGCCTGCCAAACTATTACATTCTGAAAATTCCATACTAAGGGAGTTAATAAAATTGATATGTGTGCAAATGGCATTTATAAGTTGCACATTACCAATAGTGTGCTCAGTCCCATTCCAATAAAAATCAGTTGCAAAACTCTCGTTGACTTTATGGCGTTTGAGATGAGGCCCAACATCTAGCTGTGATTAAGTATGCAGTCTTGACAATTCGATGGAGAAAAGATAAAAAGCAATGATCCTATGGAGAACAAAGCTTCTCGTCTATTTATCAACAAACGCATTCAAAATCTTCCATCATTAAATTATACATCAATAATATTATAAAATGGAAAGGGGGGGAAAAAAAAGCAAGTGTCAAACTAAAATCTTTGATGTAAAAACTTGTGCAAGATGATGAAAAGCAAAGCCCAATATAGCTGTCTAATAAAATCTGCTAGGGTATAAAATACATGTACCTTTTCTCTACCATATGACTTTATAATTAATGCTGAATCATTTATCGTTATAATTAGCAATGGTTAAATAATGATCTTTAGCAAAATTGTGAAATATACACTTACAGCACTTCTGCAGTTTTTATATATTAGTGTTATCAGACCAGAAGGTCAGTAAAGGTTTTAAAAAACATATTCAGCCCATGTCAGTTGTAAGGCATATGCAAATTACTTTAATTATTTAGAAATCAATAATATTATGGGCTATTGTTGTGGAAGAGGGCCAATATTAAGGGCACAATGCATTAGACTGCCGTGTTTCTGGGGTCTATTTACAAATGGAGAGCCCACCCAAGCAGAAAGTATGGGAATGACTTGGTCTGTCTTTTTTTTGTCTTTTTTTTTTTTTTTTTTAGCATATCCTATTTATCTCATTTATTCCATTCACCTAATATCAGTGTAATTCTGTAGACTTTGGTGGAACTGCTTGAGCACAGCTTTTGAGCAGAAGAGAACCCTGTTGTGGTATCTCTTTCATAGACGGATGTTCCTCCCTGTGAGTCTCTTCAGAGTACCAAGTTTATCTGGATGGGGCAGGATTTGTGACGTTAATACTCTGTAACTAAGATGCTCCAATGTGAGTTTTCCTACTTTATGAAGTTGCTGGTGCCCACCAGTGTGCTCCCCAGCGCAGTGCTGTCGAGGTATGCCAGGGCATGCTGAGGCACTGTAGGTAGATGGGGATGGGGAATAGCGGGAATTAATGACTACTTTCTAAACTGTAGCTTTATGGGTAGGAAAAGTTATTTGTGTTATTTCATGATGTGCTCAGTCGTATGTTTCCACACAATAACTATTGGTATGTCACCAGTCAAATTTTGCAGATGCATGGCTAGTTATTTTATTTCAAGAATCCAAATATAATTTTATCCCTTTCTCTAAAGCAGTCTACCCCACATTGCAAATTATCTGCTAAACTACCAGACAACCAACACATTTATTATGTATCAAGGTCATTCTTTATTGCAGCAATCAAAGACTTTAAATAAAAAAAAAAAAAAGTAAGACTGAAATATTCTGAACAGATACTTTTTAATTATATGAACCTGATCCTCTCTTTTAAAATTATCTATCAACGCGTCATGGTTACTTTGCAGTGTTTGCTTTTCAGGGGATAGAAACTGAGGACAGGATTCTTCCTGCAGCGGAAGATGAATCCAGAAAAGAACAGCGCAAGGGAGGGGCAGAAATGCTGTGAGCACCAGCCCTTCACCAGGGAGGCCTGGGGGCACCGGAGCGATGGTGTCTGCGGCAGAGCGCAACTAACTTCATCTCGGGAAGCCTTCAAAGGCTTTGCAGCAGTGTCAGCAGGAATGATCTGCCAGGTGGTACGGTTTAGTTTATGCCGTGAAGTTCATATAAACAACATAGGTTTGCTTTCACTTTGGTTTTCCTTCTCGTTCTCTTTCTTCCCAGCTGAGCGTGAACCTCAGCCTCCCTTTGTTTCTCAAGAAGGGGTTGGAGCTGGTTTCCAGCAATTATTCAGAAGTAAAACAGATCAGCATAGCAAAGTTAAAGTAATAAAAATAACAGTACAGACAGGAAAAAATATTGCATGATGGATTCTGATCTCCTGTGTTTCAGCATTAATCACAGTATTGATTTTAACAGGGATGACTTCTCAGCATACTGATTGTAGTTGCTTTTTGTCCTTTTTATTTTACTGCGGCTGATTAGTATCTGTCCTATGTCCAGTGCGCAACCATCCTCTGGAGAGAACGCTTTTAGAAATACTTTTTTTTTCCTTAGTAAAATAATTACTTGGAGAGATTAGATCTAATAATTGCAGTTGAGTCATCTTGTGTTCTCATTGGATTATTATGGAAAATTAAAATATATGGACACTGATTTTGCTGAGAGGCCTGTTGCACTGCATGCCCATAAACGGCAGCTGATGTCAGTTCAAACCATTTTGAAAAAAATCTTGCAGGCAACTGTCAGATTGTGGTACAGGTACTCCACAAAAGTGAGAACACTGCACGAGAAGAGCAACGTACCAACTGGTCTGAAGGTGGAACTAATACCTGGAGCCAAAGGACTGAATAAATAATTCATTGTGATTAGCATGCTTCACAGTAAGAATATTTGAGTTATTCTATTGTATTGGACACGTAATTTTTATTTCTGTGCAGTGAATTAAATTGTATATTAACTACATTTCATCCCTGTCTTCCTGGCACATGCAAATATGCAATGTACATGTACAGCATGAACATGTCTCTCTCCCAGCATATCACAACGTTTCTTCTCTTTGGTGTCCTGCTAATCTGCCCCTCTACAACTACATCTTTGCACAGACTGGTTCCCATGAAAGGAGACTACCTCTTGATAGAAAACTCCCTTTTCTGTTCATTCATGATCTTTTTTTTTTGAAAGCTCTTTCTAGGAAATATCACAATTTCAATTATTCCTGACTTCAGTGGTGCTGCTCAGAAATTAGATTGCTCAAAAACTTTGTACTTGAGCTGTAGTTGAAGAACCAGATACTGCTCTCCAAAGGTTTAGTTCCATCTTTACCTTTATCCCCTGATATTTCTCCATTCCCTGCACCTTCTTGCTTAGTGACAATACAGGTATTTGCTGATCCGGGCCAGCAGACCCTTTGGGGATGGGTGTCACAAATGGGGTGCAAAGGCTGGGGGATGCAGGACGTAGTCCTTCCATGGCAGCACCAGCTTAACCGCAGTGCAGAGCTGTGGTGTTGCAGGCGTGAGAGG
This sequence comes from Phoenicopterus ruber ruber, assembly GCA_009819775.1. Lineage (NCBI taxonomy): Eukaryota > Metazoa > Chordata > Aves > Phoenicopteriformes > Phoenicopteridae > Phoenicopterus > Phoenicopterus ruber. Next base: position 38,719,292 of record CM020220.1, read on the forward strand.
TTTCTGTGCAAGCGTGACTTGCTGATGTGCATCGGAGTGAGTTTGTGTTTAAAAAAAAAAAAAACAACACACCCAAAAAACCCCAAGCAAACAAACAGAAACAAACAAACAAAAAACCAAACCCGAAACTGGGAGCAGAGTGCTGCTTGCCTGCAGAGACTGTACTGGTGGGAACTGGGAGAGCTGAGAGGGCACATGCAGCCGTGCTGTGGCTGACGGTGTCGTTCCGCTGCAGCTACCTCGCCTTTTAATGTTTACATCTCTACATTTAGCATAGAAGATGACTATGAAAGTGATAGTTCTTCAGACATAAACTACTAAAATTTCACGTCCTTTACTATAAGAACGACTGCAACTGACTTCAGCACAATGTGTTTTATCATTATTAAGGCTGCCCATCTTTGTTAGCTCTTCTACTGCCTAATCGCCGTTCTAAATATTCCTGCAAATGTGTCTTGGCTTCCCTGGACTGGTGCTTTAACCTCTGGAAAACTATTTTTCTTGAACTAATGTGCAGTTCTCATTCAATCGGGGTGACTGGGCTTGACTTTGTAACCTCTTGAATGTAGTAAAATCACTAGAGTAATGCTTAATGACACACGGGGCTGAAAATATATTTTGAGATTTGCAGGGCTGTTACTTTCTCAATTTCAGATTTATCAGACAATTAAAATAATTAAATATTCAGTCTCCGTTTAACTTAACAGAGATGTTGGGCCTACTTAACAGACTTTATTAAGCTCGTGGGTCAAAATTAATTTGTTAAAACCACTTAATGCAAGAGATATTGTCCTGTATTACATCTATTTAATGCTAGTCTACAAAGAAGCCACATACTAGATTTCTAATTCAATCCTTACTAGTCTTTAGAACATTGTTTCAATCCATTTTACTGAGTAAATTTGACTGTGGCAAAATCAAATAACAAAGACAAATTAGTTGCATCTTCTGTTAATCATTGATTATAAATTAGACATGCTAGCTCAACTGAAATGTCTCCGAGGATGTGAATATTAGAGTTAATTGTTTAATTTAGAAAAGAGCTAGAAAGTTTGTTTCCGTTTGTACTGGTTGTAATCCTTCGAGATTAACGTATTTGGACTGTCTCTTTACTTAATAAGTGACGCTGTCTTTCAATCGCTGCCTCCTTTAGATGGACCACTGTTTAGAGAGCCACCGATGCCTGGGCAGCCCCGGTATTTGGTTCACTGTAATGTTGACTCATCTGTTGGTGTGTTTTCCAGGATCACGCTTCTTGCATAGAAAGATTGCACAGTTTATCAATATTTGTAGAGCTATTTAATAGGACCTGATTCAAGTAATTAAGTACAAGCTTGAGTCCAATCAAGTCAAATATATTAAAATTAAGCTTTTGCTTTAGATGTTTCCAAGGAAAGCAGAATGATTAACAAACCATCAGCAGACAGAAAAATGCTTAAGCTTAAACAGTGTTTAAAGACATTCCAATCATTTATTTCAACCACCTTAAAAGTTCTGTATAGGAAAATGATCCTTTAATTTTGTGTCAGTATAATGCCTAGCAGAATGGAAATCAGGTTCTTGGCTGATGGTCCTGGGTGCTGCTGTGTTATAAATAAACAATTTTAAACCCTTTTATGACACGGTTCTATCGTTCCTTCTTCAAAGGCTTAGAGTCAAACTTGCTCCAGTCTGCTCATTACTAATGGAAGGCAGTAGGGCTCCTGGAAACGCTACTGGATGCATGCTGAGCATTTATCCTTGATATTTTAATGACAGGAGTGATAGTCAACTATAAAAAAAAAAAAATTGAAGAGACTTTAATGTAAAGATACGGTGATGACTTTGTTGACTCAAGAGCTCAGTCAGCGAAAGCAGAGAGAGATGTGCATCAAAATGAGGACTATCACCAATTCAGCGGTGAACTCTTGGGAGCAGTCCTTTTCCTTTGCACTTTATATGAGAATATTCTCTGAGGAATTTTATTAAGAGCAGTTAGCTCTGTGAATCCCAGAGGAACAGTGTAAGAAAAAAACAGTTGTAGAGCTTGGAAAGGAGACCAAGCAGCAGCAAGAATGAAGAATATTCTTTAAATGAGCTTTACCCCTTGGTAGATAGCAAAGTTTTCCCCTTTCCCTCCACTATTTATGGCAATGTTTAGACGGGTGTAAGCTGTAGGTTGACATGTCGTCTGAGTGTGCCAGCCTGTCAAGAGGCATCATTTCTAACTTTTGACAAATCGCATCTCTATAAGTGCCATATATTCTTTAAACAGCTGTATAATTAGGACAAAGAACATTTGGAGCATCATTTATTCTAATGTATAGCTTGAGGCATATACCGTCCATTAAACCTGGGGGAGGTGCTCTGGTGGTTTTGGGAAAGGCATCAAACCGGTGGACTTCACAAAAACGACCAATTCTGTTCATTTAATTGACATAACATTTAGGGGTTTTCCAATTATTTTTTCTGTTTCGCAAAATACAGCTTCAGTTTAACAACTGCATCTTAGGCTGAGCCTGTAGCATAAAGAAAGATGTTGATGCTAATGAAATACATTTTTGATAAGCGATGCATGTTTTCACGAGGCAAGGGGGAACACGATCCCAGCGAGGGCGGACTGTGGCTGGGAGCAGGGAGCGGGCTGCCCCGCCAGCGCCGCGGAGCCAGGAGCCGCGGGTGACAGCAAGGCCAGCTCCAATCGATAGCTTTCTGTACAAAATGCTGATATCGAGGTTTCTATGCAGAAGGCATTTAAGTGCATTATTTAAATGCCTTCGTGCTTTCAGTAGATGCTTAAACTCAAAGTACGTACGTGTTTAACTCTGTGCACAGATGCTTTCCTGAGCTGGTGCCTAAACCTGAGGGAGGAAAAAATTAAACAATGTTTCTAATGGCAAAAAATACTGTCTTAATGAAATCAATATAAGCATTTATCTTGCCATTTCAAATTAGTATAATGATCAGAATGAACAAGCAAGTTTAGAAAGTGTAACCTATCAGTGCAATGATAAATTGGATGGGCTTCAGAATATCTGGTCAGCCTTCCCGGTGATTTATGAATGTCAGAGGCTTAATAACCGAAAAAAAAAAATTGGTTAAGTCTTTCTGTCTTGCTGTTCGCGTTTGCTGTGCTTTGTGTTTTAAAATAACCTGTGTGAGTATTTCTATCAGTATTATAAAACTTTGAACTAAATACAGAGGTAAATCTATGTTGATGTAATTTATCTCCGTTTCTGGCTACTTTCCACCTAAGTTTCTCTAACTCAAAACCCCATAGAGCCTTTCTGCTGGAACACATATATGTTTTTTGTATCACATCAATTTTTTCTTACACATATACTTCTTGAAATGTACATTTCACTGTGATACCCTAAGCACCTCTAACAACAATAGAAGTATATCTAGCAAAACAATTTTTTTCATCTTTATTTTTGATACGCTGAAGTTAGCTGCATCTCCTCCAACTACATGTGCTACCAGCCTCAAACACACAATTGGATAAGCTGGACTTTACCCAGGCTGTGAACGATACAAAATACATTGAGTGGAAGATATCTTCATGTTTCTGATAGTGAATATCCTCATTCCTGGACATTAGTCAAGATTTAGTCAAAGAACCCGAAAGTTTGATACTGCTGTTTCCTTGCATACAGCCTTTCTCTTAACTTCTGGGGGAACCTTTCAGTGGCAGTTGTGCACTCCATCCTAATATTTTTTTGCATGTAAATTTTAATATGATGTTAAGCAACATGTAAATTCTATTTAACCTACCATGCCATATATTGAAATAGGGCAAAAGATATTAGACAGAGCAATTAAACTAGATTATCTCTTTATAAACCTTGAGAATGTGGGAAATCCTCTTTTTTTTAAAAAAAAAATTAAACTTGGCAGCAGAGAAGGGTTAGTTGGGGTCATTTTCACCTGTTGTAAAATTAGGCTAGTTAATCGTCCTCTGTCTAGATTGGAAAATGTCAGTAGAATAGTGCTAAACTCTGGAATGAAAAAATACATAATTACAGCTGTGAGACATTTTAGTCTTTGCAATGTAGATGTTGCAAAATCAACACCAAAACAGGAGTTAAATCTGATGGCAGTATATCTTCTTTCCTACTTCTTAAATTTTGAGAACTTTATAAGAAGTTTGTGTTCCTTTTCAAATACTCCTAGTAACCCGATATGCGCTACCACGCTGGCGCTTATCCTGAACTGAGATAATTTCTACAGCCTCACGAAGACTGGCCTCATATAATCATGCCACGCCATAACAGGTCTGCATAAAATGTGGCATTCTCCTTTTTCTGCACAAAGTTTAAGCTGATCCCCTCCCTCCTCAGTAAATTAGACACTAAAGCCTTCAGGAAATCAAACTGAATAATCAAACGCTTAATAAAAAATGCATCATGGTACGTCAGCCTATGTTATCAACTTGGAAAAACAGCAGTATAAAAACGCTCAGACAATAATGGTTTTCATGAATATAAACATTAATGCTAACTTCAACCTCATTCTACTGCTTCTGAGATGTTTAAACCCTTTCACCAGATTAAGTTTTCTTCAAACCTTTTTGACAAACAGCACTTCATAAAAAAAATGCAAGTTGATAAATGATTATGAATGAACAGATTATGAATATGGAGTGAAATTAGGTCATGTCAAAGATACCTGTACCATGCACATTCGTAAATATTTATCACGATCCCATCGCTGTCACTGGTAGGTCCCACTGAACAAGGTGACTCCAAATCTTCCTGCCTGCACTTGCAGTTCTTTGTTTTAAACCAGATAAAGAGCAAGGCGTAATCTTGCAAAAGGCTTTTTACCTTACTTTTCAATAGAAGAGTCTTTCTGTATTTTTTCCAGAAATGAACAGGAGGACAAAGTATTTACAGATTTAGATGGTGATTTATGAAAAAAAAAAAATTCAGCTTATTTTGGCAACGAAAAATGTAACTTAAGTCTTTGAAAAGTGATACTGTGCCATGGTTGATGGTAGAAATTTCACAATATGAATGATATAGTTATGTAAACGTGTAAAAATCTGCTTTAACAATCCCTCTTTAGTATCAGTTCTTATTAGGGTTTTGATTTTAGTTCCCATTATTTTGGACTCCTTATGAAAGGACTGCAACCTTATCCAGTATGTAGCATATACCTACACATATGATTTAGATATACATGGCGTTTATAACATTGAAATATACAGAACAGAGTCACGAGAGCAACAACAAATTTCTCTTTATATTTGCAAAGTAAACATTGTGTTTTTATAATATTTGCCTCCTATGTAATACTTTGTCGAAGCACAATTTATTGTCCCTAACAGGAAGTGGCTAAAACTGTTTCTAAGAAAAGAAGCCGTGACGATGGTGCTTTGGGACCGCGTGAGAAATGGCAATGGAATGAACACATTTTACATCCTGTATACGCCATTCACATCCAGCCCATCCCGTGGAGGCCCGTAGCCTTTGCTGCTCTGTGGATAACAACAGGAACAAGGCGTTTTAATTTGCTTTTTCACTTCCAATATTCAATGGTGATGGATAACCTTAAAAAAATGAAAAAAGTTTATGTATGACCCACATGCGGGAAGGTCATTTTCCTCCTTACTGTAAGGTTTAATTTCTCCATGTTTATTCAAGCCAAGTTCTCAAAGGTGTCCATGGAAGCTTACTCCTAGCGAGGAACTAAGTTGCAGTGAATATGCCCATATATAATATTCAATCTTGCATTAAGTTTAATGCAGTATTTTATAGTAAAGTTTCTTTACAGGACATCGCTTAGTTAATGTGATAAAACATTAAGTTAATACTCTGCTCTTCAAAATTTATTTTACAACTGTTTTTTATTTAAAAAAAAAAAAAAAAAGTCACTTTGCAGGGACAAAGTCGTATGGAACTTGAAGAGCATAGCTTGGCAAATACATTTAAGATGCCCAAATACCGGTTGCCATCAAATGACTGATAGTAAATGTTGCTTAGAAAATACTTCTTTACGAGGAAGAAGTGCAGTACGAGTGTAAAAGTTGTTTTTTAATACATTATTTGCTGTACCTAGCAGCACTTTAAGAAGTCTGTGAAGCAACCCGTTAGAACAATAACACCAATGACAATCCGAAGTGAACGGCTACACCGTAAAAGTACTAATAAAGTTCCCCTATATTCATTAATGTACCTTGTAATAGACCAGTTAGAAGACAATTTGTTCTTTCTTTCATGCAAATAGTTCTATTAATGGAGCAAAGAGAATGATGAAAATTTAAAAGGTACACTAAAACACTCTGATGAATATACGGGCTGAGTGGTGTTTCTGCGGCTGGGATGCGGAGGGAAAATAGAACACTGGTGGTATTGCCATTGCTATGAATCAGTTCAGCCCTCGGTCTGGATCGGTTTAGGTCTTTAGCAAAAAGAAGGTTACGTCGCCAAAAAAAATTGTTTCCATTGTTGCTATGGAGCTACACAAATGATTTGAGAATTAATGCAGAACCAAATACATATGTAGTGCAAATGGGTCTTAACTCTCTTCAGTTCAATACATTTGTACCAGTGTGGAAGAGCGTAGGGTTTGACGTGATCTTTTGTTGTTGGCTGAGGATGGGCTCACCACGTATTTCAGATTCTCTAGGCATTTATCTTAGATATTTTAGCTCTCCGAAGCTAGGAGCCTGAGCAGACTATACGGGAAAGACAGGTCATTCAAAAGACCTCCGTGAGACACCAGAAGTTAAACCGTATGAAGAGCCCATGGTTACAGGTCTCAGAAGTGTGGTAGTTGACACGGAATGTTCCAGTCTCTAACTCAGCAGATCATTGAAGCTTTTACTTATCTTTGACTATAATTTTTAAGTACTCATTCTGAGTCTTCCCATTGTGAATTTATTAGTTATGAAAAGGAAGCTTATTGGAGAAGTTATATCCGTGTTTTATATATTAACATATACCCCAATCTGGAAATGGATTTGTATACATAATTTTAAGCACATCAGATTTAATAGAACTATTTGTATACTTAAAATTCAGCACTGGCTTTATTATCTAGCTAAATCAGGATTAAATAAATCAAAGTCTAGGTTCTTACTGACTGAAGGTAGGTTCGGATCAGGGTCTATACTGTCCTCATCAGTCAAACTTCTTGAAAGGTTTTGAGAATATCACTAAACATAGAAATTAAATAAGAATAACTTTATAGTGCTTTTACTGTTGTTAGTATTATACATTTTGTGAGTCATTAGCTCATCAGGATATGCCATTACAGGAGGGAACCTTTCACAGCTAAAGCTCTCAAACTGTGATAGAATTGTGTAGTCTGATACCAAAAACCCGCAAAAAAAGTTGTGCAAAAACCTGAACCACTTTGCTCTGGGATTTCCTTCCAAGGCGTAAATAGAGAAGCGCTGGTGGCTCTATAAAGGAGCTGTATCATCTGCTCGTTCTCTAAAAGGGCTTGATGCAGCGTAGGATCTCAAAAATTGCTTTGGAAATTTAGCACCCAGTGATCTCAAACTACCTAGAGAAATAAACCTCTCAATGTTCTAGTCTTTCCCGTTGTTTTTACATCATTTCCCCTTTGGAAGCGTGATGGACGCTCTGGGAGAGTCTTCTTCCATGAGTCCTTCAGGAAGGGACTCCTCCTCCGAGCACTGAGCTTTTCCTCTGCATTTACTCTTCAAGGATATGTTCAGAGCCACAGTGACACCTTTTCTTCCTCAGCCCTTGTAGAATATAAGACAATCTACTAGGAAAAAGCAAACAAGCTTTTTACCTTTTTTATAATTATTCGATGCTTTGCCCTAGAAAGAAAAGCCCTATGGAGACATTATCACTTTCTATTATATCTGATGGTTCTTAGAGTGATTTCTGTAGATTCCTATTACAGTTTCATAGTGGCCTATTGATTTTGTTTGTCTTAAGGGCTTTCACACCAAAAGATTGTGTATAATATAAAGGACAATAAAAGAAATTGCTAAGCACTAAGGATTATTATTCTCTGTGTTTACTGTTGTACCAACTATATGGAAAAAAAAACCCAAACCAACCCAAAAAAGCTGAGGCAGTGTACTTATGACTACTGGGATTTGTAGTTTGTCCTGTGTAAATGTATGCTGACCTCCAACTGTCGGAGACAGTAAAATCAATAATAAGAAATCCGCCCACCGTTTATTATACTGAAATTGTTATGCAGGATATATATTAAGGGAGAACGTTTCATCTACAGAGTGTACTGCATCATGTTACATATCTGTACTTTTTTGAAAGCACCTATCATATCCGCGTGGATATTATATTACTCTGGCATAATAGTATCGCACTGGCAATCCAAATTCAGTATTTTTTTTTCCTTACAGGCTGTATTTATGTCCAAAATAGCCACAATTTTCTTCACATAAAATCTGAAGTGTAATCTAATCTTTCTTCTTCCTGACAGAAGCATATTGTAATTCTGTTCAGTCTTCAGCCATTCTTTAAAAAGACTAACGATGGAATTTTGGAAAAAATATAAGAATTTATTTGAAAAAGAAAACTGGTCAATGATTTCTCAGTTACGAAAGTAATTGTACAATTCTAACAAGTATTTCTGCCACTCCTTCAAACCTGTTTTTGGTTGCATGAGTAATTCTTAAGGAAGGTATCTCATTGAATGTGGATTAGCATCAATCTTGGATGCAATCAAGATAATTTTGTGTTTCTTTTGCAACAAAATCTCCTTGAAAACTCTTTCTGTTATTACATGCTATAGATGATTGATGGTATTGATGAAACTTAAGCTTTCCCAATGTCACATGAATTTACAGACGTGAACGTGGTACCATTGGCTCGCCACTAGAACTCAGGTTGACACCAGCGACACCAAGAAAAAAGCCGGCTATAGGAGTCTGGATTCTGAAAATGGATGAACTTACAATTTTAAATAGGACCAGTGGATGTCTTCCACAGATCCAGCTTCTATAGTAATCAGACAATGACCAAATAAACCAAAATAAGTAGATATTTTTGAAAATATTGTTCTTGGTATGTAGCCAAAGTTTATGACAATATTCCCTTGGGTATCATATGAAAAACTCATTAAAATTTATTATGATTCATGTGGCTTTGCAACTTTCGCACAGCTAAGAAATGGAACGTACGATGCAATTAAATAACACACTGGCATACTAGAAAAAGAACAATGTATTCTTTTAACTAAAAGAAAGTGCTACATTTACCTGCAAACTACAAAAGTTAAACCCTTGTGATTATTAAAAACATTATGATGTACACAAAAGTTGCCTTTTCAGTTCCCCAGAAAAGGAAGTGCAGATAATTTAGTTTCAGACTTCAGTATCCAGGGAAAGGAAAAAAAAAAAAAAGCAGAATGGAGTAAAACCAAGATGACCTCGTTTACCAAGATAGAAATGCACTGTTTACCCTTTGATGTAAAGAATCTCCTCCTCCTTTCAAATGAGGAGGTATTTTTTATTTCCAGGTTTCTGAAGACAGGAAAGTAAAGAGTGGGAAGAAAATTCAGATGTTACACAACAGAAAAAATTGACAGTTTCATAAAAAGAGCTCCTGATCAAAAAGTTTAATTCAGTTTAGAATATTTTCTCAAAAAATGTCATTGTCCTTGGATTAGTAGTTTTTGAGGGCCTCCTTGTAGCCTATAAGTAAAGCATAACTCAGGTCAAGAATCAGAGGCATCCGGATGATATTGCTATGGATTATAGTTGTTGTATTCATCTCTCTCTCTTTTTTGTTTAATTGGGTAATGGAATACGTGCTATAACCAAACAGGTACAAAAGGTCAGAGCATGAATTAGTCTCCTCTTGGGACACTTTACTATGTGTCCTTGCAGCTTTTAAGGGCATTTCCACTACGTTTAAAGAAATAGAGTGCAAACGCGGGCATCGACAGTTTGTTTTCAGTTGAATCTGCCTCCTTGGTTTGTCCTCCCCACACAGCGGGGAGCCCAGGCAGCTGTTAGCCTACAAAGCAACGCAGGTAAATAACGTTTGCTGAATTTGCTTGTTGTAAGCACGCAATGTGCAATGAATAAACTGTACAGAAAGGGAAACCTTTAGAAATGAAGATTAAAATATGGCCTAAGGTTAATGATGTATTATCCAAAGTTTCTTTTCTTCCGCTAAGGTGTATCTTGGCTTACGTACGCTGTAGTTATTGAAATTACAATAGAAGAAAATATTTCGGTGGAGGAATTATTGCCAATACTTAAATTTAGAGAGAATGTGAAGTATAACATGCAATTTAAAACTCATTAAAATTATCTTACTAGTTATTTCTTTTACAAAAGGATTTGGACTGGATTAATTACATCATGACCGAATGCAGAGAGGCCAATGCAATGTTTTGCTGATATTGTCCTTTATAGTTATATTGTGACTCTTGACTTCTGCTGCTCTGTACTCATCCTCTCTTCACGTTGTTAATTTGAATGGTTGTCTTCATTCGTGTATGTAAAAATGCCCGTAAGTAAGAACAGACTCATGATTCCTCAGCTCCTTTGTAGGAAAGAGTTCTGAGAAAGGCAGTACATTTGTATTTATTGATGTATTATTCACGACAAGAGTGCTTCTTTCCATATGAAGACCCAGATGGCTTGAGGAAATTTGGCCCATGACTTGCATCCGAGCCCCTTCTTGTGGACTGGGGTAATACGGGGGATTCTGTGAGTACCAGAAGGACTTTGCATCCTCATTAACGGGTTTTATTGTGTCACCTCAGTTAAAAAAGAGAGATGAAAGAGGAGGAAAGCCATGCAGTCTTGTGGTGTTGCTGTAAATGCTGGTTCTTTGGTGTAAGGAACACAAATATGGCTTGAGCTTGATGGGCAGCCGGGGTTTCTGGAGAAGCTGGGGTCGAGGGTGAAGCCAGGAAGCCAGCCTGGGTTGTCTGCTTGCTCTTGCTGCAACGGCTTAGAGCTGAAGAGCTTAAAAATTTTAACACATCAAAATCTTTTCATTTTGTTACCCATCTCGTAATTCAAGAAGTACCCAAATCTTAACCCTAAGAAAAAAAAAACAGGTTAAAAAGAGTGGGGAAAAGATGAGCTCTACGTCTGCTTTCACATACACCCCAGCCAACATAGATGAGTCACTGTGGAAGTCTGGTAATTTTCTGCTAAGTGATAAATTATTACCTTAGCCTTCACTGGAAATGGGGAAAAAGTTAGCTAAAAGTGTTTGAGAAAAATAATACCTCCAACCTTTTTGCTGCATAATAATAGACATAGCTAGCTTAGATGAGTCACGTCACGGTCGGTCATGGTGGGAACTGAAGCAGCAGCATCAATTCAGTATTGAATTTAAAATAAAACAACTCCAGTTGTTCTAAATAAATATGTTTTTTTCTCTCATTTGGGAATATTTTCAGGTATTCTTTTAAAAGTCAGTACTTTATAAGAGATTTCAAGCTGCATGAATAAGTAATATGTCATAATAAAATGTCATTAACTTTATATTAGAAATCTGAACGGAAAAGAGAAAATAACGCTGTTGTTATTCAGACTTAAGTTTAGAAAAACAGAATTTAAGAAAGTGAAATAATCTACCACTGGAATTGGTAATGTGTGGTTGGTTCAGAAGCCCATGAAAAATTTCTGTAGTAACTTTAAATACTAGTGAATTACTTATTTGCTGTAAAAAATACATGTTTTTATATCGTTACATTATGATATGACAAGGAAGGTTTTCTTTGCTGCTGTTTTAAAGTTTTGAAAAAAATATATTTTTTTGGTAAAATTTTACCACGATGGCCAAAGTCTTTTGATCAGTGATTTAATTCTCCTTTGTCAGTTACTCCTTTCCCCAGTGTGATTTCTCTCCCTCCTCTTTTCATACATCTATTTAAAAACAAAAAAAAGGAAAAAGAGGGGGAAAAAAGGAACAAAAGGGAAAAACGGAAGAACCAATATCTCAAACTTCTCACTTTTTAAAAGTAGTACCTTTCAGTTTTCTGTTAAATTTCAAAGTCAATTACCCTTTTTGGAATTACAGTTTCCCCTGGAAAGCGCGTATCATTTTTGCAGCTCGAATTGTGGTACATTTAGTGAATACACATCTGCATCTCCAATCTCAAGCTCTCAAACTGGGGAGATAGCGGTTACGGGAACGGTTATTCCGAAGCTCTTACTCGCTGCTTTGTTTTTCCAAGTGGATGGACTTGTAGACCACTGGGCTCATTTCATCCACTTTGAAGAGAGGTGTTGAGCCTCGAGGGTAATAAGTACTTCCCACAGGTTTTGTGAAATAGGCAGGTGGATAAGCGAGAAAGACACAGTGAAACACCTTATTAGACACCATCTCCGCCATTCAGTTAAAATTCCTTCCCACCTGCATTCCCTGGTGACTTGCGCTGATTTGTGTCCGTGAGCGCGGCAGCCTGATGTCTCTCCCCCTGCAGACTCGGGCGCAGAAAGAAGTGAACTCACGCCGCTGATGTAATTCAGTTAAAAAGCCGATGCCTTGCAAGACATAAATCTATTTCTTTAGGTGCTCGGGAACTTTTCGCATTACGGATGATCGGCAGAGGTAGAGGAAGCTTTGGGAGCCCTATGTTGTATAGGGGCTCTGTGGTATAGATGGAAGGACAGAGGGAAAAGGGTTTGACTGTCTCTGAAAGTAGCCTCATCCACTTTCCAACAAATTCAGTGAAAAATGCAATACTTTTTTAACGTAGCTGAAGTCATCAACACTAAACGTGATAAGAAAAAAAAAAAAAAAGACACTGACTTCAGTGAGAGAAGCATTAAGCCCTTGATCTTGACTTTCAGAGTCTTACCCTGAATGCCTGAAGAAAATCCAGTGTCAGATGCAGGTAGACCCCCATCCTCCGTTGGTGCTTTAGAATCATGGAATCGTTTAGGTTGGAAGAGACCTTCAAGATCATCGAGTCCAACCGTTAACCCAACACTGCCAAGGCCACCACTAAACCGTGTCCCCAAGCGCCACATCCACACGTCTTTGCGACACTGGAAGCCTGTTGAGGACCTGGCCTTCTGAGCGTAACTAAAATTTTGCGACAGTAAGAAAAAAGCATTGGACTGTGACACTGAAAAAGTTTTAAAAGTGTTTAGAGAAGGTGTCAAAGTGTATATGGCAGGCTTTAAATCATTTTTAACGTTGTCAGGTACATGAGATTGAACAACAAAATGTATAGAAGCTCAAAAATATCTTGGTTTGTAATTTTGTGCAGGTATATTGGAAAAGCAATATATGTGTTGTCCTGTATTATTAAGAAAATTGATGATTACAAGGTAACTTATATGTGATACAAAAATTTGTGTGAAGACTGAGTTCAATTATTATTCAGCACATTGACCAAGCATTACCAAAAAAAGAAATGCTAAGCAAACCATATTGAACATCTGTCTCAAAAATGTTTAAATCAATAGTAAAAGCAAACTTTATTTGACTTGTAGTCACAGTCTAATTCTATTCCCAAATTTTCCACAGGCTAAGTAATTACAATTAACCAGTGATTAATGCTTTAACTAATAAGATTTTTGTTGAGGAACTGAATTTACCATACTTTCCAAAAATCATGGGAAAAAAACAGGTTAAAGGGGTATTTCACAGGCAGAGCTGCAGACGGATCTATAGCAGAGAAGGGATTATTATTTGATCACTTCTGAAATTTTTCTTACATTTGATTTATGACTTTATAATTTTAGTTTATTAGGGTTTTTTTAAATCTTCATGCCCATAGACAAAATTATTTTCTCATTTTCTAGGAGTAAAAACACAGGCAATACCATCTTGAGCTGATGGGAGAAGGAAATTTCTTCTTCTTCAGAAGTATTTCTTGTATTAACTAATGTCTTCTATTTTTTGACTATGCTATTTTATTTCACTTTGTACAATTTTTGTTGTATACAGCTACAGTTTCCTGAGGTTTTTTACTAAAAATAATCTCATGAAACATTTGCAGCATCTTAATAACACAATATTTTCTTTTAAAATGAGGCCAAAAGTCTCCCATTTGATTCAGGTGAAAGCAGAATATAGAAATCTTAGGATTTTTTACGCCATGGTCATCCAATTTGTAATGGTATCATAAAACCAAAAAAAGTAGTTTCAAATACCCTATGGAGATATTCCAGTGCATTTGACCTTATGAAAATCATTGTGGTTTAATTTTTTTCTTTCTTTATTTGTACAGTTTCATCAGAGCCAAGGTTTTCTGACAAAATGTATCCATTTCAGAATTGAATATTTTTTCAACAGAAAAGCATTTCCATTAAAAATCTCAACTGATTCTACTGCCTTCCTGTAGCATATCCCCTGTAGGAACTGGCTTTATTCTCTTCCAGGTACAGGAAACACTCCTGGATGTTAAGTAAGTGCCCAGGTTGGTCGTTTACCTGATCTGTCAGCCACGTTTGATTCTCTTGGTACTTGCCAAAAATTTTTATTCATCAGAATGATTCACGCTGGCAGGAAACACGTTATCTAGACTACTCAGCACCTCTGCCATTCAAAAAGGAAAAGTAGGGGGTGTCTTTCTTAGCCATTCTCTCTGTTCCAGGCTTTAGACTTTAACATTAAATTATTTGAGGACATGACAAAAGTCCAGAAGGTGAGTGAGGGACTTATTCTGCCCCCTATAACATGGTGAATTAGGATTTTAGATCTGTGGCCGTGCCCTGTTTGGATATGATTAACTTCAAAATAGTCTACAGCTCCGTCCCAGCTCCATGTTGGAGGGCTCTGGGCCTTCTGTCCTCCTCTCTGCCTGTTTTCCCTCACAGCCTGGCTTTCCTCGGCAAGACCTGGGCTCACGGGTGACAAAGGGGATCCACAGACTCAGGCACACATGTGGACAAAGCAATGGAGGTGAGATAGTCTGACACTGGTGACTGAAGTCAACCTCCAATAAGTCCTTAGGAAATTTCCCAAAGAACCTCAAGGACTTAACACAACTTTGTCCGGTCCATCATCTCCTTGGAGTCCTTACGACAATGTGGCTTTTTGAAACTGGGAATTTGTCAGACACACATAAATGAGCTAAAAGAAAAAAAAAAAAAAACCACGTGGATTAAATGCTGTGGCCTTTGTTACACAGGAGATCAGACAAAATTAGACCCTGCATATGTACATTCGTACAGATACTGTATGTGGTAACAAAATAACAGCAATTTCCAGTGGCATGGAAAGTTTTCCTTGTCCAGTGTCCTGGTTTCGGCTGGGATAGAGTTAATGTTCTTCCTAGTAGCTGGCATAGTGCTGTGTTTTGGATTTAGGATGAGGATAATGTTGGTAACACAGTGATGTTTTAGCTGTTGCTGAGTAGTGCTTATACTAAGCCAAGGACTTTTCAGCTCTGCCAGCGAGGAGGGGCACAAGGAGCTGGGGGGGCACAGCCAGGAGAGCTGACCCAGCCTGGCCACAGGGATGTTCCATACCATAAGGCATCATGCTCAGTATAGAAACTGGAGTTAGCCGGGAGGCGGGAATCGCTGCTCGGGGACGGGCTATCGATCACCGGGTGGTGAGCAATTGCTGCAGTGTGCATCACTCGTTTTTGTATATTCCTTTATCAGTAACATTATTATTATTTCCTCTTCCTTTGCTGTCCTATTAAACTGTCCTATTAAATCTCAACCCACGAGGTTTTTTTTCTGATTCTCTCCCCCATCCCACCTGGGGGCGGGGAGGCGAGTGAGCGGCTGCGTGGTGCGTAGCTGCTGGCTGGGGCTAAACCATGACATCCACATACCAAACCTGTTGGGTTGTTTATCATTTTAGAGTTTACTACTACTTCTGAAACAGTTAATAGATTTTACCTTTTAAGTTCAGTAGTTGCTTAATATTAATAATATTTTTTTTAAAAAAATTCTGTGCACACTTTGAAAGTTTAATCAGTGTTCTAACGAGTTTCCAGGTTGCTGATTCCTCTGTTGCAGAATAACTTGCACTGGAGAACTTAAAAGGCATCTCTAATTTCTGTTACTGTCAAAGACTGGATAGGTCCAACATTTTACTTTGAAATTATGTTCTTCTTACGAACTGCTTATTAGGCAATTATATGTGCTGTTTAAGCTAGAACTAGCTAGAAATTGAAATAAAATTATTTTTGAAAGACTCAGTGGTAGTTCTTGTTGAAAGGCAGTTATGACTGTGCGGCTGTCAGATAGGGTTTAGAATAATGAGACACACAGGTAATCAGCATGAACTGGCAGGAACATTTTTTCCATGATTTCATTCCAAGGGGACCTGATTAGAAAAAATATTGTGCTTATTACTTTTGAACGAGCATTTTAAGTAGGCTTGGCTAGAAAGAGAATTACATATGGCATTACTATTTCAGGCATCTATAAACTGTAAAATGTAAGAAAAAAGAGGAAAACTACTATTTTAAGGATTATCAATTTAGCAGGCCAGCTTGCCAAAAGTTTCTACTACTTACAATTCAAATGTGCTACTCCCGAGTTGTGAAACACCTTCTAGTTGTGACAGGCTCCAATATTTGTGAAACAAGAATCCCAGGAATTAAACACAGGGACTGGGTATAAGGTTTTGATTTCCATCTTGCCCACACAGGCTGGTGCTTGCTGGTGTATTCTGAAATGTTCAGCCTGCTCTTTGGTTATCATTTCTCATTTACGAGGCTCCCTTCGTTTAAGTGGACCTCAAAACACTCCACAACCCACTTTGCGCAATGATTTCTACTTCTCCGATATGCTAGGAAGTTCTTGTTAACTTTGAGAATACATAAACTGATTGATATGAGATATAATTAAATAACAACAAAGACATCTGAGTTTGTAATACTGTGAATAGCCTACTTTAGCACAGAGTAGGGAAGATGGAGTAATATGTCTCTGCAACCCCTTGTTCTTCTTACCACTTGTGTTGCAGTAGAGCCCAGAAGTCCTCAAAGAAATCTGCAATATAAACAGAGCGTGACAGAGGAATTAGCACAAAAACATACGCTGACTTCAGCAAGGAAAGACAGAAGATCCTTACCAGAGCTGGAGGAGTAGCTGGGATCTCTTCATTCAGCATCCGTTGCCCTGAGCACCGTGTCAGGCCCCCCTGGTCGTGGATATTATGGTCCAGACGTGGTTCAACTTGTGCTGCTGCAGGAATGCAGAGCCGTTGCTCTTTTCATACTGAATACTTTAGGAACTGCTTTCACTGCTTTTTTGTGTGTGAAAATGAAGTGAAAAGGTAAACAAAATTGAAATAATATGGCTAACTCTTAAGCCAATGATGAAGATTGTCTTAGAAGATGAAGTTTTTATATCTTTATAAAATCCAGTTTAGGCTCTGTGTCACTCATTTTGCATTGCTGAAACCTGATGAAGTACCAGATATTGCTTTATCACCACAGTAGATCCAGTCCGTAGGCAAACGTAATTCGCACTGATGGAAGTAAGAATAAAGTCTGATCATTCCCTTTTGACTTTGCAAAGAAAAAAAGTACAATGTAAGGCATCACCAGAGCTCCCACAGATTCTCTTGAAGGAGCAAAGAAGTCGGTGACAACTTTGGAAACACGATGCTGAGCTACAAAGCCCTGTCATTTTTTAAATCTCGGGATGTAACTCAACAATGCTTTTAAAACTGAAATTGTAATTTTAAACTAAAAAAATACAGCTCACAGAGGAAAAAAAAACGGGCTGTTGAACATTAGCTAGCTACCTGGAGTTATGAAAAGAAGTGCCATCATTCATTCGAAGACATAATGAGATGCCAAAGTTGAAGGCATAATGAGATGCCAAAGTTGAAGAATATTTATTTGGTAGTCATCTCCTATATGCTTCCCTATTAGTTTAAGCTGAATAAACTCAACAGACCAGCATTAATAACAAGCCAACAGAGCGCCACTTGCCTGGAGCATCATATGGGTAATGGATTATAAAATGCATCTCAATAGGTAAATCTGTTGCCATTCCCCATTTTATATGAATAACTTAGTAATGCTGTTGGTAAGCCAAAGCTGTTCTTAGTACCAAAAAAAAAAAGCAGCATTTAAAAATGCTGGAGCAGACCGCTGGGGAAGGAAGGAAGGTCTCGCTGGCCTCCCCTCGGCGGAGGTGAGGTGCTTTACTCAGTGGACTGCGTAAAGAGCATTTGTAAGAGCATTTTCAGACCCCAGCTCCCCACCACACCAGCTGCGAGTTGTGCTCTGCTTGTGTGAATGAGCAAGACTGAGATCAAGCAGAAGAACAAACCCACCTTGTGGCAGCCGGACGCAGGCAGGACCACGTGGAGACAAAAGCCCCGTGAGATGGTAACTGTGCGCCCGGCCGGGACCAGCCGGCTTAGCTTAAAATTGTGCTGTGCTCTTGGGCGGGGAGCGCGCTTCGGAGAGCGAGGAGGACTGCTGACATCTAGTGTTTTCTCCTCAAACAAATCGTCTGCTTATACTCTTAAGGAGCAGAAGTGTCTGTATTTGGTTACAGCCCCGGGGCTGCTCAGAGAGCGCAAGGTGCGAAGCTCCATGATGTGCATTTAGTGAGGGGGTTGCAGAGGATTCAGCTTTGAGATTCCCTGTCCCTGCTGCCTGTCCATAACAGTTACGTTTCTAACACACCCGTCCGTTTGCACACCGAGGCAAAGAGGACCGCAGGGGGAGCTGCATTTGAACGTTTACTTTCTTTTCCCCCACTAGTCTTATTTTCTTGAACCAAGAAGTAATTTCTAAAATCAAGATCAACAATCGAGGCAAACAAAAGTCAGGAAAAGACACCAGGAAAAGTTTTTCCTTTCTGTCTCACTTCCTAAAACCAGTAACAATCAAATTTTACTATATTTGCTTTACATACAAAAGAAACAAAAAAGCTGGCAAAGAATGCTTTCACAGATATCGTAGGTGCAGTAAGAGCACATAAATATTATATGTCCTCACTGTGATTGTCACTATGCTTCCTTTTAACCAAACATAATTCTTCTGTAATAGTTTCATTGGAGAATATGTTTTGCCTCCCTACGCAAGTTCATTCTCTTTACTCTGTCTATTTACAGTTCGTGCACGCTGTCTGATTACGTTAGGACTGTCATTCTGTGCTGTCATTATTATCTGGATTGTTTTGTTAGCTCTGTTGCTGTTAGACTCATTATTTTCAGCCTGCTAAATGTCCTGACCTAGATTTGATTGCCTACCAGGTGACTCATTATTTAAATTAACTGGTAGATCTACATCAGGCATTACAATCTAATTCCTTGAATTAGATTGCCTGCTGATTCTTCCTCTCCAGATGATTGATAGTTTGAATGATTGTCATTTACGAAAAAAAACAAACCAAGCTTTTATATATGAATCAGTATTTAACTATTCCATTTCTTTTATAGCATCTGTCTCAAATTTGGTTTTGAGGCCTCAAATAGATGGAGGGATGTGGACTCTAATGATTTTACAGTGGAAAACATTGAGAATTTAATATTTTGCCTGTGACAACCTTTACTTAAATATTTTAGAAAGACATTTTTTGGCTACAGTTGAGGTTATCTTTACCTATATTGCAGATGCTTTGACACGTCAGTTGCAGGGAGACCTTTGTGCTAAACGCAGGAGGAGATAGTAACTTCCCTGAACATCTCATGCAATCTAAAGGTTACATTGAGAATGTCTTTTTTGCAGTGATGGATGACTGCCTGCAAGAGCTGTATCATTATTTCGTATGGGACAGCTAGTGCGAGTACTGCTCATCGATGAGAATAACTGGTTCACAATCTGTCTCTCCAAGATAAGACAAGAAAAGGACATAGACCTCGGAAATGACTCCCAATCTGTTACCTTAACCACAAGACCATTCTGACAAGGATATCAGCTTTTCTTAATGTGTTTATCTGGAGAAGTCACTTTGCATAAAGAAATGAACTATTTTAAAAACTTTATAATCATTACCCTCTATAAAATGATTTTTAAATGCATCGTTCCTGTACCACTATAATTAGTACTGTTTCCAGCTGACGGTCGTTTTTGACTCTGCAAGGTCAACTGTTAAATCGCTGCCGTCACACCAAGCTCTAAGCCTGTTAGCGTTTAACAGGACAGGAGTTTCTTCCCTGAAGTTTCTGCTTTTACAGTGGAGGGGGTGAGATCTCCTTGTTGCTCTGCTAAAGGTTGCTCTACCTATTCTTTTTGCCTAGAGCATTTATTCTGTTGGTTTTAGTTTGACAGTTTTGAGTGAGGTTAGAAGAGTTCATCTTGTTTACAGCTTCTCTGGATAAAAGTAATGTAAGTGTATATTAATGTACTAAAGATGTAAAAGGTTTGTGTTTTGGGGACAGTTTGCTAACCCTCTCATCGAGAAAGCTTTGTCTCTGTACGTGGTCACAAGGCACTGAGAAAAGGAGTAATGGTATTTTTGGTTTTGTAGTTGGATGTGTAAAAAGAACAGAATCTGTCCTTACCGCAGGGCTAATAGAAACCCCTCAGCACTGCGGACGCAGCAACTTCTGTTACTCAAGACGAGGGTAGGTGGGGAGGAGGCAAGCAGTCGGGCTCCTTGCTGAATAGTCTCAGCTCAGTGAACATGCAGTCGCAGGCCTAACTGTAATCAAATAAGTAATCCAGGCCCCCATCCATAAAACACGCAAGTGTATAATTAACATTAAACAAGTGCCTAGTCCTATTAGATTTAACAGAAGATAAGCATGGGCTAATGTTAAGCATATACTTTGTTGAATCAGGACCTACTCCATCTCCATATATTTCAGAGTAGCAGACTTGAAACTCTTCTAGAGCAAAAAGGGTTTTGCCTGGGTGTGGACTCTAGCAGATGGGAAAACCTGGGGTCTATAAGAAATGTATGTGTATAACATAAATGTAGACAGAGGATACGAAAAATGAAGAAAAGCAGTGCGCTTAAGCTAACTTAAATTCCCCTGGGGAGCATGACTTCATGCATAAGGCACCCCATGTTTTATTTTGTCCTATATGAAGTGTGAGAGAGGGTTAAGATAGTGTTTCTGCTTGTTAAAACAAGAGCGATACTTGTGGGAAGGTCTGATCTGTGGGAAAGGAGCTACTCGTAACACGAAGGACTGATGTGACTAAAGCCCTTGGTGGCAAAGGGACGTCCCACAGAAACAAATGAGCAGAACATGTCCACAGGTGCTTGGACAATCTGACTCAAAAGCATCTCATGACCTCCAGCACCCAAAGAGGGGCCAGAGAGCCTGTGTACGGCAGCATTTCCATTGCTGGTTTCAAAAAATCAGGGAATAATAGCGTGAGAGAGAATGTCAACTTCCTATCGGTGCAGTTGAGAATACAGGAATATGTATTAGCCACTGATTGCGAAAGACAGGAACCATCAAACTGTTCTGCACAGCCAGGGTAAAGACTGCAGAATTAAACATTAATGCTAAGCTGCTTAAGATGAACGCTGTGACTCCAGACTGTGTACATTAGAAAGGATGACAGAAGGCTAATTTCTAAAGGAGAAAATGTTTTAAAAATTAAGCACAGCCATCAATAAATCAGCCAAGCTTAAAATAAAAATAGAGGCTGGATATATTCTGACATTTGAATATAATATAGCTATAGGAATAAAGGTTTTACAGAACTATGTTCTAAAGTAGTCAACTATTTCTTACACTTAATGTATTTATGCTGGAGATTGTGTTTAAAGAATTGTAACCAATGGTATAGTTCATGGATTTGTATCAAACTTCATGTGGTACTAACGCTACAATAATGATTTCTCTTAGAATATATATACCAGTGCAGATCTTCAGAGTGCTTTACCAGCATTATTTAATGACATGCACAATAGCCCTTTGAGGTAAGTATTGTAGGGATGGAAAAGCTGAGACACGGCAAGATATTTCTTAAAGCTATTTTGTGAATAAGCGGAAGGGTAAGAATTAGAATTTAAGAGGACTTAGTTCCTCAAAATGACTGGGGATCGTCTCTGTACAATGGTTTTCAAATGTGATTAAATTATTAAAACGCTTTCATTCAAAATGCAAATAACACACGTGGGCTCTAGCCCACTCTGATGTCTTTGGCCTAAACTACTTCTTTTCACTGTTGAGGGCTAGATCCTCAAAGAGGCTTTGTAATCTGGCCCCTTTTAGTGACGTGCTTACATCAATAAGACTACACACGTACGGAGTTTAAGCACATGCATTAACGCCTCTGTGGATTAAAGCCATACGGTTCAGCACCTTAAGAGACTGAGCTTTAAATTTACATTTTAATGTCATATAATGTTTAAGACAATTAATTTTTAATAGCAGAAGCATTGTTTTTGACACAGTTCCTCCAGCATAAAAATGAAGATCTCACTGGTCCAATCCTTTTGCTTATGGGCTGATTCAGTACCGCCAAGTCTGCTCTGTGGTAGGCTGGTAGTGCACGGGTACTTTGGGGCATCACGCGAACAAAAGCCACCTTAGAGCCCTTCTCCTGCTGAACTCTGTCCCTGGGGGCTGGGGAAACTCCTGAAGACTCCGGTTATTGGGGAGTTACACCCAGCTTGATGCAATTGTTCACTCAAAGCCTTAACGTGGTTGTTGGGGCTCTTCTCTTTACAGAGAACAGCAAAAGAAGAGGAAGGGTTGGGTGATCCGTTTTCAGATACCACACAATTTCCCTTTTATCTCATTTATGGGCCTTGCCTCCAGGTCACACTTCATTGTAATAATGAAAACTATATATTTATTTTTAAAAAGTATTGTCATCAACTTATCTGTTTTCATAAGTAAAATGTTTTTGTTGCTATTTTGCAGTTGGCCAATAACATTTCAACTGTATACGTCTATCGGCATTTCTTAAGCGGTTATCAACACTGTATCTACGCGAGCACATGGGTTCTAGCGGACAGCGAGCACTGCCTAGAAGGCAGGCAGTTCCGTGCCTTAGGTTTTCATTACAGCAAGCAGACATTATTTGGGATGTTTTGGTTGAATTGTGTTTTTAATCGTGAACTGTTGCATTTGATTATGATTTTTTTGTTTTTCTTCTCTCTGGAAATGAAACGGCGAAGAAGTGTGCCTTTCCATCTGACTTGTGACTTAAGGAATGATTTTCTTATTTCCTCTTTTGGTAAGGATTTTTCAGAGCTTGTATCTTGCTTTTGAGAAGACTGTACTTAAAAATTGCAACGCTTTTAGGCTCCCAATGCAAGATGTCCCAAGTGCGACAGACCTGGCATACAAGATGACAGGAGCTGTCTTTAGCTCTCCATGGAGATAAAACTAAGATAACATAAAGTCATTCTGCTTTTCAATCAGAGATGAAAAATGTGATTCAACAGTACATGAATTTGAACACTTCAGGGATGATTTTATTCACTGGCTCATCTAGAGGATGATCAGCTGTGTTGGAATTTACAAGTTTCTTGTTCAATATTCAGCAATCTTAACGCTCAGTAAACTCTAGTCTAATTTATGGTTATTAGCATAGCTGCTTTTGTGAATAGATCCTGAGTTCAATGGGCTCCTTGAGCACTCATGTAGATGGTATTTACAGTGATCCTTACCGTAATCACTAATATTTGATTTTGAAAAACAATGACGTTTCTCTTTTGATCAGGGATTCCTGCTGTTTTAAGGAGCTGTGTTTCCATGCTAAATGCAAAGTGTTTGCTTTTGACTGATGAGGAGCACTTTTTTTCTGTTTTGTGGTAAATCCTTTGTATATGAAAAGTTCCAAA
This sequence comes from Phoenicopterus ruber ruber, assembly GCA_009819775.1. Lineage (NCBI taxonomy): Eukaryota > Metazoa > Chordata > Aves > Phoenicopteriformes > Phoenicopteridae > Phoenicopterus > Phoenicopterus ruber. Next base: position 38,742,885 of record CM020220.1, read on the forward strand.
TTAAAGTGAAAAAACAAAATACAAAAGTTGAAGTGAAACAAAACAAGAATATGCAATTGGAGACCGTCAAACAGTATTACTGCTGTATTTCAAAATACATTGATAATATTATTCCAACGTATTCTATTTTTATTCATATTTCAATATTGTACTAAATTTGCTATGTACAGAATATGTTAGTTCTTTTATAGACCTCTCTCTGAGTCTGGTGGGGTCCTGTGCATTTTGCCTGTCGCAATCTGGAGGAGAGTGATTAGCAGTAATATTCTGAAGGTGGAAACTCCTCTCCTGGGACCTTCACCTGGCACATATGACCTGCCATATGGTCCTGTGTCCAGATGATCACTGTGCTGTTCTTGGACACAGTCAGGATTTCAGGATATCCGTTTCCCAGGACAAAGAGCTCACCTGTACCATTTCCAGTGCAGGAATGTGTAAGAAGGCAAAGTGACCCTCGGCTCTTACAGAAGGACTCCCACTTTTCCCGTCCTTTACACATATTTATAGTAAGCTCTGGACCACATCTGCTTGTGGAGCCGAGTCTCTCTCCTGAACGACTCTCTGGGATGTTCCCAGGCGCAGTCCCTAATTAGGTTAGGTATAGCTATAGCTGTACCTACCTCTAGTCACATATAAATTAGCGGAAATGCTTCCAGGTTTCCATGCCCTAGTTGTGTCCTGCAAACGGCAGGAGAAGGTTTAGACACTCGGCAGCTTTCCTTCCCCTGACCCGGTTTCCATGAAGGGAAACCTGCACAGAAAGTTTGGAAAGGAGTACAAGGGTATCCCGTTCTGTAGCTTAAATGATGAGGAAAGCCAGGTCCTCGGGTATGCCGGGGCGCAGTGGCACTAAGCTTGGCAGCGACCTTTTGTTAGTTCTGGGTTCCTGCAAGCCAGTGCTAAAGCTATCTGTGCTCTACAAAGGGGTGACATCTGCAGGGACCGTCCTCCGAAAGCAGCATGGTGGGCTACATCCTAGGTCGGATCCAAAGTAGAGGCTTATGTTACACTGACGTGCTAAGGGTACAAAGAAACCTGAAGGTTGGCCCTTGTCTCCTTGGCTGTATCTGGCCGGTTCCTGGTATCTTAGTCTTCTCCGGAATGATGGGTGCAGTGCCAGACCTGAATCCAGCCCATGAGATGATGTCCCAGTGTGTAGCATTCTCTGTAAAAGTCTCAGCTATCACAAAGCAGAAGCAGTTTTATGACATAATGCAGAATACAGAAGGAATTAGGAAGAGGGCAGGTAGGAATATTTCAAAGAAATTTTCAACATTTTCTTATGTGTTTCTTCTCAGGTCTAAATCTTTCTGTAGGATCTGCACCCGGCAGTGTAATTAGCCGAAGTCTGCAGCAGTAGCCGCTTAAGCTACCGTGTTTCAGAAGGACTGAATATTTCTCAGCCTCCTCAATCCATTTTTGCAAATGTGCAAAAATGGGATTACTGGGAGGCTTTGTATGAGTTGCTTTAGCTGTAATTCCTGAAGAGTTTTTAGAGCTGCTAAGCTAAGAGCTTGTCTCCAGGGGTTGATGACTCTTAAATCTATTTTACAGATTTAAATACCTCACCCTTAATATCCAGGGTCGGGGTTAGAAATGCCACTTACCCTTTCCAGCCCCTCTCTGCTCTCTGAGAAGGATGATAAAATTACCAGGAGAGACAGATAAAGATGAGCAGAAGGGTTGGGAAGAAGGAGAGAGGCATTTTTCCTTGCTCAGCCCAGCTTGCACTCTAACAGGTATTTACAGTCTCTGGCTCGTGGTGCTTGTACTCAACTGTGTCAATCTGCTTCTATCCACAGGCTGACTGTAGCTGGGAGCAAGATAATTTATCTTTCTTGCTCTTACCCTTGTCTGTGTCCCCGCGCATTAAGGATGTTTCTCAGGCAGCACAAATATGTGTGAAATCTCTTGATTGCCTTTGCCCCCTGTGAAAAGACATTGTATGGTCTGTCCTTGACCAGCTATTGTTATGCCTTTATAGCTGGCTGACGAATTCTCAGAGCACAAGCACAAATTCTGATGGACTGGGGGGAAAAAAAAAAAAATATATATATATATCTATCTATATATGCTCTGTAGTGGAAGGGCATAGCTCTTGGTGACATTGCCTGCCAGAGAGCTGCCCGGCGCTCTGTACGCTGGATTTTCATATTCATGGGCTACCTTCTTAGCAGCTGGTCCCAGGCGCTCGTGGACTCTGTGCATCTCTCCTCTGTCTTTGCACATCAGTGCTTTTAGGTGGGGAAGGAAGGTGCTGTGTGCTACTGCTCCTTGTAAAGGTCGCTGCTCCCAAAAGGATCAGCAGCATCCCTGGCACCATTACCCTTGCACAAGGTGTTCCCCATTCTCCCAAACATAATGGCTCACAGTAATTTCTTCCTTGTCAGCTGCAAGGGTAAAAATCTGTGATTTTTTTCTTTAAATGTGCAGAATTTCTGCGGGCATTTCTCACGATAGCTAAATATTTCTTAGGAAAAGACTGAGACTAAGTGGAAGCTTGGGGAGGAGGCACAAATTATTTTGAAGTGGTTGTGTTCCTCGTTGTCTATTTAATTCCCGATACAAATAGAGCCTTCCACAGATATTTATCAGGCTATAGAGAGTTTCTGGTGCTGGTAGGCTGCTCGCAAAGCAGAATCGTGCAGGTTGCAATTTTATATTCAACATCTCTCAAGCGATAGAATAGAACATCTTCAATTTTAGAGAACAGTACCAGTAATAAACGATATCTGGAGATTATAGAGGAATAATCTGTAAACAAAAGCATGACCGTAAGCCACCTTTGGGAGACCAATACCTCATTCTGGCATTGCCTCAAAATATTTAGTTGTAAGATTACTGGGATAGTTTGTACAATGGAGACTCCCCTTCTTCTGGCCCATATGCATAACCAGTGGAATTGGCAAAAAATGTCAGGTTTCTGATTCATCCAAAAAACGTACTGAAAATCAGCCTCAGTCTGTGATTATTTTAGCTCTTGAAAGCAGTTATTTAAAACAAATGATTCAAGCACAGCTGAAGATAAGAAGTAGAAAGCCTTTTGGTTTTTCTCCATCAATGTCAGTGGAACAATGTCATTTTACATCGGGGAACATCCGCCTATCAGTGATTACAGATTCAAAATCCAAGGTTTGACTAAATTAATCATTTTTATTTTGGGAAAAATGTCTGTGAAGTATCACCTAGCACAGACATCTGTATGCATGATGTCTCTGAAATCCTCACTTCTGTCTTTTTCAGATGTATCGGGAAGAGCATTATAGATTTAGTCCTAACGCTGTCTTCAAGAGCCAATTTGTATTTTACAACTATAATCAACAGAGGCCTATAAAGATATGTAGAAAAACTGGATAAATATTGGGAAATAGCAAAGAAATGCCTTTGCAGATTGACCAAATTTACAGGAAAATAATATTCTGAGGCTGCATAAATTCACCTCATATTTCAAATGCTTAATACAAATAATAAAATATTAATTAGGAAAAGCCTTGTAAGTTCTGTGCAACTCTTTCGGACTTTGCAATTTTTTTTTCCGGCATAGGAGCTTCTTCAGTAGGCATATTTTGGGAACAGTTGCTGACAATATATGCTGCATGCATTCCCAGCAAAGCATTTTTGCAAATGTATAGCCATAGTCCAAATTAAAGATGAAAACAGGGCATAATTAATTCCAAAGTGAAAGCAGAGGCAACAGGAGTATTTGGAGTGCCATTTTTAGTTAAGTAGGGAGATAATCAAATATACAGCGGCTGAAGCCAAGGAAAAAAACTAGGATAAGAAGATGCTAATGTGCATATAGCAACGTAGCAAAGGGCTAACAGATGGGGTAAGGTGAAAGAGAAGTAGTCAAAGAGTTCAGGTCGGCTCTGGGACCTCTGTGTTAGGGAAGTCAAGGCTCACAACACAAAGGAAGTCCATGAAGTCTTGTTTTTGACTTTCTCTATTGCTATGATCTTACAGGCACAAACACGCACCCACCAGATTGAATGTTTTCCTATAAATCAATGAGAAGCTGGTATGGACTCTATGTTGACTGTGATACATCACTGTACCGGTTCATTACGGCTAGATGGATAATTACTGTCTTTAGATACCATCAAGACTTTATCTGGAGGTTGCTGACATGCAATAAGATGCTCTCAAGGCGTAAAAAAGGACCTATGACACAGGCTGGATTTGAATGCAGCTGGAAGGTAACGTCCTCCGTCTGTCTGCCAGCGCGTGCCTGAGGTGCGCGTCTTCCAGCCACCACTTCAGCTGGGTTATCCTGTGAATTCTCTCATTTTCCTATGGGAGATTATTAAGCTGTATAAAACCCTTGACACACTTCATTTATCAGTCTGGAGGATGTCAAAACTCTTGAACAAGCAGGAATATCTTGATGTAGGAGCAGTTTTTTGCTCCTTTTATGGCAGTGAAGTGACCCAAAGGATACTGAATTTGAACCCAAACTCTTTACAAGTGTGTGTGTGTGTGTGTATATATATTTCTTTATTTATTCCTCAACATAAGTGGTAGACAGCAATGGAAAATTTATGGTAGACCCACATAACTACAACTCCTCCACCTCAGACCTCTGGTGGAATAGCCCAGTGCTTCATTTCTCCCCAGACCACACCTGAGGGAACAGAGACTTCGTGTATTCATGAAGCAACACCAAAGGGAGTGAATCACATATTTCCACCCAAGCTTTTCATTACTTTGGGAAAAGTTTGGCCATGCTAAAAATATTTGAGCCTCAATTTGAATTTTCAATTTGTATTTTAAACTAATGCTTTTTTTGTTGCTCAGAATTGTGCTGCTCCCCTGTCGCCTTATCTGGTGTCTGTCAAAAGCATGTGTTGGCTTCAGATGTATGTGCAGCTCCTATTGAATTCAATGGCACTTCTTAACCACAAGGATTCAATTATCTGCTGTTAATGGCCCATTCATTTTGAAAATACCTATTGCTTTCTCTAAGTATTCTCTTAATTCATCCTAGTATTGACTAGGTTTGTCTGGAAAAGATGTCTGCTGAGCATGCTGTCAGGATACCACTTACTGGTGTAGCCATTTCTTCATTTGATGTTCTTCAATTCTTATTTTAGTAAAATTCTTACCTTTTCTACAGTAGTGCATGTACCACTGTGCTTCTGGCTGTGTGTGAATCTTAGAAAAACGTGCAAAACTTTAACTTCAGTGATATCCCCTAGAAAATATTGTCAGAATTTGAAGTAATATCTCTGGGAGATGCCAGGATGACCGTGGTGAACTCCAGCTTCTAACCAAAATGTCACCAGCTCTTAAATGCCCAGATGGAGCAGACATGATTTCCCATTTTAACATTTCACCCCAAAGGACACCCGCACCTACAGTACTCAACCTTAAAGTAATTTCTGCCGGAGAAAGATTAAAAATTGAGTCATTGCTGCTGGGATTGCTAACTTTTCCGTTCAGGGAGTCTGATGCTATCAGGGTGGGTGCCTGGGCCACAAGTAAGGAAAACCTACAGTACAAACCCAAATTACAGAACAACCCTGGCTCTTCCCTCGACACGACAAACCAAGCCGTGATTTTTTTCCCGTGCCTTGTCTCAGCAGCAGCCCTTCCATGTGGGCACCTGACGGCTGCATCCTCCCGCCTCGCATAAAAAGTTGGAGTATGTTATATATTCAAATGCTATCGAGTGTTGCCGAAAGCTTTACTGAATCCCCGACGGCAGCAGCTTAGTGCGGGCAGCACATCATTTTTCTCCTCTAACCAGTCTAGGAAAAATTGAAGTCTTTCACGTGTTCACCTTGACAGATCTAGGTTAGCAGGATCCCCGACAGCCCAGCTGTCTTGCATCCCTACGTCTCTATTTGGACACAGACAGCATATTTTAGGAGGGGCAGAAAGATGAACAAGAGCAGCTCATTTGCCCTTCTGAAAGAGCCGTGGTTTTGTGAAATCCTGCCAACGCAGCGGTGCCACGCTTTCTGATGCTGCCTCGTCACTGTCAAACAGGTTCACACTCCCGATCCGTGGCTGACAGTCTGAGACGCAGGAACGGGAGATGTTCCTTTTTCTCTGTTTACATGTTTCATGCACTTGCTAATTACTTTAGAGGATAGTTAAATTTTACTTTGCGAACCATATTATGCAAGGTATTGTTTTTGCCTTTGTTCCTGGCAAATGTAGTGTGTTGTTTCTTTTGGCATATAACATCGACAGTAGTCTCTGCGCTAGCTGTTATTATTTATTTACCAGTTCAGTGACTCCACTATGCTAAGGCAAATAAAAGGTATTGTCTTTGGCCATAGGGGACAACATTGCATTTGAATGCTTTTATTTACCGATTGATCCTTACTAATATACATTTCTAGGTTCTAGTCAGGACATTTCCCCATTCATTAAAAACGTATGGCAAAAAAACTCGATTGCACATGGTACTTTTCAAATCAGAGTCTTTCCAGATACAGGGCAGGTAGAAGTTTTCATGGAGTATTTGTTCATTTTGTGGCTACCAGGGAGCTTCAGACCTCAGGTCACGGTACTCCTGCGCGACACACGGAGGGTATAACTGAACATGCAGACAAGCAGACTACTATTTCAGTTGTTTATCAGTCCAAGCAATGGAAGCAGGACATTCTTCATCCCATTTCAGTGTTATGCACAGGCACGCTCTGTGAGCAATGAACAACGTTAATAAAATCTAATTTTGGCCTGCACGAAGTTTTGATAGTCAGTTCAACCAGGGATGTGAAATTCTCCTTCTTCGGCAGCGCTGGCACGATCCCAAGGCGTTACGCTCACACAGATATAAAAGTTCCTTAGCGCGCTCTAGCACTTCCCACGCAGGAATAAGCTCTTCCAGAGCACGTACGTGGCAGGTCCTGTTTGTTTGCACTTTCTCCGCAGTTGTTTTACATTCCTTTGAGAAGGTGTGACAGAACCAAGTGAAACTTGCTGGCGGGAGGGGAGACTGGCTCGTGTCTTCAGGGATGGAGCGGGCGCAGGGATGAGGCACGGGGGGGTCGGCATGGCAGGGCCCCCACTGGGAAGAGCTAGGAAGCGCTGAGGGCAAGGTTTTGGGCTAAAGACATGCACGCTAAGGACTGATATAGATGTACCTTGAGCTTAGCCTCCATGGAAATATTGCACAGTCTACTTTTTTTTTTTTTCTCTAATTGCAGTAATATATGGAACTGAGTAAGTCTACTTTGTTATTCTAGCATGAAGTATTTTTCACATTAATCATTGCGTCCCTGCGGCCCACTAAAGTCCCTATGCTAATTTGAATTAATCACTCTATTCTGAGCAGGTATCTCATAGTATAGTCTTTCATTATTCCTGTAATTCGTTTTGTTTTGTTATTTTTTTTTTTTTTTCTTCAAATATATGAGAGATGCCCAACAGAAGCTGGGGGTAAACAGGCAGCCATACAGCATACACCCATTAGTTTCTCAGCTGTGTTTATAAATTGCCAAATAACGCGGAAGATGCAGCGGTTGGACCGCGAGCGCAGCAATCATCATGCAAGTGAGATGGTGCACAGGTGTTCGGATGCAAACAAGGGGATGAATTTCTGTCTGCTATCCCAGCAGGATGCTCGATCTCTGAATCCATTGGAGGAGGAGGAACGGCAATGGGGTGAAATAAAAAAGTTATTTATATTCTTGACAGCACTGATCTGAAGTAACTTACCGGGTGAGGCGAAATGGCTGAGCTCACAGGCATTGACTGGTGAGAAAGAATGATGACACAAACTGCTCACTGGTGGTTGAAATTAGGTCTAAGAAGGTCTGCTTTCTTAAAGACCTTTGCTGAGCTCATCTGTGTATTGTAGCAGCAAGGCGCTGACCTAAGACTTCACCTCAGCATAAAGCAGGGAGTTGCTCTTGTCATCTGAAAATGGGTTCCTGGCTGTGTTAGTAGGAAAATTCTTGTGTTTGGAGATCCCAAGTGGGTGTAATTAGGTGGGAAACTAGGTGGTACCCAGTAGCCTTTACTGATCTGTGGGATGCAAGGAGCCTGGTGGGCAACACCAACTCAGCTCTGCATGGAGCCGCTGCAGGGCTCGTGATTGCATCCATTCTCCTTCAGGTAGTTCTTACTGAGAGCTCGAGTGAATCCACATAGAAATACAGAAAGGCTCTCTTTGAAAGAGAAACCACTTTTTGCACAGGTAGCATTGCCCAGGTGGAACAGGAGGGGAGATAGATGGCTGTCATCCAAAGCTCTGCCAAGCAGCTTCCAAGTCCTGATGGCAGTGGCCACCATGTTGTACACCCTGACTCTCCAGAAGTATTCAGTGGGTTAGAAAACTAACAGACTTTTACAGTCACATTACAAAGCATTCACCTTGAGATTAACCTTAATGTCTGTTCTGAAAAGCCTTCACAGAATCATAGAACCATTTAGGCTGGAAGAGACCTTTAAGATCATCGAGTCCAACCGTTAACCCAGCACTGCCAAGTCCACCACTAAACCATGTCCACAGGCGCCACATCTACACATCTTTTAAATACCTCCAGGGATGGGGACTCCACCACTGCCCTGGGCAGCCTGTGCCAGGGCCGGGCAGCCTGTTCCAGGGCCTGACAGCCCTTTCAATGAAGAAATGTTTCCTAACATCCAATCTAAACCTCCCCTGACGCAACTTGAGGCCATTTCCTCTTGTCCTCTTGTTCATAGCACAATCTGGGCTATTTGCCTTGTAAAAAGTGAGTAAATTACAAGCAGTTGCCAGTGCATCTTTTCTGCCCCTTTATTCTGTTCACCTAAGGAAAGGTGTCTGTCTGGTGCCATGTTTTATTTGTAGGCAGATGTAGCTGACACCTTGCATGAAGGCTTAGGGCAGTGCGCTGAGTGCGGGAGTGGGAGAGGGAGAATGAGCAGGAGCAGCCGGGAAAAGGGGAGGTGGCCCCATATCTGCGAGGGAACAAGGCAACAACATGGCAAATATGGGTATTCCACCGGTGTATTTAAACACTCCAGAAAAGAAGCAGATCAGATGTCACGTGTCTGGGAACGAGCGTCCACATCGATATTTTTGTATAACATTTAAATGTGGTGAATCATACAGTTAATGACTGCGTAGGATATTTCTGGTTGGTGTGGGCTTTGACGGCCCATGCTTCTGAACAATCTTATAGGAGCAAATTCTTATGTTGAATTAACTCCTACTAATTACTGCATGGGAGGAAGCAGTCTGTCGGAGAAGCATCCAGTCAAGGGGATTCTCACGCATTTGCTCACCTCTCCTTGTAGAAGTGGGACTTAGCTGGGAGTCAGGTCACTTTTCCTGCGCACCACTGAAGCATAATGTGAATTGCAGAAATCACGGCTGAATAAAGCTGGGTTTTGAGGATGTGACCCTTAACTTGTCGAGCTCATCACCCTTTGCACCACCCCACTCACATCACTCTCCATATAAAACCACTAAGAGGGTCTTTGGTGAACTGGATGTAAACCGTGTACTTTGTCTAAGGACACTTTTATACCTGTACGTTCAAACTCTTGCTCAGAAAGGTCTGGTAACTGTGATTAGGCAGACCACTTTTTAAAGACTGTCAAGTGACAAACTCCACACTTTCCACCATGATCTTTTTAAAAAGGTTTGTTAAATAGGGCATTGCACTTGCAAAGCCTTTCTTGTTCTGACATTTCTGAGTAATTCAGATGGAATTTCAGTCTACTGGACTTACTTATTTGCATTTCAAAGACCCAGAAAGTGAGCTGTAGAGCCAGACGCTTCTTGAGTTTGGGACTTAAAAAAAAAACCCCAAACCAAAAAACTTTGGCAATTGTTAGCTGAAGTGCTGACTCGTCAGTGACATCACGCCTTTGTAACCTGCCTCGGTGTCTAATTAAGGATTTCTAAAATGAAACACGGTGCAAAATGGAGAAGAGCAAGGAGAATTTGGCTGACAGGAGATTAGCGAAGGACAGAGTTTGATCTGAAGGGAATATTATCCTCCGCACATCCCTGAAATGCCTGACTGTGGAGCAGGGAGCTGCAGAAGTTTACCTGCTTGTTGGGACCATTTATAAGGGCACAGGATTTATAATAAACTGCCAGGTCTACTATATCTTTCATTAGCTGACTGAATGTTTTTTTGGTCTCAAGTGAAGACGACGCAGAGCTAATACTGTGCTAACGCGTGTCCTGCCTTGGAGCCAGCGATAAGCTGCAAAGACTTGATGAAGGGCTACAAAAAACCAGTTAAGCCTATGTTCCAGTAGCAACAAAGGAAAATGAGGGCAAAAGAATAGAAAAACTGTTAATTTGTTTCTTTTTTTTTAATTTGCAAAACTGAACACAACCCATCACTGAGCATGAGTCCCTTTAGATCTCTGGTGCCATGTCCTATCCCTGGCTTGTACCGGCTTTATAGGAATTCTTCAAATAGCTGTAGTGAAATAAGATAAGTAAGTCACCTTTAGATATTGTTAATGATGGAATAGTAAACACACCCTTATTTATGTGTTTTATTATTTCAAATACCTTCACTGACAAAGGAAATCAACCATACTTGAATTTGCCACTTTAAATATCGAACGTATCTTACTATTTGATCTCCGTGCAGTGTTGAGGAGCACTCATCGATTGGGTCACGGCAATGGTTGTCCTAGAGTGATGGTGTATTAAATTAGTTAAACCCTCGGTTTTGGTGTCATTAGACAAGTAGATTGAGCCTGGAACCAAAGGCTAAGGAATATAATCACACCGATGCTCTTGTGCACTCTGTAAATACATTGACAAGATGTTTTTGTCCAGATTTCTTCTGGTCATTTGGAATATCCCCGGATTATTCTAATACTATATTATACTGATATAATAATAAATACTTACAAATATAAGTTATATTAATACTTACGATAGCTGTTTTGCCAGACATTTAAAAATTCCAGCGTGGGACTAATAAAAACCCCTTAATTATCTTGATTAGTACAGGAACGAAACCATTGATGTATAATTTTCAGAAAATCAAAGGACATCTTAATCTTAGCAATATTTGACAAAATAATAGCACTCAGAACAAAAGTTCTTTTCATGCACTTCAGAAAATGGGGTGATTTTTTTTGAAAAACAATGTTTACCTAAAATTCACATTATACAGTCTGACTATGAGTGGAAGTTGTTCTTTCCTGCTGATCTATACTTTTTTTCTAATCCCTTATTGGGATGAAAAGTAAAAATAGCGAATTTCCCAAGAAAACTTACTTCATATTAAACTAAACTTTTTACTTTCATGCTTTTGATATATTTGTTTGGTGGGGTTTTTTTTTGTTGTTGTTCTTTGTTTTTTACTTGTTAGACTCCTTTGTTGCAACATAAAGTTTGAAAAGGTATTTCGAAATAGAAAACAGAATGAAAAAAGTAAAAATATACCTTTTCTCTTATTTTAAGATTAAAAATAAGTTATGTCAAGACGTTAATTAAAAATTGACTCTTTTTCAAAAAATGTTTTTACTTTTACATCTTTCATGTTGGAGAACAATTTAAAATATTTTAAAATTCCAATGACCTGTGAAGACAAACTCAGCATATTTGTCTCTGTGAATTGTCCTGAATCATATTCTGTATCTTCTTTTTTCTTCTTTTTTTTTTTTTTTCTTTTTTGCCACCTATATGGCATCTGCTAATGAGTGTGCAGCCTCAGCGCTGTGCAGCTCGTCGACTGGGAATTGATTGAGATATTCCAAAAGGGAAGAGACAGGCACAAAACTGCTGGGGGACTCCTAAAGTTTAATTAAAGAATGAAACTGGAACCAGTGCTCCAATTTTAAAGCAGTTTGTAGAGTTCACTGACACAGGAAGTTTGACTAAACACTTGTGGCTCGATTTGGCAAAAGGCAAGATAATTCAGTAACCAGTAACACAACCTCTCTTCTTGAAAACGAGAACAACTGAGATAATGACTTGGGTAATCAAATCTTCACTATTCAAGTGTAAAAAAGGCTTTATAAGAGAAAAAAATTATTCCTCTATGGCGCTGAACATCATAAATTTATTTACAATTTGCCATTATTATTTCAGTCTCAAGTCCTAAGCTTGAGCGGGAGGAAACTGAACAGGAATCAAAGATATGAGGTGGTAAAATCATTAATATTGAAGATTTGAGAGGTCTGGCTAAGAAGTTTATCCTAACTAAAAGAACATTCCTTGCAACTAAAAGCTGTGACTGTTTCCAGCTCCCCAGTTCTGAGCTAATACCGGCTGTGCCACTCCTGGAGGCTCCACCAAGAGCCACCTCCCTCTCTGTGTTGTCACATTATTTACTGTCGGGTTCCTTCTTAGACTTCTGGCGGTTGGCAAGCTACCTGAGAAGTCTGGCTTTGTTAACATTGACGTTATTGTTTTTCCTCTCCTCTTCCTTCCCCCCCCACCCCCCGAAACAAGGTTGCTGGATCTCTGCAATCACTTGGGAGACACCAGGGCAGCAGAGGGGGAGATGCTGTCCGAATGTTCTCTCCCTATGATCGTAGTTAATAAAGCTTCCGTCTGACCTGTCCTATATTGTACTTGTCTTATTACGCACTTGGAGTTCCCGGACCTCTGACAGATACAAACATATTTGCCCTGATGTTCAAGACTATTTCCAGTTCAAGACTATTTCCAGTTTCATTGATATCTTCCACTTTCCAGGAACTACCTGAAGAAATCCAACTTAATTATTTCCGTCTACACATTTCTTGTCTAAACCATGCAAACTTTTACCTAGAGTCTCACAGGTTCAGGAGGTACTTTCCAGGAGACACCATTGTGTCCAAGCACAGGTCATATAACACATCTGATTTTTATACAGCAACTTTTATTTGGTTGTTTAACTTCTGGAATACTTAAGAAAACCTTTTTCAAGTACAAATGTGTTATTGCTATTAAAGGAAAAAACCATCACTATTATGTTGACATGGGAAAGATGAGTATTATGAGAAAAGTATTGATGAATTCGCTTAATGGTCTTGCTGCTCCGGCTTTTGGATTAGGTTGCTCTCATGGTGGGATTGAGACACACCTTGAAATGAAGGGCAGGAGTATCTGATGAATATTAACAAAACTCAGCCAGCTCCAGGTATAAGCAATGATTACCCTGCTTGCTTTGCCTATGCCAAAGCCCCGGCAAGCCAGGCGCACTGCTTCTGCCGCACGAGGTGTCAAGGTTTTGCAGTATAAATGACCAATGAAGTCATAGCCAGACTGCATAAAGTACACTAACAGAGGAAACACAGTAAGAGCTCCTGCAGTGCTATGTGTAGGATGACTGAAATGTTTTATTTATGTGTCTCAATCATTAATCATGTTAATTTTTTCATACAGGTTAAATAAAAATTTGGAAAACAGCAACACTGGTTTATCTGTGGGTCAGGTTCTTTGCCAGGAACTCTCCCCTTGGTCAAGTCCATCTTTTTTTCATTGATTTATCTTCTGTAATTTATTTGAGACAAAATAATTTTTTTTTTTCTAATAAAATTAATTTCTTAGTGTCCTATAAACATAACTCTTTTTGCATGGGATGAGTGTCTTCTCTGTTCTATGCACTGCATTACAAATTCAGAATAAATTTATATTTACGTATATGACGGTTCTCTGAGAAAAAGTAGAATTTTACCTATCTTCTCAAAGAAGTGAAGAGCTGAAGAAGGACCACTTTCTGAAGTTATCTGAAAACATCCCCGATGTCACTGAGAATCTGGCTTTGATCTTTTGAGATATGTAGAGTGAAGTCCTGGCTTGGCTGAGGGAGTTTTGCCATAGGATTCAAGGCTTCTCTTCATACCCCCCTGCAAAATGGTTAGATACGTACAGAGATATAATAAGAATAATAAACCCTTAGGCTAGTCTGCATGGGGATGTTATTGGGGAGGGAGCGGAACGATGAATGTAAAGAGTCTTCTCCCTCCTGGGGTGCCCAACCGCCCCTTTCCCACCCACAGAGGGGCTGAGAAGGGGGTGACACGATGCAAATCAGCAACCTCACGGGCTGCACCCCACAGAAGGTACGTGCTTGCCCTTCGCTTTGTGCTTTGAGTGCCCGGCTCCAGTTTTGGTTAACGCGCAGGGATCGGAGCGGGCACTTCCACCCCGAGCCTCCTAATGCGCCTCCTCCGTCGTAACCCCGGAAAAGCAGCCGCCGTGCCCGCGTGGGGAGCCAGGCAAAGTTGCGACCGCACTTTAAATTCATAACGGAGCTTGTTCTGCGCTGACCTCCCCGTGTAGACAAGCCCTTCATGAGATCATCTGCAGTTTTGATGATAATGGCGGCTTTATTTTCTTCTATTAGGCCTTGGGGTGCAAGAGCTATTGTAAATCCTCTTGCACTTGTGCATGCTATTTCTCTTTATTCCTATCCTAATTCACATTTCCTATCCCCTAGACCAAAATACTGATGTAAATAAGCTTTTTATTTTCATTTTTCAAAGTTATAGCTCTGCACAGTATGGCACAAAGAAATCCACACGCTTTCTTTTGTTGGAAGAAAAGTGTTTTTTTTCAGGGGGGGTGCTTTACATAAGAAAGGTCAAATGCTCCCTCTCACATTTGATTCATTTAGTAACAGGATGCTCTTTCTGGCCATCTGCTTATTGTTGAATTAATTGTCAATTAATTGTCTCTTAATTGAAGCATTTGTTTCCAATTTTCAAAGATTAGCAGGGTATTAAACAAGAGAGGTCAACACAATTTAGGAGAATGTTTTAAATTTTGCGTATAGTAGCTGGGAATTGTAGCTTTCATTAAACATCACTCTGGTATAATTTGTGTCATTAAAAGTGGCAATTTCAGCCAATTACTGCAGCTGTTTTGAGTTTACTTGCTTGAACGATCCCTGATTCCACGACTCAAGAAGATCTGAACTCTCGCTATTGCTTGCTGCTGCTCTGTCTGGTTAGAATTAATCATATAAAGAAACCTATAAAAGTTATTATTTTTTACTGGAAAATATAACTCTTTAATAATAAAAAACAAACATATACTAATATCTTGTTCATAAAGGCAGACACTATACCCTAATTAAGTGGCTTTTAAACGAAGCCAGACTTGTGAAGGAAAAAGGCTGATGGTGGTGGAAGCGAGAGTCAAGCCCAGCTCTGCGGGAGCTCTGGCGAAGTGGTCCCATATGCTTAAGGTTGGTCTGTGGACTCAGAATCCGGCACGGGGAGCACGAAGACAGACTGAGTTATGTCGGTTGTAATTACGCTGGGCAGATTATAAAAAGCCCTTAAACACGCAGGGACTGAGCGCTGAAGTCTGCACGGGACCGTTAGGTCTGAGCCTCAGCACTGCACCAGCCGTTGACTTTACCATCCCCAGTTCGGGTGTGGAGCCCTGGAAGTCGGGTTGGACTGATGAATATTGTCCAGAAAGTGCCTGATGAAGCCCATGGCAGGTGAGGACTGCTGATAGCCATCAGTTTAACATTTCGCTTCTGTTTTATTTCCATTAAGTAATTTAAATGCTTAGATTGAATAAGGCCTCGGTCCCTTAATGCATCTGCTTTATTAAGAGGAAATATTAGTTTTGGAAGATATGTTTTTGAAACAACTGTTGTGTTTTATTCCCCAGAAAGTTCCATACTAAGGAAAAAAATCATGCCTTAGTTTAATTCAATCTATAATTCCATTAACCAGTGATTCAGCAGGTTCTGGGGAGATTCTTTTCTTTTACATGTGGGATTTGATACTGCATGTCTTTTCTTACTGAGTAATTTTAGATAAATTTTAGTAAATTTAGAGCTGGGAAAGCAGAGCCTGCTCCCTCTAATTTGATGTTACTTTATTTAACAGACCACTACCTTCTCCCCAGATTTGGGGATGCAGACCAGAAGGGATCTGGTTTTCCCAGTATCAATGCCTGGACATGGGCGGTTGTGTACGTGGACTGATACAACCGTTCATTTGACCACATTATATCCACTATCTAATCACAGAGAAAGATCTTCCAAAGGCCAAGCTAACAGAGTTTAGGAGATCAGAAATATCAGTGCCTGAGTGGATAATACTGATTGCTTGAAGAGTACAGTATGCTCCGTCTTATTTGATAGAGAAGAAATTAAATTTGATTTGGATGTTTGCATGCGCTCGGTCTGTACGAGGATGAATGTATATTCATCTGTCACCGTGTGGGGAAACGCTATGAACTCTACCCTTATCCAGCCCAGACAGTCTTATTTGTCTCTTCTCAGACATATAAAATGTTATGTTCAGAATAACCACAAGGCGAGCCAGGTTATATCAGATAGACTGCGATTAGCATATTTTACAAACAGATAAATAAGACATCAAGAAATGTAAAATGTTTTTTTGATGCTGCCCTTCAACCCTGTGGCACGATGTCTCGTGGCTTTTCTCCGAGCCCTGCCAATTCACGGGACAGCAGCTCCGAGACAGACGGTGGGATAAATGCAATGGGAAAAAAAGGGGTCAGATATTTGAAGCTGCTCAGGTTTGGGGATTTGAGCTTAAACCCTGAGGAAATGAATCCAAAAGAATGGTAAGATGGGGGATCATAGAATAGAATCATAGAATTGTTCTGGTTGGAAGAGACCTCCAAGATCATCGGGTCCAACCATTAACTTATCACTACCAAGTCCCCCACTAAGTCATATCCCTTAGGGCCTCATCTAAACGCCTTTTGAATACCCCCAGAGATGGGGACTCCACCACCTCCCTGGGCAGCCTGTTCCAATGCCCGACAACCCTTTCAGTGAAGAAATTTTTACAAATGTCTAATCTGAACCTCCCCTGGCGCAACTTGAGGCCATTTCCTCTTGTCCTGTCATCTGTTACCAGGGAGAAGAGTCTGACCCCCATCTCTCTACAACCTCCTTGCAGGTAGTTGTAGAGAGCGAGAAGGTCTCCCCTCAGCCTCCTTTTCTCCAGGCTAAACAACCCCAGGTCCCTCAGCCACTCCTCACAGGACTTGTGTTCCAGACCCTTCCCCAGCTCCGTTGCCTGTCTCTGGACACACTCCAGCACCTCAGTGTCTGTCTTGGGGTGAGGGGCCCAGAACTGAACACAGTACTCGAGGTGCGGCCTCACCAGGGCCGAGTACAGGGGGACGATCCCTTCCCTACTCCTGCTGGCCACACTATTGCTGATACAGGCCAGGATGCCGTTGGCCTTCTTGGCCACCTGGGCACACTGCTGGCTCAGATTCAGCCGCTGCCGACCAACACCCCCAGGCCCTTTCCTGCCGGGCACTTTCCAGCCGCTCCCCCCCAAGCCTGTAGCGTTGCCTGGGGTTGGAGTGACCCAAGTGCAGGACCCGGCACTTGGCCTTGTTGAACCTCATACCATTGGCCTCGGCCCATCGATCCAGCCTGTCCAGGTCAGGATACATGACTTCTCTCCCGGCTCTGCAGTTTGTCAGTAAATTGCCTCTATTGTGTGTGGTAAGAGTAAAGAGGCGGATGTTCAGGCGAGAGGAGGGCGGCAGTGAGCATCGGGTCTGACTCAGGGTTTGGAGGGGATCACAGCTCCTTCTGCTCACGGGAATTAGCGCGCTGTGTACACTCAGGGCAGGGCAAAGCCATAACGTGTGCTGCAAAAGCCCACGTTCCAGGCATGTCCTATGAACCAGGAGCAAAGATAAACCTGCTCTTTACTTGCATTTAGCGTAAACCGCAGAATCCAACAAATCTTTCCTGACTAAGTCCGTATTTAACAGCCAGGAACCTCTTCTCACTGGGTCACGCCTGCTGGCTTCAAATGATTTATTTTTGATTTGCATAAGCACGAGTGGAAAATATGGCCTGATTGCTTTTACTGAATACTGTTGTGGAGGTGCGTTACAGTACAGTAAAGATAATTTAGTGTTTCTATGTCAAGATCTTTCCAAAAAAGTCATAATTTTGTTAACAGTACCTACACAAATTCACCAGAACAAAAGCACTGAAATAGAGGATATTATTTATTTTTAAATAATACGCTTTGTGGAGTTCCTCACCAAATACTGTGCAGAACTCTTGCAGAGAAATAGGAAGATTTAAAGTAAAATTTAAAAGGAATAGGGCTGTGCAGCTGACAAATAAGGATTATGTAAACTGGAAAAGCATATATTTTCTGTTTGGTTAAACATTCATAAAAAGTTTGTGTTCATTTATATATTCATTTATTTAGCATGAAAATCATTTTAGATAGTATGCATCACAGTTCAGGATAAGGCTTCCACTGCAGAAGCTTTGGTTAACTCAATTCTCCAATAACCTAGTTATCAATGTTGTGTATTTGCTTCTGGAATTTTTCCTCCCTGAATCCTTTTATAGCTGAGAATGACCTTTTTCAAATGCTTTCCAAGTAACATTTCGGTACCTTAAGAGTTAGACTAGAATTAATCTTTAGCCACAAAACCTGACATTCTCCCAAAAATATGGGGTTCACTGTCAAGATCAGTTCAGGTGAGAGAGATAGGCTTAACTGCATGCATTTCATTGACTAATTACAAAAATTACTGGGTTTGCTGGGAGAAATCTACAGAACTGGTTTGCACCCCATGTACTAAAACCCATAGAGTCGTCTATGTCAAGTCGTTGAAGACAGCAAACAAGATGAGCATCAGCTCTTTTCCTTTTTTCACTTTCACAACTTCTTAATGTGGTCTGGTATGTTGAGATGCTGTTGTGTCAATAGATACAGCCCAGGGAAAGCTCCAGATAACTGTTCTCAGATGCTTTCATTAACTACGCGTTCTTGCAAGCACATCTTTGCCCAAGTTACTCTTTTGTATTTTCCTCAAACTGATATCAGCAATTTTTGTCTTATTAGTGGAGTTTGCCCGTGAACATAGTTTCTAACAAAGGCAATTCCTGCAGGTACCCTGAATGTTCTCAATGTTTTAAAATATCATTGTTTTCCTTTATAACTACCAGGTAAGGTTATTAATAAGGTCCTTATAGACTTTGATTAATGAACCTCCACCATTCGTTCCCTTATGTCAAGCAAATTTCTGAAGCCCCATTTTCTTCTTCTTGCAATTTGGCAAAACTTAATCTTTCATAAAATCAATGCATCTCGCAGCTAGTTAAATGTTGCTTCTTCCTGACATCCCTTTGAATTGGCAAACTGTTCAGCAAGACACAGAGCCACGTGGGGTGCCTTCACTTTAAATGTTTAGAACCTCATTACGTTTCTTGGTAAATAGAACACAAAAATTTGTGAGTTTTACCCTGGATGATATTAAATAGGTGTCTTGTTCCCGCTGTGAGCGAAACCCTTGCAGAAGAGAAAAATGTGGGATGTGTGATGTGCCGCCACGGTGTAAAAATTGTCTGGCTTGTGTTACAAATGGCTTTATCTGTTTCAAAGCCATTGAAGAGAAAAATAATTTTAAATTATTGTGGAGCAATGTTCTAGCATACAAAATAAGAGAAGTGTCAGCTACAGACCACTGAACGTAACAGGTGACTTGCTCTTGAGACATCTGTCAGTAATATTGGGGGAAAATGCTGTGTTGTCAAAGAGGGCTTCAGTTTGAGTGACATAATACTGGCGGCCTCATGCTGTCAATTTTAAAATGTCCTTGAAATTTATAAATACTATCAATGGCAAATTCCTATAAAAACTGCTACACTTAGAGGTATTCTGTAAGAAATCTCATCTTGAAGGAGAAATAGGTACTCAACACAGAAATAAAAATTAGTTCTCGAGTTGCTGAAAGTAATCCTAATTTGATTGCCTTGGATACGTGCAAAAAACTTCAAATCCTTATGAATGTTAATGTTCTCAAACGCGTACACTCGGTACAACACATCATAGGCACTTTGCAAGGAGCGTCTTCACAATTTGGAAGCAGTCATGACCCTGATCAAAGCAGGACGAAGAAATAAAAAATAACCAAGGGGGGACATTAAATTGAAATGAATAGACTTACACATAGAGATTAGCAGATCCACTGGCTTCATTTAATCAAAAAAAAATTTAAAGTATTCTTGAGATGTTCGCATTGATTTTAGTACAGTAGCTCCATATATATTCATAAAGTATGTATTACGTACAAAATAACTCTATTGGCTAAGTAGTATTTTAATTGTGAAATTAAACACTTTAGAATTAAGAAATGCCACGTGTGTAATTGTCTGTGCAATTTTATCTTTGCTCTTTTGCACATCCGTGCTACGGTAGCTGACCTAGGTGTTGCTGCGGGTGCAGTGGCAGCGGCCAGAGTGCTTGCACGGGTTGCGACCGTCCCCTTCTGGCCATGGGCACAGCAAAAAGCCAGTGTTGGTTCTGCTCAGTCTCTCAACGGTCCTTTTTGTCGCCCTTCACAGAAATGGGTTTTACATTTTCACAAAGACTCTTCTGAGCACAGCCAGTGGTTTATTTTCCCATTTGAAGTGCAGCTTACGTTAGAAAAACAGTTAATGTTTCAGAGCTTATTCAGATTAGGACAGAGAGGCATACTTGATAAAATTTCAAATCTGAGAATTTTTTTTAATCCCGACGTCTCAGCGGTGGTGATAATATTTCCTTGGAAGTACTCTTATGTCTGATTTTTCAGCTTTCTGCTTTTGTATTTCTGGTGTTCAGGATATGCTCGGTCTTGGGAGGGAGGCAGCAATGCGCTTTGCCCCGCAGTGATGCTGAGATCTATAGCTCTTCTGCGGATGCTCAGGTTCTGCTCTGGGAAGAATGTTAATTTAGACAAAATTCTAAGGTTTTTTATTTTTTTTACCACTGTTTTCTTGAAGAGTTGTATACCCAAAAAAGCTGCTGTCTGTGCGAGGGAACATAAGAGGGTGCAGGCTCAAGGGATTGTGTTTGCTCCCGGCCCGCGGCTGCCACGCTGCTGCAAGCTGAGCCAGCCGCTCTTCTCGCTTGGCGAGTTGCTTTGTAATTCCTCACGTCAGCTCACCTTGGAAGCAGATGAGCACTAATGCTGGTTTAAGAAAGGGAGCAGAAAGGTGTAAGACGTCAGCTCACGACGCTTTGAATTATTGTGACACTCTGATGGAGCAACGCTGCTGCCATGTCTTGCAGATGCGAAGCAGCTGTAGGCCATGTTATATGGGGTGGCCAGGTACAAGGAAAACGTGCTCTACCTACCACGTGCCGTATAGAAATGCCCACACTACTAATGGTATTTTTTCAGAGAAAAAGTTGGTATGGAAGCCTCCAACCACTTCTGATGGACTCGCTGACATTATGATTGGGCTTTCAACAAAGACGTCAAAACCTCATATTTCTGACGTTTTATTTAGTTAATAAGAAATGTTATCGTAATTACCTGTGCCTCAGCAATAAAAACACTGCATTGTAAAATAACTCACCATCAGGAAACACCATCTACAAAATAAAGGCTGCATTAATGGTATAGCTGCTGCCCTATGTCCAACTGATGTATCAGTTAGAGTATGTATAAGGCTCTGATTAAATGTATGGGTATTGCGTGTTTGTTTCTTTTGACTCATTATAAAGTTAAAGAAAACTTACTGTCAAATTCACTTGGGTAGAGCCAAACAAAGGCAAACCTGAGAAATGGATTCCTTTTTTAGCTGTTGTGATTGATCTTCAACTATGCTGAAGGAAGCACCTCCGTTTCCTTCGTTCGGAAGTTAAGGACCACGTTTCTGTCACAGCAGTGACTTCATTTTTAAAGTCCACAGACAGAGAGGGTAACGGGAAAGAAGAGGCGTGAGACATCGTAGATCTTGAGTTGAATCCCTTTCATCTCTATTGAGAGCCAGGCAAAGCAATTTGTTGGAAAGATTCAAAGACGGCAAGAGGAGTATGGTTATTAGCCATGTTCGATAGCTACCTTTGAAACTCTACAGAAAGTTTCCGCTAAGGAGAGCAGTCTCGCAGGCCCACCGGCTGAACCAGCGAGGAGCGGGGCTGGGAGGAGAGTTACAGTACGTGTGTTAAAGCTGGTGCACAGATGTTAGCCTTTCCTTAGTCCATTGTCTGCCATGAAAAATGTCTGCTGGGAAGGCTGCATCGCAGTATGTGCATCTCTGGCTGTGGATGACCGGCGTATCTTTGAGTACGAATTACAGCACTTCTCCCCCCAGGAACCGTGGAGACAACTGGAAGTGAGGGATCCGAAACCAGCATCTTTTGAATATTGCTTTGCCAATAAGATTCCGACCGAGAGGAAAAAGAAGAGTTTCTGGGCTCTGGAGAATCCAATTAACAAACACAGGCTCTTTTAAGGTCATGTTAAAACCTGATTGTGTGAGATGATCATAATACAGCTATACGAATATACTAGATGTGAAATTTGCATATAGGCTTTGGAACCTTGAGGCAAAATATATGTAATGTCAGCAAAGGTTTCTATTTTAATACAGAACAGCAAAGATTTACAACCTAGCAGCGTTGTTTAATAAATTTGAAAGAATGGATCCTAAAACATTTGAAGATATTTAAGGACAAATTGAGTATTTTTTTGCTGCAGTAAATAATGAGGTAGTTTCTCTGAGGCTGCCTGGCAGCTGGTACTATTGTTTTCTCTTTTTTTTGGTTAATGCTAAGCCCAGTGAGTTCCCTTGTGCCAGTAAGTTGGAGGGCAGGGAAACGTGGCTAGCGGCTCCATCCAGCAATCTGTGTTATCCCGTGCCCAGCTGTCTGGTGCTTCGGAGTCCTTTCTGCCTGTTTTGAGTGATTAAACCCAGATTTCTCGGTGCCAGTCAACATGCACTTATTTCGCGCACAGATAGCAATGCAGAACACAGAAAACAACGCATGGAACAGCAGAGGACTTATACACAGAAGTACCATTAAATATTTTTGACATTTTAACCTTGGCTCCTGCAAGTTTGGCAGATCGGGGTTCTTAGCATGCTTTTGGTGAGACTCACCCGTTGCATTGCCCTGGGAATTTAGAAGGCTGAGGAGTTTGCTCTGAGCGTGGCCAAGAGAATCCCAGCAGTGAGCTGCAGCCATGGGTTGTCCTCTGCATCGTGGTTTTGCTTTGCTTCTCTGCCTCCTGTCGACAGCTGATGATATTTCTTGGAGGCTGGACCTGTCCAGAGCTTTGCTTCTCCTTTTTCACTCTTTGCATCAAGATGGGTATCCTCAACCCCCTTGTTGGAGATATTTGCCATTTACTAGCAAATAGATTCTTTGTGCTTCTCTGAGGGTCCTTGTTGTCCTTCTCTCTGCTGTTGCGCCCTGTCCTGCCTCAGAGCCTTCTCCTCTCAAACCCTTTGGTAATTTAGCTTGGTGTCTTTGGGCTGGAAAGCATCATCATCCAGGTGAACCCCGGTGAATGTGATATTAATATAGCATGACTGATCTGGTCCTGCCATTTTGTAAAGGAATATATTGGTAAAAAAAAGTGGCTGTGCATAAAAAGTGATTGGTCTCACCAATTAGGAAGGAAAGAACATGGTTACTGTGATCTTTTATTTCACTATTATTTGCAAGGCTCGCTTTGGGAAACACATATTGGAGGAATAAGTGAATAGGAGTGCTCAAAAGGCACATCAGAGGGTAGTAAATGCCATGCTGCATTTTGTAAAATCATTTGTGGTTTATTTTCCCTGCTCTCCCTACACACTAAAAATTCTCTGATATTTTTTGGGTCAGGGAACACGTAACAGCCTTTCTGTGAACCCTAAAACTTCTGTGCACGCTGGGATTGTGTCATAAAGCAAAATGTGATGTAAGTGGCCCATACGCACTCAGTGAAAATCAGGGAGAACACTGCGTCTCACTTTGCTCCTACACATTTGGGTCTTTCCTATTGTGCCCTGGTAATGCCAGGCTAGTCCGTACAGCCACTCTTTCACACCTTTGTAATTAATGTCTTTTGCCTAATAAAAGCACTTCACTAGAATATGTTACTGCTGAGAAAAAATACATACTGTTGATATATCTTGAAAAACAAATCTCAGCATGCGTCTCAGTTAGATACATTCCATATACCTTTTGGATACTAAAACCAAAAGAACGGTGTGAGCAAGCTACGTTGCAGATATATTACCATTGTTCCTGCAGGGTAGGTGATTGTAATCTTTTATAGTAAATTTTAAAAAAATGAACTGCTCCCATAAATTTCATGTTTTACAATGAACACACTCAACATGTTAATCTTTTATATGGTCATTGTCCAGAAGAAATATACATGGCGGATAGTTAAGACACCCCTGTAAGGCACTAGGGCAATATGCTTTCTATTTCGAATTAGGGTAGCCAAGCAATTTTATTCTTTAAGGCTGCTGTAAAACCTTATCTAAATGAAAGGTATTAAATGGTGAAGTTACATAAAGGTGTGTTTCATTAAAATGTTACTGGAAGGTGATCCTGTTTTTTAACTCTTAGTGTATTTCGGAAGGTATAGTATAAAGCTAGGGAATTTATACTGGCACTGAACAAGCCTTGCACATTTATTGCTTAATTGCAGATAATTGGCCTGGCCATAGAAGTGTAGACCTTGCCGTTCCAAGATCATGACATGTAAAGGTTAAGTATCACTTCCAGTAAAATCTTCTCAGGGAATTTAAAAGTTGCAATACAAAGTTTGGTAAGACATTGAATTTTCTTGCTGACTGCAATTTTTCTATTTTTTAATTTAAGGTTAATATGGCATTTGAATTTATTTATAACGTGTGTGCCCCGATCAAAAATGATTATTAAAGCACTTAATGTTACTTTAATAACTGCATACATTTTTAACATTTTTTTTTCCTAAATGGCTACTGAATTGTTAAAGCTATCTCAGTATAGCATAATTATTGTGAAATAGAATAGGACAATAAGGATATTCTTCTATGAAAACAGAAATAATAGGAAAAAAGTTTAATATTTCCATCTGCAAATTAATCTGCTTATTGGACAAAGCAAATCGTGAAATAACCACTATTCAGGATCAGTACACTAAGAAATTAATGAATATTTAGCATTGCTACCTCAAAAGTATACACCATAATTTAATGGCAATACTGGTATGATATAATTTATTTTGTGAGCTGCTGTAATAAACACTATGACTGAGTTACCTCTGAGCTGGGGCTACATTGAACTTGTCTCCTGTACGTAAGCTGTATCAAAAAACTAACATTGCACCTTCCAGTCACACGTTTGCCATGGGGACACATTGGATTTTCTAGTGCTATATGTGCCACCCAGAAATGAAATATATTAACTTGCATCACATTGATATTAGAAAACAAGATTTTTAGGTATTTATGACTAAGCTGTAAAGCTTGTTTCTGAGTGAACTGCAGAGACCTTCATCTTACCTAACAAGTTTGCCTCTCCCATTTTCAGACAGAACCGATTTGTTTTATTATATTGTGCGGTGTTTGCACTGCGGTTAATAGTTATAAACACAACGTGAAAGATTGCACAGCTCTTCGAGTAATATGGAGATCTGTGCTACCTCAGGTGATGATGAATCAGGATGCAAGTTTGCAACTGGTTTGAACAGGTCCAAGTACGTGTTAGCATTGAATATATCATCCCTTCATCCCCTCTTCTGTCTGTGCATCTCCAACAAAAGCCAGCAGTCCTACTTTTGAGTGACCTTACAGTGAGCTGGATCAGGAGCTGACATGGCTGAAAATTAAGATTAAAAAAAAAAACAAACAACCCACAAACCAAAAAAAAACCCCCAAAAAAGAGAAGAAAGAAAACAATTTCTCAACCACATAATTATCAGTGCTGGCACAGGAGAGGTGCTGGCAGCATATGGCCAAGACAAGAGAGGATCTTAAACCAGTTATAAAACTATGTGTTCAATTTTATTTCTTTGCCATAGCAAGGCCAAAAATTTCATTTCAAGGGAAATGGGGAAGGATTTGCACTATTTTCCCAATGGCATGTACTGTTCATCTTCAGTTTTCACCGTGTTATGAGCTGCCAGAGGTCATTTATAGCCACATGAATAATTAGAAAATGTTCTTATGCAGGTGAATGTGTTCTCTGCTAATCACATTTGTCCTTCTAAAGTCAGAGGAAAAAAGTGGAGTAGAGAATGTGAGTTTTCACAACATACTGTTAATTAGTCCAGCATCTGATGTCAGACTTTTCAAACTGAACACTCCTTATTACTGAGATGGTGTTAACACACCGATTTTTAAATAAAACCTTCCATTTGTCTGCACACATATGGCTGTTCCCACCATGAATATTCTCCCAGAATTCCTCCATTTCCTTAATTATTATTACTAGCATTTTTATTCGGGACTCATTTTCCTATGGCCCCCATGATGCAATTGCTTTGTGCACGAGGTCGCTGCAGATTCCCGACGGACCCACCCTCCCTGCGGGGCAATGTCTTCTGCGGGAGAAGGAACCCTGGCGTTGTACCTCTGCTCTGCTGTGTGCCGAGCAGCCGCTCTGCCCCCGGCACGATCACGAACGGTATTGCCGTAGCTCTCGGTAGCTCCTCACTGATTTCACAAGTAGTGCTTGCTGTGGCACTGAGGGTTTTTAGCTGTACATATATATATATATATATATATATTTTTTTTTTTTTTTTCCTTTCCATAAAAATATCCTTCTGGGGGAGGAAGGGTGCTACTCCAGCAGTGGAATCCTTAAGACTTGTACCGGGAAGACATGTAAGAGGTTTTATTGGTGGTATTTATAGACCTTTTGCACTACACAACTGTAGCAAAAGCCTGCGGTGAAGCTGAGAGCTTGGCTGGGAGGACTGGCCCTTACCTGGCCGATAGTGCATCTCAGCACCGCTCGGAGACACTCGAAAACAGTACTGTTTTATGTGTGATACAGAACAAAATTAGAAATTGACTAATAAAAATTCATGATAACCTGCAGTGAGGTGCTTTTCCAATCAACTCCTGAGACGGCAAAAGTACGGTGTTGTCTTTTGTAAAGCTGTGATCAAACACTTCTGTAATAAATCCTGTTTTCAGGCATTTGTAATAGAGTGTAGAGGCATAACTGGGGACATTTTGGGGTTAAGCCTGGCATACTGTAGAAATACCTCATCACATATGCAACCAATTTTCAAGTAGCTGAACTGGGATTTTTTTTTAATGGGAAATGCATTCAGAATTGCTCCAGGCAAGTATTTTATTTTCAAAGGTAGGTTAATATGTTTAACAGACTGGGGCAATTTGAAATGCTGACCAGAGCTCCAGCACCTTTATTAATGCAATCATTATCTTTTTTCTTTTTTTTTTTTTTGGCAAAAGCTCATCGTGGTCGCAGTGAGGTATTGGGATCCTTTTATATCGTGCTCTGAACATCCGTAATGAAAAGATGCACCCTGCTGCAAAAAGTTTATCTTAAACTTAGTTTTGCAACTGTCTGTGAAGTCATGACCTCATTTCTTCAACATTGTATGGGAGAAGGATGGTAGTGAGCTCACAGATAAAGCTGGTGAAAACACATAAGCTCATGAGCCCTTGGTTCTAAATTGTTGGGAACTTTTTCCTCCAAGGTCAAGTGAAACTCGCTTTCTGCCAGAAATGTGCACCCTGTGCCACTGTTAGGTAACACGGTTTTTATGGGCTCTGTCTCTCAAAACCTCTGGCTGGTGTAAACTTCTTCAGCCTGCGCCAGTAGGAATCACATTATACCTTTACTTCATTAAAATAAGATTACGGAATAACCTTTCTGAGGCAAAAACTAGGGGGGCAGTGAAGGGGGTTTGTGCATTCTCATATTTTTGCAAAGAGGACCCTCCAACCCCTGTTCACCACCTCTCGTGCAAAAGAGGATTTAACTGCATGGAGAGCAGTGTCTTCATCTTAGCTAGACTGGGTGGAAACATGGTACCTGAGACAATAATTCCTTCCAAAAGTGTTTATTCCTTGGATTTCTTTTTAAAGGCAAATTCAGTCCCTGGTAATCCGGCACCTTTAGGTCTGCAGTGTGAGGAGACCCAAGGACCTGAGCTGGTGCGTGGACACAGGTTGTCCTTAGAAGCCCAAATGTCTGCAAATTCCCTTCCTGCTCTCTGTCTGGGACACGCTTTTGGCACTGCAGGCTTCGCATGCGATAAACCAGGATTAACAGAGTGGCAAGAAGCTCCCTTGTTGATATAGGTCTAGTTCCAGCGAAGGAATTGTGCCCATACCTGACTGTAAGCGTGTGTACATTTGTGTCGATTTACGGGGGCTTAGATGAATCAGCCTGCGTGCTGAAGCGCTGTACTCAACCAGAAACGGAGATTTTCCACCAGCGGAACAAGGAAGGGTTGTTACTGGGGGAACCTCTGGCTTTGATCTAGCCACATTTAAGCAGCTGTTTCATTTGAAGTGGGTGAATAATCCTAACGAACGGCTTTGCGGAGTCGAGGCAGGGCGCTCGGTTCCGTTCAGCGCCGATGAGGGAAAGCGGGCGCTGCCGCACGAGGACCAGCTCCCTCCCAGCTCTCTTGCCCTCCCTCACGCATCCCTGTGGTGCGGGGAATGGAAATGACGGAACGGGTTGCGAGCTGCCTCTGTGGTGTGGCGGCGTAGCCACGATGCTTGCACTTAGGCTTCACTCGGAATTGTTTGGTATAATAATTTTATTTGATAGATTGCGTTGCTATAAATGAGTCTGCTTTCTGAAGAAAACCACCTACATTTCTACGCAGCTGGCATTGGCTTGGTATGAATTAAAATGAGCTACCAGAAGCAATATATTTCTTTTTTTTTAATATATTTGTATATCTTAAATAGAAATGGCTTTATTTTAAAAACTCCCAAACTTTTGCATTTATTTTGCAAAACATTTTTAAAACCTATTTTATCCTTTTGTATCATAAAACTAATTTCCTCCCTTTAATGACTCTTCACAAAAGTTCTCAGTCCTATAAATTCTAGTTTTAGCACAGTAATTTTCTGTAAAATATTTCTAGCATTTTCTTTGAATCAATAAGCAATTTTCATGCCAATAGATGGTAGAATTGGTGTACTTTTTTGTAATTTACAAGTAAATCGTGTGCTTTCTTAAAATGTGGGACAAGTCTTTTTTCCCACACTGATATAATAACAAAAAACTTGCAACTGGATCTCACTGTTTTGGCTCAAATTCTGGCTGAAGTCAATGGGCAGCCCTAAGAGGTGGCTCTTCTGCCACAAATTAATGTCTATATCAGGGAACTGAGTGACATCTACTATCAGAAACTCTTTCAGGTTTCAGAGAGATTGCTGCAGAATTCAATTTATACCAATATTTTTTCCATTGAGGATATATTTAACTCCTCAAGTGTTTCATCCGTAAGTATTTCATCTAGAGAATAATTCTAAGCTGTTCCTGAGTTATACGTGAGATTTAATTTTTTTTAAGTAAGGTCCAGCACACTCAGAAAGAAACAATATAGAGTTTGCCTGCAGAAAACACTAAGGACAGTGTGTGCCTTAAATTTGGGGTCCACTTAGGACTCCTTCCATTGAGTTGCCACAGCCCTGAACCGGCCCATGAAGGAGCCTGGGCTTTTGCTTCTCTAGTCTGAAAACACATGAATCTACTACTTGAGAAAATGAAGTTGTTTGTTTACCAGTTTTCAAATATGCGGACATCCTACTGTGATTTATTTACTCTTTATTGGGCCAGATACTTACGTATGCCTCACCGTTGCACTGCTAAAATCTGTGCGTTCCAGAAATGGAGATGAATAATGCAGTAGCCGCCCCCTTAGGCGGTGTCGTGGTTGATTTAGGCTGCGATGCCATGGACAACTGAAGTCTGGACGACCCTGCTTTGGACTAGCTATTTATTCTTGCTATTTTCCCCACGTGAGTTCTAGCACCCCTGCAGATATATGGCTGAAAATTAATCCAGCAATTCAATATATATATAGCTGCGGCTCATGATTTGGTTATAGAAGTGCTAGTGCTAGCAAAAAAGAGGGGAAGCATTAACACGCCGTTTAGATAGAGAGAGATCAAACCTGTCAGCAGTAGCCAAGCCTTGCACCAACTTAAAGTGATTGTGGAACTGCAACCTTTTAGCTCCTTTCTTCAACCTGAGAGATGCATCTTACCTATAAAGCTTTATGGAACGTCGAGTGAAGTGCAGGGCACCGTGGCGTGTGTGACTCCTGCTGTGAAGAGGCATAAATAATTAACAAATGGAGTAGAGTCTGGCATAGTTGGGTTGGGTGGCAATGACCTTGAGCATCCTGAAATCTACTCTCACCAAGGCAATTAGTGGCTGATTCAAAGGGCAGAGGAAGCAGCCAGGAATCGATAAGGTGTAAGACACGCCATGGCCACAGTCCTGTTTCCTCACACCTGGATGCTTTTCCTACTGCAGAAAATAGGAAAAATGTAGGAACAACTGTATTATATTCTACTTATTATATAGAATGTTCACATATGTTTGCACGACATTCCCATAGACAGCTATTTTGGCTACAGCCTCTCCGATGAAGTCTATATAGTAATTATGTCATGCACTATTATTAGCTGAACTTTTGAGTAATTCTAAATAGCACCTCATTTTGTTACGTTCTTACACCAGTAAGAATTAAAGCATTTAAGAAAACTGTGGGAAGTGTGAAAATAACTTTTTCCCTGGAGTCTAAGAAAAAACAGACCGAGTAGTTTCAAGAATTGACTTTAATTGCAGCAAACAGCACACAGCATAACTACCTATCCATCATTTTGCCTTATATTTAGCAGAATGTCAAGAATTCAAAGCCGAAAAAAAGGTAACGATTAAATAAAAGGGTGATGGCACATTTGGCGCCCCTCACCCATCACAATTTGGTGTGGAAAGGGTCAAACATTTTGCTTTGTTCTGGTGACGCTGCCAACAGATGTTGCAGGACTCTAAGCTCTGGTCTCCATAAAGACGAGTTCTAGACCATTGAAAATGATCGTGTGGCTTTTCCTATGTCCTTGACTTCATCTTCCTTTGCGTTTATCTCCTTTTATCAGCGAGGATCACCCCAGTATCCCCTATACTGCCTTCTCTTATGGCCATCTGCGGAGGAGCTCCTCTCCGAACTCGCGCTAAGCGCTCCATGGGAAGGAAGCCCTTCTGCACGGCCTGAATTCACGCCTCGCTGTACGTATACTGCGCAAGGTATCCTACAGCACCAGGAGTTGTCGTGTGCCGCCGGTGTCACTGCCGTGTTCCTTAGTGATGAGTAAGTAGATTGCTGCATCAAAGTGTGCATGTTTGACCAACCTTCATTGTAACAGCAGGTAAAGTAACGAACAGTAGGGGAGAGCCTTGGTGAAAGACAGAGACTGAGAACTATTTGTTAGTCTCAGATTGCTACTATACTTTCTCACAAACAGTGACGGGTTTTAATCAGAATATCTCAGGGTTAGTTATTACTCAGGAGGCATTTCTGTTAAAAGCAGAGTTATGCCAGAAAGGTTTGTGTTTGCAACATGTGCAAAAGTCTATTTCAAATGACTCTGGACATGCCTGGGGTCATCCTGACCTAGCCAACAAAGGACGGGGCCTTGCCGGGAGAGAAGGTCATATGTGAGAAGAAGAAAGTCTGTATCCACTTTCAGGATACGCCTTACTGAGGAATAAAGACATAAAAGAGTTTCATTGTGGCTTGAATATAAGGCTGGCCATGAGAAAAAACATAATTGTGTAAAAGAAAGGTATCTCATAATGGGATCAGCTTGGTTCCCCAGACTGCATCTATATCTGTGTCTGGCTGTCACTGAAGAGTAACTGCCCAGGCGTCGCACTGGGACACGCTTTCTAAGAAGATCCATGAGTAGGTACTCAGGTGCCCATAGCCCTGTGGACAGCTCACGTTGCGCCCGCCGAGCATTTATCTCCCTTGTAGAGATGAATGGAGAGTGTGCCAAGCACAGGTTGAACAGACTTTACATCGTGAGCAATCAGCGGATGGCATCTCCCTAAAAGCGTGAGAGCCGTGCCCTGGGGTGGCCACGATGCCTTCGCGGGACAGCTTGGCCGCTCCTGCTCCTGTCTGTGCTGTCACGGCTGACGATGCGCTTAAAGCTAGTAGCTTTTAGGGCCGTTTTAGAGGGGACCTGCCCAAGCGCTTCAGCTCTTATGAGTAGGAGTTATCGTCCCTCCCGAGTCATGTACTTTGCACCTGCCTAAACTGCAAAGGAGTCTCAGCAAGGATTTCCTCCCCCTCCGTTTCTCAAAAATTCCTGTTTGCAAGAGGCCTTTCCCGCAATCCAGGTTTATCTCCTCCCAGCTATCATCTGAACTGTCAGAATATACAAATGTATGTGGTGGTTTGGTCAGCGATGGCTACTAGCCCCGGAAAGGTAATGCTGAGCCAGCCCCCAGCGTGTTTTGCCGCTTGCGTTTGGAGGAGTGCCTCTGACACGGGAGATGGTGCTCTCCGTGCGGTGGCAGGGCAGCCGATGCTGGTGCCCAGCATTTTCTGCCCACCAGCTGGTCTAATCACCCTTTCCGTGCCTGTTCGTGATGCTGCCTCCCACTCTAGATGCTGGATATGCTCAGCGGTTTGGGAACCTAAAACTCAGATGCCTACAAGCTTGATCTAAGCCTGACATCAGATCCTAGGGTCCTGCGTCGGATCACTACAGTGATATCCACATCTTTTCCTTTCTTGCTGTTTCTATTAAAACATTTTTTCCATGTAGCTGGACATCCAAATAGTTAACAATACCTATCAGGCTTAGTATATTAAAAACCAGCAGCTGTAGCATCTTCGATGTAATTCTCTGAGTTATGCTACTCTCACTGTGTTATGTGTTCTTTAAAATATTTGGTATTTTAGCTTTAAAACCATGTTAAAATGATATGTTCAAAAAGCTAGCAGTTTTCCAAAAGCCCCTGGCTTTTTTTTTTTTTTTTTTGTGCAGAAGAATATACAAAGAACCTTGGCAAATAATTAAACATTCTAATTTGAGATAATCTTTGATTAATGAAGAATCTGCTTTCGAATGCTCTTCTCTGGCTCTAATAATTGATCTCTAATTGTCCCATCTAAAGGTTATATATTGCCTTTCCTCATGATTGTGTCCTCCTAATGCCTTATAACTCGAATCCAGCTATTAGCAACGTTCATTAATTCCTCTTGAAAATGCTGTGAACTTTCCAAATTGAAACAGTGCTTTATAAAACCAAGTTGAGTTTTGTACTAGTTTTGAGTCTCTTGAGCAAACCACACCAAGAGATGTCACAAGCGTGATGGGTAATTATTCAATTCTAAATTATTTTAGAATTACATATAAACTATTTGAGGATGTTGGACAGAGGAGGTGTAGCAGGATAACCTAATTAAAAATAATGACACAGGTGCTTTTTGTTCTCTTACTGCAAGTAAACAGGTGATGGATTTGCAATTAAGTGTGTGATGTCTAAGTGGTAAATACATTTATGCAAAAATTGGAAAACTGTAGAATTTAGGATCTGGTGAAATATTCGTGATGATAGAAAAACTCCAGGTTGTTTCAGAGGGATTTTACTTGGATCTCTAACAAGCTGGGATAACTAAACATATTTACTTAATTGCTTGCCTAATTGAGAGATGAGGCTGCTTCATGGCATAAGTTGTTAACTCATTTCTGGAATAAGCTGGTTTTTAACCTTTTTCTACTTTAGTAAGGCAAACCCTTTTAACTTCTTGCTTCTCAGGCTTCCTTTTATACAGCTTAAAGAAAATTGGCTAAACTTCTTTGTTTTTCTCACTAGACATTAAAATATGTACCCCAAATGTTGGTGTGTGCCTGGTGCTTGACCACAGCATTACAGCACCAAAGTCTTGTAATTACCCAGCTCATTTTCTGCGTAGTTTGATACTAAAAAATGCATAAGGTACTTGCATGAGCACAGATTTTTACAAATATGTCTAATTAATAGACGTAAAAGTAAGTAAAAATGCTTTTACTTCCTTTGCTCCTGAATTTTTCAGTCTAATTTCATTAAGTGGAATACTTATTCATGTGCTGCTTTCCCCAATTTTGGCTTAATTGTTTCCAGTCTGTACAGCCCGGCTGTCTGGAGATGTTTATTACTGAGTAAATGTATTCTGGAAGGAGAAAGCCTGGCTAAATTGCTGGGAAGAAAAATTCTACAATCTGACCTTATCAAGACAGGATCCAGAAGGTTCTTATTTTTCATTTTGACTGTGGACTGTTAGCAAGGAACAAAACAATCCAAAGAAGTTAACTAAAGTCTATCACAACAGTCATTTGTGCTGGGGAAAAAAAAAGGCAAAAAAAAAAACCCGCTGTCAAACGCTTATAATCCATTCTGCAGAACTGCAGAAAAAGTGTTACATATCCTGTAATGACACAAAGCTATTTTCTTCTGGCTTTGGAAAACACAAATCTATTCCATGCAAATGCACTTGGTATTTAGGGAACCTTTTAATATACTTTAAGTATATGATAACACAGAATGAGAGTATGGCATCAACGTATTCAATAATATATTTTGAGTGATCTTTAGCAACTCTCCCGAGCATTTATGACTTGCTGGAGGGAAATGCACTTTTCAAAGATCATGTGCAGTCCCTATGGAGACCAGTAACCTTCCTCGGAGCAATTCACCACAAACTGATAGGTCTGATCACAGCACAAGCGCGACAGTCAGTGTAAACCGCGCTGGCAATGCTGTGAGAATACTGATGGGACAGCCGAGTCGCTGCCTGCACCTGGGGTTCGAGGCAAGAGTTGTTGGGGGGTTCTAAGTATCGGTAGGAAGCCAAGTATCGGCAAAGCTTCGTTTAGACCTTGGCTGGTTTGCGGTCTGGTTTGCGGCATAGTCAGTTTGTTAGTGAATCAAACCAAGATAAAATCTTCGGTTAGGGAGGGCTGGGAGGTTCAAATCTGGGGCCGGGGAGGGGAGGAGTGAGTGTAAGATTATCAAAAGGCTGCTCTGAGCGGCACGAGAACCCGTGTTGGTTCTTCTAGAAGGAGGTTGGTACTTATCCATCATTCCCACTGAACCCGCTGGGTTTATGAATAAAGGGCAAGGTTTTCTCCTCCCCTCTGTCCCCTCGCAAGAGCAATGCCGTGCCCCGGTGGCCTTAATGCAGGAGCTTGTTGGTTTTCTTGTGTTATTTGGCATTAAAGTATTTTTCAGGAATTTCAGCTTTGCTGCAATGATCTACTGCTGTTTGAATGTGTGCTATTAAACCCCCTTGGATAGAAAGCTGCAGAATGAATCTCTTATTACAGGACGTGTATGAATATCTCCCCTCCCTAAGCCGCGGCCGGCTCTTTGTGGTGGCCTCCCTCGGGTGCTACACACCACTTTGCTGCCTGTCACGGTCCTTTATGTACTACTGCTTCTGCTATTGCTTCCAGGCCCTCCAGAACAGTAGCGTGCTGTTTAAATCAGGTACAGCCCGTCTTCGCAATTTCAGCTCTTGGAGGGTCTGGATCCACGTGGTGCTTCTCGTTAATCAGTACTACCATTAATCAGTGCTACGCTGCGCGTGGCACTCTGGTTTTTGTCTTTTTTTTTTTTTTTTGAGACAACACACATGTAGTACAAGCTCGGCTTGTTATTTTCTGACCTGTCTTTTCTTCCGTCTTCCCTCCCTGAGTCTTGCTCCAGATGGTAACTGCTGCAAGAGCTTAAAAATAAAAATGAAAGCGTGAAGTGCATTCGCTTTTATGGAGCTGCAAACAGGGGGCAGAGGAGGAGGGAAAATGCACCGGTGTCATTTGTCTACCTCGGTTCAATTAATGTACTCAGCTATTAGTCAACCTTCAATGGTATGAAGTACATCATAAAAGACAAAACAGACAAATATTTAAGAAAAAAAGAAAGCTCTAGTGTTGTGGGGAGCCTCTCAATAAGGTCTTGTTGTTCTTATCCCATTGCATCTGGCCTGTAGCTGATTTTGGATTTCCCCTTTCTCAGAAGCTCTTTGACCACAGGCAGGAAACGTGCTACAAGCAAATGAAGAAGTTGGCGGTTGTGCTGTGAGAGGCCGGACAGACAGCTGGATGTTTGGTGGGCGAGGACCTGCCAGTGAAACAGCGGCTGTACAGACAGAGGCTGTATCTGATACACAGACACCTTTACCCGTCTTTGAGAGGACCTTGGAGAAAGCAGTTAGGAGATTTACCGTAAATCCATCCCCAAAGCACTCATGTTTATTTTTAAGAAGGTTATGCAAACCATAGCAAGCAGCTGCCATGAGAGAAGGGGGTGCCAGGCGCCCCATTTTGCTTTCAGTCTCTCAGGTGCCCCCTTGGCTGTCATACTACTGCTCCCTCGGGAGGGGACGGACACATCCCCCCTCCTGTCCCTGCCTTTGGTAAAAACGGCTCGAAAAGTCCTCGCTGTCCAAAGCAAACATTAACACCAAATATTTGACCAGAGGGGGAAAAAAAAAAAAGCTCTTATCTCTTGCAAAACATTAAGATAAACAACAGTGATAAACCATTCCTTATAGCAAGAAGCTTTTAAAACACATGTGTCTGTGCATTCTGCCTGGAAATGTGGGTGAGGGCATCAGAAGTACAGTTGTCTTTTATTAATAGCAGCTAACTTGGAGAGATACAGGGAAGTTCCATCTATTCAAAACATGTTGTCTCGCTGTCACAGCTGCCGCAGAGTTATCAAAGCTGAGGGGAGTTACTGTTCTTATTTTTCTTTACGTGGAAAGCACTTGACCCTGATTCCCTTATTGTCCCTCTCTGGGTATTACTATTATTAGTGCAGTAGTGGAATATTTCTTCTTAAATGTTACTGTAGAAAAGTAAATAATTTCCTATTTCTATTCTTTCTTTTTTTTTTTTTTTTCATAGAGACTCTACTTTAAGAATAGATTTTAAAGGACAAATACTGTTTAAAGATTCAGCAAGAAATGAAAATGATAACTGATACAGAGCCTGAAGAAAAAACAGGATTAGGAGCAGGTCACATAACAAGGAAAAATCCATATGTATTTAAGGAAGTGTGCCTAACAGTCCAACTGAAAAGAAAATAGGGAAAAGTGCTTCAGACAAGCAAAAGATTTCAGGAGCTCACTTTGGCCACCCAAAAGGCAGCTGATAGTTTAGCAGGAGCTACTAATAACTGCTCCATAAATAAAAAAAATCCTGGATCATAGTTATACTTAACTCTCTATAAGGTGAAGGTAAATGGACTGAGCGAGGTTTTTTCAGTCTTTACCAGAAAACCAAAAGTCAGAATCACACAACCAGCGCGATCCAGTGCTGCAAATAGGCCAAATATCCATGTTGCCTTCAAATCACTTCAGAAGCAAAATACAACTCTCTAGGGTCTGGGAGGGAGGAGAATAAGGAAAGTGAGAGCAGGTGTAGGGCATCCTCATCAAGTAGGGTTTAAATGTGGCCTGATGTAAAAGATGAGCTTTTCAGGCAGAGCAGAATTGTTGATGGGGTAGAGAGAAAACAAAAGTGGTGAGAAAGTTGGTGTAGCAAGCTCAGCAGAAAGAAGACCAAAGGTTTTATGCTGTTGTTTACCAAGTCATTGCTGTTAGGCCCGAGGTGAAATGCATCGTGCTGTCGTAAGGTGCAGATGGTATGCTTTAAAAAATAGCTGTGGGGCTTGCCTTATAAATACAGACAACCTTAGTTTTTCTAAGCATCTGTGCGCTGAGCAGAGCTCTGTGCTGCAGGTGCAGTGTGTGCTCCTTGGACACATCGTTGCCTTGCTGCTCCTTTTCAGACTGTGGAAACCACAATGTTGTCCTGCCTGAGGGTCTTCCAGGCCATCTCATCCTGGGTAAGACCTGCCTTTTTCTGTTAAAGAGAATCCTTCTTTGTTTACTGGATCGTTTTTACCCTCTTGATAGCAAGAGTGCTCTGGGCTAGCAGTGCCAAGGAAAGATTTCATGACCTGATGGACCAAGTGTCCTGGCGTCTCATCTGGCATGGGGTGGGTGTCCTTCAGGGCACCCTTGGGTTATTTGTTATTGCCACGTGTCTTGAGAAGAAGGCATATGTTTTGTCAAATTAAT
This sequence comes from Phoenicopterus ruber ruber, assembly GCA_009819775.1. Taxonomy (NCBI): domain Eukaryota; kingdom Metazoa; phylum Chordata; class Aves; order Phoenicopteriformes; family Phoenicopteridae; genus Phoenicopterus; species Phoenicopterus ruber. The sequence continues at coordinate 38,780,617 of CM020220.1, forward strand.
TTATTGCAAGTTTTATTGGCGTTCCTGTGGCAAAGCTCACATAGTTTCTTTCAGTCAAGGGACAAGGCTCCCATGATGAGGGCCCGAACGTGCCCTGGTGAGCCTGGGGCTGGCAGTGACGGATGGCAGACGGGTACGGCAAATGGTTAGGGTGAAGGATGAGATGAAGTGGTATCAGCGTGCTCGTGGATGTGTCTGGCAGTGCGTGGCTTAACGTGGTTAAGCACCTCTGAACGACCCGGGGAAACTGTTAGTATGAGAAATGTGTTTGCCTGTCCGCCCCTTAATTCCTTCTCCGCCTCGTGTGCCCCATACAACCCTCAGTTACAGACATGCAGAGCTCGTCTTCCCACAGAGCTGCAAATCCTTTTTTTCTATTCTCTTTTTCTCTTTTTTTTTTTTTTCTTTTTCCTTCTCCAAACTGTCTGTCAAATGTCCCTGCCTTCCCATCACTCTCCTAACAGCTCCTTTGGGACGGTGGTGGCAGGGCCGCGCTCCGCTGCATTTTCTGCCTCCTCTCTGCCACATCAGCCGGTGCCCGCTGGGACTTTGGCCGTCTCGTGTGGCCTTGCTCCCTTGCGCGTTGGTCTCGCTGTAGCTTGCAGTGGCTCCTTGTTCTCTTCCTGCCCTCTGGTTACTTTGCAGGAAAAAAATACAGACCAGTAGATTAGTTCTGCAGCTAAAAAAGGTACTGTCGAGGTTTAACCCCAGCTGGCAACTAAGCACCAGAGCCGCTTGCTCTTCCCCAGTGGGATGGGGGAGAGAATCGGAAGGGTAAAAGGGAGAAAACTCGTGGATTGAGATAATGACAGTTTAATAAGTAAAGCAAAAGCCACACAAGCAAAGCAAAAGAAGGAATTCATTCCCTGCTTCCCATGGGCAGGCAGGTGTGCAGCCATCTCCAGGACAGCAGGGCTCCATCATGCAGAACAGTTACTTGGGAAGACAAACGCCATCACTCCAAATGTTCCCCTTCCTTCTTCTTCCCCCAGCTTTATACGCTGAGCATGATGCCATATGATATGGAATATCCCTGGGGTCAGTGGGAGTCAGCTGTCCCGGCTGTGTCCCCTCCCAGCTCCTTGTGCCCCCCCAGCCTCCTCGCTGGTGGGGTGGGGTGAGCAGCAGCAAAGGCCTTGGCTCTGTGTAAGCCCTGCTCAGCAGTAACGAAACCATCCCTGTGTTATCAACACTGTTTCCAGCACAAATCCAAAACATAGACTTACAGTAGCTACTGTGAAGAAAATTAACTCTATCCCAGCCGAAATGAGCACAGGTACCAAGGAGATATGTTTGCTGATTTTTGAGCCTTGAATTTAAGGGCAAAGGTTTTTGGTTTTGCTTTTCTTTCATTCCATCTGAAGAGTTGAGAAGAGTAGCTGGAAAGGGGTCAATATTCCTGCTCTCATGAAAGTCTACAAACGTAGGGCCTGTGCCAGCACAGCTGCTTTCCTGCCACCATTGACAACCAAGGGTAAAACTCAAGATGCTTTTTCAAAGGAAAATGCAGTGGGAAAATTTTCACTCTACTGTTTGTGTAGTTTGATTTCCAAAGGCCAAATGAAAAGCTGCAGTGTATTTCAGCTTGGTTTGACCTAAGTGGCCAACCAAACAAGAAATAAATACCCTTTTGGGGTGAGTTTGACATTGGATCCCTCTTGCCTCGGTAGCTGAAGCGCATCAACCCCCTGCTTCTCAGCCCAAATTCCTGGTGGTACAGTTTCTTGAGCAGCGATCCAGTTGTCTTGCTGGTGGAGTAAACAAGACAAGTTAGTGGGAAGTCCAAAAAATCATTTAACAGTGCAAAACAGGGTAAGGATACTGCAAGAACTGATGGATAGAGGTTAGCTTTATTTTCGGTCAATATTAAGTGCTTTGTGTGGTTGTTTTGTTGTTTTTTTTCAAGCAAAGAAGATGAAATGTTACAATTCAAGAGTGTCAAATATATCGATGCTTACTGAAAATGGAAATCCAGATAATAACCAAGCATTACTGCAGGGGTCTGTGCATGCACAACACCAGGATGGAGTTGTAGCTCTAAACTACATTGTTAGTCCACAACTTTGACCCCTTTGCCCCTGTATCTCTCCTCACTGTTTGGGTTTGTTTTTTTGGTATTTCCCCCCCACCTCCCTGAAGCTTCATTTTTGTTGCTTCCAGATGACTCTGCTCTAGCTGTGTGTAGGAATGGGTGTCATCCAAGCTTGCATGGAGGGGATTGGGCTAACGTGGCTGGTTTGAGATAACGTTATAGAGAGTAAAGAGAGAGATCAACTCTGTTTTTCTCTAATTTCACCTCTAATTCTTCTTCTGTTTTCCATCCTGGCAAATCCATGCTCCATGAAAATTCCCACCACTCCCTCTGTTCCCGTGGCTGCGAACATCTCTGACTTTTAGCTGTTACACTGTCGACCTGCGCCTTCGCTAAAGCAAAAGTGTTTTTTGGTTTAAAACCATTTTCGTTATAGTTGCATGTGTATTCTTGCGCCTGTATGGGCGAAAGGTGCTGCTTCTTAATCAGAGCTTTAAATTTTGCCACAGTGACAAAGGAAAAAAAAAATATATATATACACACGCCTGGTTTTTGGTTAACTCTTGGAGGTCATGTGTTTGGCCGCGGCGTGGGTCAGAGTCTGGAGGAGCAGGCACGTGACTGTGGCTGTTTCTTCATGCAACGCCAAGTATTTGCACAGGAATTTCATCATCCTCTCTCAGGAACGGCTGCCAACCGCAGGGTAACGTGGTTTCACTGTGGAGGGGAAAAGATGAGTTTTATATGTAAAATTACTTTTAGCACCGAAACACTTCTTGACATGAAGGTCAATATGTGCCTAAATTACTCTAAGTAACTGAGTTTATTATAATTCCTCTCTGTCACGTTCCCTTGCTGCAGCTGGGACACTGTGCCGTGTAACTTATTTAATTATACAGTTATGTTTGCTGCTGTGTGTCTGTTGTTGGGTATGCTATGAATATTTAGATTTTTTTCTTTCGCTGCAGTTGTGTAATTTAAACAAATTCACTGAAGTGTATTTAACCTGAGGTAATCTAGAATGTGCGTTGCTTTGGGCTGTGCTTTTTTAGGAACTTCCTTCTGCAAAATCGTATTCACAGAAGTAATTTTGCTCGTGTAAAGACGGGAAGGAGAATAAGCCCTTGTGCTGTGCACTTCGGTAGTTTTTCTTTGTTTTTAAAGTGACTTCAATCCACGGTGCTATTGGTGCTTTCAGCGGGTGTGTTTGGGCAGCGTGGACCTGTGCTGCAAACGTGCCCCCTTAGACATGTGCACCCCCCCAGTTTTCCATCCAAAGAGTTCATTTGGACGCTAACCTTAAAATGCCAAAGGTCTGTGGGCTGAGCTGCATTTAGCAACCTGGTAAACAGCTATTGGAGGGCAGAAAGTGCAGGACACGCTATTTCCACGATAAACTCGTTTTCTCTGAGGATATTGAGACAGCTTTTTAAGTAGGGATTCGTTGTATGCCTGTCAGCACTGTGCTGGGTAGGGAGACTGTGAGTAATGTCTTGGAATATTTAAATAAAATGTTTAAGGGGGGCGAGGGGACTTTACAGTATTTTTTTTTTTCAAGATACAATTATAGACAGAGGGTAGATCTATAAAAATATCATAAATGGATCTAAAAATAGGACAAATTATCATTCTTATAATTAAGCCTAATGGACTTTCCTGTGTAAGTTTGATAAGATGGCTTGCTAATATTCACACATTTTTTTTTCTATTTAGTCAGTAAATTATGCATAAAGGACAAAACAGAAATAATCACCCGGACATTCGCGTCATGTGCGTCTGACTAATTCTCATCCATTGTCTTTTATAGTTTTAAAATGGGAGCTGAAGTAGCAAGGTTGATATCTGGGCTGATAAAATAGGTAATAATGACCGTCGTCTTAATTTAAGTTGCATTTGCTCTTTTTGAAAATGAAAGCTTGCCAACAGTCATTGGCGAGTTCTTCACATTGAATCGGTATGCAGTAGAGGCAGATTCTGTGGAAGAGTCAAAAGGGTAAAGAAAGAGTCAAAAAAAAAATGTGCTGACTTCATGTCATCTATATCTATTAAGTCAAAAAGTATAATAAAGTTTCAAGGGAAGGAAGAAGAAAACACCTGAATGCTTTTTTCAGAGGAGATGGTGGAGGCAAGTTGTTTTTCTTAAAATGTTGATTATTTTTACTCAAAATTGTATGAAAAAAAAATCCTGATAAGGAGCCATGTTTATCAAGGTAGGAATTACATTTTGCACTGATGGATCTGAATTTTAATTTGAAGAGGATACAGAATATAGTTCTCAGTTAAATGAAGATAGTTGGATGGAATAAAGTTGAGCTGTTCTTCTACAAATGTATTTGCTCTACATGTAGAAAATAACAAATGACTTGCAAATTATTGTAAAACAATTGCATGGGAGTCTATTCTGCAGCAATTAGAAGATGCAATAATACCAGTAAGGGGGAAAAAAACCCCAACAAACAAAACCAAACCCAAGCAATTCTCAGATTCCCTTTCTATGAAGCCTAATTCCCATTCGAAGGACAAAAGTACTTTCTTATTCTGGTCTCAGAATTGGATCTCTGGGATTTCATTCCTCAATAGGATTTTGATTGATTTTATTTTAGTAGTTTTATCTTATTTCATAACGTTTGTATTAAATCAGATACCTCTGAGCACTTAATCATTTTTAGCTTCTAGATCTTTGTATTTAATATTATATTTGCTGTCAAAATTTAATATAAATAAGAATCACAATAAACGTAAGTAATTGATCAGACGCAGCAAACTACAGCAATGACAGAGAACCAAAAGCCTGATCCAGAAATCTTTGTCTGTAATAGACACCTATTGACTTCGGTGGGTTTTGGGTCAGGCCTCAAATGGAAACAAAACCCGTCTATGCTTGCCAGACAGGTCAGCGGATGACCTGGAATATGATAGCCATTAATCCACGGTAATAACTGTGTGTCCTTACTGAAAAATGGTGACTAGTAAGACAAATGGTAAAACGCTGTGCTGCGTTCACACGGTGTAAAGCAGAGAATCTACAGGCCAGGTGAGAGGGATGTGGTGTATAAAACCAAACTGTCCTTCAAGCATCCGTATCATCCATCTCCTGATCATAAGTTACAGGGGAATTAGCTGGTGTTGCCTGTGTGGGCCCCAAGAGATAAATGCTGGAGGTTCCCAAACCTTCCTCATAGGCTGTATCCAGGAGAGGACTCAGGTGATGGCAATACCAGTGCCACATGGTCCCCTCCTAGGGACTGGGGGAGCTGAGCGTCACTGAACAAATACCCCTAACTCAAGCGAGGCATCCATTCAGAGAGATTAAAAGGCTTCTTCCCTTACTTCAGGAGTTATGTCACTGGGGAGCAAAAAACCTCCAGGCATTAACTTGAGTGGGAAGGCGATTGACTGTGTAGAAAAGATTACGTAGACTACTGTGTGGTCCTGTTATCTGGAAGGAGACAGTCAGGGACACGTGATTTCCAGCCCCTTCTCCAAGGATTGTTTCCATAATTTGCATTAAATACTCATTATTAAAAATAGAGGACTATATCTTGATTATGTGAGTATGTACTGGACATGCTTTGATAATGCCTATGGGATCAGGATGCCCATGCTAGCTTTGTGAATCAAAGAAGTAAAGCTTTGGAAACAAAAAGTAGTTTTCCTTTCCAAGTACTGATCCCAATATTGCTTGAAAATAAACCCCGATTTACTGATTAATTTGTAATTTGGAGAAGTGAAACTTAAGTTACCTTACAGTGTTTTCAGCTTATAACGAGGTGCCTGTATTAGTGACGGCCATAGTGTCCGTGAATCTACCTTGCTTTTCTACATGTTTCACAACATCTGCTGGAGGAAATAAAGATCTCTAAACCATCCTCCCTGATGACTACCAAATGAGGTCCAGAAGGTCAATATTCTTCTGACCTGCAGAAGAGCACACATGTTGCTCCCAATACCCCAGCAGAGGAGCTGGCAGAGGCAAGGTCTTGGATCTGCCGTCCAGCCATGGAGGAACTGAGAAGCGGTTCCCTGGGGAATGGGGAGCCTGGTCACACCTTCCGCAGGGCTTTTGGCGGAGTGGCAACTCTTCGGGAGGTGGCTGCTTGGGTGTATTGACTCCAGCCAGCTCAGCCACTTTAGCATCACACCCAACTGCTTGTTTAGGTGTAGCCCTCTGCCTCCTAGAAGCCTTGAAAAACACTTTGAGAACCAAGATGTTAAAATATATTTTTTGTTCCAACCATTTTTGCCATTTTATTTTCCTTTTTACTAGCTACCGGAGGATTAGGATGAATGAGTGGGAATGGTAAATTTGGTGACAATGAGGAGGTGTGAACAACCCATGTGGAGACAGCACAAAAATAGGATATCTCCAATATCTCCCAGGAGAGAGGAACAGTAGCTAAATGAACACTGCTGTCTTAGAGTTCTACTGGCATATTTTTTTTTTTTTTAACTCTATCCGCTGGTGGGAGCGGAAAAATTGCTGCTGCGTAAGATATCAAGTCCAGAGGGGAAAAAGAAAATGTTCTCATCATAAACTAAATGATAGCAAATTAAACCAGGTAACTAGCATCATGCTGGCCATTTGGCTAGAGTATAAACAGGTTTGGATTAATTGGCACTAATGAGGCTGTGCTATTTAGGGGTTTGTATTTAAATACCAACTGTTGTCCTTCCCATATGTGTCGATGAAGCTCTTCTGGATGGTCTTCAGGAATTAGCATAAAAATTGGATAAAAAAACCCTAATCTACTTTTATGTATTTGTACCGAAAAGAATAAAGACAAATGTGTCATAAGGGATTTAATTAAAAAAAAAAAAAATCTATGACTTGGAACATACCATCACATGGATTCTGAGAATCCCTCTTCCACAAAAACCTGAGCGAGGTTAAGTGACAGTGAATGTAATGCTCAGATGGCTACAACCCATATAATCATCTGTTCTCTCCACAGCTTGTTTCTAGATAACTCTCTGTAATATACTATTAATTTTAAGAAAAGGCAGCTGGTACTTGTGGAAGATACGTACTTAAAGAGTTTTCTTTCTCAAACAGAAAAAGCTATATTCTCTGGTGGCTCTATGCTGCATGTTGTGTGCTAATCTTGCCCTATTTCTGCCTATGCCCCAGAGTTTTTCTGTTGCACCACAACTCTTGGGGGCGTTTAAAAAGGCAGCAAATATTGTGTGGCCTAACTATACAGTTGCCTAAACTGGGGAGACCACCAGGTACCTCGGGGAGCCTCTTGACTACCTGCTGCAACAGAACGCAGCAGGCACCACTGGCGAAGTTTTGCCCTAAAGTACAGAGCACGCGTCATAAATTTTCTTTGCCGAGATCCGTAAAGGCAAGTGCACGAATGCTATCCTGAGCGCAATGGTGTCTCTGAGCATCACAGTTACAGAACTATTCTTCTTACAAAGATCAATGAGCCTGTAAATTTTGCAGTTACGGTTTTGGATATTCTATTAGAAACTGTGGTCTGTCGTGTTTGCAGCTTGACTTGGGCTTCTCTCTTTTCCTGGGACAAACGGAGCTATAACACCAGGATATTCGTTGTAGCTAGAAGGAAATATTAATTCAAAGTCCTGGTCTTGAAAGCTGTATTTCTAACGATGCCTTTGTCTGCCATCCGTACCCTGCCTGCTCTCCTTGTACGGGAGCATGGCTGGACACAAACACCCCCTCCTATTTTTAAGAAAGAAAAGCTGAAAGGGGCTGAACGTTGCAGAGCCTGGAAACAACTTCGGTATATCTGTGCACCTGCTATTTTTAGGAGCACAGACTGCAGAAACAATAATGCTGCCTCTGGCTTCGAGATCTCGAAATTGTGAATGACACTTCAGCGTTTGTAACTGCGGTCGGTCTGGTGGGAGAACTTAGAAGCTACTGATACAGCTTAAAAAGGAAGCGGCATCGTGTCTATAGAGGGGAAAAAATAAAAAGCCTTTGGGGGTTACAGCAATATGTTGCCTTGGAAATACTTGAATTGATCAGTTTTACCATTCTATTCAAATACTTCACTTTTAAATAGCTTTACATCAAGTAAGTTTGGGTCTTGAATGATGCAGCTTTAGTGGCTGCTTATCAGCCGCTCGTGAATATGCATACTGCAGAAGCTAAACTGCCGCATTTTTCATTTTAGGGTGAAATTGAATGACCTGAAAATGGATCCATCTTCTCCTGTGTTACCAGCAACCATTTTAGAACAAACTGCCTTGCGGCTAGGATGCAGTCCCACAGACAAGAAACTTGCTTTTCGCTTAGATGAAGAAGATGAGTTAAAGCATCTTCGTGAATGTTTCTATATCCCAAAAGTCAAGGATCTGCCTCCAAGTGAGAATTCTAATTACAGTGGGGGAGTGAGGGGAAAGGGTGGGGCTTCTCATCTGCTGCATGTGTTTGTCACAAATCTTTGGAAATCATTGTCACTTATGAGATAATTGAGCAATTGCAGTCATATCTGAGCACAGTATGTCCCTGATATTGCTAAATCAATCCATCAACTTATTCTAGCACCAAAAGCTTTATGCTCTCGTTCCCATCCTGAATAAAATGCGAGGATACAGTACTTACATGGTGCTTATGCTGTCAGTCAGCTGCTTTGAACAATATAGTGACTGATTGAAAATTATAGGCAGAAGCATTTCTATCTAATGGTTTGAAACGGCAATGTGGCTTACAATAGTTCGGAGCAGTTACTTCCTTGGTGTAATATAGTTTGGTATTATCTATCTAGTTACAATTATTTTAGTTAATGAAAGAGATGGTACATATATTATATTAACATTTATGCCTTATTGCTAGTAGTGGAGATGATTTTCTTCCTGAGGCCAAATGGAAGACTGTGCCTTAGAACAAATAATTGATCTAAGCAAATAATTCATAATGAAACCTTTTGTTTGAAGACCTTTCCCGCTTTCCTCATGAATTGCCTGCAAACAGATAACTGCACATGGCTTCGATGTAGCCATGCAAAATGATTCTCAATGTTTTTCCGCTTCGTTCCCGGTCTGTAGGCTGTTTTGAGGAGCCTGTGGCACGCCTGGGCATGGGAGCAGGGCTACCTTTGAGTTGTTAAGAGAGGGCCCGGTGTGCAGGCAGGGAGGCAGGAGGGGTGTGCGGGAGGGCTGGCAAGCTGAGAGGGAAGCCTTTGCTTCGAGGTAGCGCTCGTAGCCCAGCGAACGTACAAAACACTTCCACAGATTGTTTTGTACCCACCACTGCTGCTGTGTCTGGCCACAATCAGGCAGGGAAGCCTGGTGGGAGCACCCGCCCATGGAGGCAGGATGGTCCTGGGCTCTTCTCCCGCTTCCCAAGTCCTCTCTGGGCTTATTTTCATCTCGCATGTCAAACACATGGGGAGCAAAAGCTGCCCCTGCTCTGCAGGCCCTCGTCATCGCACGCTGGAAGCTGAAGAAATGGCATATTATTGCCTTAGATGGTGAATATATACATAAGCATAGTCATTCTCCTCCTTTTCTGCCTTGGCAGAAAGTATCTATTAAAAATTAAAGGAAAAAATATCATAGAACTTTCTTGCAAAATATTTTCATTTTCCAATAAATGCAGATACAATTTTCTGCAGATTTTTTTTTTTGAAAAGAACAATACTGATACTACATGAGAAATTGCAGGTACATTCACCAAATTATGTCCAGTAAAGATCTGTGATAGAAAATGGTATCAATGTTCTGAATTCCTGGACATCCTGGAAACTATCTTTATCTTCAGTATCTTTCAGCCTAGAGGTGATGAACGTTGGAAATGCAGTCTGATCCTGTCCTTAGGACATAAGGGTGATAAATATTAGTTCTCTATGTACTGGTGGTATTGGCTTATCTTTCTCCACATTTAAATCCTTGAGTTTTGCTATTTATATCATTCAGAGCAGAACTGGACACTTTACAAATATTTAAAGTAGGTGCTTCCTCCGCACAGAAGAGGTGTTCTCAGCCCGTCTGCCAAGAAGTCATTTTTTTCTTTTTCCCTCTGGTTGCTTAAGAGGGTTTCCTAAACCCCATCTATTTGTTTGGGTATGACTACTCTGTACTCACAGCCACTTCAGCTGCCACCGTGCCGCTGCAAAACGTCCCCTGAAGGTGGGAAGGTGCTGGGAGGCAGCTCCCGGGGCCGCTGTGCCGCTGCCCTTACCCTGGCTCTGCTATAGAAATCCAGCTCAACGAGGGCACCTGAACTGCAGCTGTGTCTCTGACTGCGGCACGTGAAACGTCTCTCAAGAATATGAAAGGTCACTTTTCAGTGTAATGTCACAGCAGCTTCAAATTAAAGAATCTTCTGAAGAGCACGTAGGGGTTTTGATACCCCTGTGGCAGTTTTCATTGCTTCCCTTCCAACCTCCATTATTGTTTGTTTATCAATTACCATAATATTTAGACCCAAAGACTGCTGATGTGGGTTTTTTTTCCCCAGTTACTATAATATTTAGTCCTGAGACTGTGGATATATGTGTTTTAGTGAAGATAAGCAGCCTGCATAGTAGTACCAGTTGAACAGCACAGAGAACCCATCATTCTTGTGTTCCCAAATTGAGGAGTTTTTTCTCCTTTTTCCCCTGTCTCTCTTTTCCGTGCTTCAGCTGTCATCAGGAACAGCTTCCCCGCTGAAAAACAGCAGGGATGTAAATATATAGATATATATTTACATTGTGTGTGTGTACGATAGAGACAGATCTCCCATGACATTTATCTGAGCACAGGAGCGGATCCTAGATAACGTGCTTCTGAAGATAAATGTCATTACAGATATTAGCCATCAAATATTCTTTATGTATTTACGTAAAACATTACAATGAGGTTTTAAAATGAAGCCTTACAAGAAGCAGATGAGAACATCCATAGGAGACAATTGCAAGATTATGTACATAGAAATATTTAGAAAGTCATTATAATAGTTTAATTTAGTTATCAACTTATAAACTGCCACAGCTGTTTGTTTGTTACACCGATCAAGTGGAAGCCGCCAGCAGACTAACTCCCCGGCAAATCTGCGAGTTTTTGTGTGCCAGCACGAGGGACGAGGCTGAGGTGAGCAAATAGGACAAGATGACAGCAGAAGATTGAGAGGAGCGTTTGGATCTCCTCGCTCTTCTCCGAGATGACAACAAAGTCTCTTTAACGCCGTTTCGTGCGCTGGGGGGAGGTAGGAAGGACCCAATTGCGGTTGGCAGTCGGGCGCCAAATCACCGATCTGATTAAGGCTACAGCATGTGCTTTGTCATCTCGTAGAGGAATAGAGCATCATTTGGGTTTCCTGGGAATAGAAAGAGGTCCCAGAGTGAAAGTGTTGAGCTCTATTTCCCTGAAGAGAAGGTTAAAGGTAGTGGTTAATCTTATAAATCTGGCTCTTTGTTTGGAGGGCTTGTGGGGGGGGTATAGGAAGGTGTGAAAGAGGTGATCTTTTATCCTTCAACAAGCAATAGGACTCAGATAATGTATAAACAGATTTAGTCCTTCCTTTCCGGTTGATAAAGACATCGTATTTTTCCCTTTTGTTTGGACTGAATATTTCTGAAAATAAACTCACTTTTTCTTTGAGGTTTAAAAGGTATAGAAATACATCTTTAATGTAGACAAACGAGTATATTTATTATGCAAAATAACGTACATTATTAGACCTGACTAGTTTGCATGAATCTGAGAAGGTGTGAGAATAATTTACAATGTATCTAATTAATCTTAATGTAAATTATTGTTCATGTATTTTTTTAATTCAGGCTACTCTAAGGACACATTTCAATAATGATATCCTGTTTGTTTTGCACCAGCCTTTATCTCATCAATGTGCTTAATTCCTGTTTGAATATTTCAATGTATATTGCATGGCAACCCCAGCTCCTCCAGAAGTAAAAAGGGCCAATAATGTGAGAAATGAAGGTAGAGTAATTTGGGGAAAGACAAGTGCTAGTCTTAAGAAAACAAATGCGTTGCCGTAAAGAATATCACGGTGACCGAGGAAATGTCGGAGCGCAATGGTGTGCTGGGCAGGAGAAGCTGTGAAATGACAACGATGCTGCAAAAACCAAGCCTGGTTTGGGAAGCAGCAGTGGTCCAAAAATGTGTCTTTTAATGATGTCAGAGAGGGGGAAGTAAATGGGTTTTTGTGAAAAGGAAAAGAGTACAGCCCAGCACAGAGGCGATAACAGGCCACCAAAAGAATATCCAAAGTAACAAGTGTAAAAGTAGAAAAATAAACTTTGTCAAAGTGGTAATGCCGTCTCTCTCCAACAGTGACCCAAGAGACGTTTTTGTGTAGGAAGGACTGTGGTGCAAGGAAAACCAACTTGCTTATCATTCCTTACCTGTTTTAATGCTTGATTGGAGCGTAAAGAGTATTAGTGAGATTGAGCTCCAAATTCTTGAGCAAAGATCCTTCTCACTATTCCCAAAGAGACAGTATTATTGTGTTTCTTGATAGGACAAGAACTGTTAATAGAACCAATTTAGGAGCATGGATAATATTTATGCCTCTCTGTTTTCATTCGTATTAGAATAGAGATGAAAACCAGACGTAGTATCTCTAAAACAGATTAGGCTGAAATTGCTCTCTGACTTATGCTTTTTAAAAGCTTCTAAAGCTTTAATTAAGAAATTACCCAAGTTGTCTATACTTCTGAAAAATGCGTTTCTGGTGAAGTTCAATGAAGTTGGTAATGGTTAGTGCAAAAGGTAGTAGGAGACCTTTTCCAGGCATCTAATCTATTTTTCTACAGCCCTAACATAAAATTTTCACAGACGGAAATGCAATCTTATCATTCATTTCTGGCATGTATCTTAACCTATTTGTTTGTTTGATCTTTTTTCTGAGGTATATTGACTATATTTACCCAAAATACATGTAATGTTAGCTTTTGGGGTATTGTAAGCGTATGTATAGATGAATGCAAATTACTTACTACTTCTAGAAGGTCACCATCACTTGTCCCTCCAAGAATCTCTAACATGACAAATAATAGAAAAAGGCAATGTTTGGATTGATAGATGATGACACGGGGTAATTAGATTGTTCAGAACCTCACTACAGCTATTATTTATAAATTTCTACTGCCTTGCTTTTCTCCTAATCATTGAAAGGATTTGTCAACATAGATTTCCTCCTCCTCCTCAGATGATGACATGAAGTGCAGCCCACTATATATGCTGACAAGACAAGAACTTTTGAGACTGCCTTAAAATATTCTGTGCAATGACTACATTTTTCTAAATAGCGATTTAATCATGCAGGGAGAACTTACATGAAAGACACAGATTTACCTAGTCTTAACTTTTATTAAATGCGCGATTCAAGCAGTTTCACGACTCGGAGTAGGAATATATTGATGATGGAAGAAAAGTGGATAGCCTGGTCAGGAAAATGTTCCCTCTTCACTCGCTGTTGGTTACAGCCCTGACAAAATCAGCGCCAGTGGCTGCTTCCCGCACAGCCTCAGAGACCTGGGGATTTGATGCTGCCTGAACTCACGTTAGCTCCAGAACAGGTATAGATGGACTCAGCCAAAAATTGCAGGAGGACGAGGGGAATAATTGCTTACAAATTGTCCTCCCCCTTAGATACTTCTGCAGGCTCACCTGCGTGGTGTCCTGGGAGGAAGGTCAGGATGCGGCACCCCCATTTGCGCGTGGGGACCACGGCATCCGAGGGAGCTCCAGAACGGGCAGAGCTCTGGGTGGTGGCACACGTGTGTGTGTGTGTGTATGTGTGCTGTCCATCCTGTGCTCACTCCCACGTGCGTGGTGTTTCTGTGGTTTCCCTCCGCAGCTGATCCGAGCCTGGTGAACGGAGAGGAGAGCTGCGTATACTTTGCTGGGAATTCTCTCGGGCTCCAGCCAAGAGAAGTTAAAGCTTACCTGGATGAAGAACTGGACAAGTGGGCTCGAACGTGAGTACACAGCAGGGTATGCGAGCTGCTGACCCATGCTTCAGATGAGCATTTCATTTTATGTTGGGATCTGCCTTGAAAATGCTTGAATAGAAGAATAGTGTGTTAAAACCACTAGAACCCAGGAGTCAAACATGTTCAGTGTTTCCCTAGCACTATTTAAATCTCCTTTAAAGGTATGAGCAGTAAAACAAGCAAAGCAAAACTTCCAGTTGTGATAACCCACGGTGACCCTGCTTTGGCTTACCTGGAGGACCTGCATGGTTTAACCATCCCCATCCAATTGCTATGTGTGTTTACGCACAAGACACACAAACTCGTTTGGTTACTGCTGCTTGGTGGTGAACATGATTCAGTTTCAAGCTCTGTGATTTTCTAATTAGTATTTTTAACTGCGTGTGATTCACCCTGCAGGCCTTGCAACGGGCAGCTCCCCTTGAAACAGCACCGAGCGCAGGTGATGCTGCTGCCAGCGCTGGCAGGTTTTTGGCTCCTCTTAAACCAGGTCACTGCCTGACAAGTTCATTTTGCTTAGAAAGAAGCATTCCTGTCTTCTCAGGAGCATCTCAGTGAGGAGCTGAGGGTGGATCGCAGTGAGCTCTGCCAAACGGAGCTGATGTAGGAGAGGCAGGAGGACAAAAGAGGGACACATTTCAGCGTTGCAGGAAAAGGGGCGTTGTCATCCTAACAGATGGGAAACTTTTAGATGTATAGGGGGGGAAAAAAGCGCTTTTTTTTTTTTTTTTAATTTATATTATACTTTGTTTCCACGGAGAGTCTGTGCTTTGAGATGTCCAGCACCTGCCTGAGCAGCTGGAGCAGGGAGGAGTAAGGAAAAAGATAAGTAAAAACCAGGGAGCTGAAGGCGGGAAATAACATCCCGATGAGTGAGTGAGCTGGAAAAGAGATGAACACTTTTATAGGGTGTGGAATATGAGTGGAACAGATATGATTTCATGGTGAGAGAGCAGAGGAAATATGGGGAGGCAGAAGAGGAAAAGCTAATTCTGCTAACCGGGCAGCCTTGTTTCAGTAGGCACGCTGTAGGTGGAGGCTTCACAATGTAAATGTGAAACCTCTGTAGCTGCTCTTTCCCTGGTTAATATATGAATGCTGGGGGTTAATAAAAATGGTTTACTGTTTCCTACTTATTACTTGCATTCTTATAAGTGAGAAGAAGATTGAGAATGAATGGGAAGGAATGCGAACTTTGGGAAGCGCTCGTCCCTTCTGGTTATTCATTCAGCACAACACTGCAGTTTCTCCAGTCGTTTGAAAAAATTGCAACCCTGTCCATTTCTGTATGATTATCGTACTTTATCAGGGAAACGGCTGAGCTCTTTCAAAAGGTAAAAGTCAGATAGCACTCTTATCTGTTAGTGTGATGCACTGGGAGTGCAAACATATTTCAGCTCCTTCGATGCACCCTTTCATTGGTTCACTTCCATTCTTATGTTTGTCTTTGCTACAGCGAAGGATGTTTTTTTTTCACGATGATTATAAAAATCTGAAAGAAAAGGGTAGGCAGCATGTTTCTCCAGAAGATCAGAAGTACCTTCAGTCGCTGTATCTAAGGGGGAAATATGGCTGAACATGATTTCAAGCCATCGGAAGAGAGGGAGCAAATCTAGAAGGCTGTTTGCCAAAAATACAGCTTGGCCCCAAACCTTATGAGGTTCAACAAGGACAAATGCAGAGTCCTGCACCTGGGTCGGAGCAACCCCCGGTATCAGTACAGGCTGGGGGATGCAGGGATGGAGAGCAGCCCTGCCGAGAAGGACTTGGGGGTGCTGGTGGATGAAAGGCTGGACATGAGCCAACAATGTGCACTGGCAGCCCAGAAGGCCAACAGTATCCTGGGCTGCATCAAAAGCAGCGTGGCCAGCAGGTCGAGAGAGGTGATTCTGCCCCTCTACTCTGCCCTGGTGAGGCCCCACCTGGAGTACTGCGTCCAGCTCTGGGCCCCTCAACATAAGAAGGACGTGGACCTGCTGGAGCGGGTCCAGAGGAGGCCACAAAAATGATCAGAGGAATGGAGCACCTCTCCTGTGAAGACAGGCTGAGGGAGTTGGGCCTGTTCAGCCTGGAGAAGAGAAGGCTCCGGGGAGACCTTATTGCAGCCTTTCAGTACTTGAAGGGGGCCTATAGGAAAAATGGGGAGAACCTCTTTAGCAGGGCCTGTTGTGACAGGACAAGGGGTAATGGTTTTAAACTAAAGGAGGGGAGATATAGGTTAGAAATCAGAAAGAAGTTTTTCACAATGCGGGTGGTGAAGCACTGGAACAGGTTGCCCAGAGAGGTAGTAGAAGCCCCATCCCTGGAAGCATTCAAGGTCAAGCTGAACGGGGCTCTGAGCAACCTGATCTAGTGAGGTTGTCCCTGCTCATGGCAGGGGGGTTGGACTAGATGGCCTTTAAAGGTCCCTTCCAACCCAAACTATTCTATGATTCTATCTTACCCAGAATAAATCAGAAAGTTTAAAAAACAAAACAAAACCAAACACACACTAAACCCAACAAAAACCAACAACAAAATCCTGCTAGTTGCAGATGCACCTAAGGCAACTGAGCAAGTCAGGGTGAGGTCAAGCTAAATTTGAACAGAGCAATTTCTGCTTAAAGCAGCTGAGGGGTGGGATCGGGTACTGGGGACTGCAAAGGAGTAGGTGGTTGGAGACGCACAAGCAGATGCTTTTATTCCAGTCACCAAGGACAGCTTAGCAAAATCCACTCTCAGGTAGTAGCTGTTACCAGCCGAAGCCTGTTCAATGGCACGTGTGTTGGCAGTGTGGAATTTAGTGTCTGGCTTAGATAAATAAGTAGCGAGAATCTAAGAAATGGCATGCAAATTAGGTACATCCTTCAAGTCGGCAATGATACAGATTCTGGCGCGCTCATAAATTGGTTTATTGCATTTTCTGTTTGTCGTGTCTTGGAATTCGTCTCAAATAGCTACTATACTTGCCTGTTCAAATGGTTTTCACTGCTTATAGCTGATGGCAAGAGTGAAAAGGAAGATTACCTGGTAGCTGTTGTCAAGGGCAGGAAAGCTTACAGGTTTAGCTCTGCGTGGTGATGGCAACTCATTAGAGTAAGGCCTGGAGAGAAAGAGGCCTTGTCATGCATTTCTTTCTTGTTGTGTTCCCTCTTACGGTGTCGCTGTGCCTTTTTTCTCCCCCCTGACTTTAAAGGGTGGGTTTATAGCTTTCTTCTCTTAGATCTGCCTCCCGCATGCCTGTTCTGTTTTTGTATTCTTTCCTTCCACATTCCTCAGTCCTCTTTTTTATGCTAATGTATAAAGACTACAAATTCAAGCCACTGGCGTTCTTAGTATGGATTAAAAAAGAGCCTTTGAGACTTCATCTTTCTTTCTGTTTTGATTTCAGCCAAATCCAAGATTCACTGAATGAGGGGCACAAAGGGATGAAGAGTTGTCTCTTCCGTGCTTAGCCTAGAATAGCCAATAATCCATTTTTTTGAAATCTAAAAGACCGAGGTTCAAGTGACTTGTTTGGTTGGATAAAGGCCAATAGGTGCTTTGCAGTGTCTTGTTTTCCCTCTCCCTTGCCGCAACTGTTTAAGCAATTAATGCATTTTATAGAATCATTATTGCATGTAAACATACTCGCTGCAGCGGGCAACGTCTCTCATGTCCAAGTAACTCATTAAAGCGAAACTACTAAAACAGAAGGGAGTCTGCCGTAGCCAGTTGTTACGCTCTTGCGAAGGGCTGGTAGGGTGATCGGGGAGCGGAGAACCTGCGGAATGGAAGTCTTGAGGATTAGAGTTGTTTAGTTGAGCAAAATGAAGACCGAAAGGAAAAATGATTGTTCTCTGTGAATGTATCAAGGGGTAAACATAGGGGAAAAAAGGAGCCACTTATGTGAAATAACGTGCTGGCACAGTAAATATAAACTAGGAATTAATAAATTTAAGCTAGAAATTAAATATGTGTATATACTTCTAAGCATTGAAGTAGTCTGGCAACAGGCTTCTGACATGAGTATAGTAAACAAAAAAAATCCAAGTCTGTGGAGGACTTTATAACATAACACCTGCAGTAGCAAAGGACTGTCTTCAGCGAGTCAAAAGGTATCTTGGTTCTACGTGCTGAACTAATCCTGCAAGATATAACAGCCCTGCAAGTGTTAGTGCAGCTTGGCAGGGCTTGGTCATGTTCTGTTTGACAAACCCACCTCTGCCACTCGGCAGGAGTCATCTCCGCATTGTGCCTTTCAGCAGGTTGTACGTTACAGCTGTAAACGCCCGGTTTAATGCCCTGAGATTTTTAGTTTTGCTTTCAATCTACTGCTCCATACAGCTCTTTTCCTTTGGATATGTCTTTCTTTCTTTTGGCTATTTCTTTGCTTGAAACCATCGTCAAACTTAAGAGTATATATTGGCTCGTTAAATACCTTGCATCATTTTTGGCAAAGAAGCAAGAAGGAAATTTCCACTTGAACAAGATTTGGATGAGCGCAGAAGATTCCCGAAGCTGGCAATTAATTCAAATCCCTTTTGTTACCTCCTTTGAAACCCTGGGATCATATCAGAAAATGTGTTTTTAGCTCCCCTAGTGAGCTTTAAATCAACCAGACCTCAGCGAATAAAACGTGGCATTGTGATTTCTTGCCAAATTGGAAATAAAATGGTAACCGACTAAATATTAATTTGCACAACGAGGAACTCTCACAGTAGTTTAAGAAATAATTCCGTTTGTATGATGCCTTATGATTTGATGGGCTGCGTTTTGTATTTGTTAATTTGGGTACCTCGATTTAAATCTCGCTGGTGCTACCTAGGGTGCAGAGGAAGCAAAATGAGACGTAGGCTCTCTGTGTCTGCGGGGAATGCCAGGAGCGCTGCAGTTGTGTCCTTAAAGATTATTACCCCCAGTGCCTACTAGAGCTGAGAGGGGGGTGGCATAATATACAGAGATATAAATTCTCTGAGGCAGAGCATAGAATTTTACAACCTAAGTGTAATAGGATGTATTGTGCCATCAGCAAAGGCTACAGAGTTTCATGTGATTAAAATAAAAAAAGGGTCCAAGAATATGCCTTTAACTACCATTTTAGCTGCAATAATTTTTGTCTCTTGGCATTTGTATTGGCCATCAAGAGGGAGGCAAGCTGTAAGCTGTGCCATAATAATAATAATAATATGAATAATAATTAATGCTGGCTCTCCCCTCTTTCAATATACTTAAATTTCCATGTTTTCTTCTCAAAATAAAATATTCTCATGCCCAAAATCTCATATCTGTTTTCATGATAACTTGGAAATTTATTCTGAAATTTTGTTAGTCCTATGTGCTGGTACAGAGAGCTTTCATCAGTAAATTCCCATTAGAAGGACACTAATGGCTATAAAATCAGAGAAAGCTAATGAAAGAGAATCCCATAGGTAGTTAAGGCTTCTTTTTGCCATCTTATTATGTTCGCTATCCTCTTGCAGAGATACAGATCCCCTTGGGCTGGGAGCCACTGAAAATCTTTGAGTTTTTTTTATTTTAACAGTCTGTATTACCTCAAAGTCCCTTGATCACTATATTATAGTTAAGAATAAGAAGGGAAATTAGCAATAGATGTCTTGCTGTTTGTGAAACACATACCACTGTCTTCAGGGAAAGCAGCTGCGTTATGGTTTGATGGAAGGGAGGGACTTTGAGCACGAATCCTGCCCCTTACCGCATTTTCTCCCCTACGCACCTACTGCCTTTATTCCTCATCTATGAAATGCTCTTGTAAATGAGTGCTATTTCACACTGCCCGCTTTCTGCTATCAAGGTCTCATCAGAGAGCAATTCCAAGACGGAGAAAAGCGTTCAGCTAGTGTACCGTGACCTTATCCAAATTAGGGATCAGGGTCCTCCTTGTCATCTCTGTAGGATTGGGCTTGTTGAACGTAGGGAGGTTATTTTATCTGTAAGAGATGTTCAGTTGTACCTGCGCCCTCCTTCAGCTGTTGACCTCAACTAGTCCAAAAGCACATGGTATTTTGCGAGGGTAAGAGGCATGAAATGGTTAATACAAATTGTGCTTTTTGCAGCCGTTCTTCGTGTCTTCAGGACTGTGGTTGTTTTGGAGACACCCCTAGGAGGTGTGAGTTAGACCCAAGTCAATCACAAAGGGTCTGACCGTAAAACATCCAGGTAATTTGTGTGGGAGACAGAACAAAATTCTACCTGAGAAGGGAAAATAGGAGGTGAACGGGGAAAACCAATCTTTTAAATAGCCTTAAGCAAGGGGGACTAGCTGGTAGTGTCTCATACGCCTTCCTTTCTCATGTCTTAATCTGCCAGACGTCTTCTCATGATTTTGAGTGAATATTGTGTGCCTGTTCTTCTTTAAAAGGTTTATTACTTGTTCTTCTTTTTTTTCTTTCTTTCTCTCATCACAGTTTTTTGGGCTTTTTTTGCTCTCTACCCGGTTTCCTACTGGTTTTGTCCCTGTTTTGAAACAGCTTTCTACTCAGTTTGCCTCAGCCGCATGCAGCCTGGTATTTCCAACTCTACAAGTACCCCGTGGTGCTCAGCAAATATGAAAATCATCCAGTGTGAGATGGAAGCCCAGAGCAATGTTCCCCTGGATTAGCACCATTATTACTTTCCTCAATCTGCCTTCATTTGCATTTAAATCTGTACGCTACCTTCTGCATGTTTAAGAAACTCCGCAACTTTTTATTTATATATGCACGGTGGCTACCTTAGAAGTTTACTTCTCTGTCACATTTGAAGCAAAAATTAGTTCAGAGCACTTAATCCAGAACTGAATGTACATATCTGTCACTTCAGAGTAGTGATGCGTTCAGGTTTAAGGTGCCCGTATGATCCGCTGTAGACAGGAAGAGTTTGCAAGATAAAGTTTTTAAATGCCCCCTGTCAAACCAAAAAGCTTTATGCACACTTAGATCTAGAACAATTTGGCAGGGAGAAGAGAAGCAGTAAAAATTAGCAAGCAGCTCTGGTTGGGCAGGTGCTTCCCTGCATATACATTAAGTACCTGCTGGTTTATGCAGGAGGTGAGCTCAGACAGGAGATTCAGGAGGACAGGGATTGTTTCTGACAAGAAATATTTCTGTCTGGGAGCAAGGCAGTATTCGAGTCTACCATCCTCTGCACCATACGATGTTCAGCTAGAAATGCCGATGGAGTAAGTCTGCAGGGGGGTCTCTGCTCCCCGCGTAGTTGACGTGGGCTGGGGTTAGCGGGGTGCCATCCTGGCCTGGGCACCGCCGTGCCCTTTCCCGGCGTGCCTGTTCCTGGAGGCTTCTTGTACCCATGCAGCCACTTCCAGAGGGCTTGTGAAAAGGTATCATCTCTAATTTTGAGGGATTTCTAGAGGAATTTTGAGGGCCAAAATAAATAGTTTTCCAGCAGTTGAAAACCTGTAAGAAACCAACAAATGAATTACAGTTGCTATGAGCTTTAATGGCACAGTAAAAGTGCCGTGCTCATCTCAGGCGAGTCTCCTCCTCCAAATGTGGGATCTCCAAATCAGGTACGTTTCTTAGGACTGATGCAAAGGGAACAGCATATGTTTTCATCGTTTGCCTCTTCCTTTTCAGAGGTGTTCATGGCCATTTCAATGGTCAGCGCCCGTGGGCTTTGGCAGACGAGTGCGTCCTGGACCTGATGGCTGAGCTGGTTGGTAGGTGCGAACTGTAGGGGAAAATCTTCCTCTAGAAATGAAAACAAATTTGGCTTCTTTTAAGACTGAAAGTCCTGAAACTCTGTAACCAGAATTTAGTTCCTTGCATTCTTTGAAGTAGTTTTTCTGACTGCCTTGGGCATGGACTAACACTTTATTTTAAGGCTGCAAGTGATTTGAGAGATGAATGTTTGCGATAATATATGAGCATATGCATATCATGAAACTAATTGCAGCAAAGGGTTTCTTGGAGCACCATAAACCACTTGGTCTAACACATGAAGCCCTTTTAAAGGGCACTTGGCATTACAGATTCTCAGTCTCTCTCCTAGAAGTAAACCAATGAACTTTCCCCTTTGAAAAATGATTTCTCTCTAGACATTTTCTTCTTTTCCTCCTTTCCTCGCCACTAAATCCAGCCTCGTATTTGAGAACTGCTTATGTCAATGAAGCAGATAATTGGGGCAGGACCTGCTATTTGTAAGTTCCCATTACCCTGCTGTACCCCTTGAGAAGTCTGCAGTGCTGCAGGACCTTGGCAGTAAATGCATCTGGTTATTCTAGAGATTGAGAAGGAGCCCTGGAGACTTCTCCTGGTGAGTCTGCCAGCCATGAAAGCAATCGTCTGAGTCTGAATGCAAATTTCCTCTTACTCGCCTCTTACTCTCCTCTTACTCTAACCTGTGTGTAGTTGCTGAAATAATCTTTCACTGGGATTTCCTTCAGAGCTGTTGCTGTCGGAAGGGATAAGAGAAATGATCTCGGCAGGGTCTCTTACAGACCCTTTTCCTCCCCAACCCTTACAGTCCTTGTCAAGGCTAGGTTAGTAGATTTTAGTGAGCCTTGGCCAGTATTTCAATTTAGCTGTTGAAGGCAACTGTCAATACGGACTGTCTGAACTGAATTATCATGTGTTCATTGTGCCGTCACTAAGGAAAAATATTATGGTTAAGCTGACCTACTGTACACTGGATATTGTCTCGTAATTTCTCCTCCAACAATAGACAAGTGTTCAATGAGAAAGTTATGTTCAATGAGAAGCAAGTGGGGTCTGAACAACTGGAAACAGAGACATTAAGGAATGTTTTGTGACAAGTTTGTTTATATTTTTATAAATAATTTCCTGATGACTTCATGAAGTTTCCAAGTAGCTAAAATATTGGACGTTATTATTGGAGCAGAACAAATATAAGAAAATACTGTCATAGCTGGTCTATGCACGATGCAAACACTAAGATAACATAAATATGAGTGTGGCTACACTAGGCATCACTGGGCTACGTGGAGCAATCCCACCTACAGGATGAAATAAAAACCAAAATGCAGGCTGGTGGTTCTGATTTTGGACGTTGCTACCGTAGCATCTGGTATTGCTCAGGAAGTTAAGAAATTACTTTTCTTGTTTTCTTTACGTTCAAGGGCAAGCTCAGTACATTCATCTGTTAACTATCACAGAACATAAAAATGTGAGAATATAAAGGGGTGGAGGGTGTTGAAATGCTGAACGCAGCCAATTTAGGGATTTCTCTAGTTTGACCGATCTTTCCTGGCAAGTGGATGTTCTCGATCTGGTAGGGTGTAACGGGGAAGCTGTGGGCAGGTGGGGGAATGTGACCTGTCGCACAACTAGCCCGATGCATAGTAAGGGCTTTTAAAGTGGAAACCTTGAGCTTAATTAACTAGAGGGTGGAGAATTTATCTTACATCTTATGAGAATGGGAGAGTAGTCGCACTACACACTTTCAGGCACTTAAATTAGTAAAGTAACAAGGTCGAGCATCGATGCTCTTCACATAACGAGGAGAGAGAGGCAAGATCCCCCAAAGGGCAGCCTGAAGCACCTGAATTATCACCCTTCTCCGCATCCCCTTCTGTGAATGTTTGCCACTGCTCGGTTTGCAAAACGTGGGCCCCCGTGAGCTCCCTGGCGGGCGTCGGGGCAGGCCAAGCACTGACCTCCTGCCGGTGCCGGGGTCAGTTTGGTCTCGGCTTTAGGCTAAGAGTCACCGCAGAAGGCAGGGAGTCAGGCTGGGGCTTTTTTTCCCTTAACCGTCTGTCTCGTAGGGGCTGCCAGCTCAAAGTGTATTACAATATTTGTTCAACTATAAGTGTTCTGGGTGTAAGGAGAGGGAAATGAGAGCTTTGCTTGAACTTCATCTAACTTCTTATCAGTCTCTCTCTTCTCTTTTCCAAACTCTATATGACACTGGTGCTCTTTTTATCACAAAGGCCAGACTACACTGAACTTATTACAGCTTTGTTCATTTTAAACATATATTTTAAAGTTTTCCATAAAAACATTATGATGACTGAGGTCACCTTACCATTAACCTACTCTTGTTCTTAAAATTCTTTGTTGGGAAGGGTTTCATAGTCCTGTTGTTTTCCTCAGCAGTAAAGGGCACGTCAACATTATCAGTTTGGATTTTGTTCTCCAGATTTTTTTGGACTTTGTTTCATTGAACTATAAAATGTAGTTTGGGCTCAAATCTGGCCCTCAGATTCACAGGCCAGCAGAGTTTTATTTATATGATATCCTCATAGCTTTTTTTTCAGGACCTAGGTGAGCAATTCTTAGAATGCAAATGAATTAATATTTCCCAAATAATGGGTGCGTTGTCATAAATTCTGATTTTTAAAATTGTAGGGAATAGTGAAAAGGCTAAGAAAATAAATGCAGGAAAATGTTATGTTAAAAAACTCTGTTCCAATGTGTTATTTACGATTAAGTACTGTTTTCCAGCAAGGTGTAATAATGCGTATGTATGAGTTGAGTGAATGCTGAATTTCCTTTTTTAGTGAATTTAATGTAAGAATGAAAACAGAATTTTACCCTGTTTTTAATTCAGTATTTAATGTATTATGGAGGAGGAGGAATTGTCATTTCTCACTCTAAGTAGTAGTAATAAGTAAAAATGATTTGATGAGATTTATTCAGGAATGAACTAAAGATTGAAATGTCTTTGTCCGTTTAATGGTTTATAGTGCTATAACACCTTGCTTATTAAATGCAGTCACATTTTCTTGTTCAATGAAAGTTACAGTAGTAAATACGTTGTGAAATGCAGAGTCAAGGTCAATGGAGGCCAAAGCTTTTTTCCTACGCTTGCACCGAGTGGCATAACGCGGTGACGGTAATCTCGGCTTCTCCTACCAGACTTTATTAAAACATTACAACCTTGGCAGGATCACCTTCTGATGGAACAAGATTAACTGTGTGGCTGCTGCTGCACAACGCGCTCGGGCAGGTCTCTGTTGAGGGAAGACTGAATGCTTAGCAGATTTGTAGTGACTTTGAGTGATAAGGATTATTCGAAATAACCAAACTGTTTTCAGAATGGGGGCCCTTAGCCTTTTTTCAATCATTTTACAAAACGCTTTTTACTTACTCCGGTGAGGATCAGGCTCCCACTGCAGTCAGAGAGGAGAAGGATGGCAGTGTCTGCCTAACACAATCATAATTGTCTCTGAAGTTGTACTTTGCAAATGCTGCTTCCTTTTATTAAAGAGGAGATTTATCAAGCAGAACATACAGGGTTCAGCCTGTCTTGGAGATATGGTATAAAGTTAGGAAATAAAGAAAGCAAACATAATTTTGTCTCCTGTGTGCCGGGTCTTTGAATATTGTAATAGGTTAATTGGATCACAGAAAGGTTGTTTTCTGAAACGCAGTGCAGGTTATAAAGGATAACAGTTTTCCAATGACACGGATGAGGTTTGTTTTGTGGGCATGAAATTCAATAATGGAAAGCTTTTAATAAATATATAATTTACGGAAGACCAAGACTTACATGACAAATGTAGTGTCATATTTAATTTGGGATGCTAGCATGCAGCTAGAAGTGATCTACAGATTAACCATTTGTTTTGTACGGAAACAGTACAGCAGGCAGAGCACTGCTCGTGCAGGATTTGCTGTGAAAGCCACAGATTTCATGGAAGGAGCAGAGGGAGAAATAAGAACAATACCATTTCTTGATGCTATCCCTTTTTTCAGCCTCAAGAGTTCCATAGAAATATTAAGACTGCAAATAATACTGTTTTGAGCTGCAATCACTCTCTCTAGCTGTCTTCTGTATCTGCAATAGAACAGCCACAAGGTGACCTCTTCCAGCGGCATGAAGCCTGCAGATGCAACGCTATCAGAGGGAAGAAAAGAAAGCAAAGGAGAGGAGTTTAAGTGAGGAAAAGAGCTTATTTTCCCTATGAAGAACTAGGTCTACTTATATTTCTTCCCACAAACTTGATGATGTTCCTGGTGTCTGAAGGAAGGAACTTATTCACGACATCTTTTTCCTCCTGGCTCATCTCCTGGACAGGTCCTCTGGAGTGACTGACAGCTATTGACAGATCTTTTTTGTCCAATACTTACAGATTTCAGCAACACAAAGAAAGGCCCTTCAATACCTCAATCAGAACGGTTCTTGGCTTTTCCTGTGGTGGCAGAAGCTGAGGCCTGCTTGGCAAGGATTTGTGAATAAATCCTTCTTGATTATAGATTTCCATGTTCTTTGGCTATATTTTCTTGTATTGAGTTCAACCCACAGTTCTGTCTTTTTCCTAGGCTGGCAAAGTAATAACTCCATGAACCTAGACTCCATAGGATATGGTGGGAGTGTCTTGGTGCTCTTGCTGCCTTTCCCCCTGTGTTGGTTGGGACCTTGTGTGCCCGCCAAAGCAGGGACAGGAGAAACCCAAGATTTCCCTATTCATTTCTTGTGGCTCCCCTTACCCTTTTTACCCCAACATCATGTTTCCTTTCCTCTTTATCGATCTCAAGGGTGGCTGTTGCCGTCCCTGCCTGCTTACACTTGTCTCCATCCCTCCCTATCTGCAACCCCTTTCCACCTTTGGCGAACTCTGCTCCTGGGGCGATGACTAGGGCAAGGCACACGAGCCCATCTTCCCGCTGAAGAAGACTCTCAAAGCACTGATTTGTGTCAAGGGTGAATTACTGCTTTTCAACAACAGACATCAGGCAAAACGGAAAGAAACAGGGATTGATTTTCTCCATCTCTCAGTGGCGCCCTGCCCAACGCACAGTCCCTCGTCCTGCCTAAAACCTTTCACCGGTGGTGGATAAGGTTTGAGAATTTGTTACTCCATACTTTGTAATAACAATTAGTTGTTAGTCTATTAGCTCTGCCCATGATTAGCTGTAGCCAAAAGGCATCAGTTATTAGCCTCCGTGGAGCCATGTGGGTATGGCGGCTTCTTGCTAAGTTGCTACATTAATAATGGTCTGTTCATTCAATAGGCCAATTTTGCTATTTTTTTTTTATTAGGGATGAGATTTAGCTTGATGTTATAGTAACCACTTATAATAGATGATTGTCTCAATATGTTTTCTGACTTGCTTTACCATATAAACTTATGGCAAAAATAAGCCTGCAAGTCTTGCTTTACGTATAGTCTTCTGACCTGATTTTTGTCTGAGGTATTAATGATAATAAATTCACTGGTGGTTTGCCGGGAAATGGAAATACGTCATTGTTTTTTGTTTTCTGTGGCTGACCTGAAAAAATAAATATTTTCCTGCCAGTGTAGTGTAATGAGTCAGACACGAAATCTTTTTACTTCGTTGTGATGACACCTCAAACGTTTGTTTACTTTCCAGGCTTTATAGAGATGTTGACTGGAAACATACTTTTGCTTTCTCAACACTGTACTAGATTTCTCTGGTATTATAAAGAAACCCCTCAACCAGTTTTTTATTTTGTCTTTTTTATTATTATTGTTTCAGGAGCCCAAAGACATGAAGTAGCCTTAATGAATGGGCTGACTGTTAACTTGCACCTCCAGATGGTATGTCTTTATGATGTTTGTTTGATGTGTTGACAAATATTTTTTTCCTTTCTTTGTGAATGTAGGCAAAGTGTTTTCTGAGAACCTCACAAAACCAGCACTGGATGACAGTCTAACTTTTCTTAAGCCTTGGGACTTGTATCTTCAATGATGATTTGGCTTGTGCAAGACCTGACTCCACTTAATATTAGGCAGAAAAGCTGGACAGAAAGATATTTTCAAGGACTCTGTAGGGAAAGTTTGAGCTGTTCTTACATGTGCTGCATGTCAGTCCTCAGAGAGGAGACCTGATTATTTAAGAAACATTTACAAATAACTTCTTAAACTTGAATTTCACACCAAATTTCAAAGCTTAAGAAACAACAGCTTAACTGTGAGCAAGACATAGCTGTAATTTCAGTCAAGCTTAAAATGCAGTTGCATACAAGAGATAGTATTTTAAGTTATGCTGGTTTATGTATGCTTAAAATGTGGTAAAGCATCTGATTTTGATTTTTATGACATAGTAGCCGTAAATGTGGTTTACTTACGCGCAGGTCTCTCTGTGCTTGCATACAGCCTGTCTCTGGTCCTCTAGTGTTTCCAAAGATTTGGTTCAACTGAATGAAGATGTGAAGTTTCATTTTGTGTGATTCACACAAAAAGATTAATCACTCGGATCCACTCCTCTGTAACGTGTCTCTGACCTTTGGTAAATTAAGAAACCTGAAGTAGGGAAGGATGGGGCTAAGTACAAGCCAATTTACCTGATTACTCTGCCCTGAATTAGGTGCAACGCAGCCAGACTCATGCCAAATTTCTTGGGTACACGGCCCATGCTGAGTTCTGTGTAACCACTGTTAGCATGAAGAGAAGGGCTTGTAAGTCGTCTTCTAGTCCTCTCAGTATGGTGACAAGCCCAGCTTTACTGGTGGACGAAAAGCTGGACATGACCCAGCAATGTGCACTTGCAGCCCAGAAAGCCACCCGTGCCCTGGGCTGCATCCAAAGCAGCGTGGCCAGCAGGGCGAGGGAGGGGATTCTGCCCCTCTGCTCCGCTCTGGTGAGACCCCACTTGGAGTCCTGCGTCCAGCTCTGGGGCCTCAGCACAAGAAGGACATGGACCTGCTGGAGCAGGGCCAGAGGAGGCCACAAAAATGATGAGAGGGCTGGAGCACCTCTCCTATGAAGACAGGCTGAGAGAGTTGGGGTTGTTCAGCCTGGAGAAGAGAAGGCTCCGGGGAGACATTCTAGCAGCCTTCCAGTATCTAAAGGGGGCCTATAAGAAAGATGGGGACAAACTTTTTAGCGGGGCCTGCTGCGATAGAACAAGGGGTAATGGTTTAAACTAAAAGAGGGGAGATATAGACTAGACATAAGGAAGAAATTTCTTGCACTGAGGGTGGTGAGGCACTGGCACAGGTTGCCCGGAGAGGTGGGAGATGCCCCATCCCTGGAAACATTCCAGGTCAGGCTGGACGGGGCTCTGGGCAACCTGATCTAGTTGAGGATGTCCCTGCTCATGGTAGGGGGTTGGACTAGATGGCCTTGAAAGGTCCTTTCCAACCCAAACTACTCTATGATTCTGTGTTTCTATGGTTCAGAGGAGGGAAGGATTTAATAACTAATGTTTTAGGGCAGGAATGAAAATCCAATTCCTCTGCACTGTTTACTCCTCTTCAGCTGCTGCTTTTGCTTGCGGGATGGAGCTGGGTTAAATCCCAGCTTCCCTGGCCGCAGTCAAAGCTTTGCCATCGATTCCTGTAAGTGCAAGTTTTCACTGCTGGATTTTTGTGGCCTTTGTTATGGATATATGAAATACAGTATTATAACACTTTGATAAATGTTATATGGACAAAGAAATATTTGTAATTTCTGGGGAATTCTCTGTAGTCTGCATGAAAGTAAAGCAGTCTTTATTAAGTTATATACTGGGAACATCTCTCTCATCTCTGCTTAGATACATTTTGACTTATCTTTTTTTTTTTTTTTTGTTCTTAACAGCTATCTTTCTTTAAGCCTACTCCAAGACGCTATAAAATTTTTCTTGAAGCCAGAGCCTTTCCCTCTGACCATGTAAGAAATTAATATTTCACCATATTTGTATTATTAATCATATTTTTCCAAAGAATATCAGTAGCCTGATTTGAATATTTATTAGCTCATCTTGTCCAAGTAACATTACAATAAAAAAATCTGTCAGAAGCTTTTGAGCTCAGCATATTTTACAGATCGTAGCTTTATTCCTTTTGTTCAAATAAAAAATGTTACAAGAGGAAAAGATTGAATGGGTACATTGATTTATTAGTCTTTTTAAAGACATTGAGCAAACTACTGGCCTAAATCAACTGAAGCTGTAAATGTTTTATTAATTCTTGTTGCTGTTTTACTTTATGAAACCAAATCAATACAAGCTCACAACATTAACACTTATATATCCCCAGACAGAGATGGAAATGTTTGTTCTTAGCACTTTAGATTACTAGTTCAAACATAATTTGTCTGCTATAAAATAGGAGACAATAGCCCGTGCGTCACAGCTTAGAGCAAATTAATCTTTAGGTTTGTGGCCCACAGCTACTTTATCATCAACTCCGTAAACTTGTGGAAATTGATAACAAATTTGATCTCTAAGGTGTGATAAAAATGACTTAAGCTACTAACAGGTTTATTTGTAATGAAGATGGTGGCACAGATGTATAAACCTCAAATTGCCTTTATTCTAAGTAATGTTCATACTAGTCCCACATTTGTTCCAGGCGCACTTGCACATTTGGACTCCATTTTAAATTTCAACGGCACTTCAGTTATAACCTGCGCGACTGCCGTCACTTCAGTTCCTGTCGTGTAATTTTAAACTATTTTATAGTATTATTCAATGATTTTTACGCTACCTCCGGAACCAGAACCGTTATTTATTGATTAAGTCAGTGGGTAGGATTTTCAAAATAGCCTGAGGGTTTAGAGCCCTCGCTTTGTCCCAGCTGTGCAGCAAATCTAAGACGTGAGAATAACACGGGACAGCGTATACGTGCTGGCCAAACCTCGTTTGCATTGACAGCAGTATGTATGTGACAGCCTGGGAGTTAGCATGTGCTACCAAGCAAAGTGGGTACCCGGAGCCCCTGGAGAGGCAATGTTCCGTCTTCTCCGCGGCTGTTATCCATGCAGGCTTTGCTTGCTGGAATCTGGTAAAGCACGTCCTCCACCACATTTCCAACCTCATTCTGCTCCGTGAGCTTATCCTGTAGGATTTAGGCTTTGACTTTATCCTTGCTGTCTGATGATGTGAATTAAACTCGGATCTTTTTTCAAACCAAAGGAAATCCATGAAGTTTTCAGTGGAGCTGGATTAGGCTTTCAAGTGTTATTTTCAGTGAAAGGCAAAGCATCTGAATCCCTTTTCTGAAGTTCTGATATGTTTGGTCATTTTTCTTTTAGTTGTTTTATCATGTAATTGCATTAACATGCTCTGCCTGGAAATCTCTTCCAGTACGCTGTTGAGTCCCAACTTCGACTTCACGGACTTGATGTGGAGAAATGCATGCTCATGATGCAGCCACGGGAGGTCGGTGAGAAATACGCCAGTTGGGCTTGCTATTGCTAAGGGCAGAAGCATATTTCATGGGAGAGTAGTCATACATTCTCAAATATTCTAGTGTCTGCCTGCAGAAGTTATAATCTATTTCTGCTAATACTTTTAGGTAAAATTTATGAATCGTGTATTCTGTTTCTGTGTATAATTTTTGGTATTAGAACCCATTTTATAATGGTCTGGTTCAACCAGTGCGTTTGCCTTGTAGAACAAAAAAATATTATTTTCCCTAGTTTTTCCTGTTTGCAAAACCTTACGGCAGCCTGAGAGAACTGCAAAATATAGTAGCTCATCGAGAAACTCCAATGTCCTTTTAATGTCCTAAGGTAAAAGATTGCCATACCGTGAGCAGCAGCAGGGAAAGGTCTGCTTTGAGTAATATCCAATGCAGATTCATTTGAAACGCTGCCTCGCTTCGCTTTTGCGGTATTAAGGACTTTGCCACCTAACTATAAACTGATGGTGACCTTTTGCTTCCGAGATCTGAGTCATCTTGTGAGTAAAGAGCCCACCCCTGAACGCTTGATAGATTTGCAAAGATTGTTGAGATAATAACAGTTACTTGCAATTCAACAGCCTTGCCCAAGCTCTGTTCAGTAACAAGTCTAATTTAATTCTGGGTTTTCACTGCCTAATTGATCCCTAGGTGGTGGTATGTTTTACATGATCCCTTGCTAGGAAGACGAGAGGAGGACGGGGCAGTAGCTTTCCTATAAAGAATCAAGAATGAGTTTTTGGGTTTTTTTGTTGACATTCCTCTATATTTAATGACCCCAAGTTTGGGGATTTTTGTACTTTTGGTGATGTGAGACTTATTGTTCTTGAAATATAAATACGGCAGGTTTGTAATAGCTTCCTGTGGGGTATGAAGTTTATCAGAAAAGTCCAGAGTGA
This sequence comes from Phoenicopterus ruber ruber, assembly GCA_009819775.1. Classification (NCBI taxonomy): domain Eukaryota; kingdom Metazoa; phylum Chordata; class Aves; order Phoenicopteriformes; family Phoenicopteridae; genus Phoenicopterus; species Phoenicopterus ruber. Next base: position 38,812,470 of record CM020220.1, read on the forward strand.
AACTGAGAGACAACTTTGAAGTCTTGTGGGTGTCACAAATTTCAGATGCCACGTAAAAATCATTATATAAGCTGTTTGCACCAGGATTTTTTTTACTGCCTGAAATATTAAAGAGTATGAAACGTGCTAGAACATGAAGTGAATAGACTTTTTATAACTAGCACCTTCAAGATAAGTTTGCTAATGATTTTTTTTTTTTTTTGAGGTAACTTACTCATAGGCTACTTCGTAGCACTACCTTTGTATATCATTACTGCACTAAGGATTTGCTTTTGATCTCCTTATGCAAGCAGCACGGCTCATGGTAAAATATAGATTATGAAATAAGAAATGACAGTTTCATTACTGCCAGAGTTGATGTAAAATGTGTGCTTTAACTTTGTTTTAGGGGGAGGAGACCTTGAGGACTGAAGATATCCTTGCTGTGATTGAGGAGGAGGGGGACTCTATTGCTGTCATTCTGTTCAGTGGGGTGCAGTACTACACGGGACAGTTGTTTGACATCCCTAGAATAACAAAGGCCGGCCAAGAAAAGGTAGGATTGCTCCAGACCTGTCCTTTTAACATCAATGTTTAGATCAGTTTTCCTTGTGAAATATTTTTAATTGCTGCTTTTTTGTGGAACAAAACAGTACGTGGATGCCTGTGAGGCTCTGATAAAAAGTAAAAGCACTCTGTGCTCCGATCCTTTGGGGGCTGTGTGCTGCATGAAGAACTAGCCCTGCGAGAGCAATCTTGCAGGTGGGACTTAAACTATATGGAGAGATAATTCATGACTATTAACTTCTGCTGGGCTTTTCCTGAAGGATAGAATTTCAAGAGGTTCGGTGGGGAAGGAGGGGGGAGGTAATCACAGCTCTAATCTCTCTTTAAAAGTTAGTTTGCATTAGATTTCTGCTTTTTTGGCAGACTTTCATGATTTTCCTCCTTTCCCGCAGCCACGCTGTGGCGGTTTTTGCCCCCAGGGCGCAGGGAGGTGAGCTCCCCATGGAGCCAGCAGTGTTCAGACTCAGCCGATCAGTTTTCCGGAGACAGGCACAATGTGGAGCACGTCAACGTCACAAGAGGACTGTATTTTAATGATGACTCAGGCATAGGAGCTCGCAGGCAGTGTGCTCTGTGGACATAGCTGTAAAACTTCTTTAACCATCTCGATTGCCTCAGGAATCCAGGAGAAAATAGTTTTTAATTAAGTCTTCTTATCAACAGGAGGTCACCAGACTTTCCGTAGGGGCAGACTTTTACTGGATGTACCTTATCTCATATAAGATTAAACCACTCAAGGATAAACTTATTTAGTATCCTTGGATTTTGGCAAACTAGCTAACTATTTATATTTGATGTTTTAACTCTCTGGAGAGGTTCCTGGCTCGCATCAGGCTATACATCTTCTGTTGCTGTAGGTTTGGCAGTGGAAATTTTTCTGGAGGTCAGGGAGTAAGTTATGCTGCTGGAAAGTGATGGTAAAGCCTCCCCTGGGAGAGCACAGCAGGTGTGAGAGCTAGTGCAGGGCCCGTGGGATATAAAAAGAGAATGTTCTCACAGAGCAGCACCTGGCGACAAAATTGGTCCTGAACACAGTACAAAACAAGACCGACTTCTGACACAGCTGCAGAAAGCTGAGGAAGAAAGAAAGACGGGGAGTCAGCTGCAGGGGGATACGGGTCTGTGTATTAGCTCTAAAAAATGCAGCTCTAAAAGCAACACCTTCATGGTGCCTTCCTTGAGGGTCTTCCAGTACTTTGCTGACCACAAATAGCCAAAAGGCTATGCTGAAGGGTTTGAAAGGGAAGATGGGTTATTAATAGGACGATGCCACCCACTGCTCTACTCACGCTCGCTCCTGGTGGCAGCAAAGCTTTCGTTCAGCCGCCAACACCTATGTGCCTACAGTGCTTCTTCCCCGAAACCTGCTCTGGGATGTGTCTGAAAGGTGTCTGAGAGAGAAATCTTTCTTCTCTACTGTAAATAAGAACAACCTGGGAAAAGCATATCACTTTCCCGCCTCTCTAAAGATGCTCTCTGGACTGCGGGACACATGCTTGGATGAGTGGAAGTGATGCAGTTTCACTGAAAGCTATAAACTACCCCAAAGTGGCTGAGAATCTGCGTTCCGGGGAAAGGCAGTCACTGATAGTTCATTATATGGAGCGAAAATGGATTTGATGTTTACGTTATCTGAGGAGATAACCAGGACTTGGTGGAGACAGCTTAAAATTTCTATAAAGTAGTGCAGATAATAATATTAACTCGGGGGTACGTGCTTCCACACGGATATACAGAAAGACACCGCACACTTATACAGAGACTGTAACACGTTACCGAAGAGGAGAGCAATTTCTGACAGCAGTTCAGTACTCCAGCAGGCACAGATAGATGTCAAAGGCCTGTTTCCACCCGCATGCTTGTTAGAAATGCCATAATGTAGAAGGGACTCTCTTCTTCCAGCGATTATTCAAAAGGGGAAGAAAAAAAAAATATTAATTGCCAGCTTCTTTGTGGTTAGAGTATGTAAGACTGGGATTCAGGTTGATTCATGACCTAAAATGTCATTAGTGTATTTAAAAAGAAAAAGTAATTCAGCCTGAAGAACTACTTGAGTACCCGTAAGGCTTGAAAAGCATGAGCCAGCCCTGGTTTTATCTCCCTGCTGTCAGACACAATGTCCTTACGGATTCTGCCCCCTGGGTTAAGTGGTGTTTATCTGTTTATACAAACCGCTATGTAACATACTGTTACACCACACTTAAACATCAGCATATGGCAAATATTTACTTGAACAGCTACGAAATCAGTGATTCATGAAGAAGTTTGCTGTCTTAATATTGGTAAGAGGTAGTCCTGTATCCTGCTGCTTCTCAGCCTCAGGGCTCCTGGTTACCAAAAAGCCCAAAACGTTGGATCTTCAAAAGCAATTGGCTCCTCTCCTCTGGTCCCAGGTCAGAGCTGATGTTGGGAGCTGCCGTTGAGTTAGAGAACAAGAAAACAACTGCTGAACCAGAGTCATTATCATCTATGCAATATGTATGGGCTTCATTTCTGTTTGGTGGCGTCCAACCAGCCCCTGTCCCCAGGCTGACAAGCTTTCAGGACAGTAGGTGTGTGGACTTAAAGACCATATCTCCTTCAAGAGCTTCTGGACCCGATGAAACCAGCAGTGGTTAGAACGACTGTCTTATACATATTACCACAGAAAGGCTGGAAGTCCTTTGAAATGTATATTAAAAGAGGATAAGCCGGAGAAGTCATGTTCGTAGCAAAAATGCAAGGCTCTCCTTCCTGGTGATGAAGGGTGGTGAATGACCCCATGGTCACGAACGGAAAATAGGTTGGGGAGAGCTGACAAGCAAGAAAGTCAGAAGGGGAAAATACAAGGTGGAAGCGTCACTTGAGAAGAGGAGGAAAAAAATCACTTGTCAGCCAGTGCAGCAGAGAGAAAAGTCCTGCACAGATGGTCTTAATAATTCTTTTAATGTACAATTGAAATAAAATCCTGCAGCGTTGTACCCTATCAGGGCTTGGCTAGAAATTTGAGCTGCGAGCTCAGGAGGTCTGGAAAATGTCCTAGGATTCTTGAGGTCAATCATTTATGAATTAAGTTACTGATTTCCTTTTACATTTTTTAAGCCAATTTCCTAAGTTCTCTACGTACGTTAAGATTCCTCCCAGAGTGAAAGCTCTGCACATAGACAGCTTCATTAAGTCATTAAATATTAAATGAACTAAATTAAGCTTGAAAAATTACCTCAGGCTATTTTTCCATCTTAGGTCTCTCAGATAAATCAAAATTACTACGTATTGTGCGAGAGACTCATCAGCAGGCTGAAGGATGTAACAGTTTTCCTTGTTTCATACTTTTGTGCTCGGTAGAGGAGGGAGGGGGTTGAGTCGTTTTATTCTTCTACAAGCAAAGAAATGGCTGGCTTCTAGGAGACTCTAGCTTTCAAACACAATTTTAATTTCATAAGTTATATTGTACTTTCCACTGGCTCTGTACCATATGTAAAGTATTTTAATCTCTTGAGTCCCAGTAGGAAGAGCTTTAAGATCCTTCATCTTCATTTCTTTTCCTGTCTCTCTTTCTAAATGTCCCAGCTTTGCCGGTGTGAAGCTGTCATTTCTCTCCCTCTCTCCAAATGTCATTGTCCATGCTGAGTTGTTACCTGCTGGTTATCAGCAGCTACCCAGACACTTTGCAGAAATGACTTTTAGATGTTAGAATAAAACGGAAGAGGCAGGGGAGAGCACATGTCCTCTTCTTCTCCCAGAGCAGATGGAGAGCTCCGTTTTCCCCCTAGTCTGGGGAAGTGACGTTCCCACGCAGTCCTTGTTCTGCGTGGCTTGTGCGGGGAGAGCTGTTTCAGTTTGTTTTACTTTTTCCATGCAATCTGTGTGGCTAAACATTCGCTGTTTGTGCGACTCGAGTGCCAGACGCCTCCCCGGGAAAGCAAACCAGCACCACCCATCTTGCAGATGACGAACAAAATCGTACGAGTGGGTGTTTTGAGACGATGCAGGAAACCTGCCAGCACTGAACCCAGATTTTCAGGCTGTTAGTAAGTTAAAGAGGACCCAGTAGGATTTACCAACTCATTTCAAAGCATTGGGGAGCAGTTAAAGCAGTTCAGGAAGGCGACCCATGGGTGGCGTGTTGGTGGCCATCTTGTTCGAGGGCTATGAGCCCGCAGTCTGGGTGCAAGCCGACCTACACCAGCCAGTGGCAGTGCCCAGGAAAGCTTATGCATGTTGAGGTTACAGGTATAGGTATGGCTACGGAGCCTCACTATACCACCATGAATGCGAGGGCATCCGACCTGCTGGTGTCCTAAGGAGTCTTGTCCTACTTCCCATCTACCGCCTTTTCCTAATTTGTCATCTTGTGCTTAAACATATTTTTTTAATAGGGTTTATCACTTACTGACAGGGAAAGGACAACTGATTTTAACCCAAGACTTACCATAGAATAAAGTTTCTTATGGGCTTTTTTTTTTTTTTATGAGCAACTACTGTTTTTTGGTTTGTTTTAATTTTGTAAATGTACTGCCAGACACCTACATTCTGCAAGACTCTCAGCGTATCATGTTATTCCCGGTTTCCACTGCAACCAATGAATCTCTCATAGCAGTTCTTCAAAAAAGTTTGTGTGGGACATGTCCGACGGGATACCTGTGAATGTTAAAATCCAGTCAACTGAAGTTTTGAAGTTAATGCCTTTATGAAACCCTTCTCGTTCAATAGCTGATTGGCTTTGGTTTGCTGTAGCTTATTTCTCTGAACCAAGGCCATTTTGTCTGTGAATGAGAGCGTTCCTCATGGGCGTTCGGTGTGCTTCAGCTTCTCTGCATTAGCCTCGCCGTCTCAGTTGATTTGTCTTAACTCCCTTCGGAGCGTCCCTGTGAAGACAAGGCACCAAGGGTGCGTAGGCTAGACTGTTTATTGGAACTTTGGCTCTGGTTAAGAGCAAATGTTTACATCCTGCAAATGCTAAGGCAGTGGGTTTTCTTCCCATCATTTTGGAGCGACTTCTCAAGCTGATAACTTCACTAATGCCTCAATTAGAATTAGAGTGTCGCATCTTCTTAAAATGCTGCTTCATTCAAATTGTTATCTAGTTTATACAGAAGATTAAATATACCAAAGTACCATTTAAATAATTTAGCTAAGGCTCCCTTCGTGCAAGAAACAGCAAGAGATTCTTAAAAAAAATCCTTTGTTTTATTATTGGATGCTGATTTTTCTGAAGCCTGTGCGCTCGCTCTCTTATTCCTACCATGCTGCTTGCAGGCAGGCTGTTTGTGTTTTAAAAGCAAAATGCAAAATAGCATTTAATTTGTAGTCCAGGCACAAAAGGCAGTTTTATTTCTCTGCACTTAAATAAATAGCAAAGCTTGGAAGAACTTTAGCTTGGAAGAACTTTTTAGTTTAAATATGCTGCCATCCAGTGGTTATTTTGTGTGTAAAACTTCTACTTTTTGATCTATACATCTATGGTCCTTACATGCTTTTTTTTTTTTCCCCAGTGCCCCATGCAAATTGTGGTTATGACAATTACACCACTTTTCACAGAGAAATGACAGAACGCTTTTGCAACTTTTTAGAGACAAGTATACAGTCCCTAAAGATCAATGGGTTGCATGGGATGCTCTCTCACCCATTCGGATTCCCAAAGAGCAAGATCCTCATAATTTAAATATCAGGGAGACCTTAAGTATAAGTATATAGTGGAATGTAATTGTTCATGAGCGGCTGGCATCATTATGTACATTATTACTTTGTCTCTGCCTACAGCTTCTCATGCCATACAGTGGTTTGAAATAATGCATTCGTTCCGAATACTTATTTCAAGTGATTCCACTTTACTGCATGAGACAAAACTTAGGAATCTAAACCGTATCCAAGTATCCTTGAAGACAAGCCCACAAAACAATTAATGATTTCTATATGTATCTATGGTATAGAAAACTTGTTTCTAATAATAACTCAAAACAGATGGGACTTGGTGGCATGCCGGTATAGAGAGCAAGTACATACAGCTCTAAATATACTCTTTTCAAAATAATTTTATAGTGATCATTATCTTGATAAGTATTACATTAAACATCTCTTTCCTGCAGGGTTGCTTTGTTGGATTTGACCTGGCTCATGCTGTTGGGAATGTAGAACTTCATTTGCATGACTGGGGAGTAGATTTTGCCTGCTGGTGCTCCTACAAGGTAAAATAGATTCGTTGTTTGAGACTATTTTCCATAATGTCACTTATATGATGGGTCAGCAAACAGGTTAGATGAATAAGAACTGTACCTGAACTGTTGATCAAGACTTGGCTGAATCTTTGAACCAGCCACAATGAGGAGATGGACACAGACCTCACTGTTGACTTTGTTAGGAGAGGTTCCAAAAGATAGTAATGGCAATGACCTGCAAGGTCTTGTCAATGTGAGATGGATGCTAGGGGTGGTTAAACATCTGCTCTGAAGCCCACTCTGCTCTGTGGTCACAGTATTAGAGGGTCTTCTCTTATTTTGCACACCGAGAAGGTCTTGAGGCTATAGGATTTTCTTAAGTGGTCCCTAAATAAGAGAATGCTCTTGCCTAAACTTAAATAATTTCAGATCATAGAACAAGGTGTCTCCAGTTCCTTTGACTTCTCTTGAGATTAAGAATCGACAGATGTAGTCAGATGAATTGTTTGATGACTTTGCTGTATGTATTATGACATGGGACTGTTTCAGCCATACTTCAATTTTCTAGCTTTTTGTCTGTTAGACTTCAAATATCATATGTAAGCCAAGAAAGATATTTTTAGAACTAATTTGAAAAAAAATATCTGCTTTTACGTACATCAGCACTTTGAGGCAAACGCTAAGATCCTCCAGTTAGAAACCACTAGAAATGTTAAAATTGGTCTGTTTTATAGAGCAGGATGAGGGAAGGAAAGCTGTACTTTACAGATAATGAGCACAAAATGTGTACATGTTGATTTGTTCTTTGCAGTATTTAAATTCTGGAGCAGGAGGCCTCGCTGGTGCCTACATTCATGAGAAGCATTCCCAGAGTATTAAACCAGCGTAAGTATATTTCTATACCCAAATAAAAGGTGCTGTGAAGTTTAAATGGGAAAATATCTGCCTTTTGAGTTGAGATCTGAAAGTAAGAAAGTGTACAGATTCCTAGTCATAGACTATGGGCGTGTGTGTCTGTATATGTATAGATGCAGAAGAAATTCCCCGCTTCAAAAAAACCTCATTGGGCTAATATTTGTTACTGCATCAATGAAAAGGGTAGTACAAGTTTAGATAATTTGGTTATCTTTGTTACCTCAGATGGGTTATTTTACGTTAATTTTAGTAAATTTTGAAATTGTTAATGTACATGCTCACATCTTAAATACATTTCCACTTTGAAGCCTGCTATCGGTTCTAAACTAAATAGAATCATAAAAGAGAATGCTCATAACATTAAAAATAAGTAACCTAAATCATGCCTATGAGACTGTTTAAAGAGAATATTTAACATCTTTCTTTAAAAATGAATGTTTTTAAATCATTCGAGTCTTTGGTTGGTGAACAAAATCAAAGACAATTTCAACTCTGTGTCTAATAGCTCTTTAATACTGGCATGTTTTCATTAAAATTATATCCACTGGTAAAGCTAGGAAGCATTACACGGAGATCTGTGTTCTCAAAGACTGTATAATCCATGAAAAGCTGTGCTATCAACTGAGGTTAGCTGCATTAAAAAAAACCCTGTTATTTAAAATGTTATATGACTGTACTCTATGCATTTATATTAAGAACAGTAGGATTAATACTTTAATGCACCGACAAATGTAAACATTTCTTTCTGGCTGTAATGCCTGGAGAAATTGCTGGCGCTTACTTTTATTTTAGGTTGAAGAAGGTAAACTAGATCAGGTTTCAGAGAGAAATAATATTATAATAAACAGCTTCTCTGCACTATGTGCTGGTTTCAGACTGTCTAGACTCCCAGGAGATAACAAAATAACGCTGATAAGTTCTTCTCAGTCACCCATAACAGAAAACTCATTAGGATGACATATGACCTGTTGTGAGCTGATTCAATCCTCTCATGTGAACACTGGCAAAATATTCCAAATATCTGGATATTACTTATGGAAAGGGTTTTTTTTTTTTCTGCTTCGCCGTTAGCCAGGTGCAGGCATTGCTCCCCTGGCCACCTCTCTGGGTCCTAGTTGTGGGGAGCCGGGAAGATGCCGGGCAGTGAAAAAAAGTGGGCCAGCCAGAAATCACAGGGTAGCAACAGGAGGAACGAATACAATCTCAAGGGCTTTGAGTCTTTTTTTCCTCCGTGATGAAACTTTGAAACTTCTGTGAGGGTACTAGCTTGGTATTGTAGGTAAGAGCTTAAATTAGTTTTTCCTGAACCAACTTCTTCATACATAGTCATTAACTTGTGTACCGAATCTGTATACTGAATGTCTTAAATAAAATTGCCTGTACAAAATAGGCTTTTTCAGCCTGGGGCCCAATTAAGGATATAATTCCAAACTTCCTGCACAGACCCTTTGCATTATTTAATCACAGTTATTTCATATTTCCTGAGATTTGATAGTCACTCTTCAGATTGTTTGTAGTTAATACGCCCCGGTTGCATTACTTTTCTTTCTTTTCCACATCAACCAGCCATTTCAGGTCTCCAAATAAGGCAGTGAGACAAAGGAGAATTTGTCTATGTCAAAGTATTCAATTTTATAGCTGATTTAAATGCAGAGCAATTTGCTGTATGTTGTACAATCAAATAGAGTGGAATTTAACGGCTCGGGAAGTTGCAGGTTTTATGTTGTATCTAGAAAGTCTTTGGCTGTCATCTGAATCAAGGATGACACCCAGTGGCCAGACAACCTCATTCAGAAACAGAACCGCCAAACACTTCTGGGTCTTTGCATCTCAACCCACACATAAGCAAGTAATTCAGCTGATATCCTTTTGTCTTTTAAACCGTCTGAAATACTGTTTTTAACTCATGGTCAATATTATGCAAGTCACTTTACCCACCTATATAGATTTCTTTAATTTGTCTCATCCTTCATATTTTCTGCCAGCTATTGACTAGGTAGTTATTTTTATATCGAAATAATGCATTGTATTTTAATGTAAAAATGTATGTTCTGACCATAATTCGGAGAGGCAGACCCAGAATGTTTGCTAAGTGCCTTTGCCTGTTACTGGACAAAAAGGACTTAGGTACTTACTGAAAATTACAAAGCTTAATCCAAAATTTCAATTTTAAACCCCCAAGCCCAGCTACTGCCCATCACCAAAGGCATTTAGCTATTTTGTTTTAACTTCCCTTAATTTCAGAGTGTGCTTTTGTCCGTGCCCAGAGCCTTGCTAATAGGAGCAGTGGAAGCAAATAGGCGCTCTCATTGTAGCTATGCCTGGTTTTAGAAAGGGGGTTCCCTCCAGCTGCTCCCTACGGCTGCTGCTCCATCCAGAGCCTGCTCCTTGGACAAAAACCCACTTATTTGCTGCTGCTTTCTTTTAAAATGGAACTTGAGAAAGTTATTAACTTATTTAATAGCCTTACCACCAGCAGCTAGGGCCGTGCCGAAACTGCTTTCTGCTTTGGGTCTGCCGACGGAGGTTGCGGCAGCCTAACTGCGAACCTACGCGACCCAAGCCCGGCGTTATTCAGTAGTACCGTGTCACATCCCAGCAGACAAAAGGCAACACCCATCCCATTCCTCTCCTTTATGGATATGCAAGCTTCTCACAAGATTTTTAAAAGCTGGTCATTCACTAACTTGGCCAAGGATTTATGCCCAAGAGCAGGGTTTGATCCTCGGGCCTGGTGGCTGGTGGATGGAGACTACAGGCCATACAGACTCGTATGTCCCCTCCTTGTTTTGTGTCACTGGGAACACCATCCTGCACTCCCTGGCTTAGCTAGGGATAGCGCTCTAATTCACTGCGAGGGCCATGGGTCTAAAAGTTACATGTTGTAACCATCCTAATTAACGTCTCTACCCGAGTATGTTGGGGAGTCCTTTGCTAGTCCCCCATCTTTCTTCCTAGAGCAGTAAAACTGAATCAATCTGACATATATTGGTCCAATATATCCCTGTTCTCTCATGATCTCACCTCCTTTGAAGTCTCTTTTAATACTCAAATAGCTTTTTTAATACCTGCTCTATATATCACAATGCAATATATTCTTGGCTAATTGTGCTAGAGTGATTTCTCTATGGGAAGGTTTCAAATAAAAAAAGACCTGGACAGAGCAGGGCTATGAAACGTGACTGAAACTGTTTGGTCAGTGCGGGCTGATCCTGTGCCACCAAGTTTCCACATAAATGCAGTTATGTTGCGGAAGGGAGGTTTCCAAGATGCAGAGAGCACGAAGGTGACCTACTAATACTGAAATTTTGCTTGACTAGCTTTTTGGTCTCCAGAAAAGTTTCTTTTCTTTTCTTTTTTTTTTTTTTTTTTCCTTCTCCTGTTTCTCAATTTCTCCATTTATAAAAAGAAGGATAACTCAAATCTACCAAGGAAGTTAGCTCTAAGGAAATGTGAACGTTTGTGAGCACCTGGGAGAGAAGGTGCAGGAGAAGTCGGGTGTTCACAGCAGAGTTTCTGCAGCTGTAAACGTGCAGCGAGTTCGGCTCTGCTGTCAGCTGGCGTAAGGGACAGGAGGGGACAAACTCCCAGAGTCCTGCGATAGGAGGAGAAAAAAAAAGTCCTAGTCAAATCCTTGTAAGAAAAAGTAAGGCACAATTTTAAAAGATGAAAGGGAAATAAATGTATGTAAAGCAGCCGGGAGAATAATAGATAAGCCTTGGCAGAGGATTAAATGAAAATTGTACACAGTTTAGTGTTTAAAATGAAAGGATTTATCAAGACTTAACTTTAGCACAGGCTAACAGCAGGTAGAGCTTAAAAATAAAAAGTTTGTGTGATGTGAAGAAATGCTGTATGTGCAGGAAGCAGCTGATGTCCAAAGAGCGTGTCGGCTTTTACTGTAGGATGAAAAAAGTATCAAAGAACAAGAAACAAAAAGCTAACTATTTCATACAAGCTTTGAGAAACACAAGGTATCTTCAGACAATCTCTTCATAGGCAGAGGTGAGATATCAACCCTTTCTCTTAGGTCACTTTCCTTTTTGGCAGCTTGATTCCAATGAAAATGCCAGAGCACAAATAGCTTCTTGCTACTTTATAGAGATCTGCACAGCTTTTTGGTATGTGAACTTCTACCCTGGCATGAGATAAACAAAAATATGCTATTCCAGCTCCATATATCTCCCCCTTCCTATATTTCCCAGGCGCTCTGGATCCCCACCCTGCTCCAGTGCAGACCTCCTCTGCCCAGTAACTCTGTGTTGCAAAAAGTTGCTCAACCCCTTCCAGGGTTGGTAGATCCAGCTGAGCTTTTCTTTAGTTTTTTTCTTGATCTATGAGGAGATACCACATTATTCCTTTTTGAATTAGAGCCACATAATCCCCAAACTAAATAGCTGGAGCTTCTGTGAAACTGCTGAAAATAACGTAGCTTTGGAGCAATGTGAGTTGGGAGCAAAGGACAAGTCATAAAAAGATTGGGAAGCTTGTTTTAGAGCTACTGTATTGGAAAGAACTAAAGCTGCAGTTGTTTAAAATGCTTCTAGGAATAATAGGCTAAGATGGTCCAATTCTCACTGACCCTTGGAGTCTGTTAGCTCCGAGTATCTCAGCACTACTGAAAGCTTTAGGAGACAGAGCACCCTGGCCTGGCCAAGGAGAAGATCTGGAGAAGCAATGTAGAGACTTCAGGGAGTTGTGCTGAATCAGCACGTGGAGACTCAGTGGCCACAGATGGAAGTGTACACGCCGCTGTTTCCAGAAGGGTTTGTCGCTGGTCCTAGTGGACTCAAATTGTGGACTAATGTATGGATAAACTATTCGTGGAGCGCAACACGTGTCCCCCGAGTGCATAAAGTATCCTGTACTAAGGTAGAAATGAACTGTTTCTTTGCCAAGGAGATGAGAGCAATTTAGCTCCTTGAGCTAATTTAGAAACCAAAAGTTAAAACCTCCCTTGGGAAGAGACTGTTTAGGAATAAAGGCATCGGCTAATTAGGCTTAATTGCATTGTCTTGGGACAAGTGATTTATTAGGCCAATCTAGACCCATGATGGGCCTGCAGGGGTGTGTTCTCAGATTCACCAACTGAATGGCAAATATCCAAGAGCATTTTTTAACTTTGGAGTGAGTCTCTGGGAGAAAAAAGAGTGGGAGAAAAAAGAGAGAGGTTAATGTGCACTCACATCATCTATTCCCATTCTTATTTCTTCAGCTCTGTACATCCTTTATGTGATTCTCATGATTGTCTCCTTGTTCTCTGTCAAGCATTTTCTCTCTATCTTCCTTCAAATCCTCCCTTGTAATTAAGCTGTATCTTCAAGCAATCTTGCTTCTTTTCTCGTTATAAATAATCTTCTCATACTTTCCTCCCTGAAGGTCTTCCCCTATGTTTTGTCATCTTTGCCCTGGTTAGATTTGAAGGTGTTTGAGAGAGGAGCTGTATGCCTCCTTGTAAACTCGTAGGACTATGTACGAGTAAATGTGCTGTATGCCAAGTCTGCGTCACCTATAGGATAGCTGGAGTGGGTGTGAAAGTAATGTGCTGTTTTCATTCCCTGTGTGTGCTACCCTGCTACCTAAACACTTACTCTTAGTTTTGAAAACTCAGTCCTTAAAATGGAGCATGTGGAAAAGCAGAGACACGGCTCCTGTCAAACTGCTCAAATCTATAAAGTAGTGTTTTTAAAAAGCATGGGGCTGGACTGCTTCCTGCTTTTCATGCCTCTTCTCAAGGCATCAGAATGCTGGGATAAGTGGAGATAAACAAGTAAACAAAAGCACTTCGCTTCTATGAGTCATATCTTCTCCAAAATAGTATTTATAACATAGGTGTGTTGTTTGGCTGCAGACATCTGCAGATATCTTGGGGGCAGATCTGGGGATTTTATGTGTACATAAATATTTGCTCAATAACTAGATCTTTCTTTTGTCCAAAACTCTACCAACAATACGAAGAAATGTCATTTAAAGCATGATGCTTGTCACAGACTTTTCATTTCTTTCTCTCTCTTTCTCTCTCTTTCTCTCTCTTTCTCTCTCTTTCTCTCTCTTTCTCTCTCTTTCTCTCTCTTTCTCTCTCTTTCTCTCTCTTTCTCTCTCTCTCTTTCTTTCTCTCTCTTTCTTTCTCTTTCTTTCTTTCTTTCTTTCTTTTTAAGGCTGAGGCTGGTCAAATTCTTGCAACAGGTCTTTGATGGTATTCATTCTTCAGTAATCACCCACTAAACTAGTGAGTTTACACATTATATCTGAACAGGTTCAACTTTCTCATGCATCTCTCCTTCTGGACCACGCTGATGGGACTTAGACCATTAGTCTGCTCTGCCATGGCCCTTTGCATGTTTCCAGCGATGGGGCATCTACCACCTCAAACAGAATTATAGAATAGTTTGGGTTGGAAGGGACCTTTAAAGGTCAACTAGTCCAACCCCACTGCAATAAGCAGGGACATCCTAAGCTAAATCAGGTTGCCGAGAGCCCTGTTCAGCCTGACCTTGAAAACTTTCCCACTGCCATCCTTGGAAACAAGAGGGAGGTGGTTGCGTTCCTTGCAGATGCAGTTTCCCATCTGCCGCCTCTAGCTTTTCTCATCAGATGGTGTAAGACACAACTGCTTGAACACATGAAAGGAACCCAACAGGCTTAGCCTGATGGAAAGGTGAATGTAGCCTGGGGGCAACTCTTGCATCCCCATTAACTAGCAAGGAAGAGATCCTGGGGCTCTCCTCCGAGTCCGTGTGGTTGCTGTGATTTTTTTCCCCCACTTCAAAGGACGTGTGCTGTTAGCTGCCTGCTCTCTGTGCCTCAGTTCTCCACTTCGAGACAGGTAGTTTTGAAAGCACTTTGCTGTGTCTTGATTTTTCCCAATAAGAGAAGGCAGTGAGTTAGTTTCCTTCTTGCTGAATGAGCTTCCAGAGATGAAACACTTGAGCTGGTGTCTTCTTTGCCTGCCTTTTTAATTAGTCACAAAGAGAGACGTTATCTCCCCTCTTATGCTTATCTCAATCTGTAGGTTTCTGTATCCACCTCACAGAACCTTTCTCTCTTAGGGAGGAAAAAGTTTATTTTCAACAAAAAATGTCAAGTAAATCTTCTGCCGTTTCCACTAAGAGCTCACTTACCTCTGTGCAAAATGTGCTGGAACTAATGCAATTTTGCATTTGGGATTTCCTACTACATGTTGACTCATTTTGTTTAACCATTTTTCACTTTTTCTACTTAGGATTCCCACTTTTGGTACTTTCTATGAAGCTTTCCTCCTCAGATTCTCCTTTAAAGCTGTAATCTACACATGTCCTTTAAAAATGAGATTTGCTGATGCTTTTGTATTAGTTCATTAGTGCACAGTGGGGAATTGTTTCTAATTCTTCCTTGCTGAATGTGCTTTGCAATCATGGTATGCCTCAAAATTGCTCTAAGCTGAAAGCACCAGGTATAGACATTATGCTTTTGTGCCATTAATACAGTTACCTTTTTTTCCCCGTTTATGTCCCCTGGAGTATATTCCTGTAATTGTCAGTTGCCGGTTCAGATGGGGTCTCCTGCACTGCATGTCTCCTAGAGATATTCATGTCCCTGTCCCGGCTGAATACCTCTCTGGCTTTAGCCGCAGCTCTGGGATCACGCGTATAGCTCGTATTGTGATTCGTATCACAGCCAGCGCCTGATTCAAACCATAAGCATTTTTAAAGGTAATTGGAAGGTCGTTGACCAGGTTAAGGAAATAATTCAGCCTCTTTATTACTTGCAAAGTTGGTTTTCTGTGTGTGCGCACCGGGAGGATTTTGTATGGATTTTCTTTTTTGCTTGGTTTACCTCTTGTGTTTATTTGTTTCCACTTGTTCCTGGGGTTTCTGATCCTCATACCCCCTCTTTTTCCTGGGTGAACCTTCATCCATCCAGCACTCAGCCGGGAGAAGATGGTCTCACTAGGGCATATATCTTCATATTTTTCTTTTCCCTTGAGCTCCTTTAGTCAAGTCCATTTTATCTTCCCCATTGCTGTGGGCGAGCTAGATCATTTCTTCTGCCTGCCCCCATCCCAGCTCCTTTCTTGGTAAGTCCAACAAAGCGAGTCCACAGCCTGTCATCCTTTACTTCTTGCCCATCTCCACACATCTCCGCTGAGTCAGGACCTTCTTAGAGACCTTCATGACATATATTGTTCCTTCTTGCTCACTTGCTTTAAGCCATCCTTCCTCTCACTTTCTGTTTCTGAAATATTTATTTTCATGGCTGTTTGTTGCTGATGGCGAGTTCTTTTTGCTCTCACAGTCACGACTCCTCATTTGCCATCGAAGCCGTTGGCAGTGCGTGCTGGCAGGTACCTCTTGCTGCCTTCTACTGTGTGAAAACCGTAGGGCAGCCACAGCAGTATAGTGCTCACTCAGGTGTCTGACGAGCAGTTTCCATTGAGATGCTGGGCGGGACACTGTATCCCTCTCTCTTCGCCTTCCTTCTCCTGGTTTCTCAGTTGGCGAGACGTCACATCAGGGAGCTAATCACGCCAGTGCAACTGCTTCGGGAAACTTGTAGGTTCTTTCTGTCCTACGGCATGAAAAACAGCTTCTCGAAGTGAAGAACTATTTATTAATTTCTTTAGCTGTGTACAATTTATTGAGCAAAAATTGAGTCATTTCCTAACCTAATCTAGTTTTTCAGCATCCCTGTTTTCATTAACGGTTTTCTGACATGACTTCCTAGCAACCCATCGTAAGCAAGTGCAGAGAGATTTGGTCAGTGTGTGGTGGCAGTCAGTGCTGCAGACACCGTTGGTTTGTGACACAAGAATAAGTTGATTTGAGCATCTTTGTCTGATGGCTTCTCACCTGATTCTGCAGTGAGAAGAGCTTGGGAGCTCCTGAGACCAGTGTTGGATCCCGTGTCTTAGGGCCCAAAATACTGGTGGTTTATGTGCTACTGAAAATTAGGGCAACTACAGCCTTGTAAGGAAAGGTCCCTAAGTCACATTTCTCTCATGTTCTCTAGTGATGGATGAAATTTCAGCTTTTTGAGGAGGGACTCTTTAAAATAACTCTGAAAGATGCCCATTTCTGCTCTCCCTTGATGAATTCATGTCTTAGACTTCAGCTCAATAAACGCCATTTGAGTTCTTTTCTCCTTGAGTATCACTTAGCGTTAGTAAATGTTTTGTAACATAACTACTGGATTCTGTGGCAACTCGGCCGACACTTAAAACTTTGAATTCAATTAGTTACAGCCACTGACATTAAAAAAAAAATAAAAAAAAATCTCATCTAATGTGGGTTGCTTCTTGTTTCAGGCAAAGAGCAGAGGTGATAACTCATACATTTTAGCTAATAAGGATTCTAGTATGATAAAGGTCTTGCATTAATATTGTGATTACTATATTCAAAAACAACAAAGACCTGGGGAAGCGCAGCTTCCCAGATCTTAAAATTTTTATATTATAGTTCAGTCAGATACATGTATTATTTAGAAATCTATCTAGATATCATCCCCTCAAAGATTCATTCAAGGGACTGAGGAGACTGTATAGTTCAGTAAATGCATCATAGTAATCAAAACCATCCAAGTCTCCTTTAAGTCAGAATCCACATTTAAAAGTACCTCTAGGAGGGCTTGTTACTTTTGCTTCTTGTTTAATTTAATCTATTTGAAACAGCCTAGAAAAAATTACTGAATTCTTAAAGAATGTAATATGCTGGTTTTTTTATCACCATAATATAATTGGGAACTATTCAATACTTTATAAAAATCGCTGAGAACTTTATTAATATCTCTATGAGTAAATTGGCTCCCTGCTTGATTTTTAATTTCTGGTGTTAGGCAGAATATTTGATTTCTCCTTACTAAATGTGCTAACATAATGTTGGCTGTATTCCCCCTTTTCATATATCTGATATTTGGCTAGTGGAAGTGATATATGAGCACTTTGTGATAATAGTTGTTCGTAAGCTGATTTAACAGTTTTTAATTCAACTTCATTAGCCTTAGAGGGGTTGTTTTTTGTGAGATCTTTTCCCGGGATTTAATTTAGGCTCCAATTTTGTCTGCCGCTTGATCATACCTTTCTTTTGCCCGATCATGGCGAATGAAATTATCATCCCTCATCGGAAGCGCCTTAGAGGCTTGGCGGAGAGCTCTGTGCGGCTCCGAGGGGCCCTGATTGGATTCGCGGCATTGCAGCCATTTCTCTTTCTCGTGCCCCGATCACAGCAACTTGTTTCCTGCTACAAAAGTGAACTCAATTTCCTTTTGTTTTGACCTGGAGGGGTAATACGGAGGGACATGTTGAAATTGGTGTATTCCCGGTTGTGTTGAGTCTAAAAGACTAACAAGGAAAAAATCAATTCAAGAAGAGCGTGTGTACCCTCTGTCTTCAAATACCTATCAGCTGTAAATCACCTTGCACTTGATTGACCAAACAGCCTCGGTTTTTCACCCGAGAGCCTCTCTAATTGTGGCAACAGTTGCACTAAATTCCCCACCTCGAGAACAGCGAAGCTCAGGGAGCTGAGAGCTGCCCAGCTACTTTGGGAAAAAGGATGATTACTCAAATTTAGAGACTTCTTAATTTCGCAGTTGCATAGCTAAGTAAGCGTCGTTGTTTAGATTATGAAACTGTTTTTCAGGATTTTGGTCTTTGCTGTTAAAATTTGCTGCTAGGCAGAAAGCGAATTTAGCTATTTTTTTAACCAAGACAAGCCTCAAAATAGAGGAGAAAAACTGTCTCCCTTTAGATGGTACTGAAAATGCAAGCTACTCAAGAGAAGAAAAATGTCATGCTATTAGCCTCTAATGCAATCATATTACTTTGGTCTTTTGACAAAGTAAAGCCTCATTGATATTAAATATGAAAAGTTACTACTTTCACAGTAGCAACTTTTCATAAGAAGTTTTGATTTTTTCCACTGGGTTCTAAGAGACTGCTCCATTAATAATGTATGGCGTTGCTCACAAGTCACATATGCTTAATAATTAGGAAACATTTGTAATGAGTTGAAAAGGGTAAGGAAAGCATCAGAGTATGTGCAAGTCCAAAACCACAGAAGTCTGAGGCTAATAATTACCTGGGCTTCAAAAGCTTTTCGAATTCTAACAACAGATCCTACTTAAAATTAACAACAGACATTGCACAGAGAGAATAATGAAAGAAATCCAATCTTACCGTTTGGGATAAAGGATATCTAAATAGATATAAGGGGAAAAAAAAAAAGAGGCTTTAAATATAGCTCCTGGCAATCTTGGCAAGGTTTTCTGAAGGACACAGTGAGAGTTAGGTTTCCAAATATTGCTAGAGCCTAACGGGGGCTAGCTGTTAACTCCCTTAATCCCCCATGCAAATCCTAGCCCATATATGTGTGTATATATATACACACACACACTATGAAGTACACTCCATAACCGACAGCTTCACAGTATATAAAGAATTTCACCTACACAGGAGGGTTGAAATCTTTGAATTCTGCATTTCGGTGATGAAACCAGGAGTCACTTTTCAATTATTCTTTGTTTCGATTAAGCAGACCCCTCATCACCGCACCAAATATTGTTTGCAATGTTGTTCCCCCTTCCAGCGAGCTGGGGAGCCCCGGGCCAGAGCCGGACCTGGCTGCGGTGCCCAGTACAGAGAGGACAGAGCTGCGGTGAAATAACATTGTCCTTCCACTTGGGCTTCAGTTTTGTTTCAGCACAACGGTAAAACACCGTGTGGAATTAAGCAATAGAAATATTGATTTTTTAAAATTTTTTTTTTTCCTGGACATACGTGCCAGTTAGGTGACATGGATCAAGAAAAATATTAAATTCTGAACTCAACAGAAACCTGACACTGGAAACAACTTTTGAGCCTGAGAGGATAATTTGGGGAAAAGCTGAGAGGAAGGAAAAAAACCAGTGGCATCAGCCATTACCTCCAAATCCACTTTCCCTATCTGTATTTCAAAAAATCCAGTATAAGGTACTCCAAGGAAATCTTTTTCTCCATTCTTACATGGGCCTCATTACTAAGTATGTGAAAATATTTTAACAAGTATATTCTCACCACTCACCAGAGAGTTAGGGCAGTACTGAGCAGCATTTCTAGAGATGAGGGCTCGAGGCATGGAAAGACTAAATGACTCATCCATGATTAGACAAGTCTGTGACAGCAAAGAAAATTGAAACTCCTTCTCAAACTCCAGTCAATGAGCCAAAAATTTGCTATGTAAATCAATGAACAGTTTTTTCTGCTCTTTGAGGGGAGGGGAGGTTCATTCTTGCTATTTATTCTGAATTTTGGCATTGAATCAATCCAAAGGAGCGCAATCATGCTCGTGTGCTTGCAATAAAATTAATGCAATAAAAATTAAATTAAAAAATAGAAAAGAAATTGCAATTAGAAAACTGCAATAAAATTAATGCAGAGTAGAAAGCAAAGACTGTGCCCCAGCTGTTGAGCCTGGGGATCACGGCTGTGCTCTGGGTTTGTGGAGAGCTGTTTGTAAATCTGGATGAGAGGAAGGCGGCTTTGAGGGGATGATACAACTGTTTCTATGACTTTGGCTTCTGGGATTCACTTTTGTCTGAGTGCAGCAGCATTAGGAGATGCTCCTGCTCCGGATCTGCATCCTGGCTATTTTTTCTATCTGTGTTGCGCTACCTGGAGCCCGGGTCACTGGAGGAATATACCTCAGGATCTGGAATTAAACTTTCAGTTGAGCTGGAGATGCATATATGGACGTAAGGCACATTAAGGAATATTTTTGGTCTTTGGGAGCTGATTGTTCCATTTGTTTGTTTGTTTGGTTGGGTTTTTTTAACTTGCCTTTTCAAACGTGAAAGCTGGGCAGGGCTGGATACTGGATGTGGCACCAGTGGTGTGGTACCACCATGTTCTCCTAGGCAGCAGGGTGATGACCAAACATGGTCAAATCGATGTGTCTGAGGTCAGATGTAGTTTGTTCCTAGCTTCAGGCTGGCTCCAGCCGCCAGGCTTTCCATATTCTTTTGTAAGCTAATTCCTAAGACCTCACGGGTTGTTTACTTACCAGATTTCCTGCTAATGGAGTGATATTGGAGAGAGATTGGAGACACAGTTAACGTCTATTCTCTAAGCCTGTGTCACATTGTACTGTGCCTCTTTGTCATCTTTCATAGGTCTTAAAGGTATCATGAGACATTAGCACAGGGAGTGGATGTGCTATGGATGTGCTCTTCAACCAGCCAGTTGTGTCATGGACATACAGGACTGCAGGAACCTGAACTTAATGATTATCATTGACCCCTTCATTCCTTGTCCTGCGTGAGGTTGCCTTTCCGGACAGAGCATGATATCTGCCTCAGTTAACGAGATGTCTCGTTAACTCCTCAGTGCTGGACAAGAGGAAATGGCCTCAAGTTGTGCCAGGGGAGGTTTAGATTGGATATTCAGAAAAATTTCTTCACTGAAAGGGTTGTCAGGCCCTGGCACAGGCTGCCCAGGGAAGTGGTGGAGTCACCATCCCTGGAGCTATTCAAAAGATGTGTAGATGTGGCACTAAGGGACATGGTTTAATGGTGGACTTGGTAGTGATAGGTTAACGGTTGGACTCGACGGTCTTGGAGGTCTCTTCCAACCAAAACAATTCCATGATTCTATGATTCTGTGATTCTTACTCATAGCTAGAACAGTAGCATGAAAACGCAAACAAATCTTTGCCAATACCCAGAAATTTATACAAAAATAAAGTGAGGTGTGAATGAAGAGCTTAGCTGCCACCCAGCAGCTACATCAGCTGCTTTGCGGACAAAGTCCATCCCAAAACTGCCTGTTTATCATTTAGTTTAATCCACAGTTTCATAAACGGAGCATGCTTTGCTGGTATATGCTCCTAATATAATCTAAGTAATGAATATGAAATTTCTAGATAGCATTGTGACCTGATAACGGAGAGAAGACAAACTGTTCCATGCCCAATGAAGTTGGCAAAGGTAATATAAAGTATTACTAATTTCGCACAGCATTCCTGTTGTAGCTTTTCAACATGCTTTCTCACGAACGTAAAATGATTTCTCGCACAATATAATGACAGGATACTTCCAGCGCGTTGTCCTGGATTGTAAAAGTTGGGCCACATTAACAGTATTTCCCTGTTTTCTGTGTCACTACTCAAGAGTTTCTTTTTTTTTTTTCTTGCCGAGAAGGGAAATGAGACCCATGTTGCTTCAGGCTGTAAATTATATATGAGCAGCATGATCATCTGTAACTTCGAAGCAAAGGTCAAAGGAATTTTTTTGTATTTTTTCTGTGTTCTTTAACTGAATCTTCTTTGATGTTTACACTGCACATACATCATCATCATTATATCCCACACTCTTGCATCATTAATGCAACTACAAATGATACGGCTCAACTTATGAACAACCAGCACTTCAGTCTAACGCAGACAGACATGAAGGAGGAAAATGAGCTAAATAAAAATACTTATTGAAGGGATTGTTCCCTGGTGTAAATGTGCTTAGAGAGAGTATGACTAAAAGACAGGATACTGCTCCTGTCTGGAGTCATTTTCCAACCCAGCAAATCTTTGTTCATAGATTTGTAAAATAAGAGAATATTTTGGGGTAAAACGAAAGAATTTGAAAACCTAAGAGAATATTTTGGGGCAAAATCAAAGAATTTGAAAACCTTTCAGCAATATTTCATTATATGCCTACTTGTTTCAGGGAATTGAGATAGTAACAGTTTGCTTTAAATTTTATGTGGCACATTTAAAAACTGCTTCCGTGCGTAGACTGGAAAGCTGCAGAATTCCCTGGGAAAGTCTCGGTGCTGTCAAACCACGAGGACACGGGTTTTATTTGAGGTGTAACAGAACAATGCATTACCTATTTTCAAAGTTATTTTCTTATAGAGGTGGGGTTGCAAGAACATGGACACCTTACAGAAAAACCCAAAGAGTTTGGATACATGTAAAGGGCAGCGACCAGTAAAACGTTATTCTCAAAGGTTTATAGTGGAAGGTTTGCAAACTTAGACCCTTTTTTTCCCCAGACACACTGATTTTTAACGCACTCCGCAGAACGGGTTTTATCTGCAATGAAAAGGATGTAACTCTAGAGGCCTGTTACTAACAAGTTTAAGGTGTTTTTAAACACAAGCACATCATGTAAGGCTTTTCAGAGCCTTCCACGTTATGCATTTTGCAAAGATTACGGTTTGGAATTCAAAATCAATTTAGATCTTGGTGCCTTTGTTTTTGAAGCAGGAATAGTCAAAATAGTGACTGCATTTCAAAATGCTCATTTTGCATGCAGAGTAACAACTCTTTAATAAGAAATTTTACTGCAGTATCTTAATGTGCAGTTTTATTGCCTATTATTTTTAGCGAGCATTTATAAAGCCTTATGTTTGGGGTTTATCACCTTAGCTATTTCCGATCATAACAGGTTGAAATTTGGCATAGCAGTGGCAACCCTCATTTCAAAATTTTCACAGAAAATTGTAAACAGCAAATTGCTAATTTGTAAAGATTTTGTTACTTTCCACGCTTTGAAGCCTGTCAACTTAAATGTCAAATAATATGACATCCATATGGACCATTAGATCAATGAGAGTGTAGGACCAGAGCTGCCTCAAAGTGCACATCCTGTAGTGACACCTCTGAAGTTCTAGAAGAGCCAAAAAGGGAAAAAAAAGAAAATAGAAAAAGCAAATTGTCAGTTACGGTAGGAAAGGGCAAGACAGCTACAACTGTCTTTGAAAAAATCCTTCATTCTGTCATTTTGGAAAAGTTCTGAAATTTCAGTTTCCAAGTTGCAAACGTGGTGCTGCAGCAGAGGTCTGGTTTTAAGCCAGCTTCAGAGTTAGCGAGTTCTGAGCTTTCAAAATGCAACCAGAGTGCTTTTCATTGGGCTCTATCCGAGCAGCATTCAGATTGATGTCTATTTTGTCTTTGCCTTTCGGATGGGGTCCAAATAGAACATAGTATTGTTTTCTCCTTGCCACAGAGTAATAGTCCCAATGTTATATTTCTCATGGATTTTCTTTTCTGTTTAAAACTCTTGGAATTAATGGCATGCGTGTGCCATTGACATAAGTAGTGTGTTGTAGTAACATACAATATTCAGGGTTTATAGTAAAATGTTCTCTATATTATAGAGTTCATATTAAATAGCTGGGATATCTTTTATGGTTCAAAGCATCAGTAACTGAGTCACTTGGGCAGAAGCTGCGTTATACTTTATTTGGGGTATGTTCATTTTGGCGATGTAACATATCATTTGAAATGAATGTATATTGCACTATTGATTTTCATGGGTCTTAGAATAATAAAAACATCCCGCAGCAATAAAGAAAAAAGCATGCTTTTTCTGTATACACTATGTTTGGATGCAGCTCGGAGCCTGTCATAGGAGTAAACATAAAACCTGCGTTGTTATACAGAAATATGAAGTACTTTATTTTACACTATGCAGTATTCGTACACCCAGTCTTTAACTCAAATGTGGTCTTAATTCTGCAGAGCTAAGCTCTTTTAAGCACACTGCAGAGAAGTACTCTTGCTTTAGAGAGGGGCAATGCCTTTCTTTTTCCTTGTTTACTTCCAGGAAGGCTGATCTACCCTGAGTTTTACTCATAGATATTTTTACCATTACAAATTTTGAACACTTGCCAGGCTTCACTCCTAACAACTCTGCTACCTGGCATAGAGAAAACTGAGCAAAGCCTTGGAAGAAATGGTGTCCAGTATGTCCAGTCTTGGAGACCTTGGAAGGTCAGGAAGGAGTCTGGGAGGGTCACTTCCTAATTCTGTAATAGCATCGATACGTGGGAAATTTCAAGTACTAGTGATATTAGTCGCTGATGTTCTCATCTCCTGAGTTAAGAAGTGCAGAACCCAAGGGAGGTGGGGAGAGACTCCTTGATTTTGCAACATTGACTTTGTCTGCGGCGCCTTGGGCACTAGGCGATGCAGCGCATCCAGCTGCTTTGGAAAACTGTTTACAGCTATGTCCTTGAGCATATTTTTCAGCAAATACGAGTTAATAATG
Source organism: Phoenicopterus ruber ruber (assembly GCA_009819775.1). NCBI lineage: Eukaryota > Metazoa > Chordata > Aves > Phoenicopteriformes > Phoenicopteridae > Phoenicopterus > Phoenicopterus ruber. The sequence goes on from CM020220.1 coordinate 38,837,066, forward strand.
TCGTGTCATCTTAATGTAAAAGCTTGGATACATTATTTTCAAAGTAATTGATATTTTATTATTTCTTTTCTGGAGATGATGTTAAAAAAAAGATTTTTGGAGTAAACTGATTTGGTTTTTATTTTAAAGAAAGTTCATTGAATAATCAGTTTAGTTCAGGAAAAGAAAAGTTTGTTCAGAATTCACATTGCTGTCTGTAAGGAAAAGGCAATGCTGGCACAACCCTTCTTCTGAGGCCCTATTGTCTACCGTCCATCACCAACTCCTTTGCTTGGTGAAACTAAGTCAGATTTTATAACACCTTTTAGCTTTCAATATTCCTTAAACTAAGTTTAGAGGGGGGTTGAATTTAATGCCTTGGAACAAAACAGTGGAAATATTTCTGTTCTATTGTTCGTTTTGTGAAATGGATTCAGACAAAATGGATATTGTTAGAAATCAATAGTTAATTGGAAGATGTGGTACGTTTTATCATTAGCAGTTAAAAAGAAATTCCCAAATAGCAATATTAAGTTTTTAGTGCTAGCTATTTATAGAATTTATTGCATTTTTATGTCATTGTTAGAAATACAATGTATTATTAGAAATGTATATACTTCTTAATCTGATATATTTCTTAACTTTCAGATCTAAATTAAAAGCCATTATGCCAAGATTGCTATTAATTTACTTTCTTTACAAAATCTTAGGCTAGTCGGCTGGTGGGGTCATGAATTCAAAACACGATTCCTCATGGAAAACAGTATGTACTTTTAAACTTTCAATTTTACCTCATTTGATGTATTTATATATAACCAGCTTCACTTTCATAGTAGTTTGAGTAGAAAGGATAGAAATTTGCATTTCCTCACTTATGTTAAAGGTATTAAGCTAAACTCATCCCAAATATGTAATGCAATGGAGTTAACAAAATAAATGTGGGAATAAATTTGGTCTCTGGGCATATGGATCTGACTGTCTACTTCTAGACATTTTGCTGAAATACTTTCAAAATGCAGATGTAGAATATGGATGAAAGTTTCTAAGTATCTCAGTGAATTAAACTCCTAAGTCTCTGAGGAGCGAGGATCTGCTATCACTCACTTGGGTAATATCTTACTTTAGGATTAGTTCCGCTGGAATTAATGAGAAATTATATAAATAAAGGTAAGGCGACCTGACATAAGTAATGAAATACCACTAATGTTTCAGCATCTCCAAATTCCTTGCACTAGCGAAGGATGGGTTATAAGACAAAACAAACCTGCTCTGAAATAGCCAAGTATTTATTGTCCCAATATGAAATGAGGACTCCTCTCCAAATCTGACAGCTAGACTGTTCAGCTCCATTTTGAAGTATGGCAGAGAGAATATCCTGAGGGATCAGGAGGAGAAAGGGGCTTTTTGGTTTGATTGGTTATTTTGTTTCTAATATGTTCTTAATTTTCTGTGGCAGCGCCTATTGATGTGACTTTGGCTGGAGAGCACCTCTCTAATAGCCTCAGTCTGCTCTTTGTTTTCTGACCAACTGCAAGAGAGTGGCACTATGGAAAGCCAGCAGGAGACACAAATTGCCTTGAAATACTGTTAGAAGGAGAAAAACATTGTTTACTCATTTCCATGGGCAGTTTATAGGGGAGAAGTTGGGCGACGATCATTGTAAAATTAGCCAGGCTGCTGTGCATGAAGAGCGTTTCCTCCGCAGCATCGTCTTGCTCCGGTGCTGAAGCATGAAATATAAATAGTGACACGGAACTTACAGCAAGGTTTTATAGATTTATTAAAGAGATTTTGTGAAATTTCACAGGCCTAAAGTTTATGCATCTTCTCTACGTGGCCTGAAGCTACACTTAGCCGCGTATGCGGTCTCCCACGTGTCTACTCGGTTCAATAAAGTTAAGGAACGTGATTCCCTGCTCGCGGCAGTGCCGTGGCTCCACATGAGCGTGCCTCTGCTGACTTGGAATTTCTCTGGTTTCTGCCAGTGTTAAAAGAGATTCAAGTGTAAAGGTGGTTTTAACACACACCATTTAAACAAATTAATTGCAGTTCTCTAGTTCCCATGAAGCCGCTAATGAGGTCTTCTGCTGGATAAAATTGGGCTTCTCTCGAAGTTAAAAGTATTAGCTGTGAATAGATTACTATTTCCTTTTAATGACCGATTCCTACAGGCCACATTAGTGAAATATTTTATTGCATGAGGAAGGACTTCAAGATAAGGTCCGATCCATTAAAAGGAAGAAATCAAAAACACTAATATAAGTTATTCATTTTCCAGAATTACAACTAAGTGAAGGAATTAATGGATTTCGGTTATCGAATCCTCCTATTTTACTGGTCTGTGCTCTGCAAGCTAGTTTAGAGGTAAGTAATTGCTTTACTTTGAGCCTAAATTTAAGAGTATAAAAACATTAAATGAATGTTATGCATATTATTGCTGTCTCCCTTAAAAAAAATTTGCAGAATAGCTAAAAAGCGAAGGGGATGGGGGGGAATGAAAACCAAACAAAATAACCCCGCAACCCTGAGAGACGAAGGCCTTCAATAACTGTACTCATCCCTTCGCTGTTCTCACGAACTTTGCTGTTGGACCCAGGGTACATGAGGTTTGCCCCTCCAAGCCTGACCGCTAGCGCTTCCCATAGAGAGATCCAGAGCTTGCCTTAGCGCAGCTCGTGGAGGATGCTGCTCAAGATCTTCCTACAAAGGCATCACGCAACTCTGAAAAGTTGCATCCAGCGTTGCTTCTACACATATTTCCCTGAGCAAAACAGACTTAGCTCCTTTATGAAAGAAAATGGATGTGGCCACCAGGTGTCCTGGAGTCTAGATTGAACCAGTTTTGTGGTGGCCAAAGGAGCAGAGCCCCATCTCTGACCCGTCTTTATGTAGATCACTGAGATCATGGCTGTGGAAAGGGCAGTCCTGCCGTACAGAACTAATCTCTTCCTGGCTAGGAAGGGGTGACCCGTGTGCTGAAAGCCCTCTGGTCCGCCTTGGAGAGCACAATCCAGCCCTGTCTGAAGGCATGCAGCTGTCCTCCAAACACCTTGTATCACACGGCGCTTCATGGCAAGATGTAGCAGCAGTTCTCTTATGGATGGCTCACCCCTGAAATGCAGGACTCTAGGTCTTTGGGGCTAGAAAGGATGGTTTTACATAGATTTCCCTACTATATGCTACATATGCTACTACATTAAAATTTTTCTGAAGCTACTTTATAAGCCTGCCGTGGTTAGCAAGGTTTTGCCGTCAGCATGAATGGGAGAAATTTATTTCTGCTAGTATTTCATTAATGCTAGTGTCATGGTGAAGCTGACGCTGGAACAAAGAGCAATGTCCATATACTGTATGTCCCGCTTCTTTATTTACTGAAAAAACAGTATCTTAAGCAAACAAAGTCAGAAGATTGCCAGTTGTGCTCTCTCCAGCTTACGTGCAACGTTGAAGGACTGCAAAGGGCACAGCAATGCTTCTTGTTCTGCCTGACAATTTATTTTGTTAGTCCTTAAACATCCAATATATTTTTTTAAACTTTATGTGACCTTCGAGATAAGCTGAAAGCTATTCTGCTATGACCCAGATTGTCAGTGCTCCAGTTTGTGTGGGTTGATGTCATTTAGCCCACTGCAGGGAGCCTCGAACAATGAGGGCTGAGCGGTTTCCATCGCCTCCCCTTTCCGTGCCTGCATTACCTTTTGGCACAGCCAGGATTTCCCAGTGCTAATTGCTCTAATACAGTGGGAAACAAAATAGTTTTCATGTCTGGCAAGAGATGGCTAGTGAAATTGCATACCTCCTTCACTGGGACACATTAAGCAGAAGGCAGTGTTTCCAATGGAAACAATGAAAACTGCAAGTGTTAATGGATGTTATTCCTCAATAATGCTTAAAGTGACTGTTATGGCAGTAGCTGCTCCCTTTTATGGAAAAAAGGGGAGCGCTCTACAGCCACATTTAAAAGATCTTTTTCAAAAATTTCACCCAGGAGGCCAAATATTCCTTGCACAAAGCCTGAGCAAACAGATTTTTGCATGCAGCCTAAGGAGATCCATCCCTCATACTGCTGCGAAGCCCAGAGGAAGAGGAGACAGGTCTCCATTTTCCCTCCAGCACTGTGCTGAACAGCCGTGCGTGCGCTCTGCTTGCCTGTGCGGCGAGGGAAGCGCCTCTAGGTTTCTGTTGACCTGTACAAGTCCTGCCTGCTCTGGTCTCCATCACGTTCATTTCCACGACTGCAGTGTCTCCGTGCACAGCCTGTCTTACCGCAGCCATATTTTGTTTCACAGAAAAAATACGTAGGGGCTTTTGGTTTTGTGCAGCATCTAGTGGTTGTGATAGAATCATGGAGTAACACTTGGGATATTTTACAAAAGAGTAATTTCCAAGTGCTGCTGGGAACCAGGCTTTGTTGTATTTTGAGTGGGATTTCTCGGTTACCTCTTTATGTACTCCTTCAGGCTATGATATAAGTAATCTTACAGGTGTTACTCCTTCAGTGTGGAACAGTGATTTCTTGAGAGTGAAGATCATGGATTCTCATCCAGGACCTCTGCCTTGCCTCTGATTTTGCAGCTGCAGTCAGTGGAGACATAAGTGTCCATGAGCAGCGATATTGCATTTGTGTGCCAGAATGTGATTTGAAGTGACTGTCGGGTACTTGCCTGACTGTATCTGGTCATTTTTTCTATTTGCATGGGAAGAAGAAAAGGGAAGGTTTGAGGAAAGCAGAGGTAAATTGTTTCCAGGGTTACATTTTCCATTATTCCCCGTAACTGAGCCTTTCCAGAGTACAAGCAGAAGCTGTCTCGCCTTCTCCCGCTCCCAAACTCTTCTGCCACATTGTTTGTTCTTGTTTCTGTGGCAAAGTAGCACTGCCATTTTTAAGCAATCACTTTTGCACATCTCATGATGTTTCGAGTTTCTGCAGCTCACCAGTCCTTGTAGCTGGGTAGGAGCATAGAGCTATTAAACCAGAATCAAGCGAATATTTTTCTTCATGCGGACTAGCAGAGACAGAGCCTGTACAGGACTTAAAGCAGTAAAGTCAATACACTAGTATAAATTTTGTGTTTTCAAAGACAAGAATTTATAGATTAGTCATGATGTTTCAGTCTTGACCCTTGGATTTTGTTGCTTGAGGTACATACAAGGAAAAACTTGAATGTTATTTTGAGTTTCATGCAGCCCTGTTGCATGTATAGAGGATTTATGGCTCCTCTTCAGATATGCAAATGAATGCTCTCTTAGCAAACTGTTTTTGTGTGCAAGTTCATTTATGCAGATATGGATGTGTGTAAAACTTTCTAACAGTAGACAGAAATGTCTTTCATTATCTGAAGTAATAACATCCTGTGTTTTCAAAAGCCCAATCCTGCCATGTTTATGTATAATGTCTATCTGATATTACCACTTGATTCCATATAGAAAATATCTCCACAGAGAAATCTGCTACCCTTTTAGTCGTCTTTACTTCCTTTTTATTTTCTATAGTAACTCATTTTCATGCTAATGATTTAAAATCATTATAGGTTTTTGGTAAAACTACGATGAAAGCATTGAGAAGGAAATCCATTCTACTCACTGGTTACTTGGAATACCTGATAAAGCATTACTACACCGAGGATAAAACAAATCCGGAGAAGCCCTTTGTAAAAATAATCACGCCGTCTCACGTTGAGGAAAGAGGGTGCCAACTCACGCTATCTTTTTCCCTTCCAATCAAATCTGTGTTTAAAGAGCTAGAGAAGAGAGGAGTAGCTGTGAGTAAATCAAACTTCATCTTCTTATGCACTGTTTTGTGAACCTATACCACAACAAAGTAATAATTTTGCTTTTATTCAAATCTAGTCTCATAGAAGGCCAAAAAAGACCAAGAATGATGAAAATTGCTTACATAGCATCTTCAATCTTTACTTGGGCAAATAACCAAGTGGTGGAGTTATTTTAAAAATTATTTGTTAGTCTGTGTATTGTCCTTTCTTTGCTGATTTATTTCCAGTAGTTGTGTGAGTAGCACTCGGGAGTCACTACTGAGGATAGAGCTGCTGTATGGGTGCGTTACGGTGGGAGGCATTATGGATCTGAATCTGATGGTCTGAACAGGAAAGATAGGAAAAAACAAAAAAACCCAAATCACTGGAAAAACACAAATATGAGTATGTCAGAGCTGTCCAGTGCAATGTACTGCCTGCACAGGCTTCTCCTGTTCAGGGTGCTTGTCCAGGTCCCCTGCCCCGGGTCCAGGCATGAGGCCAGAGTCCACAAAGAGGAGGTCCGAGCCACCCCGGGGGCTGGCAGTCAGCAGCGCTCAGGCACTGCTCCCCATGCTCAACGCCACAACTCACACACCTACAGACCAACGGTGACAAGGAGCTCTAGAACCTCCGCCAGCCCCTTTCCTGATCTGGAAATCATAGATTCATTTAGGTTGGAAGAGACCTTTAAGATCATTGAGTCCAACCTTTAACCCAGCATTGCCAAGGCCACCACTAACCCATGTCCCTAAGCGCCACATCTACACGTCTTTTAAATCCCTCCAGGGATGGGGACTCCACCACTTCTCTGGGCAGCCTGTGCCAGGGCTTGACAGCCCTTTCCGTGAAGAAATGTTTCCCAATATCCAGTCTAAACCTCTCCATGCACAACTTGAGGCCGTTTCCTCGTGTCCTGTCACCTGTTCTTGGGAGAAGAGACCGACCCCCACCTGGCTCCAACCTCCTTTCAGGGAGTTATTAGAGAGCGATGAGGTCTCCCCGGAGCCTCCTTTTCTCTAGCCTAAACACCCCCAGTTCCCTCAGCTGCTCCTCACAGCACTTGTGCTCTAGGCATGGCCAAACCCTTGCTCTTTGCAAAGCATTGAGATGGAGGAATTAAACAGCTGTCATTTCCTCAGAGGTGTGTTTTAGCACGCAGAGAAAGAGGCCACCGAATGGCAGTGCCATGTAATGGCACAGTTACCGGTGAGCACTGCTCAAAAAGAATAAAAACTTAATTTAAGGCTACACATTCGGTGCTGGGAGGTGAGGCTGATAGCGTAATGCCATATAAATGATATATGAGTTTTATTTCTGCTGGTGACTTGTGTCCCCAAAGGGCAACTCTTCTAGGCTAAATATGCTGCTGTTTTGGTGCTGCCAGGGAGTTCCAGGAACTGCTGCTTTTAAGAGGGCACGGGGCCTTACACTGTTGGCTTGTCTTCGCGATGCAGTAATACGCTTCAAATATGAGAGATTATTCTATTCAGCAAAATGCTCAAATTCACAGAGGGGGGGAAGAAAAGTACTGCAAGCCCTGCGACATGACTTGTACCTGTAGTACAAGACATTGTCATACTGGCATGTTTCTGTTTTGTGGTGACTTTTTTGACACCTGTGTGCCTCTTCAACTACGGGTTGCTGTAGGTGCTAAGATAAATTACAGGGATACGTAGCTGGTTTGGAGCCCCTCAATGGCACTGCTAGAGTCCTGCCCATCCTGAACCCTGCATCCTTTTTTAGGCAACACACTACTCTTCTTGCTTTGTTCTTCACAATATTCCTCCTCACAGCAGTTTCCTGCGGGTCCCAAAGTTTTTACATGTGTCTCCTTCTTGGTCCAGTCATTCTTCCTTGAAGACAAGGATGACTTTTAAAAATATAGTCTGACAGATCAATATGAAGTGACCTGAATTTACTAAGCGTTCCCGTTCTGTTTTGCAGTGTGACATGCGAGAACCAAATGCTCTTCGCGTTGCCCCAGTTCCTCTCTACAATTCTTTCCATGATGTGCACAGATTTATTGAAATCCTGGGATCTGCAATTACATCTTCAAAACAAACAGCAAACAATACTGCGCTATCTGGTTCTTATTGATGGCTCAGCTGTATCTTTTAATCTATTTCTGACTAAGATGCATTTATCCCGCTGAGCGATTCTTTGCTTCGAGTAGACTGAGCTATATCCTATGCAATTTGCAAAAAAATGACTGTGCTTGAATAGTTATTTACAAAAGACATAGTTTTATTAAAGCTCATATTTCCACTCTGCTTTGACTTTGACTTCATGAATTAGTATGCTTTGTATATTTTAATGGGGCTTTTCTTAAACATTTTATGTAGTTTTATTACATTAGCTTTGAGAAGCGTGGAAGAATTGCTATCAACTAGAACAGGAATGAAAAAAAATCCCTTCTTTATTATAAAAATGATGCATAATAAAAAGTGGAAAAAGACAAATCACCAACAGTTAAAAGATACAGTCCAATTTACATTTTTAATTTATCAATTCTATTTAAAGTACATGGTATACTTGAGAAGTAAAAGTTGAACAATTAGTTGTTTCAAAACTGTTAACTGCTGCAGACTGAATTTTTCAAAGGGCCCAACATTTTGAAATTCTAGTTTAATTAATAATTTACTTGAAGAATGATTTTACATTGCAGATACCTTCTTCGGTGTGATACAGTGGGCTAAACCAAAACGTTTATGCTTTATCTTTCTAGGTAGTCATCTTGGAGATGATATGCTTGAGAAAGCTGAGAACAATTTTAAATTCGTGTAAGCCAGTGTGAAGGGCTGGATGAGCACTTACTACAGTTTTAACAAGGCCTATTTCGGATTAGGCAAAATGAACTCTGAACTGTTTAAGTAGCAGCAAAATATCTCATTGTTAACTGACAGCGTGGCCCAAATTTCTACAGAGATTTGCACTAGGCAGCTAAGAGCAATGAAGAAAAACTGCTCACATTTAACCAACACTTTACCCGGAGCTGTTTTAAGACATAAATAACACCTTGGCATAACTGGCAACTAAGCTCCTAAGTCTGTAGCTATTCAGCACGTACCCTTTTTCAAGAATCAACTGAAACTTTCTCTCTGATGATACTCAGTGTGTCTGATTTTTGACATGAAACACTTAGAAAATTACTTCTGGTAGTACTTCTTTTTATTCTACTTCAAGAGCGAGAAAGGATTGGGGGGAAGAAGTGAGGACAACTCCATTTTGACTCAAAAGCATTTTTGCTAATTGAAATTTTCACACTCTTTGAGCATCTCCTGCTGCACAGGGAAACCCAACGGTCTTCACAGTGTGTACCTGTGCTCTAAACTTCCCCAGAGATGGGTAGTTTTAAAATCCTTGCTGCAGTAACATCTATTTCATTGGTTGTAATGTGTAGGGGAAGGCTGAAAGAACTGCAAGTAAAGCATTTGTTGGTGTTTTTAGCACCTGGGAAGAGTAAGAACAGCTTCTTAAACTAGAATATGGTTATAAAGAATAGCACAGGAGTCTTGATCAGTTGGAAAGCTCTGGCTCGCTCAAGAGGTTTTGATTACGTTGACGTCATCGCTCTTTAATTCAGCTGAGACCGTATCATTATATTGCAGACCAGGTATCTGTATTTCAGTGGCTGCGGTTTTATTTTTATACTTGCATCTGCAGCACAGCTACTTTCATCTGTCAAGTGTCACGATCTTACAGAAGGACCATTTTCCATAAAGTGACTGTTGATGAAAAAAGCACTGAATATATACCTGTGACAGTCCACAGTGTTGAACCGGGTTTTAATTCTCTGCCAGTGCCTTGGAAGCACTTGTGCTGCTGTACAGCTCTGGCTAACAGTCACTTACGTCTTCCCCATCAAGTTAGGCAAGCTTAGTATAAATCCAGGTACGACACTAGGTCATAGAATAAAATACCTTATTTCGATATCAGCTGAACTGTGATTGTGCAACAAACCCAGGAAGAGTAAGAACCTCAAAATCTCTTTATAAATAGCACCTGGATGTCAGGTTGGGACCAGCTGTCTTGGAAGGTGCAGGGAGATAAATGGTGAATTTTGAGGTCGCAGTTTGGCACCTGCATTAAATTCACAAACTGTGGTAACAATTCCTTGTGTCGCTGGTTGAGGAAAGTGAACCAAGCAGGGTAGGTAAAGTGCCTACTGAATCGATACAGCCCAGGTTTCAAAAGATAAGATTATTGGTAAATGTTAAATAGTATTTTGTCTTTTAGCAACATTTCAGCTACAGGTACAAATATTGACTTTAAAAACAAGCATGTGTGTTCCATTTCATGGATTTGATTAAATTCAGTGTGTCAAAACTCACTTATTTCAACTTTTCTGAGTTACTCTCTCTTTTTTACCTATGAGCTATGACAATAAACATGAAAGCTCCTTGCTTTTATACATATATATATAAATTCAGAAAATTATTTCTAAAAAGCAAGGGAAGGCTATATTGCATTTTACCGAAACAAAATTACGGCATAAGCACCAGTTTCACATGGTCTTTCCCTACTTGTAGTAAAAGTTTTGCAAAATGAATAATACTGAAAGTTAACATTAGGTGTCAGTATTTTACATATTATTTAGCGAGAGAATATCAAGTGAAAGAGCTTCTGTGCAAAAAAAAAAAAAAGAATATTACAGTCTGCTTTTTCAAACGCTCTCAGTTATCACAGTTAGAGTAATATCAGGAATAATTATGTGTGAAATAATTAATTGTATATATCCCGAATGCTTCTTGCTAGTTACATCTCTGATTTAAAATTCAGTATTAAGTACTACTGCTTTCTAATTGTGATAACATTTAGTTCTTGGATTGTCTGAAGAAATTACATTTTTCAAATTAAACTGCAAGACATGAGTGTCTGTAGATGACAGAAAATTGATACCCAGGTAGAGTGATAAAATGTCTACAAAACGAAGGAAGCTAAATGTGAAACATCCCTGGTTGTATGTGAACTTTCTCAGCACAACACAATTTAATACTGTACGGATCTCTGAAACTCACTGCAACTGTTGAAAACGCGAGGGAAAAATACTACAGAATCCATTTGTTCATTTTTTTACCCTGTTTTGCCATGGGAAGACTAAAGAGAAGGCAAAGTCCTCTTTCATAAGCAGAAAAGGATGTTTCTGTTTTCCAAGTGAACAGTGTACTACGAGTGAAGAAAAAGGTATGATGTATAGTTATTTTCTCATCTGAGCTTGTTGCGTGATTGAGAACGGGAAGGACATGACCCATCTGAAGAGTTCAAGACTCAAAACATTGGGAGCCCTTGGTCTGACTACTGCAGAACCCGCCGTGCTTTCCTTTTATCAGCAGAGTATTATACATGGGTAGGTTAAGCACGAGAGATGAAAGGAGAAAGAAAGGATGGAAGATAATAAAACAAAATAATGCACTTTTTAACCTATGTTACATTGTGTTATGGTCATGTTCCCAAGTAGGTGGGAACAGGTGGGAATTCCCTGTGAAATTCCAGCCCCAGGGGTAGGGATGGGCCTGGGTTGTGTTCACAAAGGTGAAAAGAAGCATCTAGGGCCAAATCCGCAGCGGGGCCTTACAGGATGTGTAAACATCAAAGCAGTGGCAGCAACGCAGTGAAGACGTGGCCGAGGTAGGTGTGCTATTTCATACCCTCGCTTACAAAACCCACTCGTTCCAGCTGTAATTAACTTGTCGGGATGTAACGTGTTTCCGAGGGAGCCGACCTGCTCAGAGGCCCTTAGAAATCCCAGCAGGTTCCCATCTGAACCCCTGGGCACCCGAAGTGCTGTGAAAAGCTAGTCACTCTCTACCACCAGCTGAGAGAGAGTTCTGCATTGTAAGCTTAAACTTTTGTCAATATTTGTGAAATATATTTAGAAAAATTATTCAGAAATGAGTAAGTTATAGATCAGTAATTCATACTTTTTATATTCCAAGTTTTTATTACCTAAACTTACTCTTTTAAGCATCATTTTATGTTTCTAGTTAAATATAAGTGAGAATTGATTGGGGTATTTCTCAATGGAATTCTATCTTTATTCATCATAATTGCTTCATATTTGAATAATGACAGATGAACTACTTCATTCAATTGCAGTTTTAAGGCTTTGAAGTCACAATAGCAGCAGAGGATTTAAATCCTGAAGCCATTATATGGCAGAGAAGACATCAGGGAAAAGGAAAACTTATGGTCGTGTAATTTTCTAGACAGAAAAATACTTCTGCGGTTGCACTTTTTTTTTTTTCCTTTTTTTTTTTTTCCTGGACATTTTGTTAACGTTAAAAGGATCCACTAAACTTCAACAAAATGAAGTAGCTGCAACTTCTAGCAAAACAAATGGCTTCCATCTACCCTGGAAGAAGACATCAGAAATGCTGAATGAGAGCCCGCGCTGTAAGTAAACTTCGGTAGTTATTTTGCTTCGGAGCTAGCTACAAACCATTTAAAATTCTAGGCAGCTGCAATACTGTATTTCACCAATAAAGAGTTCATTAGATCTTTTTTCTCTCTGACATTTACATCTAGTCCTGAGTACATGTTAATACTCCAAGGTATGAATTTCAAAGTTCCCTTTATCTTTGTGTACAGTTTTAAGCAATTAATCAAATGATAAAAAATAGCGTTAAAAATAAGAAACGAATTGTGAATTTAAAGTATATGTTCAAAAAGTTGCTGCATTATAATTTGTGGGGGACAGGGCCTCTTATCAACTGAGCTAAGTGCAGAAGTTCTTTTTTTTTAAACTTACATTTTATTGAAGGATTATGAAGAGATCGTCAAATTGTTAAAACATGACCAAGTCGTATATCCAGGGTAGTTCTTTCTCCTAGGAAGCTACATCAAAGTGAGAGAGACATGGAAAAATCATTATTTAATACATTCAAAATGACTCCCATGTGGGACAAGATTTATACAGGCTTCTGGAACAAGCATGGGGGCAAGCAGCACTGAAAACCCTCCATTTGAAAGAAAAGCCAATGGCAGTCTTATCAGCCCAGTACCAGGTATAAATATGAAGATATATATGAAAACTTTTCCAATTATTTCTTCATAACGAAGCTCGTTCTGAATGAAAGAAAGCGTCTGTGCACTAGAGATACCCCTGCAGCTTGAAAGGGATTGTGCCTTCTGGGATGCCCCCGCCCCATGGAGTATAGATTGTGTAGATACCCATAGATGTTGCAGTGTAGCTCGTGGTCTCACCTATCGCAACACAGAGCAAGTCCCCTGCTATTGGAGAGACTGTGGGACAGGCGTTACCATATGTTTGTGGTAATAGAGTACGAATCGAGCCTCATGGGTCCAACTTTTGCTACGTTGCAAATTTCCCTGGTGCCTCGGTTTGCCGCCTGGGAGAGAGCATGATGTGAGGTGGTTGTTGCAAGCGTAACTGGGAGTGGGCATCTGCAAAGTTCACACAGATACTTGAGCACAAGATATTAAGAACTGGGAGCTATTAAAATGTCATTTATGAATCTCAACAGAAAGAGGTCTGAAATATATCTTCTATTTTAGCAGTGAGGTATGTCTGACATACCTCATGCAGATTTACACTGTGTTTCTTTTTAACGAGTGTTTTATCTGAATTTCCACCTGGGAGGTGGAAGGAAATTTTCAGAAATATTCATCCTTCAGCTAGGACATAGAAGCAGTTTTAATGTCTTAGCTGAAACTTTATGCAAACTGCTCAGATGCGCTTGTGTGCGATACCGAATTTAAACCAGCGTGGTCAAGAGACGCAACAGATCCTGCCAGTTCCTACCTTCTTAGGCAGAACAACTCCTTGCAACTGGGTAACTTATGAATGTGTGGATGTTTCTTTTTAAGGATGCTCCTAGACTTTCCTGTACTGCTGCTTCCTACGGAGAAAAATATGGTGAGGTTCTCCTTAGAGAAATTGTCTGTGAGTGAAAGTCCAGATTCACCTGCTTCCGAGTTCTCTTAATTGCCTCTGAAAGGGTTATTGCTCCTGATTCTGCAGCTGAGTTTCTGTATCACTGAGACTGTAGAAATGGCTTTGATGTGACAGCTATAAAATGTAGAATCTATAAGTGCAAGGCTCTTTGGTTATGTGTAGAGAAACAGAAAGGAAAACTTGGGCTTAAGAAATGAAAGGCCTCTGTAAACTGATTTGTCAGGTCCGATTACAGCATCAGCAGTGGTTTTCTTCCAGCCTCTGCCCACAGCAGATGCCTTTCACATTAGACTGTATAATTTTAAAAACACAGCTCTAATTACCCTTTACTATCCTTTGTTTTGTTGTTGTTCTTTAGGGTCCGAATATGCCAATAAGCTTTACTGTGTTTCTTCACTTAAAGAGTTTGAGTTTTAGAAGAGGGAGGGGTAAATATAATGGTTAATAACCTACATTTCTTTACAATAGGCTATCTTAAAAGTTCTTCAGCACATCAGCTTGGAAAAGGTTTCACCCACTAGAATGGGGGATTGAAGAGTTGACCCTTCATGATCCAGGACCAAAGATGTGTTTGGGTCTCCTGAGCAGCCAAGTCAAAGCAAGTATTGAGAAAACGTTCCTAGCACATCCCGATGGGATAAAACCCAGCAGTAAGTAAAGCAATGATAGTTATACTAGTAGAAAAGTGTGTGGTGGAGCCATCAGCCTTACTAAGAAGAGCTCACTGGTAGGAACACGACCCTGGGCAGGGTGTCCCTGCGTATTACACCTTTGTCAGCCCAAGGGAAGTCCATGTGTTTTCCATTTTTATAAACAGATGCTAACCAACAGCTGCAAGCGCGTACGGCTGTGGGGAGGGAGGACGGGCAGGTAACATGCGAGCTTCAACCTGTTGAGGTGTGCAGCCAAGTGTGCCAGAGCCATTGAGCTCAGTAGGAACTGGCCAAAAGTTTAGAGACACTTCACTGCCAAATTTAGGGTAACTCTGCTCAGCGTAGGTTGCGGAAAGCCCTGCGGAAGCCCGTTCCCTCGGCTGGCGGCGCAGCCTGCCTTCGGGTGCCTCGCCTCCTCGCCGCCTCAGGACACAACTTGGTTTCTCCGATTCACCATCCCCGTGTCAGGTATTTCAGTTTTACTGATGATCAAGTCGTGCTAAAGTACATTTTGAGACCTCACACTTGGTTTCTAGAATGTATAGGTTGATTATGCTCCCTGCTTTCCTGGTTTGTATCCTGTTTAATATACAGTTGTGCAAAAATGTCTTATTAAGATAATGGCATACGCCATGTATAGTGGCATAGCAAAAAACAGTGGAACTTGACTCTTAAATTGATGTGAAAGTCCCATTCGTTATGGAATCATAGAATCATTTAGGTTGGAAAAGACCTTTAAGACCATTGAGTCCAACTGTAAACCTAACACTGCCAAGTCCATCGCTAAACCATGTCCCTAATCATTGTTTGTGACCTCTAGTTTGAACATAGTTTAGTGGCAGATTAATTTAATGAATTTATAAACCTCTCTATACATCTACGTTTCATCTTATTGTTCAAAGAACTTGAGTTAGGTAAGGTAAACTCCTGCTGGACTAAAGCAAGAGCGACAAGTACACTGAATTTTGGAAAGAAATTGCTCTCAACTTCTCAAACTTAACTAATAAATCAAAGACTATTGCTCTGTATCAGATACAGATGAAGGATAATGTTATGGGTCATTTTTTGGAAGATCCTAAATTCTGTGGAAGTATGGATGTAGCATATGACTGCTACATTTTCATTAGTATTCTTATTTTATTCAAACTTTCTTGCTTTAACTGGATATTAAAACTGAAGTGATAAAATACCAGAAAAAGTATGAATCACCAAAATTACATGCTAAAGTCTGTTGTCTTGACATTTTTCTGAATGAATATTGAAATGCTTAGCAAAAAAAGATCTTGAAGTTCCTCCATCAGTAATCAGACTCAGACTTTACTTGAAAAAAATTCCTTTTATATTTAGTTGTGAAAAGCATGCTCTTAATTATAATGATGTTCATTAAAACAAATGCCTTGAAAGACTACTATTTTCAATTCAAAGGCTCTTCAAAAAACATCTGAAAACCCCCATAATCGACGATAAATCTATCTTGAAAAAATATTAGACAGAAAGATATACCAATTGAACGTATATGATATATACGTACATCTATAGGTGTGTATATGTGTGCTCTTCAGAGAATGAAGAGGTTTGATTCTGTCTTCTATTTTTTTTCACATTTATAAAAGTATAAGAAGTGGTTTAATTTGATGAAATCAAACACTGAAACCAAAGACGTTAGCTCTGAAATAAGCCATCAGTTTTCCAGGGCTATAGATCCTTTGAACTTGGATGACATTGTCTCTGAGGACAAGATGTTTGATGAATTTTAGACTTTAAAGCCTTTAGTAGGAAAAATTAGTCCAGAATCTGTTCCTGTAGGATGGGAAAAAAAAAATTCACTCTTCAAAAGATCAGGAAAGAAATGATGTCATTTTCTATTTCCCTTAAGTACCTTTCCTTCAGATGCTTATATTGGAAGAGGCTCAACAGCCATGAATTTAGGGGCTTATGCTCCTAATGATCTGGGCGTTTATGTCCTCCCTGCACGGAATATTGAGGAGAAAAAAACCCAAACCCTTAAAATATAAGGACAAAGGGATCTATGGGCAAGATGGTCTTAAAAAAACATCACTGACTAATTTTAATCTATTAATTTAATATAATGAACATAATGATTTGTGTAAAATTACGTTACCCCTGTTATATGCCAAATCTGTTAGGAACAGCTGCTTTGCATTCAGTATATCATGATGACATACATTGCGGAGTTATAATGTTTAAATTTTTTTCATTAAGGTCCTATTTTAGATTTGCAAGCTTGTGCACGAGGGGAGAAGGGCTGGTGCCTCCATCGCACTGTCGCTGTTAAAGGTTATCAGAAAAACCTCTTGGCTGTGTGAAGAAATGAGTAATGAGTGCAAGTTGATTTTGCAGACCCTGTTCCAAGGGAAGAATAAACCAGGATTAAAAAGGCTCGTGGAGAATATTTTTCCCAACAGGCCTAACATTCACTGCTTTTTGCTCAGAAGAATTAGAAGGGTCATCGTAACTGAAGCTTGAAATAAAGGTGACCCGATAACGCAGGCGGGGAGGTGAACTAAAGGGGCTATAATGAATTAAGTCGTTATAAACACACAGAGGCTGCAGCAGAGATGTTTCTGCTGATGCTCCTGTCCATGTGCATGACCAAGGAGTGGGGGCTGCTACCTGCAGCACCACACCTAATGTCTTAAACTCCCTCTCTCCCTCTTTCCTAAATCCAAAATACTCCTAAAAACCTAAAAATATTCCCTAACCCTAAATACCACTTTCCTTTTGAACCGCTGAAGATACGCTTTGTCCTACTGCAGAGCTTGTCTGGACTAATAGAAGTAATGGACCTGGATGAATGCTTTTCCCAGCTCAGAAAGTATAATTCTGGCTGATAAGAAATTAGCATTGTAATATTTTTGCTAAACCCCCGCCCACATCAGGCAGGAGTGGAGATGTTGTAAAACATGGCACTAGGCACCTGCTGTCGTAGCGTAAAGGGGATGCTTCTATGATAACCTACATAGGTAACCACAGCATCAGAATTATGTGGAGATGTGGTGCTTAGGGCCATGGTTTAGCGGTCGACTCGGCAGTACTGGGTTAATGGTTGTACTCGATGATCTTAAAGGTCTTTTCCAACCTAAACAATTCTATGGTTCTAATATGACAGTGCTGTGTACCTACTTTAGGGGAGTCCCTGTTAAGTTTGGCAGATACAGAGTAAAAAGAGGCTCGTAAAAGCAAGATTACAAGCATGAACCAGAGGAAAGTGGAGGACAGAGTGGTCTTGAGAAACAAAGGAAAAGGAAGTATATGACTTCAGAGACCACAGACTATAGAGGTCAGAAGGAACTGAAAAACTGGAACAATCTCAAAAGCTATAGAATGAGGGCCATTAGTTTTCTATTTTTGCCTGCTTGAAGCACGCTGAAATTTAATGTATTTGTGCAGACGTGTTGGAGTGGTCTGAGTAAAGACCTCCTTATTTTCTGTAGGTGGCTGCTGTGAAGAAGTCTTCCAAGAAGTGCAAACAGCCAGCATATCTAATACTCAATCTGGTGGCCATTAGTTGCACTGGTGGCACATTTCATTTTTTCTGTCTTTTTTTTTTTTCCTCCCCCAAACCTGGATACCCCCATTCACCAATAACCAGTAAGATTTCCTGACATCTCCCAGGTCATATGAGAATGTACAATAGCAATTGCCTGTCAGAAGGAGGGAGCTGGGGAAAAGGGCAACGGAGTACAGACATGTACAAAAACTAGAAATATCCTTGTATGACATGGGCAAATAAAATCATAGGAAGCGATTGGAACTGACATACTGAATTATTTAATTCAACTAACTGCTAAGTCTCTGATAAACTGCTTCATTTTTTTTTGTTTCCCAGTCCATTTCAGGCAGCATAGTCTCCCTTGAAAGCTGCTGGACGGGAGAAAGGGCGATCATCCGTCTGCAGAGGAGTGTGACGTCCTGCGCCTGACCTTCTCTTTTCTTTATTGGCTTCTTTCCTCCAGCACGACGGCCCGGGCAGTCCTGGCATGCTCCGCGATGGCAGCGTGGGAGGGAGCAGAGCAAGAGCAGAGCCTACCACATGGATAAACGCTGTACTAGGAAGAGACAAGCAGTGACTCCAGCAATTCTTATTTCCACTAGATTTGATGGGGGCCACAATATTTTTGTGAATGCCTCGTGGTGCTGTATGCTCCCATTTATCTTTTTTGTGAATGTGGAATTTGATACTGTAGAAATGAGCCTCCTCTTCCTCAAAGGCTGAAGCAAAAGACAATATCCCAGAACATCTCAGCTTTCTTCTGTATTCATCCTCAGTGTGGGATTTTACAGGGCTTGGTACTTTCCCCACTGTTATTCACCACGTAGCTGAAGCTTTTTTAATAGAGGTAGAAACAACACTGGCTGGAGTATCAGTTCTGTATCGAGGACAGCCACTTCATACTTCCTTTACTGTGAAAACATTGACAGTTATTGGAACGTCTCCAGTCAACAAGCTATTGGCATGGAGAGTTTGGGTCACACCTGACGCCGGTGGTGAACACCAGAGAGAAGAGAAGGGCTTTGAAGAGCATTTTGCTAGCACCGCTTTGTAACTCTGACTTGATCACGGGTGCATAGATTAAGATATTGTCACCCAAAGTGCATGACTCATTTGTCTTTTTAAGGTCCGTTATTGTGTGATGTAAACCCACCTTTTTGGCAGTTTGGTGTTGTAGCACTTTTAGCACTCGGAGGCCTAACGCTCCAGAAAATGCATTTACACTGCATTTAAAGCTTGCATGTAACTCAATCCTGTCAAGGAAAGTCTTTACATAATGCATCAACATATGCTGGGTTTTTGTCTCTTTTTTAGTACAGTATAGCTACACAATGGGTTGGAGTGGCTTTTCTAAGTTATTAAAAGTAGCCCTAGGCAAGGCTGGACTTTAAAATAAGTGTCAAGATCCCTAAAACACCTGGGAAAGAGAGAGAAAAGCACCAGTTTCGATTTATGTAGAACTTTCTTACCTGGTAGTTTTCATTAACTTCGGTGTCCTAATGTTTTTTTTTATACAGAGAAAAATTACATTAGGTAGGCTTGAAAAATAATGAGTGTAAAAACAAAGAAATATGGTATTTCCTTAGCTATGAATATTTCTAAATCCAAACCTCATTATAAGGCAAAATGATCTTTATTAGGAAGTAAATGTCCAGAGAATTCTGTCCTAAACTTCTCTGTTGCTTTGTAAAGTATATCTGTTATCAAAACTTTAGCAGTTCAGCTATTGCGAGATGTTTTAATGCAAGATCGTTTGTCTCCTAAAATCTGAATGTGGCGGGTTTTAGACCTCAAGTCACAACACATATGTTCCTTCCATATAGCCGACATTAAACTGCTGGAGAATCTCTAAAGATCTATTTTCTACCACCTGTGATAATTTTTTTAAAAAATATCTTTTGTGCTTTTAAGTCTGTGGTAAGTAAAATGGATTGTTTAGGGGAAAAATCAACTCGGAGTAAAAGGTTTTGGAAGATGATACCAGAATGTTTATAATGCATGTTGTAGTTGAGAGGGTTGTGTGAATTTAACCATCACTATATATTTACGTTGACATTTACATACAAGCTCCTACATAATAAACATTATTGCCCAAGCAGGTAATATTAAAGACTGCTGTTAACTTGGACTATAACCTATTGGAGCTGTTACATGGCCACATGCATGGCCTTCTCGATGCGTAAGAATGTGCTCCTAGAAATATTTTTGCTGAGATTAAATAATCAAAGCCCTTATAGTGAAAAAATAATGGCTGCTGAACGGACATCAGGTCTCTGAGCAAACAATTGCTGTGAGCAAGAATATGAATTACTGTCCATACAGACATACTTCTTTGGTCTCCTTTTTAGTTTAAATATTTTGAAAACTACTACAAATATGAAAAATATCATTTCTCTGGTGAAGAAGGTGGGAAATAATACAATATTTCTTCATTATCACATAGTCTACTAGTTTCCTAGGGTTTTTCCCAGTGAATTGCAAAGTTTTGGAGCTTTATCCATTTTCATTAATAAAAAATTATTGTCTTCTGGAATTAGCCATTGCATGCACAGTTGTTCTTCCAGGCTTGTGCCTGCATGCTGTCCAGGTTTGTATTGCTTATTATGGCTTGATTTACCCGCTGAATTAGATTTGCCACTGGGTGCCTCCTCTACAAGCCAAAGTATGGGCTGCCTGTCCGTCATTCCAACAGAGAGTAAAGGCTGAATGAAGCAAAAGGAAAAAAAGTCAAGTTTTCTTTCCTCCTCAGGAGACTGCTGGTCCAGAGCAAGTCTTGGAATCACTGTTCAAGGCACCTGATGAAACTTATGATACCTCTTGAATCTATTAGAACTGAGATGGTAACAGCTGCTGGGCAGTCAGCACCCTCAGTCAATAGCGGTTTTTAAAACTACTGTTTTAGCCTTAATGCTCCGTACTCTCAGCGATGAGGTGTGGAAATCTGGATGTTCACCAACTTGATGACATGTCTCACAAGCAGTGACGCCATGAGTCACTGAAATAGGGATGAGAAATCTGAGCTTCAGAAACGGTGCTCCATCTTTAGGCTGCAGAGCAAACACGCAAAGACCAGGCTATTGAGCAGCAATCTGCTCCAGGTAACATCGACGCAGTTTCTGTTTCCTATTTAGTTTTACTTAGATTAAATGAGCCCTTAGATTTTGCTAAACTGTTTTTTTTTTTTGCACATCTAAAGTATTTTCAGCCTTCCAGAGATCACACAGGAAGCTTGTGCTGCATAAGTTTGAGTAGTATGCAAAGCTGCCATCTTTTTATAGAATTTTGTCACTACTGACGTACTGTCAAATGGATGCGAAGGAAATCAGACAGAGTATGCAACTCGACTTGAAATGGTAGGTGTACAGTGAAAGACATTTTCATGAAAAATGTCATGTCCCTGGTAATCTAGGTTTTGGACAAGATAAAATAGGCAAGTTCTGCTTCAGTATTTTACAGATTTGCTGATGATTTCTTCACATTTTAGTGATGAAGTTCTGTTGTCCACACTGTTCACAAATATTTTGTAATTCTAAAAATGCTTTTAATGGTTTTATTTGAGGAAAATCTTAAGATCTACATGGCTACAGTAGATTTTTCAATTAAAATTAATTCCATATGACAAAAATTAGTTGAAACATACACTGTTTTTAAAAGAGCTAGCAATTAATCAGTGCTGCTGCAGGTTCTTTAAGCACTAGCAGTTGTTAGTTTACGGAAAAGCACAGTATTGTTTTCTCACCTGCTCACACCTGGGAGAAACAACTCATCACCATTCGTACACAACATCCACTGTTTTGTTCCAAAAGTCCATTTTTAAAATGCATCCCTAAAATGCAGTGCCTACAAAGAAATGATATTTTCATTTAGAATGCTGAAGACCAGCTGTCATGCTGTTCAACTCCCTCCTCTGTCTGTACGTGTGTGTTACCTCTTGGCACACGTAGTAAGCGTTTGGGAACAAGGACGGTCTTGGTTCTGGCTTTGTATGGCCTTTAGCATAATTGGATCTTTGGCCATGAAATGGAGGTTGTAGAAGTTACTACAAAATCAATAATAATAATGTAAGGGTCACTCTGTAGCCTAATAGCTCTGCCATTCCTTCAGCAGTGATGTGTTCCCCCTTTTCCTTTCCCATATTCTTCTTGAGTCCCCGAAGGTCTTGCTTCCCAGGAGCTTCAGTAAATGCATGATGTATTAAAGCTGTTCTCTACAGGAACTTTCTTGCATCTTTTTTTGCTGCAGTAGGAAATGATCTGCCTGCAAATCAGTCTTTTCTTTCCAGCCTTGTAAAATTTCTCACAATCCCTTTCTAGGTCTTCCTAAGCTCTACTCCAGCCTCAGCCCTTGTTTCTTAACTACCTCTGCCTTTCTCCGTGGGATGCTCTGCAGAATCCTCCTTTAGGGCACACAATGAATTTCCTGCTGGACGTCACAGATGATGCACATCTTCTTGAGGAACTTCACTGGCACACCCTGTCATAGAATCATAGAATAGTTTGGGTTGGAAGGGACCTTTAAAGGTTATCTAGTCCAACCCCCCTGCAATGAACAGGGACATCCTCAACCAGATCAGGTTGCCCAGAGCCCCGTCCAGCCTGACCTTGAATGTTTCCAGGGATGGGGCATCTCCCACCTCTCTGGGCAACCTGTGCCAGTGCTTCACCACCCTCATTGTAAAAAACTTCTTCCTTATGTCTAGCCTATATCTCCCCTTCTGTAGTTTCAACTAAAGGCCCTGCTAAAAAGTCTGTCCCCATCTTTCTTATAAGCCCCCTTTAAGCACTGAAAGGCCGCAATAAGGTCTCCCCGGAGCCTTCTCTTCTCCAGGCTGAACAAGCCCAACTCTCTCAGCCTGTCTTCATAGGAGAGGTGCTCCATCCCTCTGATCATTTTTGTGGCCTCCTCTGGACCTGCTCCAGCAGGTCCACGTCTTTCCTGTGCTGAGGGTCTTGACCCCTGTCAATAGGGTTCATTTTACTTCACTGTTGGGACAAATCTTTAAACTTCAGGATGGCCTTGATTGTCTCAGATTGTATGACAGCTCTTTGTTTTATTGTGCGAGACAACCAAAAGAGATCCCCTATTCTGCCAGAGCATCAACAGAGGGCTCTGCAGCCTGACCAGCACCATGAAGGTCCTCGTAGACACACCACAATCACCCTGCCCTGCAAGGGAACCCCCGCTGCACCAGGGAGGCGAGCCCTAGTTTTGTCTGTCGAGTTAGAAATACCAGAAAGATACTATCATTCCTGGCTGAAAAAAGGGCCATGGGGGAAGATGCTGGTGAAGGCCTGTGCAAGGAAGGGGCCTTTCTAGAGCCCAGAAGTTGCAGAGCTGCGTCTGAATGTGCTGGTTCTCTGGGTTCCCCCTGCCTGAGAGGGACCGTTACGGGGCGAGATGCTGCGGGAAGCGAAGCGGGGCAGCAGCTGCGTGTGCCTGTGCTTCTCCAGGGGCTGCTTCATGGAGAAGTGTTAAAACAGAAAATCAAAGAAACAGAAGTGTTTGCCTGGGTGACCTTCACCAGGCAATAGTACGACTCTTTTTTTTTTTTAGAAGCAAACTCTCTGGTTGGCTAGAATTTGCTGTTTTACAAGTCTAAAGTAACAGTATGGTGTCATGTTTACTAAAGCCACATTTCAAAATAGCAAAGCAGATTTGTTGTAAGATATTTATTTCAGTACTCAAAGGGTTTCATTGAAGGTAAGAAAAGGGAAGTTGTCTTGAGGCTTAGAATTGTAATTCCTTTCAGCATTTCCTTTTAGACCTCATGTTTACATTCTGCAAAAACTAACCCTCCCTGTTTGTTGCAATTTTAACAGAGGAGCTGCTTTCATACTTTAAAATTTTGCTTTTTACCCAATCCGGAAGAGTTTTGCACTAAACCTGGGTGTAAGTCACTCACTGGTGAGGTGGTTAGCTTCTGCTGTCGCAGGAAGTGGTTTTATTTTACTTTTCTTTCCTGCTTTCTTTCTGTCTTTATGAGCTGTGGGAGATTAACCCAAATGCTGTCTGTAGACATGTGACCTACATGTTTTCCGTTTTTTGAAATAGTTAAAACTGTTGCTGGTTGATGGCAGTTTCAGATGAGATGACGACGTCTGTGAGGCTGTAGGTAAGGAGCCTTAAATTCACCTTAATCCAGTTTAGGAAACCTGTTGCTAAAGATTTTTAAAATAATCATGACTGCCTGTATTTTGTATGCATTCAATATGGATTATGTTAGTTACACAATTATTTTATTTCTGTTGGCGTTTGTGAATTTGAAAGCAATGAGCAGCAACGTAGAGGGTACAGATGTAAAATGATGTTTTAAAGGCAAAATTAGCATGCATAATGTAGCAAATCTGTTGCATCCTATGCAAGACACAACTATATCTGACCCTCTCTAGTATCCCAAACCATTAATCACTTCTCTTATCCCTGCCGGTACTAACTAGTTGTCCCCAAAGGGTAGGAAAGCCTGGTGGCACCGGCTGGGAAATGAGATTAGATCATGTTTCCCAGCCTTTGCCTTTGCCAGGTGCAATTTAGCCCTGTTTGCTTCATGGCTTCCCTGCAGGCAACCACGAGGGAGGTGACTAGTAGCAGTGGCTACTGTAAGTGTTAGTGAGTGGTAAGGGTAGGTATCTAGCTGGTACTTGGTATCACTAGAGACTGAAGAGATCAATAGAGGGATCTCTTGCCCTGCTTGATATCCAAAAATTTGGTACTGCTCTGTTATTCATCAGTGGTGCTAACAGGAATAGGACACAGGGAGGCACAAGGGACATTGTAAAAACATATCCTTGGTTTGTCTATGGGTGCTCTCAATGCTGGTCCTCATGGAGCTGTTTGATCAAGATGTCGTGGAAGCATGTTTCTTGCATGAGGCTGTTTAGATCCAGACTAATTCCTCCCCTGCTTCGGAGCTGGCCAGAAAAAGGTTGTGTGTCCCAAGTCCCTGTCTCACTCAAAGCTGTCTGTCAGAAAAGATGGCTTTGCACTGCCGGCAGTGGGCAAACGCTGCTTTCCGGCCATCAGAGCCTTACAAGGAAATAGTAGAAGATCATCAAATACACAATACAATGCTCTGATTATGGGCCACATAAAGGAGAGCCAGAATTAGCAAGATTTGTTCTAGGGTGAAGATTTGTTTTCCTGGTAACGTGTAGTTTACTGCAAACTTTGCGACATGTACTAATGTTTGTAACCGATAGCCTTATCGTAAGAAGCAACTTGTTTTTCTTTTGGAAATATGGGTCAGAGTTGAAGGATATCACGCGTGGCTCGAAGCTCGTTTTGAAATTGTGCATACTAATTGGAGACAGATTTTAGCATAGTGTTGTAAGATTACATTTCAAATTTTCTGTACTTTTTGGAGAAAAAAAAGCTGTCCCGCCTGCATACACAAATCAGCACAGACAGGGAAATTGTATAAAAAGAACATGTTCTCTTCCTGGGCTGTGTTTGTAGTGGGTTTTATGTTTCTGCTGCAGTGTCTTAGAGTCATTTGAAATGCATTTTCCGCAGAGCTGTGAGATTTGGTAAAGTAGTTTGAATTCTCAGAGTTATTTTTCTTTATTTTCTCCCTTCCCTGCTACTTACCTCTTTGTGTCCAAAGGAAATTCATTTAAAAGCAGCATCTCTTGTTCCTTTTACCTCTCAATCCAATTACATCTGTAACGTACATTTGTTCGTTTTCTTTTCCAAATAGAGTGAACAGCTGAAGCACTCTCTGTATTTTAAAGCTCCTGCTGTACACTATTATTGAATTACAAAAAAACTTCGCCTTTTTGGCAGCATTTGTTGTAGAAACTTCCTTTTGCTTTGATACAAGAGGTATCCTAGCTTGGAAGAGACACTCCATCTCCTTCCGACCAAGCACGAGTGTGTGGCCCCCTCGGTAATCCCTCTCTCCGGGGCTGGGATTGCCAGGGCAGCAAAGGAGAGGTCTGTATCAGACCACGGTCTCGGGTATGTTCCTCTCCACCTGGAGGGAGGCAGGAACCAGAAACTAAAATGGTGACAGAGCCACATTTCGAGTCTTCTCCTGATGTTTGGGTGGCACGACACCACAACCGGGGTGGTGCTAGCTTAATTGAAACAGCTGCACACAGCTCTGGTTTGGATTTCTCTATCTATTTCTGGTCCTAGAATTTATTACTTCTTTGCAGTGATGAACTTCAGGCCAGGCTCTAAAAAGTAGTATCCCATGCAAGTGGGATGGAGCGCCCGTCATGATCTCTAGTGCTGTGGTGCGGATGCCTTTTGCTGTGCTGCTCAGGGGCTTCAGCTTGGTTCTCTGCTGAGCAGTCCCACAGACTTTTAGCAGTGGGAAGTGCTGTATTATGGCCTATTTCTACCGAGTCACGTGGGGCTTAGTGGGTTAGAGGCAGCGTCTTCTGAATTTTTGGAGGCTCACAATGTGTAATTCTGATACTCGCCTATTTTTCTTGCCTTTTTTGTAGATGCCTTTGTGCTGTGTCAGCTCAATCAGTATGAGTTGCTAACTATTTAATGAGTTGTTAAAGCCTGCATGCTGCTAAAAACTGTCTTTTGATGTTGGAGAAGTCTGTTAGTGCTTAGGTGTGTTCTTAATTAGAAACCTGAAACGTGGCAGTTGTACGGAATGTATCTTAATCCTGTATATGTAGGTGTTGTTCGGGCTGATCTCTTTTAAAGATAACACAAAGCATCACTTGAGCTCTACCTAAAGTCTCTGCATTTCACTTTTCTCCAAAGTAAGGCTTCCACATGGATGCATCAAACCTATTTCTCGGTGCTACAAAGACAGAAGCTGGTACTGGTGAATACCATCTATATGAAGATGCTTCGATCGTTTTCCTCATTTCAGTTGTTTGCTAACATTAGTCCTGAAGAAAACAGATGGGATAAAATTTTGGCCCAGCTTTTGACCATGTATCTTCCACGATAATTCAAGTGCCATTCAGAACACAACAGCAGATTTCTCTGCCTGGTTACACAACCTGCACAAAACTGTCCCTTTTTGCATCCTGTGGTGCCTTCCAACAGCTTTTGTCACTACCAGACTAATTGCTGTCATGTCCTCTTAGTCGCAGAGTAGGCTGAAGGCCCTGCCACCTTGGCGTGCTTGCAAAGGTACACTCCCCTGTTGGGTGGGCATTTGGGAACCTGTGAGCTTGGTCTAGGTGAGGAGGCATTGGTGTTACCTGCTTCGGACACCTTCTCAGAAGGTTGGTCTGCTTCAACCAACAGTCTCAATGGATCTTAATTTCACTGACAACTCTCTAATCGACATCCGAAGGACAGAGGTCGTTGTTCTTTTGCTGTGCTGGATGTTAAGATTGTGCCTTCACGCACTCGGCATGCCTCTGTCAGTCTTCCCTGCTTTGAGAAAGACTATAAAAAGGTTCTTTTGGAGGCTCACTACAAAACAAACACTGCTAGCTTCTCATTTGCACAGGGACTTCCTCAATGCAGATCTATTTTCATTTTAAGGGTGAGACCTCTTATCACAGAGTTTGTGAACTCTCATCATCTTTATTACAACTTGGGGTGCAAAATTCCAGGCTGGCTGAAATAGAAGCAAAGGAAATGCTATTGGATTTTTTTGTTAAGGCTGGCTGAATGAGAAAAGCAGGCATTAATTTTCTGGGCACGGATATTTAGATGTTGCAAACTGACCATAGGGCAAATCTAACTCATGCTAGATCTCAGTCTGTGGATGCAGCCAGGTCACGCTGGAGCAGATTTTCAGTGCATTATTGGCTCATGCTGAAGTCACCTGGAAGTGTCGAGGTCTAGCATGTGTCAAAGTGAGTCCTGTTTGCCAGAAACTAAGAACCTAAGTTTCATATAAGCTTGAAAATTTTGGTCTTTTTCTCTGAAGTTCTCTGTATTTTCGTTCACCTTACTTAGCATGAGAAAGGACTGTTTTGGGAATTAAGTAAGAAAGATATCAGAGGGTTATGTAACAGATACCGGTATTCTCCAAATTACCTTCTAAACTTCTGGGGGTATGTGCAAGTTACATAGTAAAATACTAACTCAGACAGTCCACAGATACCTACTGAAGCATTTCTTCAATAAATTAACTAAGTTTGATATTGCTATGGTTAGTGGTTTAAGGTTGTTTAAGACACAATATAACACTTCCTGCCGTTTGAGATTGACAGGTATTAAATCATTCACTTGTAGTTAAGCCGGGTATT
Source organism: Phoenicopterus ruber ruber (assembly GCA_009819775.1). Lineage (NCBI taxonomy): Eukaryota > Metazoa > Chordata > Aves > Phoenicopteriformes > Phoenicopteridae > Phoenicopterus > Phoenicopterus ruber. The sequence continues at coordinate 38,865,055 of CM020220.1, forward strand.
GTGGGTTTGTACTGTGGTTTTTCATGAATATTTCTTCCAAAGCCTGTGCGTGATATATCAAAGAGGCGCAGTCCGCAAACAAATGAACTTAAAGTGACTTCTGATTCCTTCTCCAAGGCATCCATCAGTTTTCAGCACAACCGCAACATGTTAAGAGGGGAGAGGGAGAAAAGGAGGAAGAAAAAACAGAAGTGAATGTAGCTTAGAGCTGAAGAGACGTGCTTTAAGTATGTGCTTGCTCTCTGTTTCTTATTTCTTTTCCTGCCACACCCTGAGCAAAACCACCACTGTATTTGGTGCTGAATCAGATACCAAAACACCTATCTGAACCAGATACCGAAGCTCCTCCTATGAAAGGCGTAGTGCTTAGCACCTCCAGGTCCTGACTTGGGTCACAACAACCCCAGGCAGCGCTACAGGCTTGGGGGGGAGCGGCTGGAAAGTGCCCGGCGGAAAAGGGCCTGGGGGTGTTGGTTGACGGCCGGCTGAATATGAGCCAGCAGTGTGCCCAGGTGGCCAAGAAGGCCAACGGCATCCTGGCCTGTATCAGAAATAGCGTGGCCAGCAGGACGAGGGAAGGGATCGTCCCCCTGTACTCGGCCCTGGCGAGGCCGCACCTCGAGTGCTGGGTTCAGTTCTGGGCCCCTCACTCCAAGACAGACATTGAGGTGCTGGAGTGTGTCCAGAGACGGGCAACGAAGCTGGTGAGGGGTCTAGAGCACAAGTCCTGTGAGGAGTGGCTGAGGGAACGGGGAGTGTTTAGCCTGGAGAAGAAGAGGCTGAGGGGAGACCTTATCGCTCTCTGCAACTCCCTGAAAGAAGGTTGGAGCCACGGGGGGTCGGTCTCTTCTCCCAAGGAACAGGCGACAGGACGAGAGGAAATGGCCTCAAGTTGCACCAGGGGAGGTTTAGATTGGATATTGGGAAACATTTCTTCCCCGAAAGGGCTGTCAAGCCCTGGCACAGGCTGCCCAGGGCAGTGGTGAAGTCACCATCCCTGAAGGGATTTAAGAGACGTGTAGATGTGGCGCTTAGGGACATGGTTTAGTCGTGGATTTGGCAGTGTTAGGTTAACGGTTGGACTCGATGATCTTAAAGGTCTCTTCCAACCTGAACGATTCTATGATTCTATGTACTTGTTTGTCTGCTGCTCAGGATGTTACTAAACTTTCTTCCTTTGTGGGTGAGGAGGGAAATGACACAGGTGTTTTGTGAAGACAATTGAAGCTCTGGAGCTCTGTTTCCAAGACAGTCACCTCCGTGGCTGGTGGGTTCATCACCAGTCTGCTGCGCGTCTGGATGCTCTCAGCATTTCTGGTGTTTCTGCTACAGCTGTGGTTCAGGAGACACCTGCTGCTGGGCCAGCCAGATGTCTGCTTTGGATAGTGGAGTTGGAGGAACTGAGCAGTCCACGGTGGGGGAATGGATCCAAGGCCGACAGCATGTCCCACTCGTTGGGGGATCCTCAGCCCACATGGTGATGCTGGCCAAAGCCAAACCCCCACACACATTGCAGGAGAGCCTTATGGTAACACCATGGGCATCCACAGCAAACACCAGCAGAAGCCTCCCTGGGCTCTCTCAAACAAAATGAATTTCTAGCGAATGGCTTTGCTACAAATGAATCAACATTTTCCACTAGGAAGGTGTTACATCAGACTTTCCAACTGACAGAGCTGCTCAGACACACGCTACCTTTTGTGCTTTGGGCCGAGTAGTGCTGAGGCTTGATCTAGAAAGATTAATATTTCTATTACCAGGAGTTTATTGTATGCTTGGTTACTTTATTAGCAAAAAGAAGCAAAATATAGTAACCAGTAGTAATGAGTAATCAAATTCTTGTGATGATTTTTGGACTAGGAGGTGGCACTAATCCATCCACTCTTCTTGGAGTGGCAAAGGAAGCAGAAACAGCCCAAGTAAAAGCAGCTCAGCTCCTCCTCGTTCATTAATCCCTAGGTCCTGATAAAGGCAAGGAGTGCCACGAGTCTTAGCAGAGACTTAGAGAAACTGGTCTCTTCAAACCATTCTTGAATTTCCTTTGGACAGTCTAGCACTGGCTCTGGATTGAGTAGTATGTAGCTGTATCGACCTGAGATGTTCAGAATTGCTGTACAGAGATTTTAATTGGAAAACCTCTTTTCTAGTTTTAATTTTCATCTGAAGTTTGGGTCTTTTTACACAATCTTTCCTAGAGTGCAAGTGAAGAGAGGGAATCTATTACGACGTGGAGCAAAAATTGTATAAAATAAAAGAATGAAAAAGTTAAATGCAGAGATTTCTTACCAGACTTGTATCATGCACCAAGATACAGATGTTTAGGGAATAATGTTGGTTGATAGACTGTAAGGACATTTTAACTCAGGTACGTGGGACTGTAAGGGCTCACTTGAGCTGAGTGCAGCAATTTCAGCCAACAAGGGATTTGAGGAGCCCATCAGCTCTGCATGTTACCACGCTACCTAATAAACTCACAGCCAACAGCAGATGTAACACTTGTGAAGTATTTTTGCTCTTAACAACGTTGGGGGCAGATGAATGGCTGCCACTCTTCTCGCTATGACTGTTGGTGTTTGCCCGTGGATCTGGCACCATCGCACTCCTGCTGCCATCGCTGCTGGCTCCGGCTGCTCCTACCAAGTGCAGCAGGTCTGTGGTGGGACGGGTGGTGCAGGTGGGCTCTGGGCCCCTGGCCTGCAGAAAGCATGCATACCAGGTTTCTGGAGTCATCTGGAACCGCCTTTGTGAAATAAAGTTTTCATTGGTCCCTCACAAAACAACGTACATTTGCAGTAAAAATTTTAGATATAAACAGAGCCTACGCTCAACCTTCTTGCATAATCACAGAAATTATATTTTTGATGCCACAATACCGTTGGTATTTCCCCTTTGCTGAAAGCAGACATCTTAGCTACACAGTGTGATATCAGATACCATCACATAAAACAAATGCCTTTGTCTTCTCCTCGCTTTGCCGTGTGGTGCTGAGGAGCAGCGTGGTGGGGCAGGTACTCCTGCTGCCTTCTGCTCCGCTCTGGGCCACGGCAGAGACGGCTGGGGAAGAAAGCAAACTGGGGGCCCCACGAAATGCAGAAGAGGGGTTTGCTTGATGCAAGCCGCAAAGAATTTCCCTTTCTAGTTCCTGCTGTAGCTTAAAAGTTTTCTCCTAAAATTGTAGGTGCCGGCTCTGCTGCGTTTCACAGCAGCGTCTCTTACAAGGGCTGCACTGAGAGCTCTGCAAAGGCAAGTGGAGATGGAGTGTGGGAACAGATTAAAAGTGTCTGGAGCATTTTTTTTCCCCCCTCAGATGGGAAGTGGGAGCAGTGAGAAGAAGTAAGGGAGCAGCTGCAGGATCACAGCACAAAAACTGCTGCAGATATGTACGGAAAAAGACTGAGAGAGGGTAGGAGGGACTGTTTCATGTGCACAGCACAGGGAATCGAACATTATCCTGGGGAGCTGGGAGGGAGGGGGTCCTGCTGTCTGAATAAGGGGCAAGCCTCTTATTGTAGACACTGTTGAGGCAGGCAGTGTCAGAAAGAAATAGTTTTATTATAAGTTTTAAATAAAAAAGAAAGAAATAGTTTTATTATACGTTTATTTTCTTTTTTTATTTGTTTTTAAAGTCTGAGAAGCTTTAAAGCCTTTCCTATTCAATAATTTCAGTATCTCTGTTTGACAGGTGTCTTCTGTAGGCTGATGGGTATAGGGAACTGCAAAATGGATTAAGATGAGGCGAATGCGCATTTAAACTACCAAGTTGAGGGACTCGAAGATATTCTAAGAGGTTAAAACAACTGCCACTGCTTCACCAAAGGCTTAACAGAGCTCAAGAAGGCTTTTTTTTCTAGTGAATGGGATGCTGCTGCTGCAGGAACTAAGGACCAGGAGGCAAACTGAGGCGTGACTTACAACTCTTCCAAGTGTTCAGTAGTGTGTAACTGATTTGGAGGTAGAGCAGGATAAAACTTGTGTGTAGTCTTAGTCCGTGATGAACATGAGGTGCTTCCTCCGCTGTGGATCAACCAGTGCAGTGTGTGCATGTACACGAATGTGATGCAGGTCATAAACGTGCTGTAACCTCTTACCTGAGCTGACCTTGTGATAGCTTGTTTATATAGCCGGTGACAAATTGAAACTGAAATTTCTGTTGGCAAAGCTGTGAAATTTAGAGCTTATAGAGAGTTTGTTTCTTTGGCTATTTGCAGCAAGCTTTCAGGCGTTTAAAAAATATTTTTCTAATACATCAGTTTGCCTTGCGGTACTAACTCTTCCACTTCTCCAGAGAGTTTGGCCTGTTCCAAAATTACCATCACCACATGTCTAGTTCAGGTAAGCATGGAAAGTTTGGATGAATATCTGAATCTCTGTGAGGAGAAGTTCTGCAAAATTGAGCTGGAAGTATTTCAAGCAGTCTTACTTTGAAATTTCTGTCACTTCTGCTTCTGCTTGTATCTGTAAATACTGCAAGAATAACCTTTCCCATAGTATCTCATCACTTCAGATCTGGCAACATTAAAAGTAACAACACTTTTCTGAACATTTAGGCTATAGGAACAGATTTCTTTCAAGCACCGGAAAATTTGTGATTCTTATGTGATCTTCCTAGAGAAAACATTGGATTCTTTTTCTTCAGAATTAGACAGCTTTAAACTAAAAAGTTATTGTGCGACAAGCATCACATGCAGGTATAAAATGAGTTCAGAGGTGGGTAGTTTTACCTGTGGTGGTTGGAAAGACATGACTCTCACCTGTACTTATCTGCAGTACATAAACGTATAGCAGAAAGGAAGAAGGTGGAAGGAAAGTATCTTTCCCCCACCTGACAGGTGAGGGCAAGTCAGGAGTAACCAAGCAGTCCTCCTCTGGTTCCCTCTAGCACTTCTCGGGTCTTATTTGGTGTTAAATCCATTAAATTGTTGTGAACTTTTACGACACGGGAAACTACCTGCTGTCATTGGTCTAACGACTAAACCATACTCATTCCGCTCTTCAGTGTTGCAGGATGCGTTAGAAATGTTTCATATCAGACGATATTCAGAGTTGGGTTTTTTAATACTGCGTATATATGACCGATATTCATCATTTGAAGGATGGTAGCCTAGCTTGCGCAGCATGGAAAATGGAGGCAGGTGTCGCAGATCAGATGCACTCCAGAAAGAAATGAAACGCGCTGCCAGCAGGAAGACCTAGAAGTAGCAATTTTTCCCAGGCATGTTCTTTTGCATATTCAACTGAATTTCTACTATGGACGACTGTTCCCAGAACATATGCAGGCCAAACTGTACACAAAGGATACTTTTAGCTTCGAGTTCCACTTGAAACTGAGATATTAAATCGACATAAGAGTGGAGAAAATAGACTCCATTATGCTATCCCATATGATATATTGGGACAGACGAGCTTTTGAAATAGCTGTTACCTTTCCTGAGACGTTCACATGTAACATAATTAAGAAACTAAGTGATGCAAGAAGAGACATGACCATATGCAGTCACTTGCTGACTTGAAGAAGCTCTTTTACCCCATTGCATGTGTTTTTGTTGTTTCCAGTAATATCCTAGCAATATTTCCCAGTGAGCTTTTATTTGTGCAAGGAAGTCCTGTAGTAGATAGCAGGTCATGGAGGATTACAGGATTACAGTTGCGTCTGCAGTTATTAAATATGGATGTGAAGAGTTTCTCGTTGTATCTACACAGCTTTGGAATAGTAACTGTCTCCCATTCTCTCCTCTTCTCTTTCCAATTCTCAGGTCATTTCTATCCAGATAGGAAAACATTTCCAGAGATAGCACATCTCTGCCTTATAGAGTACAATAGCTTTTCCAGATCCCTGTTTTTCTTTGTCATCTGATCCTGCTATTTTTAAAGGTCTGCATATAGCAGGGACCAGACTCTGGGACTTTCAGCTATCATCTACAAAATTTCAGAAGGACACAAAGGAGGACCATAGCTCCCTGCTTAAATCGTCATCGATAGCCATTGCAGAGCTACTCAAATTTTCTGTCTTCATGTCTCTCTTCATCCAATCCTTGAGACAAATAGAGCAACAGCTTGTAAAGATTAATAATATTTCCACTGAAACGGTATATTTGGTTAAGATATTTTGCTGCCACTTGCTAGAAAGTGGGACTTGATATCAGCCTTCTATTATTTTATTTTATCCTTTAAATTTTTTATCGTGTAAAGTGCTATTGCTAATTGAAAAAATAGAAGAAACTGCAGTCAGTCTTCATAGCAGTAAGCCACTCATATTTTTAGCGCTGCGGTCAATGGGCAGGAAATCACTGAAGTATCAAACTGTAACAGTCTGTAAGTTATTGTGCGGTGTACCCCGCACCCATGCGGGTCTGTGACGTACCGTCAGCGGAGAATCACATAGTCCTAATACGTGTGGTAACTATCAGGAACGAGAAATGAAGTACTGCATTTTAACACTTTAATCCTTAGGAACTCAGTCATCAAAAAGACCTTGGAGTATGTCCTTAGACTCAAAATTAACATCGTTACTGCTGTACAATGGTGCAAGTCTGTGTCCCTCCCTTTTGCAGTCTCTTATATTTTTCCATACCTGGCTCCGTAATGCAATAAATGCTTTGGCTTTCCTCCTCGAGTGTGCTTGACGTTGCTTTTGCATTGCTGTAACTCCATTAACTTCAGTGGGTTCACGGTGAACCTTAGATCAGGATCAGGCCTTCAAGACCTGTCTGGAACCACATATTCTCTATTGCACAAACTAGGAAGAAATTATTTTAAATGGTAACACACTTTGTTCCTACTGGATATTAAGCTGGTACATGAGATTTCAATCATGAGCATTATGTAGTTATTAACCAAGTGTTATTCTAAAATATAACCCTCTCAATATAAAAGAATAAACCAAAAAGGTTGAAATGGTCATCATATCAAGGATCAAGTTAGAATCTCAAGGATAAAAGATTCTTTAGCCTAAGAGCTGTATAAAAATGATGCTTGAAAATGTTTTACTTCTTGTATTGGGCTACTACCTAGGAAGTTTGATATGATTTGGGCCAAGCTGTGTCAAGAAATTTGCCTCTAGATGCATCCTTCATAGAGACTGGATGATAGACCTCAGAGCATAAATAAAATGGCGAATAATGTGCTGAACAGCGTATTCCACACATGGTAACAGAGAAATGCTGGGCAGTGAGATATTGCTACAAACAAAACAGAAAAGATGTTTTACTCCTCTTTGACCACAGGAGAGGCATGGGTAACTGTACATGTAAATTAGAGCTGCCCGAAGAACTCTGTGGGCCATTTCTGCTTTTATTTGCAGAAAGTTCTCAAACGCTGGACTATAGAAAAGAGTGATTACAAAGGCAGCCTCTAGAAACATGAGGTAAGATGATCTCCATGATCCTTGCTCAGCGTGTTGTCTGTTCTGAGAGATACCACTGAAACTCTAATATGGCAACAGGTAAAGAAATTAGAAGGAGGTATGATAATTAATGCTGATGAGCACGATTCTTGTAGGACTTAGTATGTATCAACTAACTCATTGATGTTTGCTGTTGAGATTGAAAGATTGGTTGATAAGGGAAACTGTGCTGTTGAGTTTAGGACATTTAACATTTTACAGCAGACTGGACTTGGTATGGAATTCTGTTTTATTGTCTGTCTGATATAAAAGGATAAAAGCGGAGTAAAGACCCAAGCAATGATGATGTAGTGTCATTTCTGATCTGCTACTTTGACTAGAGATATGACTGATGGTTGAAATTAATGCTACTTCCTAAGTACAAATTATTCCAGGCTGGATGATATCTTTCTGCAAAGGAAAAGGCATAGGAATGTTACATCTGCTTTGTATTTTCATTACAATGGATTTTTCTGTTTTTCTAGTACTCGGATAAACTGGCTTCAGGACTCTTCTGGGCACCAGCCCAGGACAGCATATCCCTCAGCAGCCTTTGCTGTTTGTGTCCGTGCCCTGGGCGCAGACGTGTGACGCGTTCGCTGTGAGAGCAGCGTGGTGGGGATGGTAGAAAGAACATAAAGACAGAGGAGAGCGCAGATAAGAATAATTGAAAAAAGCTATGCGGCGGTTTACTTGTTATCCCTGCTCTTTACCTATAGTTTTTTCATCTGTCCCCCTTTATTCCCATCGTGTGTTTAAGCACTTACTGCCCCTGAGCTGTACTTCAGCAGAGATAACAAACAGCGTAGCAAAGGCTAAGGGCAAAACCCAACAGCAGAAATATTTACGTAGGTGCGTTGGTTTTAAACACTCCTTGCACAGACACAGCAGTATGTTTTCTCCTTTACCAGAATGCTCTGACTCACCACGTGTGTGGCATTAGCTTGTTTTTTTCATTTGTTGACTCTTACTTCCTCTTCCATTTTTATGGTTTTTCAGGCTCACGGGCCTAGTGTAATGGTGAACCTAGTGCTGATTTTTATTCTTTTGTAATATCGTTGCATTAGGTTTCAACGGATGCTCTTCACGTACATTATGCTCTTCAGCAGAAGAATGGAATTAGTGACTGTAACAAGACGCACTTCAGTTTTGCAGCACTTTCACGCTACTATGTTGAGCAATTCTATGTTCATTGTGCTTCTGATTTGACAGTGGTAGATATGTCAAAAGGAGTGAAGTTGGAAATCAAAAGCTTATTTTGATAAATACTGAAAATTATATACAAGATTTTAAATCTCATAATCTTGAAAAGAATGCAACAAATTATGTTATTAATTATGTATAGATTTTTTTTTCCTTTATTGGATAAAAGTACTTGCTACAACTACTACTTGGTACAAGTTGCTGATGAATTAACATTTACCTTCTGTCTTTCACTGTACGTAGCTGTAGGAAACATAAGCATAGCTCAAGCCAAAATTTAGAAATACTGCTGTCCTCTCGTTTCTTGAAGATCTAATGCTTTGCTTTGTAGAAAACCTATATACTGACTTTACCGATACTGTACTAAAACTCATGAAATAAAGTTCTCGGGTAATATCAGTCAGTCCACTCCTTATATGATCCATTTCTGGAGAAAGCAACATGCCAAAATGCATTAAAAACCTGATAAATGCAATATGAAACTTTGTCTGGCTCCATGAGCTGCTGTAGGAGGGGAATACTTACTGGCTGCCACTGTGAAACAGAAGCCATAATTAAGCCACCAAAGGCATCAGAATGGCAGTGAGATGAACAATTTACTTTCTTAATTTTTGCAAAAAGCTAAAAAGTATATTTTTCCTTTTTCCCTGGAAATTATAAATAGCAAAATAAAGGGGTTGTTTTGTTTTGTTTCATTTTGTTTTGTTTTTCATTGGGAAGTTAACAATGTGGCTTGTTTCCTTTATCATTTCCTTTCTCTTTTTGAAGAGAAAAGGCAGAAAAGAATTTTTCCCCATCAAAGGAAAATGAGATATAATTGAAATATTTTCGCCGTTGTCAAACATCAAGATTTTGTGAAAGCACTCTTTGTAAAAGCCATGTTACAGAAAATGTTCTTAAAAATAGTTTTGCCAAGACCCAGCACTTTGTGAGGAAGCCCAAGATCTGATCTCTGCAATTTGCTGTGTTACTCTTTTTAACCTGGGCTTGATTCTCCGAAACGGGATGGCTTTACTGTGTGTACGGATTTGCATCCGCAGTAACCTTCCTGTTTCTCACCTCTGTAATACTCATTGCTTCCATACCACGTGTTTGAAAATCAACTGTACATTTAGCAATTGGGGTTTTAGGATCTTAACCATTGATCTGCCAGATATGCCAAATATCACTTGACTATTTGGCAGCCACCTCACCCGCGTAGTTGGCGTTTGAGCCCTGGCTTCGGCTCAGCCTGGTTCACTACAGGGATGCTGGGCTACTTGCTGGAGCAGGCTTCTCTGCTCTTCGAGCATCCCAAACACACGGACCAATTCATGGGAAAAGCGACTGCAAATGTTGACCCACTGGGGCCCATCATTTAGTTAAAAATGTGAACCCCTTCTTCCCTCAGTGAGGGCTTTTGAACACCTGAGGTTATCTCCGAAAGTGGCTGGGTGTGTAGGACAGAACTGGTTTTGCTGTCCCAGCCAGAAAGGTGATTTTGGCCCTTCAGCTCAGTGGTGTTTCTTGCCCCGTAAATAAGCTGATCTACCCACTCTCCAGAAATTAAAGATCTCCTTCGTCGTATCCAGTGTAACCTTTTTTCCCCACTCTATGAATCAGTTTTCCCTTCCTGTATCATCCATCGAACTTCATGTCAAGGATTTTTCTTGTGCCCGTACTGTTCCCTGACTTTTCCCCACCCTTATCCATGCTGCCACTTCTGTTCCACAGTGCCCCAAAACCAGTACTTCCAAGAGGGTTTTTTAGGGTGTTCCCCTGCCCTCCTTCTCTTAGGTGAACATCTTAAAGTTGTCCTGCCCCTTTGCTCCAGGAATCCTATAAACAACAGGGAAGGGAGGGGGGGAAAATCTGTCTTGGTTTAATGCCTTTCTCCAGCAAATCAACCGTAGGAGGTTTCAAAACTAAAATTTATATCCAGATGCTAACTATTTGCCAAAAGGCAAATTAGCTAATTATATAATGAACATGGAGTGCCTCACAAGCAGTTGCACAGGGCTTGGCAGCTCTGCCTTCCAAAGTAAGTGAAACGAATTCCCCTGCAAAACTGGCCCAAGCTTGGCCCTGATGTTGCTAATAACAGTTTGGAAGAACTAAATCATAAAAGCATCGGATAGGATCTTTTTTCTATTTTCTGTTAATATTTTATCTGTTTCCTGACTGTCTTCCCCTCTGCTATTTTTTAAAAGTTAAAAAAAAAAAAAATAAAAAAAAAAAAATAAAAAAAGAGGGCAGAGTGTAAGTACTACCAAATTCTTCTTGCAAACGTGAATGCAAGGCCGGTGCGTGCGTGGAGCTCATATTCAGGGTGCCATCTACTGGCATGCAGGGCCGATAACGCCGTCAGGAGGCTTAATGGAGTTTGGGCAGCAAAGGATTTCTACCTGGAAATCCTACGGGAGCAACTTTTGTAATTGTACCTTTCCGTCCTATTCTGCAAGATCTCCTTCATATTCAGTGGGATCTCACCAGGCTCTACACTAAGGCAAAATCTGATGGAGGAAATGTTGAGGTTTGGGCTTTTTCTCTTTTCTTTTACAATAGTTGGTGTAATTTTAGTGTCTCAGAAAGTATCTTTGTAATACTCTGATACGTGTGAATTAGTTCCAGTTCTGGGGAAAATTAACTAAGGTTCAACGAGATTAGAATAAAAATTTTCAGAAGTCTTTGCAGACTTGCCATTTACTGACTGTGCTCCTACTTGAGATCCAGGGCATGACTTTGTCATACTATTAAACTTTTTTATAGCACATCATGTACTGACAACACCAGACAGAGACTACCTAATTAAAACTCATAATGCTCCCAAGAAGAGATACGTCAGAGTTTTATAGGTGGGAGATTTCAGAAGAAAATCTGAGAGATGTGCTCCAGCCAAACATTGGATCGGTGACAGAGCCAGTGTTGCTCTCGTCTCTCGAGTCTGATCAGCTCTCCAGCCTGGAGCCTACTGAAAATCTGTTGAGAAGCAATTTTGGTTTGATACCAACATGAAATACAAAACGGTTTGACTCTCCAAGTTTAGAAGGAGGAAAAAATCATTTCCTGCTTAGCGCTGCTGCAGACCTTACTGCCAAAATGGCAAAGTGTCCCTGTGACATGGGTTTGAGTGGTGACTGCTCCGAAGGGTGGTGAGAAGTGTCTCAGAGAGGAAGAACACACAGTACCGTCTCCTAAAGGTCCAAGTAAAGAGTCTTCTGCAGTGTCATATACCAGCTCTGCAGTAGATGTAGACATGTATACTCCTGAGTAGCAGGAAATAGCTTTAGCCAAATTTTTCTCCTCTCTTTCTGTGATTCAACTTCTGTAGGGATCCTTGAGTAACTAATTCAATGCAGGAAACAGCCACCAAACATAAACTTTACTGTTGCTTTTATTAAAGTTAGTGTCTCTATCATGATGCATAATATTGAGTGAGTAATGGCTAATATTGAAGTACTTTCTTCTTCTGATTTCTCTCTTCAGGAGTGCTGTGTTTCCTTGCTTTTCCATATCTCAGGCTGTTTGAGTTTAAACCCCCCTGAAGATATTCAAAAGCCAGCTGGACATGGTCATGGGTAACCAGCTGTAGGTGGTCCTGCTTGAGCAGGGGGGTTGGACCAAATGACCTCCAGAGGTCTTTTCCAACCTTAACTGTTCTGTGACTGCATGACCTCTCATTATTGTCCTCTACATCTAAGGCAGTTTCCTGCAAGGAATTATTTATCAGGGCCAGGAGAGGGAGAAGCTGTGAGAGCTGTGTTCTTCCACCAGCACAACGGCTGTGGTCCTGCCCAGAGACATGCAGCAGCGCTCCTCATCTCCCTCTCCCACCTTCACACTGGTACCGTATCTTCCTCTGCTCTGATGCCTTCATAGAAACAGACTTTCTTGCAATCAGGGAATTTCATCTTTTAGAGTCTTCAGAGGTTGGGGAGATGTTGCTAGAAAGAGCTGTGCTTTTCAAATCCCTTTCGAAAATGCTGATTTTCAACAGTTTATATTATAACTGCACTTAAATGGATTTCCATTTCCCTGGACCCATAGTAGGGAAACCAGCAATTCCAGCTTATATAGTATCTCTTCCTTACACGTTTTCTCATGCGGTTACATAGCAATATAAATAGCAAGTTTTCTTGTGACTCTTACCATATTACTTCACCCACGATTTACGTATAGTAGTGCCAGGGTGAACTAGGGGGGAGGAAAATAGAGCAAGCGTTGTACATCACTGTCCTGATGTTTTGTCCTGGAAATATAAAGCAACTCTTGCTGATGGAAAATGTTTTGGGAATCTGAATAGCTAGAACAGTTTGAGTTGCGCTATTGCCGAGACGGGAGGTTGAAGAGCAGCACTGCTAGAGAAGGTGATCGTTCTGTTGCCCCCGGTCCCTCTGAGGCCTTGAGAGCTGATGTGCTCAGCCGTTTCTTAATTTCAAAATTTTAAAAAAGAACAGAGAAACAAAAATCCCACACGTGCTGTTGGTAGAATTGCAAAAATTAGGGGAAATTTTACTAGGTCTGGGTTTGAATCTAGGCCACTAGCAGGGTTGCAGTGTGGTCCTGTAACGCACTTGTAAGAAGCATGTATCAAACCGTGGAGGTAAGATATGTTAATTGGCTTCACAGCATGTCGTTTCCTTTGCAAGATTTAAAATGTGTAGTGTGAGCAGGGCCAAAGACAAAGTGTAGTGGCTGCCAGCTGGACGTGACAGAGGCTTGCAGAGAGATTACACCATAGAGGAGAATGGCTTTTGAGATAAGGATAATCTTTTACATAAACTAACTCTTCCAAGGCAGCTTGGATGGGTGAGTGATAAGGACAATAATAAAACTACAGGCTGACACAGCTGCTAGTTATCCTGGTGTTCAAAGATGATCAAGATCTTGCCAGCAAGATAACTCAGCTTCTTCTCCTGACTACAGTGACATATAACTGGCATCGATACATTTTTGTAGGAAGGGGCCCGAGATTAATGCTCTTAATTTATGTTCTTCAGGTCAACCCAGTAACCATGGAAAGGTCTACAACTTCTGAGATGGCCTCTGAAAAGCCTAATCCTTCCCACCACAGTACGGGGGCTGTTCAAATGAGGATCAAAAATGCCAACAGTCACCACGATAGACTGAGCCAAAGCAAATCTATGATTCTGTCCGACAACGTGAAAGTCACTGAGCCTGTAAGTAAAATACTACTAATATTTTCTGAGTCTTCTAATTTTTTAAAAACTGCAGAATTACCTTAAGCGTGGTTAAGACACTGGTTTCATGATCGTTGCTTGCAAGGAGGGATTCAATGGCACTAATACATTTTTAGGGGTATGGCTAGGCGTTGGAATAACAATTTTCCTTCACTGAAAAACAAAATTTGGCTTTGGTGGCAGGGATCATAGCATCTACTCAGCATTTCAACTCTCAAGTGTTACAGTCCTTAAATACAGCTGCTGTAGAGAATAGTACTTACCGTATTAGATACGTACCACAATTTCTCAAAAGGCAAATGCTAAAACCAGAGAAAAGTAATGGAAATTACAACTCGGTAAATAAAGGACAACTTTGTCACTAACAAAAACAAGTCTTGCTGTAAGAATGAATGGATTGTAAAAATCAGACACTGAAGTTCTCTTATTATTTTAATAGTTGACAGAGTTGAAAGAGTTGAGTCGGTTTTTATCCATTACCATTTTTTGTTGAAATTAAATAGTTAGTGATGAACTCTATTGCCAGTTGCGTCCCTGCCCCTGTACTCCTTCTGAGCTACTAAACAAACTGATTGGTATGAGTCTCCCCTGGTTAATTTTCTTCCGTAATGGTGGCAACTTGCAGCTGAGGCCATATGATGTTACAAAATTATTTATGCAATGTTAGCCACTTTTTGGACTCCAGATCCATTTTGTTCTCAGAGAATGCAAATGAGGGAGAAAACTCTGCTGGCTGGGGACAGAGTCCCAGGTCTCAGTCACTTCTCGCAACCATGCCAGCCATTAATTTTTTTGTTTGGTTGAAGTAATGGATTCCTATGAAATATTCAGCTTTCTAACAAAGTTATTAAATGGAGGAAGCCTACAACAACAACTGTATTTTCTTCCCTTTTTACTCTAAGTTCAAACTCGGAATTCAAACTTACTTAGAAATACATTATTTTAATCATTAATTTCGCTGCTATACCTTAACTCATTTCACCTTGTATTTCTGGAGAGAAAAATCTGTTCAGATCTTAGTAGCTGATAAGGTACTCATTTACCTTCCATTTAAACGATATCGTTCACCTCGGGCACACTGCACATGTTTCTTCCTTTTTATCCGACGTGAAATATTCCTCCGCTACAAACCCGAAACGATGCTTATAGTAATTTACTGGGAATACTATAATGTATTATCGGGAAGAACCGTACCTTTGAAAAAGTTTAAAAGTTAAGTATATTTAATGATGCCTAACATATTTTATTGGCTGTGTTTAACAAAAGGCACTAGGCTGCAGTTGTTTTTGACAAGCATGAAAACATCACAGCATGAGACTGCAAAAGGAATTATGTAGAGAAATTACAAGTGATCCATCTCTCAATGAATTATCCACCTCAATAGCCTGCAGAACTCAGCTACCAATTAACACCTACTTTATTACATGTTGGGATGTACTTAATAACTTTCATGTGTTTATGCACTATTACCTTGACTGATGCCTCTTGTACAATTAGGCATAATTGGCATATCAATATGCAAAAGTTAAAAGGATTAACCCTCTTAAAACTAATGAGCATTTCTGTATCCAGCTGCTAAATGAGACAAAATTAGCATTTTTCACTTTTGGGCAGGATTTTATCATGCAGTTTCTCATTGTTGATATTACCTTGTTACATAACTTTAGTTTTGGGGATAGTACGCTGGACTGTTACAGAACAAGGGCTCTAAAAAGTTAAATTAGACATAAATATTCACTGCCGCGTTCCAATAACCATAGCAGGTACAATATATGTTCATTGGCTGAGAGCTGAAAAGTTGCTTTGTGTTACATTTGTTTAGCAGCTAATTATATAAAAGCGGAATTTTACTGAGTATATGTCATTTTACCAAGCAAACTTGGCTCCGACATAATAGATTGAAAGCTTGCCATGCTACTAATTTCCTTTCTATTTCGATTCTTTTCATCTCTTTTTGCCATGCAGAATTTTCTGACTAGATATTGACAGGCTGAAAGCGTCTTGGCGTATTTACTTAAATAAGCCTCTTAAAGTTGCTTGCTAACGCCCAAACTAAAAGCAAAATTCCTAAGGATCCAAACGTTTTCAAACGCGTGCTTTAAACGCGGTGAGATTCAAGTCAAGAGAGCAGTGAAATATCAATTGCCTGTATCAGTCGCACGCTGACATATCGGAATCTGTGCGTGCGACTTGGGAAGGATTTGGGGGAAAGTAATGGAGGAGGGGAGTCTGCATCCATCCGAGTGTCTTGAATAAGCAGGGTCCAGCTGATACACACACATATATACATGTCTGTGTGTATATACGTATATACACACATTTAATAATCTTGTTTTAAAATTCATGATGCTCTTTTCCAGTGCACTTACATACATGGTCTTCACTTTTGCATTTAAAGGCACACAGGTCCCTTCTAAAAGATGCACATGACCAGTATGTTAAGCAAAGCTAATTATTTTGTGTTAGGAGATAAAAAGGATTTATCCTGATCTTTCTATTTGGAATTTTTCTGTTTTCAACAGTCTGCCTCTGTTTAGATGATGGATATAAGCTATAAGGTATCCACTGATGACGCTTATTTTCTATTTTATGTTGACTGAATATTTTTGTCCTATCATGAGAGAGATTTTTCTTTTTAAAAACTAGAAATAGCTGAATAAGTGACTCCATATTACTCTTTCGCCGCCTATATTCGGCATGTGCTCTATACTCTGTGTTCTGTTAATAGATGGGTCAAATCCTCTTTACCCAACTTATGCAAAACCTACTGACTTCAGTGGATTAAGGCAATCAGCATTTGCCACATTTTGAACAATCAATAGAAATATATATTTCTAAAACATATTGTCCGGAATGTTATTTTTTTTTTCCAAATAAAGGGCAAAAACCAGGCACAAAACTAGAAAGATCACCAGTGATTTATAGAGAAGAAAATAGGTAATTTTCTCTAAGGGATTTGTTGTATTCTAAAGCGTTTGCCGTGATGCTCCTAAGCACACCTGGGGCTATACTTCTGAAGGTGGACAGATTATTTTCCATAGTGTGACAAAGAAGGATATGCATCATACATCAGTAGGGCCATATGCACTTGTGCATTTTACAGCAGTGAAGATGCAAATGTGGAGTGCATAAGCTAACTGATGCAAAAGCTAAATGTAGATTCTTGGGGGTTTACGTTATTTATTTACGATGGAAATGCCTGAGCTTTGTGCAAAGGTTGAAATTGATATTAATGTAGAGTTTAAAGAGCGCAAATCACTGGACACAGGCTGTGGTAAGCAAGGGCTCTTTCTGTGCTTAATGTTAGTGTCTGAACTAGCAATGGAAATGAATATTTGCTATTTTCATCTGTTAAACCCCAGGGAAGTGCATTTTGCTTCATTCAGAACAACTTCAAACAATGAAATGTCTTTTTTTATTGGTGTCTATATTAAGAATTAGAACCCATTTAGACATTCCAAAATGTTAATGTATTAGAGCTTTTTCTGATTAGGTTAAACAAACTGGTAGGTTTATTTATCTCTCTAATACATTATCAGGGAAACGGGAAGCAATCTTCTTTTGTTTCTTACTCCTGTGATCATAGAATACTTGCCAAAGTTATGGCTAGCCAAAAAGACAGAAATAAAATTGCTAAAAATATAAGCCTTCTGTTTAGCAGAGTTTTTGAGCCATATTTTGAAATTGCGGGGCTTGTACATGTTTACTTGAAATCAAGCTTATAGTCAAGTTTGAGGCTTTGTTTGTATAGATTGTCCTGAAGTAGATCCTGATATTTAATTAAAATGACACTAAATCACATTGAATTGATAAGACTTGGCATCTCAAACAAAGGTAATTGCCCGTATTGGTTTTGTACAAAAATAGAGCTGCTTGGAAAATGTGCAGCCAACACAGACTGTCAACTCCATTTATAGATCAATATGTGAAAACCATTGATCAGGCAGGCATGTGTAACAGTAACACTTTGCATTTATTTGTTGTTTTTATACCATGTTAAGGCTTACAGGATTATCGGCTTCCAAAATATTTTGACTTCCTCATAAATATGTTATCTGTTTAATGTTAATTACAAGACAGACTCCAGCCCTCTTTTAAAGTATTTTCAGTTTCATTGCTATGGGTAGTTTTAGCCGAAAATGGATTATTTCAATCTCCAAGAGATCATCAGAGCTTCTTTTATAGTATAGTTTATTTAGGGAAAGTTTTTGAGGATTACTCCCCCCCCAGTTTACTTTTTTCCTGGAGGAAAAACCAAATCTTGACAAGACATTTCTAAAAGCAGAAAGTCTTCTCCTGTCATAGTTGTGCACACTTGAGGTGGAAGGGGAAAAGTATTCTCTTCATTGTGTTCTAATAGCGGCTGCCCAGGTTTTATTCTCCGCAAATTTTATCGTCACTCACCAGTCCATTATAGATGCATCTACTTTTATCATGGTAAGGAAATAGCTGTGTTCCCTTCAAGGTGTTACACAAATCATATAATAGCACTGGGACAGATGTAGAAAAACTTCTGAGCTTCCCATGGCAAGTGTGGTAATTGTTAATAAATGCAAGCTTACATCTTGTTCGCTCCAAATATTTCAGGGTAGGTATGAAAGCAGTGAGTCCATAAACACAGTCCAGTTTCACTTCTTGAACACGAATATTGTCAAAAAAAAAAAAAGAAATCAGAAGTGGGGAAAAAACGCCCCAAAAATCTGTTGAGTAACATTAGTCGTTCTCCTTTCTAGTGCAGGAAAATGAGAAATGGAGTGTGTCATATGTGCCCTTGCTGTCTTCAAACTGGTTTTGTGCTTTCAAAACCTGGCTGCGCTCTCTGGCGTGCGTCGTGCTTGCAGGCCGACTCGTTCGCCCTCGACTCCAGTTTTGCATCCGTCTCATACGCGTGTCCTCGCTCCCCACCTGAGGAGCTGCTCCGGCTCCGGCCGAGGCCCTCAGCCTGCGCCGGGCACCGCTCCCAGACGCGCCCCGGCGTGCTCGTGTGCGTTCTACGTACCATAAACTCTTCTGACTTGCAGATTGAACGTAAAATATTAATGCATTAGAATGTTTTAGGGTTCGGTTTACCTTCAAGATGCCATTTTTCTCAATGGAGCAAGGCAAGTTGCCTCCCAACCCTTTTTCAGGATCAACGTCTTGTGTGCAAGCATATTTTCAGGCTCAGTACAAACCTTTTGTTTTTCTAAATATTTTTTCCTTTTTTTTTTTTTCTTATATATGCCCCGTGAGAAGGTATTCTTTATTGTATATTTGTATTACAGCACTTCAACTGAAATAATCTTGGCTAAAAAGGAAGAAGTTAATTTTATTGTTAAACTCCCCATTTATGTCTCCTCCAAACATTCTCACTGTACCGTTTCAGCTGCGTAGCTTGATAGGCAGCATCATAAAGAGATCACAGAAAAAAGAAATAACCAGCACCTATTTCTTCTTAAAAGCGAGGATAAATTCATTTCAGGTCTGTTAAGGGAGTGGTGAATGTAACTGGTTTGGCTTCCTTGTTAAACCAAACTGAAGTTCAGACGAGACATTATATGAGTCGGAATTGCTGATTTTGACTTTTACTCAGTGTGACAGAAGGGTAGAAAAAAGGTTCAAAAACCTCCAGGTTTTTTTTTTCTTTCTTTTTTTTTTTTTTTCAATCTTACATTATCTCATGCTGTGAAAATCTTTACTCTATTTACCAAGCACAAATTAGTCTTGCCAAAGGTTCTGAAAGTTTGCTACTTCAGCTTAGATCCTAAAACTTCAAAGAGAGATGCGACTCTACAAATTAGTGTGTGTGCTCTGCCATGGCTATTTTAACTTGAACTTAACTAAATTCGTTTATAATTTAGTACTGATTGAACGCTGCCATAAACGTACATGTGATACATTTTTTAAAGTTAGTCCTCTGATTACTAATTTGAATAAAAAACTCTAACCTTGTTAGCATCTGGACTTATTTCCATAATAACAACCCCTTCAGAACCTACAAAGTAATGAATAATTGACAACAAATGAAATGTTTTGATAGTTGTCGGCACAAAGCATGTTTAATGTTTTGTGTTGCTTCCTAGCTAATTATGTAGATGACACATTTGTCAGACCTTGACTGCCATTAGAAACGTGTTTCCAGAGGGGAGAAAAACAGGCTATTCATAGAGTAATTAACTAGAATGCTCAATGACCTGTGAGAGATTCAAATGGCTGCCAGTTCAGACATTGTTTTGTTACAGAAGCAGAGGGGTAATTAAAATTCCAAATTACAGTGCTATGATGAAGCATTTGTTTGTTGACAGTATACTCTTACTCTAGTTTGTTAATTCTTTTTTAAATTGCTTCTAATCCATTTTATAGCTTTAGGAGTTCCGTCTTTGAATTTACTGACAACTAATATTATGGTAAATTGTTCTTCGTCGGAGTACCGCGGGCTTGGCAGTTTCATGGGAGCACAAGGTGGGTGGGATAGAATCGCTGTTCTTTCCCTAAACTGACATACCATGTGCTGTCATCGAGACGCGGCTAACGCGGCACATCTTGTGAAATGATATGTTCATAATTCTGCGTTAGGGAAGATGTCTAGTTAGGGGAGGAAATGGTTCAGATAAAGTAATAATAATCAAACAAATTGAGGAAGGTGTCCTAAAACGTTAGCGGAAAAGCCCTGACGCGGTTGGGGTGAGGATGACCGTGGGTTAGGTAAGCACGTTGGGAAGCCGAGGTCCGCTCGATAAGGGAGAACTGGAGGACAATCATCTGCATGAAGGAATCGAGCACAAAATATGAAGAATGGGGTATTTCATAAGACTCGACTGTGTCTTTGCCAACGCCCTTTGCAGGCAGTAACGGACATGACAGGCTGAGACGTCTTTTCCCGTATAAATGGGGACTCTTTGCAAGTCCAAAGTGTTAAAGTTCTCTAAACAATGAATTAAATGCAAGCCCGAGTGAAATATTTATTTACTTTGCCAAAAGTGAGTATATGGCTTGGTTAAAGAGAGCTGACAGAAGTAACATGGTGTTTGATGCGGGAGAGCTGACAGCGGCATGGAGTGAGCGCTGATTATCCTGAAGACACTGTCAGCTAGGATTGATTTCCACTTTCTCCGTTTATGTAACGGTTCCTGTAATACAGCTGACCCCAAATCACGTTACCTTGTCATTTCTCTGCATGGATCAAGAAGAGATGAGCTGAAAATAGCTAGGCACTGACCTTGAACTTGCCAGAGAAGTGAGAAGCGGCAGTGGGGGATTTTCGGCGCGCGGTCCCCGCACAAAGGCCGGGCGCTGCTCTGCGGTTGCAGCAGCACAAGGGGGCAGAGCAGCACTAGAGATTACAGGTGAAGCAGCTGATGCTACAGAAGCACAAGTCTATGCCAAATGGCTTGGCTTTTTCTTTTTTTCCCCTTGCTTTCTTTTTTTTTTTTCCCTTTAAAAAGTGGGGAGATGCTCGCTAGAAGATCTGCCGACTTCAACACCTTGATGTTCCCATCATCCGTTGCTTAAAAATACAATTATTTGAAGCAATGCTTAATTTTGAAATACCTTCCTAACTGAATGCATTGCTAGGAAGTTTTCCATCCTCTCTATGAATATCTCACCATCGTTTTCCTAGCATCTAGTGAAAAAGTGAAACATTTGTATTATCGTTAATAGAGTTGTCTACAATTTGGGGGATGTTTGACAAGATCAATGCATTCCTCAAAGCCTGCAAGTCCCTTTGAGTTTCATAGAAAGTGTAAATATTTAAAAAATATTTTTAAGCTGACAGAACAAACTAAAAAAGGGTAAAAAAAATTGAAGAGTTTGGGTTTTTTCTTCAGATGTGACATTTCTCTCTGTTGTAATTGTGTATCTTGAGGGGAACAAAAAGAAAACTTGGTTGTGAAAATATTATTTAATTTACCATCTAAAGAACATGTTCCACTTCTTTTGTTTGATATTTTCTTTTCATCTGTGCTTGCCTCTTAACAGCCCTTTTTGTCTCTGATGCTGGCAGTAGCTGTGGAGACATGAGATGCCAGTGCTGGCTCTTCTCAAAGATCTGGTGCTTTGGGGTGTCACCACAGGCGCGAGAGCTCGGGGCAGGACCAGGAACCCTGTGCTCACCCTGTAAGAGATCTGCCCAGGGTTCCCACCTTCATCTGGCGGCACCAAGGCGCGTGTGCCTGCTGGAAAGGCGATGACAGGCGGTCCAGCCCAGACCTTGCTCTCCTGCCTACCCAGTTGGTGGTTCCCCGAAAACATGATGCTTTCCCTCAAGGGAGTATCAGATGCTGTTCCTGCGGCGCAGGGTGGGTTGAGCACTCTTCCCTTCCATCCAATGCTACCTACTGGCCACTTGCCCTGTTAGGTATCTTTGGAAAAGGAAAACATTATTGCATTTTTTTTCCACCAATGAATCTCTTTTTTTTTTTTCTTCAAGACCATGGTTTTCCAAACTGATAGAAAAGCAGATAAAGAAACACTCAGAAAATATCTAGGGTAGTGTTAGTAGTTCTTCAGTAAACACAGGGAAATGCAATGTTGAAATTATTGGTTTTACTGTAATCTATGGAATACCAGTGGAACCTTATGGTAATATCAATTTTTGGCCACATCACAAGGGATATGATGTCCTGTTTAAGAGCAAGGTACAGGTGCAGACTGAGGTTTTAATTTCCCAGTGGTAACTGGTGACTGGGGCTGTGTAACCAACAAGAGTTAAGAAGGAAAAAGGGAAAAAAAAGACATCCACCCCTTCATTCTTTCTATCAAAAATGTGCAAAAATGACGGATTTGATGTTAAAAGAGGTGAACTGTAACAACTCCAAATGTCTCTCTCCTTTGTCTTAGCTAGCTCAAAGCCAAAGGACAATCATGGGGTTGAATCAAGTGCTTGTAGCTCAAAACTTGCTTCTTCCAAAACTCTGCAAAAGGAAGCCTTTGAGCTGTCCTGGTGAGGCAACTGTGCAGGCTAAGAAAAGTTAGACGTGACGTTTTAACTAAACAGAACCCCCTGAATACTATTATTTTCTGTAATTCAATGTCTAATTCAAATTGAAATGATCCCAGTTCTTTTGTATCATTTTCATTATTTCATAGGCCGTTCCACACATCCTTATGTCTTTTCCTAGTAGGAAAAGCTTATTTCCTGCATTTGTTCTGAATGTGCTTCTCAGGCTTCTAATTTTTCTGCTATTTAATCCTGTAAACAGTGGCACTCAAATATATAGACACGTTAATGATGCTGAAGTTGCTCCCCTGATGCTAAATGTCCCAACACATTGTAAAGCTACACCTCTTTCTTCAGGAGTGAGATAGCAACGTGTCATGACGTTAGAGTTAATATTTTATATATGTAACATTTCACTCGGCTTCCGCGACACCCTTCTGTTGCATTTATTTATTGCAACCAAGTGGAGAAGGAGCTGGACTGGAATTTACCATGTTTCCCTGGTCCCAGTTTGGACATTGGCCTACCAAGAGATTTTTAGTCCTTTCTTCTGTTTCTCCACCTGTAAAACAGGACTGAGGATGATGCAGATCTCCCTTGCACGCATTCCGGGGTCTGCCTCAGAGCTGGGTCGACTGTTATGTTTCAATCACGCTCGTTACGTAGATAATTCTATTCTCGTCATATTAACTCTATTAATTGAAATAGAATTATTCCACAATTATGCCAGTGTAACTGAGAGGGGAACTTGGCCCCAGGTCCTGTATGTTTGCCTTATCTATATTCTCTCTGCTTAACTATTTCACTATTTTTCATCAAAAAAGTCTTGTTTTGGCTTCGTCATTAATCAGTTCTGTTCCCTTGATTCTATACCCACGTACTATTTAGCGACATCTCTGAGGTTTCTCTGAGAGCTTTCATGTTTTGTAGCGTATATTTCAAAAAGTAGGTTTAAAAGTATTGTTTCAAAGAGTCTCTTTGGCAATATGTGTCAGCGCACACCGCGACGAGGAGCAGAAGCTGTGGAATTATATTCCTCTTACACTATCTTTACTAAGTACTGTATTACGGCTAAATTGTGGCATCTAACGCGTTTCCTTTCAAAATGCTGTAAGATTTGCAATATGTAGGTACTGAAACTGAGATGATACCAAACTTCCCATAGCCAGTCTTGGGCACCTGACCCGCGTAGTTTCCCACAGGGCAAAAGTAAGCTCCATTTCTTTGAATTTCCAATGAGAAGGGACATGTGTCTCCTTGCATTGAGTTACATTATATCACATCATGCGACGCGAAGTGACCCGATGCAACGTGACAGGAGGTAAAAAACTAGGGGTTTTTGTTTGGTTTGTTACCGCAGTGAAATCATTGCACTACTGATGCAACGAAATGGGGATCAAATTATTTTGTGCATGCCCTAAATACACATGCTCTTGCACAACATACGGACATGCTTACTAAATGTTGTTTAATGTGCTGAGAAGAGGTTTTAAAGCAGACAGTAGAGTGTCCTTGTTAGGCAACGTGCCTATTCGTAGACAAATAGTTGACAGCAACATTCTCCTGCCCTAAATCAGATCAAATTCCCTTTGAAGTCAGCTTTTTTCTTTTTTTTGCAGGAGCAATAAGTGCAGGATCCAATCCAGTCATGTTAACATGGCAATATTTTATTTTCGGTTTGATTTCTTGTTCGGCGAGGTTCCTAGCCTTAATGGAAATAGGCCTTGATCATCAGTGGGTTTGTGTCTATGGGTGCGCACTCACTGCGATCTCGCAGCCACAGCAAGGCTGGGATTCAAACCTTCCCCTTCAAAGGGCCCGAGACCCTACACCTGGAGAGAAAGAAGCAGCTTTGTTGTTCAGTATAGAGACCGTAGAAAAAAAAATTATTTGTATTTCAGAGACCAATACTTCTATTTTATATTTGTCACTTTAGGACAGTGTTGAATACGCCTAAACTTTGGAAGCAGTTATGCCTTTCTTTTCATGATTATTGACTATCGGAGCTGCCACATATTCTGGCAGTTACAGTAAAAAGTTGCATTTAAGACTACAGCCAAAACCCAAATAAAGCAAAAACATGCTATCCTTTCTAGTCTCTGAATCTTCCCCCGGTTTTGGAATCCAATTTGAAAGACTGTGAAATACCCTATCCCGTTTTCCCTTACTTCCTCCCACCCCCCAGAGCTCTGCAAGACAGATTGTTTTCCCGGATATTTCATCCATGGCCAGAACTGGAAGTGCTGCAGCTGTGATGAGCGAATCTGTTCTCATGACATCTCTAGCCCCAAGGCAGGTAGAAAACCCAGACGAGCATCCAAACTTTTGTGTGTTTATTTGGACCAAGCCTGGGTTTTGGACCAACTGAGCTTCACATCAGCCGTTCT
Organism: Phoenicopterus ruber ruber; assembly: GCA_009819775.1. Taxonomy (NCBI): domain Eukaryota; kingdom Metazoa; phylum Chordata; class Aves; order Phoenicopteriformes; family Phoenicopteridae; genus Phoenicopterus; species Phoenicopterus ruber. Next base: position 38,890,126 of record CM020220.1, read on the forward strand.
GTCATCCTTAAGAGCTCATTCTTCTTGATTGCGGTCCTGAAGTCAGATTCTTGCTTTATAACCTCATTACACACACAAAAAAAAATGTTTAAAAATTAAAGTGCCAGGTGCCAACTCTTTTCGGTAGTTGGCTACTTCAACTTTGAGCTTTCCATTTTTTATCAGCAAATGATAAACTGAAAATTCAGTGTTCCCAGTTTAGATCTTTCTCAAAATTAAAGTGTAAATCTAAAGTGGCCACCTGTAAGCACTAAAACCTGAAGACATTTGGACACAAGTTAAGCAAATTGTTTAAAAAACTGCCAATTGGTTGCATCAGGTTTTAAGAACAACTTTGCAGGGAAAATCCAAAATTTTTGTTTTACATTTTCAGGCCTGATTTTCTTTTTTGGGAGGATGTGTGATTTATTATTTTTTTTAATCAAGAAATTGAAGAGCTGGGAAAAGAAATAACATGACTGTAGATAAACTGTTGCAGAAGGGTAAGGATGGTAGCACCATGCAAGTCTCCAAAGCCTGGGAAAGGGTGGGGCAAGGGGCTGGTGACTGTGAAAAGCACGGAGGAGGTAGGGTGCTGAGGGATTTGGAGGCAGGTGGGCTGGGAGAAACGGGGCGGGAAAGGGGAATTTGCTGCAGCTGCCTGGAGCTGTGGGCCCTGGCTGCAGGAAGGGTCGTGCTCCTGGTCTACAGAGCTTCGCTGGTAGCCTGGGAAAAAGCTCCTTGTCTATTCTGTGGTTTAGCTGAAAGCCATGCAGTGTACGCCCAGGTAGGTGTGGACTTCTGCGTATGGTGGTTTGTAGAAATTCTTTAATTGCACTGAATTTGGCTGAAACTCCTAATCCTCCAGTCTTGTGGGTCGTGTGATTTTTACGCTGCTCTAAACGAGACATCCTCGTACACCCTGAGGGCATTACGTGCCCGTGCACCACCAGTTCCTTAAAAACTGCCATCCTTTTCCAAGACTGTCTTTTGGTTTTGTTTTTTTTCTTCATGTAAATTCTTTCATGGTTTTATGGCAGATGAGGCTGATTACATGAAAGTTTACCTTGAAAATACTTCCCATTTATCACACAGTTTCCTTACCTAGAAAACCCCAATGCAGCCACTGCTAATGTTTGATAAGATTTGTACCTGGTAGATTCTAAATTACATTAATGCATAAAGCCGGCGATGCCAGGCTCCCTATTGTTACAGTTATTAAAGCTGTAACCGAAACGATATCTTTCATATTGATCTTCAGCTAGCAGCTCTTATCCAGAAGCTTTGTTTCACATTAAAGACACTAATGATTGTCTCCACAAAATGAGCAGCTTAATAGTTAGAAAAAGTTAAATGGAAAAAAAGAAAAAAAAACTTTGATAGCCACCTTTGATAGCTCTTCATTCCAACATCTCTCATAGCCACAAAGTGCAAGCCAAGCATTAATAGACCTTTTAATAAAATGACTTAAAAGAAATCAATGGGATTTCTCACAAAGCCTAATTTCCAGCAAGATATATTATTTAAATGTTTGTATTCCTTCTGAACAGCTCATGTCCTCCCATAGCTGTCAGAGTTTTTCCTGGAATTTCTCAGGGTGTCTTCCTAGGGTTTTCACTTTTTATTTCTATGGGTCTGGTTTTGATTTATTACCTCATTGAATTTTTTTTTGAAATGGAGAAAATATAAGTCCTGTACTTTTCCAAGGCTGGCAAAATTTCCTGTAGACATGGAGACAAGAGCAAAATGTCTATTTGTGGGGTGGAGGGGGAAGTCTAGTTAGATAAATACTAACTAAGAGCATTTTTGAGTAGTCGCAGGTACTTTAGTTCCTTCATGGACTATAAGAAATCTTTCTCTTTCCTTATCTTCCGGGGAAATGGTATATCCCATCAGTACAGCTCTCCAGCTGCAATTGTGACAAATGGATCTGTAAGACCTGAGGCTTTGACTTAGGCTGGAGTTTGTGGGCGAAGAGAATATTATTACACTTGCTTTTTTTTTCCTGGGACTTTTGGGTAGATTTTCTGTTAGTTTTTAGTTTGTTTGTTTATTTTGGTTTAGGGTGAAGAGCAGCTGCTGGATTTCTTTTCATATTTAACTAGATATTTTTTTTTTCCCCCTCATTTTTGGCTACGGCAGACAGAATGCAACATAGGTGTTTTCCGTGATTTTGTGTAGTGTAAGCAGAGAAATACACGTGAAATTTTTATGATCTCTGGGCTCATTTATTGTATTTGATGTGTAAAATGTATCTCTTTCATGACGGATATCAAAGGGAAGGACTTTGTTTTGATGACCAGCAGCAAACCCACAAATTGTTCTCTACAACTTCTTTGGGAAAACCAGATCATAGCTATTATTTTACATAAAGAGAGGTATAGTATGCTGGCAAGGTAGAATATAAGGTGCCAAATTAATTTGTGCTACTATAAACTGTAGCTCAACAGAGACGATACCCTACACGTTCACTGTGGGATGGCTTTTCCCCGATCAGCTCTAGTCAATCCACAGTAACGATTAAGTCAAATACTTCATACGTTAAACGTTCATATAAGAAATCATGGGAGTGAAAAGAGAAAAGGAAGGGAAAATAAAGAGAATTGTATTGAGGAAAAAAAACCCCACAAAACAACCACAGAAAAGAGTGGGCTATGCCGAGGTCGGCAGCTACCAAATATTTCCCTAATCTCTCAATATCGCGTGGATATTCAGCCCGTATTTCTGCTGGATTTTTCCCAGGCTCCAGTGGAAGAGCCTGGATTAAGCTAATGCAGGGACATGTTTTGGCCGCTTATTATTTATTACAATTTCAGTTCCAGGTTTCAAAAACAATTAGGGAAACTGCTTAATAGGAAAATGACTCTAATTACTTGTTAATTGAGGTTATCTGCTTCCCATTATTCAAAACATAAATTGTGTTGACACTTGTACCCAGATATGATTACTTAATAAACAGACTGAAGATGCATCACGAATGTACGCACCCCCAAAAAAGAGGCATTTTATTTTTCAACTCAGGTTTGATTATCTGAAAGGTATTAAAAATATATACATATAATTTGCATTAAGCTCAGTTATAGCACGCTACTTCAAACATATAAATTATGTGCTTCAAACAGTGAAAAGATGAAGTACTGAAATGTAAAAATGAAAGGGTTTATTAAGCTTACATATAATATGTTCAGGTAAGGTTTACACACAGTAAGAAACAGAGTCACATCAAGTATGGTGTTACCTCCTGAATAAATAATTTAGCTGATAAATCAAGTGTCTGGATCCAAATAAAATACCAAGGATAATATTTGTCATATTAGTGTTTACTATTGTGTTTGATTTTGGGGATCTACTAAAAGAGGAGGAGTGTTATTTTTTTAAAAATAAACTCGTTGGGGATGAGAGAGACGGGGTTCTGAACAATGTTGTATTTTCTAGGACAAGATAAATCTATAGTGTGAGAATAAAAACAAAGTATCCCCTTTTCCTTATACGATAGTGAGCTCTGGGACCTCTACTTTTTTACAGGAATATACAATCCCTATTTTTTAAAAAGTCTTAGGCCGTGATTTAGATTTCATAGTAACTGAATGACTAATGGCATATAAAACCATGATTCCATACGGTGGAAAACTGTGTATTTGCCGGCCACGTCAGTGTGGGTAGGATCAACCATTTTTATAGTATTGGGTTTTGGGTTTTTTAATATTTTTTTTTTCCAAATATAGGTTACAAACATCACAATTTCCTTAGGAAAACAAAAATGTTTATCACAGAAAAAAAAAAATCAATAAGAAAGAATGAAAGGTAACATTTTTGATCTAAAGACGTAACTAGCGAACCTCTTGAGAAGAGAGAGATTTCACGTGTGTTTCGCCTTGCAATTTCCCTGTTGGAAACGAGAGAAAGGCCTCGGTGCAGGCAGCGAAGCCGTGGTTCCAGCCTTGGGGTCCGTTTCGGTGTCTCAGACTCGGGACTATCAATTACTAAGGCATTTTTGGAAACGTGAACCTCCACAAGCCACGGTGGTCAGACAGGGAAAAGGGGAAGGCAGGAGCACGGGGGGCAGTGGGATAAAGTTAACGTTTCAGGTAAAAGGAGGCTGATCGCACACTTCGCGGGATTATTTATTCCTTCATATGCAAGCATAGCTCTTCCACCTGGAATTTTTCTGACTTGTATTTTCCTTAGCTAAATACCTTTTTAAGGCATTTTCTACACAAATACTATTACTCGCTTCTACTTCGGATTTTGCCAAGAAACGAGGGAAAGTTGCAAAGCCCGCAAGGATGGAAGTTTCAGAGCTGTGTTTGTGCCCATTAATTTTCTCTTCTATGATATTTTCCCATTTTCACTCTGTTTGACATTGAGCCTGAGCTTTGTTCCTGACTTGTAGCCTATGGCAGTGGAACGGGGAGATGAGACATCACGGAGATGTCGAGCACACATAAAAAGAGAAGATGTGTAAAAACTGAAATGACATGGCAGCTGAAGCAGCTTGTTGCTCAGCTTGGTTGCATGTTTGAGTGGAGAAAGCGAGGTAAATTGTGATATGTAAGAGAATAACACTCGACAGGGTGTATGGTTGTAAGGTATATGGATGCTCAATCATGTGGTGAGGCAGAAGGCTAAAGGACAAGCGCCTTCAGTATCCGCACAGTCTGTAGATATCCGTATGACCTACAAAACAGAGGGTGTTAGGCTCGGAGAAATAGCACTTACAAAGCACGTGCAAGCAATTTTGAGACAAGAAAAGTCCATCTATACCATTTGACTATCTCTTAATCTTTCAGAAATTATTAAAAGAATAAAGTTCAGGGAAAAAATTCACTATTTCACGCTTCTGTGTTCATTTGCACCATAAATAGATGAATTCTCACAGTAGTGTATATGCAAACAACCATTTCCACTTCCCACTGGTAACCTATTAGAGTTACACGTGCCTTTGTGCTAATTTTTCTGAACATTTACAACAACCGCTATATCTGTGCCTGAATGGCTTTGTGTAATAGACCTGACGATCTTCAAATCTGGCGTAGGGTTTTTTAGGTCAGTCTCCATTTACAACGTTTTGGATGTTTGAGGTGGGAAGAGAATGGCCCTTTGTGTACTGACATTAGAACATTTTAAAATTTTTATTCAGAGCATTGTTTAAATTTTGTTACTTCTAGAGCCATGTAGAAAATAGTTTGCAAATTAGTGTCTATGGCCATGTGTAATAAATTACCGAAGAAATTATGATTTAAGGGGATTTATCTTCCATGGTGTTCCACTTTAATGCTCACACACACATGCTTAAACCTGCAAGAAGATATAAGCAGGTATTTTAAAAATCAGCATGACACAGTATGCCAGCTTGCCTCTGAATGTGTGTGCACCTGTAGAAATGAGACAAATCATCCCATTTTTGATTTGGCAACTTTTCTTACAGATAAATTGATGATTGTACAAAGTGCAGTGCACTGCAAAATCAACCTCATTATTTTAGCATGTGGAAATTGTAGATTTCAGGTAGTTTTACTCTTTCTATAAGACAACGTGCTGTGCGTTCAATATATTATAAATCTATAGTCACTGAATCTCGGTAGTGACAAACTGAGATATATTGACTAATTGATGGTTTTTGTAACGGCACCCATTATGGAGACAGGCCCTTTACACGGTGAAAAGCAGCCAAATGCTAAACAGCGCATAAAAATCTTCCCTGGAATAAACTTCACCCAGATATTGTGTCGCTGGGGGGAATCCTGCGAGCGCTGCACTGCTGGGCCAGACTGATAGTTTTACTCTCTCCTCGAGTTTTCCAAATTCTTTAAGTTCTGGACACAGGAATTACGCCTAGGATCTTGTTTTATCTCTAATTTTAAGAGCTTAATGCCAGCATTTTTACAGGTACGCTGTTAAGGTGAGGCAGCTGTTGATAGTGATGCAGAAAAAAACAGGAACAGTCAATAAATACTTGTGGGCTTTTGTTTGGTTGGTTTAAAATCAGGCACGATTTGCTTACAAGAAACTCATGATGAACTTTCCACGCTATTAATGAATAATAACACGTTGAATGGCATCTGCTAGTGATGCTAATTTTAGAAAAATTAGCAAAATTTGGCAAAATTTTGGGAAATGTGAATAAATGTCATGCTAGAGCCTTAAAGAGTTTTCTGAGGTGGTCCTTGCCTGTTGATTTCAATCTTAAGCAAATATTGGGTTGTCATGGAAATTACCAAAGGTTCCAAAAGGGCAATCATTGTGCCAATACTCAAAAGGGGAAAATGGCATGACTCGGAAAATTATATAGGCAGATTAACCTAACAGAGTATTGGGTTAACTAATGGAAAAATTGTTGCAGGGTTTAATTAAAAAAAAAAAAAAAAAGTTAGGAGTATCGTTGATGTCAATCATCATAACTGAATAAAAATCAAATTTAAACAAACCCAGCAAAACAGCATTATTTTTGATGCAAGTTTCGTTGAAAAAGGCAGCCGTATTTGTGAAGTATAGTGAAAGTTTGTAAGTCACTCGACTTAATAGCACGTGACATTCTGATTAAATATTAGCTATGTGCTGTATCAGTGAAGCACACGTTAAATGGATTAAGAACTGATTAATTTACACGTTTTGGAAAGTAGTCCCTGGGGAATCATCATCCACTGGGTGAATTTTTGGAGTTGCTCTCCAGGGACTAGTACTAAGCTTGACACTAATCACTTTTTCTCCGTGATACGGAAGTAAATAGAACAGTTCTAATAACATTTTAAAATAAAGCAAAGATTGATGGACTGGCAAATAGGTCTGGGTAAAGGCACTTGTGGAGAGTGATCTGGATTGCTTAATGGCTGAAAGTGCATTTTAATTTATCCAAATATATGTATATATGGGAAACACAGGCCATGCTGTTCCCAGAACTAGGAACTGCGTTCTGAGATTTTACTGCAAAACATCGCTCTTACGGGTGTTTCAGTGTCAAAAAGTTTGAGCTGTCCCTTGTGTGTGATAATGAAGAAGTGAGACAGCAAACGTTCGTTTCTGTCAGTGGCACTGAGGAAGGAAACTAGAATAGTGATACTAAAATAATGAAGATTATGCAAGGAGGAGGCCAAAAAAAAAGTATTGGAGGTTAGGAAAATTATCTTGCCAATGAAGGACCTACAGACCTCGGCATGTTTAAATTCTCTGAAAGAAATCAAAAGGCATTTGATTTCCTACTTACCTACATTAAGGGATAACACTGGGCACCAAATGGTTCTTTTATGTAGAAGAGAAAGGCAATACAAGATGAAATGTCTGGAAGTTGGAACCTCCCCCAAAATAAAATGAGAGTTACGGTACATTTTGCAAAGACTAGTGGGAAACTATCAAGAGAATTGGTAAATTCATCATTTTTTCATGCCTTCAAATAAGAAATGGATCCCTTCCAGGGAGATATCAAACAGAAATTTCCTAGGCTAAGTCCAGCGCAGTTTGGATAAAATATTTATATAAACATTTCCATAAACAGTGCCATCTTGATTCCTCATCCATGGCAAGGGGTGGAGAAGCAGAGAGACCCGGTGGCAGGTGCTATTTGAAAGCCTTCATTGGGCTGGGGATGAAAGAGGGAGAAGCCCAGCACAGAAGCGATAAATGAAAGCCTCCGTTAGGTGACGTGTGTTTGTGACTTTGCTGAGTGGGGTATATATGTACGTACCGCACGGTATATATATGCTGAAATATATACTCAAAGTTCTGTTTTCATGTACCACCAAAGCTCCTAAGAACATTTAGCTCACTTGTTTTCTTGAGGTGCCTTTTTCCCCCTCTTTTTAATTTTTTTTTTTTAATATTTGATTTTTAATTATTTTTTTTTAATAAGGCCGATGACTTCTCCGGCAGTGCACTCAGAGTATGTACTGCCTTTATACACTGCCCACATTTCGGATGGCAGTGGATGATTCTTGTTTTTTGTTGTTGAGGGCTTTCTATTATATGGACGGTGGGTGACTTCTCCATCAGAACAGAATGAGGAAAATCGAATCAGGGGCAATTTCCAGTCTGTCTAGACGCTTCAGAAGTTTCAAACAGGATAATTCCATTTCTTCTTTGCTTTATCCGCTGTATTAGCGTTATGTGGTTTGCTGTCAGCGTAATGCCACAAGAATAAAACCAGGAGATTCAGTGTGCTTAGATCAGAAATACGCGCTTTCCTCTCCTACACGTTCTCGCCACTTTTTTTTTCTCTTTCTTTTTAACGTGTGTGACAAAGAATCAAATCGAGAACCCTGAAGCCCAATACAAATTTGAAGAACTAATTTTGGTATTTAAAACCCTCCCTGACAACCTGACCTGTGCATTATAGCACTTTTACTGTGTCAGCAGATTTTGGCGAAAGTGCTAGGACAATAATTTTGTGTGCGATGAAGGCAAATTGCAAGTGGAGGATCCCAGGGCTGGGGAACGGTATGAGCAATCGCTGCTGTCCTGCCTGGTTTGCTGCAAGGTTGTGATTAAGGATAAAACTGAGAAATCTCAAAGGAAGAGTGAAGAAAAGTTAAGCTTGTAAATATTTTCATTCTTTTCCTAGCAGAAAACCATGATGTCAAATAGAACAGGAAGGAGTCCGCCTGCTAATTGACCTTTGCAAAATCACCCATTTGCTCAAAAAGCTACTCGAAGTAGATCAGTTATTATTTTGATTACGCTCTTTCTTTCATGTTAGCGTTTATAACGGCACCTGGGAAAAGCTGTTTGAAAACTTTGCCTCATTCTTTCCTCTGCTGCGTATGCACTTTGGTCCTCTGAACAATGCTAATAAGCAACACTGATTTTTTTTATTTTTGGGGTTTTTTTTAAGATATTACAGGGCGTGATGATATGAGAGACTAATATGAGCCAACAAGGGTGGGGGGAAAAAAAGCATTCACAAGCTTACTCAGGTTATCAGTGCAAAGGGAAGGGGGAGCAGGTGGCAAGTTAGATGGCTATCTAGCTATTATCAATCTGACAGGTATCCAAGTGGTTCTGTATTACAGTCTCTAATTTTGATCTCTGAATAGTTTTTAATAAGATTTAGCTGTGGGGTTTTCAGCCGTGACCTGTGTTAGATGATGTTCCTTCCAATCACATTAAAATTGTACTTTGTGAAAATTCCTGTACTGACAAAAAAAAAGGACTTTCCATTGTTAAAGCCAATGTTTTATCTCTGCGCTGCCAATTTTTTACCTAAGGAGGTAGTCTTAGTGGTTTTTTCCCTTCAGATTAAAGAAGCTGGATTAAGCTTGGAAGTTAGAGCAAAATAGTTTTTATTTAGGTTCTTCGACTTTTGTCACTGGACGTTCATCGCAACTTATTTGGCTTGTGTTCCTTATAAATCTAATTTCATTCTGGAGCCAGGACTTTTTCGGCACTACTCCTGTGAAACTTGGACGCAACGATTTGACAATATGTCCAGACCAAAACAGATCAAGGGGTCACACACGACTGATTCGGCGGAGCATGCTCGAAGACAAGACTGATGTCTCCGCGCAGCAACCGATTCTCTAGGGTAGGGCCGGGGCGCTCAAATCCAGTCACCCCGGAGTAAACACTAAGTTAGACGCAGCTTAAATGTGCCTTCGAGCACAGGCTTCCGCCGCTGACTAGATGAGAGCCCCAAGCCAGGCTGCAGATCCAGCCGTGCCGTAGCTTTTCTATCTCGTTTCAGCCTGCTAGCGAGCGTCCGCAGTCGTTCGAGCAGTGTTGGGGTGCGCTCGGGAAGGGCAAGGGGGAGAAAAAAGAGAAAGGCACTTGTTAGAATAATTCCGCGAATATGCTTCACTGGTATCTGCAACTCATTTTATTAATTTTCCATGAGTGTTTGTAAGTGCGATAGTTTGTTCGCCAGAGTGTTGGCAGAAAGGAGGAGTCCTGGAAGACTCTGTTGGAAATATTCTCTGCTGCAGAGATCTCTTCCATTTTCCTCTCCCTCCTTTTAAAAGTTTCGGTCATCTAATCGAAGAGCAGAAACTATAGTATGTACCTTTGCTAGCGACTCTCATAGTGCATGAAGGACAGCTAGAGAATTAGGAATGGTGTGTAAAAATACTGTGGAATTTATGTGCACATGTAAAGTTGTTCAAATAATTTCAATTAAAATGTTGATAAAATATATTGTTTTGGAACAGTTAGCAAAAATATTAATTTATTAAGTAGCTTATTACTTAAAGTAATAAAATTATTATTATGTGTTGATTTGTTGTTAATCAAACTATATTTGGGAAGAAAATGATATTTTAATTTTAGCATTACTGCGTTGTCCTAAATGATCTGCCATAAGGTTGGCTTTTGGACTCAAAAAAGAACAGAGACAGAAGCTTGTCTTCGCTACTCATTTATATAAAAAGAGTCCCTTGTTACCAAGTAGGATTTTCCCAGTTATTATTTCAAAGGGCAATGATACAAATTAAAATGGATCTTTGTTAAAATGACTTTTGTTATTATCTACCTTTACCGGTGCCTTTGTTTACCAAGAAATGTTTTCTGCAGTACGGTATGTATGGAACGTGCATTGGGGATAGACAGATTCAGAGAGGTCTGGATCTGGTTCACCCTGTTTTCAGCGTGACCTACCTTTGATTTTTATACGCTGTGGCCACCGAGAGGTGTGCGGTGCCCAAGGTAGTTCTAAGCTAAGCTGGGTTCCAGAAGCAGGCCGGCCTGGGAAGCAGCACAAACTAGGCTGTGCTCCGGTTCATGTGGCTGCGACTACGCTGCTCTGATGCTTGAGCCAGTTTGTTTCAAGTTAGCCCGGGTGTCCCTCCACTGCCGCTGACGATGTACAGCGTATTCGTACACGAGAATCTTTGCAATTTCCTTGTATCATTCCACTTTGTATTTTTTTCCCCCAGTATATTCCCCCCTCCGCTTTGTATTTCTGGCACATACATGTCCACAGGTGTTATTAAGTGTAGGGTAGCATGTGGTGTCCATGCTTCAGTGCTACCGCAGAGGAAGGACTTCCTACAGGAAAAAAATGATCACTTTCAGTATTTTGCAGGCTGCCCATCTAAGCCCATCATTGCCTGGCATCTACACACTAAGGGCAAGGATCCAGCGAACTTGTGAGTGGGCACCATGCCATCTGAACAGATGGGCATGGAAGTAGGCAGCCAGTAGACCATGTATGTGCATCAACTGTGGGTGTTGAGGGCAAGATTCCCAGTGGAGAATGTTCAAACAGCTGTCTGGCCTGAGCCAACATGCCTACGACCAAGCAAAAGTGCCATCCCTAAATCCTGCTGAGTTGGATTAACCTTCAAAAAATAAAAATTGCTTCTGCAGTAGCATGAGGTGAGTTTTTGGCTTGTTTAAATCCGAAAGAAAGAATTAGGTAGGCAGGATAAAGAGACGCACTAGCGTAGAGTCCACTAGAGAGGACTGAGCATTTGTCTAGGAATATTAAGAATATTTGATACAAGGGTATTTATACGGTATACAGTAACTGATGACTTGCAGGAGTGTGACATCAATGTTAATTACGCTCTTTCTGTTAAGACAGTCCTTTCAGGAGAGACCGAGCTTCTGAGTGCATTTTGATTGTGCTGGATGTGCTGGATGTGATTTTGTAAAGGCAATTCTTTTGGATTTTTTTTGCACATTTACTTACTAAGTTTTAATGATTTTTTTTTTTTTTTTTGCGTGCCCCTTACCCTGAGAATACTATTCTGGGGTGTAATTTCAGGTCAGAGCTGCTGGCACAGTTTGCTGTCATAGCTGAGTTCTCACATTTATTGTCTTTATTTTTCTAAGATCCAAAGGGGACATGAAAAGATAATCTGTCGTTACTCTGTATTAACTTTGATTTTTACCTTTTATAGACATAACACCAAAGAACACTTTTTTTGCAGACGTAGACGTCAAAGACCACTGAAATACTGATGTCTATTGCATTTTTGTTCCTGCTGTTTTTACTCTGTATTTCCTCTATGATTGGTGCACTACTCATCTGTAATTTTACTAAAGCACCTGCAGTAGTTAAGATTAATCGATTCTAATATCATGTTGAACCAAAAGTAACAACTGCGTTAGGAATAGAAAAATATGAATAGGCAACTTATCAATATATTTTATTTTATAATGTATATTTTTATATATGGCTACATCAATATTGTCACAGTGTGGAAGTTGCTGAATTTTGTTACATATTATAGGCTGCAACAGAAAAGGCTAGCACAGATACATAAAAAGCCTCACTTTAAATGTTCTTTTCTTGAATCAATGAGTATTGTATTAAATACAATTAAAGCATATTGAAGCTTTGAGACCAGGTTCCAGCCTTATTTCCAGTTGGAAGCCCTGAGGATTAGAGGCAACGCAGCTGTTGGTCCCTTTGTGATAGTTTGATCCCCAGGTACGTGAATCTGAGCGGCTGAGTCAAATTTAGAGCAGTGTTAGGATTTCTCAAACTTATATGGGTGGTAAGAAGCTTTTGTGGCTGTCTCCTCTTCCACATATGGTTTTGGCAGATCTCCTACTCCTGAAAAGGCTAAAAATGAAGCCGACTACATCAGCTGGGACTCCCTCAAAGCAAGGATCAATTGGACAAATTTCAAAGTCCATTTGAGTAGCTAGAGAGGAACAAAAGGGCTCCCACTCTAGGGAGAATCTGCTCCTGGGAAACAGCAAGCCATTAATGGAGAAAAGTACCTGGAGCCTCATGTAAGCTTATCCTCGGAGTTAAAAATATTAGCCCAAATTGGATGCCTTGAGTTTGGAACACCCCTCCAAAAATTTTGGGAAGGAAGGTGACATATTTTCAAGCAGATGATGCTTTGTCATCAAACTCACGATTATTTATTCTCTGATCACAGAGAACCCATTCATCTTAACACTGGCTGAAATTTAAACTAGAATCCGAATAATTATTTTGCTCTCATTTCGTGAATGAAGCGGCTGAATAAAGCGAGGCACTTCCGCAGCAAAAGCACCGCGGAGCTTGTCTACAGCAAGTTCTGAAGCCAGGGAGCACGCCCACATCATTAAATTGCCTTGATATCAAGTGCCTACCTTCACAGGCTCGAATGCGAAGGAGGACCCTCGCACGGTGGGAAAGGTCTATAGGATTCTGATTTATAAGGCAGCAAGAGGTCAAGGGAAGCAAAACCATTATCATTATTTTCACTGGCTCTGGAGATCTGAACGGAATATAGAGGGCAGTGTGCTCAAAGGGAGACGTGCAGGGGAACGCAACGCAATCCGGCTTTCTCTTCCCCCCCCCGCTGACTTCAGCCTGCGGATTCTGCTGCAAGTACGTCATATGTAACGAACTCAGGCCTGTAAGGACTCTGCAGTGGTTTTCTTATTAAATGATGCATACAGAGATTATCTGGTCTGTAGCCACCGCACAAAAGCTCCATCCATGCAAGTTCCTATTCCCGAGCAAAGTGTTTGGTCACCTGCGCAGTAACGAGTTTTCGGGGGCCTGGGGATGGGGAGGGAGGGTGAGGAGCAAGTGAGGGCTGGTGGGGACAGGACCGAAACTGCACTTCGTGCCTCCCTCTCTCTCCCTGCAAACCTTAGGAAAAAAAGCAGAGAGAGCTGATGTGACCTTGTGCTGCCTGGTAGCCTCCATTACCTTTTCTTCTGAAGGAATCTCTTTGGAACAAGCAAGGAGGTAAAAAAACGCCCAAACGTGTGGCTCTGATGTAACCCTCTGGAAGATGGTGTTAGGAGGGCTCCAGAGGAAGCCAGGAGCACCAGTGGGCATGGCTGGGGGCAAAGAGCCCGCTGGGACGCAGGAGCTTTCCCTGGGGCTGAACGGGGTCTTCTGCTGAGCTATTGCGCAGCTGTCATGCACCGAGAGCGTCCACAGCAGCGGGTCAGGAGGGGGAATGGGATTGCTCCCGCAGTTTCTTGACAGCCTTCGTTTCTTGAGGATGGAATGAAAACCCTTATCTGCTGAGATGACAAAGGAGCATGTCCGAGTGGGGAGCCCCGTGGGATTTTCTCAATGCCTTTCAAAGCAGGAGGGAAACTGTATCACAGCAGAGATGTTTCCAAATAATTTCTGTAGATAATGATGGACTTGCCATACTGCCCCAGACTGGATCTTTAAAACAAAACAAATCACTTCCAGCACAGCAGTGAGTAAAATTTTACAGGACTTTCCTCTCTCTTGCTGTTGCCTAGGTGTCTTTCAAGCGTTGGGGCCATTAAGAAATGCTACAATACGTTTTTGTTAAGTTTCTCTATCTAAGCAATTATGAGCTGTCACTGCAGTATGGAAGTGACTGGGAATGAAATGACCACAGACAGCACTAAATCAGGTGTCACCTCGCCTTCTCTGTTGAGGGAATGGTTCTCACAAAAGTTTATGTGGCTAGTTTGTGCTTTTTTTGCAGACTTTCAAGCTGCCACCGGTAAGTTCGATCCTATAAAGAATGGAGTGTTCTGGCTCTGATCCAGAAAAACACTTAAGCCCATTGGAGAGTGCTTTGCTGGATCAGGTCCAGAACGGAGCAACATGCAGGAGCAAGTCCTTGACAGTAGGGGCTTTCTCTCTTTTTTGGGGTATTTATAAAGAAATCTCCACATGCATGATTGCAGTGTGGGTAGGATGAAACAAAACTAATTAGAACCCTAAAAAGAAACATCAAAGCACGAACCAGTAGCATCTTTTGGTAGAAATCCTACAAAACCTCCATGAGAACCTTCTCCTTGGTGGGGCAGTACTGACTGATGGAGAAAATGGCAGGTAGATGTCATCCCAGGGTTCCTTATCCAAAAGGGAGCTCTGCTGCAGCGGGTAGTGCTCGTTCGAGTACACTATGGTTTTCCCAGGCTTCTTTAGGTGACGTTTGTGGGTAAATAATCTGTGATGAATAATTTATTTGGTAATCTTGGAAGCCACCTGGAAAGGTCTTACAATTATCTTAATTATTTAGGGATAAGAGTGAATTCAGAATGATGTTTCAGGAATTAATTCACTGTCTGTACTTTGCACTAGAACAGCCTGTCCGGGCCTTTTGAGCAATGCCAGTTGGTTTTGTTAGGTTTGGTTGAAATCAAAAAGAAGTATGCTGCTTCTCGTGGACTAGATGAATTAGGTCAGAAATATGCTTGTAATGGGAAATAAAATCCAAATCAGTCCTCCAAGTCTCTTTTTAAATCAACGCCACGCTGTTTGAAGAGAGTAGCGATGAGCTAGCGGTGATGAATTCCCACAAAAAGAGGGAGAAGTTAAAGAACAAATGGGAACGTAGAAAGAAATGAAATTAAACATCAGGTTATTGTATTTTACTTCATCAGTGTTAAAACAGCAGTTGTCAGATGGTTGTCCCTTCACGCCAGGATACCAGGCATATGTAGGGGAGGCTTTGCCTTTGTGGAAAGGATGATGACGGATTAGTGCTTAGATGCTGGAACAACTCTGGTAGGAGACGGATACCCTTTAGCTAAGGGACGGGGGGGCCGCTGAGGCTGAGTTTAACAAAACCAGACTTGCCCACAGACTTGCAAGCGCTCGCAGAGTGGATTTTTAATGCTGCAGGTGACATTGTTGCTGACTGAAGAATGTTCATCACATCAGAAAACTGCTGATAAGCTGCCTTTCCCAAAAAGGGATCTCACGAACTTCTCTAAATCTCTGCCTTTCATTGTACCCGGGGAGGTGAGGTAGAGGACTTGTGACAGATATTATTTAGGTTTTTCTTCAGTTTATTAGGGTAATCGAATGGAGCCATAGAGAAAAAAAAAAAAAATCTCAAAAACTCTCCTTTATGGTCTATCTATTAAAAACTGAATGTAAAAATGAAAATAGTTGAGCCTACGCTTCCCTTTTAATATTTTTTGGTACACCACAGACAATTGTGACTATATTGAAACATGAGTATATTGACTATTGTCACCCAGGTTCTCCTGCTGAGAACATTTTAGCACTGAAATTAATATATCGTGAAGGAAGTGATATGACATACTTTCAAATACTGCTGAATGAGTTAATTTAAGACCAAATTTGTATGAGGCCTGATGGAATGTCATAAAATCAGTCTTATTAAAGAATATATTGCCTCTATTTTTGCTGAGTTTTTTCAAACTGTTTTGATTCTTTTTTTTTGAAAATTCCGTTCCTAAACCAAAAGGCTGGTAGAAATGAGTAAGAAATTTGTTGATGTTTCCATTAATTCCATTTGTAAGCCAAATATTTGGGGTGTTTTTCCAGAAGAGCTTGATCTTGGCTTACATAGCTGGGGATTTTGGTTGTATTTCTGTTACCAGATTCAGACTTCAGAGCTTCAGGACTTTGTAGCCCAGCAATGAGCAATCTCATGCAAGAAAGTAATGTAATTGCTTTTATTTTTGCCCTGTTAGAGAAACACTTACCTTTTTAGCAAAAGTATCACATTAAATAATCAGGTAAGAGGTCTATTTTTCTCCTTGTACACATGCGGTTTTCCTTAATCTTCACCGTATGCAAAGCAGAAATAGGTTTTCAAAAACATATCATCTTCTATAACTGGAATTTTATCTTTTTTTTTCCTCTTTTCATATTTCCTGGAAATTTTACTATTGTTTCTTTATTATACTATCACTAATAATTTGCTGGTACTCCTAAACCAGTACTTTTTACTGTCTCCTTTCATTTGGTTGCAGATGGATTTAGTGCTTCTAATATATTCTTTTTAGCATGTATCAACTGTGAGCGTTTCTTTTGCTAATGCTCTGGTCGCTGAACCAAAGACCAGACCGATAGCTCTGATCGGTGCTGTGCACTTCACAAAGTTGTGTATAGGGCCCCCAACAGACATGTACGATTCCTGGAGCGAGCAGCTGAATGTTAACATAGATACTGCGGGGTAGTGGTGTGGCGTGTTATTTAATTTGGATGCGCGAAGAATATATTTTAGAAAGCATCGCTGGGCGACATACTCCGCTGTATATTAAGGAATAATTAGAACGGGGGATCTGGGTGAGAAAGATTTTCTATGATCTAGACCTGAGTAGTTTAGTTATACGTCTTGAGCGCTATAGAACCTTCAGTGCTGTTGAAGGATAAAGATAAAGAAAAAGATAAATTGAATTAATTTATTTTGAATTTATATACATGCCTCTGCCTGCATTAATATTAAGTTCCATCCAAAATCTAAATAGAAAGACTGTAATCTTAGAAGTTCTCTCAATAGCATCAGCAAATCATTCTTGTTTACCCTACATGCTAATAAAACAGGAATATGACACTCCTGAAAACAAGATTGCAAAATACAGAAAATGTGGTCTGACATTTTTTTTCTCCCCAAAGGAGGGACTGCCACTAACTAAAGTATTTCTTATGAAAGCTCGATTGCTTAAGATGCAGAATATTAAGAGAGAAAAACACTTTAGGACACAGCCATGTCACCAGCTGTTACTCACCCTTAATGAAATTGTTAAGTGATATTCTTCATAAATAGGTCAGAGAAACTTTTGAATTGTGAAGAATGTTTCATCTCTTTCTTTGAAATGTTTGTATTAAATTTAGAACTGGTAATTCATTAAGCTCATTAGCTCTGACTAGGAGAGTGGAGCAATATCGAGGATATAGATTTCAAGGCTTAAAAATGTTAGTGCTTACAAATAAACATGAAAGCAATGTGTGGAGAAAAAATATGGGATCATAATACGTTTAACTGTTTTTTGAGTGTGGCCCTCTGGATTAATTAAGAACATTTTCTACATTCAGACACTTAAATATAAACAGAATACATTATGACTTTCGGTTAATTCTGCTTTAATAGGGAAAAAGAGAATGCATTATGATGAATACAGTGGAAACTAGTTGAGACTATATTCTGTTGTTTGCTTTTTGGCTTCAGTTAAAAGAGGAGATAATCACTGAATTTTACAGGATCCCAACTCCAAATTACATTATTGTCGATTGACATTGAATTTAAAGAGTAAAAGTTTTTAATATATATCTATACATACACACACACACACACTTTTGGGTGACCTGTTCTTTGTTGCAGATTTGGAAGGAAGTAAAATGCTGTTGAGCTCTGCCAAACCCTTGATTCATGCTGCAGCTTTTCTTTAGTCTTAATAATTTCTGGCATAATATAATCTAATAATTTTACAGAATTAAGTCACGGATGGTTATACTGCCTTCCTCCTGGAAAAGAGGGAACAGGAGAAAATCAAGGACTCAGTCCTTGGGAACAAATGGCAAACCAGAGTCCAGTATTGTTGTGGCCTTCCAGTCATGGAGAGTTTAGAAATAACCTTTAAAGCAGTTCAGATGTACCGGCTGTGTTATGTACTTCTTCCCAAATATTTACTGGTTTCTTCATTGACTCGCTGTGTGGCCTTGAGGTTATAATTAACATCTTTCCCATTTCTCCAAAATGGGTTTAAGAGCACCTAACCAGTTAAGCAATTTTTGAGACTCCTGATGGAAAAGTCATAACTTAAAATTATTATTATCGGTCGGTTAATTTTTAGGTAAATTTGCCAATGTGGCATCTCAAAGAAACACATCTATAGCAGAGATGTTTAGAGTTCAATAGCTGCACATTTCAAATACGCAGGGCTCAGAGGAACACCAGTTTTCACAGAAATGCAGTACTGAAAGAAGCCAGCTTTCCAAAACTCCATCCAATGCAGGATGTGCATCCCCAGTAATTAAATTTGTTGGTCCGTCTTTACCTGTATGTATTTGGATTTAAATTCTTGATTTTTTTTTTTTTTTTTTTTTTTTTTTTAGGTAAATCGTCATAGAAGGAATCATTCCCAACATAACCTAACGCTTGCAGACATCATTAGTACACAGGACCACACGGTAAGAAATTGCTCTGTAGCACTGATAAGTCACTCTTGTTACTTTAAATGTTCGTAATGTAAATAGCAGCCTTCCAGTACGTAAAGAAGGGGACCTACAAGGCAGTTGGAGAGGGACTTTTTACAAGGGCATGTAGCAATAGGACAAGGGGTAATGGCTTTAAACTGAAGGAGGGGAGATTTAGATGAGCTATAAGGAAGAAATTCTTCCCCATGTGGGTGGTGAAGCCCTGGCACAGGTTGCCCAGAGAAGCTGTGGCTGCCCCATCCCTGGAAGGGTTCAAGGCCAGGTAGGACGGGGCTTTGAGCAACCTGGTCTAGTGGAAGGTGTCCCTGCTCATGGCGGGGGGTTGGAACGAGATGATCTTTAAGGTCCCTTCCAACCCAAATGATTCTGTATTCTATATGTTACATGCACTTTACTAAAGAATAAATACATGAGGCTTTGGCTGCCTCAAGATGTTAAGGGATTTGAAGGACTTTGATTAATCAATAAAAAGAATTATTTTAGAAGATACAAAGCAATTTATATAGCTTGACTTTGCTGTTAATTGGGTTGTACTAGACTAGTTTCATCAGTATTAATACCTGGTGTAAAGGAATGCAACCATGTCTTTATCCTGTCTTTGCCCATATTAAGATGTTTTTGCTATTAACATCAATTTTTGTAAGTAAAAGTGATCATGAAATTTAACAAAATTTTCCTTGACATTAAAAGAATCTAGAGGGAATAAGAAACATAGAGGCTTTTCTATTAAAAGAAAATGAATATGCAAATACAGATTCATCAAAGAAATGTTGATATCAGTGGTACTTTTACCTACACAAACTTTTTGGGATTAGGTAGGTTCAGAACCTTTGAATTCTTCTAATTAGGAAAATTAGAGGACCTATATGTTATATAGTGATAATTACTTTTCCTTATAGTTTCTAATACTATTAGCTCATGAGAGCTAGTAACAGTTTATTATTTAGAAACTCAAATATTTATACATACATACTCTCATCTTTAATATTCTTCTAAAAAGCAAATTAAAGGAAAAAAAACAAACCAAACCAAAAAACAAACACAACCCCCCGCACAATAATTCCATTTTCTTATTTCTATGCTAACTCTTCAGGGCATTTTGGGTCATTTTCTCAACCTTCCATATGTTGAAAAGGTGCAGGAAGGGCAGCAGCTTAACAGCAAATGATGATATTTATTGAGACAGAAACAACAGAGCATACTATTAGGATATATTTGCTATTCTTTTTAATCTAATATCATCCATTCGCAGAAGTATTGTGAGTTGATCCTGAGCTGTCTTGGAAGTACCTTTTTGAAAACCCGTAGAACAGAAAAGGGGATATTAACAGATGTTAAACAAGGGGAATATAGCACCCCAAACAGAGGTTATAAAAATTCTGGGGTCATCCCAGAAACGTTTGTATTTGTCTTTGTGGTAAAGTTGTTTTGTAATTCCATAAATGTCCTTTATACTAATTACAGAGAAAACTCTGCACTTTATCAATTAATGAAGCCCATGCTAATTTTTTTTTAAAGACAGCACCTGTATTAAAGCAATACATACGAAAGTTCCTTTGCTTAACACTGAGAGGTCTCATATTAATTGAAGATCTTGTATTTTTGAGCTGTTTAATTCAAAACAAATGGTGGATTTGAGCTATGTAATTTAAATCAGGATATTTTATATGCCCAACATTTGTTAGTGGATCTGATAGTCTAGCTCAAGACAATTATAAGGAAAATAGGACAGAGCAACAACATTTTCATCTGGAAGCACATCCAATTTTTAACTTCCCAAAATGTGAGAATAGAGGTGATTCGGATCTGATGTTGAAAATGTAATTTGCCTTTAGTTCTGGATTGGTTAAAATAACAGTTTGGGATGGGTGGTTGGTAAACTCTGAAAGCATGAGATTTTGGGTCTGATTCAGAGAAGCAATCAACAGCTTGAATGGTTAGCCAACGCTCCTCCCAATTTGTGTTTCCAGATGGATAGAAATATTAAAAAGAATAACCTTTCTCATATGTTATTTGGCATCTCTGGCCCTGGCCACGCACCAGAAGTTTTATGCTACAAAAATGAAGGGTTAGAAGGGGAAGAAAAATATCGGAAGATGTAAAATAAGTTTGATTTAAAAAAAAAAAAAAAAAAAAAAGTAGGTGGAGATGGGGATTAAGTCTTATTTTAGCTCTAATAATTCACCCATCCATCACTAGATAAATAGTGACATGACTCTGCACAATAATCCCTACATACTTTCTCTCTGGGTTTTCTATGGCAATGATATGCATGACAGGAATTTGCATGAGATAAGTACAAATTATAGAAAATGCACACATAATCCTCGTGTACCCATTTGAGAATGTCACCTAAATCATTGTTCACAGACCTACAGACCTTTTCATAGGTACAAACAGATATGTACACAGAATATATTTTATTATGTGCTGTATACCAGCAACAGACTCAATCTATGGAAACAGTTAAACATGTTACACTGTTAATACCATGATATTTTGTATAATTAAAACAACAGATATATTTTATTTAAAAATCCTTATGTTGCATGTTAAAGCATGTTTTATTGCTATTTAATGGCTTTGCAGATAGCAAAATCCTATTGAAATTGTCACAAAATTGCCTGGTGACACCATTTACTATAAAGATCATGTGGAGTTACAATATCCCGGTCAGGCACTGCCTCGGTAGTGTTTGAAAGGGAAAACAGACCCACTCTGAATCACGATTTTACTTCTTTTCCCATTACTGAAACCATTAGGGCATCCTTAGTTAACGAGACCTGATGAGATGGCAGGTCAGGGGGTGTGACTGAAGACCGGTTATCTTATTTTGTTTGTTTGTTTTTTAATTTTTAAATATAAATTTACATAGTCAAACAAAAACCTATCTTGAATCATATGTCGCTGCTATACAAGGGATGTTTCAGCAGATCATATAGAACCAAGTGTCTGCAAGGGCCTCCAGCTTAAGGAAAGTGTGTTCAGAGACGTGGAGGAGCACAAATTAAGAGGGAGAAACGAAAACAAAAGACCAAGCCTAGGACTTGCTTCTAACCTCCCCAAACTCAAGTGCAACCTTGACCCCCTGCAACCAGGGCTGTGTATGCCAGCAGAGCCCGTAGCCTGTTCTGACACCGCGGAAAAGGGTTTCAGTCAGAGCAGCAGCAGAGTACGGGCTCTCCAAAGGTGCTCCCAGGTTGCTGATATCACGTACTGCTTTCTAGAGGTGATAGCTAAGGGCTTTGCCTTTTTGGGTGCACTTTGGAAAATGCACAACACAGCTGTGCTTTCCCTTGTTTATAATTCTAGTTTCAGATTGTGTGTTAAGAACTGACAGCGCCGCTCAATTTGGTTTTCTGCACCATGCTATGAGATAATTTAGTTCAGCTGGAAACTTGAAGACAAGTTCTTCCTGCACATGGATGCACACACTCCAGTGAAGTGGGACCTTCTCAGGGCTGTGAGGGGCGAGCGCCTCAGTACCAGAACTCATCCGAAAGACATCACCACCTAAAAGCGTGATGCCTTTTAGCATCTTGCATGAGCCTTGATTTAGTGCTGACTCAAAGCAAAATGTGGCGCCTACGAAGGCAATGGAACTTTTCCTGTTGTAGAGATATTTAATGTTTCTCTGACATTGGTTACCCCTAAACATGACTCTCTTTAGAACATAAGAAGCACGAGTCGCTTACAGAAGTATGGTGTGTCCCTCATAGCTATTAATGAAATGTGGACTCCTGCAACTCAATGCATGAAATGATACCATGTCATAATTTACTTATAATATATTTTCAATTAATTCATTTTTTAGTTATAGCTAGAAACTTTCTTCCATTAAAATAAGTTTCTTTTAAATCAACAAATAAATAATAAATATTATTGGGATTTTTTCAAGGTTAATTCTGTGTACTAATTGACTTTAAATGTTGTTTGCAAGTCTTCAGAAGAACTGACTGTACTGGCAAAAATAGTTGACTAAACTGAGAACTCATGATAAAATTGCCCCCACACTAGATTAGCTAGATGCAGACTCTTACGCATGTACTAAGCGGATTCATTCATCTGAATAAATAATGTGGTTATGATATATTTTTTTCTTTCCTGTAGGTAGTGGAGAAAGAAGGATATCTTCTAAAAGCTAAAATAGCAGACGGTGGCAAGAAATTAAGGTATGTGAATGTTACAGAATTTATCAGTTGCAAAATGCAGAATTGATGCATATTTAAGTATATATAGCTACTACTGCTGCTAACGGCCAAATTGCCATTCTTTCGGTATTAAACCAATGTATGATTATAGTCCCAGAAACCAAGTGACAGCAGCCAACGGGCTCATTGCATGCAATGAGCATGTGTTAATGTTAGCCTCTACAGTATATGCATCACACATATATTAAAAACAACTTTAAGGCACTAGGCAAACCAATAATATATTTTCCAGTGGGCAAATTTTTGGTGCTGAGTGTGTGCTTGAGGGGTCCAGGATGGGATGTAGGAACCCACCATGTGGTGATGCCCCAAGGATGCCAAGGCAAGATAATTAACAGCAGTCAGCACTTACTCGCTGTTTGCGCTGAAAGTAACGTGAATGTTAATGTTGCCTTTTATGGAAGGATTTGCTGCGGTTTGCTGTATTTAGATGCCTGTAAAGGAGTAGCAGTGAGGTGACCAGCACTGTATGTTACCCATGAGAATGAGAGAGTAATGTGAAATATTACATTTTCTGCCTGGAGAAAGGAGCCAAGTAATACGTTCTCCTATCTATATAGTGCTAAACCATAAGGATCCTAGAAATGCTCATTGAAAAGGGAGTCCGGAGGTCGCTTAGTCCAACCTCTCACTTGAAACAAGAACATTGTCCACACTTGGCCAAGCCCGCTGCAGCTGGGTGCCATCAGAGACTGGTGTAATGTGCACTTGGGGAAAAGGCATTGAAGCCGGTAACACTCTGTTCCCCACTTCGGGCGCTGGCAGAAGCTTCTGCAGAGCGTGCACAGGCCGGGCATCACCCGTGCGTAAGTCCAGAGGCGGAGGGAGTTTTACCTTCCCAGCACGTCGGTGCACAAAGCACCTTCCCAGCTTGGCGTTGCGCACCGGCTCGGCGTGGGCACAGGGAGGAAGCACCGTAGCTCGGCCGCTTATATTTTTAAATAGCCCTGAAGAGTCTCGCATTTTTAAATAGCCTCGGAGATGGTGAGCACCACTGCAGCTATAACGTGCTGCCATCAGGTGTTCGTTTGACAGAATGCAAATGCCGCCGCAGCGCTCGGGGCTCCGTTTGCGGCCCCCCCGAGTCGGGCGGCACCTCGCAGGGGCTCTCCGGCAGCAGCCTTCCACCATCGCTTTCACCTCGTAGCTGTAGACGAATTCTCGCAATATCCTCGTTAATTCTAGCTGGGTCTGCTCTGCATACTGATGCTCGTGGCTCTTTATGCAGAGCGAGGACGGGTGGTGGGGGTTCACGTGCCCTGCGTAGGCTTTGTCTCGCCTCTCCTCGCGCTTACCTGGACGTGCTGTTCAGCGGCTGGAAGTGGCTCCTTCGATAGCGCTGGTGCCGCACGGCAGAAATTCGAATATTGTGAACTGATTTTTCTAAAGAGCTTGAAAATGTTAGCTCACTGCATGGATCCCGTGAAATACAACGTGTGCCCATCAGTACAGAGACTAATATACCTCAAAGCATTTTTTTTTTTTATCTGACTGATGACTTTATGGACAATCTCATAAAAAGGTTGACTAGTTTATATATGTTTTATCTTTAGGTCACAAAAATAATGAAGTTTTGATTTTTAAAGTGTCATTTTTAAAATGAAACAACTGTAGAATAAAAGAACTGAGGAATTTAAATATAGGAGAAAGAAAAATCTTCTTGTAGATAATACAGTGAAATTGAGTTGCATTCCCATAGCCTTTATAATTCCTAGAATCTCGTGCAAAACCACTACATTTCCTTATTCCTAATGGAATTAGAGTATTCTCCCCTTAAAATTCAGAATGAGATTTAGATAAAACATCTCACCTGATATAATTTAAGAAATACTTATCGTTGACTTTTTATTTCTTTGTTGTTAACTTATTTCAAAACCATAAATAGAACTGCTTTTTTTTTTTTTTTTTAATGAGGTCCAGGTTGAAATGAAATGTTTTCAAATCTTGGCAAACTTCCCAGTTAGTTTGAAGTCTGGGACTTCAACACGCAATTGCTGATTTATATTTCACAGGTAGAAAATCCCGCCCCGCAAACAGCTGGAGCAAGCAGCACTCTGGCTACTAGAAGTGGCCAGGACACAGAGATGTTCCTCTCCAGAGCGGTCAAACATTTGGTTTAAGTTGGGTACTGAATCTAAACTGTGTCCCAAGGATTGTAATCCTTCGGTAATCCATATTTATCCAGGATATCCAACTGATAGGAAAATCTGTTTACACCGGCACACAGCATGCTTGGCCGCTTACTCCCCTGAGCACTTACAAGACCTTTTTTGAGTAAGAAGAAAAATATAGAAAATGAAAAAGAGCTGAAGTTGTACTTACCAATAGACAACTTGTATCCACTGTCTTGGTGGTGATTCTCAGCTACAGCGCTCGTTTCCTAAGGAGACTTTAAAAAATATTTAACTGAGGTTGAACTGTTCTTTAGGCCAATGGGCATAATCCACAGCCATGACCATGGTTCACATTAACTAAGGGTACAGCTTTATAGTGGTAACAAATTTCACGGAAAATTTCCAAGTGACTTATAAACACTGTCCTTTTGTGGGAAAATATTTGCCAGTGATGGTCAGGTACTTTTCTAAAACCCTACGCTTTCTCAATGTGTCTCTCTTTATTTTTTTCCCCCATTAACGTGGCATAAAAAATGTGGTCCTATTTTCTTCAAACACATTCATCTCCTTCACAGAGACTTTCTTTCACTGTTGCCTCTTGTTGGCCATATTTTAGGGATGATCCTTAGGTGGTGCTGGGTGAAATCTTGCCCACACTGGAGCAAGGGCAAGTGCAAGTTCCTCTGACAGCGCCAGCAGCGTTAGGGCTTCATCCGTAACACTGGTTATGCTCCGCAAGCTGACGGCTAAACCATATTGATATGGCAAGTCATGAATAGAAAAACTGCCCCTTGTTATGCCTGATGTGCAGTTTGACGGGATATTGAGTGCAGCAGAGCTTTGGGATGGATCTGGAAGTGAGCATCGGAAAGAAGACCGACAGGCTTTAAAACTCAAAGCCAGGTTTTGCTAGAATAAAATATGAGTGCGTTTGAGTTACTTAGGAATACTTAAATAGAGAAAACCCAAAGGGACTAGGGAAGACAGAAGAGAGAGGAAAAAGGATTTCTAATATCTCCTCCCTGGGCCCATGGTGCCCTTATAGGCAGCTCCCTCTTTTTAATGCAGTACAACATACACATGAAAGAGCCTGTTTGTCACACACGTTTTCAGATTTGTTCCAAAATGTTCAAATTTGTGATTTGCATTCACATAAAGTAAATAAATAGTGGGTTTATGAGTATTTTTGTGAATATCGCATGTTATGACCCTCCAAATCCCATCTAAATTCCATCTAAAAATAGTTTTATATCAGACCAGATCCATTTATTTATGATTATACAGTGGTTTGAAACATCATGTTATATGTATATATATAATAGCATTTTCTTCCGAGTTGATTGTTCTGTTCTTCTGTGTCAGGGGCCGCTGTTTCACATACCTGTGTGTATTTGGACTTCTGCCTGGCCCCAGTAGTTTGCCAGCTCTTTAGGGCTGTGAACTCCTGATGTTTAATGGTTACTTAAACCTCTCTCAGATATTGTTCTTATCTTCCTTGCTCTCCTGTAAATTCGTAGTTTAGGGAAAGGAGAAAGTATTTGGGACCTTTCAAAATAGACCCTTTGCTGAGCTCCATATAGTCAGATCGAAATTACATTATCTTCGCTTTTCCTTCTCAGTTCTATTTTAAGTATTAGTAACGAGAAGGGCACCAGCTATTGGAGTCCTCTGCGTACATGTGAACCTTAAGCATGTGTGAATAATCCCGCTGTGTTCCTGTGGTTAAGGCTGTGCAGTGGAAAAGGAACATAGACAGGCTTCAAGGCATGAAAGAGGAGAAAGAAGGCCTTCAAGCTTTGCTGGGCCATGTTCAGGTATAATTAGGATGGTGCAACTCCACGAATATTGGTGGAAGTGTGTTGCTGATACTGACTTTAGATCATTTTTGTTTCTGACGTGAAATAATTAAGAACGAAGACTATAAATTGAACACCTTTTACCTTCTGCTTGCACGCCTTGCTAATTTTTCCTCTTTAAAATTTTATTTTATTTTTAAGGAAAAACTGGTCCACGTCCTGGATTGTTCTCACGGCTCGGAAAATGGAATTCTACAAAGAATCCAAGCAGCCGGCGCTGGCCAACCTGGTAGGCAATCAACCATCCAATATACTCAGCTTCCTTGGAACCGTTAGTTCAGGATAAAAAGTTCGGTATTTACATAAGACAAATTCAGACTGAGCTGGCAACCTTCAAAGGTTTGAGAGCAGCTGAAGGAATATGCCTTGTTAAACTTTTAATCAGACGTAGTGTGTGAGAAGAAATAGGACTCAGCGTGTCCTTTATTAAGAGGTGCATTTTGAGAATAATTGCAAAGTGAGACAAATGGCAAGTGACTACCCAGTAATGTGAAGGTAACACTTTAAATTAAGGTGCCATTTATAAATGCTTTATTCTTATTTATGAAAATGATGACTAAATGCAGCTACTTCCTCAAATAATGTATTATAAAGTATGTTATAAAATGCATTAGTAATAAATGCTTAACAGATGATGCGATGAGAATCTGTTGCAAAGGATATTGTGAGACGTAAATTGTATTAAACCATGTATGTGCATGTTTAATACATGAATTTAAGTTGTTATCCACCATCCTATAAAGTGGCTTATACATTAATAAATAATAATAAATTATTTATAAATGGCACCTTAATATAGGGTGTTACCAAAGCAGAAAGCATTATAAGTTAGCAAAGTGATTTTTTATCGTAGTATAAATGTGACATCTACCATATCCCGCTAACCTTCCTGCATATTTCTATGACTCCATCTAATGCAGCTAATGCAATTTCTGTAGCCTGTAGTTACTACAAAGTGAAATTTGCAGTACCTTTTTATTGTGCCCCAAGGAAAGACCACCGATCTTAGTCATCGGAGATGTGACAGCTGCGTTGCGCAAGCAATAACAGCATGTGTCCCTTCGGTGCCGCTTACCGGCGAGTTTGAGCCCGCGAACCTGAATGTGGGCAACAAAAGGGGAATTGGGCAAACGTGTGACACCGTGGGCAGCGAAGGGACAGGTTTGACAAAGCCCCGTTGCGAAAGGCTCTCAAGGCCTGATCAAACCTGCCAAATCTCGTTGGCGTGATGGGTGGCCACAAAGGTGCTCTCTTTGGCAGGAGTCACAAACAATAAGCTACTTTTTCCATGGCATGTGATATAAACCTTTTCCTCTATATATTCTTGATCTACCAATGCCACCTGCCATAAAATCAGCTTTAAAGTACACCTTTTCATGCCTTGCTTTTTTGGAAAGAAGGTGAGGGTTGTAGCAAAGATAAAAATAATGGATGAAACACTAAAAATAAGTAAAGGATGAAATCTGGTACTTTCTGCTTCTGCTTGTGCCAGTACAGCTGGAAAATACTACTTTCCTGAAGCCATGAAAACAGTATAGACTGAATTAATATTTTTTTCAGAATCATCTGTTTTCCTTAAAGTTGAATTAGATGTTATTTAAAAAAAAAAAAAAGTCTCAGGTGAACTTATTAGAACTAATCTTACAATTTACTACCTGTCTTACACTTCTGCCTGCTACCTCTTCTCCTCTCTCTTTGCAAGCACTCACCCAAATCCCAGGAGATAAAGGGACCAGCAGAAATGCAATACACGGGAGGCTTGATTTTGCTCTGAGACTCCTCCACATGATTAAAATCCCCATTAGCTGTTTAAGGATTTAGATACTGAAGGAGACCTGCCTGGAGAATGGGACTCTGGCCCAGATCTCAATCTGTTTAACTCAAAAAATTAAGATGTGTTATGAGAAAGGACCTTCTGAGAAGTCAGTCCCTTTCCCTGACGTCTCAGTCATCGCCAGTGCTCGCAGTCGGTGAGATAACATCTACTGCCTCCTGCGCTGGGAAGAGCACAGGCCTACTGATCCCATATTTTGCTCATTATGGGGGGGGAAAAAAAAAAGTGGTGTTTTTTTTTTTTTATTCCATGCTAGATCTGAACCCTGGGGCTGTGAACCCAACATTCACTAGGTGAGAAAAAGCTGCTAAAGTTACATTTTCTGTCTCTTGCATGTAACTTATGTGCAATGGTAAATAAACAAATTGGGTAAAGCTTGAAAACAACAAGAGCTGTCAGTATTCAAAATCTCATAACCCAATTTCCTAACCCCAAATTTCACACATCAAAAAAAGCTAAACCGGCTCGTTGGTCTCGTCTGATAAAACCAATGCAGTGTTTATTTCCTTTGTAAACCATTTAACCAGATATAATTTAGACAGTGGAAAGGAAATAATACAAAAAGACTTCATTAGAAATCATTTGTTTACTGATTTATTTAATTTTTTTTTCAGCTATAGTTTACTTTGGAAAAAGGGGAGCTCGACCATTAATTAAATAATGTAACAGAGGCAATGTTCATTCACTATAGTATGACTCAAAACAAAGCATTTTTATTGTTAGCAGGGAAATGATGCGACTTAACAAAAAGATTTATGTTCCTTTGTATTATAAAGATATCAATTCATTAACTATTAATTATTGAATACTGAACATGAAGTAAAAACTTAGACTAAGACAGCATCACTATAAGAGGAATGATATTTCACAACAAAGGCAACTGGAGAGAGGGAAACGAAAGCCCATTCCAATCATACTTTTTTTTTCTGATGATAGGATAACATTTAGAGGTGATTTAAAATTATATTTACCAAAATCTTGGATGATATTCTAATGCAAAGAACTAGTAATAGCTAAAAGGCGTTTTTGTTGTTCCTTTGTACGATTGTAGAAGTAGGACTCACTGTAACAACTTTGCGTGGGGAAGAAGCTATGGGCTCCATAGCTTTCTGGGGAAGCTAGCGACAACGTCTGCTATTATTATTAGTAGTAACAGTTAGAGCACAACAATTAAAGCACACAGAGGAGAGATTCAGAAAATGAACTTGTTTACAAATATTACTGAAAATGCAAGTTTGCATCCCATGTAGCTGCATCATTATCTTTTGCTCCTGCCTTGATCATTTGTGGTCATGTTTTTGATTTTTTTTTTTTTTTTTTTAGCATTCATATGAATATAACTTGCTTTTTATTTTAAATTAAGGACATTGTGATCATAAATGGATCACAGCTCCATTCTTCCTCACCAGTGTTAAATTCTATTATCAGTTGGTCTTTCTGACCAAGAAAAAGTAGTCTGTTTATTCCCTGAGATAGTTTATTCAACAGAGGTTATTTTAACCTCAGGTTATTAGCCCATCTGCAAAGTAATTTAGTGAGCGAACATGCTGCTGAAATCCATATTCATGTTTAGGAAGATTTCATTGTAGCAGACACTTGTATCAATTTACAGCACAACCCCCTCCAACAACATTGCTATAGCATAATTGCTCTGACTGCAAAACACAGAGCAAGGACGCGGAGCGCTCGGGCTTCCCCAGTCCCCTTAACTTACTCCCGTGCAGTGTCCCCGGGGAACGCGTAGGCTGGAAAGCAACCTCTACGTAACAGGATGACGTTTAGGCTGGACTCAATGTCTAGACAGTTTTCCTGGGGTCCCTAAGCAAGGCTCCCTGTTGCGTGGAGCTCCCCAAGCGCAGAAGAAGGGCTGATGTACACGATGGACAGTTTCAGGCTTGATGGATCTGAATGGTTTTGCGTGTCGTTTTCATCAGAGGCTTCACACGCTATGGCATACCCGTGAGCCTTGTATGGTGTTCACAGACACCTCATATCCCGTCGTGGGCAGAATTGCTAAATTCTCCAAAAGAGAAGTTTTCCAGTCGGTTGTTGTACATAGCAGAAGAGTGTTCATCTTTCTAACACCCTGAGCTCGCGTCCCGTCCTTTCTGGAAAGAGAGATGCACATACTTATACTTTTCTTCTGCTTATTACAAAATCAAAGCTATAAACACGCTCCAGATTACTACAACAACAAAATTAACTGTGTGTGCACTGCGTACACAGAGGGGACCAAGTTCTGCTGCTACCTGCACTTTTGTACAATCATAGAAATTAGAGATGGTAAAATCCTGTAGAGTTCACTATTCCGTCTTTCTGCAGAACTTCCCTGGGCTTTCCATCATTTTTTCTCACCTCAGTGTGAAATGCCATGGCAGTTTTCCTGAGGAAAATATTCTGTAGCCCAGTATCCTTCGCTATCAAGAAACCATTTCCTGCTGCTTTGTCTACATTTTAATCTCTTCTTTTTATCTCATTATGTGTTTCCAAAATTTCTTGCCTCTTTCTGCTGGCGGAATAAAGCTGCCCTTCTTTGTTGAAGTATTTTCAGACTCCAACTATCCTCTTGGGCGATTTTTTTCAAAGCAAGCAAGGTGACCTGGTCGTTGCATGGAGTCCTGGGGGGCAAACTTCCCTGGGGTCTCTCCTGGCCGAGGAGAGTGAGCCAGTCAAAGGAGACACCGTAGCCCTATTTTTAAAAATATAGTATTGGAATACTGAAAGTTCAATATTTTTTCCCCCATATTTGAATATTTGTTTGTACAAATAGGTTGGTGTTTGGTTGGGTTTTCTTCAACTTTGTCGTTTTTGCCGTGCAAATATTAACTGACTAAATTTCACAACTTCTTTGTAAAATCAACTATCAATACTGCAGCTTTGATCTGTTATTAAAATTCAGAAAGGTTAAGCTCTTGCCAGAGGCCAGGCAGGAAGGCTGAGGCGGAGTTGGGGAAAAAAATCCAAACCCTGCTCTTCCAGTGGTTTAGCCACAAGAACATCCTTCTGTTTTGAATAGCATATTTTTTTTTTCTATTAAAAAAATAATAAAAAAAAATTTAAAAGGCACAAAGACACACAGGACTGTCAGTTTTAGAGGAGCTGAACCATGGTGGTTTTATGGTTTGGCAAATGGAGAACATAATTACAACTCCAGGACTGAAAAATGCCAGAGACTTTGGCTGCAAATTACTTGACCAGGATTTCTTACTCTGCTTCTTTTAACCTAAATAGGTCCTTTTCTACCCATCTCAAAAGCACCCTGGAGAACACACATTTTTTAGCCTTTAATAACGACATAAGAGAAATTCAGCGAACAATCTTTGGAAAGCTGATTATGTGGTTGATGCCGGACTGGCCACTGTAACTTCTGTTAAATCTGTTTTCTTTATCACCAGTGCCATTTTTTAAGGTAAAATGGCTTAAGAACAACAGAGCAAAAAAGATGCATCAAGATAATTAATTACGTTATGTGGATATTACTCCATATCTTACCCAAAAGGGACTTATTAGTGCTTCATACTGCTAACAGTAGTATTTTCGTTGTTGTCTGGGATGTGCAGTAACCTGATCTACAAAGGCTACTCTAAACTACAAGGGCTTTGCCAGAACTGCTGCACAGGCAGAGTCCCCGGAGAAGGAGCTTAGATGGCAAATAAGGATTATTGCGCTTTACACCAACTCCCAGCAACGTAAATGATACAGGCAAACAAATCTGCTCTTTGAATCGTTTGCATCCATACGGAGGAGCTGGGGAGGCAGAGCTGTGTCACGCCGGGATGCACGGACTGACATCGCGAAGCAGCGACCTGTGCGGAGCTGCCCTAGCGCTGAGCTCTTTCTGGTGTCACACGTGCCCTCAAAGCCTGTTTTTAGGAGCTAGAAATGGTAATTTGTTTGGAGAAAGGAGATAGCTTGTCTTACAGATACGATGTACGTTCTTGTCTAATTTCTGTCCTTTCCAGCTGCATCAGTTTAAATTTGCATTTGGAAAACCCACAAAACTTTACCTTTAAACCCAATGGCTTTTCTAGAGGTTTTGCAAAGTAAGCGTTTAAAATATCCGGTCACTGTGGATGCATCTGTGTTTTGATCTATTGTATGTTATATTAGACAGGGTTTTAAACCACCTAATTATTTTTAAAATTATGTATCTAGTATAAGAACCTTGTTTCTGAGTTAAGACACCTGAGGAGCGGTTATTTAATAATACCAGGGAATAACGAACTCTCTCCAGTAATACCTGCAGCCGTGCTACAATCATCTGTCACTTGAACTTGATCTGTTTGTCTGATAACTGTCCCCATTTGTGAAAAGTCAGGCCATATTCATGGTTGATTTTTTTTTGTTTTCTTTCCAGAAGCCGGGATATAAACCTGAGTGTGTGGATTTGTGTGGTGCTCGCATTGAGTGGACCTCAGAGAAATCCAGCAGAAAGAACGTCTTTCAGGTAAGAGACAACACACGCGTTTTATTGCTCATTTGAGTATAAACTCTGTTAAGTTAAGAGGTAGGTTTTATTTTCTTGGTTTTAATAACTAGAGATTGATTTAATACAGCATTTTTCTTACCAATACAGGAGTGTAACATTTTATCAAGCATCAGTTTACTGTTTTTTTAAGAGAAGAATTTGTGATGACTGAGTCTCCTAAACACTTGAGAACCTGTTGATTTATTGATTAATGTTCTATATTCAATTTGTTTTTAAAACTTAGTAGGTAATTGCTTTGGGTTCAGGCCTAGAATCTTGACCTAGAGGACTTCCATAAACACAACTTCTTCAAACTGCTTATACAAGCATTGCTCCAACGCAGTGCGGTTACTCTGTTTATTTTTATTGCTGCTCGGGGTCCTCAGACGGTGATGACCCAGGTTCATTTCTGGAAGGGAAGGGGAGGGGAGGATGGTAAAAGCTTGCCTCTGTCACGGCCTTCATAGAAGGACATGTATTTCTCATAGCACTGTACTTCATCGACGGAAAATAATATTACTTAATTACTTCATCTAAATCCCATTGAATTGAAAGGGAGGATCAAGGCCCAGGAAGATGAAAGGATGAGAAGACCGTTACTGCAAGGTTAACATTCCAGGATCTAAGGGCCAAAATAGTTTATTGCAACATCTTCAGGTTTTGGACATAATCCAGCTCCCATGAATATCAGTAGAAAGTTTTGGGGTTTTTGTTTCACTAAAACTTGCATCAAGCCACATCAAAATATTATTCTCTATGAACTGAGTTGTTTCCCAGAGTTCTAACATGAAAAATTTTTAACAATTCAAACAGTAAAGGGAAGAGAAACGCAGAAGGGAACATGTCAGGGTCAAGATACTGTTAGTTAGCAGATAGTCCTTTGGCATCATCACCAAGGGAAACGTGCTGGAGGAACCAACTGTGCCTGGGTCTGGCGTTTAAGAAAAAGACCACCGCACACAAACTCCCTAAGGGACTGTACGTGGCTTTTTGAAAAGAAACCTCTTTGTGTCAACCGGGTGTTACAGAGACTTTTTCAGGGTTTATTTTTCTAGACATCTTTCTAAAGCACATGCAATATTTAGAAATATTCCTCTTCTTCAAGCCGGTGAGACTTACGCTTCTATACCCCCCACATCCTTCAGGTTGTCTTGAAACAACACTTGGAGCTTTGTCATTTCCTAGGTATTTTTAGAATAAATATTTTGGTTTTGTTGTCAATCTTCGGCTTTTTCACTTGGAGTGTGATTAAGTATAACCTTAGCCTTCTCTCCCGCAACCCCCTGAGCACACTGACAGGTCTTCTGAGCTTCTAGGGTTTATTTCTCATTTTGCAGTAAGCAAAATTTCTGTTTGGAAATGCATATTGGAGTGGTGATTCATTGCAGCTAATACATTTCCAATATAAAGAGGAATGAAGCTCTGTTATTGATTTACCAAACTGGTTGCACGAAGACTTTGCAATGCGTTTTCTTCTCACTTCTGTTAGCGTGAGGTGTAACTCCACTGAATCAGAATAATGTGAGAAAGGGAACTCATGCACTACTGTTTGAACCCATTAAAACGTGTCTTCATCAAGGCAATAAGTGAGTGGGAGAGACATTAAGAAGTAAAAGCATGGGAGGAAGGACATATGTTAAGACACATTTTGAAAAGGGATGGAGCATTGTTTAGACAGAGAGCTACAAGAAGATTCTGCCAGATGGTAGGAGCGAAAGAGGAGAAGGCTTTGGCATCAGTAGTGGTGACATTTTGGGAAAGGAAAGGACTGAACGAGACTGGTGCTACATGATCAGATAGAGTGGGAAGGGGACTAGAGAGAGAGAGGATTTATGAGATAGTCTGGAGGGAATCCAAGGCGGGTTCAAAAGCGGAGAGGTCAGTGTGTACCTGGATACTGAATATTTCAGGAAACACTGATGCTCTACTTATCCCTTGCGGGTGGGAACAAGATTGATAATATATGTCTACTTATTCATAGATTTGTTCAAATGAAAAGAACGTGGGTGATTTTTCAATTTTTTTTTTTTTGCGACCTAAATATAGATGCATTGCATTGCTATTTGATTAAACACATTAGCTGCTTAACTCTGAAATGATCAGAAATAAGTATGATTGTATCTACAAAGCATGGCAACAAAGCATAGTTGGTGGGGGTTTGTTTCACTACTTTCTGAATAATAAAACATTATTTTCTGATTCAAACGGAGCAATGGTTGCTTTCTGCTAATGTGTTGTACGAGGATTAGATGCAGAATTTTGAGTTTGATTTAGCCTGGGTGCTCAATTTGAGTTCATGAATTATAGATTAGAAATGGAAAATGACTATTGAGATTTTGGTTTGAAGAAAAAGAAGGAAATCCTGAATTTAAAATCTAGGCATATGACAGTTAATGGATGGTAACAAGAAGATGGAGTATAGGAGTATCATAAAGAAAACTAATTGGAAACATGATCGATGCAGGAAAAAAAAAAGTGGAAACTGCAAGTAAATGATATTCAGGCAGGAAGATTTGGGTTTCTGGTCTTGATCATGAGGTTTTCAGTGGAGTGTTACTCCACTCATTTTAATTGAGCTACTCCCTGTTTAACAGGATAAGTCTGATCTGTCTCTCACACTATCCAATTTGTGCGTGCAATCTATTTCTGTTCTTGATGAACGTATTACGTGGGGTTTTTTTCAAGTTTTCCTTAATAGTAACTGAAAATACCCACATCTTATAAAATATAACCTTCTGATTTTCCTTCATTTATTTTATTGATGACACAGCTAGCAGCAAGGAGCAGGACTGGTTAGAAACAGCTTCACATGATGTGGGGAAGCGTAGCAGTTTGCAGTGAGAGACCGTGCTGTTTGCTCTCGCTGGCTGAATGACGCGATACACTAGGTCTTCATCAGCGGAGTGGTGAATAAAAGAAGATTTATGTTCAAATCACATGCTTTAAATATTTCTGCTAAGTGCTAGTTTGCTCTTTGGTGTTTAGCCTGAAATTTAAAGCACTGAGGATTAAAAGGATTACAACATAATCTTAAATAATCCTAAGTGTCATTTACAGAGAGATGGTTGTAATAACTAAATAAAACCATGTTAAGGGATGGCAGTGTTGTCAGTCAGCAGCTGGAACAGAAACTGCGCCTGTGTCACTCTGTCATTCTCTTGCCTTTATTTGGCTTAGTTTGATACTGGGTAGGTGCATTTTGATGCGGGTTATCGAGAAAGAAAATAACACGATGGGCTGCTTTGCAGTCAGCGCTAATACGGCTGCTGAGGCACCAGTAACTGGGTTAGTTTACAGATTTTCTCAATATCCAATGTTTTTTGCGTCTAGTAAACTTTTCAGCTGGAGTTTATCCTTTCCCCTGCTTTACTCAGCCTCTACTCTAAGTCAAGCAGTCCTTTTAATTTCAAATTCAGCCCAGACGTTGTGGAAGACACGCTCTTGACCTCTGGTTTCATAATTCTGGAGCTTCATTAGCACAGAGTCTTGTGGCTGCAGACTATTTCCTTGAAGAGGTTTTGGAAGATTTCTCTCAGATGATTTAAAAAAGAAAAGGAAAAATAGGAGAGAGGTTAAGAGTGCAAAAAAAGGTCGCGAGCAGCATGCTTGGGAATCAGTGAAGATACTTTGTTCTCTTAATAGCACTATTCATTTAACTAACAGATTTTTTAGTTTCTTCAGTAATATTTTTTCCCTGTTTACCAAACATCAAGGTCAGGCTGGACGGGGCTCTGGGCAACCTGATCTAGCTGAGGATGTCCCTGCTTATTGCAGGGGGGTTGGACTAGATGGCCTTGAAAGGTCCCTTCCCACCCAAACTGTTCTATGACTATGATTCTATATGCAGAATTTCTGGAGCTCGATGCCCTGGCTCTTGCCACAGATCTGGTGTGATACCGGGTTTTGTTTCAGTACGCTGCAGCTGTAAGGGATCACTCATTCATACCCAGCTAAGAATTGTAAGTGTATTTCACAAATAGGGAAGTCTGTGTAAGACGTACAGTATCTCAACAGTGAGACAGCTGAAAGTACAACTGCACCTATGTGTAATACGAAAGAATTTATCTTGCAACTGTTTCATATATAATAACATTTATGGCGCTGATGTAGGGTAACTCCCTCGTCCTTGAAGCTATGCAGCTTTGTCCAAGGGTGTAATCTGAATGATAAGGTATTTTGTTCTACATACTGTAGGATCAGTATAGTATCTGGACGTCTCCCAGGAATGTTTTAAG
Organism: Phoenicopterus ruber ruber; assembly: GCA_009819775.1. NCBI lineage: Eukaryota > Metazoa > Chordata > Aves > Phoenicopteriformes > Phoenicopteridae > Phoenicopterus > Phoenicopterus ruber. Next base: position 38,927,610 of record CM020220.1, read on the forward strand.
TCACTGCCTCTTGCCATGGGAGGGATCATTTTCTTTTCCGTGATCTCTCTAGAGGAAGCATTGAGAGTGCAATCTGGAGGGGCTCGGGTTGGGATTGGTATTTGGATTTCTTTGCATGTTTTTAAATATAAATGCTGTCTAGAGGAGGCAAATCTAAGAAAGACACCTTGCACTCGGATGGATGTGAAGCTTTCGGTGGTCCTTATCATCAGCTGGAGCATGTTCCCCATCCCGACCCTGCCCCGGGGAAAGTGCCGTCTTCTGAGCCGGGGAGTGCTCTGGCCTGCAGCTCCCGCGAGGCATGCAGTGACCTTTGCTGGCTTGAAATGAGATGGACCTGTTGCGATTTTAAAACATCTGAATAGCATTTTGTCCACTTCTGGAGGTTACTGCTGTGATTGTGGTTTCATTTCTATCCCAGGGACCTGAATATATTATTGCCTAATTAAAAGACTTTGCCACATCACACAGGTATTAGATGGTGTCAGCAAGAGGTTCTTTAAATAACAAACTTATGATTAGTTTTTAAAAAGCACAGGAAATAGCCTTAATAATCATCTTAGAGATGTTCAAGTGTATATTTTTACGTAGGAAGTACACTGTTTTTATTGGTGTAAGTGGGAGATCTTGAACCCAACAACATGGAATGGTCTCTGCATTGTGTTTCTGTTTCTCTCTTCTGACTGTCCTGTTAGTGACCTTACCAGCAAAGCCCCTGCCAAAATCCTCAGTAAAACCTGATCGATGGATGCAGAAAATGTTCTGACCTCTCCATATAGCAGCTATTTTCTTTTGTAACCTAAATACAGCAAGACCCATGAATGCGTTTTTTTTTCCTTGAATTTAGTTGTCTTTATTCTTATTTTTTTTTTCATTTTGAAAGCCGTATAATACTTACTGTATTTGACAGAAATGCATACAAAAAGCAGAGTCAGAGCTGTGGATGGTGGACACTAAATATACAGCATTTATACTGATTTCAGGATTCTGGGACCTGACTCTTATTCTACTTTTATGATAGTGTAGCTCTGTGGACATTTTCGGAATCAATTCTGATTTACATCTGTTGAAAAATAGGTTCTTTATTAATGGCCCTATTATCTTTTCATTTCTTTTAAACCAGAAGCTACAAATGAAACTATGCTTGCTTTCCTTCACTGTCTTACTCGGGTCCTCAGATCTTCTGAGGTGGCAAGCAGTTCAGATCACAACCTTTGCTTTTGGAATCTGCTGTCGCAGTAGCGCTCGGAGCATGCAAAGCCGGGCGGGATCTTATGCAAGTGATGGCAGTAGAGCTGTGTTTTCATTGCGTATCTGTACGCCAAGTTTTTATTGTCGATTAAAAAAGAAAAGAGAGAGAGTACATAGCGTAAGAAGAAAAATATCCTTGATTGTGGAGAAAGTTTTGCAGAAAATAGAAAATTGCACACAATATGCATTCTAAGCATTATACAATTGAGAAGTCACTTTGCTTGATAAGTGGTGATAAAGAGGAAACACGTTTAGAGATCTTTGGTATTTTTTTTTTATTTTATTTTTTTTGTGTATGAAAAGGGCAGATTTAATCATAATCACTTTACCTGTGTGGACAGTAGCTGCTCCTGAGACCCAAGGAGATGTTTCTTAATGTCCAGATGGAGATCAGGGATAAATAGTGTCCCTCAGGGGTCCGTAGTGAGACCAGTACTGTTTAGTATCTTCATCAATGACACAGACAGTGGGATCGAGTGCACTCTCAGCAAGTTTGAGGACAACATCAAGCTGAGTGGTGCGGTGGACATGCCCGAGGGATGGGATGCCATCCAGAGGGACCTGGACAAGCTCAAGAAGTGGGCCCATGCGAACCACCTGAGGTTCAAGAAGGCCAAGTGCAGGGTCCTGCACCTGGAGCAACCCCTGGTATCCATACAGGCTGGGGGATGTAGGGATTGAGAGCAGTCCTGCCCGGAAGGGCTTGGGGGTGCTGGTGGATGAAAAGCTGGACATGAGCCGGCAATGTGCGCTCACAGCCCAGAAAGCCAACCGTGTCCTGGGCTGTATCCCCAGCAGTGTGGCCAGCAGGGCGAGGGAGGGGATTCTGCCCCTCTGCTCTGCTCTTCTGAGACCCCACCTGGAGTCCTGCATTCAGCTCTCTGGCCCTCAACACAAGAAGGACATGGACCTGCTGGAGCAGGTCCAGAGGAGGCCACAAAAATGATCCGAGGGCTGGAGCACCTCTCCTATGAAGACAGGCTGAGAGAGTTGGGGTTGTTCAACCTGGAGAAGAGAAGGCTCCGGGGAGACCTTATTGCAGCCTTTCAGCACTTAAAGGGGGCTTATAAGAAAGATGGAGACAAACTTTTTAGCAGGGCCTGTTGTGATAGAACAAAGGGTAATGGTTTTAAACTAAAAGAGGGGAGATATAGACTAGATAAAAGGAAGAATTTTTTCACGCTGAGGGTGGTGAGGCCCTGGCACAGGTTGCCCAGAGAGGTGGTAGATGCCCCATCCCTGGAAACATTCCAGGTCAGGCTGGACGGGGCTCTGGGCAGCCTGATCTAGTTGAGGATGTCCCTGCTCATGGTAGGGGGTTGGACTAGATGGCCTTTAAAGGTCCCTTCCAACCCAAACTATTCTATGATTCTGTGATTAAAGAGCACGATAGGTAGAAGCACTAGTTGAGAAAGAAAAAGATCCTCATCTAATCCAGAATAAGCAAGAGCCTGGTAACCGGGGCACTCGTATAAGCTATGGGACGTGCAGTTTCACCCTCGTTTCGAAAGTGCTAGGTGAGCAATGGCCAGGATTTAACCATCCTGGGCAAACGAGCGTGTTTGCCTTCTCTCGCCAGCGTTTCACTCAGCTTTGATGTTACTCACGTTAGCCCAAAGAGAGTATATTGAGAGTGAAATGCAATTCAGGTTGCTTTGTAAACACAGACACAAAAATGCTTGATATGATTCATGTTTTAAGGAGTGCCAGGTAACAAAGCCAGTTTCCCCCCAAAAAATGTGGTGGAGAGAGGGACACGGTTCATTACTCCTGTGATACAAGCAGTGACAGCAAAGCTTTACACCTAATGACAGGAACATACAAACTGTAAGGCCTTGGATTTCATCCGTATAAGACCAGTGACACCTTAAAGAAAATGAGAAAACTTTTTGATATAAGTACCAAAATGTTTGTACTTTACATTTCAAGCAATGTACAGTTTGAAAATAGATGAGGTATCAGCAGGAAGACACTCAGCTTTGACAAGAGTGTGCATTTAAAGGGTTTGGGAAACCGAGTCTTCAACCTCTCTAACAGAATTTCAAGGAACCTCTCTATACATTCAACCTCTACAACAGAGTTTCAAGTGTTTCAAGGAACAGCAACTTTATTCATAAAGCTGAGCAGTTAAGGTAGAGCTGCTACAAAGTTATAGCTAATATATTTCTCTCACTTTCTGCGGTTCCTGTGTCTGTTTTGGGGTAACGCAAACCCCTCAGCGGTGTCAGCAAAGGCCTCCTGTATTTTGTGGCTACAAAATCAGGAGAGTAGGGTTTTTTTTCTTAAAAAAAAAATTAAAATCCTAGTCACCGTTTTACTGATAATGTGAAAAAGTTATTACTTTTCAGAGATAGGGAAGTCCACTCCTGATAAGCAACACATTGTTGTACCTGGCTACTTGAAGGAAGATTCAAAATTCTGAACAAAACTTTGGTTGATTTGTAGTTAAATATCATCTTAGCTAGACAGTTCCTTTTTTCCAATTATTGTCCCATGAAAAATTTCACGCAAGCTTCACTGTGTTGGAAAAAAACCTTTGAGAACTGCAACTTCAACAACTCGTGGAGGTCTGGAAAAGGCAGCAGAAATTCGGGATGAGGGAAGAGCCGCCCTGGGCACGGCGCTGCAGTGGTGCTGCCCGCGGCGCTGCAGGTCGCCTCCGCCGTGGTGCTCGCCGTGGCACGTCGGGGCAACCAGCTCCTGTAGCACAGCAGAGCTCGGGGTCTCGCTAAAACCCAGCGAACTCCGAAAGCAAATGGAAAAGCGAGCCTGTTTTCTGTGAAGATCAGGCTGATTTAAAAAACCCACAACCCGTATTCTCCAAATCTGACATTATGTGTACATAGACGTCTGTCTGCTAAAAATGATTATTATAATAGCTCACCGCGCTTAATTGTAAGAGCCTATCTTTTGACGGATGTAAGTGCTGATATGTGAGTGACTGTGAGAGGTACGAGTGTCTGTGTGTGCTCATACACATGTGCTTCTTAAGAAATTATATGAATCACTTAGCTTTTGACAGCTACGCTGCAGCTTTCAGAAGTGCAGATGTTATTTGTCCATCAGAAAAGAAAATATTTATTTCAAGCCACAGGCATTTTCTGCGTTGCAAAAATAAAACATAACGGCAGTTAATGCTTAACGTGCATGTGAAACAATTTTGTCAGGGACAGAAGCACGGCTGAGCACAAGGGCCTGGACAAATACGTGAGTGCACAAGAAGCACCTTGTGCCTTGGATAATGCCAAACGTTACAAAAAAGCAACCCGGGCAGCTTACCCATAAGCAAAGCATGACAGCGGAGCTGCTTGTTTTTGCATCGTTTTTCGGCTGAATTCACTGAGGGTTGCATTGGTTGTTTTTTCCTTTTTTTTTTTTTTTTTTTTTTTTTACAGCTGAAGCAGCGAGTCGCGTTTTGCGGCTCGCATGCGAAATGGCAGTGGGCTGCAGCCTCTTGCTGCATTATTCATAAACATATTGCTGCCATCTCGTGGGCAGCGCACGAGCCGGCGCGGGCAGCGGCGCGGGCAGCGAGCGGGGCCGGGGCTGGCCGGTGCCACCGGGGCTGAGCCGTTCCGTGGGGCTGACCAGCTCTGCAGGTCACTTAAGCACCCACCGTCGCCACGGGGAGCAGGTTTTCAGCATCTGTCAGCAAAAATCGGTGCCTGGCCGAAGAGTTCGTACTGTTAACACTTATTTTAGCTGGTTGCTAAATGAGGTAATGTCTGCTTTTAGGAAGGAATAGTGCCGCCGTAAACCTGCGTTCTCTAAATTATGCATGCGGTAGTAGTTTCGTGTTTTAAAATGGGGATTATCTTCTGATCAGCAGGGCTGATAGGGAAAAGGTAAAGAGCTTCATAAGCACAGGCTGGTTCAAGGTAAAGCACACAATGAAAATTATTGCTACAGATATATCCAGTTTGGTGAACTTGATAAAGCCCTCTGATGTGCGGCCTTTGGTACTGTGTTTTGCGTACTCATAAAATGGGGAAAACGATATTTTCATAGCCCTGGCAATCAACAGCTGAAAGGGAGCACAGAAATGTGAAAGGAGCCTGGCTTTCTGGATTCTTTAGTACTTTAAGGTTTTGCGATTCTCCTGCGTGAACAGAGCTAAATTAATTTAAAAGCATTATGATTTTTGCAGCCTTCTTAATGTAAGTTAATATTAAAAAAAAAAAGTCTTGATATGTGCCCAAACATTGCACACGTTCCCTCAATTTATCAAACTCTTGAAAAAACAAAGAGAAAAATGAATCCTAAATGAACTCACTCAGAGATAATCAAATCTGACTTGTTTACATGTTTGGTGCTGGTATTTCTGTATTCAGCCACTACATTTTTTAAAATCTTGGCTAAGTCACTTTACTCCATTTTTGTGCTTTATTTAATGAGTGAGGCAGATATTTAAAGTTGGCTGGGCACGGCAAGCCTTGGCTGTCCTCTCTCTGAAAGGCAGCACCTCGCATTTGTGTGCACAGGGATGCCAGACGATACGGTGGGGATTCACATTTTTGCGTGGGAGTGCTTTCTGCCGCTGACATTCGTGGGGAGAGGATGGGGTTGGATGTTTCGAGGTGTTCAGCGGACAATGGCAGGCAATTTGAATGCCAGGGGAGAAATGCAAACAGTGCCCTGCCCTCTCTTTTAGATAATATACCTCTGGGTTTGCAGCAGAGCCCTCGTTCTTCAACTGTGATTCAGGGACCACTAATGGGATGGGGAGACTTTTTGAAATGGTAATACCAGCGCAGTCAGCCTGAGAAGACATTTAAGGTAGTTCCCAGATGGTACAAATGAAAGGAAAACCCAGAAGAACATTTTCCACAGGGGACTCTGGCTTTTCAAACCTCCTCCCCAAGTTTATTGATTTTGAGGATGCATCTCCAATTGATCCCATTTATAGAGTATTTTTATACGGATTATGAGAGTTGTTAAGAACTTGAGTTTGAGTTTAGGGTCTGAATTGCTTGAATTCTGATGTGGTGGGTTTTATTTTAGTTTCTTTTTTTCATTTTTCCTTTCATTGCCTTTTTTCTGATTTGGGGTGAATAAATTCCGAGGAATTTCATGTAATCACGTCTGTAATTGCATCTGTAAAACAGGGGTGATCCAAGAAGCTCAGCAAATATTTTCTTTGGCAAACAAAGTCGCAAAGAGGAGATGTGGTTTGCTTACCATTTCATTTAAAAATAGGCTATCTAACTTAAATTATCAGATGATTTTAACACTTAAAATCCACAGCACTTCAGTCAGCCTCTCTTTGTTTTGTTTTTCTGATCATAGTCATGATTGTTACAAACACATTAGTGCTTAAAATTTTAACATATTTGAAACCCCAGAATGTGTTTAAATGCGCCCTACCCCCCTCCCCAAGTCAGAGTTTGCAGGTAAACTTTTACAGATTGAGCTTCAGACTAATTTTCCAGCATGGAAAGTGTGCGCTTGTGTATGTGAATATTTGTGAATTTCATAAATTTAATTTATGAAAATGGGAGCCAATTACTAAGATTCTCTAAAGTAACAGAATTATTATTATTTTCTATTATTTGTACATAGTCATCACTAGGTGGAGGCATACTTTACATATTCTATTGAACATGTCATCTGTTACGGACTGAGATGAATTGCAGCGATACTGCATAGTTAAGGGAATGACAGGGGTTTTAACCTGAACCGTTGAAGTAACCTGTTACCACCCCACGCCCAACTCAGACAGACTAAGCAGACTTGTGCTTCGGCCACCACTACTGCCGAAAAACAATGAAAATGGAATATTTTTTAACCGTGGGCTGTACAGAGATCTCTTGAATTAATTCAGAAACATTGTTCACGTGTGGTAAAGTTAAAAGGAGGCAGAAAGAAGGTGTCATGGAACAAGGGACTGAAATAACCAGTATCTACCCATTTCGATACTCCATCCTGCAGTACTTAAATCAACGTGCGATGGATTGACTGGTTTTGGGGTTTACTTCTCTTTTTAGTTATGGTAGCAAAGTCCATTCACAGCCCACCCATATTTTCTCGTGGTACAGGGCTACCTGCTGTAGATTGTACAAGGCAGATTTTACCTGGGAGACCTACCTCCGCTGACGCTGGTACACTGACTTCAGCCAAACCATCCTGATTTACGCCAGGGGTAGAGCTCACGCAGTTGTGCAGGTATATATATAACACCAGGCTTATGTTTCTCTCTTGTGTTGCTGAGCTGACAGGGCAGAGCCTGTGTGAGCTGGTCCTCGGCTGGCACAGCCCAAGCTGCACCTTTGGGAGGCCACAAGCGGGAATGTTCGAGTGCGAATGCGGGAGTCAGAGACAAGAACTCTTCCTCCGTAGTTTGAACGCTGTATTATGGCTCTTCGCAGCTTATAACATCCACTGGTTTTTACTGCAGGAGAAAGAAGGGTCATGGTGCACAGATTATAAAGAAAAAATACAATTTATTCAGAAAATAATCCCTAGCTTTTCGAGTAGGATGCAGATTCTCCTCTAAGCATGCTGAGAAAAGTGGGGGAAATACATTTTTCCACCTCTGTCATTTTAATATCTTTTCGAGAACAGAGTCGGGATTCTTGAGAGAGATTTCCGGAGCTTTGTAGCTGCTTGGCCCCAAACTGTCATAGTGGACATTGCTGTGGCCCCGAGCTTTGGCCCCTTCCTTGGGCAGCTCTGGCATCCCCCGGGGCAGACTCAGCCCCTTACACCTGGGGCAGTTGCCTCTCTCACCCCTTCTGTAGCCAGGCCTGTAAAAACCCTGTGATGGAGCTGAAATATGCCCTCTTTTTTTTTTTTATTTTATTTTTTTTTTCCCCTGTATATTTTTTTTTAAATTATTTGGATTTGGAATCACACTTTTAATAATTATATTCACAATCTAAAATTAAATAAACATTTCGTTTAGTGTTCACAGAATTGCCAACCCGTGCTCAAGAAAGGATGTCCAGCAATTTATCAGCCTGTAGAAAATAATTATAGCAATATTTTGAAATGCATTGGTTATAGTTTTGTTTTGATTTATAGAATGTAAATAATCAGTTTTGATTCTTCTGTTTCAAATGGCTTTTTTGGAACTAAGGCTTTTAAATAAGAGTCCCTCAAACCAAGCTGTTACTCCTGGGAAATTCTGTAGTGGTATGTTACTGGCATTTGAAAAATGCACACCTTCTGAGAAAAAACAGGAAAATTCTGTCAAACAGACTGATGGGAATTCCCAAGTTTGGAAATGCAAGTTCTGTTGGAAAACAATGGCAGCGCGATTCAGCTACGGCTGCAGTTGGAGTGAAAAGGAACATGTTTTCACCATTGCATACGTTTTTCTTTTCTTTTTTTTTTTTCTTTCATTGTCATTCTGCAAACAAATATTCTACATGATCAGTTAAAAAGTGCAAAGTAAGGAATAAGAGAGAGTAATGTGTGTTGGAACATAACATAGACTTTACCCGTGTAGAAAAGTGTGAAGAAATATGGTAAAATTGAATGTAAACAAAGAAATGGGGAAAATAAATGTGGGAGTGAAGAACTGTGTACAGGGAGTAGGAAGAATGTAATCCAATAGTAGAAGATCAAAGGAAGGGAAGCCAATTTTTTCAAATATTCGGTAATAACTTAGATGTAGCAAGGTAAAGGATCTGAACAAAGGGTCAGAATATCACAAATGGGAAAGGAGAAAACATTATATGTAGTGAGGAGTGTACAATTTTTTTTTTTAAAGGATCAATTATTATCTCCATCTCCTGGTATTTCAGGACTCTTTTATAATTGCTGGTATTATTTTCGCTCCCTCTCCTGCACACACGCTCTGTCTCGCTCCCCCTTCCCGGCGACACTTCTCCACTCGCGCAGATTTGAGGGGGTAGGAGGATCTCGGGGGTTCTTCGCAAGATGCTCGTTTCCCACCGCGGAGTGTGGCATTGCCAGGGCTCTTCAGGGGACTCTCTGCCAGCCAGCCTGAAAAGCTCGCAGAGGAGTGGGAGAAGATTTGCATACTGCCCGGGCAGGGCCAGATTTGAACACCCCTCTCCGCTGAATAGTGCCTTACTGAGCAAATACTGACACCAAAAGCACCGCAGCTTCTGTAGAGTAGGTGCTGTGCTGTGTCAAGCTATTAGGGTCTGTCCCTTATTTCTTTCCTCCCCCCCTTCCTAAGATGCTCCTTTTTTTATTCAGAGATTTCTTTTCACCTGCGTTTTCCCCCTCTAATTTTACCTTTCTCTGCTCTTTTTTTTTTTTTCCCCTCTACCCTCTATTTTACATTTTTGTATTTTAATAACATATTTTAAGTCATTTTTCTCCTGTTCTCAATGTGATGACAGTATATCCTGATGGAAAGATAATAATGCCCAAGGAGATTTTCTTTTATGAATTCTGCTGGTGTTACTTTCACATGCACAAATATATCATCTTGATTTCTAGCTCTGGGTCATTTCATTGCTCTTGTATGTCTTGCTACGAGATGTTTCCTGTAATTAAAAGATTAGGTTAAATAGGTTATTTGTGCTGCCCTGTCTACATAAATGTTCTGTTTCTCTGCCTCTAGATACTGGCTTTTGTGTTTTAAGGCAATGTTGTGGTACACGAAGTTGCATCATGTCTCCTTTGTCTTTAAGCTGCTGACTTATTGGTAACAGAAGCAATCAAACACGACATTTACTGCCACAGCTTCGGAGGGTCAGTGAATTAACAGGTGCCAATAAGTTCTAAAGAAGTGATTTAATCGTTTCTAAAGTATTTAATTAATGGACTTTTTTGAAGGAGTGGTGACTGAGCAGACATAAGGCTGATAAATATTTAATGTTTGTATCTAGGGAACTTTTTCTCCCTTTCATGTAATTTGAGGTGTTTGCTAATGGAAAACAAAACCTAAATTGTTGTGTAGCGAGCAATCAACGATAAGCTGCTGTTAGATTGTCCGGGGTTTGGATACCTATCAGGAATTTCTCTGTATGTGCTGTGATATTCTGCATTTATAGTCGGTCTTGTTTAGAGAGCATTTTGGAGTCAGGTTTCTCTGATACATCTAGATGTTTGTTAATACTTATGGGCTACATCAAGTAGCCTCCATGAACTCAGTTACTTGAATATTAAGTGTGTGCATGGCTATTTTCTTGGACTGTCACGGTTTCAGTAACTACCACTTATTGGGTGGTAGTCGCTAGAGAAAAGTCTCCAGGTCCCAACGCGCTTGTTGGTCTACACGATATTCACGACACTTCCTTTAAAACATGATACCAGTAATGCCATAGCTATGCTTAAAATCGTATTTTGGTTTTTCGCTTGATTCTTATCATAGCCTGTTTTTCTTCACTTTAGAGGAACATTTCCCTTCCTGTTACTTTCCTAAATTCTCACTCTTTACTCTTTGTTAATGTCCTGGTTTAGGCTGGGATGGAGCTAGTTTTGTTTTCAGCAGCTCCTGTGTTTTGGATTTAGTGTGAGAAGAACGGTGACAGCACACTGGTGTTGCTGGTTGCTGCTGAACGACCAAGGACATTTTGCTGTTTTCCAGGTTTTGCTAACGTGCAGGTGCAAAACTTGGGAGGGGTAGAGATAGGATAGTTGATCCAAACTGGCCAAAGAGAGTATTCCATACCATAGACGTCATGCCCGATATAAGTGAGGGTCGGTCGGGGGGACCACTAGATCTTTTAGGCTTTTGAGGCTTTTAGACCCTTAACTTGCCTTAATCCTTAAGCTTCCCATCAGGTTGCTTTTTGTTTCCCTATTTTTACCTTTTTGTTTTTCGCTCGTTCGGCTGTTTCTTCCCTCGCCTGCTTTCCCTGGAACTTGCTGTTCTGGGATAGCTGGCGGGGAGGATACCCCTGCTCCCTGCCTGCTGCTCGGGACGGGCTGTATCGGTTGTCGGGTGGTGAGAAATTGTGTATCGTTTGTTTTATATATTCTATTATCCTTGTATATATTATCATTATTATTATTAATATATTTTCATATTTTTCCTTTGCTGTCCTGGTGAGCTGTTTTTATCTCAACCCTCTAGTTGTCCTTTCTCTCCAATTCTCCTCCCCACCCCAGCGGGGAGGGGGGGAGTGAGCGAGCGGCTGCGTGGTATTGGGTTACAATTTGGGGTTAAACCACAACAGTTAAAAAAAGAAAAAAAAAAAAAAAAAGAAAAAAAAAAAGAAAAAAAGAAAAATTAATTGTGTTCGAGCTACATTTGATGTCCAGCCAGGGGTCGGGTTCCCCGACCGGGAGAGGTCTCTGCTAGGTCTGGCGGGTGGAGCCGGGCTGGCCGTCCCACGGCCCCGCTCCTCGGGGCTTCGTTAAGTCGCGCTCCAAGGTGTGCCGCTGCAAGTTTAGAAATGCAGAAACAGTTAAAGAAATTGATTCCATTTGTTGTTGCAGTTCGATAGACCTTTGATCCGCAATGCTCGAGTACATCAGGCTGTTCCGGCAGAGCCACCTTTTCCCGTTGTTAGTATAGTAATAGCCTTGTTATCAGGTTGTAGGAATTAATTTTGTCGTGTTAGGAGGGAGAAGTTGCGGTGTCGCAGGGCTGGGAAATACAGTATTGACCAGCCAGTGCTCACACCGGCGACAGCACGTGCCAGCAGCTCGATTCTGTTGTTTCAGGGCGTCACTTCTAATTAAAATGGCATGCTATTAGAGTAACAAAAATGTGTTCATAGAGTGTCCAGGCCTCTTGGCTACACACGAAATGTACCTAAGAACGTTGTGATATGGTGACAATATTGTTTTATGAATCCCTGAGCTAATAATGGGGAAAGAGAGGGAAGAGACTGCAGCATGTCGCTCCCCACCTGAGCAGGGAAGAGAAAGCTTCCTGAGAAGTGGCTGATCCCGAGAGAGTTAAAAAACCAGCAACTTATAGAATCATAGAATTGTTCTGGTTGGAAGAGACCTCCAAGATCATCGGATCCAACCATTAACCTAGCATTACCAAGTCCCCCACTAAATCGTATCCCTTAGGGCCTCATCTAAATGTCTTTTGAATACCTCCAGGGATGGTGACTCCACCACCTCCCTGGGCAGCCTGTGCCAGTGCCCGACAACCCTTTTGGGGAAGAAACGTTTCCTAATATCCAATCTGAACCTCCCCTGGCGCAACTTGAGGCCATTTCCTCTTGTCCTGTCTTCTGTTACTAGGGAGAAGAGACCGACCCCCATCTCTCTGCAACCTCCTTTCAGGGAGTTGTAGAGAGCAATAAGGTCTCCCCTCAGCCTCCTTTTCTCCAGGCTAAACATTCTAAAAAGACATTCTAGAGGTATGTCTTGTGTTACTTAGAGATTTGAACACACATGGATCTACAGAAATGATGTGATACAGGGGGCAAAATGTTTATTACCAAAAAGACTGAATCTTTCAGACATATAGCTGATATATATTATATACTACAGTATATAGTATAGTATATTCCACAGTGCGCTTTTTTCCTTCTCTCACTTTTTAAGCTCTGTTGTACTTCTACTTGCCCTTTTCTTCCCTCTCTGTATCTTTATTAATTCCTTACTATTTGCAAACCTTTTCTGAGGAGTACGTGATGTGTCCATTTATTGTCTCTGAAGATGGTTAGTGCTGGGTTTGAAGTCATCCACGTTTTCTTTCCAGCTCTCTGTAGAGAAAAATGTGCTTATAATCAGTCAAGGTAAAATAATTGGAAATAGGAATAATAATATAGCAACGGGCAATGTATTTGTCAACTCGGCTGCAATGGTTTTGGTTTTCCGCTTAACTCAGTGAATGTGTGCATGGCATGTGGAGGAAAGCAGTCATTTTTGGGAATTTGATGTATGCAAAACTGATAATGCAGTTATTGCAAATGTAGATTATATCTGTGGATGTAATTAAAAATACACATCTGCCTCTTTGAAAATGCAGTTCAGTTGTTGGGGTTTTGTTTTTAGTCTTTTAGAGACAACTGTGCCAATCTGAGCAAGTCGTACAGTAACTTCCTTTGGACAAACTCTCACTTTGCTACTTTTTGTTCATAAACGCAGTTAACAAGTTCTTTTGTACTTCTTTGAGTGTTAATTGATGTAAACAAAGTCTGCATTTTATCTAATCCCACTGAAGCTTGTTAAAATTAGAGATGTGCCAAATTATTCCAAAGCAGGTTGTAAAGTAAGTGAACCATTGGATCCACTGGCTCACAAATGGCATAGACAATGTGTGCTCTGTTTGCTTCTTTTTCAGGGACTGTTCATGTCAGAACTTTCAAATCACAGTGTTTTTGCATCTTTAATAGTGTGTTTAGTTAATCTGCATGGCAGGAGTATAGTACAAACAGCAGGGCTGAACGTGACTAACGCTTTTTCTAGAAAAGTCCACAAATATGCTCCTGATTGAGCATACCTAGCAGTCACCTCTGCTAATTTCTATATCCAACATTCTCTTTTCACGGAGATGTCCATTTGTTAGCATTTTCTCTTTGCAAGAATTGTGATTTGCAAAGCTCGTTATTACCCCAAGTTCCAATGTATGATTTTAGTGTTGGCGAGCTAATATACAAGGCACCACGCTAGCCTCAGCTAAATCTCTAGGGCGTAGAGTGAGCACTAAGGCATCATTTCCGTGAACAAGTTAATGGGATTGATACAACTGAATGTAACTTAGAACCGATGCCCTTTCCCTCCTAGCCTGGGAACTAGCTCCCACACCATGACCTGTTCTCAAAATCTTGTTCATCAGGGCTTCTGCGATTCTGCTGTTCTTCCATGTCTTTACATGCCTCTTTGGCTTGTCTTTTGGAAAATGATTCTCTTCCATCTCCTGCCTCTTCTCCAGACTCCAAGGCCTTTTCTCCTGTGCTGGTAGAGGACAATCCCCTTTACCAGCACAGTTGAGGTCCTGTGTCTGCACTACAAACACAAAAGTCTACGCTCCTGCTCCAGTCCTCATCCCCTTCCTGACTTGAATACCAGTTGGGTTCTCTGAAGCCTTCTCGTACTTAACCATGAAGACAAGCTCAACGTGCCTACCGCAGAGCCTGGAGAAGAGCTCTGCACTCAAATCTGGACACCTGCTGGTGATCTTGTAGTAAAGCTCGCTTGACCCCATTTCCATATGAACAGCGCTGTAGCCAGGACAGTAAAGGGGTCAGTACGGATCTCGAAATCAAGTACTATCAAGTATTAGTCAATCAAGTACTCATCAAATACTAGCCTGAGTTAGCACTTTAGTAGCTGGACTGCGCCGTGTGCTGTACTGCCAGTGCTACTCTTCTCCAAGTCCTTTAAGGCTGGGTGTGTTCTCTCTCCCCTTATACTTTCGCTGTAGGCTCCTAGGGACAGAGGTGATGGATTTGTTCCACGTATACGTAGTGCCTGACGCTACAAGGTACGTGACTGGGGCTTCGTGTTAGTACAAATTATAAAAACTTAATAAGACAACAAGAAAGCATCTCTCTGCTGTATTTTCAAGTTTTGTTTAAAGTTGTAAAAGGTGGCCAGGGATGAATATTCTATAATTGCACGTTTACAGCATCTCATCGCAATTACTGCTAACCAGAAGTCTGATTCTCAAATGCTAAACGTTAACTCGGGCAAAGATATTGTATCCCAGGAACATACGCTGCTGCCTTCAAGGTGAAGGCAAGCAAATCGAGAGAGAAGATGGCTAGTGCTGAGGATCTTCCTGGGCCTTGGGAATGGGCTAGATAGATCCACAGAGGAGTTGAGGTACCTAATTAGGAATCAGGTTCATAAATACCCTTACGGACCTAGCTAGCAGGGACTTTGTTTTAGCTTAATCTGCAGGGTTTTTTCCAAGCAAAAATATTTTACGGACAATTCTTTTATCAGGTAAAGCTGAGGTAATCTGGTGGTGCATGTTAGAGAAGACAGATCTGAAAGATCAGTACATATAGATGTTTCTCTGTCTTATCTTTCATAATTCTCTGTTTTTTTTCTAGCTGCCAGCACCATAGTATCTAATCTTTCTAGCAAACAGGTGGCTCTTGCAGCATGCTTTACAATCAGTCAGACTTTGGCTCAGTCTAATTTGCTTAATCATATTAATTAATTTCTTTTGTAAATGTCAGAAAAGTTCAGCGCACATTTTACTTTTTAAAAAGATTTTTGAAGATCTTTCTAGTAAATATGTAACTTTGAAATATCTGCAGTATTTTTACTGAAATTGCAGAGCGTAGTTACTCAGCTTGTTCATTGCAAGCGAACTATTCAACTTCCTCAGTCGTCTTTCACTTAGCAAATTTAATTAGATTTCTGTGAATTTATTTCCTATTTTATAACAGTTTAATAAAGTGATGCCAACCAATTTCAGCCTATGACCTATTCTGCTAGTCACCTAATTTGTTTAGTAGTCGCAGTGTGGCATTGGTGCATTCAGCATACCCTCTGATTGGAGAACAAAGCATGTTTAATGGTAGAGAAACACTATAGACTAGAAATGATTGAGTTTTGCACAATTGCTTGGAGGGATTTAAAAGACGTGTGGATGTGGCGCCTGGGGACATGGTTTAGTGGTGGCCTTGGCAGTGTTAGGTTAACAGCTGGACTCGATGATCTTAAAGGTCTCTTCCAACCTAAACAATTCTATGATTCTGTTGCTGTATACTGAGACTTGTTTCCCCGAAGAGTGTTTTTTCAGGTATTGGAAACCCCAAAAGTCAATTTTAGAGCCGGAAATGAAAAAGGTCACATACCTCCCAAAGGTGGAACTCATAGGTGCTGTGAGCAATCTGCCTTGACCAGTGCTATTTGTTAACCAAAATGGTGGCCCTGTATTCTTGATTTAATTTATAACATTAACGAGAGGTTGAGAACAGCCACAGTGCAAAGGTTGATAGTTTTGTGCAGTACTGTTTTTCTGCTTGTTTGTTGTATCCGTGTTTGGATGATATGTGGTCGTTTAGCAAGGATCAGGAGAGAGGTCAAAGCCTAGGTGATGCTTTGTGTGACAGTTCTGAAAATAAAAATACTGAGACTATATAGAAGTCTACAGTCACTGAATCGTTGCAAGCCTAGGTGAAATGAAGGAAAACAAATGTTTCTACCTCAAGAAGCCTTGGGGGAATCACTTGAAATAAAGCCTAATTGACTAACAAATCTACAAACGGTGCTTTTCCTTACATCTGACCATGTTGTGCACTTATCATAATTTCTTTGTGCTAACACATTTTCTGGCTAATGGCATCTGATGCGTGCAGTCTCCACTGCCAGGCTGGGTGTAGACGACGTGCTCCAGATGTGCATTGTGAGATCGCTGTCCTGCAGCAATAAGTCCTTCTGTTCCCATCTGTAACAGTATTTAACTTTGAACAGGACAGTGATCGTTACTAAGAATTTTCCTTTTCTCCAGTCTGTATGAGGGCCTGAGACTTTTAGATTAACAATAAATGAACATGAGAAGCTTAAAAGAAATACGATGTGCCACATGGTATGTTCAGATTAGTCACCAGCTCTTCTCTTAACTCAAGATCAAGCCAACAGTAAGAAGCAAATGTATCTGGATGTATATGGCTGTACACGTGTACGGATGAAAATACACCCTGCTTTCTGACTAGAGACATCTCCAGGCTGCAGGTGCTGATGCCAGGAGAGAATTGAGCAGGCAGAGGTGGCTTTTTATCATTTCTTGGTGGTTTGCTCGCTGTAGTAGCTAGGTCAGGTGGCAGAGGCAGTATCTATATGGGTATATAAAGAGAATTTTATAGATGGAAGTCCTGTTGCCTAAACCTGGTAATTCATCGAACCAATGTGTTCTACAGTAATATAATTTTTCAACAACATTTTTGTAAAGAAATGTTCTTCTGGTTCAGAGTGGAGTATGTGGTCAACACCAGGGATACAGTCTGTTGCAGGCAATATAGTCCATACATTTTTATCACCATCTTGCACCACTGATGCTGCCAGTTTAGAAGCAGTCTTAAAATGTAATCCCTTCAGGATTTAATTGTTTCATGTGTGCTCGTGCTGCTGTACTATTATTGATACTGTTCAAGCCGCTAGTTTGGATAGTATCTTCTAATTTTCCAACTATGCATGGAGGTAGCAGGCATTATATAGAGAAAAAGTAAGTTGAACATGAGCATAAGGGTTTGCTTTAATTGTCTAGGAATTAGTCTCTCTAATTCTGAGAGATGGCTGTGTGTGGCATTTTTACAATGAAACAAAATGAAGGTTACACCAGAACTTGGCCTCATTTACTTAGAAGTTCACTAAATCTCACCAGTCCTTCAGCGAGCGTGGGGTAAATTTAAGCAGAAGAAGGCAGATTTTGTGTGGATCTGGACCAATTGATGTTTTTTGGCAGAAACAATAGAAAACATATTACACTGTGTTTTTATGTTTGTTTCCTCACACTGTGTGGTTTTGTCTGGTTTCTCTGCAAGCAAGGTTCAAGCTGGCGAGCCACGCAGTTTCCTTTTGATTTCTTTGTTGTTCATTTATTGGAATTTGAGATTGGAAGCAGATACAGTGGATGCGAACCCAAGCGAGCCAAAATGTTTTCAGTCTGCCTGCTCAGCCCTGCCTGAAAGCTCAAGCCATTGAATTTTATACAGCAGTGATATTAAGCTAATTCTTCCAGCTCTTCTGGAATGTATATTTCCATTAGGATGGATGTATTCACATAAACTAGTTATTTTAATATTCTTCCGAACTGGAATGCAATTACTCACTCAAATTAGCCTTTCAAAATATTGACTAAAGGGGTTATGACGTTCTGATCCTTCACAAGGGTATGGTCAAAAATTCAAAGTTTGTCAAGATTCAAGATGTAAGCACATGAAATGGAGTATAAACACAGGTTATGTATACTCCATCTGCATCGATAATATTTTAAAAACTTAATCAGTATAATATTTCTTGACAGAATAGCACAAGATAAACTAATATTTTCAGTTCAATTGCATAAAGGCAGTTTAAAAATAGGACTTACCATTTGATCATGCATTATTTTCCTGATGAAAGAACATGTGGAAACTGTAAGAAATGATAATCCAACATAAAATATACAAATGTACAAATTTTATCCAAATGCTCTAGACAAGCCAATATGGCAACCAGTATAACATACTCTGCTGCTTACGAGCATGCTTTCAGGATCAGATCTTAATTTTTTTTTTAATGTTTAAATATTTTTGATGTCTACAGACGGGTCTAGGCAAAGCACTGGGGCACCAGTGCCTTCACATCTGAAGCTGTTGTTTAGCATCTGGCTCCCACCTGCCCACTTAGCATAATTACTAAGCATCAAACACTGTTTTGCTCATCTCCAGACTTCAAAGCCTGAAAGGATAGTCCTTGTACTCCTCTAAGAGCCTGCCATCTTCATCATTGGTGCTGTATGACTTGGGGGTTTCTTGCAAACCTTCTCCTGTAACCCCATGCGTCTGCCCCGCTTCCCACACAGCGCAGGAGGGAGAGGGCGAGCTCCGAGACCAAACAGCTCTCCCCCATGTGCACAAAGCACAGCAGGAAGCTCAGGGGAATTTTCTCCTGCTATATTTTCATTAAGTGGAAAAAAAAAAGACCCTCTTCGTAGGTAAGAGGACCAGAGTGCTTTATCTGGTGTCTGTCCCACTTTATGTACTCACCCCACTTTCTTATCCGGGAGACTTGTTGTGAGTGAAGATGCTGAGCCTTTCCTTCTATTGGAATAAGATCCTAAGATCTCCATCCTTCTAGCTTGAGAGAGGGCTTTTGTAGTCTTCAACCTCGAGCTTTTGAGATTTGTTAGGGAACTGCTTGGGGCAGTCAGGCTCATCCATCTCCATCTCCAGTTTGTTGTGGTGTGGAGCCGCTCTCACTTGGAGCTTCCGCTGTATTTTCACCAGGCGCAAAGGCATTGCCCTTCCTCAGCTTCACCGGAATCGGGGAACACTCCTCCATATATACAGGTGGTCAGAGGAAAAAGAGCGGTTTCATACCTATGACCATTCCTCTTTGAAGTGTGTTTACTCACACCGCAGCCCTCCTCGGCACGGCATTTCCAAGCTGAGCTAGCAGCGCTCTTTCCTGGGCGGCACGGAGGCCGTGCAGCCGTGGGCATGCTTGGGCACACTGCTGCCTGCTCGAGGATTAAAACAAAATCTGACTTTCAGAAATAAGACCCAGCCTGTGAATATATACATAGTAAACGTGTCTCGGAGAGCAAAAGCTGTAGGTAAATAATGTTTTTTGTGTTCGGTGTAGATCAACTGGAGATAGATATATGCTTTGTTATAGAGGTGTTACTCTTTCTTATTTTGGTTGCTTTCCTTTAACTCATGGTGATTTAGAGATGTTCTATAGATGTTATTTTTGTAATGAAAAATGTGTAATCCTCAAAAAATTTAAAAGCAAACTTTCCCAAAAACGTTATACTTAATTTTCCTGTATAGATTAATGTGTCAGGCAAATGATAAATATCAACAGTATTTTCGGAGCAAAAATACTTTAGATAAAGGGCAGAAACAAAGAAAATACATGTCGGGTGCATTAGGATATGAGTGAGTTAAGAGTCTCTGATAGCGGTTACTCTGCTAGTCCAAATAATGACTAATTACCATGGCAATCCTTATGTTCTGTGCCATACGGACCCCACCATTCCTACTTAAAAACACTAATGGCAAATATACATTGCAAACAGATGCCTTGTGCACATATCATTTGAAAAGGCTTTTAGGAAAACAAGATTGCTGGTCTTTGGATAGAAGCGGAGCAGTTGCGCTGCAGGATGGCAGAGCACCAGTGATTCCCATCCCACAAGAGAGTCCCCATCTGTGCCACCACTGCAAGAGGGTTGGGGATGGAGGGAGAGAGAAAAGCCTGGCTCAGGTTTGAACACACGGCACCCTCCCCAGGTACCGCTTTCCTGTGACACTAGCACACCTTGGTCTTAAAATAGTAAGTCTGCACAGGCTGAGCTGCTCCGAATTAGCTCCCGGCTGCTGGGGACTAACTTTGAAACCCAGACCGCTAGTTAGTTTAGAGGCCTCTGTCTGAGGGACTCTCTGGAGGAATGATGCTTTAGGTCTTTGCGCCCCTAGAAATTAATTTTCCTCTGCCTGTTTTGAGCTCACTTTTGCTCAGCACAGCCCGCTTGTCGCTGGCTACACCATGGGAGTCCCTGCCAGCGCCGGTCACCTTATGGTAGCTCTGAAATAAAAAATGAAAATTACAGATTTGTAATGCAGGGGCTGGTGCAGCTGCGCTGCGACCGGGGAGGAAGGAGGGGAGGACTGTGCGGCGACACAACTGCTGCCCTGGTACAGCCCTGGAAGGGCGGGTGGGTGCTCCACGGAGCAGGGCTCCTCGGCGGGCTGCACCCACCCCAGTAATCCCACCCCTCTACAATCGCAGCAGAGGCTCAGCGCAAAACTTTGACTTCAATAATGAAGCAATTTAGGAGGGAAAATAGAGCTGCAGAAAACAGATATCTTTTGAACTGCAAAGGGCCAGTAATTTGAAAATGTGTAGTTAAATTCTGGCAAGCACAAGGCACCCGTACTTGCCAGAACCCCTTGCTGTAAAAGAAAGAAAGGAAAAAAAAAAAAAAAAGGAAAAAAGAAAGAAGAGAGTTTGGCTTGCAAATGATTGCTCTGGATCTTATCACTGTAGTCTGGGTTAACCATGACCGAACCTCGCATAAAATGAAAACAGAGGTCTTTTTAGATCTGATCCTAGAGATCAGGGGTTTTGGTCCACAGAGTCTGCGTAAATGCTCAGCCTAGTGCGAAACTGCCGGCATGCGCGTCCTCTCCCACCGCGCAGCTCGGCCACGCTCCTGGCAGCACTGGGTGGTACTGGGAACCGGAGCGGCTGCGGGCACAGCTGCTGCCAGGCAAGGTCAAGGGACACATTGCTGCTAGCTCGGCAGCGGTGGCCGGTGCCGCAGCCCTGCCGCTTGACACAGCATAAGACAAACATGTCGGGAGAGAATTGATATGTTTGAAAATCGATCTACAAGCAGCTTTCCGCATTAAGAAAGTTTCCCTCTGATATTTCTGCCATTTCCCTGTTTTGTGATTTTAGAGGAATTAACATATTCTCTTTTATAGCCGTCCAATTCTATAAAAAATCCTTAATAATATGAAAGTTTACATCTCACAAATACTGGCGAAAATTATTTGTAATGTGAACTGCCTACTAATAGGCTGATACAACCGCTGCAGTGTCAAGTCATATATAACCAGTGACTCCATGGCAATTCCTGAAGCATCATGAGATCTTAATTAATGAAGCATGGCCAACAACTCACCAACTTTAATGGAGTAAACATGTCAAGGAAAATGTGTTTTTTCTCTTAAAATATGAAGTTTTCCAGGCATTGAAAGAGAAAGGCCTGCCGTGACATAATTGCTCAAAGTGGTATCTTTAGGACGTCCAAATATTTTAAAACCTGATCCTGGATTTCCTCCAGCCACCTGCCCCTCCTGTCCTGCACGTTGGTCCTACATTTTTATTGCTTCCTAGCACTGCAGTACCGGGCCCTTCAGAATCATGCTTACGCTACACATTCCTCCAGACAGTCTTTCACACTTCATAAGGCTCCGAACTATCATTAATTAGGAGGCATTTCCTTCTGAAAGTCCCCTATATCTCTCTGATGGCGCATGAAGAGAAAGATATATCCTCGCCAAATGAATAGTTTCTCCCTGCTGGTCATTATCGTTGTGGGACAGTGAAATCTGTCCTGGTGTCACCGAACATGGGCACATGGAGTAAGCTTAGAGAAAACCTTTGTGTGTCCGAAGGCAACGAGGTGTTTTGCTTCTGTGCGAGTTTATCTATGTGTAATATCTCTGCTCAGCCAAGCCCTACCCATACCACTGCTAGCTGCAATAATATCACTGATTATTTTTTTTTAGCAAATCTTATTATTTATGTTACAAGTTGCATCTCTTATAAGAGATTCAACAGTAAATATGGCATGTGATTGTTTTCAATGCATCCAAGGTTTAATCTGCATTCTTATTTTTTTCTTGTTTAACTTCTGGGTGAAAATACGGCTGGATAATTTACACTATTAATACTTTTTTTAATGCTTCTCTGTATGGGGGAAAAGCACCTGGTCTCACCACTTTATGCGTAGGCTAAAGCCCAGTGTAAAATCCTCAGCCTTCTTTTCGTAAACCTCACAGACATTTATCTATGTTATGTGTATCCAGACCCTTAGGAATCTTTTCTATCTCTCCCCCAGGACATTACGGGACATTTTCCATGTATATCTTAGTGGGATTGTTCAGCACCGTATCCATTCCATCTACCTCCAACTTCACCTGAAGGGCAAAATCCTTAAGATCTTGACACAATACTGATAAATATGTGGAATTATTAAAGTTGCCATCTCAGCAGAATAGGATTGCTGCCGCCTTTGTTCTCAGGGGAATACATATTTCACCCAGTAGCAAGACACCCAACTGCTGCTACAATCAAAACTCTCTGAAATGCCTTTAAGCTAATCATCTTTGAACATAAGCCTTTGTTGTTAAATCGGGGACCTTCTAGATGCAAGGCACAGAAACCTTTTTTGTTTTTTCTCCACCTTGCACAAAACAGCTTTAAGCCTGTCACCGCTGACAGTAAGGTTCAGTGATCTGTCAACATTCACCCCTGATAAAGACAGTGAGAGAAATCCGTGGCTCCGGAGAGTTCAGTAGAGACCAAACAGTATGTTTGCAAAAGAGCATTTTTATATGTTTTCCTGTGACAGCACTAGTTTAACAGAAAATAGTTGGAGTGTGCCAAAAAAGGGTAAAAAAGAAAGAAAAGGGGAAAAAATAAAAAGGAAAAAAAAAAGACAGAAGTAGTAAGTTAGGCTAGCATGACATGATGGATCTGGGCTATGACAAACAGAATTGGAAAAAAACTTCCCTGGGGACCAACTATACCAGGTTTGCTGAATTGTATTTCTTGATTTCTTACTGTGCAACAGTGCTTTTTAGTGTTAGATTGACTAGGCTTCAGAATATTTTTAAAATTGTACAAATCAAAATCCATGTAGCTTAAAAATGAAAGATGTAAAAGGTTTAGGAGTTTGATGTATTGAAAGGCATTCTGTATTCCCTCATGTGAGTATTAAATGTACACTTTGTCTGTTTGATGAATTTTAAATCTTTGTGGATTGCAACGTGCACCACGGCAGTTTAGGGGGTATAAACCTTGGCTGAAGAAAAGCGTAAAGGATGTGCAGTGGTCAGGCTTCAAACCAAGCTATTCTTCGCTTTTTCTGATTTTCCTAGGTGTTGCAATACGTACTTAATCCAATTTATAGAGAGCTAAGTAAGAGCGGTCGGGGAAAAATCTTGAAAAATTCCTCTTGGAAGCAACTAACCGTGACGGCATTAAATGCAGGGAGATTTCATCTTGTTTTAATTTCAATGTAATACGAAAAAAACAAAGAAATATTTGCGAAGAAAGGAAAGGCGTAAGGGATCAGAATATTTTGGAATAATAAATGCCTTTATTCAAGCCTAGTGTCGTGTCAAACAAGGGTCTCACTTGGTGAGAAGCCATGTGAGGACAAAAGGGTTTAGGGGCTTGAAAAATAACATTAGATGACATTCGCCTCAAAACCTCTGGTTTCTAGGTACCTCAACAGAGAGAGCTGGCATAGCAGGCCAGCAACGCAAGGCGTGTTTTACCGAGCCCCGTTATCGCTCCCAATTTAATTCCGCTTTCCAGTGATCGAAATCTCTCCCTCCACCGCAGCAGCATTTTCTGCAACACCGTTATAAAGTACGTACGAGCACAACACCCTGAGACACGAAGTGATGGGTTATGAAACCTAAACAAAATGTACTATCTGCTCTTTAGTGGGGATGGGTTTGGATGCGCGTTTCACATGGATGTCAAGTGCGACTGAAAAGCTGTTGTCGTTAGGGAGGGACAGCCGGATCGGTGGGAGTAGAGGGTGGAAAGAACAGCCCAAACCTTTCTGTGAATTTGGTTTTGTCCAAATCAAATCAATTTTGGTTCCCATTTCCTCGCTCCTCTTGAAAGGTTCCCTTTCCTCTCTGCCTTAATATTGAAATGTTTTCTGTAAGGTCTGAGAACTTGAGCTTCTGAAATCAAATTTTGAATTCTTTGGGGATTTGGAGACAGAGAGACTCTTGATTGAGCTCTCAGAAAAAAAGTCTTGTGATCACGTGGAGACCTAACGGTAGGTGCAAGGCTGAGCCTGGACAGACATCAAACTGTGATGAATGTACGCAAGACTTTTATTTTTCAGCTTTCACTATGAACATTGACTGATTAATCCTCACAGCAATTGCCTGCTATAGAAAGGCTTGACTACATTTGTTTACAGTTGGGGAAATCAAAGATGTAAATACGAAAATAGGAATCACATATGTTGGTAAACACCCAAAAGAGTTACTGTTTGCGGATATGAGGCCTTGCAGCCTCCGCAAGGTAATGGGAGCTGTGTGTGCAGCTGAAGTATCCCAGATCAGGGGCTGCTTTAGTTCAATGTCTAATAAGGTATAAAAAAATACACCAGCAATAATTTTTAAGGGACGTAAAAAGTCTTCTCCTTTCCATGACCTTCCAGCTTGTAACATCAAAGGTCACCTGTGAGATTATAAGTAAATTCTGGACTCTGTGAGGGGGATAGTGGTGCTGTTGCCAATTGCTTTGACTCGCATTATCAGGCATGGTACTGCCAATCACTCTGCTGATGCCTGTCAGGTTTCCGCTGCTGCCAAGCAGAATGTAAAATTGACAGGGAATATTACAGCGCTCGTCAAACGCTGCGAGATACCTCTGCCTTGGGGAGAGCGGGCACCTGTGGTTACAGACAAGGATCGGGGCTCGGGAACACTTTGTTGCTCTCTTTACATTTTTTTGAAACTTATTAATTTTAGAAATGAAGTGCGGAGTTCACCCATATTGAGATTCCGATTATGAAATTGATATTTCCACAGATTGAGCTAGCATCCAATATTCTTTTCAATGCGAGGCTTACTCAGAGATGTGAAATAAAATCAGAACAGGATTACATTTTTGACAGTGGAAACAATACTCATTAATTCCGTAGTCTAAAGTTTTGAGGGCTTGATCTGTATCTTTTTATAAAATGTACTGTGGTCAGTTCCAAAAATCTGTCTACATGTTTCTTTTCTATTTGACATGGTTTCTCGAATTTCAGGAAGTTCTCTTCCACCTATTGCTATCTACTTTGGTCTTTCTGCACAAAACCAGGTTTTGTATTTGTACAGCCATCTATAGAGCGGTTCATTAATCATCTGTAAAGTGTAGGGTTTCGCAAATGCAATATACACAAAAACTACAGCCAGCTGGGCTTGTGGGTTTCTAATAGGACAATGACATGCCAAAAATACTTTGCCTTTACAACCTGACACTACGTTTTCTGTAGAACGGAGAAGACTCATGAATACATTCAAGAGAAGTCAATAGCTTGTGCAGCTATAGAGAATTATTTAATTAAATCTGGAAGCTTTCGAGGAAGCCATAAAAATGAGGTTAATATGTCAGACTAATAAATTCTATATAATTAAGCTCCCCAAATATAGAAATTTCAGAATACGATGCTAAACATATCACAGTAGGGACATCAATTTATTTAATCTTAACATTGTTGCATTGTCTCCATGAACTTCCATTGGTGTCACAATAAGATTATTATGACAGCACCATTAAGCCCCATTCAAATGAATGGGGAATTAGTGTCACGATGGAAACAGCTGCAGCCAAGAGCTGCTGTCTATGATCAGTAGTTATTTTCAAAAATTCAGATATTTTGCTATTACAATAATTATATTTTCTCTTTAGTTATGTATGTAGTGCAATGAAGAAGGGTTTTCGAGGCACAGTGAAAACCAACACAGCAAAATGTGAAATGTGTGGCTATATACGTTGTTCCCCAAAATCTTCATCATTCCAGCTCCATTTGTAATATTGTTCTTGATGTGTATAAAGCCTCGATCGGACAGATGTATTGCTAGATTTTAGGACTGTCAGTCGATAACTTGTATGTTCTCAAGAATCTCTACTTAGCCTATCGTCCACCTTCCTCTTTCCCAGAGGACAGATAATAAAAGACTTTTTGTCAATCACAGCAGCTGTAGTGAGGGTAGGAGGGAGATCATCCCAATGACACGTACAGCGACTTTAATGACTTAGGAAACAGAGTACCCTGAGCTCCTCCTTTGATACCCGTCCGCCCTTGTTCACCTTCCATCCTTAGTTACGTGTAGAGCACCGCTCCATCTGCCTTTCCTTGTGCTGCTGTACCGCTTCGAGAGAGCACTTCTGCTAAAAGCAGTTGTGTGTCACAACTTTTCTTAGATCCTAACAGATTCAATGGTGAGTTTAGGATTTGAAACCCTTTAAACAAGTTTTCTCGCGTATATTAAACATGGAGAT
Organism: Phoenicopterus ruber ruber; assembly: GCA_009819775.1. NCBI lineage: Eukaryota > Metazoa > Chordata > Aves > Phoenicopteriformes > Phoenicopteridae > Phoenicopterus > Phoenicopterus ruber. Next base: position 38,954,169 of record CM020220.1, read on the forward strand.
GTCTGCAGATTTGTAAAAAAAAGGTATTTAGATTTATGGTTATATATTTCACATATATTCTTCTATTTAATAGAAAATGAAAGTATTTTATGCATAATATTGAAAAGAAAGTTGAGAGTTCTTTATGCAAAGATGCATGGCTGAAACATATCTCTCCATATCTAAAAGATAATTCGCCACGCTTTCCGGGGCAGATTTAGATTAGTATGCATGTTTCAGGACCAAAGTAAAAGACTAGAGATATTTAATATTTTAAGCTCTAGGCTAGGGGTGTCGCAGAGTGGTTGTTTTGAAATCCATGTTGTTTTATGGTTAATATTATAAGTAACTATTTGAGTGAGATCACAATCTTATGAATTTTTAGTGGCATTTAAGAGGAATGCTCATTTTTCTTCATAATGAAGATTTCAACTTTTAAACTTGGAAATACTTGCTACCTGTGGAACAGTTCGCTTTCTGCCCTGAAGGATCCAGACGTTACAATAGCGCAGTGAAGTGGCAATACATAGTTTCATGGTAAAACCTTTTTTCTCCTTGTGCAAGCGGTATGCCCCGTCACTCATCACCTGGATATATCCTTTCTCACGCAGTCCGACCTGCTACAGTATTTCTGCGTCCTGCACTTCAAAATAGTTGGGATTGCTGAAACTTGGGAGGTCAATTCACTCATTCCTGCTGTTTCCTTTGGGCATGTTAATGGCCATTGTGCTCTTAGGAGAAAACCAGTAACGTGAGACTTACAGTCGTATCCCCGGGCCTTTGGGAACAACGGCTCTTCTGTGCAAATGGAAAGTAAGCACCTGTTGTAAACAAATTAAACACCGTTTTTAAAAATACAAATATTATTATCTGCCAAAATTATGCCAGTCAAAGGGAACCAGTTGGTGGCAGAAAGTACAATACAAGATATGTTTTAAATAGGTATACTGTGCATCTCTCGTGTGAGTATTCTTTGATGAAAAGGCAGTTTGTTCGGGACACCTAGATTGAATTTCTTGTAAGGCAGCTGCTTTAGAGGATATAAGATATTTCTCTCAGCCACCTGTTTCCTTTTATTGTGTTAGCATTGGAGTTTGTTGGGCCAGCCCATGTGAAGAGATAAGGCAGAGTTGCTGTATTTTGTTTATAAGGGCATATTTGTTCATGCTTTTAAATGTTAGTGGAAGGACTTCAGCAGGGTAACCCCATGTGAATTGGACAAAGCAGCTGCTTTTATTATGAACTTCGGTTACTTGTGGGTTTGTCTCTTGGCACACCGCGACGTCTTTTTTTTTACTTGCCTTGCCATAAGAAAAGAGTTAAACTAATTTTATCTTTTCAAACAGCTGCAGATCTGGAGAGGGAAAAAAACTCCAGGCTTTACAGTAGAGAAGTGGCCTTCTCAACTGTACATATCAATGGCCTTCAAACCAGGAGCACGTCTTGTCATTGCTCGTGCCTTGGGTGGTCCTTTACACCAAAACAGCCTGAGTATTTCTCTTCTGATTTGATATATTTGTCCTCTCAGACTGCCTGGATGAATCCTCCTTTAAGGCGTGTTGTAAGAGCAAAGCAAGCGCTCAGCGTGGAGGGATGGGTTTGGGTCAGTGTCTCGTTGGTTGTGTCTCTGCTTGGTGAACCTCAGAGGACGCACAGCGGAAAGCGACGACTAAGGAGTTGAAAATGCTGCACAAATACCTGTGTAGCTGCAAACAGCAATTCTTTTATTTTTGGTAACTTAAAGCATGCTTGGCAACGTTGAGCCATACCCCTAGATTGTGAGACAGAGAAGTAGTTAAACCGTATTTCCTTCTTTGTAGGAATATTAAGATACGTTACTGGTGAAGTGTCCTAAAGCGAGAAAATTGCTGAGAGGAAAATAATAGTCAGACTCCAGTGAAAATAGTCCTGCCACGTACATCACAAATTCAGCATACAGAAAGAAGATTAAATGTTAACTATTAGTTTAAATGTAGTTTCCATTAATTTACCAAAACCAAAAAAATCTTGACAATTGGGCATTTGCGGCATGATTGTAGTTACGTTTATAAGGATACCTGATCTCTGGTTATTGACGCTGAGGATGTCCTCTGACTGAATTCATGATAATTACCTTAAAAATACCCCTCCCCAAAATAAACAACAACAACAAAATCATTGTTTTTCTCAAACTATGTTTAATGTTTTAAAAATCCCAAAGCACTTCACTCTACTGCTTATGATTCTTGATAAAATCATGCAAACACAGCCAGTTTGATGCTATTTTTTTGTTTACAGTATTGCTGTGTTGTTTTGGTTAACAGAATGAAAAACAGCACAGTTAGACTACAAGTAAAAATGTTTTATTCTTAGTTTGTTTCATCAATAAAAGCTGACATTTTTGCAAGAAAGATGTTATACTATTGGAATTAACTCTTAGTCAATTGTAAATAATTGTATTATATTGGTATGTTATCATGAAGATTAGAAATCATTTCCTACAGAATCATGTTCTTGCTTTCTCAGCACTGTTTCAATTGAAAGGAATTTGAATGAAGTACATCTCATTACTAACATAAAGTAGATGGAGCTTGAATAATTTTTATATTTATTTTCCATAGATAGCTATTACATTTCTTATCCTATCCATCCAAATTTTATAAAATAAATTGTTTTAATCCATTTTTTGGAGAGAAGCAATGAATTTGTTTTTGCAGAAGTAATACATCTGAATATATTGTAATATGCATAAAAATCTGTTAACACAGTTATTTATACAAAAAGTGTAGCTGCCTTACCTTTGATTTAATTTACATACTTTATTTGCCTTCTGACAAGTTCTTCCCTTGCCTTTTTTTATTTATGTGCCAAAAATATGTCTTTTCAGATAAGTCAACTAAAACTTTAATGTATTGTATATTTTAAAACTACATAAAATGTTTTATGCATTCGCTAGTTTTTTCCCACAAGCATTTGTTAAAGGTGATGCTATATCAAGATTAGACATGTTTTACCACTGATAACAGCATAATGACATTGTATTTCTTAAATATTATGAGCAAATAGATGTGTTCTATTTTAAAGCCTAAGCTGACATTTAGGTTGAATTATCAAGCATTAAAAAAAGAAGAAAGGGGAAAAAAAAAATCTTTATTACTCGAAGGTTAAAACTTTGGCAGCCTTCGGTTTTTAAATCTAAGAATTCAGGCCCACACCCTGAGAAAGAATTTGATGCATTTACTTTAAGTATGTGAAAGATGTGAGCAACATAATTATTTTTCCATTCAAATGTGGAAAACAATAAAAGTTTCCCATATGTAGTTCATAGGCTGTAACTCACATCACTCAGCACTAAAGCAATAAGCAACAGAGTGTTGATACAAAGAGCTCCGACTCTGGAAATATCAGCTTAACCCTTGCTGGTCTTTCTCTGCACTTTGCTACTGTAAACATGGTTTGAATTTACATAAGCCACCATTCACATTCTTGTGAGTTCATAATATAAATAATGCAGAAAATCTCATTCACTTCCCTAAATTATGCTAGTCATTACGGATGATTCATGTAAGTATTAATCTCTTGGATGTGGCAGAAAACTAGGGAGGAGAAACTACCTATCATATCATTTGCGGTTAAGGACCTGCTGCACATCTCTCAGCTTTGCTCGAAATGCTTGCAGTAACTGGGCGTGCATCTTTGCGCTCTCCCGTAATCCAAGCGGCAATATGGGCTTCTCCGCGATTTCCTCGTGCTAGAAAATAAAATTTGTGGAAATATGCTAAAGTAACGACACGCCTGGGGCCAGGAGGGTGTCCTGCTGCATGGCGGTAGCGTGCAAGCTTGAGGGAAGCATCTGCAAATCTCTTCATTTCTTTTATCAGGGTTGTGTGATGAGGGGATAGACTGGGCAAGCGAATGCTTAAATATTTGTCTCCTAAGAAAATTTTAGTGTAAATTGATTTATGTCTCTGAAGGCCAGGCCTGAAAATGCTGGCTGCCTCTTACCTTGGAAAATCTCGGCACAACAGAGATTCAAATGCTGTCAGGGTTAGCGTTTTAATTCTGTATTTTTGGTGAGAAATGCACCAAGGTGTAGGTCATTGACAGGTTTCTATACGTTTCCACTACTTTGGCTTTCTCCTTCATCTGCTTCACATGCGTGATCTTCCTCTGAGCTTCTGCACCTTTTCACCATCCAGGAAAAAAGGGCTAAGGGTAAATTATCAAATTCAAATAGTTGGACATCATGTAGATATGGGTTGGAGCTGTAACCTTGCTGTTGGTACCTGTGAGCAAACTTGGGCACGGTGTTCACCAGGACAGGGCAACCGGTGACCGACAGAAGAAATTAGCTGTCGAAACCACTGATGCAGTTTGGATTTTGATGGTGCTCTAATCTCCTCGCAGTCTTAGTGCTTGTGCACGTACTGGGTGCTCTGTCGTTCTTGAGTCGGAGCAGTCCTTGGCAGGGAGCGGCTCTGCTGCGCGATGGCCGGGCTCCAACGGGCGCAGGGTACGGGGTAAGGGAAGCAGCAAGGCGCAGCAATGCACAGCGGGGAGCAAACACAGAATTGGGCATTTCTCTGCAATCTCAGAAAAGCAGAGAAAGACTCACACTAGAAAATATATTGCAGTCATTAGTCACAGATATTAGGAGTCGGACATTTATACCTGGTGTTCATTAATAGTTGATGGATATATATAATACATTGCTGGATAATTATATTTAAAATGCTTTAAAATATTCTTTTTTTTTTTTTTTGAAAGGCAGTGGTGTTGTAAAAACATTGGTTTTCCTAATAGCAAATGTAAACTATACACTCTTTAAAATCAGTCTTTAATCCCACTTCTTGTGCAGTGGTTTTGTAATCCTGACCATCCCGTTTTATTCCCGACTCTCCATTAGCTCAGGAGTATGCCAGCTTCCAGTTAGAAGATGAAGGGAACACGAAGGTGGGGATTATTATAAAAAGACATGTCATTCATACCGCTATAAATACTATTGTGAAGAATCAGACGTGTGAGATAGGTGGTTTCTGGGGGTTTTGCCATTGCTTGCAGAAAAAGCTCGTAACGTGCCCGTAATCACAAAAGACTTTCAGGAGTGGCTCGTTCATAGGAACTGCGCTGCTGTGCAGATAGGACGGAGCTTTTCAGGGAGATACCAGCATTATGTCCAAAAATTCACATCTCAAATATCTTGAGTATTTGAATGCCTCGTGTCTCAAATGTAAAAGCAGAATAAAGACACCGATTGTAGTTTTTATTTAAGCCAATTCATAATATTTTCTTGCATTTTCTTGTGCCGCTGCGTTCAGACTTGGTTTTGAAAGCCCTAAAGTTTATTTGCGAGAGCTTTTAGCTTAATTTTATGGATTGTATGGTATTCTTCACTATGAAGTTTTAGAAGATACAAAAGAAAAAACCTTGCTCAAATGTAGAAGTTATTTTTGCAGTAACGTATGTCATGATTTTTAAACATTCAGGCCTTTAAACTTTTTTTTTATAGTGTATGTTCTTGCCAATCCCAGCACAGTTCTACAAAGTAAAATATTTGGCAGTGAATTCATATTAACAGATGGAACAAGAAATTAACACGTTTTTGCTTCGCTAATTCACAGTTCTTTTAATACGCTAATTCTAAATCACCTGTTCTGACTTTGACAGGCTACAGACACCTGTTTGGGGTAATATTCCACAGCTAATTATTACATGAGAAACTCAGTCTCCAACAAAAGGGTTTCTGTGTGAAATTGTCATAGTTAACAAATTAGTAATACCAACTTTATACAAAAATAGCTTGCAGTTTTAATTTACATGTACTTAACCTTGCCTGACGAGCTAGAAGCGGTGGGATGGCATGGGGGGCCGCCTCTCCCCCGGCACACCGGCGAGCTGGCGCCTCCGTCCCTCACCCACCGGAGCTGCGAAGTTCCCGCCGTAAGTCCCGGTCCTCGGAGCGGAGTCAGCGATACCAGACTGTGAGGAGCACGGTGCTGCTCAGCAAAACCCAAGAGAAGAGGGCAAGAAGTTTCTTCTAAGGAGGAAGCTTGGAGTAATTTCCAACTCACTGGGGTTGGTGCAGTTTAGAGTCAGAGTAAGGAAAAAAAGGGTCTTTTTTTGAAAAGCTAGCCCTGCTGCAACATAAAGACGTTACGGGGCTGTTACACTTTGAGTTTTTGCTGTTTACCTCCACAAATCAGATATAGCAGTTTAGAACCGAGCTTCATTGTAGGATGTAGTGTTTAAATATTGCCCCCAAAGCTGGCAGTGGATAATTTAATCCTATATCACTGAATGTGTGAGCTTTTTTTTCTAATGTATCTGTGGCTGTAAGGAAGAAAATACATGTTTTGTGGTTGCCTTTTTAGAGGTTTATTACACTTCTGTCATAATGAGTCGTCATGTTCATATGGGAAAGGGGGGAAGGGAGGAGAAGAGAAGCTATTCCATCTCGCTGCTCTTCTCCTCTGCTCTTCTGCTTTTGACATAAAAGAGATGATACAGCCCTCATCCGCTGTCCCAGCTGTGCACCAGCGTGGAGGCCAAGTGGAGTCTGTAGCAGTAACAACTTTATGATAATGGTGAAAAAACCAAATCTGGCATGGGAATGAGGGGATAAGCAAGGTTGCTCGGTGCAATAGGATGAGAAAAAATGTTCAATATGTAAGAGAGAGGGGAGAGAGAGGCCGGACATAAACGTGTCTTACGACAAACTACAACGGCTTGCAAAGCAACACTGGTACTACCAGGAACCCTTTATGCTCTGTCTTTCTCATCACCCTTAAATCTTAAAACACAAAACCAATCTTAAGTCCTTTGCTCATCTTGCTTTGAACCTTACTTAATTCATCTCCAATTGTTTTATCGGGAGCTTATTGATGGTAATGATGTTTTATTGCTCAACTGTAAGACACAAATGGCTCGGTGAATCTCTTTCCTTTGTTCTCTCTGCTTTTGATTCTTCCTTTTCTTCTGTCTTTTCCCCACCTTTACATCTACTCCTCCTTCTCTTTTTATAATGTTCAACTATCTTGTCAGATAATCTATTGCAAGCTGTGATACAAATCACATAGCCTTAAAAATATCACCGTTATGATAAGCCTAATGAAAATAAGACAGTTCATGGGGAAAATTCCAAATTGATCGTCATTAATGGTCTTGGCTTAGGTGTGCGTCCTTCAGGGATTTAAGGCAGCAAGAGTTTCTAGTGAACCTGGTGGACTCAAACACATGGGCTACTCATTGCCATGCCTGAGCACCTCGATGCTCTGGAGTGGCACTGGGTTTTGCTGCTGACCAGAGCTGTCTTTACTTTTCCTGTTCCCTGAGGAAAATAAGTAGCATCTATCCCAAAATATTTCGTATTTGTGCCCATACATGCTTTATAGCTTTCACCAAGAATATAAATATATGTGGTGGTTGGTAAGTCAGGGAATGTTAAACAATCCTGGAGAAACATTGTACAGATTTACCCGTTATTCCAGCGAGATTATGCAAGTACTTATAATAAAGGGAATGTAAGTGGTCCACGATGGCACTGTCTGCTGCGTCAAATTAAGTTCATTTACTCTTACTACATTAGTTCTTGTTCTTCAGAAAATTGATTAAAATGAAGCTGCGTACTACCTGGTGCCTGGCGTGAGCACGGATTCTGTAATCATGTAACTCCTCTAATTAGAGATACTAATTGTATATTTAAATAGCTTTACAGGTATAACTCACAGTACAAATGCCATACAGTGTCTAAAAGTCCCTTTAGTGATAGCTATAGGAGTGTAACAACTCTGCTAAGTATGGAGACTCAGTGCTGCGTACTGTTTGTACGGCTTTTAAAAAAAGATTATGTTAAATTATCCATTCGTAGTAATCTTCCACAGCTTGTCAGATAGCGGAGGTAGAATATCGATCATGCAATTTCATTTCTGCTTTCTGTAGGATAAAAACCATTCTAAATACTATATCCCTCGAACTCAGATACCCCACTAATTTTTAAGTGAAGCATAATATTGTCCTTCCTACCGCCAAAACTGTACTTAGGTTCTGCAGAAGATGCGTAGAGTTAGGGCTGGCACCTGCACTGGGGGAGCTTTTTGGGTTTTGACTGTATTTGCATGAATAGTATTTTATTGCTAATGTCTGTGTCCTTAAATGACTCTTTCTTAGTGTATGACAGTAGTTTTCAGTTGTAGTTTCTGCATGCTGCTTCGTAAGACTTTGTTATTGCTTTAATCAGTTTCATTACACCTCGGTGTCTAGATCCTCTCCTTGTCAAAATATCATAGTAAGGCATTAACCATGGAATGATGATATGAATCTTAAGGCAGTAGGATCTGGCATTGATGCCGAGGGATTTCTGCTCTTCCACTTGTGTACTCGCATGTTCCTGTCTTTTTCTTTTGGTTATTTATGCCTGACCTAAGCAGAACTCCATCTAGTTAAAGCCATGTAAGAGAATTTGCCTCGTCGGTTTACAATGGATTTCTCAAGAATCACAATCGGCACATTTTGTCTGTTCTTGCTTATCTGACCCTGGAACGCGACAGGACACGAACCAGGGAAAAATCAGTTCCGATGAGCAGCACCACATGAGCGATGCCTTTGCCCACTGTGGCTGGGAAAGAGCTACCAAGTTGGTTGTTACACGCAGTGATTGATCCCCTCTCCTTCTACGGTTTCGTGATAGATAAGGGAAATAGTCAAGTCTGGAAGGAGCTATTTTGTGCTCCTATTAACTGGAGGATTTTCAGCAGATGTCTTAATAGTTGGAAATCAGCAATAGTATGTGGATTTATTTGTGTGCCATCTGAACCATTTGACTTGCCAGATGCATGTTGTTTAATAGCCTTTTGTACATGATTTTCAGAAGATAGTTCAGTAAGATTTTCTTTTATTGTGTGAAATAACCCATTTTGTGGATAGCATTTCCTATTGTTAGAGTGTGTGTTGAAGAGGCTAATCGGGCGCAGTCATTGCAGAGAAAAGAGAATATGCAAAATGCTAGCCCATGCATTGAGAGGCACAATAGAAACTTGTGATGAAGTCATCCTGTATATCTTTTTTGAACATCACACATTTTTTTCTGCTTTTTGGATGTCTTTTGGTTGGCAGTGATCTTTTGTTTAGGTACTTAAAAGCCACTTTACAGCTTCAGTGTTTAGATTGTTTCAGTCATTCCTATCTTGTTACTGTCAACATTATCATACACTAATATGGTTTAAATTATTTGCAGACATTTCAGTCCTCTACCTTAATGTGAAGATAGTTTCAGCTTCCTGTTGTTCTTGTGTTAAAGCATATCTGAAAGGATAAATGAAATCTCAGTTCTTACTCTGACTCATATCATACAGTCCCTGCCAATCACTCTATGATTCGATGACTGTGAAATACAAGAACGCATTGATTATTCACTAAGAACAACTTTGTTTTATTGATTTTTACTTTGATTATCCCTCAGTACCTCAGTGACATACATAAATACCTCTGGTCATTTGGCTATGTGTGTGTTTAAAATATAATATTGCTGTATTTACTGTACAACACGAATGGTGATTCATTCAAATTTATTCACTGATTTCAGCGGCAATGCCTATCGTGACGCATTAGATTCTGGGAATGAGTCTTTGTATAGCAGAGAGTGAACAGCAAGGAAAAGAGCCTGAAAGTTGTCAGGTTAGGCTGGTATTAAGATTTTGTAAAATTTAATTTGTTGATCAATTACCATCAAATACTAGGACAGGACTATTGTTAGCACAAAGATATTAATCAGAGTCCATGGAAAAGAGTGGCCAAATAAGGATCAAGAACCTCATCCAGGTTTTTGGAAAAGCTGCTACGGAAGTAGATGCAAATTGCATTAAAAAAAAATCCTCAAGGGAGACAAGATTATCAGACTGAAGGTGCCTCATTGCTCCAGTCATTGGAGAAAAGTGCTGTCTACCAGCGAGAAAGGTCCCATTTGAATCTTGATGCAGGAATGTGTAGGACGTACATTCAGCAACTCCAGCCACCAGATGGTAGACTCTGCTTACTGGTTAAGTCGGCTCTAGTGTCTGGTCACCAGTTGGCAGGAACAGCAGTAGACAAATTACATCACCTTAGAATCACAAAGCACAGCATCGCTCCTGTATTTTGATACAAGTATAACCCTTCTTTCGAATTTCTGTTGAAACACAAAAACCGACCGAATCTCTGTCAATATTACGCAGCATCTATAAATATTCTCAGATGTAGACCGAGAAGGAAAGTATATTTTTATTAGGCTGTTTATTATGTGAGTGGAATTAGCAAGAGACAGTTGGTGTAGAAAATTAATGAACTAGAGTTTCATGGCTGGAATTTACTCCAACCTGCCTTATGTTACCAGTAAAATTTGTTTGGGGAACCTCAACATACTCTTTAGGAGACATTTGTCCATTTTGCCAAATGATCACACAACTGAGCACATTCTGATGGCATTCTCTGCTATATTTTAAATTTTCTTTTCATTGTGTAGAAACAAAATATAGTGATAGAACACAAATGTTTGCATTTATAGAGGACATTTTTATCAAAGCCTATGAATCATTTGCATGTGTGGGAGAGACATATATATGGTTTAGAGTCATACCAAATATTTTAAAAGAGCCAACAAGGACTAATTGGACAAAATCTCAATGATTTTGTGCCTGGTAAGGTATGAACTGTAAAAGACAGCTGAAAGCATTGGGCTTTGCAAAGAGAATGAAAACCATCTGTCAGAAATACTTTCCACCGATTATACTCGGTCCAGCTATTAATTAAGTGATTTTGCATTACTACTTTCAACAGAGCAGATCCTTCATTACTGGGAGCAAACCAGAGGCACACATTTGACCTTCCATGTCAAAGCAGCATGGTTGTACACCATCTCCTAACAGGGAACGAAGGACAGAGAGAGAAGGGTCATCCTCCATACATGGATATACTTACTCTATCTCAAAAGCAAAGTTGCAATGTTGCAACTGTGATGGATTTTAATGGCAAACGTTCAGGTTTGGTACTCAGATGTGTACTGTCACCTCCAGGGCCATGAGAACTGGCGTGGTCAGAAGCTGATGTCCTTCAGAGCTACCTGAGAGAAGCGTGGCTGCGAACCACAGCCATCCTGCTTGACTTTGCCAGTGGGTTTTCGGCGGAGTGTCTGACACACTTGCCAAGAGGCTCATCCAAGTCTTGTTCAAATGAATGGGACTTTTCTATCGCGTTTGGTAGACTTCAGTTCTGTCCTGCTTTTCTGCGGTGCTGAGTGCCATCCTCGCTTGGAATGCATTGCAGCGAGACTGTCCTCTGGGCTCCTGGTGGACCTTTGTAGGTGGAAAATGGAGAATGAATTGATGATAGAAAACCAGGGACAATTTCTTGCTCTTTATTCTTTTTCATAATAATGGATGGACCATCTCTAACTTCCCACTGTCGTCCACATCTAGTTGTAAATGAGGGTTTGCCGCCGTGTTAATACCCATTCACCCCTTGACATTTCTTCGTGCGTTATGCAGCAATATGCTCCTCTCTGCTCTCACTCATCCTTAATCTGAGGCAGATGATGTGACGAGCTGCAATTTTCATGGTGAGCTACGTAATAAAGGCATTCCAGTTTTCTAGGAGGAAGAACTTTAATACTTCTTAATTATTATAATGGACTGAGAATATTTGCAATTAGCAGGTTCAGCGGCAGGCAAGCTTCCTTATATATCTTTGCTGATACTATTTAGTTCTGGTCTTTCAGCATCCCATTGTCCTATGCTGTTTTGTCTTCCAGTTCTTTGAATAAATGAATTCTGTCCTAGGGCCAAAATCTGAAAGTTCCAAGTGCAGATCTCTGGAGTAGGCCCCTGACTCAGAGGAATAAAATACCAAGAGTCACCTGATGTTCTTTGGCATGAAAAATTCAGCTGGACATCTCAAGAAAATGCCTGTTATGACCTCTGGTACTTTCTTCTCAAGTCAGACTACTGCATAAAAGTCCACCTTATTATAAGTTGCTTTTTCTGCTTCTTATTCTGACTATTCCAGGAAGCATTGTCCAGAGCTGTACAAAATCGAATGACTGATTTGTTCCAAGCTAATAGAAAATTCTCAGACCTATTAAAAAACCTGTTCTGGATTTAGTTAAGCTTTTTGTTGAATCCATATTTTTCAGCTTTAAATCTATGAATCAGAACGTCTGAAACTCGAGTTATAATCAACAGTTGCGGTACGGAGTGCGCGGGGAGATGCCTTATCGCCACGACGCTATGAACCATGCAGCTGAGCTGTTATGTAGGGAAAGCAAACTGAGAGTGTTCCGTGGTCACTGCAGATTATTTTCTCCCAAGACCAATCAGGGAACTACATAATAGTGTGGAGAAATTAAACTAGTTTTAAATGCTACAGCTGACTTTCTGGAGGCAGCAGCGATTCCTTGCTGCTACGACTGAATCTCCTCAAGTATCCAAGCTTGCTCAGATATTGCTATATATATGTGTGTATATAGATAGATGTATACCGTTAGGGTCACAGAGCGGATGGTATGCTTGGGCACGATAACAGAAGCCCCTCTTTCAGGGGACTCCCTCTTACAGAGACTATGGAGAACCCAAAATTTCAGCGTATGACCTCTTCCCATAGCGAGCCCTTTTCACGCATCCTTGCACTAATGGGAGCTCTACCGCCTCGTACCACAAACCTTTAATGTTAATGAAAGCACACAGGGACTTGAGTTCAAACATGTGCGGACAAGTTCCCTTACACACAGCAACTTCAGATATTTGATTGCTTTTTTTGTAGAATATCTGTATATATCACTGTACCCTGGAAGACTGTTGAAGGGGTTTGTTTTTGCTATGTGATCCACCTATAGTAAATGATTCATTTCAGTAAATTTGATGCTAGCTGAAACATTTACAGTTTTCAAAACCACAACAGTGCCAAGAAAATGAGGGTGATTGAGACGACATATCAAACTGAGAAAAGACAACAAACAAACGCAAATAATGATTGGTTAATCTGGGGTATTTTTTCCCATTTTCTTTTTTGATTCTGACTACGTATACCCAAAACACATTCACAAATGGGCATGCCTGTTTCAATTCTCCTTTTAGAGTGTGTACCAATACATTGTATAAACATGAGTTGCTGAAGCCATTTAGTGCTCCACCAAAGTAGCAGGGCATTAGGTTCTCATTCATTCATCTGAAAACAATTAGGAGAAAACACCACTTATCTTAAATAGTATTTGTCAGATTTTCTTCATCAAACTTGGTAAATACATATCTTCTGACATTTTGATGTATAATCATCAGTCTAGGGTAAACCTAAGTGACTGGGCTTTGGCCCGTGAATAGCTTTTGTTGCTGTGTGACATTAAAATGTTGTGTTGGTTTTTTTTTTTTTTTAAAAGATATAATGAATATTCAAAATTAGAGTTATTCTTCATTGTACCCACAGTAGGTCAAGTGTCATAAGATCAAGAGAATACTTAGTATGCAACCTAGAGGTTTTATAAATGTTTCTGAATTGAATTTTTCACATGGTATACGCTTTGGTACTTCTGTCCATGAGAAATGTAAATTAAGTGTCAATTTTCATTTGAATGGACAACTAGTTAAAGTGGAGATATTTTAATTGTCTTTACAGATTCTTTGCATTCAGAGGTAGTAATAGGCATTCTCTCTTTTTTTCCCTGAAAACTTCCTCTGAATTTACTTCCCACAGTATTACAGTTTTTCCGTCCTCTGCCTTTTCGTGCCGTGCAGTCCAGTCATCAATAAAACATTCAGTGCTGCCACCTGAAGACGTGCGTCCTTTCATTAGGTGATGATGCTACATTGGGACATCGTTAGGATTGTTGTTTATAACTTTTTGACATTCAAAATTTAGGATGATTTGCTCACATCTCTATAGTGGCTGCTTCTTTAAAAGAAATCTCGGAAATGAGTTTGTAGTATTGTCCTGCAGTGATTTCAGTATCTGACAAGTATTTTGTGTAGTCATAGATTCCTGATTCAGTCGTTTGCCCATGATTTGCTTAGACTAACGTGTGGAAATGTGGATCTGGGTTATGATTCACCTGTTCAGCTACTTTTAGTCTTCAAACAAATGCCTTAATGTCCTAAACTATGTAAAACTATGCAAATTGAAGCTAAATGGAAAGATGGATCTAAATTATTTGATTCAATCTCTTTTTCTGTAAGGGAAAGAAATATGAATCGAAGTAACAGGATTGGAGGTGGAACAGAGGAAACGGCAGGATTGTAGTTATAACGGAGTGAGGAGGTGGGGTTGGCTGGTTTTAATAATTGCTCTCCATGTATGCATGGAGTTACTCTCACGTTGTCTGTTTTAACTTTCCTTTTCCCTTTGTTGTATCCTGGAGGGGCTGGGAGGGGAGTTTCCATTTGCAGCTAAGTTTGAAAAGTCTTTCTGGGGCCAAGGAGGAGCAGCACAGTGGTGTTTTCTGAGGGTGCGAAATAGCTGATGTCCTGCAGGTCGGCGTGGGTCACGCTTGCCCTAAGCAAGTAATTCTGGTAGCTCCAGGCAACACCAGATTTACCACGTGTGTGCAGATTTACACGTGTGCAATATACCCTGCGCTCCTGGAAAATGCAAAAAGGGTTCGTTGTATGCTCAGAATAACCAGCCTACCTAGCCATATTAGACTCAAAGCTTTCTTGTAACGCCGCGATCCTCAAAATGCCTGCAGGAGAAGGGCTTCTAGGAGTCACCAACCAACTAGAAATTCTTGCTGATGGCCTGTGAACTGTGAGATAAATGTTGAAACAGAGCATCCATTGATTTCCACTCCCTCCCCAAGCTCTCTCCAGCCAGCTGAACCCTGCGCTTGAGGATCTCTTGTTCTTTAGGTGTGACATTGCGACCCTCTCCCCAAGGCAGGTCTCCTTCTCGTGGCTCTTGCCCAGTGCTCATAGGGAACACAGTTATAAAAGGCAGGACATAAGCACAAATTTTGTTACGTTGAGGATGATTACCCAGAATAACAGAATATTCAGGGTTTAGAGGACTGTTTATCTGATTTAACTCCCATAGTGGCTATTTCATTGCATATCTGTCTAAAACTGGCGACTGCAAGAGAGGTTACCCATGTTTTGGATCATTTTATATAAGTTTTGTGAAAAGTAGGCATTTTTGCACGTCCCCACATAAACATAGAAAGCTCCTCTGAGAAAAGGTAAGCACGGATGAGCATAGTAACGAAGAGAAGTAAAGTTTCAAAGGCCTGATCCTACTTTCCGGACTCATTTGAAACAAGCAGTGAACTCAACAGCATCTTTGTTTTAATAAAGGCTATAATAATAATGAGAACTCCAGATTTGCTAAAAAATAAGAACGTTAATGTAGTATCTGGAGTCTGACCTCAGGTCTAAATTGTGATTCTAATGTTAATCATTATGAGACATAGCTTCACACCTCATAAATCCAGTCAGCCTGTTTCTACTATCCAGTGCAATACTTAAATAAAGAGCAGTTTCACAAAGACATGCATCACTATAGATTCCCTGTTTGCACTTTTTCAAATTATGTTGCTGCTTTATACAAACCACCTTTCATAAGCTGTCTGCCAGAAAGCTCTAAAAATAATAGCACAGACGCTTGCAACAACAAATTGGCTACCTCGCTTTCAGTGAATCGAATGTTCAAATGAAAAGGTTTTTGCTTCCAAGTATTTGAGGCATACCTTGAATATGTTACCAGGCTCAGATGTACTGGTTATAAAAATAAAAATAAAATGGAAGATAAAGAAGTTGTTTACGTTCATTGTGATTTCCATTTTTTAAAATAAGATGTATTGAAATGAAGGGTGAAACGAGACAGTTTGATGTGGTTAGTAATCGCGCATAGACGTGGTTTAAAAAAAGGTCTGTGGTGGTTTTTGTCTTGAACTTGTACTTTCTACATCATCTGTATGGCTGCATGCCCATGTGTACACGTACTTGTGTTGTCTGGCTCGCATTTGAAGGGTTTGGGTTCATCCCAGGTCCAGAAGTGAGCAAAAAGTGGTGGGGAAAGCAGAGAGCTCATCCGTGCATATCTGGGCAAGGACCAAGGTCCTACCTGGCTACTCCTATCAGCTGGAGTGGCTCTAACAGGATCAGAGCAGCACCGGGTTGCTACGCTTTGCAGATAGCACTCGCCGCTTGTTTTTCGTTGTGGCTGAAAAGGAACGGTTCCTTCTTCGTCGTATTTTCAAAGCTAGAATAAATTTTGGGAAGTTCAGATATTTGAGGAAATGACGTGATCTCTGCTTATGTGGCTCTATACATACTACTTGTGTGAACAAGTAGTACCGCTAAGGTCAGTGAAAATACTTGTGAATGTTCTCATGGATGCAAACGTTACACACTTTTGCCTGTAAAGAATACACACACCCCCCCCCCAACACCTCTTCATAACACTATTTTTGTTTTTTTCCCCAACTTATGTAAACACCTACGCATATACCGCTTTTTTTTACTCATGGCTACTACAACCACTTATCAAATGCCTTCAAGTGGGATATGATGCCATACTTCTGTATTCATGAGATCATTTTTCATAAGCTGTTCACGTATGGTGCTTGCAAGCCACGCAGCCTCCTTTCCTCTGGGAACTAGAAAAAAGAACAGCTGAGAACTGAGCAAAACTATACAGTCTTTTTTTAAACATCCGTTTCTAAAACCGAGTTTTTACAGTTTCCCCCAAACTTCCTGGGACGAGTTCTTCCCGCTCTTCATATCGTAAGTGATAAAATGCAAATGTCAAACATTATTAGTTCTGTAGCATAAGTACTAATTTTTGGTTTTGCTAAGCAGTTTATATAGGAAAATCTGGAACGTTTCCAGTCATCTTCACTATCATTTAGTCCTTAAAACCCAGAACAGACATTTAAACTGAAAAACATTATATCTTGTGTGCAGATGCGCATGCAGCACCATCAGAAGATGAATAGTTGTAGTCTTGAACTGGCGTCGCTATCAAATAGACTCTGTATAATTAAATAAGAAAGCATTTTAAGAAAAAATTACATCTTGGGCACTCCTTTGTGAGTAAAGGAGTGAGCTGCAGAAGGAGAAAAGTCCACAAGTGATTAGCGGTTGATTTCCATGAGAAATTTCCAACACCTCTAATTTGATTTTTTTCTTTTCTTTAATGAATACTTTTCTCAGTGATGTTGTTTGTTGTTTAAGATACCTCCCAGCATCATTTTTAATGTCATTACAATATGCAGGCTCTGCAGTTTGGCGAACTTAAAATACCAAACAGCTCGTAAAAAAACTGTGGCTCTTATGGCACTACAGATAGCAGCTTCTGTATTAGATTCGTACCACTTTAATGCTGCCTTTTCTATATCTCAAGGCTGTTTCATGCAAATATTTAAGCTTAGGTATTCTCACAAACAAGCAGCCATAACATTTCAGTAACTTTGTTTTAAAAGAAAGACTTTTGAACATGCAGGAAATATTAGTACATCAAACAAAGTGAAAGACAAGGTAGTTTAACTTGTTGGTTTGTTTGCTGAAACTCTAAAGTAAATATACTGTAGCTAAAAGTGTTCCATTTTTATCTGCCTGCTGCAGTAATGGCTGTGTTACTTCAGGGCTTACACTTCAATAATTGATCAGGGTTTGTATAGCACCGGCTAAGAGCAAAAATAAGAGTGTTGCTTTGAACAAACTGCTGCAATGTTATAGCATTAGGCACAGAAACAAGATTCTGGAAATATAGATATATAAAAAACAGGAAAAAGATGGATAAGTTGGAGTGGTAAATACTGCTTCGGGCTAGAAAGTAATGAGAATTTTTCCATAGAGAGTTTTGACCTGCTATTCAAAAATTGTTTCTTGTCTTAATAAATCCTAAAAGTGTAATTTACTTGCAAAAGGGAAAGAACAAAGGCACCAAAATTCTTTTGATAACAACACTTGTTAAGGTTGATAAGTTGGGTTTCAAATGTGTGAAGAAAAATGTGTGACAGTTTGTTTTAAGGTGACAACCTAAGTGTTCAGATACTTCCATCTTGTGCTGTTTATAAAGCAGTACACTAGTAAATGCTTTACACATGTATATTAGAAGTGGAAACAATAGATAACATATCTTCCCATCAAATTTTGCAAAAGCTTTAGTGTCTGTTTATACATCTACAAAATGATTGATATGATTTATCGATTAAGATTATTTCAGAACGTGATCAGTATGAACAAAATTACATGTATTAATATTTCTTTATTTTTGGCAATAAGTTATTTTAAGCCTTCACTTTGAAAACATTTTCTGTTCGTTTTAAGGTTTTACATTGTCTTCTGTAGAGCCGGCTTTCCTACTAAATAAAAGAAACATAGCATATTTACTATGCTGCTAAAAATTAGTGTTGAATTGATAAAGTGTGAGAAATTCTCAATAAAAGATGACAATGCCATCTTTAATCTGTTCTTCCCACAGCAGGTTACTCCCAAGTGGATAATTTTGTATAGCACAGGTATCATAATGTCTTTTAACTTTATGGATTTGTCAAATATTTTAAATTTTGTGGCTAAACGATAGGAAATTTAATTTATATACGATTCAGTACAGTTATCTCAACCCAAGTGTGCACCAATGTACACAAAGGAAACCAGGGATGCAGCTGTATTTGAGGGCGCTTCATGTTTAACTGCCTGATACCACAGTCAAAGTCTGTAGGTTATTTTCAAATGTACTCATGAATAAATATTGCTGTGATTACTACAGCAACCTAAAGTTTCTTAAAGAATAGGAAAAAGAACTTGATAGTTACAGCCTTCTCCTCCTCCCTTCGTGTATAAAGCAGTAAATGAAAAAGTATTAGCTGATTTCCAAACAGCGTAGGCAGAGTAGCATGACACACGTTAGTTTGTTGTTATTGAGTACTTCACAATATTACATGGATGTCGGTCTCAAATACACGACATTTGTGTATCAGAAAGAAGAATACACTTCAGGAACCTCTCGCCATCTGACCGTGGCGATTCCTAGGTACCACATCTCATTATTATGATTTTCAGACAGCGGTGCTTTCTGCTGAAGCCACTTGTGTGCTTAAAACAAAGCACAAAACCAAACAAAACCGTCTCTAGTGTTGTTTTGAAGTGACGCCACTTCAGTGGCATTTAGCAAAAAACCTGCTCAGATGGCAGAGAAGTTGCTCCAGCGGAATTTGATAAAAAGCCAATTGCATGGTATTAAGCCACATTCCTATTGAGAATTTGTATTGACAATGTATTGCTTCTTGTAAGAAATATTACTTGAAAAAGTAATGAGAAAAATATGATGTTAGTGTTCAAATTCTAATTAACACCACCTTCCACCATTTTAATCCAACTGTATTAGTTCTGTTTTTTCCATGTCCACGTAAGAAAGCATAAAGTCTAGAAATTTTAGTGATTTGAAAGCTAGACTTCCTATAAAACCCTGCAAATGGATTCCTGTTCTGGAGAACCATGGTGTATCTTGTCAGATCTGCTACTGTGGGACTCCTAAGCGGGATGACGCCCCCATACTTTGTATATGACTATAAATAATTAACAGCTCCTATGGAAATCCATGTTTGATTCAACCACGGCTTTAAAACCACTTGAAGTTTGAGATATTCAAGGTTAAGATTAGGTTTTGTCCCATGTCTATTCCTGTTTCAAGTTGTCTCTACCAATATTGGGACTAAAATTAATAGGAATAGAGGAAACAATATTACTTGCTTTCCAGAAGGCAAGGCTTGATATTTGGAGAACCCAAATGAGATTGCAGTTTTGGTGGGCGAGTGGTCCCTGACAGACACCCCCAGCTCCGCTCCCGTCCCTGGAGCTCAGCTGAGCCACTGCTGGCATGGTCAGAAGTTAGAACAGCAGCAGATTTACATCCTGGTGCCAGAATCTTCTCCTTCGAGAAAAGGACATTTCAGTCTTTGTGGACGAGAGCAAAGCTTGGAAATGTAAACAGATGTAATGACCTGTGTCCGACATCACGCTGCCTCCGTTAATAGGTAGCCTCGGAAGAGGAAAAAGAGCCATCACTAGAGCCGGGGAGAGCAGTCTTGTGGCACGGCCAGAGCAGGCGTGATTTTAGTGCTCTGTGTGGGACGCAAAGAGAGAGGGAGAGACCGGACCTTTTGGTAGAGTGCAAGACTACGTTAGGTTGTAGCAGAAGGAGCTGATTTCTTCCAGAAATCAGCCCTGATCTGCTAAGAGTAGTGTACCAGACCTAGGCGATCTGCAGGGCTGAGATTCTTCATCTCCTTTCGAAATTGTTCTGATAGCAGGGAAAGGATAATAATGTTGCAATTAAATTATTCTTAATAGGTGTCTAAATTGCTTATCATTGAGCACTGGAAGGGGTAAATTGGTGGCATTTTTTAAGACTGCTTTCTTAGCTTTCTGCATCTGGGCAGACGTTGCTCCATGGGTTAATGTTGGTTTCGTGTTTTCTAAACTCTTACCACAAAAACAAATGTTTGTCTTGAAAAATAAAAGCAGTTTATCCTCTTCATTGCAAAAGAAAATCGAAAAATATAGTTCTAGGTTGCAGTTCCTCTGAATTTGAGCCATGGATGCCATCTTGAGTGAAGATTCACTGTTTACAATCATTATTATCAGACCCTCCTCAAGGCTGTACTATTGTGTTAGGCTGTAATAGCTTTTCGAGTAACTTTTTTTTCTTTTAAACAATATAACATTTAAGAATTACATACAAATCGGATACTGTGCTTGAGCGTTTTCGACATATTACGCTATATTTTTCCTCTGAGGCCAGCCTTCTCCTAGAAGACAAAGAAATAAAACTTTTGACTTTGTGTGGAAAGAGGTTAAACAAAGGAATGTCTAACAATTGGGCTATATTTTTCCAACCCGCTCTTAAAACAAAATATAAGACTAAAATTCACCAATAACCCTGAAAAAGTCCATAGTACACGTTCTTTGTTATGATCCATCAATATTGTAAAGCACGAGGAGCAGGTGGCAAATGTTGTAAATGGTAAGTAATGTTTTTAAGTGGACTGCCTTAGAATGATGTGCAATAAGCTATCAATTAAAAAAGGTAACCTGATCAATTGATGGTCCTCTCTTACCCTTGCAGTAGCTATCAAAGCCAAATCTTGTTGCATAGGGGAAAGCCTTTTGTCATAGCAACGCATTCACACAAGTAATAGTTGCATGCATAGCATGAGGAATAAAACCAAACAAAATGACTATTATTGACTATGTGGTTTTTATCCAATAGTAACAGATAAAATATGCCAGGCACTTCCAAGATACACGTCTAGAGCCCAGGGACTTTCTTTGCCCTGAGTAATTGCCATCTGAAGAGAGCTATATACGTAAAGGAAGACAAAGGAGAAACTTGTACAATTAAAGACATCAGTCTTCTTAGCTGTGTACTTTTGCTGGTTTGTTTTTTAAATCCTTTATTCTGGGGATAAATGTTAAGTTTAGGGAAAGGACACAGGGAAGCTTCTAAACAGAAAGAAAAGAAAAGGGACGTAGAAGATAAGAGAGAAGAGAAAGGATGGCTGAAAAAGAAAGAAGAGGGAGTAAGGAGAGTGTTTTCCTACAGCCCCTCAGCCCATTCCGTACACTAACCCATGGAAGAGGTTCACACACAGAGTTACATACTCTTATTCCTCCCCAGTAAGACATTGTTTCTAGTGTGTAAATATTGAAGATTTTTTTTCTTTTCTTTCCCCCCCTAATCTAATTACTACTGCCAGGACTAAGAGCGGACATATATGTAGAGGCAAGACAAGAGGGAAGAGCTGGGAATGGCTGTCTGCATATACGAGTGGAGAATTTGGGAAGGGTGAGGGCAGAACTGGTCTTGGCTCTTCTGGATGTGGAGGGAGAACGTGCAAGTAGGAGAAACCTGTATGGTGTGTCAATATAACGTCTCTGGGTTTGGGGGTTTTACTGTAATAAAAGCAGTAGAAAATAAAACCCCCCAATATTTTAAAATGTCATTCTGGTTTAAATAAGGCATTCAGAAGTTAGGAAATACCAGAACTACATGAATTTAAGCGAGCACTGCATGCACATATGTGTATCATGATAGAGCCTTCGGTGATGAGATCACGCCCTGCCTTTTTCAGAGAACCCTTCGATCTTCCACTGCACAGAAAATAGTCTTTGGGGTAAATCAGGGATTTGACTGTTTCTTGTATATTCTGAAAGTATACAAGGAATTAGTAAGGGAACCGCAGGAAGAAGTCAGTT
This sequence comes from Phoenicopterus ruber ruber, assembly GCA_009819775.1. Lineage (NCBI taxonomy): Eukaryota > Metazoa > Chordata > Aves > Phoenicopteriformes > Phoenicopteridae > Phoenicopterus > Phoenicopterus ruber. Next base: position 38,976,338 of record CM020220.1, read on the forward strand.
GAGATACGGAGAGATGAGTCAGGCCTCTCTCGCAGGGCCAACACCAACTCTTCCCATCCCCGATTCCTGGTTGTCTCTTTGCCGTGTGTCACTGCCGGTGGGCTCTCCAGTCGCTGGAGGTCTCACCTGAGGCCCCGGGAAGCCACTGCACAGCTTCTGCCTGCTCACCCCTCTAACTCAAATCAGCGGGGCTCTGCGTCTGACCCCAACTCAGCTTCTAAATGCCTTGTAGTAGATGCACCAAATTAGCAGATGCTTCTGATCTTAATGTCTTTGTTCCTGAAATTTCCCATTGTGGAGATTTCAACTGAGATAATGACACCCTCTTCTTTCCAATGGGTCTTGTAAAATGAACGAAGAATGAGAACACTCAAGTTCAATTCCGTGAATGCTGCAGAAAAATACACAAATACCTTTGTAATACAGAGTAGAACCTAAATACTGTGGTATAATTAAGGAGAGAGTAGTAGAGATAAAATGAAACACAAGATAGTTTTGCATCAAGCCAATCATTCTGTGCTCTGATGAGGCAGGAGCCTATGGAAAATGTGTGTATGTTGTCATGTGATGAAAGATCACTGGAATATATATATATGTATGTGGGGAATGGATAATGATCACAGTCATTATGTAAACTTTAAAATAATTTGCTTTCCAAACTTCATAATGTTTATAATAGTTTGCATATATGTCTATAACATGTATGATGATATAATTTATGTGATATTTAATATTACTTGCACGTGTATGCCTGAGAAATCTGTGGTGAGGATTCTTCCCATTTTTACAAAAATCTGTTTTGCCTTTGTCTATTCTAAATGGGTTGTTTTGAGGATGTTTTTGGAGGAGGAAAGTGTCAGGCATCTCTGTAGTTGCACCCATGCTCTTGATTAACAGACACATTAAAAACTAACGCAAAATGTAGCAGGAACTATTTTCAAACAGCCATCAAATGCACTGAAGAAATTCACTGCTTACATTACTTCATTTTTTACATACCTTCATTTTGGGCGAGAGCAACTATATCAGTTCATCTGCTGTAGTGCAAATCCTACAGCAATCTTAAATTTAAAAAGGTCTTGCACTTAAAAGAATATAAAAGATTATCCATCCATATTTGGCATAAGAGGGGCAGTAACATGAAATCCTAATGTTACCTCTGCATTTTGAAAATTTAGGGGCTTAGCACCAAAAATAGCCTGTTCTGCATCAAGTATTGTTTTGCTTTGCTTCTTCTTTATTTCTTTCTCCCCCTCTCCCATCCTCCCCCCCGGGCTGGCCTTCTCTCTTTATTTGTATAAATAATTGAGGATGCAATTATTTATGGCTGCACATAAGGATTCTAGATGTCTAACTATCTATCTGTGCCCACAGATCAGATAGTTTGTTATCTATATCACTATTTGCACCTGCAAGTCATTGTGCTTGGAAATTATCTCCTCATCTAATTGTGTGCACAAACAGAGGTTGGATTAAAGCTGCTTTAAAAAGAAAACCCCTTCTGCAAAGTGAGCGTGCAGATACATTACATCCATAACACGAAGGGTTTTGTCTTCGGCAGAGTAATTCCTAGGTTCGCAAAATACCTGCTGCCGTTTAAAACACTTTGGTCTGAACACCTTCTCTATTCTTTTAGGTCCACGTGTAGGAGCTGGTAAAAAGTGGTTGGGTGTAAGCGCTGAATAGCCCGTCATGTCCTGGTGCTGGATTGGGTCCTGCCTGTGATGTGTAATTTGGGTATTTGCTACCATTGTGCTGCTTTGGAGGAAAGCAACACAAAGGCTGAACAGACCCTCTTAAAAGTGAGCGCATTCGTTATGTGAGACACTTCTTTGAGCAGAAAGCGAGCACCGACTCTGGTCCCAGCGTTTCCTCTTGCTTAAACCTCAGCCCTCTATCTTGGGCATTTTCCTTTTGAATCATAATTGTGCAATCTGCTTCCCATTTTAGCATAAAGATCTTCTAGAAATGGAGCGGGCTAACTTTAAACAAGCTGCATTTTTCATGAATCAGGTTGTAAAGTTCACTGCCACAGAGGAGGCACGTCCTTGTAAAATTCTGCATTAAAAAAAAAAAAGGGTTATCTGAAGATGGATGGTATGATATGTCAGGCTTACAATTACATTTTTCTGTAAACATAAAAGGGTTAGAAAAACGGGTCTCAACTGTTCAAAATACTTTTGACTAGCCAACAAGAAATGATGTTTACCATTTTACGAACGCTACGGATACTTTATTGTCTGAGTGGCTTCCATGCACTCCAATAAATTTAAATTGGATATTTGCTGTCCAAATTGACAGTGGGTGATTAAGCCAAAAATAAGAGCATTCGCCTTTAAATTTTAGCTGTGGCATCGCGTTATATTCCCAACATTATGTTACGTTGCATCAAGGCAGTCACTACAGACCAAAATTTTGATGGATATAAAGCAGATCAAAAGGGTATAGTGATTTTGAAGTCCGTGACAATAGATGCTTCAATATTTGTACATTTCTACTAAAGAGACTTGCATTATTTTGTCAGTTTGTTTCATTTTCGGGGTATTGAGAAACGATATTCATTCTTTGATATAACCCTTAAACTGTACAATTTAAGAAAACGGACTGAAAAAGATAAATTAAATGGGTAGAAATATTTTCAAATCAAAGAACAACTGACATATATAAAAATGATGTATGTTTCTTACATAGTCCACAGGGAGAATTCTGCAGGCTTGCTATGATCTCTACAATTTGCCTCCGGGCAAACGAGGCTTTGGGATATTCTATTATCCCTTTGGTCTGTTTATCATGGAAACTGATGTACAAATCGAAGGTTCTTTTGGACCTTTCCCTTCTGTTTCCTAGATCCGCTAAGAATGAACTTATCACCTGTCCTCACCTTCAGGGAAGTGCTTTGGGGAAGGTTCAGTGACCAATAATCAATTATTATTGAGAAGCAATCAATTGCTAATCTCCATAATTATGCACATCTAAACACTATGAACAAGAAAGAGAAACAAAGCTGCACTCCAAGCATTGCCTTGTTAGCAGTATTTTGTTAACACAGGCTCTAAAAAAAGCTGCCGCAGCTGGTAGCACAAATGTGTTTCCAGTATTCAGGCCATCAACGTGATTCGTCGCTAAATGTATAGAATCAGCTTCTTGCTAAAAACTACAATTACAGGTGATATACAGATTGAAATCACAGGGCTGGTTTGTCGAAGAAAATTGTCCTAATGATGGGTTTTCGGATCGGGAATGCAGCTCTTTTCTTCCTCTGTGATGGGTACTGAAGGCAGCTGCACCTGCCTCTGTGCTGTATTCTGCCGCACTTAATGATATCTGATGATATCATTAGGCAAAGTGTTCATAAACAGATGTTGAGCCTGTGCCTAAATGCTGTCAGATGAGCGGTTGCTGGCCTGAAACAGTATTATTTATATAGAACATTTACGTTTGTTATGTTAATAACCCCACTATTAGCTCTCTGGATGTTGCGATAGGAATGTAAATGTAGTTAATATGAATAACAACCTCTTTACTCTTTGTGCTGCAGTTGAGTATAACTTTTAGGCTTTTAGAGAGAAACAAAGATCCCCCCACCAAGTCCTTTTGACTTCATGATTTTTTTTGGCACCATTCGAAATTTTGATCAGCAGATAAATGGTAAGAATCTGTAGGACAGATGTTAAAGACTGGAATTTGTTTCTCTTAACACTTCACGTTTTCAAGAAATTCTAGTATTGATGTGTTTTCTGGTAATTCCCGGACCCAGTTCATTACCCTAATATGTCAGAGTTTTGATTGTAGACACTAAATTGACAAACACTCATTAAAAATAAAAATAAAAAGTACTATAGCAACTAGAATTATGATCTGTGTTTCTAAAGATTATCCTCTCTGATTGTTTAATTTATTTCACAACAATAACTAAATATTGGGGAGATCACTTCACTCAATATTCATCTTTTTTGTTTAATGTTTCAGTCTGGTGTTATTCTAGCGGTGCTTGAAATACTGCTTTACAATTGCTGAGGGTTTATTTAGCCAAAGTTGCATTTTATACCTCATAGTTAATTCATGTAGAGTAAGTTATGTAAATTTTGACAGTCATCAAAATGTGCAGTGTTTCTCTAAAATACAGCTTACTAGCGATAGCTCTGTTATAAAAATATCATTGGTGCCTTTATAATGTTATTTCATATTTTAACTCTTTCTGAATATGATTTGGGCGTAGAGGTGCATGTTGCAAATGGGGTTTTCTTGTTTGTTTCAATAGCAGACGATGACGGTATTTCTGCTTTTACGTGTGTAAAGTATTATTAACCGATGTGTTGCTATAACCGTGCTTTGGAACTACCGTAAACTGTTATCTTCGTTGTGTGTATTAATGCTTTTCTAGTCCTCCGTGTGGATGAAAATGTTAAAGATATCAATGTCAGAGCATGCCTGTAGCATAAGGAAAGAGATTATTCTTTTCTTTTCTTTTCTTTTTCTTTTTCCCTGTGAAATCCTATGTGGTTTTGTTCACTTACCCCTACAATTTGTAGTGCTCTCCTGGGTTTGTGTGTCTCCTCAGAGGGGTAGCCTGCCCCGTGTTACATTGAAACGTGCGTTTAGGGGGTAAATAAAGGTTTGGTTTCTCCTAGAAGAAGAAACGCGATAGGAGGTGCCACTGTTTAGCTATGCAAGAGGACAATGAAAGGGCCAACTAGACCCTTGGAAGGGAATTTAAAGGTACCTCATTAAGGGAATTGGCTGCTTGGGAAGGGAAAGAGGATGTCTGAGGAGGAACACAAGAAAAAAACGTAAGGATTTAGGAGTGGTTCTTGAAGAAGAAACCCATAGCCTTTCTCAGGTGGTATGCCAGGTAGGAACCCAAATGCCTCCAGCGGCATTTAACCATCCGTGTTTCCCTCTGAGGTGGAAAGAAAACCCTGGTAACGTAAACACTTCAAAGCCTTCGCGCTAGGGGAATTTGAGTGAGGGAAGGTTTGTGATTTCGGAGTTTTGGGTTTTGTTCTCCAGAGAAGTAGGCAGAGAAATGTTAGGAACTTCTTTGTTGTGCCTCTTGGGGCTCACCTGCTCTTGCAGGAATCGAGGTATGATGATAAGGAGCACGGGAGAGGTGGTGAGATGGGAAAAGCAGTGCCCTGCTGTTTTGGGGTTTTTTTAGACGAAAGCTTCTTTGGCCCAGTGCATAAAGCTTTGGCGACCTATGCATTCATTAAGTTTATTTTTGTTAGGCTGATAATGAGGACCATGGAGCACGCCTTAAGACACGCTTTTGGGGCCTGAAGTGTGTGCATGTATCTAAAAGGAGAGGGTATTTCTATAGCTCCATCTGGTCCCATCTCCTGTTGTTCTTGTACATATTCTATTGTAATCAGTGGGAATCAAGTGAATATTAAGGCTAAAGAATCACATCATGAAAGAAAGATAAATTTTGTATAATAGACCCATTACAATTTGTGAGTAATCAGCCTTTCAAGAAGAGACTTTAGAAAGCACAATGCAGATTCATTGCTATTTCCCCTTAAATATTTATTATATGTTGTATTATTAGGTTATCTGATATTAGAAAAGAATAAAGAAAAATGGCAAAACAGGATATTAAAATTCTTAGTTTTTATCTCCTTTCTTTTACTGAATGTTATTTATAGATAGGTCTGAAAGAGACAGCAAATGTAGACGTCATTGGGCTTTAAACAATTTAAAAATCTGGAATTGAATCTGAACTTTGTCGCGTCGGCCCAATTGCAAATAAAACAATAGGAATCAGTAAACCATTCTATGTAGAATTGGTTTAATTGTGCTAAAATTCATGGGGATTTGCTTGCTTTGAAGAGGTGCATTTTTATACAGACCTCCAGCGTCTGATGGCCTGAAGGAAAGCTGTCTAACCGAAGAAAGAAAAGTGTAACGCTGGCGTGCATTAGTGGCGATGTTAACATATCACGCTATCAGTTCATGTTGTGATGAGAACTGTTATAAGTTCTTGGCAGAAATCACAGGTTACATCACAAAACATGCAAGACCAGAGAGGTCATCATTTTAGTTATCAATAATATACACTCCTCTGAATTTTACTTTTGCAGCCTTCAGATACCCACCCCCCCAGGTATAAGGATATTTCTGCCCTTATTTTTTGTTTAATTCTTTCTTTGTAGTATACTGGTTGTTGCATTGCACTATTTATAATATCTATGGACAGTATGGGATTTCTTTGTTCCATATATCGTTTCTGATTCCTCCAAAAGGTGACACAACTTGTTCTGTTTCTCAATAAATGTTTGTTCTATTTTTGTTTGCTGCAGTGTTGGCATTCAGTAACTTTAGATGTCTAAAATCAAGCCTATAGGTTAAAAAATCTTCAGTACCTTGGGCCAAATTCTGTGATTTTACACTGATCAAAAAACCAGAGCAGGTCCACTTAAGGCAATCCATCGAGAAAATCCACCGGTACAGTAAGTGGAAGACAGCCTGGGTCATGGAATTATTAACGGGGCCAGCCTGCTTTCATTAAAAGCAACGTGGCTTTGTCATTGGGCTCCAATGGTTTTGCTGTATATTAGCAAGAATTTAGCCGGTCAAACTTCCACGGACATACCCGTAGTGCCAGTGGTGTGCTGCAGAAAGCAATGTTTTGAGAAGACAATGCTAAGCTAAAAACCAAAAGAACAACGGTGACTCTCACCTCAACGAGCCCCATTTTAATCTCCTCCTTCCACTTAACAAGCCATGAATTACAGGACTCTTATTTTATAAATGATATCATATTATGCATAGGAGCACAATTAAGATCCTTACTTCAGCAGGTAAGGATTTAACCCCAGTAAATAGGAATAAAGTTAATTCTGAGCTGAAATCTGCTCAGAAATTAAAAGTGCCTGGGTCTTCACGCAGCACAAATTACTTTACAGTCAGTGAAGACAGAACATCTGGTACCCAGCCAGAGGAGGCTGCAGCCTCTTTAGTTCAGCGTTGGACCTACTGTGAGGGAGAATTCATCTAAATAAAGCTAGAGGATAAGAAATACTGTTTCCTATCACTTTTTTGGTTTACTCTCTACCTGCAACTTCCTAGGAAAGGAGTAGGCAGTGTTATTTGTGTGTCGTATACCAGTTGCACAAACATTTTTCTTAATGGTGGCTGATGCAGGGAAGTTGAGCTCAGTGCAGCTAAGCTAGAGGTAGTAAAAAAAGGCGGTGGTGGTGGTGGGGCAGTTAGATGGAGTGTATGTTTCTCTGTAAGGTCATCAGGACCTAGTTCTGCAAAGCCCGTCTGTGCTTCTAGAGTAGCGACGTGATGCCAGTCTCCTGTAAGGTGGGGTGGGTGTTTGAGCACTGAGCGAGCAAACTGCTGCCCGACTGTGACATGGATGTGGGAAGAATTGCAACAAAAAATGGGTGTAACAGACTGGTGCAGGGTCTGAAATAAAAAAAATGCGTCTTTTCATAACATTGCATCTGCTGGAAATCATGGGCACGTCCTTGCTGCTCTGCATAGCTCTTGGAAGACGCAGCCCTGTGAAGGACTCTCTGTATTTAAAGATCCGTGTGTTTCAGGACCTGCAGGGCTCATTCTACAGTATTTCAGAGCACTTTCTTTCTGCAACCTTTACAGTTAGGTAGAGGAACGTGATTTTTGACTAGACCAGCTAACGCACAGTAAAATACCCTCTGGTCTATGTGTTGGTTGTTGTGCAGATCAATGTTACAACCCACCGAGTGCTTCTGGGTTGCTCATGAAGATAAAACTAGAATAAAGGTGAAGAGACCAATGTAGTCTTCAAGAAAAATACAACCCCCCAGCCAAATTAGCTCTGAGTTTCTAGGAAAGCAATGACAAGTTGAACTCGTGGAGTTGAGTGAGCACGAATTGTGCAGGACACTTGATTCCTGAGTTGTCTTCACGTTTCTTCTCAGCTCTTGCGTTTATTCCAGAGCTTCCGAAGGCTGTGATGACTGGCCACGGAAAGCTCATTCTATGAAGTTAATGACTATTCCCCAGCTTTTCCAACTAAAATGTAGAATTTCCAAGGACTCTGTGTGCTTGTGTGAATACGTACACATGCACTTTATCAGAAGTTAACTGAATATTCTATATCCATATATTGATGTCGAGCTTTGGCACTGAAAATATTCACTGCACAGAAGAAATAACATTTTTCAAGGAGGTCATAAGATATTCCCACTTTCATCTCCTTTGTTTTCTCTTAATTTATTTTGAAATGCCATGTTTTATTCAAATAGAAGGAGATTCTACTGTAAACTTGGATGACATATGTACAGTTTCTAAAAGGCTTTCTGCTTCTAATTGATTTCTACAGCATTTTATTGTAATAATTTTTTTTGTAGATGTGGGGGGAGAGGATTTTGGAGAGGTAGACACTAACAAATTCTCCACCACCTCTTTCTGAGTTGAAAACTTACTTCTGTTTCTGTTTTGTTCAGATTTTGTGGTCCAATATTAAAGCAGGCCTTTAAATAGGATGACTTCAGAAAAATATTTGAAAACACTAGATGAATCATTATTTTCTGTTGTGAACAGAGTGGATTTTTTTAGTTAAAATATTAAAACGTAGGCCCATCAGCGGATGGCACGTAGCATTTACTCAGCTCCTTCGAGCGCACAGCTGGTCACGTCTGATAATGGGGTACTTAGCAAGAAAGCGATCTTTAGCAAGGTGGATGATGGTGTTTTCATATTTAAATGTCCTCAGTGTCTTCTCAATTGTAGATAATACAAGGAATAAGGAAAAATCTGGAGTTTCCATTTTTGATTAACCTGTCATTTAGGCAATATCTTGTCATTATTTCATCCTGGCTAATTTTCTGTAAAACAAATGACACAGAATATAGCTTCCATGTCATTGTTATAAAACAGGGAGGGACCAGTTGAGCACCAGGATCTACGTACAAAATCAGTGGACCAATTTTTCTGTCTCTTCCTTCTGGAGAAGGCAGTTTGGTTGGGTTCAGGTAGAAAAAGATTGCAGAGCAGAAGGCCCACGTGGAGCCAGAGAGCAATTTCACTCCTCTTTGGTCTCACGTTAGCTCCCTGTAAAGGTGCCGCCCAAATTGTTAAAGATATTGGCAAGCAAAGGACTGAAGGAGTCCTTAGCCTATAACTGTCCTGTATAGTTTTAGCTTTTCCATAAATGCTTTTTTTATTCATCTAAATCTGAATTCCTGATCTCTTATACTTGAATATTTTGCAGACAATATTTTTGATGACTCCCAACAATTCTACTTTTATCAGCATTAGGTTCGTTCACCACTGAGAACGTATAAATAAGAGATTTCATCTCCTTCACTGGTTTCTGTCAGGTGGCTTTTTTTGGAGAGGGGGTTGTTTGTTTGTTTTTTTAGGATAATTTTGAAGAGGGGATATGTAGGCTCATGGGATTCATCTAACAACAAGGGAGGTTTGATAGCTAAATGCAGATGCTTAAGTTGTACAGACATAATTTTCAGCAAGCAGTTTTCGATCCTTGTGTGTTGCAACTAATCTCTATAATTAATGAAAGTGAAATTATAGACAATGAATTAGTAACTATTGATATAAGGCAATAGATCATGGGCTTTTGCTTACTAAAAGTCTGCCGGTCTTTAAAAGACGGTTATGTGAGTAATGACGTTGAAATATATTTCTTTACTGCATTAGAAATAAGAAAACCAAACAATTGCAGTAGATTAAAGATGGCAAATGAAGTTCTGTGTGGTTAAACCGAAGTGATGTACCCATCTGTCTCGTCAGTATTTCCCTCAAACAAAAATAACTGGTTTGTCTGACCTGCTGGAGAATATGTCAACCCATTTAAGGTCCTCCAGGCCTGATTGCTTAGCCCCGTCCCACCAGAAGTTCTACTTCTCTGTAGTTCAAAACTCAGAGAATTCAACACAAGTCTGGATTCCTGTACGCTAAAAGGTAGAGCTGGAGGGCGCGAAAGCTCTGTGCGAGATAGAGCGTTAGACTCACCACCTCCCCGAGGCCCTTGGTTTGTCTTTACCCTCCTACCACACACGAGAAACAGCACAGAATGCAGAGCAGCAAGAAATCGCCGTCCCCAAAATGTACTAGCAACGTGATAATGTTGGCAATATGAGCTATATCATCAGCTGATGTAAATCGACATAGCTGTAAAAGAATTTATAATCCTTTCTAGCAGTTGAAGATCCAGCCAACGATTTAGGAAAGAAAACGCTCAGCTTTTTCGTAGACCTCGGGCAAACTAGAGGGGCACTCTAGGTGGAGAACGAGAAACTTGGTGCCCGGGAATAAAGGAGTTATATCAGGTAGACCAGCAAGGAAAACAGGGCTCTGCTGGCTCAGTAATCCTTGAATCTTATGGCACTAGTTTAATGAGATCTCTTCATCTTGAAATTAAAGTACAAGGAGTTTTTTTACAGAGAACAGTATTCAATAACAAAATATTAAATGATAAACACAGATTGCTTAAAATCAGATGGGCCATTTTAAGAAAAAACATTTTAGCTCATCATGATATGTAGCACCTTATTTAAATTAGGAGGTGTTAATTCTTAGCTTGAATAATATATTAATATAATATGTAAAGTGAATGGCATTGTTAATCACAGTCGCGCCTGGAACGACTTTGCTTCTGTGCACTGAATGTTAATTTTGCAAAACATTAATTTCAAAGATTTTGCAGCAGTGCTTTTGTAATTAAATATTAATGTCACATGTTATTGCAGTAGCATGTTTATGAAAGCCGGCAACACTTCAAGTCAACTCATTTGTTTTTATATTTATTCTTGTACATCTGCAATCCCTTCCATTTCACAATTTCAAAGTGAAGGCCATTTTGAATAGTCAATATGTGAACATTTTTCATTGTAAGCGTTTTTTAACATCCAACAGGGTAAATATTTAATGTTGTGTTTTTAGCTGGTATAATTTTTCAGAAAATTGGCTATAACTTTTAACAACTCAAAGGTACCTAAACTGTCTACATTTTTGGCGTAAGTGATCTGAAAATAATATAGCAATAAACATGATGAAGCTGTGAAAAAATACTTAAAAAATTAGAAGCTTTTTTCTGAAAGTTTGACTTCCAGAAGTTGTGGTTTCACAGCCAAGTGTGTTCTGTTGTCATTTTATTACCTGCGGTGTTGTGACTTTATATTCACTTGACTCATTTCAGCAAGTACAGGATTGACTTTCGAATAACTTTTCCAAGTCGTGTGTTTGCATTTGTGCTGGAGAATTCATGTCTGCGGTATATTGCTTAATGATTGTTGTTCAATATTTTAAAATAAACATTTTCTGTTTGTGCCCTAAGCCACTTCGTGAGCGCTGGGAGGATTCAGACTCAAAACATTTCCTATTAGGGCCAAATTGTGAGGGCGACTAAGTTTGTCGGCTGCTTTTATTGAAGTGTATACAGTATATATGTGCCTGGATTGGTTTGCCCAGGTCTGTTTTGACCAATTTACTGTATCTCACGATCTTGCCCGTGGCTCTTCAAACCTGTGAATTACATTAGTCTAAAAAGAAAGTCATTTCCATTTCAGCATGTTGGCAAGAAGAAATTTGTTCGAGGTATCGTATTTTAAACCGTTCTTACTCCCCCCATCCTCCTTTAGTACAGATCCCCACCGTACAGCAAAACAATTTTGGCAGAGCAAATTGTGAATTATAAAATATGTTATTTATTCTATCGCAAAATATATGAACAATCAAGATGCATTGTTTAGTTATAGGCACATTTAATAGTTAAAAATTATATCTGCACCTGATGTTGCATGTTAACAGCTAATACCATTTGACAGTGATGAAATTAAAGGATGAAGAAGAGATACAAACTACATTTTACAAGCATGATGGGTCTCCAACAATGCCATTTAAATATTATTTGTCACTATTTAAAATGAACCTTTCCCCTTTAAGCTATGCCATTATGCTCATTTGTCCTGTCACCACTGACAGGCTCTATGACTCACACACAAAAATGGTCATTAGGTACTGCATCTTCATCTTATTTAAAAAAATAGAAAGCATTCTGATGCCTCTAAAAGCCTGTAATTATTTTCATCCGAGGAGATAGTGTTGCTTGGAAGGTAATTTAATAACCTTTTGCATGTACCTGGGGAATGCCTCTCTGGGGAACCAAGGTGCCGACATGCCATTCAGTCGTCAAAACATGACCTTTAATGGTTGCTTGGAGAGAAGTTAGCCTGGAACGTTGTACACAGCGCGATGCTAATTCTGCTCTCTAATATATGCAAAATTTAGTTCTTGAGCAATGATCTTTGTAAGATGAATTAATATAGGTACTGCTCCAGGAAACAAAAGAAATTGCAGTTGCGAGAGCTTTTCCCCACCATGATCTTTTGCTACGCTGTTTGGAAGGAGCGCCCGAGCCGCCTGATTTTTTGGGAAACAACACGAGCAACAACAAAACTGTACCTGGCATCGCTTCCCAGAATTTGTGGGTTTAATTCCTGCTGTGGTGAGGAATGCCCGGTGTCTCTCGCAGGGAAGCTGGGAGAGTGTGATAGCTGTATAGGCTTACGTTAGACTGTGGTGGCTGAACAATAAAATAGCGTAAATACAAACTCCAAGAAAGTAAAATGACAGCTTGTAGCAAAACCAATATACGTTGCGAGTGGCTTTGAAAAATTACTAATGCATTTATGGGGTTAAAGCGAAAAGTGTTGATTTTTCTGTAGCAATAACATATGCCAGGCACCTACAGGATACAGCAAATGAGGCACAGACTCTGTCCTGTGACATCAAGGTCCAGAAACTCTTTATTTTGGTGCACTGAGACTAGATCCCACCCTAGTTAGAAATGCTGGGATTTCAACTCATACCCCTGACATGCCATCCGTCAATTTATTAGCACGCTGGTGCAGTAAGCCACTGAACAGGCTATATCAATTTGTTTAGGTTTTTTTTTTTCCCCCCTTCTTCCCTTTAAAATGTCTGTAATCCTCAGCTCTGCTCTCTCAACCGGTCAACATTAAAGATTTATGTTGCACTTTTTTTTTTTTTCATTGCCACACCTGAATATGGATTACTTAAATGGGCTGTAAATAATTCATATCTGGGAATAAGTTTCCATTACTGACCAATGTTGTAATTTAATATACTCTATTATGGGTTATACAATTTTAGATTGTTTTCTGTGTGCATTCAGCAGTCGGGCAGACAACAGTTTAAGTAAAAAGGGCAAGATGTTTGTTCAGCTTATTTTCATGTTCGGTGCTGTACTGGAGGAAGTGAAATGCTAGTTTTAACAGCGTTCTTCGTAGCTGCTCACGAAAATAAAAAATCTTAACCTGAATCAGCATAAAGAAAACTGAATGACTAAAGGGGGGGGGGGGGTGTGTATTAATCTAGATTTATATTCACCAAGCAGATGTCAGGTTTTAATGTAAAACACAAACATATTTTTCAGTAACACAAAATGTATCCCCCTCTCAATATGTGTGGGGTTTTTTTTTCCCTTCCCTTAACCAGTCCTATTGCCTGTCACATGTGGTACTTGATAATTCTGTCAAAAGTACCTATAATAGAAGAGAACATATTTAGTAAGAACTTTTTGAATAAGGTTACGAGCTACAAATAGAAATGCTCCAAAATGTTAAAGAGCATCATATTTTTAAAAACTGTCCGTGTTCGAGTGTTTACACTTAAAAGAGATTTAAACAATTTAAGATTAAGTTGACTATAGTAAAAAAAATGAATAATAGATTAATACATGAAAATCTATGAAGTCACATAAGATAATGATTTAAAAAGGAATAATTTAGAAAGATGAATTAAAAAGTAGAATCAGAAAAGAAAGCCAACATAAACTAGGGAAAAACATGCTGTGAATAAAGTCTGTTAGATCTTGAAATAGGAGAACTGCTAAATAATGCATAGTTTTATTTTTCTATAATTTGCATAAACCTTAAGAGAGTATTTATTTGTGTAAAACTTGATGTATCGAGTAAGGAGAATAAAAAAAATGGCATTCATTTTGTTTTCATTTTGGTATTTAGGAAAAATATTCTGTTACATATGGACTACTTAGACCTAATCATCTGACTGAATGCGATGTGTTTCTTGAGCCAGGTTGGAAAGGGCTGGCTCGAGAACAGTGCCCTGGTCTTGCTGCAGGCTATGCAGGTTGGCCCAAGCTCTGCTGGGGAGCAGATGGCGAGCCAATGCTTGTAGTCACACTTACCTTCCTTGCTAAATCCATAATCCCTCGCTGGACACGCAGCCAAGGCAGGCTTTGGAGGCAGAAAGGAGGTTACAATCTGGACTTGGGTATTGACTGCCAGAACTGAGAAAACAGCTCAGAAATTTCAAATGCTTAACAAGTTATCTGTCTTGTCCCTAAGCCAGTGCAGCATTTTTAAAAGTAATTAAGACATGATTGAAAATGTGTGTGCCATCTAAATACAAAAATCTTCAAAAATAATCAAAACCAATAATTAAAAGCTACATTTAATACACTAGTTAGTAAAAAGAGACTTATTTAAACGGAACTTGCCTGCCTTTTTATTGCACGACGTTGCTGAATTTTTTTAAAGGGTGCTTATACTCAGGACTGGGAGAGAGAAAAACATTTTTTCTGAGCAAGCCACTGAATGAAACCGGCGTTTATAAAATATACGTCTGTATGGAATTTTAGCTAACAGTGTGTTGATGATTAATTTAATTAATTATTTAATTAACTTCATACCGAGTGAATATTAGCCGTATTATTATATGTTAAAAGATATCTAATATGCAATGATAAGCACGATGTTCTTGCACAGAAAAAAAAATAACAGTTGCTTATAATAATCACAGCATGTCTTGCCTTTCTAAATATTTAATCTATTCTAAATCAAGACAGCGATCCTCAAAAATCTATAATTTCAAAAAATATTTAGTAAACAGCCAAATTGTGGTCAACTGCAGTAAAGGGTATGCCATCTGTTTAATGTAAATATCTGGTAAAAGGGAATGTCATATACAAAAGATTGCAGAAATACAGTGAATGTACACAAACCCTACTCTCTGTGTGTGTGTGTGTGTGTGTGTGTGTATGTGATGTATAACTTTTAATTTATTTATGCCCAAAGCATAAATGTGGACTCGGTCCTACAAGGTGAACCTTTGCCCTAAGATGCAACAAAGTATTTAACTGTGGACTTAATTTAAAGCACATGCATCATTGTATTAAATTTTTGAGAGATTAAGCTCTCGCTAAGCATTTTATTAATAAAATAAAATATATCTCATAAATCATTTATAGGTTCTATGAAACTTATCTATCATAGCATTTAAAGATGTAAAGTAATTTTAAAAAGGAATAGTTAATTACATAATCCATTTTAGTCAGAACACAGTTAAAGTTATATTCTGATCAAGCATAAAGACATGCTTAATTTATGTAAACACCATACCCTTAACTCTGACCATTGGCCTCTCGGGATTTTCAATATATTTCTTTCTTTGTCCAAAAACCTGTATTATTCTAAAGGATATTGCTATTTGGAAACACCAGTTAATGGATTAACCAAGGGACAGTTAAAATCATTTACATTTGAAAACATTATTTATTTGTAAAGAATAATAGAGAAATATATAGCGTTGCTCATTTGCAGTATATTAGAAGTGTATATGTCCATTCCCTTCTGTCAGAGACCAATCGCTGCGTGCCAGTAATGGGTGCATACATAATGGTAACTTAATTGAAATTCCTTCTGAAAGATTTGTGCATATGAAATTGCACTGATTCAGAATAAGGTTTATTTTTAGGTTAGAATTAAGACTACTCTGTGAATAAGACAACATGTGTATATTTTATATCGAATAAAGAGTAAGGGGCCGGATTCTCGGCTATTGTAAATCGGTATAATATATGTTTTCTGTGAGATTTATGAATGTCCTTAATATTAATTTCCTTGCCTTTAAGCACTTAGGTTTGTTAGTGATGCGATAAACAATGGCATTATTTTCACTTAGCTCCTTAACTGATTTATGAAACGAAGTACTTTGGGCTTCGGAATTTTGCACGTTGTCCTTTTTCCGGGGCCGGAGCCAGCGGGTCCCTGCGCCGGAGAGGGGCTGCGGAGCTGGGGGGCCACGACCGAGCCTCGTGTGTCTGTCCCTCTGGAGGGTTTTTTTTTTTTTTTTTTCTTTTAATGCACGAGAAAAGAATGAAATTAGGTTATTAAACGTGACGGACAAAAAGCGATTTCTCTTCTTTCTTTGCCTTATTGGTGTGAATAATTAAATATAAATTAATAGGATTATTTGCAAGAGTAAGAGGGGTGTGATTTGGACTTCAGGTTCACTCAGGTTGTAGATGATAAATTTGCTTGTCTATTGTTGGGACTTTTCCGATATCTATCATAGCTAATTTCGCTGGTACCTGATTTGATTTCAAAGACAGTGGATTAGTTCATTTAAATGGCTTCCCGTCATTAATTTCTTTCTGCCCTTGTGCATTCGGGTAGTTCCCCTTCACCCACAGGGAACCGCTCCCGAGCGCGGGGCCAAAATTGGGCCCTGTGTTTTTTGATGCGATTGCTGCCTTCAAAGCAGGCTTTTAGGTATATTGTAATAAAGATTTTCTTTTTACGCACGGCAGTCTTCAGAGCCCAGTCTGTCCAGAGCATTGTCAAACTATAGGCAATCACCTATTCTACAGTGATTTAATTTCCTTCAGTGTGTCTTTTTCATCCCCTGGGAAATGTGCAGTACGTCTATTTCTGCTGTGTTGCCCCCAGCTTGCTTTGTGCACAGTGAGGCAAAGAATTCTTTTTTTTTTTTTTTATCAGCGTCTACCTCTGCTGTCAATAAATTACCCATGCCATCTCTTAGAGGACCTTCTATCTTCCTCGCTGACCTCTTGGACTATATGTTCTTGAAAAATGTCTTTTTATTTATCTTTATCATCTTGTGCAATCTTCCTTTCATTCTCCACCTTTGCTTCTCTTATCATTTTTTCACACTCTCAACTTCATCCTGTAATCTTTCCATTCCCCTCTGTATCTGATATTACATACCTCGCACACCTCCCTTGATCATTCTGCGCATCCTTGTTCGGGCTAATTGGCCTTTTTAACTGCTGTTATGTTTGCTGCTGGATGGACAGCACACACGCTCTTGTTGAGATGTTGATTTATGTTTGGAAGGTTTTGAATTCGCCATCCGCTGCCTTTTCTCTCATTTTCTTTGGCTCACTCTGTTTCTTTTAACATTTCCAGAGGCAGGAGTGTATTTATTTTATGTCACGGATTTTGCTAATTCTGGACGAATAGGGGTGCTCTACCTAGTGTTTTCAGATTTCACCTCTTTCTTAAAATGCCCTGTTTTCTTACTCAGAAATGGAATTCAAAGGCTAATTCCTCCTTCACTCATAAGACGGCAAAAAGAAAATTGTCCCAGTGGTTCTCTTTGACACAGAAAGCCATAGGGACCACATTTCTCTTTTGAACCCCCTTTTTTGCAGATATTCCCCATCCCTCAGCAAGGGACAGTGCTGAGGATGGTGTGTACGCTCAGCATCCCCAACCTCTGCACCGAGGCTGTTATTGCTCCCGTTCAACCTCTCCTCTGGAGCGCGGCCCCGCTGCGAGAGACTTTCCGCAGGCAGAGGCCCCGGGGTTCCTTCGGAGATTGCAGGGATCTGAAAAAAAAGAACTAAATTAGGAAAAGGAAACTTGGAGACAAAAAATGGCCCGACAGAGATGTGTTAGGCTGCTTACGTTACGCTAATATGACAATATCTGTGCTAGAGATTTTCTAGCCAAAAATCCAGATTATTCGCAATTACCTGTGCTCCTGTAAACGGCCCCTCGGAGCCCCCAGGTTCCTGCTGCGTTGCCGTGATGCTTTGCAGATTCCCGCTGCCACGGTCTCCTGCACAATGTTTCCATAGGGGAGTGGTAGCAGGACATTCCTCCGGCGCCTACCCGAGCTTGGGTTTGGCCACCGCTCTTGCATCTCTCCTCTTTTTTCTTGGTTTGTAGGAAAAATACCGTGATTATTTTAAGAGTTTCCAGGACCAAACAGAGATGTTTAATGTATTTGTTGTCTTCTCCATCTTTTTGGGAACACAGGCTTAGTGTCGGTTTAATTCCCTGTTATTCTTTTGCGTTCGGGAAACCAGGAATTACTGTGAAAGTTTTCGGTACCTCTGTATGGCAGTATTTTTATTTTAGCTTCAAAAGAGAATTAGGTTGTCCGTTTCTTTAAGTTTTTTAATTCCGACCTTTCTTGTATTCACCGACAGTCATTGAAAGGTTTCTGATCTCACAGTGCTCCTAGGAACCAGGAATTAGCAGAAAGTATCTACCTGAATCCTGAATTCTTTCATTTCTTCTCTCCATGGATAAAAATAATTTCTCCGTGATACTTTCAGAATCCCTTGTTGCATAAATTAAAAAAGTTGAAAGGTTAAAATTGACTTGGTGCCAAGTTATTGCATTAGACAGCAGATTCCATTTACTTATTTATCTGTTATTTTTATGTTTTTAAACATTTTGGCATGATTTCCATATTGTGATTCTTGCGTGCCGCACATTCAGACTGTCAGCCTTTGATTCCCCCCAAGGAGATGTAAGAAGAGGTCTCATTTCAGACTTGGAAGTTTTCATTTTATTGTTTTTTTGTAAAAGGCTAGGGGAAAGTTTAGGAAGGATTTTTAAGTTTGATTGACAAAGTGAATTCCTAAAAGTGATATATCAGCACAGGACTCAATAAGGCAGGACACATGCTACTAACAGAGAAGAAATGGTTTTATATATTATTCACCAATCTCCAGGGTTTCTATGCCAGTCAGAGTTGGCTTACTTCCCATATATATTATTAAATGTTTTACAGTTCAGCATGCATACAAAAGGAGTAAATGATGTGATACATACAGTTTAACCTACATATGGAATAACTTAAAATCAAACCATTCAAAGGTTTATCACAGGGTATGGATTGCACAAACCAATAAGGCATGTACAGATAGGGAAATGGTACAGGTCATCGTGAATGCCTTCTCAATATTTGACCAACTTTCCATAGGCGCCTCCATTCCTAACCTCCTTATTTTATTTTTTAAAGCAAAATTACCAATATTACCAAGATGGGCAGAAGACACAGTGAGCGTTTATTAGTAAAATCATTTGCGTGGTTCAACCACAACCAAGCAGAGGTCAGGGAGGAGCTTCAGATGAATAACCCCCAAAGGCATTATGTGCTTTGGTGCCTCCGTGGTTCCTTCCGGAAAATCAGAATGATGTAACATAAAACTGAAGGCAGTGATAATGTACAGGTGTCCCCGTTATGTCATTGATTTACCTGCTGAAATGACTGACGTGTTACTGGCTATAGGTTGGAGCAGTCCAGCAGGTTGTCCTGGATAATCTGACCCTCCGTGCAAACCACAGATCTGCTACGGTACCGCCATGCCTGTTGTAGTTCACACCATCCCGTGGGATTCAGACTCAACTCCAAATTAGTGTCTGTCCTCTAGTGGGTAACCTGCTCAGCGTCTGGCAGCTATGTATTCAGGGACAACAAGTTTGATGTAATTTTTTTATATATATTAGGTCAGGATTACTTAAATTCAGTAAATAATCCTAATTTAAGTAAAGCTTGCAAAAGCACGCATGCAGTTTTGGGAAACAACACACTGTTGTTTCTTCATTTAGACTATTTCTGCTTCCTGGGTGCTAAGAAAAAATAGCTCTGCAAGTCAACATTCATTATACATTTTAAATGTTCTTGATTGTGGACATCTTTCTGCGTTACCGTGCAAGGGAAAAATATTTTCTGAGATTTTAAGTTAAAAAGGTATTTTTAACTGATTTTGTCACTGAAAACTATTTTTGCTTGGCCGCTGAGAGGTAACATTTTTTAAAAGTTTTAAGTCAAAACCAGAGTTATGTAAAGAAGGGGATATTGAGGAAAAAGTAATTAATTAATTGATGTGGGTAATAGCTACGATTGCATCTTATTTATTTAGATTCAGATTATTGCAGTGTGATACAAAATGACATACTTCAGTGAAATCAATGAGGTGAGCCTAAAGTTAAAAGAAAGAAACACATGTATATTAGCACATTTACTTTGACTATTTTTACATCCGAAAATTATAATAAAAAGCTGAAAGACAAGGTTTTCTTCTTCGCTGAAACTAAGAATTTAAAATGTTTTTGAATGTCTTGCTTGACTTCTGAGCGTGACCAATGATATTATCAAATTACAGAACATATGCAGTTAAAATAATTTTTATATGTATGGTCACAAGTCCATTGTTCGTTGGGTAGCTGTATATTCTGACGTTGGAGGTTCTTATTTGTCGTGTACCAGTTCCTTACAGGAGCTGTCCTGATGCTTTTGTTTTAAGAGTGTAGAAACAAATTCCATCCTACATTTTGGTCACTTTGGTTCCCCCATAGTTGACCATGATCCCAGTCCAGCAGCTACTCACAGCTTCAATAGACGACATGGTAGGAGTCCTGTAAATTTAATTAATACTATCATTGGCTAAAATTATGTCTGTGATTAAATCTTTGTTGGATTCTTTAGGATCTATAGCCTCTAATTAATTCAAAAAACTTGCTTTTTTGTCATCATTTTTTGGCAATCAAAATAAATATGGAGTTTATAGCAAGGTTAGTAGACCTTGGCCTTAATCAGAGTCCCAAGGGGAAGAATATACATGAAGAGCTAGGCTCTTTCATACCCAGATAAGATCCTTTCCATTCCTTTCTCAATTACAACATTGGCCTTATAAGATAGGCCCTTAAAATGTCCTCTTTTTAATTTCCTTCTCTGAGTCTTTTAATTAAATTAGACAATCCTGTTTCATTAGGCTAGAAAGAAGTTGTGAATACTTGGAGCTTTGCAGCAACAAGGAGGTAAACGTGAAAACTCTTGCTATTAGCATTGAACAAACTCTTCATCTGTGTAAAATTTGTCCGTGAATAAGGTTATTAGGAAACAATACTAATATAACCATAATTGAAGGTACTATTATTGTCATTTAAACAATTTATTTTCAAGTTAAGTTCATTCTGCAATGTTTCCCGGTAATACCGAATTACAGTAACACGTCTTTTTAATTTGCTTGATCCATCTTCTTGATATCTACTCCTTTAGCAACTTTGCGGAAATGTCTGTTCCTTGAGTCAAGATTTCATGTAGGTTAGTGATTTCGATTTGTATATTTGTATATACATTTAAAGTACTTTTCTCTAGATCTCAGAGATTTGGAATGGAATCCTGTAGCTTATCCGAACAAGAATTTCATATACACAAATGAAACGTAGGATTCCACCCAGGTTCCTATAACTTTTAGCTTGACAGGGGTACGACTGGAATGTGCCGATGACGTAACCCTTATTAGAAATCTGATGCAAGGCAAATGTCTGAACGAATTAAGAAAGATCAGCCTTAAACAGAGCTTTTCAAGGACCAGTTCTTCTCTGCGGTCACTTTTACTTGCTAAACCAGGAATAGATGAGTATCCAGTCATATCTTCATCTCATTGAAGAAGTGAATGCTGAATCCACTTGCAGTCAAGTGGATTAATATAATCACTGGCATCATCAGACTACTTTAGTTAATTCACCAGCATCAACTCACTGTTACTGAAGCTGAGTGGTGGTCTAATGTCTGCTCCTAGACCTTGGGGGAAAAGCCTTAAAATAAGGTGAAAACCCTATATTTTTATTGTACGTTCTTTATTGTATATCCCAATTGCTGCAGTGACATGGTGCTGAAACCTACAGGAGTTACGCAGTATCTTACGAATAGAAACAGGGGATAGTTTAGATGTGGCCAGTTGGCTGGAAAATAGTATGTATCCAGGGGCCAAAAGCATTAGCTCTGAATGACGCTGAAAGGCAGAAAGCTGTGATCAGTGCTTCTTCATGATTCCTACCGCCAAGAGTAGCTGGGGTCTGGCTATGCCACAGGTCCTGCTTTGGTGTAAGCGAGATCCAGTACGATACCACTTCTGTCATGTTCCTGTCACGGCAAAGGTGGTATTTTGTGCTTGATCTTTGCCCAGGTGACCTAGACTGAGGCAGACAACAACAGACTGAGATCAAGAACAGTCTGAGCAGCAGCTTCATTGACCATGCCTCTTGTCCGAGGGTTTCTCTAAAACGTCTTGGCAAAACACGCAGACTTCATGGTGTTTGTAGGTGAGCAGCTCTAACCACTGTCCTCCAGGCTGGGAGGAAAAAACCCTAAAAGCCAAGTGGAAGCAGCTACTTTTTACTGTGACATTACTATGAGTTTAGAGCCTTCTTTTCGTTCCATACTGCTACAGAGGACAAAAATGAGTATCGCAAGCATTAATGTCCCTATTTATGTATAGCTTGAAAGCAAAGTACACGTAAAGGCTTCTGTTATGTAGGCTGCAAAGGTGGGAAGCAACTTTGCGTAACTTGATATATGCCTTACAGAACTAATCAATTTACTTAGATTTTAAAAAGAACAAGCTATGAAGGCACTGTAAGTAACCATTCACAAATAAAATGTTGTATTGATTTTAATCAAGGGAATTTTCTTCTATAATTTAAAAATGCAGTTTGGTATCTGTTCAGTGAATATTATGTTTTACCAAAAAATATTTTGTGATTGTTATAGGCAGTTATCTCATTAATGATTCCTACCTAACACTGCTTGCATCCTTCAGGCAACTTGAAATGGAGTTTTAAAAAAAAAAAAAAAGAAAAAAATTGGGTGTCTGTATCAGCATTCCCAGAAAAGCATTTCTCTTGTAACACGAAACAAAGGGGTGTAAGCCTTTAAATATGTTAAAAAGTTCCAAGGTCCTTTCATTCCTAGCTATGAAAAAGAACAGATAGTGGCATGTCAAGGGGACAGGAGGAGTGAAGACCAGTAACACAAAAGACAGATTTTGTTTGCAGACTTGAGCTGAAAAAATGATTATGAAACCCTAACTCATGATGCATAAAGAAACCAGCATGACCTAGAAATAAGCATCACAGGGAGATGACACTTAGGTGTTGCTTAAACTGTAAGACACAATACGGCTGGGAGATCCATATGTAGCACGCATAGAGGAGCACAGGATAGACCCAGGAGCCTTTCTCTGCTTTGAACATAGCTTGATCAGATGGCAGAAGGACTATTAGTACTAAAATGAATGACATTTATGTTTAAAGAACTAACTTTTTTTTTTAATGACGTTTTTAACTCAGCATTATGGACCATATTGTAGCAAACACAAGTGACTTAAGTCCCTCTTGATCTCTTTATCATTTCATGTAGAGGTATTTGTAATCAAATTCCTGCGTTCAAGGGAATAAAGGTATCGCTCCCTGCGTGCCCTTCTGAGGATCACATGGACAAAGGAGCTTAGGAGGAGATCAGGAGAACACAGAGAGAGAGGTGTAGCTGCAACGCTCCGCGTAGCGGATATAACACCCTTGTGCTTTATTTACCTGCCACTATGTGAAAGGAGTTTGTTCTTGTTCATCAACCCCTCTGAATGGTGGTGGCTACGTAACTTTCATGTTATTTTCAACAGCATAAGAGCAAATACACTAGCAAGAAAGGCAGGTATCTTCTCCTACTCTGAGTGGACCTGGAACTTACAGAGATATTGTAGAAAAAATACCATACCCTCTCATTATAGTAGTTTAAGAGAAGTTTGAATGGATTTTCTCCGGCCTTACTCCCCCTTGTATTTCTTTGTCTTCATTTCATTGGCCACTTACTGGTTTCTATTAACTTGCCCTAATCCTGATTTTTCCACGTACAGTTAGTTTCTCATCTGGCTCCCATTCTTATGCCACTCAGTGGTTACTTGTGTGGCAAACGAGCAAAAAACTTGGCAGTTTTTGCTGGGGTTAATGTGGAAAAATAAATCTCAAGTAATGTCAGTGTGGATTTACTTCTCATTCTTAATGGCACCAGCAGATGTTTGAGGAATCCTAGACTTCCTGAGCGCCTCCATCGCGCAGCTGGCACCGCTTGGCTCGGTCCTGGCGGTGGGGGACATATGTGTTGTATACTTACACTTTGATTTACGGACACTTCTGACTCTGGGCAGGGATTGTTCTCACCCTTCTCACGCGCAGTCCTTGCCCCATTCCTCTGTATCAGGTTTATTGCTTTTGCCGTTCCTGCTTCTGCGTCTCATGCCAGGACCTTGAGAGGGTTTCAGTTTCAGTGAAACTCTCAACACCTCTCTCTGTTTGTTGAGAACGTTTCCTCAAATATCAGGCATCTCGGGCACACGGGAACGAGCGTATTTAGCATTTTTCAATGTGTATGCCAAAGATCCTGAGATGCAACTTCCAACCTTCTCGTAGTGACATAGATCATGTTGTGTGGATTATTTGCTCTCTCGTCTCTAGTGGTGTGAACCCTCCCTTTTGACACTGGCAACCCAAACCACATCCTCAGTCATGACAGGTATTGCTGAATATAAAATTAACATTCAGAAAACATGCAGTATGTTACAGTCCACTTTTAATGCACATTATCAGATGAAACAAGGGGCAGGAGGAGCAAGTATTATGTGATGAACTAGCACTCACATGCCCATCACAAATGCCCCGTGGTTTCTGCTGGGACATAGAGACTAGTTTATGAATCTTGGAGATATTTTGATTTTCATGACAAGTCCTCTGTCTCATGATACTTGGGATAGAAAACATCTTGGTACTTTACTTTTTCCTCACAGGGAAATCACTCACTAGTATCTGCTTTAGATGCTGACTGCTTTAGACACTGGTAGGTTGTTTTTGTTTGGGTTTTTTTTTTAGGAGTAGCCCTTAGTGGCACTAAATTTAACAACTAACAACAGCATGTGCCTCACACTTGATACTTCAGGCTATGGTGACAGCTTTTAGCAATTTGGAAAATCCCACAGGACCCAGAGTGGCACTGGCTGCTGTCTTCTTTGTTTGCATTTACTTTTCTGCTTTGTCAATTTGTTCTGTGGTTGCAAAAGTAAATCAAGAGATCCAGATTTAACCAAAGTCATACCTTCCTCCCGTTCTTTAAAATAACCACCCCAACAATAAGCCCATTAACTGATAATAATCTTAAAAAAAAAAAAAAAGTGTTTGAAATTCTAAAATGAGAAGGAAAGAAAGGAAGATATAGATACCCAGCACTGCTTGAAAGAAATGACTATAGTAACACAGTCACTCAGGGTTATTTTTCCTCTTTTTTTAACTTACAGTGCTCAAGGCACCCTCCAGGGGCCTTGAGAGGGTGGTGTGATGCTCTTCTCACACATGCTCTTCAACAGCCCTTTTACTACAATCAATCATTGAAAAATATTTTTTGCGATTCAGTCTAATGCTTGGAGGGAGCTGCAGAGATAGAAAAGGCTATTGGCACTTGCAAAATATTAAATTGAGTACTCATGTGGGAAAGCTCAAAAAAATAATGGATAGGCATGGATAGGTTTTTTCATATTTCTCTACGCACACAAAAGCAGAGAAAATGCAATGTGAGATAGGTGCAAGAAACTTTTTCCTTTCTCTACGTTTTTCTGTTAAGGTATTTGCTGTCACCAGTATTTGTAAACAGTTAAAGGTAAAACCAGTTGAAGGTTAAAGACTAAATTGTGTGCATCTTGAACCCTCCTGTACACTGACCATAGAGTAATTGGCCAGGGCCAGGTGTGTGCTGAAAGTCTATAAAAGAAACTTGGGAGAATTTTTCTGAAGCTTTGATTGGGGTGAAGAGAATTTTTTACTACGTAAAATATGGGTCAATGACCAAAAGGCACTGCAAAGCCCTTCCTATTACACATTATCTTAATTATCTCATGCAGAATTTATCATCCTCTGACTGCAAAGTTAAATTTCAAGTTAACTATGTAAAAAAAAATTTGTTTATGTGGAGATTTGAGAAATCCTATTGACTTGCCTCTTCAGTTTTTGCGTTTTTTCCTGTGTGCTTGTATACAATTACCCAGAATATGGCAGCGCCTGTTGTTTCTTCCTGCAGGCCATCACGCATCCATTAAGGGATGCTGAGAAAACCGTTCCTTTTCTCTCTCACGTACAGAGACTGTAGTCAGGAGAGGTCTTTTTAACCTGTGCATGGGCTGTTTGAGTCCTTGTATGCTCTCCTTTCTCTTCTTACTACTCCCTTTACCCTTTAAATATATTGATAATACAGGTCTCAGGAGGTTGCAACTTGAAATAAGCTGTCTCTGATACTGCCAGCTAGGGAGATGAGGAAAGCAATAGTATAATACACTGAAGCTGGTGAGGGAAGTCAAACACAAAGTGTTGGTTCATCTCCAGGAAGTGGGAGACTGTGCAAGGAGGATATCGAAGACTAGAACACCCTGGGCTGGATGCCTTGGGTGACAGCTTCCAAGCAGAGGGAGCTGCCAAATGTAGGAGGTGAGGATGTTATGTGCATAATCTCTCCTCTTCCTTAGCAGCTATGCACTTTCCTGCCCTAAAGCTGGAAGAATTGGTTTTCCTTTCTGCTGCAAGCAGACCTTTTCAAGTAGATAAATCTCCTAGAACTCAAAAAAAAAAAGAAAAAAAAAAAAAAGGAAAGGGGAAAAAAAAAAGCAACCAACAAACACATGCAAATGGACTAAGTTAGAATTGCATATCCCATCTGCTTCGTTCATTTTTAGAATAAGGTTTTCATACCTTGTACTTCTCTTTTTTCATTAGATGAAATAGCATTGCATTGTTGGCCACCTCAGTACCAGAGACAAACTAAATAACTATCCTGAACATATGGAAAGTAAAATTTAAGGAAACAAACCTGGTTCTGCCAGAAATATCTTTTGTCTAAGAAGCAGAGGAAGGACTCCTAACCTGTTTTTTCAATATAGTGGTTTCCGATTTATTGGCCATTATACTGTAACCCTGTATCACTACAAGTCTAGAAACCCACGTGACCTTCTGATCTAACGTGGCTCAGTACCCTGCTGCAGCGGTGGAACACCCTAAGGGTACAGCTGTAGGGAACAATTAGTAATTATTTAAATGGAGGAGGAACATATTTACTGAAGATGACCTGGGAGTACCAGTTGTTGTAGGTTAAATGGGAGCTCATGGTGTGCTCATGCTGAGAAACCAGCACACCACGTATGAGCTAGATTGGGAGGAGGATGGGAGGTTGTCATCCCTCCTGCACAGGACGGTGAGGCCACTCCGGGTGCGTGAGCCCAGGCTGGGCCCCAGGTCAAGAGGAGCATGGAGAAACAGGAGAAGGTTCAGAAGAGGCAACTGGGTGCCTAGGGCACAAACCCTGAAAGAAGAGGTGGAGGGGAATGGGCTTGAACAGTCTGATGAACACTGGGGGCGTTTGCAAAGAAGACAGACCAATGACCTTTTCAGTAGGAGCAGATCGGGCAGTTGCCACAAATTACATCTTGGGAGGCTCAGAGTGGACATTAGGAAAAATATTTTAGCAAGGCTATAATACAACACCAGAACGGGGGCCTCGAGTGGTTGTAGGGTCTCCACCCGTGGTGGTTTTCGTGCCTTGGCTAGACAAAACCACAGGTGGCCTGATCTAGCACAGGCGATACTTCTGCTTTAAGTGAGAGACTGGACACGACCACTTCCAGTGCTCCCTTCTGAATAACATTTCTGTGGTTTTCTGTTAATTCCTGGAAGGTGCGAGATAGGCGTTTTTCTGATATACAAGGAAAATGTGTCTCTGGTTAATGCACTTTATAGTTGTCAGGTATCCTACGCACCCTTACAGTGTCATTTGATTGGGAGTTTCTTCACTTTCTGTCCCAAAATATTGTGGGGGAGGGAGAGAAAACACATCAGTTGTTAATTTATATAAATAAATGACTGTTTGAACCATTGGGATTAAATTTTGGTAATCGATACTCTGTAAATAAAACAAATTTAGGATTTTTCAGATTAACTCTGTGTTGGCCACTGCCAGATGTAGCTGATTTAATTTTTGCAAACTATCAATCATCTTTACTACTTATTAATAATTTAATATACTTTATATGTATTATTTTGGAAAAAATGAAGTTTTACTTGAAAGTCCTTAAGAAATATAGTTGTCCCTGGAAAGGATCACATCTTGATTTTTTTTACTTGGAATATAAATTACATCCTTATTGAGTAAAATCTGGTGAAGGGATTGAGAAAAGTAACAAAATACATTGATGGTGGGAGCGGTTGTCCTCTGTACCCCAGAAAAGGCTGGCGTGTCGAGTCAAAGCATCTTTTAGCTGAATAAAATGTGCAGATGAGGTAATACCCACCACTGAATACAAGGGGTACGAATTCTTTCTATGATCTACACTGGAAAGAGCAAGAGCAGATTATAGATTGGGATTTAGATTATGAATTTCAGCATCAAACAGTTTAGTGAATTTTCTTATACAAAGGCAACCAAGTCTCTTAATGAACTTATCAGTAATCAAAATATGTCTTTGGAGTCTTGACTAAGGGTATATGTACTTTCTACACCGTATTTTTCAAGCAAGGGCTTGGAATGTCTGGTTACTACAAATTATCCATATGTACGTAGGATTTGTGTCAGTGCTGCTCATGCCACTGGAGAATGGATTTCCATTCAGTTTTCCCCTGTGGAAATCATGAGTCTGACCTCCAGTATGATTTTTATTTTGAGATAAAATTAACTGTATGCTTACATGAGAACTTCAAAACCTATGGTGTGCTCAAACATCAGTCGCAGACCTGAGAAACACCCTATTGTTCTTTTAATTATGACAGCCAGAGCCAATTAATACAGCAGGCTTACTCAACTGATCAAACAAACCAGTTTTGGCTTGGGGAGTATAAAGGTCCTTGTGCAAACATTGATTTACATATCTATATCTATAGCTTACGCACATGTAGAGATTTTCACTGAGTATCTCTATTAATAATAACAAAATTTCTGCGAGAAAAAAAATTAATTGGTGGAATTTGGAGACCCCGCATCTATCTTGACGGTGTAACATGGTCGTAGTGCTTTGAACCGCGTGTGTGCTTTCTGCCTACTTGTTCATCGGGACCCTTCGATGTTGCTGTTAAACCAGAATCTTGTTCATAGGCCAGTTTATGCCTTGGCATAAAAATAAATGGTTTCCTTAAAACGCACGTGTTGTAGTTCACGTTATCAGTGAGGATAAGCTGCTTTTCAGACTTTTAAAAAATATCTGTGGAACCACTGAGCTCCCAGCACGTAGGTGGTGCAACATCTGTGCGTTGACATGCGAGGCATCTTTAAAGCTAAGCAAGGTGGAATTCATTGCATTCACATTTTAATTTCTTTTTTTTTAATATATATATATACACGAAAGGTTGTAAATCAACGCAGGTAATTTTTTTTCTGTAAAATTGTATTTTAATTCTACCCTGAGAAAATTACATGAGATGACACTTAGAAAAAAAATCAGCAATAAACAGGTCTCCAGTCACTTCTCCCTGTGCAAGTGACAGGATGAAGTAGAGTGAAAGGCAGCACGATCTTCTGAGGTCTTTCATATACAAGAGCAACGTTTGTGCCTGATGCAGTTAAGTAAACCCAAGGACTGTTACACAAGAGCTACCATGGAACCTGTGATTATCTATTTGGTTTTCTGCTTTTAGGTCAGGTACAGCAACATAAATAGTGTCGGGAAACACTTCTCTTTCTTAACTGTAGTAGACCCAGCTAAGTACCAGTCATGAATATCCATGGAAATTATGGCTTTAATTCACTGTGTATCTCCAGGAAAGCAGGTGTCTTGTGATAGCCCGTGTATTGTCATATGTCCGGTGCCTGAAAGGTAAATGAGATTTTGCTTGTTCAGACATCCGTAGTAACCAAGAATCCAAGAAATTCAGTAGATTTAGCTGCCGGAAGGGGATTCACATTGGAAAACTACCAGGAGAAACCAAAGGGAGAGCACATTTCATAAAGTGGCAATGCTGCGATCATTTTTCTACCTTTCTTTCTCTAACTTTAAGCCTGTTTTACTGGTGATTAAAAGTCTTCTTCTTTTGATTACGATGAAACAGTAACCTGGCTTCCATTGGAAAAGTGTCAATATTGCGAAATCGTTACTGCAACCTTAACGGAGAGTCTAAGGTGATGAACCAACCTCTTGAGCCTGAAGTTGATTTCTCTCGGTCAGAATTTAGACCTATTTATAGCCCGTTGGAGGTGAAGCTTGTGTTGCCTTTGTCTTTTCTGTGCTTGTTGGGCACACAAATGGAAGATACTACCCTGAAGGTTCACACTGTAGGACCTTTTTAAAAAAGACACTGCGGTTTTGTTAAACTCCAGTAAAAGATTTACTGGTTTCCTCTCACTTTTTCAAACATGGAAGCGTGGCACCTACCTTTCCAAAAAGCAAGGTGCCGCGTCTCTTTTCCTCCATCGCACTTTTCGTCACAAATCGCGTTAACTGCACCGTTTGAGCTTCTGCTTAATTGTTCTTTTCAGATAAGCACATTTCCCTGTATCCGAGCGCATTACTAACAAGCCACAGGTCTGCACCAGATGGGCAGGTGAAAAAGTGATTATGAGGTGTGTGATGATGGTTCTGTATCCATAATACATTCATCCCAAGGTTCACTCGCGCATCTGTTATGTATGTTGTTTTTCTTTTTTACTAGTACCCTTAGAGATATTTAAGCAGGTGATTCTCCACAACTAAAAGACGATAAAAGAGAAAAAAAGTGAACAAGGGGTCTTTAAGGTGGCACCGCAAAGACAGTGAGACGTGCGTATTGCTGGTATGTGCCCCTCAGTAGCTCATATAAGATTCAGATGAATATAACAGTGTAATCATTTTCATTAGCAGGTTTTGGATTGATACTTGCTTGCATATTAATGCTGATTACCGAGTCTTGAATTTATCAGGGTGTAGCTGAACTAGCGGGTGCCGTACCGAGGAAGGAGTGAGGTGGGAAGCACGACCTTGCTTTCTCTCTAGTTTGCACAAAGATTCGGAGGGCTGGCAAGCCCAGACCCGATCCAGGTGTTTGAATTCCCCGAATATTCATCTGTGCCTAAACTTTCAAATGTCATGTGTCTGGAGAGGGCATTTTAATGCAATGCTTCACTCCTCGAAGCAGACATAGCTCAAGTTTTTAAAGAGAAAAAAAAAATAATACTGATTTTTAAGGTGTTTGTAATTAAGGCGCCGCTGCTAAGCAGCTTCGTGTAAGGCTGCTTTTTTATTTCCCCGCGTCAGTTATTCATTTGTTTTTATAAAACAACTTTGCAGAAGCGTTAGTGGTGCCTTTGTTTAGTACCAATTACAAAAAGGATTTCATGCAATTGAGATGTTTTCATTTAAAAACATGGAGATTACACATGCAAATTCTTTGCTGAAAATGGGGAAAAGCAGTAAGGTATCCTTGGTTAACTTTTTAGTTATTTAAAAGTAGCTTGTTGGAGATTGAATATTTCTATGTTTCACTAGAGCTTTTAAATATAAAAGAGATATGAGACCATATCTGACACCATCAGGCATATTATATTAAAATTTATGAACAACTTCATCAAAAACCACTTTCCTTCTCCTGCATAGAGACAGATTTGTTCTGACATAAACGTTACATGGCTGGTTGCAGCCTCAGATTAATGCGAAGACCCTGGCGATTCCTTTTAGACGTTATTTTATGAAATAATACCTGTCAGCTGCTGCCTGATCCCAGAAAAGGGGGCAGGTTTTCCAGGTCATCCTGCCATCTGTCAGCTAAAGCTCATCTGTCCCTCCACATTACCACCTGATCTGTGCTAACAGGCCTCGCAGGGAGCCCCGCTTCATTGGCCCGGTGGGAGCCCGGCAGAGAGGCTCTGCGAGGACATCACCTGTGATTCCCAGATTTAATTATCACTGAAGTGATGAAGATGTGCACGCAGATTGAAATGCTTTTGAATAAATGCATGGCTCCGGATGGGATTTTTTTTCCCCCTTTTTTTTTTTTCCCCTTTCCTTTTTTCCTTGCTTTTTTTCCCCCCCTTTTTTTCTTTCCTTTATTTTTTTCCCCCTCTTCCCCCCCCTCTTTCCCCCCCCCCCCCCTCTTTTTTCCCCCTCTTTATTTTTTCCCTTTCTTTTTGTCCCCCTCCCTCCTCCCACTTCACTTTACCGCTTCCAACAAAAACCTTGCCTGGGTTTTCCGCCAGGCGTTGTGCAAAACGCGCGTGCGCGCACGTGCCTATATGTAAAACCCGAATTACAGTGTTTAATAATCAAATTAAATGTAAATGTTGCTGGAATCGTCGCAGACGCCCTCCCAGGAAAAAAATTACCTCTGTTTTGTGTGTGGCCTTTCGCCGCAAACACGATTATTTTCTGAAAAGGCTCCTTGTTATCAAATTCTAAAGCTGTATTGATTGTTGCTAGATGGGAAAATCAGGTTGCATTGTAATTCCAGCTTTTTACCTCTGGTCCAAGGCGCAGCCTGTGCCGGCAGATACCTGGGATTCCCTGCCGTAGGTAATGGCGGGGTTGGCGGCAGGGCCGGACCGGCTGCGGAGGGGCAGGAGGGAAGGGGGGCGCGGAACCCCTCCGGAACCCCTCCGGAACCCCTCCGGATCCGCCGGCACCTCGCTCTCCCCCTCGATCAATAACGCGGCACAAAAGTTATTACAGGTCTGGGCCTTTTTGACTTCAAAGCTGCTTAGGCGGTATGTGGCATTAATTCCCCCCGGTACAAAAATGTAGTTGATAATCACCAGGCTGAGGGGAGGATTTAGGACTAGAACAGCAGATTTCCTCACAGATTACAGCCTAAAACCTGGTTTCTTGGGATAAATCGGGATAATTAACTGCAGTGAAATATGTTACCCTTGTTGATTTGTACCCGTGTGATACTTGCGTTAGGTACGACTGCGGAGAAACGTTTATGCCTTTATGCCACCCCACAGCTTCCCGCGGCGGAGGCGCAAGCCTTAACGTATATATCTTTTTAACGCTGGTGACGGGGACTTGTCAGGAGATAATTTAGGCAGCGGTGGCTGCTAACTGAGACCCTGGAAGAGTCGGCGCAAAGATGCGCCGTCAGAGCTCAGGCCTGCGAGGCACCACGTGCTTTATTTATATCTTACCCCGCCGCTGACTGCGGTTGGGTCAACTCATTTAATTCAGCGCTAACCCCTCTGTCGCCGCGTGCTGACGGGGACCGCGCGGAGCATCGCTGCTCCTCGGAGGAACTGCTCACCCCTCCCGCACCCGGCCTCCCTCGAATTAAGGAATGACATCACGCTGCCAGCGTTCGCGATAGGAATTTGAGTTTCATCAGCGGAGCGAGGCATCGAAGGGGTGGGAGATGCAGCTCCCCAAGGGGTGGTGACACCCCTGGCTTTCCCTGGTGGCTTGGCCATGCCACCGCGTGGCATCACGCCCCGGCCTTACGCCTCTGCCTCCGGTTCCCCCACGTAGGTGGGTAAGAGTTGTATTCGTGCTTGTACAGATGTGCAAAGGATTAGCCAGATTTTTAACACAGCCTTGGATAAGGAAAATAAAAAAAAACATGCTTTCAGCCTGAAATTCGGAGTTGCAGTCCAAGAGAGACAGAGTTTCTCTCCTTCTCCTCAAAATGTGCTTTGTAACCGCAGCTTTTCATTGCTGTGGTTCGGGAGGTTGCCTGCTAGTCTCTGAAGGACGGCGTAGACATTTCTGGGGCTGCCATTTTTGTTCTAATCCTAAAGTAAAGTTCACATACCACCGCAGCGAATGCACTGCCCAGATCTCCAGATGTCCTTGTGTCAAGCAGGCAGCAGACACAACAGCCAATTAATGTATTTTTGGTGTAATGGTTATTTTGTGGTTTAATGATCTCTACTGAAAAACAAGGGGGTTATTTACAAACTTTTCATTTTAAAATTAATTCCTTTAAAAGCAAAAGGAAAAACAATTTATTGCGTGCAACTGAGTACAGAAAAATGTAGGAATAGAAAAAAATTACAATATGCTTTTAATCTGGAAATTTCAAATTAAAGGTTTTACCAGCGGCCAGTATAAGTACAGGAGAACTGGGTTTAGGCGTACGCAGGAATAAAGCCTGGTATAAAACCAGTGTGTCCAACGGTCTCACTTGCTCGCATCTCAAAACTGCTGTACTTCGTTTTCCGTTTGTACAAACCAAATAACAGAATATTAAGAGTCATTTCAGGTCATAATTAAAGTTCTTTGACATCTGCCTTTTTTCTATTAGCCACGGCTACCAGATGTCCGTGTCAAGGGAACTGAAAATTATTGGTCTAATCATGTTTTTAACAAAAAGTAACAGAAACTTGTATATTTTAAAGTTGCTGAGCGTAAGCTTGCCAGGCTAAAAGAGATTGCAGGGCTGCTTCCCTTTATTTTTGTACTTGTCTGACGTTTTTATGTTATTGTTTGCTTTATCGGTGCAGTGCTCTGGTTTTCCGTCCCGTGCGTTACTCAGCCAGTCCGACCCTATTGGCAGAATGAACTGAGTTATATATTTGCGTTAAACTGATACCTGCCTGTATTTCCGTCTGCTGTGACTACACTGCTTGTTCCTTTACCTGTATATTGATCAGCCTTATTTTATAGGGTCACTATACCAAAAGCACCGTTGTTTTCGATTGTCTTTATTTCTGCTTGCGTGCTGGTCTGCTCTTGCCGTATTGATCTGACTTTTTATACATTGCTTTGCTCCTACCACATTAGCACCCGTTCAGCAGCTTAATGATCGTGGCACTGTATGGAGTACAGTATATTGGCTTGTTAAATCATTTCCATCGTATTAATTTCTGCTTATATGTAGTACTGACCTATTTTTACTGTACCACTTCCAAAATTGTCTTTGTTTATCCAAAGCTGGCTGTCCTCCGTTGCTATAAGCATCCCTAGCTTTCTGTAGCTCTATTTTTAATGGCTTTTTTTTTTGTTTCGCCTTCTCTCATGTCCCTCAGATTCTTTTTTTACTCTTTTTTTTTTTCTGTACTTTTACTATGCTTTAAAACTTATGAAGATGCTTAACTTTAGTGTTATGAGCTGATCTCCCGTTTAAATATACATGCTCAACTTTTCTTCTTTTTCTTTGTCCTTGTACCTGGGAAAGACGGTATCTTGATCCAAGACCTTCTTTGAATTTTTATTCTTAAGACTTTTCTAATTCCTCCTTTGGATGTCGTTATTGGCACAGGCTGAGAAACCCGGACACTGGGGCTCCGTGTTCTTATACACTGTCGTGTATGTTATGCATTACGTTATGTCATTAGAATATACCACTGCTTAATTCATCCTGGGGAGGATGGAGAGGAGTTGTGTATGGAGAGGTCTGGAGTACATCTGGTTTTCAGCCGTGGGAAGGGAAGGAAGAAAAAGGGAGGATTTCAAAGGGAGAAAGGGAAAAAGCCAGGACACCTCTCTCGGCTCGGGAGCAGAGGGCGCCGGGAGGGGGCTGAGGACGCAGCACGGTGCCTGAAACCACGTCTTCTGCTGAACATTTGGTGGCAGCAGGGACTAAATTGCTCTTAACTTTCTTTGGAAACGGTGTCTTCAGTGCTAGTAACTGGAATATGAAGAGTAGATTTTATGGACAGCGTTTTAGATGTGATCCACCCTTTCATAACAACATCTTTGTGATAAATATGTTTATATTTTTTTCTTGTTTTTATTTCTCTCTCAACCTTTTTTTTGTCAATCGGAAATCATAGCCACGTTTGACTGGTGAAAAGCTGAATTTCAGAGCTTGTATTTATTTGGAGATCAGACTTTCCTCACATACTTCTAAGCAGAGCCTGCTGGCTGCCTACACTGAGCTATAGGCATCGTTCTGACTCAAGCCCGAGGTTATTTAACTCTTTGTATGACCTGATAGGTTCCACTCCCACCTCACTTCCTCCAGGGAGTAATATAGTATAATCCTGGTGTTCTGATACCTTGCTTTGCCAAGCCAAGGTAGAGGCACAGCTGAGTAGGGCAAACCCTACTCTGCGATTACAGCGGGTAGCCTGACTGACAGTGTGGAAATTCGGGATGTGCACAACCTACTCAGTCTGTATTTCATGATGTGGAAAGGAAATCTGGGTTGCTGACTTTTTTTTTTTTTTTCCCCTGGTTCACAAAAATGCAAAATAGCAAATCTAATAAGTTAGGTTTTATGTGTAGTTTGGCCCTGAAACAAACTTTTCTGAAATATGTAATGAAAAGTTACATCACATTCATCACTATCCTGTTTTAAATTTAAACTACCCTGCCTTGCATAATCAATTACTTACAGAAAATTGTAAAGCCCTTAAAATTCTGAAATGGTTTCTGGCATTTAATTATATAAGATTTTTGACCTGGCTAGGCAGATAATGTTAACACAGCTTTAATACTAAACAAGACTGAACATGTGTGTGCTTGACTTTTATTAAACTCCTACTGAAGAAACAGATTAATTGGAGGCTGATTCATTGGTGAACAGGCGTTAAAGACAGAAGGACCTTCTCACATTTTGTTCTGTTACCCAGGCTTATGCCATCTCAGGTTGGCAAGGAGATCCCAACTGTAGTGTTTTGAAATGTAACTGAAAGAAATTTTAGAATAACAGGTGCAAAAAAAAAAAAAAAAGAAAAAAATCAACACCACCCCCCCCCCGCCTCCCCTCTACACACAAAAAAAGGAAAAAGAAAAGTGAGCC
Organism: Phoenicopterus ruber ruber; assembly: GCA_009819775.1. Taxonomy (NCBI): domain Eukaryota; kingdom Metazoa; phylum Chordata; class Aves; order Phoenicopteriformes; family Phoenicopteridae; genus Phoenicopterus; species Phoenicopterus ruber. The sequence continues at coordinate 39,012,880 of CM020220.1, forward strand.
TTTTTCAAAACGCTGATCTGATTCCTTCCTATCCTGGCTTGCCAAGCGGCCACCTGACACCTCTCTGACACAGGTATTGCCCACATAGGTTTTCATTAGTGATGTTAAAAGTGTAAATGGGATCACGGGAACCAGCATCTGTCGCGATGATTTCCTACACGATTATTACTTCTCCCCCCCCTCCCGCCCCCTTAGAACAATTTTGAAGAAGATGTGTACAAGCTGCGATTAAACCACTTCAGATTAAGCTCAAAGTAAATTGAAAAAGTCCCTCTTAAAGCTCTCATTTAACAGTGCTTTACATCCGTCTGTAAAACCGGAGCTTTGCTCGCGAGCACCCTCGGAATAGCCCACTTCCCACAAGGTAGCAGAGGTTAAAAATAAAATAGCACGCAATCCGTGGCAAAGCACATGTGAGATTAACGGGGTGAAAGTACTGGAGTGGAGAGCTGTTTTCTTCTGTCTGAGCTCCTCGTTCTGTCGCACAACCCCCAGTCTGGAAATCTTAACGCTGACACTTTTGTACAGATCGGTTTGTTAGCGATTTCAGATTTTAATTCAGCACCCTCACTTGATTATTACTGACATTTCTTTTCGGTAATACTAGGAGAGAGAGAACGTGCATAAACAGATTTTTGCACGAGCTAGGTGGTAGGCAATTCTGACATCAGAGCCCGAAACTCGAGAGAAATGTGTTTGCTTCCAAGGTGTATTTGCGGAACGAAAAGGGGAGATGTGATCTGGGAGATTCAGCCGTGCTCTTCGGTAGCTCCAGGTGGATGCTGCCGGTTTCTGGGCGCTTGGGAAAAGCGGGAGACTCTCCTGGCTTTATTTGGTTCTTGCGTGAAAGTGGGAGAAATGCAAGTCTTTTTGACAATTACCCATTGAGCTTTTCACTTCATTCAAATCTGCAACGCGGCGCTAAAGTTGGTGAGTGGGTGTGCAAGGGAGAAGCAGACAAACAAAAACACGTACTATAAAAGCAGGCGAAATGTTTGCACAGTCCCCTGCAAATTAAAATCTCCACATTCATTAAAGTTCTACGTTTTAAAATCGTATATTCCTCTATCTTCATTAACCTCCGATGTAAATCACTCGGAGTTAAATACATTATAGGGCTTAATTTATGAAATGAGTTGGTCTATTATGTTTTATGAATGTTTATTTTACCCTTACAATCCAAAATTGTAGAAATTAAATGCCATAATGAGATTGTGAGCTAAATTGCATTCTCTTACAGGTTTATATGTACACTTATGCTTATTATTGGGCGGCAATAGCAAAAAATATTTGGGGAATTATTATTACAGCTGTTGCCAGGATTAAGGGTAAAATACCCTCTTTTTTATGCGTTAGCTATTAGTTCATTATAACTGGCATTCTACAGGTAAAAAACATCAAACCCCAAATTGAAAGTGCTTGGAAATATAAAAAAAAATAAATAAAATGAATGTATTTAAAACAAGATTCTTATCTAATGTTATAGTTCAGCATATTTTGTGTCTTTCTAAGCACAATTTATGAACTGATTTTTCAGCTGTATATATTAAGTCCCTGAGCTGGATTACAAAAATTTAATATAAAATACAATACACGTACCGGCAGTTTAGAAAAGGTATCTCAATGGCTATATAGCACAATAAACTTCCTTAATATTTGCCTCGCAACAGCTGATTTCTGATTTTTTTGTAGTGCAGTAGAGCTAAAGCACAATAGCTGAAAGGTGAACTTTTTTGTATGCCAACATTCCCAGCCTGGTAAAACTGTTCCACTTGCTACATGATGTTATAAATATCAAGATTAGTTTCTTCTAAAATTACCAGTGCCAGCTGCATTCAGTTTCCCATGTTCTATAGTATTTTGTTACCAACGTTCTCAGTTTAGTGAGAGGGGTTTAAAAATCGAATTAGTCACAAAAAATCTTCAATATTAGAATCTGTTTATATGTTTCCCATATATTTTAAATATTGTGCATAAATCCATTTGCCTTGCTCAGTCAAGTACTCCCACCGATGTCGCTGTTCCCCTAGCCTTTTACCCCAATATGCTCCCATATTAACAATAACAATTTTAATTTCTTCTCTGGTACTCAGCACATACAATTTAGATAACTGACAATCATTAAATCGTCTATAGTGGCGGCTGGTATATGTGTGCCTGTATATTTTGCGGACGTGTAGACAAAAATATATACCTATAGCCTACCTTTTAAAAAAAAAATTCCACCGTACTGTACTCTGACCTCAGTAGTACAGCATATATATTATGCATATTCCTGAGAATCTCACTGAATCATGAGCTCTATTAGTAGCGCACCAGAAAGTAGCAATTTCTGCAGTCCTTGAAGTCCTTACAAAATCTTGCTTTGAACCTGTGTGTATTTAAGTTCTTCAGCTGACATCATTTCAGTCTGGGAATATGACATACGGCCACTAATCCAGGATTAATTGAGCACTTATGTGCGGTACAAAACATGCTTTATATATTGACAAATATTTCTAAAAAATGGATTGGTATTTTTGCTGTTAATTGTTTCATTACTGACCTTTACCTCTGTAGACATATGCAGTTTTCGGTTTTTTGGGTGAGACTTTCAAAATATTTTTTTTTTAAGTGTCCAATGCTCAGTGTTAGCAGTGACATTTTTACAGTCTATTCAGAAGCATATATTTCAGTCTTTTGTATCTCATTTCTTTCTATTTATTTAAAACAACTTAGCATGGAAAATCTTGCAGATTTAAGTGACAGTGATGATGTACAATATGCATAAAATGAGCCTGTCCCTACCCGTGGTGTGTATTGCTAGGGACTCCATTGCAATATTTACAGTTAAACTAAACTTTTTCAAATGAAGCAAAATTGCATTTGTTTTGCAGATTTGCTCATCATTAAATGTGAAACATTTCACATTTGTCTTTTTGAGTAATTGGCTTTTTAAAATGATAAGGTGCTCTGAACACTTGTTATGTGGATAGGTCTGACGTTGTATCCCAGAAATCCATATGCCATACAGACAGAACAGAAGAAAGATATTCACAAGCATGTCACAGATTGGACTGAAGCAAGCCAAAAACCAAAGTGCCATGGCATTAACAATAGCACCAGATTTACTGTCACGATTGCAATCTGTGCTGTATCATAGACAGAAGGAGAACTTTTGATAGGTAACACCTCAGTGTTTTTTAAATCTTTTTGGCAAATTATCATTTTCATTATATTTTTGCCTGCCATATAATATTATTATAATGGTATTAAGTCACACATACACACACACACATGCGCACGCATGAAGTTTATTAGCCCTCAACAAAAGGGCTGATTTCTGGTCCGTGCTAACTATTCCTCAACAAAAAGGAAGGTATTTCACTAAAGATTAACGCATGTTTTAAGGCGAACCATCCACAAAAGTAGCAGGGGTTTTTCAAACATGCATTAAGTCAATAAAATCTTAGTTAATAAAGTCTTAGTTAATAAAATCTTGGCTAATGTAGTTAATGAAGGTACAGAGAGAAACGATGCGCACCACGTCAAGCTCGACAGCTCAGAAGTTTCCAAAGTTTGAAGACGGTAAAGAAGCAGGATTAGGGGGCAATATTTTTTTCTGGGGTTCAATCACAACTGGCTGCATTTTCCCATTGCAAGTATGTAGACGTTTCTTTTTGACCACAAAATCGTACATTTTCTTCTAGTGTAAAAAAAGCTGCATAAAGCAGATTTGGCAATACCATAATTCATGTTGAGCTCTGATAAGTGCTGAAAAAGATTTACAAACTCACAGCTTGACACTGAGCCCACATGTTGGGTAGAGTGGAGAAAAAGCTCTAGAAATACTACATAGAGCTTCCTGGCAGCAGACAGAGAAACATCAGTCAATTGTTTTTCTTAATTGAAAACCACCTTGGGACCTTGTTGAAAATAACGTATCTGCCTATCTTTTCTGCTGTTTAAATTACCTGGCTGGGGGAGTTGTCCTGGGGCCATTCACAATAGGCTTTTTAGTGAAAGAAAAACACTGAAACTCTCGCTTTATATGAATTATAGATTTGAAACACACTTCGCGTAGGTAGGAAATGAGAACCGCGAGCGCGCAGGCAAACCTACCTAAACACGAGTCCGGGTGTTGCTACCTTCTTTGCACTGGAAAGTACTCTTTTGATACTTTCCGAGCATCCTCTTCTGCAAGTCTTCGTCGCAGATATCGCCCTTGTCTGCAATCATTGGGACTACTGGAGTGAGAAACGGTGGCTTGCATAATTTTAGCTCGCTGCATTGTACTGAAAACTATATTGGCAGCGCAGTTGGTGCTTGATATTCTTCGAAACGTTTCAAAGTTTACAGTGGTGCTGCTGCTGTGTTTTGCACTTGCTGCCATAAAATCTCGTGTTGCCACAAAATGTTGTGGGAGCTTCATTTAAATACCGTGAGCTGTGCTCACCCGCCTGGAGCCTGGTGAAAATCAGGAATTACTTAAAATTTTGATTGAAACAGAGAGTAGTAAATTTTCAACAACTTTCTTTTTTTTCCCCCCGGTTTCAAAAGATCTGGCTAAGCATATGCTGGTTTAGGTTCACTCTAGCTTGAGCGGAGCATCTGAACATACCTCCAGTCTCCACTCGTGCGGGTGCAGACGCCTCTGAAAATGAATCATTATTAGCAGCAGCCTTATTCCCGCTTCCCCGGCCTTTTCCTGCGACGCCACTGTCGCTGCTGAAGAACCGCAGAGTGGTTTATGTAGGTAGGAAACACCTGGAAAGGGGTTAAAGATGCAAAAAGGTGAATCGTTTTTGATAGTGGTGACGTTACCATGAGTGGCAGCGCTTGCTTCTACCTGCGTCTCCCCCCCAGGGTGTGAAGGTATGTGCAGGTATTCGATATTTGCTCCCAGACCTGGAGCTGCTGCTATTTGCCCCTCTAAGAAGGGCAAAAGGAGATAATCCTTGGATAAACCTAATTGCAACTTTCCTTACCTGCTTGCAGTCGCTTTACTGTCTCTCTGATCTTCGCTAACAGAGTCAATAATTTGTTTGAACAAGTTTTCCATCTAATCATTAACACACTGAAAGCCAATAATGAGCTCTGTATACATGCAAATGCATCTTTGTTAAGCGCTTGTGTAGATTTAAGGGCATTGTTTCCCTGTAAAATGGAAATCGGAGCTTTTCCTCACATAACCGCTCCAGTCCGTAATAAGGGATGGATTGGCAGCGACTTTCTAAGTTTATTTAATTTTACAGTACTTTTGTCCTTACGTGCTGTGTTTGGGATCTTTTTAAAGAAGAGAAATAACACTTTTAAACCTGTATCAAATCAAATGCCTCAGAAGATTTTCCTCAACTCCTCTCATCTCATAGTAGTCAGTGAATGAATGGTTTCAATTCAGAAAGGAAAGGCATTTATAAACAGATTTTTTTTCAGCTTTATCAGGCACCGCTCAACTCCCATTGTATTGATATAATGATACTTCAAGATAAATAAAGAAATCCGTGACTATAACCATGTAAATAAAGAGAAAGGCAGTAAGATTAAAATGGGCACCATTCACGCTCTGTACGACAGCTCGGAGGACTCTAGCAGAAGAGTAACCAGCTCAGTGCAAAATCAGAAACTGTGATTGCTGTTTAACACTGCAGCTTTTCACAGTAGCTCAGCACAAAGTTATTTAGCACAGGTGTTTCTGTAAGTCTGATACATTGGGAAAATTCGCAAGGTTCTCCGTCTCTCTTGCTCCGTGTCGGCTGTGAAGTTGGTCCTGTGATGCGGTAAACGGGTTTCTGGTAGGAAATAGAGCGTATAGGCAAATGAGCAAGTTCAAACAGAGGAACTGATCTAGATTCATTTTCTTGGTTGCTAATTTTTGTAACGCATGACAGTAGTGAGGTGAATGACCTGTCATCGAGCAAAAGCAGTGAAAAATGGGAATGAGTTATCATTCAGACTTAAGCGTGAAACTGAGATCCTGTTCTCTCCTTCGATAAAAGCAGCTCTCCCGAATAATATGGATAGCAGCGCTCCTTCTTTGTTAAGTGAGAGTTTTGATAAATATTCACCTTTTTTAGCATTTCTCACTAGTTTATTTAGATGTGGTGTACTTCTGTGCTTTACACCACGACGTTTCAGCCTATGTGTGCTTGCATTTCAATAAGGGATGAAATGGGATAATTGAATTTCTAAACACCTAAAACTCTCAGCAATTTTTTTTTTTTTTCTTTTAATTCTCAAGTTCTGTCAGTCTCTAATTTATGGCTTAATTCTTTGTAAGGTCATCTTCTAAGTGAGTGACTTCTAGTTAATCTTAGACATTATGAGCTTGGCTGTGATAGAGAATCAGTTCATCTGTTCTCAGGAGGAGTGAGTTACGGGGCTTGTGGGCAACTGAAGACCCAGAGTTAGCTGAAAACTAGGTATAATTTCTTACATAGTTGTTATTTTGCTCTCATTTTTTTTTCAAGGTGATCTGACTGTGTTTTGACTACTATAGCCAAAAGTTAAAGGAAATAGAAAAAAATCATATTTCTTTTCTGATACTGCGTTCTTCAAGCAGGTGGGTAAGGTTAGCAGTTTGGGTTTGCTTCTGACAGTGAGGGAACTGATAGGTTGTGGTCGTCTTTGTTGTTGGCGGTGGGTTTTTCCCCCTCTAATTCCTTAGTAAGCGATTCTCTCCTCTCAGTTGGGCTAGAAGGTATGGCTTGCTTTTGCTGTTAGGCTTACCAGTGATAGCTAACTTTGCTGCTTGTGGTTCTGCTGTTAATTTACATGCAGCTCTTACTGACTGTCACTAACATATCTTTTGTTCCCTGAAATATTCACTCTGTGAATAAATAGAACTTTTCTGCTATTTTTGCTCTGACTGATTTGCTCATTTCAGTCTTGTGACTGAAAACAGCGCAAGTACTCATATCCCGAAAGTTGCGTGTTGCTTAATGAAGTACCTTGCTGAATCAGGGCTCCCTGTTCCAGCAGATGAAAGAAAAGCACATAAGAAGCTCTACTGCCAGGTTCTGCTTTGAATGTTTTTCTTTTAATCAAATTTTAGACTTATTAGCATAGCGGATCAGGGTTTTGCAAAACAAACAAAAGCTTCTAGTCTTATTCTTGAAAGTGTTGGGAAATGTTAATGTAATTGGTTCTGTTTATAGTTCAAACCCACTTATGTGTCTCTGCTCAGAGACATGAGTAAGAGACAGTCAGTCAGCTCTTCCAGCTCTGGTCTAATGATTAAAAGTGCCCCAAATCACTGGGAAGTAAATTCTGTTTCCTTTGTTAGACTCAAGAATCTGGTAACGTTCTTAATTATTTTAGTGGCAGGAGAAGGGTGCAGGGATTAGGCCATGGGTGAGACTGTAATACAGGGTAACACAACGCTTTCAGAAACTAAAGTCTGCAATTCCAGTCTCCTTGCGACTTTCCATTTTGCCTCACAGTTTAAAGCGTACGGTGCCGATTGGATGTCGCTTTTGAGTGGTCGTGTGCCGTTGCGTTCCATGGGAGTGACAGCATACCCAGGATCTCCAACAAGATGGTGGGAAGGGCAGGGAACAGGAGGGTCAGGGGGGAGATGCTCTGGTAACAGCCCTTCTATATCTGCAGTTTGGGTTGCTGGATAAGCACGAGTCTCCTGGCACATCCACAGTGCTTGAATTAATACGCAACAATGACTTCTTTGGACAAGGAGGCCGTAATGCGTTTTAAACCACTATTTATTTCCCTGTCATGTACTGTACATTTATTAGGGACAAGAAGTGGAGCAACAATCACGGTGTTGCAGGGCTCCAGATAAATATGGTCTCATGATTACGGCATGGAGGACTCAAAACCCAAATACCCAGCCATTTCTGTGCCTGATAATTTTGCGTATTTTTAGCTTCGCTTATATTTAGATCCCTAAGTTCCCTTAAGAGCTGTCACCCCAAACCTGCATTCGGCTCTACTGCATCATCCCAAAGCTTGCAATAGAAAAGAATATCAGGCTTTCAGACACAGCACATTTAGAAAAGAGAGAGAGAGGCTGCCAAATTCCCAAAAATCGCTTCCCAATTCCCCTCACGAATAGCAGGAAATTACTTGTTATCAGTGGGTAATTCAACCACAAACGTTATTGATTATCCAACCTCAATCTTTACAGTCTTGATGGCCAAATATTTTGCAATCATTCTCCCTATTTAAAACTAGAAGATGTGATTTTTATTTTGGAAAAATGGAGTTTTTCAATTTTTCTGCATGCCACATCACATTGTGGCGCATCCCTCCAGATTGTCCAGTGTGATAGCCAGAAGCTTGACTGGCAGATGTCAAAGTGTACATCATGTTCTACTACATGAGAAAAGCCTACATTATTAAAAAAAATCAGATACTTGTAAAATCTATACATATTTTTAAAATAACGTATTTGCTTTTAACGTTTGGTATTTGGAATATCCCAGTGCAAACCAGAAGCTCAAGGATCTAGAGAGGAGGTATGTGTTTCTTATATTTTGTTCTAATTTCACTGTATTTCTTAAAAACCAATACATTAGAGAATCGATCAAAGTAGGTTGTCTTGTTTGTGAGTTAATAGTCAAATATTTCAGTAGTTTTTCACCCAATTACCGCTAGCTGACTAAATTCAGTTAGTGTAAGAAATTCCCTGAGTTCTGAGCTATATTCTCCTTTCCTACAAAAGCTGCCCTTAGACACTTATTGTGAACAGATAATTTGATATTTTGGTTACGTGTTATTTTTAAATAACATTTTGAGTAACCTTCTGTCATTACTACACTACTACGTAGAGTAGCTGATAAATTTAATCATTTCCAGTGGTGTCAGTGCAGTTCCAGGATGTCTAAAGAAAAATCCCAGGATCCTCCGACACTTGGAAACTGGTTTGAAACTATTACGAGAATTTGGAGACATACAACGTTCCAGTTTTTTTCAGGTTAAAAGAATTTCTAATTTCAAAGATTAGAAGATATTATTCTCTGAATTGAACACTCTCTGTACTATCTATACCGTGGTGCTGTTTATTATATAAAATAACTTCATTCCCAGATGAGAAAAACGCCCTGTAAGAAAGGTTCATAGTCTATTAGTCTTTTAGGAACTGTAGTTGAAATATCCATATTCTTCTGTGCACATTTAGGAACTGTATGTTTGGTATCACCCGTGGAAGTTTTCTAACAAGGCTGTGACTCCTTAGAAACGAGAGTTCGGCTGGGTGACAACGTATTTGTCTTTGTCCTAAATCTCAACAGCATCATTTTTATTGAAATACTAAATGCTTTTTAAAATGGCAATCTTTTCGATTGCTGTAGTTGGAAATGTTTGCTTTCTTAAATGGATAGAAAAGCCTTATTCAAAACATTTTTAGTCCTGTTTAGCTTTTTCTAATATTTACCTACAAATATGGATGGAAAGAGGCAAACCGAAGATGTTATGCATTGTTTGCTTCCTGCACGCAAGGGAAGATCATAACCGTTATATTTTCCTGCCTGCAACGCTTAGGAACTGGACACAGCTGGCAGAGTATATATGTTCAGCTCATGGACCAACTTTGATGTTTTACATTGTTATTAAACAATAGCTGGCATGGTCGTGTAGCAGCAGGATATTACACTTACCGTTCAGAAGACCTGTTTTCATAGAAAGGGACCTCCTGCCTCCTCGCCCCAGGCCGCAAAACCCTCTACTGCCGAGATGGGGGTTTGGATCTGTAGCAGTAGGAGGATTCTTGTGTTGTTGTATTGGCTTTTGGCAAGTTAATAAAATAATGTAGATAGCTATTTTAGAAGATGACCGCATGTTCTACATGCTCAGTACACAGAGAGATTCTGAGTCACCAGAAAAAGAAGAAAAAGGGAAAAGAAAATATCCGAAAGAAGGGAAAACGGTGAATATAACAATGAAAAATCCCGTTCAGTAGTGGTGCTTCATCTCTAAGAGATGCTTTATTCAGCAGCGGGTATCCATCCCCACCAGTAACATCTGCTATCAGAGGATTGGCAGGTACACCTTTGTTCGCTGCTAACTGAATTTGTGTCAGTATTATAATTCAGCAGATTCCTGCTTTTCACTCAAACCAGGATTAGCATTGACTTGGGCTGGAGGGCATTCAAGCTGGTGTTCTTCTTTCAGCTATATTTCTCTGTAAACATCTAATTGTTTCAAAAAGTGATGTACAGTATGCAAAAACCTGAATTCAATGCAAATAAGTCTGCGCAGCTCTGAAGTTAACAGGTGTTCTCATTAGTGTAAGTAGACAAGGAACGATTCTTGAATGTTTTATAAACACTTATAATCATGGCCAAATACGTTACTATAAGTATAAAGATACTTATAGTAACATCTCTTTTTTTCTTATTGTGCAATCTCAGCACTTATTAATAGGAGACATGTGTCAGTAAATGAAATACTAAAAGCCAGTACCGGCTTCTGCCTGCAAATAATGTAGCTGTAAAATGCTCTGCTACTGATGAATAAATTTCTGGCTAAAATAAGAGTCAACGAAATGAAATCTTTACACATAGCACATATATATTTTAAATATATATCTTTGCTTGTACTGAAAGTACAAGCATTCATTCTCCCTTTGGTTTTTTTTGTTTGTTACAAGGACTTATCATGTTGGGTCTCACTCACATATATCACAAAGTGTTATAACATGCATATAAAATCGGACAGGAGGACCATTCATCACTAGGTATTGTCCAGCTGGTAAAACTAAGAAAGACAGAACTTCTCTAAGAAACCATTGCCAATATCTCTGTGTGTGGCTGTGTAATATATGGCTTCAGATTGCAAAGGCAATAACAGTAAAATATTACCCCAAGGAGAAAAGTGGCTTGCAGTAGGTATTCATACATTGCCTGTAGTCTTCATCTGTGGACAAAATGTGCAATTGTCTATTCCCCTACTTCCCGCTACGCACAGACACGACTGAGTTGTGTCTTAATTATTCTCTCTTGCCTCTCTGCTCTGAGCCAGTTTTGGGGGTACTTCTTTCTCGCTTCCCAAGTCGGGTGACTCCCATCTCCCTTGCCTTTGGCTTAAAGGCGGGCAGCAGCCCAGCCATCCCGCTCCCGAGGTGAGGGCAGCGCACCCACGGGGCTGGCGCAGTGGGCAGTACGGGCAGGGGGTACGTGGGGAGGCTGCGCGCGGGTGTCTGACATCCAGGACGGTCGTTTTCCGCTCGTCTCGTATTTTCTGGGTTTTGCTCTTTGTGCTCTTGAGGGTTTTTCCGAGGCCAATCCGAGCGGTCCAGCTGTGAGTCCAACTCACACGAGGCATACTACCAGCGCGGCAGAGCAGTGGGAAACACTTCTCCCAGTACGTTCCCTGGATGTTTAGCAGAAAGTACTCGCTCTTCCTTACCTTCCCCTCCGAATAAACGGCATGCGTTTCCTTTTCACGCATCTCCAAGGGAAGGAAGAAATCAGACCCGGACTGGTGGGTGAAAAAGGGAGAAAAAGGGAGAAGGACGACCTGTCCCTTGAAATCAGTGCAAGCGTCCCAGTCCCCCTGGCACGGCACTGGGCCTTTCCCCTGCCAGGGAGGCTCTGTGGACTCTCCAGCCTGAGCTCCTCTTCAAATCCAAGGAGGAGTTTTGGTCTTTCAGGGCCTAATCAGCTTTAATCGTCATCTCCTATTTGTTCAATATCTTCCTTACAAGTGGTATAAATCAGTTCTTCTGCAACTGAGGTTCTTCCCAGCCGGGAAGGAAAGGAAAAGATTGCCTTACAATGCAGAGAGAAGACCTGATTCTCTCCTTGCTAGTATTAGTGTAATTCAATAGAAACTGGAATATCCTATGAGTTCATTGCACAGGGAAACATTAAGCTCAGAGATTTTTTTCTTTTTCTTCTTAACAGTCCCAGAGTTCATTATTTTATTCCTAAATTATGTTGAAGGACTCAGTCCTAGGAACTTACCAGGAAAAAAATTATTTGTTCATCACTGGTACAATACAGTTTCATTTAAAAATTTGTTCTTTCTTGGAAGTTTGACCCCAGCCTTCCGACTGTTGAATCCGCTTCAGAGCCATCGATGTGCATGCCCCAAACACTAGGTTAGTTTCATTAAAAAGCAACTTATGTATACGAGCAGGTTGCTTTGATACGCTGACCCCGCAAAGGTTCCCGGAGAGGGGATGTGCAAATCGGTCACGCCACAAGGCAATACAGTTGAAGACATATCTTATAAACATCTGCCAGCAATTGGTCTTACAATTGCTAATGTTGCAGGAGTTGTGAAAACACAGGATCTGTTTGTTGCCTCTTTGCAATGCTTGGTTTTCACAGCAATTTTTACAGAGTCAGAAGAAACAGGGTAATTATAACATAAGGTTCAACATCTTTAGATATGTAGAACATTTTCTGTTGCTTAAAACAAATATTCCCAAAGAAAGTATAAAACATTTTTCTGACTTGCAAAGTTTTTGCAGTCTATCATTTAAATTACTTAAATAAAGGGAGCTTTACTACTCCCAAAAGCTGAGAATATAACACCCGCCATGCATATTAGCTTGATCTTTTTGACAGACCAGAAAAGTGTTTGTGTGTGCCAATTAAAACAAAAATGGATCCCCAGTGGCTTGTTCCTCACACAACTTCTGAAGACTGCTATCATTGTATGCCGGGGTAACCCTGGATAAGGCGGCTATCCAAAGTAAACAAACTTTTCCAAACTTTCATGACAGATGGGGGTTACAAATGCATTTTAATAAGAGAGTTGCCAAAGCAACTTTTTTGCAATCAGCATATATTTACTTAACATCTAGCAACATTGGGAACACAAGGCAGATACTTTCTCACAAAATTTTTTAACAAATATCATTTTTTTTGAAAGATTGGTTGAAGACCTTTTCTTTCAAGCTGATATTTCCCCATCACTTCAATGTTAACTTTGCTCGACATCCAAAGGACTGCTAGATTGGTAAAGCCAGACTGTAATATGAGACAGACAATCTGCTTGATAATGAAATTTCTTTGGTAGTCATAAACATCTTAGAGTCCTTTAAGTAATGTAACTATCAGCATAACCACGAGTACCTCTGTTCCATAGGCTGAATCATATAATGGATACGTGCCGCAGTATGGACACAGTGCAGCTCAATACCGATTCTTTTGTTTTCTTTTAATTGCATTTCTTGAATATTGGGCTCTCAGCTCACTACAGTACAGCACAGAGAGATATTTTATTTATCCTTTCTGCCACTCACTCATTCAGCATAAACATGGCCAAGAGACTGGATTATCTGTGAGAAAGAATTTGAGATCAACTTCCAGAAACGCAGTTAGACTTTTGACATGATTTTAAAAACTTACATATCTCTGTCCCTGTTTAATTCAAATCCAGTTAATTAAACCACTGAGGAGCATAGTGTCTCCCAACTTTAATTAATTCTACTTCTACTGTGGGTGTGGACACATGAGTATCTATGTTTTATGTATTTATTCTCAAGCTAGATTATATTCTAATGATTTTTTTTTTAAACCAGCATTTAGAAAGAGAGAGAAAGTTCCTAGTCTTCCGTCTTTCTTTTTTTTTTTTTTCCTTTCTTTTTTTTTTTTCCTCCTTTCTTTCCGACTCTCTTCCCACCTTTCCTTTCCCAGCCCCGGTGGCTGCCATGCAGACGGAGGGTGGCGTGTCCTGTGTTACGTGGGCTGGGTGGCTAGATCCCATCCTGCAAAAATATCTGAGGAAAATAGAGGAAAAAACCTAGATTCCTCTTCATTATGGGAATCAGGATGATTAATGTGACCAGAAAAAAACCCGAACACCCTTGTGAGAGAGCAAGGTGAGATGAAGGGAGCAGTGGGAAGGAGGAAGAGTGTTAACTTTTGAGCTAGAAATGCTCCAGCGACTCACATTTCTTTTTTCCTACGCATATCAAGGGCAGCAATCCCAATGCACAGTGCAGCAAGAGGAACACATTTTATTGAATTTCTGCACGCAGAGGTATCTGTCAATCCAAGTTTAAATCACTTAGTGTTCACCACAAGCTGCGGGAGTCCCAGGTGACATAAAAATTTAGGTTTTCTGCACTGGATTCTGCACTGGATTAGCGTCTGGTGGGGTTTCCACGGTCCAGAAATGCCCGATAATCCAATGCTGAACCATTGGGGTAGGTTACATGAAGCTTTACCCCAATAGTCCAGCATTTTTTCCCGATGTCCCACATTCAGAGGGAGTTAAACAATGGCTTGCTTCAGTCTTTGGCTGAAATAAGAACTGTGTGGTGGTTTCTTGGTGGCTGTACGTGAGCTATACGTGAGCCCTGCGCTTCCCGAGCTGCTCGCTCCGTTCTCTTTTGCTGCAGGGTAGAGACTGTAAAGGGGTTTTTTTGCTGCATTTCTCCTTTCCCATAGGATTCTTCACTTCCTGTATTAAAGTTTGTTCTTGGCATTGTCTGAAAATAGTTCATCACTGCAAATAATAGTTACGGCCACCAGAGATGCATAAGTACACTTTGAAGTGAGTGAATCAATAATACGGTTTTGTATTTTTGTTTTGCTGTGCGAATTTATCGCCCTTTTCCATATCTCCATAGAGTGCCTATCAGTAGGATTGCTAAAATTGCCTCCATCCCTGTTCTGCAGCTGAAATAAACGTAGGAAACAAATGTATCTATAGAAATGTATATTGGTAAAGAACTAGAGGGATACCATGAAGGAAGCTTTTTTTATTTCACAGCAGTGCAGTAGTCCCCAGCCCAAAGTTTGTAGGAAGACTATGGACAGAAGCCCCGGGGCTTATCCCATGGCATTTTTATGGTTTTTTTCTCCTGTTTTCCATTGGGGTAGGTATACTGTGAAAGGGAATAATCTCTGAGACATGTTCTAAAAGGTGGTCCAGGTGATCTGCAAAGGTTTGGGAGTCCTGGAGGAACAGAGCCATGCATGGAGCAATAGCATGTGCCAGAGCACAACCCAGCACAGGAAAAATATATGGTTTGCAGGATTTTTAAGTACTGCTGATCCTGGGTAGGTTGCAAGGTATATTTATGTATTCTAAAATTGTAATGGTATTAATTAGACACAGTGTCCTGTGTTTCCTGGAGCTATATAGGCATCTTTTTGTTTAATAACATAGGATCTTGTGGAACACAACCTTGGTACGTCATTATGGTGACATGCAAAAGAAGCTAGCCCCTCCATTTGCACCTTTATAAGGTGACAAGAGAAGCCCTTAATAAGCCACAAGTAGAATATCATAAAAAGTGCTTCACACCTGCCCCCCCCCCCCCCACTTTGTTGGCAGCCCAGCAGCGTATTGAATTTAACACGCATTTACCTGCGGTGAGCCGATATTTTCAGAGGATCAATGCTTAGCAGCAGGACTGTACTACAGTTCATTGTAAAACTACCACGTACGTGGATTCAGCCTTTGAAGTTTATTTTTCCAAGGTACTATAGCAGGAAAGAGAGAATTCGGGCGTCCTGACTCGGCTATAAGCAACCTGAAGGGCACACCCTGCGCAAGCAAGAGGGTTAATGTGGTTGTCATTCCTCGCGGGTATTTACTGCCGACAGCAGCATCATAGTTCTGCCTGGTAAGGTGATGCTCATCCCGGACTGTAGCCTTTGCAAAAATGATGGCAAAGAGAGACGGACTTGAGGAAATATTTAAATAAGCGAAGTACCTGGCACAAGGGCGACTGGCAGCTCTATCTAGAGCACTTCATTTTCCTTTCTTTTTTTTTTTTTTTTGTTTTCCAGATTTGTCTTTCATTTGTTTCTCCGGTCCCTCTGCTTATTTCAGCAGTGCCTGATACAGGGACGGTGTGTTAGCACACCTTAATATTGAACAATTTATGCTTGTTGTTAGTTATACATCATTTAGGGCTGTGATCATAAATTGTTCAATCACAAGGTTTAGTCAAAGCCAGCATTCTTTACTGATGTCTTTTCCCAAGGGTGTCGAAAATTCGATTGTTCAAAGTGCAAATATGGTTTAGCAATCCCTTCCAAGAGCCATTTATCAGAAATCCTAAGGAGGTAATATATAAAAGTGGGATAGGAAACCTGCACGTTAAATGGGATTTACCAGCCAAAGCCTTTGGAACTGCTTTCCTGTGAATGACTGGAATGGAGCAGAACAAAGTCAATTACTGCCTGTAATTAAGGAGTGGATGCATTTAAACTGTAGAGAGCAGTAGCAGTCTTCTTGAAACTGTCTAGTTACTCTGAAGATTAGTCTGAGGAAAGAAAGAAAAGGACTTGAACTATATCTTACAGAAAGTATATTTTAAACGAATTCTCTTCCCTCCATTCCATGATCTGTTTTTACAGATTTGCTCATAAAACACTGATAATATATGATTATCAAAATAACACATTCAGACAAAGAAACTTTCAACATGCATTTTGCTTTGGTCTTGTTAGCAATGGAGTATCTCTTTTGCATATCATACAGTGCAAATGTTTATGCAGTACTGAATACTTGTATTTTAATAAAGCCTGAATTTACTGAACGGAAGACTGAACTATGTTGTGTCCTTTTTAAGCCTTCAAAATACAATAAATCTAATTATATATGTTGCTCTTACTTTGAAAATGTTATTCCGTTTCATAATTTTAATAATGATTTGTTTATACTGGGAGAGAGGCATTAGATTGAATTGTTGCCTGTGTTTAGTCTAATTCATATCTGCATGTATACATTAATAAATTGTGATATAATAGAATACATTTTGAACCCAAACCTTGCCGCGTGAGCCGGACACAGAACTGGAGGTCAGCTCTTTCAACTGCTCACCTTAAGTTGAATTTTGACTTATTTTTTTTTCTCTTGTGGTGAAGAGTAAGGTGAGTGTGTGAGTAGTGATTAACATTATGGCTGTGGACTAATAAGGGAATTAAAATTTCCCCGATAAGTAACTCTCCCATGCGCCCGGGGAACAACGGGGTGGCTGGGGGTCCGCTCCTGACGGGTGCAGACGGGACGGGACGGGATGAACATCTGCAGCCGGGCAGCCTCCGAGCCTGCGCCGGGGGACCATTCCCACATTCTCCGCAGTGCTCTCACAGGATGTCTCCGCTGGAGCTGCGCTGACGGGATTTTCCTTAATGCTGATGATTTTGGAACCCTTCCTCACAGGCATTTCCTCAATAACGGGAGGGTTATAGAACAATTAATAAAACATTAAGCTGTTTTGTCTTTTTTTTTTTCCCTTCCCCGGTAGTGTTTCAGTTTTCAGAAAGATGCGGGGAGTACCCGGGCTGGTGGGGATCTGCTGTTTCTTTTAGGCTTTAGTAAAAACTCTTGACACGGGGCAGATGCAGGGAAACAGTAGCACTTCGGGTTGAGGGATTTACATAAATAGGCCGTGCCAGGTCTTAACGGCTTCGCTCTGCTTTTCCTCACGCTTTGGTCAGAGAGAAATCTCTGTTGTCCACTGTGTTCGTCTGTTCCCCGAGAAAGACCCGAAAAGCTTTTGATCCTTACCCCAGAGAGAATCCCAAGGTGCAGACTAAACCTGCAGCCCCAAAACACTGAGCGTGCAATGCCCACGTGCGGATGCTGCCGAGCTTTGCACAAGCAACTCTTAGCAACAAAAAAAAAAGAAAAAAAGCTTTGGTTTCAGAGCTGGCAGGAGCTGAGGTGGTTTGGAGCATGAGCAGGATGAGCTCCTGCCCCCTGCAAAACGTGGTGGAGATGTCATTCTCCATTCCGCTGTCTGCAAACACGCAGAACTGCTGCGCCCTGGATCACGCTCCGCGGCCGCGTGCGCCAGGGCTCTGCCGAATAATCCTGGGGCAAAGCACCGCACGGCTCTGTGCCTCAGTTTTGCCGTCTGTAAAATGGTCGTTTTGACCTGCTGTGTAAAACACCTGGAGATCTGCTCTGGTGAAAAGATAGAGAGATATATACGTAAAAAAAAAAAGTGATGGATCATTATTATCTCAGTGGTTTACAGAAGTTCAGACCACCAGAATATGCATGCATATTTCCACCAAATATTGTCAGGCAGTGAAACAGCATTATCAGGGGATTGAATATTCTTTTGATAAATATTCCCAGTGAGTGGGTCAAAAATGTAAATCGACTCCTATTCAGACAAACTGGGGATTTTTTTTCATGATAAATGGGCTCCTAATTACTCTGCTACAGCCATCTTTGATGGTAATTTTTTTTTTTTTATGTGAAAAAGATTGACATTATTAGTTTTACCAAAATGTTTGCAAGTGGACTCTGGAACCACAGGTTTATAATAAATGTGTAAATTCGAGAATGGAGGTACCAGATATAAAAATAATAATACCAAAACAGAAATGGAAACTGAAAATAACAGGGATTAATTCTCATCTTGCATTCATTTCTTTTCAGGGTACTTTGATTTACATTTGAACTGTGTCTTGTAACACTGAGTTTCCTGGCTCTTCTTAACTTTTGTCACATTCCCGTTATTTTTGCACTATTTGTGTTCGGTGGTTGCATTGCTGAGACAATATCTCGTTTGTTGTGACATATTCAAAACAGTTTTCAGACAGAGGTTCAAAACTCCTCAGTAACTCAGCACTCCAGGAGACAATTCTGGGTACAAAGGAGAAGCATTTGGGTGCGTAGGAGAGAAAATAGAAGAAAATGGTCTGTCCGGTGTGTTTGACTTACCTGTCTGTGCCCATGCCCTCCCCAGATCACGACAGTGTCAGGAAACGAGTTCCTCCTCCAGTCGGATATCGACTTTCTCATATTGGATTGGTTCCACGCTATCAAAAATGCAATTGACAGATTGGTATGTATTTGTTTTGGCTGTTACCTTTATTAATTAAGATGTAGCAATTGCAACTTCATTTGCTTAGGCATCTCTACAGGTTTTAGGCAGGCAGCAGCTAGCTAGACATTCCTTTCTCTGAAGGATATAAAAATATGTATGCAAATCCACTAAAAAATGTCAGATAAACAAGGTTGTTGAACAAAAATGTCATTTGATTCTTGCCTCGAAACGGAATGCTACATTTATTTCTCTGAAATAACAAGGACATTGGTTTGCTGAGGGTTGTAAAAGCACACAAGCACTTAATAACTAATGAATTTTTGCATTTTCTGTTTATGCAGCCGACAGTATATAATCTTCAATAGAACTATTAATACATTTGAGCCTTTTATGAATTTTTGTATTACTTATTCACAAGAATAACACTAGCAAATAATATTCCTTTGTAACTGATTGCTGTTATTCTCCCAGGAAGGCTGGGGGTTTTCTACTAGAAGTAAGCAGGGCTGCGTTTTATTAAAACAGTTTTTAATTACCAAACCAGATTCAGCTGTAGCTTTTTCTTTCTTTTTTGCCACTCTCAGTACAAATTCCAAACGTCTTCCTCCTATCCCTGCCTGATCCAAGAACATATTTTTTTAGAGGGCACTGACTTCCCTTGTTCACTGCGGAATCTGGTGAGAGAAAAATATCCCCATTTCTTGCATTTTTCAGAGGTTTTGCTGCAATGGAATTGGCAGAGCGGGCAGAGGCAGCCTCTTCGCAAGGGTTAATCTGAACACGGCTACTGTTTCCTTAAAGAGCTACAAACATTATATTACCCTGAGGCTATAATCAGCCAAGGAAAGTTTGATCCGATGATGTATGTCTTCATATTGTGCATTTCATTGGGTGCACGAGGATATTGATATCCTACTGAAGATTTTGGGGTGGAGTTTTCCGTGGAGACTCACACCACTTTTTTTTTTCTTTTTTTTTTTTTTTAACATTATTCAGCTAAACATCTCATAGACTTGATTTATTTAATTTTTTTTTTTTTTTTTTTTTTAGTGCAGCTAAGGTAATGCTGCAGCATCAGCAGCGAAGCACCGCGGCGGTGGGTGGTGGGGCACGACTTGTACGTGGTTCGGGTACCCGAGGGCAGGGCTGGTCCCGGCGAGGGTTTGCGCGGGACGGGGCGGCCCCACGGAGGGCTCAGCGCCCGTTTCACACGCGTCAGTCACTTCGGTTTTAAAACTTCGAGTGAGTGTGTAAAGCCTTGCAGCTTTGCAGGCCACGGGGATGGCTAAATCTCACCTGACCAAATGCCGTGGGAAGAAACGTGCGATTAGCCGAAATATCATCTTGGGTTTTATTTTCTATTTTCTTTTTTTCTCCGTTAACGGTCCCTGATTGTCACTTTACACGCCAGTGAATTAGAGCAATAGAAAAGTCCCCTCCGCTCTTTCCTAAGCTTAGACCAGCAGAATTCAACCCCAAATTTGTAAAGATGTTTGAAACAATTGTGTTTGCGAGAAAATTTGCTGTAACTATCTAAACCAGAAAGGCAATTTAAGCAACCTTCCTCTTTACAACCATTTGGAAGTAGCCTGCAATGTGGAAATAATTTTGGTCTCTAAAGCCTAAAGAAGTAGGCCTTTTGTTTTCCTCACTTAAATGGGAATTTATCTCAGAAATTAAGATCATTCTGTCAGGGCCATAAAAGCTCTGCCATATGACAAATTTTGCATTACACTTCCCTTAAATTATATACTCACTGCATCACTTGCTGTGTGTGTGTCTGTTAGCTGCTGATTCTCTACTGGCATTCTGTAATCTCTTAGTTCATTCTTACAAATAATAATTTTATTAAAAGCATACACATACATATATATATCTCTCTCTATTCTTTTCCCAGCCAAAAGAACGGACTTGTACATCGAGAAATTTGGAGTTCAAACTCAGAAGATCCTCCAGCATCGAATTACTGAATAGCTTAGACACAGAATCCAAAGAACCAAAGCCTGAACACAGAAAATCTTTAAGTAAGGCTTTTTTCTTTTCTGATTTTTTTTTCTTTTTTTTCCTTTCCTTTTTAAATAACTATGCCATTACAGGCTAAGATAATTTTTATTACATACAGAATGTAAGGAAGATCACTGAGAATTTTAAAGCTGAATGTGTTCTGTGCTGATATACATAACTTGCATTTAAGTAAAGACAGTTACTAGCTCCACACTTTTAAAGGGTGACATTCTCTCCTAAGCAAAATAAATTTGTTTAGCTGCAAAGACATTTATTCAAGCCATTTATTTTTAAAAATAAGCAACATGAGTCCTATGCTAATGCTCTATTGCAGTTGCTTTGTTTCCATTTTAGTAAAATACCTCAAATTGCCAGAGTAATTTTGTCTGTTGTGTATTTATACACTGAATTGCTGAAAGACCTGACACATCCTCCGTAGCCGACCATCGGTGATATATCTATAATTTTATAGAAGGTATATTCCAGGGATCGGGGTTGATTTTTGTCGGTGTGATTAGAAAAGAAAGTGATCTAAAACTAGCAGGGATGTGCTGTACTCCACTGAGACTTTCCTTTTCCAGTTTGTGCTGAGATGCTCGTGACACTGTGGGCAGCAGACGCCGGAGCTGGTGGTGACCCTGAATCACTCACTCAGCATTTTTTTAATTTCACCCTCTCTCTTCAATCTTTGTTTTTTCTTCTTTGTTTGGCAGGAGATTCACATATTGCTTCTCATGTAAGCGCTGTGACAGCGTTAGGCTCACGTGCTGGTACGAGGTACCTATAGGTACCGAAGAGCTGTGTAGGAATTTGCCCGCACGCTTTTCAGTGCAGGATCAAAGCCTTAGATGTTAAGAAAAGAGTTGCATTAAAAAGGCCCAACACAGCTATTTTTAATGATAATTATCCACACAATCATAAATATATGCACACATGCGTGCACGCACACGCACACAAATGCAGAGATTCATTAAATAGTCTCTTTTTGCAGACCAAAGCTTTTTGTTGTTGTTTTCCTATTATCTTGGAGATTTGGGGTTTTTTTTTTAAGGTTTTTCTTTCTGTTATAAAATATAAAGTAGCCTGAATGTAGCTCGTGAAAAATTGTCCCAATATCTTTGTACTGTGTGTTACGCTGCATTTCTCAGAGGAAGAAAAATAAGACTGAGAACCCGGTAAGTTTTGAGGGTCTGATTCTGCTCTTATTGTAGCTAATAGCAAAATGCCCATGCACTGTCTCAGCACTCAGGGAATTTTTATTTATTTATTTAGACTTCTCACGTATCTTTAAATGATAATTTGTCAGACAAAACAGAAAAAGTGAATATGAGCAGTGACAGAGACTTAGTCTATGTTCCTTTTCAAACCTTAGAGAATCCCAAATAACCTCCATTTTGTTAAAGGCTATTTAAACTATTAAAAAATGTGAAAATATCTGCTGTGAAATCTCACTGAATCGACGCTTGCATTTAAATACCGTAGATTGGATTGCTTCTAAAATATGTATTCAGAACTTTTTTTTGGCCCCTCGAGATCAAGCAATTATGTGGAATTAGAAAAATCATATTATTCACTTACTTATTAGTAGTCTAAGCACAAACTGTATTGTCAGTTTTCTGCCTTTGGCTTTCTGTGCCCTTAATGTTCACACAAGTATCGTAGCCAGAATTATCGGCAGCCAGAGCCAAAATTGCTTTAAAAAGGCATGAGAACTGGTAATGACACATTGTTAGCAGTTAACAGGTGGTCGTTTCATTGTCCAGTTTGACTGCAGAGCACGGAGAAGATATGTGCAATATCTGCAAGTGCGTTTATAAAGTTCTTCCAAAGTTTAACGATTTTATAATTTTATAGCGCTCTTATATTATTGACTACTGCCAATGCCAAATCCAAACAAAGGAGATTTTTTTAAAGATGGCTTAAACCTCCTCCGGTTTAACAGGGAAGACGAGCAACCGATGTGTGTTAGCAGGCCACCAGCACCCCCGATAATCTTTAATGAAATATTGTGCCAGTTCAGACTCAATGGTATTCTCCTTCTCTACTTTTAAAGGGCTGCAAAAAATGTCCAGTTTTAGACTTGGTACCGCTGTGTCGTTGGGTTTTTTTAGCAGCAAAAGTGTATAAAGGACAGGTATATTCTAACCAAAGCATTCCAGTAATTTACTCTTTAATTTGAAACTGGGGAGACGGCCCCTAGAGACTTAGTAACAGGAATTTGGTTTTTATGTTTAATCCTAATTGCTTCTGCTTACACTACAAGGACAAATGGTAATTCTCAGTTATGCTTTTTGAGCTGTAGACACTGATTTCATTGAAAACTGGGCTCAAACTGCCAGGCTCAATTTCCAAAGTTCACAGAGTGTCCGTCGTCTTGGTCACGCAGCTTTTCAGTGGCTTCTCATCCCGTTTGGATTCAGCTCATGCTCTAATTGAAGTTTTCTTGAGCTAAGAAGAAACCAAGGATGGCCTTGGGGAACATTACCAAAATATGTAAGACTCTGATCCTGCTCTCAAATACATGGAAAGAGATTGCTCTTTATTTTATGATGCCAGCTATTTAAGTGTTTTAATTTATGCAGCTAATGCTGGGTCAGAAAGAACACGGTTTTCACCCCAGCAGCCTCCCCCATTAGAAGATGTGTACGTTCGGTGCAAGGAAACCGCCTTGCAGCACTGCTCCTTTTTACACGAATAAGTATTGTTCTAAACAGATAATTGTTAAAATTAGTGGCAGACTTCATAATTTCCAAGTAATTTCGTTATCATTCACACTGTAGGTTTGGGGTTTTTTCTCCTAAGGTTGCCAAAAAACCTCCTAATTAGTACCAATTATAATTGGGTCTGCTGGTGGGTGGTCTGCCACGTTAATTTTATACCACATGAAACCAGGCACCTGGGTTAGACTGAAAGTAGAGATGCTGTCGCAGCGCCCGGGAGGTAGGGAAAGGATCTGTACATTGCAAGGCTCCCAGAAATCGTTCAGCTCTCCAAAAACCGAGAGACCTTCCTGTGTGTATGGACTGCAGGAGTTGTCAGGACGGTCATGTTGTGGGCAAGGAAGCCAAGTCCGTGCCCTCCGCTAAGCTCAGCGTTTCTTTTTCTGTCCGCGGTGGCTTTGTGGTTTGCATTTTGGCCATGGTCTGGGAATGTTGTCACTCAGGAGTGACCTCTTGTGGAAAAGCCTGGGCTGGAGTCGCTATCGATTGTCGGAGGGGATCAATTCCCCTTCTCCTCCCCCTTTTCTGGATGGAAACAAACGGCTTCGCAGTAGGAAGAGTGCCCTTTGGCTACCGTATCAATCTGAGGGCTGCTCTTGTCAAAATGCACAATCACAAGCTTGATAATGCAATCCATTCCCAAAGCACTATATTTCCAACCTGTTCTCCATCATTTCCTTATGGCGTCACATTTACCCAGTTCATCACATTCTTATTAATATTTTAGGTTTCCTTGAAAGTGATGGAATTCTATTTTTATTACAAAAGCAACAAGAATAAATACTAATTGTTGTCAGTTATTTCCTTATGTAGTGGGAACAGTAATCTGTTCCTCAGCTTTAGGTTGCCAAAGCAAAATAATTAAATATTTTAGACATTTAAAAAATCTGTGATATTAGATAAATGCAATTTGATCTCCTTGTTTGCCACATAAAAGCTGGAACTGCCTGAATTGATAAGATTGAATTGCATTATTTTTATTGTTTCTACTCGCATATTTTTCTTATCTTCAAGAACACTTTACTTAAAACCCGGTGGTTAGTCATGCAGCCTTGCGACAGATCCTGGAAAATCTCCTCCATATTTGAATTCTAGCTTGAGGTGCCACAACTAGAGCATCAAGGTTTAAAAAAAAATGATAAAATATATATATATATATGTGAAAAGGGAGGTCTTGATGGGCTGTGCAGTATTATTGCTATTCATGATCACTTTAGGTCTCAATAAGAGTAGTCGGGGATCCGGGTGTCCTTGTGCCAGACACAACGTGATACGAAGTAAGATAATTCCAGCTCTCAGCCTGAGTAAGGACAAGTTGCAACAGGTGGAAAAAGCGGACAAAAGCAGGGGGTGGAAGGAAAAGTTGACAGCAAAGCCGACATGTCATGCATATTAAACAGCAGGCTTGGGATTCCTTTCCGCTCTTCGTTA
This sequence comes from Phoenicopterus ruber ruber, assembly GCA_009819775.1. Taxonomy (NCBI): domain Eukaryota; kingdom Metazoa; phylum Chordata; class Aves; order Phoenicopteriformes; family Phoenicopteridae; genus Phoenicopterus; species Phoenicopterus ruber. Next base: position 39,037,726 of record CM020220.1, read on the forward strand.
GGATCGGGGTCTTAGCCCCGGCGCCCTGGCCACCGGCCAACTCAAATAATGATATTTTCCTTACCTAAATGCCTCCTGCACTTTCAACAGGGAGCCAAGGGCCTTTCTAATCCCAAAGGGCGACGCTTTGCTCTGGGCTGCCGCAGCCCTCGCGCGCTTCCCCGGGGAACAGTGTCCAGGAATAGGCCTCCTCGCGTCCTTTTAACCAAGAAAAAAGTAATAACCTCTGGATCATCATTTTGATTTGCCTTCAGAGGTATTTGCTACGAAGCCACCGGGGCTCTGAAATCTGCTTTGGTTTCTTAGAAGACACGGTTTAAGTCAGGCACCCCGTCCCTAGTACTTAACCAAGGACTTTAAAATTGCCCAAAGTGGCTTTTCTTGTTTCACTCACTTTTCTTTGCTTCAGAAGACTGAATTTTGAAACTTGAAGCATGGCATGTAAATGTTCCTGAGTAATCGCTAAAACATCCAGAATCCTCTCGGAATGCAGTTTGTTAGATAATTACGATTGTACAATGTGTGGCAGAAAAAAAACACCAACCAGCAGCAGAAACCCGTTTTGGTCTCTCAGTGGACGCGATGGAAGGGCTGGAGAAGACAGTGAAGCTTTAACCCTTTCTGGCTCTGCATGGTTCTGGCTCCTTCTTTAGCTAAAACTTCTTCCGAGGTCTTGCTCGAGGGTTTAAAGTTTGTCCCCGCACACGACTGGGTATTTCTGCGACAAGCGCTGGGCTGCCGAGGCTGTTGTTTCTCTGCAGGGGGAAGGGATGGTTACGAGGGCACAAGCACACGTAGCTGCACGGCTTCAGCTCCGTAACAGCAGGGGGAATAAAAGCCAGAAACTTATTTTGTTGAAAGCATCATTTAGCGTTCCGCGAAAAAAGGCCACCTAATTACAGGCAGAGCGGGGAGAGGAGCCTGCGAGACTTTCCTCCCTTCCTTTCTAACCCGTGAAGAGGCCGGGAGGTTGGGAGACCTTATCTTGGGATGCAGTGAGAGGTTCCACTGGCTGAGCCAAACTTCTGGGCCGCTAACGGAGTCCTTCACCCACGTAGGGTTGCTCCTGTGATAAGGGCGTTAATTAGAGCGACAGAAGTGGGAAATAGCTCCGATGAGGTCTGAATTCTTTCCCCCAATGAATGCTATTTAGGGAGTATTATTCCCTGACAATGTTAGCGTTATGTATAGGTCAGTTTTACTACTTTTAATAAACCCAAGAGATATGAAGCAGTAACGTATATTAGTGCAGCATTACCAACGACAACAATGAAAAGAGAAAGCAAGATGAAAACTGTATGCAAAGATGCGGTTTCCTACTGCAATGTTAATTTTGTCACTCTGCAGCTTGTGTGTTTGTGGCATTTATTTTTATTGCATCAACAGGAATGCAGTCAGCCTCAGATACTGAAAAAAGCCCACAAAAAAAAAATGCAACGTGCTCTTTCTGGAGGGTGGGAGCATTCATTTGGACTATAGGGACTAAACTTGTTTCTTGACATATTTTTATTCTCATGTTTCTCTGCAACATCTACTATAGGTATGCTCTTTCCTTAAGGCTTAGGAAAATACTGATTCAGCAACAAAGAAGTAATAATATTGGCGTTTTGGAAACAAAACATGCCAAATTCAGGAATAAATTGTGTCACTTCCACTGATAATAGGAGATTATGTTGCGCCCAAAATCACAACTGGCTGTGACTAGTTCTCAAAAAAAAATGGATTTTTCCTGAATTTGAATATCCTGTTTCCATCAATTATAATATAATGTTTCCTTAATTCTTTGTTTTATTTCTACTTCACTTTCCAAAATCCTTCCAGAGTTTACTATTTGGGTTGAAAAAGCATATTTTTAAATTGGGCATAACCAACTTCCATATAAACGTTTGGCAGGGAAATCAGTGCATGTTCACTTAATTCATTTTTATTGAACCAAGTCCAGATTTTTAGTCAGGAAAAAGTTAGATATTAATCATATCTGAGCAGCATCATTAAATTTTCCTTTACCTACTAGAACAGCGGGGTCATTATAGAACCACGAGAAGTTAGCTCACTTATTAATCTTTACAATTACATAAAAGTGATCATTTTTATAGTACTTAAGAGTAGCTCTTACCCATTACGTGAAGAGTATGTGGGAATATTACAATATAATATAATGTATTATTATAGATGTGACCTGTGACTCATTGGTCTGCTCACTGACACACAACTCTCTGGAAAAGTTATCTGTTTGAGCTTGGATAATCTTTAATTGTTTCATAGTCCTTGTGCTCATTTATGGGGCATACTAGTAAATAGAGAGCCGAGTTATTAATTACCTCATTATTACTTAATTATCACCATTGCATACTTCATTTTTATGGGGAATTATATCATAAAAGAAGGTATTTTATACTGCCCACCACAGTTAAGTATGAATGACAGTGATAGCTAATGCAAGATTGAGTTAGTTGAAGAAAATCCATCAGAAATCCTCACTACAGATTACTATCCGGTTTCTTCTGCCTTTTCCAGCAAACGCTTCTCATCTTTGACTTTGAAACCCAACAGTTTAAACTGGGTTCTTGTTTCAGTGGACTAATCCCCTTTCATAAATCATGTTCAAGTGCTGAAATAATTTGCACATCGTTTAAAGAGTATTTGCTTTGAAACATTCACCTCAAGCCCTTTTGTATATCCTTTCTCTCTAAAGATTTGTAGTATTTGTTTTGTTCTCTGAGGTATAAAAGACCTGGGTAAACTTTATTCCTGTTGTTTCAAGATTAGTGAAATAAAATGCATATTTATTCAACTGGGACTGAAAGGAGCTTTAGTAAAGATGATCATACATATGACCCATGGGAATGTTATAATACAAAAATGTCTGTCTTAAAATCTCTTTAGGTTTGTTCAAAACACTATTAAAGGACTTAAGTTTAAAGAAAAAAAAAAAAAAGGAGGGGGTTACAAATCCATATTTCTTCTTTGTTCCAAAGAAGAGAGAGATACCATATATTTTTCTTAACAAAATAAACTCCTACATGTGCACTTAAGATAAATTTGATATGGAGGCAAGTAGAGACTGGATAGTCACGATTACTTTAAGTCTTTTCCTTTTGAACTACACATCCTGACACAATGTTTAAGAAAACTACATTTTGGAAAAATGTGTAGTGCTTGTTTCAAACAGGCACTTGCTTCAGAAAAAGCAATCAGAAAGAAATCATGTGCTTTTTAGGTATTATTGGAGTCGAGCAGTTATGCCCCTTCCGTGTACTAAAAGTGAGGGTGACTCCTGTGATATGTCATCACTTTTAAGGCCAACTATCCAACATGGTTCGCACAGGTTTGGTGCAGCCTCTTAACTCCTTACTAAGTAGATCTTAGTTTGCCTTAGGAAGTAAAGGTAAAGTTTGATGTATATTGGGCAAAATGTCATGATTTTTATAGTTTAAAGCAGCAGACAATGCAGACGGTTGCGTCTGCTTGACTCTCCATCACCTGCGTTGTCAGTCTATCTCCGTTTTTGTACACCTCCGTATTTCACCTCCACGGGGAGAGAATATGGGCTGACAACTGGTAACACCTAAATAGATGCAGGCGTTTTCAGTGGGAAATATTTTAGACTACTGCCTTTGGAGAGAGGTCAGAATTAGAGCAACTGAGAGGGACTTGCTGAGCTTTGTTCTTTGGGAAGGAAGAGCCAGCCCAGCTTTCCCTCACTCCTGTGAACCTAATTCTGAAGCCTCTCGTGGCAATTATTGAAATGACTACCCTGATTGCGAGTCTGTAGCCAGAAAAAAATGATTGTCACACTACACTGTATTCTGAGGATTCACTACTATTTATAACTAATCCAGATGCAATCCTCCTGGTACTTTGGGAGGAACGTGACAGACATAAGGAGGTTTTTAGGTTATAAAACCTCTAAATTAAGCTCAATTAGAGAGACTGAAATCAGGCTCCAGATAGGAATACCTACTGCCCAGGCTCACTTTTTTCTCCAGGGTGAAATCATTTGCATGTTTGTACCTTCCAGGCTGGAGGATGTGTTTCATTTAAATTATGACCTCCAAGCCCAAATATTTAAAGACCAACTTAGTGGATGAACGCATGGTACTGGCTCCTGGACAGGGCGTATTAATGCTTTAAAAAGGAATGTGCTTTGTAGGATCTCTTATTTTTCCACCGGCTGCCTGCTGACGTGCCAGATAAACAGATCGTGCCTCTGACAGCCAAAGGGTGGAATACCCCTGAAGGGTTAAATGCTGTATTGTTTCTCAATTAAGTAAAAGGTTTCAACTAGCTGGCTTTAAATATTGATGCCAAAGAGAACGCTATGACATCTGAGCAGCTCCCCGCACCACCAAGGATCTTTGGCTCCTTTTAATTAATTCCATTGGCCATTGTCTTAAGTGTGCCCAGGATTCACCCAAGAGGAATTCACTTGCGTTGCTGTTATTGAAAAGTGTAACATAGCATTATCTGCCTCAGACAGACTTTTCGTAGCATTGAATCAATTCCCCAGTTCTTGAAAACAACTACCTCATTTGGTTCCTTTCATAATTAATGAAATTCAGTAGTAATGCTTTTGCCCCTCAGCTCATGCTGGAAGAATGTTCCAAAACTTCAGTTTTCGAGCCGAAAGCATTCTAATTTTAGCCTAAATGGACTTGTGGTACGAGTGTGTTCTTGTGTCAGCATTTAGCTAGCTCTTTATTTTCAGCAGTTCTTTTCTGTCTCAGGTGTAGCACCCCAAACGGAGTTACAGCCAGCAGTCTGATTCCTTCTCCTGCTTGGTTCGGTAGACTAACCCAGCCAAGATTTCTCGTCGTCCTTCCTATGATAGGCTGCTGCTCTTTTTCCCATCATCTCAAATTGCCCTTTTCTGAATCTGCTCCAGTTTCAGTCCGTATTTCTTGCACATGGATATTCAAGGCAAGGTCTTCCCACAGCCGTGGGAAGTGGAATTCACTCTTCCATATGGAAGTGGCTCTCCTGATACAGCCTAGGGATTGTATTTATCTGTTTCATGGCCACTTTTTTTAGAGATAAAAAGCAAACAACCAGAACATGTGGATCCTGCTGTCCTTTAATCTTTTGCAACCAATGCATTCTCCATGAAAACCAAAGAGTAAGCCTGCCTTAAGCCTTTTTATAGCATATAATATTTGTTCCTACGTGTGATAAAAGTTTTTGCAATTAATTTTTAAGGTGTTCAATTTATATGGAAAGGTAACCTTCCTATAAAACTGAGCAACTCTTTTCAAACAGCACATTTAAAATAAATTAATTTAAAATACTCCGGTGTTAATACACTTCAAAAAAGTGTATAGAGAAAAAAAAGCTTATCATCATCATGAAATTCATGAAGACACCTTGTCCAAAACACACAAATAGTTTAAAAAGCATGCAGGTACGAAGCCCTGCTAGAGAGAGTATGTCTCTGCGTGTAAAGCTTTATAGGTCGTATATGTTGCAATCACATAGTGATAGTATGTTTTATAATTACTTTTACTGAAGAAGGTTGTACTCCAGTCCAAGGACCCAGAGCCAGAAGCGAAGGTGGTCAGATATACGTAGGTCAGAAAAGGAGAGCAGCCAGATGCAGGTTTGATCATTTGCCATTTAGCAGACTGAGATACGAAAATATAAATCAGAGCAAGTTAGCCTTTAGCTTGGTGGGTATCTACAATAAAAGACTTCATTCAAGGTGCAGGAACACGTGGCTTGAGTCCACATCGCTCACCTTTTGGGAGGAGTCTCTGGAGTAAACTGGCTCCTGAACAGCACCCAGGTTTTCTGTTGGGAAGAGAGAGCTGGAAGGACCAGAAAGTTGACTAAAAATTCAGTAGTGCAGGTGATGATCTCAAGATCACTCTTGGACTGTCTTCTATCCGAGTTGTAGATACATTCACTTAAATCAAAATCTTTGTCTCAATGCTATGGTTTCCAAGAAGTTAAGAAGTTCTATTCCTGCAAAAATAAGCTTTGTATATATTTTTGTGTGAAAACATATGTATAGTATCTTTCTTGTCTATGTAAAATTAAAGATGATTATTTTAGGATGCTACAACGCTCCTACCTCCCTTTCTTCATATGAAGGTATTTCAGTTGATATGTTTGAATGAGAAACAAAAGATAGCATGAAAAATTAATGGAGAAATAAGGAAAACACTGTAATACCTGAATTGTTATCCAGTGTTATCTGAAGATCATTGACTATGATGGATCAGGGCTTGTACTGATATTAAGGCACAATTACAAACAGTGGGATTCTTGATTTGTTGTTGCAACTTTGCTCTTAATGTAAGTAAGTTACACATTAGGCATTTCTGAACTAAAAGTTTAAGTCTTGCTTAAAAAATTTTTTGCTAAGTTTCAGATTTGGGGCATCTAATAGGTTGGATTTGGGGTTCAGTTATGAGAAAAGTAAATGTTTCTATGAATTGTCCAAGTGGCTTGAGGGATGCAGACAGAAGAAAAGGTGAGGGATGGGCTTAAGCAGAGAGGAGTCAAGGTGGTGACATGGGCAAAGGGAAAGAAAATGAAAAGATGCTGAAGCACCATTGGTTTGCGGCATCATTTGTCTGAATTTTGCTTTCCTCTGGGGTACTATAGCAGATATTTTTTGCTGCATAAGAAACAGTGCCAGGCAAGGCACACGAGTGGTCTCATCTCATCTGGTATGCTTTTTTGAAAATCATTTGTAATTGGTGAATGTGAGGATAGAGAGGATGCGTTAGAGTTATACTTTCTGTTATTAATAACCCACAATGAAAATGTTCTTTGAAAACACATCTTTTGTTGTGTGAGTTTTAGTCCAGAAAACTAAGTTAGCAGAATTCACCTTTTCCAAACAATTGTTTGCTTGGAATTCATCTGTAGCTGTGCCCTCTCAAGTTACAGGTCATTCACAATAATAAAGCTTTCTAATTCTGTGACAGAATATTCATAATGTCTTTAAAATACTCAGCTAGATAATGGTCCCCAGGATCCGGACAGCAAGACTTCAAAAGGCAGAGTCCTCTGATCTCCAGTTTCCTTATTCTCTCTAAACTTGGAAGGTTTCAACTATCAAGCATAGATTAAGTTTTATTGGTTGATAGTCTAATTGCATTTATATTATCTTTCCCCTTAATATTATTTTCTTTTCTCTGTATTGGATTTCATCCAACTATTACTACTTCCATGAAGCAGTTTTCTGAAAATGTTTTGGTTTTGCTTTGATGCTTAACACGTGAGTGTTGCAATAAGGTGCTGGTTCCTGATAATCGTTTTCTTTCTGTAAGGAAAAGTTTCCACAATCTTCTGTGCTTTGCTTGTATTTGATAGAGCTCTTCGGTTGAGGCTTTTCATGGACAAGATAAGGTTTGGTTAAACATCTGAACTTTTGAATGTTTATCTGAACTAGATTCGACCTCTAAATTTGTCCGTCATTAGTTATTTTGCTTTTCTTTTTAGAGACTAAATTATGCTATTAAATATGTTCTAAAGTAGGTTAAGTCCCTGTGCAGTTTGTCAGCTGGAACATTAATTTTAAAGCTAAAACAGTCTTCTATTGTATCTTTTTAACATTTTGTATGAGTTTTAACCATGGCTGGTCGAACATAGGGTCAGTGCACCCAGGCAAACCCCACATGTAGTTGATCGAAGTGTCTCAAAGTTGTTGTGATGACTGGCTTGATTTTATTTCAGGAAAAGATCATGAAATATAGTAATTATTTGCCTGCTCAGGCAGCTCGTTCCAATGCAGCTGTTCTGGACACTGTGTCTCTGAAGGTCTCTCCCTCCAAGCCCCTATCCAAGGGTCAAGTCGACTTGGGTTCCCAGATACCTGCTGCAGCAAACCTGTTGCACTAGCGGTGTAGGACATGCTCGTTTCTAGGGTCCCAGTTACTCATGCCTTCAGCTGACCGCATCTGTGTGTCCTCTTTGGACTCATGTCTTACCTGTACCGACCCAGACCTTGCCCTCATGCTGCCTGTGTGATGAGAAGGAGCCATCATCAGCTTGTAGCTGCCAGGGTGAGGGAGAATGAGTGGGCGCTGCAGAAAGCCAGAAGAGTTGTTCCCAGGCCACCTTGCACCTCAGCCAAAGCTCCACTCGGCAGCAGAAGGAAGAGAAAGGGCAATGTATAGTTTCTGTCTGCTGTTACACAACTGAGCTGTACGACCTAGTCTTTATTGGAAGACCAGCTTCTGATAAAGTCAATGCTAAAAAAGCCCACACCTTAAACACATTGGAATCAGAGCTTTCAGGTATGCAGTCAAATTTACAATATAAACTATTATAACAAAATACGTGGCTAAATATACCAGCAGCTTCATTCTAGGCTTTCCTTTTCCTCCTGCAATTACAGTGCCTCAGCCCAAGAACGAGGCTGACCCACACCGTATCTCACAAGGCACCTTCTCCCCCTGACAGCCTCCATAGGGCAGGCTCACACAAAAGCTCTGCCCTCCATTTGGGCAGCTTCGGGTCTTTCCATCTATTTTAGGCAGATCCTAAAGCACCGTTAGTGGAAGTCTTCCCTGTGTCCTCGCAGTGCAACTCCGACAGCACCTTGTAAGCAAAGAGCTGTAGCTGCTGAAAAGTTTGGAAATCAATTGTGTTCTAACAAATGGAAATAATTTCTATAGAAACATAAAATGAAGTTGACGGCAGTAAAGGTCACTTTGTCGAAGGTTTATACTTACATGAATATAGACATTGGAGATTCTTACCAGAACTTTCACTTAAGGTAAGAAGTAAAAAGGATTCTTAAATGTGTCGACTTATTCTTTTTAAAAGTGAGCTCATGGATGATCTTTTGTTCAGTTATACTTACTCTAATGATTTAATTGAGGTAGAGATAATTTGATAAAGTAGAGTCGACATATAAACAGAGTACAGGAAGAGAATTTCAGCTCTTTGGCTAGATATTTTTTGATTGCTTTAAAAATAATGTCTGTGCCTTTCTTTTTTATAAAATATCACATCTACGTTCACTGGAAAGTACTAAACTTGCTGTATCAAGAAAGAAAAATGAACTGGAACTTGTGGTTTGAAACAGCAAATATATAGATGAACATCACTACCGTTTCTCATTGGAAATAAACAATTTTAATGTGTTGGTTTTCATAACGTAAGCACTAAGAATTAATTCTATCCTTTATTGTATGAGAAGCATTAGAAGTTCATCATGGGTCAAAAAATATAAGGTTATGAATATAATCGGAGGCTGAGTGCAATGGAAATATAATTAAATTTTAAAATAATTTACTTTTCAAATTTAGAAGTATGAAATATAATTGATAAGAGTCTCAATAAAAAGGAAATCCTTTGGTATGATATTCTTTCTGGAAAGGTCCCCTAACATCGGATCTGCATAAAAGATTCAACAAGGTATCCAAGCACATGTCTAAATTTAAATATATGAATCATTTGTATGACTCTTAACAAGGGTGATATAAATACAGCAATGCCAAGTCTCCCTTGTTCTCTACAGATAATTAGTTTGTTTTCTAAAGCATAAGGCAGAATTACGTGTAGGTTTTGAAGTTAAAAGTGCACACACGGCCGGCAGTACCCACACACTCAGAAGGGTTTTCTTTTGGTGTAACAGTCTATATCTGGTGCCCCTGGTAGAAAAAGGAACCGTATAATTTTCTTGTCCTTTGGTCTGAGGAATTTAGTGTAAAAGTGATGACTATTCATATTATTTGCAAAAGGTTGAAAAGGTTTCTTTTTAGACTAACTCAGTTGGGGGGTAAGCGTAAAGACTTGAAAGTTATTGTCATATATTCCACAACAGAAGGAAACAAACAGAACTCCGTATTCTAAAAACCCCTGAATGCATTACTTGTTGTAAATTACTTGTTGTAAATTACTTGTTCAACTCAATCTGCAAATAGTCTTCAGTTCCTTGCTCTGTCTTCCTCAACCTTTAATTGCATGTTTGTTTTCTTTCGGGAAGCCTAGTTAAATAATATTTTTATAGTATATCTGTCAGCTTCAGAAGTCATTAATTCAAATATTGTCCTTTCTTATATAACCCCTCTATAACTATTGTATTTTGTATGAGTGGGATGAGACTGTATGGCTGAAAACACACGGAACAGGGCAGCACTGAGTCACCCAGGTAGTGAAGGGCAGGGCCACTCTTCAACTCCTATGTGTTAGACCATCCAAGTTATCGAGTATTTCCCTGGGAATTTTAGCAGCCCTCTCTAAAGGAGAGAAATACACCAAAGGCAAAAGGCATCTTCATCACGCTCCTGACTTTTGACCGTATCCATCTGTAGTTAGGGCACTCTTCACCTGCAGATTTGCAGAAAGCGGCTGCCGAAGGAGGCTCGAGTGGTCCGTGCTCGTACAGAGCTGCCCTCCTCAGCTCAAGGGGAGGAAGGGCTGCACCTACTTTCTGCAAAGAGACCCTGCCAAGAGTCCTAGTCCCTGACATGGGCTCGGAGAGAGCAGTTTCCCCATCCCAAGCACGCTGTACTCTCTCTTCCTAGAGCCTGAATAGCCTGACTTTGTGTGCCACAGCAGATTTCATCCAAGTGCCACATGTTTTACATTAGATGAACATAAACTGGTCATACTGTATGAATAAAATGAACTCATTGATTTCTGGCATTGTGGTTTTTATATTCAAGTTAAGTGTGTATAATAGCATTTCTAATATTGTGACAATACCAAAAAAAATGTGGAAAGAAAGGCTTGGCGTGTCCTGGGTGATCTAGTCCAGTCCCTCCTGTCACAAGGTACCGTGTTCTGTGTTCCCTTTCATAAATTTATTAAGCTTCATCTTAAATTCTTTTAGTTTTATTTGCCACCACGACTTCTTTGAAAGGGTGTTTTAGAACTTCGTATTATGACCAGTTTATACTCATTTATTCTTGTGCCAACATTGTTCTTCAGTTTAAACAGCTCTTCTCCCTCCCTGCTGTCCTCTTCTCGTCTCCTGCTCCTTTTCCCACCCCCACCAGCAAAGTCGTAGAGAACAATCACAGCCTTTCTCGGCCATTTTCTAGCTGGCCAAACGTGCCAAGCTCCCCGTCTGCTTTCAAAAGCTCAGCTGCCCGTTCTCCTGGTACTTCTCACGAGCACTGCTCGCACCTTTTCTGGCATGAGTTCCCACCTCACGCATGAGTGTCCAAGGTTGCCCACTCATAAGAGAGAAATAGTTTGTATTAATCCTTCTCTGACCATGCATTGGGTAGTATTGGGTCTAACCTGGTTTCTTCAGCTTCCAGTCTCAAAGTCACCAAGATTTTGTCTGATATCTCCATTCTTATCTGAACTGATGATGCTCCCAGCCTTGAGTCACCAACAAGTATTTTTGGAATGCTCCTACTTTTTCTGTTGAAGTCATTAATGAAAACACAAAGATCAGTTCCAAGAATATTTAAGGAGTTGCACTGGTAACTTTCCTTCAATACAGTAGTTCTCCTTTCAACAAAGCTCATTTTAATACTTTATTTAGTCACTTCACAGTTATTGTTTTAGTTCTCTCCATCTTCTCTAGTTTAACTAATAATTTCCCATTTGGCATCATATCAAATACACAATTGAAGTCCAGATAGATTTGGTCTATTGCGTTTTCCTTTTCTAAAAAAACCCTATTTATTTTATTAAAGAAAGATATCAGGTTAGTTTGGTATGATCTTCCTTTATAAATCCAATACATACTCAGAAATATTGCTTTACTTTTCTAAATATTTATGGTACAAATACCACTAAGAAAAGCTGCGTGGGGAGTGGAAGTTTGTTTCACAATGTAAGCGTGTAGTGATATTTAACACACTATTCATTTATTTCCATTTATTATTAGAGGGGGACAACATTTTTTAAAAAAGTTTATATGCATCGGAGCATGATGCAAAATATGAATTATATAGTCATTTTATTGAATCTTTACTGCTAATGCACACAAATTTCACAAAGGGTAATGACACTACTGAGCACTTAAGTTGTTAGGCTGTCATATTACAGCAAAATTATTTGTGCTGTATAATCACTGTTTTCTTTTTCCCATTGTTTATTTCTGAGCTTGCTTCATAAACGTTTGCAACTGAAGATATACTTGCAAATATCTGGTTTAAGACCATAAACCTGAATGACTTCAGGTCCTTTGCTGCCCATGCAAACAAAATCTTCCTCGCGTCTCCTGGCCAGTGATACCCATTCTCTCACCTGATGCTGCGGTTCTTGGCTCTACTCTCTGTAGTCATAAAACCTGTAATTTTAAAGCTTATCGTAAACATAGGGATTAGGGATAATGCCTGATTCCTGCATTGTACCCACCGGTCGTTTGGGTAGTGCCTTTAAGCAGACCTTGTATCTGCCTCTCATTTTACTCTTTTACAAAAAAGATGGAGTAATTACAGTGTGGGGATAACTCAGGAGACCTGCCCAGGAATTTCACTGAGGGATAAAATAGGATGACTGACAAAAGGCTTTAGCTCAATAAAGTAGGTGAAGTGAATTCTTTATCCTTAGTGAGCAGACTTTATTGACTCCATCTCAAAGCATCACAAAGGAAAAGAATGAGGCAGGGACTTGGTTTTGTCACACAAAACTTTGGTGCTGGTTGAAAAAAGGACCATTTATACAGGCAATAATGCATGCTGCTCCTTCCTTAAAGGACTAGCAGTAGTTTCACATCCACTGCAGGCTGAAAAAATCTGAAAAAAAATGTTGAATTCTGAGTTCCAATGAAATCCAATAAAACTTAAAGTCATGAGTCATTACATATTCTTAAATTACAGTGTCTCCTGGAATGTAGGCATAGTCATACGCCTCTGCCTGTTAAGATATATTTCTTCAGGAGGATGAGACACTCAGCAATTAAGCATTCCCATTACTTGAAATTAATTAATTAATTAATTAATTCCTTTAATATTTTCACACATATGTGATAGTTCTGCTGTTAAACTGGCACTTTCATTATCCAAAGTCATAGAGACCTACTTCTACCTCCCCTTTTCCCATCTCAGCTTCGATTCAATTCTGCGAGAAGCTGCTGAGGACTCTGGGTAGGAGTCTGTAAAGCACTTAAGAAAATGCTTAGTTTAAGACATAGAGATCACAGTTAAGCCCATGGATCAGTGCATATGTATTTTAAGAAAGTTGCATCTAGGATTTTGATCGGTGTATTCTGTGTTTTGAATGGTCAGGCTTGTCACTTTTGGTATTCCTTGGGAAAAGAATTATTAAATCCCAGTTTATGGGTGTTATTGTTATACTACAAGTCTTCTAAGAACTTCCTGAAATTTTGAAATCCTCAAGAGTATTTAAAAAAAAAATTTTTGCATGGTCTAGACTAGTTGTGGTTTATTTTCCTGCAGAACACAGCTAATGGAAGAGAAGGTGCTAATGGAAAGCTATTTGAATCTCTTCATGCCTTATCCACTCCCACTGCCGCTCTTCATTCTTTATGAGCTCTTTCCATCCAAATGAATTGCACACGATAATTTTGGGTGTTATAATAAACAGATAGGCACCATAATAATGTATTTCAGTTAGGAAGAGGTACTTGGAAGAAATTGGTTTTGCTATACACATGATGTGAGACAATCAATAGTGCTTTACTCTGACGAGCACTGTCAATATCCATTGTCACAGTTCAGAAAGTCATTAATGGATAGTTCTTCAAAAACCAATGCTTTCAACACGTTAGAAGTGTTCAGATATACTGTACCTGGCAGGAATTAATCATAGGTAAACCCTCGGGATTATGTATAAATGTTTTGTAAATTAAGAGTGAAATAAAAGTCATTGGAAGGAATGTAAGATCATGTTATATGGAGTTACAAAATCTTGCTGATAAAATATGCAGCTGTTTAGAACATATTAAAACATTTTACTTTCTGAATCATTCAGGCTCTACCCAGAACATCACACCCCGGAAGAGCAATCTGCTAGGAATATATTGTCCAGAGACATGATTAGTGTTTCAGTTTCTCTACTAAATTCACAGAAAGTAATCACACAAAAATTTTGATCCTTGCCCTGAAAAGGTTAGAGCTTTGCCTGGTTCTTTTAGCTGTGGCCATGCCAAAACCCTGGAGAAAGGCTTTTGTAACTTCACCTTGCAAATATCTTAGCCACTGCTTAATCCTGCTTAAACTATAATATGTTTACTCTCATTGTATCATATGTACAATTTAGTGCATTAAATTACAGCAAGCAATTCTTCATCTGTACCTCTCAAATCATCCATTGACTCTGATGGTACTATCTCTGCAGAACTGTGTGATTTGGAGGTAATGCATTAATTCTTTCCTTCCACTTATCTTCTTGTGTAAAAGTTCTTGTTCAGCTTTATTTTGTGGTTTTGCATGATACTCCTGTTATTGATATGTTATTAGGAATATTAAGGCTAGAGTTGGGGCATTGAATAAGTATTCAGAGGATTTATATAGACCCAAAAAAAGACAGGTCCGTTTTTTGCAGGTTTTTTGCAGAGAATTTAGTCTATAGTTACCCTTCGTGATTCAGCTGATGTTATTACAGTGCTTTCCAACATTAAGGGCCAAAGATGTGATCTTTCTTTTGTGCCTGATGATGTGTTTATACTGTTTTCTTTTTGAAGCCAATCGGTATTACGCTTCCCTAACGTGATAAACTGTTGTGATTTAATACAGCTTAATTCTAGAGTAAATTGCCTGAGGAAAAGATCTTGCTATTTTTTTTCATTTGTCCATTCATACCTTTCCCACTGGTGGAATCAATAGAGACCCAGTAAAGTCACCAAAGTCATCGGAAACGCTTTTCTAGATCTGAGGGTCCAACTTTATTTCCAGCCAACCGTGAAAGTCAGCCGGTGTTCAAGTTATGTTGTTGCTGTTGGATTGAAGTGTCCTTGCACCCACTTGCACTAGCAGAAGACATTTAGCACAGTATTGGGCTCTGTTGGGTTCCCCTCTACGCGTACAAAGGCCCTGGCCCAAAACCAGCAAGCACGTGTTTCCTTTTTCTGTCTCTGAAGCCCTTGGTGCAATATAAGAAACACTTAATTGAAGAGTCTGCGCAAAGGGAGGGGAATTATCCTCCTGTTCTGTGTTGGTTTTGAAGCGTTTATGTGGACTTGTCAGTGCGAGTAGCTTCGGAAACTGAGGATACGAGTTTATTCAGTACAAGGAATCAGACGGCACACCTATGCAGTTTATGCCAGGGAATATACAGCAGAACAAGCAGTAGATTTTATTTCCTATTATTTTATATGTAGATACTTAAATATCCTATTTTACTTCTGTACGGAACTGCTTTCTGCTTTTTTATGGTTTTTTGATGTTTGCCAGCTCTCTTGCATGGAGGATTCTTCTGGCCAAATCCAGAACCTGAAATTTAAAAAGGAAGGTACTCCAAAAAATATTTATTATGGTTTTTTGAGTTTTATAACTACTTTTTTTTTTTTTCTCTTGGAAGTAACATTTGGTCCTCTTTGTATTTCCAAATATAATAGCAAAGCCATTTTAATGTGGGGATATCGCAAGAAGAATGGTTTGGCAAGAGAAGGAATATTTCTAAATGAGATCCCAACAAGAATATTTCTGGCTAAGCTTGGTTTTGGAACATGCTATCTAAACCCTTGAATTTCTGGGAGGCTTGGAGTTTCCCTCTGGTGACTCACACATGTTTAATAGAATAAAATAAGAAATTCATCAAAATTAGCTTTGCTGCTGTGTTTAACTATGCGCTATACAGTTCAACATAGAACATACAAAAGTACCCATGACAATAATTATTCCAACCTCTAGATGTAGTTTTAACACCATAATTGCTGTTTCAGGTAGAAAACGTCCAGCTGGGTTAATGTATCTTTCTAAACAGAGGGAACTTTACCTTGCTGTCAAGTCATAGATCCCCTGTCCTACCGTTCCCAGTATGGCCACGTTCACTTCAGTTAAAATATCTTAACAAACCTGGTGTATACTCGGTGTGTACTCAGAGCTAAGCATGTAGTTCGAGTGGCCATAAACCGTTTCAGAGTCCTGCGGAATGGGAAATGCGGCAGGTATCTCAAGTGACTTAAGAGATGTTTTCACTCCTGCATCATTTACGCTGGGGAAGCTTCACTGTAAGTGAGGAAAAAGCAAACCAAAATATGAATCGCTACGGACAGAATGACCCTAAGCAACAAGAGAGTCCCCAAACTAAATACAATTCACTTCACTGTTTCAAAGTACCATTAAGATGCAGAATTAGAAACATCCATTTGTTGTTCTTTTTATAGCACAGCCAAGTGACTTGGAATTTTAGCTTGTCCCTGCCAAGGATTGCTCAATTTCGAACAAAAAGTCCTCCCCTATAATGTTAAAAAAGCACCCGCCATCAATTGAATGCTAATCTTTATATTCTATGATACATCACTCCAAGAATGCTACCATAAAAAAATGTGAATTCTATTTTTCATAAGTGATGGATTATTGTACCAAGCTGTGTATTTTCCAGTAAAGTGTCCTTTTATTTGTCCTGTGTGATTACTAGTTTGTGGAAGTATGTGTGGGGTCATTTTAGTGCTGTGGGAAAATGGAGCACTCTTCTGTTAAAATCAGTAGTGAAATCAGAAGCAAACTATGCTCTGATCATCGTAGGCATGTGTTTAAATATTGCTTTCCTTAATTGGCTATGTTCTATTTACTTAAAATGAACAATTTGGCAAGTTTTTCTCCCTTGACAACAGCAAAGCGTAAACCATTTTATAAGTTTGGCTGTTAAAATCCGATTTGTAATGTAAACCACAATATTCCAGGGTTGTTACTGTTGCTTAACCAGTTATTTTAGCTTGCCATTGTTTTATAATTGTGTACCTTTAAATATTCTGGTTCTGTTTACAATTTACGCAAAACTTCTTGCTACAAAACAGCCCAATAATATTTTCTTGTTGCTCACTCTCTTCCCTTGGATCCTCTATATGACAATCAATGCATGATAGGGGAGATGCACTCTGGATGGGGAGATCAGGGAGCATCTCTGTAACCGCAGCTAAACTAACCAGGGTACTATTCAGAAATTCTGTCGAAGGGACAATGGACCAGCTCCTGCAAGTTCAACTTGTGGAGAATGCTGTGTTTTGGTGGATTCATTCATTTATTTATTTATTTTCAAGAGGAGATGGAAAGCTACTCTTTCCTCAGAAAGCAGAAGCCACCCCTCTCGCAGCTGGAGGTCCTTGCCCGGGAAGGCTGTACAGCTCCAGCTGCCTCATTTTCCTGCTCAGCATTTGGGGGAATGGGCAGGGTGAGAGAGCCCAGGACACAGGATAAGGGTTATTCACGGGTGGGGAGGCTCAGGTGGTTTGTTAGAAAACTTTAAAAATCTGCTTGTTCAGGGAATCCTTTGGAGAAGGTCTTCCCATGGCATCAGTGCTGCTTCTGGAGCATCCAGCCTTGAGTGCCGAGTTCCTCCTTCCTACTAATACTGCCTATTTTGATAGCTACGATGGTGCCCTGTAAGCACCTCAGCAGAGAAAAAGTTAAATTTATGCCTTTGAAACTTCCTCCAGGGGATTTTCTGCAGCTGGGTTCTATGTCTTTTTGACACAGAGCAGGAATAAATTGAGCTCAAAATGTTTCTCAGTTTGGTAAATGCCTAAATATAATAAAATATAATCATTAGGACGGGAATACTTTTCTTTCCATAAATTAATGCATCTTGCACACATTTCATGGCATATAGCCATGTTTTCTATAACTGTATTAAATATATATATAACGCTTAATCCATCTTGGCAAGAGAATTCAGTCCTTCACTAGTGGTGTAACCATCCATCCTTTCTCATAACAAGTAGTATAGAGCTAATAGTGCATAGCACACTTGGAGTCCAGAGTTTCAGCTGAAAAATCATCCATGTGAAACTTGTGGGATTCATGAACATTTCATGAGTAAACTGGTCGCCATCCAAATATTTATAGGCAATAAATAATACAGCTCCGTGAATAACCAGCAGAGTGAACTCATCATGTTTATTCACAAAAGTATTAATCAGATGTTTTGTACTGTCCAACCAGCTACACTGCTGACCTACCGCATGATTTTACTAGGGTGGTTATGGCCATTATTTTCTAAGGATATTTGAGCAAACTGCTATTCGTTTAAAAATATCGTTTCACTGAAGCTTTTTCTTTTGCTTTCCTCTAGTTTTCCGACTGAACTACAGTGCCTCTGACACAAATGACAGAAACCGAGTTAAAAGCAGATTAAAGAAGTTCATCTCCCGAAGACCCTCTTTGAAAACGTTGCAAGAAAAGGGACTTATTAAAGGTGTGTTTGGTCTTATATATTTTTTTGGAGTAAAAAGTAAAAATTCACAGGTGAATTTTTCTTTTTCATGCTGAATTAGATGAATAAGTGCATTGGACAAATACTCCTTAGATATGGTTTTGTTGCTGTATCTCATAAAGTTTACACTGCTGAATTGTAAAGAAAAAATCAACGTATGGTTACATCTACCTCTGTGCTCTCCGACTACTGCTTCAATGTTTCTGCTTTGGTGTGCGTGTGGTAGAAGCCCCTCCACTTAGCACAGGCACTCACCATGCACATTGCAAATCAACATGCTGCACAGCTCCACTGCTTTTTAAGAAAAGAGTAGTGGTATAGTTTTATATTTTAGAATCCAAAATAGGAACTTCAGATGCTGTGCTGACTAATTTGTTTTCTAGGGTAGGCTGGAATACTTTCTGCTGTCTTCTCTCATTATTTTTCTAACTCGCCAACAAAATACATTTTTAACAATTTAAAATACGTGCCAGTGAATAATAAATGTTTTGAATCTGTAACTTTTTCCTACTCCAATTTCTTGCTAAAAGTTGGTCAGGCACCACTTTCACATACCCTTAAAAAATTGTTTCTTTGATAAAACGTGTTTGTTAGTTTATCCAAGGAGTAAGCATTTTGCTAGGAAGCCGGTAGTTAACTTGAAGGCAGTAGCATTCTGACCACTAATAATCAAGCAAAGCCATGTTTTTAAATATTGTCTGGAATAATGCTTTAAAAATTTACGCACTCCCAAATTATTATGTGTGAAACCCACAACTGCACATGCAGATTGACTAGAAAGAGGCATTTTGCCAGCAGCCCCTGTCAATCTCTGGAGCGCGAGTTTTCCAGTGGTGTGTCAAAAATGGCAAGGGGGGTTGCTTGTGTGTATGAAACTTGTCTGTCCTGAGCCAAGAGCTTGACCCCAGCCAGCAAAAGCTAAAGCAGCCGCAAGAGTTAAACACCAGCTGGGCCCATGTCTGAAGAGAAGGAGAAGACTTTATGAATTATGTTTTAGATACAGGCAGAAACGTTCCGTGCAATGTCGCTCGCCGGAAGGAAGTTTTCATTACATGAAGTCACCATGTGCCTTAGTGATGGGCTTCTGCTTCTAACTGCCACAGGCACTTTAAAAAATGTCATTGATGCATAAATATACGTATGTGAGGTGTGCACACCCTCACACACTAAACTTCTAGGATCTGTCCTTAAACATTCGTAGTGTCTGATTTCAATACATTGGAGGGTTCTACCTCTTTGAAGTACTCCGTGGGCTGAGGGTGGGATTTGAATGCATCATATTAGTTTGTTTCAGTTGTTACAGTAATAGAGTAGTAATTTATAGTCTTTTAATTTCTGGATTTAAGAGGGGTTTTTTTTAGTTTAATAAAGTGTGGCTGATGAATCTCCTGTGGTGTTACATAGGGATCAGATGTGATCCCTGCTAACAAATCCAGATTCATTAGCATAACTCAAATCCATCCTCTGATATATCTCTCTAGGAAAGCCAGATGCATTTGGTTTTGGCTACAGTTGCATTAAGCTCTTGATTCATAAACATAGCTTGGTTCTACCTGGGATACTCTTCCATGGATAACCGAGATGCATGATTTGTGACACAGGCATTCAGAATTGGTACCCGGCACGGTTTTATTACCAAACCGATGTTACCATGAAGAAAACATGCTAGTTATCTACCATGAAGTTTCATTAGGATTAGGTTTTGGCCATGCAAATGAGGCAGGATTCGTTAGCACGTCTTAATTCCAATCTACGGTAAGTCTATGTGAAATGCTTATTTGATAAGGTTCCTTCATTGTCTTCATCAGAGTTTATCCCTTAATCTGTTAAAATGTTATGAAAACGCAGTTGCACTGCTTACACAGAGACCACTTTTAAATGTTAATTTTTAGGCTCACATTAGAATGTTTTTAAATCACAAAATGCAACCATCCAGATTAAAAACGAAAAGCTTGCCAAATTTTGTATTATAAGATGCATCTATTTATTTTTCTAAAGGTGACTTAAATGGTTGCAGAAACCTCTCAAAACTATTTATTTGCTCGTTTCTTAAGGGAAAAAAATGTTAACCAATTTTTACAAGAAAAAATTCCTCCAGCTCTGAGAACACGCATACTAACTTTTATCCCATAGGGAAATACTTCTGTCAGAATTGTAAATCCCTTAAAATAGGGGCTCGTAATAAAAGTGTGTCTAAAGCCTTGCAGGACATCTCGGTACCGAATTTCTGACAAAGAGCTGTTCTGTGTGCTAGTGAAGAATTGATATAAATATCTGTGAAGCGTGTGGTGTTAATTACTCCAATGCAGTGGCACTGTAGGTGCTGTGGAAACCTTCACTTTTCATCAAGTGCTATTCATATTTGCCAGGGGCACTATAAAGCTCTCAAATCTATATTGATTTTTTACATTGTATGTCACATTGGAACCAAAACTCCAATAAATTTAACACGTAAATTATAGTCATGAGTAAATACATTTTAAGGTGGTAAGTTCACTTAAACACAGTTCTGTGCTCTGTTAGTCGCTGATGTGCACACACTTGGCCAGAAGACTCGACACATTTCTCCGCATTAACCAAATTTGGGAATACAGGCTTCAAAATTAAATAGCAGTTTGATCTCCTGGGGTACTTTGTTCTGCCAACACTGTTATCAGAAAATCTAGAAATGATGCGATTGTCATTTAACTCTTAACAAAACTTTGTTTATGTAGGACGTAGCAAATCCACGTAGTAAATAAAGTAGGTAGTTAACAAATGAGGAGAATAAGAAGTAGGAGGATAACAAGCAGACAAAGGAATGTAGCAGGCCAAAGTGTAAATGTTAGTCGCACGTTGATCTGAAAACGAAGACGCGCCGGCGCTGTACGTGACAAAAAGTTATTTCTGCCGCTGCTGTCCCATTTGCTTTCTAGTCCTTTGTGTAAAAGAAGCCAGGACGGGAACAGCACGTGGGCTCCATTCATGACGATCAATGAAGATCGTCGGTCCTTCTTGTTCCGTCCCACTCACGCTCACATCAAATCTCTTTGGTCTAGAAGCATTTTGAATCATTTCTGAGATGATGTGTAACACAGTGTTTTTAGGTAACACGGATGTCTATATGCACCCTTGTGTTCATAGGTATCCACACACGCGTGCAAACCCAGACACAGTAAATAAGAGGCATGTTCCATGTCTGCCATTTTAACAGTGTTGTTTCGAGAATAACTGTGTTCAAATTTATATGCTAGGGCAGGGGTCCTCAGTTCCTTGGAACTGAAATATTCTCAGAATTTACAGAATCTGCACTAATATGCTAGAAAAATAATATATAAATCTTCTCTTTTAAAACTACTTTATAGTCTATAATTGAACTTTGATCTTTATGTTTGAGCTTTGTCATGATTTAATATTACCCAAAATGAATTGCCAACCTTCAACTTGATATTGGCCTGCTAACTTCCCGATTTCCGAGCCTTTCTAGTCCACAAAAAAAAAAAATGCTTCTGTGAAACAGTGATTTTAAATCTATGGTGGTTGTGTTGGTAATAGACTATCACAAAATACACTTTCAGTAAATGGTAAAAAAGCATGAGTAACAACTTAACATAAATGGCACTGTGGGAAATTAGGAAAATGCAGCTGGCAAGAAATTTATCTAGGTTTTCTGAGGGTGAGTTTTTTTTCCCGAAAGCTAGATACCAAAGGAACTTCACTGAATTTATTTCGTAAGTTAAGTTAAGGCAAAAACCAAAACAGCATAAAAATTGGAATGGTTACAACTGTTTCAAGATGAAAATAAAAGCCACTCAATTGCTAGTGAAAGGAACTAGCTGTGATTTGGCTTGATAGCCTATAGAACAGGGCTCAGCATATGTTGGTGGTTGTGCAGATAGCAGCGCAGAGATCACCATCCATTTTATTTCCAGACAAGGGAAAATGTCTTTATTGCCTCTTACGTCTCAAAGGACCTTGGAGCAGTTCAATGTAATGAGTGTAATGCTCATGAGAAGTCCAAAAAAGTAGATTAAGACCTACCTTTGGCATGTTCTGGAATTCTTCTGGGTTAGGCAGGAATGTAGCAAGTGGTCTGGTGCCCATAATAACTTAGGGGAAGTTAGGAAATGTTTCCTTTGACCTGCACAGACAGTGGGTCACAAGGGTATTTCTTTCTCTCTTTGACCACTACATGGACATTCAGAAGTATGTTTCCCAAACCCTGTGGATGGCCAAACACTGAACAAAGTGATTTTTTCCTTTGACGTGATGGTCAGAAGTAATTCAGATAATTTAAAAATATCTCATTTTTGGAGACCTGTTCTGAGGAGTGCAGAAGACTCACTCTCTTTGAATTCAAATGAGCTATTGTCCCCAGTAAAACCCCATAATTTCTTAAAAGAGACCAGTGTCTGTAGTACTCTCTATTTTCCTTTTTTCTGAGAATGAAACAAATCTGGCAGCTGATATGCCACTTAATAGTAACTGTTCACAAATGTAATTTTTTTTTAAATTGATGACCACCACAGATCAACGATATATAGTAAATCTCCAAGTTAAAAGGACTGGCAAGATTCCCAGCTAGCGTAAATCAGGGGAGCTCCATTGACAACCTCGCTGACTTCAGTCAGCTGAGGACCTGGCCCACTCATTGTAAAAGCGTCGTGGCATTATTTGGAGCCCCAGTCTGGGATCAGCATCATTTTAATGTCTGACTTAATATGTCTGACTCTACAGATGGAGCAGCTAGAAGAAGTCACCTTTCAGAATATGGCCCTTTCCAGCCACATCCCTTCCTCCTCCAAAAAATTCACTGCTGTGGTGCCTACCGTTCTGTCCCTCTCTTTGTACATTCTGCTCTTATTTTGGCTTTTCGTTCTCTTTCCCCCTTTTCCCTCCCACCATTCCAACAGATACGAGGAACACAAGCAACTTAGATGTTGATACAAAGCTCTGGTAGTCCAGCAGTTCAAATCCAGATGTAGCAGAGTTAAGTCTGTTCTGGGAAGGCACTGAATTACATAGATATAATTCACGTTTCTAAAAACTTGGGCATTATACCATTATACCTTCTCCCCTCATGTCAGAATTTGAGCTTCTCCCTGAGAAACGGGAATATTAGCCATGCCTTTCCTTGTTTTTTTAATAAAAAACACTGAAGTATGAGTTCCTTCCAAGTGCGGCCACATCTCATCCATGTACACCAAAAACAGTTAAACAATGACATTGTCAGTGAGGATGTGGCTTTAGTGATTTTGTTTTAATTGTTTCTTTTCCAGAAGCATTGTCCTCCATAGACTAGATTTCTGCAGCTCGGAATTAGTGGCTTTGCTGCAGCCTGCGAGAGCTACTCAAAAAAAAGTAGCTCTGTCAGGCTCAGGGAAAACTTGAAGCTCCCCAGAACGAGCAATTCATTGCAGCTGTAATCATCATTTTGTATTACACAACTCGCGAAAGTCCGTTCCCTCCTCTTCTGGTGTCTCATTTTATATCCATGTGCAAAGCTGTCACACACCCCACCATCTTAAACAGAAAGTTTAACGCGCAGATATCGGGGACGTGTAATGTAAACCATACCACCAAACATATTATGAATATATTGCTCTTCTTAAAAATGCTTGTTGGTTTTTCATACTACAGTATTGACTAACTGTCTGCGTTTGATGTATGGTTTACCAGCCTGATGTAGACTTATGGTTAGAGCTTAACTTGTTAGTTCTGCTTTTGCAGCCAATTCAGAATAACTACAGATGCCCCAAGATATTAAAATTGACTGCTCAAATGGACTCAGTGTGGGAGTTTCATTGGTTTTAAATTGATAACAGCTGAAAGAGTGAATGATTAAAGCTGTATATGGGCATAGTATGCAGCTCCTTTGTACGAGCTCTTGTGAACAGAATCCACTGTATGGGAATTGCCTTTGTTCTAATAAAAGATATTTCTGAACAATTGTTAGTTTAAATTTTTAAATGATGAAACAAGAGCATTTCAGGAGCCTATAGAGGAAATAATTCCTGAGAAACTGGAATAACTCTGAGAAGATAAAGTGGATTTCTATTCAGAGGGGAGCATTTAAAGTTAAGTAGCATTCCATAAGGTGGTAATTGTGTCTATTTCCCAGGCATTTGAGTTAAATAAGCTGGATAGGAAACATAAACTGTCATAACAGGAGGTTAGGAGTGTTGTGTACATCTTTTTTTTTCAAGTCATAAAAAAATGAAGTTTTGAAGGGCCTTATCATGAATAAATCAAACAAAGGCTTTTTTGCTTCTCTTATCCCTTTGGGAGCAGTTGTTCTTTTTTGAAAAAAATGTTCTGGATAGTTGCTCCTTAAACTAGTTTTAAAATATACGCACCTATAAAAGAATAAGAAAATAATATTTTAATCTTAGTTACACATAAATCTAGTTTACAAAAGTTAGTGATTTGCCATTCCTGTAATTCCTTGTTTTCAAAATAGTGCACAAACAAATCTTAACTGAGTTTTCCTCAACTATCCCTGTGACCTCTAAGAGTGTAAATATGGCAGAGTAACTACTGCCGTTCCCATGTTTATGTACAGAAACAGATCCAGCAAAAAATCAATTGACTAGAGAGAGTCACGGAGTTTGC
Source organism: Phoenicopterus ruber ruber (assembly GCA_009819775.1). Classification (NCBI taxonomy): domain Eukaryota; kingdom Metazoa; phylum Chordata; class Aves; order Phoenicopteriformes; family Phoenicopteridae; genus Phoenicopterus; species Phoenicopterus ruber. The sequence continues at coordinate 39,062,572 of CM020220.1, forward strand.
GGTTCGGGAGTACCAAGAATTCAGAGTATTTGGATGACTCGTGAGGTTGGGTACTTATAAATACTCATGAATTTCTAGAAGGGGGGAAAAAAAAAGCCAAAGCTGTTGGGTGTCATTGTTTTACCACAGTCTCTTTTGATGCCCAGCAACTATTAATGGTGATTTGCTGCCCCTTCCATTCAAGACAAAAATCCTGAGTGTGTGTTTTCTAAAGAAGAGGTGTTTAAAGCTGAACTGCAGGATACAGAATGTGACTATATCCATATACTGAAAGGTACATAAAATGAGGTTAAACATTTTGCTGGAGAAGGGACAGAATCTGCACCAAGAAAAGAAGTAATGGACTAGGTGAGAATTGTGTAACAGTTTCCAACCTTTTTAAAATTTCCTCCCAGGGATACCAAGGATTCTGCATTCATACCGGGGATTGAAAGAGTAACTGCAAAATAACCCTGGAAGTTGGTTATAAAGTGGTTATAACAGAGACGAGAAGCTGCTGAACATCCATGAATTAATTTTGTTTCAGTTCTTCATGTATTGCCATCTAAACACAGTGCAGTACTTTGCCTGTTTTACTTCTGAAATTGTTTACAAATGTCTTTGTCCACCAAACAAGATACATTTTTACTTCTTTTTAGCATAATTTACATTGGAGACCATTCCATATTATGCAAAGAATTTGACAGGTCTTTGCTAAAATTTTAAAAAACAATTAAGATGTCAAAAGAGGAAGCGCTAGTACATTTTAATCATAAATCTCTGTATATATAATTACCACTGAAGGCAGCTATAAATGTTTTATGAAGAAAATGTAACCAGACTGTGCTTTGTCAGAAACATAACCCCAAAACATGTAACAGACTGTTCGCTAATGCTTAACGCCACACATGCACACAACCTTCTTCAGCGTAGCTCTGTGAACCCAGTCCTCCATCCCTTCTGCAGCCGAAACTCCGGCTAACTTAAATTCAGGCTTTGATGTACTCTACCAGAATGCAGATCACATGCGTTGGGAGGTGCTGGAATAAACTTCCCTGATATGTATCAAGAAGTCCCAACCGTCCCATGCACCCCACCTTGTTTCCCTGATTGTTCCCTACTCTGGGGTATTATGAAAGAAAAGGCAATTGAGTTGCTCTTGGAATCTAAGCTTAATAAGAAATAGTAGTGATTAACGATGGGAAAGCGAAGCTCCTTGCAGCGCAGAAAATAAACAAATGGGGTTGGGCCCGTTAGTGAGAGAAAGGTACACTGCTTGGAGGAAGGAGCACTCAAACCGACTACAGTGGAAGATGGTGGGACTGACGATGGAGGAAATGTCCCGTGCCATGGGGGCTGTAGAGGACAGCAGGAGGTCCCGTTGTCCTGCGTGCTTGTTGGGTTTGCTCTGCAGAGCCCAGGTTTGTGCTAGCACCCGTCAGCTACCTATACAAAAATTCTCAAAGCCTCTGCTCCAGTTTCCAAAATGTAGTGCTGTGGTGAAAGGCTATATGGAGCCTGTCTCTTTGGATAAATGATGATAGTACACTCCTATTGTTTGAGCATTTAACTGGCTCCTATTGAGTAGTTTCTCTCATCTGTTTGATTCATTTTGGTTCTAGCTGACAACATCCACATTACTGATTGCTCTTTTCATAATTTCTCAGACATGTAGAGTAGAAAGGAGGTCGAGGAAGCTAATTAGTAATCTGAAGAGTTCAACCTGTTTATACAAATATGTTTTAAGATCAACATTCAAAGTCGATCAAACTTTAAAATTATAAAAACTAAAAGGTAGCATTATCTAGTTAAATGATTATTCTTCAGAGAAACAGCACAAATCACAAGTTAAACTTGGTGTAAGATGCAATCCTCATCAAAAGACATCTAGTACGTTCTATTTTTTCAACGGGTAATTTGATGATAAAAAAAATTTCTTGTAAAGATGAGAGGAAATTGTACCAAGTCCTAACGATGCAAAGTAATGAAGCCCTTGCACCCCTACGGTACTCTGTGGCAAGAGTGAAGCTCCGTACGCGTGGAAGAGACAGCCTACCCAACCATATGGGTTTCAAGGTTGGACCAACAGTTAATATCACATAGGATTTTGGATTCAACAAGATATGGAGCTGTATCTCCGGAATGGCCTTCATTTTTTATGGCAGGTCCAAGCAAACTCCGGAGACCTCCAAGCCTGAGGAAGGTCAAGGTCAAGGTGTAAATGGCAATTGAAACTTGAACCCACGGGGAAGTACCCAAGTGCTACAGGCAGCAGATATTAAGAGATTTGGTTCTGTGGCAGAAGCAAATGACCATTAGGACTCAAAAAGGATTTGTTTCCAACTTTGTCTCTCCATCTTCGATAGCTGAGTTTTTAATTAATATGCAAGATCAGAAGAGAGAAAAATCCCACTACTAATAATATGCCTTAATATATTTCCCTCTTTTTTTCCAAACGTAGATCAAATTTTTGGCTCCCATTTGCACTTGGTCTGTGAGCACGAGAAATCTACAGTCCCCCAGTTTGTAAGACTGTGTATAAAAGCTGTTGAAAAAAGAGGTAAGTACCTTAATATTTAACACTTTTTTTTTTTTCTCTATTAGTAACCAAAACTTTAACCTTGTGACTCTGCTTAAATTGCCGGGGTAGTCAGGCAGTTCAATTTATAATATAGTTATGAACTGAACTATATCACATTCTGTGTCTTCATTTTCTTTATATGATAAGACACTAACAGAACCCATTCATGCTGATTATTCCTTGTATTTGGTTTGACATGTTGTTGGTTTAGTCTTTCTCCGCGTAAGCGAGTGCTAAACATCAATAAAATGTCAGTAACTTTCATTCTGAAGTCTCTGGTGAGTGTAATGCCAATACTTTTTCCTAAGTCTTGAATTGTATTCAACCAAATAAGTGTTATTCTAGTGTGACCATGTTTTTTTTTTTAACGCGCGCAGGTGTCTAATTTGTACAGTTATTTTAAAAAGCCATAATATTGTAAGAATATTGGAATGAGTATTCATCCTCATTAAAAGTTTTGATTAATAAGAAGGATTTTCATAGTATAAAAAAGATGTACTTAACACCATTGCCTGCCTTCCTTTCTGCAGAGTGTATCTTCTCTCATTGAAGGTCATTTTCTTTGGAAGGTACATGCGGTAGATGCAGAATCTTAAAATGTATTGTATAAAAATGTGAGGCTTCATCACCATCTGTTACAAGTTTACAACTTGTTCCAGGGATCTGGGGAAACATATATCTTGCAAAAGATAGAAAATTTATTTTCAGAATAGGGCTGGGTGAACCCATTGTCACTGCCATATACTGGAGTCTCAGAACAAGAGAACCAATGAAAAATAAAAAGATACTTAGACCGTTAACCACAAAGGAAAAAGCTATTTTAATTCCATCATTGTTACCTGGTTTTATAGTGAAAGGTGCAATAAAACCACCCTGGAGTTTCAAACTCTGGGAAATTCATGCTTTAATTATACAGCAAAGAGAGCACTGGGATATTATTATTCCCAGAATGATTGGCAGGAAGTCAGAGACTAACGAACTGGAGCTCGTTCGGTAGGGGGAGATAGTAGCATTGGTTTTTTGGAGGAAGGCTGGAGGCTGGGTAAAGAAAGAGACAAAGAAAGGGGAGAAATGTGTGAAGTGACTGTTAATAGAGGAGGAATTGTGAGGAGAAATTCAGAACGTGAAAAGGAAAGGCAGAGATTAGATTATAAAAATGCCACGCCATGCAGAACACCTCTAATTGACTGTTCGGTTACGATCTTAGCACAGGTTCTCCAAAAGATGCGCTAGATATTTCATAGACGTTTTGTGGTATCTGACCACTCCTCCAGAAGTGAGGCCCAAGGTCTCTGCACTGCTGAACTGTGATAGAAAAATCCAAGAAACCTAATTAGATGTTTATTGTCTGTGTGATTATCAGAGAAACGTTCACGGAAGAAAATGAAAAATATCACTGTTTCTTCAAAGGCGTTTATCCTTCGGAGTATTGCATTGTTGTTCTTGTGTTTCCTTCAGACTTGCTGTGACTTAGAGAAGTCTACCCCTTTTAGTTAGTCTAATATGTAAATAAAAGCTAATCATATGGCATGAGATAAAAAATTCGTTTTATCACTGTATTTATGAGTTTATATTTGATATACCGTTTTTTTCTATTATCATGTTCTTGGATTAAGATGCTTGCATTTACTCGCATTCTATTTACTCAAAGTGTTGTTTTTACTAAGTTCTGGCATAAACTATCTCAGGACAGCAGTAATTTATGTGAAGCTAAGTCCAATGTTTATGCAAGCTTCTGATGACATTTTATACCGGGGTTGGTATTAGGAAGCAGTATGTGGAGGTGCCAAGTCTCCCGGCATGGCTGAGACTCAACAGATCTGAAGCCCTCCTCTTAATGGCCAGATATGCCTCCAGCCAAGATACTCAACTGCAGAGTCATGGGAAATACTTATGTACCAATTATGGGAAAGGCACATTTAATGAAAACTGTATGTTTACTTTCATAGTCTTAGTAAGATGGCCTAGATACTCAGTACAGCTGGCATATTGGCTGTTGTAGAAAAGCTTTTTTTTCCTATTTAGAAAATATATCATCTACATAGTGTAACTCCACTAAAAATGTTGCTTGCGTGCTTCGTTTAAGATAAAGGATTATTGGGAAAAAAAGACCTTAGGAGACTAACCCTAAATGTTACTTACAAAACATTCATGCTTTGCCGAATAACTCTGTTCTTATTTATCAGCTCGTGGTTTTAATTATTATTTAGCTATTGATTTTCTATTTGTTTTTCTGATTTTTAAAACGTCGTTGCTGTGCACAGAAAGAAAGTCTAGCAGTGATCTGAATAAACCATATTAATTAGTACATTTTCCTGTGTAGATGAGGTTACATACAATAGCCAACTGTAGTAATATTCTCCCACAGATTAAAAATGTAGAGGGTGTCATTAACTGTTGGCAAGATTTCCCGTTTAGTTACACTATTTTTAAATGAATATCTACATTGAAATCAGAGGAATTATTCTGAAATTATTGTGCTGCATCTTAGATCAGATTTTGGTCGTTTATCCCCTGGGCTACTCTTTGCTTATTCACCATTTCAGGACAGGGGTGCTTTATAAGGTCTGGTCTAAAAATTCTCACACCATAATGCATATTTATCTATCTGACAAGGATTCACTTGTTCAAGGGTGAATTCCATTTTTTCAGCCCCTTTTGGTATTTTTAGTTGCTGAAATCGGACTGGGAAGCAGAAGGGCTTTCTACATTTACTCAGCCATCTTGCAGAGCTGGTAGTGGAGTTTAATAAAGAGAGTCAATAAAAATGTGCCTGTTCTTGTAAACTTGCAAGGCAATTGTCACTTTTTTTTTTTTTTTTTTAAGCAAGCGCAGTTTTTTTTCCTCATTCTTCCTGTACTATTCATTCATTCATAATTTTTAATGAACTTCTTGTCCCGAGTATTTAGCTAATCAGGTCTGTGCCACTGCAGTCACTAGTATCCAGGCAAAGAGCGTTGGACTCCTGGTATCTAATGCAATAGCCTAAATAGAAAAAACCCTCCCATTTATACGATGTGATTCAGTGAGGATAAGAGGATAATTCTGCACGATGCAATTGAAGAAATACAGTGGCTACCCAAAGATTTCTAGCATTTCTTCACTTTCTACTTTCTCAGGGACCTGGGGGGAAAATCTTTCCATGGAACAGCACATTCCTTGTTTTTTCTGTGTCGTCTTTCACTTTGCCATCGACATCTACCTTGGATGTACCTCAGGCTTTTCTGGGGTGATTTGTTGACCTGCCTTTTTCCGTCTGTATTCCGTGCTTTTTCTTCTCGCCGGAAAGCGTCTGCTAGGTAGCCCCAACGCTGAGCCGAGCAGCGCAGCCGGGAAAGCCTGGGACAATCCTCCCAGTGTACTATAACTCACATGCTGTGCGCTCCTGCCAAGGGTGGGGCCCGTTGCAAGATTTTTGGTGTTTCTAGGCCAGATATTATTTCCAGTCATTTCTTGAGTCGCCTATTTATTTTGTTATCCACGACCCTTTAAAAGTCCTGGCTAGTTTTTTTGCATTTTTTTTTTTAAATATGTGAAAGGCATGAGTAGAACGCATAAAAAAAATAAAAATATCAGTCTACATTGTACCTAAACAAAATGCCATCCAGTGCTTCTCATAATAATGTTTTATCGTGCGAAAACAGTCTGATATTAAACTCTTTTCCAGGGATGATCATTTGCCTGTGTGTCTAATGACAGAGTAAATGAACACCCCGAGCAGTCAGTATCCTAAACCTACCGAGGGTATCCAGTGTAGTTTAGGTTTTGTAAAGAAATACAGTAGTAATGCTCCAGGGAAATATAATTTAACTTTCATCTCTCTTTTGAAATGTCCTTCATTTTCTCCCTCCGTTCCCAAATCCAAGTTAGGGTTCTCAAATCAGCCTAAATGACTTGAAAAATGACACTGCAGGCAGCAAAGCTGATGATTACAGGTACCGTTTCCATTCTAAACTGGACATTGCAGACATTGTTTTCTGTTGCTTTTCTTGGAGCACAGGATGCTCTGACAGGAATGATACACAAAATTACATATTTGATTCAATGCCTAAAAGCCACCCTGGGATCCATAACCTTGCTTAAAGATTTAAGAAAGACCTTTAGTCCACTTCTGAGAAGGTTCTTAGCTTAGAAAACTTTATCTTTCAACTTTACTTCTTAGCAGCTGTTATGTTTTTTTGCTGTCGTTTGTTTGACAGGATCCAGTTATAGGTTCCGATGTCTGTTTAAAGAAACAGGGAGGTTGTTGGCTTTAAAATTCCCTTACTGCTTGTGTGTTCAACATTTTCCCAGGCTTTTCTACATAGTTTGCCAAGTAAAGGGACTGACCTTTTGTAGCAAACACTTTTTCATTTCTAAATGCTCACTTTGATTTTTGTCCCATTTTATGCTCATTCCAAACTGTTTACAACCCACTAAAAATGACTGTGAATTATATGTTTGTGTAATGGATTCCTTTTGTGGTCGGAGTGGAATGTTTACTTTGAACAATTAGTTATCTTTGGGCAGATTATAGTGACCTGAAAAAAGAATGGCTAAAATTATTATAGTACCTTAACTATTTCCTTTTGTTATCTTCTCTGTTTGTCCAACGTATTATTTACTGGGTTTCGTTGCTCTGAACCCCAGTGAACAAATCATGTTAAATAAGAGCAGCGACAAAACCCCCCCCGAGCGTAGGGCGCTCGGCTCGGGGGGCTGATCTGTGGGGCAGGACCGGCTACGCTAGCGAGCCTTCAGGAGGGACCATTAGGCACTCAGAGGCCGGGTGTGCAATTTGAAGACGACATGGTTTTGAAAGAAGTTTTAAGCGCTTCCTCTCTGAAAATCAGATGTCTCAAAGGTGTCCAAAGTTTGACACCCCAAAGCACCCAAACTCAAGACTCGGTTTGGCTTTGATGTCCATCGCTGTGATTATGCATAATATCCTTGCAGAAATGCACACGCACAAAGTCTCATCCCGCAGAATATTCGGTGTTTAAGGAAGAAAATGTCTTTATGGGCAAAGATAAAGTACCTTATGGGATGCAGTAAAGAAATACAGTCATCCCGATGAAGAGAAATGAAGATAAAAATGGTATTTTAAACTGCCTCACCTCCCAAATGCCATGCTGCCCTGTGACAGAAGGTTGTGTCCCTTTCATCAGTTTTATCTCTTAATCTAAAAGCTAAAGTGCAGCTAAAAGCACTTTAAAACCTATTTATTAAAAAAAAAAAAAAGAAAAAGAAAGTGATATTTCATTACCTTCTAAATCATATACCGCTTAAAAGGTAGTCAGTATTCTGGTAGGAAGTTTACATAGAGGAGAGTTCACTTATCTTAAGGAGTTAAGCAAAGAGGAAATGAGTTTTAAAAATATGAAGTATTGTGAATATATTTATATAGCCAGGAAAAATGAGTTTTTAAAGCAGTTTAATGCTATCTCATTTTCTAATGGAAGAACACACTGCAGGAGAATCGAAAAAGAAATCCCAAACACCTCCTAAAGCTGATGAGTCCCATGCTGGGATCGCTAACTTTGGTATGGCGTAGTTAGGAGATTATAGGAGCGCAGTGACGTGGCAGAAGACGTGAGGCCTGTGCAGCCAAGGGATGTATTAATAGCCACCATATACAACCTCTAGCAGCTTATATCCCTGTATGTATTGTAATACCCCATATTATTAGATTTGTGTTCAGCGACTTCCTCCTCCAGGGTGTATTTAGCTTAAGCAATATATTTTACGTATTGGGTTCTCAAAAATACTTCCATCCCGTTGCCGAGGACCTGAAGAAGGCGGGCAGAAAGTACAGGGTAGTTTTGCCAGAGTATGTTCACCACCATCTTTGAGCTTCCACTAAATGCACAGTGTTCCCGGGCTACTTCCCAGCACGATCAGACCAAACCCACCAGCCGGTGGCATAAAGGATTTGTTCTGGCAAGGTTTCCTTGAGAAGAAGGGAAACCTCAGGAGACCGACCTATCCTGTGCAGTTTTATATTTCTGTCTGAGGGCAGGATTATTCTCCAACAGCACTTGGCCCCCGAACAACCACTGAAATGTGTTTTATTTGTGTTTTCTCTCTATTGCAACTTTTCGCATATTTCTATCCTCAGAGCAAGAAACTGTTCAGGAACAGCAGTTTGTTTCCTGCAAACTCATTCACTGATTTTCAGTACTTATTCTCCCCTGGAAAGGTATTTTCCAAACTTTTTTTCCTTCTCCCAGGCCTACACATGCTTCCTTGCTTACTCTGATATAATTTTACATACTGTTTCCAGCGGCTTTAGAATTCAGTACCCTGAAAGTACAGAGATCATATTGCTCCACCAAATGATCTGAGCTCCCAGTTCTGCTAATTTTGTACTGTTCATTCTTTCCCACTTTGGGATAATCTATTATGCTTGGATCCAGGCACGCACTAAAAGCTAATACTTCCATGAAGAATGTGCAATTTGTACTGTTTAGCTTGTGATGAGATTCCTGAAGTCTTTTATGATTCTATCTTGTTCCAAGGAGGCTTCTGCTCCCAACTTTTATATGCACTGAATTTTTTTTTTTTTTTTAAAAAAAGGAAACAAAACAAACTGATAGGAAAAAAAATTACACACACAAAAAAATATCCAGCAGTTCAGCAGATAAAGCCTTTTTCCAGGGAATTCTAGTGGGCTGAAGAAAACTGTTTCTGAGGGCATTGAACTATGTTTACTTTAAAGTGGCCAACAAGCATAAACTTAAACGTACAGATGAACGCAATATAAAACAACAAAGTTCTGAGAAAAGCCCTTGCGAGTTTGTGATTTAAAATGTTTTGCGTTTTTGGGTTTTGTTGTTGTTGTTGTTAGTTTTTTTTTTAATTCTTCTTTTGAGTAGAAATTAAGAGTGGTTGAATTTAGTGCAAACGTATTGGCAAGCTCTCCTCAACCGTTTCTGTCTTCAGGCTCAGGCAATCCCGCTATAGCCACCTTTCTCAGAGTAAGAGCCAGTTAATAGCGTTGTGCAAGGTCCAAGTCAGAATTGGCTCTGAAGGGTATTCACTCTGGGGCCTCTGTGTCTGCTAGAAAGCCACATTCTGAGTTAGAAAAAATATCAAGAAGTGTCAACAGGAAACATCACGGAAGGGCATACAAGACAAATTAGAGAAAAGGAGACAACAGCAGGGGAAAAAAAAAAAAAGGAGAGAGAAAAAGCTTTGCAATGACAATGCACAAAAGAGAGAATAAATATATATTTAAAACATTTGAAAGCGGAGACCGTAAGCTAGTTAGACAAAAAAGCCATAAAAAAGGCAGGGATTTGAACCAGTTGCCGTCTTTGTCATAGTTACCTGATACCTGTTTCATTGATTAATCTGTTCCAGAGAAACGTATCCATTTCTATGAAAAAGGAGGATTTGTATTTTAAGCCTTGCCAGTAACAACAAGCAGACACTCAGTGTGCACCAGAGTAACATTTACAATGCCTGGGCCAAATTCATGCCTTGTGTAATTTTATTGCTTTTACTGGAATTACACCAGAGATGAGTTTGGCCTTTTGCCTTTTTCTAGCATTGTATAATATATCTATTAGTGAACATGTAGAAGGAAACGGGGCATTTTGTCTTCAGAATCTTCCATAAAATCTTTTTCAATAGGCTTAATAAATAAAATAAACCACTTAACCTATGAAATAAAAAAGAATCAAACAACATTTTCTAGATATTAAAATAATGTTAATTTACTTTGTAAATCGAGTAGTTGACATTTGTACACGCTGAAACAAAAAGTCTGGAGAAATTTAAAGCCAGCTGACTGTCTCTGATGCTTACTCTGTGCCAAAGAGAAAAGGAAGGTCCTGACATACCCCCTGGTCAGAGTCAGATTCAGGGGAGCTCACGCATGAGGGTATCCACCTCCTGGCCACGAAAAAGAGAAAAAGATAGACACAAAAATCCCTCTTTTCCTCCTGAATAAACCAGGGATGTGAGGCACTATGCCCTAGCACAGTACACATGCCATCGCGGACACAGAGCTGGCAGTATTTCCCCTGCAAACCCCATTTAGTCAGACTTTACAGTTCAGCCATTAATAGAACACTTTGGGCGAACACTTGACAAAATGAGTCTTGGCCTAGAGGAGATGTTCACGCACACACACAAAGTTAAGTCCATTAAGTTCCTTTGGGAGGGAAAAAAAAAGAGGTAGTTGTAGTTTCAGACTCTTTCAACATCTCTGTTGCTTAAAAATAAAGTTATGGTTTTTAAATAAAATTATGAAGGCGTAATTCCACAATGTAGACTAATTGCTTTTCCTGTGGAAAAAAAATAAATTACAATTACGCTATATTTTTCTCAAAAAAGTTTTACAGCAATAAAGGAAAACACAAAAAAAGAAGTTTTGCTGTCTGTATGCGACACTATGGGGTCAGTTTAAAAAACCCCGTCTCCTTTTTTTCTGCCTGCAATTCAAGAGAGCAAATAACTGCAGTTGTATTTTATTACTTCAATTATTTGCTGTAGCAGCTTGTGTTACATCAATGTTTTAACCATATAATATAGCAGTCTAATGGGATTGATACCTAAGTGAGAGAAATTGTACCAAGAGAAAGCTTCAGGAGCGAGGCAGAGGGCAAAGGAAGAGGGCAGCCTGAAAAGGAGGCTTAATGTTAAGGGTTTCACTTCTTTAAGAGAAGCTTTTTTAGCCCGTTTTACTCCCCTGAATTTATGAAACAGATATTGTTAGCAATCTAGTAACTGAATTGTCCCTAAATTGGCTACTGCGTGACAAACCCCCAAGGAATTAACAAGTCTTTTAAAGATCTCCCGTTGTATATTCGTGTGGCAGATTGTTTTATTATAATCAGGATCCTCACGGATCATGGATGTAATTATATAGCAAACCAACTTCTTTTTGTCTTCGCGCAGACAAACAATGCTCCCTGGTTTGGGAGGAATGACATATATGTAAATCAGAGCAAAATGTGGCCATTTTGTTTCATAACACAACAAAACCGTATCGCTTGCATCCTGGGCAGCTCCAGCCAGCCTGATCCAGCTCTCTCTTCGTGACTCCTTCATGCACCTTTTCTTTTTGGTGTCAGACGTGATGCATTTCAATTCTCAGGAAACAGATATTGCTATTAGAAACTACTTTCTCACGTTTATTCTACTTTGTAAAGGATATAGGTTATTTCATTCTATAATTCCTGTTTTACCGATGCCAGCCTGTCCACTAAAACAGGCAGAAACTTCTCTTTAAGGACCTGAATAGGTCAATTTTGTGGTCAATGGTTGTTCCTTACAGTTAAGGAAATGGTAGTGTTTTGTTGGATCGGGGCCTTAAGCTTTATCTATTTGGATCAGAAATGTAAATATCCAGATTTTCTCTCAGGATTTAAAAACGAAGAACGAAAACTTGTTCAATTGCCCAGATTATGGGCTGTTTACAGGTAATACTGAGGCCCTTAAAATCATCCTCCAAACCAAGGGTAAGGTGATGGGTCTTCTCTGAGGTGTCTTCACTCAGAAAATAAGAAAGCCTTCAAAAGAGAGAGAGAGGCTATTCCATGCTTCTTCCCCCCATCTTCCCAGGAAAAATCTCCCCCAATATTTCAAACCATATGTTTAGATCTATCAGTCCTGAGCCGACATTGTGTTACGTGACATAACATGCCAAAGTAGCTGCCACCAAAGGGTTTCCCCGTGCCAGCAGTAACCACACAATGGTGGTGGAGGTACCACAGCTTTTTGTTTACTTAGAAATGAAATAATTTTGATGAGTGTATGGTATCTGTTAGCACGTGTTGAGTTCTTTATGGTGATACTGTTCATGTTGACTTAAATGGAAAACGGATAAGCTCAGAAATCTTTAATAAGAAAAGTTTCTTAGTGTGCTTGTAGTGATGCCCTGTGGAGCCACTAGAACTAAAAATCTGTCAGCATACTTGGTAGAAACTTTGTTTCATGGTTCTCTAACTCATATGATTGAGATTAAAGTGAACAAAATCTTGGCACATGGTTTGGCAGTGGAGAAGCATTCCTCTGTTTGTGTGTAGATGTGTGTGTGTGAGACAGCGAGGCGGGGGGGGGGGGAAATTCAGCAGCCACTCATTCGGTGTTAAATTATCAGGTGTTACATATTTTTAATAAACCTTAGTAGAAAGATAAGACACATCCTCTTCTAACGAAAACTGCTTTCACTTAGCCTATAAACCTTTTAAACAAGCAGAGCACCTATTCTAACCACTGAAAACAAAGTCGTTCGAACTCTCCAGCCCAGCTAAACTGTAAACCAGCCGTGAATCCAAGCGGGAAGGTGGGAGATGCCGGAAGGGTGCTCCTTACGCATTCACGTGTTCCTACTTTACCACTAAAACAGAGGAGCTCACAAACCGCTTTATTTAACGCCCTGATCCATGACCTGCAGGACTGTCCTCGCAGCACTGGCTGCTCTCCGGTCGTAAACAGCACTAATCCAGTGACAGAGCTTTTTGCACAGGAGCATTTCCACCATCACTCAGCAAAGACACAATCTTTTTAGATGCTTTGCCAACAGTCATGATATATTAATGTTTGAAAAGCATCTGAATTTGCACACTAGAAATTTTTCATAATGATTTCTTTGATTATCCCTATTTCAGTTGCATTTGTTGTATTCCGATACATCATATGTTAAAACCACAAAGAGCACAGCTTACAGTAGGAGTTTGTGTTAGAGACTTTGCAACTGTCTTGGATGTCTCTATAGTAAATGTCAGTAATAATTACAGGAATTTTCACCAAAGAAGGAAATTAGATATGGAAAACACTCTATGCCAACTTTGCCTTTCCAAACCTTCTGAAACACCAGAGAGTCTGTGTGAACCCTAGTAAAAGGGATGAGATTGGATTTCCACCTTCCTTACATCATTGCATGTCACAGTCAGCATTAAGATACAAAGACAACGATTCAAATCAAAATTTTTCCCCTAGCTTCAAATTTTAAAATAATTATCTTGCGTGAAAATATCAAATGATACTGATATTTGTGCATTTACTTCACCTAAAATTCAGCTAACAGCTATCCAGTGCATTTTATTGCTAGCAACTAGGTTTTTTCTCCTCAGAAGTCAGTATTTTTCTGTATTTCTTGCATGTCTCAGTTATGTTTCAGTTTTATTATTTGTGTTTCATTGTGGGTTTTTTTTTTTTTTTTGCATGTTTCAAAGCAGAAAGCAATTTGTTCCATTTCAGACTATACTTAAACAACCTCTTTTCAGGAGCTCCTGAGCAATTTGTACACAAGTTTCGTGCTATTTTAACGTAGTATACCACGGTATGCATGTCAAGCCATAAAATGAAAACTATGGAGTTGCTTCTGTCAAAGTACCGAAGTATGCGCTAGCCTGTTAACTTTTGGTACTTATCACTCTTTGTAACCCAGTTCAGGATTTTCATGGTTTCTATAGATATCTTGACTACATTTTTTGCCGAATGTTGCTTTGGTAATGGTTCAGATTTTGCCCAAATTAAATGGAGGTAGAAAAAAAGCTTTTAAGTTACCTGAACCTGGTTGGGGACAGTAACTGTCGTGGGAATGACAGGAAAAATAATATATATAACTACAGAGTCCTGTAGCTAAGATGGGAAAAAAAAGTGGAAAAATATCGGAGCACGACAGGCTTCTGTCATGTTAAAATTAACATTTCCATTTTCCCACATAGTACTGCTCAACGTCACTGTTTCATAAGACTAAATACAACTTTTGCAAAACCAGGAAAATTTTGCCCACTTGTTAGACTAGAGGTTTATCACACAAAAGAAGGTGTAAGAGCATTCAGTGGAATCCCGTGATTTTAATTATTATTGTGTCTTTAAATGTGTGCAAGGTACACTGGGAAAGATAGTATCAAATTAGAAGTTTTCTACGTATATGCATATACATACACACCTTTGTATCATCACATTTATATGTGAAATAGGTATGCAATGCTAAGAATTCAGTAAGTTGGTGTTAGATAGCCATATGTATACTTATCTTCCAAGAGAGCCTCTGAATTTTCCACCCAGGCATGGACTGTAACACCTAAAGGTGTCTGATAGTGTGCCTTAGACTAAAGAATCTAATTTTTAAATGTTTTCTCCCACTTAAAGATAAAAAGCAAACGCAAAGACAGATGCCTACAATACGATATGAATGAGCAAAGACCGTTATCAGCCGCACATGAGAGCCCAAACACCATTTTTAGAGCAGGGTTCCGCACATTCCTTCTGTTAGAAATCCAGAACCGAGCTGATCTAATTTCTAGCTGTAAGAAACAAATCCAGCCCTCTGTGTTATGCAAGGAAACAAGTACTATCAAGTGCCTCGCTGGTATTTCTTTAACCGTTGTTGAACTGTGACAGCTAAACCCTGTGCTCGCACCCACTCCCCGGCGATGCACAACGGCGGCAGGTAGTGCCCACAAAAGGTCAGGCAGGACCCGCTCCTGAAGACAGGGTAGATAACCTTGAGACATCTAAGCCTGAATGAGTGAAAAATGGGTCTGTTATATAGAAGAGTATTGGGCCTCTCTGGACTCCTCAACGACCTCTAAAAAGCCGAGGAATGATGGAAGAAACTGTCCCGTGGCTTTCAGTTTCCATCCTAAATATCCCTATTCCATCCTAAATTTCCTATCCCAGTCACTCTTATTAAAAAAAATATGTATCTCTGTGCCAAGCAAAGGTACTACGGTCCAGAAAACGCAAACTCCTTACCCATTTTGGCTGAAGATTATGAGTGCCCGAATGTACAGTTCTTCCGTTTCCAACCCTTAAAAGTCCAACAAGCAGCAGTACTAGCCAGGATGGGGAGGCGACATTATTGAGGTCTAATTTAATCTCTCACTATTGTGAAAGACAGGGAAAGATTTGTCCCTACTGTGCACTAAAATCTCTTTAAAATCAGCATTGGGAGTAAGGGATGTTTGGAGAATTATATCTGTCCCTTAGCTTTTAACCACAATTCCTACTGATGTCAGTGGACCTGACCGAAAGTCCTATATAGTCCTAAGAGGAGAGTTAGACCCCCCCAAGCGCAATTTCCTTTAGTGTTCTGATGTTGCTCTAAAAACACAGCCTTAATGTTGGTGATGATGGATCCCCAAATGAAGCACAGTTTAAGCAAAGTGGGAGGATTTAGCAAAATGCATAAATTTCTTGTATGCTACTGTCTGTAACGGGCAGATCTTCAGCCAGTTTAGCGAGCATAAGTTACAGCTGGCTTTCGCTGGAATAGTTTATGCTCTTGACCCTCCTCAGTTGCACAGCCAATAGGGAGTTGTCAGGCTACATGTGTTTTTAAACTTCTTTCAGCTAAATCAGAAATCCGAAAGCAAAATACAGCTCTCAGCAGTATCATGTGGAGTTGTGACACTCCCTGGAGAGCTCGGGGTCCATAAACCAATGAATGGATTACAATGAGGCATAAATGTAGTATTTTCATCCATGACAGATATAATCTTGAGCCTGTATTTTTCATGTTACTTAACTCTTTCAGAACGTAATGTGTGACAGAAAACGTCTTATAATGCACATTGCAGTAAATATCAGTCAAGTATGCTTTATTGCTGAGCTCTACATGTTTCCAGAAGTTAACAGGCGCAGCTGGGATATAAGAAATGGCAATGTTGTATATATTTCTTGAACATACAAAATACCTTGGCTCTCTTCTCCCCCACCCTCCACATTACATCCCCAGCTGTTCTGATCATGTCACACAGTGGGTGAGTTTTTCCATCGTCAGCTTCTCCTAAAATGATAACCTTTATTCAGGCTTTCATCCTCCCAAAAATAAACTGCATTATCCACATTGTCATCGCATTCAAATTAGACAATCACAGCGTACGTTGCGTGGCACCGAATGGTAGAAATGGCAACTGATGGAAGGTGGTAAACTGCCTCCTGGTAGCTGTACCTAGCAGAAAATACTCGGTGCTAGCATTTAACGCCTATTGATTTTCCTACGAGGGACTCAAATCTCTCTACCTGAAAGTCCCTGCTGTCAGTCACCATAGTGTCACATGGCCACAACGCCAGACAGGTAAGGGTTGGAAGCTGCACGTCTCTGGGGACATGAAGCTGATTATATTCCAGGAGAGTCACTGGTGAAGGACCATTCAGCTTTTGAAGGTTCCTGATACTCCTGAAAGACCTTTAGGTCAAGCAGGAAAAAAGGTATACTTGATAAAGTAGCAGAGAACCACAGAAATCCTGTTTTATTTCAGATAAATTCAGCATTGCTCAGAACGGACCTACTGACCCATACGTGAGAAGCAGTAACTGCAGCAAACGAGAGCAGATAGGAGTGGGGAAGGAGATATTAAAAGAGAAAACAAACAAACAAACAAACGAAAAAGAAATAAACATTTGCAAAATTAAATACTAATGTGTTACAGAGCGAGAATGCCTATTTCCAAACATTTGGTAATTTCAGATATTATACCGCGTTGCATAAAGCAAGACAATGTTATTTCCTTTGAAACTGCCATCCCAGTTAAACCAGTGAGCTGATGTGTGTACTTGAGGTCTGTATTTGGTAGGGATTTTTCCCCTTTAGCAGAAACCTTGTTGATTTAAAAAGTGAACAAAGATGAATCAGGTGGTAAATGTATTCATGTAATCATTTTCATTAATAAGCTGTTATAAATAATAGAGGGAAGGTTTTAAGTGTATAATTTTCTGTAGCACAATTGAGATTTTTCCACATCTTCAGCAGTAAGTTAATTAGAATCACCTGCATTTTCTTGGGCGGACACCAAATGGATTGCAAACAAAAACAGATTAAAATAGCTGTAGCTCATGGCATACAGATGACAAGATTCACAAAGAGGACAATCAGGCAATGAAAACCTCCTCTTTTTCAAACATTTTTAAAGGAAATTCAGCTCTTGTGAGTCGCTGTAAAAAGACGTTTGTAAGTGTTTCGCTGAAAGACTAGAATGGCTTTGTTTCTGATCCCATGATGAGTGAAAGAAATGTTTAAGAAAGATCACTTTACAGAGAGATTCAGACTGAAATGTGATGACTGTGATTCAAGCCAAGCCAAAAATTACAGCTCAGAATTAAAGGGGATGGACGTGGCTTGGGAATCCATTTTCCCACATTCCTGAATCTCAATCATCCCAGCCAATGTTTAAAAGAAAATATAGTGGAAAGCAATGAGGTCACTTTGTTTAGCTGCAAAAAGTGGGACTATCAGAATGGCAGAAGTATATATTGGAGGTAACGGCAAAATTACAGTGAACGCGCTGCGTATTCAATGGTTTCATTCAAAACAAATAGCTCCAAAGCTCAGTTTTGCTGCTTGTTACAGGGAGCCTTCTGAGTGAGTCCTGTTGTTCCTGGGGCTTTTAAACCATAAACTTCTTGAATGTCAGACAGTGCAACACAATAGAGCAGAAGACGAAGGCATAGCAAGCTTGATTTAGGCATTAAACAGCAGCCCTGCGTAGCAGTGAACTGTGTGCCAGTTTAAATTGCACTTGCTTTGTAGTGTCGCTACCCTTATTTATTTGTATATAAATATCTAAGTGGAAATTCTACCGTCAAGTGATATGAAACAGAATAAAGTATATCATCCATCATATTCACTTGTTACTTATTCTCAGTATGTAATGCTCATATTCAGTGTTGTAATTGCTTCCATTAAACAGTTTCTACAGGGTCTTGAAAACAATAAGATCTTAGTCAAGCTTTTCTCCTTTCATTGCATCTTGAAGTTATTACTGCAAGAAAGAATGAGATTCTCTTTTTATGTAGGAATGCCCCTCATCTTCTTGATATTATTGCAGTCAAACATGGAATTATTTCTTGTTAGCTAATTTCCTAAAGAGATTCACCAAACCTCACGTCAGACACCTCCTATGGAGTCATTTCTTAGCTTGTTAAGAACTAGTGCAGTTTCTCCTCTCCTTTCTTTCCCCCACTATCTCTGCCTTTACTAAATTCTGATGCAGTGTTGGATTTCTACTAATAACAGAATAAAGAAAATCTTGTTCATGCTACCTTGAATTCAGGTTTGTCTGCCACGGGTCCCGCAGCTGGGCAGCGCCGGTCGTGAGTCCAGTACCTGCAAATCATGGGAAAAGTATCGATGGAGAGGACATCTCTCCATCCTCTCTTTAGTACGAAGCAACGAAGCATGTATTTTATGTTGCATTTTATTTGCTTCAGTATCAAGTACAGTGCTCTACTGGAGATCCTATTTGTGGTGCTTGAAGAGGTGCAATCTCTTCCCTGGTTCTGTTTGATGCTCCTCTTTCTATAATTCAGGGGATCACAGTAGTCCTCTTTGCTATAGCACTGCACTGAGAGATCATGTTCAGCTAATTATCTAAAATAGCCCTCGAGTCCTTTGTAACCCACATCCAGAGTGTTGGATGTACCCTGTGTTTCTCCATATGAAAACTTATTTTACCAGACTGTGACCATTTAAGGTGGCAGTTCAGGCCTTCTGTAACTTCACCTGTCCTCGTCATTATTTGGTATCTCCCTGATCTTTGTGTCATCTGCTTACTTTGCCAACAGAGATTTTTTTTCTCATTGTCCACATCTCTGATAAAGGTATTAGATGACACTGGACTGAGAGCTCCACTCTTGAGAGCTCTGCCAGTTATGACCTTGTTAACTGATATCTCCCATTAGCTACCACATTTTGAGGTCTGTCGTTGAGCCAGTTTTTAATCCATGTAATATATGCCCTGTTAATTCCATTGAATGCAAGTGCTTTAATCAAAATGTCATGTGGTACTAAGTCAAAAGCCTCATGGAAATACAAACATACTATTTCAATGCCATTGCCTTTATCAACCAGACCTGTCAAAAATCCAATCCTATCAAAAAATGCAACAAGTTTGCTAGACGAGGCCCTGATTTCCATGAAACCGTGCTGGTTGGGATTAATTATATTTTGCTATGAATTATTTGTTCATAGAGTCCTAAATTAATTATTTAAGTAGACTGTCTGGGACTGAGGTCAGTCTAGCCAGTCTGCGCTCCAAGCGCATCCCTCTTACTGCTTTTACAATATCGGAATAACTCTTCTGCCACTCTTTCCAGCCTTAGTCATTTCCAAGTATTTCTCTACGTTTTATTTGCAAATGAGAGACACATGTATATCATGACCACCGATAAGTGAAAACTGATTTTTTTACAAGAGTGGCTATCTCGTTGTCCTTCAGATTGGCTTCCAATATCACCCACTGTTCGGTCTCCTACTTTGTTTAACCTTGTCTGTCTGGCAGAGCTATCTAACATGACATTTGTACAGCACCCACTCCCGTGGTAGCTGAGTACCTTCTCTGAACCTGTTTTCGTATCAGATGTTAGCTGGGATGTTCAGCCTCACGAATGTGATCCGTTGATGGGAGGACGACAAGAAGTGGGTAGCTCTGACGATGGAAAGAGAAGGTTTTTCCCCACAGCGCAGAGCAGATCCCGGTGTCAGCCTCCAGCCCCACTCCGGGAGCCTTTGGGCATGCCTAACCCCACCCAACACCGTACCAAAAAGCAGGATAGAGATGTCAGCGACACTGAAAACCACGCTGAGTGCAGATAGTCGTACGTTCAAAAGGAGCTGGTCTCGTTTCAACCCGAGCTGATCAAGCTGCATTACCAAGTTTGCTGGTTCAAGTGTCTTCAGCTCACACCACCTCTGCACCGCACGTTTTACATCCATATGTGCCTTATTTGCTGTTAATGCCTCCATGTTCATTTTCTCTCGGTGGTGTATCTCAAATTTGTTTCATTGTTCTCATCTTTTTCACCATTTTTTGCTCCCACATTCACCTGAAATTCCAGGTACCTTTTGTAACCCTGTCCAGGTACGGTACTTTTTAATGCCAAATTTTAATGTGTCGGATTTATTCTTTGCTACTCTTCATGATTTTCCTTCTATTGGCCTACAAATATTGATCCTTTTGTGAGACTTTATTTTTGCTGCACATTGTTTTGTGGTGTTTTTGTCATCAGACACATTATCTTGACATTGGTGTATTTGCTGCATCCGTGCGTTTCTGCTTCTTTAAATGGCTTCATGCCTCACTTTTGTGCCCTTAGTAAACTCTTAAAAAATTGTTTATAAATCAGATATTTATGGTAAAATGCATATGAAAACAGGAGGAAAGAATTATAGTTTTAGGGAGAACATACCCTGATAATGACCTCTTAAATATTTGTAAAGATAGCCCTGGGCATCTGAGCCCACAAAATAGTTTATAATACAACAGCTTGATTACATAATGATACTTTAGTTTTAAAACGTATGATCTTTCTGTTTATGGGAAGGCATAATAGGCTCCTTTGAAATACAATATTTTTGCCCTGAACATAACTGATTCTAAATGAAAGGACTAACTAAAGAATGCCTTCCTTCAAGTTTGTGCTCCACTTTGTTGTTGAATCCAGCGCGATGGTTTCTTTTACAAAACTCCTACCAGGCCTGGGGACCACACCTAGTCCAGGGTACGTTAATTGTGAAACTTCCAGGGGTTCCTATGCAGGAAGTTACCTACTTGCATTTAAAATGGTATGGTTCAAATTCCAAATCTTGTTAAAAAACAGAGAGAGAAATTGCTGTATACCACGCCCCTCTCCCCCCCGCACGTAGAGAGTTTCCTTTTATATTCGGTTGGAAGATATTGACAAATAAAGATTAAGTTTAGGCAGAGTGCAATGTGATTCGGGAGAGGGATTTGTTCCATGCCACAGAAAAGAATTAATGAGAACGTTTCATTCAAGGCAGTCCATAAAGCATCAGGACTATCTCAACCAATATCAAAGTGTAATGTTTTAAAATGTATATTTGGATAAATATAGCACCTAAGCTATCATTCTTCCCTATGTTTTTAATGTTTCTCTGCAATACCTGGTTCCAGCTCAAACTGCTGCGGAGCTGGCACTGACCTGAATTCGTGGTTATTTCCTTTTTGGCTGGAAGCAGGAGTGTGAGAAATGCTCTTAAATAAGTGTTCTTCTGACATGTTGTGTGCAGGTATGCAGAGTGAAAGTAATGTTCATTATTGTTCGTGAATCTCAACCAAGCCCGAGTTCAGGTGACTTTTAACTTTCTCATCAGGAGTACTTGTATGGTTTTATAATGGAAGACTTAAAATTCACCTATAGTTTGGCAGCTAAACTGATGTCTTCTTGAATAAGTCCTTTTCCTATATTTCTTACAGCATTACAAAATTTAGGGTGGAAATACTGAAGTCACGCTTTTGCTGTCATTTCTAACTGTGGGTCTATCCTCTTCTCAGGTTCCTCATTAGAACAAACAGAAACAAAGTTGGAGATTGGGATATAAAGCAAATAAAATACTTGTTCTCCTCTAGGGCAAAATCCAGTGATTCTTCCCTGATAAACCCCACTCCAAAACACGAGAAGGTCACCCTATAGTGAACAACAGTTGGACCTCATTACAATGAATATTTTTTTCTGAAATGTTCTTTACCACTATACCTAAATGCCAGCACCAGATAGGAAACTCTGCAAGACTCGTTTCATCTTGTTCCCTAAGTATTTATAGCCTGCCGTGAAGAAACACTGACAGCAGTGCAGTGATGTTTTTATTCGTGATAGAGGTGCCCTTAAAAGTGAATTTACTTTGAAAATTGTTCATAGAACCAGGATATTAGAACTATAAAGACATCTCTCCCTCTTTTTCTCCCTCTTTCTCTCTCTCTCTTTTGCGCCTAATTGGATTTCCAAAATAAGTTGTTAACAATCCAGCTAAGATAATGTGGTCATGAAAAGGATGTCCAAATCCACCAATTTACATCGGTTTGGTTTGGCTTAACTTTCAAAGTTCTTGGAGCAGAAAGTTGATGGCACGTGAACACTGTAATTGGCTTGATATTCTTGGATATTTTTTTTATTTTTTTTCTCTCTGCCATACTGTATAGTGTCCAAATGAAATGCCAATCAGACCTCGTTTCTGGACCAAAGTAAATTTATAACAATAATAATGCACTTGTATACTCCAGATCATTTTGCAAGATGTAATATCCTCCAATTTACAGCACAATTTTTTCATTTTCACTCAATCTGGATAATTTATGTAGGTTCCAAATTGATGCTATTAATGTGAGACGTTGCTATTTCACGCAAAGGGACATGTATTGCTTTCACTTCCATATATCCAAGAGGTTAAGAACCGAGTTGACTTAGA
Source organism: Phoenicopterus ruber ruber (assembly GCA_009819775.1). Lineage (NCBI taxonomy): Eukaryota > Metazoa > Chordata > Aves > Phoenicopteriformes > Phoenicopteridae > Phoenicopterus > Phoenicopterus ruber. Next base: position 39,085,278 of record CM020220.1, read on the forward strand.
TCCAAACAAAAGTTAACATTCTGTTTGGGGGCTTTTTTCTTTGTTTCTATGTTTGTTTGTTTGTTTGTTTTATTTTTCCTCTTTACTTTCTGGTTTAGACTTCAATTTACATGATGCAATTCTTAATCCCTTGCCACAAGAGTCCCACATTCCTATACTGGGAATCACTCTTACTCTCTCGCTCTCCCCTTACTAAACCAGAATGAGACTCTTCAGCTTTAGGATAGAATTGCATTACTTAAACATTTTAGTAATTTCCATTTGCTCATATGTTATATATCCAGTAGATGGATAACTTCCAAGTGTTCTTGATTACCAAATCCTTTTTGATTTCTCTTAAATAAACTTTTTCTTTATCCCTCTGTAACCAAAGGGGATCTTCCTGACATGGATCATCACTCTCAGTATTATGTTGCAGGACACCCACAGGTGCAGGGTAGAAAATTGTCTAATAAAAGTGTATAATACGGAATTATTATTCATTTTTAAAATATATTTTTTAATGTAAACCAAATCAGGATGTTCTCAGCAGCATAGACATAAAAGACTTTATTTGGTTTCAGTCTGCATCAAAAGGAAAATTAAATCTTTTAAAATGTTTCAAGATCAGTGAGGAATACCTCCAAGCAGTTGAGTCCACTGGCTGTGGCACTCATCTGCCCAGACATGACGCAAGTATCTTTGAAATAAGGACTTGAACCTCAGCTCCTTCCTATTTACGTGTTATTACAACCGGGCTTCTGGGCTTTTGGACTTGTTTGTACTCTTTCCTATAGCTTGAGTTTTTCCCTTTTCCCCACCCCGAATCGGAAAAAAAAGTTCCCCCTAGATACATTGTCAGGAAATATTTCCTGAAAATTTCTGGTTTCGACAAATTAGCGTTTTCTAAGAGAAAGGCTTTCTCTGAAATTGCTTGCCAAAAGCTAATTAAAACTTGTGTTCCAAGTGATGAGTAGCCTTAAAAAAATATATATTTTGTGTAGATTCTCTTAGCTTCTTATGTACTTGCAAGTTTTAAACGTGAAATGACAATGTACAGTTTAGTGTTTTCGATTTTTAAGCATGCAGATTTGGTCGTTGTTGCACAATAGCTAATTCTCCCGGGAAAGGCGAGCAGTTCCCATGTGCTTTGAAATGCTACAGCTATGCAACCGGGGCTGGAAGTGCTATTTTAAACAGTCATATCAGCAGAGCTTGCTGTAGGAGATAATATGTCACAAAAGGGAGTGTGACATCTAGTTTCACCTAGAAGATAAACCTTGAGTAGATATGCAGGGAGAAACAAGACTGTCAGGTTGTCCTTGAAAAGAATGGCCTATATTAATGAAGAAATGTACTCCAGGGCATATGCTATTTGGGATATTTAATTTCATCCTCAAACTCGTCTGATCTGCTATGAAGGATATAGTAGAGAAACGGTAGTTGTGGGTAGTCTCACGCACGTCACGATTTCAGAGTGGGCATCTCGCCGCTTTATTTTCAGAAAGGTCACAGCCTCAGAAATTCACATCTGAAAAACCCCGGCCCCAGACGGAGAAGTTTCCCCGGCACTATTAATATAAACACCCCGTGTTCCAGCAGGGCTCGCACAGCATCGCGCGTCTCCCAAACCGCCCTCCTCTACAAGCACGAGAGCTCATTCCCTCTTCCTTCCCCGTCGCGCTCCCGTACCCTTGCAGAACCGTATTCCGCTGACAGAATTACAAGATAATTATAGTTAGGTGGTTTGTATTCGCTTAAGTTAATCTACCACTTTTATTTTTCATTGTTGTTTTAATCAGGCAGGAGGCACTTCGGTTGCTGTCAGGTGGATTATTTTTCAGTCGTTCACTACGCTGCTCTTCTTCATACTTGTTAGGGCGCCTCTGGCTTCCTGACAGACGTACAAAGAAAAATACTTATATGATCTAAAATGAAATATGTGTTTCTCTTTCAGGTCTAGATGTTGATGGAATATACAGAGTTAGCGGCAATCTGGCAACAATACAGAAGTTACGATTTGTTGTCAATCAGGGTAAGTGATTCCTCCACCCTGGTAATGTTTTGTTTAGTACTTAACTGTCTCAGATGACAGTATTTCAGAATCTGCTATACATTAGTGGCATAGAATGATGAGCCGTGTTTTGGAAAAGAGAGGAAAGGGAAGGTAGAAAGATATTGCACAGAGGGAAATGTCAGCTAGGAGAGAGGAAAAACAGCAGAGTAAGCAGAGGAAAATAGTAGTTAAACAGGAGATGAGAGACAAACAAACAAAAAAAGAAAGAAAAAAGGAGTAAATGGATACATGAAATAAGGTGGTAAAAAACAAAGCATATGTAGAAACCAAAGAATCAAAGTGAGGGAAAAAAAAAGAAAGATTAAAAGGAAAAATAGCAGATTGTTTGGATGTTGAAAGTTAAACAAAACCAAAAGTAGAACAGGGATCCAAAGGCAACCAGCGAAAGAGAAAAAGGTGCTGAAAAGAACTGAAAAGGAAATACTAAAAGTAGAGCACTGGCTCTGTCAAAGTCGGTGGAAGATTTACCACTGGTTTTGCAAAGGCAAAGATTTGACCCCAGGAAATGAAAAGAGGAAAGATGATTATTTTGGGAACTTGAGAACCAGAATTAGAACCAACCATTGTGTTACAGTTTTATTTACTGAACATATTTCCACGGATTCCACAGCTAATGAACACATTTCCACAAAGAAAAAAGAGCATTTTTCACAGATGTAGCCTAAATGAATCTAACGTTGACCAATAGATATTGCTACAGGTGTGGAAGCCGATATTGGTAGCTAATTAGGATACGTGACAGATACATTTACCTCTCCAAACAGTTTACTCCTCTTGGCAAAGACTAACCATCCCACATTTAATAGCTTAGCAAGCATCATCGATGACAATGAACCTCCTGGTACTGCTTAATGAGAAAATAAAATGAAGCTTCTCAGAAATTAGGAAAAATCCCAAATCTTAAATTGTATTGTAGACTTTATACACTTTTGAATTAATCAAGTATGAATGCGAAGCAACATCTTCTCTTAATTTTTATTAACTCTTTCAAAAGTTACCTGGAGACTATTACCAGAACTGCTAAATATTGTGCATTGTATCTGGGTTTTGACTCAAAAATTCTCATGAAATTGAGAGATATGCGAGACGTAACAAGATTCCCACCTTCAAGCCTCCATTTACATCTCCAGGGAAGGTTTCAGGGGAGCAGTAGATGTTTGCCACCTCCTCAGTTGCTCCAGATTAGTCTTGTCTTCAGCTGAAACTGGAGGATGAACTCTGGTTTATGAGGAATCAGTATTTATGCCAGTAAATGCAGTGAGACTGAATAAATCATCAGCCTCATGGTTTTGACTCATTACTTGGGTTCCCCTAGATTTATAGTTGTTGGGTATTTGTGTGTCGATAATGTAGTCTGCCTTGGCTTTCAAATGACCGTGCACTGTGTTTTGTTTGGAGACAGAGAGGCAAAACCAGGATTTTCTATCCTTCTTCACTGCCTAGGATCTTTGCTCAGGAAAAAATGTGCCATAAAAATAATGGTCCTGTCTATCATGTCTCGTGGCATCCAAAGGTTAACGTACTTGAGGTTAACATTGCTGCTCAAGTTTTCACCTAAAACAGATGGGCTGATACCGTAAAGCTAGACAGAAGTCTAAGCTGGCTTTTTGCAGCACGGTGGTACCAGGCACCTTTTTTCTTCTGGCTTATACTACTGTGAAAAATGAATCTATAAAGGTGAAGTTAATAGTACATTAAAGCCACTCTGACACTGGCTACTTAGGGCATGTGCAAGAAATTTGCCTAGTGAGTGACCAAAGAAAATGCAAAGAAAACTAGTGCCCCTGGAGAACTTTGTTGTCATCTTATCAGCTGTGATAATTACAGTTTCTTATGTTAGTCTTTATTGGTACAACTAGGGCACGCGTGCATTTTATATCTTAATGAAATAGATTTTCAATGGGAAGTAATATTATCCATCCAAGCCCCCTTTACACGTCCTTTAAAATCCCAGCTATAAAAATACCTATTCAGGTCTGCACTTAGCCTTTCCTCAGGTAAATGCATGCAGAAATGCCAAAGTTCATCTCCTGTAAGCCCTAAAGCCACTTCGCAGTCCTCAGGGGTGACACCAACACCGTGCGAGGGCAAGTGGGAGAGTCTAGCATTTCAGTCCCCGAAGAATAATCCAGTAATTTTTAATCAGAACATCCAAGAAGTAACACAGACACAAAGAACGGCTTTAAGACAGCAGGCCACTGTTTCCATTTTTTAAATGCCATCCTTTCTCTGCGCTGGGTAGGAACCTGCAAGCAGGGAGCAGCCCCCTGAGTCACGGCGTACCTGCGAAAAGCCCCGTGGGGAGATGGGGGGAGCAGGATTTATTTCACGTGTGCTTGGGAGGGCGACAGCGGTCTCCCCTCCGCGTCCCCGAGAGCCTGATGTCCCCTGTCAATCAGATGCTGAGGACAGCGGCAGTTTCAGACTGTTTCATGAAGTCGTAAAGGTTGCTAGAAAACCAGTATGTGCTCCCAACCTGCTTATTTACCAGTCCTCTAAAGCTCTGCGGTGGGATGGTGTTTAATGACGCACTCTCCACGCCTCACTTTAGCTCGGTAATTATTGTGACCTCTTCGGCTCAATCCCTCTATTTTTCTGCGGTTAACAGTGGGAAAGCAGTATTTATATATATGATTTTCCCATAGAGATTTTTTTTTATTATTTTAGTTAAAGTTTAATTTAATTATAAATGCAAACAAATGTTCTGAAAAAAGCCTATTTACATTGCAGAGACTGACTGTGCAATCAGCTCTTCTACAGGCCAAACAGTTAATGGGCTCTTTCTTCCTGCTTGCTTTGCCATTGTGTTACACCTACATTTATAGGCTATAAATAATATGTATCACATCGAAAATTAAAGATCATAGAAGACACTTTAGGCTGGCTGCCATATCAAAGTACTTTTTTATTAGAATAATCATTAATTAGAATATAGCAAACCTTTATTTGGCTCCTTTTCCTATACTGTTAATGTCATCTGCAGCATCAAAAATGAAATAAGAGAGAACTGGTGCATATGAAAGGAAAGCAAACCAACTGTTGACAGCTTTATCATTAAATAAGAAATAAGAACAGTAAAAATCTAATAAAGACCCTTGAAATTCTAGTTTTTGGGGATGAGGATGAGTTTAAAATAAAAAGAACTTGCCTTGTATCTTTTTAAATTCTCTGAATATACTTTGTGTTTCATTCTCATTTCTTGAGGTAGGCAGCTCCTGAAGAGGGCTTTGACCTTGCCAACGCGAGCATCAGCAGAACAAACTACCTTATTTGCTTTATCCCTTTCACAGAGTTTTCTTTTTCTATAAAAGTCTATTGATATCACACCTTTCTTGCTTCTGTGCAACAGGATTATCTTTTATCTGTGATGTATTTTCCCATTAAGAGCTGAAAAGATCAGTTGATCATAAGAGGACCAGACTATAACATCTCTCAGCACTTTCGAAACTCTAAGTCATCATTTTTCAAATCACTGAATCAAGGCAGTAGAAGCTGTTTGGACAAAACTGACATCAGGAAATTCATACTTTTCTTAGTCTACAGGCACTGAAAGAATTTTAGTTTTAGAAACTAAGCTACCACTCATTGAATATTTCTGGCTGAGAACCTACAGTAAAGGCTTCTATAATAACCAGAGACTTTAGACAGAGATGTCCGTTCTTCTTATGCTTTCTGTATTATCAGTTAAGTCTAAGAGTTGCAATCTTAAAAAAAAGAAAAAAAAAAAGAAAATTGGTACTTGGCAATTCTTTAGGGATTTTATGAAAAATCTGGAGGACTTGTGCTGATTTTAGGCAAGGTCCAGTAGGTTATACCCTTTACACATATTTATAAGGAAATTCTTTTAATTCAAACCTGTAGGACAAGGGATAAGGTACTGAAAATGGGTCTGTTAAGCCACGTAAGGTGTGCTTGCAGTTCCAGGATTTGAAGATGCTACTGAAAAGGTCAATTGTTTTGGCCCAAAGCCCCAGGGTGGGGCTGGCAGGGGCCCCGAGCCCGTGGGCAGGGCTGGGGGAGCCCCAGGTGGGGCTGCTCAGGCCCATTAAGGCACCACTATATGAAAGTGGGGACAAGCAGGAGAAGCTTTTCAAAGCAAGCTTCTGACCTGACAAAAAAATGCCAACAGTGAGGCAAAAAGTGCATGAGAAAGCAAAACAAAAAAAGGGAAGACCCTTCACCCGTAAGGGTGTTAGTTTGTAAGTAAGAGCGTGAATTTGTGGTGCGCTCTCTGCTCTGGTCGAACCCGTCGTGTTGATACGCACCGTGATATAACGGGGTAAGGACCTTCTTCGTGCTAAACTCTACGGGTTCCCTGTCCTGCTCGCACACGGCTGTCCCAGCAATCCTCAGTTGCCCTCCGTGCGTGAAGACCAGAGCTACCTGGGTGAGGAGGTAGAAGCTTATTTCTTTGTCTCGTGTGCTGATCTGCTGGGTAGCTGGAAAGGCATTTAATTTCTACAAGTGTCAAACAAGCAATTTTCATGAGTACTAAATTAACTGAAAAAAATGGAGCTATAAAGGGTTCATAACACGTTGCTGAAACACTACGATTCTATCCTAATGCATATATGTTCAGGGAAACTAACCATAGAAATACAAATTTCAATACTTATTGGCTCATTCAGCGAGTGTTGGTTCATACATAATACACGAGAGTTCCTAATTGTCTTTATATCCAATGCTTTGTTTGCAAAATGCTTGGTGTTTGCTGTACGGATGACCTTTGCATCCCGTTATTTCGTTTGGAATACCTTGTGCGTTAACTGCAAAACACCACGTACCATCCAAAGGTCAATTACTGTGTTTTTACAGCTTGGTTACTATACTTACCTACCAAAGGAGGGGAAAAAATATGAATTTTTACAGAGGTTTCATATTACGTCCTTGCAGAGAGGTACTTTTCTTATGGAACATGGAAAAGGGCAGCCGAAGATATCCGAATTGGTAACTACATTGGGGAAAAAGGTGAATTTGCTCTTACCCTGACATCGCCTCAGGTTAACAAAAAACATTTTGGCAAAAAGAATTAAAATACTTCTGTTGTTTCTTCTATGAGAATACGCTGCAATATAATTCAGTTTAAGAAAAATTAAAAGTAAAATTTAAACCACAAATACATGAACTGATTGCGAATATTTATTAACTAAATAATTTAATAATAAAGAAAATGCCTACTTGATTAATTGTTACAGAGTAAAAATTACAATAAAACTGTCTTGATCAGTGCTTTGCAGAAGCACCATTACTGTCTGTGCAGTTGTTTAACAAGGATTTAATTGGAAAGATAAGTGAATGCACATTTAAAAGTATTGTTAATTTGCTTTATAATCACCCCATCCTTCACAGTATTGACAGCACCAGGCACAAACCCCTTTCTCTTTTACAAGTATTATTTTCCATATGTGCACAATAAATTCTGGAGCAGTAATTGGAAATTTTATGGATTTCAACATACCTAGTGTTTTGAGTTTATAGGTGCCATATCCCCTCTCTGAAGGTAGCTCATAGGTGGCATTTTAAGTAAAATCACTGCCTTTTTATTAGCCATGGGCTGCTCTGGAGGTTGTGGTATGGTAGGTTGTTGGTTTTTTGGTGTTTTGGGTTGTTATTTTTTTTTTTTCTTTCCTAAGGAATATCTAATTCCTATTTACTTTTCCTTTCCATTTGAAATATCAACAAAATCCTCATTGCAGCATTATTTTTGATTTAATAAACAACAGCCGTCAAAACCAGTAATCTTCAATATGTTTATATTCCATCTGTACTTATATTTATTGTTCTAAAATGGCTTGGATTAATCTAATTGACAAGTAAGAGCCCAGACCATATGAGCAGCTAAGGATGATACCTTTAACCAGCAGGATTCTTCAATCGTACTGACATGTTCTTTATCAATGAACTATAGAAAAGAAGAACAAATCTTGGGATTTTTTTATTTTTTTTAATATTACTGATTATACAAGCTTGCTGGGACCATATGTCTGAGCCTCGGCTATCGGGAACCAGGGTGGTTTCCCGGTTGGCTCTGCCTCCGTGGGCAGAGCTCGTGGAGCTGACACAAGCCTGAAGCTGCCTTTGAAACGGAGCCGCCGGGTCAGCACAAATGGGCTGGGTGGTTTTGAAGCAAGCATTTAGAAGGGAAAAAAGAAGGGGGAGGAAAAAAGGGAGGAGGGAACTGGGGGGGAAAAAAAAAACAAAAAGAAAAAAGAGGAAAAAAAAAAAAAGCAGCTCCTTTTCACAGCTTTATTTCTTTAAAATAAGGAAAAAAAAAAAAAAATAAAACCCAACAAAACTCTCTGTTCCAAACTACCCAAGTGTTTCCATTGACCCAATATATCCATTTCAAAGGCGACCAGCAGCTCCGGTCCTGCTGTTGACAAAGGCTCCGTGGGCAGGGGAGAGCAGGTCCTCTGTAAGCTGCCGACTTCCAGAGAGCAGCTACAGACGTGAAGGTCCAACAGGACCGTCGTGGGCTTTGCTTTAAAATTGCAGCAAGGATCACTGTAAAAAGAGGGGGGGGAAAGAGGGACTGGTTGACTCTTGCAGTCACTTTCCTTTCTGTTTGTGGGTCCTTAATTTCTTGTGCGTAGGCATTAGCGAGATTTCCCGTTGTATCCTGCCGTCTCATGCGTTTTTAGATGTTTTAGGAGGTTCTGATTGTATTTTTCAGGCACACGTGAGTAAGCTTAGAAACACGTGAACGTGTCTCGGTTGGGGTCTGACGTTAGACCCCCCCTCCAGCCCCGGCGATGTTCCCCCTCTGATCGAATACGGCCCAGGCAGCGAAGGCTTCCTCGCTTCTGCCAGCAGTCGGTCCTGTGGCCAGCCTCGCCGAGAAACCAGAAAGAGCCGTCCAAAGTTCACGTCGGAAATACCAGGCTCAAACTGGGTTACTTGCGAGCTGAGAACCGAAACGCCTTGAAAGCCTTGAGTCAAAAATAGGGTTTTTTCGTTCTTTTTCACACTTCCCAGGCAAGCACAGAAAATAAAATGGACTGAAGCAATTTTCAGAAATAATTATAAAACAGCTTGTTTCTGGGTTAAGACCTGCATATGCCAAGCTGTAGCCAAGAATTTCATTTTTTTATTTTTTTTCCAAGCTTTAAAACTCTGACAACAGAATACTTTAATTGAGCCCACAGTAGCTGGTGAATCAATTAATAAGTGCATGTTACTGATGTGGGCTCTTCCCTTTTCTCTCTGTGTTTGAATGTCTATTTTAAGACACAAAATATTTTTTGTTTTGTATGCAAAAGAAGGTGTGGTTTCCACATCTTACCCCTCTCTTTCCAGAGGGGAGCGGGGAAAGTATAGTACCTCAAAAAGTGATTTACAAATGCAAGTCAGGTGATGAAACCCGATGGAAATACTAATTTTTGCAACCAATGCTTTGAATTATTTTGTAAATAATGTGCATCGTATACAAAAAAAAGGGATGACAGAGCTAGAATATTAATGATTTTCCAATATGACTTATTTTGTTCTCAGTGTGAAGGGGGAAAAAAAAGAGAAAGATAATCAGAATTATAAGTCTTAGTTGCCCAATATGTAGCCCTAGACACTGTACGATTTCTCTTACCAATGGTAGCGTCATGTTTTTCTTTTCAAGGGTGTGATGAATAAGTCGGTAGAATGGGGCAGAAGAGGCAGTAAACTAGGTTAGTGTGGTCAGCCACAAACATACCATGGATTTTATGGCACGTATTGTATGATCGAGCCTTTAAGACACGCCTTTTATTTCTTTCCTAACCACAGCTTTATTTGCGTTACAATAGCTTTTTGCTTAGTAACACTTCAAGGAGTTGAAGAGCTTCTTGATAACCCCTCAAGGAGTGTTATTTAGGCGCTGAGAAGGGCTGTAGTTTTGCACGCTGTAGCAAGGGATTGCCTTTTTTTTTTTTGGGATGCTCTTCGTTGTCGTGGGTGACTCTTTGTTTGGGTTTGTTGTTCTCGTAGTAACGCTACAGGAAATACCATTCCACGGAGCTCCAAAATAACGAGGAAAGGAAATAATTTATCGAGTCATTTGTTGAAAGAATTAACAGGAAAACTTTCGAACTACGATTTTTAGGATGATGGAGTAATCTCCAGAAGCCGGGGGTTGCCAGGCGTATTTAGAGATAAACTGAACAAAGTGCCAAAGGTGTTTTGCACGGGACGATCTTGCGCTGCAAGGAGATGGATACCCCGGAGACCTGAGCTGCATAGTTCCTACTTAAAGCTGGTCATGCTCAATGTCCTACAAGATCATAGTCTGGCCTAATATTTGGGGTTTTTTTCTCTCCTGTGGTCAATATCTGTAATTCTGTGGTTTGCATGTAATACTAGCTGACAAACACGAGCTTGCAATAGGGCCTACAAAAAAAAGGGTGATGTTATATGTGGATGTACATTACATAATGCTATGTAGGGTGGCATGGGATGAGAAGTTACCACACCGTGGAATTAGGCTTTATCATGGTATTTGTGGTCTTCTGTATATTGCGAACTGGGAAAACCATAAATGTTGTGGTAGCTGCAACTGTTGTGAGTAGCGAGTGATTTTGGTTGGGGGAGAGTTTGGTAACGCATTTAACTGTTGAAGTCCATTGGTTATTTTAGTGGGAGGTAAGAATGTTGGAGGCCAAACGGGAAAACATTCAAATGAAAAAAATCTAGGAGGAAAAAAAAAGGAGAAAATCTAAAGTACATCATCTGTGATAATTGGAAACTTTTGCTTTTATAAGGAAACCTATGCTCTTTTATTGGCTGTCTCATTTGTGGATAAAATCTTTCTTGGAAATATATTCCTGCTGAAAATAAATTAGTGTTCTTAAGAAATTTTCAAGTCACCCATACCATCATTTTTTATGGATTTAGAATTGAATATTGCTGTCTTTTTTGTCTCTCTTTCTTTTTTTTTTTTTTTTAAAAAAAGTATTACTGTGTAAAAAGTTCAGTGGAATTTTTTGCCTGAGCAAATTACAACGGTCCTGGAAAGCATCTTCCTTTAGTACAGTCTTTGGACATTTTGGGCTTGATTCAGTTACCTAATTATTGGTATTTAGTGGCACTTGAGAGGATACTGGGTATCAGAGTGACGCTCACAAGGCTGGTGGGTCTAGCAGAGGGTATACAGGGGAGTTATGTCCTTGGAAATTGAGTGCTAGAAGCTGGATAAGATATCTTAGAGCATTTAAGAAGCATTAGATGCCTACATTTGGGCAAATGAATAATTTTTCTTGATTACCCCATTGGCTTTTTCCCTTTAAAAAAAATAAAAATCCCATCACATATATGTGTGTATAAAAAAAATATTACATATATAATTAGTGAGAAAAACAATTCTTTTTTTTTAAAAAAAAAGGAGCTTTAAGAAATCCAGATATAGAAAAGTGTCATATCCCACTGTCCTGAACAAATACATACTACATACAAAAATATAAAGAGACATTCCTTTCTCCATCTCTTCCACATCTTAATTTGCACTTTAGATTTATTATTGTAGGGGTTATTAAACATATTAATTTAAACACTTAGAGAGGTAGTCACGCTGTATTTTAATTTCAAAGTTATGCATGGTACCAGAGTCTTAAAAGTGAGAATGTAGCATAGCTCTCACTTGAGTTTTCAGCTCTCATCTGAATGTTAACACTAGTCAGTCTGTAGCGTGCCTGTTGTCAGTACAAGTAACAGGGATTGTTCAGATCTCTTGAGATCAAAGGTCCCGTTTCCCAGCTCTACTGTAATAATCTGAGCCTAATCAAAACCCCTCGTGTGGACAAACACCTCAGGGTGAGTTGTGAGAATGATGCCTTTTGAAATCAACCTATGAATCCGTGCTTCTAATTTCAACGGATTCTCTCGTCTTCATATAATCACTGTTATTATTTATACGGCACAAGCATGGTAAAACTTTGAAATAATCGGGATGTGAAGAAATGAATGTAATGGAACAAATATGTTATAATATTTTTGCCTTTCTACTTCACGAGTAGTGTCCAAGATGCAGCCAAATCTGCTAGTTTATAATCCTTTTCTGTGTCCCTGTTGCACCCTCCTTTTTCCCCTGTTACCAGCTGATACAACATGGGACACTTGGCTCATCCATGAGTTGCACCCTGGGCTGAGACTGGGACGTGTATGGGCAGGAGATATTTTGGGGTGACAGTAGCCTGGAGTTAAGCTATGCCAAAATCCTGATATAAACCTCAGCAGACGCTAAGCATGGCGTTCCTCGTATCTCACAAGCTGAGTAAAGATCATAATAAGAGGCATCTTTGACCTGAAACCAGTTTTAAAATGATGTTACCAAACTTTGGCCACAATTGGGTTCATCACACTTTCAAATGTCATGAACTGTCAAGACCGGGCTGGGTAGACATAGAAGGTGAAAAAAATCTCTTGAAAAAGATAGAGTGCTGTTGCTGGATTTTTACTTATTGTAGTATACCAAAGAGATTTCTTTTTTTTTCTGTGTAATCAGATAATTAAAAAACAAACAAACAGGGATTTCAAAACACATTTCCATCAACCAACATTATGTGCTTATGATACAGAAGATTGAGAACGACTTAATTAAGTAGATAGCAGCAGTGAAGAGAAGACGGATGTGAGGAGGAGGAGATTACTTGCTCTTGGTGGAACTTTCTTTAGCTGGTGTCAGATGCCTTTCTAGAGACACAATATCGATGCAAAAAGAGAGGGAAAATAGAGGAGAAAAATGGCTAGAAGATTAGATCACTTTGGTCCTAAAAGCTGTTTCTTACTGTAAGAAAAAGTTAGCTGCTTGCAAAGTGTTTTGTTCAAGGATAATGTTGACATCGGGTGAGGACACAGTATAACGAGTTTCCAAATAAGTGGTAGCCAGTGCTCAGAAAAACAGTACGCTACAGCGTCTGGATAACTTCAGGCAAAGCTGCGCGATGCCTGATTCGAGATCTGTATGGGTGGGCCAGGAGGGATTGATCCCACCTAGAAAAAAGGGTACAACCGGGAGGGCAAACTAGAGGTGGGAAAATCTACGCGCGGACATCTGGGCTAAGGAGCGATAACAAAAAGCCACCCAAACCAGCTGAAAGAGCAATACCGAGGGCTCGTGGTACCATCAGCTATCCTGCGGAATTCGGGGAAAGAAACTATTGGTTTTTCTATGTTTAATGCTTTGCACAAATGAAGATGCTAAAGCAACTTAGAGATACGTAGTCTTGAATCAGAGCCACATGATAAAGCATTCAAACATAATGCAAATAATTGCAAACTGATGTATCCAGCAGTTTTAAAAAAAATGAATAAATAATTTAGCTTTACACATGGGCAATCCTTGCTAAAAATTGCAAATCAGAACTCTTCTGTTTGAATGTATTTTATTTTGTTAATGGATTCACTAATATGAAAGGCATCTAATTGTATAATGTATTATTAGTCATTTTCTTTGGCATCCTATTAACTTTAAATAATTCTAATATTTAACATTTTATAACATGCACAACAAAGTTCTTCTATCTCCAGCAGAGGAAAAAAACATGCATTAATAATAAATTTTTCATAACTCTTTCTACTCTGTATGTTGTGATACATATTTGAGCAGAAACATTGAAAATTGAAGCGTAAAATAACAAAGCATGTTAGATGGCACTTAAAAAATATACATTGTAATGTAGTGTGGTCTTGTAAATACAAGAGCTAGAATATAATTCAGTACAATTAACTTATTTTAAAATTGAGTCGCATATAAAGTGTGATAGGATATAACTAAGTGCATCTACTAAGTGTCTTTTCAGTGATAGCTGAACTGGAGTGTATAAAATGGTGATTAATGCCTACTAATGGAAGTGGTCTCCGCCACAAGTTGTGAGCACTGTGGTTGTGGCTGACTGTAACAACCACACACACAAACCCTGATAATCTCTCCCAAATCCCCAAGTTTTCCCGGGCTAGAAATAAGATGACGGGTCACATTAGAAATTTTCTCCTTATGGCGTGTTTTGTTTTTTTTTTCCTTTGGTTTTAGTAGGTCAGATCTTGTTCCCGTGTATTGTGGAAGTATTATGGGAATGAGCAATGGCTAAGCTGCTTAATAAATGCACACTTTCCCCACGCCAATCTGTTTTCTGGGGACAGCCAGGCCAGCGCTATACAGCATCCTCTCGGCTGGGTGCTATTAATGTTAATAAAATGCACTTAGCACTTAACATCTCGAGATCTCAAAAGAGCTTGCAAAGCAGCATCATTATCTTTACATTATGGGTTCGGAAAATGAAGGATAGGGAGAGTAAAAGATTTGCCCAAGTTTCCATGGTAAATCAGTGACAGAGCCAGGAGCAGAGCCAAAATCTGTTGATTTATAGTCAGGCTCCTATGCAGCGCGCCGTGCCATTTCACCAAACTCCATTTGCCAAGTCCCTACTGTGTACAGAGACTGCAGATAAGGCTGCGGTCGCCCTCTGAAACGTGGATTTTGGGCTCAGAATAATGCAAAGCCAAATTAGATCGTCAAAGGCGGGTCTCCCCTGTGATGCATCTCCAAGCGCGGGGCCACCTGTGCAACGGCCGGCGGTGCACAGATCCCTGAATAAGCCGCTTTAAATTCCTCTGTGCTGGTGCTACAGAGTAAAGGGACCTAGTCCTTGAGGAGCCGCAAGTACGTTTTACATGTGAATGAGGTCCTGGTTTTCATTCCTGTGGTCGTGGGGATGCATCACCACGCATTGTGTTTTGCATGACTAAGCCTCACGGAGCTATGTGTTTGCACTGAGTATTTTCTAGTCGCTTTTGAAAATGACTACATCGAGATAATATATGAGCAGATATGTACGTTGAAGGGCTTGTGCTAACATCTCTGTGAGATACCAAAATATTACTAGCTATATTTGGTAAGTAGGAAAATGAGGAGCCGAGTAACATGCCTAAGGAAGTTTGTGATGATTCAGGAATACACCCCAAATCTCCTTGTTTCAAACCCTTTGCCCTAGCCCCAGGGTCATCCTCTCCTCAGCTCCCTTAGGAGGCACAATACAGACCAAAAGCTACAAAGAGCCGGCTGTCTTCCTGCCACCGTGGACCACAGGAACAAGCAGACAGCCAAGGGATGCTTTTGGTCAATGAGCTCAGCCCTTGTAGGTGGGCATCCTTCCTCACAGGGGTGAAACATCTGCAGACTCCCCCTTGCCGTTTTATGCCTCTGTTTACTGTAATTGGATCAGTTGTAATGATAATGTCGGTGATTAATTTCTTCAGTGCGTTTGCGTGTGCGTGCCTGTGTTTCAAGAGGTTGCCCTTGAAGAGCAAAGGTATGTAGTAAACAGGGCAACAAGGAATTATTTATTTTAGACTAAGGGAAAAATATGATGCCTCCCAGGCCTCTGACCGCCTTTCTGGGATGCCTGCGGGGCCACATCCTGCTTGCTGAGGAGCTCTGGCTCAGATGGAGTCCTCCAGTTTTCAGATTAAACCTAATCCAAGGCACAGAGTTACCTACAAGGGGGTGTTTCCCCTCCGCCGAGCCTCCATGCATGCCTGCGCTGGTCGGACCTCCTCGTGGTCCAGGCAGCATTCGTTCTTCCCGCTGGCCGACCAGTTTTGTCCACCTCTGGTCCCATCTCAGCCAAAGCTGAACTTACCGAAGTGCTTCCTGCAGTTCATCTACTCCAGTTCACCGCAAAGGTGCTGCAGTTCAGGCATCTGCTCGCTTTCTTCCCGCTACAGGACTAAGCATTTGGGGTTCCGCCAGCAGAGGATAGGGCCGTGTAATGCCATGATTTAGTACAAATACAAGTCGATGGCTGTTTGTTCTCTAACAGACTTTCTGGCTGCGGCCTCGGTGAATAGGTGTGTGTGTCTGAACTCAGCCTGGCTATTCACAGCTCCACAAATATGTGTGTGTGTCTGCATACAGCTTGCTAGGGTTTTTTTTTTCCCTGCCCTGTGTCTAAATAGGCCCTAAAAATCAGAGCTGTTCTTTCTCTGTCATCCTGGTAAGTGCTCTCAGAGAGCTTTGGAAGACTTTAGGTTTGCAGTGAAGCTTGCACTGCTATGTAATTTTGTGTATCTGTGCTGTTGAAAATGAAGAATTTAGGTTGGGCTTTGTATTAAAAAAAAAAAGCTAATATGAGGTGGACAACTTTATTTTACATCCCTATGCATTTAGAAGTCCCAGTTGGAAAAGCAAGCAAGATAGCAAGAAACACAAACATGTCTTGGATTATTTCTTGTTAAGCAAATGTAGTACTGTGAAAGATTGACAGCACGGGAAACTGGAGTCCTCCATTTATCCACACTTCATTTCTATCCATTTATCCACACTTCATTTCTAATATCTGGCTTCAACAGCAGATTGTAACCATAGAAAGGCTACAGACTCTGGGTGAAATGGCACTCCCTTTTGGATCCAGTTTTATAAAAGAAAACAATTATTCACAGAATGCACGTCTTTATTCTTTATTGCACATTTCAAAGTCTCCATGAATACTCATTTGCATGTGACAGCTAATGCTGCATCTTGTATTGGCCAGTAAGAGGCATGATTGCACTAAATTGGAAGCAGCAGGCACAGGTTTTCTTTTAAGAATGGGGGTGGGGGTAGCCATCCCCTCGTACTGTTCTCAAGTCTTCAGTCAACACGATTTTAGAACAGTTGCAAGTCTAGTTACTGGGATAATAAATCCCAAATTAACTGAATATGCAGATTTCACTTCCATTAGGTTACATTCTTTAAATTGACATACCCTTCACTTTATCTTTTGTTAACCACCCCAACTTTTAAAGCAGTCGAGAAGTGGAGAATTGAAAACACTAAACTTGTACTTCAGGAGTGAAAAATGAGGACGGTAACATTCCCCAAACCGATATCATTATTTCTTTTTCCCCTCTTTCTTTTTTGATAAACCTATAACAAATACATTTGCTCGCCCTGCATAATTTTTCCAGATGATCTTGCTCTCTGAATGGCACATGGGGTAGCAGAATCCCAGCAATGCAGAAAGGCTGTTGTCGGCAATGCTTACAATAAAAATGTACGTACGCAGCAGCAACAGAAAATATTCATTTGGTAACACATTCCTATTCCCTTTTGAAATGCACGCAGTTTTGCCTCAGAAGCACTGGAAGATATTGAGATAAATACTTCTCTGGTCTCTATGTAATCCCTTTGAAAATTATCTGGAATATAATGGGGACAAAAGCAGCTCCTTGAAAACTACCCGAAACTCACTCTTTTCTTAAATGTAATCTCCCAGCAAAATAAGAGAGCGTAGGAACTAGCTGCTTATAAAAGTGAGGAGATTAAGAAAAACACCTTGAAAAGGTTTACTGCACAAAAAAGTGTGTCACGATCATTCATTTCCAAAAAGTTAAAATTGAAAGCTGCTTCCCCCCCCCCTTTCCCGACAGCTACAAGGCTTTCATACTTTTTGTTAGAAAGCCTTAAAATGCCACCCGAATTGTAGCTGAAACATCAGCAAGTTTTTCACGCACGCAGTCTAACGACGAGATTACCTGCAGTAGGTTTTTTCTAGCAAGAAAACTATGTAAAACCATTGCATTCCAGTAAGAGACAGGACTTACTTTGTAAGATGGATTTCAAAAGATCTGGAGGCTGCTGTTCCTTATAAAACTATGCCAAAGACTATTTAAGTGGCCAGTAATATAAACATTATGCTACTAACACTGAACAGTTTATCACATAAATATAATTGTCTTCTTTTAGAAGAATAATAAAAGCCGAATCCATATGTTACACATTATTTAAAATTGTTTTCTGCAAGATGTATTAATCCCAGCGAAGAAGCAATTCTTCTACTATAGGAGTATAACAGCAGTTTTATTTTATTACATTGTCATTGTTTAATTTGTTTGTTCCCGGTAGTAGTTTCACAGATTTTTATGAACTGTTACTTTTATGGAAAGTCAAGTTACAAATGATGGACGCTGTTTACTTTCAGGAAAAGAAAGGTCATGAAGGTAGATAATGTATTTATTTATTTACTTACTGTACTCAACTTTAAAAAAAATCCCTCAATTCTTAGCAGAAGCTAAAATAACTTGTGGTTTTTAGACCCAGGAGGCACATATTTTGATATTGCTCCTCAGCAGCACTGCGAGCTCTGCAGTCTATTCAAATTTGGGAGTAGAATTTAAAGCTCGGATAAACAACGTTTGGTAGCAATGGCTGTGCAGAGCTTACAGTTTATCTTTACAGAAATGTGATCTTGCAGCTAAATGTCATTTTGCGTATTTGTTTTTATGAATTTGAGCTGCACGCTATAGCAATAACTTATTTGCTTAAAAATAAAAAAAATCACAGTTCCACTTTGGACAAAGCTATTTTCCATTGATTAAAAAAATAACTATTTTTTTTTTTCTAGGTAATGTAAGGCTTAACTTTGAATTCTTCTGTTCTAGAATTTAAAAGTATTAACTGTCATGTGTGAACCTGAACTCTAGATTACTCGTAGTGTAACTTAATGACAAGATGAGACTTTAAATAACTTTGAGACAAAAAGCAGCTCTCAAAAAATTGTCTGTTTAAATGCAACACGGAAAAAGGGCTTAAGCTGCTGAAATATTTTGGGCATGTTCACATCTGTAAATAAGGCTGAAATATCTGGCCTACTTAAACATGAACAAATCTAAAAATATTTTCATTTTAAAAAATTAATTATAGCAGCCCCAGCAATAAAACAGTCTTTGTAAAACACCTAAAAAGTCAATGTAAGAGAAAGTACATAATGCCAAGCATAGGAAGTATTTAAAGCATAATACAAATCAAAATCTCAGTGCAAGAAAAATTAAAAAATATGTTAATATTCCTTTTTGTTTCATAGTTAACTCATTGTTATCAAGTATGTAAAATACAAGAGAGGCTTTCTGAGCTCAGATACGAAATGATTGGTTGTAAGAGCTGACAGAAATTTCTCTGTGCTGGAAAATGCACACTGTCTGCCTTCTTGTAACCAGAGTCTTCATCAGCTGGAACGCCACCAATTCCGTATTTGCTGTCCATATCCCAATAGGAAGAACATTGCCATTGCTTGTTGGAATCATGATCCGATCCTACAAACGGTTATTCTCCTAATTTTTTTTTTTTTTTAATGGCTCGTGGTTTGAACATTGCTTTGACTGAAGTTAGTCACCACCGGAGCTAAATCTCGTGCGTGCTCTGTGCTGTACTGCTTTTAGTCTGCCCAGTTTTGACTAAGATATCCTTTTACCTAAGGAAAAAAAAATAAAACAAACAAGAAAACAAAACACCAAATCACAGTTTTCCCTCTGTCCTTTTAATCCTGAGATACACTCTTCAAGCTAGATAATGTGATATGCATTAATACATATATATTTGTATAGACAAACAAGTCTGTGTTTAAATAGATGCTAACTCCGGGTATCTGAGGCTTGACGCCGGCTCTCTCCGTGGGCTCTTGTGTCAGTTCATCTCTTTGTGCCTCTGGTTCTCCCTGGACCTTTTGTCTGCCTTAATTGCTTCGATTATAAACTTTGTCTCACTCTCACTATGTGCTTTTATAACGCCCGGCACAATGGGGCATGGATCTTATTAGGGCATCTTGTCACTGCTGTGGTTCTAATAATCCAGATGGTGATATGACCACTGTTATTAATAATAATAATAAAAGTATTAAACTACCACCACCAATAAAAACAATAATCATCATCATTATGCTGTTTTTCCCCAAAAGAGTGTTCATAGCCCTGGCTGTGAAGCCGCCTTATTCCAAACTCTATAGAAAGTCAGTCAAAGTTTTACTCAATGAAGTTTTAAGGATGTATTTATTTATTTAGACTTTGTTATAAAAAAAAAAATCACATTTATGTGCTGCAGTTTTAGAACTAACAAGATGAGTTTCAACATGGCCATGAAAAATCTAACTCATTGTTTCACATTATCATATATATTGGCCTAGACATATATGTGTGAGGTTTCTTGTTTGTTTTGTTTTTTTGCTGTCAAGGAAATTACAGCAACACATTTTTATTTCCTTTGTCTGTGTGACAGAGTGGGATACGCTCAGGTCAAATGTTGAACTCCATTTTATATTATAAATACATTTTAGATTAGGGCATACTTTTTGCATATGTAAGCAAGATTATTAGGAGGTATTCCAGTCCCTCTTCAGCCAGAGAATAGTTGTTGACACTTCATTAGAGAATATCTGGGATATTTTTAACCTAGATCAGTTCAGTGATCCAGTTTACAACGCAGCCTCGGTTATGGAGGTGCGATTCGGGGGACAACGAAGTGTAGCCTGGCAAGTCAAAATGAGCGCGTAGGGTCAGGCGGGAGCGTTTTTAACAGGCATCGAGCACCGAAGGCAACATCTTGTCGAACGCTGTGCTGAAACCATCCAAACAACTGCCCGAGACTGTTAAATGTAATTGTCTCCTGATTAACCATCCCCTTCCTGAGGAACAATAGAGCCTACATGGGAACGGGGAGGGCAACCGGCAAACGTGGTGGTGGAGCACAGGCAGAAAATAACACGGACTGGGGCTGGAAAGGGTCTCTGGAGGGACTTGCAGTCACTAGATGCAGGAAAATCATTTTCAGGGGAGAGAAAGCAGGAAGGTGCTGCCTGGTCGGGCACACTGCGAAGCCAGGGAGGAAGAGGAGCTGAGCAGGGCATGGGAGCTCCACCCAGGAGGTTTTGCAACTAGTCCCAGCTCTGGTGCTTCTGAAGAGTAAAACAGTTAGGAAATTCCTGTGCTCAGCTTGTATTTCAGCCCTGTCAGTCAGGTCTCACTGGGGAAGCCATCGCGGAGCCAGGGCTCGTGTCCGGGAGCAGCCCGGGAGAGGCAGGGCTGGGGAAGAACCTCCGGGGCGGCAGGACCCAACACCCAAGAGGAACGGTGGGACAGGAGGAGTGGGTATGGGAGGGCATGGCAGAGATCACGATTTGGAAAACTAATAAACTTGGCCCAAATTCATGTGACTTCAAGCACCAGCTGCCGATCTCCTCCCAACGGGCGGGTGCTAGAGCAGAAGAAGCTGCATTCAAGAGTACCCATTGGTAAAAAGGAGTGTGCTATATTTGAAACTTCCTCTGCCTCTGCTTGATCCACTGGTACGCTTTGCTTAGGAGGGAACAAACATATTTCACATGCATACTGCTGATTTACTCTCAGAGGGCCAGAGTTCAAATTTTATTCAAGTCAGATACCAAAACATTGGATATTTCTCTCAATTTTGTGGACCCTTAATAACTTTCAAAACTGGACTTAATATTTCCTAGGAAGAGAGTTTCTCAGGATATTCTGTGTACCTTCTTAGCCTGGCAGGAGATACCGTGAGAACCATCATTCTTGTATTAATTTGGCATTTTTGCTTTAAAGCAGATTCTGTGAGTGGGAGAAGGAAGGTGGAATTTAGATACTTCAGAATTATTTGGCTCCGCATTTATTTATTCCACAAATAGATAATATTTCAGTGAAATCATTGAGATTTTACTTTTTTGGAACTCTCTTGCCTGTCTTTACCAACTCCCATTTAAAAATAACCTACTGGCTTTAGAACAGATGTGATCCTGAATGTCACCTTAAAACTTAAATCGCGTTAAGGTCCTTGTACATACAGAAGGCCCTGGATGCCACCAAAGGTGTCCAGCATCTGACAACACCAATGCTTAGTTCTTCATGGCAAGAGACTAAACTCACGGTGAAGGTGATGGGGTCCCTCCTCTCCCAAACCGCCGTATCCACAGAGGGAAGGTGTTGGGGTTGAGACACGAGATGGGGTGAGGAAGCACTGCCCCATACACCTCTCGCAGCTCTCACGCCTATCGCATCTTCTGGCGTACATGTCCTTAGCCCTGTACCAGAATTAAGTGAGTGCTTTGCAATCTGCCGTATTCTCTGGGTTTAGACAAAATATGGAACCAATTCCCAAAGGCAGGATCCCCGATAAAATAAAATTGCAGGAAATATTGAATTATGAAGGAGAAACATCAGCAGTGATAGAAATGTGGGGATTTGGGTTTTTGTTTGGTTTGGGTATTTTTTTTAATAACTTCATAAATATCTATTCCCAAGGAAAATAATTCCCAAAGGCAAAACTGTAAGGAAGCTGATTCATTTGTCGTGGTGTCAAGTTTGTTCCCGAACTGAAGGATTTCCCATGTACTTAGCAAGTGAGAGAAGTCTGATTAAGGCTAAGAATCTCTCATTTAATTAAGCTTCTCTATCCTCCTTGAGGGCAAGCACTGTCTTCATTTTACATATAGGTAAGCTACACCACAGAGAGGTAAGAGGCAATTCCTTTTCCCCGAGCAGAGCACACAAGCTAAGGACAAGGCGTCTCAGCAGGTTCTGGAGGAAATCCTCCCCTTCTTCAGCTTTGTGGCACCAGCACCACCTAACGCACGTGGTAGACCTGCAAATGCTATGTTCCCCTTCAAATTGTGGGTGCGTGGTCGCTGTATGTGCTCGTGTCTGGGACGGGACAATGCACTCGCAGGCAGGGGGTTTGGATCCCACCTGTATGTGCTCGGTACCCTTCTCCAGGCTCTTTCCAGAGCTCACCTCAATCTACCTTGGAGATGATCATGAATGAGCAGCTGGGACTGCACAGACTGTCCGCGGTGGAGCAGGGAGGAAATCCCCAAATCGCCTTTGCTCTCCCCCAGGAGAAACCTTCATTTCTCCTAATAGAACTGACAATCCCACTCACAGTTTCTAAGGGCATCTTCGAGGCTCTCGCACTTTAAAGCCCTGCTGTGATGCAGGTTGTATGTTTACTTGCCAGGTACAAGAAGTAGGAAAAAAGTGGGGTCACTGCAAGAGATTTTTTTTTTAAAAAAGCTTATCAACCACGTACTACGTTTTTCTGGACGGTAGCCACGCTCAATGCCACTGCTTCGTGAAGCTGCGATGCCACCACTCAGCACGATGCTGTAAAGCAACGCGGGTGCGGTACCCGGTCAGGTTCTCGCAGAACATACGGCGATGAGCGTGAGCTCCTCAGGCGCCAGGTCCCACCGAGTCCAGTGGAAGCTGCCGCGTTGCTCTCTGCAGGAGCAGGGTTAAGGCTCCTTTTTCTCTCACACTTAGTGTAACTTTAGCTACTACACAGAAACAAATTTTATTAGAAAACTATATTGAAACTGTGATAAAATTATTGGAAGTATTTGACCTTTTCTTCTTCTTTTCTTTCTTTGATACCAATATTTTTTGTAGACTTCTTATACAGGCTGCACTAATTATTGTACCATATAATCCCGTGCCATCAAACAGACTAACACATTAGCTATTTCTCTCTCAATCTCTTCATGCTTTCTTTGTCTGTGAACCACATCAGTGACAGCAGTTAAGTAAATCAAAGTTTATAAGACTTGGGGAAAAATTGTCATATGTAACACGCAAAACCAGCTACTGTATTTCAAAGTTTTGGTTGAAGTGACAGTATCAAAGGATCTCTGTCATATGGGAATCTTTTCCTCTCACATTCCTGCACTATATACTATTAAAAGGCTTTAGTAAGTGAAGCGCAGTAAACCCAAAGTGCCAGTTCACTGCTGGTAAAAAAAAAAAAAAAAAGGGCAAAATAGCAAGAGAGACAAACCAAAACCAAATGATCCTTCCTGTGGATACGTCTCGTGTGTGAGTGTGTGTGTGCTTTGCTTTTTCTTCTCCTGTTCCAACAACAATGTTGAAAAAGCAAAAAGTATTAGAGCAGAAATGCTCTAATTATTTTAAAGTTCTCTGATCAGCTCCCTATATCAGCAAAAGAAAACATCTCAGGCCTTTCTTGATTCAGGTTGTTTCTTTTCTTCACATTTGCAGGGTGTCCTTTCAAGAGAAGTGGAGTAAAACTCCGTTGCTGTTTATTTATTTGCATAAGTTTCAGAGAAAGAAAGTCTTTGGCTTTACTCTTCAGGGTCAGACATTTTCATTTGGGGGAGCAGAGGATGGGTAATTTAAATTACTTTTTTTTTTTTTTCCCCAGAAGAAAATGTTCCTTCACAAATGGCCTTTGCTTTTCTCCTTAGTCAATAAATCACGGGAGGCCCCAACCTAGTAAACCTGCCTCGGACTGATGCTTTATAAGCACTTTAGAGCAGTAATTAATCAACGTGCCACTCTTCAGCGCAGAACGTAAGTAATAGGGAGCGAGGCAGGTAACGTTTTCTATAACAAGATAATGGCAGAGCGGTGCCCGCGCTGGAGGCTGCCTGCAAACCCGCCCTGCACAGAGGCAGCGTCTTCCCGGGGTTTTTCTTTTCAGTCGTGAAGTTCCTCGCAGCCGAAGCCTGGCCCCGGTGCCTGCTGCTCCCGCCGCTCCCCGTTGCTGTTTAACGGTGTGTTTAATACCGGCAGTCCTCTGCCGGGACGTGGGTTTGCTTTGCTTTGCTTTGCTTTGCTTTGCTTTCACCGCAACAAAGTCTGCAATAGTTTGCCTCACTCCTCAAAACCCTCTGTCCTGCAGGGAGGTATAGACATGTGCAAGTTTGCAGAACGCCTATATTGTTTTGTTCATACAGAAATACAAATTATCCAGGCTTGACTGAGGTATTCTTCTTCCTTGGTAGCGAATTTCTACCTATATGAGGAAGGAGCAGGAATACTTGGGGAGTAATTGCTTCCCCAAAGTGAGTAAATTTAGCCTTTAATTAGATCTTTCCTTTGTTTATTTGATATTTGTGTGTTTATTTTCTTGGTCATAAACAGACTACTTAAACGGTGAACTGCAGAGGGAAAATGCAAATATTTAGGGAATAATTTACTGGAAATGGAGTATATGTTTTATGCCAACCGCTGGCCTCAGTCAATAGGAATATTATCACCTTTTGGTATGTCTCCAGTAAAATTGCACCTTTTACCAATATCTGGTTTGATTTAGTACTGGAAAAGGAATGCAAAGCTTTTAGGTTTCAGCTATTCTTTATGGTATATTTTCTCATGAAACAATGCAAAAAAAGTAGCTCTTGACAAGTCACATTTTTCCCACACAGTGATCTCTTGTTAGAGACCTGCGAGACTACTGTAATTTCCTTCCCATTACTCCCAATGAATTCCATGCACGTGAAAGAGAAAATGGATAGTGGGGCCTGAGTTCCTGTACTACCCACTGCGTAGGTACCGAAAGGAGGACGGAGCCTTACCGTGGGATTCCTTGCATTGCTCTTCTGCTACACATTAGCTTTAATCTTCCACTGAGCAAAATATAGGCATTTGTAAGAAAAATAATGAGAGTTAGCCCTTTGGAGACTCTATGGTATGGGTCAGATTTACCTTTTGGTATTCTGATGTAAAACACTGAGATCAGAGAAGTTACACCAATGTAAAACAGGTGTGCATAGGCACATACGTATAGAGAGAGAGAGACATGCATTTCCTTTCATTTAACAAACATATATAATTCAGACCTTAAACTCTACCAAAATAAACCTCTGTTGACTCTAAATTGCTGTTTCTATCAGTGTTTTTACTAGCAGTGTCTCATCAACTGTAGGTAAAGATCATCAGCAGATATCCAACCTTAATGTCTGCACAAAACGACTCGTAAGCCTGACCATCATGACATCCAAGCACTGCAACTTCGCAACAAACTTCTCTTCTGCCTAAAAAATGTGAGCCACCACAATACACGCACCCATTTCGTGCCACTCACGTGCACGGTTTTAGCTCTGCCCAAGAATGAATTGACTTCTATTCCCAAAGCTATATATACAGTGTTATCTGGGGTTAATTTGCTGGAAAAAGGATTAGAACCAAGTTAAGTTTGTGTGTCTCGGAGAAATAAGATTTCGTCTCGGTTGTTTATACGTAGGCATCGAAAGAAATCTGGAAGCAACAGGGTATGTGGAGGAAGAGGGAAAGGGTTACAGCCTCGAGTTTCCCGAGAAGCACAGCTTGCAGTTCTGCTGCGGAGAAGGTTTCTCCATCTGGCAAGCCTCCTGGGATGCCAGACTGGAGCAACCAGTTCGTAGGAGCTGTACAGGGGCACCCCTTCCCCGGCCGGCCCCGCAGCCGGCCCCGTGCCGGTGCCAGCGCTCTCGCTTCTGCCCGTCAGCCTCCTACGGGTCTGCTCTGCGCCGCGACCCGGCTGCGCAGCCGGGCACGGCGCGGCGGTGGCGAAACCTGCTGGAAATGCGCGGGTGTGATGTCGGAGTAGTCCAAGCAGTGTGGGTCCAGGGGTGTGCGAGCCCCGGAAAAACCACGGGAGGATTAAAGCAACCGTCAGAGCAGCAAAGGGAGTTCCTTGGGCTGCTTCTTGTACAGGCTAAATTAGGTTATGGGAAATAAAGGAATGCGCTTTTTGTGTTTTAGTGCGACATTTCTAAACTGTGCAAAATACGGAGACGGTAGTTACTGTGAATCTTTACTTACAAGCCTTTTCCCCCTTCCACCCCACTCCCCAAATAGCCTCCAGTGACATTAGCAATAAAGAAACCTGCCAAAACCCAGTTCTGCTTCAAGAAAGGGAACGCTGTAGAAAACTCAGTTGTCTGTTGAGGACTTGCACGTTACACCTGGAGACAAAATTCTAGCGCGCAGTGTAAAATAGCCCTCCTTTATGCCGAAATTGCAAAGGAGCCTTAACTATAGCATTTCTGATAATGCTTCCATAACGTGTGTGTGTGTGTTCTCCGAGGCATTCATTTGGCTGGCACATTGGAAAATGGTTAACACAGTGAATGTGGGGTGTCATTTTTGTAGTGGAGAATGTGTGCCAGAAGAATTCAACTGTAACCACTAAATATTTGCTTAAAAATAATTTTAACCATCTGGACTCCTTTTTTCTTATTATTCTTATTCTTCTTTTGAGGTGGGGTGAGAAGGGAGTATTTTAATAGGAATGATTTGTGGTTACAAAATGAATTTGGTTAATTTGGTTACCACCCCCATTTATATGATGACTACAAATAGTCCCTAACATCTGAAGTTTTAAAGAACCAGCAGATTTTTCTCTCTTGAGCTTCAGAAGCTGGAAACGAACTTACAAAAGACAATAAATTGTTCTTGATGGAATAAATAGTTTGTGGGGTTGCTATTGTTCCTCTTGACAATACATTAACATGTGCTAATAGAGGAAGAATTGAAGAGCTTGCGTAGTACGGGCTCTTCTGCCAGGCTAAATTTTTCCACTTTGGAGCGGGAATCAGGTTCCCCGCGTGCAGGGCAGGGAAACGCGGTGCTGGGATTCCCGGGAGCCAGCACCTGCTGCCCGCCCCGGCGCTGGGGGAGCCTTGGGGCGCCTTCCGCAGCCGGCGCGGCCGGAACGGCGGCTGCTTTCGGGGGAAACCCGGGAGCAACCTGCAAACCTGTCTCCAGACCAGCCTCATCAGAGACGGGCTGCTCGAGATCGTTTGCCTTGGCCAGAATAAGGATGCTTCCTAAAAGCAGGGTCGGAATAACAGTTTTCACATCTCTCATACCTAAATGGACTTTTTTTTTTTTTTTTGTGCATCTGTCTTACTTAAGAACATTCACCTTGTTTTTAAATATTCAGAGTTCAGCGACAGATTTTTTGGTTCTGAATCCAGTTAAATACAGTTAAATACAGTTGCTAGATGTACATGTTTCTATGTTCTCTGTATCTTGCCTTAGCATATTAAATGAATGTTTTATGGAGCCTGCTATAAATACATCTGTTAAAAGATTTTTATCGTAGTTTGAAATGCCTGAGTCTTAGCAGCTACCTTTGCACACTAATGATATACTAGTAAATGTGCACAGGAGATAAAATAAACTGAGAGAAAATAGGTAAACTTGCATGTAGCGTCCTTGCTTTAGTAGCTCTCGGAGATACTTTTCCTCTGTTTTCTCGTACGCTGCAGCACTGGTTTCATCCAACTCATTGTACATTAGGAACAATTTAGTATCATTTCATTTAAAATATGCAAGCTTTATATCGAGAGTAAATGTGTAGCCACAAGGTAAAATTAAAAAAATATATTAGTCTCATCATTAAAAAAAAAGCCTTTAAAGTTTCCATTATCCATTATGTCAGGTAGCAAATATCTTCTCAATGTAACTCCAGACATTAAATCTGTCAAGAGGCATGCAGTAAAATAAATGTCTGGGATACCTTCATAAACAAAAATCTTATTTCCATAATTCATACAGCTGGCTGGCATTTATTGGCACGTCAGGTGCAATGGGGACATTTCAGGAACATTAACATGTACAGCATCATTTGTCAACAAAGCAACAATGTAAGCAAATCGTTCAGAACTCATACAGATTTACAGCTTTCTCTGCCAGCTGCTAATTACGGTGTGCTCTGCCTATTTGGTATGGTCTTTTTTATTGGAAAATGACAAAGGGGTTATGGTATCCCGGTTCGGAATATAGATGCGCTTTTAGTAATAATATGAGTGGTAATATGACTACACAGCCTGGAGTTTTGATCTAGTTGCACTTGTCTTATAATTGACCGGTTTTGATTGATGAAGGACAAAGAGAAATTCACGGCGATATTTACTTACCGATAGAAGTAACCTCTGCAAACAAAGAAATAATAAAATATCAGACAGCAAAAAGAAGTATCCTTGCTTTAATGTTGTTTGTTCCTACCGAACACGACAGGGAAAATTCAGTCCTCACTGAAAACCTGATCTGTTTATTGAGGAATGCTCAGCGAGCCCTATGCGTTACAAACTGGCAAATACCCTTTGAACGCTGCTGAATCCACTTTGATAAATAAGAATTAAACTTTCAGCATTTTAAACGACGCAAAGGTTAAATAAAAGCCGACAATACCATCCGTAAGGGCCGAAATATGTGTTAATTATCTGCTTTCAACATCCCTTGTGTCTGTCTGTCTGTATTTCTCTCCCTTTATTTGTTTGAGCGTGTGTGTGTTTATGAATGTATGTGCTTTTGCAAGTTAATGACAGCAAGTCAGTTCCACTTTTTATTTCCAAGTTTTGGCCAGTTTGCATTTCAATCTCGTAAAAATATAATTACTAGGGCTTTATGCTTCAGATGTATAAATTAAATATGCTTTTAGAATTATTATACCTGTTATTCAGCCAAAGGTAAGAGGATTCTATTAGCTAAATACATATTTAGACACCTAATAAAATTCCTTATTCAGTTCTATTTCTTAGTTTCAGTTCATGAACAGTAACCGCTATTCTGAGTTAAGATCTTGACCATTTAATTTTTAAGAAAAAAGTAATTAGACCATATTATGGATTAATCCCTTGCCAATTTTCATTTTTTAAATCAAAGTAATTTTAGACTTGGGAACTACATAATTTTATGCAAAGAAAGTATGTTTTGCCAACCTTATTAAAATCTTTAAAGACCATATTTTCTATAGGCTTCCAAAAATTATCCCACAAAAATGTGTGGGTGCACCCATCTGTACACATGAATGGGCAGCTAGGAGTATAATTATCCAGTTTTGCACGTGCAAATGTAGGTGTTTAAGCGCAAATTAGCTGACCCCCAGATTCTGCGGGTGCGTTTTTGCCAGCTAATTAATAATATTTCTTTGAATTCCATAATGTAGGTTAAAATCCCCCAAGAGTTTGAGAGACAATGATAACTTTACTGAAGCCATTTAAAACGTTACTGATGCAACAGTAAAATGAGGTATAGCTTAGCGCCAGTATTTGGGTGTTATTTTGGTTATAACAGCGATATGATTCTTTCAGTGTAATAAACTCTGTTGGCTCCGGCTCCGGGGATGACTGCCTGCCACTGCTTCTCCAGAAGCAAAATGCACGCGTTCCTAAAGGAAAAACTAGCGCACAAGGATTATAAAAAAAATTGACCATCAATCTAAGTTTGTATGAGCAATCACAGCCGCTTCCGAAAAGAAGTTATTTTGTATTAGAAGCAATTTACCCATCTGGAAGAACAAAAAGATATTTGCAAATGTCGAAGTGACTGACTTCCAGCAGATGTTTAAAGAAAGTTAAAAACCCAACTGCTTCTGAGGTGCCTGGCCTCGATTTCAGATCTGGAAACGTAAAATATGTTGAAAAGCTCTTCTAAAGGACGAGGGCGTTCGCTGGCACCTCGGCTTTGTGCTCCCTACCTGCCGATGCTCTCGCCCACCACCCCCCGGCAGGCTCATTGCCTGCGCGGCTGCGCAGCAGTTTCCTAGGAAAGGGGAGCAGTTGTAAAGCTTCTTGAACGAGACATGGAAATTAGTGGCTGCATCGCCTCGGTATGATATAGCGTGAGCGTTCTGGGAGAGCAGGCTGTCTGGGAAAGGGCGAGCTATGGGGGTGAACCTCGATAGGGGCTTTGTGGGGTGAAGGAAGAAGTCGGAAGTGAGAAGAAGGGATGCGACGTAGGGCGTTTGAAGGGACATGAGTTTCTTGGATGTGGGGTTAAATTGTGTCTTCATACTGCTATAGGGGCTTAGGGATAATGAGGAAATAAATATTTAACGCAGAGCTTAACAAATAAGGTTGCTGACCCCTGGAATTCACAATTACCCCCAATACGGTACCCAAATGCAACAACGCTACTGGAAGTCCTGGTAGACCAAGACCAGTTAATAGAAAACTAACTTTATACTGTAATTCAAGATTGTTTGAATTTACTTTATTTGTGAATTTTTTCCATTTGTGTTCATGTCTTTGTACGTTTGAAGAGGAAGTTTAGACATTCCTTGATCCATAGAGATTGCTTTTCTTCCTGCTCCCTTTGATTCCACTTGCCTAATAATAATGGGCATTATCTTATATCCATATTTAATTTTATTATGTCACTAGCATTGCAAGAAAAGGATGTTCTTTTCAAACATTGTAATGCATTTAGTATTTCACTAGTCATCAGTTAAATCAATTTTTCCCTTTATTGAATCTGAATTATAAATCAACTAGTCATTGTATGGGATACTGTATATGAATGTACAGTATATCATTATGATGTATCCTATAATAATGTCTCTTAGACATGAAAACTAAAGATGGTGGTTTAAAGTGCTGAGAGAGAAAAAATTGGAAACATCTGTTAGTAGGAAGTAGAGAAGACTTTTCATTAAAGTTTGTCAAGTGTATTTGATAGGAAGAACACACTGGGCCGTATTCTGCCAGCCCTCACATACACCCACCCCAGTATCCAGCGTGTTATTTCTACCTCGCGTAGAAAAGCCAATATTATCGGAGACGCTGAAAAGCCAGCTCTCTCCTTTGGGTAAGGCGCAGTACAGCAGCTCGAGAAACCCGAGACCTGGGGCAGAGCGAGGATTCACAAGTTTTATGGAAGAAGAGATAGAGCACGTTACAATGCAGCCAGTGTCTCGGTCTCGGTCTGCGCGGGCGTAACGACAGCTGCGGTGCTCCTGTGCTGAGCTCGTCAGCAAGCTCGTGCGGAAGAAGTGGTGTGGGACAGTTTGGGGTGGAAACTCCTCCATTTCTGCTTAGCCACTACTTGCAAGAAGAGGAAGTCTCAAAAATGAAAAAAAAAAAAAATGTCCGGAGGTCAAGGATAAGGTACTTGGAAGCACCTAGTTAGCAGATTTCACCACCCAATGTAGTGTGGACAAGCTGGCCAAAACAGACAAAAAATGGCTAAAAACTTCTGGGGTGGTGTGTTTTAGCCTAATTGCACATAACTGCCTACTTAAGGAAGCTCAACAAAGGCCATTTCACACGTGCCCGGGGACGGCACTTCGTGGTGTTGCCCGCAGCAGGGATTTCAGCAGCGCCGCGCTGACGGGTTGCTGCTGCGTCTCTGCAAACCCCGCTGAGGTGCGGGTGCTGCCAGCCCCACCTCGCAGCTTGTCCCGGGGCTGCAGGAGCTGTTGTGGGCACTGGGAGGGAAACACATGAGTTACACACTCACCTCATTCACATCTCATTTTTGCATACTACCGAAGGCACGTATGCACGTGTGCTCGTGTGCGTTTCCCACTTTATAACTGCTTAGGCACAACGTGAAATACCTTCAGCATCCCTTGGGAGCGTACCACGAGCACGGCACGCAGCCTTCGCAGCTGTCCAGCTGCAACATACGCTGCTCGTACCTCCTCCTGCAGGTGTAGCAGCTTAAAAGCCAATATCTCGCCTTGCCTTGCAATCTTTTCCCGTTTCTTCCTGCGCTAAGCGGTCTCTGAGCCCCGGCGTTTCCCTGATGATATCCAGAACTATAAAATCAGATATAGCAGTTGCAGGGCCCAGTGCGAATTACCCCCGAGTCAATAGAAAACAGAATATTGCTTATCGATTTGGTCTAGCTTGTTGTGTAGTCAACGGAGAACAAACTAATACAAATAAAATTAATCAATTGGAAGCTGGCTGTGGGCCTCAATGAGTCATATGAAGTAGGTTTCTGATATCCTTTATCATCACGCACAGCCAGCGAAACAAGAGTGCTACTGTCTTCTGCTGGCGCAGAGAGTTACCTCAGGCTATGCTGAAAAATGCTTTTTTCTTATTTTTAGACCTGAATCAGCCCATGCTAGTAAATGTATTCTGGTGAATACAGATCCTACTTTGTTGCAATGCCCATGGGAAGGCGGTAGTGTAACCTGTTTGGATGCAGCTGCAGACCACCTGTAGAGAAAGTCAAATTAGGGAGAGACCCCACTGTTCTTTGCATTAATGCTTTTTGTGTTGTGGCTTGACTCCCCCCTGCCTCCCCCTTCCATGTATCTTTCTCAACTGGGGAGATAGAGAGCACATTTTAAGAACTTCTGTCCCTTTAAGGCATCTTGTGATTGAAAGAAGATTTGAAAGGCTGTAAAAACTCCCCAGTCACCAATGAGTGATGGTGCACAAGGAGTCTTAACGCTTTTAGGGTGACTTTTCCTCCTGGTCTTCTTGCAGGTCTGAGGGGTGTTGGGTTTGGGGGGGTTTGTTTCGTTCTGTGCTTAAAGGGCACGTTTGAATCTCCCTCAAATAATCTGCATGTTAGAGGAATCTTCTAAGTTTTGAATGAAAAAAGTGGTTGTCAAGAATTAAAGCCCTAACTTGCCGCGCTTTTCGTTCTATTGTTTCTAAATAAAAGACTCGGCAAACAAAAGGAAATGGAACAACCCTAAGTGCAGTGCCCGCGTACCCTGCGTGTCCGCGCGAAAATGGGTATGATCCCACTGGTCCCACTCAATGGTGCTGGGATTCCCTTTACATACACATCTGTCCGAGTTCGGGACAGAGGGATAGTTAGGCACGTAAACCAACTGGTTTGAGGAGATTATGTGTCCTTGGTATGAGAAGTGGGTTTAGTTAGTTTTCTTATCTCGGTTGCAACGGTTTAACACTCCTGGTATCTGCACCTTCTCAGCAGATTAGGCTTTTATTCATTTATCAGGTAGTACTTTGTTGCATAACGATGCAATATTCTGCCTTATGTCACATCAAGACTGCCTGTACCGAAAATTTCATGGAATCACTTCTTCTTCACCTCATTTCTTCACAGATGAATCCAACCGTTTCCCTAATCGTTGACGTACTAGTTAACACAGGCAGAGTTTGTAGATGGAGGTAATGTCATCAAGCATTGCCTCATTTTAAATTCCTTCCTCTCGCTGGTGGTATCAATGTTCACTGCAAAGACACTGATGATACTGAATTTAATTGGTATTTATGTGTAGGGTCATGTGTACTCTCCAAGAAGTTTCTGTGTAACTTTTCCCTAATTGAAATTAGATTGAAGTGTTGCTGTGTACACTGCGACTTAATGGTGACAACGTTGAGCCAGCTTCGAAGCTCAGATGCATGGCACGCATCCCAAGAAATCTGCTATGATGCTCCCACATACATCTATGCATATTTTTATGGTACAAGAGACATAAGGTGTGGAAAAGGAGCAGTCTCTTTAAGGGGGATGTGGCAACCCTATCTGCCAGTCATCTTGCCTCTGCTGTTCTATTCCTTTTACAGCCATTTTGCCTTTCTGGTATATCTAGAATATCTTTACATACGTGTTTAATGTCTGCACAGCTATTAAAATCCATGGGAAGGTGAGAGCCCATAAGAATAATGGACCAGTAGCACTGGTCTTTTGTAGAAACGCTTGCTGTCTGCTTTGGGGGTAGCTTGCTCGCTGAAGAATGGCCATCTTATATTCTAGATCACATAATATACAACCGATCCGGTCTGCAAACCGTTTTGGGAATCGGTCTGAAGCTCGCGGCTGCCGTGCAGTGGGAGAGCCCAGGGCTGCCGCTGGCTGCAACGCGAGATCTCACCGTGAAATACCTGCAGCACCGTATTTTGACTCCGTGCAAGGGTGCGCCAGCGCACGCTCTCCTCCGTAACGCATACGTAGAGTATGGAAAAGTGACTTCTCACTGGTAGAAGGGTTTTGGCTGGGAGCTTAATTTATAGCGGCTCGTAGAATTGCAATCTGTAATAAGCAATATGTCCTTGAACATTTTTCATGCGCTTCTAAGTGAGTCTTTAAAAAGCATTGGTTTTCCTTATAAAAATCATTAAACTTTTTAAGGAAGAAGTAGTAGTCTAGCTTAGTAATCATCACAGTGCTTTAAATATTAGTGGATAATTAGCGATGTGAATAAATTAAATACATTTCAGGTATAATAGCCAAGTTGAGGAAAATGGCCAAATATTAGCAAAGCTCCAAAATCTAACGACTTTGTGTTGCATGCTGCTTTAATGACTGCGATTTAAAAACGTGCATAATTCCAAAGAGATCACGTTTCACATAATAAAAATTACTGTGACATAAAATATATATTTGCTTAAAAAGTACTTGTAATATCAAAAGGACTGTGAAGTATTAGCCATTTAATACAAATTTATCTTTTCTTGCAGATGATTACATTTTCATTTTAATTGCTCACATTTCCCGTTCTGATCTTAAAGTTTTATAGTAGGCAAGACATGCCACAAAGAAAAAAAAAAAAAGATATTTTATTTGTTAGTTAACAGTCTTCAGAAGTCCTAATTTGGCCAATGTGTTCTGCTGCAAAGTCTTGGAATGCTGTCTTGCAGTTTCAAAAGTGATCTTATTTGGCTTCCCAGAAACTATTATGCCTGGAGGATGCCATGAGAACAAGGGCTGCCTTGTTAACAAGTAGAAAACTCTCAAAAACAAGATAGGATCCTGATATAAATCATAATTTAGATGCACAGAGCTATGTTCACCACCACAGTAATGTAATTCATTTACATCTAGTTATTACTTATCTCCACCCGAACTACTAAGTTCAGGAATGCAGCTGCCTTGTGCCTTGTGACTCGTGGGGGTTAGGGAAGAATGACATCACCGAATTTAAGCACATTACCATGCTGACATAGTGGCACCTTGTTTTCCCTTCCGCAGATAGCGTGAGCATTGTGTGCTACCCCCCATTCTTCCAAAGAATACCTTTTTTCCCCTTTCAAGCAGCTGCTATATGAAGGGTTGCAAATGTCACTTCAACTAATGATGAATGATGCTTGACCCTTGGACCTGTTACTATGAATTTTATGCAATGCTAAATTAATATGAAAGATCTCTGCTAGAAGACTTCAGCTATTATGCATGCGGCATAAACGATATGTTAAACAATCCGAATTTTTTTCTCATAACCATGGTAAAATGCAGAGCTGCTTTAACGTTTTGATGTGTATTTCCACTTAAGATTAGTATCTTTTAGTTCTAAAAATATTTTTGGTAAGCAAATCGGTTTGCGAAAAACATTGTCAAAAGGGCAACTGGCCCACATGTCTTTGTTGTTCGCGTTTGAATATAATTAATTATGTAAAGCAATAGTTAGTGGGAGCTTAACAATTAGTAGAATCTGTCAAATAGTCACACGGAAATTACTAACTAATTGAACTACTGGTCTTTTATTGTTTCAGCAAGCAGTACAGAGTGTCATTCTTTTATCTCATACGTTCATTACTATCGCGTATCACATTTTTCGAGCAATATATGCTTCCTAGTAGACTAATACATAAATAACCCTCCCGGTAATGTCACAGCGTGCAAAAGCGTTTGAAATAAAAACACCTGTTTTGATTAGTATTCAGATTCGTGCAGTTAAAAAATGATAATCCTTTTGCAGTTATACGACATTTTTAAAGCTTTGAATTTCCATCTGTATCTTATATTATGATGTTTCAGGATTGTCGTGAGTTAATTATGTTAACTTCGGAAACATTGCTTGCATTTAGAATGAAAAACTTCAGCTTGAATAGCCAGGAAAGCAGATGCTATCTTTCTTGTCAACTGCTTTGTTGTGTGTAGCCTTGAAACTTTTTATAAGATTCTGTACCAAAAGGAAGTATAAATCTCCATTTATTTGAAATGTTACTCTAATCTAATCAATATTTTAATATATTTCTCGTGGGAGGGACCTGAATGTATCTCAAGGAACCAAAGATATGAAAATCTCTTATTTTATGTCGAAATCCTCCTGTTATTACAAGTCCATTCACAAGACTAATTTGAAGAAAGGGAAAAATCCACGTACTATAACGTTTAAAAATTGTTTCGAAGCATACTTTTTCTCTCCTGAAATATGTACCTGCAAGTTTAGGTGGAATAAGAGGAACTGGAAATATTACAATTAGAATGCACATCCAGATAAACTCTGCAAAAGGGCAAGGTAGGCACGAGTATATCGTTAATGCGGGAAATCTGCGTTAGGTCCTGTCCCAGGGCAGGTGCAAATGCAAAGCGGGGACGTGTGCGTGAGATGGAGGAAAAGGTGCGATGTTGGAAACGATTTGGCGGATGCACGAGCGGCCGTGTCTCCTCCTTCCACGTGAGCCTGCAAGGGAAAGCGTGTGGGGAACGGAAAACATCAGGCCACTGAGTCACCCGTGTTTCATTACACCCCTTCTCTGCCAAGGAGAACCATGAACACTGCCAAGCGTGTTTACATGAGCCCCGGGGTATTTATGCATCTTCGGAGGCTCCTAAGAGAAGGTATAGCTGCGCACATGGAACTGCATGTGGCACGGTGGATGGAGTTAGTTTTTAAGCCCACGCTGGCCTTGAAACATCAACCTTTTTTCATTAAAAAGACCTAGGCAAGGTCTCAAATGTTTCTGTGTGTGCAGCTCTTAATTCCGCCGGTCCTGCAATTACATGCATTTCATGCACCCAGGTTTGATCATAAACTTAGGGCTTCCAGATTCTCAAAAGCATCTCATGTTCCTCAAACAAAAGCTATTTTCATTGCCACAAAAATGTCACTGTTTGTAAGCAGGCGCCGTACAAGAGAAGCTAAAACGCGCAGGCTAACGCTCGCCCGGATCAGGACATACTCCGGTGTCTGATTCTCAGCTGGTGCGGCTTCAGAGCGGACGTAGCTCTGAAGTTGATGGATTTGTATGAAAAAAGTGCGCTTACTGAGATCTTCCCTATTCGGGGTAAAATGTGATTCTCAAATCGCATAAAAATATTTGAAAATTCATATTACTATTAGCACTATTATTATCAAAGGACATTTCGTTAACATTTGAAAGTCCTTCAGTGCACTTGAAGATATATTTGTTTTAGCAACTTATATAATCCCCTTCTGTTTAAAGTTTTGTTTTAAACACATACAATTATCATCTTATATCCCTGATTCAGTAAGCACTTAGAAGCATTCCTATCTTTAACAGCATAGCTAGTCCCGCTAATATCCAGGGAATGGAATTAGAGCTTCAGATATTAGCAAAAAGTAATGCAAATGTGAATTAAGCAACATGGTTTTGAAGTAAGTTGACTGAGGACTTTTTATTTCTTAGACTGAACGCGAAAGTTTGGAATGAAAAAATCAAAGCGAGCATTACTGATATTAATAATTATTAAAAAAAGTATCTAAAAGTTGCATATTTTAGGCTGGTAACTAGAAGGAATTAGGCACTGAAATAACCTTCCAGTAAGGACAGTGAAGAAAAATCCTAACAGCTTTTAGGCAGAACCATCAGCAGAAATATAATATATAGATATAGATACATGGACATCTAGAATAAGAATAGTATTGTGGGGGTTTAGCACGTAAGTCACATTAATTAAAATAGATGAAGTTACCTGCATTGTAGAACTTGACCATTTCCCAGCTAATGAGCCATGTGCATGTATCAAATTTGTAATCCTACCTTTGCCTTTCCTGGTGTCCCTACAGACCAGCCTACACCCAGTGTGGGACTTTGCTACCGAAAACTTTTACTGCCTCATGTCTGTGCGGGAACCTACGTGAAACGATACTCTCTGTCCTGCACGGTGTCACACATCATATAGTTGATAACAAATTGTCACGTTAGGTAACCATTTCGGCCAAAATTTCATGAACTGAACTAGGGGAAATGAAGCGTGAATTATTCTTGTGAGCCAAACACGGGCCTGGCTTCTCTGGCTTGCGTTTTTCGAGACAACTCGCTTTATTGCTAATAGAGAAAATAAGTAATGTCTAAAGGCAAGGTGTGAGTATTAAAGTGCTAGTTTGAAAGTATGTAACAAAGCTGTCCTTTCTTTTTGAATAACTTGAATAAAGTGTCTAAATGACCTCTTCCTAACCAGAAGAGAATATAGAGAAGAAATTAAGCTTTATTGGTAAATTAAAGCCCAAATCCCATGGTTGATGAGAGATATGGTCCGTTTGAAATAGTTACAGTTTCAGACTTTCTCTTCTACAATCAGCGGGTGGAGACCAACATAATCCAATTAATTGTAATTCCCTTTTGTGGCACTGGTACAGTGGTGAATGATATAGTAAGTCCATTGAAGTCTTATCTTTGGTCAGATAATCCAAATGGATTCATATTATGAAACAGTCCTTTATAAAAGTTCTGATGAACAGAAGTGTTTTGACTTTAGTGAACCAAAAGATAAATTCTATACAAAATAAAATGTTTCGTCCTTGACATTTACAGAGCTTGTATGTACCTGATTTGATGTAAGAATACTTCTTTCAGCTGGGCTACTTCAAAGACCCCTTTCATTAAAAAAAAAAAAAAATCCAGAATTTGTTCTCGGGACATCCTACAAACCGGTGTGTGAGAACAGAGATTCACATGTACGGGTAATCTTTATTCGTGTAAATAGTCCCAATAAAATAAATGTGATTACAGGTATAAGGAATATATGAATACCATTTTGAGAACTGTTTGAATTTCTATTTTTCTAATAAAACAATAAACTAATCTTCCATTGGTAATCCTTATAACTGTAAACAAATCATATATGTATGTTCCTTTTCAGCATTGCAAGTGGACTAGGGGAATTGCTTAATTTTAGCTCAAGCTTTGATCTATTTACATTTGGAAGTCATTTACATAAAGGAAGTCATAATGATCTTTATTGTTCTGTTAATTATTTCCTTTGATTACTGAAACTCACTCACTGAGGCACAAGCCTGTTGTTACTGGGGTCGGTCCCAATAAGGTATTTGGCTACGTGCAATAAGTAAGGATTGGGTGGTATTCCTGGGGTTTGAATCGGTTCGTACAGACCCTTTCAGTGTAACGATGACTGGAGACAGGCCTGATTTAACGCATCACTACTCTGATCCAGCGCTACGCATTTTGTGTTTCTCCTTTCCTTTAAAGTTCTCCACAGCAAGCCCACGTTACGGCAGGAGGGTTTTCACTCATAGCGTGTTGAAATCTCACATTTACCAAATGATACTGAGATACCATTTGTGGGAGACAACACACTAGACCATATACTGAGGTCACATCTTTTCAGAGTGTCTCGAAAATACTTTTTTTTCCTTTTTTTTTCCCCCTGTTTAAATTGTCTGGTTGAAATTTAATATGAAGAATTTTTTACCCTTTGGGGTACATTACATATGAAATAATTTATGACCCATGAATCACAAGAAGGCAGTGAATTAGGTTTCAGATAAGTCTGCCAAATATTACAAAACATTGTGTACAGATTTTTGGACTATGAAAAGGCTTTTGACAAGAATGGAAATAGAAGCAGTG
Organism: Phoenicopterus ruber ruber; assembly: GCA_009819775.1. NCBI lineage: Eukaryota > Metazoa > Chordata > Aves > Phoenicopteriformes > Phoenicopteridae > Phoenicopterus > Phoenicopterus ruber. The sequence goes on from CM020220.1 coordinate 39,125,106, forward strand.
TTAGAAACAGCAAGAAGGGGAAGAACAGAAGAGCTATATGACAGGATCCTGAAGCGCTCTGAGTTAGTAGTACAATTAAAAAGATACGAATATGAACACATTTTTGAAGTATGAAAATAGGACAGAGAGTCGTTGTCCAATTCCTTTCTGTAATAGATCTTGAGAGCCTTCAATTTATTTAAAACGTAGATGTGTGCACGCTGATACGCACAATTCTGATAAGAGACCTGACTGTAAATGGGAAAAAAAAAAGCAAACCCCTCTGAAGTTAGATTGCCGAGAAGCTTACTGGAGAGCAATTACACAATAAGAAATGTTAATAACAGATCTGAAGTTGGAAGACAGTTATTTACCTTGACTAATATATGTATACACAATATAAGACTAAGCGAGGAAGATCAAGTCCAAGAATGGACTTTTGCCTTTGAATAGTAAAATGTATCATGAAAAGTAAGTTCCTGATCTAGGCAAGTATTTGATGTTTGTGTTTTGCAGTCTAGGGTATATGAAACAGAAATACTAACATCCACCTAGAAAATGGAATAAAATCCATTAGCTGGCACAGAGAAATGAGAAAGTCATTAGTCCGGTTCAGAATAAAGAGGGAAAAATAAACAGACAGAAAAACAAAATCAAGTGTGCTTGAACTACTAGGAAGGAGCTGAACTTACTGCTCAACAAGTGGAGGGAATTAGATAGAGGACCGAATCTTCCCACTGTAAGACAAATATAATTTTCACTCAGCATAGCAGTTTAATTTCTATGAGTTGCACAAAGTCTGCCCAGCTCCATCCTTGTGCTCGGGCAACCTTGGTGCTCCAAAGGTGAGAAACCTCTGTGCCGTGGGAGGTATGAGCTGGGTGGCAATTCCTCCATGCTCGTTCCTCGTCTCTTTCTTCAAACCCTTGGGGGTATCTGAGTATTTCTTTGGCCCTGAAGGAAGGGATAATTTGGCCATGCAGTGGCTCAGGCTAGGTATGCCGGCTCCTAGTCTTTGTTAACAAGTCACCGTCGAGCGATTCTCACAGAGTCATAGAATATCTCAAGTTGGAAGGGACCCATAAAGATCAATAACTTCTCATGGAAGTAGATGTTGAACGTAGACAGGTGGTCTGTTTATTCTTAGGGAGCCAGCTATATCTGTTCAGCTGCATTTTGAGGGGAAATAGTCTATCTTTAAAGTCACTCTTTTTCCCATACAGAATAGTTGATGCAGCTCAATTTAATGAATTTTAAAAGTACTTGTAATTATGATCCTATTACAGTAATCGTTGCTTCAAATCACAATGATAGAACATGCTAAGTCGAAACTCATATCACTGCCATCTAACCCTCTAGCAGGTACTGTCAGTGAATGATGCATAAGAGTATCTTAGGGATGATACCTGTTTCTGGCCACCGAAAGGATTCTCCTTTCAGTACCACTGTATATTTCTATGCTTCCAGTTTCAAACAGCAACGGATAGCATAGAAATTTCCCGACGCAATGGCGTCGCTAGCTGACCACTTTTCTAAACCTTTGAACTCCTCTGCGTGCTTTCATGATGTACCATTTCTGAACGTCTCGAATGTGCTGGATCTTTTTCACAGAAACAATGAGATAGTTCATCCCTCTCTTACTCTGCGGACTTCTGTGGAATTATGCGAGGATGAATATGACCCAGTGTGCCCAAGTACAGAAATCTCTTATTTTTCTGGCACAGACTGAGATTTAAGTTAGCAGTACTTGGTTGTTCCAGCGTGCCCCCAGGTCAGTGAACTGTCATTTCAGAGAACTGGAATAAACAGCACTCTGGATGCACACAGAGATGTTCTGCTTTTTAGCTTAAGTTGCTCAGTAATTTGCGCCCGAGCTCCATGGAATTGGGCACTCCAATAATAAACAAATGCTCTGGCATTAGAACATCATGGCTTAAATTTTCTGTTAAAAGGGCACGCCATGTTCCTCTAGCAGAAAAGGAGTAATGCAGGCAAGCTTTGTTTTGTTGACTATATCCTCGATAATTCATCAATGGTAGCATCGGATGACTTCAGCAGACGCTACTCAGAAATGTATTGTATACAAAATTTAATGATTTGTTTAGCTGACATTTTCTTTGATTTGTTTAAACACTCTTGGAAGTGAAGGGCCATGCACTGAATGCAGGCAGGAGGGTGGACCTCCCAAACCTAGCAAGGGAGAGCAGAATTATTATTTAGCTGAGAGAGAACTCACAAGAATCTGGCTGAATGAGGAAAGTATTGGTTTGCATGAGTCGAAGCTTCTGCTGTACTATTTAATCAAAGTTCAAGGGATTGTACGTGCTTTGGAGTGTGTACATAAACTGCAATGTTGGGACGGGATTTAGTGGCGGGGGAAGCTAAGCATCATGTGCTGCATCGCCAAGGGGTGAGCTCCTTGTCATATGATGAGCAAGAGCCTTCACCACCTCACAGCGTCCCATTGCTGTCGTCTCTCCGGACATCTCTGCGCTCTATTACTGCTATAAATTGAGTGTGATCGCTTTGAAAGAAGCTGTTTGCCCCAAGAAGGCTCCTGTGTCTCTGCACTAGCGAGCAGAGAAGCTGTGGCTGTAAAATGCAGGTACAGCTACCGAACACTCATGCCTCTCAGTGTACAAATTAATGTTCGTGCTGTCACTCGTGAGAACAGCCCTCACAAACGCATTTAGTGACGAAGGAGTGTGCTGGTGCAAGTGAAGAACTTCTACTTGAGTCTGTTCTTTCTTTTTTTTTTCCTACTAAGACCATGAATTACCAGCAAATTATTTTTGAAGAATATAACCATTAAAAAAAAATAAAAGGAAAAAAAAAAAAAGAAAAAAAAAACAAAAGAGGTGTCTTCAAGTTTGAGAAAGAAGAGGAATGACACTGGGCAGTTTGTCTGTTCCTAATACGTGCAAGAGGAATTTTCTTTTCCTCTTTCAACCACAGGACTCTGTTTTAGAGCTCTCACTCGTAAACTGCCTACTGGGAAGAGCGAATCCAGCAAGTTTCCCAAGCTTTCAGTCACCTGGGAATGCATTGTGCACGTCCAACCCCTCTGCAAGGATTTCAATGTGAGGGAAATGGTATGCGTTAGTAAACAGAGCTGTGCAGGGCTTTCTCCAGGGGACATCTCCCTCTGAATATGCTCTGACTCCTGGGATGGAGACTCCGGTGGTCCGAGGTTTCACACACTTGAGATGAGGGTAGGGCGAACCCCGAGTGCCCAAGGTTTGTAGGGAGAGGACAGAGGTGGCAGCTGTCACGTCCAAGTGCCCGCCGGGCAGGGCATTGCCATCCCAGCGCTGCCGTGCAGAGCCATGGACCAGGCAGCGATGTCAGCAAACGGGCTTCAGGCTGAGACCACATCAGACACGTCTCACCAACGCCTTCAGAAAGCAGGCCAGGCGCTGCTAGCCGTGTTTGCAGGAATTGCTTTCCGCACGGTTTGGGTTCATCCATGAGACCACTTGGAGGAAGCTATAATACAGCAGGCCTTCTGAACGTAGCGCGCTGGGATTTAACGGCAGCATGGGCGAAAGACTGTATAGCTGGGAAAATACTTATATAAATTATCTTAAAAGAAAAATGACCGAGCGGTGCTCTCCGATGACTGCATTTTGCTCCCAGAGACTAGTCTACATACCAGGCAGGGCATGTGGTTAGAGGAGCCACATCCATTTTCTTTCAAAGCTGAGATCTCTGTACTGCCTGGGTAAATGTTCCTATTTTCTTTTGTTGTTGTTGTTTTTAGCTGATCTTTCCATAGGTTACCTTCTTCCTTTTTGAACAAGGGCAACCTTACAGGGTGTGCTTAAACCAAAGATGAGCTCTTCTTTGGTTCTGCTGCAGCCATGGCGAGTGCCATTAAAAATGTGTATTGCTGAAAAGGCTGATTCACTAAGAATAACAACATAGTAAAACACACGCTCCCTTCACAAATGTATTGTATATCGATTTTTTTTTTTAACTAATAACCTTGACAGGTGCCTGCACTATTTTTTTTTTGTCCTTAATGTGGTCTTTATATTTTCAGTCTGAGTATTAGCATAAATTTTATGGGATTTTCTGGGCATATTTGTGTCTGTATCTGAGATATATGATATCAACTGGCAGTGATGGTTGAACTAATCAAATACTACTGACAAGTTAAAGCAAATTTTTAGGACTGTGAGATTTTGAGCATCTTCCCAGATACAGTATCTCCTGACTGAAAGCAGTCCTTGACTGTCAAGTTTAAATACCATATTTGGGACTTAATCTTTATGTAAGCAAAACACCCCAATAAGAAATATGTCTGAGTGAAGCCAAAAAGTCAGGTCCTCCCCTTAAACCTAGCCTGAAATGCGTGTGCGTGTTTGTTTATGGCCCTATCGCCGTGGTATGTGAGCGATTCCAACCAGTGGGAACCAAACGAGAGTCTTACACTGAATGGACTTCTATTTTCTTTTTAATTTTTTTTTTTTTTGACTTGGCATTTGTTCCTTCTAGCAAACATTTTTAAAAACTCTCTTATTGCTAGAGGGAAAATTGACACCCTTTGCTTTCACGATGATACATTCCTAACACGTTTCCTTGAAGAGCTGGAAATGGTGCAAAAATCTGGTAAGATAAGTCTCTATAAAGCCTTAGAAGTCAAGCATTCCACTTTAGACATTTAAGACAAATGCATGGCAAAAACAAGTTGTTTTTTTTTTAAGGTTTCTACTTAAAGTTCTGTGCCAAAGCTACAGTACTTATACATTTTCTAAATGTGTTTTAAGCAATAAGTTGTACAACATTTTTAGAACATGTGTTAAGCTATTTCTCTAAGAATGAAGCTCTTAACAAAACATAAGCACTCTGCATGAGATCTTAGCAGCAAAGTGCTTAAAAGATAAAGTAAGAATTGGTACCATGGGAAGAACACCAGCTGTAGAGCACACAGGTCCATTATGAGAAGTATGGTAGTGGGTAGGGAGAAAATGATTTAATCAGGAGTAAAACCAATTTTATTATAAGGGCACGCAGGGGGTGTGGCACCATAGTGAGAGGGACATTTCAAAATATCTGACAGATTTCAACAATGTGAAAACCCACCCTGTTCTTTAAAGTGACAGTAAACCCCATCAGGTCTCTCTTTTTGATGCTATTGTTAACAGTTGACTGTTTAAAGCTGGCCTGCTAAGATGCTGTCGATCTAGTTCAATAGCGTGTGGCAAAATAAAAGGCTAATTGTTGAAATACGATCAATCAAATATGATCTCAGAGTCTAAAGAAGATCCCCTCTGGTAACTCATTTGAGATCAAATCATTACTTTTATGATTGAGGTAATTCAATGGGAAAAAAAAAAAAAGAAAGAAAAAAAAAAAAAGAGGCTTGAAACCAAAGAAGCAAGCAAGACAACTAAATGAAATGCACAAGTCTGCCTTTGTTCCAGCTTTGTCTCACATTACTCCAAGTTAAGGCACTGGGTCCATTCCTTTATTTGTATACATTTCCTGAATCCAGAAATTTAAACAGCTTTTAATAACATTTATTAAATAAAAAAGTTGAAAGACGACTCCATTTTGAATGCGATTTTCTGTCCAAAAGTAAACTCTACAGTGAGAAAACTATTGCATTAAAGTACTGGGGCTCTGGAGTTGTGGGTGTCCATGTGTCTCCAATAATTTTACCATTTTGTTTAACAACAGTTCAATAAAGAGGCTGCTCTTGAAGCCAGCTGAATTGCTAAACACGAAATTTCAGTGACATTTAGTAAAACATTTCAGGATTATGTTGCTTCAAATTAAATTTGTTCAGTAGTTTTCACGGTTGGCCCCCGATTTGCATTCAGACCGAAATTTTCTAAAGGAGAGAATCATAGCACATGTGGAAAAAAGTGAGCTCCATTTTTGGAGTAACAGAACTTGGCGAAAGTGTGTGTCATTTTAAATTGGACTAATAAGGATTTGCACTTTCCTAGAGTTTTATATGGATTATGATCTCACTGTTTATTATGTTCTAACAGTATCCCACTACCAGAATTAAAAAGAAGAAACAAACCCAAAGAAAAACAGAATAATCATCCAATCTTGTTTTATTTTTATTAGAAACTCGATTTTAGCATTTAGTTTCTTTTATATTTAAATTCCTTAGTTCAGTCAAGCTTCAAAAGAAAACATTTTTTTTGTTTGCAAACCAGTTTTGTAAGCACTTGTGGTTTGTCTTTAGCGTGTTATCATTTTTGACAGCTTTGCATAGCCTAGGTAGGCCAACAGGGGTCTGTCTAATATTGTTGCTGGGCAAATCTTCCTCCCAGAGATGAAAACCAAACAAAATATTTTTGAAGCAGTAAGAAGGAATTAATATCCTTTCTCTCACAGTGCTCTATTCCTCGCTGACATTACATTCAGGCAAAAAAAGGAGAAAAGCGTTACCCGCTATTCCCTTGTACATAGCGAGGCTAACACATGTAAAGCAATAACTCATTTTCTATTGCCGTGTTTAGCATATGTCTCCTGTTGGCTCAGCAAGGCCTTTAGGCCGGTCCCTTGAGCCGGCCATCGTTGGCAACTCTTAGCCCCTCGGCCTCAAAACCAAATAGCTTTGAATCACGTTGAGCTGTGATGCTAATTTTCCTACTGGTGCATTATGGGAATAAATGTATCTGACATACCGTGTCAATGGTACTGTCTCTTTGTGTCTCTCGGTTTTTGTTAGCTGCATTCCTACAGATGGTATTCCATTGAAAATGTTCTCTTCCTACAAAAAAAAAAAAAAAAAAGGGGAAAAAAAAAAACATGCACAGCACCAAACCTCTAGGTGCAGAAGGCTGTTAACGGTTGCTGATGATAGTAGGCAAACATTAACATAATAATTAGTGTCTTGTAATTGTTTCATTAAAACCAGTTGTTCCATTTCTCCTCGTGTTTTCCCAGAAGAGAAGCTGAATTTGGACGACAGCCAGTGGGAGGACATCCACGTTGTCACCGGAGCACTCAAGATGTTTTTCAGAGAGCTGCCTGAGCCGCTGTTCCCATACTGCTTCTTTGAACAGTTTGTGGAGGCGATAAGTAAGTACATCACATCCAGTAGAAGCTCGTGAAATAGCCTGTTATATAAAAATAATAATAAACTTAAAAATAGAAGAACAGAGGCATCTCAAATCTGACTTACCTTCCATTAGCCGTGATCCTGTCTTTTTATTGGTTTTGACTGCCTTTTATCTCCTGCAGCATTTAGTTATTTAACTGGAGGGAAAAAAAAACCACAACAAATTATTGATCTATAAATTTTGTATATGCGATTTAACTGTAGTGCCTAAAATGGCTTAGGAAAGGAATTAAAATGTGTATGTATTCAAAATATGCTAGGCTGATAATCCATATATCCCCAAACACAAGAGAGAGACTAATAATTGTGAATCATGTTAGAAGGGGCTGTATTTATGTTAATCAGAATGAAATGCGTGTGTTTTGTTCCACAAGGTTGCGGACTCTTGCCTTGCAGTGATCACAAAAAGAATGCAAAAACATTCATGTTCTCATTTTCATATCTACCTTTGGTTTATTTTATTTTTTTTTTTTTTTAAAGTTGGCAGGCATCAAAAGTATTTTCAAAGTCCAAGGCATTTGTTCTGTCACTTGTCTCTGTGGTTTGTGTGCTGCAAACCCTCTCTGTATTTAATATATGCAGGTGCATTTTGTAAAACTGTATCGGCTTGGAAAAACTTGACTAAAAACCAGACTGATTTGGGGGTTTACTCCCGTTGGAAAGGGGCGGGGAGAGGGATAGCTTAAAGGGAGAAAGCCTAGTAGGAGATTAATTAAAGATCCAATAGAGAAAAATCTCTAGGAAAAAACCAAACACAATAAAGTACTTAGAGATCCGTTTTCGGAATGATGGGCATGCATATTTGCCGTTACTGTTAATGAGAGCTGTGTGTGCACATGCGCAGCTGGCAGGGAATACGAAACCCTTAAGGTACGGCTCGCTTTGATTTTATATTCATAAGAGTCTTTAGTTCAACTAAGCTTTTCAAGACCCAGCATCAGATATAATGAGGTTAAATACATCTCACAAGATCCTTCCCTTCTCGGTTATTTAGAGATGCAGTGCAGTTAAATGCACAACGTAAAGAAATGCATTACCTGAAAGTTTACTCTTGGCAGCTCGCTTTCTTCTCCTTTCAAAGGGAACTAGATGGGGAGCGTCACCTCTCGATCTGAGTTCCTGTTGCACAGTCTCTGCAGTGCTAAGAGGGGAAAAACAATAACGAATTTCTTACTGTTCAGCTTCAGCTGCTGCGATGCGTTGGGATAAGATGCTCGCTGAAGCACCAGCACTTGAACGTGCCCTTCAGGCCGTTCTCCATCCACCCGCCATGTCCTCTTGGAAAGGAGGAGATGCGGTGCCTTAAGCGGATGCCGGCAGTTCACGGGGCACAGCCTGGCGTGCCATTCGCGTCTCTTCTCATGCACCTTATTCTGCAGTCGGGTGTTTCATACCTACCCTCTGCCATTATCACGTTCTCTTCCTGATAATCCACCATCACACAGGTCTTCTGGGGCTAAATATAGTCTTCCTCCCCCTTATCGCTGTTTCTCATTGCCCTGTGGCGTACACTTTGGCCGAGCGAACGCTATTGTATTCTGAAGAACATTATCAGGACACCATGATCTCATCCTTCGTGCTGCCTTCTGCTCTCATCCTCTCTGCTAGCGTCCAAGTCAGGGATGTGCAAAAACTTTTGGTGGCCCAATGGGGAGGTTTTTGGTAGTAAAAATAACAGGTAACTCGTAACAGACTTGCGAATTAGGAGTTCGAAAGCATGTCGGGAAGAGGCTGTCTGCTACAGCATTAATATTCATGAGTGAGAAATTAATGTCCCTTTCTGCTGTTTGAACTATTATTAATTCTTATTATGATTTTGAGAGCCATTATACACATTGATAGACTAATGAACAGTCATTTATAGAGGGATTTTAAGACAGTTTATTCCTAGGAAGAAAATGCTAGCACTCTAAGACATGCTTCGCACTATTTCAAAACCCTAATTCTTGTTGCTTGCTTTACTGCACATCAGGGTGATTTCTACCTAATCCAACTGTCTAAAGTAATCTACAATTTCCAATCAATCTTTTCTTTATTTGGCCTTTACTGCCATAGTATCTACAAATCCGTATTCCTACCAACTCTACTTAAAAAACGTCTATAAACAACAATTAAGTGTGTTCAGTGTTTTTGGAGCTCTTCTGTATGTTAATAGTCCTGAGACAAAGTAAAAAAAATCTCTTTTCTTCAATATCATTTCCATTGTAGCTGATTCTTTGGCTACTTTGGGCTAATTACTCCGCCTGGTCAGTACTGTGCTGCTAGAAAATTTCCCTTCTTCAGGTTGTTGTGAAAAAGAGGATATTGTATCTCTGTCTTTTCCATCCGTTCTTCAAAAATGGGAATTATTAGCACGCAGGGCATGGGCGTGCAGTACAGTTAGAAGGAGCACTTTAATAATGCCAGAAATAAACCAACCTGATGACAGGTAGGAAAAAAGGTAATTAGGACACATTCCCACACTGCCATGCTGGTTATATCCATAGTCCAGCACCGAGCGCCCTTCAGTCACAGCCATACATTTGAGAGGTGTCTCTAAAAACCTATCATCTGTAGTGGGTAGTAACAAGTTACCTTGGGGATTTAGTCATTTAACTAGAAGTTTCAGGAGGAACGAGTACCCAAGAGGTACCACAGACTCTCATGCTGATGCTTTTTTAAAGATTACGTGGAAAAATTCATAGCAGGCTTAGTATTACTTTTCCTGGATGATGCCATTTTAATTAACATCTCTATTACGTGAATAGGAACAAAATTTTACAGTGCTGTGTATTAGGCAAAGTGCTTGATCTCTACCTTCAATTTCCCCTATAAATAACTTTAGATATGGCCATAATATTAGAAAAATTTAGATATGACCAGAATATTTGAAGATAATTCAGGGCATTATAGAATCTCAGAATTCTGCTTGCCAGGCTGAAGCTGGATAATTACTGTCCATATAGCTTATATCGGAGAATTTATAAACGATAAATGGAAGGCCACAAGACCTTTGACCTAATACTAATTTTGTTTCTGAGGATTTGGAAAGCAGGTTTTCACGGACTTTGTCTAGTATATTACTGGCAAGCCATTTTGTGGCATTTTGGATGAAATATGCACTTCTAAAGTGTGCCCAAATGCTGCTACGAAGTCAGGTTCAGCCACACTTAAATTACTTAGCACCACAAATAGTTCTAATGATTTTCTGGAAGATCAACAGACGTGGTTCAACAGATTGTCTGCAAGTAAAATTGTGCTTCATGTGAGTAAGGTGGTTAGAAGTGCCAATAACTGAAACACTTAATCACCTTATTTACAGAATTCAACCCGTGTGGCCATACAAACTTACGCCACGACTTCAGCCACTGAGACAAAAAAAATCTACCCCCAAAATCTGTTAAGAAATATTAGCAGGTAAATGTGTTAGTTGATTATAAATCTTTATTTGAATTGAACTAGTTTTCTTGAGAGATCAGAAGGCATGGAAAAAAAGAAATTGGTCTACTACAGTCATCTGTGCAACGATGGCTGATCTCCCCAGCATAGGAAACATTCAAACACCAACTAGTCCTTCCAGATCTTTTCAGCTGGAGAAAGCTGTATAGGCCGTGCATCTGTATAGACAGTGCATCTGTCCAACTGCAGTTACAAAAAAACCCCACTGATACTCCACAAAGGAAAATTCCACCCAGTTCCCAAAGCTGCAACATCTGTCTCCGGTTTGGAAGGCTTGAGTTCAGGTCTTTGATTTTTCTCTGCAACAGGTTGGAAAGATTACTACATTGGAAAGATTTTTTCAATGAGGTCTAGTGGTTATGCCTTCATTTCAATTCCTTATCTCTAATATGAATTTAATAGGTGTCACGTAAGTACTGCAGATAAATGGGTGATTTATTGTTTAAAATGCACACACAGAGACAGCTGTATATATACGCATATACTCTAAATAGAAATCCTTTTGCCAGAATTATGATTCTTCCACGGACGGTTTTCTGAATGAGGGTATCCGTGACTGCTGTGGGCTTCCCACTTAAGGCCGATGAGCACAGGAATGAGATGAATTAAAATATAACATTGCAAAGTCTGACTTTCGGGCTTTCAAGTGGAATCCACAACCGAATATGAGATATCTCAGGCCTCAGTATGAGGAACAGAAACCACGGGATTCGCGTCAGCCACCGAGTCCCCGGAGAAGGGCCAGCATTTGTAGGGCACCAGATCTACTCAGCACACACGGCTTCAGTCCTGGCGATCCCCCCAGGACCAAGCCTCCCCAGACTCTCAGGCAAAGCAACCCCCATCTCTGGAGCTCAGGCTTTTCAGCCCTGGCAGGAAAGGAAGCATTTCCCTGCACGAGGAGAAGGAGAGCTACAGGCACCTAAAGTTTGTCGAAGGCCACAATCGTAGCATCTAATTAGCTTATGCACCTTCAGGGATAGAGGGCAGCTGAATAAGGTTTTTCAGAATTATAATGGTGAATTTAAGTGCCTAAACACTACCTAAGGTCCACATTAGATACTCATATAATTTTTAGTTTTTCAAGATCTGAATTTTTTTTTTTTGGATTGCTCTGATAGACCATTAACACTTTTTTCAACTGATTTCACACATATCCTTTCAATATATCAATTAGGGTCTCCTGGTGCATGCTAAGCAGAATTCGCAGTGTCGTTCCTATCAATCCTATAATGTTATGTGTTACCCTACTATATGGAAACTGAAGATGGTTATTTAGCATCTTACACATGATAGAGTTTTGTAACTTTTTTGATTATTGGAAGATGTTAGATACAAAATTTATTACAGTTTTGCTGGCATGAGATACTGGTCTTGTCTGACAAAATCTACGATGGTAACGTAGCAAAGCAATGAACTCTTCTTTCATGAGAATGATAGACTTATTCTTAAACCCACAAAAGCCAGCAGCGCTATCAGTAGTTGTCAGTCCTCTCCATGTTGGTCAGTTGTCTTCATCTCCAGGATGGCTGGCATCAGTAAAAAGGTTTGCTCTGACCCTGGGCTCTGGTTTTGCTTCAGAAAGGTCCCCCCAGCACCCGCTGCCTGTGTGGTTCAAGACAACATGTTGCAAAAACTGACGTCTATCTGGGCAACGATGACACTTCGGTCTTCAGCAGGCCATAGCAAAGTTTGCACTGAATAATGCAACCGTTGAGGAGTTTGCACTGAAGCTGTCTGCACCAAGATCAGGGGAAAAACTGTGTCAGGAGGCAATAAGCAAATCTAGTCATTGATACATAATCATGATCGAAGAACAGAGCGACATTGGTTGAAAACATAGTGTAGCGAGGACCTGCTCTGAACTACGATGCAGTGTTATGAAAATAGTAGCTGGGAAACAGAAAGGAAGTAAATACATTCATTTATTCTGACAGTCATAACATCCTTGTATCATCTTGGTGGAAAGTTACAAAAGATGTCTAAAGAGATTTTCAAAAGACATCTAAAGAAACCTCACTCGAGGCTTACAAAGAACAAGGCTCAAGGCCAACTCGTCTTGGAAAGACAAGTCAGCATATTGCACTGTAAGAAATCCATGACAGTCTCTTAACATCATCACGTAATAGGTTCCTGAGAAACCAAATCTTATCAGTCTCTGGCATTATGCAAATTTCTGTCATAATCTCAATCTGTGGGCTTCAAGTCCTAATCAAACTGCCTTCAGACTCACAGTTGGCGAGCCTCCTATTGAAATCGTTTTCCTATCCTCCGTTTACTTGTCCAAGGAAGTTTTGGGGCTTGGCATGGCATCAGAAAGCCTCAATTTCATGTGAGCATGGTGATTTATAAACAAATCCAAGGTCACTACAATATATCTCACATAATAAATGATAATTAATACCTTTTGGCTGAATCTAAATATCAGAAGGCAGTAGAAATCCATAAACTGAACAAAAAATGTGTAGAAACAAGAAGTACTCAAAAGTTGAGGTGCAACTCTTTAAAAAAAAATCTTAAAAAAAAAAAGGAATGATTTTGTGGGCAGTGTAATCTCAGGGATAGCCACCCATGTAAGTATATGAATATGTGTATGGCATACCTGTAGATGTATGTATTCTCCCAAGCACAATAACACTAACAATAATAATAACAGCTCGTTCAGAAAGTGGTGCTAGGTATTTTCGGCGGAGGTTGAGTACCACTAAATCCATTTTGGAAAGCTTTTTGAAGTGTCATCTGTAAAGTGGTGTGAAATTCTGACTCAAGAATGATTAACTGATATTGGAATAGAAAGAAAAAGCCCTCACTTTTTAGGAGGGATGGTACGACGATATAGGACACAGAGATACTAGAAGAGAAGGATTCTAATCTATGGGTGTTAACAAAATATAGACAAAAAGTGTGTACGATCATCCTGAGTGAAGGCAATAAGTAAAAAAATAGATGAGAAAGTGCAGTTTAAACTAAAAAACTAAATTCCGCAAGAGAGGTGTATAAAGCGGCTACAGTTCTGTTTAAGGTGTAACATTCCCAACCATTATAGCTACCATATTGTAGCACAGTCTCCACGCAAGTTTGCGGCAGGAGAAGTGTGTAAATGGAGGCTGCCGTATTGGTAACAGCAGCAAACTGGTAACTAAAGAGGTTCATTCCAGGCTTTTTGCTCCCGGGAGGTGTCAAGGAACAATATGCCCCAGTAACCTCCTAGTTCTCTTTCAATGACCTTCCCTTCACAGTTACAAACTGTTTCTTCTCAATGGCATTTTTAAATAGATCTTTCCAGGTCTGGAAGCAACTGTTTTAGGGGAAAAAAAAAAAATAAAATTGGAGGGCCTGTCTATGAATAGATTTTTTCTTTTGAGGTGGAAAATAGCCCAACATGTTCAGAATTAAAGGACATTGGAAAGAAAATGAGTGGGTAAAACATTTCTTCCTATTTTTTTTTTTTTTTTCTTAGAAAGTTTTACCTAAGTTGTTGGAAAAGAAAATCTACCCAGGGCTTTGCGGGGTGAAGGATGCCCAGGTAACACCTGTCCGTAGGGAGCCCGATTCTAGATTGACTTTGCTTTTTTTTTTTTCTTTTTTTTCCTGAATGTAAGAATCTGCCTTTAAAACGAGTATGTCGCAATATTTACTAATCCATTTCTTCTGTTAGCACACAATTCTGTCGGGCTACAAAGAGCACTTCATAAAACCCTTAGTTAAAATTAGCATTTTAACTGTAGATGTGTTTTCCCTCATGAACTTTACCTAACCCAGTGTTCAAGTGACACCATCAAATCAGTTAATTTACGTTTCGAGGAACCTCGGTTACACCAGTGATGAAAATTGCCTTAATATTAAAGGAATAGAAAAAGTGTATAATTTGGTCTTATAAATATGGTGAAGACTTTGCAATTATCGTCAAAGGAAATGAAAAAGTTTTAAAAGAATTTGTACTGGCATTTTTCTGTCACGCAAAAGTTTGCGCAGGAGGGACGTATTCTCCCCCGGCTTAGTCTTTTTTGTTATTATAGTTATAATTTTTTTAGCATAGTGGAAATTTTATTGCGGATGCCTGGCCTGTCTCTTAACTCATGCTAATTATATTCATAATTAAATGTTAAACAAGAATTGACTAGGCCAACTGGCTTGCACAGGTGTTTGTGATATGAATGGTTTAATGCTTACACAATAAATTATTGGAGTCAAATCTGCAGTAATCTGCTCAGCAAGAACCTTTTTCAAGAACTTTGCTGTACATGGTAGGTCCAGCATAGTGCTTTGAAACCAGGACTTGCAAATAGCATTTATTAGACAGGATTATGTCGAAACTGTGGCTTGTCCTCAATTGCACGAGCACTAACAAGGATAAAATTTCTTTCTGGGCTCTTACCTGCCGTGGGACACAGGTGCTCAGAGCATTAATGTTTACGGGGAGCTGGAGGAGTCATTGGATGCTTGGTGGAAACGTCGTCTGGGAAGCAGCGTGCCTCATTGCAATTTGCAAAAAAGTTGTTGATATTTGTAACCGATAGCCAGATTAATCGCCGAGGCTCCAATAACCCTCTGTTAGCTTTACGCTGCCTGCCCATCGACAGGCTGTAGAGCCAAAAACTTGCAAACGGAAAAAGACACGGGTTTCAATTTGCTCCTCTTCTTTCTTTTTTGGGGTACAGAAAATAGTGTAATTAAAATTTCATCTGTGGTTAAGAGAATCTTTCGTAGGGGAAAGAAAGGGCAGGAGGAAGAAGAAAGCCAACTTGAGAGTTCATATGTGGGTTAGCAGAAGAGCAACTCATAGAGAAAATCGAGCAGGAGAGAACGGTGAAAGAGAAGACAAAAGAAACCGAGAAATCCAAGCAACAACACTGGGCAGAAAAGAAGAAAGAAAAAGAGAGAGAAGGAGCTATTTAGTGACTGTGACAAGATCTCTGTAACCTGGAGTGTTTACAGGAGGCGGGGGAGAGGAACTTCTCATGAAGGTTATCTGGACCTCTTGACAAAGTGAGAATTGGCACTCTAGGTTTGAGGGGAAAAATGTTTCATCAGCCCTGTAAGTGAAGCTTCCGCTCAGGGAAAGTAATAACAGGAGGAGAAGCAGCCTATAATGCCCCAGTTACACAATTTGAGAGGTGCAAAAATGGAATAGATGGGAGTGGGGGGGAAGTGGGAAGAGAAGACCAGGAAAGGAGGGAAAAGGAGAACCTTCAAGAACAAGAAAAGAGAATACTGAAAGTCATCACCTCCAGCACTGTGCTGTCTTCCTCTCTCCGTGCACCTTCTTACTATCTAAAAGTCGTTACCTTTCTCAAATGAGAGTAATACCACACATCTCTGTGTGGTGGCACATATTGTATCTGAACTAACAAAGAATAGACATGGTAATGCCTTGGTGGCAAAAGATGAAAACTGAGTTGTTCTCTGGTCGTCATCATGTAGATATTTGAAGACCTGGACTACTACCTAAGAAAGATGGGGAAAACCTTTTTAGCAGGACCTACTGTGATAGGACAAGGGAGTAATGGTGTTAAACTAAAAGAGGGGAGACTTAGACTAGACATAAGGAAGAAATTTTTTATGATGAGGGTGGTGAAGCACTGGCACAGGTTGCCCAGAGAGGTGGGAGATGCTCCATCCCTGGAAACATTCCAGGTCAGGCTGGACGGGGCTCTGGGCAACTTGATCTAGTTGGGGATGTCCCTGCTCATGGCAGGGGGGTTGGACTAGATGGCCTTGAAAGGTCCCTTCCAACCCGAACTATTCTATGATTCTGTGATTTATGGAGTACTTCTATGCATCCTAAATACTTCAAGCAGCTTTGGCCCCTACTAACTTTAAGCTGTGTTCACTTACACCAGTCCTTCAAGGGACTATGGCCTCCCCTAAGGCTCTCTAGCACCAGCATGCTCCGACCACACTGCTCGAGCACTCCTGACATCATCTTCATTTGGAAATTTCTCCACCACATAGTGCAACTTTGTGGGTCCTCGAGTTCTGGCAGGTAAAACCACCCATAAAACATGCCTTAATATGGGCCATTACCTTGCAGTTTTATAAAATATTCTGTTATAATGATGAAAAGCGTACATAGCACCACGGCGTCAGGGAAGGCTCTTTGTAACTTCAGACAAGACTCCTGATAATAATGTATCAAATGAGCTAGGAGAAAATGCATATCTTTAGCCTTTACACTTAGGACCATGACAAGCCTTGGGGTGAGAATTTGGTAGAAGTAAAATTAAGTAACACAGACCCGGCTTTAACTGTACCTTTACCACCTGAGAGCGGTAATCGGTCAGAAAGCAGTTACAACGGCTCCATTTTTCTGGAAATGGTCTAGAAATGGTCTGGAGCTGGCATGGAGAAAGAAACAAGAAATTCAGTGTTCTGAAAATCCCACAAAGTAGGTAGGTACAGAATCAAGACGTGAATGATCAAAAAAATATCCTCACGGTTCACCATAATAGCACACATATGGGGCTGCAAAAGAAAAATGCCACGTTGCTAAAGGGCATGGTAAAACACAGAGATATGACTAGAATAACAACAATAGCACTATCTGCAGAATACTCACTGAATTTCACAGAATTTCAGACAAAAGTTAAGTCGCAGGTTGGAATCAGGCACAGGTTTGCCGGGGTAGAAGTCGAAGGTCCCCTTCCCCGAAAGCATCGCTGTGCAGCGTCGCTTGACACAGGGCTGGCTTCCCAACAGCACCGATCTGAGCGGATCTGTCCGCCATGGGAAGCGCGATTGCAAGCTGAAATACTTTGGAAAAGTGATGATGTCTAAATGCGAGGGTAGGCTTGTGTTCTTACCAAGGCTGGGCCAGAGTTCAAAGTTAATAGGATTTATAATGTCTCTTGAGGGACACAAATTGTGAAAAAGTAGTGCTGGAAAACTGGGTAATGTGGCTGTGGAAAAGCATCTTTAGCAGCTGGACTACACCAGCTGTACCAGATAACAGCTAAAAAGGGAAGGCGAGTAAAGTAAGACATAGTGTGGGAATGGAAGAAATGAGTAGTGCTGCACATCCTCCTCCTAAACGGGTGTCAGGGAGCGCGCAGCCCCGAGGCAACCTATTGTATGAGAAACTCGTTGAACAAAGCTTTTACTTTTAAGGATGCTTCCTTGGATGTAGAAATATTTCTGCAATCCGCTGCCTTCTGCTTGTAGTACAGGTATCGGATTTGAAACGCTCACAGTTTTACAATAAACTGCAGTTTGTCTTGCTTCCCGGAGAGTCAAACTGCTCCCTTTGACTCCCTTCTATATAAAATTTATTAACCTGTTAACCCGTTTGACTGTTGTTACATTTTGGCCAAAGCACTAATGCTTTAATCGCCTGGGAAGGTAGTATGTCACACAGATCATCTCGCTAAGATCAGGAGCACAATCTAATTCCCCGACAGCTCATGGTCTGACTCATTCACTGTTAAACACTTTTGAGTGACAGTGTTGCACCGGGAAAAAAAAAATTGCAAGCCAGGCACAAAAACCCTTCACCTAGGTTTGCTTCGATGGTTAGAAAATCAAACTGTGCGTTAATCACTCATACAAAACGCAAGAGCTGAAGCAACTACAGAGGTGGGACTCTCAAGGGCTTTAGAAACCTGCAATGTGACGAGAACGGGAGATCTGCTTAAGCTCGTATGAAATACCTGGTGTTTGTAACTCATCGTCAGGAGAGCCCTGGCGAACACGGGAAACATTTCCCAAGCTGGCACTGCTACAGTGTCACGTAAAGGGCAGCAGCTGCACGTATAGAGAACGCGTGAGGTGAGCAGTGACCAGGGCTAAACCCCAACCTAAATTGCACCGTACGTCTTCTCCCCACACTCCTACAGGTGACACCGAGAGCAAAGAGGGACAGGGAGGAAATCGCCCTGGTACCTACACGGGGTGCCTGCCCGTACAGAGGGCGAATAAAGTGAGCACGCAAGCTGCAACAGCTTCTTTCTTCTTCCTTTTCCTTTTCCTATTCCTATTCCTTTTCCTTTTCCTTTTCCTTTTCTTCTCTTTTTCTTTCTCTTTTCTTTTTCATTCTTTTCCTTTTATCTTTTCCTTTTTTTCTTTTTCATTCTCTTTTCCTTTTTTCTTTTCCTTTTTTCTTTTTCCTTTCCCTTTTCCTTTTCCCTTTCCCTTTCCCTTTCCCTTTCCCTTTCCCTTTCCCTTTCCTTTTCTTCTTTTTCTTTCTCTTTTCTTTTTCATTCTCTTTTCCTTTTATATTTTCCTTTATTCTTTTTCATTCTCTTTTCCTTTTTTCTTTTCCTTTTTTCTTTTTCTTTTTCATTTTCCCTTTCCCTGTCCTTTTCCTTTCTCTTTCTTTCTCTTTCTCTTTCCCTTTCTCTTTCTCTTTCTCTTTCTCTTTCTCTTTCTTCTCTTTCTTTCTTCTCTTTCTCTTTCTCTTTCTCTTTCTCTTTCTCTTTCTCTTTCTCTTTCTCTTTCTCTTTCTCTTTCCCTTTCCCTTTCCCTTTCCTTTTCCCTTTCCTTTTCCTTTTCCTTTTTCTTTTTCTTCTTCTTTTTCTATTTCTTTTTCTTCTTCTTTTTCTTCTTCTTTTTCTTCTTCTTTCCCTTTTCAAACACAAACACAGTAAGAGAAGCAGGAAGGTTGCCTGGCAGGCAGGTTCATACACGCTTCTGCAGCTCCAGCCCTGGGCTACCAAGTGCCACTTCCAGAAGAGCCTTTTCCTTGGCTCGCGTTTGAGTTGCATCTGTATGTTCACACGCAGCCAGAACTAACCGACGCTCTCTGCCGCTGAGGGCGTTGCTTGTTTCTCTTTACACCACAGATCAGGGCACCTGATGAGGCTACATTCCTGCCTGCAAGCTTAAGTGTATTAATATATTTTTAAAAAAATAGCCCACTATGTGGATATAAAGCCTCTGCAGAGAAGTATCAAAACCGTGATGAGAGTAACCACTTTAGGAGATGTTCGTAGAATTTGATCCAAGATCTGTGTTTTTGCTTTGAAGCGGTAGCTGTCCTTTAGTTCAGATGGTATTTGTGAATCGCTGCCTCAAAAAAGGGGTCTTTTGGCACATGCTTTAGGCTGATGACAGGCAAAATGAAGTAGATTCTGTCTCAGAAATCTCCAAAAATAATCTTAGGTTTGACATAACACACCATGTCATGAAGTGATATAAGCCACATATAAGCACAAAGCAGGCTTTAAATTTAAAGAAGAATAATCCTATTTTCAGATAGGATACTTGCCGTCAATTTGGATAACAAATACCTGACGCAGAATATAGGCAGGAGGCCGTTAGTGCCGAGATCCCTTAAAACCTGCAACTCCTGGTAGCTGGTGACCGTGTAGCCTGCTTTCTACCTCCGTTATCTGATAGCTGCTCAGACTATCCACACGCACGCGGATCAAGCACGCACACAGGCACTAAAGATTTCTATCTGGAAATAAAGATCTGGGTTTTTTTTACCGTCTTTAACCCCTCAGCACCAGTGATCTCGAGTTCCCGATGCTAAAGAATGATGCAAAATGCATTAACGCTTAGCACTGGGAAATCCCAACTCCTGGTGCCAAGAGGTTCATAAATATAGTAATGAAACCTCTTGACTCAAAGTGAGCACTATTTAACAGAACAAGCATGAACAGCCTTTAGGAGATTTTGCAGCTGGATTTGTTCCACTGTGTCAGAGCTGAACCTCCATGATAGTAGTTTTAAAAACTGTGCATGGCTAAAAAACGGAGTTTAAGGAAGCCAGGCAGCCAAAAATTAAAAAAAAAAAAAAAAAAAATCTGTAGAAAGGAAAAGTAAATACACCGCTGTATCACATACCAGAAAAACAGGCATCAGCAATCCCCAAGTATGAATTCGGCGACAGATGTCAAGGTCTTTGGGAAGTGTCCACCAAGCTTTATTTTGCACATGTTCCTGAACAACTAAAACGAGTACTTTGTGTGGTAATTTACTAGCAAATCAGTATCAATAAATCAGAATCATGTAAGCAGTCATGTTTATTATATCCTTGTTGCTTAATATTCATGATAGTAATTTATTTTTATAGTACAGTTTCACTGTTATCTCCTCCATTGCTGTAACTTTGAGTCAAGCAAGCTGCAAAAGTAGAAGGTCAGGTAACCCTTTGAAGGCTGTAAAAGTTCATTCACTTGGAATTTGCTTGGTTGGGGGTTTTTTTGAAAGTGCTTTAGTGGCTCCTTAAAATAGTTATACTATAATTTCTAACCTAGTGTTATTTATTTAACAAATATCACTGCAAAATGAGAGTTGCAAAGCAATATATGGGTACCAAGTCTACAAATGAAGAATCCAGAATTTTTAGAATTGCACAATTGAAAATGGTCATGAAATCTGGTGTTAAGTTCTGTATTTTAACTGAAACATACTTTTCTTTTAAAAAATTTAAAAGGCACACACTTATTTAAGACTTCCTAATATTTTGCAATGGCAAGAATGAAATACGAATTAAGATTTGATTTTTTTTAAATGTTAAAAACAGAAGTAAATTTGATCCTTGATTCACCAAAGTGTTTTGCTGTGCTTTCTCGGTGTAAGTGGAAGCAAATGAAATTCCCACTTCAGGCCACTTTCCACTTCGAGAAACACAAAGGGGTTATAATCTAAGTAGAAGTCCGGGTAGGACTTGTTACCCAGGTTGGCGACAATGGAGACTGGAGTTTTTATCCGTGGGACATGCACAGTGCAAACAACTACAACTTCTACCTCTCACTCCTACCAAAACACCTCAGTACTGGCTTAGTGAGTCCTTAGTAACTTCAAATCCAGTCTTTAATAGAGCATTTTAACAATGTTCAACAGATTTAACTGAGTAAGCCTTGTTTCTCCTTTTCATGTACTTTTTAGCAGGAAACTGGGTTTTGGCTATGCCAGTTGGGATACAGGACCCGTATCTTCCTTTCAGTGCAGTCATAGAGCGTGATTAGGCTCAATGGGGAACAGCACAAATTCGATGATGATGTAGATGTCAAGATCTTCTGCATCATCTATAACTCAGAAATCAGCAGAAGAATTCTTGATTTTCTTTGGACTGTTTTCTTTAATATTTTTCTGTGCTGCTGCTCTGCTTTACCTTTTCACCTCAGACTGAGTTTACGCGGCGGAAGAAGCATTCAATATGTAAAACTCTACTAGTTAAAGAGAGTCTATAACTATACAATAGCCTTATCCATATGTCCCCTTGTCTTTCACTTAAGAATGAGCTTTTGATGAAGCTGTATTGGTTACTGCACATAATCAATTGTTTCTCATCTAGGAACATATTTTTCATTAGACGGGAGGTGGAGGCCACACAAAAAAATATTGCTGATCAGATGAACGAAGTATAAACCTACCTCATCACAAAGATAACATCTAAAAATGCTCCATGTTTATTTATGGCAAACAAAAAATATGACTAGGCTTCAAGAAATGACGAAGATGAGCAGACATAAAAGACATTTTTATTCTAAGTGTAAACTATCATTAAATGTATTTAGATTTACACCCTATAATTATTATGATTGTAGCAATTAATCAATCAACTGATTAACATGTAGGGTCAGCAGGACACAGTGATCTTGTCTTGAAGCTTGAATTAATTAATTATTCCTTACTCTACATTATTATTTTCTACTTGTGTATGTTTTCTCGAAGTGTCCCTATTGACAAAATATATCTTTTTTTTTTTTTTCTATGATGTATTGAGTCAAGCACGGGAAGTTACTGACGTACATTTACTAATTTGCCATCAGAATTTCAAATTAATTAAAAGATTTTTAAAGCATTGCATAATTGTTAACTACTTGTTATATTCTAATTAGCCAGGTTCAATTAAATTGTTTTCAACGTAGCAACTTAAGAGCTCTCATCTCTTCAAGTGGAGTCAAATTCAGCGAGTGTATATTGTTGCAACGATATAATTCTGTGTTCATTACACCACGAGCCAGCGAAGTCTTTCTGAGCAGTGTATTTGTTTACCGGCTGCGGCAGCGTGAGGGTTTTCCAGTTGCGCAGGCAATCCTGCTGTCAGGAGGGCTTCCTGAGATTCAGCCACGTTGTAATTTGCTTTATGCGAAAGCATTACTTCTGAAACCCTCCTCACTGTGCTCCACATTTCCTCTGGCTCCCTGCAGCAGAGTTTGGGTCGCACTGAAGTCACCAACGAAACTCTTGCTGGCTCCAGAGGAGACACCGTCTTATCCTTCGCGTTTGCTTCCTCCAGGTATTAGCAGTTCGTTGCCGTTCTTCTGGCATCCCCAGTCATGGTTTAACCAAGCTCCTTTTCATCTCACCACGTGCGTTGTTGCTTCTAACAGAGTATTCAAGGTTGGGGGTTTTTTTTACTGAGTTTTAGGTTTTTGGGTTGAGTGAGTATCCTGACCATTTTCAGCATCTTTCTCATAATAATGGGCTCCAGAACTGGACAAGACCCATCGGTCAAGGAGAGGTGATCCTGCTTCCTTCCCCACCGTAAACAGGGATGCCACTGTAAATATCGTGCCAGATTTTCTGCCCTGCACGCCCTGTTCCACCGTTGCTTTGGCTGATTTCCTCCTGGTTATCAGTCCCATGTTTGTTTGACATTCCTGGTTCTTAAGAACTTGGGTTAGGGATTTTAATTTTTTTTTTTTCTTTTTCTATCTTATGTTTTCTTATCTTTTTCTTTTATTCCATAGTTGCTAGTTTAAAGCAAGCCCAGTAAGCCCTGATGGTGTTGAAGACAGACATAAGTGCTCTGTCAGATAGCACCTCATTCAGTGGCTTGTCCCAAAAGCCATTCAGATGGTCTGCGCCTGTAAACCCACATTTCTGTTCCATTATCATCTACTGATCTGCACTTTGCTTGTGCTTTGATGAATAACCATATTCAACAGCCTTTATATGCATCTGCCTCTCCTCACGTGCTGCCCCGTGGACCATGAAACGGCCAGCGAGGCTGTGGGCACGGTGTGTCCGAGGCCGTTTTAGCCACTCAAACCAGGTTGTCACTGTGATGCAAAAGCGTACAGGGTCTCCCTCGTCCTGTATTATAACCATCAGTCTCATACATGTCTTAGACGCCCTAAACCATCTTTTCCTTTCGCTTTTTTTTCTCGTAATGCAGGGCTGAAACACTGTAATCCTCCTCGTTTCCCATATTGGCACTTCCACCCCAGTAGCCCAAAAGAACATCAAGTCTAAGAAGAAATGCCGCAGCCCTCCAGACACCCCACTTTCAGGCAGGAGAGGGACAGTGACTTCTTTTTATACCTCCCAAGAAGTAGCAGTGGCCTTTGGGAAAGACTTCCAGAGTGCCTGTCTCACCTCTCCTGTCCTGCTGCGCTCTTCCTCCTCCTCCTCCTCCTCCTCCTCCTCTGCCTCCTGCCATGTCCCACATGCAAACATGCACAATGCAGGTCTCTTCTCCATGTCTGCTTTTTCCCCCCTTTTTTTCAGTCTTTAACACCTTGCCGCAGTGAGGCCATGTCCCGATTCGGGCTGTTGGGCTCTACTATTATCTGTATAATAAAAAATAAAAGAGATGCTAAAAATCCAGCTGCTGGCTCTCTCACGGAGCTCTCGGAGAAGTTCATATCCCAGCCTCTGTTGGCTTTTTTTAAATGTTAGTGTAGGAGACAGCAGTAATAGTAGTAGGTTGGAGGGCCCTAAATAGAAAGGGTAGGAGAAGCAGTTATCATCAAGCTTTTGCTTTGAAATGTAAACTTAGCAAAGACTTCCCTGATGAAGTATACATATGGAACTACAAAACGCCACTTTTTATCCATTTGTTTTCCTGACCATAACCACGTTTTCACACTGTCAGCATTTTCATTAGAAGCTCTTTTTGTCAGAGGTTTATAACGAGAATGTAAAGATTTGCTATGGGCTAAATCTCAATCCAAGAGCAAATGTTTATACCAATTCTGAAAACAATCAGCTTGCCCATTTGTAGTTATGCATGTGTTCATCATCTGTTACTGCTTGTCCAATGCTCTGCAACTTCTGGAAGGAAAAAGAGACATCTGGAGGAAAAAAAAAATGCTATCCTGCAGATAGCATACTGTATGTTCTCCTGAGTTATTGAATAAGGTACTACATAAATGCAGGCTTTTCAGTTGATACAAATATTTTTTTGCTTAAGCTTGTCAAATTTGCAGTGGAGCATATTTTAACGGACGGTTTAGACTGGTCTCCTTTTGTGCATTTCTTACATGGAAGTTGCGTTAAAAATTCACTGGAAATTATTCACCTAATGAACTGAGCTACTTTTATGATGCCAGGCACGATGAATTCTTTGAAAATGTTTTAGCTTATCTTCAGGACCTGAGGGTTAACAGGGTTTTCCTCTCTGTCACTTCCACTGTGTATCAGTCATTAAGTCCCATGATGTTCTGGGGATGAGTTAAATTTAAGGGATGATTTACAGTCTTTATCCTTCTCTGGCTATGTTGGTTTGAAGAAAAAGGTACAGACCCATAGTGTGGGCACGTATAGTGGCATAAAGATAAATTTGCACACAAAATAGTTAGGACCAGCCTCACAAAATTAGTCATGTCTGTAAGTCTGTCTTACCTGTCCCCAACATGCCTTAATATAAAGTTTATATCTGGATAAACTTCAGAAACAGATAAAGATTAGGCAGGTACTAATCCTAAAGTTGCCTCAATTTTAGCACAGAAGGTGCCTGAGGTCGGCTGTAGAGCGTGTCAGGAAGCTTTGCCATCCTTGGTATTTACGTACAACACTCAGTATTGTAAGTATTTACTTTATAATAGTAGTAAAGTGATACTTATAACTCAAGTCTCCTTATGGACAGCTTATACATCAGCGCCGCAGCGAATGAGTGCTTTCCTTGCTGGGGAGCAACGGGTGGGTTGAGGTGTTGGGGCTACCGTGTCCTGTGGGTAAGGACACGACCACCTAAGCCCAGGAGAGAGGCAGAGCCTGGGAAGGAAGCCCAGAGAGAGACGTTTACGTCTCCAGCAGAATCTGGAAGAGTATTTTCTTCGTGGTTTCTCTGCTGCCAGAGGCTCTGTGTGTGTATTTACAGTCTTGGGTCAGTTCAGGCTGCTGGCTGCGCTCATGTTGAAGCTGCTGAATCTCACTTGTGCATCGCCCAGGGTCTCTGAGCACCTCGCTGAGGGTCAAGGGTCCCATCACGGTTGCCAGGAACACAAAAATTAAGCGCTATCACACCCACCATGTAGTAAATAGTGTAAAACCTGGGCGCTTTCCCTTTTTGTAAAAGCTTGGTCTATTCAAGCAAAAAAAAACCAACCCTTCGGAGGCTTACCCCTACCCCAGCCTTCCTCAAACAGAAAACTGCCGCCGAGCCACGCCGCACGTGGGTTTTCCCGGGGCTGCCCATCAGCGCCGCTCCCGGGTCCTGCAGGAGCCGCGCTACATCCCGCCGGCCGCGCCGTGCCGCGGCGGAGCCCAGCTGCGCCGGCAGCCCCCGATGCCTGCGCCGGCCAGCCCAGCTGCGGCTGCCGCGCCGCTGCCAGAGCGGGCGACGCCTCTGAGTTTACCCAGTAAACCTCAGGAAAGGAAAAAAAAAATAAAAAATAAAATAAAATAAATTGCGGCCCTCATTAGAGTTTCTCAGTAGACCACAGTAAAAATTAATTGAGCCGCCCCATCCTAGATACGGGTACGTCTCTGACCGCAGCAGGGTGTCGCACCAAAGCGGCTGCGTTCGGTTCTAAACAGCTATAGTTAAAGCAGTTTGAAAAGCGCGTATAGACCAGCCTGTAAAGCCGTTAGGGAATTTATTTTTTTCCTTTGGCAAATAATTCATGAACAGTTATAACTCGTTGACAAATCATTGTGCAAACAATGAAAAGAGTTTTTCAGGATGGTCATGAGCACACATCTGGTATGAATGTTCCCAGAAATACTTCTCCACGCTGGCATGCACAGCCCTTTTGTCTTTGGGAGAGTTCGAGTGAATAAAAATGCTCACCTGAATCTTTGTGAACAAGCAGGCACATCAGCAGATCTTCCTTCAAAAAAGAAAAAAAAAATAATCACAATATTATTTTTTTTTTTGGCTTTATTCACCCAGTTCTGCTTTCATCCAGGAAGCTTTAAGAACCTAATTAATTATGAGCTAATTAACTAAGCTTTGCAAAGTCATTGTGAGATCGCTAGCATTTGTATAAGTATTTCCCAGCAAGTAAACTGAGGCACGCAGCTTAACTTGTGTAAATCGGGTACCAGAGCAAGCAGTGGCGGCAGCAGCCCTCTCCTTTCCATCCCCTCCGCAAACATTCTTGCTATACTTTCGTGCTCTTCCCAAGCTTCGCGTCTCTCTAGCAAGGGTTAAAACAAGATTTAAAATCCTATATGAAATCTGCGCAAATATGTGTTCTGCATAAATCTGGGCCACAAAATTAATATACTTGTATACATTTTCTCCATCTGCTATATTGCTGACACATCCAGCTTGTGGCCCAGAACGTTGGAGGGAAGAAAGGGCCATCTCTCTGTTTAGTGCAATAGTTCAAGAGGAGTTACAGACTTACTGGTGCTCTCAGGCTTCTCCGCTAAACATAGGAAGCAGCTTGGGCTACTTAGGAACTTTTCTTCCAAAATGTCAAACCGCTGGGGGAAGGAGGGGTGGTGTTTTGGTGTAGGTTTGATTTTTTTTATATATGAGCAATTAACTTGCCTATTTAGTGAAGAAATGTGTTTCCCTTTGTACTCTTCCATTCATGTCAGCTATTATAATATATATGTGTGTGTGTGTGTATACGTAACGCATATAAATTTTCAATTTAAAAAAGAAATAATACATTCAGATAAGGCTAAGGCCATCTCAAACCTCCCAACAGTGTAGGAGTAATTCTAGGGACTGTGACCTGGGAGAGGCAGCTCTTTTCTAGTTTGTGACCGCAGACTCCCTCACCCCAGCTGTGCGCCTGTAATATACTTCCCTACATCGGGAGGTAAAGGAGGTGTTCCCTTGAAGACGACGTACTGGAGGAATAATGTAGGAATGCTTTGCCCAGAAGCTCAGAGGCTTTACCGAGAGCTGTGCCGCGCGTGAGGAGGCTGTAGCCTGTCCAGCGCGAGGCTCCGGCGCTGCGTGCCCCTGGCGCGCCAGCCTGCCGCTTCGACAGATGCGATCAGAGAGTGTTTTCCAGGAGGTTGGTTACAAGTCCTCGAATGTTACCCTTTTTCTTCTTTAATTCATTCACCATCCCAGACTTTTTCTTTTTTTTCGCATTGTTTGGCCGTAAATGCCCAATGTACTGTGCAACTTTTAATTTCCTGGAATTCCCTTTTCTCAATAAAAAAAAAAAGAACAGTATATTTGCTTTTTTTTTTTTTTTTTTAATGGATGTTTGTGCCTAATTAGACCTTGGATATTGTGGCATGTCTGTCTTGTGAGTTTATGGACAGAAAGCCGAGGTCTAGCTGAGCCGGTTCCAAGTCATAACTTCAGAAGACTCAGTGTGGCAGCTTTCAGTCACCAAAGGATTCCTCTACGCATGGGGATTCTCCTGGGGCTTTAAGGTCATTTCTTACTTGTAGAGCTGTGTAGTTTTACTGTAACTTCTGGGAACAGGCAAAAGATCAGAAAATCTATGTATGCGTCCTGTTTCTTGATCAGTTTGTGCGCTGTGAGCCGTGTAGTATGTTCCTTTTCATAAATAATAATGCAGCTACTTGATTATAAAATGCTGTTACTCTTTCCTTTGTAAACACATTTACCGTACTGGTGATGGATTTGTGATGGAAACAGCAGGGTTAGCTGTATCACATGCAAAAAAAACCATGGCAAGCTTACCTGACTAAATCCTTTTCTGTTATGGCTGATGGCGGTGCAATAATGAGACATAATTACGGAACCATGCAGCAGCGTGGAGGTGGAAATGAGAGGCTGGATTAGAAAGAAAGATGAGGTACTGTTATGAAGAATAATTTATCCATAGAAATACAAATAATATTTTGTATTCAAGTACTGTTGGGATTGGAGTTCTGGAAGTATAGGCAGAGGTAGATTTCAATAACATCAATGTTAGATAACGCTAATCAACTTTCTTTTTCAGAATAGACTTGCTTAGGCGCATAGACAGTCTGGTATTTTCTGCAACAGCCTGATCTTAAGCTCTATCATAACTCAAATAGAAACCGAAACACTTGAACAAATGCCATGGATGTTACATGTATTCTGCGATTTTATTATTTTTTTAATATATAAATCAATAACGCCAACATCATAATAGGGTGGGTAGTGGGGCTGGATTACGCTTCCTATTTCTAAGCTGTCCGTTTAGCTTTCATGTTCAGTGTGTCCGAAAGTACCACAATTACGCTGTGAAGTCCACCACGCAATGGCATGACGGGGTGAGCTCCCACGTTTCAGTTCACCATAGCCAGTTACTCAGTCCTCTCCATTGACACAGCAACACCGTCTTCCACCAGACAGAGACCTCAATATTGTCTTCTCCAGACATCAGGCCTCTCCACATCGAGGCAATGCGTCATGTATTTATTTGACTTCTTTGGGTTTCGCTGGGACTCGCGCTGACTGCATGAGGGTGCTTTGCAGGCACCATCACTTTGCGTAGTAACTCCCATGGCCAGTAAAATGCAAAAAGAGTAAGATTCTTCACCTTACCCATATGCCAGATAATAGATTTATTGCTGCTGAATAAATCCTTCATTCTGTGATTTTTTTTTTTAATTTTATTTTTTACTTTGGAGCATGAGACATATTTGAGGGAAAGGAAAAGACTGACAAGCAAAGAGGAAAGTGAGACAAGGAAGATGGGTGCAATGGGAATTAGGAGGATTAGGGAGAGATTTGCGCAAATACAACCAAGAGATTTGGGTGCAAATAAGTGATTTGCCCACTTTTGCATTTTGAGACTCGCATGATGGTTGCATACGTGACTCCTAGGTGTATTTTTGCAGGGCTCTTTGCTAAGCAACACAGGCAGGTCTGAACGAGTCAGTGCCCAGCCCATGAAGTCCGGGAGGTGATTTATTACCGCTCATCACCAGGTCTTCACGATGAATGACAATATCAAACTGCATTTCCAATAGACGCCATCCTGGACAGGAGATAACTTACAAGCACACACTAAAACATTTAGCGGGAAAGCTCCCAGCCGTACTGTCAGGTTCTAGGGAGCCGGGGAGGTCCCGCAGCTCGCTGTCGTTGCTCTTCTTCCCACTGGTGCTAATTAGTTCATTTCTTTCCACGGGAGTAGGAGATCTCCGGGTCGCCAGTCCCTTTGATCAACAGGGAGCCTTTATAGGTAGTGCTGGGGTCCATCCTGCTCTTAAATCTCCACTGCAGATGTCCACAAGTTTGAAATTGGTGGACGCCATATTGCAGAAATAGTATTTTCTCTTTCTTTTTCGCCCTCTGCCGTACCTTAATCTACTTAACATAAAAGGCACCGAATTGAAATGAGAAAGATCTATATAGAGCTCAGTTGCTGTTATTCCACTTGTGCAGAAATCAGCGGAGGATGTTGTTTTCCACCTTTTCCTACCTTTTTCCACAGCCTAGAACAAGGTCAGCTCAGCTCTGCTCCATATTCTCTTCCCTTTGGTTCGGTCCCATTTCCAGCTGCCCAACCTATATCCCCTTTAAAATGCAAAAAATAACACAGGGAAACAATCACTGTTTTGAACAGCCTTAAGTTGCTTTTACTTGCTTTAAAAGGAGGAGCACACGGAGCAGCTGCTTCCCTGTCCCTAGGCACGACTCTAGGTACACCTCCATCGGTTTTTTATCACTTGTCATTTATTTATTCGGAAGATCAGGGAGGAAACAAGCATTTATGTACTCACTTCATCCTTCCTCGTGTCCCTTTTGTATGTGTCTTCCTCACACACGGCTTACAGAGGCGATGCCGCAGAAATAGAGGCACACCGTAACTGGGATTGCGCTTCATGCATCGCTCCAAGGAGAAGAACAGAACGAGCGTTTCCAACGAGGACACAATACACCTTTCGCTGTGCTCTCATTTATAGCGTGCACGGTGCAAATGCAGGTTAGATATAAGCATCCAGTGATGTTTGTCCTTTACACTTGGCAGTTTGTAATCAGAAAGGGGTGAAGATGATACACCAAAAATAGAGGGAGAAAGCCAGGTGCACATGTTCACATGCCATCTCAAAGAGGGAGGGAGCTTAAATTGCAGCCAACTGGGAAATTTAGGTGCACAAACTTAAAACTAATAGTAAACTATCCACATACAATTTTTTTGGCAAAGCCAAGACCCCCTCCATTTGTCCAGAGTCGTATAGTGTGTGAATGGCTTTGCACGGGAAATGATTCTGAACTTTGCAAATAGCTTTTATTATGGCTCCTCTGTGACACTGCTAGAAAACAGATTAGATCATAGCTCATTTCTCTTTTATTATTCTGACAGTGATTTCATTTGTTCAGAACTTCCATTTTGCCTTTAATATCTCATATGCGGTCACATTTTGGGAGCTTTAGGATGTGTTGGTTCTGCGTTCAGTGCTACATGTCTCTCACCTTAGCCAACTCATTACAGAGAAGCATCCTCCCTAAATAACAAATATTAACAAACATGTATGAACTTCAGATGATACAATTCCCAGTTCATTTCCTGGGCTATATCACTGCCAAGGAAGGATCAAATAAGGAGCCTGCCTTATCCCTAAAATAAAGCATGCTAGTGTGGGAAAAGTCCTTTGTTTTATACCTATACAGGGGAAAATATATTAAACCCTGAACATGCAGAGAATAGAGCCGCGAGTCCTCAGCTAGAACTGCAAAAATAAAAGTGTTTGATGGCCGAAAACAAGGGCTTCAGCCAGCCATTCTCTTCTGCAATACATTACACGTCTGCCCTTTAAAGTCAACAGCATCAAAGCGTTTGTACCACACTGTTAATGCGCTCTCAAAATGAACACGGCTGGCCCCAACCGAGTCCTTTCTCAGACTTGTTTGGGTTTTTTCAACAACGTAAAGTCACTCACTGTCCCGTGATTCTTTTCCTCCCACCTATCTGACGCTGCCAGAGAGGCTGGACCCGGGATTAGGTCCTTCCCGCTGCTCTCCAAACATTACAGCCACCCTTTTGTACCGCCGGTCCTTGGGATTGCCTGGAACAGACTTCAGCCTGCTCTAAAGTTATGTTGGGCAACCGTCCAGCAGAAAGCTGTTCATTAGAGAAGCCTAAAGGTCATTTTTGCACATATAATATCTTGCTAACCTAGGCTATGGACAGTAATGAATGATTTAAACCTAAAACCCCAGCTAAAACCGAGTGCAGTACAAATAAACACCAACAGCCTGCAACAACAACAACAAAACATTGTACAGGTCTAGCTAGGATCACTACAGTCAACTGATTTTTGGAAGTAGTATCATAGCAAAAAAGCTCTATCATTTTATTTTATACATGTTCGACTGTGACATTACGATGCTTTTTTTGCATCTTACGTCTGGATCCTTTACCTACAAAAGCCAGCTGAGAGGGGTTTTTTGCTTTGGGTCGCAGAAAGATTTATTTCTGCGACTGCAGATATTTTAAAATATATTTTAAATGTTTTCTATTATTCTCTCCTTCTGCTCTCCACACATGTTAAAATCCGTTCATAGCAAGGGTCTGCGAAAGAAGCTGGAAACGGCTACGTCCTTTTCCCAGGGCTTGTTTTCTTTGTGAGCCTGCAAGTACATTGCATTTGTGTGTGTGTGTGTGTGTGTTTGCGTGTGTGTGTACGTGCACAGGCTTAGTCCTCAGGTGGAACTGTGGTTCCTGTGCTTTCGTTCTCGAAGCTGTTATTCTGGAAGGGAATGGAGGCAGCTGTGTTTACAGCTCAAGTCTTGGCATACATTTACCAGAATCTATTATTCATATCGTTCAGTATCAGGGAGAGATCTCAGGCCACCTGTCTATCTGACAAATTCACCCTTTTGTGAGCTTTCTGTTCATAGCAAATTATGTTCACATTGATGAATTGAGTTTTTATGAGCATTGCTAACTAACATTCTCACAGAAGGCCAGGGGCAATAGACTGCAAGTGTTTCTGGTCCACAAGTAAATGTTAAAAAGAAAAAACTGCCAGTATTTAAAGACAATTTGCCATGGAGGGATAGTTAAAATATTTGGCAAAGCCTTGATATTTATAAATTCAAGAATGTCCATAAATTATTACAAATAGTATGCTTATAACAAATAAAAAATTAATAATAATTCCGTACTGCCCCCTGTGACGGTGGAGGGCTCTTTAGCATTCTGCGTATTAACAGGTAGCCAATGATCAAAGCTTTTAACATATCCTTACCGGGGCTTAACACAAGGTGGGAACCATTTCGTTTTGCAAAGGGGATCTTCCCTTAAAAACTGTGCAGTAAAATCAGTGGGACAAAGCTAAGCAAACACAAAATGATGATTTACCTGATCTTTCCAGCATGGCGCTGGTTCATCTCCAAGATGAGCCACCAGCCATGGGAGCAGCTGTACGCTATAGATCGAAAGATCTGTAGTTATAGATCAAAATATTTCCGTAACACAAGATTTTTGTCAAGATGTGCTGGGACGACATTCCCTATGCGCACCTAAATTCCTCACGCCGCTTACCCACCCCTTTGGTAGTGGAACACAATGTCAGGGACAGAGCGTGACCCACCTCTGAGAGCAGAAGCTAGTGAGCTGGCTTGCAAGCCCACAGATACAATCTCTAAATAAAGAAATAAATGCTCAGCTACATCAGGTAAATATATTTACTAAAATATGATGCATCTGGTGCCATTTAATATACCTTAGAGCACCTGAGACACTGCACGAAGTGTCCCAGAAGCTCCTCACGTCTTGGCGCGGTTGGAGGATAGCGTGGGTGCAACAGGGTAACTCTCCGAGGCGGCGAGATGCCGGCGTCTGAGTGACTGAATCCCGCCACAACTACCATAAGGATGCTCTTAGGAGCCCACAAAAAGGGGATGGCAATCAGTGACATTTTGGTGAGAGACCTGACACTAATAGCCGTATCACGAGATCAAATTTCCAAAGGGGATAAACAAAACAAAAAGGAAAAAAAAAAAAGGTTTGCAAAGGGAAAAACAGTTTCAAGGGAAAAACAGTTTCAAGGGAAAACCGATGCTTAAGAGTCCGTCCTTAAGACACAGAGGAGAAACCCAGGTCGGACTGAAGAAGCCACCTGGCCGCGAGCGCTGGCCCACATTCACCCCGTGCCGCGGGGATGCGGCGCGGCATCCCCTCGCGCCCGCGGCGGCGCTGCCTCGGCTCGGCTCCGCTAGCGGAACGCGTGGCAGCCCTGCCTGTTGTTTTGATAGGTGCGAACGGAGCGGCTGCCCCTCGCGAGCTATATCTGCCGTTTCCAAATCTGTACCGCCGGAGAAACAGGTTGCGCAGCGTGGCCTGCTGCTCTGCGCCTGCCTGGCCAGTAGCTTGGACATAAGGAGCACTGCTGTTCCCGTCTCCCGAAGTTTCGAGTCGAGGCAGAGGGTGATAAACGCGGTGCGTTGCTTTCAGTGTTATCAGTCAACCCGCCAGTTTGGGAGGCCTTTTCCGTGAGGAGCCTTTGGATTTTAATTTCACATGTGCCAATCAGGTTGTCAAGCGCTTTGGTAGGCCGCCATTTTGTCAACTGGCAGCGCGGCGTGAGTTTAAGCGTAGCTGAAAGCCTCTTCGAGCCGGCCCTTCCTGAACGGGAGAACATTTTAACCCGGGCGCGTGCTAGGTATCTTCAGCAGTGTCAAACAAATCTGTACGACTGGTGATTAGTTGCCCAAAGAGCATAATATATGCATTATTAATTATAGAAGGTAAGTTTGGCTAATTGTCATTTCTATACAGTAGCACTGCACGACGATACATTTTAACAATCTATAAATAATTGATAATTTTTTTTCTTTCATCTTCCTTCCTAGTTTGCATAAAACTAATGACTTGGTAAATGTTACTCACTTCAAAATATTCCACTGCTCCTATGAAAATTAAACTAACACTGTAACCTTAGCAAATAAGGAGATTTTTCTGCTTATTGTAGGTTACAGAAAAAAAAAAAATAGAGGGAATATAACGCTTCCTTGTATCAAAAATCCGAGTCTGTGAAATCCAAATGAAAGTCGTGCATAATATGCAAAAGTGAGTAATAAGGAGACTACTAAAATAAATAGAATTGACTTTTAAAGGATCCAAAAAAATTGAGGAAAGTTATGATTTTACTTTCTTCTTTGAGTCTTTGGAATGGTCAGAAGCGGTATTTTTTAAGCTTTAAACAGGATAAGACTATGACACACACACAAAAAGATAGATCAAGGAAGCCTTCAGTGCGAAGTGGCAGTATTTTCAACACTTATCAAATAACTGCATGCATAATCCCATAAATCAGGTTAGCTGAAGACTCAAAATTCTTCTTAAATGAGGTGTTTGGGTATAGTTTCTGGCTGCTTTGTTAATATGATTACAGTACCTTGCTGGTTCCTTGAAATGAAGGATTTGCCGCAGCAAAAGTACAGTCTTTTCCCGAGTTCTCTGTTATTTCTACAAATCCACAATCTGTCAGTCTCCAGCGTTACTGCACTGAGGCTTACTCTCTAATTTTCAGCGCAACTGAATACATTCCCAGAGTTATTGATGACACTGTAATTCCACATTTATTTGGTGTGGACTATGTTATCTAAAAAAAAAAAAAAAAAAAGGGAAAAAGACCCACAAACTAAGTATTGTCTACAATATCAATATGTTGTCATTTAAACCTACATAGATACTTACATATGCTTCATTATAATAATAATAAAAAAAACAGGTTGTAAGGACTGCCTCTGTGACCTTTTTTCTCATTTTAACCCTACTGATATGTCACCCATGGCAACCTTAAACCGATTTTAATAGAGTCTATCCTATTATTCATTTAAATTGAGGTGCAAGAGCACTTAGACCAGAGAAATTTGCATTCAGCAAATGGGGATTTGATGAGCAAAAATGATAAGATATATGTTGTATAACATGCCCTATTTTGCCAGCAAATAAACAGCTCTTGAAATTGATAAACTTCAGAATATTTTATCTTCAAATGTTTATACATAAATGATTAAAATGCATTAGCAATTCTGCTTTTGAAAAAAAACATATTGGGAAAACAACACAGTTGTGTTGCTTAAATTTGTAATTAACAAATTTATTACTAATTCTGTTCAGTTCTTTAATATGCTGCATTCCTGAAGACGAACATTAATACACAATGGCAGAAAGAAGCTAATTTTAAGACTTTGGAGAAATGAATGTCTTTTAATGCTGTGTGTTTCTCTTATCTACATGCCACATTATTGTAATAAGTACATTCAGGAATAATTTCTTTTCAAATATTTTTACAAATCTTGCTCTT